>CM075672.1:270468037-273339287 GCA_037962975.1 Clitoria ternatea
CCACTGTATGAAAAAAAAAAAAAAAAAAAAAAAAAGAGAACGGTGTTGATCCGACGTGAATACTAAGTGGAGGAGGTCCACTTTATTCTAAGACATGATGACCCAAAGGACGATGTTATGACCCCCAAGGTCGAATGAGGGAGACCCTGTCAAGTTGCGAGAGACGGTGTCCCAATGGTTTCACCTCTTACTACTTCGAGGCGTAACAAACGGTGTCATGAAACCCACCTCGGATAGAATTGGGTTGCTGCCAAGACCGATGTCAGGTCAACTACAACGAAGGTTCAAAGGTTAATCGAAGTTGTGGACGGGGTGGCCATGATACACCGATCCGATGTTCTATGCTTCGCAAAAGACCGAATTAAGTCCATGTCCCAAGTTGATGATTAGACGGTGTTACTTCAAGTCATACCGGTCACAAGAAAAAGATACTTAGAAATATTTTGAAAGAAAAGAGAAGACAAGCTGATGGATGAAAATTGCATTACATTAATAAAGGGCACTGAGGCCATTACAGAATTAAAACTCCGGAGCCCATCCCGGAACAAGGCTAAGAAAAAAGAAAAAAAATCAAGAGTTGGGTGCTGGAGAGTCCGGTCTAGCAGAGGCTGTCCTCTCAGATTCCTCCGACACCGTCCTCAGTTCCATGCTTTGGCCTTCGGGGAGAGGCATCAGTTCGTAAGGAATATCCTCAGGTTCCGAAGCCTGACCCTGGTCCATAGCATATAGGTGGCCACCATGAAATTCATAGTAGACACCTATACCGTTCAGGTTAAGTTGAACAGCGGAATTCCGGTGTACAACCTGGCGAACGGCAGAACTGAAGGCAACATCGGCCAGTACCGAAAATTCAGCCATCTGCTCCTCGGCTTCCATCCGCTCCTTCGCTTGCTCTTCCTGCACATCGGCGAGCTTCCCAGATAGTTCTTTATTTTTCTTGTCCACCTCGGCCTTTGCAGCCTTGGCTTCATCCAGTTCGGTCCGGAGAGCTTTGAGAGCGTCCTCTGAAGCTTTAGCCTTAGCCTCAGCAGCATCTGCCCTCTTGGCAGCCGATGTGTAGGCAGCAGTGAGTTCGGACAGATCCTCCTTGCTCTTAGTCAGCTCCTGCTCCTTCTCGGCCAAAGCAGTCTGAGCCTCGACTCTCAAGGCCTCAGCTTTCTTCATCCGGTCTAGGCATTCCTTAGCCTCGATACCGGAATAGTAAGAGCGGCCTAAAGAGCTGAGGACCCCGGCTGCCTCAACCAAATTAAAAATAGCAGCTTCAGCAGCAGTCTGAGCTTCAGAAGCAGGAAGATCGGCCTTAAGCTTGAAGGGGATGTGGACCCGAGCCGGTGTCCCTCCAACGTACTCTAGAAAGTCCGAAAGGCGGGAGTTGATGACGATGTCGTCGGGTTGAGACCGGACCGGAGAAATATTTACAGGACCGGCCTCCTCCTCCCTTGGTACCTCCACCTCGGCCACAACCGTTGGAGCCTTGCGTTTTTTCGGCTTGGAGGTTGAGCCGATGTTGGACTTCCTTTTAGCTGGGGCCCTTTCAGCCGGTCCCAGAGTCATTGCCTCAATGTTTTCTGCCGGTATGCTCACCACTTTGGCCGGCGTGCGACGAGGAGTCACCCTATTCTCCTGTGCAGCAGCAGCAGCGTTTCGGGCTTCGGCAGCCTCCCTCAGTTTCCTGAGGATGTCTATCCGAGCCATCTCGCCTGGAAGGAAAAAAAGAGACAATGTTAATACCGGTGTGAATATATAATGGAAAAGGGTAAAGTTAAATAATATCTACCAAGGTAAGCATCCCGGCCGGACTCCGTCCCCAAAAGCCTCTTGCAGGAGAACTTGGCAATGGCCGAATAACCCTTCAGAGCGTCCAGGACTTTCTTGGACTCGGTTGACAAGTTACTCTCACTGACGATGTAGGCATTGCTTGTCAGGAGAAAGTGTTCATGAGTCCAACCGGTGTAAAACTTTCTAGAAAAATCAGAATTCTCCCAGAACACCGGCCTACCAGCATTGACCTCGACTTTGACATAGGAGTGTTTGAAACTGACCCCGTCCGTCTTGGCCGATTCGGTGTAACTTTCGAAGTTAACCACCTTTGAGTCGCAGCGGAGGTTGATGAAGCCTAGACCCCCTCCAGAATTACCCCGGCGCATCACCCTGCAATAGGTAAAAAAGAGGGCCACTGTGGGGACGAAGTGGAAGTACTCCCCAAGCACTTCCAAGGACCTTACCAAACCCCAGCCATTGGGATGAAGTTGGCTAGGGGCGCAGTCAAGAAACCGGAGTACCCCCATCTCAAACTCCGTCAATGGAAAGCGGACGCCGATCTTGGAGAAGACCATCTCATACATAAAGAGGTTCCTTGACCCCGGTTGATGGCAGATCCTGTCCGAGGTTAGGGGGCAGAATACAGTAAAGTCGTTTTCATGCCCCACATCAGCATGGACAACGACATCTTCGATGGTGACATCGGCAGCGTCTTCAGCATACCGGGAGACAATCGTCTTTGGGTCTTCATGAACCCAGAAGTAAGGATCTCTGGCCTTCTCAGCTAGCCAGTTGATCCGGTGTGCCAAGACATTTGTCTCAATAGGGTCAGTAATCACAGCAACACCGGTGGAGGAATTTTCAGAAGCCATTCGGACGGTATGGCGAAGAAAGGGAATACAACTGTAAAAGGCCACATCGTCAGTAAGATATAAATCGGCACTGCTTCCCCCTTCACTAGCAGCGCCAAAGTTAAACGAGGAGCCTGACGATGTGTCAAACCCCTCTGTTTCCCACAAAGGCAATTCGGAGAAACGATGCCCTGATGAGACGAACCGATGTGAAGCTCCCGAAGTTGCCCCACTTTGGTGACTCGGACCTCGGCTCGAAACTCCACCCGGCTGACGCCGGGATGTAATTGAAGGAGGACCGGACAGGACCTCAATGGAGTCATTACTCGAACCGGTGTCCCCCATGACCTATCTACGAAATTAAAGTGAAGTTTGGGATGGCTACCTGCTGAGGCGATGCGTGCAGTTCTTTTAGTGCGAGCCAGGTCGTAACACCGGAGGAAAAGCTTGAACGTCGGAGGAGAACTTTGAACACCGGAGGGGTCGAACGTCGGAGAGACAGCACTTCAGTATCAAGAAAGGAGTGAAAATGATGGATCCCCGAAGTTGCTTTTATAGAGGGAGGAGCGGAGATCCAGAACCTTCCGCATTCCGGCCCATGGCCCATTAAAAAGGGCCGACTTTTGGCATTCCGGCCCAATGGCGCGAATTTTAAATTTTGAAAGAGCCAGTTAGCTGGTGACACGTGGAAATGCCCAATCACCCAGTGACGTGGACCACATTTGAGACACGTCAGCTGTTTAAAATGCCACATCATTAAGCCCCACACCGGATTTTGGTCTTGCTTAACCCCTACATCGGTGTTCATATCTTTACTCCCCTTTCACCTCGGAAATTTACATTTCTCTTGTGAAAGAGAGTAAAGAGGGGCATCTGTGAACACCTCTTTTGGTCCGGCCCAAATTGTTATGACACCGGACTCATCCTTGAAATCGGGAACACCGGACAAGGCCTAAGTTAACACCGCACCTCAACTCCGTCCATGAGTCCTCATCTTAACACTCCGCCCATGAGTCCTCAATACTCCGCCCATGAGTCCTTAACACTCCGCCCATGAGTCCTCAACACTCCGCCCATGAGTCCTCAACACTTCGCCAACCGCCCTCATTTGCACTCCGCCCCCATGAACGGTGTGGAACTCCGCCTCTTCACACACCGTCCCATAAACGGTGTGGCACTCCGCCCTCTTCACACAACGTTCCACAGGGTGTTAGCCAACATCAACTCCGCCCAAACGTTCGTCCTCACCTCAGGAGTACCTTAAACGGCCGATGTCGCGGATCTGACAACAAAAGACGAGGCGAGTCCGGCCTAAGTAAGACGATCTCATGGTTTGACCGAGGTCAAAATGGGCACACCGGCTGGTAGTAGATCCGGACCAGGAAGGAGAACATCGGCCCCTGTGATTACATTGAAAGACTCAGCCGGTGTGAAGACACATGCAATGGTTCTTAAGGCCCCACATCGGATCAGTGGAGACTCCGTCCAACCAATGGCTTTGCTAACCGGTGTCACAAATTTGACAACGGAGGGGTGAGGTCGGAAGATTGTGCGCGGTGACCTGGAATCGCACTCCCTGGAAAATGGCAGACAGGGAGGCGAAAGTGGGCAATTAAAAAAATCCCACTGAAAACCCTGCTCCCCACCAATGGTAATGGCCAGAGCAGCACACCACTACACAGATGGGCGAGTGGGATTTCTGGTTGTCCCAAAACCCTCAGCCCATGACTCAAAGGCCCTATAAATGCCCCAACCAAGGAAGCTCAAGGGGTTGGCCTTCAGATTCTCCCTCTACGCGAGAAAACTCTTCTGAAATTCTCTCTGATTCTTCAAGATCCTTAACTGACCTCCCCACCTGAAACCAGTGACTTGCCCTAGTCATCACAAAAGGACTCCTTAGTTCGAAAAAGGGTTTGAAGTTTTCTTTTCTCACTAACACAAAGTCACTGCTCTCACACCGTCCGTATCCCGAACGTACCTCGTCACCACAGAGCTGATTCCACTCCAACTCCCATACGTTGTCAATCCTTGTCACTGCTCAACAGCGTTCACTCCGGATCAACCTCCCACAACACCGGTCGCGACCTTCAGATCTCCAGTTCGGGTCCAACTCCGGTTCATTGTCCCTGCCAGCGTACGGGTTCGAAATCAGTCCGACACCGTCACTGTGCTCAACCTCTCACGTCGGTTCATAGCTCGTCATACCGATTCCACTCCATTCCTTAGTTCTTTTGCTGTTAGTTCCCTTTTTTTTTTTTTTTGTTTTACTTTCCTGTGAGTTTACTGCTTGTTGATTGTAGTTGTCTGCGTACCTTTAGTTTACGCTGTTAATATTTTTTACCCTTTTCCATAATAAGTTGACATAATAAAAAACAGTTTTGTAAAAAAACAGTGTCGTACGGGAGCACTCCTGTCTACACAACCCTCTTAGGATTCGTGCACGTGCGAAGAATTTCGCTTTGTATGAATTCCCCTCTTTAATGATATCCATCAACATCTTTTAAATCCCTCTCTAAAATAGCAATATTCAGAACTACGTAACCCTGATTTCTTGATAACTCAAGAATACGTAGGAGCGGGACTTTAACTCCTGTCGGGCCCATCTTTCTTATTTCCTTTTTTTTTGTTGTTGATTTACTGCTTTACTTTTTATATTTCCTTCATAAACTTCCCTTTTTTAGTCACTTCCGTGAAAATCAATTTAGACGTGACGTCTTGTTGGTTTCCCCATAGTTTTGTGCCCAAGCCTCGCCATAATTTCATAGGGAAGGGGTACTTAGGACAAGACGTCCCGCTTATCCCTTTCCTATCCCTATCCTTTTATTCTAGGATGTCCAATTTAGACGCGACGTCTTGATGGCATCCTCTCACCCCTCTGTCTCATATCGAAGTCGAGCTTAATTCGGACAAGAACGTCCCATTAACCTCGCTTTGGCCTTCTATGTCTGTACAGTCCTTTCCTCCATTCTATCATTTTTCAAAATAAAAGGGAAGAAACCATGTTTTATTTAAGGCTATTTATGTCGTGCTTTCAGTCTTGGTACTGTCTTTGACAGGCGATGTAGGGTGCTAATACCTTCCCTACTCGTAACCGACTCCCGAACTTGAATCTCATTTTTTTAACCAGTGCCCTCCTTGAATTTAGTTTTTTTCCAATGTTTTTCCCTATAAAAAAAAACGTTGGTGGCGACTCCCTGTTTCATCTTTTCTCTCTCGTTCGCCGCGCCGTCGCGATCCAGGTTGCGACAACTATCACTAACTCTATCGGTAAATCTTGCGACAGATGGTTTAACGTCAAGTTTTTTTTAGAAGATGTTTGGTTTGCAGTTATAGAAACAAAGTTAAAAAATAGAAAAGTTTAAAGATTGATATGGATCTTTCACGTCGTTTGACACAGTCAAAACTCCGTTTAACTGGTATTAGACTAACATTTATATAATGAAAGTATAGACGAGCTATTTACTAAAAAAATTATACATTACTATAATATAAAATATGCTAATATAAATAAAAAAATACTTTACTTTGTGTTAGTGAAATATTATGATAACAAACTGATCGGTCCTGAACCGGGGTCAAGAGATCCGGTGTCAGGCCGGTCACAGAAGTTGAAGACCGAGTGATGCTGAAGACCGGTTCTGTGAGTATCCGGTGTGTGTATCCGGTGTCTCTGTATGTAGAGATCAGTCTTGACGTCCTGGAGATCCTTCACACCGACCTCACGCGTTGGTGTGGGCGAAAGGGGGTGTCACCTGCCAAGATTCTCCGACGCTCAAGTTAGTAATATATTCCAAGTGTGGACTGTAAATGATCACTCTATGGGATCAAATAGATGCATTCAGGAGAGAAGGACCAGAACCAGAACCCCTCTCCAGTAAACTAAAGTGAGTTCTTATACCTGATTGGCTCGATATACGAGGACCTGTTAGTGGGGAACCACCAACCTCCATTAAGCAATTATATTATTGTTTAATGCGCACTCACCAGCATAATTGAGGCAAGTAGCAATTTTATATTGAACGTAGGGAAAATGGGGATAGCTTTAGGGAGCAAGTGGATTATTCCCAGGAGTAGATTATGGCTCGTAGTGTGGGAAATGGAATCATTATCTTTGTCCCTATAGCAATGTCCATTGTCTTCTGTCTGGTGACAGGTGCTTTATCCAGTTTGCATGGTGTTATCCTGGACTAACCGGTGCAGGGAGAATGCCTGACTCGGGATTAGAGTCCGGATGTATACCGATGACACCGGTTGCATGTTGGAGAACAGTCAAAGACGTATTGTCCTGTAACAGGTGCTTTATCCAGTGTGCATGGTGTTATCTTGGACTAACCGGTGTAGGGAGAATGTCTGACTCGAAATTAGAGTCTGGATGTATACCGATGATAGTGGTTGCACGTTATAGAATGGAAACCGGTAAATAGTCCGGATCAACCACTCAAAATGACTAAGGCAATCGGTTATACATAACAAGGAAGCGGGAACGGATGAAGTGTCCGGTCTCTCAAACGTTACCTTGGATTGCCGATACGTGGATACTACGTCAGGATACCGGTTGCCCTTCTGGAACAGTCATGTTGACATCACAACTTTAGGGGCCGGTATCCAGACCGGATCACAAACATTATTCTTTTAATAAAAAAAGTCGACACTAACAACTTACAAATTGTGTTAGTAATGTTGCGTTTAGTTCATAAGTTTTGTTAGAAAAATAAAAAATTGTTCTTAGAAAAATTAAAAAAACTGTTTATTTATAAATTATTTAATTTTTTTTATAGAAAATTAGAAAATTGATTTTCTATTTTTTAACAAAATCAAAAAACTCTTAAAAGGTTTTCTAAGAAAAGTAAAAAAAAACAGAAAAGACGGTAATTGAAGATAAGGTGACTACATTACAAGATAAGATAACTGAATTACAAAATAAAGACTGTTGTAACCAAATGAGAATATGAAACAAAATGCTACCCATTTGAAAAATTCTACTATTAAAAGTTTTTGAAAATTAGAAACATGGCAACTTGCACTGTTCATTTAAATTAGTATTATCATCTTTAAATATTGAATTGGCTTTTCTACAATCCTGCTTAACAAAAAAATGGTAAAGGTTGTAGAAGCCTTATCTATATTATAAGTTAGTTATTAGCGGAAAGATTGTAACGCCCTCTGTTACACCTTAATAAATTCTATAAAAATTCGTAAAAAACTTTTTTTTACTAAAGATATGATTATTAAAAAGAAACTATCAGAATAAATTACATACATCATTTCTGAAATACCTCATAAATATTATTAAAACTTTATAAAGTAATTTTACATTCATTTGAAGAAAATAAATATTAAACATTATAAGAAAAAAAGGAAACTCCATGGCCTAGAAGCACTTACTTAATAACTTTATTTATTCATTGGACCACGGTATTCATACCGAGCTCCCTTCCTAGAACTTGCTATATTTACTGTCGAGATTCTTCGATCCTTCCCTCTGAACCATCAATTTAAAATATATGAAACAAAAACACGGAGAAATGAGTGAGAAACAGAATATAATATTCCTAAATGAGGCATAAGCAATAAAGGGTTTTCACAAACTAATATATAATAATATCAATCACAATCACAATCACATACACAATCAATTATGAATGCATGAATGTTATGCAATATCTTCATTATAACTTACCTATACATATGGGCCCTTAAATTTTAATTTGCACTGGGCCAACCAGGAGTTTACAGTGTTCCATAAGTCCGGATAATAATAATATGAACAGCTCAACTGGCATGGAAACACTTAAAGACTAGTCAGATTGAGAAAGTTTTTATTGTGAAAGTATCTGACACTAGGGAGCTACCTCAAGTCCCCTGAAGCACCCTTTCACACCCTCTCATCCCAAGGCTTGAAATTAAGCCTCCTCTAATGTATCTTCGGTTTCTATAATCCGTCCCCAGACAATATCATTTTGTTTCACTTTAATAATTTATGATGCATGAACTACTCGCGTATTTAGTTGGTTAAGGCTTTTAGAAACTCAATTATTAAATACCTTAAAGGTTTACAACATCATTTTAATAAACTGTACATTTTCTCAATTCTCTGAATTTCTGTCCCATGGAAATAAATTTAGTACAATTTTCAAATTCACTGAAATTGAGTTTCTAAGCCTTAAATATCTAAAAACTTTCTCATATAAAACTTTACATAATCTTTCTCCAATTGAATCTTAACAAGATCGAATTTTAAAAAAAATCTCAATTATTTCTAAATATCTTTAGTTATTAAGTTGGAAAAATAAAATAAATTTCTTTTGAAAATTTTATTTAATTAAAAGAGAATAATATTTAAATCATTAACTAAAATATTTAAAATTATAAAAATTTTCTTTAATTCAAGATTTAATTATCTCAACCTTTTTATAAATTAATTTTCATAAATGACTACTAAATTGTTTTATTCTAAATATTAAAAGTAAGTTTAATAAAAATAATCTCTAAGAAGAAATAAAATAATAAAAATTTAAAGAGTAAGGTAAGAAAATTCTTACTAAGTTTTAGCTTTTGGTCATGCTTGCTATATGCTCAACTTTATATCACAAGATCATCAATCATAATCAAATATTATCAATCACAATATCATCAATCACAACCAAGAAAAATATCAATCACAATCAAATAATATCGATCAAATTAAATATCATCAATACTAATCAAATCCTAATAATTATAATCAAATCAATTAAATATCACTCATAAATGTAATTCAAATCTTAATGGTTATTTAGATTAATAAGATTGATTTTGAGTCTTTATAGTCCATTCCTCGCATAGGTCTATGTAGGTCCATATAGTCCAATCCTCGTATAGGTATAGTTCAGTTTATACAGGTCATAATAATCCAAGTTCTTGTATAGTTTCAATCCAGTTCACATAGGTTATCCAGGTATTTGCATAGGTATTTCAGATCAAGTTACACAAGATACTCAATTTAAAATTTATTATAAATTTTAAGTTAAATAGTTATTATTTTAAAATAATAATATTATTAAATTTTAAAGAAGTAGGGGACTCCTCCCATTATTCTTATGTCCTTTCATATTATATTCCTATCCCACTCCCCCTTACCTCTTGTATCGTGATTCGCTATTGAAGATTCTGTACGCGTCTCGTCTCCGAGTTCTAAAACATACCAATTTCATTTTAATATAGTTATAAGATGCAAATTAAGATTTTTACTTAAAACAGAAATAGTAAATTTTAAATAGTGAATAATAAATAGTGAATAGTAAATGGTAAATAGTAAATCATGTATAGTAAATCGTGAATAGTAACAGTAAATAGTAAAACGTGAATACTAATAGTAAATAGTAAAATGTGAATAGTAAAGGTAAATAGTAACAGTAATTAGTAATTTACTGTTTGAATAGTAATTTACTATTGAAATAATAATTTATTATTGAAATAGTATTTTACTATTCAAAATAGTAACTTAAAATAATATTATATCCAGTATAATAATAGATTTCTAAAATGATATGAAAATAACCCTAAAAAAATATAAAAGAGAGGTATTCTTACATTAGAATTTTAGCATAACCTCTTTCCTTTGAAAAATATCTTTCTCTCTTCACTTAGTACTTTCCTCCCAACACTACTAAGTTTTTAATTTTTGATGGATTGTTCAGTTCCTCGCCTTTCTATTTATAGGAAAAAAAACTTACTGTGAGTTTGAATATTTTATTATAAAAATACTGTGCAAAAGTTGAAATTTTCATATAAGTTACTGTGCAAAGTTTGAAAATTTCAGAAAGGTACAATGATTTTCACGTGAAGGAATCGGGTGAATTATGAGGGGAGGTGCAAATAGTAATTTAGGGTGTGCAAATAGTAATTTAAGGGATGCAAATAATAATTTTTTAAATTATTTTTTTAAATTTTTTTAAAAATAAATTTTGAAAAATATACTGATCAAAAACTTCTAAAGGTCTATGGTCAAATTCTATCAGGATTTTTGATCCGGTCTGGATATCGGCCCCTAAAGTTGTGATGTCAGCACGACTGTTCCAGAGGGGCAACTGGTATCCTGGCGTAGTATCCACGTATCGGCAATTCGAGGTAACGTTAGAGAGACCAGACACTTCCCTTGTTATGTATAACCGATTGCCTCAGTCATTTCGAGAGGTTGATCCGGACTATTTACCGGTTTCCATTCTATAACGTGCAACCGCTATCATCAGTATACATCCGGACTCTAATTCCTAGTCAGGCATTCTCCCTGTACCAGTTAGTCCAGGATAACACCATGCACACCGGATAAAGCACCTGTTACAGGACAGTACGTCTTTGACCGTTCTCCAACATGCAACCGGTGTCATCGGTATACATCCGGACTCTAATTCTGAGTCAGGCATTCTCCCTGCATCGGTTAGTCCAGCATAACACCATGCACACTGGATAAAGCACCTGTCACCAAACAGAAGACAATGGACATTGCTACAGGGACAAAGATAATGATTCCATTTCCCACACTACGAGCCATAATCTGCTCCTGGGAATAATCCACTTGCTCCCTAAAGCTAGCCCCATTTTCCCTACGCTCAATATAAAATAGCTACTTGCCTCAATTATGCTGGTGAGTGCGCATTAAACAATAATATATTTGCTTAATGGAGGTTGGTGGTTCCCCACTAATAGGTCCTCGTATATCGAGCCAATCAGGTATAAGAACTCACTTTAGTTTACTAGAGAAGGGTTCTGGTTCTGGTCCTTCTCTCCTGAA
Organism: Clitoria ternatea; assembly: GCA_037962975.1. Lineage (NCBI taxonomy): Eukaryota > Viridiplantae > Streptophyta > Magnoliopsida > Fabales > Fabaceae > Clitoria > Clitoria ternatea. Next base: position 270,479,423 of record CM075672.1, read on the forward strand.
TGCATCTATTTGATCCCATAGAGTGATCATTTACAGTCCACACTTGGAATATATTACTAACTTGAGCGTCGGAGAATCTTGGCAGGTGACACCACCTTTCGCTCACACAAACGCGTGAGGTCGGTGTGAAGGATCTCTAGGACGTTAAGACCGTTCTCTACATACAGAGACACCGGATACTCACAGAACCGGTCTTCAGCATCACTCGGTCTTCAACTTCTGTGACCGGCCTGAGACCGGATCTCTTGACCCCGGTTCAGGACCGATCAATTTTAATATAAATTTTTTTGTAATAAATTAAAATAAAAAATAGGGGTGTTACAAAGACCAACCTCACCATATCTATCAATTTACATTTTTTTAAAATTTAAGATTAAATGTTTCGTGTGATTTTTATGATGCATCATAATAATATTTTTATTATTCTTTGTAACTATTTTGAAATATATTTAAACATAAACTCATTTGTTCTTATTTTAATATTACTTTAAATTTTTGTCATAATTTTTATGTGATGTATATAGTATACAATATTGTCATAAATAATATATATATATATATAAGACATATTTCAGTTAATTTGAATTAAAGAATGTTTGAAAAAAATTTAAAAAACTTGAACAAATTTTTTAGTGTTTAAGTTTTCCAAATTGAAAAATTGTTACATTATCTAAACGGGATATCAAAATTCTTCTAGCTATTCTAGGAAATAAAAATTATGGAAAACAAGCAGAAAACTTTTCCAAAAAACTAGAATAATTTTCTGTAACTAATTGCTGCTCAAATTTTTTTAATATTAAAATATAATATGATTGGATAATAAAAATAGTAGAATAAATATAATAATTGTTCAAAAAGCCTAATAGAATTCCGTGGAGTTTGCATCCTAAAAAGTATTTACCAGTATCTGAATTCATTGCTTTTCATCTCGTGTTTACATGCTTGTATAAAAAGAAATATGTATCTTTTGTTTATAACTTGTATAATTTTATATAAACTAAAAGATTAAAATGAAATTGTTTTATTGAAATTTACATGATAATTGTTTAAAAATAAATGTAAGGAGGTATTAATAATTTTAAATTTTTTTTACCTCTTAACTATTGTAGTATAAGTTAAATAAATACTATCTTTGTGTCTAAATATAAAACCCCTTTTAAAAAAAAATATCCCTTAATATAAGACTATCTTTCAAATTTCAATCTAATTAAAGAGAATGAGTAAAAAAATTTAATGATAAGTAATAATCACTTTAGGACAAGTTTGATAAACTAATACAAATTTCAAAAAAAAATTAATAATTTTAACTAAATTAATCAATTTTATTAATATGTATGAATTAAATAAAATGATCTTATATTTAGAATAGAGGAGATAATAATATATAATAATAATAATAGAAGGAGTTGTTTAGTTTCTTACTAAGTTAGTTAAACAGTCAAACAGAATTTTAATTGTCTTGAATAATATTGAACTGGTCTGAACCGGGGTCAAGGATCCGGTGTGGGACCAGCCACAAAAGTGCAGGTGTTTTAGGGTTTGCACACCGGAGCAATGAGTATCCGATATGGAAATCCGGCCTCTCAGTGGGAGAAACTGGTCTTGTTGTCCTGGAGATCCTTCACACCAGCGTTTCACGTTGAAGGGGGGCGAAAGGTGGTGCCACCTGCGAAGATTCTCCGACGTTCAAGTTAGAAGAGTGTAAGAACTCAGTGAATGCTCAAGCGATACAATAGTAAAAAGTGAGTTAGGACAACGTAACCTTGCATGTGTTTTTGGTCATGCTATTTATAGTTGAACGTAGGAAATGAATCGTTGGATGCAAGTGGGCCCATTGGCTCTGATAGCGTGTGAATTGTGTCAATCAAAGTGGCTCAACACTCAGAATGTGTCAGGAGGGTAGGTCAATTATCAGAGTACTATCCTATGGGAAAGATGGAGGATAATCACCTTTCCGCATAATCTGCTGACACATGTACTTGCTCTCTGAGGCCATTGATATGACATATTCTGCTACATGGAGTATCTTCGCTGATAAGTTATTAGGAATTCTTATCTCGCTGTGACTGAGAGACTAACGGCTATATAGACGTTCAGGGATAACGAGTGAAGTATCCGTGGTAAAGAGAGCGAATAGAACGTCTGATTGGATAAGAGCGGATATCCGGTGTGGTGCTGCCCGAACTGTGACACCGGTTTCCTTCTCATGAAGTCATTCTGACGTTATAACTTTAGAGACCGGTATCCAGACCGGATCATTTATCCCCTAGCTTGTATGAGGAACTGTTAAGTTGTTCATATGAGCTATACAGCCTTTGAGAAGTTTGGATGCCGGCGGAACGTTCTGGAGATTCTCTGGTAATTCTGGAGCATCCGTTCTAACAACTGAGTGACCGCTTCTCTCATACTATATTCAACGGATTCAGACAACGTATAGTAGTGAGGGAAATCCCAAGAGTCTTTGGGAATCAAAACCCTTGGTATTCGAAGAGTGGTTGAAATGCATTAAATGCGTCTGGAATGATTGGACATTAAATGCACCTTTCACGTACGAGCCATCATTACCCAAGAGTATAACCGTCGATTGGGCTTATTGGGCCTGAATTCAAACTGAAAGGGGGCCCATTTTGCAAAAACGTTTGCTGAAACGTTACCATTTTCACGCTCGAACATGGTGAAACGACGGAGTCGTTTGAATCCGAAGGGTTGCGTTTTAAAGCAAATGTTGTGGCTTTCAACAGAGCACTGTGCCTCTTCATTACCTATAAAAGGGACTCTTAACAAGTTTTAGAATTCACCTTTGTCCTCAAGCTTAGTAAACCTCTGCTCAAATTTCTTAGAGATTCCTTTGCTGCCTTCAAACTTCTCAAAGATCCTCTTCCTTTTAGGTAACCTCCCTTTCCTTCATCTCCCTACAATTTTTGTTCATTCTACTTCCACCATGCGCCCTGGAGCAGGCAACGCTGGTACCTCAAACAAGGGGAATTTTAGCTCTCGCGCCCCCCTTAGCCACCGTGGTGGGAGGATTCCAGTGAATCCTCCTGTGGCTGGGCTTCATCGCCCAGAGAGAGTTGAAGCTTCTTCCTCACGAGCGTTTACTACCCAATGCCGTTCTGAGGTTCCCCTTGACTCGAGGGCTACCAGCCGCTCTGATGAAGGGTCAAGTAATGAAGATTATCTCTCTAACGATGTTGCTTTTTACCACAGCACATACGCGTTCCATCGTGCATCCAAAACCATGGAGATTCCGGGGTCTGGAAAAACGTTGGTTCTTTGTACCACTGAAGGGTGTGTCAATGTTGTGGCACACCGGCTTAACTGGGAAAAGCTCAACAGGGAAAGGCCGTACTGCTGGGTGGAAGAGGAATTCCTAGAGATCCCCTCGCATCACGCGAGTGAAGAGGAACGCATGGTCTCTCTCCGTTGCAAGATCTACTCAGACAAGAAGTACAAAGCACGCTATGTTGTGCTGGCACCATGTCCCTCTGAGAGGGTCTGCCACATCGTCCCTGATGAGAGGTCGGTCTATATGTACGACTTCGTGTTTCTGAAGCTGGGGGTGCGCTTCCCCATGACGGAATTCCAGATGGCTGTCATGCGCTTCCTAGACTGTGCTCCTACCCAACTGCATCCCAACGGTTGGGGTCTAGTGTGGGCTCTTAAAATTCTAGGGGAGTATTTCAACTTCACAGCCACTGTGGCCAAACTGTTCTATTATTGCCAAGTAGTCCGCCGTGCTAACAAGAAGGGCGGCCTTGGGTTCATAACACTCCGTTGTGACTCAAGGGTGATAAACTTCAAATCCTACACGGAATCCGCAAAGGTGGATGGGCGCTCCTTTAAACATTTCTACACGCGGGTCCGTATTCAGCCCAATAAGCCGGTCTTCTGGCGTAACAAGGAGGGATTCCCTAAGTTCCCTCTCAGTTGGACACACGAGCATTTTCTCCTTATGAGCCGTGCTTATTACACTGATGAGAGTGAACTCTCTTCTCATTCCGTCGAGGTTTTGAGCGCCATGCAGACGGTCTCAAAGACCCTTAAAGGATTTTCCTACAAGCTCCTCCTGGCAGAGGACGACGTCCGATCTTCCTATCTCCGTAATATCCGTTCTTACTGCATTTCTGTTGTACATTTATTCTGTTCTGATTATTTTCTTCTCATGTGCTAACTCAACTTTTCTTGTTTTGCAGAACAAATCAAAAAAGCCTGCCCAGAAATGTTGTCTATAAGGACCATGATGGCTGATGATGATTCCTCCTCCGAGGAGAACGAGATTCAGGCGAAGAGGAACGCCACCAAAGCTCTACTCATTCCCCTGACCTCTGCAGTGGGTGAGGAGGTTCCTCTCTTTAATGAGGAAGAAATAGAGGAGCAAACAGAGGCCACTGGGACGGGCGACAAGGAGGCCGTCCTAGAAAAGAAGAAGAAAAAGAGGCACCTGGTAAAGATAGCGGATCAGGAAAAGCCCTCTCCTGGTGACCCTGCGAAGAAGCGCCAAAAGACACTTGAAGAGTCTGGGATGAAAAGGGATAAGGGGAAGAAGCCTGTTCCTGACTCTTCTACCCCTTCTTCACAGATCACTTCTGGGTCGGACTCTGGGAACGGTCCTCCTCCGGCGTTTGACCCTCCACGCGATTCCTTCCTCTCCCCATACTTATGGTTTCAGGGGGCCATGCCCCCCACTCTTCCAAAAGCTAGATACTGCCTCCGCCCTTCGCTCGAGGCTGCTGAAGTTCAAGGAGCTTGTAAGGCCGGCCGTTGGCAGCTGGATGAACTATCCGGCCTCCTTGAATCCCTGAGCGAAAAGGCAGATTACATGGAGCAGGTTGAGAAACTCGAAACCGAACTCACTGTGAAGTAGAAATGGGCAGCCAAACAAGCTGAGATTCATAGAGGTGTGGAGGCTGAATTGAAGAAGGCCTAGGAAACACTTCAGAGGAAGACAGAAGAGATGAGCCAGCTTTACTTTGCAAACAAGGCTCTAGAACGACAGGTTGCTGAGCTTCAACAGCAGAATAAATCCATCCCCCTCCTCGAAGAAGAGCTACAATTGGAGAAGAAAAGATCGGCCAAGCTTGCTGACGATCTCAAAATTATGGGGGACGGACACAACAAGAGTCTTGGGGAGTGGGAGGCCCTTCGGAAGGAGATGCAGGCCCAGATTGAGGAGTTGAGGAAGGGAGGTACGAGCACTGGCCCATCGGAGGAGGATTTTGCCAAACTCTAGAAGAAACTAACTGCTGCTAAGGCCAAGGCTGCCAAGGCCTTGGAAATATGCAAGAAGGTAGCTTACGAATCCTTTGGGCTGGCACTTCGTCAAGTATTCTATCGCAACCCCGACGTAAAACTGAATCTGTATAGGCTAGATCCGTTTTATGAATTCCATAAGGGGAAGCTTGTCGAAGTGGAGAAAGATGGCTCGTACCAGGTCCTTCGCGATTCTCTCTACGAACTGCCTCCACTTCCGGAGGGTCAGAGCATGGAACCTGTAATGCCTACCTCTGGTCCTGAGGATAAGACACAAGAAGCTGCCCAAACTGATCCTGAGGCAAGAGCGGACAAGGCCCAAGCTGCTGGACTTGAAGGGGAGAGGACGGAGGTGCCTACTTCGGAGGATCAAGCACCCGCTTCTTAATTTTATGCTTTCATTTATGGTTGTGTTCTGGGATCAGCTCCAGCTTTTAATACTTTGGTACCTGTACACTTTCTTTTTTCAAGAAATAAAATTCGCCTTGTTTCTCTTTTATTATTTATGTCCAGTGTATGATTGCTAAATAACTTAACAATATACATAATACTTTAACCTTCTCTGTACTCTGCAGAGCCGCTCTTGTCTAGTCATACCGCTGTTGAAAGCGTTCTTATCACATCAGATTAAGATAACAAATTGTACCAAATAAGCGACAATTAAGTTAAAGTATGCCCTGTCCCCAAGCATAAGTACATTGAGAGGGGAAACTTCGTTACAAGAGTTACCTTTAACTTGTTAACAGGTTTGAAAGGTTCATCTGACCTCGAAGATGTAGAACGGATACACTAACGTTTAACCGTTCTTTCTCTTGAGGTTCGGTTTGATCCTACAACTCAAGTCTTCACACGGTGTTCGGTTCGATCCTACTAACCGTACTTGGAGTTCGGTGCATTCCTACAATCCAAGCCTTCGACACGGGGTTCGAATCAGGGCTAATCCTGAACCTACTGCGCCCGTTACTCGGGGTTCAGCGTGGTCTTCTAGACGGACCAGCTTACTGCACCCAAGCCTTCACATGGGGTTCGGTTTGTGGCCTTGAAAAAGGACCAGCCCTACAACCCATGTTGTCTTCGAATGGGGTTCGGTTTGTGGCCTTGAAAAAGGACCAGCCCTACAACCCATGTTATCTTCGAATGGGGTTTGGTTTGTGGCTTTGAAAAAGGACCAGCCCTACAACCCATGTTATCTTCGAATGGGGTTCGGTAGGGAGTTGTCCATCTGCCAGGTAGCGAATATAGGGGATCACTCAAGAATTCTCATAAGGATAGCTTACCATTACAGCATTCAGAGAAGGGAATAGAGGGATGCTAGGTGATGTCAAAGTGCTCTGAACCACCGTCGTTGTGCTACCAGGCTGCTTTGTACTCGCGAGCCTTGACAAAATATCTGCTCTGGTGTTTTCCTCTCTAGGTACATGCTTGAATTCTAGAGCTTCAAATCTCCCCTTCAATTCATTCACACAATTTAAGTATAATTGAAGTTGTGGCTCCCTAACCTGGTGCTCCCCCTGGATCTGTGAAATCACCAACTGTGAGTCACTGCATAACGTGACTGCTGACGCTCCGATGTCAATCGCCGCATGGAGGCCGACCAAACATGCCTCATATTCAGCTTGGTTATTGGAGGTCTTAAAATTGAATCGGAGGGAAATCTCTAAGTGCACACCATCATCACTCTCTACCACAACACCTGCCCCACAACCTTTACTATTTGACGATCCATCAACATAGATGGTCCAATGCGCTCGAGGTGTGGCTGGATCCGACCCTGTCATCTCCACTACAAAATCAGCCAATACTTGCGCCCTAATGGCTCCTCGAGGCTCGTAAGATATTTCAAATTCAGACAGCTCAATGGACCACTTGATCATTCTTCCAGCGAGGTCTGGTTTGCTGAGCACTGAACGGAGAGGCAGATCTGTTCTCACCAATACTGGGTGCGCATGAAAATAGGGCCTTAACCGACGTGACGCCCACACAACTGCCAGGGCGGCTTTCTCAATCTTCTGATACCTTCCTTCCGCCCCATGGAACGTCTTGCTAGTAAAATACACCGGCCTCTGACCTTGGGGAGTTTCTTTAACCAAAGCCACGCTCAGAGCTTCGTCAGAGATTGCTAAATACAAGATCAAAGTCTCACCAAGATCAGGCTTAACCAAAATTGGTGGACTTGAGAGAACGACCTTGAGCTGTTGGAAGGCTTGTTCTTGCTCTTCTCCCCATTCAAAACTCTTGTGTTTCTTCAACGCCTTATATAAGGGGAGGGATCTGTGTGCCATCTTAGGCATGAAACGAGCTAGAACAGCTACTTTCCCATTCAAGGATTGGACCTCCCTCAGACTCTTAGGGCTCTGCATGTCCAGAATTGCTTGACACTTCCCAGGGTTAGCCTCAATGCCTCGTTGGGTCAACATGAATCCCAAGAATTTCCCTGCTGGAACGGCAAAGGTGCATTTCAAGGGGTTTAGCCTTATGTTATACTGTCGCAGCCTAGTGAAAACTTGGCGCAGGTCTTCAATGTGGTCTCCTCCAGCGGGCGTTTTGGCTATAATATCATCAATATACACTTCAACCAGCCTGGTGTGCATCCCTTCAAAAACTTTGTTGATCATACGCTGGTAGGTAGCGCCAGCGTTCTTCAATCCAAATGGCATGACGGTGTAGCAGAAAACACTGCGGTCGTTGACAAAAGCCGTCTTCTCTTGATCTCCTTCCCACATCGGAATCTGGTTGTACCCAGAATAAGCATCCATGAAACTGAGGTACTGATAACCAGATGAGTCATCTACCATACGGTCAATGTTTGGCAGGGGATATGGATCTTTGGGGCAACAACGGTTGAGATCTACGTAGTTTATGCACATCCTCCACTTGCCATTAGCTTTCTGCACCATAACTACATTAGAAAGCCAAGGAGAATAACGAATCTCCCTTATAAACCCCGCTTTCAACAATTCTTCAGTCTGCTCACATGTTGCCTTCTGCTTCTCCGGTCCCAACCTCCTCTTCTTCTGGGCCACCGGTCTCGTCTCAGGATACACAGCAAGCTTGTGGCAACAAAAATTGGGGTCCATCCCAGGCATGTCTGCTGCTGTCCATGCGAAAAGGTCCTTAAACTCCTGCAGGAGAGCTAACAAGCGTTGCTCCATGACTGACTCCAGCTTATCATTGATGTGCGTGACCTTCTTCGGGGAATCCCCTAGGACGACGTCCCTGGAACCACCATCCGGTGTGGGCTTTGAGGGATTAAGAGGGTCAATCTTCAACTCCGCTCTTGGGTCCAAATCAATTAGACTAACAGACCCAGCCGCTGTTCCTCCGTTGTTCAGCTTTCTTTTCTTGTTGAATGCTTCCATCTTAACCATGTTGAGGCTCAAGTTGTAACAGTACCGAGCCATCTCCTGATCACCGCGGAGTGAGGACACACCATTGTCTTTGTCAATGAATTTGATCAGGAGGTGAGGGGTGGACACAATTGCTTCCATTGCATTCAGGGTAGGATGGCCTATGATGCCGTTGTATGGAGATTTCACATCAATCACCAAAATTCTTGACTTGACTGTTCTTGCATCGGGCTCTCCTTCAAAAGAAATCAGAGTGTCGAGGTACCCCTTAGTGGGTTGCTTAGCTCCATTAAACGCTATGAGTTCTTGCGTGTAAGGCTGTAGATCTGCATCATTAAAACCCATTCTCTTGAAACAATTATAAAAAATTACATCACAAGAACTTCCCTGGTCAACAAGGATCCTTTTCACGTCCTTATTGGCAATTACAGCGATGATCACCACTGCGTCGTCCCCTCCTGGGATCGTTGGCCCAAAATCGTCATCAGTGAATGACACCATTGGAGCTGCCACACCGTCCCTGAAAGGACGGTTACTCCGTGGTTTGCCCTGGACAGATAAAATCATTCTGTGGTGATTCTTCCGGGCTGTGATTGATGCTCTTCCTCCAGTAAATCCTCCAGCTATCATCTTAATCACTTCACGTCTGCCCTACCTCTGCTGCTGAGGCATGTCGTTCTGCTGAGCTCCTTCAGCCATCACTACTCCTTTCTACTTTTCAGCTGCAGTGAACTTCCTGACTGGGTTACGTGTATTATCATCCTCGTCATCAGGATCTCTGCCCCTCTTGTCCATCCTCTGAGGTTCATCTACAGATCTCTCCCTGAACAAGTATTGCTTCAGCTTTCCCTCCCGAATGAGAGTCTCCACCGTATTCTTCAACGCCTTACACTCGTCAGTGTTGTGACCTGTCTGTTTGTGGAAAGTGCAATACTTACGTGGGTTACCTCCTCTCTTGAGTGGGAGCGGCTTCCTTATACCAAAAACATTAAGCGTTGGCCAGCCAACCTCCCTCATGATTTGGGAGTGCCTGGCGTTCAGAGGGGCATAGTTATTGAACGACGAGACGCGCCTATCTCGTTGATATGGACGAACGCTTGCAAAGTCCTCTCGGAAGGTATGCTTCTCAGGTCTTATCTTCTCCTTCTATCTCCGTGGCTGTTGGGAGGGTGCTGGAGGCTTCATTCTAGCTATCGTTGCCTCCAAATGCATCTCTATGCCCACGTATTTGGAAGCCTTCTTTTGAAACTCTTCGAAGGTCGTTGGAGGGCTCTTTGCCAAGGATAAGGCAAAAACAGAACCAGGTTGCAAGGCTTCCACCACGATATGGAGCTGTATTTCCTCCGTGAGGCTAGGGACCAACGTAGCCTCCTTATAAAACCTCTTCAAGAACTCCTTAAGAGTTTCAGTCCCTCCCTGCCTTATCTGTGCTAAGGTGTGAGAAGTTGTCGGGATATCCCTGGAGATGACAAAATGACTTTCAAACGCTGCTGCCATTTCCTCCCAAGAATCTATGGATCCTGAGGGTAAACTCTTGAACCAGCTAAGAGCTTCCTCCGTCAACATCCTTGGGAACATCCTGCACATGACGTCTTCATCAGCTCCCAAGTACATGGCTTCATACACATAAGCATCCAAGTGCTTAGTGGGACCAGTTTCTCCATTATACTTTCCGATCGACAGTGGCTGAGTCGTTTGCAAACGTTTTGGGATGGCGATGCTCATCAGTCTCCTTGAGAAAGGGACATTGAGCTTGTAGGTCCCAGAAGTTACCACTGCCTGCTCCCTTCTCCTGGTACTGACTCTATCACCAGAGTCTTGGGTCTGCTCTCTATCTTCGTATGTAGGGATTTTCGAATACTGGAGGGTCGTAGATCTATCCCTCGCTGATATATGGTGAGCCTCCTCTGCATGGGACGTTACCCTGTCCCCAACTCCTCCTTTCTCTCGCCTCAACTCCATCAACTCCATCAACTCCTCCCTGAGCTGTCTTATAACCTCATCTCGAGGATCGGGAGTTGGTACTTGCACCATCCTCCAGGTGTTGGTAACAGGAGACTCGAAAACAAGTCTCCTTCCAGTCTGTTGGTGGGTCACATCCTCCACATGACCATCAACGAAATCACGTCCGTCACCTTCCATTATGACAACCAAACTTCTGCGAAAATGGGAATAACTCTAACGAGTCCCACTGGGCGTGCCAATGAACTGGTCTGAACCGGGGTCAAGGATCCGGTGTGGGACCAGCCATAAGAGTGCAGGTGTTTTAGGGTTTGCACACCGGAGCAATGAGTATCCGATATGGAAATCTGGCCTCTCAGTGGGAGAAACCGGTCTTGTTGTCCTGGAGATCCTTCACACCAGCGTTTCGCGTTGAAGGGGGGCGAAAGGTGGTGCCACTTGCGAAGATTCTCCGACGCTCAAGTTAGAAGAGTGTAAGAACTCAGTGAATGCTCAAGCGATACAATAGTAAAAAGTGAGTTAGGACAACGTAACCTTACATGTGTTTTTGGTCATGCTATTTATAGTTGAACGTAGGAAATGAATCGTTGGATGCAAGTGGGCCCATTGGCTCTGATAACGTGTGAATTGTGTCAATCAAAGTGGCTCAGCACTCAGAATGTGTCAGGATGGTAGGTCAATTATCAGAGTACTATCCTATGGGAAGGATGGAGGATAATCACCTTTCCGCATAATCTGCTGACACATGTACTTGCTCTCTGAGGCCATTGATATGACATATTCTGCTACATGGAGTATCTTCGCTGATAAGTTATTAGGAATTCTTATCTCGCTGTGACCGAGAGACTAACGGCTATATAGACGTTCAGGGATAACGAGTGAAGTATCCGTGGTAAAGAGAGCGAATAGAACGTCTGATTGGATAAGAGCGGATATCCGGTGTGGTGCTGCCCGAACTGTGACACCGGTTTCCTTCTCATGAAGTCATTCTGACGTTATAACTTTAGAGACCGGTATCCAGACCGGATCAAATATGTAAAAAATCAATATTAAATATTAAATTTTTATATTTTTATAACTCTATTTAGTTTACTAGCAGGAAATAGAAATATAGAATCCGGTTAAACATGGTCGTGGTTGGATGAGGTAAGTGTCGTAATTGCCCGAATTGGATGTAGTAGGTGACATCAGAACCACTGGATCAGGCCCCATATATTTAATGAAGGAGCTCCATGATGCCCGGGTGATCATATCAACTGGCTCTTAACTTTGTCGGACTAGTTTGTAGGGCAAGTGAGTCCTTTACTTATAGGTGGGACAATATTAATAATACCAACCAATATACTAAAAAGTTGCATTTGACTTTTTCATTTTTCAAGGTAATCTCATTAACACATACTATCTTTTTTTCCTTTATCATTATTTCAAAAAATAAAACGAAAAACGTAATCTTACTTGGAGTTCTAGAAAATTTAGACTTCACCTTTTTAAAATTTTAAAACGTTTTTCTTTTAACGTTTACCGCAGGCACATTTTGAAAAAATCCCCAGAAAAAAAAAGCCTCCACTTTTCTTCATTTATTGAGTCAATTAATATATCTAACAGTTAAAAATCGTACACAACGTTTTTATTGCTGTCCTATTGCAACGTAGTTATGAATTTAGGGCTTGTTTGGAATTTTGTCAGAACTCTATTAATATGCTTATCGAGACTAGGAAGTGGAGGTTGAGTAGAGCAAGGCATACATAAATGGCCTCAGTAGAATACAGTTGGCATCTATGTCAACTGAAAATAAATTATTATTTGGTTAAAAGTTGAAATTGGTAATCAATTTAAAATAATATTTTATAGTTAAATAGAATTTTAACTGTTTTTAACGGACGAAAAAATTAATATTAACATTTAAATTTTTTTATTTTCATAATTTTGTTTCGCAACTACATTCCAAACGGATACTTTTTATCATTTTAAATTGGTTGATTTTAATTAAGAATCGATTTAAAATATGAATTTTCAGTTAAACTTTTTATACCGGTTAGTGGTAAAACTAATTTATAAAGTATATATTTTAAATTAGTTGTTTTTAACTTTCATTAATGTTTTTAAAAAGAAAATAACTTTTTTAAAATATAAACACCAAATTAAAAAAATTAAATTGAATCGTAAAATGAGTTAAAGATGATTGACTCAATAGGTTAAAGGTATGTGAATTATTGTAAGTATTTGACATAAATTTAATTCCTATAAATATATATATATATATATATATATATTAACTTCTTGAAAATCGGTTTTTTAATCAATGCTTAAAGCAAATAGAAGTGAAGGGTTTTTTATTTAAAATTACTTAAAAATAATATGAGTAAGCAATTTTTGGTTTATAATTATAGAAACAGAGTTAAGTTAAAGTAAAAAATTTAAAAATTAATATTAATTTTTTACTTCATCTAAAACAACTAAAATTCCGTTAAATTGTTTGAGATTTCTCGGATGGAAATATGCAACGAAACGTGCTGATAATAAATTTGAATCCTTAATTAATGAAGGGTGCAGAGAAAGTGGAAAGTGGGAAGTGGAAAGGGACATAGAATGTATTAGAAAAGCAGTGGTATGTGTGGTGGGGATGATGGCGTCGTGGGAAGACGTGCGAGGCTTACTGGCTGACAAGCTTGTCGGTTTGATATGGAAAAGTATGATGTTAAATGTGCTCAAAAGGGAAACAATATTAATACTGCCTTATATCCTGGATAAAAAGTATTATAGTATTAGTTTTTTATATAGATTAAAAAACTATTAAATATGTAATTATTTAAATTTGTATGAATTAAAATATTTTTATTTAATTCTATTATTTTATCAGTAATTAATAATATTTTAATTTTTTAAGTTTTATTTATTAATCTAATAAAATGTAAATTGATTAAAAAATATAAATTAATTACACTTTAAACTATTAGAGTTATAATAGTTTTTTAAAAAAAGTTAAAGCAATAATAAATCTAGTAAATCTAGAGAGAGAGTGTAATCTATGATCAATGATATTCGCCTATTAGATTTAATAAGTTTCTGGCAAAAACCTATATTATCTTATTATAAAATTATATTATGATTTAAATTGAAATAGAATAGTTTTTTAAGAATTGAATTTAATATGATTAAAAATAGTTTGAATTAAATAAATTATTTGATTTTATATGTAGTTTTTAATGATTTAATTAGGGTAAGAAATAAATTTTATTTTATTAATAAATTTTAGTTTGTATAAAAATACAATTCTTAAATAGTAAAAATTAATATTAGGTATAAAATTAAATTTAAACTGATATTAAAACTAATAAAATATACATATATCATAATATTAAAATAGAGGGGATGTATCTTATGAGAAAAGTTCTATTATGTGAGAGTGAGAACAACGAATCTGGGTCGTATAACCATGCAATAGATGGTTGAGATTAAAAGTTTTTCAAAGTTACATGACCACTTAAAAGATCACATGACTTTTTGAAAAACTTATATGATTAATTTCAACCATCCATTGTACGGTTGTACGACCCAAATTCACTTCTCTAACTCTTACATAAGAGATTGTTTATCATATGATACATCTTAAAACAGATGCCTCATGAAACATATATTAAAATATAAGTTAAAAGTAAATAAATAATAATAATAATAATAATAATAATAATAATAATAATAATAATAATAATAAAGTAATATAGTCGTACAAATATATAGCTATATAAATATAAATACAATAAAGGTCCGTTCAGATGGGAGTAGATGAATTTTTAAATATTGATCCTATATTTAATCTAATCTAATAAAAAAATAGTTTTAGTAGTTTTCTATTAATTTGATTTTCGGTTTATTTTGAACCACAAAAAAAATTGTTTATTGGCACACCAAATTTAATGGTCGTAAGGATAAGATTGGTTAGCGTAACCTTTAATTAGCAAAAATAAAAAACTGCTGGCATAGGTAATTTAGATATATAAACTAACAATATAATACACTATACTCAGAAACAACTTTGTTACTATATGATTGAACTGCACTAATATTACATATGATGTTAGTGTAATACATTGTATTGTTAATAAAAATAAAAAATTTCTTCATTGTTTTTTTAGATCTTATTTTTAAAATAAAAACCAACTATTAAATTTCATGGGTTAGTAAATGATAACTTTTTGTTGTTTTATTTTCGGTTTTCTCAGTTGGACTTTATGGTTCATATTGTATTGAGTTGTCTTACAATCTTACATATAATAACTTTTAATGAAGATATAAATGACACACAGTAATATTTATAATTATTATGTGAATTATATTTTCAAAATTATTAAAAATTTTACTTGTTTGGTAAAATTAACAAATAATTAAGGTAATTAAAATTTGAAAATTATTTGATAAGTCAACTAAACACTAAAAACTGAAAAATTAGTTAAAAGCTAATAAAATAGTTGATTAAATAAAAATATATATAATAAAACTAGGTGTTAAATGTACGATGACATAAAAGACATATTTTATTTTAAAATAGATAAGAGTGACTATTTAAAAATGATCAATAAAGATAAACGTGTAAAAATAATAATAAACTCATAGCTTAAACATCACTTTGAGTAACATTTCAAAGAATGTAACAAGCTATTAAAATAAGCCTATTTACCAAATAGAATTATTCTGTCAAACAAACTTTTAGATTAGTAAAATAAATTACAAGCTAACTTAAATTACTACTAATGACATTTTTGGAATCACAAATAATATAATAATCCTAGTTCACCTAATAGTTTTGTGTTTTTTTTTCTAACTTCTATCCTAGTGTATGTTTAGTAAGACATTTCAACTAGCTAAAAGTTGAAAATGTCATTTTAAGTAAAATAGAGGTGTTTGGCAAGGTAGCATTTTCAGGTAACTAGTAGTGTTTTTGAAACATTATTTAAAGAAGCGTTTCTAGATTTGAGCTATAAAACAATCTTATTATTATTCAGAGTGGTATAAGGTGTTCCTATGTGAGGTATATATGTTGCAAGATTAAAACATCCTTTGGTTAGGAGAACAAGCATCACATTGTATCATGATTGTTAAGGATGATTCGACCTGGTGTGTTTCATGAGTGCACCAAAAGACTTGTCATCATTTCTAGAAGGTCAAAGTTGGAGTTCAACGTGATACCTAATCTTGGTTAGGCTCCACCACTAGGTCAAGAGCGATGACAGGTGACGACATTTACTCTTCATCACTACAGCTCCGATAAGGATGACTATGAGAATTTCCTTTAGGATAAGGAGATTCACGAGGCAACTTAGGAGTAGGCCATAGATCCCTCCCAGCCATAAGCTGGTCGGAGGAGGCATGCATGTAGTAGGACACTTCCAACGCAGGACAATGCCAGGAAATAGGTTATCGAATCACATTGAATTCTATAGGTTTTAGAGTAAAAAGTCATTCAATCCAATTATAAAATTACACCATGGTTTAGATTGGATCAGTTAGATTAACTTTTCAAAAATCCAATCTAATATGATTAAATATGGTTTGAATTGGATTAAATAGTTTGGTTTATATATTTTATTTTATTTTAAGGTAATAAATAAATATGATTTCATTAGTAAAAGTTTGTGTTAATACAAAATGTAAAACTTAAATAAAAAAAAGATATTATATATAAAGTTAAGTTTAAATTGATGTTAACAGCAATAACCTTGTAAATAAATCAAAATATTAAAACACATATCACATGGAAGATAATAAAAGGATGTAACTTTAAAAGTAAATTTTAAAAATAATTGAGTAATGTAATCTTATAAATATTTAATTACATAAATATAACTATGACATGTTTATTTTATAAATAAACTTATATAAATAAATAAAAATTTAGTTTGGATTGTATTGAATTGATTCTGAAGTATAAATTTAAAATCCGATCCATCCAATAAAAATATTTCAATTTTTAATTTATTTAGGTTGATTTTGATGGTTTGTATTGAATTAAATCATTACAAACATCCTAATCAACAATATAGTCCTCACCACCAATAAAATTACCCCCAACATCCTAGGTGGCGTGGCTTAGAGGATTCCACAAGACAACACCATTGCCAATTTACCACAACCTTAAGACTTAGTTACTTTTTTATTTTCGTTAAACACAGTTATGTGGATTTTTATCTCAAACCCTTACTCCTATGCAGATGTGGTAACACTACAACCCTAATTGTTTTTAGTGTACAATTATATTAAGAGTCACGAAATGGACAACCGTTTACAAAACTAAACTTCTACCTAGGGGTATCCAATTTCAACGTTATCCGCGTAAACCCGAGATACCCGATTTTGAAGGTAAGAACAGGTCGGTTTGTAACGGGTTTTTGGGTAAAAATGAGTCATTTAAACGGTTTATTGTGATTAAGAACGGGCGAGTTCGGGTTAAAAAATTAAACCTGATGACCCGACCGACTGTTACTAGGAATATCATGCAGTTATTTCTCTTTACTGATTTCTTATATATATATATATATATTTTTTATATATATATATTGACAATACTTTCTTTAAGATTGTTCTTTGTGTGGTCAACCTAAAGTCATACATGAGTTTGTCATCAAATCATCATATTCTGAATGTATGTGTTAGATCTGAATACTTAATAACTTTTAAGCTTTTTCTGATACTAGTACAATCTATGATTAGAAAAAAAAATAATCTAATAGAATTACTTCTTAGTGCTTCAATGCTATGTCACTTTCATATTCCATAAGGCGTTAGTTCTAAAACGTGAATATATCAATTTTATATGGAAGTTTTTGCTAAAATTATTTTATACATAAAAGGTGTTTGGCAAAAAATAAAAATCAAATTTTCCTAAGAAATTTAACCGAAAAACCTGACCGAAAAAACCGAGAACCGCAATTAACCAAACCCGACCAAACCGACTGTAGTATTGGGTGAAAATGAGTTATTATTTATTGAACTGTCCTTCACAGGGGATGTAGAGTTATGATTCTGAAACAGCTCAAAAAGTACATGTAATGTCAATCTGATACAAGGCAGTGATATTCAGATACGAGTACAGGGTGTCCTTGTATATTGGGCGGAGTCTGGACCTCGCTGGGGCGGAGTATAACTCACACTGCGGCGGTGTCGTAGTCCACCTAGAATTGTCTTCTATGCCCTGACACAGTTGGTGGTGGTACCTGCAATTATTCTCCGACGCTCAAGTCAGTATTTCAGAATACTTTAAGACTTAGAAAGCAAATCCCAGAGAATTATGCAAGTAAGAGAGTGTAAGGTTCAGAATTGGGGGATCCCCCTATACCTTTTTGCTGAGGTTTTTATACCTGTCATTGGTGCTCCATTATTGGTAGGGCCCGTTCCTTGTTTTCTGGCATAAAGCAAGAAAGGCAGTGGGTCCCTGTGTCGTTCACGAGCACCGTTATTGTAGTAGGTATTTCTACTTACTTGGGAAGCGTGAATGCTTTATTATTTTATTTGTTTTTTCCTTTTAATGCATGACAGCGTGATTCCCATTTTCAACCTCTCAAGACAGAGTCAATCTCGTGCCGGGGTTTCAAGTATGGACTCGCTACGCAGTATAGGAAGTTCAATATTCCGCCTGTGTTGAGCCTATGGCTTGGCGGAGTAATATGCATTCTGGCGGCGTTACATGCCTTGGCGGAGTTATGACCCTTGGCAGGGTAACATGCCTTGGCGGAGTAACATGCCTTGGCGGAGTTATGACCCTTGGCAGGGTAACATGCCTAGGTGGAGTAACGTGCCTTGGCGGAGTTACTTGCCCTGGTCGTATGTACTCCGTATAGAAACAATTATAATGTATTTGAAGCGTACTTCCCTTGTTCGAAATGCTGATCTGGCAAAGTATTAAAGTCATGCTCTTGGGGGCCGGTGTTAGGACCGGATCATTTATGTTTCATGGATAACAACAAGTAGACTCAAAAGTAACCAAATCTGACCGAACCCGATTGATGGACACCCGTACTTCCACCGATGAGGTGATAAATGACGAGCTTACATTAACATACCCTTAATTTCCTTTATTTTGGGCTAATACACCTTCCTCAACCAATAACTAATCCCTCTTTCGACTAGTCAAGTTTTCACATCAACAAAACTTTCGTCTTTATTTTTTCTTGGCAAAATCAAAAATCTTAATGTTTTAATTTGGTTGAAGTTGTCAGTTTAATTTTCTGGAATTGTTTATTGCAAAGAAATTACTCTGTTTCTATTTAACTATTTGAAAAAAATACACATTTTAAAAAATGTAATTAATGGTGTTAATTTTTGTAAAACAATTTATCATTTTCTTATTTTATTATGATCTTTTTATTATTTATTACTCTTAAAATTCTCTTCCTTTTTAACATTAATAAGGCTATTGTTAGAAAAACATCAATAAACTCTCTTAAAATCTTAAATAAACAATTAATACTCTTTTAAAATTTTAAGTACATCGAAATAAAAATATTATCTTTAAGTAAAACAAAGATAGTACATTTTTGTGTGACAAAAATAACAACATACTAAATGTCAAGAACTTGATGAACATTTTCAAAAACTAAAGTGAAAATTTTCAAAGTAAGAAATATAATTAATTGATGATAAATAATACAAGAAACTAAAGTAATAAATTCAAAAAGTTAAAAGCTAAAGTGATTAACCTAATGGGGTCAAACATATGGGTTGAAAGTATTTGTTAAAACTCTTGGTAGAAAGTTTGAACCATAGAATTCATTCACTAACGAAAATTCTTAACTGTTACCTTAATATGTTTATGTTAACTAAAATTTCTTTTATATGCCTTATTTTTTATGATTTACTATAAATTTATTATATAATATCAATATATATATATATATATATATATATATATATTCAATTTGACTTCAGTCAAACCATTAAACATTGAATTGTTTCCTTTAATGATTCAATTACCAATACAATTTTATAAACATTGGTTATTCCCTCCATCTTATATTTATTGTTACTTTAGTCTTTTTTTATACAAATTAAAAAATCGTTAAATATATAGTTATTTGATAAATATAAACTAAAACACCATTATTTAATTTTATTATTTTATTAATAATAAACAATGTCTCAACTTCCATGTTATTCATTTGTCAAATTAAGATATAATAAGAGGAAATACATTAATTATATGAACATACAATTAAAAAAAATTATTTAATTACACCTTAAACTCTTAAAATAATAATGATTTTAAGAAACAATAGATGAGACAAAGAAAGTGTACAACAAAAGACTTTGTTAAACAATGTTCTAAAGATATTTTTAACGAATTAAAAGTGAATTTTTTATTAGAAATAATATAAAAATTACTTAAAAATCAAAATAAATAAGTTTTAATAAAAATATTTTATTTTTAAATAAAAATATTTTATTTTTTAATTTTAATTTTTTAACCAGCATCCGTAACTCATAAGACACTTATTAGCATTTTTTAAGTAAAGAGCTTAAGATAAATAACAACTATCACACAAGTCATATATCTCAATTCATCTTATGTCATTTTTGGGGACAAGAAAGGTCATGTTACTTAGATCTTGTCATTCATTTATCACTTAATAATAGGTACAATTAATGAACACTACAGAAAATAAAAAAAAACTTTTAATAACGGATTTTAAGGTGTTAAGAAAATTAAGAAATTTAACCCGAGTGTAAGTTATCACGTTTAACACCTTACTTTTAGAAGACCTGTTGTTAGACTTTGTTTAATGATTAATACCGATGTTAAATATATCTTTCCAAAACATGGATCCTCACACCCCTTATACCCGGTGTTAATTATATTTTTTAACACTGACTGTTTGTTATCGCTGGTATTAATTATCTTTTTAACACATGATTTTTACCGTGTTAAATATCCTATTAAACACCAGCTCATTGTGTTAATTTTTATCACTTTTAACACCTGTTCCCACATTTAACTGGTGTCCAAAGTCTCTTATTTTTTTTATTTTTATATTAAAAAAAATGAAAATTTAACCCAGAGACAAATAAGAAAACCTCCAAACTTGGAAATTTCAATCTTTATATTTAAAGGTAAAGAATATAATAAAAAATATTATAATACAATGATTAAAATTTCTTCCATAGTACATATAATATACCTTATTAGGATTCTAAAAGGAAATATGACCAGGCAATGTTAAAAATAGTCCCAAAAGAATATCCGCCACTCTGCAAGTTTCAAGGGATATTTAAAATGTGAAATTGAGACAAAAAACCATATGCCATATCTAAATGCAAAGTCACTTTTCAACGCCATCTTCAAACAGAAAGAGTGCTTAATACTATTATGAAAACTAAATTCACCTGGTAATGCTTGTTCAAGTACGCAACCAAGTTGCAAGATAGGATCTTTCATATATCGAACTCAATAAAGTGACTTTAGACAGATACAGTAAAGGTTATATATAATAGCTTGGTCCTTGAAATAAATGACATTTGGTAAAGTCAACGGCTAATGCTTATTCTTAACAGTGCTATCAATTTCTTACAGCAGTCCATAGCGGATAGCCAAAAAACCGATATGCTATATAGCGGATAGCGTATCGGGCAAATACCGGATGTAAAATAATTAAAAAAAATTCAGTTAAATATACTATATTACACATAATAACTACTTAAAAGTCATGGGCCAGGCTATATTATATCAAAATAAAAACTTAAGTTCCATTCATTATCAAATCCCAACTTGACATAATAACAAACCTACAAGTTCAAAACAAAACAAGGAAAACACAAACAATAGAAGAGATAGTCGCCGGAGAAGGTGAACCTCGTCAGAGGAAAACACGGTCGTGGAGGTGGTGGCTAGAGTCTTTAAGTGAGAAAGAAAAGAAGAAAACTTAGTTTTGGAGAGTTTTAAAAAAAAAACAGAGTAAGTGATGGCAAAAAAAAGGACTAGAAAATGTGTGCTCATCGGAGAAGGTGTTGCTGCCCAGAGAAGGTGGACCTCACCAGAGGGAGACACAATCAAGGGAGAAGGTGGCTAGAGTCTCTTTGAATGAGAAAGGAAAAAGTAAACTCAAGTTACAGGAGCTTTCGGAAATACAGAGCATGCCATTTCCAAAAGAGCGACTGAGTAAATCTCCTTGCCGGAGAAGATCCTGCTGCCTGGAGAAGGTGGGGCTGGCTAGAAGTATTTGCTGAAGGGTGGGAAAGTGAAAGGAGAAGTGTGGCTAGAATGGGTCACTGTCCTTGCTTGTGTAAGAAGCTTACACCAAAAAACAGAGCATCACGTTTTGTAGTAAGACACCTTCTATGTCTTTTCCTTTACCCCAGTAGCTTTAAAAATAAATCAATTAATTAATATTAATTGATTCTAATAGGGGCAAATGGCATTAAAAAATGAATTTAAAGAGTCACCACCGATATGGAGAAGACAGACCGCTTCACCGCTATGGCCATATCGCCCGATATGGACCGTATAGCGTTTTCCGCTACGATATGCGTCGCGCATCGCGGCAATGTCATTTTCCGATACGCGATACGCTATAGCCGATATTTAAGAACACCGATTCTTAGAAAAACATAATCATTTGGCAAAAGTGAAACTTGTGATGTAAGAAGTCAACTCAACAATTCCTTCACTTTAGCTTCATTTTTATGAAGTCACAACAGGACAAAAGTAGCTTAAGCTCAGTAAATTTGAGCTTGTTACTAACATGGGTTTATAAACAATCTTGAAAAGATCATAATTTAAGAGCTAGCACTTGGTAAGAGATAAAGAGAACATTGGCAACAAATAGCATTTAGCTGAGTATGCATTTCCCTAAATTACTTAGTATATGGTCTATCTTTCTCTTCACTATAGCGTCTCATTTCCCAATTTACATTTCACTTCCTTTTTTAAAAATATCTAAGCTACATATTGCAATTTAAATGCAAAACAAGTAATTTTTCCAAGGCAAACCCAAATAACTAGAATTGATAGTAAAATTTGAACCAGTGCAAGCATTTGCTCTATAAATCACATGAAGTGATAAAAGCTCATGCCCGTGCTGAAGTTGTTACAATTCCTGACTGCAACTCAGATGCAACATTTGCTACATTCTTGACAAAATCATTGTTTGCAAGATCAGCTAGATCAGATTCTGTAACATTTTCCACATATACAACAGGTTTCATGGTGAGCAAGCAGAGATGCTTGACGGCATCCCTTTCATTATTTGTCATGGTAACAGATCGTGCGGGTTTTCCATCCATGAGTGCCTCACAAATCTTTGCCAATGCAGACTTTACTATAATACTGCATATTATTTACTATAATACTAAATTCAAAGGATTATATGAATATTCATAGGAAACAGGCAATAAAAATTATGAAATATCTTGTCAAAATGCTGCATATTGTTTACTATAATACTAAATTTATTTTTCCATTTTAATAGAAGATGTAGTGAAAGCATACTTTACAGCCAAAGTGAAGCACACATCCATGAGGCAAAAACCAGAATTGGAAGTGTTGATAGTATACTCTACCATTACAGTTGCTTGTAACATCTCGTCTAGTTGCATCAATGGTTAGTTTTTCATTTTGTGGAGAACCCAAGGGATAAGTTATTCATGAAACTTTCTTTGATTACTCCATATTCAGTACTAACATATGCATCATGGTTAGATTGGAGAAAGGCCAAAGTGTGAAGAAGAATACTTACAAGGATTTTGGGATGTCATGTCAGAATTGCTGTTTGAGAGAAATCACAGTTCCACTGATTTACCATGACAAATAACATGTTCAAGAGGCATATTTTGATACCAAAATGTGATAGCCCGAACGGTGACCTAATAATACCCATATGCCAATTGTTCAGCCAAAATTTTACAACCAGATATATAGTTTCCAAAACATTGAAAGTGGTGAAGATTACCTGTCCAAAATGCTGCCAACGCTACAAATCCCAAACCAATTGTCCCAGCAAATCCTCAGGTTTATCCCTGTCCAAAATTTTCTGCAACCTTCATTTCATTCAGTCCACTAGTTAACTTTCATTTCCCTAACATCCCCTGAAAATACTAATTCAACAAAATCAATAAGTAGTCACGAAATCAAATCAACAAAGTTACAAAACCTAAAAATGTTTAAAAATTTCTAGCTTCGAATTCATGTTTTAAGTACTTCTTCCTACCAAGACCAGATTGTTAGAAAATCATTAAGTTCAAGGAATCATGAAAAACCACTTATTTCCCCAATTAAAAAAATTAGGGTATTCACTAATTAAAATTCCAAGCGAAACAAGAATTAAAAATAAACAAATTAATTAATTAAACCTGAAAATCCATTTTCTGCCACTCAAGTTAAATTTGAAAAAAGGAAGAGAAATGAAGACCCGCCTTTCTGTGCCTTCAAAATCCAAAATTATCCCTAAACGAAGCTTCTTGAACATCGACCTTCTCGTGCAGAGCATTCTCCTTCTGGCAATAGGTAGAAAAAGCACCGTTATCCAAAGCGAGTTGGAGCCTGGTAGGGTTAGTGATTGATTGTTTGGGGCGTTTCGAAGAACGAAGCGAAATAGGGAGCTTCCCCATGTACGTGGTGGTCATGTTGGAGGTTGTGGAGTCGCCATCTGAGGCGGCGTTCTCTCCACACCAGCGCGCGGCGGAGACGAGGAGTGAGACGACGAAGTGCGACAGAGGAAGCGGGTGAGACAAGGAAGAGTGTAAGATGAGGAAGAGAGTAAGATTTGAAGAGCTTCGAGATACGGGGTTTAGAGAGTGAAACGAAAGGGTGTTTGGTTTTCGGGTTAGGAAATAGAGTTGACTTAAGGGAAAAATTTAAAGTTCTTTTGAAATAATCAAAACTTTATTTAATAGTAGAATAAAAAAACTCTGTTGAAAAAAC
Organism: Clitoria ternatea; assembly: GCA_037962975.1. Classification (NCBI taxonomy): domain Eukaryota; kingdom Viridiplantae; phylum Streptophyta; class Magnoliopsida; order Fabales; family Fabaceae; genus Clitoria; species Clitoria ternatea. Next base: position 270,503,888 of record CM075672.1, read on the forward strand.
ACAACTAAACGTGCTCTTAAGATATTAAGATCTCTCAAACGGAGTTTTGACAACAAAATTTCGTTGATTGGGAGAGAAATTTCATCATACTGTTAAATAGAGTTTTTACTGTCTCAAATACTGTGAATGATAATATCAATCTTTAAATTTTTCCATTTTCCCAACATTATTTTTCCAACTGCGAACCAAACACCTCCTAACATTATCGTGTTTAGGCCTAATATACATCAAATATCATTGAAGTTAGATTAATTTCATAAATAAATCAGATTTAAGTTTTTTTAAAAACCTATTTAATTAAACAGATTCAACTTTAGGTTATTTTTTAACTTGAAAATTTAGCCTATTTAAAATAATATAATTATAAAATATTATTATTTGTAATATAAAAAATTATATAATACTTTGATATTATATATTTATTATTTTATTTAAATGCTTAAATTAGTTGTATTATATTAGATAAGATTATTGATCTGTCCTGAACCGGGGTCTAGATATCCGGACTCAAGTCAGTCACAAACAGTATGGAAATACCGTATAGAAGATCGGATATATGTGTATCCGGTATGAGTATCCGTTGTCCTTGAGCGAAGAGAGCGGACTGGGCATCCTGGAGGTCCTTCACACCGACCTAACGCGTTGAAGTGGGCGAATGGTGGTGTCACATAAAATGTCAATCTGATACAAGGCTGTGATACACAGATACGAATACGGGGTATCCTTGTGTGTTATGGCGGAGTGTAGTGTACTCTGGGGCGGTGTCACAGTCCGCCTGAAGGAGTCTTCTTTGTCTTGACCCGATTGGGGGTGGTACCTGCAATCGTTCTCCGACGCTCAAGTCAGTATTTCAGAATACTTTTAGACTTAGAAAGCAAATCTGAGAGAATTATGCAAGTAAGAGAGTGTAAGGTTTAGAATTGGGGGAGAGCCCTGTATACCTTTTTGCTGAGGTTTATATACCTGTCATTGGTGTTCCATTATTGGTAGGGCCCGTTCCTTGTTTTCTAGCATAAAGCAAGAAAGGCAGTGGGTCTCTGTGTCGTTCACGAGCACCGTTATTGTAGTAGGTATTTCCACTTACTTGGGAAGCGTGAATGCTTTATTATTTTATTGTTATTACCCTTATTGCGTGACAGTGTGATTCCCATTATTAACCTCTCAAGACAGAGTCAATCTCGTGCCGGGGTTGTGAGTATGGGCTCGCTACGCAGTATGGAAATTCAATATTCCGCCAGTATTGAGCCTATGGCTTGGCGGAGTAATATACATTGGCGGAGTTATGAGCCTTGGCGGAGTATCATGCCTAGGCGGAGTCATGACCCTTGGCAGGGTAACATGCCTAGGCGGAGTAACGTGCCTTGGCGGAGTTATGACCCTTGACAAGGTAACATGCCTAGGCGGAGTAACATACCTTGGCGGAGTTACCTCGTTGGCGGAGTATCATGCCTTGGCGGAGTAACATGCCTTGGCGGAGTTACTTGCCTTGGTCGTATATACTCCGTATAGAAACAATTATAATGTATCTGAAGCGTACTTCCCTTGTTCGAAATGCTGATCTGGCAAAGTATTAAAGCCATGCTCTTGGGGGCCGGTGTTATGACCGGATCATATGCCCCCTAGCTTGTTATAGTGACTGGCGGAGTCACTGTAATGAGCTATAACACTTAAGTTTAGCTTTTATAGGCATGGGTTTAGGCGGCGTTTGCTAGTTCAGGATTTACGGACAAGTGTTTTCATGCATTTATTGCTTGTCATTACTTGTCACGCCTGTCATTAAAGCGCCTCGAAACCACGTTTTGTCGTTTCAATCTCTCATTGTCACGTATGCCCTGGATTTCGTAAGGAGGCAGAATAGCCTCTTAGGAATTTCAAAGAAATTGGATTCCGTAAGGAGGCGGAGTAGCCTCTTAGGAATTTTAATGAGATTGGATTCCGTAAGAAGGCGGAGTAGCCTCTTAGGAATTTCAATGAAGTTGAATTCCGTAAGGAGGCGGAGTAGCCTCTTAGGAATTTCAAAGGAATTGGATTCCGTAAGAAGGCGGAGTAGCCTCTTAGGAATTTTAATGAAACAGATTCCGTAAGGAGGCGGAGTAGCCTCTTAGGAATTTTAATGAGATTGGATTCCGTAAGAAGGCGGAGTAGCCTTTTAGGAATTTCAATGAAGTTGAATTCCGTAAGGAGGCGGAGTAGCCTCTTAGGAATTTTAATGAGATTGGATTCCGTAAGAAGGCGGAGTAGCCTCTTAGGAATTTCAATGAAGTTGAATTCCGTAAGGAGGCGGAGTAGCCTCTTAGGAATTTCAAAGGAATTGGATTCCGTAAGAAGGCGGAGTAGCCTCTTAGGAATTTCCATGAGGTTGGATTCCGTAAGAAGGCAGAGTAGCCTCTTAGGAATTTCCAAGGAGTTGGATTCCGTAAGAAGGCGGAGTAGCCTCTTAGGAATTTCATTGAAGTAAATTCAACAATGAGGCGGAGTAGCCTCTTAGGAACTTCAAAGAAGTAGGATTCCGTAAGGAGGCGGAGTAGCCTCTTAGGAATTTCATTGAAGTAAATTCAACAATGAGGCGGAGTAGCCTCTTAGGAACTTCAAAGAAGTAGGATTCCGTAAGGAGGCGGAGTAGCCTCTTAGGAATTTCAAAGAAGCACAATTTTACAAGTGTTGAACTTACTTGAACTTGTTGGGTAGTGCTTGAGTTTGTTGCTCATGTACTCCGTAAAACATTGGTAGTTAGGCGGAGTCAAGCTTTGGATGGAGTGTTCATCCTTTTGAACTTGGACCGGAGTGTAACTCCTGATCAAATGAGAATTGTTGAATCCAGGATGGCTATGGTGCAGCATATAGCTTGTGACACCAATTCTTCCTGTAAGAATTTTGTTGGTTCTTACCCTTGAGATAGTATGGTGCAGCATATAGCTGTGACACCAATTGTTCCTGCAAGAAATTGGTTGAACCTTTGAGGCGGTATGGTGCAGCACATAGCTGTGACACCAATTGTTCCTGCAAGAAATTGGTTGAACCTTTGAGGCGGTATGGTGCAGCATATAGCTGTGACACCAATTCTTCCTGCAAGAAATTGGTTAAACCTTTGAGGCGGTATGGTGCAGCATATAGCTGTGACACCAATTCTTCCTGCAAGAAATTGGTTGAACCTTTGAGGCGGTATGGTGCAGCATATAGCTGTGACACCAATCCTTTCCCCCCAAGGAGTTTTTATTGACTCCGTTTGCGAAGCGTTGTTGCATGTTGGTTGATCTTTATGGAATAAAGAGTTATGCATCTGTGCTTCAGTTTTGGAGCCGTTGTCTTATCTGCATGGGAACAAGTTCTTCCATGGATAATCAATTCAAAGTTAGAGTGAAGATTGAATGCAGGAAAGCATTTAATAATCTGTTCAGCGTGATCAATATTGAGGTCGGATTGGGGAAGTGTATCTCAATCGTAAGAGTACGGATTGAGTCTTCAAAGACTTCCATCATAAGGATGATGATGGGAATTGTCCGCACCAGGAGTTACCTCATCAACTCACAGAATATGTGATTGAGAACATCCGTCCTGGGGAAGTGTATCTCAATCGTAAGAGTACGGATTGAGTCTTCAAAGACTTCCATCATAAGGATGATGATGGGAATTGTCCGCGCCAGGAGTTACCTCGTCAACTCATAGAATATGTGATTGAGAGCATCCGTCCTGGGGAAATTAGTCTCAATCGTTCTTCTTCAACCGGTGTTGGATTTCACTCATTCACCAGCCTTCAAATAGGTTCGGTGCAATCCTACTACCCATTTCCTGAGGTTCGGTTTAATCCTACAACTCAGGTCTTCACCGACGTTCGGCCAAACCTACTAGTCGTACTCGGAGTTCGGTTCAACCCTACAATCCGAGCCTTCAACACGGGGTTCAGATCAGGGCTCATCCTGAACCTACTGCGCCCGTTACTCGGGGTTCAGCACGGTTTTCTGTATGAACCGGCCTACTGCGCCCAAGCCTTCGCATGGGATTCGGTTTGTGGCCTTGAAAAAGGACCAGCCCTACAACCCATGTAGTCTTCGAATGGGGTTCGGTTTGTGGCCTTGAAAAAGGACCAGCCCTACAACCCATGTAGTCTTCGAATGGGGTTCGGTTTGTGGCCTTTAAAAAGGACCAGCCCTACAACCCATGTAGTCTTCGAATGGGGTTTGGTTTGTGGCCTTGAAAAAGGACCAGCCCTACAACCCATGTAGTCTTCGAATGGGGTTCGGTTTGTCCAGTTGTACCTTTGAAGAGGTTCATCGCTAACAACGGATACATTGTTAGGATCATCCGTCCTGAAAGTATCTTGTCACAACAGTGTTGTGCATCGAATAAAATCATAAAGACAATGGGTGAATCATTTAGAGTATTTCATTAATTATGAATTACAAAAAGAGAGAAAGAGAGATAAGCCAGGGTTATGACTCATTAGACCTTCTTGGTAAAACCCGATCTGGATCTGCTCTTATCACTCCGTTGTAACGTTGGGGATTTCTCTCTTGCCGCTGTTGCTTCCAAGTGTATTTCAATACTCACATACTTGGATGCTTTCCTCTTGAATTCTTCGAAATTCACTAGAGGATTCTTTGCCAATGACATGGCAAAAGCAGAGCTTGGTTGCAAAGCTTCTATTGCTATGTGCAATTGAAGTGCTTCTACCAAGTTTGGAACAACAGCTGCTTCCTTGTGAAACCTCTTCAAGAAGTCCTTGAGAGTTTCATGCTCCCCCTGCCTAATCAGAGCCAAGGTATGAGATGTTCTGAGAATATCACTGGAGATGACAAAGTGGTCCATAAACGCTGTTGCCATTTCTTCCCATAAGTTAATGGAACCTGATGGTAGCTTCCTGAACTAGCTAAGGGCATCGTCAACAAGAGTCCGAGGGAACATCCTGCACATGACATCTTCATCTGCCCCCAGGTACATGGCTTCCCTTCAAATGTGGGATATTTGAATACTGGGGGGGGTAGAGGATTTTTCTCCCTCGGTTGTGTGATGTGTCCCCTTGATCAGAGACATGGCTCTCTCCTCCACGCTCTTTCTTTCGCGTTTCAATTCCATCAGTTCCTCCCTCAGCTTTCTTATCATCTCATCCTTTAGATTCGGTGCTGAAACCTGCACCATTCTTCTTGAACTTTCCACAGGCGACTCGAGAGCTAAGTGCCTGTTCACTGGTTGTTCCTGGGCAGTGATGTCTTCCACGTGCCCATCTGGTTGGTTTCTCCTATTGCCTTCCATAATAAGAGACCAGACTTCTTAAACGAGAAGTGGGAATAACTTTAACGGGTCCCACTGGGCGTGCCAATGATCTGTCCTGAACCGGGGTCTAGAGATCTGGACTCAAGTCAGTCACAAACAGTATGGAAATACCGTATAGAAGATCGGATATATGTGTATCCGGTATGAGTATCCGTTGTCCTTGAGCGAAGAGAGCGGACTGGGCGTCCTGGAGGTCCTTCACACCGACCTAACGCGTTAAAGTGGGCGAATGGTGGTGTCACATAAAATGTCAATCTGATACAAGGCTGTGATACACAGATACGAATACGGGGTATCCTTGTGTGTTATGGCGGAGTGTAGTGTACTCTGGGGCGGTGTCACAGTCCGCCTGAAGGAGTCTTCTTTGTCTTGACCCGATTGGGGGTGGTACCTGTAATCGTTCTCCGACGCTCAAGTCAGTATTTCAGAATACTTTTAGACTTAGAAAGCAAATCTGAGAGAATTATGCAAGTAAGAAAGTGTAAGGTTTAGAATTGGGGGAGAGCCCTGTATACCTTTTTGCTGAGGTTTATATACCTGTCATTGGTGTTCCATTATTGGTAGGGCCCGTTCCTTGTTTTCTAGCATAAAGCAAGAAAGGCAGTGGGTCCCTGTGTCGTTCACGAGCACCGTTATTGTAGTAGGTATTTCCACTTACTTGGGAAGCGTGAATGTTTTATTATTTTATTGTTATTACCCTTATTGCGTGACAGCGTGATTCCCATTATTAACCTCTCAAGACAGAGTCAATCTCGTGTCGGGGTTGTGAGTATGGGCTCGCTATGCAGTATGGAAATTCAATATTCCGCCAGTATTGAGCCTATGGCTTGGCGGAGTAATATACATTGGCGGAGTTATGAGCCTTGGCGGAGTATCATGCCTAGGCGGAGTCATGACCCTTGGCAGGGTAACATGCCTAGGCGGAGTAACGTGCCTTGGCGGAGTTATGACCCTTGGCAAGGTAACATGCCTAGGCGGAGTAACATACCTTGGCGGAGTTACCTCCTTGGCGGAGTATCATGCCTTGGCGGAGTAACATGCCTTGGCGGAGTTACTTGCCTTGGTCGTATATACTCCGTATAGAAACAATTATAATGTATCTGAAGCGTACTTCCCTTGTTCGAAATGCTGATCTGGCAAAGTATTAAAGCCATGCTCTTGGGGGCCGGTGTTATGACCGGATCAATTATGTATATTAATATTTTAGATGTATGTTAATAAATTTGTTTAATAGATATTATCATAAATATATTTTTTTAAAATTACTTTTAGGTTAATTTAGGTTTTTGAAAATGTAAGGCTAAATTAGACCTCACAATTAGGCCTATATCAATAAAGAAGTCATTTTTAAACTTTTAATATCATGAAACAGATTAGGTTAGGCCTCATAAAATCTAACTCACCCTAGCCTATTCTGACACTTAGTTAAAATGAATTAATTAACACTAGTCTGAAAAATAAACAGGTGGAAATATTATTATTAACACCAGGTACTGTTTTAAGCGGTGTTATTAACATTTACAATACCAGGTACAAAATTAGCCGGTGTTATATATCGTTAGGTGACACTATATTTATAAAATTGCCATAATTTAATTTTTAACACTAGATTCCTAAATAACTGATGTTAATTTTAGGTGTTAAAAGTATTTCTTTTTCAGTGGGGACAGAGGAGCTAGCATGAGCGCGCGTGTATATATAGAGTTGTTGGTTAGAGTAGAAGTTAAAGTTGTAGCTGAACAAAGTGGAAGCGTATAATCTGATGATGGAAGAATCGTTTTCAGGCGTGAGGAAAGGCACATGGAGTAAAGTAGAAGATGATCTTCTGGAAGCTTGCATCAAACAATACGGCGAAGGAAAATGGCACCTAGTTCCCCAAAGAGCAGGTGCGTTTATCAAATAATCACTAAAATAAAACCAACGTTATAAACTTGTTAATTTAGTACTAAGAGACTTAAGCATCTAGTCAAAAGTTGAATCCTGGTTAATCAAGAAATTTTATCCTACTGTCTTAAAGAGTTTTAATTGTTTTGAACGATATGAAGGATCAATATAAACTTTTAGATTTTTCTATTTTTCCAACTCTGTTTCCCCAACTATAAACCAAACATCACCGAATAGAATTAGCCTACACTAATGACTACAATAGATCTACATAATCTCAATTCAAATATTTCCATCACACTTATTATTCTTGTTATAAAACAATCCATGTAAAAAATAATTTTTACATTTATTATTAAACTAACTAATATTTTTTTATATCAATTATAAAATAATCGATTTTGTATACGTTTGGTTATACAACTTGATTGGTCAAACCAACCCCAAAAATAGATCCTATGGTCAAATGGAGTTTTGATTATATCGAACGGCATGAATGATCAATATCAACTCTTAAATTTTTAAATTTTCTTAACTCTGTTTTTCCAACTGAAAATTAAACAGACTATAAGTTTAGGGTTCAGGGTTCATAAAGTTTTTGGAGAGACAGGACCACCAAATGAGATCCAAATTCGTCACACATCCCGGGCCGAGTTAGAAAAGACAAGAAGAAAAAAAAATGGTGGGCCATATAACGAGAAAGGAATATTATATATATACAGAATTGCACCCATGGTGGATCTTGAAATTAAGTGGTGGGAAAAGAAAAAAGAAAGGGTGGTTTATTGTACTATCCTCATGCCTCAATATTTTTTTTTCCCGATAATGAATATTTTATATATTTATCTCTAGTTCTTGTTCCGACATCAAATAATTTATATATCACATTCATAATTACTGTTTTTTTTTTTGAAAAGTTTTATGCCACTCGATGAGACATGCGGGTGTTGCACCTAAAAGGAAATTGAAATAAAAAATAAAATAAATGATAGATGGATAGAAGGAGAAAAAATAAAAAGTGAGAGAGATCAATATTATATACAAGAAAATTATCATGGTTGTTAAATGTGATGAAAAAAAGTATATATGTATATCATTAGGGTGTGAATATCTATCATTGTTTCATGTTTATATTTTCTTCCTTTTGTGTTTCTTGTCTTTCTCTATGAATGTATTCACCTGCGTGTCAAATTCATAGGAATGAATATAAAAAAAAGGATACCATTTTTTTATACTATTAAAAATATTATAATAATTAATAATGTACATGTGTCATTATGTTGGGCAGGGTTGAACAGATGTCGCAAAAGTTGTAGATTGAGATGGTTAAACTATCTTAGACCAAATATTAAACGAGGAGAATTTAGTGAAGATGAGATTGATTTAATGATCAAATTGCATAAGCTTTTGGGAAACAGGTGCTTTTAACCATATATTTTAGAGATGTGCTATTTGTTGACAATATATTAATTTCATATTATATGAGTGAGTTGTTTGATAGTTAAAACGTCATATCCCACACACTTATGAGCACCTCTTACAACCTCTTTGGTTGCTTTGAAAGTGAAAGAAAAAGCTTGGTTGAGAAAATAAAACTGATGTCACACTTAGGGACACCTCTTACAACCTGTTTGGTTGCTTTGAAAGTGTAAGAAAAATTTTGATTGAGAAAATAAAGTTGATGTGTGGAAGTTTTCTTATGTTTGGCAAGATTTGTTATATGCTATGAGAAATTTTTTTATTGTGAGACTCATGCCTAAAAACTTTCACACACTAAGTGGTGAGAAAATAGGGGAGTGTTGTCAAAATTAAAATGATAGATTTGCTCAATATTACCTAACCTTATAAGTATTTAGATTCAAGCTAGTTCTTTTTTTAAATTTTGAAGCACCGTAACTTTATTTCTAAGTGAGGGTATTTTGAAAATTTACCTTATGTTCTTAGAAATATTTTTCTTGAAAGAGCAATAAATTTTGATGAGAATAAAAGTCTTATTTTTAAGAAAATTAAATGACAACCAAATATACTTTTAAATTTTCTTAAAAATTATATTCCTGATTATTTCATTCATGTGAGTGTTGCAAGTAAAAACTCATTGAAGACCAAGTAAATATTAATTGACACAATTAATAAACTTTTCATATTCTTATGAGAAATTGTAGTTTCAATATTTTTAAAAAATCTATTTGTGTAGATGGTCGTTGATTGCGGGAAGACTTCCTGGAAGAACAGCGAATGATGTGAAAAACTATTGGAACACCTATATACGCAATCAAAGAAAAGAGAAGAATGTGAAGCAAAAGGTGATAGAAAATGTAAAATCCCATGAAGTGATAAAGCCTTTACCTCGAACTTTTAGAAAATCATCCTCTTACTTGGAAGAGAGATTCATTTCCCCAAATCATATTAAGTCCAATGTTGGTATCAATGAGGTAGGTACATCTTCATCATCAACCAATTGGTGGGAAACCTTATTAAGTAACAAAGGAGACAATGAAGATAACATCACTTGCTCCTTATTAGGCGGGGTAGATCTTGAGGGGCCATTCATCACGGACCATTGGGATCAAGAATTTAATTCATCAATAACCATCAAAGATTGTGACTTTATTGGACAAGTTCAAATTTGGAACAATGTTCTTCTTGACGTAACCCATGAAGATTAATTTACAAAAAAAAATTATGGGCAATTAACTAGTGTACTTTAGACATACTCTTTATAATTAAGACAAATTTATATTGACTCTATCTCTATGTAGTGAGATTGATTTCCTATTTGAAAAAAGGAGTCTTATGTGTAGACTTTGAGAAATAGTAAAATAGATAGTGTATTAAAAGAGATTGCGTTAGTAATTTTAATTTGTTGATATATAGTATTAGGTTCCATTGTAGGCAAGGTTTAATTCACTCTTAATAAATAAATTTCTTTTAGTTTATAATCATTTCTATCCTTTTAATAAGACTCTTATAGATTCCCTACCTTTTTATAAGATATTTTTTTAAAATTTTATAATGAGTATTTATTATTAATTACAATACCATTGGGGTCATTTTAAAATTTGGTATGAAGTTATGACTTGTTTCAACTTTAAATTTATGAGACAACAATTAAGGATGAAATAATCAACTTGGGCCTATAACTTTATCGCTTACCACCATATTCTATATCATTATTGCTTTCATTCCTTCTTTGTCAAGTTTGTGTCAAACTGCATTTACTTGACTTAATCTTGTCAAGCATGCTTTCACTACAAAAAGACAAATTGTCATTTACTAACGTATAAAATTATATAGTTGTTAGGATAACTTTTTTTAGCATAGAATTTAAGTAACAAAAAAAGTGTTACTATAGGTAATTCTAGGTCATGGTTATACACTCTTTATGTGTGGTGTCGCTAGCTACCAAAAAATGTTCAAGTTTTTTAAAAAGTAGGGTATTGTTAATCTGACTAGATATTACTCTTGTATGTGTTTCCATTTGAGTCCTCCTTGTGTCACAATTCATATTTCTAATTGGCCTTTATAATAACTAGCCGCCATTGTCAATTATGGATTACTCTTAATGACAATAATATGAATATAACTTCCTACTTTGCCTCACTTTACTCACTCAAGAGTTTACCTTAGGAAGTCAACATTTTCTCTATCAAGATTTAACAGTACTACTGGAAAACAAGCATTTAGCATGGAATTGTTATGTCAGAAACACAACTCTGACACTACATTGAGTTAGACACTTAACCATTACCATAGGCTATGCTTTTATGCAACAACCATGATCACCACAAGAAAACCATAATCACTACAATTATGATCATGTTTAGGCTAATGACTACCTTTCTGTTGTGCTCGCCTAAGCTCAACCAATCGAGCCTGCATCTAGTCAAATTGTTCCATCCATGCTTTCACCGTATCATAATTTGGTATCTGAGCTCTCATCTTCTTCATCTCAGCCCGGAGTTACGTGCCACCTCAAGATCTGATCGAGACGATGAAGGACTGATGGACAAGGAAGACTACATCATTGATGTAGACGTGCGATGAACATTAGAGATCAAGGAACTAGTGCCATGAAGATGACCATGGTTCTTTCCTCTAACAATGTCCATCCATAACCGCATTCTCCCATATCAAAGTCAAGTGACTTGCATGCAGCTTTAGTCTCGTCTAGCCATTGTCGGTACTCTTCATACCTATTAAAACTTTAAAAAGTATTATGAATGCATATATTTTAAAGTTAATTACATTTGAAATGAAATTGGTGATGTATATAACTTATGGTAATCTCATGGTTTCAATGATCGACTCAGTCTTTGGTGCCCATACGACACGAGCATGTCACCCAAGTGTGTCCTCCCTATATTCGTAAAGACGAGCTTTATATTTTACTTGTCCTCAGGTACAAACGTAATAGAATTCTCTAATTAACAAACAATATATAAAACATTAAAAGACAAATATTAAATGACCATCTCCTTCCTCATGATCAATCATCTAAAACATTTAAATATTAACAAATAATTATAAATAAATTTTGAGACAACGTCAACCTCATTTTGCTTGTGAAGTAGTTCAACATTGGAAAACTTAAAGTTATTCACAACTTGGGATATGACAATTCTACTTGTCACTCCCCTAAATTTCACATCTTCATGTTCAGTCCAAACCCAGTAGTTAGGTTTAAAACCAAACTTGTACACAGGTGAAATGTAACCTCACTTTTATTTAAAATTTTATGGCGTCTACATCTCACACTCATACACCTTACACCACCATCTAAATCATAATAGGGTTTCTTTGTAGCCTTATTAGTAAACTCTCTAACCCCTTTAATACACTTATTTGTCAAATCTCTCATATAGAGACAAACTTTATCATACATTCATCAATGACCCATCACAAAATCTGCATTACTAATACACCACTAAATTATATTATTCAAAATTACACATCAAACCTAAATTAGTTATGTAGAATTGAGTACATATTTAATTTGTATATTTATTTTTTTTAATTTGTAAATTATAATTTGAATTTTTTTATTTTCTATATTCTAATTTAAAATTTCTAAATTTATTTTTCTAAACACTAATTAGAAATTTATAATTTTTGATTTTCTTAATTTTAAATTGAAAATTCTAAATTTATTATTGTTCTAAAATATAATCTTTAAATTTTTATGTTGAAAATTTTAATTTTTAAATTTGTAAAGCTCTAAATTTATATAGCTCTAAAATTCTATCATAACATGTCAATGTGTGAAACATATTCTAACAAACAAACTCTATAGTATATCATCTATCCTAAAGTTTAAATGTCAATATTTTTTAAGTGTGCGAATTAACAAACAAAAAGATATGTTGGTTGTTTCGTCTATGGTTTTGTTCATAATCAAGGACTGTCCCTCGACGCAACTTCATTGTCATAACAGTGCAACAATCCTTCCTTTCTTTCTTCTTTCGGCAATGACTCACCCACAACAAAAAAATAGATGTAGTTTTTGGTGTTTAAATTAACATGTTTTGGTTGTTATAAACCACCATAAATTACTTTTTTGGCATCAAAGAAAGTGTCACTTTCACGTGTGCCACACTGTAAGCCATATCACGTCCCATGCTATTTTACTTTCCTTTCAAAAACTAACATTTCGTGTTGGAGCAGGTGTTCACCATAGGTCAATGGTTGCATTCTTGGGACTCAACAGAACTGGTCATGGAATTTTATGGGCCTTGGGTGATGCAAAAGATAAAGGTCCCTTGGTATTTTTTTCCTTTCCAAAGAAGAAAATTTATTAAATAACCAAATTAACATTAACAAAGTCATTGTAAATTCTGAACACATGAATTAGATATGTCATGTTAATGTAAAGCATAATAATAAACAAGAAAATAATGAACGGTACTCTAATGTTTTCTTTCAAAAATCCACTCATTCCCCCTACACCAAAGCAAAAAAAAAAAACATAAATTATCATAAAAAAAGTTTCTTCTAGCATTTTTAGATGCAAAATCATTAATGAGAACATCAACATCAATACTCCCTAACATATCCTTGTTAACAGATAAAATTGTCAAATCATTCAATCTCTCTTATGAAATTGATAATCTTAAATAAGTTTTTATTAACTTTAGTTTTGAAAAACTTCTTTAAGCGAATGCTATAGTTATAGGCATAACTAATAAAATTTGTAAGCGATTGAGACATTTGGATAACAATGTACAACTTTGATGAACTTGAGAATTTCAATGGCTGACATTGTAACATCCTATTTTCATCACAAATAGGAAATAGATATTAATATATTTCTTGAGAAATACTTACTATAAGTTAGTTTATTATTATCATTTTTTTTGGAATTTTGGTATTTATATTTTTATTATTTGTTTTTTAAAAATAATAATAATAATAAATGAAAATATTTCTAAATGAGAATTTTAAAGTGACTTAATTAGTATTCACTAATTAAGAAAATTATATTAAGAATTTTTAATATCTTTATTATTCACCATTTTTATTTTATGTTGTTATATATATATATTGTTTTTACATATTTAAGATTTAACTCTTATTAGAATTTTAAAATAAAATTTTGAAGGAATTAGACTATGGTTCTTTTGAACTTTTTGATCTACATAATATTTATAATTTTCTGGAATTTTTTAAAAATTTTGAATTATTTTAATAAAATAATATATTTTAAATAATTTTAAATTCATATAAAGTTGCTTAAAATTAAAAATATTTACAAGAATGTAAAGTTAAATTATAAGAAAATTTTATAAAATCCATTTCAAGTAGACTTATCTAAAAATTATCGGTTTGAGAAAAATCTTGATTTTTTCTAATCGTTAAAAAATTAGAAACGTATCAATAAATTTTTATTAACAGAAAATTTTAGATTTTTAAAATTTCAGCTTTATATTACTTATTATAAAAGTAGTGAGGACTAATATAATATCGTTAAATTTCAAAAAGGACTCATTTTGAATATTTAAAATATACCGAGTGAAGGGTTACTATTTGACTTAATAATTTTGCCAACAATTACTATGCAAATCACTGTGCATGTATGAAATTTTCAAAAGATGCACAGTAACCTAGAATAAAAAATTTAAAATTGTATAGTACTTTTATATTAAAATAATGGAATACATAGTAAATTTTTTTCCTATAAATACCGAAGGATTTCTTCTTTAGAATTCATAATTTCAGATTAAGTTCTCTTAATATAGTAGTGCTAGTGAGATAGTGGTGGAAGTGAGAGAGAGAAGAAAAGTTTTTGGAGAGAAGGTTCTGCCAAAATCCTAAAGTAAGAATACTTCACTTTTATATTTTTTGGGTTATTTTCATATCGTTTTTAGAAATCTGTTATTATACTGGAAATAATATTATTTTAAGTTACTATTCTGTATAGTAACACTATTTTAATAGTAAATTACTATTTCAATAGTAAATTACTATTCAAATAATAAATTACTATTTACTATTACTATTTACCTTTACTATTACTATTTACCTTTACTATTCACATTTTACTATTTACCGTTACTATTCATGATTTACTATTTACTGTTACTATTCACATTTTACTATTTACTGTTACTATTTACGATTTACTATTCACTATTCACTATTCAAAATTTACCATTTTTTATTTTAAGTTGTAATCTTAATTTTCATCTTGTAATTATATTAAAATGAAATTGGTATGTTTTAGAACTCGGAGACGAGGCGCGTATGAATTTTCAATAACGAATCGGTATACAAGAGGTAAGGGGGAGTGAGATAAGAATATAATATGAAAGACATAAGAATAAAGGGAGGAGTCCCCTACTCCTTTTAAATTTAATAATATTATTATTTTAAAGTAATAACTTCTCAACTTAAAATTTATAATAAATTTAATATATTATGTAACTTATTCTGAAATATCTATACATGGATCTGAATTATTATAACTTATACGGACTGGACTAAACCTATGCAAGGACTTAGATTTTTATATCCTATATGGATCAAACTAAACCTATGCAAGGACTTGGACTATTATGACCTGTCTAGACTGAACTATACCTATGCAAAGACTGGATATATGGACTTATATAGACCTGTGCGAGGAATGGACTATAAGGACTCAAAATCAAATCTACTAATTTAAATAACCATTAAAAATTTGAATTATATTTATAAGCGATATTTAGTTGATTTGACTTGATTATAGTTAATTATATTTGATTTCGATTAATGATATTGTGATTTATAATATTAGACTGTGATTAATAATATACAATTATGATTGATGATATTTGATTGTGATTGATGAGATTACTATACTTGATTGTGGTTAATGAATGATTGATGACCTTGTGATATGAAGTTTGAGCATATAGCAAGCATGACGGAAAGTTAAAACTCAGTAAGAATTTTATTACCTTACTCTTTAAATTTTTATTCCAAGAGAAAGTATTTTATAATTATTTTAGCCTCTTATTTCTTCTTAGAAATAATTTTTATTAACTTTATTTTTAATCTCTATAATAAAATCTAGTATTAGAAAGAAGCTATTTTATGAAAATCAGAGGTTGAGATAATTAATTCTTGAATTAAAGAAAATTTTTATAGTTTTAAGTATTCTTAGTTAATGATTTTAAATTCTTTTCTTAGAAATTAGAAGTTTAAAGTAAATTATTTTGGTTTTCCCCAACGAAATAACTAAAGAATATTTTGTGGAGATTTCAAAAACTCAATCTAGTTAAGATTCAAATTGAGAAAGATTATGTAAATATATGAAGATTTTTAAGAGAAAGATTTGAGATATTTAAGGCTTGGAAACTTAATTTTGGTAAGATCTGAATTTGAAGACTGTACTAAATTATTTCAGTATAACAGAAGTTCAAAGAAGAACTTATGGAAATGTACAGTTTATTGTGATGATTTTGTGAACCATTATGGTATTTAATAATTGAGTTTCTAAAAGCCTTAACCAACTAAATATACGAGTAGTTCATGCATCATGAATCATTAAAGAGAAATGAGATGTGATATTGCCTGGGGACGGATTATAGAAACCGAGGATACATTAGAGGAGGCTTAATTGCGAGCCTTGGGATGAGAGAGTGTGAAAGGGTGCTTCAGGTGACCTGGGGTCGCTCCCTAGTGTCGGGTACTTTCACAATAAAAACTTTCTCAGTCTGACTAGTCTCTAAGTGTTTCCACGCCAGTTGAGCTGTTCATATGCCATGAAGGCATTTATGTTATTATTATCCAGAATTTATGAAACAGTGTAAACTCCTGGTTGGCCCAGTGCAAACTAAAACTTTAAGGGCCCACATGCATAAACTGAATGAGATAGTAGCATAAGCATTACATAACATTCATGTGATTGTGACATTCTATATGAATGGTTATGAATGAAAATATAAGTGTTATGTATGTGGAAACCCTATATTCATAATTGATTGTATATGAGATTATGACTGATATTACTATATTAGTTTGTGAAAACCCTTATGCTTATGTCTTATCTGTAATATATTATATTTTGTTTCTCACTCCTTCTTGTTTGAATTTTTGTGTCCAAAATATATGTTATATGATATATAGCTAGCAGTCCAAGATGGAAGGATATGTAATTACAAGAGGATAAAGTGGTCTCATCCTCAATCGATTAGATGAAGAGATATGACAAGAGTAGGATTCAAAAACTCGATGGTTCAAGGACTAGGAAATGTTTGTTCACATTTGTAGTAGAGGTATAGTTTAGTTTTATTTTGCCTTATTACAATATCAAGTAGATAATTGTAACAAGGTAAAGGTTAAACTTTGATAAACTCTTTCATTCGGATATAATATTGTAATGATTTATCACTTATGATTTCTATAAATTATTTTGTCATTATGGACAAATATTGAAAGACAATTTTTTTTACTTTCAATATTCAAAGGAAATCAAATGTATATACGTCATTGTATACACGAGATAAAGAGTGATAAATATGTATATCTTTCTAAAAGTTTTTTTTATCTCGTGTATATAAGGGGGTGTTACAGACATTGCATCATTAGGCAAAGTCATTTTCTATACTTTCAATGTAGGCAAAACAATTATCTAAATCAACATTTGATAAATTGCAATGAGAAAATTAGAATGAACTTTATCAAAATATTCTTTCAATTCATTATCATTTAATAATTTTAACTTTTTTGAAATAAATAAAAATCTAAAAATATTTTTAAAAATTTTTATTACACAAATCTAGTCTTTAAAAAAATAATAGTTATGTCTATAATAACTAAAAAATAATCAACTCTAAATGACTCGTCAGTCGATTGAACTTCTTCATTATGACTATTCTCATGAAATTGTTTTTCCTAATAACATGGTATTTTGTTAAAAGGATAGGTTCAATATCCACATCAAGTGCAACTTCTTTAGCAATATTCATACTATATGTGAAACTTTCAACTCTATACTTTTTAAAAAACAACAATACATCTTTTAATTGTTTTATGGTAGCATCAATGCATGTGGACTTAGATTGTAATTTATTGTTCCCCATATTAATAGCAAATAAATATTATACCAAGTAATCATAACCAACAAAAGTTCTCAAGTGCATTAGCCAAACTCTTAACTTCACTTTTTGATCTAGCATCATCACAAATTTTATGTAATTCCTACCAAAAAAGTCTTATTTGGGAGCTTGAAATCTAATAGCTTTAATACTTTTAATTCGACTCTCTCATTGGGTATTAGACAAAGATTTCATAGTTAACTCAAACATAATCACCAAGAATTTTCTAACTTTTCGATGAACTTGGACATAATGAATATATGCAATGAACAATTTCATAAAAAGAAACGACTTTAACACAAGAATGTGTCATATCACTAGGGTAAGATTGAGAATATGACAAGCATAAGACGCATATAGTGCTCTCTGGTTTATTTCAAGAATCGCCTTTGAACTCCTTCGTGCTTTCTTTTCATGTTAAAACCATTATCATAACCTTAGCCTCTGAAATAATCAATATTAAGATCAAGAGACTTTAACACGTCTTATAACTCATAAAAGAGTCTCAATCTAGACGTGTCATCTACTTTTAAAAACACTAAAAAGTACTCCTTAGTTTTTATTTTATTACTTGACATATTCACATATCATATTTGTTCGTGATGACTCACGTCAAGGGTATAATCAAGAATTACTGAAAAATATTTTGCTTTCTTAATGATATTTATAATGGAACTTCTAAAACTATAGGCCAAAAATAAAATTAAATAATTTTGAATTTTATGCTAAAGATAGTGATAATGAATTTCACGACTTTGAATGCGTTTAATATGATCTTGCATTTTCATTAGATCCTCGAAAAACCAAATTATTTTTAACAAGACATTTCACAACTGAAAGTATTCTTAGTAAACCTTGTCACCAATGTCTTTTTCTTTCATAATCTCTTATAAATTTTTATCAAGGTTTGATTTTTGTCCAATCTTGCTTTCAATTCATTCAAGTATTCATGTTAGTTATATGTTCAAAATTATTTTCATGTTTTTTAAGTCTCTTACTAATATGCTTCCAATCACTAAAATCCTCATTTGCCAATAAAATTTTCTTGTTATCATATTTAAACAACTTACAACAAAAACATTATACTCTATCAACATGCTTGGAATAAACCAACTATTTTTTTTATCATTAGTCTTACCATTATGTAGTTTTCTAGAACAATAGGCATATGAAAAATGTCTAAAAATATTATCCAAAGGAAGAAATAAGATTCTTTTCTCTATTAGGTCTCTTTTTAAAATATCTATTTCCTTGTTATCAAGATTACCTTAGTTTTTAGGATCATAAATATCTAAATGAGAAATTAATTGTTCTTCATCAACGTTAATATTTTTCGTATTAGATTTATTTGACACATCATTAGGTTCACTAAAATTATTAACTTCATTCTCACTTAAATGACTTTCATTATGCACAATTTTAATTGATTGATCTAAATTTTCATAAAAATCTACATCTTCAAAAATAAATTTATCAAGATCTCTTTTTTGTGATTAAATTAACTCTTCCTTTCATTTTTGTTTTTTTCTAGGGGTGTTAATTTCATCCATTTATCCATTAAATATTCAATCCATCCATACAAAATCCATCAAATCCATCTATTTATAAAATAAAAATATGATAGATTTAATGGATTAGACCTCATTTATTTATTGGATGGATATGGATAAATCCATAAGAATTTTAATCCATTGGATTTTACTTTTTTTTAATTAAAATCCATTGGATCCTACCTATACTGCTGCTTATGGGTTCTCTAATGTGGTCAACATGCAATGTCCCATTTTACATGTTCTAATGACGGATAACCAATTCAAAATTTGATTCTCATCGTACTTTTCCAATTTTGAAGTAAAATTTTAATTTATCAATTAATTAAGATTTAAATTTATCTTTATTGAAACAATCAATATTAATTATTAAATATTTTAGATAACCAAATCTAATTTCTATAATTAATTAGATGCCAAAAACACACACACACACACACACACACACACATATATTCTCATTCATTCTGATTTTATCCTCAAGTTATTTAACCAATTATGAAAACCGAAAATAAAAAAATAAAAAGGAAGATTCAATGTGCTTATAGATATAAATAGTGAGAACTTTTGGTCATAAATGGCTTTAATTCTTTTTGGGGAATTTTCAGAGGTATATGAAAAAATTCTTACCTAATTTGATCTTTTTCTGCTCTGTATAAGCATGTTAGTCATTCAAAAAAAATCAATGTGAAAGATAAGATAAATAATGATGTTTTTTATGGAAAAAAATTGACTTTGAAAATAAATTTCTAAAAGAAAAGAAGCACGCACTACAAAAATTATGTCTAAGGATTAAGAATATAAAGTGAGAAAATAAAAAAAGTTAAAAGAATAAATTTGGAGGGTAAAAATTAAATGAAAAATATGGAGGGAAATTAAAAGAAAAAAATTAGAGAGAAGAAAAAGAGAAATTAAAGTGTAATAATTTAAAGTGAGAAAATAAAAAAATTAGAGAAGAAAAAGATAATATAAAGTGAGAAAATAAAAAAGAATTAAAAGAAAAAATTGGATAGTAAAAAAAGAGAAACTAAAATGTAAGAATATAAAGTGAGAGAAAATAAAATAAATTTAAAAAAATAACACTATTTTTTAAATGGATGATTGGATATCCATCCATAAAAAAGATGTTAATGAATGAATTGAGTGAATTTAGTTAATTAAGGTTACAGATTAGATGGATATTACTAGAGTTTTTAAATGAATCATAAATTGATTAATGGATGGATTTTGTCTATCTAATAAAATTTAATTCATACCTTATCTAAACCATCCATTTGGCACCCTTTCTTTTTTTTCACTTCAAGATAAATGTTTTTATGAGACATATTATGAAAGATAAATTAAATAGTAAATTAATAGCACCTGGAAAGAGAAGCTGACATTGAATATTCATTCAGAACTTTACATATGCATGTTAATTCCAATAGCTAAATGTAAACATTATACAAACTAATATGAAAATTAAAACAATCAATCAATTAGGAATAACTATTATAAAATTAAAACTCAAAACATTCTTAACAATAATATAAAAAAAAGAATTAAACAGTTAACAATGACTATGAAAAAATAAAAAACCTTGTAAATATCAAAATTAACAAAATATTAATATCAAAATGAATAAAGTTAACATAGACTTGGAACGAAAATAATAAATTGGTAAGATAATTTATATAACAAAAATTAATAAACAACTGATTTATAAGGAAAATAATAAATAACTTTTCATGTTCCTAAATTCTTAATATTAGTCATATATTTTTATTTTTTAAAATAAAATAAATTACAATATAATTAATAAAGTGATTTGGAAGGTGAAACACATACCAATTTTACAATTTTCCAATGTAATTGTGATGTAATTAAGTGTGAGTTAAAGTGAAAAAGATTATAAAAACAAAAAGAAAAAGGAATAATGAAACAAGAAAATTTTAGTTAAGTGCAATGCATGTCATTAAAACTTTAAAACAAAATTATCATGCTAGGAAGGGGTTAGACCTTTGACTATCTACTTAAGACACAGACACCCTATTCACTGAGCTACGATTGATGCATTAAAAATTATGGATTTTCCCTCTTACACAATCTAAATATTTTTTATTTTGGATCCTTATCAATAATAGGCCCTAGGCAATTGCCCTTATTCCCAGGGCCCAAGGACGGACGTGAATTCAATTGATGACTAACACCTATTCCAAAGCTGATTTACAAAGCATCAATTAACAAATATGTGATTATTGGATTATTATTACATAAAACACATTTTGTATTTGACATCCCTATCCAATTATTTTTGCTAGATTTGGTTTAGTTTAGACTTCATTCCCGATTACCCTCCATACAAATGAGCACACCTTTAGAGATGTAATTCTGCACCAAACTATTTTGTAAACTTGTGTAACACCCTGGAGCCAACTTGCAAATCCCAAGATAATTACCCTCACCATATAAAATCTTATGGATAACTTATTTTTCACCTGTTAATTATCAAGTGATTCACAACCAGATTCCAGAGGTTACTGATACAATATCAGAGTACGCAATCTTTACATAATTAACTTCTTATTATTATACATAACATCAGAGTTCCATACATATTATATTTTACAACAGACACCTAGATCTTATAAAATATAAAGATGTAAAATACCAAAATATAGCATACACATAATACAGTCATAGTAGTCACGCAAGCAAGCATCAGCCTCAAGAGCCTTCATAATTTATCCACATCAAGCATCATCCACTTTGTCACATATCTTCCTGGTTAACCACTAAAGGGTTGCCACAAGTAATAGAAAGAGTGAGATAAAATATCAAATAAATAGAAATCAAATTAGAACATACACAATCATAAGTAGGATGCTATGCGATGCAGATGCCAAACAAGTATTTTGTATTATACTTATATGTTATTATATTTCGTTCTTTTATATGAATGAAAATGCATGATGGATCCATTCTGGTGGGAACATCTGCAGTGATTTCTAACAATAACATTTTTACGGATATCCAACTGATACCGCACCCCATAATGCAACACCACATCGGATAACAATATCATAATATCAATAACAAGTGTTGCGGGACCCCCCTTAAGGACACACTGCTTAGTCCTTAAGACGCCCGTGGTATAAAACCACCGCAGAGGTCTGTTGCTCAACAGAGCGCGTTCCCCCACTGGGAACCCCCTCAAAGAACCCCTCTGCGGATTCTTTGAACGGCCAATCACAACTAAAAAAACCCTAAACAGCTACCTCAAATTAGCGACCACATCACCCCGTCGCTAATTAGCGACCGACTTAGCGACCTCTTTGTACGAAAAGGGACCAAAAAGATGTTAGCGACTCATGTAGCGACGGAAAGGGGACCCGGTCGCTAGAAATTATAAGCACCGTCGCTAGTGGCGTCGCTATTTTGTAGCTCCACCTTGTTTTGCTTCCCGCCAGAGTTTATCAGTTGGCGCTAAATAGTAGCGACGGTAACATTGCGTCGCTATGGGTTGTACTAGTGACGGAAGTCTGTCATCGTCGCTAATATTTTGGCTTCCCTCTTTTAATAATGGAAGGTAGCGACGGTGGGCTGATACCGTCGCTACTTTTCAGGAGGCTAGCGACGGAATATCATATCCATCGCTATAGTTTTCGTCTTCCCTCCATATTTTTCTTTTAGTTAGTGACGGTGGTATGGGGCCGTCGCTAATATTTTGGCTTCCCTCTTTTAATAATGGAGGGTAGCGACGGTGGGAAGATAGCGTCGCTACTGTTCAGGAGTCTAGCGACGGACTAGCGTATCCGTCGCCATAGTTTTCGCCTTCCCTCCATATTTTTCTTTAAGTTAGTGACGGTGGTATGGGACTGTCGCTAAGGTTCAGTAGGTTTGTGACGGTGTTGTTTGACCGTCACTAATCTTTTTAATTATAGTGACGTTGTTAGCGACGGCTCTCAGCCGTCGCTAATATTTTAATCTAACTCGACAGTCACCCCTTTCCCTCTCACTCGCCCTAACCTTCCCCTTCTTCTTCCTTGCCTCCTTCCCTAACCAGCCGCCGTCTCCCTCTCCTCCTTGCCCTAACCAGCTGTCGTCTCCCTCTCCTCCCTCGTTCCCTATGTTCATCTGCCTTCCACCCTCAGCCACCGTCGTCCCTCCTCCCTCCGTGCCATTCCTCCCTCCGTTTGCATCCCTTCCTTCGTGCTTCCTTCCCTTCTTCCCTCCCTCCTGTTTCTTTCTCCATCTTTTCTCCCTCTGAAATCCGGAGCGCTCCATTGTTGGCTCATCGTTGTGCACCGTCCTCGCCATCAAACATCACACCATCACCGTCAAGCATCGCGCCATCACCACTGAGCAACGTGCCTGAATCTGCTCTCACCGTGGAGCTTCTTCTATCAACGTCGAGGCCCTCACATTGAACCCTTCAAGTCAGTTCTCATTATGTGCAGTGTTGGCTTTGATTTTTTCTTCATGTTTCTATTTGTGATGCTAATTTTTTTTATGTTTCTAATATGAACTGATCCTCTTATAGTATTTTTGGATAGCTTTCTGGTAAATATATACATGTGTACCTTTTGATTTCATGGGGTAGGATGTGCTCTCTTGATCCGTCATTCGTATGCCATTATTATCCCGATCTGCAGCAAACAATAAGAATCCTCACTCTGTCTTGGTTTTATTTTGTTATTTGGGTTGTTGATTTGCCTGTTGGGTGGTGGCGAAGGGGTTGTTGGTCATGAGTCATGGTTGTCGGTGGTGGTGGGTGATTGTTGAGATAGAAGGGTTTTGTGGCTGGTGGTGGGTGGTTTAGGATGGCTTCGTGGTGGTCGTGGGTGGCTTAGGGTGGTGACAGGAAGGCTCCATGGTGGGTGGGGAGTGGATAAATGGTATCAAATGAGGACAGGGGATCACACAATTTGTGAATTCTGGTTTAGGTTGGTAGGGATCATGTTCTGTTTTAGCCTCTTTTTAAAAAAAACTCATTACATGACCAATAATTGTTTTCAAGAGAAAGTTAAACTTACCATATATCTTTAGAAGGGTGAACACTCTGGTAGCAATAAGGAAGACCATGGATATTGAAATCTAGAAGTGCTAAAAGACAGAAATATACAATTCAACATTAAGCTTTTGGTAAAATAAATCAAAAAGAAAAACCTTATCATGAGAGTGCAATTTTTCTGTCAAGAACAGGAATGGATTTTTTAAAATAATATAAGAAAAAGTAAAAATCTTGATTCTGTAATAGGATTTTGGTTCCACATTATGCAACTGATTTTTTAAGATTGTATGTTATGGAAGGTTTTGGGTGAATTTGCAAGTTTTTTGAGTTTATTGGGTGGAAATCAGTTGCATGTGCATTAATCATAGGGTCCTGTGTGTACCATATAGCTTTTTTTAAGAAATATGAGTCATGAATAACTGATTTTGTTATGCATTAATTATAGGGTCCTGTGGTTTATTGAAATGGGTAGATTTTGGTGTATTGTGGTTCTATTTGGTTATATGGTTGCTATAAGAAATATGAGTTTGTTACTTTTTAAATCTATAACCTATCAATAGATTTCTATGTTTAGATAGTAAAAAAAATGATAGTATGTCTTCTCTCTGTATTTTAATTTTTTTCTACAACTATTTTTCATGATTACATTTTTGGCCACTACTTCATGTGTCTACAAAGACTTAAAATTTTATTTGAGTTTCAAGAGGTTGTGATTTACTTAGTTTTATGGTCTGGAAGTGGTTATGATTCTGAAATTCAAAGATTTAAGTGGCACTGCTATGTGCTAAAGCAAGGACCAAGGAGTGCTAAATGTTAAGTGAAATATAATGGTGTT
This sequence comes from Clitoria ternatea, assembly GCA_037962975.1. NCBI lineage: Eukaryota > Viridiplantae > Streptophyta > Magnoliopsida > Fabales > Fabaceae > Clitoria > Clitoria ternatea. Next base: position 270,528,995 of record CM075672.1, read on the forward strand.
AGCTGTTGATCACGTTTTCTGTTCCAAGTTAAATGGTATATGCAGTGTTTTAACTTTGAAATATTTTCATGTACAAAAACATGCTCATTAGAAGCCTTGATGTATGATTTTTATTTTAGTTTTGGAGTTTAAATTAATGGTCTTTTAAAGCTTTTATTGGTAGAGTCCATGCGATGTTTCATTTATATTGATGAATCACAATGCAGTTATGTATGAGTCTATACAATGAACCACCAAATAGAACCTGTGGAAGTTCTGTGATTATATTGATGAATGACCAATGCAGTGACCAATTGACCAATCTGTGATTATTATTTTAATATTATATATACACATACATATATATATTTGAATAATTATTAAATATTATAGTTATATATTTTAATTAAATCTTCATTAATTACTCCTAATTAATCTATTATTCTAAGCATAAATCATTAAAGGGTAATTAAGCAATTGGTCATAGTTTAACAAGGTAACTAGTCATTAACAATTAATTTCTAATACCTATAATATTTTTACTAATACCCGTAGTTTCTCATCTCTTATTTTCTTCTGTCACTCGTTACACATTCCTATTTCTCTATTACTCTGAATCCTTCGTGACTGCAGGTAACGTACATCGTTCCCTCTATTTTTGTTGTCTCTGTATTGTTGGTTATTGAAACTGTGTTGGGTTTCTTGTATTAGTCCCTTGTTATTTGTTATTTGTTAGTCCCTTAAGAAGTTGTATGTTTAACAATTGAAAATCTCCTGCACCTGAAACATGAACCTGGCAGAAATAATGTTAAGACTACTGAAAAAACAACATAACTATTATAGGAAATCCATGACCTTGCCAATTACCAGTTGAATGACTGATAGGTTTCCAGCATGAACATAACCAGTGAGAACCAGAGTGCATTTTTCAGAATTACCATTATTAACAACATGAACCTAAAATTTGGGGCAGGAAACATATCGCATACTGAAACAATATCAAATAACAGAAGACAAACAGGGAGATAATACACCCACAATGTTTTCATTAAAAAAAATAGGATGAAGATCTACTTGATAGAACAAACTAGAAACGTTCAGCCACACATTCGGGAGATGAATCATCTTGATCAACCTGAGAAAAGGATCATTTTAACGGTTAAGCAAATTGAAGAACAGAAGCAGATGAGAGGAAAAGAAGACTCAGTAAGAAGAATGTTCAGGAATGAGATTATACCAGCAGCCTTTCCTTCAATGCTCGTAATCCTTCAGATATACATTCTCTCTCCGCAACCTCACAGTTCTTTTTGCGCCCAAATTCTTAAACTCTGAAACTGAGTATAAAACTGAGTAATTAGTAATCAATTTTCTAATTGAGCACTTTATACAATGCCACCTTAGCTGCAATTTGCTTTGACTGTCTCTATTTGTTTAGTTTCCTTGCAATGTACTTAATCTATAATCTGCTTTACGTGTCTCTCTTTGTTTAGTTTCCTTGCTACTCTTAACTATCCAACCAGTTATTGGTTTGTCATGCAGACTAGCACACGTTACGCGTGGGCTGTGATCGTTTGTCGACAGCCTCATATTCTTCGCTCACTTTTTTCCTTGAGGTAATCCCCTAACACTGACTTGCTCGTTATGTGTATGCATGTGGATTGTTGTTTGTTAGTGGAGAGCAAGGCTTATTAGGCATTGGTTTTGTGTGCTGATAACATGATTTTATATGCATGTGTAATGTTGTTTGTTAGTGGAGAGCAGAGCTCATTAGGTATTGGTTCTGTGTGCTGATAACATGATTTGAAGATGCATGTGTAATGTTTGTTTGTTAGTGGAGAGCAGAGCTCATTAGGCATTGGTTTTGTGTGCTGATAACATGATTCTTTATACATGTGTAATGTTGTTTGTTAGTGGAGAGCAGAGCTCATTAGGCATTGGTTTTATGTAGTGATAACATGATTTGGTGTTCATAACTCTGAATATCATATACAATGCGTATGGTATGTTTATTTATCTATACTGGGAAGTTTTTTGTATGTAACAGGTCATTCGTAAATTTGGGAAATGTCTAGTTTACAGGGGAGACTCTGCCAAAATTTTGACAGGCTCCCTTTCTTAAGGAACTTAAAAAATAACACTCATGATTTAATAATGTAGGGTTTAGTCGTGTGTGTACCCATTAGATTCCTGTTCAAGTTTCAAAACAACTGGTTGATGTACCGTGTTGTGTTGGATCTTGAATTGTCCCGGTTGGACAGTTTGGTATGAATTTGTAACCTGTAGGGCGTAACCCATCAATGTTGTATGTGGTCTATCTGGAGACGTTGAATGAATGTTCATTTGAAATTTCGGCTATGGTATTTCGTATTGTCCCCAGGGTGCATGTCTGCGTGCGGAGTTTCATACCGTACGTATCTCTGTGTACTCGGGGACCAATGCGAAATGCTGCCGAAATTTCAAATGAACATTCGTTCAACTCAAGATAGACCGCATACAATTATGGGATGGGTTACGGATGGTTGCATATTCATCCCGAATGGGATAGGGCCCCACCAATTTGCAACATCAAAGAGATAGAAAGTGATTCACAACCGATAGTCAAATAAAATTACAATAATTTAAAGTAACAGAAATCGTGCTTGTTAGATATTGTAAATGGAGGTACCGGCAAATCGGCGATGGATGTACAACCGACTAGATCGCAATCGGCGAGTGACTGAGGAGTTTATGATGGGGCTGTTGGAGTTTATTCAGTTCGCTACGGCAAACACGCCTGGATTTGAAGTGACTCAGAAGATCCGTTGTCCGTGCTCAAGGTGCAAATGCATGAGTTTTGAATACGCGGATGATGTCATGTGCCACCTAACTGAGAAAGGGTTCATGGAAACATACCACTGCTGGTACAACCATGGTGAGCAGTTACCGCGTAGACCGTCAGACGTAACCGTGCAACAGTCTTACTACGAGGTTGGAGGAAACAGGGATACGTACAACAACATAGAACAAATGGTGATGGATCATGTTGGACCCTCCACCGGGCGTATGCTGGAACATAATGACCAAGCAGGTCATGGGGACTCTGACAATGTAGAGGAGGATCCTAATCCGGAGGTGAAGAGATTTTATGATTTGTTGGCGGCGGCTCAGACTCCATTGTGGGACGGGTGCAACAGTCACACTGAGTTATCCGCCTCCCTAGCTGCTTTAAGCCTAAAGGCAGATTATAATCTTTCTGGAGGTTGTTTTGATAGGATGGTCAGTCTGATGGGTTCCACCATGCCTAGTCATCACAGAATGCCAGCAAACCTGTACCGTGCTAAGAAACAAGTGGCAAACTTGGGGTTGGGTTGTGTGAAGATAGAGTGTTGTGTTGGTGGATGTATGCTGTTCAGAAATGAGTTTGCAGATGAGAGTGTCACAAAATGTCTGCATTGTAATGAGGAACGCTACAAGACCGTTAAAAGGAGAGGGAAGGTAACCCGGACGGCCAGGAAGAAAATGTGGTACTTCCCTATAACACCGCGTCTTCAACGCCTGTATGCCTCATTGTCCACGGCAAAACACATGCGTTGGCATGCTCTGAACCGAACACAAGAGGGGTTTCTTTGCCATCCTTCCGACGGGAAAGCATGGAAGTGTTTGGATGAGCTATATCCGGACTTTTCTGGCGAGCCGCGAAATGTAAGACTTGGCTTATGTACTGATGGGTTTAACCCTTTCGGTCAGTACGGAAGGGCTTACTCTTGTTGGCCAGTCATCCTGACCCCATACAATCTGCCACCTGATATGTGTATGAAGAGGGAGGTCATGTTTCTATCTATACTGGTTCCAGGACCCAAAAATCCAAAGGCGAACATAGACGTGTTTTTGCAACCGTTGGTTGAAGAGTTATCACAGTTATGGGATGTCGGGGTAATGACATACGATGCGTCTTTGAAGAACAACTTTATGATGCGTGCTGTTTTGATGTGGACTATTAACGACTTCCCGGCCTATGGTATGCTTTCTGGATGGTCCACGTCTGGGAAGCTAGCTTGCCCTGTATGCATGGAACATACCGGGGGGGAATCACTCCCTGTTAGTGGCAAGACAAGTTTCTTTGACTGTCATAGAAAGTTTCTACCGTTGGATCACCCGTTTAGGAGGAACAAAACCGCTTTTAAGAAAAACAAGGTTGTCAATGAACCTCCACCCCGTAGGTTATCTGGTGCACGGGTTTGGCAGAGGGTCGAAGAGTATCCTTACATCTGGGACAAAAGTGTTAAGGAGTTTGCGGGTTACGGTAAGGAACACCACTGGGTGAAGCAGAGTGTGTTGTGGGATTTGCCATATTGGAAAGACTTGTTGTTAAGACACAACATTGATGTCATGCACACTGAACGTAATGTTTTCATGAATATTTTTGACACTGTTATGGACATCAAAGGGAGAACAAAGGACAACGAGAAGAGTCGTCTAGACCTTCCGATTTGGTGTTCTAGGAAGGAGTTGGAGTTGAGGGATGCGGGACGTGGAAGAATGTTTAAACCCCATGCAAAGTATGCTTTAACTAGACCACAACAGATTGCTGTGTGTATTTGGATGAATGGGTTGACCCTGCCTGACGGATTCGCTTCTAACTTGAGTAGATGTGTCGACGTGAAGGAGGGCAGGGTGTTTGGCATGAAAAGTCATGATTGCCATGTGTTTATGCAACAACTACTCCCGTACGCGTTTTATGCCTTACCGAAGCCTATTTGGAAACCGTTAGTGGAGTTGAGTCACTTCTTTAAGGAGTTGACGGCTACTTCGTTGACTGTGGAGAAACTTGTGAAGATGGAAGAAACTATCCCGGTGTTGATTTGTAAGTTGGAGCAGATTTTCCCACCAAGTTTTTTTGACTCCATGGAGCATTTGCCTATCCATCTACCGTACGAGGCCTTGGTTGGTGGCCCAGTGCAGTATCGTTGGATGTATCCATTCGAAAGGTGAATGCTTGGTGAACTCTTTAATTTACTTGCAAATCGTGCTTATAATAGCATTTTCTAACTTAACACCATGTTGTTAATGATGTTGAAGATTCTTACGCTCTTTAAAAGATAAAGTGTCGAACAAAGCCTGCGTTGAAGCTTCAATTTGTGAGGCATACTTAGTCGAAGAAATGACAACCTTTGCTTCTTTCTATTTTCCAACGGAGATAGAAACTAGAATGAGTAGAATTCCCCGCAATCTTGGGGTAGCCAGCCGCACAGGGTTTGATGAACAAACGTCGATTTTCAACTATCCTGGTCACCCGGGGGGCAGGCTCACAAAATGTTACATTGATGAGAAAGATCGAAAGGCGGCTCATTTGTACATTCTTCTCAATTGCCCAGAAGTGGAACCCTTTATTGAGTAAGTCATAGAAGTTATATTATACATTCTTAACGTAGCTTTTATATTAAACTTATTTGTTTCTTTCAATAGCTTATACACAGATATGCTAAAACTTGAGCAAAATGATTTAACTGATGACCAAATTCATAGTGAGGTGTCATCCAAGTTCGTTGGTTGGTTCGCGCAACATGTAAGACCCGTATTCCAAGTGTTTTTAAGCCTATTTGCTTCTAACTCCCGTCAATGTGGTAACAATGACCTACTTCTTATGTTGTACATAGATACAAGACCCTAACAACCATATTGAAGATTCTTTACTCCAAGCCCTTTCTTGGGGGCCGGTGAAGACTGTTAAAAAATGGCCTATTTACTACGTAAATGGCTACAAGTTTAATATTCTTCAATGGAGTGAAGGGATGCGCACCCATAACTACGGGGTTTGTGTTAAAGGCACCGCCGGTCAGTTGGAAGAAGACTTTTATGGAGTGCTGACGGAGATTGTTGAAGTTTCATTCTCTGGACGACTAAGAAGAGATATTGTTCTATTCAAATGTGATTGGTTCGACAACACAATCGGTGTTGGAACAAAGGTTGACAACAACTACGGCTTAGTTGAGGTCAAGAAGAATGGTAGATATAAAGGGTTTGATCCCTTCATTTTTGCCCAACAAGCTGAGCAGGTTTATTACACCGACTTCCCGGGAGGACATCGGGACTGGTATGCAGTAATCAAGGCCAAGGCCCGAAGTCAGATCACTGACAATGTCTCCGAGGAGGTTGATGACGCTTATCAGCTTGCACCACACGAGCTCAACGATGCCTCTTTGTTGTTCAACATTGATCCAGTCATAATGGATGAGACACTCTCGCCACTACGGGGGGTGAACACATTGACAAAGACCTTGTCTCTCGATCAAAACGGTCTAGGGCTGATTTGGATACTGATGAACTTGTTCAAACAGATTACCACAGTGACACTGAAACTGAGGGGGAATTTGAAACTGAAACAGACACAGAGTATGTACTTGTTAAACATATATGCATAGGTTTATATATATCCTGAGACTAACCTTTTTTGTTCATTATTTTATCCACAGATGACGGGACGTCGACTGCCCTTCAGTAGGGGTGGTGGGTCCAGGACCCCGGCTTCCCGCCTGGGGACTCCTACCCCAGGGCAGGAGACCACTCCATCACCACCACAGCGGACCACTCCATCACCACTACAGCAGACCACTCCATCACCACCACCACAGCAGACCACCCCATCACCCCCACAGCTGACCACCCCAGAGCAGACTCCTGGAGTTGGTGGCATGGAGGACCATGGCCATCAGGCGACCCCACCTCCGGCATCCCCTCTGCCCATGTTGGTACCCGTGCCGGCCGGAGACGAGTAAGTGACTAAACCTCAAATACTTTTATGTTATTTGTATGACACTTTATATTAAACTTTAGTAGAAAGACTTGTTGGTTTATTGGATGTTACTTTAATTAGTACTTGTATAGATTGAATTGTACTGGGCACTCTTCTGTTTGTAACAGGGTAACTATGTAAACTTGGAAATGTTACATTTACAGGGGAGACTCTGCCGAAATTTTGGGTGTCTCCCTAGATTGTGTGTTGTTTTACTCCTGATATAATTGTTGTCATTACAGCTTTGTTGATAGTAGTCGCACTACCAAAGCGATTACTAAGGTTTTGAAGGCCCAGTGGGATGGTCCATATATATCTTGGACAGATGCTGGGAAGGTTGTGCAAGATAGGTGGTTTGACACCTTCTCGGTAAGTTCCTAGCTCATTTATTGTGACTTGATTTGTAAAATAGACCTGTTATTAATTTTGATTTCTCAATTCATTTTACAGCGTGATTACCAGTGGGCGGAGGGTATGATTGATGAGATTAGGAAGGTCTTTGCCACAAAGACCTCCAAAATCATCAAGAGTACCCTTTGGAAGGTGAGGGACAAGGGTGAGCGCCCTCGTTGGATCCCGGAGGACCATTGGGACGGGATGGTCCAGAAGTGGGGCGGGGTCCCATTCCAGCAGGCGAGTGCTCGGAATAGGGCCAACAGAGCCGCCGATGCTGCAGCCTCGGTTTACACTGGGGGTAGCATTTCAACCCTCGAGCACAAGAAAAGATTTGTAAGTATATTTATGTTAAACATTTCTATTATCATTCGTCTTACATGTTTACAAATAATAATCTCAATGTTTTTTGTCCACCACAGGAGCAGAGGGAGCACCGGGAGCCTTCTTTGTTTGAGGTCATGCAAATGACCAAGAAGAACAAAGCCGGTGCATGGGTAAACCAGAAGACTACGGAGCTAGCGGTATTTACTTTTAACTGACATATGCTTATAATTTACAAATCAACTTACTAATCCTATCGTTGTTTTTGAATTTACAGGAGGCGTATCAGGCCAGGAGGGCCGAGAAGGAGGCGGACCTGGTGGCTTCCACTCCTGAAGGGGAGGTTCCTCCCACCCTATCTTGTTCTGACGACAACGCCATCTATATGGAGGCTGTTGGCGGTGTGAACAAGAAAGGGAGGGTGTTTGGATTGGGTGGCGTCGGCACGCAGCTGGCGAAAAAGGGGAAGACCCCTTCCTCTTCGTCTTCCTCTGGTCTTCCGACTGAGGTCGTTCAGGTAATTCAAAACCTGAACGATGAGCTACAGGAGGAGCGACGTCAGAGGCAGTTGCTGTTGGAGCGGCACGAGGCGGACCGACAGAAGGCCGAGGCGGACCGACAGCGGGCCGAGGAGCAGCACGCCGAGACTCGTCGGCAACTTGCTCAGCAGCAGGAGCTACTGATGCAGTTGATGGCGAGGCTACCTCCCCCCACTTCCCAGGCGCCCCCACCACCACCCCAGGATCCCCCACCACCTTGATTGTAGTTCTTTTATTTATACACATTGTATATTTGATTTTTAGTTATGTTATATTTTCATTCAGTATTTAGTTTGTCATTCTTTATTTATTATGTCAATATTTAATGGTAATTACATTCAAATCACAAAGCCTTTCTACCTATCATTAATAATTCAACCTATTTCATAAATTAATTTAATCTATTATTTGGTTTTTAATAATAATTCATTGCTTCAAAAAAATTATTTTAATTTAATTATAAAATTTTATCAGCCAATAAAGTTATTTTTAAAGCTAAATTAACAAAACCAGTCAATATTGGATCAATTTTAAAAAAATTTAAAAATTCTCGTTAGCGACGGTACCCGTCCGTCGCTGACTTATTAACACTAGCGACGGACGTTGTGGTCGCTACCTGACAACCACTAGCGACCGGAATCCTTGGTCGCTACATCGCAACCACTAGCGACGGACGTTGTGGTCGCGACCTGACAAACACTAGCGACGGTACTCCTTGGTCGCTACATCGCAACCACTAGCGACGGAAAGTTGTGGTCGCGACCTGACAACCACTAGCGACGGAATGTATTGGTCGCTGTATCACTACCTCTAGCGACGGCACGGGGTGGTCGCTGGTGTCTATTAGTAGCGACGGGGTCCCGAGGTCGCTGTATGGCAACACTTAGCGACGGCAGCAGTTATTGGGGCAGGGACGATTTTAGCGACGGCCTTACGCCGTCAATAAGTTAGCGACGGCATGTATGTGGTCGCTGATGTGTTTTCGACGAGGGTTTTAGCGACGCACACTTTCCCGTCTGTGACGCCGTCGCTAATTGTTTTAGCGACGGGAGTTCCATTGATTAGCGACCAATTTTGTCCGTCGCTAAAAGTTGTTTTTTTAGTGGTGAATGCATATGATGCATGAATGCATTAAATTATCAAATTCCTTTATAATTAATTATAACAATTAATTAAGCATACTTTGTTTGTAATTCAAAGAATATGAAAACACATTTTCCATAATTTTTATATCATATTTCAAACATATTTTCCATAACATTTAATAATTCAAAAAATATGGAAACATATTTTCCACGTTATAGTAATTGTTTAATACCATATTCCAAACCATTTGACTTCTAACTATATGAGTTTCTAAACAATTAAGCAAGCAATTCTAACTTAATTTCTATGTATTTAATATCCTATCCCCTCTTTCTTACCTCAATTGAAGATCCTTAAGCTTTTCTTATGCTAAACTTCTTTGTATTTCCTCAAATCTTCAAGTTTGTGTGATTTCTTCTTATGCAAAATTAAAGAGCTTGAGTATAACAATGAAGGTTTTGAAAACTTAAAGAGAGAGATGAAAGGTTATAGGATTAGTGAGGTTTTTGGTTTGAGGAAATTTGGAATGTTGGAGCCTTATTTATAGGCTTCCAATGACAGTTACTATAGCAAATTACTGTAGCAAATCAATGTAGCAAATCACTGTAGCAGATCGAAGTGAAATGAGGCGGTGGGAAGAATGGAGAACTCTCATAAAGTTACAAGATTTTTCATGTGACGTTTTACTATAGCATTTTACTGTTTACTGTAGAAGATTTTTATTTTATTTTATTATTCTATTCTACGTTCCATTCTCGTTTAATTCCGTTTTAAGTCAGACTAAAAATATCTTTGTATTCATAATTAAATTTTATATTTTCTAGGATTCATTTCTTATTTCTCTGAGAAACTTTAATTTTTCACTGTTTAATTACCGCTTAAAAATTGGGCTGTTACAACTTGCCCCATTGAAGGATCACCTTGAGATCATAAAGCTTCATTTGTTGACCGTGCTATGTAGTATCCAACTCTATCAAGTTTCCAAGATATGTTATCTTCCTTAGTTTGAATCATTTGAATTCTTTGTATTTCCTGCAAAAAGCGTTAGCCAATGGAATTTCCTACTCGAACAAATTCCTTCTCCACTTTACCTCGTATACCTACGCCTTATTTATTCCCACATCAACCACCCTTTTATTTTTGTCTAGAGCTACTTGAACGATTCTAGAATACTTCATTTTTAAGCATTCACCAAAAGTTCACCCTTCCTCATAAAATTGAATTTTCACCATTCCCAACCTCTGAGTGACCACTTTTTTCAAAGCATCCCTCACCCCCTTCTTACCCCCATATTTCAACAAGTCCCTTCACCATACATTTCCCCGCCCCGATCTATAGCCACTCATGATCACACACTCATATTTGTTTTCCACCAAGCTAGTTAAGCATACATGTGTTAATATTGTAGTATCATATTTTTTACTCTATACTTCCCCCGGTCTTAAATATAAACAAATTTTAATGAAGTTTTTTTATCCTATAATATAAGCAAAAATATATTTTTTCAATATTATTAAATGTTTATCTACCAAATATATTCTCTTCGTATATATTTTTAAAGCAATTAATTATTTATGTAATAAATAATATTAAAGATATTTTAAAAAGTTATACTAGATATTTAATATAATTAATATAAATAATTATTTTCAACTAATATATTTAATATATGTAAAATTAATTATTGGGAGAACATGGGTTGTTTGTTGTATTTAATTGTTAGCAAGTGTCATTGTGTGTACATGAGAGAATGAACAAATAACAACATATAATTAATATTTTTATATGTAGGGATGCTTAATCAAGGTCCATCAGTTGGAGCTTGTTAGTTAATACGGTTATTTATCATCTAAGAAGACTATGAGTCGTTTCCATGGTTACAACACATATATGCAACATTTTCACTCTCTTACAAAACTGAGACTTCTCATCACGTTGTTGGTAGTATTGGTAATGTGTTGAGGACATTGCAATGTTATGACGCCTTTAAATATTACAAGTCTGTGATACAAATTCGTGACACTTTTTATGGATTAAATACATAATTTGGCTATTTTTTTATTTTGCTTTAGGGTGGGTTCATTATATTTTGGAAAGTTAAGGTGTGTTATATTAGGTGAGAGATATATAACCATAAAATCTTAAGTGTGATATTTTTTTTATACTCTCCAACAAGTTTAACTAGGTTTTTAGTTGAGATTTAATTGACTTAATTTTGTTTTTTTCTTTTATCATTAGGGTTTGTATTCAAAGAATCTCATATGCCTTTTTTTTAAAAGCTTGGGCTCTATTTCTTTTACAAGTCTTAGGGCCCTTGTTTTCTTTTTAATGGATCTGTGTCGTTGGACAATTAGGCTACGAAAACACTTAATTATAAAATTTTAAGATATTATGAATCATGTTCAACACACTTATTATTCTTTACCTTTTTCTATTGTATTTAATGTAAGATTTTCTTATAAAAATAATTTTTTAATAAAAAAAGATATAGAAGTTACTTAAAAATTAGGGTTAGTAAATTTTTATAATATTTTTAAAGGAAAACTTTTCATTCTGACTTCCATAACCAATATTCTCAGGGCACTCACGCGTTAGCATTTTCCTTTGTTTTAATGTGATTCCATAATTTTTTTTAAAAAATTTATCCCATATCTTTTTAAAAAATTTTAATTTTGTATTTTCGTTTCTTTTAAAGTAATACTATTATTAATGTGGGAGTTGATAACTTACGTCGCAATTTAATCACTAGTGCAAAAATTGGATATAACAACGGGATATATTCACGGGTATAAGTGGATCAGTGATAAAAACATGCGCGGTGGTATTTTTGAAATTATAAGGTGAATGATATAATCAGAGAAAAGTATATATCCACGGTTAGAATCATAACCGTGATTGTACCCATCAATATATATTCACGGTTGAGGAGTCAACCGTGGATATATAGTACCTGAAATATATATCCATGGTTGTGTTCACAACCGTGACTATATATTCATGGTATGATCACAGTTGTATTGCCAACCGTGGATATATATTGATGTCTATAATCACGGTTGTATTGCCAACCGTGGATATATAGTTCAGGTTTTAGGGTTTAATCAGTGGGTACTGTATGTCCACGGTTGAATCTATAACTGTGATTATAGAGGTAATATTTATCCACGGTTGGGGTCATAACCGTGGTGATATAGTTAACATTTATCCACAGTTTTTTGTCCAACCGTGAATATATATGTAATATATTCACAGTTTCAAGGGGAACCGTGAATATAGATCCTTTCTGAAACTTTAAAAGCTGTGTCTTTCAGTCTTTTTTCACTTTCTCTTCTTCTTCACACTGATTGTCGTCTTCTTCCTCGTCCTCTTCTTTGCCTCGAGTTTGTTCTTTGCTCGTCGTGTTCACTTGCTTCTTCCTTCTTCCGTTCGTGTCATCTTTGTACCATTTTTCAAGTAAGTGCTCTATTACCCTTCTTCTTCATTCACTACTGGTGTACCTCATTGTTATGCTCTGTCATTGTTATGCTTTATCATTGTTATGCTCTGTCATTGTTTGTCAAACTGAATGAATGTGTTTGTCTCTCTGTGTGTGTATTATTTCATTGTTAACGAAGCTTGTAGGAAATGTTCCTATTCTGTGTAGTTACTTGTCTGACCATCAATAAGTGGTTCCTATTTTTCTGACCATATATTTATGGTAGCAAGATCATACATTTTTTTGTCTTATTAGTCAGATTGAACAACATATGCCATGTTTCTTCCTGTTGTTTACTGTGTTGTGAGGTTTTAGTTTTACTTTTGGTTAGCAAGTTGTTTTTAATAGAGTGATTTAGTGTCAGGCATGAGTGTAACTTTAATATCCGTAATTTTGAGTATTCATAAACATGCAAAATTTAAGTAATACACATAAAACAAGGTACAATGTAGAGGTGGGGCAAAATGGCTTGAAAGTGTTTGATTAGATATACCTATATCCATTAAAACCTAATGGGATGAAGAGTGTTTTGGTTCTAACCTGAATAACGAAGACTTAGGTAGAAATTTATTGCTGAATTTGAATATGACATGAAATGAGACAAAGAAAATGAACTTTTTCTCTAGGCCAACCCAAATTTATATTTTTTATGCACACTACTTTTGTTGCCCTTGAAGTAAAACCTTCTTGGTATCCTGACACTGGTGCTATAAATCACCTCACATATGATCTAAACAATTTAATGTCACATTCTGAATGATAAGGTTCAAGTTAGATATTTTTAAATGGAAAATTTTCACTTCATCATTGTTAACCATTCCCTTGAAAACATTTTCCATTTATGAATTTTGTTCTGTTGAAGTTTAGTTTAAAATTTTGATATTTCATTATTAGATTTTTGAGTTGAGTTGTAATCAAAAGTTACATTTCACTTATATAATGTTATTGCTGTTGTTGTTGGTTGCTCGTATATAATGTTATTCCTGTCTATTGTATGTATGTGGTTTTCAATCTTGCAGACTCGTAGGCTCATACTAGTTAACTAGTATGAAAGTTGTTGTGCATATGAGTGAACCGTAGTTCCCCGTTTGAGATTCGACACAAATGGTCATTAAATTAATTAATGTCATCATTTGTGTTGAATCTTGAATTGTCTGTTTGGACAGTTTGGGATGAACAATTATTTTTTATACATCATTGTTAGTATGTATGTTAACCCGGCGATAGCGTCTCAACCGTTCGTTTCCACCACCAGGTTGTTAATTGGCAAGCGCACTAATCGTTTGTAGTTTTCAAAATTTAGATATCGTTCCACTGGGATTGAAAGTCCAATAACAACAGTAATTTTCTATTCACTATGGTAAATATGAAGAAAGTTATAGACAAAAGAATGATTTATATACAATTTATACAATATTCACAGGATAACATGATTGAGTAGTTCATGAGCTAAAAAGAAAATAAAAATCTATCTAAAAAATTGAGTTGCAATCTAGAATAGGTAAGATACTTGAGATAAACACAGATAAACAAATTATGTTGGAAATTGGATCCCTAATCTAGAATAACAATGAGGAACTCAAGACATGCATATTTAATCATCAAGTTTCATGTCATTGCAGCTTAAAATCATTATAACCGATCCCTCGTGATATAAATTCTAAGAATTCACTGTAAAGTCCAATCCCTCGTGAGCTTTCTCAGTAAAAACTTGCATTAAGACCTGGCCTTATGGCAACAATGGTTAACAATCCCTATGGAATTGAGATACCAAGGGTATTCCAGCTTTTACTTTCGTCAAAACAAGTTTCAATACGGCATGAATAATCATTCTCCCATTTGACATTCATACTAATAAAACAAGTTTCAATACACATGAAAATCATTCTCCCGTTTGATATTCATATTAATAAAAGGTTGAAATACTAACATGGACTTGAATCATAAACATGCAGAGGTCGAATTCACAACATTATACTCAATAGATTAGTTCACCAATTCCAACATAAACAAATTAGTTACACATGGTGAAAGTAAAAACAACACTTACAAAGTTTGACATTACGAAGATAATGGGAACTTCACGATACAACGATCACAATACACCAAAACACACTCAAGTATCTAGAAAACTATTCTAGAACTACAACTCACAAAAGAAGTACTCAAAGTCGAGCACAAAGAGAGAAAAGAAGAGAAGTGAATGAGAATGGGAAGGGATGAGATGCCTAGAATGGTGTTGGATGGCCCTATTTATAGGGCTGAGCAAGGGTGTTGACACTACGCGTCAGTGTGACGCTACGCGTCAGCCTCCATTAAACACTTGATAATGGCCACTTCAAATTATTAAATTTGATCATGCCTGGCCACATGAACATGTTTCCACCGAGTTTTGGCCTTTCATGCTGAGTGGGGTGGCCCTTGGTGCTGAGTGGAGTGCCCATTATTGGGTCCAAGTGGAGTGGTTGGCCAAAGTGAAGGTGGAGACCACGCAGCACTGATGCTACGTGTGGCTGTGACGCGTAGCGTCCGCATCAAAAATAGCTGTTGATGCTACGCATGGGGTGAGGCTACGTGTCAGCTCCTTCAGTGTAATTTTCTCTTGATTTCTTAACTTTTTCACTGCAAAACTAGAGAAAATTGATCAAGGGCAGATTATTTCCAACAACATCCATTTATTGAATTCAAAGCCTAATTTTCTAACAAATTAAACTAATTTTTATAATTTTTGTGAAATTTTTATTAAAAGATTTATTGTAAATTTGAAGACTAACAATGTACAAGTTAGGAGTTATTTTAAAATTTGATAAACTTTCGGTAACTTGCATTTTGTGTTGTTCTCTGGGTGCATATTTGGTTGTGGTTGATTTGATTTGACCACTCTCATTTTGTGTACTTAGAGACCAATGTGAAATGCTACTGAAATTTCATCAAATTTCAAAATAACTCCTAACCTGTATATTAGAATGACGTATAAAAACAATTATCATCTTGAATGGGTATAGGACCACCACCTTGTGGAAAAAGTGAGGTTGATCATAGCACCTTGTAAACAGTTGGCATGGATCAGAGTTGGATAACTGCATCACGCCTAAGTCTAGAGTACGAGGGGGGGGTTGAATCATTTATAGAATTCGTAGCGAGGAATGCAGTGGAGGTGAATGGAAAGTATTTTTGCCCTTGTGTAAAATGCTTGAACCTGCGTCGGGTAGACTTAGAAGAGGTGTGAGAGCATCTACTGTGTGACGGTTTTCTGCGTAGTTATACGCGTTGGATATGGCATGGTGAAGATGTGGTGGTGCCAAGTAACAGCTCTCAAACTGAAAATCGAAGCTCGATGCATGACACCGATGTCGACATGGATGACCGACTCGAGGATATGATCCGTGATGTGGGGGTAGAAGGTTTTAAGAAAGCTCATGTATATACGACTCTGTGTGAGCACTCTGAGCAGCCGTTGTATCCAAACTGCGTCAATTTCACGAGGTTATCAGTAGTTTTGCGATTGTTTAATTTGAAGGCCATAAACGGGTGGACGGATAAAAGTTTCACTGACTCACTGAAGTTGTTGAAAGAAATGCTCCCAGCTGGAAACACCTTGCCGAATCGTAACTATGAGGCCAAAAAGGTGTTGTGTCCTATGGGTTTAGAGTATGAGAAAATACATGCATGCCCAAATGATTGTGTATTATTCCGGGGTGAGTTAGAAATGCTGCATCGATGTCCTAGGTGTGGGGTGTCACGGTATAAGAAGAAAGAGGCAGATTCTGATGAGGTATGCACTAAAAGGTCCCCTGCAAAGGTGTTGTGGTATATGCCTATAGTTCCAAGACTAAAGCGTCTGTTTGCCAATGCAGATGATGCAAAACTTATGAGATGGCATGCTGGGTTGTTGATGGACTACTTAGGCATCCGGCCGATGGATCGTAATGGAAGAAAATGGATACGATTTTTCCAGAATTTGCCCATGAACCAAGAAATGTTAGGCTTGCACTAGCCACAGATGGCATGAACCCGTTTGGGAACCTGAGCACAAACCATAGTTCATGGCCTATTTTGTTGTTTGTTTACAACTTACCGCCATGGTTGTGCATGAAGCGGAAATATGTCATGTTATCAATGATGATTTCTGGTCCACGACAACCGGGCAATGACATTGATGTATATTTAACTCCATTGGTTAAAGACCTCAAAAGGTTGTGGGAAGACGGGGTTGATGTGTTTAACGGGTTTACCGAGCAGTCATTCAAATTGCGTGCCATGCTCTGTTGCACGATCAATGACTTTTTAGCGTATGGTAACTTATCCGGGTACAACGTGAAGGGTCATAAAGCTTGTCCAGTATGTGAGGAGGGGACTAGTTTTGTGCGGTTGCACCATGGTAGGAAAAGTGTTTATCTTCGACATCGAAGGTTTCTTAAAGCGAATCATCCGTTTCGAAGGTTGAAGAAGTCGTTTAACGGTGCCCAAGACTTTGAAATGGCTCCTCCGCCACTATCTGGTCGCCAGACATATGAAAAGGTGAAAGACGTCAACGTGCAGTTTGGTAAGTGTGAAAAATAGCACCCGACACAAAACAACTGGAAGAAAAAGTCAGTGTTTTTGACCTGCCATATTGGAGAGAGCTTGATGTAAGACACTGCATTGATGTAATGCATGTGGAGAAAAACGTGTGTGAAAGTTTGGATGGTACACTCTTAAACATACCCGGGAAGACTAAGGATGGCCTAAACTCGCGTATGGATTTGGAGTTGATGGGTATACGTCAGGATTTTCATCCACAATCAAAGGGCAAAAGAACATATTTGCCCCCAGTATGTCATACATTGTCCAGAAAAGAAAAGCAAAGTCTGTGTGAATTGTTACTGATCCGGTCTAGATACCGACCCCCATACTTGTGACGTCAGACTGACCTCATTTAAGGATAACCGGTGTCCTGGTTCAATGTTGCCACACCGGATATCCGTTGTCTGGCCGTCCGCCCTCACTCCACGACAACATCATTCATTTTCTCCATAGCGGTTCTATGTTCATCTTTACAGGGTGTTTATATAATTGTTGGCTTTTCAGTCACAGTGAGAGAAGAGTCCCTGATAACTTATCAACGAAGACACTGTTTGTAGCAAAATACGTCACATCAATGGTTTCAGAAAGTAAGTGGGTGTGTCAGCAGATTATGCGGAAAAGGTGATTATCCTCTCCTCTCTCTAGAGGATTGTACTCTGATAATTGACCTACCCTCCTGACACATTCTGAAAGTCGAGCCACTTTGATTGACACAATATACACGCAATCAGAGCTAAGGGACCCACCTGCATCCAACGACTCATTTCTCTTACGTTCAACTATAAGAAGCCCATATCAACACACATGCATGGTATCGTTGTTCTATCTCACACTTTACTGTTACTACGCTTGAGTATTCATTGAGTTCATACACTCTTCTAACTTGAGCGTCAGAGAATCTTCGCAGGTGGCACCACCTTTCGCCCCTCTACAACGCGAAACGTTGGTGTGAAGGATCTCCAGGACAACAAGACCGGCCTCTCCCACTGAGAGACCGGATTAATACATCGGTTACTCACAGTTCCGGTGTGCAAACCCTAAAAACACCTGCATTCTTGTGGCTGGTCCCACACCGGATCCTAGACCCCGGTCCAGACCAGTTCATTGGCACGCCCGGTGGGACACGATAGAGTTATTCCCATTTTCGCAGAAGTTAGGTCGTTACAATGGAAGGTGATGGGAGAGATTTCGTGGGAGGTCACGTGGAGGATGTGACCCATCAACAGGCTGGGAGAAGACTCGTCTTCGAATCCCCTGTAACTCAAACCCGGAGGATGGTGCAAGTGCAGACGCCTAACCCTCACGATGAGGTTATCAGGCAACTGAAGGAGGAGCTGATGGAGTTGAGGCGAGAGAGAGGAGGAGCTGGGGACAGAGTAGTGTCTCATGCAGAGGACGCTCACCATGCATCAGCGAGGGATAGATCTACCACCCTCCAGTATTCGAAGATCCCCACATATGAAGAGAGGGAGCAAACACAGGACTCTGGTGATAGAGTCAGTGCTAGGAGAAGGGAGCAGGCGGTGGTAACTTCAGGGACATACAAGCTCAATGTTCCTTTCTCAAGAAGGTTGATGAGTATTGTCATTCCAAAACATTTGCAAACAACTCAGCCATTGTCGATTGGGAAGTATAATGGAGAGACTGACCCCACTAAGCATTTGGATGCTTACGTTTATGAAGCTATGTATCTGGGAGCAGATGAAGATGTCATGTGCAGAATGTTCCCAAGGACGCTGACGGAGGAAGCTCTCGGCTGGTTTAAAAGTTTGCCCTCAGGATCTATAGACTCTTGGGAGGAAATGGCTGCTGCATTCGAAAGCCATTTCGTCATCTCCAGGGATATCCCAAGAACTTCTCACACCCTGGCCCAGATAAGGCAGGGAGAAACTGAGACTCTTAAGGAGTTCCTGAAAAGGTTTTACAAGGAGGCTGCGTTGGTCCCTAACCTCACGGAGGCCATACAACTCCATATTGTAGTGGAAGCTCTTCAGCCAGGTTCAGCCTTTGCCCTATCTTTGGCAAAAAGCCCACCTACAACCTTCGAGGAGTTTCGAAGGAAAGCTTCCAAATATGTGGGCATAGAGATGCATCTAGAGGCAACTGCAACAAGAGTAAAGCCTTCTGCATCCGCTCAGCATCCACGGAGAGAAAAGGAGAGAGTGAGGCCTGAGAAGCATGCCTTTAGAGAAGACTTTGTGAACGCTCGTCAGCATCCACGAGATAGGCGCGTATCATCGTTCGATCACTATGCTCCGTTGAACACCAGGCACTCACAAATCATGAGGGAGGTTGGTTGGCCAACTCTGAACGTCTTTGGTATAAGGAAGCCAGCCCCAGCCAAGAGGGGTGGTAACCCACGTAAATACTGCACTTTCCATGAGCAGACAGGGCACAACACTGATGAGTGTAAGGCGTTAAAGAATACGGTGGAAACTCTCATTCGGGAAGGAAAGCTGAAGCAGTATTTGTTTAAGGAGAAATCTATGGATGAGCCTCACAGGATGGAGAAAAGGAATAGAGATCCTGATGATGAAGATGATAATACACGCAACCCAACAAGGAAGTTCACTGCGGCTGAGAAGCAGAAAGGGGTAGTGATTGCTGAAGGTGCCCAACAAAGTAACATGCCCCAGCAGCAGAGGCAGGGCAGACGAGAAGTGATTGAGATGATAGCTGGAGGATTTACGGGAGGAGGAACATCAATCACAGCACGAAAGAACCACCATAGGATGATTCTGTCAGTCCAGGGTAAACCGAGGGAAAACCGCCCTTTCAGGGACGGAGTGACAGCCCCGACGGTGTCATTTACAGATGATGACTTCGGCCCAACAATTCCAGGAGGTGATGATGCAGTAGTGATTGTGGCCGTCATAGCCAATAAGGACGTCAAGAGGATCCTCGTCAATCAGGGAAGTTCTTGTGATGTTATCTTTTATAATTGTTTCAAACGAATGGGTTTCAGTGATGCAGATTTACAACCATACACACAAGAACTCACAGCGTTTAACGGAGCCAAGCAACCCACTAAGGGATACCTCGACACTTTGATTTCTTTTAAAGGGGAGCCCGGTGCAAGAACGGTCAAGTCAAGAATTCTGGTGATTGATGTGGAATCCCCGTACAACGGTATCATAGGCCGTCCAACACTGAACGCTATGGAAGCAATTGTATCCACCCCTCATCTCTTAATCAAATTTATCGACAAGGACAACGGTGTGTCCTCACTCCGCGGAGATCAGGAGATGGCTCGATATTGTTATAATCTGAGCCTCAACATGGTTAAGTTGGATGTATTCAACAAGAAGAGGAAGTTGAACGACGGAGGAACAGCGGCAGGGTCTGTCAGTCTTATTGACCTAGACCCCAGAGCGGAATTGAAGATTGATCCACTCAATCCATCTAAGCCCACACCAGATGGTGACTCCAGGGATGTCGTATTGGGAGATTCCCCAGAGAAGGTCACGCATATCAACGATAAGCTGGAGTCTGCTATGGAGCAACGCTTATTAGCCCTTTTGCAGGAATTCAAAGACCTTTTCGCATGGACAGCAGCAGACATGCCGGGGATGGATCCTGAGTTCTGTTGTCACAAACTTGCAGTGTATCCTGAAACCAGACCGGTGGCCCAGAAGAAGAGGAGGTTGGGACCGGAGAAGCAGAGGGCAGCTTGTGAGCAAACAGAGGAGTTGTTGAAAGCAGGTTTTATAAGGGAAATACGCTATTCATCTTGGCTTTCTAATGTGGTCATGGTGCAGAAGGCCAACGGTAAATGGAGAATGTGTACAGATTATGTGGATCTTAACCGTTGCTGCCCTAAAGATCCATATCCCCTACCCAACATCGATCGCATGGTGGATGATTCATCTGGTTACTAATATCTCAATTTCATGGATGCCTACTCAGGGTACAACCAGATTCCGATGTGGGAGGGAGACCAGGAGAAAACTGCCTTTATCAATGACCGCGGTGTTTTCTGCTACACCGTCATGCCTTTTGGACTGAAGAACGCCGGCGCTACCTATCAGCGCATGATTAACAAAGTCTTTGAAGAGATGCATACAAAGCTGGTCGAAGTTTATATTGATGATATCATAGCCAAAACGCCCGCTGGAGGAGACCACATTGAAGATCTACGCCAAGTTTTCACTAGGCTTCGGCAATACAACATGAGGTTAAATCCTTTAAAGTGCACCTTCGCCGTTCCAGCAGGAAAATTCTTGGGATTCATGTTGACTCAACGAGGCATTGAGGCTAACCCCGGGAAATGTCAAGCAATCCTGGACATGCAGAGTCCCAAATGTTTGAGGGAGGTCCAGTCATTGAATGGGAAAGTGGCCGCTTTAGCTCGTTTCATGCCTAAGATGGCGCACAGGTCCCTCCCCTTGTATAAGGCGTTGAAGAAACACAAGAGTTTTGAATGGGGAGAGGAACAAGAGCAAGCCTTCCAGCAGCTCAAGGCCGTTCTCTCGAGTCCACCAATTCTGGTTAAGCCTGACCCGGGCAAAACGTTAATCTTATACTTGGCAATATCCGATGAAGCTCTAGGTGTAGCCCTGGTGAAAGAAACCCCTGAAGGGCAGAGACCGGTGTATTTTACTAGTAAAACGTTTCAGGGGGCGGAAGGAAGGTATCAGAAGATTGAGAAAGCCGCCCTGGCAGTTGTATGGGCGTCACGATGGCTGAGGCCTTATTTCCATGCGCACCCAGTATTGGTAAGAACGGATTTGCCACTCCGTTCAGTACTCAGCAAGCCAGACCTCGCCGGAAGAATGATAAAGTGGTCTATCGAGCTGTCAGAATTTGAAATTTCATATGAGCCTCGAGGAGCCATCAAAGCGCAAGTGTTGGCCGATTTTGTAGTAGAAATGACGGGGGCGGACCCGACCACCCCTCGAGCGCATTGGACCATCTACGTCGATGGCTCGTCGAACAGCAAAGGTTGTGGAGCAGGTGTGGTGGTAGAAAGTGATGACGGTGTGCACTTAGAAATTTCCCTCCGATTCAATTTCAAGACCTCCAACAATCAAGCTGAATACAAAGCATGCTTGGCCGGCCTCCGTGCGGCGATTGACATCGGAGCATCAGCAGTTACACTCTGCAGTGATTCCCAGCTGGTGATTTCACAAATCCAGGGGGAGTACCAGGCGAAGGAACCACAACTTCAATTGTACTTGAATTGTGTTAATGAGCTGAAGGGAAGATTTGAAGTTTTAGAGTTCAAGCATGTGCCCAGAGAAGAAAATACCAGAGCGGACATCTTGTCAAGATTGGCAAGTACAAAGCAGTCTGGTAGCACAACAACGGTGGTTCAAAGCACTTTGACATCACCCAGTATACCTCTGTATCCTTCTTTGAATGCTGTCATGGTGAGCTATCCATATGAGGATTCTTGGGTCATTCCCTATATCCGTTATCTGGCTGATGGTCAACTTCCCACTGACGAGAAGGAAAGGAGACGAGTAAAGAGGGAGCTGCCATATTTTACTATGGTCGATGGTGTTCTCTACAGAAGGGGGTTCTCTGTCCCATATCTTTCATGTTTAAGAGAAGATGAAGTTCAAGCGGTCTTAACTGAGGTACACAAGGGGCAATGTGGACACCACGCTGGAGGCCGAAGCCTAATGAGAAAAGTCCTCAGGGCTGGATAATGGTGGCCCACTGTGAAGCAGGATTCCGCAGACTTTGTGAGGAAGTGCGACGCTTGCCAAAAATTCTCCAATCTCCATCATACACCGGCCCAAGAGTTATCTTCATCTGCCGTGCCTTGGCCGTTCTACCAATGGGGCCTTGATATTTTGGGTCCATTTCCCACTGCGCCAGGAGGAATCAAATACTTGATCGTGGGAGTAGACTATTTCACCAAATGGATCGAGGCAGAACCTGTAGTGCATATCACTTCTGCACGTACAAGACGTTTCATGTACGAAAATATCATTGCTCGGTTCGGGGTGCCAGGGCGGATTGTGACTGACAACGGCACCCAGTTTACAGACAAGAAGTTCACAGATTTACTTGAAGGACTGGGGATAATCCAGATATTTTCATCTGTTGAACATCCCCAAACCAATGGGCAAGCAGAGGTAGCTAACCGAGAGGTGCTAAAGGGGTTAAAGAAGCGTCTGGGAGAAGCGAAGGGAGGATGGACTGACCAGTTTTGTCATGTTCTATGGGCATACCGCACTACGCCTCATTCTTCAACTAACGAATCCCCATACCGGTTGGTGTACGGGGTTGAGGCGATGATCCCAGTTGAGTTACAAACAAGATCGGCTCATGTGGAGTATTTTTCAGCAGAAGATAACAACGCCAACTTAGCATCAGAGCTGGACATCCTCCAAGAGTTAAGGGAAAAGGCTTTCGTCAGAGATCAGGCAATAAAAGCAAAGGCTGCACTCCGGTATAATAAACGTGTCCAGTACAGAGCTTTTAACACCGGAGACCTCGTTCTGAGAAAGGCCAGTGTGGGGAATAAGTTCGCTCACCAAGGAAAGCTAGCACCGACGTGGGAAGGACCTTATAGAGTTTCGGAGGTGACTGGAAAGGGATCATACCGGTTGGAAGAACTTGATGGAACCCCAATCCGCAACAAATGGAACACTCAGAATTTACGAGTGTATTACAGCTAGTTGGTAAGACGGCGTGTACTCTTTTTCCTTACTTGAGTTTTTTCCCATTGGGTTTTCTCAAGAAGGTTTTAACGAGGCATGGCCCCAACGATGCTCTTTGTGTAATCTATTTTCAATTTTAATAAGAATACACTTTCACCGCCCTATCATTCTCACTTTTCTTATGTGTTATGATTTAAAGCCGTAGTTTAATACGCATACACCTCAGGACGGATGAACGCAACTACCTATTCTGTAGTTGATGAGATAATTCCTCGAAGAACGAAGGAAGACCCCTCAAGACGGACGGTGTAATTCCTTGAGGTGGAATGGGTTGTAGGGCTGGTCCTTTCTCAAGGCCACAAACCGAACCCCATTCGAAGACTACATGGGTTGTAGGGCTGGTCCTTTCTTAAGGCCACAAACTGAACCCCATTCGAAGACTACATGGGTTGTAGGGCTGGTCCTTTCTCAAGGCCACAAACCGAACCCCATTCGATGACTACATGGGTTGTAGGGCTGGTCCTTTCTCAAGGCCACAAACCGAACCCCATTCGAAGACTACATGGGTTGTAGGGCTGGTCCTTTCTCAAGGCCACAAACCGAACCCCATTCGAAGACTACATGGGTTGTAGGGCTGGTCCTTTCTCAAGGCCACAAACCGAACCCCATTCGAAGACTACATGGGTTGTAGGGCTGGTCCTTTTTCAAGGCCACAAACCGAACCCCATGCGAAGGCTTGGGCGCAGTAGGCCGGTTCACACAGGAAACCGCGCTAAACCCCGAGTAACGGGCGCAGTAGGTTCAGGATTAGCCCTGATCCGAACCCCGTGTTGAAGGCTTGGACTGTAGGATTGCACCGAACTCCAAGTACGGTTAGTAGGATCGAACCGAATACCGTGTGAAGACCTGAGATGTAGGACCAAACTGAACCTCAAAAGAAAGGCGTAAAAGCTTACCCTTGTCAAAGCGCCAAAATTCAAAAGGCAATGTCCGTCCTCGGTGGTGGAATATCCACCCCGGAGCGGTTGAACGCTGACGTACCCGCTCTACATCTTCGAGGACAGATAAGGATTTCTATCTTTTAAGAAGTTAAAAGGTAATCTTTGAGATAAACTCTCCCTTCCCAATGAACTTACACTTGGGGACAGGGCGTGCTTTAACTTAATTGTCATTTATTCATTACAATTTGTTATCTTAATCCAGTGTGATAAGTACGCTTTAAGTAACTAGGTAACCACGCAGAACGGATTCGCAAAGCATTGGAAATAATAAAGTGTTTTGTATAACACCAAGTTATTCAGCACTCACACATTCGATGCAAACAGTTGAGGAAAAGTAATAGTGAATCTTATTTTCAAAAATAAGGAAATATGCAGGTTACAAAATGTTTTAAAGCTGGAGCGATCCCAGAACACGGCTATGAATGAAAGCTTAAAATTAAGAGGCCGGTGCTTGATCCTCCACAGTGGACACTCCCGCCTTCTCCGTCTGGTCCTCCACCCCAGTTTGGGCATCTTCTGGTGCTTCAGCTCCAGAGGCAGCAGTGGACGTTGTAGGCTCCATACTTTGGCCTTCTGGGAGGGGAGGCAGTTCGTACAGAGATGCATGGGGTTCATGGTGCGATCCGTCCTTATGAACTTCTACAAGTCTTCCCCCATGGAACTCGAAGAACGGATCTAATCCGTATAAATTCAGCTTTACTCCAGGGTTACGATAATAGACTTGACGAAGGGCCAGGCTGAAAGATTCATACGCCACATTTTTGCATATATCCAAGGCTTTGGCAGCCTTGGCCTTTGCAGCAGCTAGTCTTCTTTGAACCTTGGCGTAATCCTCTTCTGAAGGCCCAGCACTCGCACCACCCTTTTTGAGTTCATCAATTTGGGCTTGCATCTCCTTCCGAATAGACTCCCACTCCCCAAGGTCCTTGTTGCGACCCTCCTCCATAACTTTGAGATCGTCAGCAAGCTTAGCCGATCTCTTCTTCTCCAGTTGTAATTCTTCTTCAAGGAGGGGTATGGATTTGTTTTTATTCTGGAGGTCGGCAACTTCCCGCTCTAGGGCCTTGTTCGCAAAATGAACTTGGCTTGCCTCTTCAGTCTTCCTCTGGAGCGTTTCTTTAGCTTTCTTTAATTCTGATTCCACCCCTCTGTGAACTTCAGCTTGCTTGGCCGCGAATTTCTCCTTCACCGCGAGTTCGGTCTCAAGTTTTTCAACCTGATCCATATAGTCAGCTTTCTCGCTCAGGGACTCAAGCAGGCCTGACAGTTCCTCAAGTTGCCAACGCCCAGCCTTGCAAGCACCTCGGACCCCAGCAGCGTCGAGGGAAGGGCGGAGGCAATACCGTGCCTTTGGGAGAGTAGGAGGCATAGATCCTTGAAACCACAAATAAGGAGAAAGGAAGGAGTCACGCGGAGGATCGAACGCCGGAGGAGGACCGTTCCCAGAATCCGGTTCTGAAGCATTTTGAGAAGAAGGTGCAGAGAACTCAGGAACGGGTTCCTTTCCCTTGTCCTTCTTTAATTCAGTTTCTTCGGCCGTCCTCTGACGCTTCTTCACAGGGTCATCAGAGGAGGGCTTCTCTTGATTTGCCTTCTTTACAAGATGCCTCTTCTTCTTCTTTTTCTCTGGGACGGCCTCCTCGCCACCCGCTCCAGCGGCCTCAGTTGCTTCTTCGGTTTCCTCCTCGTCGAAGAGAGGAACCTCATCTCCTACCGCAGAAGTCAGAGGAATGAGAGGAGTTTTAGTGGCATTCCTCTTCGCCTGGATGTCATTTTCTTCAGAAGAGGAGTCATCGTCAGCCATCATGGTCCTTAACGACAACATCTCTGGGCAGGCTTTTTCAATTTGTTCTGCAAAACAAGAAAAGTTGAATAAGCATACAAGGACAAAAATAACTAGAGCGGAATAACCATACAACACAAGGAGAATAAGAGCGGATGTTACGGAGGTAGGTGTTTTTGATGCCATCCTCGGCCAAGAGAAGACGGCTGGAAAACCCTTTGAGGGTCTTTGAGGCCGTCTGCAGGGCGCTCAAGACCTCAACAGAATGAGGGGAAAGTTCGCTCTCATCTGTATAATAAGCACGGCTCATAAGAAGAAAATGCTCGTGCGTCCAGCTAAGGGGAAACTTGGTAAACCCCTCTTTATTCCGCCAGAAGACTAGCTTATTTGGTTGGATTTGGACCCGCGTGTAGTAGTGTTTGAAGGAGCGCCCATCTACCTTTGCGGATTCCGTATAAGACTTGAAATTTACAACCCTTGAGTCACTACGGAGAGTAATGAACCCAAGGCCGCCCTTCTTATTAGCTCGGCGGACCACTTGGCAATAGTAAAATAGCTTGGCCACAGTGGCGGAGAAGCCAAAATGCTCCCCCAAAACTTCCAGAGCCCGGACAAGACTCCAACCGTTGGGATGTAGTTGTGAGGGGGCACAGTCTAGGAAATGCAGGACGGCCATCTGGAAATCCGTCAGGGGAAAGCGTACTCCCAGCTTTAAGAAAACGAAGTCGTACATGTAGACCGACCTCGCGTCAGGGACACTGTGGCATATTCTCTCAGAAGGATGCGGAGCCATCACAGCGTATCGCGCTTTGTACTTCTTATCCGAATATATCTTACAGCGGAAAGAAACCGTGCGCTCCTCCTCACTTGCATGGTGCGAAGGGATCTCTAGGAATTCCTCTTCCACCCAGCAATAAGGTTTTTCCCTGTTGAGTTTCTCCCAATCAAGCCGGTGTGCCACAACATTGACACACCCTTCAGCAGAGCGGAGAAACGGTGTTTTTCCACGTCCTGGAAGATCCATGGTTGTGCAGGCGCGGTGGAATGCGTAGGTGCTGTGATAAAAAGCAACATCGTCAGAGAGATAACCTTCAGCACTTGACCCCTCATCAGAGCGGCTGGTAGCCCTCGAACCAAGGGGAACCTCAGAGCGATGAGAGGAAGAGGACGCTCGTGAGGAAGAAACTTCGGCTCTCTCTGAGCGATGGCGCCCAGCCACAGGAGGATTCCCTGGAATCCTCCCACCACGGTGGCTAAGGGGGGCACGAGAGCCAAACCTCCCCCTATTTGAAGGACCAGCGTGGCCTGCTCTAGGGCGCATGATGGAAGTAGAATGATTAAAATTGCAAGGAGTTGAAGGGAAGGAAGGTTACCTAAAGGAAGAGGATCTTTGAGAAGTTGAAGACGACAAGGAAATTCCAAGGAAATTTGAGCAGAGTTTCACTAAGTTTGAGAGCAAGGATGGATTCCTAAATCTGCTAAGAGTTCCTTTTATAGGTAATGAAGAAACACAGTGTTTCATCGAAGGTCACAAGGCTTGCGTCAAAACGCAACCCTTTCAAATTGAAACGACTCCGTCGTTTTACCACAAACGGGCGCGAAAACAGTAACGTTTCAGTAAACGTTTTGGCAAAATGGGCCCCCACTCAGTTTGAATCCAGGCCCAATAAGCCCAATCGACGGTTACACTCTTGGGCAATGATGGCTCTTGCATAAAAAACGCATTTATTGTCTAATCATGCTGTGCGCATTTAATGCCTCCCAACCACTTTTTGAATACCAAGGGTTTCGATTTTCAAAGACTCTTGGGATTTCCATTACTTAGTTTATGCTGTCTGAATCCGTTGTACGCAACGCGAGAAGGGCGGTCACTCGTTTATTAGAGCGGACGCCACCGAGCTCCCAGAGACTTACAAGAATGTACTACCGGCATCCAGACTTCTCTTAAGAGTTGTGTAGCTCATATGAGCAACTTAACAGTCCCTCATACAAGCTAGGGGACAGATGATTCGGTCTAGATACCGGCCCCCATACTTGTGACGTCAGACTGACCTCATTTAAGGATAACCGGTGTCCTGGTTCAATGTTGCCACACCGGATATCCGTTGTCTGGCCGTCCGCCCTCACTCCACGACAATATCATTCATTTTCTCCATAGCGGTTCTATGTTCATCTTTACAGGGTGTTTATATAATTGTTGGCTTTTCAGTCATAGTGAGAGAAGAGTCCCTGATAACTTATCAACGAAGACACTGTTTGTAGCAAAATACGTCACATCAATGGTTTCAGAAAGTAAGTGGGTGTGTCAGCAGATTATGCGGAAAAGGTGATTATCCTCTCCTCTCTCTAGAGGATTGTACTCTGATAATTGACCTACCCTCCTGACACATTCTGAAAGTCGAGCCACTTTGATTGACACAATATACACGCAATCAGAGCTAAGGGACCCACCTGCATCCAACGACTCATTTCTCTTACGTTCAACTATAAGAAGCCCATATCAACACACATGCATGGTATCGTTGTTCTATCTCACACTTTACTGTTACTACGCTTGAGTATTCATTGAGTTCATACACTCTTCTAACTTGAGCGTCGGAGAATCTTCACAGGTGGCACCACCTTTCGCCCCTCTACAACGCGAAACGTTGGTGTGAAGGATCTCCAGGACAACAAGACCGGCCTCTCCCACTGAGAGACCGGATTAATACATCGGTTACTCACAGTTTCGGTGTGCAAACCCTAAAAACACCTGCATTCTTGTGGCTGGTCCCACACCGGATCCTAGACCCCGGTCCAGACCAGTTCAGTTACGAAGTGTAAAAGTTCCGTCTGGTTATGGCTCCAACATCAACTCTTGTGTTTCCATGAAAGATTTGAAGTTAGTTGGGTTGAAGTCTCACGATTGTCACATGTTGATGCAACAGTTTCTGCCTATCGCCATTCGTGACATTCTTCCTAAAAATGTGAGAAATGTCATAACAAGGTTGTGTATGTTTTTCAATGCCATATGTTGCAAGGTAATCGTGCCCAGTGAATTGGATGTGTTGGAACAGGAAGCATCACTTATATTATGTTAACTTGAAATGTATTTCCTGCCTTTTTTTTGACATAATGGTCCACCTAATCATCCATTTGGTGAGAGAGGTCCGTTTATGTCGTCCAGTGTTCTTACGGTGGATGTATCTCGTTGAGCGATATATGAAGATATTGAAAGGGTATATGAAGAACCAACGTCGTCCCGAAGCTTCAATTATGGAAAGATATATTGCAGAGGAAGCAATTGAGTTTTGCACTGAATACATGTCACATGCTGCAAGCATTGGTATTCCAACGACTCGTCATGAAGGGAGATTGGATGGGAAAGGAACGATTGGAAAAAAAATTAAGAGCATGCCACGTGATGATGTCCTTCAGGCACACTTGTATATTTTAAACAACACGGACGACGTGCAACCTGATCTAGCCACTCACAAGGAGCTAGTCAAGAAAACCAACCCTAAAATAACTAAAAAGTGGTTGTTTAATGAACACAACAAGAGTTTCATGCAGTGGTTCCAAATGACCGTTCTGAAAGATGTATCTGCTTCCTCGATATTACATCGACTGACACAGGGCCCGAACTTTGATGTCCTCACCTTTTGTGGGTATGACATAAACAACTATTCATTTTATACAAGGACACGGGATGAAAAGAGTACAAATCAAAACAGTAGAGTGATGGTTGTGGCTCAGTCTATGCATTTCTCAACTTCAAAGGACAACAACCCTGTATTGGCCGAGTCATGCTACTTTGGTGTGATTAAGGATATATGGGAAGTCGATTACGGTCCCTTCACCATTCCTGTGTTTAAATGCAAATGAGTTGACAATAAGAACGGTGTCAAAACTGATGATTTAGGAGTTACATTGGTGGACCTCAACAAGATAGGGCATAAGGACGAACCATTCATAATGGCAACACAGGTGAAGCAAGTTTTTTATGTTGCTGACCCAGCTGACAAACGCTGGTCAATTATTATCCAAGGTAGACACATTGGAGACCCCAATCTTGATATTGTGGAAATGTCATCGACCATAACACGTATTCCAACATCTATCGTGGAACATGACATAGATGATGTAGTTGCCAGTCGTCATGACCACCATGAAGGCTTGTGGGAAAATATTTCATCTTCATAGGGTATTAATCATGTTAATGAATCATTGAATTACATGCATGTTATATTAATTATTCGTTGTATTAAATATTATATTAAATATTTGACAGTTGTGTTTCCTTGTTTGGACAGATACTCATGGCTAATCAGGATGGACGATCTAGGTCTGACTCACAGGCTACTGATTCCTCTACTCGGAAGAGTAAAGGTATTACCCAGATGGCAGACGTTGCACTTAGGCGACACCAGGGAGAGAGGTTACCTATTGACATGGATATCAACACTGGTTGATTTGGAGAAGTTATTTGGGAGTCCTGGCTCGATCGAAGGTGTCCATCATTATCCCCGACTGGGATAATGTCGAGGAGGTGGTGAAGAACCAGTTATGGAGTGATGTTCTGGTAACTTTGATATTATTTAAGTTTTATTTTAGTGTATTATTTCATGTAATTCATAATAAGGACTTCTTTATGGACTAACTTCTTTCATGTAGGATTCTTTTGACATACCATCTTTTGACATAGCGAGGAGGAAGGTCCTCGGTATTATGGCTGAGTGATGGAGGTCGTTCAAATCCATACTCACCACGAGGTATATTTGGACTTTAAATTCTTAATCAACGCTTTACCAAATTATACCAATCCTTAGTTTAAATGTACTTGTATTGTAGGTATGTATTCGGGGACGACCAAGGAAAGTTCCCTGGAGAGAAATATCCATTCATTGATCAGGCGACTTGGGATGTTTTCGTTGCAAATAGGCATTCTGTCCAGTTTCAGGTACATTGGTTTTTAAATGATTAAATTATGTGTAATTAAACGGCTAACTCTGAATATTTTTCTTTTTTGTTGTAGGAGGTCAGAAAGAAAGCCCGAGAGACTAGGAAGCTGAATGACTGCCCCCACACACTGTCACGTGGGGGTTACCGTAGGTTGGAGGAGCGGCTGGTACAGGAGAGGCTGAGTCAGTGTCAGACTAGTCAGCCTGACACTGGTATTGTGGATCCCCTTTCCCCACCTACACGCCACGACAAATGGAAGTGGGCTAGGATCAAGAAGAGTGAGGAATACACTTCCTCACAAACTCAGGAGGTCGCCTCACGGATAGTAAGTATTCCCCTTGTATCAGTGTTTTTTTTTGGTATTACGTGGAGGAAGTGAATACTAACTTGTTTGGTTTCAGGATTCCTTGGTTGAGCAATCAACCCAAGGGTCTTTCGTAGCCCATGGTAGGTAGGATATTTTGACTACCGCCATCGGCAGGCCAGAGCACCCAGGAAGAGTGCATGCTGTTGGTCGAGATGTAGGTAAGTTGGAAATAACTGTATCCTTTCATTTTGTTATCTGTTAAACAATTATCGGTTAATCCCGACCCCGCCCCCTCCCTTCTGAAAATAGTGGAGCAGAAGGTGGCTGTTGTGAAGGCTGAGTATCAGGAGGAGATATCTAGGCTCCACCAGGAGATGGCCCAATTCAGGGAGGAGATGAAGGCCTCACTCAGCCACTACCAGGAGACTACTGCACCAGCTAGTGACCCACAGGTTAGATTCTTTATTTAATTTCCTCGGTTTTATTATTTGTAATCACTTTATTTCATTGTTGAATAACTTCTGCTTGATGTGTAAATATGTAGGTACGGAGGGTTAGCACTAAGTGGTCATGCGCTGCGGCTGACCCTGACGATGATGGGGTCGAGCCACCAGACACCCGTCAATGTGACCTGTTTGTTGACGGGTCGGAGGAGCCAGTTGCCACTGGCATGGTCTACAACTTAGGCCCTATGGTTCACCATCAATCATTACCTGATGGTATGTCCAGGGTCTCTGTTGTGCTCATCCTCGAGGAGGATGCTGCTGTGCCAGTGGCAACTCCAGAGGTGAAGACCGTCAGTCAGGCGGTGGGCCATTTTCTGATGTGGCCCAACAGACTTCTGCAGGTTGCCCCTGGACAGGTAAAAACCTTACACTAACTAATTTTGTTATATTGTCAATTATGGTACAAACTGTGATGGTTGTCAATTGTTCAACATGAATAGGCATTGAAGAGGCCAGACCCGGCCGACAATCCCATCCGAATGCTATGGCGCATCGGGTATGAGTAAGGAGATGAGACCGTTCAAATCCCATGGGAGCCACTGGTGTTCGGCCGTCCAAGTGCAGTACCACTTTACATTACACATTCTGACATGTGTGAGATTATTTCAGGGACGTCGATGCTGAACATCTCCATCATTCAGCTGTGGGACCTGTAAGTATATCTCTTTTTGTCCAATTTTTTCATTATACAAGTTATTTATCGCTAACCATGTCTCAACTTGTTTAGGTTTCTGAAAAAACTTTATGTGGACTTGGGTTTCCAAGGAACTTATGGTTTCTTAGAGCCTTCTCTCATACAGAAGCAAGCAAACACCACGCAGGACACCCAGGCATACATCCTGAATTGGATGTTTGAGTATGGGAAGACTGTATACATGGGCCCCTATCATAAAGGGTAATATTCTATTCCATAATTATTGTCATTAATTTTTGCATTTGAAGTCTCACTTATCACTGGTAACTGCAACGCTCACTGGACGCTTGTGGTGATCTGTCCCCGGGCTTATCTTGCTCTGTACTTTGATACTACACATCGGGCAGTTCCACAAGACCTGAAAACTGTAGTAGACGGGTAAGTTAATCCCTAAACAATAAGTACAAATTCGATTACATCATTTTTGGACCTATACGATTCTAACTTATCTTGTGTTTTATTTGATGTAGGGCGGTGGTTGGATACAATCGACTGATTGGAGTTAAGTCCAGCGGAAGAAAAGTTGTGTGGGTACACCCAAAGGTAAGTCTATCGTATTCATTCAAATCTTCCATATATATTTTTTAAGTTGCGAATTCACTTATTCTATATTTTATGTCCATTATAGTCTTACAGGCAAGAGGGTTCCTTCGAGTGTGGCTATTTCGTCATGCACACTATGCTGACCATTGTCCAACAACATTTAGTAGAGGGATGGACAAATGTAAGTCTCATCATTTGGACTACTTTTCTAACAATTTCATCAATTTCATGTAATAAATATAGCTTTTGTTCTAATTGTTTTGTGCATTGTTTGCAGTACTTCCAGGACCGGTCATACTTCTCTAAGACACTTGTAGATAATGTTAGAAGGCAATGGGCCTCATACTTCATTGAAATCAGGAAAAGAACTTAGCTAGATATAGGATCTTTATTCTCTTAAATATGTATCTAGTGTAGGATTTAGGGTTTACATTTTATTAGGTTACATTCATCTGAATTGTATATAGTTTCATTTTTTAGGTTGTTATGAATTCATATCAAATTAATTGTTATATATATACCATTCTTTTTATATATTGTTTGTTGCTGGATATGCTGGGATACTGTATATTGTGCTGGTTGTCTAAATGCAGGTTTGGGAAACAATAAAACAGAAACCATATTAAAAAAAAACCTCAGTGTTTATTCACGGTTATGGTAACAACCGTGATTATAGACACTATTTATCCACGATTACTACTATAACTGTGATTATAGACACTATTTATCCACGGTTACTACTATAACCGTCATTATACATACTCTGTAAGTGAATTTTTTATATTACTTATATTCACGGTTATGCTAAACAACCGTGAATATAGAGGTTCTTTATCCACGGTTCCTACTATGACCGTGAATATACATGGTCTGTAAGTGAATTTTTTTTTCTACTTATATTCACGGTTATGCTAAACAACAGTGAATATAGCTGTTCTTTATCCATGGGTTTTACTATAACCGTGAATATACATTGTCTGTTATATTCACGGTTATGCTCGACAACCGTGGTTAGATCTGATTTATTACCACGGTTGTTAATCATGGTTAAAGAATACTACCACGGCTGCAACAACCACGGTTCTTTAACCGTGAATAAAGGCCATTTTTAACCGTGATTATATCCATTTTTTCCACTAGTGAATTGATTCAGATATAAAGTTAAAAATTAAAAAACTTACAGGATTTGAACCAGTAATAACCACGAAGGAATATTTTTTAGTATATTATATACATTTAATATATTTATAATAGTATTATAATATTTAAAAATTAAATATTATAGTATAATTTTAAATATATGTATAAATATTATTTATAATATGTTTATTGTAATTAATAATATTCTAAACATATCCAAGTTTTTTTTTGTTTTTTTAATCGACAAGTTTTTTGAATTTTTTTTTCAGGGGAGGTGGAATTCGATCCCTGGATAATATGTCCATGAAGCACCTATGAAGCTCCTCTAGGGGACATCCAAGTTTACGTTATATTGAATAATAGTTTTGGTCTAGTGGCAAAGCTCCTCTAGGGAGACCCTAGGTGCTTGGATTTTTTTTTATCAGCAAAAAATAATCAATATATTAAAAGAAGTATAAGGGATACTTTAACCCATATATAAAAAGAATAAAAATGATACTAATAAGATAAACATAACATAAGCTTTTTATACTATTCAATAAAACTACTAAAGAACTCATTCATATAAAACCTTAACCATAATCAAAATCTATACTAAACCAACTCATACATTTTCTCAACATTCATAGCTTTTCCTTTGAAAATAATATCATTCCTTACCTCCCATATTGTCCAAATAGTAGCAAAACATATTAAGTCAACCCAAGTTTAATCTATTTTTTAACCTCATATCACAAAGTACATTCAAAATATTCTTTAGCAAAACAATGTAACACCAAAAAGTAACCCAACTATTCAAAACACATCTCCCATAGTAAATAGGAAATTTTACACACAAATCAAAAGAGTTATGAAACACATTGGTTCTTTGCTAACATAAGGGTTCATGTTACTCAACAATAGGGTAGCATCTCTCTTATATCAAGCCAACATCAAAACACTATATGCTGAAACAAGGTGAGATATTTTAATTTGCCTTGCACTCTTATTAATTTGTTGTTTATATGAATTCTAGCAATCATTTATGAGACCACCAGATCAGGGATGCTAATTGAAAGCAATGCTACTTAACTTATCGTTATACACATAAAAATGTTATAAATGATAGATAAAATTTACTTTATAACGTCTAGTTTAAAAATAACTATTTTCACATATATTAAAAATAATGATTGAAAGTGGTTACATCATTGTTATCAAATATTTGATATAATATCTTAAAATACTCATAATATTTTTTATATACAAAATATTAATTGTTTTAGAAATATATATATATATATATATATATATATATATATATATAAATAATATATTTGATAAACAAATATTTAATAACATCAGAAAAGTATAATTTTACGAAATATAAATTCTACTAAAATTTATTTATATATAAAAGAAGAGGAAATAGAATATAACAAATTATTAAATACAAACACTATTATTAACCAGCTAACCTTTACATCAGCAATTTTAAAATAACTTTTGAGCAAAGTTGAGAGGTGGACCACTCTTATACCCAGAACTGCAATGACTACTCTTTGCATCTCCCATTGTCTTCAACCCTCAAAATTTTACCCCATCTGTATCAACTTTGCCAGAAGAAAGAGGGATGAGCAGTATTAATTGTTAGTCTAATTTTGTAGTATGGGATTAAGGACAACAAGAAAAATAATTTTTTATCATATTCAAAACCTATCTCTATCATTGAGATAAATTTCAAGAACTAATAAACAAAATAGTACCAAGAATATTTTAAAATTAGACTTAAATATAAGTTTTTAGGTCATGTAATTATACTATTTTTTATTTTACTTCATGTTAAAATTTCCTTATAAACGACTTAATTTTGGTTGTTATAACATTCAAGTATTTTTTTATTATCATTAATTGATGACGTACCACGCGTGTAAACATGTCACATCATGATAATTTATGATAGCATATCTACATGTATAATACATCATCGATATTGTTAATGAATAAAAATAAAAATTAAATTTTATAAGAATCAAAATTAATAAAAAACAATTTTGTAGAGATTAAAACCAAAATTCAATATTATAGCCTTTCCACACCATTGAAATAAGTTATCTTATTTTCTAACTTGCTTATCCTGATTACCAAGCGTTAACATATAACAAATACAAAGCGTAAGATAAATAACAACTAACATATCATACATCTCAATTAATCTTTGTCGTTTTTCGGGCAAGCAGGTTACAGTCATGATAGTTAGATATTGTCCATTTTTGGAACTTGATAGATACAATGACACGTATATATGTACCTGTGATGAGTAAGAGGAGAACCAGTAAAGTGAGAGCTCCACAAGCATATGGATGATGATCTCATCAATGAAGGATCATCGTCTAGTGGCGTGACGAAAGGCGCATGGACTAAAGCTGAAGATGATCTTCTCGAAGCATGCATCAAACAATACGGTGAGGGGAACTGGCACCTAGTACCCCAAAGAGCAGGTTCATTTTTAATCATTTTATCCTCAATCAGTGATGATTTAATTTCCAATTTTCTACCTAGCCATAATGTATAGATATCAAGGTGTGCATATATGTACCTGTCGGAGGTAGAAACCACAGAAGACGAATAAAAATAAATAATATGGTGGGTAATATTATGACAAGACAAGAATGGAAGATATATAGATAGAAATGTAAGTGCATGATTTAATAATTAAGGGGTATCAGGAAAAAGAAAAAATAAAAGGTTGTTTGTTGTACTACATATCCTCGTGCCTCAATATTTCATTTATCTTTATCTCAAACTCTTGTTTCCACATCACATCAGATAATTTTATCACATTCATAACTAGTATTCGAAAAGTTTTATTTTGCTCCTCTACGAGACATAAGGGTTGTTGCCCCAGAAAGAAATTGAAATAATAACTAAAAATAAATGATAGATGGATAAAAGTAGACAAATAAAAAGTGGGAGATCGATATCATTGGATGGCATAAAAGTTGTGTTTTTAATGTATGAGACAAGAGACAAAGAAAAGAGAGAAAGAATGAAAAATGTGATAGTTAGTGTGATATAACAAAAGGAAAGAATGAGAGTAAGAGTAATGTCAAATAATATTTAAAGTAATTAATATATGAACACGATGGCCGGTGTTATGAAAACAGCATGAATGTCATTAATGTATGGATATCTACCATTGTTGCATGTATATTTTTTCTTCTTTACGTGTTTTTTTCTCTTTCTTTTAGAGTATTCACTCGCATGTCAAATTCATAGCAAGGAACACTATTAAAAATGATATTATGATAATTATTAAGGTACATGTGTTATTGCATTGCACAGGATTAAACAGATGTCGAAAAAGTTGTAGATTGAGATGGTTAAACTATTTGAGACCAGATATCAAACGAGGAGAATTCAACAATGATGAAGTTGATTTAATTATCAGAATGCATAAGCTTTTGGGAAACAGGTTACCCGTATACTTTAGAAATGTTATTTGTCGACAATATACTCATTTCAATATATTATATTTGTTCACTATGAGTGTGTAAGGTTAAAACCTTGAATAATTATTATAGGAAAATTAGAGTTTATTATTAAAAAATGTCATTTAGTGTATAGAAGGTTTTATTTATACAATAGAAAAAATGGGACTTGACTTTGACCAAATTAATGAGAAATAAAAATAATCGTTTAAAATGCTTTGAAAATCAAGATATTAAAGATATTATTCCTAAAAAAGGGAAAGACATGAGTCCCGCAAGACCACCTCTCGATTCAAGAGAGAACAATATCTACCTGTGTGACTTTTCCGCACAATAAAACACCTTTTCTTACACATGTAAGAACACCTCTTAGGATCAGGGAAATAGGCAAGATAAACTCTAGGTGCTTGAATAACCTTTGAACCAAGTCTAAGCAACCATGAAATTGAATGAACAATTGAGAAGAGGAGCGCACACCGTTGGAGGACCATGAAAACCAAGTTGAGCCAATCAGTAAAATTTTTACTACCCAACTTTGTTCCATTGGCTCAACATTTAAATAAACAAACTCTAAAACCTATCTATTACTTGATTATAAAACCTGAATCTAGCATATTATTTGATATATGAGTTATATTTTTAATTATAACCCGACCTTACTTGACAAACTTATAAGAGCTTATATAAAAAATTATGTCTTGAATTATAAATAATTTATATCAAGATCCTCGGTTCTAAATATGTCAATGAGTTGGGTACGATAAAAGGCTAATAACTTAATTACCTAATTTAAAAGAAAGAGAGAGAAAGAGAGAGAAAGACTATTATGTTATTTTTTTAGATGTAGTAAGTGTAAAGGGCTTATAAAATAAATGAATATTTTTTATTGTTAAATAAAGGAATTATACAATTTAAGTAGTAAATTTAATATTACTTGAAATTTAAAATCTAATTATAACACCATAAACCTTAATTCAACAAAGTAGTTTAGCTGAACGATGAAACAAGATTAAAAAATTAAAAATTTCACTAACTGATGATTAATTATAAAGTTTGAGTTTGTTTCATTACTTGATACACACTATAATTTTTGGTTTGATTTGTCTTATTTAAAAGCCTAAATTATCTTGACAGCCTATATAAAAACTTAATTTATATTCAAAACTAATAAAACACCAACAAACAAACATTAAATATCAATGAACTCATATTAAATAAACAAATGAGTCTTTTGAAAAGTTAAAAATCTATTAAAAATCTATTTAATTAAATTTTACATATTTAAGTTAATTTTAACGTATTTTAATCTCATAAATTTAACTTTATATAGAAAATACCATAGTAAATTATAATATGTATTATAAACTATGATTTATTTGTAAAATTATAAAAGAGTTAAATAAAATTGACCAAATTGGTTGAAAATGTTTTTTTTAACTCAAACTCAATTTCTTTAATTAAATAACTTTTTAAAAAGTCTTATTAGCTTTATTTTATGATTAGAACTGCCTAAATGAGAAATTTAACCTATTAATTTTATGAAAATTCTTTTTTTTGTTATGATAAATATTATTTACATGTGTATTGAGACTTTTAATTTTATGAAAAATTCATTTTTAGTATACATAATAACATTTTAAAATTGAATTCCTTCTAATTATAAGCCCTAGGTGACCACCCATTCGACAGGCCAACCCTACCTAATTATAACGATAATATTATACACATCAATAATCAAACTGAACATTTTAATTATCAACTTAAATAAACTGAGCTAAAACAATATTATCCAATATTTGTATTAATATTATCCAATATTTGATAAATTTGTTTAAAATGTCATTTAATCTTATTTATTGTATAAATTATTTAGTTGTGTTAAAAATATATTCAAAAATAACATATTTAGTATTTAATGGTGTTGAGAAAGATATATTTTTATTTATAAACCTATCATCGGCAACTGCAAAAGCAACACTTTTGCCAACTCAAGCAACACAAGCACAAGATAGAGAAACTTGAAATAATTTCCTTTACATTTTACATTGTTCTTGAAGTCAAAGTTTAAACCCTAATACACCCAATTAAGTTAAATTTCTCGAAAGTGACACTAGGTTGAATCACTGTCAGTAACTATG
The DNA here is from genome assembly GCA_037962975.1 of Clitoria ternatea. Taxonomy (NCBI): domain Eukaryota; kingdom Viridiplantae; phylum Streptophyta; class Magnoliopsida; order Fabales; family Fabaceae; genus Clitoria; species Clitoria ternatea. The sequence continues at coordinate 270,569,263 of CM075672.1, forward strand.
GTGATTATATCCCGTAATTATGGTGTAGATTGATGTTAATAAGTTAAAGGTGTAGAGAGAGGAATGACTAAAAATCAAATGTAACATGCGATTTGGTGCACTGAAACACATTAACACACAAAAATGGAACCACACATCACTTTTGAGAACACAACAGAGGATTTTGTTCCACTGTAACACGAGAGAAGAAAAAAGGGGATATCTATAATATAGCGAAACAACGGATTACATTCGCAATTAAATCAGATTCTTAATTCAGTCTTCTTCTTCAATTGAATAGGAATAATGAAAGTAAGACAATGTTTTAAAAACCGAACGGGTGATCAAACCGGTAAAGATTGATTCATGGTTTATTGGTTCAACCATGATTGAATCGGTGATAATAAAAAATATGTTTTAATATAATATAATATAATTATTGATATATTAATAATAAGTTATATTCAAATAGTGTTTTATTTTATTTAAAAATATTTTTAATGGATTTTTTTTAAAAATAGCAAAAAAAAATAATTTTAAAACTCTGACCGGTTCAACTGATTTTTTTAGTACCCGTTATCAACTGGTTTTGATCGGTTCTGAATCCGCCAGTTTTTTCCTTGACCGGATTGGTACCGTGACGGTTCCTGGTCCAATCAGTCGAACCGGCCGGTCCGGATTTTACAACCTTAAGGTAAAGGAATGAGAATGAATTACTAATTTCTTAACTTAAAAAAAATATGCACACGTGCTAACCAACAGTCTGGTTTATATATTTGGTAATCAATTGAAAAAATAAAAAAAATAAAAAATTTAATAATTAATATTGATTATCAACATGATTTAAAATTAAATCAAGCTGTAGGATAATTTTTTGTTTACCAACCTCCGTTGCAAACTTGCACCTACTGGTTGCATAATGGAAACAATTTCAAGCAATGCCTATTCGGATGGGTCTAGTGGTATTTAAGTAGCGAGCCGGAGATTCAAAATCAACTTGTACAATTTTCATTATTGTAAAAAAAAAAAGTTCAAACATTGAATTTGTCATTTTAAATAAGCATTATATGATGAAAGTTAAATTATTAATACACATTGTATATTTTTGCACCAATTATAATAATGATGTATCCTAATAATATATATATTATGTACTCATTTTTATAGGGGTACATAAAATATTCATTAATTAAGAAGCAGGAGCATACTATCATATAGAAAGATCATTTGACAAGGGATGTTATTTTAATTTATGTTAAATCTTGATAAGAAAAAATTTAATTATCTATAAAAATTGTTTGTCTTAAATTTAATTAAGGTATGAGTGTGTAAAAGTTTGGGTGAAAATTTTGTATGGTGTAAGTAAAAGCTCTTTGGAGAAGGAGTGGAGATTAATTGAGACAATTAATAATTAACTTTTTATATTCTTATGAGTAAATTACATTTTCAATGTTTTAAAAAATATCTATTCATGTAGATGGACATTGATTGCGGGAAGACTTCCAGGAAGAACAGCAAATAATGTGAAAAATTATTGGCACACCTACATGCGCAATCACAAGAAAAAGAAGAAGATAAAGCTAGAGGGGATGGAAAACATGAAACCCCATGAAGTGATAAAGCCTTTACCTCGAACTTTCACAAAATCATATCTGTGTCTGCAACGGAGATATGTTGCTCCAAATCACAGTAGCTCCAACATTGGTACTAGTCATCAGGTAGGTGCATCTTCATCAACCGATTGGTGGGAGAACTTATTAGATGTCAAGGAAGATAATGAAGATAGCAACTACACCTGCTCCTTATCAGGTGGTGTAGATCTTGAGAGAATTCTCGTCACGAACCATTCGAATCAAGAGTTTAACTCATCCATAACTGTTGAAGATTGTGATTTTATTGGACAAGATCAAACTTGGAACAATGTTCTTCTTGACGTGAATTTATGGGACACTCAAATCGAAAACCATGGAGATTAAGTTACAGACAAGTGTTTGTAATTAATAATTAATATACTATTCACATACGCTGATAATTAGTGTAAATTTATTTGGGTTACTTCAACAACTTATATATGACTCAGTCTTAATATAGTGAGATGGATTTCGTATTTGAAGGAATGAGGCTGAGGTGTAAATTGTAAGCGCAATAAGAAAATAAATCGTGTTAAGTATAATGTTAGAAGTTTTAATTTGTTGATATATAGCCTTAGGTTCCTTCATTGTTAAGCTTTAAACCATTCTCAATAAATAAACTTCATTTACTTTGTGCTTTCTTTTTTATCATTTTTATTAGACTCTTATAGAAAATTTCCCATTTTAAAAAATATTTTCTAATTTACAATGTAAATTTGTTGTTTAGTACAATGTTGTTGAGTTCATTTCTAATTTATGTGAATGATGGTATTAGCTTAACTAGTTTATTATATAGTATGAGATCAGATAGTCAATTCTTGACTACCCGTAAAGTCTTCTATTTACCCTTAATATTATATTATTATTTATTAACAAATATAACTATTTTACTATTAAATACTATAATTATATAATTATATATATTTTTGAAATAAATAAATATTAATCAAATATTAAATATTATCGGTAAGGAGATATTATGTAACATCCCGGATATTTATAGAAAAATTTTGTGTAGTAAAAAATATTAAAAATTGTTTTAAGGATTTAATTGATATTTTTATGAAGTATTGGGCAATTATAAGTAATTAAATATTATGAGTATAAATAAATTTATTGATTGGTTAATTATTATGAAAGGTGTGATTGGAAGAGGAGAAAAGTTTAATTAAAAGTGACCGGTTGGGGAGGTGACTGGTTGCCCATGAGTTTAATTAAAAGTGATCTGTCCAGAATCAGGGTCAAGAGATCCGGTGTCGGGTCAATCACAAAAAGTTAGATGATTACGTCTCTGAAGACCGGTTATATGAGTATCCGGTTTATGTATCCGACGTCTCTATATGATGAGAGCGGATTGGGCGTCCTGGAGGTCCTTCACACCGTCCTTATGCGTTGATGTGGGCGGAAGGTGGTGTCATCTGCAAAGATTCTTCGACGCTCAAGTCAGTGATGATATTCCAAATGAGGAATGTTTTCAGAGAGTAATTATAAGTTGATAGAGTCAAACAGATCCCTCCCTTCATTGATGAAGAGAGTTCATATACCTGATTGGCTCGATATTCAAGGATCCGTTAGTGGGGAACCACTAACCTCCAATAACACCTTAAATTATTATTTTATTACGCACTTACCAGTATGATTGGATCAAGTGGCCATTTTATATTGAGCGTAGGGAGTATAGGCTAGAATTAAGGGACAAATTGACCATTCCCGTGAGCAGATTTTGGCTCGTAGTACAGGGAATTATTGATCGGTCCCTGTAGCAATGCCTTTTTGTCTTCTGCATAGTGACGTATACGTTATCCGGTGTCATGGTGTTATCCTGGACAACCGGTATAGGGAGAGCGCCTGATACGGAATTAGAGTCCGGATGTATACCGATGACACCGGTTGCACGTTGACAAATTGACAAAGACGTTGAAATATGTCTTGTAGATCGGATACCTGTATCAAGACCGGATCAGTTTTAAATAAAGGTTTCTTTCTATTTCCTCAATCATTCACTCTCTTACGAGAATCTTCTTCTTCCTCATCTGTTTCTTTTCTTCTTCTCCTTCCTCCATCGCTGTGAGCTGCATGCTCTGAGGGAGGTTTATTTTGCATCAAAACCTTGAAATAATTACATTTCCGTGACAGTGGTTTCAAGGTGAGTCCATTGAACCTTTTAAATTTGTTATCTCATCTCTTTCGTTTCCTTCTTTGGACCGAATGGTCATGTATGGTAGGGTACTGTTCCGATCTCCACTCCTCTTGGGTGTGTGAGCCTAAATGGTCTTTTGATTGTGTGGGTGGTGCGACATTAACAGGTTGTGCATTCCAAACCCGTTGGTAGTAGAACGAACGCCGGTGGAACGATTAAGGAAGCTAGTGCTGGATTCAGAGGTGGAACTGTGAACCCAACGATTGTTGAAGCTTGGAACAGAGGTAAGGGGGTGTTCGGGTTATAATTAATTAAAATAGGACATACTGTCCGAGTTGTTGAATTAATTGTGAACCGGGTAAGAAATGATGCTGGAAGAAAAATGGTATATGAATGTGTATGAATGCATGTATGTATGTGGGCACCGACACTACTAAAAAAACCCTAAACAGCTACCTCAATTTAGCGACCAACGATTCCCGTCGCTAAATAGCAACCGTATTAGCGACCGCTAAGGGGAAGAGACCTGGAATACCAAACATAGTGACAAAAATCAGCGACCAACACAATACCGTCGCTGAATTTGGCCAAGAACCGTCACTAATACCGTCGCTAAATCTTACCCCGTCACTGATACGGTCGCTAAAGTTATTTCCCTCCATTTTTTTAGTTTCCCTCCAACTTATATATGGCGCCAACTGATAGCGACGGTTACTCTGCAGTCGCTATGTCTTCGAAGAAATCAGCGACGCCGAGTCGCCGTCGCTAGAGACAAGGTAGTGACGGCAGGGGACCGCCGTCGCTATGTAAGGATACTTCAGCGACGGTGTTCTGCGGTCGCCAAGGTTCCTGGAGCCTTTCAAAATTTTGGAGGGATTTGTAAAATGAGCGACGGATGTAGTCGTCGCTAGTGTTGTTATATTAGCGACACAGGTCGTTGCCATCGCTATATGGTTAATTCAGTGACCTTTATAGCGACCAGTGTTACCGTCGCTAAGTGTTAAATGTATTTCGGGGACAACCTATTTTCCCCAATCTCTTCCTCCCTCAGACTTCGTCTCCTTCGTCTCTGTACCCCAAGCCCAAAGTCGTCTCTCTACCTCCATCATTCTCTCTCTTGAACCACCAACCACCGTCTCCCCCTTACCACCGAACCACCCTCGCCCGAAGGTCTGAAGCACCGTGTCCCCCTTACCACCGAACTATCGTCCCCAAATCTCCGAGCCACCGTGGTCCCCAGTAAGAAACCGCCGTCTCTCTTTACCCTCTCCGTTGGAAGCTTCGAGCATTTGAGGCTCCGTTCCCTCCGTCGTTTGAGAGCCACCGTCTGTTCTCCACCGGCTTCCTCCTTTGTGACTGCAGGTAACGTACATCGTTCCCTCTATTTTTGTTGTCTCTGTATGTGTTGGTTATTGAAACTGTATTGGGTTTCTTGTATTAGTCCCTTGTTATTTGTTAGTCCCTTAAGATTGAATGGCTGGAAGGTATGGGTACTAAATGTTATAGAATATATCAGACAACTAAGCTAAGTGAAGTAAAGAGAAACAGAGCATCACACCATTCTCAAAAGCAGAATTTAGCTTTGTAGTGGGATTTTGATCTACTGATAACGGTGTCGTATGAACACGGGCAGTCCTCTCCACTCTGATTGAGCCACCTTTTCTTCTTCTATCTCCTGGAAAAAATGCAAAGCTTACTTTAGGAACTTGAAAAACAACAATAAAGGATGTTCTAATAAGAAAGTTGGAATTTAATACCATTACGAGCAGTACCATACCTCCTTACTAATTTTCTTTTGCATTTTTATACATTGTTTTGGTTCCATAGTTTACCCATATATCATTAATAAGGTCAGTAACATAGATTTAATTCCAATCATCTATATAATGTGGAACAATCCACATAAAGCAAGTTAGCCTTCTTCGCAAACTTTCTTTAGGAAAAATCATAAAGCATGAAACCAAAACTCTCTCTCAGGCTGGTTCATTACATCACCCACATTAAATGAGAAATAAAAGATAAGAAAATTTACTGGAAGAAGAAACTGAAAGCTTCATGTAACACGTTTAATGATTCTAAGTTTGAAATCCATAAGTGAAAGCTCTACTTGCTGAAGAAGCTCCCCGCACACCAATGCCTCCTGTAACTGTTGCATGTGTTTCTGTCTCATGTCTTTAATCTCTTCCTCAAGCTGTCTCACATGACCTTCTTGAGTATCAGCTTCCTCCTTTGCTGCAAGATATTCCTGCCTAGTTCATCATGGAATTCAGTTTCTTTTTTTTGAATTGCTAGTGCCAATTCGTCACTTCATCATTTTAAATCTTAAACAAACACAGAGTCAATCCCAGACATTCATCTCCTGCAACACAACTTCAATTATAATAGTCAAAACCGGCATGTGATGTGATCTCTACATTTTTGTTTGTAACTAGTTGGACCGGGCCTTCTTGTTTTTGGATTTCTTTCTACAGATAAGAATAAGTATCATTGTAGTATTAGCATAGTATTAGCATAGTATGTTGGATATTGAAACTGTGTTGGCTTGAATGGCTTGCGGTTTTGAAGCTCCTTAAACAAGGGAATAAAATTGATTTTGTAAGGCAATTGTATGAAAGTAAAACTGAAAATAAAGGGTTGTTTAAGTGGAGGATTGGTCATGGTTTAGAAGAGGTTGACGAAGGAGGAAGGAAATTTAGATGATTGGAGGTGGAAGGTGGTGGTGTGGCTGTGATTTGGTGGGCTGTGGTGGTTGATATGGTGGTGCACGGTGGTGTTGGAGGAAGAGAAGAGCTGCTGGAATATGGAATTTTAGAATGAAGGAGGATTGTGAAATGGCTTGGCCGAGAATGAAGAGTAGCAAGAGTTGATGGGAATATGTTTTAATGATGGAGGAAGTTAACATTAAATGCTAAGTTAAGGCAACTATGGTGGGAGGTGTAAGTGTGAGTGGGTTGAGCTCTCCTGGAGGTGGCTGCTAGTGGTGGTTGGCTGGAAACCAGTGGCCAAAAAAGTGGGTTGAGCTCTCCTGAAGATTGACAAATAGGCCCCACATGTATAATACCGGAAAATCCTTAATATTCTATTATTTAAATATTATTACCTATTAAAAACTTAATCAAATATTATTTTAATATTATATATACACATACATATATATATACACATACATATCGCATACTGTAACAATATCAAATAACAGAAGACAAACATGGAGATAATACTTCTACAATGTTTTCATTAAAAAAAAAACAGGATGAAGATCTACTTGATAGAACAAACTAGAAACGTTCAGCCACACATTCGGGAGATGAATCGTCTTGATCAACCTGAGAAAAGGATCATTTTAAGGGTTCAGCAAATTGAAGAACAGAAGCAGATGAGAGGAAAAGAAGACTCAGTAAGAAGAATGTTCAGGAATGAGATTATACCAGCAGCCTTTCCTTCAATGCTCGTAATCCTTCAGATATACATTCTCTCTCCGCAACCTCACACTTCTTTTTGCGCCCAAATTCTCTGGATCAACGGACACGTGGCATGAAGGACTAACTAAGTTTCCCTCTTTCTTTTCTTCTCTAGGCGTACATGTTAGGAAATCCCTAAGCATGAGCAGCAGAAAAATCAAAGGGATTCCATAGGATTTGCAAGGTTCCGTGTTTCAAAGCACAAAAACCAATTTCGAAATTATTTAGGTTACCTCTTGAAGAACTCCGAAGCAGTCGTAGCCTCGTCCTTTAGGAGTCCACACGAGCACTCCCACCAGAATCGCAACACTTGCCAACTGCTAGGTTGACGGCGTGTAGCTCTTGCAACTTTTTGCGAACTTGTGTCTCACTTGAGTGAACGGCCTATGAGCATCTTATGCTCTATTTATAGGCTTAGGTTTGACCTAATTTGTTCTCTCTAAAAGTGGGCTCCTTACTCATTCCAAATGAGTTAGGCCCAATAGCTTTATTTTAGTCCAACTAAAATAAGACAAAATTTTCTGATGGGCTTACTCTATGTGTGTGACCCTATAGGTAAAATACCCGGTCATATTAATAATAAACTATTTTATTATTAATATAAAATAAGAGTGGCATCTAGCAATGCATCATTATGTCCGAATATTATCAACATAACCTATAAGTGATAATTATTTAATACGTTTATTCCTTTTGTCACGATATCCTAATTGGGCCCAAGGCATGGTCGCGTCATCCTTGTACGGCCCAATTTATTTTACTTGATACCGGAGTAGACTGGATCCGAATAAATATCTAATATTTATTCTTTCTAGCATGGCCATGCGTTTTCTTAGTCTTACTCCATCAAGTGGCCTATGGATATCACTCCTGTCACATAGGAGAGACAAATCCCATCTACATCACTCACATCCCTCTGCATAATTTGTTCATTGCCTAATCACAACCTTTATAGTCCTCTTGTTACAGAAGACGTTTAATTGTATTAAAACAATAAACTCCTCATGTAGGAATCGTAGTGACTTCAGGTCGAAGGACTACATATACCATTATCACATTGAGAATCGTTTATGACAATCATGTAACGATCCATGCAATGTTCTCATGGTGGGTCTGTCCAGTACATCATTACTCTTAATGTGTACCCGTGTGAAGACTCGATATCATCTATATCTATGATCTGTGAGATCAGGTCATCAGTACACTCACACACTAGTCTCAGTGTATTTACATGTCCCCATGTAAATACTTAACTAGGGACATTTTAGGAATAATTTTTATATGACCTATTACTCCAAGGATAAATATGTTTAAAACAATTTTAAACTGAAATATTTATTCTATTGATAAGTAGAAAAATGATACAAATGAAAAAGCATAAAGGCTCATAGTGCATACACCAACAGTACATGTTACAATACCCTCACCATCAAAAGCAACCTTGTCCTCAAGGTTGAATTGAGGAAAAGAATGTCTGATGTCATCAAGGTCCTCCCAGGTTGCCTCATCCGGTTCTGTCAAATCCCATTGCACCAAAATTTGAGGAACCTCACCATTATGTCTTTTGATGATTCTCTGATCTAGTACATGTAATGGCTGTACAGTTGGGCCAAATTCAACTGTTGTAAAGGGCAAAGGAAGATACTGATGTTTTGATTCACCAATGAACTTCTTGAGTAGTGAAATATGAAAAATTGGGTGTATCTTAGCTGAATCAGGTAACTGCAATTTGTATGCTACTGCACCAATCTTCTGGACAACCTCAAAGGGGCCAAAATACCTCATTCCTAATTTCTAATGCTTCCGTAAAGCTACAGACTGCTGTCTATATGGTTGCAATTTAACCAAAGCTAAATCTCCCACATGTAACTGCACATCCCTACGTTTCTTATCCGCTTGCTGCTTCATATAATTTTGTGACTTCAACAAATTTGCTTTTAACTGAGATAACAGTTGATCTCTCTTGGCTAATAACTCTTGCACAGATAAGGGATCCTTCGCATCATGTTCATAGCGGATTATTGAAGGTGGTGCTCTACCAAAAACTGCTTCAAAAGGAGTCATACCTAAGCTATGGTGATAAGAAGTATTATACCAAAATTGTGCCCAAGGTAGCATAGAGACCCATGTTTTAGGATTGTCAAACACAAAGCACCTTAAATACATCTCCAAGGTCTTGTTCAAATTTTCAGTTTACCCATCAGATTGTGGGTGGTAAGAGGAACTCATGGCCAATGTAGTCCCTTGTGCCTTGAAAAAATGCTGCCAAAAGGAACTGATAAAGACTCTATCCCTATCTGAGAAAATGGATTTAGGGATTCCATGCAACTTAACAATGTGAGAAATAAAAGAGTCAGCCACCACTTTACTAGTGAAATCAGCTTTCATGGGAATAAAATGACCAAACTTGGATAATCTATCCACCACCACCATGACAACCGTATAACCTTTAGAAATGGGTAAATGAGTGATAAAATCCATTGCAATATCCTCCCAGATTTGTTGTGGAATTGGCAAAGGTTGTAAGAGGCCTGGAGGTAAAGCATGCTCTACCTTAGCTTGTTGACATATGGCACATTCCCTGACAAACCTGCTAATGTCTTGTTGCATTTTGGGCCAAAAAAATTGCATGGAAATTTTAGCCGTAGTCTTAGTGACCCTTGCGTGCCCTCCCACTTTCGAAGTATGAAACTCATGCATAACTTGTTGCAGAAAAGCAGAATCTGATGGGAGCATAATTCTATCCTTCCATATGACCATACCATTCTTAACACTATAATCTGTGTGTTGCATTTCACCATTAAGACAACTTTGATAAATCTGCGAAAGAGTGGGATCCTGTTGAGTCAAGGCAGCCACCTGATGAAACCAAGAATTAGAAGGAGCAGACCAAGCCATGATGAGACTTCTTGATAAGGCATCAGCTGGAATATTTTCCTTCCCCGGTTTGTATTGAATAGTGAAGTCATAGCCCAAGAACTTTGGTAACCATTGTTGTTGCTCTGGAGTCTGCAAAGTCTTACTTGGTTGTATGATTCCTTCCTTAAGCATGCCATCAACCATCCTCTCAATTTCTTCCTTTTGACTATGAGGGTACCTATATGGTCTAACTTTTACAGGTGCAGAGCCCTCAACTAATGGAATAAAATGATCATGAGATCTAGGAGGTGGCCACCCAACCGGAGTACTAAAGATAGAGCTGTAAGTCCGCAGTAATAAAGCTAATTCTGGCTCCATATCCATAGGCAGTTCTATTAAGGGAAAGAGGTGGGAGGTATCCTCAACCAATTTCATGCTGTAAATCTCAGCAATAGAATTTGTATGCACAAGTCTTCGAATATGGTGTAATTGAGCCTCAGAAGGTAATGAGTCTGCACCTGTAATTTCTGCATAAAACCTTCTGCTGACATGTAATTTCCATTCCCCACCATGACTTTAAACTTAGAAGCAGGTTCCACAGGAAGTTTAAGGAATTTAGCTATTCTTGGCTGTAAAAAATTATCGAAACTCCCCCTATCAATTAGCACATGAACAGGCAATGTATCAATATAAGCCCGAAAGCAAATAGTACCTACTCCCATACCCCCTTTGAAAGCATTTAAGGACAAATGATGATCACCCTCTACAGCAATATGTTCTGGAGATTGCTCAAGTAAAGCATTCTCAAACTCTGAAACTGAGTATAAAACTAAGTAATTAGTAATCAATTTTCCAATTGAGCGCTTTATACAATGCCATCTTAGCTGCAATTTGCTTTGACTGTCTCTATTTGTTTAGTTTCCTTGCAATGTACTTAATCTATAATATGCTTTACGTGTCTCTGCTTGTTTAGTTTCCTTGCTACTATTAACTATCCAACCAGTTATTGGTTTGTCATGCAGACTAGCACACGTTACGCGTGGGCTGTGATCATTTTTCGACAGCCTCATATTCTTCGCTCACTTTTTTCCTCGAGGTAATCCCCTAACACTGACTTGCTTGTTATGTGTATGCATGTGGATTGTTGTTTGTTAGTGGAGAGCAGGGCTTAAGAGGCATTGGTTTTGTGTGCTGATAACATGATTTTATATGCATGTGTAATGTTGTTTGTTAGTGGAGAGCAGAGCTCATTAGGTATTGGTTCTGTGTGCTGATAACATGATTTGAAGATGCATGTGTAATGTTTGTTTGTTAGTGGAGAGCAGATCTCATTAGACATTGGTTTTGTAAGCTGATAACATGATTCTTTATACATGTGTAATGTTGTTTGTTAGTGGAGAGCAAAGCTCATTAGGCATTGGTTTTATGTAGTGATAACATGATTTGGTGTTCATAACTCTGAATATCATATAAAATGCGTATGGTATGTTTATTTATCTATACTGGGAAGTTTTCTGTATGTAACAGGTCATCCGTAAATTTGGGAAATGTCTAGTTTACAGGGGAGACTCTGCCAAAATTTTGACAGGCTCCCTTTCTTAAGGAACTTAAAAAATAACACTCATGATTTAATAATGTAGGGTTTAGTCGTGTGTGTACCCATTAGATTCCTGTTCAAGTTTCAAAATAACTGGTTGATGTACTGTGTTGTGTTGGATCTTGAATTGTCCCGGTTGGACAGTTTGGTATGAATTTGTAACCTGTAGGGCGTAACCCATCAATGTTGTATGTGGTCTATCTTGAGAAGTTGAATGAATGTTCATTTGAAATTTCGGTTATGGTGTTTCGTATTGTCCCCAGGGTGCATGTCTGCGTGTGGTGTTTCATACCGTACGTATCTCTGTGTACTCGGGGATCGATGCGAAATGCTGCCGAAATTTCAAATGAACATTCATTCAACTCAAGATAGACCACATACAATCATGGGATGGGTTACGGATGGTTGCATATTCATCCCGAATGGGATAGGGCCCCACCAATTTGCAACATCAAAGAGATAGAGTGATTCACAACCGATAGATATTATAAAAATTTAAACGTGTAAGGTAACAACAATCGTGCTTGTTAGATATTATAAATGAAGGTACCGGTAAATCGGCGATGGATGTACAACCGACTAGATCGCAATCGGCGAGTGACTGAGGAGTTTATGATGAGGCTATTGGAGTTCATTCCGTTCGCTACGGCAAACACGCTTGGATTTGAAGTGACTCAGAAGATCCGTTGTCCGTGCTCAAGGTGCAAATGCATGAGTTTTGAATACACGGATGATGTCATGTGCCACCTAACTGAGAAAGGGTTCATGGAAACATACCACTGCTGGTACAACCATGGTGAGCAGTTACCGCGTAGACCATCAGACGTAACCGTACAACAATCTTACTACGAGGTTGGAGGAAACAGGGATACGTACAACATCATAGAACAAATGGTGATGGATCATGTTGGACCCTCCACCGGGCGTATGCTGGAACATAATGACCAAGCAGGTCATGGGGACTCTGACAATGTAGAGGAGGATCCTAATCCGGAGGTGAAGAGATTTTATGATTTGTTGGCGGCGGCTCAGACTCCATTGTGGGACGGGTGCAACAGTCACACTAAGTTATCCGTCTCCCTAGCTGCTTTAAGCCTAAAGGCAGATTATAATCTTTCTGGAGGTTGTTTTGATAGGATGGTCAATCTGATGGGTTCCACCATGCCTAGTAATCACAGAATGCCAGCAAACCTGTACCGTGCTAAGAAACAAGTGGCAAACTTGGGGTTGGGTTGTGTGAAGATAGAGTGTTGTGTTGGTGGATGTATGCTATTCAGAAATAAGTTTGCAGACAAGAGTGTCACAAAATGTCTGCATTGTAATGAGGAACGCTACAAGACCGTTAAAAGGAGAGGGAAGGTAACCCGGACGGCCAGGAAGAAAATGTGGTACTTCCCTATAACACCGCGTCTTCAACGCCTGTATGCCTCATTCTCCACAGCAAAACACATGCGTTGGCATGCTCTGAACCGAACACAAGAGGGGTTTCTTTGCCATCCTTCCGACGGGAAAGCATGGAAGTATTTGGATAAGCTATATCCAGATTTTGCTGGCGAGCCGCGCAATGTAAGACTTGGCTTATGTACTGATGGGTTTAACCCTTTCGGTCAATACGGAAGGGCTTACTCTTGTTGGCCAGTCATCCTGACCCCATACAATCTGCCTCCTGATATGTGTATGAAGAGGGAGGTCATGTTTCTATCTATACTGGTTCCAGGACCCAAAAATCCAAAGGCGAACATAGACGTGTTTTTACAACCGTTGGTTGAAGAGTTATCACAATTATGGGATGTCGGGGTAATGACATACGATGCGTCTTTGAAGAACAACTTTATGATGCGTGCTGTTTTGATGTGGACTATTAACGACTTCCCGGCCTATGGTATGCTTTCTGGATGGTCCACGTCTGGGAAGCTTGCTTGCCCTGTATGCATGGAACATACCGGGGGGGAATCACTCCCTGTTAGTGGCAAGACAAGTTTCTTTGACTGTCATAGAAAGTTTCTACCGTTGGATCACCCATTTAGGAGGAACAAAACCGCTTTTAAGAAGAACAAGGTTGTTAATGAACCTCCACCCCGTAGGTTATCTGGTGCACGGGTTTGGCAGAGGGTCGAAGAGTATCCTTACATCTGGGACAAGAGTGTGAAGGAGTTTGCGGGTTACGGTAAGGAACACCACTGGGTGAAGCAGAGTGTCTTGTGGGATTTGCCATATTGGAAAGACTTGTTGTTAAGACACAACATTGATGTCATGCACACTGAACGTAATGTTTTCATGAATATTTTTGGCACTGTTATGGACATCAAAGGGAGAACAAAAGACAATGAGAAGAGTTGTCTAGACCTTCCGATTTGGTGTTCCAGGAAGGAGTTGGAGTTGAGGGATGCGGGACGTGGAAGAATGTTTAAACCCCATGCAAAATATGCTTTAACTAGGCCACAACAGATTGCTGTGTGTATTTGGATGAATGGATTGACCCTGCCTGACAGATTCGCTTCTAACTTGAGTAGATGTGTCGACGTGAAGGAGGGCAGGGTGTTTGGCATAAAAAGTCATGATTGCCATGTGTTTATGCAACAACTACTCCCGTACGCGTTTCATGCCTTACCGAAGCCTATTTGGAAACTGATAGTGGAGTTGAGTCACTTCTTTAAGGAGTTGACGGCTACTTCGTTGACTGTGGAGAAACTTGTGAAGATGGAAGAAACTATCCCGGTATTGATTTGTAAGTTGGAGCAGATTCTCCCACCAAGTTTTTTTGACTCCATGGAGCATTTGCCTATCCATCTACCGTACGAGGCCTTGGTTGGTGGCCCAGTGCAGTATCGTTAGATGTATCCATTCGAAAGGTGAATGCTTGGTGAACTCTTTAATTTCCTTGCAAAGACTTCTTATAATAGTATTTTCTAACTTAACACTATCTTGTTAATGATGTTGAAGATTCTTACTCTCTTTAAAAGATAAAGTGTCGAACAAAGCCTGCGTTGAAGCATCAATTTGTGAGGCATACCTAGTCGAAGAAATGACAACCTTTGCTTCTTTCTATTTTCCAACGGAGATAGAAACTAGAATGAGTAGAATTCCCCGCAATCTTGGGGTAGCCAGCCGCACAGGGTTTGATGAACAAACATCGATTTTCAACTATCCTGGTCACCCGGGGGGCAGGCTCACAAAATGTTACATTGATGAGAAAGATCGAAAGGCGGCTCACTTGTACATTCTTCTAAATTACCCAGAAGTGGAACCCTTTATTGAGTAAGTCATAGAAGTTATATTATACATTCTTAATGTAGCTTTTATAGTATCTAAATTTGTTTCCTTTGAATAGCTTATACACAGATATGCTAAAACTTGAGCAAAATGATTTAACTGATGACCAAATTCATAGTGAGGTGTCATCCAAGTTCGTTGGTTGGTTCGCGCAACACGTAAGACCCGTATACCAAGTGTTTTTAAGCCTATTTGCTTCTAACTCCCGTTATCTAACGATGACCTACTTTTTATGTTGTACATAGATACAAGACCCTAACAACCATATTGAAGATTCTTTACTCCAAGCCCTTTCTTGGGGGCCGGTGAAAACTGTTAAAAAATGGCCTATTTATTATGTAAATGGCTACAAGTTTAATATTCTTCAATGGAGTGAAGGGACGCGCACCCATAACTACGGGGTTTGGTTAAAGGCACCGCCAGATAGTTGGAAGAAGACTTTTATGGAGTGCTGACAGAGATTGTTGAAGTTTCGTTCTCTGGACGACTAAGAAGAGAGATTGTTCTATTCAAATGTGATTGGTTTGACAACACAATCGGTGTTGGAACAAAGGTTGACAACAACTATGGCTTAGTTGAGGTCAAGAAGAATGGTAGATATAAAGGGTTTGATCCCTTCATTTTTTCCCAACAAGCTGAGCAGGTTTATTACACTGACTTCCCGGGAGGACATCGAGACTGGTATGCAGTAATCAAGGCCAAGGCCCGAAGTCAGATCACTAACAATGTCTCCGAGGAGGTCGATGACGCTTATCAGCTTGCACCACACGAGCTCAACGATGCCAATTTGTTGTTCAACATTGATCCAGTCATAATGGATGAGACACTCGCCACTACGGGGGGGGGGGGGGGGAAGGGGAACACATTGACAAAGACCTTGTCTCTCGATCAAAACGGTCTAGGGCTGATTTGGATACTGATGAACTTGTTCAAACAGATAACTACAGTGACACTGAAACTGAGGGGGAATTTGAAACTGAAACAGACACAGAGTATGTAGTCGTTAAACAAAATGTTACATAGGTTTATATATATCCTGAGACTAACCTTTCTTTTCATGATTTTATCCACAGATGACAGGACGTCGACTGCCCTTCAGTAGGGGTGGTGGGTCTAGGACCCTGACATCCCGGCAGGGGACTCCCACCCGAGGATAGGAGACCATTCCATCACCACTACAGCAGAGCACTCCATCACCACCACCACCACCACCACAGCAGACCACCCCATCACCCCGACTGACCTCCCCATAGCAGAGTCCTGGAGTTGGTGGCTTGGAGGACCATGGCCATCAGGCCACCCCACCTCCAGCATCCCCTTTGCCCATGTTGGTGCCCGTGCCGGCTGGAGACGAGTAAGTGACTAAACCTCAAATACTTTTATGTTATTTGTATGATACTTTATATTAAACTTTCGTGAAAAGACTTGTTGGTTTATTGGATGTTACTTTAATTAGTACTTGTATAGATTAAATTGTACTGGGCACTCTTCTGTTTGTAACAGGGTAACTATTTAAACTTGGAAATGTTACATTTACAGGGGAGACTCTGCTGAAATTTTGGGAGTCTCCCTAGATTGTGTGTTGTTTTACTCCTAACATAATTATTGTCATTACAGCTTTGTTGATAGTAGTCGCACTACCAAAGCGATTACTAAGGTTTTGAAGGCCCAGTGGGATGGTCCATATATATCTTGGACAGATACTGGGAAGGTTGACCAAGATAGGTGGTTTGACACCTTCTCGGTAAGTTCCTAGCTCATTTGTTGTGACTTGATTTGTAAAATAGACCTGTATTTAATTTTGATTTCTCATTTCATTTTACAGCATGATTACCAGTGGGCGGAGGGTATGATTGATAAGATTAGGAAGATCTTTGCCATAAAGACCTCCAAAATCATCAAGAGTACCCTTTGGAAGGTGAGGGACAAGGGTGAGCGCCCTCGTTGGATCCCGGAGGACCATTGGGACGGGATGGTCCAGAAGTGGGGCGGGGTCCCGTTCCAGCAGGCGAGTGCTCGGAACAGGGCCAACAGAGCCGCCGATGCTGCAGCCTCGGTTTACACTGGGGGTAGCATTTCAACCCTCGAGCACAAGAAAAGATTTGTAAGTATATTTATGTTAAACATTTCTATTATGACTCGTCTTACATGTTTACAAATAATAATCTCAACATTTTTTGTCCACCACAGGAGCTGAGGGAGCACCAGGAGCCTTCTTTATTTGAGGTCATGCAAATGACCAAGAAGAACAAAGCCGGTGCATGGGTAAACCAGAAGACTACGGATCTAGTGGTATTTACTTTTAACTGACACATACTTATAACTTACAAATCAGCTTACTAATCCTATTATTGTTTTTGAATTTACAGGAGGCGTATCAGGCCAGGAGGGCCGAGAAGGAGGCGGACCTGGTGGCTTCCACTCCTGAAGGGGAGGTTCCTCCCACCCTATCTTGTTCTGACGACAACGCCATCTATATGGAGGCTGTTGGCGGTGTGAACAAGAAAGGGAGGGCATTTGGATTGGGTGGCGTCTGCACGCAGCTGGCGAAAAAGGGGAAGACCCCTTCCTCTTCGTCTTCCTCTGGTCTTCCGACTGAGGTCGTTCAGGTAATTCAAAACCTGAACGATGAGCTACAGGAGGAGCGACGTCAGAGGCAGTTGTTGTTGGAGCGGGCCGAGGCGGACCGACAGAAAGCTGAGGCGGACCGACAGCGGGCCGAGGAGCAGCACGCTGAGACTCGTCGGCAACTTGCTCAGCAGCAGGAGCTACTGATGCAGTTGATGGCGAGGCTACCTCCCCCCACTTCCCAAGCGCCCCCACCACCACCCCAGGATCCCCCACCACCATGATTGTATTTTTATTATTTAGACACATTGTATATATTTGATTTATAGTTTTTATGTTATATTTCATTCAGTATTTATTTTGTCATTCTTCATTTATTATGTCAATATTTATTGGTAATTAAATTCAAATCAAAAAGCCTTATTGTACCTATCATTAATAATTCAACCTATTTGATAAATAAATTTAATCTAATATTTTGTTTTTAATAATAACTTTATATTTTAATAAATTTTTTAAATTTAATTATAACATTTTATCAACCAATACAAAATACAAAATATTAATACATTTTTAAAGTTAAATTAACAAAACCAGTCAATATTGAACCAATTTTAAAAAAATTTAAAAATTCCAGTTAGCGACGGTAGGGGACCGTCGCTGCATTATTAACACTAACGACGGATGTTGTCGTCGCTACATGAATACCACTAGCGACGGATCGTGTCGTCGCTACATGAATACCACTAGCGACGGAATATCGTGGTCGCTGTGTAGTTAAAAACAGCGACGGACCGCATTGGTCGCTGTATTATAAGAAAGAGCGACGGAATATCGTGGTCGCTGTATGGCTTCCCACAGCGACGGATCACGTGGTCGCTACATGAGTACCCATAGCGACGGCGTATGGTGGTCGCTGGTGGCTGCTAGTAGCGACGGGGTTTTGAGGTCACTGTATGGTAACACTTAGCGACGGCTGGAGTTATTGGGGCAGTGACGATTTTAGCGACGGCCTTACGCCGTCAATATGGTAGCGACGACATGTATGTGGTCGCTGATGTGTTTTCGACGAGGGTTTTAGCGATGTCCTCTGTCCCGTCTGAGATGCCGTCGCTAATGGTTTTAGCGACGGTCATGCCATGGATTAGCGACCAATTCCTTCCGTCGCTAACAGGTTTTTTTTTAGTGGTGCGATCGATTGAGGATCGTGTGTGTGTATGACTTAAGAAATATCTGATGCTGAGATGATAGAGATGATGCTGGATGAGTTGTATGTGAATGTGTGTATGAATGCATGTATGTGTATGGACACCGATCAATTTAGGATCGGTGTATAGTGGCAATGTGATGTCGGGCTTGACAAGCAGGTCACGCGTTTGATGAGAAATTTGAATTGCATAAGTATGATAAGTGTTTGCCGTGTGAGAATGTTATATTGATGGGCTTGACAAGTCGGTCGCCCTACGTTGTAAGCACAAGTCAATTTCTGACAGTTGCAAATGATGATCGTAATGATATGCCTGTTTATATAATGGAATATATGATTTTATGGTGGAGGACGACCGACGGTATATGTTACCCTCGTTTTTGGCTTCTGTGGTCAAGTCAGACCCAGTTGAGCTACCCAGAGGTCTATGACCCAGTGGTTGAGGGGGAGTCAAGCAGGACTCGGTGAACCAAGCAGGGTTCACGGGGTGCCAAGTAGGACCCCCAGCTGAAGGTCGATCCTTTAGTATCTGACACTAGGCGTCAATTTTATGTGAGAGTCAGTTGTGACAATTGATGAATTATTAATTGTGGTGTATATTTACTGAGTGTACTTTGCTATATTTGCCGAGTGCAGTTTGCTATATTTGCTGAGTGCAGTTTGTTATATTTGCCGAGTGTAAATTGTTATAATTGCCGAGTGTGAATTGTTATAATTGCCAAGTGTGAACTGTTATAATTGCCGAGTGTGATGGCTATATGTCGCGACCGGGATCGCGACGGGACGACCGACCCTCAAAACGATTTTAAAAATAAACAGGGAGTCACCACCAATATTTTTAAGGATAAAATATCAGGAAAACCTTTCGTTAAAGCACTGGTTATAAAAATAAAATTCTAAGTTCGGGAGTCGAATTACAGGTGAGGAAGGTATTAGCACCTCACAACTGTCCGTTATAAAACGGTTACCCCAAATTGATAGCACGCACTTCAAAATAGCCCATAAATTATTTTTAACTTCTTTTAAGAAAAAGAAATACACGAAATAACTAAGCGAACGCAAAAAGACAGAACAAACCAAACAATGACAACAAAACAGCGACAGAAAGAAATTTGACTAAACAGTGACAGAAAGGAAAAAACAGAGTAAGAGTGAAGATCAACAGGACGTCTCGTCCAAATTAACCTTAACTTATACATAAACAATTCGAAGATTAAAATAAAATTGAATAACATGGAGTATAATAAAGATTAAAACTGAAGATTAACAGGACGTCTCATCCAAATTAACCTTATTTTTAAGGAAACATTATTTAAATAAAATATTAAAAATATGTGGTCAACAAGACGTCGCGTCTAAATTAACCTCATTCTTAAGGAAAATACTATTTACATAAAATATTAAAAAAACACGAGAACACGAGATTAACAAGACGTCGCGTCTAAATTAACCTCATTTTAAGAAAGTTATTATTTAAAATAAAATATTAAGAGTATGAGATTAACAAGACGTCTCGTCTAAATTAACCTCATTTTAAACAAATTATTATAAAATATTAAATAGGTAAAATAAATTGAGATAATAACAAAGGCATAAAAAATAAACGAAGGAAAGTGGGCCTGACAGGAATTGATTCTCGCTCCTACGTATTCTCAAGCTTTTGAGAAATCAGGGTTACGTAGTTCTTTAAGGGATATATTCGAGAAAAATATTTAAAATTATTTTTAAAGTTTTATAAATTGATTCGATTTTTAATAATAAAAAGAAATTTATGAGGAAGGGAAAATACAAAGCGAAGTACTTCGCACGTGCATAAACCTTCGAAAGCTTACAATGCAAATGTAGGCAAAAGTAATTTTGCACGACATTGCCCATAAGATTCTAAAAATAATTTATTCTAAAAAAACACATATAATATTTAATTATTAAAAACAAAAATATGAGAAATATTCAATATTTATTCTAAGAAGCATTTTTTAGATTTTTGGTATCAAAAAAGAAAAACTAATTTTTATTTTAAGAAGAAATGTTTAAATCTTAATATTTTTATTTTTATTTTTAAAAATTATCATAAAAAGAACCATTTAGAAAAGATATTTATTTTTTCTAAAAAGAAAACTTTTTTGGTTTTTAGCAAAAGGAATTATATATTTTTTTAAGGAAAGAGATATTTAATTTGATATTTTAAATTTTTGATTTAAAGTGACTAAAAACTATTTATTAGTTTTGTTATTCATAAAAGAAATTATTTTTATTACTTTATTATTCCTAAAATAGAAAAGGGAATATTTTATTTTATTTCAACATAAATAAATAAAAACATTCTTTTTGATTAAAAAAATTTTAGAAATAAGTCAAAACACCTTTTTATTAAAAAAAATTTGTTTACAAAAATTGGATCCTAAGCTATTTGGGCTTCAGATTTGCTGAAGCCCATTACCTACATAAAAAAACAAATAAACAACAACAAGACAAAATAAAAAAGAAAATTTTTTAAGAAATTTGGGCCTCACTATTTGAGGCCCAACAAAAAAAACTAAACCTACCGTAAGTAAAGAAAAGAGAAAAAAAGAAGAAGAGGAAAAGAGAAAAGGGGGGGCGGCGGTGCAGGCAGAGAGAGGAGGGAAGTGAGTTAGGGAGAGGGAGAATGGGATTGAGAGGGGAAGAGGGAGAGAGAGTGAAGCCGAGAGAGTGAGGGGCCAGGCCGAGAGGGAGAGGGACGTTGGAGGGGGAGAGGCCGACAGAGTAGGAGAGGGTGAGAGAGAGGGAGAGCGACGGAGCGAGAGAGAGTGGGAGATTAGAAGGAGAGAGCGAACCAGAGGAAGGGAGACCAAAGTGGTGGCCGGCGGTGGAGCAGAGGAGTGACCGGCGTGGGGTGATCGGAGAAGATGACCAGAGTTGCTCCCCTCTCTTTTCTTCTCCTTTGTTGTCACTGATTTTTGGTGTTTTTGATTGGTTTTTTTTTTGGGCTGTTGGCTGTTGGGTTCTTAATTCTGTGAGTTTGAAGGTGGTGAGGAGGGTGGATGATGAATCCTTGAGAGGAGCTGTTGGAGGTGATTCTCCGTCCCGGTCCCCACTGTTGTTGCCGTTGTTTGGGTCTTTAAACCCATTGTGAGTGCTTTTACAACTCATAAATCCATTTCCTCCTCCTTCCAGCTCCAATCTGTATTAGTGAGGGAACCAGAGGAAGTGGGTTTATTTTTATTATTATTTTTATTTAAAAAAATAGAGGGGGGGTGGACGGTGCTCACAGCTGCCCCTCTTTACTTTCTTTTCGTGAAAATATGAATAATCCGTTCATATCACGAAAAGGAAGTAAAGACGTGAACACCGTCTCGACAACGATCTCAAAATGTGACAACTTTGACAAACAGAAGAGTCAAACAATGTCAACTTTGGCAATGAGAATAGACTTAAAAAGCTTCGGCGGTTGGGGAAGATAATCAAGGTGCCAACTCTGTCAACTGAAGTTAGAGCTTTGCTCTGAGGCTTCCTTCGTAGAAATCAGGTGTCTAGGGAATACCTCGGACTCAAAACGAGGTAACCTAGGAGTGGGTTCCTGAAAACAGGCGACTTGGGGAATGTACCTAGAATCAATTGAGAAATAGGACAGCCTAGGGTGGTGTACCTGAAGCTATTTGAAAGAAAATAAATGACAATTGAGAAATAGGATAGCCTAGGGTGGTGTACCTGAAGCTACTTGACAGAAAATAAATGACTTGGGGAATGTCTCTGGTTGACAGAAAAATGGAATAGCCTAGGGGGTGTACCTGAAGCTATTTGACAGAAAATAAATGACTTGGGGATGTACCCTGAATAGACTGAGAAATGGAATAGCCTAGGTTGGTGTATCTGAAGCTATTTAATGGATGGATGCACTTGGTTTGTGAGGAAGTAAAAGGATTAGGGGTGATGTCCTGGTTGACAGAAAATAAATGAGGGGGTTGACCCTTTGATTGACAGGAAGATAGAGAAGTAAAAGGTGAGGTTGACCTTTCGAACGACAAGAAAGTAAAAGATGGGGTTGACCCTTTGATTGACAGAAAGACAAAGAAGTAAAAGATGGGGTTGACCCTTCGAATGACAAGAAGGACAGAGAAGTAAAAGGGGAGGTTGACCCTTCGATTGACAGGAAAGTAAAAAGGTGGGGTTGACCCTTCGGTTGACAGAAAAGTAAAAGGTGGGGTTGACCCTTCGATTGACAGAATTGTAAAAGGTGGGGTTGACCCTTCGATTGACAGGAAAGTAAAAGGTGGGGTTGACCCTTCGATTGATAGAAAAGTAAAAGGTGAGGTTGACCCTTCGATTGACAGAAATGTAAAAGGTGGGGTTGACCCTTCGATTGACAGGAAAGTAAAAGGTGGGGTTGACCATTCGATTGACAGAAAAGTAAAAGGTGGGGTTGACCCTTCGATTGACAGAAATGTAAAAGGTGGGGTTGACCCTTCGATTGACAGAAATGTAAAAGGTGGGGTTGACCCTTCGATTGACAGAAAAGTAAAAGGTAGGGTTGACAAGTAAAAGGTAGGGTTGACCCTTTGATTGCCAGAAAGACAGAGAAGTAAAAGGTGGGGTTGACCCTTCGATTGACAGGAAAGTAAAAGGTGGGGTTGACCCTTCGATTGACATGAAAGTAAAAGATGGGGTTGACCCTTCGATTGACAGAAAAGTAAAAGGTGGGGTTGACCCTTCGATTGACAGAAATGTAAAAGGTGGGGTTCTGCCCCCATGATCTAAAGTGGAAGAGACCTGGGGTGGTGCCCCAGTTTGAGTTGTTTGGAGATTCAGGGTACTGCCCCTTGACTCGACTGAAAGTGGAAGAGACCTGGGGTGATGCCCCAGTTTGAGTTGTTTGGAGATTCGGGGTACTACCCCTTGACTTGACTGAAAGCGGAAGAGACCTGGGTGATGCCCCAGTTTGAGTTGTTTGGAAATTCAGGGTACTGCCCCTTGACTTGACTAAAAATGGAAGAAACCTGGGGTGATGCCCCAGTTTGAGTTGTTTGGAAATTTGTGGTACTACCCTTTGACTTGACTGAAAGTGGAAGAGACCTGGGGTGATGCCCCAGTTTGAGTTGTTTGGAGATTCGAGGTACTACCCCTTGACTTGACTGAAAGCGGAAGAGACCTGGGGTGATGCCCCAGTTTGAGTTGTTTGGAAAATCGGGGTACTGCCCCTTGACTTGACTGAAAGTGGAAGAGACCTGGGGTGATGCCCCAGTTTGAGTTGTTTGGAAATTCGGGGTACTGCCCCTTTGACTTGACTAAAAATGGAAGAGACCTGGGGTGATGCCCCAGTTTGGTGATGAGGAATTTATTGGGGAAGAAAAGCCATGTGGAGTCCGCTTTTGGATTGTGATTCCACTGGGGGGAAGCTGGTAAGAGTCCTCTTCAGGATTATGGTTCCACTGGGGAAGAGGTCTTGATTAGTGCTAATTTTTGATAATCGTGGTTCCACTGGGGATGAGGACCCTGGAGAAGCTTCCTTAGTTGTAGCCTAACCAAGAACAGAGGTTCAGTTGAATTCTTTATCCCTAGATTACAATTCTACTAGGGGAATAGACTCATCCTAAGTCTGATTGTGGCTCCACTGGGAGAGAGACCTAGAACTAGCTGAAGCTTATTTCTGGATTATAGTATTACTGGGGGAAGGACCTAATCTGACTTGTAGGCCCACCAGGGAGAGTTGCGGGATGCTCTGAGTTCTTCTAAGCCTGTTTGTTACAACAACCTGTAGAAAAAGGGTGAGTAGTACAGAGATAAGTTTGAAAACTGGGTAGATCCTATGAGACCGTGACCCTTAGGATAACTCATGGACAGAGGAGAATGAACGAGGCAATCATAGCTTTGGAGTACGTGCCAGGCTGGATCTTTGTGATGATTGCTCAAGTAATGGTCGAGTAGTAGGAGCATCTTGTCCCTCACGACTCTAAATTTTCATCATTCTTTTATTTATTTTGTTAAAAACACAATGTTTTATCATATCAATGCAATTTATAACACGTATCGAAAAAGGATGAATTTTATTCATGTATGTCAAACAGAATACAGAGAATGAATAAAGGGGAAAATAGATGGGATGGAATGAAGTTACATAGGGCAGGTCAAGGCCAGGAGAAACAGGGAAGGTTCAAGGATCCTCCAGTGAATTCCTGAGACTAGTGAGAATCTCAATCCCACGTCACGACCTCAAGCACATCGTTCAATTCTGCCTTTGAAAGGGTAGTTTGACCATGGTCCACATGCCCCAGCTTGGACTTGTACTTTTTAGTCAGAGGTCTTAGTCATGTTACCAGAAATTTGACCCTAATTTTTGCCTGAGTCGCCCTTTCGGGTCTTCAACTCATCGGGTCGCTCTAACTTTTGCCTAGGCTGCCCTTTCAGGTTTTCAGCCTAGCGAGCTTTTCTCTTTCTTTATAAAGTGTTCTTGCATCCTTTACAGTAAAAAGTTGAAACTGATTACACTCCAGTTGAGTCTGCCAAACCTTTTCCAAATTTAGTTTGATCCTTTGGGGAACTGATGTCACTTCAAATAAGAGACTCTACTCCTATGCCATGTACCCAAGGAAATATTAGTGAGTCTTTTGGCATCGATGAAAGGGAATTACTTTGGACCATCATTTTGGCCTTTTTTTTTGTTTTCTGGGTTTTTTTTTCATTTTTCATTTTTTTGTTTTTTTTTTTTTTTTTTATTCCATTTTTTATCCCCTTGATGATGCAATGACTCAATCTGATAGACTATTTCCTTGGTTACATGAGCATGAGGAATAGCGTACCTTTTAAGGTTGAGGTGTTGATGATGACAAGAATGCAAGTTCTTGGTCTAGTGACATTCATTCCCCCAATACAGAAAATGACAGCTTGCTTGATGATCTGGACGTAACCAGCTTTCCCTGCTTGGTATGTGCATTGGACTTCGAGCTTGGCTCTACTTTTTATTTTTTCATTTTTTTATATTATTTATTTTTTTGTCTTTTTCTTTTTTTCTTTTTTTTTTGCAAAGTCTTCCTCAGTTGTGTCTACATTTATAGACATAAGCAATTTCCCCTATTTATGCTAGCAACTGTTGAGGTTTCCTTAAATGATTGGCCTACCACTTGTCCAATTCGGGATTTGCCCATATTGTCATTCCATGCCTTCTGATAGGTTGCCCCTGTGATTCCTTCAATTGTTCTTGACTTAGGGGTATACCCATCTTGATCCTCTTATTCTAACAATCTTGTAAACTTGGATAGTGGCTCGTAGGTTTCCCTACCTCCTTCGTCGGCATAGTCGACTGGGTGATCGAAATCGTGAAGCAGGATTATGATTTCACTAGTCTCAAGAGGATCATTTTCGGATCTGCAATTCAGTGCGTTATAGCAAATAAAAAGAGGAACAAGCAAGTAAAGAAAATGAATCAAAGCAAGGATAAAAGGATGAAATTTTTTTTTGAATTTCGATACGTATTTATTGATTGACTGGTAAAACAAGTTTTTTTCGCCCTTATTACATGAAAAGTCCCAGAGCCTTAGGCATAGCAGAGGGATAATCAAGACATTAAGGCAATGACAAATTTTTGGTGAATCATTTAAGAATCGTAGGGAGTTCGACAGCCTCCCAATCACTGAACTCTTGGCCCGGCGGGCATGCGACCACCGAATCAGCATTATCATCAAAACCGTCTTCAATATCGGCCACCACGGCATTAACTTCCGAACTTCCATGATTGGGCAGGGGATTTGTGGTCACGTTAGGGCTTCCTTCCCGAAAATTAATCCAGTCAGCTTTGATCAAATCTCTCACTTTATATTTTAAAGCCATGCAATTTTCTGTAGAATGCCCTGGTGCCCCAGCATGTTAATCACAATGAGCGTTTGGGTCATACCCCCATGGGTAAGGAGGTTGCATCGGCCTCGAGGGGCACGGAGCCACCAGACCCTTTTGAACGAGGAGTGGTAAAAACGCGGTATATGTTATTGGGATGGGATCAAACTGCACAGGGGTGCGCTCATTGTTGGGTCTTCTTGCATTGGGATTGGGTGGTTGAATCACTTGTTGTGGGTGGTGGTATGGCATGGGTTGCGGCGCAGGCGCTCCTACCATGGGTGGACAGAAGTGGGGAGTATAAGCTGTCGGGCTATGAGTGGCGGCGGCCACATAAGGATTGGGAGCCTGAATCGTGGTAGGGATGAACGGTCTTGGCAGAGCCATCTTTTGATCAGAAGAGATGGAATGAGTTTCCCCGTCTCTTCTCCTACCATCACCAGGTGCTGGCTTCCTTGTCTTGCTTGCCCCGGATGGGCCCCGGGTGATCTTTCCTGTTCGTATTCCGCTCTCTACCCTTTCCCCGATAGTCACAATGTCGGAGAAGTTAGATGAAACACTACCAATCATCTTGCCATAGAAGGGTGATGGGAGCGTATCGATGAACATCGCGACTATCTCTTTTTCTGACAGTGGTGGGTCCACTTACGCAGCTGTTTCTCGCCAACGTTGGGCATACTCCTTGAATGTTTCATTATCTTTCTTCACCATGTTCTGTAATTGAACTCTGTTGGGTGCCATATCCATATTATATTTGTATTGCCTAATGAAAGCATTTGCCAAGTCATTCCAACATCGAATATGGTTTCGGTCAAGGTGTGCGTACCAGGTGAGGGCGGCCCCAGCCAGACTATCTTGGAAGCAATGGATCAACAATTGGTCATTAGAAGAATATGATGCCATCTTTCGACAGTACATCGTGAGATGATTCTTTGGACAAGTCATCCCCCGATATTTGTCAAAGTCTGGCATTTTAAATTTGGCCAGGAGGACCACGTCTGTGACCAGACATAGCTCAGAAGCATTTATCCGCCCAAAACCGCTAGTGCCCTCTATCATTCTCAAGCATTCCTCCAAGATTTCTATCTTTCCCTTTTGGGGAGCCGTGATCATACAGGTTGCATCTTGGGGATTGGCCGCGTAGGGGGTCGTGTACCCATACGGATAGCCGTGTGGCTGATTGAACGGAGCTGATGCGTAGAGCTGGTTCATTGGGCCTGCATTTAGCGAGGGACCCTGGGGTTGGGCCATAGCTTGTGCGGTGTAAGCTGGCTGGGTCATCGGGGACTGCATGTTTTGGGTTTGTGCATTGTAGGTCGGTTGGGCCGTTTGGGCTTGTGTGTTTTGGGCTTAATAGGCCTGCGGGTCATGGAGTGGTGGCACACTTGGCTGGGCGGGGTGTGAAGCATGAGGATTTGCAGTTTGCTGGTTGTAAGTATCTTGTTGATTAGCGAGCGGGGGATAGTATCCCTGTGGTAGGCCATAGGGTGGAAAAGGTACTGGGTTACCGTCAGGGCCGACAAACGTGTGTTGTTGTGCATGGTACTGGCCATAAGGCGGCTGAGATTCAATGGCAGGGTTAGGTCTTATGACATTAATGGTGAGTGGAGGTATGGAAGGCTGCTGTTGGGCGTCCTCAGCACCTGCAGAGGAGTCTCTTTCTGTGTGTCTCTTCTCCAAAAGTTTAGTTAACTCTTCCACCTGTTCTTTCAGCTGATTGAACTCAGTTCTAAAGTCTCCGTTCCTAGCTTCTTCCTCAGCCATGAGTCTCTTTTGGAGTCGGGTCTGATAAGGATGCCTACCCGTGACATCTTTTGAAAAAGAAAACAAAAATTCATTAAAAGGAAGAACATACTTAGTAAATAAAACAAGGCGATAAAGAGAGTGTAAACCAAAATTCTGATAAGCAATTCAGAACTTATCGACTATCCTTTGACTGTTCCTCAGAACGTCACGTTCAAAAGTACTAAGTATGCGATAAATGGAAATTAACACCAGATAGTTGTGGAGACAAAAGATCCTTTCATTCTGAGATACCACAAAGTACATAACTGTTAAGCTTGTTACATTATCAGAAAATAAATCAGCCGTTCCTCAAATATATTTGCTTGATGCTCCGGATGACGGTAAGGCATTTATCCTTCTAGAGGCATCCCCAAAATCCGCTCAAATTCCTCAATAGACGGAGCTAACTGGAAATCCCAGTGTCTGTAAACTAGCCGTGTCGACTTTCTTTTCCTTAACATGCAGTAGCTTTCTCAACTCAGTTACACTTGTATCACAACTACCTGACCCCATGTTAATTTCCATTTTTCACTCGAAGATATTCGCCTAGCTCTGAATAGCTTCCTGCAAGAACACAAAAGAAGTGAAATCAGTCATTGGTAAAGGACGTGTTTCGTAAATCGATACCCCCTTAGCAGCTTTTGGAAAACAATTTTATAATCAGGAAATAACGGTTGACAAAACTCGTGACAAACCGAGAGCCCTGTGGGTTACGGACCTTCCGATCGTCATCAACTCTTTTTTGGACTTTTTTTTTGGACTTCTTTTTTTTTGACGACACAGAAATCCCATAACTCAGGACTCAAAGACTTTAATGAAATGAAATGATTCTTTTCCCAATCAAAGGATCACTAGTTTTTTTAAAAAAGAAGCAATCCTTTGAACGGGTAAGTGGTTCAACAATTTGGATTAAAAGGGAGAGCGAGAAGGAGAAAAGGTATAGGAAGAGTCCGCCCCTTGTGGCCTAAAATGGGTTTTTCTGAAGGCCTTCTATCGGTTCTAGGGCTTATCTAACAGTGATATCTCACGATAGGTGGCTTGCACTACTGTCTAAAGGTCACTAGAGCCAAGATCCTACTTATGATGTTGACCACAACAGTAGGAAGTCTACTAGGTGTGGGCATCATAAATAAGTCGAACTCTAGCTGAGGTTCTCACGATAGCCAGACAGGAAGTACATCCCAAATGACACCGCTACCAACCTCCCATAATCTTAAATTTTATTTGGGCCCGGGTGTAGGGTCCCGCTCAAAAGTGTGTGCAAATTGTGAGTGTAGTGTGTGAAAGGGGCGTCCAATACCTTTACCTTACCAATCCTTCACAAAGAACAAACACAGTACAATAAAACAGAGTCGTCTACCCTAGGGTTCAACAACATACAGGCATAACAAAACATAGATGACAAAATATAAACAGAAACCATATACAAATATTGACAAAAAAAAATAAAATAAAGGATGAAGTTAAATAATTAACAGGCTATTTAAAACATGTGCTATCAATTTGATTGGCTTGACTCTCTAAGTCCCCAGCGGAGTCGCCATCTGTCGCGACCGAGATCGCGGCGGGACGGCCGACCCTCAAAACGATTTTAAAAATAAACAGGGAGTCGCCACCAATATTTTTAAGGATAAAATATCGGGAAAACCTTTCGTTAAAGCACTGGTTATAAAAATGAAATTCTAAGTTTGGGAGTCAAATTACAGGTGAGGAAGGTATTAGCACCTCACAACTGTCCGTTATAAAACGGTTACCCCAAATTGATAGCACGCACACTAGTGGAAAAAATGGATACAACCACGGGGGTATAATCACGGATTAATGTGGATCCGTGATTAAAAATGACGCGGTGGCATTTTTGAAATTTTGGGGAAAACTTTTAATCACGGTTGTTAGGCAACCGTGATTAAAAGTCTATATAATCACGGTTGTTTGACAACCGTGGTTATATGTCAAAACGAGATGACATTTTTGAAATTTTTGGGAAAACTTTTAATCACGGTTGTTAGGCAACCGTGATTAAAAGTGTCTATAACCACGGTTGTTTGACAACCGTGGTTATATGTCAAAATATTATTCACCTTATTTTTAGAAAAATCCAAAAAATAGAAAAACATGGAATTTTGATCTGATTTTTTGCGTCATGACTTCTTTTGGTACTTATTAGCTATTCGAGTTGGAATTTTTGAAAAATCAATTTTTGAGTGAGAGATACAAAAATTTTGTGACGACAAAAATCGGCAAACTTCAAACGAGCATAACTTGAGCTAGAAAACTCAGAATCCTTATTGCTGCATATGATTTTGGGGTAGAAAAAAAATCCGTATTCATTCCATCTCGCTACGCCTGTTGGGATTGCTCAGATCTTCAAAAAATCCTTGTTTTCTCAAAATTTTTTATTTTTTGTGATTTATTTGCTTATTTTTTGGATTTTTAGGCTTCTACTTTACCTACCAAATAACCACGGGTCCCTTGTTCAACCGTGGTTATAAGTCATATATATAACCACGGGTCCTGTAGTAACCGTGGTGATAGGTCATACATATAACCACGGGTACTAGCATAACCGTGGTTATAGGTCATACATATAACCACGGTTCCTTGTGTAACCGTGATTATAGCTTCCTTTTCGTTTTAAATTTCGTAATTTCACGAGCGCGCCTTAGTCTAACTCTCTTTTCTCTCCTTCTTCTCTGTAAGGTTTCTCTTCTCTGTTTTCATGTTTCCATTTACATTTCATTATTTACGTTCTAGATTTGTTTATTATGTGAGTTCTTACTATTTTTCTGTTGCCATTTACAGGTTTCCCATCACACGCCATTGATTATTTACAGGTTTACGTTTTAGATTTATACTTGTGTTCTTCGTTTTGCTATGTGTTCTTCATTTTACTCTGTGTTCTTCTCGTTCCTTTGTTGTAGTTCTTCTCGTTCCTTTGTTGTAGTAGCATTCTTGTTTCTTGTTTCTTGTGGTTGTTCTGATTTTCATTCATTTACTTTTCTTTTGTTTTTGTTTCTTGCGTTCTTGCTGCGTTTCTTATTTCTGGTGTTGGTGTTCATTGTGTTCTTGCTGTTTCTGAATGGTGAAGATGATAACCACGATTTTTAATTTTTTTTTGGTCCAGTACATTTAATCACGGTTGCCTAAGGCAACCGTGGTTATATCCACTCCACTTTTAACCACGGTTCAAACCCGTGATTGAATATCCTGATATACAACCACGCCCACTTTTAACCACGGTTGTTCAACCGTGATTAAAAGCCTTTTTTAACCGTGGTTAAACCCATTTTTTCCACTAGTGGCACTTCAAAATAGCCCATAAATTATTTTTAACTTCTTTTAAGAAAAAGAAATACACGAAATAACTAAGCGAACGCAAACAGACAGAACAAACCAAACAATGACAACAAAACAGCGACAGAAAGAAATTTGACTAAACAGTGACAGAAAGGAAAAAATAGAGTAAGAGTGAAGATCAACAGGACGTCTCGTCCAAATTAACCTTAACTTATACATAAACAATTCGAAGATTAAAATAAAATTGAATAACATGGAGTATAATAAAGATTAAAACTGAAGATTAACAGGACGTCTCATCCAAATTAACCTTATTTTTAAGGAAACATTATTTAAATAAAATATTAAAAATATGTGGTCAACAAGACGTCGCGTCTAAATTAACCTCATTCTTAAGGAAAATACTATTTACATAAAATATTAAAAAAACACGAGAACACGAGATTAACAAGACGTAGCGTCTAAATTAACCTCATTTTAAGAAAGTTATTATTTAAAATAAAATATTAAGAGTATGAGATTAACAAGACGTCTCATCTAAATTAACCTCATTTTAAACAAATTATTATAAAATATTAAATAGGTAAAATAAATTGAGATAATAACAAAGGCATAAAAAATAAACGAAGGAAAGTGGGCCTGACAGGAATTGATTCTCGCTCCTACGTATTCTCAAGCTTTTGAGAAATCAGGGTTACGTAGTTCTTTAAGGGATATATTCGAGAAAAATATTTCAAATTATTTTTAAAGTTTTATAAATTGATTCGATTTTTAATAATAAAAAGAAATTTATGAGGAAGGGAAAATACAAAGTGAAGTACTTCGCACGTGCATAAACCTTCGAAAGCTTACAATGCAAATGTAGGCAAAAGTAATTTTGCACGACATTGCCCATAAGATTCTAAAAATAATTTATTCTAAAAAAAACACATATATAATATTTAATTATTAAAAACAAAAATATGAGAAATATTCAATATTTATTCTAAGAAGCATTTTTTAGATTTTTGGTATCAAAAAAGAAAAACTAATTTTTATTTTAAGAAGAAATGTTTAAATCTTAATATTTTTATTTTTATTTTTAAAAATTATCATAAAAAGAACCATTTAGAAAAGATATTTATTTTTTCTAAAAAGAAAACTTTTTTGGTTTTTAGCAAAAGGAATTATATATTTTTTTAAGGAAAGAGATATTTAATTTGATATTTTAAATTTTTGATTTAAAGTGACTAAAAACTATTTATTAGTTTTGTTATTCATAAAAGAAATTATTTTTATTACTTTATTATTCCTAAAATAGAAAAGGGAATATTTTATTTTATTTCAACATAAATAAATAAAAACATTCTTTTTGATTAAAAAAATTTTAGAAATAAATCAAAACACCTTTTTATTAAAAAAATTTGTTTGCAAAAATTGGATCCTAAGCTATTTGGGCTTCAGATTTGCTGAAGCCCATTACCTACATAAAAAAACAAATAAACAACAACAAGACAAAATAAAAAAGAAATTTTTTTAAGAAATTTGGGCCTCACTATTTGAGGCCCAACAAAAAAAACTAAACCTACCGTAAGTAAAGAAAAGAGAAAAAAAGAAGAAGAGGAAAAGAGAAAAGGGGGGGCGGCGGTGCAGGCAGAGAGAGGAGGGAAGTGAGTTAGGGAGAGGGAGAATGGGATTGAGAGGGGAAGAGGGAGAGAGAGTGAAGCCGAGAGAGTGAGGGGCCAGGCCGAGAGGGAGAGGGACGTCGGAGGGGGAGAGGCCGACAGAGTGGGAAAGGGTGAGAGAGAGGGAGAGCGACGGAGCGAGAGAGAGTGGGAGATTAGAAGGAGAGAGCGAACCAGAGGAAGGGAGACCGAAGTGGTGGCCGGCGGTGGAGCAGAGGAGTGACCGGCGTGGGGTGATCGGAGAAGATGGCCGGAGTTGCTCCCCTCTCTTTTCTTCTCCTTTGTTGTCACTGATTTTTGGTGTTTTTGATTGGTTTTTTTTTTTGGGCTGTTGGCTGTTGGGTTCTTAATTCTGTGAGTTTGAAGGTGGTGAGGAGGGTGGATGATGAATCCTTGAGAGGAGCTGTTGGAGGTGATTCTCCGTCCCGGTCCCCTCTGTTGTTGCCATTGTTTGGGTCTTTAAACCCATTGTGAGTGCTTTTACAACTCATAAATCCATTTCCTCCTCCTTCCAGCTCCAATCTGCATTAGTGAGGGAACCAGAGGAAGTGGGTTTATTTTTATTATTATTTTTATTTAAAAAAATAGAGGGGGGGTGGACGGTGCTCACACTATATTTGCCGAGTGTGATGGTTATATTTGCTGAGTGATTTGCTAAAATTGCTGAATGAGAATTGTTATATTTACCGAGTATAATTGGTTATATTGCCGAGTGTGAATTACTATATGGCCGAGTGTTGATTGCTATAATTGCCAAGTGTGAGTGTATTGCTGAGTGAGAGTTAAATGCCGAGTGTAATGTGCAATTTGAGGATAAAGGAATCAGATGGAGTTTATGCTCGTATTTTGTTATTTAAATTCCGTTCTAGATTAATTATGATGCTAAACACTCACCCTTGCTGTGGTTTTCAATTTAGTAAACAGTGACAGGGAAGAGGTCGGAGCTCTGGAGGTGCGTCAAGCGGAGGATTGATGCCAAGGCACCGAGTGATTTTGAATGAATCAGAGTCTTGCTCAGGCGAATGACTCCTGGCTTTGTCTTTCTCCTTCCGCTGTTTCTAATTAACTCTATTTTATTAATGGATTTATTTCCGATCGGTTATTATTTTGAGTATGCTTTTATTATTTTAAATGTATTTAAGAAAAATAAATATTATTTTATATTAAGACCGAGTTAATTTTTATTAAACGCTAAAAATAATTACGAAAGATTAAACGAGTGGAATTAAAAGGTAAATTGACGCGGGTCGTCACATATTATGAATATTATTAACTAATTAATACTTAATCAAACAAGATTATCATTATCAAATATTAATTAATATTAAACCAATATACAATTTCTAATTAAAAATATTAAATATCATTATCATTATTATTTTTTCAAGAGATTAAACTTGATTCCTTATTACTCGAGATCTCTATATCTCATACTATGTCTGAATTATTTTCTTTTTTACTATTTTCTTATACAAAAGTAACTCAAAGAACAAAAGCCTCAAGCTTTTCTCAAAAAGCTTAACAGGGCGTTCTCAGGATTCTTGAGAGTCTAGGATCCGGTCCTAAAATTCAAGACTGTTACAAGTTGCACCCCACCCACAAATAAAATGTAGTTTCAGTGTTTATAAACTGACATAAATTACTTTTATTTTGACATTTAAAAGAAAGTGTAACTTCCGCGTGTGGCACACTGCATCCCATGCTACTTTACTTTTCTTGCTTCCGAAACTAGGATTTTCTGTTGGAGCAGGTGTTAACTTAGGTCGATGATTGCACTCTTGGGACTCAACCCATGAATAACACCTATTTGAAAGCTTGTTAGCAAAGCATCAATTAACAAATATGTGATTTTTGGATTCTGCATTATTATTACATAGAACACGTGTTGTATTTGGTATCCCTATGCCTTTTTCTTTGCTAGATTTGGTTAAGTATGTACATCTCCACACAAATGAGCACACCTTTGAGGGACTAAGTGTACACAAAACCTTTTTATAGGCTTGTCTTATAGAATGATCACCCTCTAATTATAGAGCTTTATATGTTGACTGCACTATGTAATACCTAACTTTATCAGTTTTCTAAGTTATGTTGTCTTCCTTGGCATGAGCTATTTGAATTCCTTAAATTTCCTGCATAAAAAAGTTAGCCCATAGAACTTTCCACTCAGACAAGTTCCTTCTCCACCTTACCCTTTTTATCCATGCCCCATTTATCCAGGTTCCTATATTAACCACTATTTTATTTTTGTCTAGAGTTACTTGAAAGATTTTGGAATACTTCATTTTTAAGCACTCATCAAAAACCCACCCTTCTTCCCAAAACTGAATTTTCACCATTTCCAACTCCTAGCCAACACCTTTGCCAAACCATCCTTACCCTTTTTTTATCCCCCTCTCACATACTTTTTATAGGTCGGTTCCCCTATACATATTCGTTTCCCGGCCCCTATAACCATTGTTTGCTTCCCACCACCCTAGTTACACATACTTGTGTTACTATTGCACTATCATATGTTTTTACTCTATATTCCTTTCGGTTTTAAATATAAACTAATTTTAATAAAATTTTATAATCCTATAATATAAGCAAAAACATATTTTTTCTAATGTCATTAATTATTTATTTACTAAATACATTCTTTTTGTATATTACAAGATAACTAATTGTTTGTATAATAAATAATATTGAGAATATTTAAAAAAACTACACAAAACATTTAATATAATTAATATAAATAACTATGTCCAACTAACCTTTTTAAAATATGTGTAGTTATTTGTTAGTATATTTAAAAGCATAGGGAGTATATGGGTTGTTTGTTGTATTTAATTGTTAGCGAGTGTCGTTGTGTACATGAGAGAATGAACAAATAACATATAATTATATATTGTATATGCAGAGATGCTTAATCAAGATCCATCAGTTGGAGTATCACTCTCATTCATGACAAACTTGCAAGTTAATTCAGTTATATATCATCTAAGAAGCGAAGGATGGGATGTTGCACTCCATGGTTACAACACATATATGCAACATTTTCCCCTTATTAGGACCTGTTTTCAACATTGAGACTTCTGATCACGTTGTTGATATTATTGGTAATCGTGTTGAGATTCAAGCAATGTTATGATGCCTTTAAATATTGCAAGTTTGTTATACAAATTAGCGACACTTTTTTATGGATTAAATACACAAGATAGTTACCTAATTATGTTTTTGATTTAGGATCGTGTTAGTAAGTATCCAATCACTATCTATAAGATAGTAAAAATATAATTTTTCATTGAAAAATATATAGGACTTACTTAGAAATAAAAATTGGTGAATTTTTAATGACATTTTTAAATAAAATTCTTTCAAACTTCTTTAATTAATATTCTTAAGACACTCACGCGTTAGTAATATTATCAATAGTATATAAATTTACTAAATATATTGTTAAGAATATATTCATTATAAGAAATTATTAAATATTAATTGAAAAGTTGTTTAAAATATTATTAAATGTAGTTAATAATATATTTTAAAATATTAAATAATAATAAATTTATTAATTTTATATTATTAAATTTTATCAAATAAAATATTATGTATTATATTATCAATAATATAATATTTGATAAGATATTTTAAAAAATATTTTCAATAATATAAATATTATGAAAATTAAATATATTGTTTAAAATGAAATATATATGAAAATTTTTAGCAATATTATGAAAATAAAATAAAATAAAATATAATAGTTGATAAGATATTTCTTATTATTAAATATTTTAAAAATGTATATTTAAATATATTATTAAAAATAACTAATAATATATCCAAGTTTATGTTTTTTATCGGTCAAATGTTTGAATTTTTTTTAAGAGGAGGTGGAAGTCGATCTTTGAATAATATGTCCTGCACCCACATCCTTGAATAATTTGGTCTGGTGGCAAGGTATGCACCCTCTTGTCTGGTGGTCATTGATTCAAATTAATCTTAGTTATAGTAATTGTTTTGATTTTCAAGTTTGTGTGTCAATGATGACCAAATTAATTAATATGCTTTAAGAAGTTAAGGATAAATTTAAAAAAGAGTTATGTACTACTTAAAATTAAAGGAATTTGATGGTGTTCGATCCATTTTATCTTAGGGTGTCTATAGATTAGATTATCTCAAATTCAATCTAAATCTATTTAAAAATTATTTATAATTTTGAATCTAATCCATTTTGTTATTTTAGTTCAATTATGATTTAAATCTAGTTTTTTAAAAATGGATTTAAACTAAATCTAATTTTTAAAACTGGATTTGGTTCAAATTGGGGTTTTTTTAAGTCAGATACAGTTTTTTAAATTATACTATTTTAAAAAATAGATTTTAAAATCAATCATTTTTGTTATATTAAACTGGATTAAATCCAAATTCAACTTTTTAAAAATGAATTTATCCAAATCTAATTTTTAAAATTTAGATTTAATCAAATCTGATTTTTTGAAAATTAAATTTTATCCAAATCTAAATACAAATGTGGCTTCAATATCTAATTTGATAGAATCCAATTTTTCTTATTTGAATTAAACTTAAATATGATTTGAATTCAAAATCTAAATTTTTTACATACCCCTAATTCTGCCTATTGTTGCAGCGTTGCAGGGGAGACCCAAGGTGCTTGGATTGTAACATAAGGGTTCATGTTACTTAATAGGGTAGGCATCTCTCTTATATCAAGCCAACATCAAAGCACCATATGTTGAAACAAGGTAAGATAGATATTTTCATTTGGCTTGTATTCTTATTTGTTTTTTATATGAATTCTAACTTTCTTATCCTGATTACCAAGTGTTAACATATAACAAATACAAAGCGTCAGATAAATAACCACTGACATATCATACATCTCAATTAATCTTTGTCGTTTTCCGGTGAAGCAGGTTACAGTGATGGTAGTTTGATATTGTCCATTGTTTTGGAACCTGATAGATACATTAACACGTATATGTACCTGGGGGAGTAAGTGGAGGAGAACCAGTAAAGTGGGAGCTCCACAAGCATATGGATGATGATCTCATCATCGTCAAGTGGCGTGATGAAAGGCACATGGACTAAAACTGAAGATGATCTTCTCGAAGCATGCATCAAACAATACGGTGAGGGGAACTGGCACCTAGTACCCCAAAGAGCAGGTTCATTTTTAATCATTTTATCCTCAATCAGCGATGATTTAATTTCCATTTTCTACCTAGCCATAATGTATAGATATCAAGGGGTGCACATATATACCTGTCGGAGGTAGAAAACACAGAAGACGAATAAAAATACATAATATGGTGGGTAATATTATGACGAGAATGGATGGTATATATACAGAAATGTAAGTGCATGATTTAATAATTAAGGGGTATCAGGAAAAAGAAAAAATAAAAGGTTGTTTGTTGTACTATATATCCTCATGCCTCAATTTTTCATATATCTTTATCTCAAACTCTTGTTTCCACATCACATCAGATAATTTTATCATATTCATATAAGTTTTATTTTGCTCCTCTACGAGACATTGGGGTTGCCCGCATAAAATTTGAAATAAAAACTAAAAATAAATGATAGATGGATAGAAGT
Organism: Clitoria ternatea; assembly: GCA_037962975.1. NCBI lineage: Eukaryota > Viridiplantae > Streptophyta > Magnoliopsida > Fabales > Fabaceae > Clitoria > Clitoria ternatea. The sequence goes on from CM075672.1 coordinate 270,608,137, forward strand.
AGACAAATGAAAAGTGAGAGATCAATCTCACTGGATGTCACAAAAGTTGTGTTTTTAACAGAGAGAGAAATGAAAAATGGTAAAGTGTGATATAGAAAAAGGAAAGATGGAGAGTAAAAAGTAATGTGAAATAATATTTAAACACTTCCTCCATTTTTAAATAAAATTAAATTTTAATAAAAAAATTTAAGTTTTTAATATAAGTAAAATTATACTTTTTAAAAAATATTAAATATGTGTCTACCAAATATATTCTCTTTATATATTTTTTAAACCAATTGTCTAATCAATAATACTAAGGGTATTTTAAAATATTGCATTGAATATTTGATAACATTAATGTAAATAATTACATTCTATCATTATTTTTAATATATGTGAAAATAACATTAAGGTAAATAAATACACCCATCTTTCAATATAAGACAACCTTTAGAAAACATTTTGTCCCTTACTATAAGATATTCTTTTAAATTTTCATATAATTAATTATTTTTTTACTAAAAGTACCTCTATTAATGTATAACTTTTTCTTGAAATAAAAATAAAAATAAATGAGATACATCAATTACATTATTTATCTCTATAAGATAATTGAGTATCAAGTGGAAAGAGAATGAGTGAAGAAAGCATAAGGAAAGAAAGTTAAATGATGAGTTATAATCACTTCAAGAGTGATTTTAAAAAACTACAATAAATTTTAAACAAATTTAATAATTTTAACCAAATTAACTAACATTTTTAATACATGTGAATTAAATAAAAAAAATTTATGTTTAGGGACAATACTACATGAATATGATCGCCGATGTTAAATGTATGAAAATAATATGAATATCATGAGTGTATGAATATTTACCATTCTTGCATGTCTATTTTTTATTCTTTTTACGTGCTTCTCTCTCTCTCTCTCTCTCTCTCTCTCTCTCTCTCTCTCTCTCTATTAGGATATTCACTTGTATGTCAAATTCATAGCAAGGAACATTATAAAAGTATGATATCATCATAATTAATAAGTTACTTTGTCATTGTATTCAACAGGTTTGAAGAGATATCATAAGAGTTGTAGATTGAGATGGATGAATTATCTAAGACCAAATATAGAATGTGGAGAATTTAGTGCAAAAGAGGTTGATTTGATTATCAGAATGCATGAGCTTTTGGGAAACAGGTTACCCTTTGATGAAACATTATATAATGAAAATTAAATTATTAAAACACATTACATATTTTTGTATCAATTATAATAATGGCGTATCGTAATGATAGATGATTTTATTCAACATATTATCATGCACGCACTTTTGGTTCCACATACCATATTAATTCATAATTTTTAACAATAGTATATTATGTATTCATTTTTATAGGGTGCATAAAATATTCATTAACTAAGAAACAGTAGCATACTATCCTGCACAAAAATCATTTGATAGAGAGATGTTTTATTTTAATTTATGTTATATCTTGATAGAGAAAATCTGATCATCATTTATAATAATTGTTTTCCCTAAATTTAAATAAGGTATATTTGTGTATAAATTTAGGTCAAAACTTTTAATGGTGTAAGTAAAAGCTCTTTGGAGACCGAGTGAAGATTAATTGAGACAATTAATAATTAAATTTTTAATATTCTTATTAGCATATTACATTTTCAATATTTTAGAAAACACCATCTTGTGTAGATGGTCATTGATTGGTGGAAGACTTCCCGGAAGAACAGCAAATGATGTGAAAAATTATTGGAATACCTACATGCACACTTATAAGAAAAAGAAAAGCACAATGCTAGAGGGGATGGAAAATATGAAACCCCATGAAGGGACAAAGTCTCTACCTCGAACTTTCTCAAAATCATTTTCGTGCTTGCAAGGGAGATACCTTAGCTCCAATATTGCTAATAGTAAGGTAGGTGCATCTTCATCATCAACTGATTGGTGGGAGAACTTATTAGACGACAAGAAAGATAATGAAGATAACCACTACACTTGCTCCTCATCAGACGGGGTAGATCCCCAGGGAGAACTCATCAAAAATCATTCAAATCCAGAATTTAACTCATCCATAACTGTTGAAGATATTGATTTTATTGGACAAGGTCAAGATGTTCTTCTTGCCGTGAATTTATGGGACACTCAAATCACAAACCATGGAGATTAAGTTAAAAAAAAGGGTGTTGGTATTGATTATTATACTATTCACATACGCTTTATAATTAGTAAAAATCTATATGGATTGATTCAACAATTTATATAGGACTTAATCTAAATATAGGGAGATCGATTTCGTATTTAAAGGAATGAGGCTGATGTGTAAATTTTAAGCACAATAGGAAAATAAATTGTGTACTGAAAGAGACTGTCATTTAGTACGATGTTATAAAATTTAATTTGCTGATATGTAGTCTTAGGTTCCTTCGTTGTTGAGCTTTAAGGCAATCTCAATAAATAAATTTCATTTTCTTTTCACTAAAAAAAACAAATTAGGATTAGCGACAGACAAAAGACGTCACTAATCATTGGTTTTCCATTGGTGCTAGGTCCAGTCACCACCTTAGCGACATGATGTATGTCTTTGCTAGCTAGCCTCGGTGTCACTCACCTCTTTAACGATGCTGAATATAGTTCATGGCTACTTAGCCACAAACACATACGTATTAGACATACCCTTGTTGAACTTTTTACCCTACACATCATTTCTTTAAAAAAGTTAATGTTATAGTGACCGTTGCACCGTCACTACGAATTGATAATATTAGGGATGACTTAGGGGTCGTTTCTAATCTTTGGTCTCTAAACTCAAACTAGCAACGACATTTAAGTCATCGCTAGTGCTAGGTATCTAAGCTAACAATAGCTGTGATCCCCTGTTGCTCCTTTTCTTTCTTTCTTTTTATTATTATTATTTTATTTTTCTCCATTAGTGCAAAGGTTTAGAATTGGGAAGAGAGGACCTTAAATTTGCATAAAATGGAATCACTAAAGGGGAATGAAAGCAACCACACAATAAAAATGGCAAACACAGTTTATTGGAAATCATGAGGGATTTAAAATTTGAAAAAGGAGCATGAGAATGACAATTGACATTTTCACAAATACTTCATATGAACTAGTATAAGACACCATCTGTGACGTCCTCTAGTTATTTAGAATTATTTTAAACCGTTTAATTAAAATTTACAATAATTTTTTTGCAAATTATTTAACTAATTGACCAATTAATTTCAATATATTCAATTTCTAGTAATTGCTATAAAACTATACCTATACAACATCTTTAAAACCCAAAATGTCATTCAGGATGCTAAAATACAGCTTTTGGAAAACAAAGGCCTGACCAAGAACGCAGCCCTGATGCTATGCGTCAGGCTGGCGCCCAACGTCAACATATCAGAAACAGCACCTGATGCTGTTATGCGTTTTAGGCTATTCGGCCAACTTCTAACCAACCTAATTGGCCCGTTTTAGGTCCGATTGCCACGAAACTTCAACGGTCACCTGTTTTCCCCATTCTGGAACTGTTAGCGTTATTCGTTCGCCAAAATTCCATCATATGCGCAAGTTATGCATAAAAATGCATTTAACTCAACTATATGCAAAACCTATGCACCAAACTACCTAAATAGACTCCAAATGGTCCAAGGCCTATATGCGCAATTTTCAAATGACCTAGGGAACCTATTGGTCCCTTCCGGGGTTCTCAAAACCCGCCAGATCTCAAAACCACCTATTTAGTTTCTAATCTCCACACAAAACACCTATTTCCAACTTATGCATAACATGAATCCTATCAACTCTGTACCAGTTAATTCACATAACATTCACAAGCATGTATAAACACCTTGCAAACCGGTCCATATCATGCAATCATACAAACTTGGCTCAATGCCAACAATTCACCATTTTCATCCATGTCATCATATTACTCAACAACATCATTACTTTCTAATCCATCACACAATACAAGATCATTAACCACCATAAATCCAAATTATCATCGATAAAGCCATAACATCAACATACCAACTATTCTAACAAATCATAAAAGGCATAATATATTAGTACATACACTAAATACATATCATTATCAAATCATTTCACATTTTCCATTGCTCTTTGCATTAACTATCCGCTTGGCGCACCTCTGGGACATTAGTACCCTCCCTGTCATTGGTCAATACATTAAAGAAAACCACAACAAGGATGAGTGTTTGAAATATCACAATTAATATAGAAGAGCAAATATAATAAACATGAACTATTCATACTTTATATCCTATTTGATACTAACTTACCAGTTTCGTTGTAATTATATAATTACCTTGTCTACTTCATAATAATTTATCTTAGCCTAAACCTTGGTTTCATTTTCAAACAACATAACTACGCATATATATATATATATATATATATATATATATATATTGCATCCAATATTATCAACATCCAAATTTCATATTACAGAGTCATTAATCATTAAATTCCTTATAAAGTATCATGATTATCAATTCACATATATCACCACTGACTCGCATGCATATCTGACTCCTAATATTCAGATACTAAAGGATCGACGTTCAGCTGAGGGTCCTACTTGACACCCCGTGAACCCTGCTTAGTCCACCGAGTCCTGCTTGACTATCCACCTCAACTACTAGGTCTTACTTTACCACTGGATAGCTCAACTAGGCCTCAAACACCATGGGAGCCAAAAATGAGGGGCAACATATAAATAAGTGTTAGAAAATGAGATTTCACTATCACATAGGGCGGCCACACACACCTAGCTCTTACACACCATGTCACAATATTAATCATTATTTCATTATTTTCAACCGATTATCCATGATTATACTGACATACACAACCAGAAAACATTAAGAATGTTCATTCTAATCCACCATCCGCAGTATACCACATACACATGTAATTCTTATAGTACGTATCATCACTTTTGCTTAATTAATTAATTATTCCACTTATAATTTGTAACTTTTACTTCCTATTTACTTTATTAATCACCAAAATATGCATTTAATTCTACATACACATACACATATATATATATATATATATATAATCATTATCTAACTACTTTTTTTAGCTTCTCGTGACCCATCAGTATTTCATAAATTACCCTAAGCCTAACATTCATACCAATTCTAATTAATCACAAACCGAACACCCCCTAACCTCGATTCCAAGCTTCCTCGAGTTGTTCTTGGTATCAGTTGCGTCCTTTAATCACTTGATTCATGGTTCCGTTTCCAAACTCAATACCCACTTCATCAATCATCCTTCCGACACTCGTTTTGGCACTTACGTTCATGAAATACAAACCCCGTTAGTACATAGTCTTCCTTACCATGCTAGAATCAATACCCAAGCTTCCTAAGTCCATAAAATGCGAAATCTAAACCTTCTTCCACCACATGCAAATTTGGTTTTAAGAGGGGGAAAAGGGGAGAAGAGAAAGAGACTTGAAATCAAGGCTTCTCCATGGCTTACCTCAACCCCCAATGTCCAAAAAGGCAAGAAATCAAGTGCTTCCACCCTGATTTGGCCAAAATCCATAGGGGAGAAGAAAAAGGAAGAAGATGGTGTTTTCCTATTTTGTTTTGCATGTCCCATTTAAAAACTGATCGCGACGCTGATGCTACATGTTAGCATGGCGCTACGGGTCAGGTCACTAATTGCACTCTAACACTACACGCCTATGCCACGCTACGCGTCAGGTTCTGATCCTCTATTTCCTTTAAAATCATATAGTCCACTTCATATCACTCAATTCTTATTATTAAATCTCAATTATACATTTATTTACTTAATCCAATTATTAAAACACTAGAGATGTTATACCATCAGAAAGTGAAAAGAGAACACATTATTTTAGAAGCAAACCGAGAAATAGCAAAAATTTCTCATCTACATCTTCTTCATCAACCTCACCACCCTCCACCACCATTAACCTCCATCTCCTTCACCAAATCAAAAACCAATATTCACCACTAAAAAAACAACTAATAGCGACGGAAGGTATTGGTCGCTAATCCACAGAATGGCCGTCGCTAAACACATTAGCGACGGCATCTCAGACGGAAAGGAGGACGTCGCTACAACCCTCGTCGAAAAGACATCAGCGACGCTACACCTGCCGTCGCTAACATATTGACGGCGTAACGCCGTCGCTAAAATCGTCTCTGTCCCAATAACCCCAGCCGTCGCTAAGTGTTGCCATACAGCGACCACGAAACCCGTCGCTAATAACAGCGATCAGCGACCACCATATGCCGTCGCTACATGTACTCATGTAGCGACCAGCCTTGGCCGTCGCTATTTGTAACAAGTGCAGCGACGACAGAATCCGTCGCTAGTGGTTATGATACAGCGACGACAGACTCCGTCGCTAGTGCTGATGATGCAGCGACCACAGTGCTCCGTCGCTAGTGGTTGTGAGGTAGCGACCACAATATCCGTCGCTAGTGTTTGTGATGTAGCGACCAGATGGTCCGTCGCTAGTGTTTGTGATTTAGCGACCAAAGAGTCCGTCGCTAGTTTTTTAATTCAGCGACGGTAGTCGTCCGTCGCTAACCGTCATTTTTAAATTTTTTTAAAATTGATTCAATGATAGGTAGGTTTTGTTAATTTAACTTTAAAAAAATCTTAATATTTTGTATTTTGTATTGGCTGATAAAATTTTATAATTAAATTAAAATAATTTTTTTGAAGTAATAAATTATTATTAAAAACAAAATAATAGATTAAATTAATTTATCAAATAGGTTAAATTACTAATGATAGGTAGAATAAGGCTTTGTGATTTGAATGTAATTACCAATAAATATTGACATAATAAATAAAGAATGACAAAATAAATACTGAATGAAAATATAACATAACTAAAAATCAAATATACAATGTGTATAAATAAAAGAACTACAATCAAGGTGGTGGGGGATCCTGGGGTGGTGGTGGGGGCGCCTGGGAAGTGGGGGGAGGTAGCCTCGCCATCAACTGCATCAGTAGCTCCTGCTGCTGAGCAAGTTGCCGACGAGTCTCGGCGTGCTGCTCCTCGGCCCGCTGTCGGTCCGCCTCGGCCTTCTGTCGGTCCGCCTCGTGCCGCTCCAACAGCAATTGCCTCTGACGTCGCTCCTCCTGTAGCTCATCGTTCAGGTTTTGAATTACCTGAACGACCTCAGTCGGAAGACCAGAGGAAGACGAAGAGGAAGGGGTCTTCCCCTTTTTCGCCAGCTGCGTGCCGACGCCACCCAATCCAAACACCCTCCCTTTCTTGTTCACACCGCCAACAGCCTCCATATAGATGGCGTTGTCGTCAGAACAAGATAGGGTGGGAGGAACCTCCCCTTCAGGAGTGGAAGCCACCAGGTCCGCCTCCTTCTCGGCCCTCCTGGCCTGATACGCCTCCTGTAAATTCAAAAACAACGATAGGATTAGTAAGCTGATTTGTAAATTATAAGCATGTGTCAGTTAAAAGTAAATACCGCTAGCTCCGTAGTCTTCTGGTTTACCCATGCACCGGCTTTGTTCTTCTTGGTCATTTGCATGACCTCAAACAAAGAAGGCTCCCGGTGCTCCCTCTGCTCCTGTGGTGGACAAAAAACATTGAGATTATTATTTGTAAACATGTAAGACGAATCATAATAGAAATGTTTAACATAAATATACTTACAAATCTTTTCTTGTGCTCGAGGGTTGAAATGCTACCCCCAGTGTAAACCGAGGCTGCAGCATCGGCGGCTCTGTTGGCCCTATTCCGAGCACTCGCCTGCTGGAATGGGACCCCGCCCCACTTCTGGACCATCCCGTCCCAATGGTCCTCCGGGATCCAACGAGGGCGCTCACCCTTGTCCCTCACCTTCCAAAGGGTACTCTTGATGATTTTGGAGGTCTTTGTGGCAAAGACCTTCCTAATCTCATCAATCATACCCTCCGCCCACTGGTAATCACGCTGTAAAATGAATTGAGAAATCAAAATTAATAACAGGTCTATTTTACAAATCAAGTCACAATAAATGAGCTAGGAACTTACCGAGAAGGTGTCAAACCACCTATCTTGCACAACCTTCCCAGCATCTGTCCATGATATATATGGACCATCCCACTGGGCCTTCAAAACCTTAGTAATCGCTTTGGTAGTGCGACTACTATCAACAAAGCTGTAATGACAACAATTATGTTAGGAGTAAAACAACACACAATCTAGGGAGACACCCAAAATTTCGGCAGAGTCTCCCCTGTAAATGTAACATTTCCAAGTTTAAATAGTTACCCTGTTACAAACAGAAGAGTGCCCAGTACAATTCAATCTATACAAGTACTAATTAAAGTAACATCCAATAAACCAACAAGTCTTTCCACTAAACCCTAATATAAAGTATCATACAAATCACATAAAAGTATATGAAATTTAGTCACTTACTCGTCTCCGGCCGGCACGGGTACCAACATGGGCAGAGGGGATGCCGGAGGTGGGGTCGCCTGATGGCCATGGTCCTCTAAGCCACCAACTCCAGGAGTCTGCTCTGGGGTGGTCAGCTGTGGGGGTGATGGGGTGGTCTGCTGTGGTGGTGGTGATGGAGTGGTCTGCTGTAGTGGTGATGGAGTGGTCCGCTGTGGTGGTGATGGAGTGGTCTCCTGCCCTGGGGTAGGAGTCCCCAGACGGGAAGCCGGGGTCCTGGACCCACCACCCCTACTGAAGGGCAGTCGACGTCCCGTCATCTGTGGATAAAATCATGAAAAGAAAGGTTAGTCTCAGGATATATATAAACCTATGTATATATGTTTAACAACTACATACTCTGTGTCTGTTTCAGTTTCAAATTCCCCCTCAGTTTCAGTGTCACTGTGGTTATCTGTATGAACAAGTTCATCAGTATCCAAATCAGCCCTAGACCGTTTTGATCGAGAGACAAGGTCTTTGTCAATGTGTTCACCCCCCGTAGTGGCGAGTGTCTCGTCCATTATGACTGGATCAATGTTGAACAACAAATTGGCATCGTTGAGCTCGTGTGGTGCAAGCTGATAAGCGTCATCGACCTCCTCGGAGACATTGTCAGTGATCTGACTTCGGGCCTTGGCCTTGATTACTGCATACCAGTCCCGATGTCCTCCCGGGAAGTCGGTGTAATAAACCTGCTCAGCTTGTTGGGCAAAAATGAAGGGATCAAACCCTTTATATCTACCATTCTTCTTGACCTCAACTAAGCCGTAGTTGTTGTCAACCTTTGTTCCAACACCGATTGTGTTGTCGAACCAATCACATTTGAATAGAACAATATCTCTTCTTAGTCGTCCAGAGAATGAAACTTCAACAATCTCCGTCAGCACTCCATAAAAGTCTTCTTCCAACTGACCGGCGGTGCCTTTAACACAAACCCCGTAGTTATGGGTGCGCATCCCTTCACTCCATTGAAGAATATTAAACTTGTAGCCATTTACGTAGTAAATAGGCCATTTTTTAACAGTCTTCACCGGCCCCCAAGAAAGGGCTTGGAGTAAAGAATCTTCAATATGGTTGTTAGGGTCTTGTATCTATGTACAACATAAAAAGTAGGTCATTGTTACCATATTGACGGGAGTTAGAAGCAAATAGGCTTAAAAACACTTGGTATACGGGTCTTACATGTTGTGCGAACCAACCAACGAACTTGGATGACACCTCACTATGAATTTGGTCATCAGTTAAATCATTTTTCTCAAGTTTTAGCATATCTGTGTATAAGCTATTGAAATAAACAAATAAGTTTAATATAAAAGCTATGTTAAGAATGTATAATATAACTTCTATGACTTACTCAATAAAGGGTTCCACTTCTGGGCAATTGAGAAGAATGTACAAGTGAGCAGCCTTTCGATCTTTCTCATCAATGTAACATTTTGTGAGCCTGCCCCCTGGGTGACCAGGATAGTTGAAAATCGACGTTTGTTCATCAAACCCTGTGCGGCTGGCTACCCCAAGATTGCGGGGAATTCTACTCATTCTAGTTTCTATCTCCGTTGGAAAATAGAAAGAAGCAAAGGTTGTCATTTCTTCGACTAAGTATGCCTCACAAATTGAAGCTTCAACGCAAGCTTTGTTCGACACTTTATCTTTTAAAGAGCGTAAGAATCTTCAACATCATTAACAAGATGGTGTTAAGTTAGAAAATACTATTATAAGCACGATTTGTAAGTAAATTAAAGAGTTCACCAAGCATTCACCTTTCGAATGGATACATCCAACGATACTGCACTGGGCCACCAACCAAGGCCTCGTACGGTAGATGGATAGGCAAATGCTCCATGGAGTCAAAAAAACTTGGTGGGAAAATCTGCTCCAACTTACAAATCAACACCGGGATAGTTTCTTCCATCTTCACAAGTTTCTCCACACTCAACGAAGTAGCCGTCAACTCCTTAAAGAAGTGACTCAACTCCACTAACGGTTTCCAAATAGGCTTCGGTAAGGCATGAAACGCGTACGGGAGTAGTTGTTGCATAAACACATGGCAATCATGACTTTTCATGCCAAACACCCTGCCCTCCTTCACGTCGACACATCTACTCAAGTTAGAAGCGAATCCGTCAGGCAGGGTCAACCCATTCATCCAAATACACACAGCAATCTGTTGTGGTCTAGTTAAAGCATATTTTGCATGGGGTTTAAACATTCTTCCACGTCCTGCATCCTTCAACTCCAACTCCTTCCTAGAACACCAAATCGAAAGGTCTAGACGACTCTTCTCGTTGTCCTTTGTTCTCCCTTTGATGTCCATAACAGTGTCAAAAATATTCATGAAAACATTACGTTCAGTGTGCATCACATCAATGTTGTGTCTTAACAACAAGTCTTTCCAATATGGCAAATCCCACAACACACTCTGCTTCACCCAGTGGTGTTCCTTACCGTAACCCGCAAACTCCTTAACACTCTTGTCCCAGATGTAAGGATACTCTTCGACCCTCTGCCAAACCCGTGCACCAGATAACCTACGGGGTGGAGGTTCATTAACAACCTTGTTCTTCTTAAAAGCGGTTTTGTTCCTCCTAAACGGGTGATCCAACGGTAGAAACTTTCTATGACAGTCAAAGAAACTTGTCTTGCCACTAACAGGGAGTGATTCCCCCCCAGTATGTTCCATGCATACAGGGCAAGCAAGCTTCCCAGACGTGGACCATCCAGAAAGCATACCATAGGCCGGGAAGTCGTTAATAGTCCACATCAAAACAGCACGCATCATAAAGTTGTTCTTCAAAGACACATCGTATGTCATTACCCCGACATCCCATAACTGTGATAACTCTTCAACCAACGGTTGCAAAAACACGTCTATGTTCGCCTTTGGATTTTTGGGTCCTGGAACCAGTATAGATAGAAACATGACCTCCCTCTTCATACACATATCAGGCGGCAGATTGTATGGGGTCAGGATGACTGGCCAACAAGAGTAAGCCCTTCCGTATTGACCGAAAGGGTTAAACCCATCAGTACATAGTCCCAGTCTTACATTTCGCGGCTCGCCAGAAAAGTCCGGATATAGCTCATCCAAACACTTCCATGCTTTCCCGTCGGAAGGATGGCAAAGAAACCCCTCTTGTGATCGGTTCAGAGCATGCCAACGCATGTGTTTTGCCGTGGACAATGAGGCATACAGGCGTTGAAGACGCGGTGTTATAGGGAAGTACCACATTTTCTTCCTGGCCGTCCGGGTTACCTTCCCTCTCCTTTTAACGGTCTTGTAGCGTTCCTCATTACAATGCAGACATTTTGTGACACTCTCGTCTGCAAACTCATTTCTGAACAGCATACATCCACCAACACAACACTCTATCTTCACACAACCCAGCCCCAAGTTTGCCACTTGTTTCTTAGCACGGTACAAGTTTGCTGGCATTCTGTGATTACTAGGCATGGTGGAACCCATCAGACTGACCATTCTATCAAAACAACCTGCAGAAAGATTATAATCTGCCTTAATGCTTAAAGCAGCTAGGGAGGCGGATAACTCAGTGTGACTGTTGCACCCGTCCCACAATGGAGTCTGAGCCGCCGCCAATAAATCATAAAATCTCTTCACCTCCGGATTAGGATCCTCCTCTGCATTGTCAGAGTCCCCATTACCTGCTTGGTCATTATGTTCCAGCATACGCCCGGTGGAGGGTCCAACATGATCCATCACCATTTGTTCTATGTTGTTGTACGTATCCCTGTTTCCTCCAACCTCGTAGTAAGACTGTTGCACGGTTACGTCTGACGGTCTACGCGGTAACTGCTCACCATGGTTGTACCAGCAGTGGTATGTTTCCATGAACCCTTTCTCAGTTAGGTGGCACATGACATCATCCGCGTATTCAAAACTCATGCATTTGCACCTTGAGCACGGACAACGGATCTTCTGAGTCACTTCAAATCCAGGCGTGTTTGCCGTAGCGAACGGAATGAACTCCAACAGCCCCATCATAAACTCCTCAGTCACTCGCCGATTACGATCTAGTCGGTTGTACATCCATCGCCGATTTGCCGGTACCTCCATTTACAATATCTAACAAGCACGATTTCTGTTACTTTAAATTATTGTAATTTTATTTGACTGTCGGTTGTAAATCACTCCCTATCTCTTTGATGTTGCAAATTGGTGGGGCCCTATCCCATTCGGGATGAATATGCAACCAACTGTAACCCATCTCTGTTGTATGTGGTCTATCTTGTGTCGTTCATGTTCATTTAAAATTTCGGCAGCATTTCGCATTAGTCCCCGAGTACACAGAGATACGTACGGTATGAAACACCGCACGCAGACATGCACCCTGGGGACAATACGAAACACCATAACCGAAATTTTATATGAACATTCAACGTCTTAAGATAGACTATATACAACATTGATGGGTTACGCCCTACTGGTTACAAATTCATACCAAACTGTCCAACTGGGACAATTCAAGATCCAACACAACACGGTACATTAGCCGGTTGTTTTGAAACTTGAACGGGAATCTAATGGGTTCACACACGACTAAACTCTACATTATTAAATCATGAGTTTCATTTTTTAAGTTTCCTAAGAAAGGGAGCCTGTCAAAATTTTGGCAGAGTCTCCCCTGTAAACTGGACATTTCCCAAATTTACGAACAACCTATTACATACATAAAACTTTCCAGAAATGATAAATATACATACCATACGTATTGTATATGATATTCAGAGTAATGAATACGATCGAGAGACAAGGTTATCAGTACATAAAACCAATGCCTAATGAGCTCTGCTCTCCACTAACAAACAACATTACACATGCATAAAGAATCATGTTATCAGCACACAAAACCAATGCCTAATGAGCTCTGCTCTCCACTAACACACAACATTACACATGCATAAAACATCATGTTATCAGCACACAAAACCAATGCCTAATGAGCTCTGCTCTCCACTAATAAACAACATTACACATGCATACAACACATTATAAACACATTAAAACCAGTTCCTAATAAGCTTTGCTCTCTACTAACTCGCAATAATTGACATGCATACATATATCGAGAAAGTCAGCGTTAAGGGATTACCTAGAGAAAAAAGTCGGCGATGAATACGGAGCTGAAGAGAGATGATCAGAGACCACGCGTGATTTATGGAGTCTGCATGACAAACCAAGAAGTCGTTAGACACTTACAAGTAGCAAGGAAACTAAACAAAGAGAGACACACAAAGCAAATTATAGATTACACAGCAACGACTTTTTAGTGATCTAGACACTTGGGATCCACGTGAGAATGAGTCCATGAGACACGCAACAGAGACTACATTTGCATTATTAAACATTCTAAAGAAATTTATAGAAGTGATCAACATGCAAGCTCAAGTATGCATTTGAAGTCTTATAATCTTGATTTCCAATTATCTAGTATGCATTTGAAGTGTTATTAGTTATATTTCTATGTTTTCTTAAGTGGTCCTGCATATATTTACTTTAAGTAGGAAAAATGGGTCAATTTAACATTTTTAAGTGCTATGCCCTAATTATAAAAGCAAGATGAATAGCAATCTAACATTGCTCCTTAGGGTTTTGGAAGCTGACTTGATTGACAATGCAAAGGATAATAGAAACACAAATATGTTTGTGTTCACTCCTTTCAATAGTCAAATTTGTTGTACGTGTCTACATTTGTTGGGGCTTTATAGCGATATTGCAATGAGAGAGAGAGAGAGTTAGTGGGAGCATGGTATGCTTATTTACACAATGATTGCTCCCGTGGCTCCTAAATTTTATGAAGAGAAAGAGATGGCAACAATTTTGAAATTTTAAGAACCCCTAAGAGAATTTATTAACACTAAACAAGGATGGTAGTAATAGAATGAGAATATAGAAAGATATGAAAAGCGGGATTAGTTAAGTCGATAAGCTTAAAAAGGCAACAAAACAAATAACCTACGTGAGTGTTAAGATGTTGTTTTTAATATTGCTATAACAATGTATTAGTTTAGATTAATTTTTTAAAAGTATCAATTTAATTATAATTTAATTTGTAGTTCAATTACAATTCATTTAAAGCAGTATATATTTTGTTGATTTAATGGTCAATCCAAATCATAATAAAAATGTTAGCTTCTACTCTCTTTTTCCATCCTTAGGAATGAAGGGAGTTCAAATCAAGTGGGTGACATTAATTTTAATGAAGGGTCCAATGATATCTTGCACCTAAACATACATTTAGCCTAAACATATAGCTTATTCAATTCAGATTCATTTAGCCTAAACATACAACTCATGTATACATATTATTAATGAATCAATCAACTAAAAAATATTATTTTTCAACACCAGCCAGCAGCAACAGAGAGAAGAACAAACATATACAGCTCATGCTTATTTATGAACAGCAGCCAGCAACAATAGAAAAAGAATCAATCAAAACAGCTCATGCTCATGTAAAAGCCAAAGCCAATCAAAACAGCATCAGCAATATACACAGAAAATGAATCAATAAAAAAAAACATAACATAATTATTTTTTAGTCTTCAACAGCAGCAGAACAGAGAAGAGAAACAACAATGCTACGCAAGAAAATGAAAATCAACTAACAATTATGCAAAAAGAAAAACTAACCTAGACAGAAACAGAACCTGTTAAAGAGGCGACGTGGTGGTCTCTTTCTGGTCGACCGGAAGAAAGAGGGGGGAAGGAGATAAAGAAGACGACCTGCCAGCCAGGAAGAGAAGAAGTGAGTTCAGTTTATAGAATTAGGCGCACCTTTGCTTAACTTTTGTTTAATAGAAATTGGAAAGTTTCTATCTGCTATAGAAATCTATTTTTAAATCTAACGAAACAAACTTAAGCTTTTGACAAGTACTAAGCTACTTCCACGAGTGGTTAGAGTTCAAACAAATCTGATCAGAGTTAAAAACAAATTTTCAGTACTCGCTCTGATGTAGAACTTTTATTAAGAGAGGGTATTGACCTATATGGCAAATGAGAAGCTGTATATGATAAGTTTTCAATGTTTGGAATTGCTGATTGATATTGTACTGATAGAACTACCTGTAGGCTACAGTAGAATTATCTGCCAATGTATACTAAGTACCTAATCATGCGCAATCTATTTATATAATCTACATGTGCAATGGAAGTATTTGTTATTGTCCACGTTTCTAATAAATCTGCTAGTCAGGCGGTTTAAACTTTGAGAAAAATAGTTCCCACTTACTTGGAAAACTCAATTCTACTAAAACTCAATTCTCACTGTAACGTATACTAATTCTGGTTAGTTCTTTTACAGTACCAGTTTGTTGGAGAAACCAAAAGAAGGATAATGTTTTAACAAAATCAAGTTTTAACAAAATCAAGTTTACTCTTAATCAAATTTCATAAAATAATTCTACCGATCGCTCCAAAACTATGTAAACATGTAGCGTGTTTGGTTCACCTGTCTGACTTATTGGGTGAAAAGGTGCATTAATAACACACATTTAAAAGAAAAACTAAAGAAAAAAAAAAGAATAACAACATTTGACATATAACGGATGCTCAAAAGCATGCTGATATCACTTCTTTATATTTAAACAAAAAAACTATGGTGCACAATCATCATAATGTGTTAACAGTACCATACAAATCACAATACAAAAAGGAACTAGAATTGCAGGAGGTATTCCTCCTCCCAGCAATGATGATGATTTCTTCATCTGTTTAAGAGCCAAATCTTAGGAGAAATCAAAGATTGCAGGCAAAAGAAATCCAAGAAATCACCAAAACTTCTAGGCCTGTTCTTGATAATTAAAATGAATGTTGTGATAAGCTTCATGATAAACCCAAAGCAAGTGAACTGTTAAATTGTCACTATGCAGTGCAGAGAATTATAACTAACACCTCTATTTCCCTCTCTTTCTGCCATAAAACACAGACTCAGGTTATTTTCTGCCTTAGGCTTCATTCTTCTCCGTGTTATCTTATTGTAACCACTTCAATAACACACATCTGAGTGGTATAGAGCCCCCAAGGCATTACCTAGCTTTAGAAGTCAATTTTCAAAGTAATATACTTTATTCATACTTAAGTAAAACATGTCTACTATACTAACCTCGTAACACTATACCACATCAAATATTAAATCAGATACACCTTATTTAGACCATCCTTGTTTATGTCTCAAAAATTAAATTTTGGTATCACAAAACAGCATGACCTAAGAAAATAAATTTCTGTTACTCACTATATTGTACACGGATCATGTCAACTCTTTTTTTTTCTTTCATTTTTCATTTGGCAAAATAAACTAATGATAATTCCCAGCCATATAAAAATCAACAGAAACGAACAAAAATGTGAAAATGTAAAAACTTTGGGTTCGTTTTTCCTTTAGGTCCACAGAATAAATGTGAAGCAGCAATCAATCAACCATCCAAGCACAGATAAGGCTGAGAGATAAGCCACTCCTAGTGCTCACACATACACACTGACCACACCACACTAAAAAAATAAAATAACACATGATTTTAACATACTTATATTTATATATACATATACACACACATCTGTTTTCCAACTTTGTCCTCCCAAAAAACCACTCACTGCGCATATGTTAAAATTGCAGAAAGCACAAATGAACAATCAATGTAACAGAATAGGAGACAAGAGAGATGAATTCGAGTTTCAAGTGGGAAGAATTAAAGACAGACGGAGGGAGGAACGAAGGGAAGAGAAAAGAATGTTTACCTGGGTTTCTCGAAGAACCTGAGTGTCAAACCGCCGGTGGTGCGACGCGCGACGGTGCTAGGCGGCTCGCCGACGAAGCTATATCGGAGACAGCGCTGGAGGGCGACGCGAGGGAGAGGGAAGGGCTGAGTCTGAGAGGGAAAGCAGATTAGGGTTAGGGGAAATGATTTGGGGGGAGGGAAAGCCCCTGTCTGTCGAGTTAGATTAAAATATTAGCGACGGAACCCACACCGTCCCTAAAAAAGTCACTAAACTGGCAGATATAGCGACGGAATGAAATATCCGTCACAAATTAGTGACGGAATACAACAGTCGTCGCTAAATTTGGTTACTTTTAGCGACGGCGCACAATATCCGTTACAAAATAGCGACGGCTACGCAAATCCGTCCCTAATCTCCTGAAACGTAGCGACGGTGGAAACCCACCGTCACTAAAATCAATTATTAAAAGAAAAAATTGGTGGGAAACGAAATCTATAGCGACGGTCGAACTAATCCGTCACTAATTACGTCACTAATTTCCACAACACTAGCGACGGCAAGATTCTCCGTCACTAGCATTGACGGTTCACAGCGACGTCTCAACACCACCGTCGCAAGTACAAACCATAGCGACGCGTCAAGACCGTCGCTGGACTTGGAGGGAACATTAGCGACGGTAGTTCACCGTCGCAACTGTTTGCCGCCAACTTAAAACCCAGGCGGGAAACAAAAAATGCTGGAGCTAAAATATAGCGACCATGATAGCGACAGTTTCGACAAGGATTAGCGACCGCGTTGTGTAACGGTCGCTAATACAGTCGCTAACAAATTCTGGGGTCCTTTTTTGGTGGGGTGGTCGCTAACGCGGTCGCTATTTAGCGACGGGCCTTTGTGGTGGCTAATTTGTGGTAGCTGTTCAGGGTTTTTTTAGTAGTGATTTAAACCCAATTGTTTTAATAACCCAACATTATCTTTAACAAAAAACCACCACCTCCTTCACCAAAACAACAACCCCAAACTTCCACCACACTCCAATAACAACCCATTCCCACCTTAAACTACCATACCTAACCCCCTTCAACTTAAACTAACCCAAAACCCATAAACAACATGGGAAAAGGCCAAAGGAAGCTTACCACCGCCACCGTTGATCACCACCGCCGGAGCCGCCACCACTGTTTTCCCCCCTTTTAGTTCTCTTCTTTCCTTTTCCCCCTTAAATCTCTTTTCTTTTCTCTAACTTTCTTTCTTTCCTTCTTTCTTCAAAATTTTAGATTTTTGGGTTATTTTTTCCATTTCTGGTTATGAGCCTCTGAATGAGGCCCACGTTGTTTAAAAAAACGAGAAAAGTTTTTGTATTAACAGGAACGAAAATAGTCAAGTTATATTTCTTTGCGTTTGACATTTACTAATGTGACTATGGTAGCTTGTTTGGTAAAGGCACATTTTAGTTACCAGAGGGGGGTAGGTTCAACACCCAGCTACCCTTAGTTTTTCATGATTGTCTTAATGGTAAGTGCAAGATGGGACTTGGGTTCAAGACCCACTTATTACATTCTTGTCTTATTATTATTATTTTTGTTTCTTTTCTCTTTGTTTCCATTATTATTTGTGTATTAATATTTCTCTTTGCCTATTAATTATTATGTATAGGAAATGCTTGATCTTTTTAGTTACATTAAAGTTTTATTATTTATTTATTTATTTATTCATTATTACTTACTTGTGTTATTTAAGCCTTTTTAAATATATTTTGTTCTTTCTTTCTGCTTGTTAGCTTGTAAAAATAAATTAGTAACAAACACATAAATAAGTAAATGAAATAGGTTATTAGTCTAATTTTGGGACTTTATTTTTCTCTAGAAATCAATATAAGTTTTCTTAGAGATATTAAATATAAAACAAAAATACCAAAATATAAATATCTTTTTATAGTAAAATGTCACAGAAAAATATTATAATAATATCGTGCAAAGTACTTTGCCTATATCAATGTTATAAGATTTTTGAAGGTTTATACACATGCGAATTTTATTTGTCTTGTATATTCCCTTCTTCACAAGCTTTATAAATTTAAATTAATTAGGATTGATAGCTCAAATTATTTCCAAAAATAAGAACTATGTAACCCTAATTTCTCGCTACGCTTAGGAGCGGGAATAGTTCATGCCAGGACCATTTTCCTTTTATTAATTTTCATGTGTCGTCGTTTTATTCGATTAACTTCACCCTGTTACTATTTTACTACAAAAAGGTTAATTTAGACGAGACGTCTTGTTAGCCTTCTCATATTACCAAAATCTTTTATTTAAATAATATTTCTTATAAAGAGATTAATTTGGATAAGAAATCCTGTTAATCTTTTATTTTATTTAATTAACTTTATTTTATCTTATCCTATTTAACCTTACTTTGTTTTAATCTCTAAATTTTTATTACAAATTAAGATTAAGTTGGATGAGACGTCCTGTTAATCTTTATTTTTATTATTTTATTTTTAATTATTATTATTATTACTATTTAGTTAAATTGTTTGATCTAAGATTAATTTGGACAAGACGTCCTGTTAACCTTATTTCAAAAATTCCTTTGTCCATGTTGTTTGTTCCTTTTCTCGAGAAGTTAAATTAATTTCTAGGCTATTTCTAAATGTGGGCGATCAATTTGAGGTAACTGTTTTATAAAAGGAGAGTGTGAGGTGCTAATACCTTCCTCACTTGTAATTCGACTCTCGAATTTAAAATCTCGTTCCTTTTATGACCAATGCTTTTAAAAAGGTTTTCTTGGTATTTTACCTTTTAAAATTATTAGTGACGACTCCCTGTTTTTTTGAAAGGATTTCAAAACCGTTTTCTTTTATCTCTTTCAGTTGGCCTCCCGCTGCGATCCCGGTCGCGACAATAACGATGGAGACGTGTTGTTACTATTACTTAACGTAGCGATAGAATAAGCCTGTCGTCGCTAAGGTTGGGTTTCTAAACTAACAATAGCGACGACATAACAGTCGTCACTAATATGGGAGTGTGAATATATATTAGAGACGCCCATCTGTCATTACTTTTGTTTCTTTTATTGATTTATTTTTATTTTTTACAAGTATTTTAGCAACGCCCATTTGACCCGTCGCTAAACTAGTCTCTGGTCCTTTTGGTTTTTTTTTTATAGTTTTTTTGCTTAATTTTGCCTGATTTGGTGTAATAAGTTATAACGTTAAATTCTAATGTAAAATGTATGATAATTTATTTACAAATAAATGAATAAAATCACTAAACAAGTGAATGTCAAAATTGTTATATAACATGTAAAAAGAATAGCATAAATATAAAAGAATATCAAGTGGAATGAGGAGAGGGAATGGAGAAGAAGGCTGTTGGGGTTGGGAAGAAATAGACAAAGGAGGGCCAAGGCGTGTGAAGTTGTGCAAACATATCCTCATGTTGGCTTAATGCCTTTTGCATGATCCATCGCTCCTCTAACATTGTTTATTAGAGAGCTATTATTTATGCTCTTTTCTTAATAAGCTCCTTGTTCAGGTTCTCGACATAGTCTAGCAGAGGATTCGACAAGGAAAGATGGTGTGAGCAAGACACAAACTCCTTAGCGAGTTATCTAAGGCCAAACATGCTTTATTTCTTATTTTTACCTCTAACAACCTTTAGGTAAAGATTTTTGTTGTTCGTAGAAGAGAGGATTGATGCTTACCCATCTAACTCGTCAGTTGTATGTGTAGCAAGTTATACCTCCATCTCTGCCCTTTTTGCGTTATAGGTGTTAAAGGTTCCATCCCAAAACCAATTGGCAATGGTTAGAGTTTCCCAACAGGTATTTAAGCCATGTGAAATATCATGAGGCAGGCAATGTGGGACTTCCAACACGCCCCCTCCAACGAAGCCTGCCAGACCAGGCAAAGGGTAATTTTTGACCCACAACGAAAGGGCAACTCTTGGCCTATAAGAACCGGAAAGAATGCTCTAGCTCTGATACCATGTTAAAGGTTCCATCCCAAAACCAATTGGCAATGATTGGAGTTGCCCAACAGGTATTTAAGCCATGCGAAATATCACGAGGCAGGCGATGTGGGACTTCCAACACTCCCCCTCCAACAAAGCCTGCCGGACCAGGCAAAGGGTAACTTTTTGACCCACAATGAAAGGGCAACTCTTGGCCCATAAGAACCGGAAAGAATGCTCTGGCTCTGATACCATGTTAAAGGTTCCATCCCAAAACCAATTGGCAATGGTTAGAGTTGCCCAACAGGTATTTAAGCCATGCGAAATATCATGAGGCAGGCGATGTGGGACTTCCAACACGCCCCCTCCAACGAAGCCTGCCGTACCAGACAAAGGGTAACTTTTGACCCACAACGAAAAGGCAACTCTTAGCCCATAAGAACCGGAAAGAATGCTCTAGCTCTGATACCATGTTAAAGGTTCCATCCCAAAACCAATTGGCAATGATTGGAGTTGCCCAACAGGTATTTAAGCCATGTGAAATATCACGAGGCAAGCAATGTGGGACTTCCAACACGCCCCCTCCAACGAAGCCTGCCAGACCAGGCAAAGGGTAACTTTTTGATATTTCGTTGGAGGGGGCGTGTTAGAAGTCCCACATCGCCTGCCTCGTGATATTTCGCATGGCTTAAATACCTGTTGGGAAACTCCAATCATTGCCAATTGGTTTTGGGATAGAACCTTTAACATGGTATCAGAGCTAGAGCATTCTTTCCGGTTCTTATGGGCCAAGAGTTGCCCTTTCGTTGTGGGTCAAAAGTTACCCCTTGCCTGGTCCGGTAGGCTTCGTTGGAGGGGGCGTGTTGGAAGTCCCACATCGCCTGCCTCATAATATTTCGCATGGTTTAAATACCTGTTAGGCCACTCCAACCATTGCCAATTGGTTTTAGGATGGAACCTTTAACAATAGGTTTCCTACATATTTCAAACAATAAATATCAACAAACTATATGTTCAAAGTTTTAAATGTTTTCAAAATTTTAGTGGATGTACATAGAAAAAACTATAATTTTAAAAATCTCATCAGAGTAACTAGAAAGAATCGCATCTTACTATCAAAATTATTTCCCTAGGTTACTTGCCAAACTCTAATGTATAATTTTAAATTTCAATGGTAAGTAATTAACTTACCGCAATATCTCGGGCCTTATCATTAACCCTATTGCTAACCTTATTCTTCTTAGTTCGCTCCATAAGGTCAAAGGCCATGGGGGCGGTGCGTCTCCTCGGCCTGTAAAATATAAAACAATATTTATTAACAATTTATTACAAGGAGAAATTACTAGTTAGCTTTAATTATTCAACATAATGCTTACCATTTTCTTTTTATGTGCAGCCATAGAAATAAAACTGCTAGTGTAAGTGGATGTGTTGACATCAACTTCTCGGTTATCCTTGTTCCTCCCAATAATATGCATGAACGACTTCTCCTACCATTCTTGCACATCCCCTCCCATTGGTTGTCTCCAATCCAATCAGGCTTTGCGTAGCCTTTACGATATTTGTGTAAAATACTTTTGATGAGTTTAAAGGCCTTATGGGGGGTCTAAGGTTTAGAGTTTATGGTTTAATTGCTATTTTTGTATTTTAAGTTTGACCTTGTTGATTTTGACTAAAGTTTGTTGTTTCTCTATTTTTAAAAGTCTGTTGCTGTTTTTATGTAAGTCTGTTATTGTTTTTATTTTAAGTATGTATAGTTATGTTTAATTATTAAAAGTAAAAAAATCTATAAATTGAGTAAAATTATGTTTAAAAATAAATAAAATAAGATGGAATATCGCAATATTATGATTTATAACTTAACAAAAGTATTATTATTCTTATTATATTTCTTTTCAAAAATAAATAATTATTTTAAGAAAGTATGGTAAATTTATTTAGTGTAATAAATTTTTAAATGGTTAGTTTGATATGATATAAATAGTTCAAATATAAATAGATAACTTGTTTCAAATAAGTCTAGGAAAATTTACTTATTAAAATATATACTAGAAATAAATTTGAAAAACTATTAAATAACATACGTTTACATAATAAATCTAAATAAAATAAAAAATACTATTCTCAAAATCCATACAATATCCGGTAAAAAACCCAGTATCTTAATTAATCTTTGTCGTTTTTGGGACAAGCAGGCACTATAGGCCATATACATGGTACTCAAATCTTGTGTCATTCCTTTGGATTTTCATATATACAATGACACAAAGGACCATGGGCATGTATATATATACTCTTGGGTTAGGTGGAAGAAACTAGTGATAAAACATTAAAAATTGGAGGAGCCAAAAATATTTTACTCACATGCACATACGTGCGCACGCACGCATGCACAGACACACATATGCATAAACACATACACATATACAAGTGAAAACTCATATGAGAAAGTATTTTATATGAGAATGAGAGGATTAAATATTAATCATTAATTTGATGTGGATAGTCAAGATAAAAACATGTGAGTTTTTTTTATAAAAAACGTTACTTGGTTTCTTTAAATGATCACATGATCTAAATTATCTTTTGATCCCGACCATCTATGTGGTTATACAGTACAAATTGAATCATCTTTCTTTCATAAAAGAAATCTTTATCACATTATATGTCATGCGTATATATATTTTTGTTTTTGTAAGATTATTTTTTAATATATATTATATTTAGAAAATATAGTTGAAGTTAATTATGATTTAAGTAGCCAAAAGTAGTTGGTTCTGCTGGTTTATGTTTATAAAATTACAAATTCAAATCGCATCGATATAAGAACTTTGTTGATAGGTGATCTTTAAACACATTTGTAAGCGTTAAAATCAAGCCTTAGACATGATTTGGTCATAGTGAGTCAAAGAGACCCGACCCATCTAAACTTTTACATAGCCAAAAAAAATAATTTAGGCAAAATACATTGGCAATAAAAGTTACCCTGTCATTTGACCATAGTATCCTAATTTAATGAAACAATTAATTAACTTTTATAATAATTACTTTAAAATATTGTGTAGAGTAATGGTTATCTTGAAATTATTGGGTTTTATCTTTACATGAAAAAACATAAAAGTAATAGATAAATGGTATTATTAGATGTTACTTAATTATTACTAGAGAAATAAATAATATATTAATATATTCTTTTATTTGTATTTTAATTACAAGAAATTTATTCATCAATAAGGTTTTTGAGTAAAAAATATAATAATAGCACAATAATTTAGAAGATACTCTTATAAAAAATAGACAATCAAATTTCTATAAATGAGGGATGAAATGTAGCAGTATAACTTCAAATTATTGCACTCTTAATAACCCTAAATTGAATAAGTACCTAATATAGAAGGTAATATGTTATGTTTATCACTAGAGGAATAAATGACCTATTAATGTACTTATCTATTTACATTTTAATTATAAAAAATGTATTCATTAATAAGGTATTTTAGTAAAAATAATAATTAATAGAAAAATAATTTAAAAAACGGTGTCATAAAAAATAGATAATTAAAATTCTTCAAAAATATCTTATATAAAAGGGTGAATATAGTAACTTCAATCAATTATTGCACTAATAATCTAGATTGAATAAAGGGATGGATGGTCCCGACACTTAATATATTCATATCATACATTAATTATGTTGGCATGTGCGGACGTATGGTATGAACTTTGAATCTAATAATGAGTTTTAGGAATAAATTACTTAATAAAAATTATTAAATAATATAAAAATTAATTAAAATTGCAATAAAGTGTACCAATGAAATTTCATCTATTATATAATGAGTTTATTTAATTTTTACAACTCAATACATAATCTTAAATTTTAAAAAATAAATTTTAGTTAAAATTAACATTATTACAATGCTATATGATTTCCTAAACTCTACATAATTTTTAATACGTTTTTAATTTTAATCTCTTATTTTATACAAAGTTACATTGGAACTAAAAATGCAAACATATGGATACCGATTCTACGGCGTGAAGAAAGACACGTAGAGTAAAATTCATTATAGTTTGCATCAAATAATGTCTAATCCAATCATAAAAATTAGTTTAGTCCAGGATAGATCAAAATATGCTATCGTTCCCTCCCGGGTCAGAGAGGGTCCCACAGTACCTCTCATCCCTTTAATTTAGTAGATAATGATTCTCTATTATCCCGTCAGAAACGGTTATCTCCCTTACTGGACTTGGGCCTAGATTTCCCTTTTTACAAGTGTATAAATACGGCCTATAGGCTCACATTGTAATCTAAGTGACACATCTTGAGAAATAATATACCTGATTCCTAGGGGAATTCTCTAGGATTTTTGTGCTTACCACTCTCTATGTGAACATTTTGTCGCTTAATGTGGGGCCCGGTAAAACGGTTTCTACTCACAAATCCTAAAATCAAAAAGAGCTGATCGTTTCCGCAAACACAAGGGGGTCTCCACCCACATCATCCCTTTCATCCTCGCCACCTCCTATATCACAACCTCATTGTTAGAATCAAGCGATTGAACCAACGTTTCGAACATTTGAAGAATCGTGACTTGGGACTTTGTGATCTACACTCTTTCTAGATAAGTACCTATGTGCTTTTAATTTTCACTAATCCCGATTCTCACTATTCCATAATTAATTTTCAAATAATGCTGACTATATGTGGCTAATGAATCCAAACACAAATTTATATTTCATAAATAGTTTAACAATTATGCCTGTTAGATTTCTATATTTTACTTCTAAAAAATTAATGCTAATTCAATATTATATATATATGCCTGCGAGATACGGGAAGTAATATGCGTATCTCAGTAGATTACAAATAAAAATGGTATTTCAATATATCGCACACCAAATTCCTTTCGATTAATATGTGCATGGTGGGAAAGATTGCAATTAAAAAAAACTGTTAAGCTCGGAGCGGTGCCCACGACGCAGGTGATTAAAATTAATCGGTTCATAAAATTAGCGATATTAAAAGATTGAATTTGGCGTAACCGTTACAAAAAGGATTGCAATATCCTGTGCCCATGGCAGATTTCTCGCTTTCTCTTTCAATTTATACTAGTTAATTGTTATGGGCAACTTCTAATTAAAAATTATTAAATTCAAAACTGTTTATAAACGTAAAAGCAAATGGCATAAAGAATCTTCTGTGTATCTCTCATTTTTATCCCTGGTCTAGGTGGTTATTAGGCACGAATTAAAATCAAACGCGTGGCCTCCACCGATGGCAATTTGCGATAGCTATGTTGGTCGAAAATGGCACTGGGTTTGTTATAATAGATTAAAGTAAAAAAGACGGTAACAGCTACGAAAAAGAAAAGAGCATATATGCATATTTGTTGGCACTGACGGGCGGCTAAGACAGATCCTCTGAGGCCTGTATATCCTCCATAATTTCGTATTGGTGTCTTCTTGGATGCTTGGTTAATATGCAAGAGGCAATTGCCCCTACTATATTATGCACAGTTATCTGCCTGTTGTTTCTATCCCATCATTCTAATATTCCATTTGCATTTTTCCTGTAATTGTCTGCGTTATCAGACTCATGCATGCACTGACACGCCAGTTAGGAGGGTACCTCAGTTGTCGATCCTTCTCATCCAACCCAAAAACTATCTTTGAAACAACGTTGAAGAATTCTTCCTGCTTGACTACAGGAGATAGCGTTATGGTGGCCTATAACAGTAAGAAACATTACATAGATATCATAGAGACCAAGCCTGACAACGTCATATAACATAGCGATAGTGCATTCGATGCTATTACCTGGCATATTTTTTTACGCTATTCCATTTCATACCGCACATTGTATCAACATATTGATGCTATTATAAATTATTTACGTTTCCCTTTACAATAGTGGCAAGTATATATATAACAAACCTGGTTCCATGCAACCATAACCATAGCCTCAAAATTAGGCCCTCTGTCCGTTATTTCCAGTAAAGACTCTTAGCAAACTGCAGCAATAACTTCACATATCTTGGCGGGGTTCGATCGCCAAAATTGTTGCCCACTGTAATACTAGTATTATGAAAAAGCTTTCTAACTCGAGAATGAAGTATACTTGCTGAAGAATCCTCCCAAGCTTAACGGGAGCTTGTTCTTGGCGTTTTGATGCTGTTATTGTTCTCAAGTGGGGACCAGAAGACTGCAATAGTTGATCCAAACGCAGAGCTTTCTCAGAGTCTCACGGTGGAAGACGACGCATACCAGGAGTAAAGAAAACTGGTCCATCATACTGAAGCTTATTTTTCTCATCAACTGTCGCAAGTTTCCGCTAAGAACCAAACTTTTAAACGTTGAAACCTTTAAGTCCTCAAAGAATACTAATGGGTTCTCCTAAAAATGATAACACAAACACAATAAAACCCGTTAGCGATGCAGTTACTGTCAATTCAGAGATTGTTTTCCATAATATTCTCTCCTCAGCAGAAGCCAACATGTAACGTTAACGATGATGTTTCCCATTCTACTCGGTGCATTGATCTCGATAACTATATGGACAACACCTGACATCACACTCGCAAACTTGAATGGGTGGCTTCTAAGCTATCCAGTGGTGTATTTGTTTAGCAAGGAGCATATGGCCGACGCCATTTATAGTCTCTCCACCAAATATCTTCATGTCTTTCAAGTGTTTGTTTGCAGGAATAATACTCTCAAGAAAGAGACTCGAGCTGAAGAATGTTAAGCTTTTCAATGACGTATGATCTAAGCATGTGAGGAGGTAATGAAGAATGGGCAAAGGCTCTTTTGGCTCATATGTAGGCTGAATATGAGATGTGCAAATGCTTGAAAGTCGTTAAGATGGAGGGGCCGGTTGATGATTAGCCACATCTACTACTCGAGCTGCCTCAAACCGAGCAAGCCCAACCTTCGCCTCAACCATCATGATCCACGGCGCCTCTCGGCCTTTGATTGTCAGAGAACAATCGCGATGAACAGCTATGAAACCTCACCATGAGCAGCACTTACACTAAAAATTAGTTAACCTATATATTCTTTTATATTTTCTCAAGTTTACAGGTCCAAGCTCCTTATTAATTTCTTAGGCACTTTGAATCTCATCCCCATAAATATCGAGATCGTCATCCTTTTTCAAAGTCGCAACATGTGTCTTATCTGGGGCCAATTTTGAGGCCTAAAAATACTACCTCAGACGTCAAAGAGAGGGGTAAAATTGTGAATATCATAAAGCTTTATAGTCAACAAGGAAGGGGTCTGGATCTTCATGAGCATGTTTATCTAACATTCTGTTAATGATTGTCTATCTGGGGCCCAATATCAAACTGTTCCACTTTTTGTGTCGGCTCTATTCGTAAAATTTGTCAACGAAAGAAGTACCGAAAAAGATTCTTAAATTATAATCACCTTTTAGGAGCCAACGACTCCATCGCATATGTTGAAAATACTAAAGAACCAGCACAACGTGCTCCTCGATGTCCCTCTTCTACTGGTTCCTATACTCCGTTATAAACTTCACTATCAGGATTGAAAGTTTGAAGAATGCTTAAATAATGTTTAAAGAATTATCACTGAAAATCCTGCCCAATACAATAACTTCCTTATCATAAGTCAAGACAGAGCTACACACCAATTCTTTACATACTTGGGCCGGGGATATTTGAAGGCAAACCACTTAATAGACAAGGGAATATATGTTAAGACATACTTTAGATTTCCAAGATTGCGTGGTAAAGAGGGAAGAAAGCGAGAGACCTGAGTAATGTACGTTTACTCAGTGCACGACTCTCATACGTGAACAAAATGAGAGACTCGAGTAATGTAGTTTACTCGGTGCACAACTCTCATACGTGAAGAAAACGAAAATCCCGAACGCGGACTCGATCCCTCGACATACGTTTTGAAGACTTGAATTCGTTCAAGTATTACAAAAAGTCCGAGCACGGAGTCGATACCTCGACATACATTTTGAAGGCTTGAATTTGTTCAAGTATTACGAAAAGTCCCAGCGCAGAGTTGATCCCTCGGCACACGTTTTGAAGGCTTGAACTCGTTCAAGTATTACGAAAAGTCCAAGCGCAGAGTCGATTCCTCGACACACATTTTGAAGGCTTGAATTCGTTCAAGTACTAAGAAAAACTCGAGCACGGAGTCGACCTCTCGGCATACGTTTTGAAGGCTTGAATTCGTTCAAGTATTACAAAGAGCCCGAGCACAAAGTCGATCCCTCGGCATACATTTTGAAGGCTTGAATTCGTTCAAGTATTTTGAAAAGTCCCAGCGCGGAGTCGATCCGTCGGTACATATTTTGAAGGCTTGAATTCGTTCAAGGATTATGAAAATTCTGAGCGCGGAGTCGATCCCTCGGTACACGTTTTGAAGGCTTGAATTCATTCAAGCATTATGAAAAGCCCAAGCGTCGAGTCGATCCCTCGGCATACGTTTTGAAGGCTTGAATTCGTTCAAGTATTACGAAAAGTACGAGCGCGGAGTTGATCCCTCGACACACATTTTGAAGGCTTGAATTTATTCAAATATTATTAAAAGCCCGACCGCGGAGTCGACCCCTCGACATACGTTTTGAAGGCTTGAATTCGTTCTAGTACTATGAAAAGTCTAAGCGTCGAGTCGATCCCTCGGCATACATTTTGAAGGCTTGAATTCGTTCAAGTATTATGAAAAGTACGAGCGCGGAGTCGATCCCTCGACACACGTTTTGAAGGCTTGAATTTGTTCAACTATTACGAAAAGCCTGAGCGCGGAGTCGACCCCTCGACATACGTTTTGAAGGTTTGAATTCGTTCAAGTACTACGAAAAGTCCGATGGTGGAGTCGATCCCACGACATACGCTTTGAAGGCTTGAATTTGTTCGAGTATTATGAAAATCCCGAGCGCAGAGTCAATTCCTCGGCACATACGTTGTGAAACCTGAAAAGTGTTTAAGTACTAAAGGCCGAGTACGGAGTCAAAATCTACGCAATTCTGAAGCAAAGCCAAAGCAACCCTCGACAATCTTGAAGACAAGCCCGAGCACTAGCTCTCGACAATTTGAAGATAAACCCGAGCACAAACTCTCGGTAAATTTAAAGACAAGCCCGAGCATGAGCTCTCGGCATTTTGAAGACAAGCCCAAGCATGAGCTCTTAATATTTTGAAGATAAGCCCGAGCACGAGCTCTCGGTAATTTTAAAGACAAACCCGAGCACGAGCTCTCGGCATTTTGAAGACAAGCCCGAACACGAGCTCTCGGCAATTTTAAAGATAAGCCCGAGCATGAGGTCTCGGTAATTTTGAAGATAAGCCCGAGTACAAGGTCTTGGTAATTTTGAAGATAAGCCCGAGCATGAGCTCTCGTAACGCGTCCTTAAAAATGTAAAATACGCTAACGAGAGAGTGAAACTTGTGTGATATACGCTCACCCAGGAAATAACTTCTCAAAACTCTCAAGACCCAAGTGAGATATACCCGCTTTGAAGAAATCAAAATTATCTTCTTCAAAAATAAAGGCAAATGAGATCCTAAAACTCTGAGTAAGTAGCTCAAAGAAGAACCCCTCCTTAGAAGAACATCGTACAGCGAGGAAGAAACACCGCTCGAACCACCACTTGGATCACGACATGCTAACAGGCAAAAGGGAAGACCCATACCGAATGAGAGACGTCATTAGTAAATGAGCATACCGACTTGAAAAAGCATACCATTGTAAATCATAATCGAATGTAACGAGGGGTTTTTTCCCACTGGGTTTTCCCCCGAGAGGTTTTTTACGAGGCCCACCACAATAACAAATGAGACAAGTACAACTGAGCTCACCTTACGGAGAAATAGCAAAAGTTCAAGACCAGAAATCGTTTGGTATACAGCTACTCAAAATTGGTCACCTGACCCACTCGGGCCTGATCACTCGACAGCGGCTCATACACACTCCAGACGAATCTTTACCCAGCATCTAACATGGAGATGTCTCACACTGGCACTTAGCCATTTCGCTCGGGTGTACGCCTAGAGCTCGTGACTAGGGGGCTCCTGTTCCCTCCCGGGTCAGAGAGGGCCCCACGGTACCCCTTCATCCCTTTAATTTAGCAGATAATGATTCTCCATTATCCCGCCAGAAACGGTTATCTCCCTTACTAGACTTGGGCCTAGATTTCCCTTTTTACAAGTGTATAAATACGGCCTATAGGCTCAAATTGTAACCTAAATGACACATATTAAGAAATAATATACCTGATCCCTAGGGGAATTCTCTAGGGTTTTTGTGCTTACTACTTTTTGTATGAACAACTATCAAATTCGATAACCAAATGTCGGGTAGCTGAACCTACAAATTTAATAGAACTTAATTCGAGTCTAAGTCAACAAATATATAAAACCCAAAACATTTCAATCCTAGATGATTCGTTCGTTCTTCAGTGATTTGACAATTGGTTTATTTGAATTGTTTTAGATAATTAATATTGAAAGAAAAATTAACAGTCTTTGGAGTTAAAAGGAAAGAAGGTAAAATTCTAATGACAAGAGTGTATAAATTCATATAAAAAAGATGATAACAAAAACTAATTACATAAGTATTTATAAATTCTAATTAGTGACAAACTAAGAAACAAAATAATAAGCAACTAACTAATTGATAACCAGCTATCAACTTTAACATCCTATAAAGAGTATCTAGCTTGAAATATATACAACTAACATCAACATAAGAAAACCCATCAATTGTATGGGCATTAGTTACACTAAAAATTTGAAGAAAATTAGGAGGTTTTTTTTTGCTTTTTCCAAATAAAGAGCAAAGGCAATTGATTCTTTGGTTACTCCTCTTCTAACATCTCAGCTTATAGGACAACCAACTAATTTCCATAAGTTGAAGCATTTAAGATTTGGTTTCATGGTATCTCTTGGTGCTTCAATGTTATATAAAATTCCTGAAGTAGATTTTTCTTGGAATGATATTGCATTAGTGTGTGAACAATCTATTGGATAGTGCTTTGGATCAAATTTAGCCTTTAATTTTGAAAGTAAAGATCTTGATCATCATTTACACTAATCATCAATAGGCTTCTTTATACATGCAATATCATTATAACTTCGAATCCTTCATTCATGGCCTTGATAATTGATGCATCAGCAATATAGTCATTGTAATAAATTTCAGTAAGAGTGTAACCACAAGTGTAATGTCACCAACCTCTATCATGTAGGTATGGAACAAAATCCCCTGAAAGAAACATTCCAATTTAACCTTAGTTGTTGATGGTTTAGCCATCCTTGCAAACAATTTGTCCCATACATGGCTTGACATTTTGCACATAATATCTGCTTCACCTTAAAATCACGAACACCAAGTGTCTCATACAAATCATCTACAAGTTTCATACTTAGTATTCCCTTTTCTTTGACCAACCTAGTTCCTCTGCAAGTAGAGCAAGCCAATCTCCTCAAGTTGCCACATCGCTTGCACATCCCCAATGATCTGCATATAAAGGATCACAACATATATTCTCATCAGAACTATATTGTGTTATTATATCTATCTAAAAATCATAATTCTATTCCTTAGCTACAACAATTTTGTAATCCACCTAAAAAAATCTAGGGTTGACTTCATTATTAGTGCATTATATTTCAAGGTATGTGGAAGGTTCAATACCATCATGAGATTGTAACACAAGTTTCAAATTTCTACATTAGTAAAACCTCCAAAACCAAATTTAGTCTTGAGATGTATGATCAGTGAACTTACATGTCTATTGGCTCGGATAAAGCTGAAATGGAACAAAAATAAAAGATGGTTAGTTAAAACTACAGCACATAAAACATTGAATATATTACTTTTCACATCACTTCAATAGAATTAAAGAGCAAAACAATATATGCATTTCAGTTTTCCTCCGAAGGCCATAAAAGAAATGAATATATTACCAATGCTCAACCAGGCAACCCTAAAATAGGCTACTAGCCAATTAGCATTAGCCTTTAAGAATAAATTTGTTGTTCTTGTTTAACTATTTCCGATTTTCAAAATGGCAAGAGATTGAGACAAAAGATCTTAGCTGCTAATTGGTTTTCATATACATCAATAAAATATTTTATTTATACGCTATCTTAGCTGCTACGCATTTCCATAACTAGTGCCACTCATTATTGCAAATAACAGCCAACACAACATACCTGTAGAATTAATTGCTACTTTAAGAATGAAATAATATAACAACAGCCCATGAAAACAAACCAGTGATGGTAATATAACAAGTTCTTTATATCCCTGTCAACAGAACCCCAAGATTGAGCATCAAACTGAACAATATTCAGCTGTAAGTAAAGTCTCAAATCATGCTTTATAGCTTTATACCAGTATAGCTTTATGATGATAGTCATCAATCATCATCAACTAGCACAAGATCACTATCTTAGCAAGAAACCACTTCCGTAAAAGGAAGAAATATATATAATTAATTAAGAATTACTTTTCAAATCAAAACATAATCAACATTATATATTCTTTTTCTTACCTTTCTCAAATTTCTCAAGCTCCACATAATCCTTACTTGAGAGAAATGGTGAGGTATATCCTTTAAGCCAATCTTAAGTGCAAATAATTGCTTCCACTGTTTTGGTGTAAGGGAGCTACAATATGGATCTAATACTCTACCATCAGTACTAAAGGTTGATTCAAAAGCCATAATAGAGACAGGTATGGTCAATATCTCTCTTGCAATGCTAGCAAGAATTGGAAATCGACCAGAGTTCACCCTTCACCAAACTAAGACATCAAAATTCTCAAAACGATCTAAGGATTCCTCCAAGTACTTAGTCAACTCAGAATTGTTCCACCCACTTGATTGGTAAAATTGACTATAACCATAACGATCATCAGACATAGATTCTTCTTGAAAAAATTCACTATAGCCACAACGATCTTCAGTGACCTGAGATTCATGTGACTCAACACTAGACCCCCTAACCTACCATTATACTCCTCAAAAAGTGAATGCAAACAAGCTTCGACTTTCTCCTTCAAATCAATTGCCACAATAAGACCAAAAGCTTGGTCAACCAATTTACAAACTTTAGCTTGTATCTAGGATCTAATACAATAGCTATAAACAACATGTTTAAATTTTCATAATTTTTCCAGTACTCGTCATACTTTCTCTTCATCCTTATAGCCATTTCTCTCCCATTTACATCCCTAGACTGACACATTTGATTGATCTTTTTTCCAATTCCAAAATATATATTACTGGTCACATATGATGAACCATAAATGCATAAAGTAGCTTAATAAAAAGTCTCCAAAAATGGTAAGAGTGAGCGAACAAAGTCCCAATCTTCTTGTGTAGGAACACCCTTCCCTTTTTTTAACTCTTTGATATACTTGTCTTGCATCTCAAGTTCCTCAAATGTCTTTTGATGTTTCAAGGCAACTTCCAACATCAAAACAAACAAGACCCTTGTACTTAATGTCCCAATCAATACAATTCTTAAATTTTGTTAATCGATTCATAGAAGATCTAATGTATTTCATAGCAGCACGAATTCTGAAAATAGAGTCATTAATCTCCTTTAAACCCTCTTTTACTATCAAATTCAAAATATGCACACAACAATGCATATGAATGTAATCTTCTTTTTGAACTAACCCATTCCAAGATATCAACCTCTTTTTAAGATATTGAATTCCAATATCATTAGAAGAGGTGTTATCAGAAGTTTAATCCCCAACCTTCCAAGCAGTGTTTAACATTCTTTACCATCACCTCTCCTGAATGATTATCAATTTGACAAAAGTTTAAAATCTTCTTGTGCAACACCCGATTGTCATAAAATCGTCTCTGATATCATAAAATCATCTTGATCATCCATATTAGTCCTAGAAATTAGAGCACTAAAAAGTTAAGACGTGAGACATGTATAATCAAGTTAAGAAGCAAAAAAAATGATGTAATTTTCATTTGCGCAAACTGTATTAGAGAAATTAAACAGCCTAAAATATGTAGATCCTAATATGTTTTGGTCATACAAGGTTGATGAAAGAAATAGGTAAATATTCCAACTATCAAGATATGAGATGGAGGGAGTAAATGTAAAAAAGAAAAAGAAAAAAACTCAATACACAACAAATTCATAACTAAGTATAACAATCATTGGTCTTGATTAAAACACAAAGGTATATAACAATACTTGTCAAGGAAACAAACAAAAATATGTCGGTTGCACAACATGGGTGTCACAGGGGAGATAGAAACATGGGAAACTACATCCTAATAGAAACTTTTTAAATTCTGAACAAGGAAGGGAAGTAATAATGTACCACTAAACAAATGAAGGCAAAAATAGATTTTTTTTAAAAATTCACTCTTGCACCCCAATAGACTGTGTTGTCCTGCAAGTGACAGCCACACATTCAGAGTTTTGTTATTGTATATATCACATCCAACTTTGTTAACCAGGATTAACTCTAACATGAATGAGTTGGTGCATGGTGTGTATATATTGTGCAACAGGTTAGTCAGAATGTGTGCTCAAGGGAATATCATAGACAGAGAGAGACTCTGTACATAGTTGTTGTATTACACAGAAATTAAAAGCTTCTATCCATATATACATCTATCTGTAATGGATGAAAAGCATGACCGAAGACCAAATTATTTGATCGATTTCTCATTTTTCTGAAGGTTGCCTTATCTTGAACCAAATTCAACCACCTCTCATCTCTTATTCAATTTTGATCAATCTATTAAGTTTCTTTGTGACCAACTTAACATCATTTCATACAGCATCTAACCTAGAAAACTTGCATTTGAATATCATAATAAAAAACTATTTTCACTCTTCCCTTAATGCACACAAACTAAAGCTTTCCCACTTAAAGCTGAGCAAACTATATAAAATTGTTACGTTTCTTTAAATTGGTATTGCTTTTCATTTGCAAGTAACTTCACTTATTAGAAAATAAATGATTCCTCTTGGGCTTATCACCAAACACATCACAGACATAATTCAATTCTTGTATTACAACATATAAGAGTAACTTAAAATCATTCTAAAATAATATAAAATAAAAACTAAACAATTTCATTTCAATAAAACTAATAGAAATATTATTCATTAATAAATATGAGGATATAAGGTACCATGTCAAATATGATAAAAAAATTTCCTTATAAGCCAAAAGCCATTGGTGTTACCTTAGGTGTGAAGTGAAGCACCTCAGAGAGAAGCACCACCGCGAGCCGTGATTAAAGAGAAACGGCGAAGGTCGAAGCAGCACGTTGTTGGTGGTGGTGGAGCTGTGGATGTGGAGGGCACTAGGCTAGGGTTGACGCAAGGGAAAGTAGCGAAACTACGAGAGAGATAAAGGAGCTCAATGTAAATCCAGATTTGAGAATGAGGAAGAATCTGTTTGAGAATTTGGATAATCTATTTTATATTTTTTGATCCATTTTATGTTTTAGTAAATCCGGATTTCAAAAATTTGTTCTAATTTTATAAGATATGGATTTTGTGGATCCAATTTTGTTTTCAGACAATGTAAATCAAGTTTTTAAAAATCTAGGTTTTTTTAATATAGTTTAGATTAGGATTAAGTTTGGATATGGAATGTAGTTTTTTTTGCACACCCCTAGATATGGATTAACGAGGTTGAGGAGCAAGGGAATCATAAAAAAATAAAAGACATTGAGATGATGTATGCAAACGATGCAGCGGTGTGGGGAATATATGAATATTTTATTTTGGAACTATTGCCAGTTTAAGATCTCACATTTAGTTTGAGATTTATGTTAAAATTTTATTTTAAAATCAATTAGGGATGGGAGGAGTGATATAATACGTATTTAAATCATACCACATATTATGAATGTGAAGATTGACTCCAAAACTAATTTTAGTTTCTTTAAAAAATTCTGTTCTAATTGAATTCTGTTATGATGTTAGAAATAATAATTTTCGGTTATTGTTTGTTTCCATGTATTCTATAAGTTTGTTAGCTTATCATTTCTAGTGTAATCAGTGTGTAACAATTGTTTGGCATGTGAGATTGCTTGAATGAGTGTTATGATCAAAGGCAAGAGTAAAATGAAAAGCAAGTGCAGAATTTAAAAGTTTGGTATGGTCTGTGAAGTCAAAGGTCTAGGGTCTGGTACAGGCCGTGTATGAAGTCTGGTGTTGTTTTCTCTTGTAATCTGTTCTTGGAGATCTTAATAGTGAATTTGTTTCTCTATCTCGTGGATATAGGCTACATTGGTTGAACCACGTTAAACTTTAATGTTCTTTCTTTTTCCCTATCTCTTTAAAATTCTCTGTTAATTATTTTCTGCCTAAGTATTATGTTTTTGTTAGTTTTTGCTCCGTTCTTGAGATTGTTTTATGCTAGATTGAACCAAAAATCAACACTGTCTGTGGGAAGCCTAAAACAAATCAATTATGGGAACTACCAAGTATGACATAGAGAAATTTTCAAGAGACAATGACTTTGACTTGTGGAGGATCAAGATAGAAGTTATCTTGACTCAACAAGGATGCGCAGAAGCTATAAAAGGGAGAAAAGAATACATCAACATCTTGACTGTAAAGGAAAAGGCTGATATGAGTGAGAAGACAAGAAGTGTGATAATTGTATGTTTGGAAGATAAAGCTTTAAGAGAGGTTGCAAGGGAAAAGGCTACTGCAACTACGTGGGTTAACCTTGAATCTTTATATATGACTAAAACATTGGCTTATAGACTCTGTTTGAAGTAATAGTTATACTCTTTCAAGATGGATGAAACAAAATCGATTGCTGAACAATTGGCAGAATTTAATAAAATTCTGGATGACTTAGAGAACGTTAAAGTAATGCTTGGAGATGAAGACAGGGCTCTTTTGTTACTAAATTCTCTACCCAAGAATTATGAACATTTCAAGGATGCCATTCTTTTTGGCAAAGAGCAGACCGTTACTCTGGAAGATGTCCAGACCTTTTTCAGAACTAAAGAGTTGTAGAGACATATACTTCATAGAGTAGGAATGCCAAAGAGTTTCTGGGGAGCAGCTGCATCTACTACAATTTATCTGATTAATAGGTGTCCCTCATCAGGTCTAAACTTTAAGACTCCTATGGAGGCATGGAGTGGAAAGCCAGGAGACTACTCAAGATTGAGAGTGTTTGGCTCTTTAGCATATGATCACATTAAAGAGGGGAAGCTAGAACCAAGGGGTATGAAATATATGTTCCTTAGATATACTGAAGGAGTGAAGGGTTACAAACGATAAAAACTTGAAAAAGATAAAGGAAAGTGCATTATTAACAGAGATGTTACTTTTAATGAAACTAAGATGGGTATGGTAAGCAAGGATTTGTAGGAGAGTACTTCAAATGAGGACCAAACTCAGTTTGAGGTGGAATGTCCTTCCTAGACTTTAGAACTAGAAAATGGAAACTCTAAAGGAGTAGACCGAGAAGCAAAACCAAGGGAATTATCTAGTTCAGGTGGAGCAACAGACTTTTAGGATACCTCTGATTATGAATTGGTTAGAGATAAAACGAGGAGAAATCCTAAGCTGCTAAACATTTTTGGTTACATAGACCTTATTCGTTATGCTCTAAGTGTGGCAAAAGAAATTCAAAGTCTAGAACCAAGGACTTTCAAGGAAGCTATGAAAGATTGTGAATCATAAAATTGGATAAAGGCCATACATGAAGAAATGAAATCTCTTATGAAAAACTAGACCTGGAAACTTGTTGACTTACCAAAAGGCAAAAGAGTTATAAGGTGTAAGTGGATCTTCAAGAGGAAAGAAGGCAATCCAAGAGTGGAAGAACTAAGATTCAAAGTAAGATTTGTAGCAAAAGGTTTTATTTATGTTGAAGGAGTGGATTACAATGAGGTATTCTTACCTGTTGTTAAACATTATTCTATAAGGATATTGTTGAGTCTGGTAAATTAGTTTGACCTTGAACTGGAATAAATAGATATCAAAACAACATTTCTACATGGGGAATTAGAGGAAACTATTTTTATGTAGCAACCAGAAGGTTTCTCTAAATATGGCAAGGTGTGCTTGTTAAAGAAGTCTCTATATGGCCTGAAGCAGAGTCCTAGGGTGTGGTATAAATAGTTTGATGTTTATCTTCTAAAGTCTGTCTTCCGCAGATATAGATATAACAACTGTGTCTATTTTCTTAAGAGGAATGAGGAGTGTGTGTTGTATATGTTTCTATACATGGATTATATTCTGTTGTCTAGTTCTAGCAAAAATGAGATAAAGGCTTTCAAGGACAGAGTCAGTTTTGAGTTTGAAATGAAGGACCTTGGACCCGCTAGGAGGATATAAGACTTGGACATTGTAAGAAACAAGAATAAAGGAGAACTGTTTCTATCTTAACAATGTTACTTAAGAAAAGTGGTTGAAAGATTTAGAATGCATAAATCTAAGTCTGTCCATACACCTTTGGGTACTCTTACCAAGCTTTGTCTCTCAATCTCCTAAAACTAATGAAGATAGGAATGGGATAGCATCCATCCCATTTGGGAGTATTATGTATGGAATGGTTTGCAGCAAACCTGACTTAACTTATGCTATCAGTCTAATAAGCAAGCTTATCATAAATCCTGGAAAAGCTCATTAGGATGCTCTTAAGTGGGTGTTGATATATCTAAATGGATCTTTAGAGCATGGTTTGAGATTTAAGAAGAGTCTGGCAGAAAGTAATGCTATGACAAGATATGTAGATGCAGATTTTGCAGGATACCAAAAAATCTGTAACAGGATATGTGTTTACTCTATTAGGTACTGCAGTGACTTCGAAGAAAAATTTACAGTCTGTGGTAGCTTTATCAACTACTGAGGTTGAATACATTGCTCTAACAAAAGGTGTAAATAAAGGTTTATGGCTAAGGGGTTTGATTGATGATCTAGGCATAAGTCAAGCTAGAACTAATATCTTTTGAGATAACCAAAGTGCTATTCATTTGACAAACCATCAGACTTACCATGAGAGGACTAAGTATATCGACGTTAAATTTCACTTCATTAAAGAAGTGATTAATTCAAAGGAGATTCAAGTTCTGAAGATTCCTAAGAAGAAAATCCTATAAATATGTTGACAAAGTCCCTTCGTAGAATAAAGTTCAAGCATTGCTTGGACTTGATTAATTTCTCAAGGTGATTGAAGAATAAGTGGGAGACCAACATGCTTGCATTGGTGTTTAGAGTCAAGGTGGAGATTTATGAAGATTGACTTCAAAACCAATTTTAATTTCTCTAACAAATTCTATTTTAACAGAATTCTGTTATGTTGTTAGAAATAACTTTTTTCAGTTATTGTTTGTTTCCATGTATTTATATAAACTTGTTAGCTTATAATTTCTAGTGTATTAAATGTGTAATAATTGTGTGTAGGGATGGCAAAATGGGCCAGGCCCAACGGGCTGGCTCGCCAAGCCCGCCAAATTTGGCAGGGCGGACAAGAATTTTCAGCCCGCCTCCTGCCACGGCCCGCCCCACCTAGCCCACCAATTTGGTGAGCCAAAACCTTGGCGGGGCGGGCCAGCCCAACGGGCCACCGCCAAAAGAAAAAATTATAAATATTACTAATTTATACTTTATTTTATTAAAATATATACTTTCATTTTCAAAAATTTTAAAAAAAGTAACATCTCTTACTGTTTGTACATTTCTTTTAATAATATCTTCTCTAATTTTTTTAAATTATTTTTCTAATTTTTTAATCTTAATTTGATACATTTTTTTAAGAAAATTATAATTTTAACTTTAGTGGGTTGACCCGCTAGCCAGCTGGCCCACCATTAGGCATGGCGGGCCAGGGCCCGGCAGGCCAGCCTGTTTTGTCATCCCTAATTGTGTGGCATGTGAGATTGCTTGAACGAGTGTTAAGATCAAAAGCAAGAGTGAAAACAAAGGTGAGGAGTGAAAAACAAGTGTAGAATTCAAAAGTCTAGTCTAGTCTGTGAAGTCAAAGGTCTGGGCCTAGTACAACCTGCTTATGAAGTTTGGTGTTATTTTCTCTTGTAATATGTTGTTGGAGATTTTAATAGTGAATTTGTTGCTCTCTCCTTGGATGTAGGCTACATTGGTTGAACCACGTTAAAGCTTGGTGTTCTTTCTTCTTCCCTATCTCTATAATTCTCTGTTAATTATTTTCTGCCTAAGTATTCTATTTCTTGTTAGTTTTTGTTTTGTTCTTGTGATTATTTTATGCTAGATTGAACCAGGAATGGAGAAGACAATATGAAATAAAGGATATTGAGATGGTTTATGTAGATGAAGCAATGATGTTAGGAAGACATGAATATTTTAAGTTGGAACTACCACGGGTTTGGAAACTCATGGTTCGAGCCTTATGTTAA
The DNA here is from genome assembly GCA_037962975.1 of Clitoria ternatea. Classification (NCBI taxonomy): domain Eukaryota; kingdom Viridiplantae; phylum Streptophyta; class Magnoliopsida; order Fabales; family Fabaceae; genus Clitoria; species Clitoria ternatea. The sequence goes on from CM075672.1 coordinate 270,649,660, forward strand.
GGTTTCATCTTAAAATTAATTAACAAGAGAAGGATGGCATATAAAGTATTTAAATTATATCATAATATTCGAAAAGAGTCTTATGGATCATTTATTTTGTTTTAGCTCCCATTTGGTGTGGCTTTGTGTTGGTGACTTGAATGATATTTGTTATCATAGGGAGAAGAAAGGTAGTAGGTTGCATGGGGTATAAAGGCTATCATTTTTACATGGAATAATGGGAGAGTGGGTGAAGAAAATATTCAAGATTGGATAGAAGTCTAGTTGATGGAATTCTTATCCTAATTTTCATCAAGTTTTGTGCATCATTTTGATGCTTATGGTTCTGATCACAATACTTTGTTTATTGATGTTTCTTGGATGCCATATTCTTGTAGAAGAGATAGCAAAAATTTGTTCAGATTTGAAGAATTTTGGCTCTGAGAACCTTGCTTGAAAGAAACCATTTCTTCTATATTGAGCGAATTTTTGTCATAGTAAAAGAGAGACTAAATTCTGATATACTAGGTTTTGTTAGTGAACCTTTTATGGAAGGGCATATTTTAAATGCTCTTAATCATATATGTTCTTTAAAAGCACTTAGTCTGGATGGTTTTCCAACCCCTTTTTATCAAAAAAATTTACATGCGGTGAATGATGATGTTGTTAATTTCATACTAGATATTCTCTGTAATAGTGTTGATCCTACAATATAAATAACACTTTTATCTATTTAAACCCCAAGAAGAGCTCTGAAACATTAAAAGATTTGAGACCTATTAGCTTATCTAATGTTATGAAAATTGTAATGAAATGTATAATAGGATGAATGTGTTTTTGTCTGATATTGTTAAGGAATGTGAAAGTGTGTTTGTTTTGGGTAGTTTGATAACTAACAATGCTAGTCTTGGTTTTGAAATTTTTCATTAAATGAAGAAGAGAAAACGTGAGAAAGGAAATTTTACTCTGAAATTGGATATCTCCAAAGCGTATGATAGAGTTGAATTAGATTTGTTTGAGAGTTGTCCTTTATGTTTTACAATTTCCTTCTCATATTGTTCAACTTATTATGAAATGTGTCTCAAATATGTCATAGGGGACGTTTACACTTTGAAAGCTGATCTACTCACACTTTTATGGTAGTTGGAAGAAAGGGAAAGATGCGATCCATCACCTTTGTGGGAAAAGTGATTGGTATGTTAACTTTAAAAGTCTTTTAATAAAATGTACTTCAAGTTGTCTATCATGACACACATGTAGAGCTTATAAAGATTGTATTCACAAAGGTCAACAAATATCACTTGACCATGAGGGAGGGCTGGATGGCCAAGTCTTCATTTATCGACGTTGCATAAGAGAGGATGTATGGGTTGACCTACTCACTAAGTGGGCCAAGCTACATAGTTGTCTAGAAGTACAATAGGTGTAACATCCTAACTATTAAATTTAATTTTTGGCATCATCAAAAATTTATAAATAGAATATTTAAACATATTGTGAATTAAATTAAATAATGGGAGGAGTTAGTTAGCAATAAAATTTAAATTACGAAGGAGGAGTTTATTATAAAAGAAGAAAATCATTTTGTTAAAGTTAAATTAAAAGAAAAAGTAAAATGGATTAAGAAATTAAAACAAATTAGAAAAGAAAAGGAGTGAAGTTACCATAATGCCCTTATGATCATAAGGTAAGTTTGATCATTTTCCATCTTCCTCCTCGTGAAATAGAGAGGAAACTGAGAGAGAGTAAGATGCCGAAATAACTTTAAATTGAATGCATTTTTGGAATCCAAAAAGTGAGGTAATTCTATCGGTAATTCCAATTTCACAATCCTTTCTTCTTCTTCTCATGGCCGAAAATGGGGTTCTTGAGGGGGTTATGGTTTTTCCAATTTTATGATATTTCAAAGCTTGATAATTGTCCTTATTATGATGGGTATTGTGGAATGACTAATAGGTGGTGGTTTTGACGTTTTAGGTTTTGAATCAAACATCATAGCGTCGTTAGGTGAAGGGGGTTTTGAATTTGACGTCGGATTACGTCGGAATAAGTCCTTAAAATGTCTAGAAGTAATTTCGGCAAATTAGATTATTGTTAGATCTAAGTCTGAACCCCTAAGATTTGTTAATAACACTCATTACGACTTTTAGTCAAATAAAGTTTGTCCATATATTTTTCTAACAATATTCAATGAGTGTGACAGGAAAGTCTGAAGTGCATTTCTTGGAAGAAAAAAAGGAGTCGGTTAAATCAAAATTTTCTTTGAAAGAAGAGTTTATGCCCTCATCAAAAGCGATGATAAGGAAAAATCTGAATGAAGCATTAGTCCCTGAAATATTACTCCTTCCTCAAAGAATGTCTTTGGAAAGCAACTCTCTATTCCTATAAAAGAGTCAACAAGAACCTCCATGTCCCAATCTTGCGCCATACACCAAAAAGGAAAGAAACGAAAAGCTAAAGTGCCTTGCGTAGCAACCAATGTAGATGCCTCGCACATCTTGAAATGTCAAAAAAGCTGAAACTATGACAGATCAAAAAGCCTAAGGTTAACGTCTATGAGAGTGTACCTGTTAGCTCAAAATGGCTAAGCAAATAGGTGACTTTTGATGGAGACTATCAAAATAAATCATTTTGGTATAAACTAAACACACTTGACTCAGACTCCGCACACTTGTATTTCTTCAACATTAGAAAATGATCAATGGCTATATCCTCTCTAACAGTTATCTTAAAAGATCTATAAATATAAGAAGCTTTCAAACCTTGAAGAGATTCAAAAAATTGAATATTCTCTTATCATTTTTGTACACAAGAACAAAAGTCTTAAAAATGTATGATTGTAAAAAGTTATAAGTTCTTGTACTTCAAGCGCAAGTCTATCTTGTTGTTTTGCTTCTAGTAGACCTTGACTTACTAGTTATCATAGCTTAGTGTACCTTACTTCATCTATTCAATATCTCTATACACTAAGTTATCTTTGTAACTTAAACTATCTATTCATCATTCTTACTGTGTTGTAACAAGTGTGGTGTAACCTGAAGAGGCTTTTGAAATAATACTTGGGTTGTTGAGCCAGGAATGGCTTATTGAAAGTTTTAAGCCAGAAATGGTTGGACTCAAGAATATTTGGAGCACTATTCTGGTATTATTATTGTAAAAGGTTTTTTTACAATAGTGAGAATCCTTCAAGTCTCAAGGTACTGGACGTAGCTTCTACTTTAGAAGTGAACTAGTATAAATCTATTATGTTATCTTCTCTTATCCCTATCTTCTTAAGGTCTATTAATTTTAAAGTTTGATCTGTTTGAAAAGATTTATTCTAATCGAAGTCTACGCAAAAGGGTTAAGACTTATTCATCCCCCTTTAAGTCTGACTCTGAAACATCATAGATTGTGATTTCAGTAGCCGACGTCTAATTTTGATATATGGATTCTTTAATTTTAAAGTTTTGGTGAGCTGGGGGAAGCTGGTAATTATTTAGAAGCCTTGAAAGCTCGAGTTGAGGTAAGGGGGTGTACAGGGCGTATAAGTTAATGGAAATAATTATCGAAGCTGATTTTGATGATTGGGAAAAAGGTAGAATAGTCAAATAACTAATGCATATATATATATATATGAACCTATATATATGTTGTGTATGAGTATGGTTGGTTAGATAGATGTTTAATGAAATGGTGATGATTGAATTGTGTGATGCGTGAAAAGTAATCAATAACATTAATTGCTTATACATATTGATGATTGTGTTGTAAGTTATGAACTATATACTAGTTATTGTTGATAATTGAGGTAATGTTGATTGATATCTATGTGTTGCATGGTGATAATGATGCTGTCGATGTATGTATACATGATAAAATAATTATGATATAGATGTCAAGAATAAGTCAAATTATTGATGAATTGAAATATGTTGATCTGTGTTGATGAAATAGCGATAATGTGATGTTAATTAAGTATTATAATGATGTTGTTATCAAGTTGCCTGAGTGGCTTATGTGATGTCCCAAGGGGATGGTTATTTTGTCAGGACTGAGTTGTGATGAATTATTTAAATGGGGATCATAAATGTTGATTAAATTCAGTCGTTGATAATGTTTAGACGCTTTATATGTATGTTGTGTGGTGTGGATGGTTGATTAGTACATATTACACCTCGTTTTTTGCTCCAGTGGTAAGTTATGGCCCAATTGATTTACCTAGTAGTCAGGTAGGACCCAATGGTGAAGTAAGGAGCCAGACGGGCTCTGTGGGCCAGGTAGGGTCCACGGGCCCTAGCTGACGGTCGATTTTTTTAGTATTCGGATATTAGATATTTGTATTATACTATGCTTGGTTAAGAGTCATTGGTGTTAGCTGCATTGATAACAATATTAATGTTGCTTATATTGATGGTGGGAATGTATGATGAGAGTGATGTTACTTGCATTGGTGATTATGTCAATGTTATTCATGTTAATGATGTGGATGAATGAATTGGGCGTGTGATATAATTATGGTGATAGATCCTAATATAGATAAAAAAAAAAGAAGTGATGAAAATGTTGAAATTAATTATAGTTGCATAAATTGTATATGATTGTAATTATATTGTGGATTGTGCTATACCTTTCCCGTTACATGAGTATATATCATTGGTTATTTGTATTAATTTATATAGTCAGTCACTCACCCTTACAACCATTTTTAGTGACTAAAGACAGGGATGTTGTTGATGTTGTAGAGACTAGTGCCCAGAAGTGAAGCAATGCCAGGAAAAGGAGATTTTGAATGATGAATGTATATTTGTAATGATATGGATATATATATATATATATATATATATGGTATGTTTGAAGTTAAGCACCATGATGGTGGTTATTTGGATATGTATATAAGAGTTGGTCTTGAGCTAATGGTTCTACATTCGTGGATGATGAATATGGTAATATGTTAATGCATTAATCATGTTGGCGAAGGCCTGGTGATGATCAAGTAGACATGTATATATATATATACCTATATTAGATGATGATGACTGGTGATGTTGAAGTGTTGATTAATGTTGGCAAGGTAGTTGATGTCCATGTATTGCCATATGGCACTGAGCCATTGATTGAGGAATTACTTGTTAATGCGTATGTATGGGCAGGTTTTGTTGATTTCTTTGGCACTGAGCTAATAACTAAGCTTGATGTGTAATACACACACACACACGCATATATATATATATATACATATATATATTTGTGTGTATACTACTTTGCTGTAGTTGAATGACATGCTTTAGTAAGAATTATCCAAGTAAAACTAGGCTGGAATAGCAAAAAAGGGCAATTCTTCACCAACTGAAAGGGTGAATTGGAGTTCTGACAAGATTTAGAATCCTCGAAAGGTACCAATAGGATCTTAGAGCATTTGTAACTTGTGTGCGTAGAGAAATTGATGTTTGTCTTACATTTGGAGTGTTTTAAGGTGTGATATTGCATGAAATTGATTTAATTTCATTTTTGTACATAGGTTACTCGTATAAAGGAATTTTGGAGAATAGACTGCGCCAACAGATTCAAAATGGGGTAAATATAGTGCCCATGGAGTTTTGTAGCATTTATAGTTGAAATAAGCAAATTAGGTAGTGTAGAAGTTGGCTGAGAGGCCATATTCTGCATAATTATACAGAACAGAGTACTTGGAATTTATTACATAATTGATTACTGGAGTATTGTGTTTCTTTCCTGTGTAATCTGGTTTCTATAATCAATTACCAGGGTTGTGTAATCAATTACTAGGTCTTGTGTAATTGATTACAGGATTCTTATAATCGATCACCAATACTAGAAAGTGAGGTTTTGAGTGGTTCTCAATAACGTAGCCCTTAGGTTCCTACCGTTCATTGTCAGAGAATTTTAAAAGCAAAAAATTTACTCTGATTTTAACCACACTCCGAGATAAATATTAGGAATCCTAAGGGGACATTATAATAGGTGCAACGAGGAGTATCAGGGGTGAAGTTATGCACACACTGGGAGGAGGACACATGACGATACTACTTAAGAGATAGTAAATATATTGTTGTCACGCCATAGTTAATTGTCATAATTAAATATGGTAATTTAAAAATTTAATATTATTTATCCTTTTTTTCTAAGAGGCACACTTTGGTTGGCTTGTCGTGCCTTATAAGCTTTTTGTTGTGACTCACTTGCAATCTAGTGGCACTAGTGGAAAAAATGGATATAATCACGGTTAAAAAAGGCCTTTATTCATGGTTATAGAACCGTGGTTGTTGCATCCGTGGTAGTAGATGATGGTCTTTAACCACGGTTAACAACCATGGTAATAAATCACATCTAACCACGGTTAAAAACAACTGTGAATATAACTTACTATTTATATTCACAGTTATCGAGCACAGCCATGAATATAAGAACTGAAAGGTGTCAGTTACATCCACTTATATTCACAGTTATGATGGACAACCGTGGATATAGATATATTTTATCCCTCGAATTCTATAAATGATTCAACTTCCCCCTCGTACTCCAGACTTAGGCGTGATGCAGTTATCCAACTCCGATCCATACCAACTGTTTACAAGGTGCTATGATCAACCTTACTTTTTATACAAAGGTAGTGGTCCTATACCCATTCAGCATGACAATTGTTTTTATACGTCATTCATATATACAGGTTAGGACTTATTTTAAAATTTGATGAAATTTCGGTAGCATTTCGCATTGGTCTCTAAGTACACAAAATGAGAGTGGTCAAATCAAATTCAACCACAACCAAATATGCACCCAGAGAACAACATAAAATGCAAGTTACCGAAATTTTATCAAATTTTAAAATAACTCCTAACTTGTACATACTAACAATGACGTATAAAAAATAATTGTTCATCCCAAACTGTCCAAACGGACAATTCAAGATTCAACACAAACGATGACATTAATTGATTTAATGACCATTTGTGTCGAATCTCAAATGGGGAACTACGGTTCACTCATATGCACAACAACTTTCATACTAGTTAACAACCACACACATACAACAGCAATAAACATAACATATAAGAGCAACCAACAATAACAGAAATAAAATGGATAATAATTTAGTTAACTTTTTTCCTAAATTAGTATGATGTTTTTAATTTGTGTTATTTTGAAGTAGAAGTATGGTGTTGGAGTATGGATTATGGATTATGGATTATGATGTTGGTTTATAATGCAGGTTCAAACTTTAGACTTTTATTTAGTAATTAATATGATTTTTAAATTCTATTATTTTCAAGTAGAACTATGGTGTTAGATGATGGATTATGGATTATGAGAATTGAGATTTGTACTTTTATTTTATGGATTACGGCTTATGGACATGGTGTTGAATTTGGTTAAATTCTACTTAAGAAGAACAATATAAGTTCTAGGAGAACAGTAATCTCAACCATTTAGAACTTTTCAATTTAGGGAGTACATTTTAACCAAAAGAGGTATCTTATAATATTTCTAAAGTTCATACACCCAATTTAAACTTACAACTACAAATCAATAGGTTGGTTCATCCAAAGATTGTTAATGTAACTAGTTATCCTATGAATATAAGGCTTCCATCTTAATTTTCTAGAATATATAGGTGATAAATTTTCACTGTTGCAAAATCGATTATCTGTGATATATAAACAGAGTTTAAACCTAGTAATTTTCTCTATAACTTAAGCTTTTGAACCAATAACTATCGTGTCACAGGAAACAAGGAATCAAATTATTATGTACCAACAGAGAAAGAATCAATAATTGAATAATGAAATTATTATGTACTTACGACCTAACAAAACAGGACCATTCATAAACAACACAAAATAACAAACAGAGGAAGAAGAAGTGTTCGTCGCTGCTCCTACGCCGGGTGACCTCCGTTCAGGCCATCCAACAAATATAGATACAGAGGTAACATTAACAATGAAAAGACACACACAGAGGCAACATTGGTTCAGCTTCTACTATATACGCATTTTAAAGGGGGGTTCAGGGAACAGAGGGTTCTCAGCAGCAAGTGACCGAATGACAAACACGCATGACAATGGGGGTTCAGGGAACCTACCTGAATAAAGAAAGGAAGAAGATGCTGAACAGAGAGAAGGGCACGAAGCTCAGGCACGAAGCTCAGAGAGAATGGAGAAGACGACAACAAACGCGCAGAAGAAGAGAAAGTGAAAAAAGAGTGAAAGGCGCGGCTTTTGAAGTTTCAGAAAGGATGTATATTCACGGTTCCCCTTGAAACCGTGAATATATTACACATATATTCACGGTTTAACAAACAACCGTGGATAAATGTTAACTATATATCCACGGTTATGATCCCAACCGTGGATATATATTGAAATCTATAATCACAGTTATAGAAACAACCGTGGACATACAGTACCCAGTGATTAAACCCTAAAACCTGAACTATATATCCACGGTTGGAAATACAACCGTGATTATAGATTTCAATATATATCCACGGTTCACATCATAACCGTGATCGTACCCATGAATATATATTCACGGTTGTGAATACAACCGTCGATATATATTTCAGGTACTATATATCCACGGTTGACTCCTCAACCGTGAATATATATTGATGGGTACGTTCACGGTTATGCTGTTAACCGTGGATATATAGTTTTCTCTGATTAAAACGTTCACCTTATAATTTCAAAAATGCCACCGCGCATGTTTTTATCACTGATTCTCTTCTACCCGTGAATATATCCCCGTTGTTATATCCAATTTTTGCACTAGTGTGGTGACTGGGTCGATCATTGATCCCATGACACCATTGTAAGTAATTAACATAAATGTTTAATTTATTTAATTTTCAAATTTAACTATAATTCATTAATAATGATTAATTTATGCTATTGAGCATAAGAAGTTCTAATGTTCTGTTTAGAGGCTGCTTGACCCAAATACTTTATGGTGAAAGGGAGAAATCAGTGTTGTGTTTATGCCACAAGTGACTTGGTCGCCTACATGCTTCATTAATGACCAGGTTGACTATTAGGTCCGCCATTGGCCCATCCTACCAATAGCAGAAGCCAAAGATGGCTTACTTTTGAGCTAAGGTGGACAAATTGAAGGTGCAGCAAATTGAGATAGATGAGTTGAGGGCTCAACTATAAGAGCTTAGCGTGCACAACAAGCTGGTTCATCTAAGGTTGGTTATCGTTCTCTTTGTGATGCTAAATAAGATGACCAATTTTTCTCAAATGATGAAAAACAACCTTAGGTGTAGCCCTAACCTCACCAGTAGCATTATTCTCACCACTAACATCGACGTGTCCATCCTCAGCATCAACAGTAGCCTCCTAGCCCTAGCAACATCCTAAGCATATGCGACATTGCCTAGAGGAGCACACAAGGACATCACCATCACCACCACCATAGACCTTAGGGTTTTTTATCTCTCATTATTATTTTTAGATTTTTAATATCAATTTATTTCATTTACTATTTTAGTTTAATTTTTAACATGTTCACAATAACATTAATAATAATACTAATATTTAATTAAGAAAAAACAAGTTATTGTGTAACATCCCTAATATTTTAGAAAAGTTTTAATTGGCGAAAAATATTAAGAATTGCCCAACCGGATTTATTGAAATTTTGGGAATTAGTAGTATTAAAAAAAATGCAATTAAAAATAATTAAATGTTATGGGAATAAATAAATTTATTTGATTAATTAATTATAGAAGATTAAATGATGTATAATTAGAAGAAGGTAAGATTTGAAATTACAATGGGGTAAAAAGGTAAGGGGTGAAAGGTGAAAGTAAAAGTTTAATTAAAACTTTTAAAGGAAAATGTAATTGAAATTGGAAATGACCAAATTGCCCTTGTGCCTTAAATTTTAATTTCTTTTCTTCCTTCTTCCTCACCCCCCCACGCGAATACTTCTTCTTCTTCTTCTCCTCAAGCTTGTCGTGGCTGCATGCTCCAAGAGGGAGACCGTTTCTCGTCGAAACTCCGAGATAACTACGTTTTTGAGACCATAGCTTCGAGGTGAGTCCAATGGGTCTTTTAAATTAAGCTTTTGTAGCTCTTTCATTTTCTCCGTTAAACCGAAGGGTCGTGCATGGAGGGGTAAGCTTTGGTTTCCTACTCCTCTAGTGTGTAGAAGCTTTAAAAATGGCTTTTAGAGTAATGAGAACGGTTTAACATTGATGGGTTTTGCGTTTCGACCTCCGTAGGCGATGAAACAGTCATTGGAGGATCGAACGGTGAAGTGGGTGTTGATTTCGGACGTAGAACGTTGTACATAGCGTCGAGAGAACGCCAATCTCATCAAGAACGAGTCGTCGGAGCTCGGAGTCGAGGTAAGGGGGTGTTCGGGTTATAATTAATTAGGATAGGTAAATGTAATTGAATTGGGTAAGTGAATTAAATACGGAACTAACGAGAATTTACAAGAAATGATAATTGTATGTGTATGAATGTAAACGGTGTATGATTTGTGATGGTTATGAGTACAATGTGAATTGAATGGTGATGAGTTGATGAGTATAGTGGCATTGTGATGACGGGCTTGACAAGTAGGTCGCCCAATTGATGAGTATGTGTTTGTTGTTGGCCACTTGCAGTATGACATGAGAAATATGAATATACATGTGTAATTATGTGGTGTAGGACGGCCGACGGTATGTGCAGCCCCTCGTTTCTGGCTCCCGTGGTGTTTATGCCCAGTTGAGCTACCCAGTGGTCAAGTAGGACCCAGTGGTTGAGGTGGAGAGTCAAGTAGGACTCAGTGGACCAAGCAGGGTTCACGGGGTGTCAAGTAGGACCCCCAGCTGAAGGCCGATCCTTTTAGTATCCGGATACTAGGCGTCGATTTGATATGAGAGTCAGTTGTGTTATTTGATGCATTGTTAGCATTGTATGATGATATGAATGTGTTTCATGATAATTGTTGATTGTGATTGGCAAGTTGGGAATAAAGGAATTGGAATTGAACTTGGATTGGTAAATGAAGATTGAGGACAAGAGGTAAGATAAATGGTACAAACTAAAATATAGTGAATATGTATTTTGAATTGCCATTCTATATTAATTATGATACCAAACACTCACCCTTGCTGTTGTTTCTTTAATTTTAGTAACCAGTGACAGGGAAGAGGTTGAAGCCCCGGAGGTGCGCCAAGCAGAGAATTGATGTCAAGGAGTGCAGAGGATTATGAATTGAAGGATGTGTGTGTGTGCTTTATATGCGTTATGTTAATATATGTTTTCCATGTGTGCTAGACTAATTTGGAGGTGATCAATGGGGTTATGAAGGTTTGTAATAAGTAATAGATGGAGATTGTATGTTGGTGATGAGAAAGGGAATTCATGATAAGCTTCATGAATTAGACATATATGTTTATGGGCAGGTCTTGCTTATTTGGTGAAGAATGGATGTTGGGAGTTGTGAATTATAGCTCCTTAGGAAGTGCGTTTTAAGATTTTGGATAGTTGTTTTATGCATGAGCTAGGAACTAGCATAGTCAAATAATGATTTATGTGGTTTTGATGTAATGGAAGGAATGCAATAGCTTAAATATGTTAATTGTGGTTTGTGAAGGAGGGAATGGATCCATTTTGCCAAAAATGGACTCATTGACTACCCTAAAATGCCTTAAAATGGGATAAACGCATTTAGGTGCATAAATCCCTCATTTTTAGGAATTTTGAGTGCGGTCAGCTGTCACACGTCACAAATCATGTGTTTGAGCTTGTGTTAAACTTTGATGGCATCCCGATATCGTTTGCATGGGTTTTGGTAGTGAAGAAGTTTATTTTTATGCAAAATCTGCATAATTTCTGCAGAATGACAGGTTGTAATCGATTAGCCTCTAAGGTGTAATCGATTACAAGGCCTCTGTCTTTAAGCTAATCGATTAGGCATCAGGACGTAATCGATTATAGGTCATCCAGAACCAATGTAATCGATTATATTTTAAGTGGTAATCGATTAGGGGAAACACCTGATGCATTACATAATTTCCAGCAGCCTGCTAATCGATTATAAGTAGTATAGTAATCGATTATGTGTCCAACAGAAACCAGGTAATCGATTATCTAAGGTCCTGTAATCGATTAGGTAATGCATCTGATCCAATGTACCATTCCAGGAAGTCGGTAATCGATTACCATTTGCTTGGTAATCGAATAGGGCATTGTAATTGATTATTCTCAGTCCTTTAAAGCCTTGATTAAGCAGGGGATAGTCGATTATACTATTAGAGAACGATATGGTGTTATTTGATCATGTTAGTGAAAAATGAATGCTATTTTGATTTAGGGCTTAATTAATTATTGTTAAATGTGAAAAATTTATTATGAATATCAAACTAAACAAATATAAATAAATGTAAAATGACGAAGGACGTTACATATTGTGTTGGATAACTCAACTCTAATGTAAGCATTGCGTAAGATATTAACTCATAAAACTATTTTATGAGAGGCTTTTGATTAGGTCACCCCAATATAAAGTTGATCATTGCCTTGATTATTTCCCGACACAAAATGTCAAAAGATTTTTTATAGTTGATCAACTCTTGGTTGCATTTTTACATTTTTGGGTTATATACACACACGCATATATATAATGTATCATATCAGAAAGGTTTTAAAGTTCATGGTCCGGATGCATTTTTTTTCAAAAGTTGTTTTTGCATTTTCCTTACTACAACAAGCAAGTAAACATTAATTTCAAATTGTTATTACAAGGATGATATATTATTTATTTATTTATTTATTCAACATATTTCCGATTTAGTTGGGCCTTCATAGCTGAATCATGACTCAATCAAGTTGTAACAAAACATGCATGACATGAACACCATACCAATGCCCAATCTACTCGTTGTCGATACCCCCGCAGTAAAAGGTGGTTAGGGGAAGGAAAAAGAAAGAGGTTACCAAAAAGAACTAAAATGATAGTGATAATTGAGATGACTGGAAGAAAATAATAAAAGGAAGTGAAGATTAAACTAAAATAACACAAAGGATGCTTAATAGTCAAAATAATTAACAAAGCCGCCTAACAATATATTGTTGGTAACACTTATCTTCATAAATCTTAGAAATTTCTTTAAATGTTTAAGCATTGGCAAAATTTTACCAATATTGCCAGTTAAATGTTACTCCATAATAGTTCTAATGTGAAGCATTGGCAAAATTTTACCAATATTGCCTGTTAAATGTTACTGCACAAAAGTTTTAATGTGGCAGTGGCAGGTGCAATGTTCATGAACTCTTTTTGTATTTATATAACCATGTACAAACTCAAAAAATAAAATAAAATAATCATATCAAACAAGTTTTTATAATTAATCTTTATAATTTATTTGAATATTCCACTAACTTATGGGATGGTAGTTATATAAACTTTTAGAGTTCCGTATAATTTCTCTTGTAAAATAAAATGACATTTTCATATGTTTAAATTAAACTATCAAAATAAGTTAACTAATCATATTCTAACTTTCTTCTCTTAATTACCAATCGTTAATATATAACAAATGCAAAGCTTCAGATAAATAACAACTAGCATATGTCATCTATCTCAATTAATCTTTGTCGTTTTTCGAACAAGCAGGTTAGAGTCATGGTACTCATATATTGTCCACTATTTAGGAACTTGATAGATACAATATTGACACATGAAAGCTTCGTCGTGCGTGTACATATACTTGTGAATTGTGGTTAAGAGTAGAACCAATAAAGTTGGAGTTCATCAACAAAGTTGCAGTGAAAAAGTGCAAAAGCATATAGATACCTATGATCTCATCATGGAAGGGTCATCATCAGGTGGTGTGAGGAAAGGTGCATGGAGTAAAGTTGAAGATGACCTTCTTGAAGCATGCATCAAAGAACACGGGGAGGGAAAATGGTACCTAGTTCCCCAAAGAGCAGGTTCATTTTTATTCATTTTGATCCTCAATTGGCGATGATTTAATTTCCATTTTCTAGCTAGCATACGTATATAAAATATAATAATAAACCTGCATCTTATGTAATCAAATAATGACTACAACAAATATATAGATATCAAGGGGTGCATATTCGTCGGAGATAGAAGAGACAATAAGAAAAACATATAAAAAGTGGTGGGTAACACATGACGAGAAAGGAAGACATATATGTAGCAATGTAATGGTGGATCTAAGAATCAGGGGGTTTCTGGAAAAGAAAATAGATAAGGTTGTTTGTTTTAGCTCTTGTTTCCACATCACATAATTTACTTATCACATTCATGACTTGGTTTTGAAATTTTGCCACTCCATGTGACATGAGAGTACATAATTGGAAATCAGTTTAGTAGCCATGTGCCTTGCAAGTACTGATTAGTTAGTTTGTTTATGAGTTTTGTTATGCTGTTCTTGGGTCTATGATAACTTAGCATATGGACTTTCCCCTTTATATACATTCTGTTATTGTTTGATGAAAATTAATGAGAGTCAGTTGATCTTTCAATCCACATTCATCTTCTCCTCTCAAATGCTCTCTCTGTTCTTCATTAGTATGTGTTGCACCTAGAAAGATATTGAAAATTTTAAAAGACGATAGATGGATAGAAGGAGAAAAATGAAAAGTTAGAGATCGATATTAAATACAGGAAAAATATAATTAGATGTCATAAAAAGTTGTGTTTTTAATGTTTTGAGAAAAGAGAGAAAGAGAAACATAAAAAAAAAAAATATGATAGTTAGTGTGATATAGGAAAAGTGAGATAGAAAGTAAAAAAATAATGTAAAGTAATATTTGAAGTATCATTGTTCTTTAATGTATGAAAAAGTATATGAATATCATTAAGGCATATGAACATCATTGTCGCATGTCTATTTTTTCTTCCTCAAGGTATTTATTCTCTTTCTCTCTCTGGTGTAAAATTCATTGTAAGGAACATTATAAAAAAAAAGGTTACAAAAATGACATTATATACAATTTATAAAAATGTTATTAAAATAATGAATCGCGTATATGTATCTTTATGTTTGGCAGGGTTGAACAGATGTCGTAAGAGTTGCAGATTGAGATGGTTGAACTATCTCAAACCGAATATCAAACGAGGAGAATTCAGTAAAGATGAGGTTGATTTGATAATCAGATTGCACAAGCTTTTGGGAAACAGGTTATAAAATGTTTCATAAATGTACTAGTAAATTATTTTCTCTCTATTAAATCATCTTGATCGTGTCTCTCCCTCACACTTTGTGTTGGGACACCCCTTGAGGATTTGGGTAAGAAAAGACAAAATAACTTTACAAGATTAGAGTCTAATTTAGTATTTTACAAACCTGCCTAAATTATTATTTGTTACTCGTTCCATCTCATATATATCTATAGTTATTCAAGGTATTAAGAAATTATTCAACATGTAATCATTTGATTATATATAAACTAAAATATCCTTGTTTAATTTCATTGATTCATTAATACTACTTCAATTTTTTCTATGACACTTTAACAATAGCAAAGAAGTTAATTAAGAAAAACTATAGATATTGTTGATTTCATAAAAAAAAATATTTCTTAATTCTTTATTATATCCTTATTTAATGTTGTTTTAAATTCTTAATGCATTTTTCAACCAAACACATATATAATTAAAAGGGTAAAATTATAAAACAACAAATAATTCTACATTGATTTCACGAAGGGACAATAATTAAAAAATTGAATAAACTAAAACTCCTAGTGTCATAGAAAAAATAGAAGGGGTAACATATAATGTCTCCATTATTAAACCTTGAATTTATAAAATAACAATAATTTTGAGACAAATTCGTTTAAACAATTATAGATATGAGATTAAAAAAGTATAAGTCATATTTTAAAGTCTAATTATGGAGAATTTCTTTGCAAATTCAATAGAATGAGTTACTAGCAGAAAGAGCCTTGTTTTGTAGCTAAATGCTGCTTTAACTCTTTCATAGCCTCTTCTCTTTTCTTAACTTAAACATAGGCCAAGCGAAGTGGAGAGAAGTGGGCCTCGGGGAGCGGCCACGAGCGTATCGAACGATTAAGAATGCAGCTAAACAGAGAACTGCCCCAAGGGTGGCACCTAAAGGTGAACCGCAGGGGCAGCAAAGCTGAAACAAGCCCAGCCCAAGGAGTGAGCTTCTTAATGCGAACGAACGGGCTAGGGCGATCTGAGTTAAAAACCCAAAGCAAGGCTGCTTCCGAGGCCCAAATTCCCGACTATAGGAAGGGAATTGGATAGGCCTTTACAGAATTGGGGTTTTGAGCCAAACTCAGGATTTCCAGGTCTTCGGTCCTTTTTTTGTAAAAAAATAAGAAAACCTGAAGGGTTTTAGATTATATTGCCCCAAACTTTTATGAAATACAAGATGCTTACTAAACGATAAAAATTTAAAACAAATCTGCATTTCTTCAACCCCAGATATGCAAAGAATCTGTACATTCTCTTATCAATCAGACAAAGTAATTGAAGTTAAACCAAATAGAATAATAAAAGTCTCATTCATATATTATTATGAATGTGATAAATTCAAAAAAATTGGAAATCAAAAAATAATATAAGTATTTCAAATTAGGTAGGGGTTTGTTGTAGATTTAAATGACATTTTAAATCTAAGATACTAATAACTTAATAATTTTTTTAAAATAAGAGAAAAACACTATCAATAGTTCATAAGATAAAATTCTAGTTTCGTTTAATACAAATCCTTTTCTTTATTATTATGAAATGTAAATAACACTACAATGAGATTATCGTACACATCAATGAGCAAACATTTTAATCATCAACTTAAACACGCCTAGTTAAAACAAAGACACTATGCTAGTATATCACCAAAAAAAAAGGAAAAATAGGATGGATAAGTTTTTGAACAATTAGGCTCTCCTAATCATTAAGATTCCACAAAGCTTCAAGAAAATTGCTCCTATGTTATAACTACAAATCACATAACAAAGTCAAAACATGGGGATACACTGATGTAAAGATAAACCAAATATTACTGCATTAGGCTTCAATTATTAAAAAAAGAGTCATAACTCACATTTGTCTTTAAAACTATTGAAAAATAATAAGGTATGGATACTCTTATCATGCCTACAAGAAAAAATAATAATAATTTCAAAAAAAAACTAAGAAAAAGTATGATACAATTAGGAGTGGTAAAACGGGTCAAGGGTTGAGTCGGGCCAAGGCCCACATAGGCCCGTCCAAATATAGGCCGGGTCGGGCCAGAATAGAAAAACGGGCTAAAAACATTGGCCCGACCCGTATTCTATATGGCCCGTGAGCCAAACGGGCTAACACGATTTTTAAGAGAATTATACATGCTATTTTTTATTTTAAATTTAAATTATTTTAAATATTTTTTAAGAAAAATTAGAAATAAAAATTAGATTTCACCTTTCTAAAGCAAAGTTTTTATAATTAATCTAATTTATTTTATTAAATGGAAACAATAAATAGTCATCAAAATTAATTTTGTATTAAATAATCAAAATTACAACCAACTAAATATTAATATTATATATATAATATATTAATACATTATTTAATAAAGGCCCGTCAGGTCGGGCCGGCACGTGACGGCTTGTTTTCTGACTGGCCAAAATAAGTTGGGCCTATTTAAAAAATGAGCTTTAAAGGTTGACCTAGCCCGGCCCATTTTAACGGGCTAGCCTGTGGGCCCAACCTATATTGTCATCCTAAATACAATCAACTAATAAAGCTTATGTAAAAAAAACTAATCAAAGATGTCATGATTAATCAAAGGAAGAAACAATTCTAGAAGCGAAACGTGAGAAGGGTAACACACAGGATTTAAGATTCTAGAAGTTTAGGGTAGGAGAAGGATCGATGTGAGAAGTCATGGTAGTCCTCATTAGGCAATGCTCTCATCGAATGGCTCTAGTAATTTGAATAGGGCAAAACAAAGGGTTACATGGTCAATTGAATCATATTTAGGGTGTTGTTAGTTCAAATGAATAGTAAAGATGAAAGAAAATAGACTCAAGGCTAAATTACTATTTAGTTCTATTATATTTAAGATAAGTTTTAATTTAGACAGGTAAGTATAAACAGTTTTACTTAAGTTCATTATATTTTAAAAATGTTACATTTTTATGCGATAAGTTTTAATTTTTTTACTTACATTTTGAAAACATTCCAGTTTGATCTAATTAGTTTAGAGTGTTTCAATTAAGTTTGGTACATTTAAAATGTTCTAGTTTGGATTTAGGGTTCAATAAAAAGGTGTTTTTGACATATATGCTAAGGCAAAGGAGTTATTAGAGTTAAGTTAAAAGGTGTAAGAAGACATGGTTTTATAGCCCCTAAATATACACGAGTAATGGTGGAGAACATGCCTCCATTCCCCATGTTTATGGATATGAATAGCATAAGTCTTGTTGAGAGAGGTCTTTCATTAGTTGTTGTTGAATTTTGATGTAGTATTGGAAGTTGTAGTTTTTAGTGGCAATTCATTTTACAAGTTTCGTGTCATGCCACTTGTTCACTCAATTATTATATTCAATTAATGCATCACAAAAAACTTAGTGTGTGTGATAAATTTGTCTAAATATCTATATCAGAAAACCCTTGATCTATTTATGTAGTTGACGTTAATTTAGCTAATGACGGTAACCTACATGAATCCACACTTGTTAATTTCAAAAAGAAAGGGAAAGGAAATGGTAGTGTGGATGATATGAATGTCAGACCTAGGGTTTAATAAAAATTCATTTTTCACTTCTTCCTCACTTTTCAAAAATAAGGTTTTTATTGAGACCTATATCTGATATTGAGGATGAGTACTACAATATTTTTAAAATGTATCAAACTTAGGTAAAAAAATTTAAACTTATTAGACTGAAGTTTTTCTAGTTAAGTCATTCACCCATCCTTCATTTTCCTTAACTTGAGTTATATGGTGAAATTATTCTAGTAAGTTTTTATTTTAATTTTATTATAAATAAATAATTTATATAGGCAAGTTAAGTAAACATGTTACAAAGAAAAATTCTAAAAATCTTAGCTTGGAACATGCAAACTAGTAGAAATCCTTCAAGTCCTACTCACTCAAGTTAGCTCAGGGGTCAAGTTCAAAATTAAAAGGGTCAAGTCATAAGTCTTTCGGAACACTTCAGTCTATTCTTCTAAATTCGTAGGGTTTCTTTATATTTCATTTACTTTATTTGTGTATGAGTCAAAAAGACCATTATGAGAAGTAAAGTTCTCACTATCAAGATTTAATAAAACTAAATTTTTTAAAACTTGAACCAAAAACTATAGTTTTGAGTTTAAACAACTCCTACCGACTACCATTTAATGGTTACATATTATAACTAGGTTTAATGACCCTTAATTTGGGGAAAACATTATTTCATGTATTAGAATAAAAAATTAAGCTTAGTCTTCAATAGTATATTTTTTATAAATTAAATAATCTATTATTAAGTGTTTACATTATGCCTACAGTATAATATTTTAGTTTATATATATATATATATATATATATATATATTGTTCACATGTAGAGTTTAGAGCATAAAAACCCTAGGCGAATATTCCTAGGAATTAGTATGTTAGTCTTTATAATGTGTCACTTAATTACAATATCTGAATAACATGTGCTTTTATATAAAAGTTGTAAGGTGGGCTTCGGCCCATTAGATTAAGATATAAACTAATCCATTATCTAATATTGGAGAAGGATTTGAGGGATTGATGGGGACCCCTCATCTTAGGGGGGAATATATATATATATATATATATATATATATATATATATATAGAGAGAGAGAGAGAGAGAGAGAGAGAGGTTGTATCATGTGAGAAATGTTCTCTTATGTGAGAGTGAGAGGGGCAAATTTTGGCTGTATAATCATACAATAGATGGTTAATATTAATCATGTGAGTTTTTTAAGAAGTCATGTGACCTTTTAAGTGATCATGTGACTTTTAAAAACTTTTAATCTCAATCACCCATGTATGGTTGTACGGCCCAGATTTTCCCCTCTCACTCTCATATAAAAGGACCTTTCTCATAAGATACATCCTCTCTCTCTCTATATATATATATATATGTGTGTGTGTGTGTGTGAAAACAATTTTATATTGCTAAGTGTGAGAACAAAAAGACAAGATCACTCCTAAAACTAAAAGCAGTCATGATCTTATATATGATATACCGCCAAACACTTTGTAGACAAGAGGAAAAAAAGCTATTATGTGATGATACATGGATATGATCAAAACTAACAGTTACACAATTACTTGAAAAAGTCAACCGCTTATTTTTTAATGTTGATTATTCAAAAAATTTAATCTAATGTTACTAATTATCAATTGTTTTCATTCTCATAACAATAGTACAAAACCAATAGTATTATATTGCTTAATGCAAACAAGTTTGAGCATTACCCATTAGGGTTGCTCTAGTATTGAATTTGTCGATTTTAATTAGCATTATATAATGAAAACTAAGCTATCAATACATATTGCATATCTTAGCACCAATTAATAATGGTGTGTTTTTAATAATAGATGATTTTATTCAATATGCGCTTTTAGTTTGACATAAAGTATATCGAACATATTATGTGTGGGTGTGATATACATTTTTAGTTTAACACATTGTGTGTATCCATTTTTACAGGAGTTACATAAAATATTCATTAACTACGAAGCAAACATACTATTATCATTATGCACATATTTTGTCTTAAGTGTATGTAACTTTTCATATTGAGACAATTAATAACTTCTTTAATATCCATGTGAGCAAATTATATGTCTAAGTTTTAAATAGTCTTTCAATGTTTTAAAAAAAATTCGATTTGTATAGATGGTCGTTGATTGCAGGAAGACTTCCTGGAAGAACATCAAATGATGTGAAAAATTACTATAATACATACATTCGCAATCAAAAGAAAGAAAAGAACGTGAAGCAAGGGGAGCAAGAAAATGTGAAACCCCATGAAGTGATAAAGCCTTTACCTCAAACTTTGTCAAAATCATCCTCTTACTTGCAAGAGAAATTCATTTCCCTAAATGACATTAGCTCCATTGTTGATATTAGTGAAATAGGTGCATCTTCATCATCAGCCAATTGGTGGGAAACCTTATTAGATGACAACGGAGATAATGAAGATAACAACATCACTTTCTCCATATTAAGTGAAGCAGATCTTGAAGGGGAACTCACCACAAACTATTGGGATCAAGAATTTAATTCATCGAAGCCCATTAAAGATAGTGACTTTTGTGGACAAGGTCAAACTTTGGATGATGTTCTTCTTGACATGAATTTGTGGGACAATTGCCTTTCAAACGATGAAGATTAATTTATAGATAAGTGCCAATAATGAGTTAAAATACTTTTCATATGCACATTATACTTAGTAAGAAATTATACTGGTTGATTCAATAAATTATATGCAACTCATTCCCAAATCCTAATGAAGTGTGACCCACTTCTTATTTGAAGGGATGAGTATGATTTATAGATTTTGAGTGATGGTAAAAAAAAAGAGTGTGTTGAAAAAGAATCTCATTAAGTCCCATGTTAGTAATTTTAATTTGTTGTTGTTTGCTATGTAGTAATAAGTTCTTTCAATGGTAAGTCTTGAGTCACTCATAATAAATAAATTACATTTACTTTATACTTCCCTTTATCATTTTCATAAAACATTTTAAAGTTTTTTTGTCCTTTTATAAGATATTTTTAAATTTTCAATGTGTATTAATTATTATTTTTTACAATACACACCCTTATTAGCTAAATCTTCTTAAGAAGTTCATTTACTTCTGAGAGATAGTTACACTAATTAACATTCCCTAATATTAGTGTTAATTACATTATACAATTACCCTTTCTTGTTTTTAAAATATTACATGGTTCCCCTAATTTTTTGATGTTTATTTCACAAACACCCTGTAGATAACAATTGATAGCTACTTAATATATACATGATTAATACATGACTTTTTCTGATGTTCTTTTATTTTTATTAATTAGATAATATTTTCTTGACCAAAATTTTTGTATGATACATGATCAAAATAAAGTATCATTATGTTAAATTTTATTCACAAATTATATCAGCTATAAAGAGAGTATTATTGTTTGTGAGAACATCATTTTCCTTCTTTTCATTGATTATTACCTACTATGAAAGAAGAAAACATTGGTGAAAAGAAGGAAGACGATGTATTCATGTGCAACAATGCTCTCTTCATAGTTGTATAATCAATAAAGCAAAACCTAATCTAAAGATACTTTGTTTTGATCATGTAAGATAAAGGGTGTTTTGGTCAAGAAAATATGATTTAATTAATAAAAATAAAAGAAAAATAGAAGTTATGTACTAATCATGTATATGTTAAGTGACTAACAATTTGTTATCTGTAAAGAGTGTTTATGAAATAAACATTCAAAAATTAAGGGAGATATATGTTGTTTCAGAAATAAGAAAAGAGTGTAATTAACACTAACCTCATGGGAGGTTAATGTAGTCATACCTGCTTCTTAATGTTAAGGGTGATGTTGAATTTTAACAAAAAAAATTGACAAAATTAATGCATCTAACTAAGGGTTGGTTGATAGTGGTTTTTAGTTTAGTTTTAATTTTTTTAAAAATTAAAACATGTTTTTTATTTTTCTAATTCATGAGTTTTTAAAATTTTGAATTTTAAAAAGTTGTAGTAAAATTTTAATAGTTTTGATCTCAGTTACATTACATGTAAACAAGAATAATAATATGACACTGGTAGTGGTGGTGATGGTGGCGGTGATGAAGGTAGCGGTAGACTTGGGTCTAGCGATGGTGGTGGTTGTGACAATGGTAGTGGCAACTATGGTGGTGGTGCTAGCAATAATGATAGTGACAACAATAGTAGTGACAGTGGTGGTGATGAAGCTTTAACGATGAGTGAGAATAAGTTAGAGGAGAAAGGGATTAGAAAAGAAGGCAAGAGTAAGAGGAGCAACAATTTTTCGATGAGTGGAAACGTGAATGAGAAGTTTTGTTTAGAAAACAACTGACTTATTCTTCAAATAACCTATAATTGATTAAACTTATTGATTTTATTAAATCTTATATCTAACCATTATCAATGTTGTTGGATACCATACATTACCCATCTAGTAATGTGCAATAGACACCACCAATAATCAAATGGTCCAAGTAAATGAACATTATCTACACAACTGATTGCTAGCTATAAATAAAGCAGAATTTACAAATTATTAGTTAGTTCAAGTGGATATGTTTGATCCTTATTAAGCAAAGTTTTAGGTTTAAGCGATGTAAATATTCTTAGCCTGAATAAGATTGCCCTTTAAAAACTTAATTGAGTTTGGAACATTATCTAATTATTAGGATTAGGATTGATTCCACATATTTTTTAAGATATTAGTTCAAACCCTATTCATTTAAGCAGAAAAATTAAAAAATTACTTTTCGCCAACAAGCACTTGATCGTTAACTAACTTTGTGTGCAGTTTTAGGGTTCTTAAGGGATTCACTTTTTCCCCCAATTAGAGCAATGTTTTTCTTTTTTGGTAAAATATTAGAGCAGTGTTTAGATTTCGTAGTAATTTTCAGGTTGGGCTTATTTGCCTCTCAGCAAGCGGGCCCTTATTATGGTTTGTATCCTTCCTTTGGGTCTATCGGTCACTCTTAATGGAAACATCAAATCAGTTGACCAAAATAAACTAAACTTTTTACCAAAAAAAAAGTTTAATTGAATAACTACTCCATAATGTTAATGATTAATCATTGTACATTGAATCTAGGAGCAAAATAAATATGGGTGGAAAACAACTTCATGAAGCTCTTTTCCTTTCTCACTTTCATGTATGTGAATGACATTACACCTTGAGAAAATATAATATTAAAAATATTAATTGAGATAATGAGATTTATTTACCATCATATATTTTAATGGAACACTCAAAATTTATAATATTAGGCTTAATTAACCTAAACACTTTTGAGATTTAAAGAAATTAGAAGAGAATTAAAAAACGGTTCACTTAAGTAAAATGGTTGATTTTTTAAAGAAAAAAACTTGAACTTAAATTTTGTGAAGTAAAAAATGAATATTAAAGAAATCCATTTTAAATTAGTAACAGTTATATCCGTTTGGCAGCTCGAGTATCTAAGTAAATAACTCCTTATTTATAACATTTTATTTAGATTTAAATATGTTTTTCATCTTACAAAATAATTGTAACATCCTGGTTTAGATCTAATTACCGATTAAGGTTAATTAGAGAATTAAGATTTATTGATTGAATAATAATAATAATAATGCCAGGAAATTACACAGGTGCCCTTGGTGGTACAATTGGGGGCTTCGGTTCCCTCTCTCCCTCATTATGCACGTTGGTGGCTGATGGGATTTGCATTAAATGAAGATGTGACTGTTGATGGAGAGGGAGAGCTGACGCATGGCAGTGTGATGATAAAAGTCTCAGTTTCATGTTTTATATCCACTCTCTGCTCATTTCTCTTTGGTTCATGGAGATCCATTCTTCCGTTCTCTCTGGAACTTCTTGAAGCTTCTGCTTCTTCTTCTTGCTGTTCTTCGTCTTCTTCTTCATCTTCTTCTTCCACTCGAACATTGTGTAGAACCTCGAGTAGGAAGTGGGAACAGCGTGGTTAAGAGAGAGAACAGTGTGGTGTTGAGTGTCCTGGAGGCTGGGATCCTCCACTGTTCTGCCTAAACAACGATGGGTGCTTGAAGCATGGAAGTCCTCCATTGTTGGTGAGGACTGGACTATTCGAAGTGTGGGAACAGTTGTGGGGATCTTCCATTTTTGCTCGTGGGAGAGCAGCGTGGTGCCTTGGAGGCTTGGGACTCCCCACTGTCTTGCATGAAGCATGGAGTGTCTTGGTGGCAGAGCTGCTCGAGAGGAAACAGCGTTTGGTTCTTCTAAAGCTGAGAACAGAGTGCTATGGTGGATGACTGAGTCAAGTTGTTCTGTTGAGAACGAGTGACCAAGGAGCAGTTAGTCGGTGCTGAAAGCTCAAGGAGCTTCTAGAATCTTCATTCCAGGTAGGGGGCGCTTTACATTTCAAATGCATGGTTTATGGACGGGTTCCAGGTGAATTTATTCTAATGTGTTGTGTTATGTTTGATTTGTGCTGATTGATGCGTTGTGATTGAGTAATAGTGCATGAAACGCCCGGGTTTGTGATAGTTGTGATCTGTCTATGTTGTGACGATTCCGTCCATGAGTGCATGTTGATATTTTTGAGAATTCTAAGTGAATATATGTATATGTGAATGCCATTATGATTGCCGAATACATGAGATGTGGGTTTGATATGATGATTCCTATTTGGAATGTTGTGTTGAAGTGCATGTTGATTTCTTTGAGAATGCCGAGTGCATGTACTGTGATATGGTTATACCGATTCCTGTGTTATGATTTTCTACGATAAAATTCATGTGAGGCATGTGATGAAAATATGGATTTCCGAGTGAATCCAAATGTTGTGCTGGATCGGTCATGATTTTAATGGTTGCATGAAATGCACTTGATAAGCATGGATGCTTGTTGTGAAATGCATAAGGTTGCATATGTATAGAAAAAGGGTGACCCGTGGAAGGTCAGGAACCCTATGAGATAATTTCCAGCTACAGATTCTTGGCTAGATCCTGTGAGAGCCCGTGATAGCCGATGGAGCTAGAGTTAAGTCTCGAGACGTCACGAGGTGACCGGTATCACACGGGAAGGGCTAATGGATGAGAGGCCGGGAAGGAATCTGTAACTGAAATTATTGTTTAAGTCGGATCCGCATGCATATATGTAGGTGCATTGATATTGAGAATAATGTGATTAACATAACTTTGAATGATTTAAGTGAATTCCAACTGAATGATGTTGTATGGGTGAATTCTGATTGAATTGATGTGTGCACACTTATAATTGTTATTGAGCTCAATATGATTTTTATGTATATGTGGATATGTTATTGAGAATAACATCATTGATATAGTTTGGGATTGATATGAGTAAATCCGAGTGGATGAATGCATGTATACTGATGCTATGCCGAGTGCACACTTATATCCGAGTGGATGAATGCATGTACACTGATGCTATTGCTGAGTGCATACATATACTGTTGATGAGCTCATGTAGTTATATATATATATATATATATATGTGTGTGTGTAAATGCTGATGTGAATAGCATGATTAATATAGCCATGGATGATTGGAGTGAACTCCGACTGGGTGAATATACGTACATTGGTATTGTTGTCGAGTGCAATGTGATGTTATGGCTGTGAGTATGTGATTGTGAATGATGTGAGTCACTCAGTCTTGATTGAATTGTATGAATCCTGAGGGGATGATGTTATTAGAGTATCCATATTGAATGGCAGGGTGTATTATTACTGACTGAATAATGTCATTGTATGGTTGAGAATTGAAAAATAATCCGAGTCAATAACTGTCATTTAATATATAAAAGCTCACCCCTGTTGTGGCTATATTTTTCAGTGTATGCAGGTCGGTGTGGTGAATGAGGAGAAGGCATTAAACCCGAGTGAAGGGTATCTATGTTGTGGTAGTATACATAGAGTACTGTACCGATTGTAAATAGATATGTTAAAGCCTTGGCCGGCTCTCTTGTAATCCGTCTGTTTGAACGTGATTATTTATATGGATTGGATAGTGGAATTGTGAACAAGTATACACCTATATACATATATTTATTACATTGATAAGATGTTACTTGTATCGACTGAGATGTGATGTCGAATGGATAATGCTAAGTTAATAAATTTCGAGTGGAATATGGTTGGGAGAGCCATTTTCGAGTGAGGCTCTGGCAAGTGGGCCTTTTCTGAGTGGGAAATCCCGAATGAACCTATTCCGAGGGAAGAATGGTTGAGATGGTGTTGAATGAGGTATTCTAGGAGTCCTATTCTGAGTGAATAAGGATACATATCCTGAGTGGATAAGATTTAAATAAGTCCGAGTAAAACTTAACTTAGTGTGAATTCCTCCGAGTGATGAGAGTTAAGGTATTCCCCGAGTGAGGAAGATCAAAATATGTTGAGTGATGAATGGGTAACGTACCTCCGAGTGAATTGAGGTTGAAATATACCGAGTGGTATTGGACTGGGGAAATAATCCGGGTGAAGGAAGGTTTATAGACTCCGAGTGGAGTAACCGTGGGAATCATTTCCCGAGTGGAGATTAAGACGCTTCCGAATGAAGCATGTTTGTAGCCTCCTTGAAGTAAATTAAGTATCTGGCTAAGTGTGAGTGTTCCGGGTGATTTATGACCCGAAGTGGTCAAACCTCGAGTGGACTTGGGTCTAAATTCCGAGTGAGGAAATTACCGAGTGCAGGTGTTCGCTTCAGCGAACAAGGCGTTCGCTCCAGCAAGAAAAGGGCTCGCTCAAGCGCTATATTCCGCTGGGCTGTGCGACCAAAGCTGGGTCTTGCCAGCGCGTGGCATTCCAACCCGGTATTCCCTTTCTCTAGTCGGCTTTTGTTTTCCCTTGCCTTCATTCTGTTTTAATTTACCCCGACTCCTAATTTTGAATGATTGTGAACGTTTGGAACGTTCTAAATTTGGAAAAAACTTTCCCTAGTCTCGGTTTTGCTTGTAATTGAGTCGGGTTGTTTTATTTTGGTATCAGAGCGGACTCAAAAGGTCCAAGGCCAAGGTATACTTACTCACAGTAGGCAGTTGTGTGCAATATGACTAGTTTTCATCATTGCTTGTGGTATTCTATTGGATTTGATACATGTTTAATCATGAATTGTGTGATTATATGCCTATGTGTTTTGTTGAGGACAGTAGTGAAAGGTGCTACTGTCGAGGTGTTGATTTGGGGGTAGAAGATTTGTTACTACCCTGGCCTGATTGTTCACGAAATACTTGAGGTATTTCTAAGCCTGGGTCGGTTGAGAGGGAATAGAATGATAGCTGTTGAGACCTTCATATGCATTGAAACTGTATTGGTTGGTTCGGTCTCTTGTATAGGCCATGTTAATGGCTCATAGCTGGGGAATGTTTGTTGAACGGATTAAAATTCACATGTTTGAGTTGGTTGAATGAATAGTATTGAAAGAACCCCATATGATATATGGTATAAGTGATGTGTTGCAGTTCTCTAAGTTGGGAATCTGAGTATGTAATGAGCGAATAAATGTGAAATCAGGTATATGTTAGATTGGGGTACGGTTTCGACCCTTGGTGTGTGAAAAACCGAGTGAATGATTGATTAGGTGTTAGACCACTAGGTGTGGTGACCCAGTTGATTGGGCATGATCATGTATGATTGGACGTTGTGGGAAATTGAGGTATTGGATACCTGAGGATTTGGGTTAGACTCGGTCTTGTAGCTGAAAACCGAGTGAGTAGTTGATTGAATTATGACCCATAAGGTGTAGTAACCCTGATTGGATTTAGTATGATTTATGCTGTCAGACCTTGTGGAGGTAGACCCCATGATGGTTTAGGCTCGGTGATATTTAGATGTTGTGGGAGTGTCCCACGGGGGGTACCAGGTGACCCCTGGAAATTCCGAGTCTGGTAATCTGATTACCTTTATGGTTGTTGAGCCCGAGTGAAGTGATTGTGTGGTAACTCATTGAGGATTAAACCGTCATAAGATGAAATGCGAATAATAAACGTGATACCAGATAGATAGTGAATAGTAATGTTGAATTCCGGGTGCGCTGTGGTATTGAATATGGAGATGATAGAAACAATATGATGATGGTTGTACGTCCACTGGTGGATTGTGTTTATAATTAGTGAAAGAATTCACCTTGGCAGAGACCTTTATAGGATTAGAAATCATATAGTAAGCCGTGAGTGGCAGACTTAAAGAGAGTTTAGTAAATCGTCTAGGCTAAAAGGAGTTATGGCCAGCGATATATGACGAAATGAAGGATTATTAGGCTGTTGGGCCATGGTTTTGTGGTGAATAAGATTAAAGGGGAGATATTTACTCGGTGAAGGCTGGGAGCCGACTGTTATTGTACCATTTTGTGGTAATGGTAATTGTTGTTCGATGATTATCATCATGTGAGTTGTACCAGATTATGGGTAGTAACGAAGTATGTACCTTGTGAGGGTCGGAAATCTATTGCTAATATGCCATTTTACAGTAGTGGTAACTGATATTTTATGATTGTTGTTGCGTGATGTGCCCTAGATGGTGCATAATGATGATGTTGATGTAAACGTGCTGTTGATAGATTTGTGTGAAATGCCATTAATTTTCATGTGAATTAGTATCATTTGAGAGAGTCTAGTCAGTGTGAGCGAGAAGAGTGTAAGGTATCCTGTTCCGAGATGACTCTACATACCATAGGTATTGTGGCAACGTACACTTTTGCAACGACTCTATGTAATTGTTGTAACCCTATAGGAATGAGACGTCATCCCATAAGACGGATGTAGCAATTCATAAGTCGGGCAGGTGAGACTATAGCTACTTATGGGGATGGTTTGAGGCTATCGGGCTGTTCTGAGAGAAAATGAGAATTGTGTTGAGTAGATAGTAAGTGGTAGTGTGTCAAATGAGGATAGAAGGTTTGTTTTAACCTTGATGTGCTTACCTCCGAGAGAATCAGAGGTTATTTTGGTATAAGTTAGCTGATAAAGTGATGTTAGGCTGTCGGAATAGAAAGGTGGTCTTTCCGACTTGAGTGCCCCGATGTTACTGGCCAAGAAGGGTGATGGTGGTAAGTGGTTATACAGTGATTACCATCGATTGAATCAGTTATAGAGAGTAAATACCCACTACCGGGTACTGATGATCTAGTTGATCAATTATGGTGTGATTCGATTTTTCTAAGATCAATTTACAGTCAGGATACTAGTAAATTGGATTAAGGCTTCTGATATCCCTGAAACGGTGTTCAGGACTTGTTGTAGCAACTTTGGGAATGTGGTAATGTTGTGGGTATGACGAGTGTTCAGGCGGTGTTCATGAATTAGATGAAGTGTGAATTCGCTCAGGAGAGAATAGTATGTTACCGAGCGTGAGCAAGTGGAGATAACCCCGAATGAAGAAAAGGAATGTGATTCCGAATAAAATCTTTCTGGGAGAAAGAATCCCTGAGTGCAGTCCCTGAGTGAAGTTATGGTGTTCCGAATAAAATCTTTCTAGTCGGCTTTTGTTTTCCCTTGCTTTCATTCTGTTTTAATTTACCCCGACTCCTAATTTGGAATGATTGTGAACGTTTGGAACGTTCTAAATTTGGAAAAAAACTTTCCCTAGTCTCGGTTTTGCTTGTAATTGAGTCGGGTTGTTTCAATAATGATATTTTAGTTTAAAGTTTTTTCTTTATATCTAACTTATATTAAATATTTACCCTTTACGATTAAGTTAAATTCATTAAGTATTGAAATAATTGAGAAAATTACATATAAACTTATCAATATCATTCTTATAAATTATGCTGACCGCCAACATATTACTCTGGCAACTCAAGTACAGTTTTCGTTGGTTAAAAGCCTTAACAAAATCATTTTTCTAAAATTTCAACCGTTGAAAACTATATTTATGCTGTTAAATTAAACCTGTTAGAACCATGTGGCTAAATTAGTATAGCATTTAGCCCAACCTCAATTTATCATTTAAAGGCCTCTTGTGTATGCGTAAAAACATGTCTTACGTTGAGTTATCTTATTTTGGTTAAGAAATACAAATATATTTGTACCCGATAATTAGTGTGTAAAACTTACACCTCTGATCATGGACAAGTTATGACTTAGTAGTTTGGTTTTAGGGGTGCTAAAGAATCAAAGAATATGTCTGGAAAAATAATATAAAAAACTTTTGTCTTTTCACTTCATATATATACATAGACACACACGTATGATATATCATATAGAAAGACTTTCTTAAATAATAGTAATATTAATAAATCGGAACCATTAAATCTTATTATGGATGGTTAAAACTTAAATATATTTGATCATGTGTCTTTTTAAAAAAGTCATGTGATTTTTTTAAGTGTCTATGTGACTTTAAAAATCTTTTAATGATAATCAGACATATATGATTGTATGTTCCAGAGACTCTCACTAAAAAATATTTTAATCACTTTAAAAAAACCCTTAGATTTAAATATGTTTTTATATATATTCCTAAACTTGTATTATGCTACATCTATATCCAATAAATATAAGAAGTTTAAAAATATATCGTTTTTTTCTTCACCCTTCAATTTGGAAGTAAATTAATGGTTGAAGTTATGGATCACACTTTAGGTTTTCTGACTATAGTAAACAACGCTATCTATTATAGAATATAAACAAATAAAAAAAGTTATAATTTTGTTTTAAAATAATAGTAAATTTAACTAAGACAAATTTATTAAATGTAAGAATATCTCTAGAATTCTTTTAATTAATACACACTTTATTTTTTTAATAGAGAGAAACTAAACCTTTTTACAAGTTCTAATGATGAGTTTATAGTAAAATACATATACCATTATAGTAAAATACATATACCTTTTAGATGAATTCAATAACATTGAATCAAGTTAACTGTTAAATAGTGTGAGATATTTATTTTTTGTTTATATTAAAAGACAAAAATAGTAATATCTAAAGTTGAAGCCAAATAAAAATCGAGAATATGAAACCAAGTCTTTAAGTCGGTCTATTTAATCAATCTTTACGTAGGTTATGGGTTAAAAATGAGCTTGTTTAAATCATGTAGTTACGGACCTAGTCTATTTAGCCCACAGGTTAAAGAACTGACATGATTTATGTATTATAAATAAGGAAATTTAAAATAATTTATTTATATATAATAAAACAATCTAAAATTTTGGATGACCACAGCATAACATATGTGA
This sequence comes from Clitoria ternatea, assembly GCA_037962975.1. Taxonomy (NCBI): domain Eukaryota; kingdom Viridiplantae; phylum Streptophyta; class Magnoliopsida; order Fabales; family Fabaceae; genus Clitoria; species Clitoria ternatea. The sequence goes on from CM075672.1 coordinate 270,681,500, forward strand.
CGGCCCATCCCTCTATCTCTACTTTTTTTTTACAATAAAAAATGTTAACGAGTGTTTTTAAGTATTGTTTAAAGAAACAAAAATAAAAAAAATTCATTTAAAAATATCATTAAAACTCACTCATCTTAATTTCTAGGTAATTCTCACATTTTTAAATAAGAGACAAAACATATCGTCGGTCATCCCACATCATATAAACACATCTTAAACCTCACATCTCTTTATTGATAAGTAATTAATCACCTGGGGCAGCTACACAGACCAATCCTCTAACATGTATTTATATCGCCTCAATATATTAAATCATCATCATTCATCAAGTTTGCTATATAAAAATCAACACTAGCATGTACCCATCAAGTTCATAATCCAAAATCCAATACATCATACATAACCATCTACATACACATACATATTTATTATCATACATAACCCATATGAATCAATTTATCAAATACCATTAACTAACTAATCATTTTGCTTAATTATAAAATTCACTCATGCTTTTAAATTGTCAATTGATACCACATGCACACAAACATTCACACACACACACACACACATTTTTATATATCACCTAACCATACTCCTAAATTCCTCATATTCCATAATTCTGCTATATTCCATTCGAGCCTAGTTATACATTAACCAATTCTAATTAATTAAGACCTGAATACTCCTCTTACCTCAATTTTATGCTTCTACGAGTTATTCTTTTGTCGGACATGACCTACGATCAAATTGTTTGTTGCTCTGCTTCCAATTCTGATACCCACTTCGCTTAACTATCCTCTAACACCCATTTCACCATATACGAATGTCGAAACACAAAATCCATCAATATTTCATCACACCTATTGTCCTAGAAGTGATTTTCAAGCTCCCCATTGTCATAAAACATAAAAATCGAAACCTCCACCATGCATGCACCTCACGGCTAGAGAGAGAAAGAGAAGAGGAAGAAAACTTGAAATTGATGGTTCATATAGACACGTATTGCTTCCCCGATGCCAAAAATGCTATCAATTTGAAGTTTCGATGTGAAATTGGACACTAATTAGAGCTTAGAAGCTCGTGACCATGGAAAGTGAAATGGAGAGGAAGAAGTTCACATGTAGGCTCATGAAAGAAGAAGATAACGGTTTCCCTTTTGTTTTATTTTCATACGGCATATTGGTCTTTTACCCTTTTCTTTTTCCTTTTTCTTTTAAAACTTAGATTAAAACTTATCTTTTAACCATTTCTGGTAACTTTAAATTTATCACCAATTATTTAAGCTTTATTTAAATTTTGATAATCTTCTAATCAAATGAATTTATTTTATTTCATAACATCTAATTATTTAAAATTGTAATTATATTAATTAATAATAATTTTCAAAAATCTAAAATTAATTTGAAGACAATTATTAATATTTTTTGTCAATCATAGATTTAAATTAATTACCCGGGATGTTACAGTTTAAGTGGAATATATTTGTTCCCTGTTATGTAAAGTCTTAGGTTCAAGCAATATAGATGTTCTTAACTCGAACAAGATTATATTTTTTGTATCTGTTTCACAATTAAATTTTAAAAACTCGCATATTATTTGAGATATTAGATATAACCCTATTTAATTAAAAAATTTAAAAAATACTTTTGGTCAAACAAGCACTTGATCGTTAACTAACTTTGTGTGCAGTTTTAGGGTGACTTAAGGGATTCATTTTTTTTTGTTCCCCAAATTTTTTTTTGATGAATGTTCCCCAATCAGAGCAATGTTTAGATTTCGCTGCAATTTTCTGGTTGGGCTTATTTGCCTCTCAGTAGGCGAGCCTTTATTATGGTTTGTATCCTTCCTTTGGGCCTTTGGGTCACTGAAACATCAAATGGTTGACCAAAATAAATTAAACTTTTTTTTAAAAAAAGTTTAAACTGAATGACTCCTCCATAATGTTAATGATTAATCATTGTACATTGAATCTAGGAGCAAAATAAATATGGGTGGAAAACAACTTCATGAAGCTCTTTTCCTTTCTCACTTTCATATATGTGAATGATATTACACCTTAAAAAAATATAAACAATATTAAAAATGATTAATTAAGATCATGAGATTCACTGACCATCATATATTTTAATGTGAACACTCAATTTTATAATATGAAGCTTAATTAACCTAAACACTTTTGAGGTTTAAAGAAATTGTAAGGACAATTAATAAATGGTTCACTCAAGTAATATATGAATTATTTTTTAAAGAAAAAACTTGAATTTAAATTTTGTGAAGTAAAAAACTGGATCTTAAAGAAATCCATTTTAAATTAGTAACAGTTAAATGTGTTTTCCATCTTATAAAATAATGATATTTTAGTTTAAAGTGTTTTTTATATCTATCTTATATTAAATATTTACCCTTTACGATTAAGTTAAATTCATTAAATATTAACATAATTGACAGAATTACATATAAACTTATCAATATGATTCTAACAAATTATGCTGACGGCCATGCAACTCAAGTACAGTTTTCGTTGGTTAAGAGTCTTAACAAAATGATTTTTCTAACAATTTAGAAGTAATTTCAACCGTTGAAAATTATATTTATGCTGTTAAATTAACCCGTTAGAACCATGCGGCTAAATTAATATAGCGTTTAGCCCAATCAACTTAACAAATTTAACCCTTCAATTTATCATTTAAAGGCCTCTTGACTATGTGTAAAAACATGGTCTTACGTTGAGTTATCTTATTTTGGTTAAGAAATACAAATATATTTAAACCCGTTAATTAGTGTGTCAAACTTACACCTCCGATCTTGGACAAGTTAGGACACAGTAGTTTGGTTTCAGGGGTGCCAAAGAATATGTCTGGAAAAATAATATGAAAAACAATAAAAATAAAATATTGTCTTTTCATTCCATATATATAGACACACTTAGGATATATCATATAGAAAGAATTTCTTAAATAACAGTGATAATAATAAATTTGAACTATTAAGTCTTATTATGGATAGTTGAGATTAAAATACACGTGTTTTTTTAAAATTCATGTGATTTTTTTAAATGTTCATATGACTTCAAAAAACTTTTAATGATGACTATACATATATGATCGTATGTTTCAGATTTAGTGTTATGACTCTCACTAAAAAAATCTTTTAATCACTTTAAAAAAACCGTTAAATTTAAATATGTTTTTTATATATATTCCTAAACTTGTATTATACTACATCTATATCCAATAAATATAAGAAGTTTGAAAATATATCATTTTTTTCTTCACCCTTCAATTTGGAAGCAAATTAATGGTTGAAGTTATGGGTCACACTTTAGGTTTTCTGACTTTAGTAAACAACGCTATCTATTCTAGAATGTAAACAATAAAAAAAGGAATAGTTTTGTTTGAAAATAATAGTAAATTTAACTAAGCCAAAGTTATTAAATGTGAGAATATCTCTAAAATACTTTTAACTAATACACACTTTATTTTTTCAATAGAGAGAAACTAAACTTTTTTACAAGTTCTAATGATAAGTATTATGGTATATATTTTTAGATGAATTCAATAACATTAAATCAAGTTAACTATTAAAGAGTGTGAAATATTTATTTTTTTTATATTAAAAGACAAAGATAATAGTATTTAAAGTTGAAACCAAATAAGAGCCGGATATATGAAACTAAATCTTCAAGTCGGTCTATTTAATCAATCTTTACACGGGTTATGGGTTAAAAAATGAGTTTGTTTAAATCATGTAGTTGCGGACTGTAACATCCCTAATATTTTAGAAAAGTTTTAATTGACGAAAAACATTAATAATTGTCCAACCGGATTTATTGAAATTTTGGGAATTATTAGTATTAAAAATGCAATTAGAAATAATTAAATGTTGTGGGAATAAATAAATTTATTTGATTAATTAATTATAAAAGATTAAATGAAAGTAAATAGAAGAAGATAAATTTGAAGTTACAATGGGGTAAAAGGTGAAGGGTGAAAGGTAAAAGTTTTAATTAAAACTTTTAAAAGAAAATAAAATTGAAATAGGAAATGACCCAATTGCCCTTGTGCCTTAAATTTTAAATTCTTTTCTTCCTTCTTCCTCACCTCCACGCGAATACCTTTCTCCTTCTTCTCCTCAAGCTTGCCGTGGCTGCATGCTCCAAGAGGGAGACCGTTTCTCGCCGAAACTCTGAGATAACTACGTTTTTGAGGCCGTAGTTTCGAGGTGAGTCCAATGGGTCTTTTAAATTAAGCTTTCGTAGCTCTTTCGTTTTCTCCGTTAAGCCGAAGGGTCGTGCATGGGGGAAATGAGTTTCGTTTCTTACTCCTCTAGTGCGTAGAAGCTTGAAAATGGCTTTTTAAAGTAATATGGATGGTTTAACATTGACGGATTTTGCGGTTCGACCTCCGTAGGTAACGAAACAGTCGTCGGAGGATCGAACGGTGAAGTGGGTGTTAACTTCGAACGTAGGACGTTGGACATAGCGTTGAGAGAACACCAATCTCGTCAAAAACGAGTCGTCGGAGCTCGGAACCAAGGTAAGGGGGGTGTTCGGGTTATAATTAATTAGAATAGGTAAGTATGATTGAATTAAGTCATTGAATGAAACATGGAAATAATGAGATTTGATAATGCGTAATGGTAGTATGTGTATGAATGTAAATTGAGTGTGGTTTGTAATGATTATGACGATGACGTGATGAGAATTATGATGATTTGATGAGTTTAGTGGCAATGTGATGACGGGCTTGACAAGTAGGTCGCCCAATTGATGAATATGTGTTTTGTTGCTGGCCACTTGCAGTATGATATGAGAAATATGAATATACTCGTGTGATTATGTGGTGTAGGACGGCCGACGGTATGTGCAGCCCCTCGTTTCTGGCTCCCGTGGTGTTTATGCCCAGTTGAGCTACCCAGTGGTCAAGTAGGACCCAGTGGTTGAGGAGGAGAGTCAAGTAGGACTTAGTGGACCAAGCAGGGTTCACGGGGTGTCAAGCAGGACCCCCAGCTGAAGGCCGATCCTTTTAGTATCCGGATACTAGGCGTCGATTTGATATGAGAGTCAGTTGTGTTATTCGATGTATTGTTAACATTGTGTAATGATATGAATGTGTTTTATGATGATTGTTCATTGTGAGTGACAAATTGGAGATAAAGAATTGGAATTGAATCCTTGATTGGTAAGTAGAAATTGAGGACAAGATGTAAGATGAATGGTACAAACAAAAAAACTAGTAAATATGTTCCTTGTACTTAAATTGTTATTCTATATTAATTATGATACCAAACACTCACCCTTGCTGTTGTTTCTTTAATTTTAGTAACCAATGACAGGGAGGAGGTTGAAGCCCCGGAGATGCGTCAAGCGGAGAATTGATGCCAAGAAGCGAAGGGAATTTATGAAATGAACTATGTGTGTAATGTGTGTTATGAATTATGTATGTTGTGCTTGGATGTTGTGTATGCGTGGTGAGTCAATTTGGAATACTGTTATCGTAGTCATGAATGTGATGAATAGCAAATAGAAAACTGAATGTTGTTGATGTATATTGGCATGGAGCCAATGGTAGTGTACTTGATGCATGAATATAAACAGGTTTGATCTATGATTAGAAATATGAATGATGTGGGATGATAGGTGAATGGCCTAGTGCATTGATGATTGATGTACATTTAGCAGAATGGAATTAGAAGTGAAGTGCATTGCATGATTGAAATGTTGGTAAGTGGATGAACTAAGTCAGAGGAGACATGTGAGTGTTTAAATTTGTGGGTTGGTATGAAAATTCTAAGTCCTTCGCATGTACTGCATAACTCGCTCAAGCAAGATGGATTCTCGCTCAAGCGAGAGGGCTTTATGTCAGTGTTATGCTCTCTGGTCAAATCTCGCTCGAGCGGGTATGATTTAGCTCAAGCGAGATAGGTAAGAATTAGGAGAATGTGGTTTCTGGAGGTTTTGCGCTCAAGCGTTTATAACCTCGCCTGAGCGAGGAATAGAGGAAATGGCCACTGTGCTGATCTCGCTCAAGCGAGAGAAATCCCCGCTTAAGCGAGAAGCGTATGAGGTATCAGGGGCTGCTACTGGGTGGTTTTAGCTCGAGCGGATTGAGTTCCGCTCAAGCGAGGACCATAGGATTAGATTCTGGAGTTTATTCGCTCAAGCGAGATGTTCTCGCTCAAGCAAATAAAGAGGAAACTAGCTACTGGAAAAACCTCGCCTAAGCGAGAGTATTTCGTTAGAGCGAGTCAGGTTAGTGAGGTTACTGGAGTTAATTCGCTCAAGCGAGGAGATCTCGCTCAAGCGAACTAAGGCCTGATGTATATGGATGTATTCGCTCAAGCGTGAGTGTGGCTCGCCCAAGCATAGAATATAAACCTAGCTCAAGCGAGTTCTCACTTCGCTCAAGCGAAGATTCATGAGCTCGCTTAAGCGAGTTGGTGCCTCGCTTAAGCGAGATACTCCTGATTCCCTTTTCCCTCCTTTTGTTCTATTTAACTAGTTTTCTCCTTTTTCCTTGATTGTTTAATTTAATTGAGTCTGTTTACTATTTTAAATATGTTTAGTGAAACATAAACATTATTTCGAATCATAACTTAATTATAATTATTGATCGTGAAAAATTTATTGTAAAATTTAATCGAATGAATAAAAATAAATGTAAAATGACCTAGGATGTCACAGGTGGTATCAGAGCAGTTCTTTCTAGAGCCGGGAGAATGGGCAGTGTTAGAGGATAGTTTGAGTCCCATGTTGGACTATTTTTGCATTGTATGGAAATTGTTGTGTTATAATTGAGTTGTAACAGGTTCACTTGGCATCATTTCCTTGGCACTCTGGTGGCATTATGTTATGTATATGTATGAGGTAAATGCCCTATCCCTGATAGATCATTGGTTATTAATGGTGATGTGTTTGGTTATTGTAGAACTACTTTATGGCTGAAGAAACTAGTTCAGGAGGAGGAGATGATTTCTTCTCAAAATTTTCCCAACTGTTAAGTAGGACTGAATCTGGTCCCACTCTTGATAAATTCCTGAAGAGGAATCCACCTGTTTATAGAGGAGGCCATGATTATGATGGGGCTCATGTCTGGATGCGAGAAATTGAGCAAACATTTGAATACTTTGAATGCTCTGAAGAACAGAAAGTCCAATTTGCTACTTATCAATTGAAGGATGAGGCTCGTGTGTGGTGGTCAAGGACTAAGATTCAGATGAATGCTGCGAGTGAACCACTAATGTGGATGAATTTCAAACGGAGATTTCTTGCTAAATACTTCCCAGATAATTACAAAATTCGCAAGGAGATGGAATTCTTAAAACTTGAGCAAGGCAAAATGTCAGTGGCAGAATACACGTCATAGTTTGATGAACTATGTGATTTCTATCATCCTTTTTCTCTTGAAGGAACCGAAGGTAGTAAGTGTGCAAAGTATGAATCCGGGCTGAGAGTTGAACTCCGAAGTGTCATTGTTCCTATGGAGATCCGTGACTATCCTACTCTGGTAAACAAGACCAGACTTGCTGAGGAAGTGCAGTTACAGAGAGCGTCTCAATCAAGGGACAAAAGACCCTTGAAGGTTAAAGGATTTAGTTTTAAAAAGATGGGTCAGTTCTTTCGTGGAGGCAAGTCTTCCACTACATCTTCTTCTTCGGGCCGTAGTTCTACGGGCCGTTCTGGTGGTCATTCTGGTAGCCGTGCCTGTTATAATTGTGGCCGGGAGGGCCATATTGCAAAACATTATCCGGCCAGCCAAATTATTTGCTTCCAATGTGGACAACCGGGGCATCTTAGGCCAGATTGCCCACAGAGGCAGCAACAAGATGAACATAGCAGTCGAGCTAATACTTCTGTGGCCCGTGGTGGTAATTTTCAAAGAGGAGGTAGGAATAACAGTGGTCGTGGGGGTCAACACCCGAGGAGGACTGATGCCCAATCTAGCGGTACTCAAAATGTTACGACTGGGCGAGTGTTCGCTTTTGATGCTTCAGAGGCTGCAAGGACTGATAATTTGGTGCAGGGTAAGTGCATTATTCATGACTGTTTGGTAAATGTAATTTATGATTCGGGTGCAACACATTCTTTTATTTCTGAAAGTTGTGTGAGGCGGCTTGGGTTACCAGTGGTGTTAATGGAGAATGCCCTTAATGTCTCCACCCCTACTGGTTCTACATTCCGTGCCACCACCATGTGTGGAGGATTACCAATGCAAATTGAAGACCGTTCATTTTGGGTAAATTTAATATGTATGCCGTTGAAAGATTTAGATGTTATTCTGGGTCTTGACTGGTTGTCTGCAAACCATGTTATGGTAGATTGTTACCACAAGACTATAGTATTCTCTCAGGAATGGGACACTAAGAATGTGGTAAGTAATGTCTCCGCAACTTATGCTATTCTATTTACTTCAGAAGGACGGTATACTCTTAATCCCAATGATATTCCTGTAGTGTGTGATTTTCCTGATGTATTTCCGGGAGAAATTCCGGGGTTACCTCCTAATCGGGAGATTGACTTTGCCATTGACTTGATTCCCGGGGCCGAGCCTGTGTCCCGTGCACCCTATAGAATGTCTTCAGTGGAATTGACTGAAGTGAAGAGGCAAGTGAATGAGCTGTTAGAAAAAGGGTTTATCCGACCGAGTGCTTCACCTTGGGGCGCTCCGGTGTTGTTGGTGAAAAAGAAGGATGGCAGCATGCGAATGTGTATCGATTATCGGCAGCTGAATAAGTTGACAGTTAAGAACAAATACCCTTTACCACGAATCGATGATCTGTTGGATCAGTTGAGAGGCGCTGAGGTATTTTCCAAGATTGACTTGAGGTCCGGATATCACCAAATAAGAGTGAAATCGGAAGATATTCCCAAGACGGCGTTCCGGACTCGATATGGACACTTTGAGTATGTTGTAATGCCCTTTGGGGTGACGAATGCTCCTGCTATCTTCATGGATTACATGAATAAGATCTTCCAACCTTACTTGGATCAATTTGTGGTAGTATTCATTGATGATATATTGGTGTATTCAAAGTCCATTGAGGAACATGCACAACATCTTCGAATTGTTTTACAGATATTGCGGGAGAAAGGGCTGTATGCCAAGCTGTCTAAATATGATTTCTGGGAAGGAAGTGTGCAATTCTTGGGCCATGTAATTTCTAGGGATGGAGTATCTGTTGATCCATCCAAAATTGAAGCAGTTATGGGCTGGGAGAGACCTAAATCAGTGACGGAAATTAGGAGTTTCTTGGGACTGGCTGGTTACTATCGCCGCTTTATTGAAGGATTTTCTCGTATTGCTCTTCCTTTAACTCGATTGACAAGAAAAGATAACCCATTTGTATGGTCAGATAAGTGTGAATTGAGTTTTCAAACTCTGAAGCGATGTTTAACTACTGCACCTGTGCTTGCACTACCAGATGTGACAAAAGAATCTGTGGTATATTGTGACACATCTAAGTTTGGTTTAGGATGTGTATTGATGCAGGACGACAGGGTGATTGCCTATGCTTCAAGGCAATTGAGACCCCATGAGCAGAATTACCCTACCCACGACTTAGAGCTTGCAGCAGTGGTGTTTGCATTAAAAATTTGGCGTCATTATTTATATGGTTCTCGTTTTGTGGTATTCAGTGACCACAAAAGCTTGAAATACTTGTTCGATCAGAAAGAGTTAAACATGAGACAAAGGAGATGGGTAGAATACCTAAAAGATTATGATTTTGATTTGAAGTACCATCCTGGAAAAGCAAATGTTGTGGCAGATGCTTTAAGTAGAAAAGTATTACATGCAGCCTTCTTGATGGGCAAAGAGCAAGAATTATTAGAAGACTTTCGCGATATGAACCTTGGAGTTACTGTGCAAGCTCCGAATCAAATGATGATTGGGATGCTGAAGATCTCTAATGAATTCTTAGAATCTTTAGCTGTGGCTCAGGAGAAAGATGAAGAGTTACTAGAATTGCTCGATACCCAAGCAAGAGGAAAGAATATGGAGCTAATCAAAGGTACTGATGGAATTTGGAGATTCAGAAACCGGGTTGTAGTGCCTACAAAAGGTGACTTTAGACAGGCCGTGTTAGCTGAAGCCCATAAAAGTTCTTTTAGCATTCATCCTGGTGTTACAAAAATGTACCATGATTTGAAGAGAGAGTTCTGGTGGCCAGGCATGAAACAAGCAATCATAGAGTATGTAAGATCTTGTGTGGTATGTCAGAAGTGTAAGGTCGAACACCAGAGACCCCCAGGTCTACTTTAACCTCCGGAGATTCCAATGTGGAAATGGGAAGGCATTACTATGGATTTCGTATCCGGGTTACCCCGTACCCGTTCTGGTTGTAATGCAATATGGGTGATTGTGGATAGGTTGACAAAGAGTGCTCACTTCTTAGCTATGAATATGAAATGGTCATTGGACCGGTTGGCTAGATTATACATTGCGGAAATTGTAAGATTACATGGTGTACCTGCGAGTATTATTTCAGATCGTGATCCTCGGTTTACTTCTAGATTCTGGGGAAGTTTACAACAGGAATTGGGTACTGAACTGAGGTTGAGTTCTGCTTATCATCCCCAGACTGATGGCCAATCTGAGCGTACAATCCAGACCTTGGAAGACATGCTTAGAGCTTGTGTACTGGAGCAAGGTGGTTCATGGGAGAAATACCTACCATTAGTAGAATTTGCTTATAATAACAGTTACCATAGTAGCATTGGAATGGCCCCTTATGAAGCGTTATACGGAAGGCGGTGCCGTACGCCCTTATGCTGGAATGAAGACAGAGATGCAATCCATTTAGGGCCCGAGTTAATTCAGGAAATGAATGATCAGGTGATAATGATTCGTGAAAAGATGAAGGTTGCACAAGACCGTCAGAAGAGTTACTATGACAATCGTCATAGGCCACTTGAGTTTCAGGTGGGAGACTGGGTGTTCCTGAAGGTTTCACCTACCAAGGGCGTAGGTCGGATACTAAAGAGCCATAAGCTCAACCCACGGTATATTGGGCCGTATCAGATTCTGGAAAAAGTTGGTGATGTTGCTTACCGATTGGATCTTCCCCAATCATTAACTAATATTCACAATGTGTTTTATGTGTCACAACTTCGAGCATACATTCCTTGTGACTCCATGATCGTACCTGAAGATTCTATTGAGCTGAAAGAAGATTTGACGGTAGAGGTGGCACCTATTGGTATTGAAGGATATCAAGCTAAACGGTTGAGAAACAAAGAGGTATCATTGGTGAAAGTGAAGTGGTGGAATATAAATGGAGTAACTTATACATGGGAGTTGGAGGCGGACATGAGACGATTATACCCCGATCTTTTCAGATAAGGTACGTTGATTTCGGGGACGAAATCCCTTTTTAGGGAGGGTGGATGTAACATCCCTAATATTTTAGAAAATTTTTAATTGACGAAAAACATTAATAATTGCCCAACCGGATTTATTGAAATTTTGGGAATTATTAGTATTAAAAATGTAATTAGAAATAATTAAATGTTGTGGGAATAAATAAATTTATTTGATTAATTAATTATAAAAGATTAAATGAAAGTAAATAGAAGAAGATAAATTTGAAGTTACAATGGGGTAAAAGGTGAAGGGTGAAAGGTAAAAGTTTTAATTAAAACTTTTAAAAGAAAATGAAATTAAAATAGGAAATGACCCAATTGCCCTTGTGCCTTAAATTTTAAATTCTTTTCTTCCTTCTTCCTCACCTCCACGCGAATACCTTTCTCCTTATTCTCCTCAAGCTTGCCGTGGCTGCATGCTCCAAGAGGGAGACCGTTTCTCGCCGAAACTCTGAGATAACTACGTTTTTGAGACCGTAGTTTCGAGATGAGTCCAATGGGTCTTTTAAATTAAGCTTTCGTAGCTCTTTCGTTTTCTCCGTTAAGCCGAAGGGTCGTGCATGGGGGAAATGAGTTTCGTTTCTTACTCCTCTAGTGCGTAGAAGCTTGAAAATGGCTTTTTAAAGTAATATGGATGGTTTAACATTGACGGATTTTGCGGTTCGACCTCCGTAGGTAACGAAACATTCGTCGGAGGATCGAACGGTGAAGTGGGTGTTAACTTCGAACGTAGGACGTTGTACATAGCGTTGAGAGAACGCCAATCTCGTCAAGAACGAGTCGTCGGAGCTCGGAACCAAGGTAAGGGGGGTGTTCGGGTTATAATTAATTAGAATAGGTAAGTATGATTGAATTAAGTCATTGAATGAAACATGGAAATAATGAGATTTGATAATGCGTAATGGTAGTATGTGTATGAATGTAAATTGAGTGTGGTTTGTAATGATTATGAGGATGACGTGATGAGAATTGTGATGATTTGATGAGTTTAGTGGCAATGTGATGACGGGCTTGACAAGTAGGTCGCCCAATTGATGAATATGTGTTTTGTTGCTGGCCACTTGCAGTATGATATGAGAAATATGAATATACTCGTGTGATTATGTGGTGTAGGACGGCCGACGGTATGTGCAGCCCCTCGTTTCTGGCTCCCGTGGTGTTTATGCCCAGTTGAGCTACCCAGTGGTCAAGTAGGACCCAGTGGTTGAGGAGGAGAGTCAAGTAGGACTTAGTGGACCAAGCAGGGTTCACGGGGTGTCAAGCAGGACCCCCAGCTGAAGGCCGATCCTTTTAGTATCCGGATACTAGGCGTCGATTTGATATGAGAGTCAGTTGTGTTATTCGATGTATTGTTAACATTGTGTAATGATATGAATGTGTTTTATGATGATTGTTCATTGTGAGTGACAAATTGGAGATAAAGAATTGGAATTGAATCCTTGATTGGTAAGTAGAAATTGAGGACAAGATGTAAGATGAATGGTACAAACAAAAAAACTAGTAAATATGTTCCTTGTACTTAAATTGTTATTCTATATTAATTATGATACCAAACACTCACCCTTGCTGTTGTTTCTTTAATTTTAGTAACCAATGACAGGGAGGAGGTTGAAGCCCCGGAGATGCGTCAAGCGGAGAATTGATGCCAAGAAGCGAAGGGAATTTATGAAATGAACTATGTGTGTAATGTGTGTTATGAATTATGTATGTTGTGCTTGGATGTTGTGTATGCGTGGTGAGTCAATTTGGAATACTGTTATCGTAGTCATGAATGTGATGAATAGCAAATAGAAAACTGAATGTTGTTGATGTATATTGGCATGGAGCCAATGGTAGTGTACTTGATGCATGAATATAAACAGGTTTGATCTATGATTAGAAATATGAATGATGTGGGATGATAGGTGAATGGCCTAGTGCATTGATGATTGATGTACATTTAGCAGAATGGAATTAGAAGTGAAGTGCATTGCATGATTGAAATGTTGGTAAGTGGATGAACTAAGTCAGAGGAGACATGTGAGTGTTTAAATTTGTGGGTTGGTATGAAAATTCTAAGTCCTTCGCATGTACTGCATAACTCGCTCAAGCGAGATGGATTCTCGCTCAAGCGAGAGGGCTTTATGTCAGTGTTATGCTCTCTGGTCAAATCTCGCTCGAGCGGGTATGATTTAGCTCAAGCGAGATAGGTAAGAATTAGGAGAATGTGGTTTCTGGAGGTTTTGCGCTCAAGCGTTTATAACCTCGCCTGAGCGAGGAATAGAGGAAATGGCCACTGTGCTGATCTCGCTCAAGCGAGAGAAATCCCCGCTTAAGCGAGAAGCGTATGAGGTATCAGGGGCTGCTACTGGGTGGTTTTAGCTCGAGCGGATTGAGTTCCGCTCAAGCGAGGACCATAGGATTAGATTCTGGAGTTTATTCGCTCAAGCGAGATGTTCTCGCTCAAGCGAATAAAGAGGAAACTAGCTACTGGAAAAACCTCGCCTAAGCGAGAGTATTTCGTTAGAGTGAGTCAGGTTAGTGAGGTTACTGGAGTTAATTCGCTCAAGCGAGGAGATCTCGCTCAAGCGAACTAAGGCCTGATGTATATGGATGTATTCGCTCAAGCGTGAGTGTGGCTCGCCCAAGCATAGAATATAAACCTAGCTCAAGCGAGTTCTCACTTCGCTCAAGCGAAGATTCATGAGCTCGCTTAAGCGAGTTGGTGTCTCGCTTAAGCGAGATACTCCTGATTCCCTTTTCCCTCCTTTTGTTCTATTTAACTAGTTTTCTCCTTTTTCCTTGATTGTTTAATTTAATTGAGTCTGTTTACTATTTTAAATATGTTTAGTGAAACATAAACATTATTTCGAATCATAACTTAATTATAATTATTGATCGTGAAAAATTTATTGTAAAATTTAATCGAATGAATAAAAATAAATGTAAAATGACCTAGGATGTCACACGGACCTAGTCTATTTAACCCACATGTTAAAGAACTGACATGATTTATATATTATAAATAAAGAAATTTAAAATAATTTATTTATATATAATAAAATAATCTAAAATTTTGGATGACCACAGCATAACATATGTGACGGCCCATCCCTCTATCTCTACTTTTTTTTACAATAAAAAATGCTAACGAGTGTTTTTAAGTATTGTTTAAAGAACAACAATAAAAAAAAAGATTCATTTAAAAATATCATTAAAACTCACTCATCTTAATTTCTAGGTAATTCTCACATTTTTAAAAGAAATCAATTTTTGTTTTCTTAACGATTGGTTAAGAAGACTATTTTATAGGGTCTATATATATATATATAACATGACTATAAATGTATATCTTTGGATTTTTAATTAACTTAGGGGTGTTGTTGGACAATTCAATTTTTTCAAGTGTTGAGAGTTCAATCATCATTTTAGGTATAAAGTAATTTTAAAATCATGAGTCAGTTGTTTCATTCATCGAGATGTTTATAAGTCAGCGAATAAATGAGTCACCATAATTGTCTGTAATACCATAAAAAAAAAATAATCATAAGGAAAATAACAAAAATTATTTTCAAATCTCAACATCAAGCTAAGTTCCGTGAGTTAAAGGTGTCAAACAAAAAAATAATCTTACAAAATTCTTGCCCCAGAAATTCTCATTATTTAGGGGAATTTTCTTGGAGCCTATCTATATATATAGTAATACCTACATTGATTAAAGAGCTGAAAAACTAGACATATATACCAAATAAATTGCAGGGATACTACCCCCATATGAGTGGGTGCAGGCAGCACGTGTTCTCATGGAAGGATCATCAAGTGTGAGGAGAGGTGCATGGAATAAATTTGAAGATGACCTTCTCAAAGCTTGCATACAACATTATGGGGAGGGAAAATGGCACCTAGTTCCTCAAAGAGCAGGTAATATATACACACATCTGCTTATTTATTTTTTTCCTTTTATTTTTACATTAACAGATATATTGTTAGCTAGGAATATCAATAATTTCATATTTTGTTGTGTCTAGGATTAAACAGATGTCGTAAAAGTTGTAGATTGAGATGGTTAAACTATCTAAAACAAGCGAAAAAATTTTAGTAAAGATGAGGTCGATTTGATGATGAGATTGCATAAACTTTTGGGGAACAAGTATATAAATACTTGCATGCTACTCTTAATTTAATAGCAAAGAAACATCTAGAGCCAGGGTGCATGCAATTAACACACGGAGTAGCAACAATGATATTCACTGACTTAAATAATCTTCTTGGTGTAGGTGAGAAAAAATGTAAAATATTTATGCATCTTTAATCTTTCTCCATCCTTTTCTCGTTGTAATTTATTCATAGGAAATGGAGATAATATTAAAAGGTTTACAATAATCAACACGTTGTCATCAACTCAGTTTAACTAGACTCCTCTAGCTAATTGATATACCTTTTCAAAAAACATGAGAAATTATATTAAAAACACGAGCATTAATGTTTGTGTGTATATAGATGGTCTTTGATTGCAGGAAGACTTCCTGGAAGAACTTCAAATGATGTAAAAAATTATTGGAACACCTATTTGCGACGTAAAGTAAACGAGTCGCAGGAGAAAGATAAGAAGATGAAGGAGCAAGAGGTAGAAGAGAAAACCCAGCATGAAGTGATAAAGCCTGTACCTCGAACTTTAAACAATATCGAGGAAAGGGAAAATCATTGAACCACATAATAATGGTAGCTATTCCAAAGGTGAAACTGGTGCAGCTTCATCAGGAGGAGGATCAGAGAATTGGTGGGAAACTTTGTTAGAAGATAAGGAAAACAACAACAACACGTGTTTCTTTGATGGTGGAGATGGACCACTTGACCATTGGGTTGAAGAGCTTGCATCAATTAATGCTTCTGACTTTCTCATTGAAGACAAAAATTGGACTGATTTTCTTGACAATAACTTTTGGGAAAGTTAAATCTTTAAACTTAGTGGTGATTTTGGATGGTTTAGTTTTTAGTTTTTACTTTTAAAAATAAATCTAAATATAAACTTTTTAAAAATTAAATTATTTATTTAACATGTACAAGAAATAAAAAATAATAAATATTTTTTATTTAAAGATAATGCCTCCTAGATAAATCTATATTATCTGATAAGATTTCCATAATAAATTTCCTCTATCATACCATGCAAGAATATAAACCTAAAATAAAGTAGTGTTGTACCATTTTAATATATATTTTTCAAATAGTTTGAAAATTATATTTTAAACTTGTTGCAAAATTTAATTTTTTTCAGTTTTAAGTTTTGAAATTATCCTTGTTATTTTTTTGAAATTAATTGAAAACTAAAAATGAAAACCATCCGAACGGGACGCAAGAGATTAGTGTGTATGGTTTCAAAACTTACTGGTTTGCATTGGCTTCCTTAGTAAGTTTTTTACTTTGTATTTGTGATGACTGTATCGGCTATGAGGATTGTTAGAGTATTTTGTTTAATATTTTTAATGTGTCCTTGTTAACATGTGTGAATTACTATTTGAAGAATTGAAAATGAGAAAATATTATTGAAATTTTTACATCTGTCATAAAAAAAAAGAGAAGTGTGTATATTAACGATAATTTCTTATGAAAATCCTATTTCTAATTATAATGCTTAGTTGGTGCTTAACATGTTTCTAACTTGTAATATTAATTAAGTTACCATTTTTCTAATGTGAGCCTTGTTACATACATTAACATTTGAAATATGTAAACCAGTAATCTTAAAAAGGTTATTAAAATGAAAAGTCATTTAAAATATATCATTAAAACTCATAATTCATTCAAATTTTTATACAATCTCTATCTACTTTTATTTCCTTAGCAATGACTTTAAGACACTAATTAACAAAATCTAAACACATTTCAGTCACAGAATCAAATACTAAATAATTTTTATTAAAAGGGTTTATTTAATCCATACAATCTTTCATAAGATAAGATATATAAAAAACTTTTACTTACTATGATTTTTAAGTATTTTTCATAATTTTCAACAAAACACTTTTAATTTTAATCTTTTATCTAATACAAGATTTTAAAGGTTAAACAAACCTTTTATTAAAATTATGTTATTTAGTTTGTCTTGAGAATCATGGACGTAAGTTTCATCTTTCGCTTGGTATCAATATGGTTAGAGGAGATGTACTCTTCAAGAAGCCCTTACCTTATGTCATTTTCTCTATTGATTAGGTACATAGTGTATTTCTACCCTTTTGAGTCATATAAAAAATATAATCTCCCCTGTTTATAACATAATTCTGATTACATATATTAAAAAATATATTAATATATTAATTTTTACAAAAAATATTGTAACATTTTAATTTAATTCAATTTTTAATATTAATAATAGTGTAACATCCTACATTAAATTTTAGGAGTATAATATTGAGCTTAGGACTAAATTAATTACCTTATCTAGATTGCATTCCCTAAATTTAATTATTTAATTTTTTTCCCCTTTTATTTTTATTATTCTAAATCATTAATTATTTTTAATTCCTTCTCTCACTCACGTTTGCAACAGAAACTCTCTTCCTTCATACTCTTTTTTCTTTTATTCCTTACTTGCGGGTCCCATCTCTTTTATTTTAATCACATTCAATCTCTTATCACTCTTTCATTATATGTATAAAAACAGACCCCTTCAATTGACTTCAAATTCACTTTACTTTTCCAATTTTCCATCACGTGCCACCTAGTAAATGCATGTTCTATTATCACGCCACTTCAAGCTTGTAAATTGCCACCGTATGCTACGTGTTGATTCACAGGTGCCACTTTAAATTTCACTTCACGCAATTCTATTTCTTCAATTGAATTGTGTAATTATTATCACATCAGACCACTGTGCATCGTCCTTCCAAATTCCCTTCTTCATTTCATGCGTTTCATTCCCTCTCTCGTATGCTTTTTCCTTTTCTTTCATTTAATATCACTATCTTTCGTAGCACCAGTGAACACCACTCATTCATTCTAATAGTTATATACTTCAAATTCTCCAATTTCAATTGCGATTCATCAGCACATCCATGTTAATAAACTTTAGGAATTTACTTTAATTTCTTCAAATCAGTATTAAACTGGGAAAAATATTTCAGGTACCATAATACACTAAACATGGCATGAATTTAAATTGTGTGCTTAGTGAAGATCAAACTAGATAGTAAATGTGTCTAATGCTGAAAAGAAAAATATAAGAGTGTTAAAATTTTAGGTGATATTAAGAATATATATTTTTGAATATTAAAGACTGGATATTAAAAATTAAAATCTTTGAGTTTAGGAATTTCATTATTTAGTGAAAATAGTATTTTATGAGTAAATAATATTTTTCAAAAAAAAAAGAAGATAATTTAGTTGAAAGTAATAAAAATAAAAATAAATTATGCATGATGTTGAAACTGTGGGCTTTTTATAATTTTGAATGAAGTTTTATTGTTTGAAAAATATGAGACATAAAAATCAAAGCGGTGTTAAAAGTTGAATATTTAGGTGATATAAGTTTGAAACCAGTGTTAAAAATAAATAGTAGGTGTTAAAAGTTATAGTTTTAAGATATTTAAAATCTGAAATTTTGGTAGGTGTAAAAAGGGTCAGATTTTGGTGGTGTTAAAATATATTTCTTTTTAAGAAAAATTAGATACTGAATTTTAAATATTAAAAATTGAAATTTTATAGTAGAAAATATAAGGTTAGATTTTCTCAATAATTAGTTTAAAGAATCTTAAAAAAATAGAAAACTTTGAGTTTCAGAAATTTTATCACTTAATGAAAAATAATATTTTATAAGTAAATGGAATTTTATATAAAAATATAATTTAGTTGAATTTACAATATATTTTATTTAAGGAATTAAATTATTACATATATAGTATTTAAATTATTTAAAGGTTTACATTATATTATATGTTATAATTGAAATTTTAAATAAATAAATAAATAAATAAATAATAATAACTAGATAAAAAGTATTTTAGAAAAAAATGTATCTCGGTGTTATTTTGATAGCATATGAATTATATTATATAAAAAAGGTTATTAAATAAAAAATGTGATATAGGAAATTTTGAAGTATAATATATATATAATATTTAATTATAAAATATGTTAAAATAATTATTATTGAATTTTAGAATTTATTGGAATTATCAAAATTTTTGTAGATTGGTTAATTGAGCACTAAAGTATAACTTTTAAGTAGTGTATGAATTAATAAAAATCATTATCGTTAATTTATAAATTTCTGGCTTTGGAAACCAGAAATCGACGATTGACTCGGAGCGATCGAGGAACGCTCGAGCTTAAGGAATCGAGAATTCTAGGTAGGGGGAGCATTATATATTTTAAATGCATGAGTTAGGAACGGATTAGGGGATAATTAGATATTTTATTAAAATTGAAGATATGATTATGTCTGCTCTTGATATGTGATGATTATATAATTATCCTCTATTGTATGTAATTAGCATGAGATGCTTGGTGATGTGATATTGCTATATGACGATGAGTTAATTGTGATTCTCGTTCCCATGTGTAGTCGATGAGTATGAGGTAATTGAATTTGAGATAATGTGATGAGTTATGTAACAATATTGTTGACAAGCTAGAGTAGCTTAATTGAGAATGGGATATCATTGATGTTTGTGCATAACATTTGCATAATAAAGCTTACTAGACTACAGGGGGCCTGTAATGATGGCCCAAATGGGAGGGCTTAGACCCTGTGGTGGTTTCTTCGGACTCCACAGAAGTCCTTGAGTGGGACTCAAGGCAGGCCTTAGAGTGGGACTCAAGGCTAGCCCGCAACACTACCGCTGTCACTGGGAGTGACTGTGTTTGGTACCTGTAAAACAGCCGAATCAGCTGGGAGCTGAGATATGTTATTGTGATTAATATCCCATCATTAGAATGGATCCGCATGCATTGCATAGCTGCGGGGCAGCCACTGTGACATCAATGAGCTGTGGGACAGTCATTGATGGATACTGGAAGCTGCGAGGCAGCTATTAGAATTATTCGACGCTGTGAGACAGCTATTCGTGATTATGTGAGATGATTAGATAGTATGAATATGTCTATAATATTAAATTAAATGGCAACGTAATGCGATGAATATCAAATTCGATTCCGTATTTATCATTTAATATATATATGCTCACCCCTATATGTGGTTAATTTTTCAGTGGATGTGGACCTTGGTGATTGCTCGGTAGGAGTCATCGTAGTCTTGGAGACCAATATACATATGTGTATATTTATATAGTTGTTGGTGTAGTATCGCCTTGGCCGACTCTAGCGTGTGCTCATTTTGATGTGTATATATATGTTTAGTGGATTTAGGTATCTGGTAGCTTCAACTAGAAGTCTAAGCACATTTTGGATGTACTATGTGATATAATGACGATGATGTTTTGGGAGTGATGACCATGGATTGTCCCACCGCATGGAAATACATATGTATTATCACAATAGTGTTGTGGTATGGTCCCAAAACCTCGTTTTAAAACTGAAATTAATTTGCAAAAAATTTCCTCGGGTTTTCAGCCCTTGTTTTCTAAGCAAGGACGTTTTAAATAGTATTTTTTTAAAAGACAAAAATAAATATAAAAATTAAATAATTATAGCTAAGTGAATTTTGTCTCGTAAAAACATTTTTTAATGTATCTTTAATTAATGTTTTGTGTTTTTAATGAAAAGTTTAGATGAATTGAATGTGTATATATATTGTTTGTTGAAAAATAAAGAGAATTTAATATTGTATAAGGACATAAAATTCATATTCTAAATAAATATTATTTCTATTGTTCCCTAACACTACTACATGTTTATTTTGTTAAACATTTCTTAGATGAATAAGGCAACTAAAAGTTGAATGTGACCTATATGGAAGTTTTAATTTTGTTGTTTTAAAGTAGTTCATCCAAAGTCTCAAGTCCCAACCATATATATATATATATATATATATATATATATATATATATATATATATAGACACACACACACACATACATACTAAGTATGCACCATATTGATCAATGTAATAGAATAGTGAATTCAATTGAAACCAATTAGGCAAATCCACAGTGGAATGATGAATTCATGTGATACTCATCGGCTTTCAAGTTTCAATTCTGCCCCCATCACTACGGGCCTCAAGGAAACCATACGCAACAACAATACACTAGTCGAGCATAAATTTCTTGGCTGTTGTCAGTTGAGAATTTAAACTTTTTGGTCAGGAATCACAGAAACACACTTATAAGACCACAAGATGGATAAATTATAATACATATTAATTGATTATCTTACAATTTGTATGTTTCTTGAACAAAGTTTATATATATGGATCCTACAAAGACAAACATTAATTTTGCAACCAAGTGGGAGGTGGGGTAGCTAGTACATTTGTGGTTAGCCTTAGTATGGTGGTCCTTTCTTGTATTTAGGGCTTTCGTGGTTAGCCTTAGTATGATTGTCATCTCTTTTATTTAATGCTTTCTTTTAGCCTATGCAGGTTAGTAGTTACTGATTATTATTTAGGATAGGAACTTTCAAGTAATATTTTATATATTAAATATATATTTAATATATAAATAAGGCTTAATGGTAAATTTAACCCCTAACAAATTTTGTATTTTGGTACAACCCCCTAGAATAATTTTTGCCTGTTTAAGATCCCTGCAATAATTTTTTTATTAGTATTAAACACCTGCTGCTGAGGTGTAACCCTTGATTCTGCCACTAGGTGCACATGTGGCATGTGACTCAGATTTTTTAATGTTTAGTAAGATTGAATGGGTAATTAATTAAGATTAAATGAGATTAATTAAAATATTAAAGAATTAAGGATTTTTTTAAAAAAATAAAAAGTTTTTTTGCTTCCTCTTCCTCCATCCCCATCTTCTCCTTCCTCTTCCTCATTCCCCATCTTCTCCTTCCTCTTCCTCCGTCACATCCTTTCTTTCTTCATTTCATTCTCTGAAACTCTCTCCACATCCTTAGTACCCACATAAGAAAAAGCTTCAGGAAAGCAAAGCAATTTGGCTCCAACTGAAGTTGCTTCCTTTGCAGGTCAAAATAGATCAAACCCAACAAGAAAAATGCTTAATTGATCAGTACCCATATGCCAGAACAATGAATGAATGCAAAAAAACAGGGGGAAAATGAAGAGGGAAGAGTGAAAATAAAGGGAACCCTGAAACGATTAAAGAAGAATAAAAAGAGAGAACTTTAACGAGACGAGAGCAAGTGGCGAAATTGGCAACGAGGTCGCTGATGGATGTCATCTGGGCAGCAGCAACTCGAACTGAGTTAGTGGCAAAATGTGATGAGAGAGCGAGGAAGGTGAAGAAAGAAAGGATGTGACGGAGGAAGAGGAAGGAGAAGATGGGGAATGAGGAAGAGGAAGGAGAAGATGGGGATGGAGGAAGAGGAAGCAAAAAAACTTTTTATTTTTTTAAAAAAATTCTTAATTCTTTAATATTTTAATTAATCTCATTTAATCTTAATTAATTACCCATTCAATCTTACTAAATATTAAAAAATCTGAGTCACATGCCACATGTGCACCTAGTGGCAGAATCAAGGGTTACACCTCAGCAGCAGGTGTTTAATACTAACAAAAAAATTATTGCAGGGATCTTAAACAGGCAAAAATTATTCTAGGGGGTTGTACCAAAATACAAAATATGTTAGGGGTTAAATTTACCATTAAGCCTATAAATAATATAGATATTATATATTAATTTAATATTTTAATACATAAATTATATATATTATACATTTTAATATATAATACTAATATTTACTGAATATATAATTTATATATTAAAAATTATATATATATCATTTTAATACAAATATATATTAAATATTCTATTTTAATTATTAAAAATCTATATAACTTTTTATTTTATGTAAAAATATGAAATACTGGAAAAAGAATAGAAGTGATATATAATAATATTCCTTATTTATATCAATGAAGTAGTTATCCTAGTGGTTATTTTGTCTTGTTACGTATGTTAAGTTTCAAGTTCAATTCTTGTTGCGTATGCAGGCGGGCATAAATGAATGATCGATGTAAAATATGTACTTTTTATACTCAACATAAATAAATGATCAGTGAGGAAAATACATTTTTCAACCGCTTGTAACAAATAAAACCAGTGTAAATTAAATATTTCACATTGGTTCCTTACTTAACAACCGGTGTAAAATGTAATTTTCTCAGTGGTTATTGACCGGTGTAAAAAGGTCACCTTCTAGGTCTACACCGGTCGTACAACTGGTGTAAAAAGTCCAAAATGGCCGGTGAAAAAAGTGTTTTATGCACTAGTGGCTATAAATAAAGCATAATTTACAAATTACTAGTTAGTTTATATAATTTCCCGCCTAATTAATAGACCCTAAAACATGCAATTAAACTTAATTTAAGTCAAATTGACTTTAAATAATGTGATAAATACCAAAAATTTGACCCACAATAAGAGAAAGCTTAAAGAATAAGTCAATGTCCAAGTATGCCCCTACGCACTGCCCAGTAATTTGCGTCAAATCAGATTTACACAACCCCAATCAAGATGAATCTAATTGGTACACCTCTGCAACATAAATACCTTTAAAGAATAAGTCAATGTCCAAGTATGCCCCAAAAACTGCCTAAGAAATTTTAAGCTTGAACACCCTGTAGTATTTAGGACATAACTCTAGCTATCGACCTTTGATTGACTCAATTCTGGCGAAATTATCTATAACTTTTGTGAAGGAAGCAAAAACTAAATCAGTCTCGCTTGAGCGAAAATTAGCTCGCTTGAGCAAAAATTTGACAGAAACCACTCATTTGCCACTCACTTAGCGAAAATATCCTCACTTAAGTAAGATTTATCCAGAAAACACCCCCAAGCTCATACATAGGCTCGCTCAAGCGAGAATTGGCTTGCTTGAGTGAAAATGTCAGCTCTTAAACCTCAAGTCAGCTTCCAATCTACCTATTTTGCCTGTTTCAACTTTGATTGCTATGAAACTTCATGGGCACTATATTTTCCTTATTCCAGACCTGCTGACGCATTTTATTTGTCAAAATTCCACCTTATGCTCAAGATACGTGTAAAAATGATTAGAATTTAAATCACGAATTTAAAAATGATTCTTTAAACGCGAAAAATTTATTCCAAAAATTTTGGGCGTCACAGCTAGTGTCGGCGAGCATGACTGGTGGTTTGGGGTGCGTGCGGAGCGAGAGGCTGGCCGAATTTAGGTGGCACGGTCGGTGCCGGGCTGACGAGGCTCGCGGGATTGGTGGTCGGATCCTTCAGGGTCGTGCGTCGGTTAGTGTCAGAGCGGTGGAATCTGCACGGTTCAGAGGTTTGGTCTAGGCGATCCGTGGGGCGGCGGTCGTCTGCAGCGGTGACCGGTAGCACCCCTCTTTTCCTTCCTTCTCTTTCGTTGCTGTTTTTTATGTATATTTTTACTGTTCTTGGTGGATCTTGTTGTTGTTTTTTACTCTTTGTTTTTTATGTATTTGTTGTGGGTAGGGGAAAAAAGGAAGAGTTTTTGATTTCAGAGAGAGTGATGGTTTCTTGTTGGATTGCTATTGATTAAGAGTTTTTTTTTTTGTTTTCTGGTTTATGATTGCTGTGAATAAAGGAAAAAGAAAGGATGAACAAATTGATTTGTTAGAGATAATGAATGTTCTGGTTCTTGTGTTCTTTTTATTGTTATATTGAAATTATTTTTGTCATATTTGTGTTTTGCTTTTAAACCCAACCATAATCTCTAGTTTGATTTTTAGATTTTGCCATTTTTTCTCTTACTTGTAATCTTACCATTTGACCAAGAGAGTTGTCTTCTCAATTGCTAAAAGTGGAGAAATGGGACAGGGGAACAATTAGAAACCAAAAAATAAAAGGGGTGTTCGCACCACAACTTTCTTAGCATCAGCTCTTCACTTGGCGCTTTCCTCCGGGGCATCCGTACCTTCTTAGTCACTGGTTACTGAAAGAAAAGAAAACCATAACAAGAGTGAGTGTTTGGGAACAAAAAATAATCATAATTAATATAAAATGGTAAACACATGCAAAAATTAACAATTTCAGCACTTTACCAATATTACTACTT
Source organism: Clitoria ternatea (assembly GCA_037962975.1). Lineage (NCBI taxonomy): Eukaryota > Viridiplantae > Streptophyta > Magnoliopsida > Fabales > Fabaceae > Clitoria > Clitoria ternatea. The sequence goes on from CM075672.1 coordinate 270,706,977, forward strand.
AACTTACCAAGTCCACTACAAGCTCATATATACCATATTATGACAAACCACCGTTAATATCATGTTCTCAAATACTTTATTAACTGCTAGTGCATACATCATCACAATCACATTATGAAACATCATTGACTCTCAACATTTAATATGACGCCTAGTATCCGAATACTAAAAGGATCGGCCTTCATCTGGGAGTCTTAGTTGACACCCCGTGAACCTAAGTTGGTTCACCGAGCCCGACTTAGCTCTCCACCTCAACCATTAGGTCCTACTTGACCACTAGGTAACTCAACGGATCTCAAATGACCACAGGAGCAAAAAATGAGGGGCGAAACATACCGTCGGTTATCCCACACCACATAACCACATAAACATATCTTAAACCTCACATCTCTTTATTGATAAGTAATTAATCACCTGGGGCAGCTACATAGACCAATCCTCTAACATGTATTTACATCGCCTAATATATATTAAATCATCATCATTCATCAAGTTCGCATATAAAAATCAACACTAACGTGTACCGATCAAGTTCATAATCCAAAATCCAATATATCATACATAACCATCTACATACACATACATATTTATTATCATTCATAACCCATGTGAATCAATTTATCAAATACCATTAACTAACTAATCACTTTGCTTAATTATAAAAATCACCCATGCTTTTAAATTGTCAATTGATACCATATTCACGCATACATATTTTTATATATCACCTAGCCATACTCCTAAATTCCTCGTATTCAGTAATTGCGCTATATTCCTTTCAAGCCTAGTTATACATTAACCAATTCTAATTAATTAAGACCTAAACACTCCCCTTACCTCAATTTTATGCTTCTACGAGTTGTTCTTTGTGTCGGTCATGACCTACGATCAAATTGTTCACTGCTCCGCTTTTGATTCCGATACCCTCTTTGTTGAACGATCCTCTAACATCTGTTTCACCACCTACGAACATCGAAACAAAAAATGCATCAGTATTTTATCATACCCATTGTCCTAGAAGTGATTTTCAAGCTCCGCATTGTCATAAAACATAAAAATTGAAACCCTCATCATGCATGCACCTCACGGCTAGAGAGAGTTGGGAGGAATAAAACTTGAAATTGATGGTTCATATAGACATGTATTGCTTCCCCAATGCCAAAAATGCTATCAATTTAAAGTTTCAACGTGAAATTGGACACCAATTTGAGCCTAGAAGCTCACGGCCACGGAAAGTGAATTGGAGAAGAAGCTCACGTGCAGGCTCGTGAAGGAAGAAGAAAATGGTTTCTCTTTTGTTTTATTTTCATAAGGGCATATTGGTCTTTTACCCTTTTCTTTTTCCTTTTTCTTTTAAAACTTACCTTTTAACCCTTTTTGGTAACTTTTAATTTATCACCACTTATTTAAGCTTTATTTAAATTTTGATAATCTTCTAATCAAATAAATTTATTTTATTTCATAACATCTAATTATTTAAAATTGTAATTATATTAATTAATAATAATTTCCAAAAATCTAAAATTAATTTGAAGACAATTATTAATATTTCTCTGTCAATCATATATTTAAATTAATTATACTCTTTCAACATAGACTGATCACTATCAGATAGAACACATCTTAGTTGATTTTTATCGGCGGCAGAAAGCTCTGAGGCGCCAAATTCTAGCCTACCACATCTTTGAGCATAAATAGTCATTCTACCGGGATGCTCTTTATCCATAAGATACTTACCACGAAGGAATTCTTTAGCACTTGGCAAGTCGTTTTTAGTTAACATCTCCATGATGTTAGGACATGCCTTATAAATACTCTCCTCAGAGTAGTTCAAAGTCAGATCCTCAATCTCCCTCTGAAGCGATTCTAATTCATTATCATCTAGAATATTAAATCTATTCCTGTCAAGAAGAGTAAAGACAGTCTCCTTATATGTTTTAACAAATGCAGATCCAAATCGGATTAACTCAGGGTCCTCACTCTTCACCTTCCAGTGTCGAGTGAAGACAGGTGCATCGAAGAAGTCCTTAAGGAGTACACTAGGCAGAAGTGCTTTTTTATAATACCATTTATCGTACTGGAGCCAATTGGCTGTCCATGAACGTAAAAGGGTGACCTCAGTGAGATACGCCATAGACTCAGACTTATAAATCGAGTCTGGCGGGACCACTAGGTCTTGGGGCTTTTAGGCCCGTCTTAATAAGCTTTTTAAGTGACCCTTCAGATAAGGACTAAGAGGGTTACCCCTTCCTAGCCACAAATCAAATGGTAAGCAAGACGGGAATGTAGGTGACAATAAGATGGATGTGTCTGGCACCAACCCACTGGTTGAGGGGTTTCTCCCCTTTTTTACTCTATCCTTTTTACCAGCCAATGAAAGAAATTTATAATACAGGATGTTACAGTTTAAGTGGAATATATTTGATCCTTGTTATGTAAAGTCTTAGGTTTGAGCAATGTAGATGTTCTCAACTCGAACAAGATTACCTTTTTTGTATCTGTTTTGCAATTAAATTTTAAAAACTCGCATATTATTTGAGATATTAGTTCAAACCCTATTTAATTAAAAATTATAAAAATTACTTTTGTTCAAACAAGCACTTGATTGTTAACTAACTTTGTGTGCAGTTTTAGGGTGACTTAAGGGATTCACTTTTTTTTGTTCCTCAATATTTTTTTTTGGTGAAAGTTCCCCAATTAGAGCAATGTTTAGATTTCGCTGCAATTTTTTGGTTGGGCTTATTTGCCTCTCAGCAAGCGGGCCTTTATTATGGTTTGTATCCTTCCTTTGGGCCTCTGGGTCACTGAAACATCAAATCGGTTGACCAAAATAAATTAAACTTTTTTACCGAAAAACAAAAAAGTTTAAACTGAATGACTCCTCCATAATGTTAATGATTAATCATTGTACATTGAATCTAGGAGCAAAATAAATATGGGTGGAAAACAACTTCATGAAGCTCTTTTCCTTGAGAAAATATAAACAATATTAAAAATGATTAATTAAGATCATGAGATTCACTGACCATTATATATTTTAATGTGAACACTCAATTTTATAATATGAAGCTTAATTAACCTAAAAACTTTTGAGGTTTAAAGAAATTGTAAGGACAATTAATAAATGGTTCATTCAAGTAATATGATTTATTTTTTAAAGAAAAAACTTGAATTTAAGTTTTATGGAGTAAAAAACTGAATCTTAAAGAAATCCATTTTAAATTAGTAACAGTTAAATGTGTTTTTCATCTTATAAAATAATGATATTTTAGTTTAAAGTGTTTTTTTATATCTAACTTATATTAAATATTTACCCTTTACGATTAAGTTAAATTCATTAAATATTAACATATTGATAGAATTACATATAAACTTATCAATATGATTCTAACAAATTATGTTGACGACCAACATATTACTCTAGCAACTCAAGTACAGTTTTCCTTGGTTAAGAACCTTAAAAAAATCATTTTTCTAATAATTTAGAAGTAATTTCAACCGTTGAAAATTATATTTATGCTGCTATCGCGACCAGGATCGCGACGGAAGGCCGACCCTTAAAACATTAAAGATAAGACCGTTCGAAATCCTTTCAAAACAATAGGGAGTCGCCACCAATATTTTTTAAGGTAAAAATACTAGGAAAGCCTTTTGAAAGCATTGGTCATAAAGTGAAATTCCAAGTTCGGAAATCTAATTACAGGTGAGAAAGGTATTAGCACCACACATTGTCTGTTATAAAACAGTTACCTCAAATTGATTACGCACATGTTAAATAGCCTAAAAAGTGTTTTGACTTATTTAGAAAATGATCAGACAAAACAGACGAGGAAGTTTCAAAATAAGATTAACAGGATATCTCATCCAAATTGATCTTAAGTCGAACAACTTGACTAAACAGTTACAGTAAAATACCAAATAGTGACAGTAAGAGACTAAATAGTGATGATAAGAAACTAAACAGTAACAATGAAAAACCAAACAATAACAGTAGTGATTAACAGGACGTCCCGTCCAAATTAACCTTAAATTGTAATAAAGATTTAGAAATTAAGACAAAATAAAGTTGAATGGGACTAGATTAAATGGGATGAGATGAGATAAAATAATATGAGATGGCGTAAAGTGGATTAAAACCGAACAAAAGGGTTAACAGGACGTCTCGTCCAAATTAACCCCTTTTATGAAGAAACGATACGATATAAATAAAGGATATTATAGAAAAAAATGAGAAGATTAACAAAATGTCTCGTCTAAATTAATTTCCCCTTATAAGAAATATTATTATCGAAAATATGAGATTAACAAGACGTCTCGTCTAATAACCTCGTTTTATAAGAAATATTATTTTAAATAAAAATATTGAAAACATAAGATTAACAAGACGTCTCGTCTAAATTAGCCTCATTTTATAATAAATATTATTAAAAACATTGAAAACACGAGATTAACAAGACGTCTTGTCTAAATTAACTTCATTTTATAATAAATAGTATTTTAATAAGAGACATTGAAAATATCAGTTTAACAAGACGTCCGATCTAAATTAACCTCCTCGCGATAAAATAAGGTTTTTAAATTAAATATTAACAACATAGAATTAATCGAGATAATAACAGAGACTCGGAAATTAAACAAAGGAAAATGAGCCTGACAGGAATTGATTTCCGCTCCTACGTATTTTCGAAGTTTTGAGAAATCAGGATTACGTAGTTCTTTGGTTAAATTCGAGAAAAACATTTAAGATTATATTTAATGCTATTTTAAATTGATTTAATTTTTAATAATAAAAGAAAATTCATGAGGAAGGAAAAATACAAGGCAAAGTACTTCGCACGTGCATAAAATTTCGAAGTCTTATTTCATAAATGTAGGCAAAAGTAATTTTGCACGACATTACTTATAAGATTTTGTGGTATTTATACTAAAAGGAAACATATGTTTAGTATTTTTAGATTTTTGATATTAAAATAGAAAAAAACACCTAATCTTTATTTTAAGAAGGATGTTTAGATTTTAATATTTTTTGTATTTAACATAAATAAAACCATTTACTTTTTATTCTTGAAAAAGATGTTAGATTTTAATATTTTTTGCATTTTTTGTATTTAACATAAATAAAACCATTTACTTTTTATTTTTGAAAAATATGTTAGATTTTAATATATTTTGTATTTTTGTATTTGACATAAATAAGAACTATCTACTTTTATTCAAAAAAGTATTTAGATTTTGATATTTTTACTATCCTAAATTTAACCAAATGTTGCTTTTTACCATCCTAAATATAACCAAAATAATAACAATAAACTATTGATTTTTTATTCAAAGTTTTAGAATAGAGGGAACCAAATAATAATAATAAACAATAGTAAATGATAACAAAAGGGTATTTATTTTTCTATTTAAGAACTTTCATTATTAAAAACATTTTATAATAATAACATAACAAATATATTTTGGTCTTTTTTTGGTGAACATATTTTGGTGTTTTTGCAAAAACTGAAATCCCACTCTTATTGGGCTTAAGCCCATAACCAAAATGGATAAGGGGGAGCCGAAAACAATAACCCATTAGGGTTACTAGTGGAACACAAAAGAAAGGAGAGCAACAGGAGGGGGGCGGCTGAGTTGAAGAGAGAGAGAGAGACGGAAGAGAGGGAGATCGGAGGGGAAGACCGAGAGAGAGAGCCGGCCGGACTTGGAGGGGCTCGGAAACCGGCGGCACGCACGGGCGGCGGACGTGCAGGAGGCCGGGAGACGGCGTCGGTGCCGAGATCTGCTCGCGGAGGCCGGTCTGAGTCGTGCTCGGGGAGGGGCTCGGCGTCGGGATCTGTCGCGCTGGTGTGGGTGGCGGGGCCAAGCTGGTTCGCGTGGAAGGAGACAGCAGCGACCTTCTTCCCCTTTTCCTTTTTATTGTTTTGTGTTATATGGGTTGCTGTTTTTTGGGATGTTATTTTTGTTTTCTGGCTTATGCTTGTTGTGTTGGTTTGAGAAGGATGAGAGGATGAAGGTTTGATTTTTTTTTCTGAGAATAATTGTTTTTTGGCTGTTGGTTTTTGTTGTGAAGAGAAAGGAGAGGAGATGAATTTCTTTCAGAGAGGGTTGATTTGTTCTGTTTATTTATTGAACTTGATATTTCATTTTTGTGCCCTGCAATTTATCATTTTTGCCTACAAATCTAAATCAGATCTCTGATGAGATTTCCCTTTTAGATCCTTCTTGAAAGCTCCCACCATTGACATTGTGCAAGGTCACTTCTGGATTAGAATGCATAGAGTGTGATAATAATAATAATAATAATAATAAAAGAAGAATCAGAGGGGTGTTCACAGCTACTAAATTAACCCGTTAGAACCATGTGGCTAAATTAATATAGCGTTTAGCCCAATCAACTTAACAAATTTAACCCTTCAATTTATCATTTAAAGGCCTCTTGACTATGTGTAAAAACATGGTCTTACGTTGAGTTATCTTATTTTGGTTAAGAAATACAAATATATTTAAACCCGTTAATTAGTGTGTCAAACGTACACCTCCGATCTTGGACAGTAGTTTGGTTTCAGGGGTGCCAAAGAATATGTCTGGAAAAATAATATGAAAAACTATAAAAAAAATATTGTCTTTTCATTCCATATATATAGACACACACTTAGGATATATCATATAGAAAGAATTTCTTAAATAACCGTGATAATAATAAATTTGAACTATTAAGTCTTATTATGAATGGTTGAGATTAAAATACACGTGTTTTTTTTTAAAATTCATGTGATTTTTTTAAATGTTTATATGACTTCAAAAAACTTTTAATGATGACTATACATATATGATCGTATGTTTCAGATTTAGTGCTATAACTCTCACTAAAAAAATCTTTTAATCACTTTAAAAAAACCGTTAAATTTAAATATGTTTTTTATATATATTCCTAAACTTGTATTATACTACCTCTATATCCAATAAATATAAGAAGTTTGAAAATATATCATTTTTTTCTTCACCCTTCAATTTGGAAGCAAATTAATGGTTGAAGTTATGGGTCACACTTTAGGTTTTCTGACTTTAGCAAACAACCCTATCTATTCTAGAATATAAACATTAAAAAAAGTAATTTTGTTTAAAATAATAGTAAATTTAACTAAGCCAAATTTATTAAATGTGAGGATATCTCTAAAATACTCTTAACTAATACACACTTTATTTTTTCAATAGTGAGAAACTAAACTTTTTTATAAATTCTAACGATGAGTATTATGGTAAAATACATATATTTTTAGATGAATTCGATAACATTAAATCAAGTTAACTATTAAAGAGTGTGAGATATTTTTTTTTGTTTATATTAAAAGACAAAGATAATAGTATTTAAAGTTGAAGCCAAATAAGAGTCAGATATATGAAACCAAGTCTTCAAGTCGGTCTATTTAATCAATCTTTACATAGGTTATGGGTTAAAAATGAGCTTGTTTAAATCATGTAGTTGCGGACTTAGTCTATTTAGCTCACAGGTTAAAGAATTAACATGATTTATATATTATAAATAAAGAAGTTTAAAATAATTTATCAAGTATATATAATCAAATAATCTAAAATTTTGAGTGACAACAACATAACATATGTGATGGCCCATTCATGTATCTCTACTTTTTTAACAATAAAAAATGCTAATGAGTGTTTTTAAGTATTGTTTAAAGAAATAAAAAAAAAGATTCATTTAAAAATATCATTAAAACACACTCATTTTAATTTCTAGGTAATTCTCACATTTTTAAAAGAAATCTATTTTTGTTTTCTTAACTATTGGTTAAGAAGACTATTTTATAGTCTCTATATATATATATATAACACGTGACTATAAATGTGTATATCTTCTTTGGACTTTTAATTTATTTAGGGGTGTTGTTAGACAACTCAATTTTTTCAAGTGTTGAGAGTTCAATTATCATTTTAGGTATAGAGTAATTTTAAAATTATGGGTCAACTGTTTCATTCGTCGAGATATTTATAAGTCAGTCAATGAGTGAGTTACCGTAATTGACGGTGATATCCTAAAAAAATAATCATAAGTAAAATAATAAAAATTATTTTCAAATCTCAACATCAAGATAAAGTTCCGTGAGCGAAAGGTGTCAAACAAAAAAATAATCTTACAAAATTCTTGTCCCAGAAATTCTCATTATTTTGGGGAATTTTCTTGGAGCCTATATATATATATATAGTAATACCTACATTGATTAAAGAGCTGAAAAACTAGACATATATACCAAATAAATTGCAGGGACACTACCCCCAATTGAGTGGGTGTAAGCAGCACGTGTTCTAATGGAAGGATCATCAAGTGTGAGGAGAGGTGCATGGAATAAATTTGAAGATGACCTTCTCAAAGCTTGCATACAACATTATGGGGAGGGAAAATGGCACCTAGTTCCTCAAAGAGCAGGTATATATACGCACATCTGCTTATTTATTTTTTCTTTTTTATTTTTACATTAACTGATACGTTGTTAGCTAGGAATATCAATAATTTTATATTTTGTTTTGTTCAGGATTAAACAGATGTCGTAAAAGTTGTAGATTAAGATGGTTAAATTATCTAAAACCAAATATCAAACGAGGAAATTTTAGTGAAGATGAGGTCGATTTGATGATGAGATTGCATAAACTTTTGGGGAACAGGTATATAAATACTTGCATGCTAACTCTTAATTTAATCGCAAAGAAACATTTAGAGCCAGGGTGCATGCAATTAACACACGGAGTAGCAACAATGATATTCATTGATTTAAATAATCTTCTTGGTGTAGGTGAGAAAAAATGTAAAATATGTATGCATCCTTAATCTTTCTCCATCCTTTTCTCATTGTAATTTATTCATAGGAAATGGAGATAATATTAAAAGGTTTACAATAATCCACAGGTTGTCATCAACTCCGTTTAACTAGACTCCTCTAGCTAATTGATACATACCTTTTCAAAAAACTTGGGAAATTATATTAAAAACATGAGCATTAATGTTTGTGTGTATACAGATGGTCTTTGATTGCAGGAAGACTTCCTGGAAGAACTTCAAATGATGTAAAAAATTATTGGAACACCTATTTGCGACGTAAAGTAAACGAGTCGCAGGAGAAAGATAAGAAGATGAAGGAGCAAGAGGTAGAAGAGAAAACCCAGCATGAAGTGATAAAGCCTGTACCTCGAACTTTCTCATCAAAAACAATATCGTGTAAAGGGAAAATCATTGAACCACATAATAATGGTAGCTATTCCAAAGGTGAAGCTGGTGCAGCTTCATCAGGAGGAGGATCAGAGAATTGGTGGGAAACTTTGTTGGAAGATAAGGAAAACAACAACAACACGTGTTTCTTTGATGGTGGAGATGGACCACTTGACCATTGGGTTGAAGAGCTTGCATCAATTAATGCTTCTGACTTTCTTATTGAAGACAAAAATTGGACTGATTTTCTTGACAATAACTTTTGGGAAAGTTAAATCTTTAAACTTAGTGGTGATTTTGGATGGTTGAGTTTTTAGTTTTTACTTTTAAAAATAAATCTAAATATAAACTTTTTAAAAATTAAAATATTTGTTAAACATGTACAAGAAATAAAAAATAAGAAATATTTATTATTTAAAGATAATGCCTCCTAGGTAAATCTATATTATCTGATAAGATTTCCATTATAAATTTCCTCTATCATACCATGCAAGAATATAAACCTAAAATAAAGTAGTGTTGTACCATTTTAATATATATTTTTCAAATAGTTTGAAAATTATATTTTAAACTTGTTGCAAAAATTAATTTTTTTCAGTTTTAAGTTTTGAAATTATCCTTGTTGTTTTTTTAAAATTAATTGAAAACTAAAAATGAAAACCATCCGAACGGGACGTAAGAGATTAGTGTGTGGTTTCAGAACTTAATGGTTTGCATTGGCTTCCTTAGGGAGTAAGTTTTTTACTTTGTATTTGTGATGACTGTATGAGGATTGTTAGAGTAATTTGTTTAATATTTTTAATGTGAACCTGTTAACATGTGTGAATTACTATTTGAAGAATTGAAAATGAGAAAATATTATTGAAATTTTTTACATCTGCCGTAAAAATAAGAGAAGTGCGTATATTAACGATAATTTCTTAAGAAAATCTTATTTCTAATTCTAATGTTTAGTTGGTGCTTAACATGTTTCTAATCTGTAATGTAAGTTACCGTTTTTCTAATGTGAGCCTTGTTACATACATTATAACATTTGAAATACGTAAACCAGTAATCCTGAAAAAGTTAAAATGAAAATTCATTTAAAAATATATTATTAAAACTCACTTATTCATTCAGATTTTTATACAATCTCTATCTACTTTTATTTCCTTAACAATGACTTTAGGACACTAACAAGATCTTAACACATTTCAATCACCGAATCAAATACTAAATAATTTTTATTAAAATGGTTTATCTAATCCATACAATTTTTCATAGGAACATTATTAATACTTACTTACTATGATTTTTAAACATTTTTTACACAATTTTCAACAAAACACTTTTAATTTTATTCTCCTATCTAATACAAGATTTTAAAGGTTAAACAAACACTAGTACAAAAACAGCTTTTAACATCGGTTTTTTTAGGCTTTTCACATCGGTTTTCAAACCGATGTGGATCCGGCCGATGTGAAATATTGATACATCTCACATCGGTTTTAAAACCGATGTGAAAAATAGATTTGACAACGGTTTTTAAGGAAAACCGATATGAAAATCAAAAAATTAACAACGGTTTTTAAAGAAAACCGATGTGAAAAGGAAACAATTAACAACGGTTTTTAAATAAAACCGATGTGAAAAGGAAAAAGTTAACAACGGTTTTTAAAGAAAACCGATGTGAAAAGAAATATTAGAAACCGATATGAATGGAGGGCATATAACATCGATTTTTTTAATGCATGTAACATCGGTTTTTTAGAAAGACATCGGTTTTTCAGAAAGACATCGATTTTTCAGAAAGATGAAAATAAAGAGCAGTGAACCATATCTGAAAGTTACAACTATACAAATTTTATTAGAAGAAACTACCCAATATTCTAAAATTACTGGATTAACAACCTTCACAAATGGAACTTAACAAGACAAAAAAAATAACGCACAAAAATAACCCACACGACATGACCCTCAAACTCGACTGCACTGCCCACTCCGTCCTCTACGACTCCTCCTCCAACATCCTCCGCCCCCTCACCCTCCAATCCGACGCCTGATGCTCCTCCGACTCCCTGTCCCCTGACGGTACCCTCATCCAAACCAGCAGCTTCAACGACAGCTACAACAAACTCCGTACGCTGATGGCACAATAATCATCGTCAGAGGTCGTTCCAACCGCAGGGAGGAGACTTCGGAGCGGCCTTTGTCGCCAGCTGCTTACATACAGGGAGCCTTGCCATTAGTTGAATGAGTGTAGAAGGATCCAGAAGAAGAAGAAGAAGGAAAAGAGATAATTAGCGATTATCAGTGAGGAAAAAAGAGTAGGATGAGATGAGGGAGTTTATTGGGGATTGAAATGTTAGAGGAAGGTCGGTTTGGTTTTGAAGTGTTGGATTTGGGAGCAATCCGTGTGATCGGTGAATGGACGGTTGCGATTTGGATCTGGGATATCACGAGGATTTAACAAAAAAGAAATGAATATACCATATCGGTTTTGGCAAAACCGATGTGAGAAGTGAGGCCACATCGGATTGATGAAAAACCGATGTGAAAAGTGAGGCCACATAGGATTATGAAAAACCTTTAACGCGCGCAACTTAAATTTTTAGGCCCTACCATATCGGTTTTTTAGTAAAACCGATGTGAAATATTACATTTATATTTATCTTTAACGAGTAATCATAAATTTTGAATTTATCAAATATTTTGTAGGTAAAGTAAAAGCCTAAAAATCCAAAAAATAAGCAAATAAATCACAAAAAATAAAAAATTTTGAGAAAACAAGGGTTTTTTGAAAATCTGAGCAATCCCAACTGGCATAGCGAGTTGGAATGAATGCGGATTTTTTTTCTACCCCAAAATCATATGCAGCAATAAGGATTCTGAGTTTTCTAGCTCAAGTTATGCTCGTTTGAAGTTTGCCGATTTTTGTCGTCACAAAATTTTTGTATCTCTCACTCAAAAATTGATTTTTCAAAAATTCCAACTCGAATAGCTAATAAGTACCAAAAGAAGTCATGACGTAAAAAATCAGATCAAAATTCCATTTTTTCTATTTTTTTGGATTAAACTATTTTCCACAACGGTTTTCTTAAAAAACCGATGTGATAACACATTGCCACACATATTCCACATCGGTTTTTAACCATAACCGATGTTGCATTCACGCTGGAACCTACCACATCTATTTTTAAGTAAAACCGATGTGAAAATGATTTAAAATTTAAATTTTTTCATTTAAAATGAAAAATATCTATTTTATATTTTATTTTTTAAGCATATGTCACATCGGTTTTGTAAAAACCGTTGTCTAATGTTGTTTATAAAACTTTGTGTATAATTTCAAAATTGCCACCACATATATTTTTAACATCGGTTTTGAAAAAACCGATGTGATAAATTGTTTTCCACATCGGCTTTTAGTAAAAACCGATGTGAAATACTATATGATGTTTCATTTATTTACAAAAATGCCACCGCCCTATATTTCACATCGGATTTTGATAAACCGTGGTGAATTCTGCGATGTGAAAAGCTGTTTTTGTACTAGTGAAACCTTTATTAAAATTATGTACAAGTTTATTCTTTCGCTTGGTATATTAATTAGGATTATACTCTTCGCTTGCTGATATTAAAAAATAAAAAAGTAAATTACTATCACCATTCTCTAAGGTTCATGTTATTACATGCTGAACTGGTCTGGACCGGGGTCTAGGATCCGATGTGGGACCAGCCACAAGAGTACAGGTGTTTTTAGGGTTTGCACACCGGAACAGTGTATATCCGATGTATTAATCCGGTCTCTCAGTGGGAGAGGCCGGTCTTGTTGTCCAGGAGATCCTTTACACCAATGATTCGCGTTGTAGGGGGGCGAAAGGTGGTGCCACCTGCGAAGATTCTCCGACGCTCCAGTTAGAAGAGTGTATGAACTCAATGAATAATCAAGCGTAGTAACAGTAAAGCGTGAGATAGAACAACGATACCATGCATGTGTGTTGATATGGGCTTCTTATAGTTGAACGTAAGAGAAATGAGTCGTTGGATGCAGGTGGGTCCCTTAGCTCTGATTGCGTGTATATTGTGTCAATCAAAGTGGCTCGACTTTCAGAATGTGTCAGGAGGGTAGGTCAATTATCAGAGTATAATCCTCTAGGGAGAGGAGAGGATAATCACCTTTTCCGCATAATCTGCTGACACGCCCACTTACTTTCTGAAGCCATTGATGTGACGTATTTTGCTACAAACAGTGTCTTCGTTGATAAGTTATCAAGGACTCTTCTCTTACTGTGACTGAAAAGCCAACTATTATATAAACACTCTGTAAAGATGAACATAGAACCGCTATGGAGAAAATGAATGATGTTGTCGTGGAGTGAGGGCGGACGGCTAGACAACGGATATCCGGTGTGGCAACATTGAACCAGGACACCGGTTATCCTTATATGAGGTCAGTCTAACGTCACAAGTATAGGGGCCGGTATCTAGACCGGATCATCTGTCCCCTAGCTTGTATGAGGGACTGTTAAGTTGCTCATATGAGCTACACAACTCTTAAGAGAAGTCTGGATGCCGGTAGTACATTCTTGTAAGTCTCTGGGAGCTCGGTGGCGTCCGCTCTAATAAACGAGTGACCGCCCTTCTCGCGTTGCGTACAACGGATTCAGACAGCATAAACTAAGTAATGGAAATCCCAAGAGTCTTTGAAAATCGAAACCCTTGGTATTCGAAAAGTGGTTGGGAGGCATTAAATGCGCACAGCATGATTAGACAATAAATGCGTTTTTTTATGCAAGAGCCATCATTGCTCAAGAGTGTAACCGTCGATTGGGCTTATTGGGCCTGGATTCAAACTGTGTGGGGGCCCATTTTGCCAAAACGTTTACTGAAACGTTACTGTTTTCGCGCCCGTTTGTGGTGAAACGACGGAGTCGTTTCAATTTGAAAGGGTTGCGTTTTGAGGCAAGCCTTGTGACCTTCGATGAAACACTGTGTTTCTTCGTTACCTATAAAAGGAACTCTTAGCAGATTTAGGAATCCATCCTTGCTCTCAAACTTAGTGAAACTCTGCTCAAATTTCCTTGGAATTTCCTTGTCGTCTTCAACTTCTCAAAGATCCTCTTCCTTTAGGTAACCTCCTTTTCCTTCAACTCCTTGCAATTTTAGTCATTCTATTTCCATCATGCGCCCTAGAGCAGGCCACGCTGGTCCTTCAAACAGGGGGAGGTTTGGCTCTCGTGCCCCCCTTAGCCACCGTGGTGGGAGGATTCCAGGGAATCCTCCTGTGGCTGGGCGCCATCGCTCAGAGAGAGCCGAAGCTTCTTCCTCACGAGCGTCTTCTTCCTCTCGTCGCTCTGAGGTTCCCCTTAGTTCGAGGGCTACCAGCCGCTCTGATGAGGGGTCAAGTGCTGAAGGTTATCTCTCTGACGATGTTGCTTTTTATCACAGCACCTACGCATTCCACCGCGCCTGCACAACCATGGATCTTCCAGGACGTGGAAAAACACCGTTTCTCCGCTCTGCTGAAGGGTGTGTCAATGTTGTGGCACACCGGCTTGATTGGGAGAAACTCAACAGGGAGAAACCTTATTGCTGGGTGGAAGAGGAATTCCTAGAGATCCCTTCGCACCATGCAAGTGAGGAGGAGCGCACGGTTTCTTTCCGCTGTAAGATATATTCAGATAAGAAGTACAAAGCGCGATACGCTGTGGTGGCTCCGCATCCTTCTGAAAGAATATGCCACAGCGTCCCTGACGCGAGGTCGGTCTACATGTACGACTTCGTTTTCTTAAAGCTGGGAGTACGCTTTCCCCTGACGGATTTCCAGATGGCCGTCCTGCGTTTCTTAGACTGTGCCCCCTCACAACTACATCCCAACGGTTGGAGTCTTGTCCGGGCTCTGGAAGTTTTGGGGGAGCATTTTGGCTTCTCCGCCACTGTGGCCAAGCTGTTTTACTATTGCCAAGTGGTCCGCCGAGCTAATAAGAAGGGCGGCCTTGGGTTCATTACTCTCCGTAGTGACTCATGTGTTGTAAATTTCAAGTCTTATACGGAATCCGCAAAGGTAGATGGGCGCTCCTTCAAACACTACTACACGCGGGTCCGGATTCAACCAAATAAGCCAGTCTTCTGGCGGAATAAAGAGGGGTTTACCAAATTTCCCCTTAGCTGGACGCACGAGCATTTTCTCCTTATGAGCCGTGCTTATTATACAGATGAGAGCGAACTTTCCCCTCATTCTGTTGAGGTCTTGAGCGCCCTGCAGACGGCCTCAAAGACCCTCAAAGGGTTTTCTAGCCGTCTTCTCTTGGCCGAGGATGGCATCAAAAACACCTACCTCCGTAACATCCGCTCTTATTCTCCTTGTGTTGTATGGTTATTCCGCTCTAGTTATTTTTCTCCTTGTATGCTTACCCAACTTTTCTTGTTTTGCAAAACAAATTGAAAAAGCCTGCCCAGAGATGTTGTCGTTAAGGACCATGATGGCTGACGATGACTCCTCTTCTGAAGAAAATGACATCCAGGCGAAGAGGAACGCCACTAAAACTCCCCTCATTCCTCTGACTTCTGCGGTAGGAGATGAGGTTCCTCTCTTCGACGAGGAGGAAACCGAAGAAGCAACTGAGGCCGCTGGAGCGGGTGGCGAGGAGGCCGTCCCAGAGAAAAAGAAGAAGAAGAGGCATCTTGTAAAGAAGGCAAATCAAGAGAAGCCCTCCTCTGATGACCCTGTGAAGAAGCGTCAGAGGACGGCCGAAGAAACTGAATTAAAGAAGGACAAGGGAAAGGAACCCGCTCCTGAGTTCTCTGCACCTTCTTCTCAAAATGCTTCAGAACCGGATTCTGGGAACGGTCCTCCTCCGGCGTTCGATCCTCCGCGTGACTCCTTCCTTTCTCCTTATTTGTGGTTTCAAGGATCTATGCCTCCTACTCTCCCAAAGGCACGGTATTGCCTCCGCCCTTCCCTCGACGCTGCTGGGGTCCGAGGTGCTTGCAAGGCTGGGCGTTGGCAACTTGATGAACTGTCAGGCCTGCTTGAGTCCCTGAGCGAGAAAGCTGACTATATGGATCAAGTTGAAAAACTTGAGACCGAACTCGCGGTGAAGGAGAAATTCGCGGCCAAGCAAGCTGAAGTTCACAGAGGAGTGGAATCAGAATTGAAGAAAGCTAAAGAAACGCTCCAGAGGAAGACTGAAGAGGCAAGCCAAGTTCATTTTGCGAACAAGGCCCTAGAGCGGGAAGTTGCCGACCTCCAGAATAAAAACAAATCCATACCCCTCCTTGAAGAAGAATTACAACTGGAGAAGAAGAGATCGGCTAAGCTTGCTGACGATCTCAAAGTTATGGAGGAGGGTCGCAACAAGGACCTTGGGGAGTGGGAGTCTATTCGGAAGGAGATGCAAGCCCAAATTGATGAACTCAAAAAGGGTGGTGCGAGTACTGGGCCTTCAGAAGAGGATTACGCCAAGGTTCAAAGAAGACTAGCTGCTGCAAAGGCCAAGGCTGCCAAAGCCTTGGATATATGCAAAAATGTAGCGTATGAATCTTTCGGCCTGGCCCTTCGTCAAGTCTACTATCGTAACCCTGGAGTAAAGCTGAATTTATACGGATTAGATCCGTTCTTCGAGTTCCATGGGGGAAGACTTGTAGAAGTTCATAAGGACGGATCGCACCATGAACCCCATGCATCTCTGTACGAACTGCCTCCCCTCCCAGAAGGCCAAAGTATGGAGCCTACAACGTCCACTGTTGCCTCTGGAGCTGAAGCACAAGAAGGTGCTCAAACTGGAATGGAGGACAAAACGGAGAAGGCAGGAGTGCCCACTGCGGAGGATCAAGCACCGGCCTCTTAATTTATGCTTTATTCATAGCTGTGTACTGGGATCAGCTCCAGTTTTAACTACCTTGTAACCTGAATAATTTCTTTATTCTTAGAAATAAAATTCACCGTTGCTTTTCTTCAACTGCTTGCGTCGAATGTATGATTGTTGGATAACTTAGTGCTGTACCAAACACTTTATTGTTTTCAATGCTTTACGAATCCGTTCTGTGTGGTTACCTAGCTGCTTAAAGCGTACTTATCACACCGGATTAAGACAACAAATAGTATCGAATAAGTGACAATTAAGTTAAAGCATGCCCTGTCCCCAAGTGTAAGCACATTGGGAAGGGAAGTTTTGTCTCAAGGATTACCTTTTAACTTCTTAAAAAGATAGAAATGCTTATCTGTCCTCGAAGATGTAGAGCGGGTACATTAGCGTTCAACTGCTTGGGGTGGATATTCCACGATTGAGGACGGATATTGCCTTTGAATTTTTGTATAGCTTTGGCAAGGGTAAGCTTTACGCCTTTCTCTTGAGGTCCGGTTCGGTCCTACACCTCAAGTCTTCACACGGTGTTCGGTTCGATCCTACTAACCGTACTTGGAGTTCGGTGCAATCCTACAATCCAAGCCTTCAATACGGGGTTCGGATCAGGGTTAATCCTGAACCTACTGTGCCCGTTACTCGGGGTTCAGCGCGGTTTCCTGTGTGAACCGGCCTACTGCGCCCAAGCCTTCGCATGGGGTTCGGTTTGTGGCCTTGAAAAAGGACCAGCCCTACAACCCATGTAGTCTTCGAATGGGGTTCGGTTTGTGGCCTTGAAAAAGGACCAGCCCTACAACCCATGTAGTCTTCGAATGGGGTTCGGTTTGTGGCCTTGAAAAAGGACCAGCCCTACAACCCATGTAGTCTTCGAATGGGGTTCGGTTTGTGGCCTTGAAAAAGGACCAGCCCTACAACCCATGTAGTCTTCGAATGGGGTTCGGTTTGTGGCCTTGAAAAAGGACCAGCCCTACAACCCATGTAGTCTTCGAATGGGGTTCGGTTTGTGGCCTTGAAAAAGGACCAGCCCTACAACCCATGTAGTCTTCGAATGGGGTTCGGTTTGTGGCCTTGAAAAAGGACCAGCCCTACAACCCATGTTGTCTTCGAATGGGGTTCGGTTTGTGGCCTTGAAAAAGGACCAGTCCTACAACCTATTCCACCTCAAGGAGTTACACCGTCAAAACACACGATGTGTGATTGAGATCATCCGTCCTGAGGTGTATGCGTGTTAAGCTACGGCTATAAATCAATGAACTGGTCTGGACCGGGGTCTAGGATCCGATGTGGGACCAGCCACAAGAGTACAGGTGTTTTTAGGGTTTGCACACCGGAACAGTGTATATCCGATGTATTAATCCGGTCTCTCAGTGGGAGAGGCCGGTCTTGTTGTTGGCCAGTCTCCGTGCGGCAATTGACATCGGAGCATCAGCAGTTACACTCTGCAGTGATTCCCAGCTGGTGATTTCGCAAATCCAGGGGGAGTACCAGGCGAAGGAACCACAACTTCAATTGTACTTGAATTGTGTTAATGAGTTGAAGGGAAGATTTGAAGTTTTAGAGTTCAAGCATGTGCCCAGAGAAGAGAATACCAGAGCGGACATCTTGTCAAGATTGGCAAGTACAAAGCAGCCTGGTAGCACAACAACGGTGGTTCAAAGCACTTTGACATCACCCAGTATACCTCTGTATCCCTCTCTGAATGCTGTCATGGTGAGCTATCCATATGAGGATTCTTGGGTCATTCCCTATATTCGTTATCTGGCTGATGGTCAACTTCCCACTGGGCGTGCCAATGAACTGGTCTGGACCGGGGTCTAGGATCCGATGTGGGACCAGCCACAAGAGTACAGGTGTTTTTAGGGTTTGCACACCGGAACAGTGTATATCCGATGTATTAATCCGGTCTCTCAGTGGGAGAGGCCGGTCTTGTTGTCCAGGAGATCCTTTACACCAATGATTCGCGTTGTAGGGGGGCGAAAGGTGGTGCCACCTGCGAAGATTCTCCGACGCTCCAGTTAGAAGAGTGTATGAACTCAATGAATAATCAAGCGTAGTAACAGTAAAGCGTGAGATAGAATAACGATACCATGCATGTGTGTTGATATGGGCTTCTTATAGTTGAACGTAAGAGAAATGAGTCGTTGGATGCAGGTGGGTCCCTTAGCTCTGATTGCGTGTATATTGTGTCAATCAAAGTGGCTCGACTTTCAGAATGTGTCAGGAGGGTAGGTCAATTATCAGAGTACAATCCTCTAGGGAGAGGAGAGGATAATCACCTTTTCCGCATAATCTGCTGACATGCCCACTTACTTTCTGAAGCCATTGATGTGACGTATTTTGCTACAAACAGTGTCTTCGTTGATAAGTTATCAAGGACTCTTCTCTTACTGTGACTGAAAAGCCAACTATTATATAAACACTCTGTAAAGATGAACATAGAACCGCTATGGAGAAAATGAATGATGTTGTCGTGGAGTGAGGGCGGACGGCTAGACAACGGATATCCGGTGTGGCAACATTGAACCAGGACACCGGTTATCATAAATTTGATCAAGAGATGAGGGGTGGATACAATTGCTTCCATAGCGTTCAGTGTTGGACGGCCTATGATACCGTTGTACGGGGATTCCACATCAATCACCAGAATTCTTGACTTGACCGTTCTTGCACCGGGCTCCCCTTCAAAAGAAATCAAAGTGTCGAGGTATCCCTTAGTGGGTTGCTTGGCTCCGTTAAACGCTGTGAGTTCTTGTGTGTATGGTTGTAAATCTGCATCACTGAAACCCATTCGTTTGAAACAATTATAAAAGATAACATCACAAGAACTTCCCTGATCGACGAGGATCCTCTTGACGTCCTTATTGGCTATGACGGCCACAATCACTACTGCATCATCACCTCCTGGAATTGTTGGGCCGAAGTCATCATCTGTAAATGACACCGTCGGGGCTGTCACTCCGTCCCTGAAAGGGCGGTTATCCCTCGGTTTACCCTGGACTGACAGAATCATCCTATGGTGGTTCTTTCGTGCTGTGATTGATGTTCCTCCTCCCGCAAATCCTCCAGCTATCATCTCAATCACTTCTCGTCTGCCCTGCCTCTGCTGCTGGGGCATGTTACTTTGTTGGGCACCTTCAGCAATCACTACCCCTTTCTGCTTCTCAGCCGCAGTGAACTTCCTTGCTGGGTTGCGTGCATTATCATCTTCATCATCAGGGTCTCTATTCCTTTTCTCCATCCTGTGAGGCTCATCCATAGATTTCTCCTTAAACAAATACTGCTTCAGCTTTCCTTCCCGAATGAGAGTTTCCACCGTATTCTTTAACGCCTTACACTCATCAGTGTTGTGCCCTGTCTGCTCATGGAAAGTGCAGTATTTACGTGGGTTACCACCCCTCTTGGCTGGGGCTGGCTTCCTTATACCAAAGACGTTCAGAGTTGGCCAACCAACCTCCCTCATGATTTGTGAGTGCCTGGTGTTCAGCGGAGCATAGTGATCGAATGATGATACGCGCCTATCTCGTGGATGCTGACGAGCGTTCACAAAGTCTTCTCTAAAGGCATGCTTCTCAGGCCTCACTCTCTCCTTTTCTCTCCGTGGCTGCTAAGCGGGTGCAGAAGGCTTTACTCTTGTTGCAGTTGCCTCTAGATGTATCTCTATGCCCACATATTTGGAAGCTTTCCTTCGAAACTCCTCGAAGGTTGTAGGTGGGCTTTTTGCCAAAGATAGGGCAAAGGCTGAACCTGGCTGAAGAGCTTCCACTACAATATGGAGTTGTATAGCCTCCGTGAGGTTAGGGAGCAATGCAGCCTCCTTGTAAAACCTTTTCAAGAACTCCTTAAGAGTCTCAGTTTCTCCCTGCCTTATCTGAGCCAGGGTGTGAGAAGTTCTTGGGATATCCCTGGAGATGACGAAATGGCTTTCGAATGCAGCAGCCATTTCCTCCCAAGAGTCTATAGAGCCTGAGGGCAAACTTTTAAACCAGCTGAGAGCTTCCTCCGTCAACGTCCTTGGGAACATTCTGCACATGACATCTTCGTCTGCTCCCAGATACATAGCTTCATAAACATAAGCATCCAAATGTTTAGTGGGGTCGGTCTCTCCATTATACTTCCCAATCGACAGTGGCTGAGTTGTTTGTAAGTGTTTTGGGATGACAATACTCATCAGCCTTCTTGAAAAAGGGACATTGAGCTTGTATGTCCCTGAAGTTACCACCGCCTGCTCCCTTCTCCTGATACTGACTCTATCACCAGAGTCCTGCGTTTGCTCCCTCTCTTCATATGTGGGGATCTTCGAATACTGGAGGGTGGTGGATCTATCCCTCGCTGATGCATGGTGAGCATCCTCTGCATGAGACACTACTCTGTCCCCAGCTCCTCCTCTCTCTCGCCTCAACTCCATCAGCTCCTCCTTCAGTTGCCTGATAACCTCATTGCGAGGGTCAGGCGTCTGCACTTGCACCATCCTCTGGGTTTGAGTTGCAGGGGATTCGAAGACGAGTCTCCTCCCAGCCTGTTGATGGGTCACATCCTCCACGTGACCTTCCACGAAATCTCTCCCATCACCTTCCATTGTGTCAACCTAACTTCTGCGAAAATGGGAATAACTCTATCGAGTCCCACTGGGCGTGCCAATGAACTGGTCTGGACCGGGGTCTAGGATCCGATGTGGGACCAGCCACAAGAGTACAGGTGTTTTTAGGGTTTGCACACCGGAACAGTGTATATCCGATGTATTAATCCGGTCTCTCAGTGGGAGAGGCCGGTCTTGTTGTCCAGGAGATCCTTTACACCAACGATTCACGTTGTAGGGGGGCGAAAGGTGGTGCCACCTGCGAAGATTCTCCGACGCTCCAGTTAGAAGAGTGTATGAACTCAATGAATAATCAAGCGTAGTAACAGTAAAGCGTGAGATAGAACAACGATACCATGCATGTGTGTTGATATGGGCTTCTTATAGTTGAACGTAAGAGAAATGAGTCGTTGGATGCAGGTGGGTCCCTTAGCTCTGATTGCGTGTATATTATGTCAATCAAAGTGGCTCGACTTTCAGAATGTGTCAGGAGGGTAGGTCAATTATCAGAGTACAATCCTCTAGGGAGAGGAGAGGATAATCACCTTTTCCGCATAATCTGCTGACACGCCCACTTACTTTCTGAAGCCATTGATGTGACGTATTTTGCTACAAACAGTGTCTTCGTTGATAAGTTATCAAGGACTCTTCTCTTACTGTGACTGAAAAGCCAACTATTATATAAACACTCTGTAAAGATGAACATAGAACCGCTATGGAGAAAATGAATGATGTTGTCGTGGAGTGAGGGCGGACGGCTAGACAACGGATATCCGGTGTGGCAACATTGAACCAGGACACCGGTTATCCTTATATGAGGTCAGTCTGACGTCACAAGTATGGGGGCCGGTATCTAGACCGGATCACATGCATTCCGCTATATCTAGATTGAAATCATTACATTCCACCACATGGTGATTTTCCATCCAACTTGTTAATGAACCATTGCCCATTATTAAGCAAGAGTGCACAAATTTCCTATTTCATACATCTACAAAGGGTTATATAACTCGATTCGGACTGACCGGTTAAACCGATGACAATATGTCCATGTGAGCGGATTCTCTTATTGGATTGGAAATGTTATTCAACCGGTGTAAACAAGACGAGTCTTATGAAAATCAGTGACTTGACGTCCATTAAAAACCGGCTGTTGTGTTGCCACACTGACAACCACATCATCAAAGTGTTGTGGCAAAGTCAAAGCACTATGCCCGCATCTCATATCAACACATCTCCGCCCCGTCTATGAAAGTATTTAAGTATTGCATCGTGAAAAACACGAACCAAAAAGGAAACTAAATATTGTGAAGAGAATGGAAGGACAAGATAGAAGAGACGTTGTGGAAATGTCTATTTGCAATTTGGATTTCGGTTTCACAGTCCATAAGGAATTTGAGTAGGGATACTAATAAGGTTGGTTATTGGTATCTATATCGGTGAGTTTGAGACGAATAATGATACTTATAGTTAAAGGAATCAGGAGAATGATGTATCATACAAGAAAGACTCTCTTCTATGAGAGTGAGAGGAACGAATATGAGCCGTATAACCATACAATGGATAGTTGAGATTAATCATGTGAGTTTTTAAAAAATTCATGTGAACTTTTAAGTGATCATGTGACTTTGAAAAACTTTTAATCTTAACCATCTATTGTATGTTTATACGACCTAGATTCGTCCCTCTCACTCTTACATAAGGGAACGTTTCTCATAAGATACGTCCCAAGGAATCAGTATCTACATGTATATATCAATATTTAACACTACTTTCGTCTTTAAATATAAGACTTTTTTAGAATTTTCTTTGTCTCTATTAAGACCCCTTTAAAATATCTACATCATTAATTATTTTTAGAGTATAATATCTCTATTAGATGAGTAACTTTCATTGGAGTTTAAAAATATGATTAATGAATTAAATTACTTAAAATATTTATCTCTCTTGCTATAATTAGTTGATACAAATATTAATTCCATCTTTATTGACTTTATCTTTCATATGGAATACAAGTAACTATGATAGATAGAATTAATGAGAAGAAAAAATGGTATTTCCAATAATTTTAAGGTTAATTTTGAAAAACTACCTTTAATTTTAAAAAAAGTTAATAATTTTAATTAAACTAATCAACTTTCTTAATACCCATAAATTAGATAAAAAGGTCTTATATTTAAGGACAGAGATGGTATTTATTAAAAAATGTTAATAAAAAAGGAAAACTTGTATAATGTTTTAAATATAATATTATTTTAGTATGATATAATATAAATTAACATTGTATAACACATTGCAGTTTCATATATTAAAAGTATTATTATAAAAATATATTAAATTTCTTTTAACTTATTATAAAATAATAAAAAACCTAAATACTTAAGTGTATTTAATGAAAAACTAAATGTTAATGATCGTGCGGGTACTTGTGGAGGTGGATAGTGTAATTACTGGTACCTATCCATTTACTCCCTTCGTTTTATCTATCTTTTATGAAGTTTGTATTTGTTTCAAATTATCTATCCTTATAAGGTTTCAAGGCATAATTAAATACCCACTTACCAATTATACCCTTATCTTTTTTTTAATCAAGAATACATTAATTAAGAAATTGATATCAAGTATAAAAATAGAAAGGGCATATTAAGAAGATAAATAGGTAAAAAATATATTAATTGCATTTCTGAAAGGGTGTCACACAACCTTATAAGATGGATAAAATGAAATAGAGGAGTAATTAATAAGGGTTAATATCTAACCTATGTAATATTGTACATGATAAAAAATCAAAAATAGAATTATTTTATTGAAACTTGCGTTAAGATTGATTAGAAATCAATATGAGTGAATATTAGTGATGTTTTTAAATGAAAACTTTTCAATTTTTGATCTCTTAACTTATGTAAAGTTACATTGGTTAAATAAATTCAATTAATAAATATTTCCTCCATCTTAGAACTATTGTCATTTTAGACTTTTTGACACAGATTAAAAAATTATTAAATGTGTAGTTATTTGAGTTGATATGTACTAAAACACCATCGTTTAATTATATTATTTTATTAGTAATAAATAATGTCTCAACTTCCTTAGTCTTATTCATTAGTCAAATAAAATGTGATAAAAAATTATATATTCATTATAAAAGAATATAATTAAAAAATATAAATTTATTACACTTTAAATTCTTAAAATAATGATAATTTTATGAGAAAAAGACTAGAATGATCATAATTTTAAAATGAAGGAGAATGAAATAACCATTACGAATAATGGTACATTGTTTTTATCATTCTTAAACTAAACTATTTGAAACACTTACCAAAAAAATGAAGCAAAATAAACTTGGTTTTGAATCCCACGAAGAGCCAGCGAAACCTAACTGGCAGGGTGTCCTTTTTGTTCATAAAAGACTAATATACTTATTATTTGTTGAGACAAAAATAAGGGTAAAATATACATATGGTCCCTCACATTTCATGAAAGTCATAGTATGGTCTCATACGTTTATTTTGTATCAGTCTGGTCCTTAATATTTTTACTTGTCTCAACATTTTCCCTTTTGATAACGCTGTTAGTTAGCAAGACAGAGGATGCCTGTGTGTCACCAATGTTTTCCCTATGTGTCAGCAATGTGGATAGACAGTGTAGGAAGGGGGAAAGTATGAAGACTTTAGGAATTCTCTATCTCTCTAAAGTTGTTTCAAAACTTATGGTTGAAGGAAGTTATGGAGAACGAAGGAATGATTGTGGTTGTCTGAGGTCTCGGAAGGTATTATGTCATCGACGATTAATATTCCAAGTTGTGTGGATTGTCTCTACCAGAAGAGAAGGTACATGTCTAAACAAAAGCTCTTCCTTAGGTTTATATGTATCACTGGATTGTGTATTGTATATTGTGTATTTGTAGGTTTAATAATTTGCGTATAGTATTCTGCATTTGTGTTTTTTATGAATCAGGGCATGGATTTCCTTCAAGTAGAGTTTATTCATAAGGGTAAGTTTGTTAGGCATAGTTTTAAATGTAAATACGAGGGTGAGAAGAGTTCTATTTGGGACATTGATGCTGATAGGTGGAGCTATTTTGAAGCATTAGAACTCGTTAAGGAGATGAGGTATATTGATGTAAGTGGCTTGTGGTATAAAGCCCCCGTGGAGGGATGTTAACATGGTTTGAAGGAACTAAAAGATGATAATGGGGCTATGGAGATATGTAGATTATCACAGCGAATGGGGATGGTAGAGATATATATATAGTGCATGCCATTTTAGAGGCAATTGTTGTTCAGGAATCACTGTTACTTGAGAATGGAAAACATAGCGAGGCTGTTAAAGAGGCTAATGGAGTTGAAATGGAAGTTAAGGAGGGTGTTGGGTATGGTGATCAGGTGCAAGGTGAAGGTTATGAGGGTGCTGGTTGTGATGAACAGGTACAGGGTGATTAACAAGTGCATAGTGATGTTCAGGTGCAGAGTGATGATCAAGTGTAGGGTGATGATGTTCAGGTCCAGGAGGAGTTGATGAGGGGTAGTTAAGGAGTGTGCTGGTGATGATGTTCAGTGCAATGGGAGTTAAGGAGGGTGTTGGTAATGTTGTTCAGGTGTAATGGAGTTGAAAGTGAGGCTGACAGTGTCTTGGATATTACATTTGCAGACAGTGATGAGGAAGAGGATGATGTCAATCTTTTTGGTAATGTGAATACAAGTTTGAAGAATGCTGATGCTAAAGGGGGTAAGGTTAAAGGGAAAATGGTTAATGTTAAAGGGAAAAATGTTAATGTTAAAGGAAAATGGGTTAAGGCTACAACGCATAACAAGAAGAGGAGGAGAGCAAGCAAGTTCCATGTGCATGGGGAGGTTGATAAAGACCAACTAGAAGGAATTGAGAAGGGGCACAATTCTAAGGCTAATGCAACTTCTATGCAGGGTAGGGGTGGCTTATCTGACTCTGAGTATATGTCAGAAGAGTTGCATAGTGGAGGTGAAAATGATGAGGGTCGTCAGTCATTCTGTTCAATGGTTCCCTCCTTTAAAATGCCTACAAGTATGAATAACTATAACTGAGAGGTGGGCTTGTTATTTTCAAACAAGGAAGAGTTTAAAAATGCCATTATTACCTATGATGTTTGTAACACCCCCTTATATACACGAGATATATATGTATTCTTCTTACTTTTAAAAAACTTTTAGAAAGATATACATATTTATCACTCTTTATCTCGTGTATACAAGGACGTATATACATCTGATTTCCTTTGAATATTGAAAGTAAAAAAAAATTGTCTTTCAATATTTGTCCATAATGACAAAATAATTTATAGAAATCATAAGTGATAAATCATTACAATATTATATCCGAATGAAAGAGTTTATCAAAGTTTAACCTTTACCTTGTTACAATTATCTACTTGATATTGTAATAAGGCAAAATAAAACTAAACTATACCTCTACTACAAATGTGAACAATCATTTCCTAGTCCTTGAACCATCGAGTTTTGAATCCTACTCTTGTCATATCTCTTCATCTAATCGATTGAGAATGAGACCACTTTATCCTCTTGTAATTATATATCCTTCCATCTTGGACTGCTAGCTATATATCATATAACATATATTTTGGACACAAAAATTCAAACAAGAAGGAGTGAGAAACAAAATATAATATATTACAGATAAGACATAAGCATAAGGGTTTTCACAAACTAATATAGTAATATCAGTCATAATCTCATATACAATCAATTATGAATATAGGGTTTCCACATACATAACACTTATATTTTCATTCATAACCATCCATATAGAATGTCACAATCACATGAATGTTATGTAATGCTTATGCTACTGTCTCATTCAGTTTATGCATGTGGGCCCTTAAAGTTTTAGTTTGCACTGGGCCAACCAGGAGTTTACACTGTTTCATAAATTCTGGATAATAATAACATAAATGCCTTCATGGCATATGAACAGCTCAACTGGCGTGGAAACACTTAGAGACTAGTCAGACTGAGAAAGTTTTTATTGTGAAAGTACCCGACACTAGGGAGCGACCCCAGGTCACCTGAAGCACCCTTTCACACTCTCTCATCCCAAGGCTCGCAATTAAGCCTCCTCTAATGTATCCTCGGTTTCTATAATCCGTCCCCAGGCAATATCACATCTCAATTCTCTTTAATGATTCATGATGCATGAACTACTCGCATATTTAGTTGGTTAAGGCTTTTAGAAACTCAATTATTAAATACCATAAAGGTTCACAAAATCATCACAATAAACTGTACATTTCCATAAGTTCTTCTTTGAACTTCTGTTATACTGAAATAATTTAGTACAGTCTTCAAATTCAGATCTTACCAAAATTGAGTTTCCAAGCCTTAAATATCTCAAAGCTTTCTCTTAAAAACCTTCATATATTTACATAATCTTTCTCAATTTAAATCTTAACTAGATTGAGTTTTTGAAATCTCCACAAAATATTCTTTAGTTATTTCGTTGGGGAAAACCAAAATAATTTACTTTAAACTTCTAATTTCTAAAGAAAATAATTTAAAATCATTAACTAAGAATACTTAAAACTATAAAAATTTTCTTTAATTCAAGAATTAATTATCTCAACCTCTGATTTTCATAAAATAGCTTCTTTCTAATACTAGATTTTATTATTGAGATTAAAAATAAAGTTAATAAAAATTATTTATAAGAAGAAATAAAAAACTAAAATAATTACAAAATACTTTCTCTTGGAATAAAAATTTAAAGAGTAAGGTAAGAAAATTCTTACTGAGTTTTAACTTTCTGTCATGCTTGCTATATGCTCAAACTTCATATCACAAGATCATCAATCATTCATCAACCACAATCAAGTATAGTAATCTCATCAATCACAATCAAATATCATCAATCATAATTGAATATTATTAATCACAGTCTAATATTATAAATCACAATATCATTAATTGAAATCAAATATAATTAATTATAATCAAGTCAAATCAACTAAATATCGCTTATAAATATAATTCAAATTTTTAATGGTTATTTAAATTAGTAGATTTGATTTTGAGTCCTTATAGTCCATTCCTCGCACAGGTCTATATAAGTCCATATATCCAGTCTTCGCATAGGTATAGTTCAGTCTAGACAGGTCATAATATTCCAAGTCCTTGCATAGGTTTAGTTCGATCCATATAGGATATAAAAATCCAAGTCCTTGCATAGGTTTAGTTCAGTCCGTATAAGTTATAATAATTCAGATCTATGTATAGATATTTCAGAATAAGTTACACAGTATATTAAATTTATTATAAATTTTAAGTTGAGAAGTTATTACTTTATAATAATATTATTAAATTTAAAAGGAGTAAGGGACTCCTCCCTTTATTCTTATGTCTTTCATATTATATTTTTATCTCACTCCCCCTTACCTCTTGTATACCGATTCGTTATTGAAAATCCATGCGCGCCTTGTCTCCGAGTTCTAAAACATACCAATTTCATTTTAATATAATTACAAGATGAAAATTAAGATTACAACTTAAAATAAAAAAATGGTAAATTTTGAATAGTGAATAGTGAATAGTGAATAGTGAATAGTAAATCGTAAATAGTAACAGTAAATAGTAAAACGTGAATAGTAACAGTAAATAGTAAAACGTGAATAGTAACAGTAAATAGTAAATCGTGAATAGTAATGGTAAATAGTAACAGTAAATAGTAATTTACTATTTGAATAGTAATTTACTATTGAAATAGTAATTTACTATTGAAATAGTGTTTACTATGCAGAATAGTAACTTAAAATAATATTATTTCCAGTATAATAACAGATTTCTAAAAACGATATAAAAATAACCCAAAAAATATAAAAGAGAAGTATTCTTACCTTAGGATTTTGGCAGAACCTTCTCTCCAAAAACTTTTCTTCTCTCTCTCACTTCCACCACTATCTCACTAGCACTACTATATTAAGAAAACTTAATCTGAAATTGTGAATTCTAAAGAAGAAATCCTTCGGTATTTATAGGAAAAAAATTTACTATGCATTCCATTATTTTAATATAAAAGTACTATGCATTTTTGAATTTTTTATTCCAGGTTACTGTGCATCTTTTGAAAATTTCATACATGCACAGTGATTTGCATAGTAATTGTCGGCAAAATTATTAAGTCAAATAGTAACCCTTCACTCGGTATATTTTAAATATTCAAAATGAGTCCTTTTTGAAATTTAGCGATATTATATCAGTCCTCACTAATTTTATAATAAGTAATATAAAGCTGAAATTTTAAAAATCTAAAATTTTCTGTTAATAAAAATTTATTGATATGTTTCTAATTTTTTAACGATTAGAAAAAATCAAGATTTTTCTCAAACCGATAATTTTTAGATAAGTCTACTTGAAATGGATTTTAGAAAATTTTCTTATAATTTAACTTTACATTCTTGTAAATATTTTTAATTTTAAGCAACTTTATATGAATTTAAAATTATTTAAAATATATTATTTTATTAAAATAATTCAAAATTTTCAAAAAATTCCAGAAAATCATAAATATTATGTAGATCAAAAAGTTTAAAAGAACCATAGTCTAATTCCTTCAAAATTTTATTTTAAAATTCTAATAAGAGTTAAATCTTAAATATGTAAAAAAAATAAAAATATAACAACATAAAATAAAAATGGTGAATAACAAAGATATTAAAAATTCTTAATATAATTTTCTTAATTAGTGAATACTAATTAAGTCACTTTAAAATTCTCATTCAAAAATATTTTCATTTTATTATTATTATTATTAAAAAAAACAAATAATAAAAATATAAATACCAAAATTTTAAAAAAATGATAATAATAAACTAACTTATAGTAAGTATTTCTCAAGAAATATATATTAATATCTATTTCCTATTTGTGATGAAAATAGGATGTTACAACTCTACTCCCCTAAAAGAAATTTCGTCCTCGAAATT
The DNA here is from genome assembly GCA_037962975.1 of Clitoria ternatea. NCBI lineage: Eukaryota > Viridiplantae > Streptophyta > Magnoliopsida > Fabales > Fabaceae > Clitoria > Clitoria ternatea. Next base: position 270,737,591 of record CM075672.1, read on the forward strand.
TAATATTGTTAATAAATCTTACCATAGCTAAACTAACTGAACTGTTCTAAAATATATTTCTAGTTTCCTTGGCAATTGTGTACATTTTCCTTAACATTGCCATTTATCTCTCTTTTTTTAATCTTATCTGTATTTTTTTCCTTAATTCAAAAATATTACTCGTCTTAATTTTGTCAACCATGCTCATCATAAATTGATGGTTAACTCTAAACACCTCAATAATTACGTTTCTCAATCTATTAAAATCTTACTTAACATAATCCATAACATCTATTAATTAAAATTCCTACTCGTAATATAGTAAAATGGACTGCTAAGAATTAATTACTGGACAACTAGCCGTTAGCAACTAGCCGTTGGACTAGCCGTTGGACTAGCCGTTTATGACCGTTGCAACTCTCCCTCCCTTGCTTGCTTATAAATTCTCATTCCATTCTCACTTCCTATCACAACTTCAAGGTTTCTTAGTTTCTCTCTTCTTTCTAATTTCTTCAATCTTTTTTTTTTTCAAGTACTATCATACTATTCGATGGTTAACCTTCCTAGAAGTAAGGAAGAACGAAGTCGGGATGGACTACAAGTTGTGGTAACAAGTGCTTCACTTCTTATAATCGTTATGATTATTTCTCTAGTTTGGATAATTTTTGTATTGCCAAGACTCTTAGACCTCTATCTATGATATACTAGATGTTCTATTTTATTTTCCTTAATGTAATCGTGTATAATAAATTATCCTAGTGAGAAAGGATAAATATGTCTTAGTCCATGTTGTACTAGTTAAATCCTTGTGGTCTTTGCTTCATGATAATCCAGGGTATGTAATCATTTCTTATTGTCTTCTATAATGAATCAAATATTCCTTAACTAAGTGATTACACATTCCATTATAATTGACTACAACCATTACATATATTTGATAAATTCTCCAATCTTAAATGATCACAAATCACTACGTTGACTTAGAAATATTCACTTGAATATTTTTTTATAGGTAACTAAGACTTATGTAATCAATAAGTAAAGGTTCATATCTACTTCCTCATGGTTTACTAACACATTTCTTTATTTTAAATCTACAATGGTCATTACATAACAATGATTTATATCATGTATATATATTCGTCGAACAAAATCGATGACTAAAAGAAAATAACTTGATAAACATGTATCATATTGTTAGGAATCACAAAAATATTTTATGTCACAATTTCTAAATATTAAACCAATATCGATGTCTTCCAAAGATCTATAATGCTTATTTTAGGTCATTCATTGATATATTTATCACAATAAATCAATTTAAAAAAAATTCAAAAATATATGGTTAATTACATTCGATGTCACAATCATAAAAGTTTCATTAATTCATATATTTACACACATAACCATCATATATATTATTCAATCGTACACATCATAAATGAAAACTTCATCAAATCAAACAATAATTAACATATTTTATATGTCATACAAAAGAAGAATCAATACAAATAGCCAGAGATACAATTCCTAATATGATTATTTGTTATATCAAACAAGTTATAAATTATCATATTTTTTCATAAAGTATACATCCACACATTTTTCTTTTCAAAATATATCACCAAAGGAAAAACTATGATTCTATCTTAAAGAATTTGTTATACTAGTTTGGGATTACAACAGTTATTTACCCATTGGAATTCTAATTCACACAAGTATCTCTTACAACTTCAAGGACATGGTAAGGAATATCCTAATAGAATTTATTGAGTTTATCTCTATTTCTCCATATACTACATTAACCCAAGGTTAAATTCGTTGATCTTAACATCCTTCTTTTGACATGTCTTTCACTACTTAGTGCAAATCATTCGGGGTGATCAGTCCCGATAGTTTATAACTAAGTAGTCAAAGTCACGACAGCTCCAGTCTAGAATTCATACCAAAATATTTCTAAGAATTTTCTATTGTCTTATCTCCCTTGTTGTCTCATACCATATTGTAAAACAGGAAAATGTTAGAATATTTCACTATCACATATTAATCAGAGAATCAAACACCATACAATACATTTGGAATAAAAGGAAATAACTGCATTAGTTAATTTACCTTATCATTCCACCATACATTAAGGCATGTACTTAAACAATGTCAAGAAAGACTTCAGAATGGCCAGTTTCTGATAATCCCTGCAATAACATTTTTCAAGTAACAGGCTATAAAGTTTTAACTTATACTTCTTATGAACTTAAAATTAGTTCCTTCTTTCTATACTCCTAATTTTTCTTCACTTACTTCTTACCATTTACTCTAATAAAATTTCCTCTTTTCTCAACCATAAAATCTCTTGTCAAACTCAACCATCAGAGTACACTAACACGCTAGTAAGACCATACCACAAGCCGGTTTGGATTGAACTGCTCTGATACCACTTTGTAACACCCCCTTATATACACGAGATATATATGTATTCTTCTTACTTTTAAAAAACTTTTAGAAAGATATACATATTTATCACTCTTTATCTCGTGTATACAAGGACGTATATACATCTGATTTCCTTTGAATATTGAAAGTAAAAAAAAATTGTCTTTCAATATTTGTCCATAATGACAAAATAATTTATAGAAATCATAAGTGATAAATCATTACAATATTATATCCGAATGAAAGAGTTTATCAAAGTTTAACCTTTACCTTGTTACAATTATCTACTTGATATTGTAATAAGGCAAAATAAAACTAAACTATACCTCTACTACAAATGTGAACAATCATTTCCTAGTCCTTGAACCATCGAGTTTTGAATCCTACTCTTGTCATATCTCTTCATCTAATCGATTGAGAATGAGACCACTTTATCCTCTTGTAATTATATATCCTTCCATCTTGGACTGCTAGCTATATATCATATAACATATATTTTGGACACAAAAATTCAAACAAGAAGGAGTGAGAAACAAAATATAATATATTACAGATAAGACATAAGCATAAGGGTTTTCACAAACTAATATAGTAATATCAGTCATAATCTCATATACAATCAATTATGAATATAGGGTTTCCACATACATAACACTTATATTTTCATTCATAACCATCCATATAGAATGTCACAATCACATGAATGTTATGTAATGCTTATGCTACTGTCTCATTCAGTTTATGCATGTGGGCCCTTAAAGTTTTAGTTTGCACTGGGCCAACCAGGAGTTTACACTGTTTCATAAATTCTGGATAATAATAACATAAATGCCTTCATGGCATATGAACAGCTCAACTGGCGTGGAAACACTTAGAGACTAGTCAGACTGAGAAAGTTTTTATTGTGAAAGTACCCGACACTAGGGAGCGACCCCAGGTCACCTGAAGCACCCTTTCACACTCTCTCATCCCAAGGCTCGCAATTAAGCCTCCTCTAATGTATCCTCGGTTTCTATAATCCGTCCCCAGGCAATATCACATCTCAATTCTCTTTAATGATTCATGATGCATGAACTACTCGCATATTTAGTTGGTTAAGGCTTTTAGAAACTCAATTATTAAATACCATAAAGGTTCACAAAATCATCACAATAAACTGTACATTTCCATAAGTTCTTCTTTGAACTTCTGTTATACTGAAATAATTTAGTACAGTCTTCAAATTCAGATCTTACCAAAATTGAGTTTCCAAGCCTTAAATATCTCAAAGCTTTCTCTTAAAAACCTTCATATATTTACATAATCTTTCTCAATTTAAATCTTAACTAGATTGAGTTTTTGAAATCTCCACAAAATATTCTTTAGTTATTTCGTTGGGGAAAACCAAAATAATTTACTTTAAACTTCTAATTTCTAAAGAAAATAATTTAAAATCATTAACTAAGAATACTTAAAACTATAAAAATTTTCTTTAATTCAAGAATTAATTATCTCAACCTCTGATTTTCATAAAATAGCTTCTTTCTAATACTAGATTTTATTATTGAGATTAAAAATAAAGTTAATAAAAATTATTTATAAGAAGAAATAAAAAACTAAAATAATTACAAAATACTTTCTCTTGGAATAAAAATTTAAAGAGTAAGGTAAGAAAATTCTTACTGAGTTTTAACTTTCCGTCATGCTTGCTATATGCTCAAACTTCATATCACAAGATCATCAATCATTCATCAACCACAATCAAGTATAGTAATCTCATCAATCACAATCAAATATCATCAATCATAATTGAATATTATTAATCACAGTCTAATATTATAAATCACAATATCATTAATTGAAATCAAATATAATTAATTATAATCAAGTCAAATCAACTAAATATCGCTTATAAATATAATTCAAATTTTTAATGGTTATTTAAATTAGTAGATTTGATTTTGAGTCCTTATAGTCCATTCCTCGCACAGGTCTATATAAGTCCATATATCCAGTCTTCGCATAGGTATAGTTCAGTCTAGACAGGTCATAATATTCCAAGTCCTTGCATAGGTTTAGTTCGATCCATATAGGATATAAAAATCCAAGTCCTTGCATAGGTTTAGTTCAGTCCGTATAAGTTATAATAATTCAGATCTATGTATAGATATTTCAGAATAAGTTACACAGTATATTAAATTTATTATAAATTTTAAGTTGAGAAGTTATTACTTTATAATAATATTATTAAATTTAAAAGGAGTAAGGGACTCCTCCCTTTATTCTTATGTCTTTCATATTATATTTTTATCTCACTCCCCCTTACCTCTTGTATACCGATTCGTTATTGAAAATCCATGCGCGCCTTGTCTCCGAGTTCTAAAACATACCAATTTCATTTTAATATAATTACAAGATGAAAATTAAGATTACAACTTAAAATAAAAAAATGGTAAATTTTGAATAGTGAATAGTGAATAGTGAATAGTGAATAGTGAATAGTAAATCGTAAATAGTAACAGTAAATAGTAAAACGTGAATAGTAACAGTAAATAGTAAAACGTGAATAGTAACAGTAAATAGTAAATCGTGAATAGTAATGGTAAATAGTAACAGTAAATAGTAATTTACTATTTGAATAGTAATTTACTATTGAAATAGTAATTTACTATTGAAATAGTGTTTACTATGCAGAATAGTAACTTAAAATAATATTATTTCCAGTATAATAACAGATTTCTAAAAACGATATAAAAATAACCCAAAAAATATAAAAGAGAAGTATTCTTACCTTAGGATTTTGGCAGAACCTTCTCTCCAAAAACTTTTCTTCTCTCTCTCACTTCCACCACTATCTCACTAGCACTACTATATTAAGAAAACTTAATCTGAAATTGTGAATTCTAAAGAAGAAATCCTTCGGTATTTATAGGAAAAAAATTTACTATGCATTCCATTATTTTAATATAAAAGTACTATGCATTTTTGAATTTTTTATTCCAGGTTACTGTGCATCTTTTGAAAATTTCATACATGCACAGTGATTTGCATAGTAATTGTCGGCAAAATTATTAAGTCAAATAGTAACCCTTCACTCGGTATATTTTAAATATTCAAAATGAGTCCTTTTTGAAATTTAGCGATATTATATCAGTCCTCACTAATTTTATAATAAGTAATATAAAGCTGAAATTTTAAAAATCTAAAATTTTCTGTTAATAAAAATTTATTGATATGTTTCTAATTTTTTAACGATTAGAAAAAATCAAGATTTTTCTCAAACCGATAATTTTTAGATAAGTCTACTTGAAATGGATTTTAGAAAATTTTCTTATAATTTAACTTTACATTCTTGTAAATATTTTTAATTTTAAGCAACTTTATATGAATTTAAAATTATTTAAAATATATTATTTTATTAAAATAATTCAAAATTTTCAAAAAATTCCAGAAAATCATAAATATTATGTAGATCAAAAAGTTTAAAAGAACCATAGTCTAATTCCTTCAAAATTTTATTTTAAAATTCTAATAAGAGTTAAATCTTAAATATGTAAAAAAAATAAAAATATAACAACATAAAATAAAAATGGTGAATAACAAAGATATTAAAAATTCTTAATATAATTTTCTTAATTAGTGAATACTAATTAAGTCACTTTAAAATTCTCATTCAAAAATATTTTCATTTTATTATTATTATTATTAAAAAAAACAAATAATAAAAATATAAATACCAAAATTTTAAAAAAATGATAATAATAAACTAACTTATAGTAAGTATTTCTCAAGAAATATATATTAATATCTATTTCCTATTTGTGATGAAAATAGGATGTTACAATGTTCATGATGGTAGTAATGTGTCCATCCTTCCAAAGGTTATACCTTTGCCTAAAGGCATGTAAAGACTCATTCCACTTATGCAAGCCTATTCTTTATTTAGATGGGTGTTTCTTGAAGGGGACATACGAGGGCCAATTATTGGCAACAGTTAGATGTGATCCCAATGACCAGATGGTTCCAGTGGTTATTACAGTGGTTAAGAGTGAAAATAAAGAGTTCTGGACATGGTTTTTGGACCTGCTTATTACTGACCTTGGTGGGCAGAGAGCGTGTCAGTCCATCACATTTGTTTTAGCCTAATAAAAGATGCATATGACTTGTGTATTTTTTAGGGTTTTATTACCTGTAATTTTTTAGACCTCCTTATTACTGACTTATGCAATTTTTCAAGGGTTCTTACCTATAATTGAGGAGCTCATCCTAAGAGCTGATCATAGGTTTTGCATGTGCCACCTGTACAGTAATTTTAGGAAGAAATTACCAGGCAAACAATTAAAGGAAATGATGGGGAGAGCTGTAACTACAACATACACTAACCAATCAGAGAGGTGTATAAGGGAGATTCAAGAAGTTAATGAGGATGCATACAAGCACTTAATAAAGCTATCTCCACGGTTTTAGAGCTGTTCTGGATTTTCCTTCAATAACAAGTGTAACACATTGGTCAATAATATGTCTGATACATTCAATGCAGTCATACTTGCAGCCAGAGAGAAACCTATCATTGCATGTTGAATGACATAAAGACATACTTAATGGATAAGTGGGCTGACAACAGGAAAAAGTGATATCATGGGAGGGGGATATTCCACCCAAGGTCATGAAGAGGTTATAAAAAGAGAAAACATACATAAACAATTGGATGGCAAGGTTAGTACCATGTTTATTAAGTCTTAATAAGGTCCATCATGTTTTAAATAACCTTTTAAGTAGTCCCTTATGTTATCAACAACCTTTTAAAGAGTCCCACGTGTTTTCTAATCTGGTCCCATATGTTTTCTTCTTTTTTTATAGGTTGTCAGGGGAGGATATCTTTGAGGTTAGGCACACCAGCATGACAAGTGAGCAGCTGGTGGTGAATCTCAGAACCAAGGAATACTCTTATAAAATGTGGCAAATGACTGACATACCTTGTTGTCATGCCATTGTTGGAATGAATGTGATCAACAACAGGGCAGAAACCTATATAGTCCCTACTTCAAAAGAGCCCTTTATGCCCAGGTTTATACCCCAGTCATATACCCTTGCAATGGTCAAAACCTGTGGGAGAAGACCACATATCCATATGTCATCCCTTCATCAATCAGAATAATGCCAGAAAGGCCAAAGAAAGTTAGAAGAAAGGATCCTAAGGAAATTGTGAAGAATTCTTCATAAATAACCAAGAAATGACTTGCTCAGAAATGTGGCAATTGTGGTCAGCTTGGCCACAACAAGAAGACATGCAAGGTTCTAAGCCCACCAACTGCTACAGCCCAAGACCAACATGAGTCCACTACTCCTACAGGCCCATCGCAGTCTCAGACCACTACTCATGCAGGTCCATCCCAGCCTCAAACCACTACTCCTGTAGGCCCATCCTAATCTCAGACCATAACTCTTGCAGGCCCATCCCAATGTCAATCCATAACTCCTGCCCAGACGCAGAACAACACCATAGGCCCATCCTATGATTGTAACCCTGCACACCTTAAAGGGAATGAGACAAAATATACATCATTCAAACCACCAAGAAATCATGAAGCACAACAGTTAACAGAGGCACCATTATCCAAAAAGCCCAAAATCATAACTACATTATGTACTGGTGGTGACGTTTCTGCAACGTGTTGTATCACAAGGTCACATGTAAGGAGACTTGGAGGAATTACAACAAGGTCACAAGCAAGGATTATGACAACACCACCACCCATCTAAGCTGCCAAGAGACTGAAGCTTCTAGTTAGGAGACGAAATTAGAATAGAGAACTTATAATTGTCTTGCTTTTTTAGAACTAATTTACATTGTTGGGTTGCTGTTTTTATTTACTTGTAGTTCACAATGTTGGGTTGCTTTTTATTGAATTAATTTACATGTTGGGTTGCTGATTTCATTTTTCTTGATTGACAATATTTGAACTAACTAACAATGTTGGGTTCTGATGTAAATGTTCCCATTTATTGGGACATTTACACAATGAATATACCACTAAAATCATATTTGCATAATAAATAACCATCAAAGTTACTTCCATTAATTTAACTAAAGGCAAATACGTTTGTAGTACAACCTCTATCAACCTCACTAACACATTAATCAGTCAGTAGAATGCTCTGTCCCTTTTACCCCCACTCTTGAAAAAACCATAATACAAACCAATAATTCACAGCAAAGCTAACACCTAGGATCACAAGCAGCAATTTGTTTATCTTATTTTGCTTCTTCAATGCTCCCTGTGAGGACACTAGTTTCCTTCTTAATCTTAGTATCAACAAATCTTTTTCAACCATAGCTACATCCCCTATTTCTTGCCATTTAAAAAAACCGCAACCTTTATCATCTTGAAAACAAATATTAAATGTACAATTAAACAACAAGCTCCACCAAAAAACCTCATTTCCAGCACTCATTTTTTTTTGTTCATACCTTGGATTTTTTTGCAGCCCTAAAAACGTCTACCAAAATTCTTACTTGTCTTCGCAGTGCATAACACAGCTTCCTCGAGACATCCATAAATTGGAACTTCAGCCCTACTTAATGTTCTTCGATTGGTCCAACTCGTCCCACTGGTACCACTCCTTGAGAATGAACCTTGCAAATCCATACCAAGAGATGAACAGGGAATAAAAAAGCCACTTGCAGGTTCAAATGGAAGATGGAGATGCATGATGAAGCTTGAGAAGCAAATGGACAGGCAAGTGGAGTAGAAGATGGAGAACTGTAATCAAAATTCCTTAGTTCTTTTTCTCATAAAAACAATTCCTCTATCAAATCTATTGCAAAAAATAACAATTGACATGTCACCTATAACTCATGCTAGCTCAGGTTTTTTCTGGTACCATGTCAATGATTAACCTAACTATTTTAACGACATTACCAAAAGGGAAACCGTTGAGACAAGCTAAAAATGTTGGGGACCAGAATGATACAAATAAATGTATGGGACCATACTGTGACTTTTATGAAACGTGGGGGAACATGTGTATATTTTACCCCAAAAACAAATAAAAACTTATGACCTAGTAATCGTAATCGTAGATAAGAAATAGCCTATATATATTTATATAATTTATTTATATTATCTTTATGGCTACAAATAATTCATTTTCTTCACACGTAATTTTCTTATATTTTTATACAGACAGAATACTCATAATTCATTAAATTAGGTTGAATTTTACAAGTATTAAATATATTTTTATATTAATGATCTAATTAATGACCATTGATTCGATCATTAATTCATCAACCCAATGATCTCATTTAGTTGATATTGTAATGTCTCCTTAGCCATTCCTTGAATTTATCCTGAGGTCTAATAAAATCAGAATAATTTTTTTGCCTTTTAAACTTTCCTGACGATAAACTATAGGGACCTAAGGGTCATGTTCCATAAATCACTCAAAAAATCCCTTATGGGACTCTGGTAATCGATTACACAAACCTTGTAATCAATTACAAGGCCTTGATAATCGATTACTGCAAGCTCATTGTATAGGAAAATTATACATCCCTTTACCAGACACCCTTTTCTGCGGAATTATGTAGAATTTGGCCCCCGGACCAACTTCCATCCTACCTAACTTGCCTGTTTTAACTCTAATAGCAACTAAACTTCATGAGCACTATATTCTTCATATTCTGGACTTATTGGTGCAGTCTGCATTTAAAAGTTCCCATATATGACAGAGATATGTGCTAAATGCATTTCAATCAAACTTGGAACAACACCATGCACTAAACTTAGTAAATGCACTCCAAAGAAGAAATAGCCATACACACAAGTTCTAAATGATTGTGGGAACCTATTGATCCCCTCCGGAGGTTTTAATTCCTACTGGATCTCCATTTCACCTATCTAGTTACACATTTCACCTATACTTCACCTAAGGTGCAATGTGCATTCCATCAAATATCAATTTATCACTTTTATCATTATCATCAAACTATCCACACAATTGACCAATGTCATACACATATGCAATTACAATTCACCTGTCCATCATGAGTTATCACAATCAATGGCTCTGTGCCGCAAGCAACATAATCACAACTAACATTCACATACTAACTTCACATCATTAAACACCAAGCACAATTATTAAACATTAATCATCACACCATGATTTAAAATCCAGAATTTAGATACTATAATCATCAAAGGTTTAACCATCATACATAATCAAATTCATTTAGGGTTATTATCACAACTTCATTCCTTTCTTGGCATCTGCTCTTGACTTGGCGCTTCCCTTTGGGGCTTCTGTAATCTCCTTATCATTGGTTACTAAACGAAATAAACCACAGCAAAGGTGGGTGTTAGAAATCATAATTAATGTAGAATGGCACATATATATAAAAATGACATAATATACATCATCCATTGCCAATACCCCATCATCAATAACACCTCGCCATACTAAAACTATCTCAAGCTATATTAAACACTACGCATACAAATCCAATTTAATTTACTTTCAAATACATAGTCTAAATCAAGAATCCTGAAACACACCATTTCATAAATGTTACCATGAGCCCATAGGGTTACCACAAATCTCATATTCACCAATATACATTTATCTTATTTCAACATTTTACTCAATACAATAATAATCGTCATTCACCACTAATATGAGTTCAAATCATGCAAGGCACAACTGAGTCTCAAACAAATATAATGACTTATTTGTATCTGAATACTAAAAGGATTGACCTTTAGCTAGGGGTCCTACTTGATACCCTGTGAACCCAACTTGGTCCACCGAGCCCTACTTGGCTCTCCACTGTAACCACTGGGTTCTACTTGACCATTGGGTAGCTCAACTGGATCCTACTTGACCACGGGAGCCAAACGAGAGCTAAAATATATCGTCGACCGTCCTCAACCACACCAATCACATAAGTTCATTTTAAATTCTTTTTCTCTTTGTTAATTGACATAAATGCCTTATTTTAATTACTTCAGGAAACCACACAGACCCGACCTATTTTGTAAAACACCAGGGCGGCCACACAAACCCGACCCATATTTCAAATAATAGGACAACCACATAAACTAGGCCCCCAATCACAAAATTTTATATTATCAACAATCATCAAAACATCAATCACTCAAACAAAAGGGTGACCACACATGCCAAACCTCCACCATACAATTTCAATCAAGTTTCACATTCAAGGGCATATAACACAACCATCATAAAACATTATGTATATTCATCTCATTCACACCACATAATCACAATCATAAATTATACTTTTAAAATCATCATTCTCATCATTCGAAAAACTCGTTCCCACATTCACAATTTATTTCATGCTATTACTCACTAGTTCATCTTAACTACTACCTTCTTTCTCATATCACATACTACTTAAGCATAATTAAATTCCTAATTTATCGATTACGTCATTTTCCTTTTGAACCTAATTAGGGTCGATACCTGATCTAATTAATTACGACTCTAGAGATCCCTTTACCTCGATTTCAAGATTCCACTAGCTGTTCTTGGTGCCAGTCACATCCTACGACTTGACAATTCATCATTCAGGTTCCGATTCTAGCTCTCACTTCACTTAACAGTTTGTCGAAACTCGCTTCAACACCTACGATCTCTGAAACACAAAACTCATGAGTCATTCACCATACTCATCACCATAAAACCCATTATCAAACTCTAATTCGCCATAAAAACGAAAGTGAAAACCTTCCCCATGCAAAGCTATACTCGGCCTAGAAAAAGAAAGGAAGAGGGAGAGAGGAAACATGAAATTGATGGTGCCAATTAACTCACCTCGTTGACTTGGTCCCAAAAACGCAGTTAATTTCTAGTTTTGACGTTGAATCGCCCTTCGACCAAGGCCTTGAATTAATATGGGAATTGTGATTTTAATGTCTCAAAGGCAAAATAGTCATTTTGCCTTTTGTCTTTTCTTTTCTATTTTCTTTTATAAATTCTTAATAAAACTTTTACCTTTACCCTTTGGTAAATTAAAAATTTACCATCACCCATTTAGTTGAATTTAAATTTAATAATCAACCAATCAAATTAATTTATTTAATTTTCACCACCTTAAAAAATTGTTAATTAATTTATAATAATTTTAGAAAAATATAAATTAATTCTAAATAATTTATTTATTAATTTTCACCTATTACCAATAATTAAGTTAATACCGGAGATGTTATCAATCTAGCTTTAATAACACTGTTTTCATATATTAATATTCTTTATTTTTTTAAGGATGACATGTAATGAAATACATAATCACCGAGTAAATAAATTAATAAAGAGTTAAAAAATAAAATCTCAAAGGGTTTTTCATCTACTTTATTCAACTTTTTATAAAACTCGATTACCTGACTTTAATAATTATTCCAGCTAAATATATTAAACCATTCAATTGTTTTATCGTACACAAAATAACACTCAATATTTGGAAATTTTAATTTTTTATATTTTATTAATATCGAGAGAGTATTTAATTAATAGAGATATGTAGAAATTATCATAGAAACTGATGGACCGATTTTCTGTCTTCTTACTATTTTATTGTGCCCCAAGTCCACTTTATTTTTTAAAAAATTAAAATAAAACAAAACACATACGTGCTTGATTATTGACGACACAACGCAAACGAAACGAGGCATGGTCAAAGGTGAGTATGCTCCTTAATAGTCGAAAATATTGAATACTACTAATTTCATTTAAACATTAATCAGCTGAGAAGATGGTGGCATATCAAATATATATTTTTCTTATTATATATATATCCAATATACTATAGTACTTTGTGTAGTACATGATATTTAGAGTATTTTAAGATATTAATACAAATAACTACTTTCGACCATTATTCTTAATATGCGTAAAATTAGTTATTTTTTACTTATATTTATAACTAAAGATAGTATATATTAAAGGTAATTAGAAAACTACTTTAAATATTTAATTCAAATATTTGATAGTATTAATACAAATAATTATTTTTAACTAATTCTTAGTTAATATGTATGAAATTAATTAATTATTTATATTTATATTTAAAACTGGATACGCTTCCTCCATTTTTGTTCAAGAAGAGAAAAATTACACAAATTAATTAATGTAACTGTATTGTCTTAATTTTATGCTAAAATTTCTTATTTACCCTCCATTCATTACACTATAGAATTCTTTTTATTAGATAGATTTTTCTCTCATCTAACTATTAGTATTAGAAAAAATAATCATTTATAACTCATTAGCACATAAACTATTTTTCATTCATACCCACTTAATAGTATCTTCATTAATTTGTGAACAAATTTAAAAAAAGCTTTTTGTAATACAGTACCCCACTCCTACGCAAAGCTTCTAGAATGCCAGGTTTGATCGATCACCACATTGTGGTGCCTATCTCGACACCTAACTAAGTTTTTGGTACACAAATGAACAAGACCCAAGATGTTACAGATATCAATCTAGCTTTCATAACATTGTTTTCATATATTAATATTCTTTAGTTTTTTAAAGGATGACATGTACATCGCTTATAAATAAACAATGAAATACATAATCACCGAGTAAAATAAAAAGTTAAAAACTAAAATCTCAAAGGGTTATTTATCTACTTTATTCAGCTTTTTACAAAACTCGATTACCTTACTTTAATAATTATTCCAGCTAAATATATTAAACCTTTCAATTATTTTATCGTACATAAAATAACAATCAATATTTGGAAATTCTAAATTTTTATATTTTATTAATATCGAGAGAGTATTTAATTAATAGAGATATGTAGAAATTATCATAGAAAGAAACTGATGGACCGATTTTCTGTCTTCTTACTATTTTATTGTGCCCCAAGTCCACTTTATTTTAAAAAAATTAAAATAAAACAAAACACATACGTGCTTGATTATTGACGACACAACACAAACGAAACGAGGCATGCCAAGAGTCAATGGTGAGTATGCTCCTCAGTAGTCGAAAATATTAAATACTACTGATATCATTTAAACATTAACCAGCTAAGAAGATGGTGGCATATCAAATATATATTTTTCTTACTATTTAGATGGTAAATGATAAGTAAATTTTAATGAAATTTTAGTAGAGTTTAATGGAATTTTTTGGTTTTATAATATAAGTAAAATTATATTTTTTAATGTTATTAAGTATTTTTCTATTAAATATGTATTTTATATATATATATATATATATATATATATATTTCCAATACACTAGTACTTTGTGTAGTACATGATATTAGGGGTATTTTAAGATATTATATCAAATATTTAATAACATTAATACAAATAATTATTTCTGATCATTATTTTTAATGTGTAAAAGTAGTTATATTGCTTATATTTATAAGATAGTATATATTAAAGGTAATTAGAAAACTACTTTAAATATTTAATTCAAATATTTGATAGTATTAATACAAATAATTATTTTTAATTAATTTTTATTTAATATGTATGAAATTAGTTAATTGTTTTTATATATGTTTAAAATTGGATATACTTCCTCCATTCTTGTTCAAGGAGAAAAAAATTACACAAATTAATTAATGTAACTGTACTGTGTTAATTTATGCTAAAATTTCTTATTTGCCCTCCATTCATTACACTATAGAATTCTTTTTATTAGATAGATTTTTCTCTCATCTAACTATTATTAGAAAAAATAATCATAAGTATTTTAAAAGTCTATAAAAAAGTTAAATAGAAATAAAATATATCTTCTTCTAAATAAGTAAATAAAAACGAAACGAACATTAATTAACGCCCATGAGCAATTTGTAGTATGGTACCCAACTCCTAGGCAAAGCTTCTAGACTTGATGTACTGGACACGTAGGGTACGTTTGGTACAATATGGCAAACGGAAATTTGTCAACAAAACTCTGAGTCTGTTTAGTTTTTAGTTAGGAAAACGGAGTTGGAGAAATGAAAAAATTTAAGGATTGATATTGATCCTTCAAACTGTTCGAGACAATCAAAACTCCGTTTGACCGTAGGATTTATTTTTAGGGTTGGTCAAACCGAGGTTTCACCAACCAAGGTTGTGATGCAAACACACCCTCTGTTGGCTTGGGGAAGAAATTTATCTTACGATCAAACAGAGTTTTAACTGTCTCGAATAAAATAAATAGTCAATATCACACTTTAAATTTTTTCATTTCTTTAACTGCGAACCAAATAACATCCTAATTAAGTTTTTGGTACAAAAATGAACAAGACCCTCGAGGACATTTATAAATGTCAATTTCAATCCCCCTTAGTTACATGAAGGTGGCATAACTCATTCACATAAACTATTTTCGGAATTAATTGATCTAATGTGAAGGTATCTCATTCATACTCACTGAATAGTATCTTCATTAATTAGCATGTCACATATATGCATCCCCGTCCCTCCCTCACATGCATGCAGTCTCGATTACAAACAATTCACTTAAATTGCGGAGTCTGAGACAATAGTTTATTTTCCCACCACTATCTTAGAAGACTCACAATAACTTAATCATAAACTATATTTGTATGTGAATATATTTTTTATTTTTTATTTTCAGGACTTATAACTCTATGATCTTTTATTCCTGTGTTTATTGTAATTGTTTTGAAGAATATTTTTAGAAAACTACAATTCTCAGGAACTTTTTTTTTTAGTTACCATTCCCACAAAAAATTTACCACGAAGAGGAGTGGGATCTTAAATTTGGACCTAGTTTAGAATTTTTTTTTAACGTAAAAATATAATAAGTCTCTGATATAAACTTTACCGTGAAGAGGGATGGAGATCTTAATTTGCACTCAGTTGAAAGTTTTTTTTTATAATATAAAAATACAATTATGTCACCAATATAAACTTATTTAAACATCTCTTACATATTAAATTCTCATCCAAAATTATTGAAAATATAAGAGTGATCGAAACTCAGAATACCTCTTCATTCTTTCACATATTAATTTTTTCTAAAAGATAATTTCATAATTTATTTTATCATCATCTCCATTTCTTTTGATTGTTTACCAAAAAAGAAAAGGGTTAAAAAATTATGTTTTTTATTGCTTGATTGTTATGCT
Source organism: Clitoria ternatea (assembly GCA_037962975.1). NCBI lineage: Eukaryota > Viridiplantae > Streptophyta > Magnoliopsida > Fabales > Fabaceae > Clitoria > Clitoria ternatea. The sequence goes on from CM075672.1 coordinate 270,754,110, forward strand.
CGAATGATTCTGTTAGTGATGGTTTTCAATTGCTTCATTGAAAAAAAGGGTTCTGAAATTACGTTTTTTTATTTCTTCATTTTTGATTCGTTGCCCAATTGTAATTAGAAATACAATTATAAAGGCTATTTCCTATATACCAACATGTGTTATCTCAGTTTGTTCAGAAATACAATTCCTTCTGCTTCGTTGCCCAATTCCTTAATTGCTTTTTTATTCTACTTCATTACCTCGATGTGTTATTAGAAATACAATCATGAAGGGTATCTCAATTATGTACCCTAATAAAAATATTAAGTTTATTGATAAAATTAAATTAAAACCACACACTTACGGGAAATGTTTTGTAACTTTTCCTTGAATATTTTAATCATACCAAAAAACTATTTATAACATTTAAAAAAAATATAATTTTCAGAAAATATAATTCTTAAGAAACATAATTTTTAGAAATTAAAAAAAGATTCGTGTACCAACACTTCCATAATGTTCAATCAACTAAGCTAGTCCCTCTTTATAATACTACCACTAGCTCCAAATAAACCAAAGTAATTAATTTCACACAAACTAATTAAGAAGGTTGGTTGGAAGTACTTATTTACATTAATGATATCAAATTTGATGTAATTTCCTAATACACCCTATAATTAGGGATGAAAATGTGTCAAGTCGTCCGTTGGAGACCTGTGACTCCACATGTTTAAAGCTTATATAGGCCAGACTTGTTGGGCTAGAAGGCTTTTTTAAGTAAATAGGTCAGATCATAGGCTTTTTAAAAAGCCTTTGAAGCCCAACAGGCTGACCCGTTTAATTGACTTAACTACTAATTAATTATAAATTTTTATAATATAAAAACAGTATATATATATATTACATATTTACATAATATAAATTAATATTACAATTAAAATTTTTGGGAGGGAAGGTGATCCGGTCTCAATACCGGTATCCGATCTGCTATACATATTTCAAAGTCTTTGATGAGACATCTACGTGTAACCGGTGTCATCGGTATACATCCGGACTGTAATTCCGTATCAGGCGTTCTCCCTATACCGGTTGTTCAGGATAACACCATGACACCGGACAATACACACGTCACTGTGCAAAAGACAAGGATTGTTGCTACAGGGATCGATCAATAATTCCCTGCACTACGAGCTAAATTCTGCTCACGGGAATGGTCAACTTGTTCCCTAATCCTAGTCTACATTCTCTATGCTCAATATAAAATAGCCACTTGACCCAATCATGCAGGTAAGTGCGCAATATAATAATGCTAATGGGAGTTGGTGGTTCCCCACCCAACGAGTCCTCGTTAATCGAGCCAATCAGGTATATGAACTCACTTCATGATTGAAGTGGGGGATCTTCAGCTCTTTTACGACTGATTCCTCTCTGAATACATTCCTTACTTGGAATATAATCACTGACTTGAGCGTCGGAGAATCTTTGCAGGTGACACCACCATTCGCCCACTTCAACGCGTTGGGTCGGTGTGAAGGACCTCCAGGACGCCTAATCCGCTTTCTCCGCTCAAGGACAACGGATATACACACCGGATACTCGTACATCCGGTCTCCTATACAGTATTGACATACTGTTCGTGACTGGCTTGAGATCGGATTTCTTGACCCCGGTCCAGGACAGATCAGAAGGGAACGTAAATTTTTTTTAGGGTTTCTAATTTTATTCTTTTAATCAATGTCACTCCCACTGTTCTGATCCCTTATCTCTTTCCCGCATCATATGTGTCGCTGCCACACTCAAACAAAACACAACGTCAGCTCCTCGTTTCTCTATCTCACGAACCACGGTTTCCCCTCATTGCGCGACTCACCCATTGTCTCATCTTTGGTCTGGCAGTCTCCCCGACCCACTTTCTCATCTTCAGTCTGGCAGTCTCCCTTGACCCACTCTCATCGTTTTTTATCTCTTGTAACCTCACTCTCTTGAGTCACTCTCAGCAAGGTCATCTCCGTCTCTCGGCTTACTTTTATCTCTATGCAAGGTTTGTCTCTCAGTCACTCTTTCGTCCTCTCATCTCATTGCATTTCAGTTTCACATCTCATCTCTATTCTCAGTTTCTCATCTTTGTTTTCACTTATTCCATGTTCCAGTGCCTTCTCTGACACTATTCTGGTGTCTTCTCTGGCACTGCCTCATTTCATGTATGTAAATATTTTGCTTGTTTTGTTCTTACTTTTTTTTTGTTGTCTGTAAAAAACTTTTAATTGAATAATTTTATCGAACTTGATTTTTTTTTGCTATATGCAGAAAACTTTTAATTGAATATTATCAAATGAATTTTTTTGTTGTATAAAGAAAAGTTTTTAATTGAATAATTTTTTCGAGGGAAAGAACCCTTTTAATATCCGAGTTAGTGCTTAGGAAGTTAGGATGAATAACATAAAACTAAAAAAATGATTCACTAGTATTTACTATCATAACTGAGATTAAATTACACATAAGATTAGCTTAGAGCAAGGTCGATATTTTGAAGAGCCAAGTAAGTTGATGATGTACAAAAGAAAAAACTTGAAATGCTAATTCATAAACCAGTAGTTGATTCACTTAGGCCTTAAAAATATAAAGCTGAACTATCTAAATCTTACCTAACCGAGCATCAAGCGTGAATCACAACCTTGAAACTCGTGTTAAGCATGTAAGGGTTAGAGAGGGAGAATTAACTTTAGACTAGATACACAATAGTTATTATTTGTTACTAATTGATATAGAAAACTGAGTGTAAAGTATACTTGTTGATCTGTTGTGTTTATGTTCCATTGGTACTAATTAAGCTTCTTGAATAAATAATTATCATGTCTTAGGTTAGACCATGCGTTTTGGGGTGAGGAATGACTTAATTTGGTATGGAATGTGTTCTTGGTGTATGATCATATTAGCTGTTACTATATGATTTAGTTCATGTAAATAAGAACAGTATTTAAAAACTTAAAAAAGTGATTATACAAATTCATGTATTTTCCACGATTTATGCTTATACTCTATTTTCATTGTAAATTCCAAAATGAAATAGGGAATTTAACTCCCTACATTAAGTGGAATGTTGTTTTAATTGTAAAGTTGTAATCTTATTTTTTTTCTTTTGGGTCCTTTGGAACAATGGTTACGGGAGGGTTGGAGAGTATGAGACACAGGTTTGAACATTCTTCCTAACATGTAAATGTTCATGCCATATAACAAGCATCAATTATGTCAACCTTATAAGATGATGTTTTAGTTGGTCTTTGCACTATAACATGACTGTTATTGTTTAATTGAGATAAATTGATGGTCATGATAATGATAATTGAATTTTTTACTTCTATATTGGAAAGAGTTCAAAACTAACAAAATATATACTTTTCAAATATATGAAAATAGATGTACTTGTTTAGTTTTTTTTATTAAATTGCTTATAATTTAACAATTTAACTGATAAAAATTGTAACATCCCATATATTTCTATATTTGAAAGAATAAATAAATGTGAAAAAGAGTTAAATTATGATAATTTGGGAATATGATGTAGTTGTGTGATTTAAAAATGAAATTTATGAGGAATTTATGGTTTTTCCTAATGCTATACATCAGGATAAAAATTATAAACTGACGTGTAGCGTCAAGTGGTGTGTAGCGTTAGTATCATGAGCAGAATTAAAACCTCACAATGACAACAACGTGAAATAGAAGTTAAAAATAGAATTCTGGGCCTTTCTTTTTCTTCTTTATTATCTCAAAGTTTAATACATTAATTAAAGCCAAATTTTGGGTGGAATTCAAAATTAATCGTGGATAAGAAGTGAGAAACACAAGGTAAATGTGTGAAATCTTTCATTATAATTTTCACGAGAGTTTTCCTTCTCTTGCTTGTTTTTCTTGGGGATGCAAGGAGGCTTTGAAATTTAAGATTCTGAACCGGTTAAAGAGTCCTTTAAGGCTCTTAAGTGAATGAATAAGTGATGGAATTGAGTTCCGCTTTGTGTAGATTACAAACGGAGAGCTGAAAGCTTGGCAAAAAAGGGCGTTTCTTAAAGTAACAGTCGATTTTGGTAGCGGTAAGCTTATAAAGTTTTAAGAATTGATTTTTAAGTATTTTCTTAAATGAAGTGAGGTAAGAGGAGTGTTATAGTGTATAGTGTTTTGATGCATAGGTTCTTATGATTAAGTTAAAGAGCATTAGAAGTGAGGTAAGGGGACTATTATAGTATATAGTTAGTTAAGATTTTATGGATTTCTATATTGTGAAATGAAATTATGAATATTTTATTTGAGAATTATGATTTTAGACTGGTATTAGATAATTTGTGTTGATGAAATAGTGAATGATAATGATATATAATAAAATGAGTAATGTTTGTTAGCAAGTTATGATGATGTGATATATGATTATGATGATAACTTATGAAATAAAATTGTTATTATTGATTATGTAATGAGAATGATGAATACGATGAGAATTGATGAGTATATTATACTTAGAATAGTGTATGAAAAAAAATGATAATGGAATATTGAGATATATGTGTTGTTGATGATATAGAAATTTATGTCTAGTGATGGCTTGATTATGATATCCAAAGAAGATGGCTTTTATTCAAAGGATTATATGTTGACAATAATAGTGATGATTATATGTTGTATATGCATCTTATGTGGTGTGGACAGCCATTTGGTATGTTTTACCCCTTGCTTTTGGCTCCTGTGGTCGTGAGTGACCCAGTTGAGCTACTTAGAGGTCTATAGAGAGACCCAGTGGTTGAGGTGGGGAGCCAGAGGGCTCGGTGGACCAGGTAGAGTTCAAAGGATGTTAGTGGACTCCCAACTGGTGGCTGCTCCTTTAGTATCCGGATACTAGGTGTCGTTTTATATTATTTGACCATGAGAGTCATTTATGATTAATTTATGATATTAAGATTGATTTGTGATAATGTTAATAAGTGATGTGTTTATGATACTTTGAATTGATTAAGAATTATGATGATTATGATGAATTATGAGAATATCTGGATGTTGTAAGATAAAGGATTAATGGATTGATATTTGAGGGAGGTGTGAAATCCTCCAGGTGATATTGTTTCTATTTCATTTATTTGCATTATTTTATAATGTTAGATACTCACATTTACAATTATTTTACAATGAATGAGAAAAAGGAGATTGCGAATGCCGCAGAGACTAGTATGAAGTGAGCGGTGGAGCAATGCCAAAATAGTTTTTGATATGTGATGTATATATTTTTGATATCATATAAATATTTATCGATGGATATGTATATTTATATATGTGTGTGTAGCTGTATTATACGTTTTACTGCCATGCGTGCCTACATTGATATTTGTGTGGTTTGTTAATTAATGGCACTGAGCCATTAGTATTTACATATGTGATATATTCAGGTTTGGTTTAATTTGGGTATGATATGGCATTGAGCCATTAGATAGTTATTCATGCATAATGTCTAGGATTTGTTTATATAGATATGATTATGGCACAAAGCAATGAGTTTAAAAGTGAAATTAAGGAACTGGATAGGTGAAATGGATATCCGATGGGATTCAATATCCCCGGATATGCCCCATAGGTCCATATGGACATGTAGAATTGATTTACAAATTTATTTTGGGTTTTAAATGTTTTAAGATGATCTGATGTGATAAAATGGCCATAAGTTAGCCTAAATGTATTGTTACACATATCTCATTACTGTACTAAAATTTTAGGAAACGGACTACGCCAGCAGCTTTAGAATGGGGGTAATATAGTATCCACATAGTTTGGTGAGATTTGGAGTTGAATTGGGCAAAATAAGACCTTAAGAAGTTGACAGTCTCACGTTACACGCCAAGTGCAAAATTTTGGCCTCACGCGTCAGGCTCTTATTTTGGCCAAGCTTATTTTGTTGTTCGTAATCGAAGCCTAGGCACTAGAATGACATATGAATGTTATTTTAGGGTTATATGAGTTATTGTAAAAGGATTACTAAATTATCAATTAATTATTTTATGAAAAATTTACTGAGATTTTATTTAAATGTTTAAAATTAAGGGTAAATAAATCAGGGATTTTAAAAAAAATCACATTCTATTCCTCATAAAAATCATTGCTAATATAAGAACCAAATATAATTTAACTACTATAAATTAAATCATTGTTAAAAATAATTTTGATGAAGACAAAATTCAAGTCTTCATTTTTTGATATAAAACATATTAGTTATTTGAGTCACCTTCTTTTAGATGGTTACAACAATATCATGCTTATCTTTCTAGTAAAGAAACTTTGAAAATTTTGAACCTCACCTACAAAGTTATGTCTATCAAATTCTTCCTTTGTTGTGCATTTGTATTAGAAGTTGTATTCGTCTTACTAAATTTAAAATCAAGTGTATTTGACTCATTTATATCGATAGACCCGTTTATGATGATAAGCTCATTTAAAATGATAGGCTCGTCAGCCTACCTAGTTTAATAGACTTTTTAGATGGTTATTGGCCTTTTAAAAGCCTAATTATAAATAGACCATTTAAATAAGCTTTTAAATGGGTGAGACATTCAAACAGGCTAAACCAGGCCTTAGAAAAACCTAAGACAGGCTAATAGGTCAGGCTCAGGCCTTGAAAATTAGATGTAAGTTAGGCTCAGGCCTTTCAAAGCCTGACCTGACCCATTTCAATCCCTACTTATAATATCATTTATTTCACAAAGATAAGTATAACTTGTATGCAAACATTTAATGACATCGAAAAAATATAACATTATTTATATTTTAGGAAAAAAAACTCCACTAAAATATAGTTATATTTGAAATTAAGGTAGTAATAATTAGTTTCAGCGACGTGCCTTAGAAAGAAGGGAGGGGGAGCCATAATCTTTTTTCAGCCGGTTATCATTGTATGCCAAAATTATTACTTATGGCTCCCTTAAATACTACACTAAAGGGTAAAATTAGGTTGTATAAAAAAACCATTAGACACAGAGAGCAATATAAAAAACATATATTATACATTCGTTCTCAAGAACGATTACCTCCACTTATAGGGATGACACATGTAGTTATACCTTATAATAGGTAATTATAGAAGGACGTGTTTTTGATATCTAACTTATATAAAATTTTGTGTGCATATTATCTTATTAATGTCATATTAAAATCTTTACTAAATAAAATTATATATAGTTTATAAATTAAATTTATTTTGACACCTTTAAATATTTTGTTCAAAGTTTGCCACTGGTTGGTTTGGTTGACTAGAACAGTAAAAGCGAAAAAAAGAATTGTAGTTTAATTACAAGTTTGTAAGGTTGGTAAAAATGAACAGGGAAGATTCGTTGATCCAAAACTCAATGGTTATCTTACATAATTTTTTTCCCAAAAATATTCCTTTGTATTTTTCACTTTAAGAGTGTAAGAAAATATTTATTATTTCTTTTCCTATTATAGCATTGTTTTTTAAATAAATAGCTACAATAAATATGTCTAATAAATGAGATGAAAGAAAAGTTCAAGGCTAAATTAGAAAACTAGATGATAAAGTTATGTATTCCAAGATCATTTAATGTTTTTCTTGATCAGTGTGGTTTTCAAAATTACACAAGATAAAAAGGAATAAGGGAAGTAAAGCTTAATACGGTTTCATATAGGATCATATCCATATATTCTAATAGTATTTATTTACCAAAAACTAGGAATACAAAGTATATGCATCAATTTTTAGTTTTTAGTTGTGTAACACTTGGTCTGAATAGTACATTTAAGGCCTCATTTATAGGGCTTTGATACAAACAAATTTAATTTTTCCAAAAATTTAACCTATTGAATGTCATGATTACAAGGTTTAATCAAAGCAATATCTCGAAGATATTAAAAGGTTCCCATGCCTCTAGGGATGATGAATCTAGGGTGAACAAACGTTATCATACAATTTAAATGAGAAATAATAGTCTTATTGTTCACTTGGGCATGATATAATTAAGGAATTGACATATATAAAAGATTCTAGAGGAATTGTGAGTGATTAGATATGACAAATCTATGGGGAACAAGAGTCACTTATCTTTTGAGTCTAGTATATGAGAAAAGAGGCTATGAAGTATGATGTTAACTGGTTAGTGTGTTAGGCAAGATGTATAATAAAGTGCTTCAATTATATTAACATGAAAATTACCAAATGGTTATTGGTCATGGGGTGAGATGGAATATCTACAAAATACTTTAGTTAATGTTAATGAAAAGAATTTCCTAGGCAGACTCTAGCTGATGAGGCCTCTTTCTATATTCATCAGACGTATCTTTGAAGTTTAACCTTTAAAGCACTACATTGTATTTTCTACAATTATTTCATTGAACAGGTTCTATTAATGGGATAATTTATTTCCCCTGGAGGTATCATGGAATTGTGGTGTTCTACAGAGTATGGGCCAATTCAGGTTAATCTTTATAGGGTTGTTAGCATGTTACTTTCCAAGAACCCATGTCCGAGTTACGTGGCTCTACCCATGAATGAAGCAAGCAAAGACAACACCCAATGATAGAATTCAAAAGGACAAGCATGTAATGATAGAATCTCAGAAAATGAATAAACCTAGGGTCAAGAGCATAACAACCAATAAAGCAATGTGATAAGAGATGAGCCTTCCATGTGTTTGGTGAATTTCTTAAAAGGAACTTCTCGGGTAGAAAGTAATATGGCCTTGTCGCGACCGGGATCGCGGCGGGATGGCTGACCCTTTAAAAATACAACGGGTTTCGAAATCCTTTCGAAAAGATAAAACAGGGAGTCGCCACCAATATTTTTTAGGATAAAGGAAAAACCTCTTTTAAAACACTGGTTATGAAAAATGAAATTCTAAGTTCGGGAGTCGAATTACAGGTGAGGAAGGTATTAGCACCTCACAACTGTCCGTTATAAAACGGTTACCTCAAATTGATAGCGCTTATTTCAAAATAGCCCAGAAATTATTTTTAACTTCTTCCACACAAAATGACAAAGTAGACACAAACAGACAAAACAGACTAAACGGTAACAGTGATAAATTTGACCGAACAATGATAGTAAAAAAGAAGAAAACAGTAACGATAGAAGATCAAACAGTGACAGTAAAAAAATGATAGTAGAATATTAAAATAGTAATAACAAGAAATGACAGTGAAAAATTCGACAAAACAATGACAATAAGAAGCTTAACAAAACAATAATAAGAAACGACACACAACGATCGTAAAAAACTTAGCAGAATATCGACAGTAGGAAAGTAAAAAAAAAAGATAATAACAATAGGAAATGGCAAACAGAGACAATAAGAAACTTGACGAAATAACACCAGTAAGAAAAAGTAAAACAAAATGAAAGTAAAGGTTAACAGGACGTCGCGTCCAAATTAACCTTGGCTTTAGTATAAAACAGGAAAAGGGAAGGATACTAACAAGACGTCGCGTCTAAATTAGTCATCTTTTAATCAAAATACGGGGTTAGAATCGGGAAGGGGATAAACGGGACGTCTCGTCTCAAGTATCCCGTTCCTTGTGGTGATGGTCTACCGGGAATAAGGGAAAATCAACAAGACGCCACGTCTAAATTGATTTGTTTTTTTTTTGAAATATCATTATTTAATAAATAACAACCGATTGAAAATTTAAAAAGGGTAACAAGACGTCTCGTCTAAATTAACCTCTTTTTGATAAAACAATTTTTTTTTTAAAATAAAAATAAAAATAAAAATCAAATAGTAAAAATTTATCAAAAACTTGACAAAAAGCACATAGACTTACTAAAGTGAAAAATGGGTAATATTTTTTGGTTGAAGATAATGCTGAGTTGTTAAAATTTTAATTAGACACAATTTTGAAATAACAAAAAAAGACATGGATAATCACATTTTGTTAAGCTTTATACAACCCGATTCTTTCAAAGAATAGCGAATGCCTTAAAAGAAAATTACACTCTAACTATACGGTGAATGAACTATCCGGAAAAAGAAACAGTATACAGACGGCTGATTTCTTGTAATAGGATTAATATTCTGAGCAGTAAAATTAAGATCGTAACCACCCTTTAAAAAATTAAATCTGTACAGAACTAAAATATATACAAACAATTTGAGTAATAATATTGAGCAGCAAATAAACAGGAACAATAACATGAACAGAAACAGTAGCAGAGATTAATTAGAGATTCAAGCATACATCACAATATCCTACTGTAAAACTGAATTATAATAACGACAAGAGACAGCAGAGAAAAAAAAAGTCCAATACAACAGTACTAATCTGATCCTTGTACAAAAATCCAACCTTTTGATAAATAAACACTATTTTCGCAAAATATATAAAAAATATTCTTGCTCATTGATTGAGTTCTTGCCCACTGTTGCTGTTGTTGCTGTTGCTGTTGCTGTTGCTGCTGTTGCTGTTACTGTTGTTGCTGTTGCTGTTACTGTTGCTGCTGTTGCTGTTACTGTTGCTGTTACTGTGAATTTTCACTGTAAAAAATTCAGAAGCACCTTTCAAAACGCAAGAATGTGGAGATAATTTCCTCTCTAGATAATCTTTTTTGAACCACTGAGTTTGCACTGCTCTTTTCTCTTTGCCCTCTTTGCTCTCTGCTATTTTTCTAATTTTCCTCTTTGACTCTCTCTTCTTGCTGTGTATGTTCTCTTTTTCCTCCTCTCATTTGTGCTCCCTTTTCTTTTCTGATCCTCCACCCCTTCTTCTTCTTTTGCTCTTCCCTTTTCTTTTCTGATCCTCCACTCCTTCCTCTTCTTTTTGCTCTCTCCCCCTTTTTTTCTAACTCCCCCCGTTATAATGCTTCCACATAAGTTTTTATTGTTTTTTTTTTTAAAAGGACATCCAGCTAAAACCTCCACTTTGTCTCCTCCTTTTACGTTGGCAAAGTTGGGGACATATGTTTGTTGTCCCAATTCATGTGAATCTATTGTCTGTTTCAATTCATTATGCACAACAGCCACTAATTCACGTTGAATTGCTCAGTGTCAAATCCTTTTGCAAAATTTTTTTTGTCCAATTCTTGCAGCTTTTCACGTTGGATGCTTGTAGTTTTAGGTGAATGATGCCTTAATTATTTAAGAAACCATTCAGTTGTGGGTCCGTGAATGCATTTGGATGAATGAGGGATTAATAAAGAAGAATTATGATGGGATGTTTTGAGTAGCCGTGAAAACAAAGAAGGGATTGAATAAAATATTCAAGCTTGGACTTTGCTTTTGACCATGTGAATGCATAGAGAAAGTGAAAGCCTTTTGAAATAAAATATTGGGTGGTATGGAAGCTAGTTATAACCGTGAGTTTCTTGGAGCAATTGGAGCATGGATTGTATTAAAAATAATGGCACATGGGCCCTTGTTGGAAGCCATTCACGTGAAGTAGAGAGAGTGGAGGATGATTCTTCATTGGCTTTTTATTTTGGAGAGCTTGTTTCTTGATTTAATTTTGACTTGGTCAAAATTGGTAGGCTTAAGTGACAATTTGTTGCAAATTGGAAAGCCTTTGCCATGACTACAATTTGATGGTGGGTTCCATTCTCTTCATCACGAAACTTGCTTGCATATTTAAGGAAAAATTCGTGCCAAATTTGAAAGAGAGTCCAACATGAAAATTGTAGATCTTTCTCTTAGCTTTAATTTGATATATGGCATAAAAATTTTCATCAAGAAACGAGGGAGATATGACCCATCTATGAAAACTGCTCCAGAGTGTGATGGAAATGCATTTGCAAGCAAAATAAATTCACTGGGCAAAATGGGTAGAGAATTAGCTTTTGTGACCTTCATGAAGTTTGTAGATATCTTTGATGTGGATCCATATCAAAAAGAACGGAGTCGTTTCAGTATCATATGAGGGAGATATGAATTTTTTCCTAAAGATGCGCAGAGCAGTCATGAAACTGGGACAGGTCTAGGAAGATTATTAAAACTGTACCAATTGGTAAAGATATAGCCTTCTAGGTCTTCATAAAAGTCGTAGACAATTTTGTTACGGAAATTTTGAGACTGGGTTTGCGCAAATTTAAGGTCGTATGAAGGAGTTATGAATTTCTAAGTGAACCATGCGCAGCAGAGAGTGCCCAAAGGATGGAACTATACCAATTAGCCGGACAAAAAGAGGTGTTCACAGGCCTAAGTTAATGTTTCCTAATAAATCCAATTGATTGGACCATAATCAAGAATCTCTTTACAGGTCATACCATCTAGGTTGAATGAATTTAAGGGGGGCCAAGATGGAGGATGGATGCCCTTTGTCTCTTAAGTCTAGTATAGGCAAAAAAAAGACTAAAAATGACTATGAATTATGATACTCTGGTCAAGGCATTCAACCTAGGGTTTAAAGCCTCAATCACTAAGGTTTTGATGGCTCCTCTACAGAGTAGAAACTTTCCTAAAGCATTCATAGGTTTACAGTCTGGGTAGTTAAAGAGGAGGAACCATAGACCATAGGGTAAATTTTTATTTAGTCAAAAAGATGCAATGAGATTTTCCAGCCAACTAGGTGATCTTTATGGTAATAGGGTAGAGCAAATGTATTATTAAGGATTTCATAGTTTGACTATGTTAAAGTCAAGAAGACTTTGAATAATCTTAGATTGATTGATAACTAACATACGTATTCTAATTTAAATTAAGCCACATTTGGTTATTATCTGATGTGTGTGTCTCAGTGTTTCAGAAAACATAAGGCTTGAATTATAAAATAAAGGGGGAGTTCATGCAACCAAAAGTCTGGTATAAAGAGCCACATAATCTTAAACAAGCAACAATGAGAAAACCTATGTTCCTCTCTAAGAAGTATCAAGACTGAGGAAATAGAGTTTGGAAACTCGCTTCAAAAAGGAGTTCATCATATTTGGATATTTACCAGACCCAGACCTGAAGAGTCATGCTTCATGCAAGCATCAATGGGTAGTTATCCTCACAAAGCTCTAGCAATCAAACCTCGTCTTCACTCAAGTATCAAGCTACCAGACCTCGAGAAGTATTCAAACATTCCTATGGTCAGTAGTTTCATCATCAACACCTTAAAGTTTAACAGACCCAAAATTATTTCAAAAGGCTCTCTGAGTACTCTGGTCCCAAGAACATTGAACCATCTGAAGCCATCTGCAACAGATCATAAAGAAGAGATTCACGAGAAATAGGATATCTAAGCAAGGCAGATCGTGATTCATCCTAAAGCATCCAGTTTTCACCTATTTCTTATGCATTCAGAGAACCTCTGAACAAGAACCTTCTTCTTTGGTGAAACTTATGCTACTCCTACTCTGCCCATGTATACACAAGTCTCAAAAACTCTCTGCCCTATGTTTCATATACAAAACGACTTTCTCTGACCAAAAGCATTTGTCTATTGTGCAAAATACTCTCCAATGGTTGTATCATCTCTAAACGGTTATCCAATGGATCTTTCTATCTCTCAGTTACATCTCTGGAAGAAAATCATATAAATTACAACTCTTCTCTCCATCAAAGGTGTGAGTGGAAATGAGAAAATAGTGAGAAGACATAAGAGACAAGTTGTAACACCCTCTGTTACACCTTAATAAATTCTAGAAAAACTCGTAATTTTTTTTTTACTAAAGATATGATTGTTAAAAAGAAACTATCGGAATAAATTATATACATTATTTCTGAAATACCTCACAAATATTATTAAAAACTTTATAAAGTATTTGTACATTCATCCGAAGAAAATAAACATTAAACATTATAAGAAAGAGAGAAAACTCCATGGCCCAGAAGCAGTTACTAATTAACATTATTTATTCATTGGACCACGGTATTCATACCGAGCTCCCTTTCTAAAACGTGCTATATTTACTGCTGATATTCTTCGATCCTTCCCTCTGAACCATCAATTTAGAATATATGAAACAAAAACACGGAGAAAGGAGTGAGAAACAGAATATAATATTTCCGAATAAGACATAAGCAACAAAGGGTTTTCACAACCAATACATAATAATATCAATCACAATCACATACACAATCAATTATGAATGCATGAATGTTATGCAATATCTTCATCATAACTTACTTATATATGTGGGCCCTTAAATTTTAATTTGCACTGGGCCAACCAGGAGTTTACACTGTTCCATAAGTCCGGATAATAATAATATGAACAGCTCAACTGGCATGGAAACACTTAGAGACTAGTCAGATTGAGAAAGTTTTTATTGTGAAAGTACCCGACACTAGGGAGCTACCCCAGGTCCCCTGAAGCACCCTTTCACACCCTCTCATCCCAAGGCTCGTAATTAAGCCTCCTCTAATGTATCCTCGGTTTCTATAATCCGTCCCCAGACAATATTATTTCATTTCACTTTAATGATTCATGATGCATGAACTACTCGCGTATTGAGTTGGTTAAGGCTTTTAGAAACTCAATTATTAAATCCCTTAAAGGTTTACAACATTATTTCAATAAACTGTACATTTTCTCGATTCTCTGAATTTCTGTCCCACAGAAATAAATTTGGTACAGTTTTTGAATTTCACAGAAATTTGAGTTTCTAAGCCTTAAATATCTAAAAACTTTCTCATATAAAACTTTACATAATCTTTCTCAAATTAAATCTTAACAAAGTCAAATTTAGAAATCTCAATTATTTCCAAATATATATTTAGTTATTAAGTTGGAAAAATAAAATAATTTTCTTTAAAAAAAATTTTGTTTTATTAATTATTAACCAAAAATACTTAAAATTACAAAATTTTTTCTTTAACTCAAGATTTAATTAAATAAATTCTCATAAAATATTTTCTTTCTAAAATAAATACTAATTTTTTTTTATTCTAAATATTGAAAACAAAGTTAAAAATAATTTCTAAGAAGAGATAAAAGATAATAAAATTTAAAGAGTAAGGTAAGAAATTCTTACTGAATTTTAGCTTTCCGTCATGCTCGCTATATGCTCAAACTCCACATTACAATATCATCAATCAAAATCAAACAGTATCAATCATAACTAAATATCATCAATCAATCAATCATAATCAAATCATAATCAAATCAATTAAATATCATTAATACATATCATAATACAAAATTTAATGATTATTAATATAGTCAATTTTTAGTCCTTTTGGTCAATTCCTCGCATAGGTATATATAAGTCCATATAATCCAGTCCTTGTATAGGTATAGTTCAGTCCATATGGGTCATAATGGTCCAAGTCCTTGCATAGGTATAGTCCAGTCCATATAGGTCATAATGGTCCAAGTCTTTGCATAGGTATGTTAGAGTTAGTTAAACCGGATATTTAATTTAAAATTTATTATAAATTTTAAGTTAAAAAGTTAATATTTTAAAATAATAATATTATCATATTTAAAAGGAGTAGGGGACTCCTCCCATTATTCTTATGTCTTTTCATATTATACTCTTATCTCACTCCCCCTTACCTTGAGTCGTTACCAAAAAGAGATTTGCTTTGCGCCTCCAATTTCTAGAAATATTAATATCAATTTTATTTCAGTATAAGCATAAGACGAAGATTAAGATTACTACTTAAAACAAAAATGGTAAATTCTGAATAGTAAATAGTGAATAGTAAATAGTGAATAGTAAATAGTGAATAGTAACAGTAAATAGTAAAACGTGAATAGTAACGGTAAATAGTAAATCGTGAATAGTAACGGTAAATAGTAAATCGTAAATAGTAACAGTAAATAGTAATTTACTATTTGAATAGTAATTTACTATTGAAATAGTAATTTACTGTTGAAATAGTATTTTACTATGCAGAATAGTAACTTAAAATAATATTATTTCTAGTATAATAACAGATTTCTAAAAACGATATAAAAATAACCCTAAAAAATATAAAAGAGAAGTATTCTTACCTTAGGATTTTGGCAGAACCTTCTCTCCAAAAACTTTTCTTCTCTCTCTCACTTCCACCACTATCTCACTAGCACTACTGTATTAAGAAAACTTAATCTGAAATTGTGAATTCTAAAGAAGAAATCCTTCGGTATTTATAGGAAAAAAATTTACTATGCATTCCATTATTTTAATATAAAAGTACTATACATTTTTGAATTTTTTATTCCAGGTTACTATGCATTCTTTGAAAATTTCGTACATGCACAGTGTTCTGCATAGTAACTGTCGGCAGAATTATTAAGTCAAATAGTAACCTTTCACTCGGTATATTTTAAATATTCAAAATGAGTCCTTTTTGAAATTTAGCGATATTATATCAGTCCTCACTAATTTTATAATAAGTAATATAAAGTTGAAATTTTAAAAATCTAAAATTTTCTGTTAATAAAAATTTATTGATACGTTTCTAATTTTTTAACGATTGGAAAAAATTAAGATTTTTCTCAAACCGATAATTTTTAGATAAGTCTACTTGAAACGGATTTTAGAAAATTTTCTTATAATTTAAATTCACTTTCTTATAAATATTTTTAATTTAAGTCACTTATATGAATTTAAAATTATTTAAAAAATATTATTTTTATTAAAAAATTCCAAAATTCCAAAAAATTCCAAAAAATCATAAATAATACGTAGATTAAAAAGTTCTAAAGAACCATAATTTAATTCCTTCAAAATTTTAATATAAAAATAAAAATAGGGGTGTTACAACTCTACTCCCCTTAGAAAATTTCGTCCTCGAAATTTACATTAATCAGTAAAACAAATGAGGATGAGACTCTTTCATCTCAGTTTCTAGTTCCCATGTAGCATCTTCTCCTCTCGTTTCACTCCAAATAACCTTTACAAGTGGAATTGTCTTGTCTCTTAATTGTTTTATTCTTCTGTCACTTATTCTAACAGGTGGTGCATCATATGTAAGATTATCTTTAACTTGTATGACATCAGGTTCAATAACATGTGTAGGATCAGATATATACTTTCGTAAGTTTGACACATGAAAAACATTATGGATATTAGAAAGAAAAGGTGGTAATGCTATTTGGTAGGCAAGGGGACTAACTTTATGAATTATTTGGTATGGACCGATAAATCTAGGAGTTAGTTTTCGAGATTTCATTGCCCGACCGACCCCAGTCATAGGTGTGACTTTCAAGAATACATGATCGCCTTCTTGAAATTCGAGCGGCTTTCTTCTTTTGTGATAGTAACTTTTCTGCCTGCTCTGTGTTGCCTTCATCTTTTCCTGAACTATTTTGATTTTATCCGTGGTTTGTTGTACCAACTCTAGTCCTAGCATCAAGTTTTCACCAGTCTCAAACTAACATAGCGGGGTCCTACATTTTCTTCCATATAATGCTTCAAAAGGTGCCATGCCAATGCTAGCATGGAAACTATTGTTGTAGGTAAACTCCACATATGGTAAGAATTGATTCCAACTTCCTTTATGCTCTAACACACAAGCTCGTAACAAGTCCTCTAGAGATTGGATTGTTCTTTCTGATTGTCCATCCGTCTGAGGATGATATGCTAAACTCAGACGCAGTCTTGTTCCCAAAGCCTTGTGCAAGCTCTTCCAGAATTGTGATGTAAAACGAGGGTCCCGATCAGAAATGATACTTGAAGGAATTCCATGCAATCTCACAATCTCCTCGATGTATAATTTTGCCAGCTTCTCCATAGAGTAACAAATGTTGATGGGAATAAAGTGGGTAGACTTTGTTAGTCTATCAACTATTACCCATATCGAATCATGTCCTAATGGAGTTTTGGGTAGAGAAGTCACAAAATCCATGGTAATGCTATCCCATTTCCATTCTGGTATTTCCATTGATTGTAGCATTCCAGGGGGTTTTTGGTGTTCTACTTTAACCTTCTGGCAAATTAGACATGCAGTCACATACTCTGCCACCGCTTTCTTCATTCCAGGCCACCAAAATAACTTCTTCAAATCTTGATACATTTTAGTAGCTCCGGGATGAATGCTCATATAACTTTTATGGCCTTCTTCTAGAATTGCTTTCCTCAACTCCTCTTTGTCAGGGATACACACTCGATCCTTATATCTCAATAATTGGTCGTTTCCCACATTGAACTCGACTTCTTTTCCTTGTTTCAAGAGTTCTTTCTTCTCTTGCAGGAATTCATCCTCTCGTTGAGCCTCTAAAACTTGCCTCAGGAATTCATTTGTCACTTGCAACGCTCCTAATCTGTAGCTGTTAGCATTAACCTTTACTGCTAGGTTAAGATCTCTGAAGTTCTCTATCAATTCCAGCTCTTTTATCATCATCATGGACGCATGTAGAGACTTTCGACTTAAAGCATCAGCTACTACGTTCGCTTTTCCAGGATGGTATTGCAACTCAAAATCGTAGTCCTTTAAGAACTCCATCCATCTCCGTTGCCTCATGTTTAACTCCTTTTGGTCGAATAAATACTTGAGACTCTTATGATCGCTAAACACATCGAATGTTGCACCGTATAGATAATGCCTCCAAATCTTTAAGGCAAAAACTACAGCGGCTAACTCTAAGTCATGGGTAGGATAGTTAATCTCGTGTTGCCTTAATTGACGCGACGCATAGGCTACAACCTTCTTGTCTTGCATGAGTACACTTCCTAATCCTTGTTTAGACGCATCACAGTAAACTTCAAAACTTCGATGTGGATCAGGGAGTACTAACACCGGCGCAGAAGTAAGTCGATCTTTCAGCTCTTGGAAACTATTCTCGCATTGTGTCGTCCACACAAAAGGTTGTCCTTTCCGTGTTAACTTGGTCAATGGGTATCCTAGCTTTGAAAATCCTTCAATGAATCTCCTATAGTATCCAGCCAAGCCCAAGAAACTTCTAATCTCAGTGATCGTGGTTGGTCTCTCCCATTTTAAAACTGCTTCCACCTTGGAAGGGTCTACAGCTATTCCTCCTTGACTAATTACATGTCCTAAAAAGTTTACTTCTTCCAACCAGAATTCACACTTCGACAACTTTGCATACAGTTGTTTCTTTTTCAGGATTTCCAACACAACCTTCAAGTGTTCAACATGTTCTTCTCTGCTTTTAGAGTACACTAATATATCATCAATGAACACCACTACAAATTTATCTAGATATGGATGAAAAATCCTATTCATGTAATCCATGAATACGGCTGGTGCATTAGTTACACCAAAAGGCATTACTAGATATTCGTAATGGCCATAGCGTGTTCTAAAAGTAGTTTTTGATACATCTTCTTTCTTCACCCTTATTTGATGGTATCCAGACCTCAAATCAATTTTGGAGAACACCGTGGCACCACGCAGTTGATCCATCAAATCGTCAATCCTTGGTAGAGGATATTTGTTCTTGATTGTCACCTTGTTCAGTTGTCGATAATCTACACACAACCTCATGCTACCATCCTTCTTCTTAACCAACAACACTGGTGCACCCCAGGGGGATACACTAGGTCGTATAAACTGCTTCTCTATCATCTCTTCAAGTTGTTTCTTCAACTTTGCTAATTCTAGAGGTGACATTCGGTATGGTGTAATTGAAATGGGTCCAACTCCAGGTACTAGATCAATGGAAAATTCCACATCTCTTTCTGGGGGTAAACCAGGGATATCTTCAGGAAAAACGTCAGGAAATTCACACACAACCGGCAGATTTTTGATTTTTGATTCTTGCTCTCCTTTCGTTGAAAGCAATAGTATGAATCCTTGAGCCCCTCCTTTTAAAGAGGCACTCACTTGGTTGGCGGTTAGAAATCTCGAATCCTCAGGATTCAAATTCACTGGTTCTTTAAACATTATGGTTTTATTATGACAATCTATTAGAACATGATTGTCAGACAACCAATCTAGCCCAATAATAACTTCTAAGCCAGAAAGGGGTAAACAGAAAAGATTAGCCTTAAAGTCCCTACCATCTATGACAATAGGGCATTTCCAACAAGCTTTAGAAGTGACAATGGGACTGTTTCCAGGAGTATGTACAGATAAGTCAAATGGCAGTTCTATCACAGGTAATTTTAGTTTTTCTACACAGTCATTGGCAATAAAGGAATGTGATGCACCTGAGTCATACATAACAGTTAAAGAAATCTTATTAATGATACACTTACCTTCTACCATGGAATCAGCATGAGATGCTTCTTCTCCAGTGATTGCAAAAACCTTTCCTTTTGCTTTCGGCCTTCCGACTGCACTGTGCGCGCCTCCTTGAGTATTTATGCTTGTACTTGCACCTTCAGGGTTTTCTCTCTTCATCTCTGGGCAATCCTTGATGTGATGACCTGGTTTGTTACACTTAAAGCAAACATAAGTGTTTTTAGGACAATCCCTTTTCAAATGGGGTCCTCCACAGATAAAACATTTAAAATTTGGTGCAGATGTTGGGTAATAGCTTCCAGTTGAAGCTTGGGGTCTGTTAGGAACAGATGCTGTTCCAAACCGGCAAAATGGTGCTTGGTAAGGCTTATTCCTTCTGAAATCTCTTCTTTGGTGATGGTGAGGTCCTCCACTTCTTATTTCTCCTGCCTTGTGAATGGGCTCACGACTTTTGGTCATTCTATCCTTATGGTCTTCTTCAAAGATCCTGCAGCAATTTACCAATACAGAAAATTCACGGATTTCCTGCATTCGTATAGCTTCCTTAATTTCTGGCCGCAGTCCATTTACAAACTTTGCACACCGATCTCTTTCATTAGTAGCATCATTATAATGAGAATGAAAACGAGATAGCTCTTCAAACCTGGATGCGTACTCTCCAACGGTCATATTTCCTTGGGTCAGCGACAGGAATTCGAATTGTCTTTTCTCTTTAACATCAGCTGGAAAGTATTTTTCCAGAAACATATCCTTGAAATAGTCCCAAGTGATCTCCACGTCGTTGACTTCGAATTGTTTACGCATGCTATCCCACCAATGTTCGGCATCCTCAGATAAGGCATAAGTAGCGAAGACTACCTTATCAGCTTCATTACATTGCAATGCTCGAAAGATCTTCTCTATCTCTCGAATCCAGATTTGTGCTCCATCAGGGTTATATCCTCCCTTGAAACGAGGTGGATTGCGCTTTTCGAATAGGTCCAGTCTTCTCAAGGCATCATTACCTTGACCTTCACGTGCTCCCATTGCATTGATTAAGCGTTCTACAACTCCAGCAAGATCGTTTCCAGCTATTAGTTTCCTGTTTCACAGTAACTGAGATTTGTCACATCAATTACAGTTACTACCAAGTCAGATATTCTATTCTCTATCACCTATACAGAGTTTACAGACAAAGCAAGATAGACCTTTTCCCCAGGCCTATTGGATTAACTGCTCTGATACCACTTTGTAACACCCTCTGTTACACCTTAATAAATTCTAGAAAAACTCGTAATTTTTTTTTTTTACTAAAGATATGATTGTTAAAAAGAAACTATCGGAATAAATTATATACATTATTTCTGAAATACCTCACAAATATTATTAAAAACTTTATAAAGTATTTGTACATTCATCCGAAGAAAATAAACATTAAACATTATAAGAAAGAGAGAAAACTCCATGGCCCAGAAGCAGTTACTAATTAACATTATTTATTCATTGGACCACGGTATTCATACCGAGCTCCCTTTCTAGAACGTGCTATATTTACTGCTGATATTCTTCGATCCTTCCCTCTGAACCATCAATTTAGAATATATGAAACAAAAACACGGAGAAAGGAGTGAGAAACAGAATATAATATTTCCGAATAAGACATAAGCAACAAAGGGTTTTCACAACCAATACATAATAATATCAATCACAATCACATACACAATCAATTATGAATGCATGAATGTTATGCAATATCTTCATCATAACTTACTTATATATGTGGGCCCTTAAATTTTAATTTGCACTGGGCCAACCAGGAGTTTACACTGTTCCATAAGTCTGGATAATAATAATATGAACAGCTCAACTGGCATGGAAACACTTAGAGACTAGTCAGATTGAGAAAGTTTTTATTGTGAAAGTACCCGACACTAGGGAGCTACCCCAGGTCCCCTGAAGCACCCTTTCACACCCTCTCATCCCAAGGCTCGTAATTAAGCCTCCTCTAATGTATCCTCGGTTTCTATAATCCGTCCCCAGACAATATTATTTCATTTCACTTTAATGATTCATGATGCATGAACTACTCGCGTATTGAGTTGGTTAAGGCTTTTAGAAACTCAATTATTAAATCCCTTAAAGGTTTACAACATTATTTCAATAAACTGTACATTTTCTCGATTCTCTGAATTTCTGTCCCACAGAAATAAATTTGGTACAGTTTTTGAATCTCACAGAAATTTGAGTTTCTAAGCCTTAAATATCTAAAAACTTTCTCATATAAAACTTTACATAATCTTTCTCAAATTAAATCTTAACAAAGTCAAATTTAGAAATCTCAATTATTTCCAAATATATATTTATTTATTAAGTTGGAAAAATAAAATAATTTTCTTTAAAAAAAAATTTTGTTTTATTAATTATTAACCAAAAATACTTAAAATTACAAAATTTTTTCTTTAACTCAAGATTTAATTAAATAAATTCTCATAAAATATTTTCTTTCTAAAATAAATACTAATTTTTTTTTATTCTAAATATTGAAAACAAAGTTAAAAATAATTTCTAAGAAGAGATAAAAGATAATAAAATTTAAAGAGTAAGGTAAGAAATTCTTACTGAATTTTAGCTTTCCGTCATGCTCGCTATATGCTCAAACTCCACATTACAATATCATCAATCAAAATCAAACAGTATCAATCATAACTAAATATCATCAATCAATCAATCATAATCAAATCATAATCAAATCAATTAAATATCATTAATACATATCATAATACAAAATTTAATGATTATTAATATAGTCAATTTTTAGTCCTTTTGGTCAATTCCTCGCATAGGTATATATAAGTCCATATAATCCAGTCCTTGCATAGGTATAGTTCAGTCCATATGGGTCATAATGGTCCAAGTCCTTGCATAGGTATAGTCCAGTCCATATAGGTCATAATGGTCCAAGTCTTTGCATAGGTATGTTAGAGTTAGTTAAACCGGATATTTAATTTAAAATTTATTATAAATTTTAAGTTAAAAAGTTAATATTTTAAAATAATAATATTATCAGATTTAAAAGGAGTAGGGGACTCCTCCCATTATTCTTATGTCTTTTCATATTATACTTGATCCGGTCTCAATACCGGTATCCGATCTGCTATACATATTTCAACGTCTTTGATAAGATATCTACGTGTAACCGGTGTCATCGGTATACATCCGGACTGTAATTTCGTATCAGGCGTTCTCCCTATACCGGTTGTTCAGGATAACACCATGACATCGGATAATACACACGTCACTGTGCAAAAGACAAGGATTGTTGCTACAGGGATCGATCAATAATTCCCTGCACTACGAGCCAAATTCTGCTCACGGGAATGGTCAACTTGTTCCCTAATCCTAGTCTACATTCTCTATGCTTAATATAAAATAGCCACTTGACCCAATCATGCAGGTAAGTGCGCAATATAATAATGTTAATGGGAGTTGGTGGTTCCCCACCAACGTGTCCTCGTTAATCGAGCCAATCAGGTATATGAACTCACTTCATGATTGAAGTGGGGGATCTTCTTCAGTTCTTTTACGACTGATTCCTCTCTGAATACATTCCTTACTTGGAATATAATCACTGACTTGAGCGTCGGAGAATCTTTGCAGGTGACACCACCATTCGCCCACTTCAACGCGTTAGGTCGGTGTGAAGGATCTCCAGGACGCCCAGTCCGTTCTCTCCGCTCAAGGACAACGGATACATACATCGGATACACATACATCCGGTCTATTATACAGTATTGACATACTATTCGTGACTGGCTTGAGATCGGATCTCTTGACCCCGGTCCAGGACAGATCAATACTCTTATCTCACTCCCCCTTACCTTGAGTCGTTACCAAAAAGAGATTTGCTTTGCGCCTCCAATTTCTAGAAATATTAATATCAATTTTATTTCAGTATAAGCATAAGACGAAGATTAAGATTACTACTTAAAACAGAAATGGTAAATTCTGAATAGTAAATAGTGAATAGTGAATAGTGAATAGTGAATAGTGAATAGTGAATAGTGAATAGTGAATAGTAATAGTGAATAGTAACAGTAAATAGTAAAACGTGAATAGTAACGGTAAATAGTAAATCGTGAATAGTAACGGTTAATAGTAAATCGTGAATAGTAACAGTAAATAGTAATTTACTATTTGAATAGTAATTTACTATTGAAATAGTAATTTACTGTTGAAATAGTATTTTACTATACAGAATAGTAACTTAAAATAATATTATTTCTAGTATAATAACAGATTTCTAAAAACGATATAAAAATAACCCTAAAAAATATAAAAGAGAAGTATTCTTACCTTAGGATTTTGACAGAACCTTCTCTCCAAAAACTTTTCTTCTCTCTCTCACTTCCACCACTATCTCACTAGCACTACTGTATTAAGAAAACTTAATCTGAAATTGTGAATTCTAAAGAAGAAATCCTTCGGTATTTATAGGAAAAAAATTTACTATGCATTCCATTATTTTAATATAAAAGTACTATGCATTTTTGAATTTTTTATTCCAGGTTACTATGCATTCTTTGAAAATTTCGTACATGCACAGTGTTCTGCATAGTAACTGTCGGCAGAATTATTAAGCTAAATAGTAACCTTTCACTTGGTATATTTTAAATATTCAAAATGAGTCCTTTTTGAAATTTAGCGATATTATATCAGTCCTCACTAATTTTATAATAAGTAATATAAAGTTGAAATTTTAAAAATCTAAAATTTTCTGTTAATAAAAATTTATTGATACGTTTCTAATTTTTTAACGATTGGAAAAAATCAAGATTTTTCTCAAACCGATAATTTTTAGATAAGTCTACTTGAAACGGATTTTAGAAAATTTTCTTATAATTTAAATTCACTTTCTTATAAATATTTTTAATTTAAGTCACTTATATGAATTTAAAATTATTTAAAAAATATTATTTTTATTAAAAAATTCCAAAATTCCAAAAAATTCCAAAAAATCATAAATAATACGTAGATTAAAAAGTTCTAAAGAACCATAATTTAATTCCTTCAAAATTTTAATATAAAAATAAAAATAGGGGTGTTACACAAGTAATGAGAGTTAGGTGGTAAAAAGAGAGAATCTATAAGAAAGAAAGAAAGAAAAGAGAAAATAGAAAAAGAATGAAATGGGCACTTAATGAAAAGAAAGAGAAAAATACATTCAGCCCAATAAAAATCATAGATGGCAAGAAGCTCATAAACAAGAAAAGATATCGAGAGTGCCATCAAAGAAAAAGAAAGCTCACTATATGCATCTCCTTCAAAATCTCAAAAGCCATAGTACCAGAAGTCAGAGACATGGAATCAACTTATGAATCCTCTGTGAGCACATTCCCTTTTGACTAAGTTTTTAGACTTAGTATGCATTACACCCTTATTATTTTACTTTTACTAAGTCATATGCAAAATAAGCCTTTCTAAGTTTGTTAACCAGACTCTTCTCTTAGATCAGCTAAGTCAAAAGACTTAGTGATCTTATTGAGTTAATTCTTTCAATCCTCTGTAAGTATAGGTCTAGTAAACTTGTTGGGAAACACTGTTGGCCTAAAAAGGCTTTGAAAGAATACTTGGGTCTGTTCTAGGAGTGGGTGCTGTAAAAGAATACTCAGTTTGAGTCAGGAGTAGCTAGTTTCAAGAATACTTAAGGGCGCGTTATGTGCTTAAGCCAGAAGTGGCTGAATTCAATAATACTCAAAGGCATGGTGAACGGATCTTATGTAAAAAGAACAATTTTACATAGTGAAAAAACCCTTCAAGTCTAAAGGTACTGATTGTAGCTTCGTTGTTGGAAGAACCTGTACAAATCTATTGTGTGCTGTTTCCATCCTTATCTCTTACAAGAGTCTGATGCTTTCATATCTTTCATACAAAATTCTATTCCGTTGAGCAAAATGCTCTTTCATTTAAATATCACTTTTGGTTCAAAAAAGTGAACAGACTTATTCAACCCCTCATTTCCTAAGTCCATTCTCTGAACCAACAGACATTATGATTGAGTTTGATGTTTCCAGCGAGCTTTAAAGTTTAGGGTGTGATGTTAATAACATCGTTAAAGATTTATCTTAATGATGGGGTGGACGTGTTTCATTTAGTGGTTCTTTATTGAGGTTCTAACATTTTTCCTTGGGATAATGGATATCCAAATATTGAGATGAGGGGTCAGTGCTATAATATTATTCTTTGAGAATGGTTTTTGAGCAATAAGGTGAAAACTTGATTTGTAGTATTGACAAGTGGTATTTTTCCTTTTGTGTAGATGAGTGTTCATTTGAGCCTTTAATTTGGTTTTGCTTTTATCTTCAAGTTTTAAAGGCTTGGAGATTTCACGTTGTTATCCCTTCCTAGAGGTAGATCATTGGGATAAGAGAATCATGTCGTTAGGCAAGTCTTAAGGACTTAGAGATTTCATGTCATTATCCTTGCTTAGAAGAAAGTCTTTAGGACTTAAAGATTTCGTGTTGTTATCCCTCCCCAGAGACAACTCTTGAGAACTTGGAGACTTTGTGTCATTATCCTCGCTTGAAGGTAGGTGTCTGGAACATAGAAAGGTTTCGTATTGTCCTCTCTCGAAGGCAAGTCTTTAGGACTTGGAGATTTCATGTTGTCATCCCTACCTGGAGGTAGGTATTTAGGACTTGGAAAATTGTGTTATTATCTCTTCCTAAAAGGAAGGTCTTTAGGACTTGAAGAATTATGTCATTATCCCTGTCTCGAAGCAGGTGCTTAAGACTTAAAGAATTATGTTGTTATCCTTGCCTAAAGGTTAGGACTTGGAGAATTATTTCGTTATCCCTGCCTGAAGGCAGGTCTTTAAGACTTTGAAGAATTTACTTGTTACCACTAAGGTGTGACTTTGTCTTTAGGGACTTCTTTTTGGAGAAAACCTTTTGGTGACCTTCTTTCTTGACTTTCTTTCTTTCTTCTAGTATATCTTGAGAAGCATTACGAGGGTAAATAAAGTGAAAAATTAAAGCATAGAGAGAAATGGAAATTATTGATTAGTTGGTATTTTTTCTTGGTTGATTTCATTTCTTTAGTCAGTTTTGATTCTATCCCTAGTGATTTTCTTTCTTTTCTGGTCGCCTTTTCTTCTTCCTCTTTTTCTTTTTCTTTTTCTTCATTTTTATGTTGCCTGTACATTTCAATATTCTTTGTGATTACAAATAAAATTCTAGTATAGATAAAGAAATAAAAAAAATGTAAAGTCCCCGTTTAGTTTGGCCATTTCTTCTATGTTAATCTGGTCTTTTAGATTGGTCTTGATTTTCTTCTTAAAGAATTTTCCAAGCTATAATTATCTCTCAAATTTCTACTTTGCTTGTTTGCCTTGTTTAGCCTCTTATTTCTTTGTCCTGCTGACTCCTTATCCTCAACCTTTGCTATAAATATCTGTTTCATATTTTATAGATTGATTAAATAAATTTCTTTATTTAATGATTTTCTTAATCTATGTATTTTTCAAAATTACGTTAGATATAAAAGAACCAAGAGAGTAAA
Source organism: Clitoria ternatea (assembly GCA_037962975.1). NCBI lineage: Eukaryota > Viridiplantae > Streptophyta > Magnoliopsida > Fabales > Fabaceae > Clitoria > Clitoria ternatea. The sequence goes on from CM075672.1 coordinate 270,781,643, forward strand.
GCTTAATACAATTTCATATCTAATCAGGTGCACATATTCTAAAAGTACTTGTTCACCAAAAAAAACTAGAAATACAAGGTATATGCACTCTTAGTTTTCACTATGTAACACGTGGACTGAGTAGTATATTTGAGGTTCTATTTATAGGGCTTTGATACAAAAAGGTAAATTTTTAAAGAGGTTAACCTAATAAATGTCATGATTAATTATAAGGTTTAATAAAGGAATATCTGAAGATATTAAAAGGTTTTCATGTGTCGAGGTACAATGAATTTTGGGGAGCAAACATAATTATAGGTTTAAATGAGAAATAACGACTTAATTAATTATTTGGGCATGATCCAGGGAGTTGTCACATATTCATGATAAGATTTAACAGTTTAGATTTATTTATCCTATTTTCAACTAAAAATCACATAGAGAGAGGGACATAAATAATGAAATGTAGAATGTTAAAAAAATTAATTCAATATCTCATTTACTAAATTATACCTTCGATCTAATTAATTCACACTAACTAAAAATATAAGTTTATTTCAATTAATTTTAATAAAGAATGAATTATTATTCCTAAATTATCTTTATCATTAATTACTAAAACAATAATTTTTCATTCTATTTTAAAGGTCATTCACATTTTTTCTTTATTAGTTGAAGGGTACTGCAAGACTTGTATCATTAAAAAAGGTTGATTTAATTGAATTTTGATTATATTTTAGATCAAAACATTTTAAATTTTTATTGCTTATATTCAAGATCGGAGGAAATATATGATCTGTCCTGGACCGGGGTCAAGAGATCCGATCTCAAGCCAGTCACGAATAGTATGTCAATACCGTATAAGATACCGGATGTATGTGTATCCGATGTGTGTATCCGTTATCCCTGAATGAGGAGAACGGATTGGGCGTCCTGGAGATCCTTCACACCGACCTAACGCGTTGAAGTGGGCGAATGGTGGTGTCACCTGCAAAGATTCTCCGACGCTCAAGTCAGTGATTATATTCCAAGTAAGGAATGTATTCAGAGAAGATTCAGTCGTAAAAGAGCTGAAGAAGAGATGAAGATCCCTAACTTCAATCATGAAGTTAGTTCATATACCTGATTGGCTCGATTAACGAGGACTCGTTGGTGGGGAACCACCAACTCCCATTAGCATTATTATATTGCGCACTTACCTGCATGATTGGGTCAAGTGGCTATTTTATATTGAGCATAGAGAATGTAGACTAGGATTAGGGAACAAGTTGACCATTCCCGTGAGCAGAATTTGGCTCGTAGTGCAGGGAATTATTGATCGATCCCTGTAGCAACAATCCTTGTCTTTTGCATAGTGACGTGTGTATTATCCGATGTCATGGTGTTATCCTGGATAACCGGTATAGGGAGAACGCCTGATACGGAATTACAGTCCGGATGTATACCGATGACACCGGTTACACGTAGATGTCTTATCAAAGACGTTGAAATATGTATAAAAGATCGGATACCGGTATTTAGACCGGATCATATGTCCCCTAGCTTGTGTGAGGGACTGAATAGTTGTTCACATAAGCTACTCAACCTGCGAGAGGTCTTAATATCGGTAAGCTTACGTGTGTAACAGTTCCTTAGCATCTTTTGTCATTTGTAAAGAACCGCCCTGAATTTATTAGAAAAGACCTTTCGGTACTGCCACAACGGATTCAGACAAAGATTCGTTGTGTGAGAATTTCAAGAGTTTATTGGAATTGAAAGCTCTTGAAGTTCGTGTAACGGCTGTAAAGCGTAAATTGCGTTGCATGATTAGACATTAATGCTTTTAATCACGTGGGCAAGCAATTATTGCGTCTGAGATGAAAATCTCATTAACCGTCATTTTGGGCTTAATGGGCCTGAAGTTTTTCAAAACTTTTGGGCCTAGTGGATAGCCCTTTACTGAGTCGCTATCGTTTTGGCGCCCAAGAATTTGGAACGGTTGTGTCGTTTCGCTTGTGAACGGGTGCGTTTTATCGAGAACGACACAACTTCAAGAGGAGGTAACCGGTCCTCTTTGTTTCCTATAAAAGGAATACTTAGTGGATTCTGAGTTCCACTTGCTTTTGCTTTCTCAACGAAACTCTGCAGAAATTTTGCAAGGAAGTTTATCGCCTACATTGCGACGGTTTCTTTGTTCCTCAAATTCATCACCGTTATCTGAGGTAACTATCTCTTCCTTGTCGCTTTAGCTTCGTTTTGAGTTGCTACTCGTAGTTATAGAAAGTAGGCTTCATCAAAAGGGGGGGAATCAGTTTCCCTCAACCCTAACAGTCGTGGGGAAGAATCCTTGTGATTCTTCCTAAGACTGAACCGCGTCGCTCAGAAAGGGGATCTTATTCACTGCGGAAAGTGACCTTTCCCTTCTCAGAGTCGCTCTCTGATTGTAGTTGCTTTAGAAATGCAGTGAGTAATGATTGCAACTTTCTGACGACATTTTATTCCTTATCGTAGATTAAGGAGTTCGGTCTAGATACTTCCAATGGCAACTGGAGAAGGATCTTCTGGAGATAATGCCATTTCGAAGACAGCTGAGGGTCTCTTCAGCGTAGTTGCTTCGAGGCTGAATTGGGAGGAGGTTCAGGCTAAATGGCCTTTCTGTTGGGTGTCCAGCGAATTTAAGGACTTGGCCTCTCGTCATGCGGATGAAGAGGGATCTCGGATTCAACCGAGGTTCACACTGAGTACGGATGAGGAGACAAAAAAGTGGTATAGGGTTTACGCACCACTTCCGACAGAGCGGATTTGTCATGTCGTCCCCAACGACCGTTCAGTGTACATGTATGACTTTATCTTCCATAATCTGGGAGTTCGTTTCCCTTTAACCGAACTCCAGATGGGTGTTTTGAGGTTTCTGAACTGTGCACCCTCTCAACTTCATCCCAACGGTTGGGGCCTCATCCGAGCTCTCGAAGTGCTTGGGGAGCACTTCAATTTTACGCCAACAGTAGCGATGCTGTTCTACTACACTCAGGTAGTTAGAAGGGCGAATAAGCAGGGCGGAGTTGGTCTGGTGACACTCCGGACTCTCTGTTCCTTTGTGAACTTTGAGTCTTACACAGATTCGGCCAAAGTTGACGGGAAGTCCTTCAAGACTTACTTCACTCGCATCTCCATCAAGAAGGGCAAACCAAGATTTTGGAAGGACGAAGAGGACGTCGACAAATTTCCCCTGAGCTGGACACACAAACATTTCCTCTTGAGCTCGCACGCGTACTACACTGACCAATCCGATCTGTCTCGAGAGACGTCGAGAGTGTTGTTCGCGCTTGAATCGCACACTACAGGTCGTCACGTCTTCTCGTGTAGGCGTTTGCTAAGTAGCTCAAGCGGAGTCCGGGAGGAATATTTGCGTACTTCTCGTTTTATTCTATCTTTTCTCCTTTATCAAATATGTATAGAATATTTGTAGTTGCTGACATCTTGTGTTTGTTCATGTAGGTGAAATAGAACAGCAAACTCCGGAGATGGATAAATTAAAGAAATTCAAAGCGGCTGGTAAATCCGTCTCCCGTGAGAATGAAGTGAAGCCCAGGCCCTCAACCAAGGATCGTCCTGAGTTAATAATACTGACCTCGGATGCTGAAGGGGACGTTCCGTTGGTTGAGGGCGGTTCTTCTGCCGCTGATGAATCCACGGGTCATCCTCCAATTTCTGAGAGGAGAAGAAAAATCAAGAATGACTCAGTGGGAGGCCCGTCCAAAAAGCGCAAAACTTCGGAGGGTAAAGAAACTGCTGTTGGAGCTTCCGGGTCAGGGCCGACCTCCTTCCCAACTACCTCGTTTCTCACCCCCTTCCTCTCTTATGAAGGTTCTACTCCAGCCACTCTTCCTCCTCCGATGTACAAACTCCGGCCTACACTAAGTCCTAAAGAGATTACGGAAGCGTGTGAGGCCGGAAGGTGGCAGCTAGCCGAACTTGCTGGAGTGCTTTCTTCAATCAGCGAGTTGGCTAGCAACGCCGATAAAGTTGAGGAATTGAGCGACGAATTGAAAGAACTCAAGCTTTCCTCGGAAAAGGACAAAGCCGCCGTGAAGTTAATGGAAGATCGTCTTCACAAGTCTAAGGAGTTTGGGGATCTCATCACTAAAGAGAATCTCAAACTCAAAGTCGATCTTAAAAATTTGGAAGGCAAAATGGCAGAGAAGGAGGAAGAACTCCGCAGCAGCCAGGATAAACATAAAGCTGATGCTGAGGAGTGGTCTCAAAGGGAGAAGAAGTTCCTTCTTGAGATAGAGGGACTGAAGGCTAGGAATGCGGAGTTCGAGGTGTCTAGTGAGGAGCTGTCTAAGTTGCGGGGAGAATTGGCTACAGCGAAAGCTGAGAGAGAAGAAGCTGTTGATATATGCAGCCGTGCTGTCGAAGAATCCTTCGGCCTAGCTATACGCCAAGTTTTCTACCGCAACCCCACTGCGAAACTTGACCTTTATGGAATGGATCCGTTCTATGAATTCCATGGGGGAAAGTTAGTCGCAGTGGTGGATGGTCGTCACGAAGATCCACCGATGTCCCTGTATGGTTTGCCTCCTCTTCCTGAGGGTCAAACCATGGGACCGGATTATGTTTTTCCTATGCCCGAAGTTCCCACTTCTGAGGAAAGGGCTGAGGCTCCTGGAGGTGAGACTCCTGCGGAGGTTCCAAAGGAAGGGGGTCAAGAGCCTTGTGCTGAGGAGGCGCAAAAAACTGAAGAACAGATTCCTCCTCTGTAATTTTGTTTTTATTTACATGTATAGTTGTGTACCGGGATCAACTCCGGATTTAAACTATTGTATGTAATTTCGTTTCAATGAATGAATTTTGGTTGAAGAAATTTGTCTTCATTGTTTCATGTATATATAAATCGTTACTAATCCGTTCAATGTAATTAATCTTAAGGCCGGATTGAAATAATAGCCTAGGAAGATTAAATAACAAATAAAATTTAGAACGGATAAATATATACATGTCCCCAAGTGCGTATTAAGAAGAAGGTGCCTGTCTTTGGGGCATGATCCTTAATTCTTTTGGGGAAAGATGGGTCGATCCGCTGTTTAGCAAAGTAGTGTAACAGGACGGATGACTGCTTTCTTACAGGAGATGATAATATTGTTCCAAGTTTAGGGAATTGCAAGGAAGTGGTGTTTGAGCCCTTTATCATAAGGATGATGATGGGAGTTTTTTCTGCACCAGGAGTTACGTCGTTGTATCACAGAATAGGTGACAAAGAGTATCCGTCCTGGGAGAATACCACTAGAAAGCGAAAGTGCGGACTGACTTTCGGAATTTTCCATCATAAAGATGATTATGAGTATTGATCATGCCAGGTGTTTTATCATTAAATCACTTCATAAGTGATTGAGATCATCCGTCTTGGGGATGTGTACAATACCAGGAACTACATCATCAGGTCGCATATTAGGTGATTGAGATCATCCGTCCTTTGGGTGTGTATTGCGCCAGGAGTTACATCGTCAGATCACAGCATGGGTGATTGAGATCATCCGTCCTGGGCAGGTACACCGCGTTAGGAGTTACATCGTCATATCACATAATGGGTGACTGAGGTTATCCGTTCTGGAAAAGTACACATCGTCAAGAGTTACATCGTCAGATCACAGATTAAGTGATTTAGATAATCCATCCTGGAGACATTTTTCAATCGTAGGAGTACGGATTGAGTGAATACTTTCATCGTAAGAATGGTGATGAGAATTGTTCATACCAGGAGTTACATCGTCGAATCACTTTATAGGTGATTGAGATCATCCGTCCTGGAATGATTCACACCAGGAGTTACACCATCGAATCACAAAATATGTGATTGAGATCATCCGTCCTGGTGTGATTAGTGGAGCTCTTCGTACCAGGAGTTACATCATCGAATCACTGAATAAGTGATTGAGATCATCCGTCCTGGTGTGATTATTGGAGTCCTTCGTACCAGGAGTTACATCATCGAATCACTGAATAAGTGATTGAGATCATCCGTCCTGATGAATTTTCCAATCAAGGGAATGCGGATTGAATTTCCAATTTTCGCTCCATCCGAAATCCGAGTCTTACCTACTAGCCCCCTAGCTGATGTGAGGAAGCAGTTGACTTGCTCATATGAGCTATATTGATCGTAGTACGTCTGGATTTCGGGTTTGTACCGAAGTGTAAATATCCGCTCTGGGAACCATGTTCCGTAGTGGCGAAATTTTAAGGGCGGATTCGACAATGGGAATATCAGAAGTTTATCGAATTTCGCAACCCTTGGTATTCGAGTAATGGTGGCCACGTTTCTAATGATTGGACATTTAATGCCTTAATTCACGTGGGCGCGCCATTATTGCGTTAAATGCGCATGTCTTAATAACCGTCACGTAGGGGCTTGTTGGGCCTAAAATTTGGATTTAGTAGGCCCATTTAGAAAGCTCTGTGACGAAACGATGGCATTTTCGCGCCTTGATGTACTAAACGACAATTTTGGTCCACTAAACGGGGAGTCGTTTGGGGGTAAACGACAGGTTATGTTTAGTGGGTATTTGAAAAATTTTGGTGCCCTGATATAGGCATATTTGGCAATCTCAGTTACCATTTCTCCTAATTCTCTTGACGAACTTCTGCAAAAGTTTCGAGAAGATTATCGTGTCTGCCTCTGTGAATCTTAATTCACTATCCTCATCCATCCTTAGGTAACCACTTTCTTTCCATACTTTGTGTCTTGTTTCAATTTCTGAAAATGTCTAGGAAAGGCGTTAGTTTTAGTGGTATCAGCCCTAGAGGAAGAGGAGGAAGGGCCTTCAATCAAAACCCCACAGTTCGTGGTGGGAGGATTCCAGTGGTCTTTCAATCGAAGCCACTAAGCTCAGAGAGGGAGGCGTCGCCGTATCAGAGGCGAAAGGCGATTATACCCTCTTCAGAATCCTCCTCTAGTGAGAGTGCTGAGAGCGGTGACCTGTATGTATCTGACGATGTGGATTTTTACCGCAGTGTAAAAGTTTTCACAATGGTGGTGAAGAAAGCGACTGGGAGGAAATCATCTGAAGGGGGATCTCCTTCTGAGAAATATATCTTGAAGACCCAGTCCGGCCTCTGCAATGTGGTTGCACACCGGATAGACTGGGTGAAATTCCAACAGAAACGCCCATTCAGCTGGGTGGCTGAGGAATTTCGTGAGACACAGTCCGTCCACGCTCGGGAGGATGAAGGGGAGCTGGAGCCGCGGTTTACCGTATGGAAGAAGGATAAATACAAATGGTGTTTTAAAGTATTTGCTCCTCTTCCATCAGTACGGATATGCCACACACCGGACGAGAGGTCCTTATACATGTATGATTTTCTATTTCTGAACTTGGGTGTGCGTTTCCCCTTGACAAAGTTTGAGATGGGAGTCCTGAGATTCTTGGACTGCGCCCCCTCGCAACTTCACCCTAATGGATGGGGATTGGTCCGCTCTCTTGAAGTGCTTGGGGAGCACTTCAACTTTAAACCGACGGTGGCCATGCTTTTTTACTTCACTCAAGTGGTCCGTCGTGCGAATAAGGAGAAAGGAGGAGTGAGTTTGATATCCCTCCGGACTATCTCCAAGATCGTTAACTTCGAGGCGTACACTGACTCCGCCAAAGTTGATGGGCGTTCATTCAAGTCTTATTTCACAAGGATTAGCGTCCATCCGAGTGAATCAATTTTTTGGTTGACTGAAGAAGGGATTCCAAAATTCCCAGTGACTTGGACGCACGAACATTTTTTGTTGACCTCCCAAGCGTACTATACCGAGGAGGACGAACTGAGCCCAACTTCAATCTCAGTTCTTTCGGCTCTGCAGTCCTATACAGCCTCACACCAATTTTTCTCCTGCAGGCGTTTGTTAGGACCAAAGTCTGCCCGCGAGGAGTATTTACGTAATTTCCCTGCCATTCTTCATGCGTTATTATGTCATTTCTTGAAACTGTTTCGTCTCTGATTGTGTCTTTTAATTGTGCAGGTGAAATTCAGAGCGAGTCACCAGAGATGAATAGACTAAAAGGTCTCAAGGCCGGAGAGACTTCCGTTGCGGCTGAAAATGACATTCAGGCAAAGCGGAACTCGAAGAAGGCTACTGCTGAGACGATAATATTAACTTCATCTGCTGGTGACGATATTCCTCTGGTCGAGGGCGGACCTGAGAAGGTGGTCGAGAAAAAGAAGAGGACCAAGCGTGATCCTTCGAAGGCCTCAGACCGTCAATCCTCGCCCAAAAAACCAAAAACTTCAAGAGGGGCTGCTGAGCCAGGGCCTGCTAAAGAAAAAAGAGCGGAAGAACCCACTCCGAATGCCCCCGGCAGTGTAATCACTTGTGGGGCGAAGCTAATAACGACCTACTTCACGCCCAAAGCCCCCTGCTCTCTTGAAGGTAATTCCGGTCTTGTTCAACATCCGGTGTACGAGGACTCTGTTACTGAGGGCGTTCCTGAATCCTCACCTAAGGTGAAGCCCTCGTTAAAGAACGAAGAACTGATCAGAGCTTGCGACGACGGACAGAAGCACTTGGCTGATTTATCCGAGCTCCTCAAGTCGGTTCGCGAGCTCACAGAAGAAAATGAGAGGCTCACCTCGGTGGTTGGCAAGGACAAGGCAATCATCCTCCAATTAGAAGGAAAATTAAAAACATCCGAAGAAGAAAATCAGAAGAAGGATGAAGAAATTGCCAAGTTGAAGAGTCTTGCCAAGGAGCTAGAGGGTCAAATTTCTGATCAGAAGAAAATCAATGCTGACCTCAATGCTCATCTCTGCACGGAGAAGGAACGCTCTTCAAAGCTGGAAAAGGGGTTGAAGGAGGCTAAGGTCGTCCATTCTCTGGGAGTGGATGATTGGACACGTAAGGAAAAGGAGCTGTTATCAAAGCTGGCGGATTCGAATGGCGAAGTCAAGACCCTGAAAGCAGACTTGGACGATGCTGTAAACATGTGTGACCAAGCAGTCAAGGAGGCTTTCGGGTTGGCAATTCGTCAGGTGTTATACCGGAATCCCAAGGTATCACTTAATTTGAACGGTATTGATCTGTTCTATGAGTTTCACCAAGGGAAACTGGTGGCCATCGTTGACAATCGTCAAGAGAGTCCGCCTAGAACACCTTATAAGTTTGCTCCCTTACCTAAAGGTCAATCAATGAGACCTTCCCTCTTGAAACCCTCGAGTACAGGATCGAGCTCTCGCACTGAAGGAGGCAAGATCGGAGACAAAGGCAAGGGGAAGGAGGGAGACTCAAGCCGGAAAGAGTAGCGCCTTTCTTGTTTGCTTTTTCGTTTTATTGATTTGAATTCGCTGTGTTCCGGGATCAGCTCCGGATTATTACACGAATTGTAATTCTTATTGAATCAATAAAAGAGTTTTTTACCTCCATTCTTGTTTAGTGAAAAACAACTTTAATAGAGGGATTGCATGTGTATTGTATTACCCCGGATTTAAGTAATGAAGATCGGATTGTAAAACAAAATCTCCATACCGGACATATACATGCGAAATGAATTTCATAATAAAACCACCGCTTGTGAGGGAACACATCAGTGCCTCAAGAACGGCTTAAGGGGAATGATTGTGAGATCGTTTTAGACGAGAGTTCATTCCTCAAATTATTCGTTAAACCGTTGATGTTGTCCCCCAGTTTCATTGGGTGATGATTCACTTTGAATAAACTCTGAGTAAAATTTTCTCGTAAGAGTTTTTAAGAGTGAGGATTTAGAATAGACATTCCTCCTCAAATATTTCCGACTGAGAGATTTCAGGTGAATATGCCTTAGATTGTGGCGTACCCGAGTGAATCGTTTGTGTCGGAGTTTACGAGTCAGGTCTCAATTGAAGAATTGATGACTCAGAACCATAAGCTATAAAACTTCCAAATAAAGAACTTCACGAGAGTATTAATTTGGAGTTCAGTATAACTTACTTGTTGTGTTTGGAGTTCGGTTTGATCCTACTGTCCATGTAATATTTGGCGTTCGGTTGAATCCTACTTGCCGTTCTTCAATTGGTCTTTGGTTTTATCCAATGACGATTCTTCGCCGACGTTCGGTTAATCCTACTAGTCGTACTCAGAGTTCGGTTTAATCCTACAATCCGAGCCTTCGATACGGGGTTCAGATCAGGGCTAATCCTGAACCTACTGCGCCCGTCACTTGGGGTTCAGCGTGGTTTTGAAGAAAAACCAGCTTACTGCGCCCAAGCCTTCGCATGGGGTTCGGTTTGTGGCCTTGAAGAAGGACCAGCCCTACAACCCATGTAGTCTTTGAATGGGGTTCGGTTTGTGGCCTTGAAGAAGGACCAGCCCTACAACCCATGTAGTCTTCGAATGGGGTTCGGTTTGTGGCCTTGAAGAAGGACCAGCCCTACAACCCATATCCTGAGGTTCGGTTTAATCCTACAACTCAGGTCTTCACCGACGTTCGGTTTAATCCTACTAGTCGTACTCAGAGTTCGGTTTAATCCTACAATCTGAGCCTTCACCGGTGTTCAGCCAAACTTACTAACCGTACCCAGAGTTCGGTTTAATCCTACAATCTGGGCCTTCAATGCATACACACTCGAGGAGTTACATCGTCAATTACAGAATGGGTAATTGAGATCATCCGTCCTGAGTATGTTCTTGTGCGTTGCGCATATTCGAGGAGTTACATCGTCAACTACAAAATAAGTAGCTGAGATCATCCGTCCTGAATATGCTTTTGTACACCGGATAAGCTGAAAATCACAGCATAAGAAAAACTCGAAAGAGTTAAATTGTTATGAGAGATTCTTATTAAATCAAAAATAAGAATTACAAGGAGAGCGTAGCTGTGAAAATAAATTCTCCAGTATTCAATCCGAGATAAGGATAGGAGAGTGTAGAAACAGCTAGCTATAGTAGATGCGCAAGTTTTGGGTGTTCCATTTGTTTCGGATTGGAGAGCCATCAAGGTTTTCAAGGCGATAAGAGCCTTTGCCAGTGACCTCGGATACCCTGTATGGGCCTTCCCAGTTTGGGGCTAGTTTGCCTTGATGGGCGAATTTATTCCCTATACTTGCTTTCCTCAAAACCAAATCTCCAACGTTGAAAGTCCTCGATTGGACTCGTTTGTTGTACCGGAGAGCAACTTTGGCTTTGATGGCTTGATCTCGGATGAAAGCGTCTTCTCTGAGTTCTTGTATGACATCCATTTCAGATGCCAAGTTTGCATTGTTGGTTTCTTCAGAGAAGTACTTAACCCTTGTGGAAGCAATTTGCAGTTCCACAGGTATCATTGCCTCGACCCCGTATGTTAGGCGATATGGGGATTCATTGGTGGATGAATGAGGCGTTGTCCGATATGCCCATAGGACATGACACAGCTGGTCTGTCCATCCGCCCTTGGCTTCACCAAGGCGCTTCTTTAGTCCCTTAAGCACCTCCCTGTTGGCCACTTCAGCTTGACCGTTAGTTTGGGGATGTTCGACGGATGAGAATATTTGGGTTATTCCTAACCCTTCAAGTAAATCAGTGAATTTTCTATCTGTGAACTGGGTGCCATTGTCTGTGACAATCCGTGCTGGGACCCCGAACCGTGTTATGATGTTTTCATACATGAAACGGCGAGTTCGGGCTGAAGTAATATGCACCACCGGCTCTGCTTCTATCCACTTAGTGAAATAATCGACCCCTACAATGAGATATTTGATGCCCCCAGGAGCAGTTGGAAAGGGGCCCAGAATATCCAATCCCCATTGATAGAAGGGCCATGGAACAGCGGATGTGAAGAGTTCTTCTGCCGGTGTGTGGTGTAGGTTAGAGAATTTTTGGCAAGCGTCGCATTTTTTGACGAAGTCAATGGAGTCTTGCTTCATTGTGGGCCACCAGTATCCAGCTCTGAGGATTTTTCGCATTAAGCTTCTTCCTCCGGCATGGTGTCCACTTTGTCCTCCATGCACTTCCTCCAATACACCTTGCACCTCATCCTCTTTGAGACAAATTAAATAGGGCACAGAGAGTGCCCTTCTGTAGAGATTACCATCAATCATAGTGAAATACGGTAATTCTCTCCTTAACCTCGTCTTTTCCTTCTCATCTGTGGGTAGCTGTCCATCAGCCAAATAACGGATGTAAGGAGCCATCCATGTATCTCCGTAAAGGGAGTCAGTCATTATGGCGTTTAGAGAAGGGAAAAGAGGGATGCTGGGCGACGTTAGCGTGCTTTGAACCAGAGTAGTAGTGCTACCCGGTCGTTTAGTGCTTGCTAACCTGGAGAGTATATCCGCTCTCGTATTCTCTTCACGTGGAACATGCTTGAACTCCACTTTGGAGAATTCCTCAGTCAACTCCTTGACACAGTTCAAGTATAATTGGAGTTGAGGTTCGCGAGCTTGATAATCTCCTAAGATCTGCGAAATCACCAGCTGTGAATCGCTGCAGAGTGTTGCCTCAGAAGCTCCGATGTCAATCGCAGCTCTTAGCCCGGCCAAGCAAGCTTCGTACTCAGCTTGGTTGTTGGATGTTTTGAAATTGAAACGAAGGGAGATCTCCAGGTGTACTCCGTCATCACTTTCGAGAACTACACCTGCTCCTGAGCCTCTTTGGTTTGATGAACCATCAACGTAAATGGTCCAATGGACTCGAGGGTAGTCTGGATCAGTCCCTGTCATTTCCACAATAAAGTCAGCCAGGACTTGAGCTTTAATAGCGCTGCGGGGTTCGTAGGATATATCAAACTCAGAGAGTTCAATAGACCATTTGATCATCCTCCCAGCGAGATCGGGCTTGATTAAGACAGAACGGAGTGGCAAATCCGTTCTCACTATGATTGGATGGGCGTGAAAGTACGGACGCAACCGTCGTGACGCCCAAACAACAGCGAGGGCAGCCTTTTCAATTTTTTGATACCGGATCTCAGCACCTTGCAAGGTCTTGCTAGTGAAATAGACCGGTCTTTGTCCATCAGGAGTTTCTTTTATCAAGGCAACGCCCAAAGCTTCATCTGAAATAGCCAAGTACAGAATGAGTGTGTCTTCGGGGTCAGGCTTTGTGAGAATGGGAGGTTTGGACAACACCTCCTTAAGCTCTTGGAAAGCTTTTTCTTGTTCCTGTCCCCACTCGAATTTCTTGGACTTTTTCAGTATTTTGTACAGAGGGAGCGACCTGTGAGCCATTTTCGGCATGAATCGTGCCAAAGCTGCTACCTTGCCATTCAGGGATTGGACTTCTTTGAGATTCTTAGGACTTTGCATGTCTAGAATCGTTTGGCACTTCCCTGGATTGGCTTCTATACCACGTTGAGTTAACATGAAACCCAAAAATTTCCCAGCAGGGACAGCAAATGTGCACTTCATTGGGTTCAGCCTCATGTTAAATTGTCTCAAACGGGTGAATACTTGGCGCAGGTCGTCAATATGATCGCCACCAACCGGTGTCTTTGCTATTATGTCGTCAATGTATACTTCAACAAGTTTGGTGTGCATACCTTCGAAAACCTTGTTGATCATGCGCTGATATGTCGCCCCAGCGTTTTTCAGGCCAAAGGGCATGACTGTATAGCAAAAGACACCACGATCATTTATGAAAGCTGTCTTCTCTTGATCCTCTTCGCACATCGGAATTTGGTTGTAACCAGAATAAGCGTCCATGAAGCTCAGGTATTGATAACCAGAGGAATCATCCACCATCCGATCTATATTAGGAAGAGGATAAGGATCTTTTGGACAGCAGCGGTTGAGGTCCACGTAATCAATGCACATTCTCCATTTACCATTGGATTTAGGGACCATCACCACATTCGAAAGCCAAGAGGAATATCGGATTTCCCTGATAAATCCGGCCTTCAGCAATTCCTCAGTTTGCTGGCAAGCTGCCTTCTGTTTCTCTGGGCCCAATCGTCTTTTCTTTTGGGCCACAGGTTTCGTCTCTGGATAGACGGAAAGTTTATGACAGCAGAATTCAGGGTCTATACCTGGCATATCGGCTGCAGTCCATGCAAAGAGGTCTTTAAACTCTTGTAAGAGAGCCAGCAGTCGCTGCTCTATTTCAGCATCTAGCTTGTCATTGATATGGGTGATCTTTTCTGGAGAATCTCCCAAGACAATGTCCCTGGAACTTCCATCCGGTGTGGGCTTTGATGGGTTGAACGGATCAATGTTCAAATCCGCTCTAGGATCCAGGTCGACAAGACTTACAGATCCAGCCGATGTTCCAGCATCATTAAGTTTCCTCTTTTTATTGGAGGCGTCCAGCTTTGTCATGTTGAGGCTAAGGTTGTAGCAGTACCTAGCCATCTCTTGATCACCCCGGATAGATGACACAGCATTATCCTTGTCAATGAACTTGATAAGGAGATGTGGGGTTGATACAACTGCCTCCATTGCATTCAGAGTAGGACGGCCTATGATGCCATTAAATGGTGATTTGACATCAATCACTAGCACCCGAGACTTAACCGTCCTGGCTCCTGGCTCGCCTTCAAACGAGATAAGGGTATCAAGATACCCTCTAGTTAATTGCTTTGCGCCATTGAAAGCTGTTAGTTCCTGCATGTAAGGCTGTAAGTCTGAGTCTTTAAAACCCATTCTTTCAAAGCAATTATAGAAAATAACATCGCAGGAACTTCCCTGGTCAACAAGGATTCTTCGGACGTCCTTGTTGGCGATCACAGCAGTGATGACTACAGCATCGTCACCACCAGGAACGGTTGGGCCAAAATCCTCGTCAGAGAAAGAGATTATGGGAGCCTCAATTCCTCCTCTGTAAGGGCGATTGTCTTTGACCTTCCCTTGCACAGATAGAATCATTCTGTGATGATTCTTACGGGCTGTAATTGAAGCTCCTCCTCCAGCGAACCCTCCAGCAATCATGTCAATGACTTCACGTCGGCCCTGACGTTGTTGCTGGGGCATGCTGTCTTTCTGTGCTGCATTATCGGTCATTACACCTTTTTGCTTCTCTGCAGCAGAGAACTTTCGAACCGGACTGGGATTGTTATCATCCCCATCGTCGGGATCTCTTTCTCTTTTCTCATTCCGTTCCGCCCTGTCAAAGGATTTTTCTTTGAACAGGTATTGCTTCAATTTGCCTTCTCTAATTAGCGTCTCAACCGCGTTCTTTAGAGCTTGGCATTCATCAGTGGAATGACCATTTTGTTCATGAAATTCACAGTACTTTCGTGAATTTCCTGGTCTTTTCATAGGGGCTGGTCTCCTGATGCCATATGTGCTGAAAACTGGCCATCCGACCTCTCTTAAAATCTGAGATGGTCTAGCAGATAACTGTGCATAGTGGCTGAAAGAATTGACATGCCTTTCTCGAGGTCGAGGAGGGCGGTTATCCACCTTAGGATTGGTGAATGGCCTCTCCATGCGTTCTGACCTCGTCTTCTCCTTACCCTTCTGGGTTTGGGGAGATGGTGTTGGTGGCTTTTTCTTTGCAGCCATTGCCTCCAAATGCATCTCTATGCTCACATACTTTGAGGCTTTTTTCCTGAACTCCTCAAAAGTTGTCGGGGGGCTCTTTGCTAATGAAAGAGCGAAAGCTGATCCTGGCTGCAATGCCTCAATCACGATATGCAGCTTGATAGATTCTGTGAGGTTAGGAACCAGGGCTGCTTCCTTATAAAACCTCTTCAGAAAATCTTTTAAGCCCTCTGTTTCACCTTGCTTAATCTGAGCCAAGGTGTGAGACGTCTTGGGTACGTCTCTGGAGATGACAAAGTGGGTTTCAAAGGCAGCTGCCATTTCCGTCCAAGAATCTATGGATCCAGAAGGCAGGCCTTTAAACCACCCGAGGGCTTCCTCAGACAATGTTCGAGGGAACATTCGGCACATCACGTCTTCATCAGCCCCCAAGTACATGGCTTCAAACACATAAGCATCAAGGTGCTTAGTTGGATCAGTTTCACCATTATACTTTCCGATGGAAAGTGGTTGAGTGGTTTGAAGGTGCTTGGGGATGCTGATGCCCATAAGTCTCCTTGAAAAAGGAACCTTAAGATTGTAAGACAATGGGGGTGCTGTTATTGAATCTCTCTTCCTTCGGGAAGCTGCATCCTCAGAATCGCGAATTTGTTCTCCCTCCTCAAAGGTTGGGATCTTTGAGTACTGAAGAGTGGTGGACTTTTCACCATCAGTTGTGTGGGGAGTGTTTCGCGTGCGAGATGACTCTTTATCCTCACTTTGCCTTTTTTCTCTTCGCAATTCAGCGAGTTCCCTCTGAAGTTGTTTGATCAACTCATCACGAGGATCAGGATCAGACACTGTTACTATCTTCTTTGAGTTGCCCCCATGAGAATCAAGGTTGAGTTTTCTGTAGGCATTAGGATTGGTTCTGCCTTCAGCTTGATTCTCGATGGAGTCTTGTGCTTCGCCTTGCATGGTAGATTACCTGCTCTGTCAAAGGATATGGGAATAACTTTATCGAGTCCCACTGGGCGTGCCAATGATCTGTCCTGGACCGGGGTCAAGAGATCCGATCTCAAGCCAGTCACGAATAGTATGTCAATACCGTATAAGATACCGGATGTATGTGTATCCGATGTGTGTATCCGTTATCCCTGAATGAGGAGAACGGATTGGGCGTCCTGGAGATCCTTCACACCGACCTAACGCGTTGAAGTGGGCGAATGGTGGTGTCACCTGCAAAGATTCTCCGACGCTCAAGTCAGTGATTATATTCCAAGTAAGGAATGTATTCAGAGAAGATTCAGTCGTAAAAGAGCTGAAGAAGAGATGAAGATCCCTAACTTCAATCATGAAGTTAGTTCATATACCTGATTGGCTCGATTAACGAGGACTCGTTGGTGGGGAACCACCAACTCCCATTAGCATTATTATATTGCGCACTTACCTGCATGATTGGGTCAAGTGGCTATTTTATATTGAGCATAGAGAATGTAGACTAGGATTAGGGAACAAGTTGACCATTCCCGTGAGCAGAATTTGGCTCGTAGTGCAGGGAATTATTGATCGATCCCTGTAGCAACAATCCTTGTCTTTTGCATAGTGACGTGTGTATTATCCGATGTCATGGTGTTATCCTGGATAACCGGTATAGGGAGAACGCCTGATATGGAATTACAGTCCGGATGTATACCGATGACACCGGTTACACGTAGATGTCTTATCAAAGACGTTGAAATATGTATAAAAGATCGGATACCGGTATTTAGACCGGATCAATATACATTTATCGTTTGTTTAAGTCAAAAAGACATTAACTAAGGAAGTGATATTATTATTAAGTATTTAAAATACATATTAAAAAAATTAATGAATAGAAAAACATATTAATTATATTAATTATATTTTGTATAGGTGTCGAATAAAGTTAAAATAGAGATTAAAAAAATGAAAGAAGTAATTAAAAAAAGAGGTCAAAGCTAAAGGATATGAAATACAATTTCATCCAACTTAAGAGACTTGCATGTAATTTATTTATTTATTGCAAAAATTTACCTAAATTCTAAAACCACTTAAAATATAGAGAGAGAAAGAATCTATCGTATAAGAAAAGCTCTCTCATGTGAGAATGAGATAAATATATCTTGGTCGTACAATCATACAATAAATGATTAAGATTAATTATGTAAATTTTTTAAAAAGTCATATGACCTATCAAGTAATCATATGACTTTTAAAATTTTTAATTTCAATCGTCTATATATGGTTATAGGACATATATATATATATATATATATATATATATATATATATATATATATATATATATATATATATATATATATATATATATATATAAAACTACGGAATTGGTTGCACATGATTTTTTCAATGATATGATTCTAAGATCGGGCCCCATTAATTATTAGTATGTCTTAAGTCTACCCTCATTTATTTTGCTTTCACTTTAAATCCCAATGAATATAATAATAATGTTGTACGATCATCTTTCTTTTGAAATGAGCGTAATTTTAATGTATTATTAAGAAAAAAAATACTATTGTTACTATCATATAACTTAATAGTAATTTTTTTATAATAATTTAGTGTGATTAAATGAGACATTTTTTAACATGTAAACTTTTAAAATGCTCTAGACATTAATGAAACTTACACGTCCAATCTTTCTTGTCTTTGACTTGTCTGCCAAAAATGTTATTGTTACCCACAGGTAAAACAAAAATGTGACCAGCGATCTAAAGATGACAAAGACACGTAAATAAATAAGTATTCATCAGTCTTAATCAGTAGAAAGCAAGGAAGAAAATTTACGGACGAAAGACCATGTACAGTTGAATTTGGATGAGAGGTACATGTCAGTGCATTAATTTGTTTAGTTTTTTAATAAAAATTATTTTGACTTAAGAAATAATAAATACTTACACTAAGCTATAAAAACTTACAAATTAACAATGAAAAGGTAGAACATTTTCATTTTCACATACGTTTAAGCTATTTTATTTTCTCTGAATATCCTACTAACTTGAGTGTCAAGGTGTCCTTGCAGATGACACTCTCTTTCGCCCCAACAATGAGTGGTTCCGATTTCATGTCTCCCTCCTTTTTCTCTCTAACCGAATTGGCTTGTTCATGGAGGGGGTTTCCGTTTTCATTTTTATGATATTTTGGAGCTTGATGATGGTCCATGAGGTCGTCAGTATCGATGATTAGCTAATGAGTCATTGGGCCGATGTTGTTAGGCCATGGAACAAGGTTGGAAAACCGTCAAGGCGTTATAGAATTGGAATCGATTGTCGGAAGTGTAAAAGGTAAACCTCGAGAACCTTGAAAATAACATTTAAGTTATTTCAACAGATTAAATTGCGGGTTAGAAAATTAGAATGTTAAACCCCTTTTTTTTAAACCCTTAATTGTAGAGTTTCGACAAATTTAGTGAATTGAGGCATTGGACCAGTAACCTCGAAAACATGGAGTCAATGTAAGGGGTTGTATAAGTTAAGATTAATGTAGAAAATTATTTACACTATTGGGCGTATAAGAAAATGGTAAATCATAGTCGTTGTTAGTAGATTTGAGTAATTTTAATGATTTTATGATGTGTGATTAAAGAATGATGATGAATTAAACTAATAATAGAACGATTGAATCTTAAATAGGAATAATGGTGGGTTATGATTGATGTAAAACGTAAGTGGTTATGGACATTGAGAAGCTATACGGTAGTTACGTTGGATAACTTAATTTTGGGAAAGTAATACGAGGTAGTATAAATATATAAGTATGTGGATAGCAGACCATAATATAAATGGTGAACCCAAGTTGGTTTATATACATGTATATATATATATATATATATATATATATATATATATATATATATATATGTGTGTGTGTGTGTGTGTGTGTGTGTGTGTGTGTGTGTGTGTGTGTGTGTGTGTGTGATCGATAGAATGAAGCATGATGGGTTGTGATTGCAAATATGTGAATCATATTAATGTAAGAATGAAATTATGTGAATTGATATTGATTTAAAATTATGGCGTATGGGTTCGATAAGGAATTTTGATGTTGATGAAATTTATAGTATAATTATATGTAATAATGAGATAAAATGATGGGGTGATGATGAAATGAAAAGATTGATAATTTTTAAAGTATATGACTTATGATAATTATTAGGTGATGTGTATGCAATGAATTTGTGTAGAGATTTATGATGATTATGTTTAATGTGCCTTAGTGGCAGTGTAGAATTAATTAAGAATGTATAATTTAGGCTGGGTCTATATGGTCGCCCTTATGTTGAAATGTGTGCCAAGTCTGTATGGCCGCCCTTTTCATTTAAAATAAGGCCTTTATGCTAATTGCCAAAAGGAAGAGAATTTGAAATGAATATATGTGATTATATGGTTAGGGATGGCTGAGGGTATATTTCGCTCCTCGGTTTTGGCTCCTGTTGTCATGTAGGATCCAGTTGAGCTACCCAGTGGTCGAGTAGGATCTAATGGTCAAGGTGGAGAGCTAAGTAAGGCTCGGTGGACTAAGTCAGTTTCACGGGGTGTCAAGTAGGACCCCTAGTTAGAAGCTGATCCTTTTAGTAACCAGATACTAGAAAGTCTTATTATATTGTTTGAGAGTCAGTTGTGTACTCTATGATTATAATTGATGTGGTGATAGAAATTAAATGTAATAAAATGAGAAATGTGCATTGTATGTGAATTGTAGAATTATATTACCATAATGAATCACATGTTGATAAAGTGAAATGATGACAATTGTGGATAAGTGATCTGTCCTGAACCGGGGTCAAGAGATCCAGTGTCGGGTCAGTCACAAATAGTGAAATGATTACGTCTCTGAAGACCGGTTATATGAGTATCCGGTTTACGTATCTGATGTCTCTGTATGATGAGAGCGGATTGGCCGTCTTGGAGATCCTTCACACCGTCCTTACGCGTTGATGTGGGCGAAAGGTGGTGTCACCTGCAAAGATTCTCCGACGCTCAAGTCAGTGATAATATTCCAAGTGAGGAATATATTTCAGAAAGTAATTGTAAGTTGAAAAATAGTCGAAGATCCCTCTCTTCATTGATGAAGAAAGTTCATATACCTGATTGGCTTGATATTCGAGGATTCATTAGTAGGGAACCACTAACCTCCAATAACGTTGTAAATTATTATTTTATTACGCACTTGCCAGTATGATTGGGTTAAGTGGCTATTTTATATTGAGCATATAGAGTGTAGACTGGATTTAGGGGACAAGTTGATCATTCCCGTGAGCAGAATTTGGCTCGTAGTGTGGGGGAATTATTGATCGGTCCCTGTAACATTGCCCTTTGTCTTCTGTATGGTGACGTGTATTTTATCCGGTATCATGGTGTTATCCTGAACAACCGGTATAGGGAGAACGCCTGATACGGAATTAGAGTCCGGATGTATACCGATGACACCGGTTGCACATTAGCAAACTGTCAAAGACGTTGAAATATATCTTGTAGAACGGATACCGGTATCGAGGCCGGATCATATGTCCCCTAGCTTGTGTGAGGGATTGTGTAGTTGTTCACATAAGCTATTTAATCCTGCGAGAGGTCTAGATGCCAGTATGCTTATGCGAAAAATGTTTTCTTACACATGTATTATTATATCGTGAAGAACCGTTCTTTAAATGAACGTTCCGATGTCATGATGTTGTTGCAAAGGATTCAGACAAAGATTCGTTGTGTGGGAATTTCAAAAGTTTGTTGAAACTGATGACTCTTGAAATTCGAGTAACGGCTGTAAAGTATAAATTGTGTCGCATGATTAGGCATTAAATGTTTTTAATCATGTGCGCGAGCAATTATTGCGTCTGAGGTGTATATCTCAGTAACCGTCGCTTAGGTCTTAATGGGCTTACAACTTCTGGGCCCAATGGAGAGGCCTTTTGGCAAATTGACGTTGTTTTGGCCCATGAATTTGGGACGACTGTGTCGTTTGACTTGTAAACCGACGTGTTTAGTCATGGACGACACAACCCTAAGAGTTGGTAACTTGAACCTCTTCAATTCTTATAAAAGAAGCACTTAGTGGGTTCTGGGAACCACTTACTTTTGATTCCTTAACAAAACTCTACAGAAATTTTGTAAGGACGCTTGCCGCTTGTTTTGCGAAGCTTTCTCAGTCTTCATCTTCCTTATCATCTGAGGTAACCATTTTCTTTCCTCTGTTATTTTCGTCTTCTTTTGCTCTGCTGTTTTTGCTTGAAAAGAATGTATCTTAAGAGGGGGAGATTAACTTCTCGCAACCCTAATTATCGTGGGGGAAGAATCACTGTGAATCTTTCGAGGGCTGAGTCATGTCGCTCAGAAAGGGGATCTTACTCACAGTGAAGAGTGACTTTTCCCTTCTCAGAGTCGTCCTCTGATTGTAGTTGCTCTTCAAAAAGTGAGATGAGTAATGATTGTTACCCCTCTGACGATGTGACTTTTTATCGTAGAGTGGAGATTTTTGTCCACGCGACTCAAACGATGACTGGAGAAGGAACCTCTGGAGACCAAACTGTTCTGAAAACAGCAAAAGGTCTGTACAGCGTAGTTGCCTCTCGGCTAAACTGGGAAGAACTCCAGGCTAAGTGGCCCTTCTGCTGGGTAGCTGATGAGTTTAAAAACTTAGCTTCCCATCACGTGAATGAGGATGAATCTCAGATCCAGCCAAGGTTTACAGTTCACGCAGAAAAGAAAATGAAAAAATGGTTCAGGGTGTTTGCACCGCTCCCTATAGAACGGATATGCCACGTTGTCCCAGACGAGCGTTCGGTATACATGCACGATTTTGTATTCCATTATCTCGGAGTTCGTTTTCCCCTATCCGAGTTTCAGATGAGTGTATTAAGGTTCTTAAATTGCGCACCTTCTCAACTTCATCCCAACGGATGAGGATTAATCCGTTCTTTGGAAGTATTGGGTGACTACTTCAATTTCACACCCACCGTGGCGATGCTATTCTACTACACTCAGGTAGTCTGAAGGGCTAACAAGCAAGGCGGTGTAGGTCTAGTCACACTCCAGACTCTATGTTCATTTGTGAACTTTGAATCTTATACTGATTCGGCTAAGGTTGACGGGAAGTCTTTCAAGTCTTTCTTTACCCGAATTTCAATTAAAAAGAACAAGCCCGTCTTCTGGAAAAATGAAAAGGGTCTTAACAAATTTCCTCTAAGCTGGACCCATGGGCACTTTCTTCTGACCTCTTCAGTGTACTATACTCATCAATCCTAGCTGTCTACTAAAACGGTGACGGTGCTCTTCGCCCTCGAAGCATATTTTACACGCTTTAAAGCATTTTTGTGTAGACGTCTTTTAAGTAGTTCGAGCGAAGTTCGGGATGAATATCTACGTAATTCCTATTTTATTCCTTTTTTCCTCCTTTGTTGATTGTATTGAGCATTTCCTTATTGCTAATACGTTTTATTTATGTATGCAGGTGAAATAGAACAAAAATCTTCAGAGATGAAAAAGTTGAAAATCTTGAAGGCAGGAGAGCAATCAGTACCTGGTGAGAATGAAATCCTGCCAAAGGAGAATTCTAAGAAAGATCGGCCTGAATTGATTATTCTGACCTCGGATGTAGAAGGAGAGATCCCACTGGTGGAAGGAAGTGCAGTTGGTGCCAATGTGGATCATCCCAGAATAACAGAGAAGAGGAAGAAGATTAAGAATGACCCCTCAAAAGTGAAAAAGCATAAACCTTCCACGAGTCCGGAAGGAGCAAGGACCTCCAAAGGAAAAGCTATAGAGACCTCGGATACAACTAGAGTTACATCCGGACTCTATAAAGGTATTCTTTCTGGGGTCTTTGGATCAAGTCTGACCTCCTATCCAACTTCTTCGTTCCTCACTCCTTTCCTCTCATACCGGGGGCCAACTCCAGCGATCCTCCCTCAGCCTCTATATGAACTTCGGCCCATACTTGAACCTAAAGAAATCAAAGAATCGTGTGAGGCCGGGAAGTGGCAGCTAGCAGAACTTACGGGAATGCTTAATTCGCTCAGCTTGTTAGCTGATAATGCCACTGAGGTTGATAAGATGGGTGATAAGGTAAAACAGCTCAACCTCTCGGTGGAGAAGGATAAAGCTGCCCTAAAACTAGCTAAAGATCGCCTCACCAAGTCTAAAGAGTTCGGAGATCTTATGAGCAAGGAAAATCTCAAGCTCAAAACCATGCTTAAAGACTTGGAGGGCAAACTGGCAGAGAAGGAGGAGATGCTTGGTAAATCACAAGAAGAACTCCGTAGCAGTCAAGCTAAACAAGATAATCTTGAAGATAAAAGCAAAGCTGCTGCGGAGGACTATTTTAAACAAGCAGAGGAGTGGTCCCAAAAGGAGAAGAAGTTCCTCCTTGAGATTGAGGGACTAAAGGCTGGGAGTACGGAATCTCAGGGATCGGGTGGAGAATTTCTGAGGTTGCGGGAAGAATTGACTGTGGCTAAAGCTGAGGCGCAGGAAGCTATTGATATATGCACCCAAGCAGTTGAAGAATCTTTCGGCCTAGCTATACGCCAAGTTTTCTACCGTAACCCCACTGTGTCACTTAACCTCTATGGTATGGATCCATTCTATGAATTCCATGGAGGGAGGTTAGTCGTAGTGGTTGATGGTCGACATGAAGATCCTTCAGAGTCCTTGTACGGTTTGCCCCCTCTTCCTGAGGGTCAAAGTATGGGCCTGGATTTTGTTATTCCTATGCCTGAGGTCGCCTCTTCTACAGGAGGTGCGAAGGCTCCAGAAGAGAAGACTCTAGAGGAAATCCCAAAGGAAGGGACACAAGAACTTGGAGAAGGGGAAGGACAGAAAGAGACTAAAGAGCAAGTTTCCCCTCCGTAGTCCTGTTATTTTTTATATGTAAAGTTGTGTTCCGGGATCAACTCCGGTATTACATGTAATCTTGGTTTTCATGAATGAATAAAATTCCCTTCAGCAATTTGTCTTCAATACTTCATGAAGAATTGTATAACTTAGATGTATATATCATTTCAGTAATCGATAATCCGTTCTGTATGGCTAACATCGAGGTCGGATTGAAATGATTACCTCGGAAAATTAGATCATATAAGATAGATAAATTTAGAACAGAGAGATATATACATGAATATTGTCCCCAAGTACAAGTGTGCTAAGGAATAGGCACCTGTCATAGGGCATCATCCTTAATTCTTTTGGGGAGAAAAGGAGTTGATCCGTTGTTCACAGAAGTGGTGTCACAGGGCGGATGACTAGTATTAATTCGTATTATTCTCATTGGAGAGAAAAACATCGTCCAATGTGAGAGTATTGTTCCGAGCTTGGGGAACTGCAAAGATACATAAAGATGATGGTTATGTATTCCATCATAAGGATGATGATGGGAATTTTCCATGCCAGGAGTTACATCGTCAAATCATAAATTAGATGATTGAGATCATCCGTCCTGGGCAAGTATACCATGCCAGGAGTTACATCATCATATCACAGAATAGGTGATTGAGATCATCCGTCCTGGGGAAGTATATCTCAATTATAAGAGTACAGATTGAGCCTTCAAAACCTTCCATCATAAGGATGATGATGGGAATTGTCCACGCCAGGAGTTACATCATCAAATCACAGATTAGGTGATTGAGATCATCCGTCCTGGGGAAATAGATCTCAATCGTAAGAGTACTGATTGAGTTTTTGATTTTGTTATCAAATTCGGTATCGAGACAGGATCGTCACTCTACTTGCCCCCTAGCTTGTGTTAGGGACTAGTAAAGTGGCTCATATAAGCTATGTCGTCTGTAATAAGTCTAGATGCCGGATGATATATATCGTTTATAAAAGACATTACGTTGTCACGTAAATATCCGTTCTTGGAACGAAGGTTCCGTTGTTGTAGCGCTCCTTAGGACGGATTCGTACAAAAAGTTTTTTATGTGGGAATCCCAGAAGTTATTGAAACTTGCAACCCTTGGTATTCGAGTAACAATTGCAATGTTTCTCATGATTGGACATTTAATGCCTTTAATCACGTGGGTGAGCCATTATTGCTTTAAATGTGCATGTCTTTATAACCGTCACTCAAGAGCTTTATGGGCCTGAAATTTAAATTCTGAGGCCCATTTGAGAGGTCTTTTAACGAATCAACGTTGATTTCGTGCCTTAGGGTTTAAACGACAGCCTTGTATTTACCAAAAAGGTGTCGTTTGGTGGTAAACGACGTAACCTTCGACCCGTAATTGAGTCTGTTGACCTCTTATAAAAGGAAAACTTAGTGAATTCAGAAATCACTCAATCTTGCTTCCTTGACAAAACTCTGCAAAAATTTTGAGAAGATATTTCTGTTTGCCCCTGTGAAATTTGATTCACCATCTTCCTTCATTCTTAGGTAACCTTTCCTTCGTCTTCTCGTATTTTCTTCTAGTTTTTCTAAATGTCTAGGAGAGGTTTCGGTGGCTCGAGCCACGTTGGCCCAAGGGAAGAGGAGGAAGAGCTTTGTCTCGAATTTCCTCAAGTCATGGTGGGAGGATCCCTGTGACCTTCCAGTCAAATCCACTTCATTCAGAGAGGGAGGCGTCGCCCTACTCAAGGCGAAGGGTGATAATACCTTCTTCAGAATCCTCTTCTAGTGAGAGTGAGGAGAGCACTGATTTATACCTCTCTGATGATGTGAGTTTTTATCGCAGCGTGAAGGCGTTTAAATTAGCTGTAAAGAAGATGACTGGAGAGAGCACCTCTGGCAATGGGGCACCATCTCAGCAATATATCGTAAAGACAGCTTCTGGACTGTGCAATGTAGTTGCACACCGGATTGATTGGGTTCAGTTCCAATAGAAGCGTCCATATAGCTGGGTTGCTGATGAATTTCATGACACACCGTCCATCCATGCCAGGAAGGACGGAGCAAGGTTGGAGCCTCACTTCACCGTCTTTAAAAAGGAAAAATATAAGGAGCGTTTTATGGTGTTGGCTCCACTTCCATCAGAACGGATATGTCATACTCCGGATGAAAGGTTAATATACATGTATGACTTCCTCTTTCTGAATTTAGGTGTGCGCCTTCCCTTAACAAAATTTCAGATGAGGGTTTTGAGGTTTTTGGACTGCGCCCCCTCTCAGCTTCACCCCAACGGATGGGGGTTGATCCGTTCTTTAGAAGTGCTTGGGGAGCACTTCAACTTTACGCCAACGGTCGCTATGCTATTTTATTTCACACAGGTGGTCCGTCGAGCAAACAGGGAGAAGGGAGGAGTAAGCTTGATAACCCTCTGGACTCATTCCAAGATCGTCAACTTTGAGTCCTACACCGACTCCGCCAAAGTTGATGAGCGTTCCTTCAAATCTTATTTCACTAGGATCTGAGTTAAACCTGACGATCCTATTTTTTGGCTGAATAAAGATGGGATTCAAGAATTTCCCGTGGCCTGGACACATGAGCATTTTCTGTTAACCTCCCAGGCCTATTATACCGATGAAGATGAATTAACCCCAGCTTCGGTCTCCGTTCTTTCTGCTCTACAATCATATACCGCCTCGCATAAATTTTTCTCCTGCAGGCGTTTGCTAGGGTCGAAAACTACACACGAGGAATATTTACGTAATTTCCTGTCATTTTTCATGCTCTTTCTTTTTATGTCTTGAAATCTTCTATTACTGATGGTCTTCTTATCTAATTATACAGTTGAAATCGAGGCTGAGTCGTCAGAGATGGAGAAGTTAAAGGGGCTCAAAGCTGGAGGGAAATCCGTTACGGCTGAAAACAATATTCAGGAAAAATGGAATTCCAAGAAGGCTACCATTGAGACCATCATCCTGACTTCATCCGCTGGTGATGACATTTCTTTATTGGAGGGTGGATCTGAAAAACTGACCTTCAGTGTTGAGGGCAAGAAGGCTGGGGAGAAAAGGAAAAAAGCAAAAAATGACTCCGCCGAGCAAACGGGGTCTCAACCTTCCCCTAAAAAACCAAAAACTTCCAAGGAGCAGCTGATTTGGAGGCTTCTAAAGGAAATAAGGCAGAAGGGACCACATCGGATGTCCCAAGTACAGTCGCTACCTCTGGCGCCAATCAAATAACTAACTATTTTGCGCCCAAGGTCTCCTGCCCACCTCCAGCCAACTCCAATCTTGCCCCATACTTAGTGTATGAGGGTCCAGTTCCTGAATGTATCCCCGATTCTCCGTATAAGCTGAAGACTTTAGAGCCTGGAGAAGTAACTCAATCTTGTGACGCCAGACAATGGCGACTGGATGAACTGTCCGGTCTTTTGAGGTCGGTTCGCAGGCTGTCAGAAGATAACGAAAGACTTGGCAAGTTGTCGGGCAAGGTTAACGACCTTACCATTGCCTCGGCAAAGGACAGAGCGATATTCTTCGCTTGGAAAGTCGGTTGAATGCTTCCAAGGAAGAAGGGTACCAGAAAGACGAAGAAATCTCCAGGTTGAAATATCTTGTTAACGAGCTGGAGGCCCAAGTGCTTGATCAGAAGAAAATCAATTTCGACCTCCATGCCAGCCTCTGTATGGAGAAGGAGCATTCTAATAAGTTGGGAGAGGAATTAAAGGCACATAAGGTCGTTTACTCCCAAAGAGCTGAAGACTGGGCTTGTAGGGAAAAGAAGCTGCTCTGGAAATTGAGAACTTAAAGCTGGCAAGTTCAAATGACGTCGCTATCGCTCTGAAAGTGGATTTGACTGCTGCCAACGCTCGAGCAAAAGAGGCTGTGGACATTTGCATCCAAGCAGTCGAGAAATCTTTTGGGTTGGCTGTTCGTCAGATTCAATACCGGAATCCCAAAGTGGAGCTTAATTTGAACGGTATTGATCTATTCTATGAGTTTCATGGAGGGAGACTCGTAGCTGTTGTTAACGACCGTCAGGAGGAACCGCCAAATACTGAGTACCAGCTAGCTCCTCTTCCCGAAGACCAGTCAATGGGGCTTTCTCTCCCGACCCCTATTCCTAAGCGAACCAACAACGAAGGAACCACTCCTGGTGATGGGGGGAGCGAGGCCGGAGGTAAAGGTAAAGGAAAGGGCGGAGAAACAAGTCAACAGAGATAGTGCCTTCCTTGTCTTATAGCTTTTATTGAATTAAATCCGCTGTGTTCCGGGATCAGCTCCGGATTATTGAATCAATCTACTTATGTAACTCAGGATTTAATCAATAAAATGACAACTTCCTTTATAAGTCTGTTTGTTGAAAATAACTTCGATAGAACCATTGTATGTATAATGATCCAATCCGGATTTAGATGCGTAAATATTAAATCGGATAACAACAAACAAGTTCTGTCCCCATGTATGGACACTTTAATAACTAAAGGCTCGGTTTGATAAAAAAGATAGAATATCTTTTGTTGTATTTGATATTGTAGTGTGACGAAGTCGTTTACTTAAATCACACGAGTCCGGTAAAAGGTGTACCTTAATCTTTGATGATTAGGCTTTCAATTATAAGTACCATAATGGGGTCTGCCGGAAACATATTGTCATCATGAGATCGGCTTGCAGGGTTAATCTTGAGGGGTGGTAATTGTGACACGTTTACTAAGTGTTCAATCCTCGAACTCGTCAGCCATTTGATACTGTCCCCAAGCATTATTGGGTGATCAGTTCCGAGTGAACATTTGACTCTGAATGAATTATTCCGAGTAAATGTTCGACTCTGAGCAAGTGACTCCGAGTGAGGTTGGTTCTGGCTAAGTCACCTGAGAAATTCCATTACCCCCCGTGTTGCTCAGTAAAAGCATGTACGTTTTATCTGAGACTTATTTTATGTCAAGGACGGGTACTTTGTCTTGAACAAATTCCGAGTGATACTTTCGAGTGGAAGTTGTTCTGAGTGAGAACTCTGAGTGGGAGTTCTTCTGAGTGAGAACTCTGAGTGGGAGTTCTTCTGATCGAGAGCTCCGAATGGAAGCTCTCAGATTAATTCTTTATGAGTAAAGAGTTCTAATTGAACCTTCCTGGGTGGAAGGTTCCGAGTGATCCTTCAGCCGCACTCGGTTTGATTGTACTTACGACACTCGGAGTTCAGTTTGGTCTTACAATCCGAGTTTTCATCCAGGCTCGAATTTTCAGAGTACAAATTTTCCTGAGTGGAATATTTCTGAGTGGGCTACTTCAGGGGAAGTATTCTTGGTCAGAAGAAGGTTCTAACTTTGAATGAATACGTTTCGGGTTAAAATATTCTTGAGTAAATAATTGCTGATTGAAACTTCGAAGTGAAATATTTTCGACTTAAAGAATTCATGAGTCGGACACTAAATTTGGAGTGTTTCCGAGTAAAGAATTCTAAAAAAAAGTATTTTTGAGCAAAGTCAACGAGAATGATGATTGATTCTTCGCGAGTCAGATTTCAATGAAATATTGCCGACTGAAGGATTTTAAGAGTCTACCTCCAAAGTTGAATAATCTCCGAGTAAGGAATTCCAAGGGAAAGCATTTCCGAGTAGGGAATTCCTAGGGGAAGTACTTTTCAGTGATTTTGAATAATCCCCGAGTGTGACACTTCAGTATGGGATTTCACTGAGTGAAGCATTTCTGAGCGGGATATGACCGAGTAAAATATCTCTGATTCCCGCGTGGCATGGCACGGAATGGAGAATTTCTGAATAGGAAAAACCCCGAGTGAATAGGATATCACCGAGTGAAATATCTCCAACTCCTGCATGGGTGAATTATTCCTGATTGCAACTTCAAAGAGATAATAAGGATTCCTGAGTCGGGTTTTGATAAAACATTACCGACTGGAGAATTCATGACCCGAACTTTGAAGTTAAAATATTTCCAAATAAGGAATTTAAAGAGAAAGTATTACCGATTGAAGAATTTCCAGGAGAAGTGCTTCTGGGAAATTTAGAGTTCAGTGTAACTTACTTGCTGTATATGGAGTTCGGTTCGATCCTACAGTCCAAGTTTTTCATTGGGGTTCGGTTTTGATCCTACAACCCATGTCTTTCTTGGCGTTCGGTTTAATCCTACTAACCGTTCTTTAGTCGGTGTTAGGTTTTACCCATTCACCGTTCTTCACCGACGTTCGGCCAAACCTACTAGTCGTACTCAGAGTTCGGTTCAATCCTACAATCCGAGTCTTCAACACAGGGTTTGGATCAGGGCTAATCCTGAACCTACTGCGCCCGTTACTCGGGGTTCAGCATGGTCTTGAAGAAGAACCAGCTTACTGCACCCAAGCCTTCTCCGGTGTTCGGCCATACCTACTAACCGTACTTGGAGTTCGGTTTAATCCTACAACCCAAGCCTTCAATGGTTTTCAGCCAAACTTACTAACCGTACCCAGAGTTCAGTTTAATCCTACAATCTGGGCCTTCGAATAGGGTTCGGTACAACCTTATGAAAAGGTCTGATCCTACTGCGCCCTTTTCCTGGGATTCGGTATGGTTTTTACAAGAGGACCAATCCTACTGTGCCCAGGTCTTCAATTATTCACACATATTCGAGGAGTTACATCGTCAACTACAGAATAGGTAGTTAAGATCATCTGTCCTGAATATGTTTGTACACGCCGGATAGACTGAAAATCACAGCATAAGAAAAACTCGAAAGAGTTAAGTTGGTGTATGAGATTCTTATTGAACAAAAATAAGAATTACAATAAAAGTGTAGCTGGGATCATGATATAAAGATTCCTCTGTTGCATAATCTCAAGTGAGGAGAGAAGAGTTTGTATCATTCTAGCAGCTAGCTGTAATAAATGCGCAAGTTCTGGGTATTCCACTTGTTTCGGACTGGAGTGCCATCAAGGTTTTCAAGGCGGTAAGAGCCTTTGCCAGCAATTTCGGATACCCTGTATGGGCCTTCCCAGTTTGGGGCTAGTTTGCCTTGATGAGCAAATTTGTTTCCCACACTTGCTTTCCTCAAAAGCAAATCTCCGACATTGAAAGCCCTTGATTGGACTCGTTTGTTGTACCGAAGGGTAACTTTGGCTTTGATGGCCTGATCTCTAATGAATACGTCTTCTCTAAGTTCTTGTATGACATCCATTTCTGATGCCAAGTTAATGTTATTACTTTCTTTAGAGAAGTACTTGACCCTGGCAGAAGCAATTTGCAGTTCTACAGGTATCATTGCCTCCACCCCATAGGTCAGGCGATATGGGGATTCATTGGTGGAAGAATGAGGCGTTGTTCGATATGCCCAAAGGACATGGTACAACTGGTCTGTCCATCTGCCTTTTACTTCACCAAGACGTTTCTTCAATCCTTTCAGCACCTCCCTGTTGGCCACTTCAGCTTGGCCGTTGGTTTGGGGATGTTCGACGGAGGAAAATATCTGGGTTATTCCTAACCCTTCAAGTAAATCCGTAATTTTCCTATCCGTGAATTGGGTGCCATTGTCTGTGACAACCCGTGCTGGGACTCCGAATCGTGTTATAATGTTTTCATACATAAAACAACGAGTCTGGGCTGAAGTAATATGCACCACCGGCTCTGCCTCAATCCACTTAGTCAAATAATCGACCCCTACAATGAGATATTTGATGCCCCCAGGAGCAGATGGGAAAGGCCCAAAATATCCAATCCTTATTGGTAGAACGGCCATGGAACAGCGGATGTGAAGAGTTCTTCTGCCGGTGTGTGGTGAAGGTTAGAAAATTTTTGGCAAGCATCGTATTTCTTGATAAAGTCAATGGAGTCTTGCTTCATTGTGAGCCACCAATATCCCGCTCTGAGGATTTTTCTCATCAGACTTCTTCCTCCGGTGTGGTGTCCACATTGTCCTTCGTGCATTTCTTCCATTACTCCATGTACCTCATTCTCTCTCAGACAGATTAAGTAAGGTACTGAGAGTGCCCTTCTGTAGAGGTTACCGTCTATCATAGTGAAGTATGGCAGTTCCCTCCTTATTCTCTTCTTTTCCTTCTCATCAGTAGGCAACTGCCCATTGGCCAAATAACGGATGTAGGGGGCCATCCATGTGTCACCATAAAGGGAATTGGTCATTATGGCATTTAGAGAAGGGAAAAGAGGAATGATGGGCGATGTCAGTGTGCTCTGGACTAACGTTGTGGTGCTGCCTGGCCTTTTGGTGCTTGCCAATCTGGAGAGTATATCCGCTCTTGTATTCTCTTCGCGTGGAACATGTTTAAATTCCATTTTTGAGAATTTCTCTCTCAACTCCTTGACACAGTTTAAGTACAATTGGAGTTGGGGCTCACGGGCTTGATAATCCCCCAGGATCTATGAAATCACGAGTTGTGAATCACTGCAGAGCGTTTCCTCAGAAGCTCCGATGTCAATCGCGGCTCGAAGTCCAGCCAAGCAACCTTCGTATTCAGCTTGGTTGTTGGAAGTTTTGAAATTAAAATGAAGGGAGATCTCCAAGTGTACTCCGTCGTCACTTTCAAGAATTACACCTGCACCAGAGCCCTTTTGATTCGATGAACCATTAACATAGATGGTCCAATGAACACGAGGTGTGTCTGGATCGATCCCTGTCATTTCCACAATGAAATCGACCAGGACCTGAGCTTTAATAGCGCCTCGAGGTTCATAGGATATATCAAACTCTGAGAGTTCAATGGACCATTTGATCATCCTACCAGCGAGGTCAGGCTTGATTAACACAGAGCGGAGTGGTAGATCCGTCCTTACCATGATTGGATGGGCATAGAAATATGGACGTAACCGTCGAGATGCCCAAACAACAGCGAGGGTGGCCTTTTCAATTTTTTGATACATGATCTCAGCACCTTATAATGTTTTGCTGGTGAAGTAGACCGGCCTCTGTCCATCAGGAGTTTCTTTTACTAAGGCTACGCCCAAAGCTTTATCTGAAATAGCCAAGTATAGGATGAGCGTGTCCTCGAGGTCAGGTTTCGTTAGAATAAGAGGTTTGGAAAATACCTCTTTAAGCTCTTGAAATGCTTGTTCTTGTTCCTGTCCCCACTCAAACTTCTTGGACTTCTTCAGCACTTTATACAGAGGAAGTAATCTGTGAGCCATTTTTGGCATGAACCGTGCCAAGGCTGCTACTTTGCCATTCAGGGATTGGACTTCTTTAAGATTTTTTGGACTCTGCATGTTGAGAATCGTTTGGCACTTCCCTGGATTGGCCTTGATACCACGTTGAGTGAACATGAAACCCAAAAACTTCCCAGCTAGGACAGCGAAAGTGCATTTCAATGGGTTTAGCCTCATGTTAAATTCTCTCAAGCGGATAAATACTTGGCGTAGGTCTTCAATATGATCACCTCCAACCGGTGTCTTAGCTATGATGTCGTCGATGTACACCTCAACAAGTTTGGTGTGCATGCCCTCAAACACCTTATTGATCATGCACTGGTATGTGGCCCCAGCATTCTTCAGGCCGAAGGGTATAACGGTGTAGCAAAAGACACCACGATTATTGATGAAAGCTGTTTTCTCCTGATCCTCCTCGCACATCGGAATTTGGTTGTAACCTGAGTACGCATCCATGAAGCTTAGGTACTGATAACCAGAGGAATCATCCACCATCCGATCTATGTTAGAAAGAGGATAAGGATCCTTTGGACAGCAACGGTTGAGGTCCACATAATCAATGCACATTCTCCATTTTCCATTGGCTTTCCGGACCATTACTACATTTGAGAGCCAAGAGGAATAACGGATTTCCTTGATAAATCCGGCCTTCAGCAATTCCTCAGTTTGTTGGCAAGCTGCTTTCTGTTTCTCAGGTCCCAATCTTCTCTTCTTTTGGGCAACCGGTCTCGTCTCTGGGTAGATGGATAATTTATGACAATAGAAAGCAGGATCTATGCCAGGCATATCAGCTGTAGTCCATGCAAAGAGGTCTTTGAATTCCTATCAGAGCATCAATAGTCGCTGCTCCATTTCTGTATCTAGCTTATCATTAATATGGGTGACTTTTTCTGGAGAATCTCCCAATACGATGTCCCTGGAACTTCCATACGATGTGGGCTTTGATGGGTTGGACGGATCAATATTCAAATCCGCCCTAGGGTCCAGGTCGACAAGGCTCACAGAACCAGCAGCTGTTCTAGAATCGTTGAGTTTCCTCTTTTTATTGGAGTCTTCCAACTTTGTCATATTTAGGCTCAGGTTGTAACAGTACCTGGCTATCTCTTGGTCACCTCGGATGGATGAAACAACATTGTCCTTATCGATAAACTTGATAAGGAGGTGTGGAGTTGACACGACTGCCTCCATAGCATTCAAGGTGGGGCTACCTATGATACCGTTGAATGATGACTCAACATCAATCACCAACACTCAGGATTTAACCATTCTGGCTCCTGGCTTACCTTCAAAGGAGATAAGGGTGTCGAGGTACCCCTTTGTTGGTTGCTTTGCACCATTGAAAGCTGTTAGTTCCTGTGTGTAAGGCTGTAAGTCTGAGTCATTAAAACCTATTCTTTTAAAGCAATTATAAAAAATAACATCACAGGAACTTCCCTGGTCAACAAGAATTCTTCAGACGTCCTTGTTGGCTATCACTGCAACGATGACTACAACATCGTCTCTACCAGGAATGGTAGGACCAAAATCCTCATCAGAGAATGAAATTATTAGAGCTTCAACCCTCCTCTGTAAGGACGATTGTCTTTAACTTTTCCTTGTACAGACAGAATCATTCTATAATGATTCTTACAGGCAGTAATTGAAGCTCCTCCCCCAGCGAACCCTCCTGCGATCATATCAATGACTTCACACCGGCCTTGACGCTGTTGCTGAGGCATGTCATCTCTGTGTGTTATATCATCAGTCATTGCACCTTTCTGTTTCTCCGCAGTAGAGAACTTTCTAACCGGATTACGGCTATTGTCATCCCCATTGTTTGGATCTCTTTCTCTTTTCTCATTCTGATCTACCCTGTCAAAGGATTTTTCTTTGAACAGGTACTGCTTTAGTTTACCTTCTCTAATTAACGTTTCAACTGCGTTCTTTAGAGCTTGGCATTCATCAGTGGAATGACCTGTCTGTTCATGAAAATCACAGTACCTACGGGGATTCCCTGGTCTCTTCACAGGGGCTGGTCTCCTAATGCCATAGATGCTGAATGCTAGCCATCCTACCTCTCTCAAAATCTGAGATGGCCTGGCTGTTAGAGGTGCATAATGGCTGAAGGAATTAACACGTCTTTCTCGAGGTCGAGGAGAAGAGTTGTTGACTTTGGGGTTGTTGAATGGCCTCTCCATGCGTTCTGACCTCATTTTCTCCTTATCTTTCTGCGGCTGTGAATGTGGTGTTGGTGGCTTTTTCTTTGCAGCCATAGCGTCTAGGTGCATCTTGTAATATCCCTGTTTTTAGTAATAGTCTTATTTGGTAAATTTTAAAGTATGAAAGATCTGTAAGTGAGAATTGGTAAATAAATACTTTGTAGATGGTCTATAATATCACAAGAATTTCATTTTTGTATGTAATTATGGAATTTATATAGACCAATAATGCAATTATTCAAATTCCGAGTGAAAAATGGCTCTGTTCCGAGTGACAGAGAGAAATTCCGAGTGAAGGATTAGAAATTCTGACTGAAGGATGAAATTTCGAGTGTTAGGTTATGTCTTCCGAGTAACATATGACCGAGAGGGTTACTACCGAGTGGAATTCTGGCTTCGGAGACATTTGGAGTGAAGTGTGTTCAAGAGAACCACTTCTGGGTGAAAATTCCGAGTCAAAATACCCTGGAATGACTTGTTTCCGAGTCAAACCTTACCAAGTTCTTCCTTTTTCGAGTGAAACTTCTCTTATTACAATATTCCGAGTAAAGAGACTCAGTCAGGTATATCCGAGTTCAATCCGAGTGAGTTTGTCCAAGTCAGGACCTCCCTAGTGAGGAAGGGGATAACATTCCGGGTAGAAAGATCTCCAAGTGTGGTATTTTGGGCAATGGAGTTCCGAGTAGGGGCATATCTGAGCCCAGTGTAACCTGTCCTGAGTGGCATGCCCCGAATATAAAATGCCGAATGGAATATAGTGATGGGAGCCCATTCCGAGTAGAATATATATATAAGGCTTAGAGGCAATTTTTGAGTGAGGCGTTTATGACTCCTTTTCCGAGTGGTGAAGGCCTTAAAGGATTCCGAGTGAAACGTATTTTGAGAAAGGATAGTCTGTGTTGCTAAGAGATGAATAGCCGAGTGAACCCCGAGTGGGGAAGGACTTAAATGCTCCTGAGTGGTAAAATCCGAGTGAACCTCTTCTGAGGGAAGAAGGTTGTGATGGTTTTGATTGAAGTATACTCTAGGAGTCATACTCCGAGTGAACGAGATTATATGTATATTCCGATTGATTAAGGGTACCTATTCCGAGTGGCCAAGTATGAAATAAGTCCGAGTAAGACTTCACTTAGTGAATCCCTCCTAGTGATGTGGAGTTTGAATAAATCTGAGTGGACAAGATTTCATTAGGTCTGAGTGAGACAGTTTAATGAATTCCTCCGAGTGATGAGAAGTCAGAGTAATGCCGAATGGAACTTGATGATGGAGTCCGAGGGTGTAACTCCGAGTGGGGGATTGGCACCTATAGGGATTTATGATGTGTTGTCCAAAAGAGTTGGTTTTTGAAGTAAATTACTGAGTGAGAAAAGACTAGGTTTGGAATGATTTAACCGAGTGAGAACCATCAGAAATAACTCAGATTTGAGTGAAGTTGCCGAGTGAAAGACTGATTGAGAAATGACTCAGATTTGGAATATATTGCCGAGTGAAAGGCCAATTAAGAGACGAGTCAGCTCTAATTGATTTTACCGAGTAGAAAACCAAGCAAGATGAGTCGGTGTGAGGGTGAATTACCGAGTGAATAATGGGTCGGTCAGGATTATTTTGCTGAGTGGAAAACCTGTGTGCCTTGAGCCAGTTTCAAGGAGATTCTACCGAGTGAGATACTTTGAGTGAGTCCAAGTGAGGCAACTCCGACTGAGTTACCTCCAAGGAAGAGAAATCTGACCGAGTGTTTCTAGAGGACACAATTCCGAGTGAGTGTCCAATTAGGTGGGAGTCGGTTCTGGACAGATTCTACCGAGTGAGAAACCGAGTACTTGAGTCG
This sequence comes from Clitoria ternatea, assembly GCA_037962975.1. Lineage (NCBI taxonomy): Eukaryota > Viridiplantae > Streptophyta > Magnoliopsida > Fabales > Fabaceae > Clitoria > Clitoria ternatea. The sequence continues at coordinate 270,819,015 of CM075672.1, forward strand.
ACTTCAGAGGAATTCCGAGTGAGGACTGGATGACTCGCTCAAGCGAGTCGGATTTTACTTGAGCGAGAAGCACCCCTGATGCGTAAATCCTTCATTTCACTTAGTTTTCTTCACTACGCCCAAGCGAGGACAGCATGACTCGCTCAAGCGAGTCGGAGTTTGCTTGAGCGAGATGACCCTGTAGCTCTTTCTTTTCGCTGACAGGTCCACTAGCCACATAAATCCAAAAGGGATTGTCACAAGCGAGTCAACTACAGGGAAAGTTGTATCAATCAAAGCACCTTTTATATATCTTAATATATATTCCCTTCCATCATGCAAAGCTGACTGGGAAATGGCCGAAAGTTTCCATTATCCTCACCTAACCTCACTCACGAGAAAGTATTGTCTCCCACTTGTCTCCTCCTTATTAAATCGACACCACACTTGTAGAACCAAAGGGAAAAATAAACAAAAGCTCTCTTCCTTCTTCTATGAACTTTCAGAACCAACAGAGATTAACAAAGCTCTCTCTTCCTTCTTCTATGAACAAGCTTCTTCCTCTCTCAATTTCCTTTCCTCCTCACTGTGAACTGAAGCAAGGACAGTGAAGGGAAGCTTCCTCAACTCCATTAAGGTAAGGGGGTATATTCTCGGGTATTCTGGGGAAATTCGAGTGAAAGGAAAGGGTTAAGGTACCTTTGGTCCTCACCTTTCCAGGACAGATTCGGTGTTGTTGTGAATTAAATGCTTTAATTGTTACTATTTGTATATATATATATTTATTGCTCAGTGGATATACTCAGTGTTGAATTGTGAAAAGATATGATCTATATTGGACTGTGAAAATACTAAGAATCATGGGTGTCTATGTGAATTCCAGTGAAGAATTATAAACAGAAGTCGGATTCTATAATAACAAGCTCGGTTTTTATCAAACCGACCGGATCATCTAAGATATACAAATACATAACTTTACTTATACATCAACCGATCCGATCATTCTGCTTGAAAGGACTACTTGGATGTTTATTCTTCTCGGTATCTTCATTATTTCACTCAGAAAACGCTTCTTAGACTGATTTCACTCGGAAAACATCTTATTTCACTCAGAAAACTTCTCCCAGTCTGCTTTCACTCGGAAAGCATCTTCTCAGTTTGATTTTATTCGGAAAACTCATTTCACTCGGTATCAAACTTATTTTACTCGGAAAACTCTTCCTCAAACATATTTCACTCGGAAAACATAGTTATTTTCACTCAGAAAACTCTTTTCAGTGATTTCACACGGAAACATAGTTATTTTCACTAAGAAAACTCTTCTCAGTTTGATTCCACTCGGAATCATGGTTGATTCACACGAAAAACTCATTTCCACTCGGAATCAAACTCATTTTACTCAGAAAAATCTGGTTTTCAACATTTTCACTCGGAAACAAACCCATTTCACTCGGAAAACAGCTTCTCAGTCTAATTTCACTCGGATTTTTAGTCAGTTCATTTAGAAAACTCTTCTCAGTATGATTCCACTCGGAATCATATTTATTTCACTCGGAATCACACTTGTTTTACTCGGAAAACCTTGTTTTTAATATTTTTTACTTGGATTTTCATTCAGAAACTCTCCTTTAATCTTTTTAAAATTATTGGGATGTTATAATTATCATTATTGTTCTTATTTCTATTATTATTATCATTTTTATTGTTATTCTGATTATTATTATTAACTAGTATTATTGTTAGAGATATTATTATTGTTTTAATTACGAGTAATGAAATAAAGAATATATTATTTTACTCTTTAAACAAAGTATTATTTTAGCCAAGGTATAACCGATATATTTTCTAGAATAAGAATAATAATAATCAAAATGACTTGCAACGTCTGAATAATTGATGGGATCCGACAGCTTGTGAATAATATGATGAGAATGGAAACACATAGATACCCAAGGATCAAATGATAAAAAGAATGCATTTCGCATCATGAAAATATTTTGACGGAGAAAAAAAATTATCTAGAGCATACACCTGGTACGCTGGAGGACACTCACGTTCGATCTCTATGAAGAATCTTGGGAGTACAACCGGAACGGAAACCCAATGGCATCAATGTCGCGCCTGATAGCCGGGTGAGACGATGCAATTCTGGTGTACTTTGACTAAATGATAGAGTGTAACTATGATCGTAGGGATCCAAGTCCCAAAAATATATTAATCAATGATGAGAACCGATGAGTTCATTCATACCTTATGAAAATGGGAGCTTGGGCGGACCCTAATCGCTCTAGAATGGAATGGAGAAATTCCAAAGAATAAGATAAAGATGAATTGATTTATTGGGCCCTCATGCATCATGAGAATTAATCAAGATATATCATAATAAACCAAACTCATGCATTCCTTGATAACATCCTGGTTTGTTATATTTGTAATTATGTTAATTGTATGATTTATGTGTTATATCTGTTAACTGGATTAAAAGTAGGATATCTGTAGTTGAATAATAAGACCATGGATGACTGTATAAATATTAAGGGTGCCTGCGTGCCCCATCCTGTTATGAGTATAATTACTTACATTTTGTGAATGACTGTGAATTACATACTATTTGCTTCCACTGATCTGCCATCTTTTTATTTTTTTAAAAAAATATTCACTTTTTCTGAAAACTTGTGACCTCTCGGTTAAATAGGATGATCCCATAGAAGGGTTTGTCTTATCTAACCGAGGGTGTTACACATCTCTATACCCACATACTTTGAGGCTTTTTTCCTGAATTCCTCAAATGTTGTTGGCGGGCTTTTTGCTAGTGAGAGAGCAAAGGCTGATCCTGGCTGCAATGCCTTAATAACGATATACAACTTAATAGATTCGTTGAGGTTAGGAACCAGGGATGCTTCCTTGTAAAACCTCTTCAGGAAATCCTTTAAGGTTTCATTTTCTCCCTGCTTAATTTGGGCTAAAGTATGAGATGTCCTGGGAACATCTCTAGAGATGACAAAGTGAGTTTCAAAAATAGCTGTCATTTCAACCCAGGAATCTATAGATCCCGCAGGTAAACCTTTGAACCAGCCGAGGGCTTCTTCTGACAATGTTCGTGGAAACATCCGACACATCACATCTTCATCAGCCCCTAAGTACATGGCTTCAAATACGTAAGCATCAAGATGCTTAGTAGGATCAGTTTCGCCATTATACTTCCCAATAGAAAGTGGCTGAGTGGTTTGCAGATGTTTGGGGATGTGGATACTCATAAGCCTCCTTGAAAATGGAACTTTGAAATTGTAAGTTACCGGGGGTGTTGTCTTTATCTCTCTTCTCTCTTGAGCAGCCCCATCATCAGAATCATGGGTCTGTTCTCTCCCCTCAAACGTGGGGATATTTGAGTATTAGAGGGTTGTGGATTTTTCTCCATCGGTTGTATGGGGTGTGTCTCTTGTGCGAGATGACTCCTTGTCCTCACTTTGCCTTCTTTCTCTTCACAGTTCTACGAGTTCTTTCTGGAGTTGACTGATCAACTCATCACGAGGATCAGGACTAGATACTGGTACCATCCTCTTTGAGCTGCCCCCTTGAGATTCGAAGTTAAGCTTTTTGAAGGCGTTGGGGTTGGTTCTACCCTCAGGTTGATTTTCCACGAAATCATGTGCTTCACCTTCCATCAATAATCACTTGTTCTTTCGCAGGATATGGGAATAACTCTACCGTGTCCCACCGGGCGTGCCAATGATCTGTCCTGAACTGGGGTCAAGAGATCCAGTGTTGGGTCAGTCACAAATAGTGAAATGATTACGTCTCTGAAGACCGGTTATATGAGTATCTGGTTTACGTATCCGATGTCTCTATATGATGAGAGTGGATTGGGCGTCTTGGAGATCCTTCACACCGTCCTTACGCGTTGATGTGGGTGAAAGGTGGTGTCACCTGCAAAGATTCTCCGACGCTTAAGTCAGTGATAATATTCCAAGTGAGGAATGTATTTTAGAGAGTAATTGTAAGTTGAAAAATAGTCGAAGATCCCTCTGTTCATTGATAAAGAAAGTTCATATACCTAATTGGCTCGATATTCGAGGATTCGTTAGTGGGAAACCACTAACCTCCAATAACGCTGTAAATTATTATTTTATTACGCACTTGCCAGTATGATTGGGTCAAGTGGCTATTTTATATTGAGCGTAGGGAGTGTAGGCTTGATTTAGGGGACAAGTTGATCAGTCCCGTGAGCAGAATTTGGCTCGTAGCGTAGGGGAATTATTGATCGGTCCCTGTAACATTGCCCTTTGTCTTCTGTATGGTGAAGTGTATTTTATCCGGTGTCATGGTGTTATCCTGGACAACCGGTATAGGGAGAGCGCCTGATACGGAATTAGAGTCCGGATGTATACCGATGACACCGGTTGCACGTTAGCAAACTGTCAAAGACATTGAAATATGTCTTGTAGAACGGATACCGGTATCGAGGCCGGATCAATAAGTAATGAATGGAGAATTATTGTGAATTGAAATTTAAAAGTATGATGTGCCTGAGTGGCCTTGGCGGTCCCTTTTTAATGGACGTAGTTCTAGGACAAGATGATTGTGATTTCATTTGAAATGAATTATGATAAAGATGATATATGTCATCTTAAGAGGTAAAAGTGAGTCAAATATAAGTTGGTACATGATAATCATGATTTACTAGATAAAATTTTAAATAGAAAGGTAGCTAGATTATGCTTTTCCTAATATTGCATTTTCTATGTTAATCTTTAATTCCAGTCACTCGCCCCCATGTTGTGGTTCTAAGTGGCTAATGGCAGGTGATTGATGGACACCATGGAGGCAAGCACTAAATGAGGCCAGTGCAAAGTCAATGTCAAGTTAAAGGGAATTATATTGGTAGTTAATACATGTGTATGTTATAATTCATGTTTTGTAAATAGTTATGATTGATGTGATGAATGTTTAATATAATAAGGTGAGTTTAAGATTGAGTTTAAGATTCATATATATATATATATATGTGTGTGTGTGTGTGTGTGTGTGTGTGTGCGTGCGTGTGTATGTGTGCGTGCGTGTGTGTGTGATGCCTAGGAGCTGTAATATGGCACAGAGCCATTGATAGATAATGTGTGATTAGATGGGAAGATAACTGTGGTAGAATATATTTATGTATATGTCAATATGTTGTGGTTGAATGACATAAAGTCAATTAAAGGTTGGTGTTATAGTTGATAATGTGAAAATCAGTTGAATTAGAGTGAAATAGTGAATTTTAGCTAACCAGGAGAGTGAAATTAAGTTCTGACAAAAATTGGAACCCTCAAAAGGTGTTAATAGGTCCTTGGGGTCGTTTAGAAATTGTTTGAATTGTTAAAAAAAAACCAATTGAGTTGCATTTGATATGAATTAGGCATTGAAGTTATTATAAAATGAGTGAAATATATTATTCTTCATATCTTTTCCATATAGAGAAATTTTTTAGTACAAACTTTGCCTGTAGGTTTGGAATGAGTTCTAGATAGTGCCCATGAAGTTTTGTAGCAATCAAAATTAAAATGGGCAAGATAGGGTGCAAGGAAGTTGGCCTGGAGACAAAATTACTGCATATCTCACTTAAGTGAGTCCATTTTTGCTCAAGCGAGACTCTGGGTGAGATTCAGGGTGATTTCTGGGGGTTATTTTCACTCGAGCGAGCGAGACTCATCTTGATTGAGCGAAACCCAGAGGGAGGTGCTGGTGAATTTTCGCATAAGTGAAGGATTTCTCGCTCAAGCAAGATTAAAATTTGCTCTTTCTTTTTTCATAAAAGTTGTAGATAACTGGGTTGTGAATGTTTTCCCTTTGAAATTGCCTTAATTAGAGGCCCGTAGCTCAAGTTATGCCCAAAATACTACAAGGTGCTCAGGCTAAAGAAAAAGAGAGAGAGCTTGTGAGATTGGATCAAAAGAGAAAGATAGGCAGATCTCATAAAATCTACAGAACACACACATGCCCAAATGTTTATGTATCAATATTTTCAATCTTTAGAAAACACCAGTCTAAGTGAGTTATTGGGAAACACTTTGGCTTGTAGAGGCTTTGGAAAGAATACTTGGGTTCGAGCCATGAGTGGCTCATAAAAGAATACTTGGGTCTATCTCAGGAGTGGGTGCTTGCAAAAGAATACTCTGAAGCATAGGGCATGTTTAAACCAAAAGTGGCCGGATTCAAGAATACTCAGAAGCACTGTATATGCTTAAGCCAGAAGTGGCTGAAGTCAATAATACTCGTAAGCTCAGTATGGGCTATTTATGTAAAAATGTTTTTATATAGTGGAAATCCTTTAGATTTGAAGGTACTAGATGTAGTCTCCGAGTTGGAGGTGAACCAATATAAATTGCTTGTGTATTATTCTTTCTCTCTTACTTTTTACTATCAAAAGTCTGGTGCATTATTATTGTTAAATTTGATAGTAAAAGTCTGGTAAAAATACATTCGCTCAACCAAAGTATCACACTTTCCATCTCTTAAAAGTCTGGTCCATTGTGCGTAATGCAATAATGTTTAAATATCACTTTTTGGTTTGAAAAAGTGAACTGACTTATTCAACCCCCTTCTAAGTCTGTTCTCCAAACCATTACACAGAATCCTCCTTAATGTCAAACACCACCTCTTTGCCTTTGTCTGTGTTTTTCTTACAACTGGACCCTTCACTTCTTCCAGCGCTAATACCCTTCATGTATGTCCTTGGGTTAACATATCTTTGGATTTTTTCCTCTTTCATTTCTTTTTTGCAACAGGCCTTGCAGTAGGCTCATCAGTGCTAGTACCACCTCCACTATCGCCTACTACATCCTCATTAACACCTCCAACATATGCATGGTCCATATTTTTAGGCATGACATCCTCTTGATCCACCACCTCATCAGTGGCTTCAATATGTGCCTTCAACATCTCACCATTAATCACATTCTCTTGATCCACCCCTTCATCATCTGAATCATGGAAATATATTTTCATTACATTATAATCATCATCTTCTATTCTAATATCACTTACAACTGCCTCAACATCTATTTCATCACCCTTGCCCTCAACACCTTCATCATGTGGCTCATCACCCTTATCTTTGTAACAAGACTTTCTGAGTGAAATTTCAAGTGAATTATGTCTGAAACAAGACTTTCCGAGTGAAAATGGATGTGATTCTGAGTGAAAGAAGAATAATATATTTCCAAGTCCGACTTTGGATGAATGCTTCTATCGGAAAGTAATAATTCCAAGTGGATTGATTCCGAGCGAAAAGGAAGGAGCTCTGACTTTGAATGAACACCATTCGGGCAAAGACGCTCCCAAGTTAAGATATTTCTGAGTGTGGGAAAGTTGAGATAATTCCGAGTGAAGAAAAGGAATATAATTCCGAGTAAAATCTTTCTGGGAGAAAGAACTACTGAGTGAAGTAAAGATTAAGATGTTTTCGAGTGAAACATGATTGAGAATCATTTTTGAGTGAATAAAAACTCTGTCTGAATAAGACATTTTTGAGTGAGGCAAATCCGAGTGAAATGCCTCCGAGTGACTTGTCTCCGAGTGAAACGTTTCCGAATGGATCGTTTCCGAGAGAAGTACCTCCGAGTTCTGTGACTTTTCGAGTGAAGTATCTCTGAGTGTGATACTTCCGAGAGGGAAGGTACCGATTGACATATCCGAGTGGTGAATTCATTTAATTCGTGCTCAGGATGATGTTTAGAGCTGCTGAGTTTGAACTCAGGTTCGTCTTCCAAATGGTCTTTGATTCCGAGTGATTCTTTTGAGTGGAAAGATTTCTGGGAGAGAATTGTCTTCAAACTCTGAATAATCTTTTCAAATGAGAGGCTTCCGAGTGACATAAATAAAGGCTTGACTCGGGCAGAAATATAATTGAGTGAGATGTCTGAATAAGATATTTCCGTGTGGGTCATTTCTGAGGAAGGAAAGCTGTGTTTCATGGGATGAAACCTTTCCGAGTGAATTTTCTCCGAATAAAGGAATTCTGAACGGGCAGAGGCTTTCTCAGAAAGATGTGTCCAGAACAAAACCGAGTCAGAATTAATAATTATTTTAATTATTAAAGCTTTCCACGTCACTCTGTTCTTCTATCTTCCAGCAGATTCTTTTTCTGATATTTTTCTAAGTATGGGACCCTCTCTGATGTGTTGTCCTCTTTTCATTAAATATCTCATTTCCTCTTATCATTTAAGAAACGTACAGCAGACAATTTCGTATCGTTCACGTCTCTCTTTTGCATGAACGATATATATATATATATATACCAATTTCTACTGTTAAAGAAGTTTAGAAACTTTTGAAAGTGAAAACACCATTGATAATCTTTTACTTTCCAATCGTTACTGGAAATCCATCAAACGAAGAAGAAATCATCCTTCATTTCTTTTCTTCACGAAGGAAGCTCTGAACTAATTCAGAACTGCAATTCCAGTCGGAATTTGTGAGCAGTGACTAGGATAACACTTGAAAAGCTACTGGAACTCTTATTTTCAGGTAGGGGAAGCGTTACATTTCAAATGTATGGTTTATGAATGGATTTGAAGTGTTATTGTTATGATTTATATAATATGTGTGTGAATTGTTATTGAGACCCCGATTGAGTAACATATTTTATATTTACTTAGCTTTCATTCATATTAATAATATTGAGTTTATATGAGATGTTATAGAATATATGTGACTGATGATTTGATCGGTTGATGACATGAGATGACGTTGGTATGTGATTGATGATGATGATTTGAATTATATTCATGAAGTTATCATGATATATATAACTACATGTTATGCTTGTTATTATACCGAGTGGTAGCCCTGATGATTGAAATCAGGTGGTTTGTTGATGATTGATTATTATTTGGCATAGCATGTGCATTCAGACGCATACAAGACTACAGGGGGTCTGTGATGCCGGCCCAGATAGGAGGGCGGCCTGATGATAAGGCACAGACCCTGTGGTGGTTTCTTTAGATTCCACAGACGCCTTTGAGTTGGACTCAAGGCCGGCCCGTAACACCAAGTTGTGTTACCACTGTCACTGAGAGTGACTGGTGTTACATTATGCGCGCATGCGGTTTGGTACCTGTAAAACGGCCGAATCAGCTGGGAGCTGAGATATTATGTTGTGAATATCCCATCATTAGAGTCGGATCCACATTGCATATGCATTGATATATGTTATTGATAATAACATGATGGTATATGACCATTGTTGACATGAGATTGTGTGATTCGGTTATGTTATATATATAGTTATAAATTAGACTTTTAATCCGATTCAATAACTATCATTTGATATGTTTATGCTCACCCCCTACTTCTTGTTATTTTTACAGTGGATATAGGGCACAGTGATGACATTTGAAGTCACTCAACCGACTGGGGCATTATGTATTAGCATGTACAGTACATAGTGCACATAGTTATTTTTGTAGAAGCCTTGGCCGGCTCCTGTGTATACTGACTTGTTATATTTATTTGTGTATTTAAATGGGTCGGTCGGCTGTTGTAAAAACTGATTGTGTTATTATTTAATTCAAATTCTGTTTTGATATTTAAACTATTTGCGAAAAAATTTATTTGTTTATTGTAATTTGATTTAAAAATAAGAACGTTATAATCTTTAATTGCTTCATCATGTAATTCATCACCTTTTCCTTCAACAGCTTCATCAATATCAACATCAAGATCATTTGTTTTTTCTGGGCTAGTTAGGTCCAGAACAACCTTTGGCACATCAAGAGGGTGTACAATAAACATCTGAACTTTCCCCTAAGAGTATACAACCCTTAACATCTCTAAACAACTTTTATTGTCCACCGATTGCTTCAGACCAACATCAAACTCTTTGCCTCTAATTTTGTACCATAACTCTTTAACATTCACGTACCCCATATCCTTTAGTATTCCCATAACTTCAAAATAACTCCATTTGTCCTCATCGATGTCCCATTTAGAGTCGGTACCACTATACCTCAACTTCTTTTGATTTTCTTCAACAAAAGACCCCATCATGTCTAACACAAACCATACTAAATTAGTAAATGCCAAAAACCCTTCCAAATTTGTAAAACATAAACATGTAAACCCATATTTTTAGGTAAACCCCATACTATGCCCTCACAAAATTATTTCCCCCCCCCCCCTAAACCACGACTAAATGCATATTAACACACAGCGACCACCATGTAAACAAAAAACAATGACATTCAAATTGAAAACGAAAGAGAAGAAGGATTATATGACTTACCTACACTATCGAACAAGACGAAGCAACCCAAGAACTCTCTGGCTATCTCATCGGATTCTTTGCTTGTACCTTAGGTCACCCTTCAAAGACGTAACACCAAAAGGAAGAAGACGATGGGACCAACTTGAAAAAGCTTTGTTCCCATTCCTCAAAACGCTTATTTTGCTAATGCCACCACAACAAACAAATAAATGACACATGGGATACATGTCAGAATCCTTATCTATATAAGCAAATGTCACAGACGATGTTCACTCTGACTTAACGGAAAGAACAAATTGGCACATTTTTAAAAAGTTAAAGGACCTTTTTGAATTAATAAAATAATATGGGACTAACCCAAGAACTACTTAAGAGATAAGGGACCAAAATATATATTTAGCCTATATATTCAATATGTATAATACATATATTATATATTATTTAGTATATAAATTATATAATTTATAATATCTAATATGTTTAATAGATATAATATATATATATATACATATTAAATATAAAAATATATATTATACCTTTTAATATCTTAAAGGTATAATATATTAATTATTATACGTTTTAATTTTGTGGTGTTTAGGTTTTGACAATTAAAACCACTGAAACCACTAAAATAATGTTGTCATAGTTTCTACTACACTCTTTAACTTGTGGCAGTTTGGATCACCAAAAATAAGTATCATCCCATTGTAGTATGACACTGATGTCATCTTGAAAAGTCCAACATATAAAACAACCTTAAACATATAAATAGTTTTAAAATAATCTTAGTTCTTAAAAATACACCATGTTAAAAAAGTCCACACTCTGAGGTTGAGGTTTGCTGTGATTTCTGAGGATATTTTTGCCCCTCTCTTTGTCCCAGTAATAAAATTATTTTAAATTCTTATGAAAATTAAATATATTCTAAATTTCTAATCAATTGAAATTAATCCACATATTTCAAACACCTCAATGTTATGATTGAGCAAAATTGAAGTCTGATAAATGACACGTCTTCTTAACTTTGTGGTGGTTAGTGTTTGCAGATTGGACTTCAATGTTCCAAAGGTGGAATCAATTCATTTATGACTAGAAAACATAATGGAAGCTAAAAGTAACTCATAACATGGTGCCTTATTACAGACAAAACCGCTGCTATCATTTGTTTAGATTAGATGGGGTGTGAAATGTCAATGGTGCAGCTAAGTTGATTAGTACGATTGGTAAGTGTGTTTGATTTTAATTTTAAATAATAGAAGAAATAAGGGTACGTTAATTAGTGTTTAAGGGTATTATTTTAAAAAGTAAAAATATATTTTTTATTAAAAATTAGGTAGGAATTTCTTAGAAACCAAGATGGATGAGTTTTAATGATATTTTTAAATAAAATATTTTCTTCCTTAACCAGTGTCTTAAAAACACTTGTTAGCATTTTCCTAAAATAAAATAAATTAAAATAAAAAATGATGTAAAAGATATATTGAATATTAATAGTTAGAAATAAAAAATGAAATATAAAAAATATTTTTATTTATTTAAATGAGTGAAACAAATTATGAAGTAAAATAAATAAAAAAGGATGTAATAAAAAAGATCATGCTTAAGAGATGAAGTTAAACTTTTAAAAAAACCTTTCTAAGATATTAGGACGGATCATTTGAGATCCCACATATAATTTAAAAAATAATTTATAATTTATAATATTAAAATTTATAAATAGTTATATATATATATATATATATATATATATATAAAAGATATTGTCTACTTATATAGTTTATAAAATTAAAATTTATTTTTAAAATTATCTTTAATATAAAATTATTAATTAAACATTTATATAAGTTGTTAATCTTTTAAAATTTTATTAATTTGCTTAAAATAAATTTATTGATTTATTTAATATATGTTTATGTTGATTTTTTTTATTAATTTTAATATAAATTATATTAAACTAAACTTTTAAATAAGTTAAGTTAAAATCTTAGAATTAAATATTAGGTTAGAGTGAAATCAATCAAAACTTATTCCTACTCCTAACGGCTACGCGGTCCCCTAGTGGTTGCTACTTATTTAAATGCGTCTACTAAATATCGATTTCTATTACGCACAGTGAAAAAGTTCCAATTTAACAATAATAATTTGAATCGGTTCATCTATGAAAAACAAATATTTTTTTAAAATAATTAATCTAGTAAGCACATTGAAACTCAGCAAAGATGCTTAGCACATAGAGAAGGCGAGAAGCTCAACTTGCAAATATTTTATATTAATTAGAAAATTTTAGAATTCGGCTTAAAAATAAATGAGCTTGTTTTTTATATTGTAATATTCCATCAATAGAATTTTTGTTTTTTATATTATTAATATTTCAAATCAGATTTTCTGCCACATTTCACGGCAAAGAAAGGATGAAATATATGTGTCAACAAAATATTATTTCCATATTTACTCCTCCAAATAAAACATAATACTACTATCGTATTTATTTACTGCAATTCATCTTATTTCCAACCGAGAAAAACATAGTGACAACCCAAAAAATACGCAGAGATATTCGGCACATCACGTCGTAAATATGTCCCATTCTGAGAATACACCGACGTGGGTCAACGTGCAACTCAATAAATTCTCTTTTAAAAAGATTAAAGGAGTGTTTGGTTTATAGTTGGGAAAATAGAGTTGAGTTAAAATAAAAAATTTAAAAGTTGATATTAATTATTTATGTTGTTCGAGATAATTAAAACCTATTGTCCCATAAGATAAAAAATTGATATCAATTAATAAAGATTTCTCTGTTCACGAGGTACTCCAAACATGCTCTAACTCGTCACTAATACCCTGAGAAAAGTCATAGATGACCAAATCAACCTATCCAGTATTTGATGAGTGGACCACGGAGCAACTTGAACACATTTTACCAAACCAACATGATCATGTATGATTAATATATAACATCCATTTTTTTTAGTTTTAGAAGAAAGTACGTCAATTTATGCCTAAAAGGCTAAATTGACTTAAATGCATTTTGACTACGTTATTTAATGAAACTTTACACGCATGTGGATTAGGAGTTCCGTCTTGCATTTGTATGATGATTACTTTCTGGGTTTTTAATAATTTCCGTACCATTATTTGCGAAAATAATATGCTCGGCCACATCTTTGTTGTTGACAGCTTTCTACTAAAATAATTGATGCTTGATGCATTCATTAAGGGCACTTTTACGGTACTCCTTTAAATCTGAGGCGTAAATCTACTCCTCTATTTACATGGAAATACAAAGGTTCATTTGGTATATAGTTGAGAAAATAAGGTTTAGAAAAAAAAAAATCTAAAGGTTAATATTAATCATTTACCTCATTCAAAATAATTAAAACTTTGTTTAACCGTTGGATAAAATGAACCTCATTTGCAAACCTCCGTTTGTAAAACAAAACTTTTATACAAACAGGATGTAAGTTAGGGTACAATTGCTCTTTGGAATATGAAAGGCTAAAATGACCGGTATATCCTTTGGCATTAAAGAAGTAGTTCATATGGGACCCTTTGTAGGATGTACGAGTGTTCACAGATTGGATTAGATCAGTTTTAAGGTCAAAAGCCATCTAATTTATTAAAAAAATCATTATATGGTTTGGACTGAATCAGTTAGGATATATCATAAAATTCGATCCATATATATCGAATTGGATTGAATTTTAGTTTTTAGAAACTACTTTAAAAATAAATCACTTATTACAAAAATTACATATTAACAGTAGTAACAAACAAGTAACATGATAATTCCAACTAAAAAATCCAAAAACTAATATGATAAATCAAACAACCCACGAGGCTAGAAATGACATATTAAGTTACTAATATAAAATAAACCAACATTAAGAAATTCTAAAAAATATATCATTGAATAAATCTATAAAACATATTTATAATCCTTCTAAACTTGAAGTTTGTATTTAAATAGTATGCAGTAGCAACAACCAACCTACTTATTACTAAAGCAAATGGAAAATTAATTAGTATATGATATTATCAATGCAACCAAACACAAAGTAAAAAAAAAGGCAACAACAAATATTATTTACTAATAGGTAGCAAGGTAGCAAAGTAGTAGGAGACCAAGTATAAATGATATAAACATTGTACACCAAAATCAAGTATAATGATAGATGATGATGATGATGATGATAATAACAACAATAATGAAATAATAAAGTTATGAAAAGATAATAAAATTAATATATTAGTAATGTAATACAATAACTAAAATAAAATAAAATAATAAAAATATTTAAAATAATATAATCATAAAAAATATAGTGTGGTAATACAATAATATTAAGATTATTATTTTTATTTACAATAATAATAACAACAATAATAACAATAATATAGTAGTAATATTATAATAATATTAGTGTAAATAGGATAAAATGGATAACAAGATAGTTCCTATCAACAAAATAGATAATTATCATATCATATATTGGTTAAAATATTATTTCAATCTCCTATCTTTTCAATAAATTTCAAGTTAGATATTTGATGACGAGTCCACGTGTCAAATGTCCATTGGTTGAGGTGTGTATGTACGTAGATTCCCTGTCCCTACAACAACAAAGCCCACATTAGTTGCATCTGACACATGAAATAGTCACGCCAACAATGTTAATGATGCGTCAGATCTCCATTAGTTAGTAAAAAAATGACAAATGAGACCTAATTAAAACACTTAAAAAGATAGAAGGTTTAACTAACTAAGAAAAAAAAAAAGAGGTCTAACTTGAAATTTTTTTAAAAAAGACAAGAGACTAGAATAGTGATTTAATCTATCATGTTAGTTAACCAAAACATAAAATAACAATAATTTAGACAACTTATCATATTTTGACCATCTTTGATTTACCTGTTAAATAAAAATGAATGTAGTATTATACTTCCTCCTCCGGTCCTTTTTATGTGTGAAATTCACTAAATCACTAAAATCAATAAAATTGGTTAATTGATAGTTACCTTCATTAATTCCTTAAAAAATAATATGATATTATAAATTCACCCCATAAACTTAATTAATACATTTTGATCTGTCCTGGACCGGGGTCAAGAGATCCGATCTCAAGCCAGTCACGAGTAGTATGTCAATACCGTCTAGTAGACCGGATGTATGTGTATCCGATGTATGTATCTGATGTCCTTGAATTAGGAGAGCGGATTGGGCGTCCTGGAGATCCTTCACACCGACCTAGTCGCGTTGAAGTGGGCGAATGGTGGTGTCACCTGCAAAGATTCTCCGACGCTCAAGTCAGTGATTATATTCCAAGTAAGGAATGTATTCAGAGAATAATCAGTCGTAAAGAGCTGAAGAAGAAGATCCCCAACTTCAATCATGAAGTTAGTTCATATACCTGATTGGCTCGATTAACGAGGACTCGTTGGTGGGGAACCACCAACTCCCATTAGCATTATTATATTGCGCACTTACCTGCATTATTGGGTCAAGTGGCTATTTTATATTGAGCATAGAGAATGTAGACTAGGATTAGGGAACAAGTTGACCATTCCCGTGAGCAGAATTTGGATCGTAGTGCAGGGAATTATTGATCGATCCCTGTAGCAACAATCCTTGTCTTTTGCACAGTGTCGTGTGTATTATCCGATGTCATGGTGTTATCCTGAACAACCGGTATAGGGAGAACGCCTGATACGGAATTACAGTCCGGATGTATACCGATGACACCGGTTACACGTAGATGTCTCATCAAAGACGTCGAAATGTATATAGCAGGTCGGATACCGGTATTGAGACCAGATCATATGTCCCCTAGCTTGTGTGAGGGACCAAGTGGTTGTTCACATAAGCTACTCAACCTGCGAGAGGTCTTAATATCGGTAAGCTTACGTGCGTAACAGTTCCTTAGCATCTGCTGTCATTCGTAAAGAACCGTTCTGAATTTAATAGAAAAGACCTTTCGGTACTGTCACAACGGATTCAGACAAAGATTCGTTATGTGAGAATTTCAAGAGTTTATTGGAATTGAAAGCTCTTGAAGTTCGTGTAACGGCTGTAAAGCGTAAATTACGTTGCATGATTAGACATTAATGCTTTTAATCACGTGGGCAAGCAATTATTGCGCCTGAGACGAAAATCTCATTAACCGTCGTTTTGGGCTTAATGGGCCTGAAGTTTTTGAAACTTTTGGGCCTAGTGGGTAGCCCTTTGCTGAGTCGCTATCGTTTTGGCGCCCAAGAATTTGGAACGGTTGTGTCGTTTCGCTTGTGAACGGGTGCGTTTTATCGAGAACGACACAACTTCAAGAGAAGGTAACCGATCCTCTTTGTTTCCTATAAAAGGAATACTTAGTGGATTCTGAGTTCCACTTGCTTTTGCTTTCTCAACGAAACTCTGCAGAAATTTCGCAAGGAAGTTCATTGCCTACATTGCGAGGGTTTCTTCGTTCCTCAAATTCATCACTGTCATCTGAGGTAACTATCCCTTCCTTGTCGCTTTAGTTTCGCTTTGATTTGCTACTCTTAGTAATAGAAAATAGGCTTCATCAAAAGGGGGGGGAATCAGTTTCCCTCAACCCTAATAGTCGTGGGGAAGAATCCTTGTGATTCTTCCTAAGACTGAACCGCGTCGCTCAGAAAGAGGATCTTATTCACTGCGGGAAGGGACCTTTCCCTTCTCAGAGTCGCCCTCTGATTGTAATTGCTTTAAAAATGCAGTGAGTAATGATTGCAACTTTCTGACGACACTTTATTTCTTATCGTAGATTAAGGAGTTCGGTCTATATATTTCCAATGGCAACTGGAGAAGGATCTTCTGGAGATAACGCCATTTCGAAGACAGCTGAAGGTCTCTACAGCGTAGTTGCTTCGAGATTGAATTGGGAGGAGGTTCAGGCTAAATGGCCTTTCTGCTGGGTGTCCAGTGAGTTTAAGGACTTGGCCTCCCGTCATGCGGATGAGGAGGGATCCCGGATCCAGCCGAGGTTTACTTTGAGTACGGATGAAGAGGCAAAAAAGTGGTATAGGGTTTACGCACCACTTCCGACAGAGCGGATATGCCACGTCGTCCCCAACGACCGCTCTGTATACATGTATGACTTTATCTTTCATAATCTGGGAGTTCGTTTTCCTTTAACCGAACTCCAGATGGGTGTTTTAAGGTTTCTGAACTGTGCACCCTCCCAACTTCATCCCAACGGTTGGGGCCTCATCCGAGCTCTCGAAGTGCTTGCGGAGCACTTCAATTTCACGCCCACAGTAGCGATGCTGTTCTACTACACTCAGGTAGTTCGTAGGGCGAATAAGCAAGGCGGAGTTGGTCTGGTGACACTCCGGACTCTCTGTTCCTTTGTGAACTTTGAGTCTTACACAGATTCTGCCAAGGTTGACGGGAAGTCCTTCAAGACTTACTTCACTCGCATCTCCATTAAGAAGGGCAAACCAAAATTTTGGAAGGATGAAGAGGACGTTGACAAATTTCCCCTGAGCTGGACACACAAGCATTTCCTCTTGAGCTCACACGCGTACTACACTGATCAATCCGATCTGTCTCGTGAGACATCGAGAGTGTTGTTCGCGCTTGAATCGCACACTACAGGTCGTCACGTCTTTTCGTGTAGGCGTCTGCTAAGTAGCTCAAGCGGAGTCCGGGAGGAATATTTGCGTACTTCTCGTTTTATTTCATCTTTCCTCCTTTATCAAATATATATAGAATATTTGCAGTTGCTGACATCTTGTGTTTGTTCATGTAGGTGAAATAGAGCAGCAAACTCCAGAAATGGATAAATTGAAGAAATTCAAGGCAGCTGGTAAATCCGTTACCCGTGAGAATGAAGTGAAGCCCAGGCCCTCAACCAAGGATCGTCCTGAGGTAATCATCTTGACCTCGGATGCTGAAGGGGACATCCCACTGGTTGAGGGCGGTTCATCCGATGCTGGCGCAGCCTCAGGTCAGCCTCCCGTTACTGAGAGGAGAAGAAAGATCCATAACGATCCTGCAAGGCGTCAGTCTAAGAAACAAAGGACTTCGGAGGATAAAGCTGTTGAAGCCTCGGAAGGGATTGGTGCTCCCTCCGATCTCAATAAAGGCACTGCTGCTGGGGTTTCTGGATCAGGGCCGACCTCCTTCCCAACGACCTCGTTTCTCACCCCCTTCCTCTCCTATGAAGGTTCTACTCCTGCCACTCTTCCACCACCGATGTACAAACTCCGGCCTACGCTTAGTGTTAAAGAAATTGAAGAAGCGTGTGAGGCCGGAAGGTGGCAGCTAGCCGAACTTGCTGGATTGCTATCTTCTGTCAGCGAGTTGGCTAAGAACGTCGACAAGGTTGAGGAGCTGAGTGACAAATTAGAAGAGCTCAACCTTTCCTCAGACAAGGACAAAGCCGCCATGAAGTTAATGGAAGATCGTCTTAACAAGTCTAAGGAGTTTGGGGATCTCATAAGTAAAGAGAATCTCAAGCTCAAAGGCGATCTTAAAAACTTGGAAGGCAAAGTGGCTGAGCAGGAGGAAGAACTCCGTAGCAGCCAGGATAAAAATAAGGCTGATGCTGAGGAATGGTCTCAAAGGGAGAAGAAGCTCCTTCTTGAGATAGAGGAACTGAAGGCTAGGAAAGTGGAGCCCGAGATATCTAGTGAGGAGCTGTCCAAGTTGCGGGGAGAATTGGCTACAGCGAAAGCTGAGAGAGAAGAGGCTGTTGACATATGCAGCCGAGCTGTTGAAGAGTCCTTTGGCCTAGCCATACGCCAAGTCTTCTACCGCAACCCCACTGCGAAACTTAACCTTTATGGGATGGATCCGTACTATGAATTCCATGAGGGAAAGTTAGTCGCAGTGGTGGATGGTCGTCACGAAGATCCACCGACGTCCTTATATGGTTTGGCTCCTCTTCCTGAGGGTCAATCTATGGGACCTGACTACGTCTTTCCTGCGTCCGAGGTTCCCTCTTCTGAAGAAAGGGCTGAGGCTCCTGGAGGTGAGACTCCTGCGGAGGTTCTAAAGGAAGGAGCACAAGAGCCCAGTGCTGAAGAGGCACAAAAAACTGAAGAACAGATTCCTCCTCAGTAATTTTGTTTTTATTTACATGTATAGTTGTGTACCGGGATCAACTCCGGATTTTAAACTATTGTATGTAATTTCATTTCAATGAATGAGTTTTGATTGAAGAAATTTGTCTTCGTCGTTTCATGTATATATAAATCGTTTCTAATTCGCTCTGCATAATTAACCTTAAGGCCGGATTTAAATAATAGCCTCGGAAGATTAAATAACAAATAAAATTTAGAACGGATAAATATATACATGTCCCCAAGTGCGTATTAAGAAGAAGGTGCCTGTCTTTGGGGCGTGATCTTAATTCTTTTAGGGAAAGATGGGTCGATCCGCTGTTTAGCAAAGTAGTGTAACAGGACGGATGACTGCTTCTAATCCGTAATACTCTTACAGGAGATGATAATATTGTTCCAAGTTTAGGGAACTGCAAGGAAGTGGTGTTTGAGTCCTTTATCATAAGGATGATGATGGGAGTTTTTTCTACGCCAGGAGTTACGTTGTCGTATCACAGAATAGGTGATAAAGAGTATCCGTCCTGGGAGAATACCACTAGAAAGCGAAAGTACGGACTGACTTTCCGAGTTTTCCATCATAAAGATGATTGAGTATTAATCATGCCAGGTGTTTTATCATTAAATCACTTCATAAGTGATTGAGATCATCCGTCTTGGGGATGTGTACGATACCAGGAACTACATCATCAGGTCACATATTAGGTGATTGAGATCATCCGTCCTAGGCAGGTACACCACGTTAGGAGTTACATCGTCATATCACATAATGGGTGACTGAGGTTATCCGTTCTGGAAAAGTACACATCGTCAAGAGTTACATCGTCAGATCACAGATTAAGTGATTTAGATAATCCATCCTGGAGAAATTTTTCAATCGTAGGAGTACGGATTGAGTGAATACTTTCATCGTAAGAATGACGATGGGAATTGTTCATACCAGGAGTTACATCGTCGAATCATTTTATAGGTGATTGAGATCATCCGTCCTGGAATGATTATTGGAGTTCTTTGTACCAGGAGTTACATCATCGAATCACTGAATAAGTGATTGAGATCATCCGTCCTGGTAAATTTTTCCAATCAAGGGAGTGCGGATTCAATTGGCAATTTTTGCTCCATCCGAAATCCGAGTCTTACCTCTACTAGCCCCCTAGCTGATGTGAGGAAGCAGTTGACTTGCTCATATGAGCTATATTGATCATAGTACGTCTGGATTTCGGATTTGCACCGAAGTGTAAATATCCGCTCTGGGAACCATGTTCCGTAGTGATGAAATTTTAAGGGCGGATTCGACAATGGGAATATCAGAAGTTTATCGAATTTCGCAACCCTTGGTATTCGAATAATGGTGGCCACGTTTCTAATGATTGGACATTTAATGCCTTAATTCACGTGGGCGCGCCATTATTGCATTAAGTGCGCATGTCTTAGTAACTGTCACGCATAGCCTTGTTGGGCCTAGTATTTGGTTTTAATAGGCCCATTTCGATGACTCTGTGACAAAATGATGGCATTTTCGCGCCTTGATGTACTAAACGACAATTTTGGTCCGCTAAACGGGGAGTCGTTTAGGGGTAAACGACAGATTGTGTTTAGTGGGTATTTGAAAAATTTTTGTGCCCTGATACAGGCATATTTGGCAATCTCAGTTACCATTTCTTCTTGCTTCCTTGACGAACCTCTGTGAAAGTTCCAAGAAGTTCTTCGTGTCCACCTCTGTGAATTTCAATTCACTATCCTTAGGTAACCACTTTCCCTTCGTTTTCAGTTTCTCTTTTCAATATTTGAGAATGCCTAGGAAGGGTGTTAGCTTCAGTGGCGTTGGCCCTAGAGGAAGAGGAGGAAGGGCTTTGACTCAAAACCCTAGCGTTCGTGGTGGGAGGATCCCAGTGATCCTTCAGTCGAGGCCACGAAATACAGAGAGGGAAGGGTCGCAATATCAAAGGCGAAGGGTGATTATACCCTCTTCAGGGTCTTCCTCCTCCAGTGAGAGTGTCGAGAGTGGGGATTTATATGTCTCTGATGATGTGGAATTTTATCGCAGCATCAAGGCTTTCACAATGGTGACAAAGAAAGCTACTGGGAGGAAGTCGTCTGGAGGGGAATCCCCTTCCGAGAAGTATGTCTTGAAGACCCAATCCGGCCTCTGCAATGTGGTTGCACACCGGATAGATTGGGTGAAATTCCAGCAGAAACGCCCATTCAGCTGGGTAGCTGAGGAGTTTCGTGAAATAGCATCAGTTCACGCTCAAGAGGGGGGAGCGGAGTTGGAGCCGCGTTTCACAGTCTTCAAGAAGGACAAATACAAGAAGTGCTTCATGGTGATAGCCCCGTTGCCATCCGATCGAATTTGTCATACTCCGGACGAAAGGTCCTTGTATATGTATGACTTTTTATTTTTGAACCTTGGTGTGCGGTTTCCCCTTTCGAAGTTTCAGATGGGGGTTCTGAGATTCCTGGATTGCGCTCCTTCACAGCTTCACCCCAACGGATGGGGATTAGTCTGTTCTCTTGAAGTGCTTGGGGAGCACTTCAACTTCAAGCCGACGGTGGCCATGCTCTTTTATTTCGCCCAAGTGGTCCGTCGTGCAAATAAAGAGAAGGGGGGAGTGAGCTTGATATCCCTCCGGACTCTTTCAAAGGTTATCAACTTTGAGGCGTACACTGACTCCGCCAAAGTTGATGGACATTCATTCAAGTCCTATTTCACGAAGATTAGCGTTCATCCTGACGAGTCAGTTTTTTGGTTAACTGAAGATGGGCTTCCGAAGTTCCCAGTGGCTTGGACGCATGAACACTTTTTGCTGACCTCCCAGGCATACTACACTGAGAAGGATGAACTAAGCCCGTCTTTAATTTCCGTTCTTTCTGCCCTTCAATCTTACACCGCCTCGCATCAATTTTTCTCTTGCAGGCGTTTGTTAGGATCGTGGTCTACCCGCGAGGAATATCTGCGTAATTTTCCTGCTAATATTCATATTTTATCGCATCATGCCTTGAAGTATTTGATTTCTAACCGTGTTGCTTGGTTTTGCAGTTGAAATTGAAGCTGCGTCTCCAGAGATGGAAAAACTGAAGGGGCTCAAAGCTGGAGCGAATTCCGTGGCAGCTGAAAATGACATTCAGGCGAAACGGAATTCGAAGAAAGCCACAGCGGAGACCATCATTTTAACCTCATCTGCTGGTGACGATATTCCCTTACTGGAGGGCGGATCCGAGAAGGTTGCGGCTGAGAAGGTCGGAGAAAAGAAGAAAACTATAAAACGCGGTTCCTCAAGGACCTCGGATCGTCAACCCTCTCCGAAAAAACAAAAAATTTCAAGTGAGAGTGCTGATCCGGTGTCTTTAAAGGGAAAGAAAGTGGAAAGATCGGCTCTGGATGCAGGATCCACTCCGGATGCTCCAGGCGACGGGATCACTTATGGTGCAAAGCCAATAACGACTTACTTTGCACCAAAAGTTACTCGCCCCCTTCAAAGTAGCTCCGGTCTTGCACAATATCTGGTATGCGAGGGTTCTGTTCCTGAGGGCGTTCCTGAGACTCCGTACAAGCTGAAGCCCTCATTGATGAGCGATGAAGTAGCCAAAGCTTGCGACGCCGGACAGAAGCACCTGGCAGAATTATCCGGGCTCTTAAGATCGGTTCGCAAGCTTCCAGAAGAGAATGAAAGGCTGAGCTTGTTGGTTGGCAAGGTTAATGACCTTAGCGTTGCTGCTGCTAAGGACAAGGCAACCATCCTTCGTCTAGAAAGTAAATTAGAAGCTTCCAAAGAGGAAGGATATAAGAAGGATGAAGAAATTGTCAGGCTAAAACATCTTGCCAAGGAGTTGGAGGCCCAAGTAGCTGATCAAAAGAAAATCAATTCCAACCTCCACTCCGGTCTTTATACAGAGAAGGAACGCTTTTCAAAGCTGGAAGAGGAGCTTAAGGAAGTCAAAGTTGTTTATGCTCGAGGAACCGAAGATTGGTCGCGTAAGGAGAAGGAGCTGCTTTCAAAGTTGGCGGACACAAAAGCGGAATTTGACGAGGCTGTGGATATGTGCGATCAGGCAGTCAAGGAATCCTTTGGGTTGGCTGTTCGTCAAATTCAATACCGGAATCCCAAGGTGAAACTTAATCTGAATGGTATTGACCCGTTCTATGAGTTTCATCAAGGGAAACTGGTGGCCATAGTTGATAAGCGTCATGAAAGTCCGCCTAGCACTCCCTATAAGTTCGCTCCTTTACCTGCAGGCCAATCGATGGGACCTTCATTCCTGAAACCCATAAGCACAGGAACGAGCTCTCGCACTGAAGAAGGCAAGGCCGGAGGCAAAGGCAAAGGGAAAGAAGGAGATTCAAGCCAGAGAAAGTAGCGCCCTTCCCTGTTTCCTTTTTCATTTTATTGATTCAAATTCGCTGTGTTCCGGGATCAGCTCCGGATTATTACACGAATTGTAATTCTTATTGAATCAATAAAAGAGTTTTTTACCTCCATTCTTGTTTAGTGAAAAACAACTTTAATAGAGGGACTGCATGTGTATTGTATTATTCCGGATTTAAGTAATGAAGATCGGATTGTAAAACAAAATCTCCATACCGGACATATACATGCGAAACGAATTTCGTAATAAAACCACCGCTTGTGAGGGAACACATCATTGCCTCCAGAACGGCTTAAGGGGAATGATTGTGAGATCGTTTAGACGAGAGTTCATTCCTCAAATTATTCGTTAAACCGTCGATGTTGTCCCCCAGTATCATTTGGTGATTATCACTTTGAATAATCTCTGAGTGAGATTTCCTCGTGAGAGCTTTTAAGAGTGAGGACTTAAAATAGAAATTCCTCCTCAAATATTTCCGACTGAGAGATTTCGGGTGAATATGCCTTAGATTGTGGTGTACCCGAGTGAATTGTTTATGTCGGAGTTTATGAGTCAGGTCTCAATTGAAGAATTGGTGACTCAGAACTATAAGCTATAAAGCTTCCAAATAAAGAACTTCATAAGAGAGTATTAATCTGGAGTTCAGTATAACTTACTTGTTGTGTTTGGAGTTCGGTTTGATCCTACCGTCCCATGTCATATTTGGCGTTCGGTTTAATCCTACTAGCCGTTCTCCAATTGATCTTTGGTTTTATCCAATGACAATTCTTCACCGACGTTCGGTTAATCCTACTAGTCGTACTCAGAGTTCGGTTTAATCCTACAATCCGAGCCTTCGATACGGGGTTCAGATCAGGGCTAATCCTGAACCTACTGCGCCCGTCACTTGGGGTTCAGCGTGGTCTTGAAGAAGAACCAGCTTACTGCGCCCAAGCCTTCGCATGGGGTTCGGTTTGTGGCCTTGAAAGAGGACCAGCCCTACAACCCATGTAGTCTTCCAATGGGGTTCGGTTTGTGGCCTTGAAGAAGGACCAGCCCTACAACCCATGCCCTGAGGTTCGGTTTAATCCTACAACTCAGGTCTTCACCGACGTTCGGTTAATCCTACTAGTCGTACTCGAAGTTCGGTTTAATCCTACAATCTGAGCCTTCACCGGTGTTCAGCCAAACTTACTAACCGTACCCAGAGTTCGGTTTAATCCTACAATCTGGGCCTTTAATACTTAGACATACTCGAGGAGTTACATCGTCAATTACAGATTGGGTAATTGAGATCATCCGTCCTGAGTATGTTCTTGTGCGTTGCGCATATTCGAGGAGTTACATCGTCAACTACAAAATAAGTAGCTGAGATCATCCGTCCTGAATATGCTTCTGTACACCGGATAAGCTGAAAATCACAGCATAAGAAAAAAACTCGAAAGAGTTAAATTGTTGTGAGAGATTCTTATTAAATCAAAAATAAGAATTACAATGAGAGCGTAGCTGTGAAAATAAATTCTCCAGTATTCGTTCCCAGATAAGGATAGGAGAGTGTAGATGGTTCCAACAGCTAGCTATAGTAGATGCGCAAGTTTTGGATGTTCCATTTATTTCGGATAGGAGTGCCATCAAGGTTTTCAAGGCGGTAAGAGCCTTTGCCAGTAACTTCGGATATCCTGTATGGGCCTTCCCAGTTTGGGGCTAATTTGCCTTGATGAGCGAATTTATTCCCTATACTTGCTTTCCTCAAAACCAAATCTCCAACGTTGAAAGTCCTTGATTGGACTCGTTTGTTGTACCGGAGAGCAACTTTGGCTTTGATGGCTTGATCTCTGATGAAAGCGTCTTCTCTGAGTTCTTGTATGACATCTATTTCGGATGCCAAGTTAGCATTGTTGGTTTCTTCAGAGAAGTACTTAACCCTTGTGGAAGCAATTTGCAGTTCCACAGGTATCATTGCCTCGACCCCGTATGTTAGGCGATATGGGGATTCATTAGTGGATGAATGAGGCGTTGTCCGATATGCCCATAGGACATGACACAGCTGGTCTGTCCATCCGCCCTTGGCTTCACCAAGGCGTTTCTTTAGTCCCTTCAGCACTTCCCTGTTGGCCACTTCAGCTTGACCATTAGTTTGGGGATGTTCGACGGATGAGAATATTTGGGTTATTCCTAACCCTTCAAGTAAATCTGTGAATTTTCTATCCGTGAACTGGGTGCCATTATCTGTGACAATCCGTGCTGGGACCCCGAACCGCGTTATGATGTTTTCATACATGAAACGACGAGTTCGGGCTGAAGTAATATGCACCACCGGCTCTGCTTCTATCCACTTAGTGAAATAATCGACCCCTACAATGAGATATTTGATGCCCCCAGGAGCAGTTGGAAAGGGGCCCAGAATATCCAAACCCCATTGGTAGAAGGGCCATGGAACAGCGGATGTGAAGAGTTCTTCCGCCGGTGTGTGGTGTAGGTTAGAGAATTTTTGGCAAGCGTCGCATTTTTTGACGAAGTCAATGGAGTCTTGCTTCATTGTGGGCCACCAGTATCCAGCTCTGAGGATTTTTCGCATTAAGCTTCTTCCTCCGGTGTGGTGTCCACTTTGTCCTCCATGCACTTCCTCCATTACACCTTGCACCTCATCCTCTTTGAGACAAATCAAATAGGGCACAGAGAGTGCCCTTCTGTAGAGATTACCATCAATCAAAGTGAAATACGGTAATTCTCTCCTTAACCTCATTTTTTCCTTCTCATCTGTGGGTAGCTGTCCATCAGCCAAATAACGGATGTAAGGAGCCATCCATGTATCTCCGTAAAGGGAGTCAGTCATTATGGCGTTTAGAGAAGGGAAAAGAGGGATGCTGGGCGACGTTAGCGTGCTTTGAACCAGCGTAGTGGTGCTACCTGGTCGTTTAGTGCTCGCTAACCTGGAGAGTATATCCGCTCTCGTATTCTCTTCACGTGGAACATGCTTGAATTCCACCTTTGAGAATTTCTCAGTCAACTCCTTGACACAGTTCAAGTATAATTGGAGTTGAGGTTCGCGAGCTTGATAATCTCCTAAGATCTGCGAAATCACCAGCTGTGAATCGCTACAAAGTGTCGCCTCAGAAGCTCTGATGTCAATCGCAGCTCTTAGTCCGGCCAAGCAAGCTTCGTACTCAGCTTGGTTGTTGGATGTTTTGAAATTGAAACGGAGGGAGATTTCCAGGTGTACTCCATCGTCACTTTCGAGGACTACACCTGCTCCAGAGCCTCTTTGGTTTGATGAACCATCAACGTAAATGGTCCAATGGACTCGAGGGTAATCTGGATCAGTCCCTGTCATTTCCACAATAAAGTCAGCCAGGACTTGAGCTTTAATAGCGCTGCGGGGTTCGTAGGATATATCAAACTCAGAGAGTTCAATAGACCATTTGATCATCCTCCCAGCGAGATCGGGCTTGATTAAGACGGAACGGAGTGGCAAATCCGTTCTCACTATGATTGGATGGGCGTGAAAGTACGGACGCAACCGTCGTGAGGCCCAAACAACAGCGAGGGCGGCCTTTTCAATTTTCTGATACCGGATCTCAGCACCTTGCAAGGTCTTGCTAGTGAAATAGACCGGTATTTGTCCATCAGGAGTTTCTTTTATCAAGGCAACGCCCAAAGCTTCATCTGAAATAGCCAAGTACAGAATGAGTGTGTCTTCGGGGTCAGGCTTTGTGAGAATGGGAGGTTTGGACAACACCTCCTTAAGCTCTTGGAAAGCTTTTTCTTGTTCCTGTCCCCACTCGAATTTCTTGGACTTTTTCAGTATTTTGTACAGGGGGAGTGACCTGTGAGCCATCTTCGGCATGAATCGTGCCAAAGCTGCTACTTTGCCATTCAGGGACTGGACTTCTTTGAGATTCTTAGGACTCTGCATGTCTAGAATCGTTTGGCACTTCCCTGGATTGGCTTCGATACCACGTTGAGTTAACATGAAACCCAAAAACTTCCCAGCGGGGACAGCAAATGTGCACTTCATTGGGTTCAGCCTCATGTTAAATTGTCTCAAACGGGTGAATACTTGGCGTAGGTCTTCAATATGATCGCCCCCAACCGGTGTCTTTGCTATTATGTCGTCAATGTATACTTCAACAAGTTTGGTGTGCATACCTTCGAAAACCTTGTTGATCATGCGCTGATATGTCGCCCCAGCGTTTTTCAGGCCAAAGGGCATGACTGTATAGCAAAAGACGCCACGATCATTTATGAAGGCTGTCTTCTCTTGATCCTCTTCGCACATCGGAATTTGGTTGTAACCAGAATAAGCGTCCATGAAGCTCAGGTATTGATAACCAGAAGAATCATCCACCATCCGATCTATATTAGGAAGAGGATAAGGGTCTTTTGGACAGCAGCGGTTGAGGTCCACGTAGTCGATGCACATTCTCCATTTACCATTGGATTTAGGGACCATCACCACATTCGAAAGCCAAGAGGAATATCGGATTTCCCTGATAAATCCGGCCTTCAGCAACTCCTCAGTTTGCTGGCAAGCTGCCTTCTGTTTCTCTGGGCCCAACCGTCTTTTCTTTTGGGCTACAGGTTTCGTCTCTGGATAGACGGAAAGTTTATGACAGCAGAATTCAGGGTCTATGCCTGGCATATCGGCTGCAGTCCATGCAAAGAGGTCTTTAAACTCTTGCAAGAGAGCCAATAGTCGTTGCTCCATTTCAGTATCTAGCTTGTCATTGATATGGGTGATCTTTTCTGGAGAATCTCCCAAGACAATGTCCCTGGAACTTCCATCCGGTGTGGGCTTTGATGGGTTGAACGGATCAATGTTCAAATCCGCTCTAGGATCCAGGTCGACAAGGCTTACAGATCCAGCCGATGTTCCAGCATCATTAAGTTTCCTCTTTTTATTGGAGGCGTCCAGCTTTGTCATGTTGAGGCTAAGGTTGTAGCAGTACCTAGCCATCTCTTGATCACCCCGGATAGATGACACAGCATTATCCTTGTCAATGAACTTGATAAGGAGATGTGGGGTTGATACAACTGCCTCCATTGCATTCAGAGTAGGACGGCCTATGATGCCATTAAATGGTGATTTGACATCAATCACTAACACCCGAGACCTAACCGTCCTGGCTCCTGGCTCGCCTTCAAACGAGATAAGGGTGTCAAGATACCCTTTAGTTAGTTGCTTTGCGCCATTAAAAGCTGTTAGTTCCTGCGTGTAAGGCTGTAAGTCTGAGTCTTTAAAACCCATCCTTTCAAAGCAATTATAAAAAATAACATCGCAGGAACTTCCCTGGTCAACAAGGATTCTTCGGACGTCCTTGTTGGCGATCACAGCAGTGATGACTACAGCATCGTCACCACCAGGAATGGTTGGGCCAAAATCCTCGTCAGAGAAAGAGATTGTGGGAGCTTCCATCCCACCTCTGTAAGGGCGATTGTCTTTGACTTTCCCTTGCACAGATAGAATCATTCTATGATGATTCTTACGGGCTGTAATTGAAGCTCCTCCTCCAGCGAATCCTCCAGCAATCATGTCAATAACTTCACGTCGGCCCTGACGTTGTTGCTGGGGCATGCTGTCCTTCTGTGCTGCATTATCGGTCATCACACCTTTTTGCTTCTCTGCAGCAGAGAATTTTCGAACCGGACTGGGGTTATTGTCATCCCCATCGTCTGGATCTCTTTCTCTTTTCTCATTTTGTTCTGCCCTGTCAAAGGATTTTTCTTTGAACAGGTATTGCTTCAACTTGCCTTCTCTAATTAGCGTCTCAACCGCGTTCTTTAGAGCTTGGCATTCATCAGTTGAATGACCATTTTGTTCATGAAAATCACAGTACTTACGTGAATTTCCTGGTCTTTTCATAGGGGCTGGTCTTCTGATGCCATATGTGCTGAAAACTGGCCATCCGACCTCTCTCAAAATCTGAGATGGTCTGGCAGATAACTGTGCATAATGGCTGAAGGAATTGACATGCCTTTCTCGAGGTCGAGGAGGGTGGTTATCCACCTTAGGATTGGTGAATGGCCTCTCCATGCGTTCTGACCTCGTCTTCTCCTTTCCCTTCTGGGTTTGGGGAGATGGTGTTGGTGGCTTTTTCTTTACAGCCATTGCCTCCAAGTGCATCTCTATGCTCACATACTTTGAGGCTTTTTTCCTGAATTCCTCAAAAGTCGCTGGGGGGCTCTTTGCTAATGAAAGAGCAAAAGCTGATCCTGGCTGCAATGCCTCAATTACGATATGCAGCTTGATAGATTCTGTGAGGTTAGGAACCAGAGCTGCTTCCTTATAAAACCTCTTCAAAAAATCTTTTAGGCCCTCTGTTTCACCTTGCTTAATCTGAGCCAAGGTATGAGACGTCTTGGGTACGTCTCTGGAGATGACAAAATGGGTTTCAAAGGCAGCTGCCATTTCTGCCCAAGAATCTATGGATCCAGAAGGCAAGCCTTTAAACCACCCGAGGGCCTCCTCAGACAATGTTCGAGGGAACATTCGGCACATCACGTCTTCATCAGCCCCCAAGTACATGGCTTCGAACACATAAGCATCAAGGTGCTTAGTTGGATCAGTTTCACCATTATACTTTCCGATGGAAAGTGGTTGAGTAGTTTGAAGGTGCTTGGGGATGCTGATGCTCATAAGTCTCCTTGAAAAAGGAACCTTCAGGTTGTAAGACAATGGGGGTGTCGTTGTTGAATCTCTCTTCCTTCGGGAAGCTGCATCCTCAGAATCGCGAGTTTGTTCTCCCTCCTCAAACGTTGGGATCTTTGAATACTGAAGAGTGGTGGACTTTTCACCATCAGTTGTGTGGGGAGTGTTTCGCGTGCGAGATGACTCTTTATCCTCGCTGTGCCTTTTTTTCTCTTCGCAATTCAGCGAGTTCCCTCTGAAGTTGTTTGATCAACTCATCGCGAGGATCAGGATCAGACACAGTTACTATCTTCTTTGAGCTGCCCCCATGAGAATCGAAGTTGAGTTTTCTGAAGGCATTGGGATTGGTTCTGCCTTCAGCTTGATTCTCCATGAAGTCTTGAGCTTCGCCTTCCATTGTGGATCACCTGCTCTGTCAAAGGATATGGGAATAACTTTATCGGGTCCCACTGGGCGTGCCAATGATCTGTCCTGGACTGGGGTCAAGAGATCCGATCTCAAGCCAGTCACGAGTAGTATGTCGATACCGTCTAGTAGACCGGATGTATGTGTATCCGATGTATGTATCCGATGTCCTTGAATTAGGAGAGCGGATTGGGCGTCCTGGAGATCCTTCACACCGACCTAGTCGCGTTGAAGTGGGCGAATGGTGGTGTCACCTGCAAAGATTCTCCGACGCTCAAGTCAGTGATTATATTCCAAGTAAGGAATGTATTCAGAGAATAATCAGTCGTAAAGAGCTGAAGAAGAAGATCCCCAACTTCAATCATGAAGTTAGTTCATATACCTGATTGGCTCGATTAACGAGGACTCGTTGGTGGGGAACCACCAACTCCCATTAGCATTATTATATTGCGCACTTACCTGCATTATTGGGTCAAGTGGCTATTTTATATTGAGCATAGAGAATGTAGACTAGGATTAGGGAACAAGTTGACCATTCCCGTGAGCAGAATTTGGCTCGTAGTGCAGGGAATTATTGATCGATCCCTGTAGCAACAATCCTTGTCTTTTGCACAGTGTCGTGTGTATTATCCGATGTCATGGTGTTATCCTGAACAACCGGTATAGGGAGAACGCCTGATACGGAATTACAGTCCGGATGTATACCGATGACACCGGTTACACGTAGATGTCTCATCAAAGACGTCGAAATGTATATAGCAGGTCGGATACCGGTATTGAGACCGGATCACATTTAATAATGATAAATATATTAATATCTTTGATTAGTTTATTTAAATGGTCACATCTTCAAATAACTTACTACCTCCGGTTCCAAATATAAGCAAATTTTAGTGGAATTTTTTGGTCCCTTAATATAAGCAAAATTAGACTTTCCCAATGTCATTAAATACTTATCTACCAAATATGTCCTCATCATATATATTTCTAAGGTCACTAATTCTTTATGTAATAAATGATACTAAGGGTATTTTAGAAAATTAAATCAAATATGTGGTAACATTAATACAAATAACTACCTCCAACTACTATTCTTAATATGTGTGAAGTTAGGTATATTTACTTATATTTGGAACCGGAGGTAGTACTATTACTTATTATAATTAATAATGGTAAATAAATAACATCAATAAATATTTCATAAAATTTGTAACAATATGATAAGACTACAAAAATCTTTAAAGTATAAGGAAAAGTGGGAGTAATTTGTTATCTACATTTAGATTTAAAAAAATTACAATTTTGCTACATTTAAATCAACATGACCATTTCGGTAAAATAACCACACGTGAAAACCTCCTCTGGTATCTGAGATTTCCAGCAAACCGGGATGGTTTTCGCAAAACAACCCACTTTTCGCGAGACCGTTTAGCAATTTTAAAAAAATAAACATTAGACGACGTGTATCATTTTCCTTGAAAACAACAAAGCAATTACATTACGGTTATATGTCATATTTGGTTTTGGTTTGAAATTGAAGAAACATTAGAGAAATAAAAAAATTTAAATATTTTTAAGGATTAATTTTTCACTTTTGAAAAACTCTTTTGCTTTCAACGCAAAGGTGAACAAACCAGCACTATTGGCCTGTTTGTTTAAAAATTGTCTACTTACAAACGTAAGTGGGAGAAAATAAATCCTACGATCAAATAAAGTTTTGACTGTCACAAACGGTATAAATAATTAATATTAACTTTTAGATTTCTTATTTTTCTAAACTTTGTTTTTCCAAGTAAATATATGTATTACGAAACCGCGGTGTGAGTTTTACTCCTGGGTTTTCAAGAAGTACTCTAAGCAAACTTATTAATTAAATATATTTTTCTTCTTGTCATTCAATCGATTCTGGATTCTCTGGCTAATTGGCAGGGACCCAAACGGGCTAGGCAACGACAGACTTCTATCATGAGCTCTGACCCATAATTGTCTTTATGGTTCCCTCATGTTGATAGCTGATTGGATGGGACACAGGAACATGATTTGATCCCAAGTTTTCTTTTTCAAAAACTTTAAATGAATTGCCTCACAATATCCTTCATTTTCGGATAAACATTTGGGTTTTTTTTTATATAAAAAAAAACCAATGTTCGCAAAATTTCGATCTATTTACATCGGGAGTTAAACCTAAAACATATCAAATATAATTTAATATGACAACCAAATAATCATTTTTTATTGAAAATAAAAAATACTATTAGATATAATTCTTTTACTAGTTTTTTATTTTTACATTCAATAAAAAATTTATATAGATTTAAAAATATTTTAATATATAAATTATATACATATTACATATTAATATATATTAAATATTTTAAGATATAAATTATACATTTTCTATATATTAACGTTAATATATATAAATATATTTAAACATTAATATATTACATGTTAATATATTTATATATTGAATGTATTAAATTTATCTATTAAAAATATATTAACGTATAATATGACATTAATGTCCCTGCAGTGCTACATAGAAAACGTCCTCGTACATATAAATGGATCAAAACCACCCTAAATAATTTTAAACAATATAATATTCATGTTAAAGAAACGTCACATTTCACAAACACATGAGAAAATGACAGTCTGGAAACAAATAAATTCAGTTCAAACAGATAATTAGTGAGTTTTAACTATCCTACGGTTCTTGGACAAAGATTTTAACATTTTTAATAAACTTAATAATATTATAAGTAAAACTTTTAACGTAATTTTATAAATGTTGATGATTTTAATAACATAAGAATTTTTTATTGCCCCATGTTTAAAAAACTTTTACTTTTATACAAGTAATATTACGCATAGATTCCGATGAAATTTATAATAGTTATGAAACATTTTTTATACATTTATTACCGATGTTTTCACAACTAACCGATTGTGTGACTATTGCCTATGTGAATTTTACCATTGGAAATAATAGGTTCGTTTGTTTAAACTTATTTTAATAATAACTATTTTTTAATTAAAAAATACTTATTTTAAATGTTGATGTGTTTGTTTAAAGTTTTAAAAATAAGCAAAAGCTAAAAATAAACTAATTTTTGTTTATTTTAAGAAGCAACTCTAATCTGCTTATTAAAAAAGTGATTATTAAAAAAATATTTTTTTAAAAACACTTAAAAATAAATTTAAACAAATGGGCCTAATGTCTCAAATCTTAAAAGCAATCCTTGCTCAATTAAGAAGCATTCGCTTCTCTTAAATTGTGGGGCCATCAATTATTTCTCAAGAAAATTAAAGTCAAAAATTGAATAAAGTATATGACCTTTTCATGACCGTTTAAGAAAGGAATATGATATTTTTGTGATTGTGGGAATGAATTGACGCTTTGAAAATTGGAATAATTCAACAATTTCAATCTTTTTAAATGACCATTTAATGGTAAAAAAATTAGTATAAATATAGAATTGAGTGAGTAGTAAAAATTAAAATCTAAACTTATTTTCAATCACCATCAATCTTAATAAAATGGACCCTAATTAAATTAATCTTTAAACTTTTTCACAAATTATGACAAATTATCGACCATATACTCACTAAAATTCTACTTTTACCACTAGCCAAAATTCTCAAAATTATTCATTTGTTTTGTCATCCCTATACCAAATTTTAATTTTTCTACCATAAAATAATTTCAACATTTCCATGTCAATTTCCAATTTCCTAATCGCTGCTCCTGGTGCTTAATCAAGTGACAAGGTTGATGAAACACCAATTTGGTTGGTATCTGAATTTCAAATTCCATTATTTTCTAGTTGATGTGAAAAATGACACTATAAATGAAGGTGAAAGAAGTAAATCTCATACCGCTAATAAGATTTACAATGTAAGAAGACAAACATTTTATTCAAGCTTCACTCATGTCTCAAAAGATCCCATCATAGGAGTTGATATTTTGGTTGATGATTAAAGATGTGTAACACGAATATCGTGGGCATTTACAAGAAAGAGAGATCATTCAGCTAAAAACACAAATGCACATTCGAATAATCCTACTACAATATGCATGCGTATTTTGTGCGTAATTTACTGATTTAAAATAAGTTACCTAATTTAAAATTCAAGGATAAATAAGTTTTAAAAATATAAATATGTAGAGTACTTGTGTGCCCCAATTAGTTGATATTTATAGAGTTACACTTTTAAAGATAAGAATTGCTTAAATTGTAAAAGGTAAAGTGAAATGATATATTATTATGGGTCCTATTTAAATATTTAAAAAATAAATTAAGCAACTTTGGTGAGTTTTACCATTATAATTGCTCTGATACAAAGGAAATACAAGACAATGAAAACTGAAAGAAACTATAGGCAAACCTATCTCAAACACAATTCTTTTCTTGTCCTTAGTCACACAAGAGAATCCTAAATTAAGGAGGAAGGACACCAACAACTCGCATAACTGAGATGATGCGGCTCATAAATTTCTGATTTTGTCATTCAATTTTTTCAATTTAGTCCTATTTTTTCTCTCTCGTTAGATATCACAACCTTGTTTTGTTAATTGTTGTTGTTGAAACATTAAGAATAGAGAGTAATGTAAGAATGAGTAGCTTTGGCTATCCCATTTTTTTAATCCTTGCATATGTACTACATTCGTCCCTTTATATAAGAATTTCTTAACCAATTTCAATTTTTAAGATAAGTTGATTAATGTAGTTAAAGTTATTTAATTTGTCTACAAATTATACTAGTTTTCTAAAAATACCCTCTTAACTTTATTGGTACTCACAAATCTTACTCTCTTTCTACTTAGTTAATGTGTATTTCATTAATGATTAATAAAGGTATTTTGGTAAAAAAAATTAATTAATGTGATTGACTTTTTGATGAGGTTCTTATATTAAGGACCAAATAAATCTCTCAAAAGGTTTTTATAATAAGGGACAGAGGTAATATATTACTATTTTTAGCTACGAATATTTTTTATCAAATAAGTGATTGATTCAAGTGATACATGTTTAATTTTCTTTAAGCAAGGTCTCGAGTTTAAGCCTTATGGATAAAAAAAATTCTCGTTGAGAAAATTAACCTCAATATGATGTGTATGTTTCAGACTCAAACAAGGTTACTCATGAAAGAAGATACATGTGGTTATAAAGACATATGTGGTTATTTATACATTGGCGAAATAAGAGGAATATTTAAGGATAGTTTAGTAATTATGAGTAAAAGACAAAACAAAAAAAATCTTTTTGGAAACTAAAAACAAAAACAAACTAAGATAGTAATTATAAGCTAAAGCTTTGTTGTTTCTGTTTTTGGTTTCTCAGTTGGATTGGGCTTCGTAGTGGATACATCCATCAACCATACAACATGTACAAAAAAAACACCTTGAGTTTTTTTTTTGAAACAACTTGAGTTTGAAACACCTTGAGTTTGAAACAACTGCTTGGAAAGCTTTGGAACCCCAAAAAAGGCTTGAGAAGCTATAGATGAATTATTATTTTATTTGTTAATTATATTAGAGTTAGTTAGGTAGATTTTTAGGCTCCTACAATATCCAGGACAAGTTATGTGTGGAAAAACAAACTGCGCTAGAACTGGAATCCCAAACGGGACAGATCTGCATAATGCACGACTAGGCCTAATCTAGGTTAAATTGGCCTCTCGTTCCCATCATGAAAGTTATAGGTATTTGAGCTACAGAAGTGCACGTATTAGATTCATCTTAATTAGAATTTCATAGCTTAAGTTATGCACAGAAAATCGAATTGTGCTGCTGTTGAAATCCCAAATAGGGTAGACCTGCATAATGTTGTGTGGAGCCCAATCTAGACTAAACTAGTTTCTCTTTTCTTCATCAAAGTAGTGGGTATTTAAGCTACGAAGGTAATTGGATTCACCTCATCGAAGTCTCATAACTCAAGTTATGTGTAAAGCATCAAACCTAGTATGCAAGAACAACAAAAAAATGAGTTCTAAAAATTTAGGGACTTTACTTAGTATTTATTATTCAGATTTAGTGTGTTACAAATTTAGTGGTATCAGAACAGTTCAATTGAGTATGCAAAATGAAAAAAATTGTCGTATTTTTATTAATGTGTCACATTGTACACCAAGATCAATATAATAATAATAATAATAGATGATGATGATGATAATAATATAATTAAAATATTATAATTATAATAATAAAATAATAATAATAAATATATCATTGTAATATAATAATAATAATAATGAAATAGTAAAGTTATGAAAAGATAATAAAATTAATATATTAATAATATAATACAATAACTATAATAAAAATATTTAAAATAATATAATAATAAAAAACAATATAATGTAGTAATACAATAATATTAACATTCCTATTTTTATTTACAATGATAATAACAATAATATGATAGTAACATTATAATAATATTAGCATAAAATAGATAACAGATAATTCCTATCAACAAAATAGATAATTATCATATTATATTGGCTAAATTATTATTCCAATCTCCTATTTTCTCAATAAATTTTAAGTTAGATCTTTAACTTTTTTTAATCAGTTAGGTCCCTTATATTTTTAAAATATTGTTATGTCTTTGGTCCAATTTCACTAACTTCATTGATGAAGTTATGATGTGACAAATAGTCATCACATGTAGGGATGAAAAAACGGGCTAGGTCTAGTAGATTGGCCTGCCAAACCTGCCAAATTAGGCGGGGTGGACAAAATTTTCAAGTTGTCGACCCGCCACGGTTTGGCCCGCCAGTTTGGCAAGTCAAAACCTTGACAAGACGAGCTGGCTCGACGGGCTCCCGCCAAAGAAAAAGTTATAAATATTAATAATAAAATAATTTATACTTTATATTATTAAAATGTATACTTTCATTTTCTAAAATTAAAAAAAAATGTGACATCTCTTACTACATGTACATTTCTTTTAATAATATCTTCTTTGATTTTTTTAAAAATTATTTTTAAATTTTATCTTAATTTGTACATTTTTTTGAAAAGTTAGCAGGCCGACGGGCCAACCTCCTAACCAGTCATCTTTTCTAAAAAGACACATAATTTTAACTTTGACGGGCCCACCATTAGGCAGGATGAGCCAACTTGACCCACTTTTGGCGGGATTTGGTTGGGCAGCTTGGGCTCGGCAAGCCAGCCCGTTTGCCATTATTTGCTTGCTAAGCAACAACATCACATGTAGTAAATGTCGCTAATGTGAATCTCACCGAGGTGGCGAGTTCACATGTCAAATGTTTATTGGTTGATATGGTATATGTATGTAAAGTCCGTGTCCCCACAGCAACAAAGCCCACATTGGTAGCATCTGACACATGAAATAGTCATATCAATAAAGTAAATGACACGTCAGATCTCTATTAATTAGTCAAAAATTGATAAATGAGACCTAACTGAAACACTTAAAAAGATATAAGGTTTAACTGACTAAAAAAGTTAGAAGTCTAACTTAAATTTTTTTAAAAAAGATTAAAGACTAAAATAGTAATTTGATCTATTATATTGGTTAACTAAACATAAAATAATAATTTAGACAACTTATCATATTTTGAACCTCTTTAATTTACTTATTATCTAAAAAGGAATGTAGTGTTATACTTCCTCCTCCTGTCCTTTTTATTGGTGAAATTCTCTAAATCATCAAGACTAATAAAATTGGTTAATTAATAGTTAAGTTCATTAATTCCTTAAAAAATAATATGATATTATAAATTTACCCTATAAACTTAATTAATACGTTTAATAATGATAAATATATTAATATTTGTCATCTTTTGATTGGCTTGTTTAGATGATCACATACTTAAATAATTTGTTATTACTTATTATAATTAAGTAAATAAATAACATCAATATATATTGTAACTATGTGATAAGACTACAAAAATCTTTAAAAGTATAAGGAAAAGCGGGAATAATTTGTTATCTCCATTTATATTAAAAAATTTACAATTTTGGTACATTTAAATCCACACGAGCATTTCGGTAAAATAACACCACATGTGAAAACGTCCTCTGGTATTCGAGATTTCCAGCAAACCGGGATGGTTTTCGCAAAACAACTCACTCTACGCGATGCAATGATAATGACCATTTAACAATTAAAAAATAAACACTTGATCGACGTCCTTGAAAACAACGGAGTACTCTAAGCAAACTCATTAATTAAATATATTTTTATCCTTGTCATTCAACCGATTCTGGATTCTCCAAGTTATTGGCAGGGTCCCATAGTGGCTCATCGTGGCTACGGAAAAGACAGACTTCTATCATGAGCTCTGGCCCATAATGGTCTTTATGGTTCCCACTTTGATAACTGGATGGGACCAGGAAC
The DNA here is from genome assembly GCA_037962975.1 of Clitoria ternatea. Taxonomy (NCBI): domain Eukaryota; kingdom Viridiplantae; phylum Streptophyta; class Magnoliopsida; order Fabales; family Fabaceae; genus Clitoria; species Clitoria ternatea. The sequence goes on from CM075672.1 coordinate 270,858,088, forward strand.
ACGATTTTTCTTTTTCAAAAACTGCGTCACAGAACATTTACAAATTATCCTTCATTTTCCATAAACATTTACAAAATTATTTATGCATTTAAGGTTATTTTGACACTATTTATATGTATACGGTTGTTTTGTGTGTTGCATTGTAAGGGACTACATCAATGTAGTGCTGCAGTGGGATGACAATAATTTCTGATGGTAATAAAAACCATCATAAATTAAGTTGCAGGCGAAGTGGTTTCTAGAGGTTTTAACTGCCCGAATATAAATGTCACCAAATTAAAACATATAACCCTTTAAAATATTAAAATGTATAATATATTTTTATATTTAATATGTATATCATTTTAACTTATATTAAATATATGAATATATAATATATCAAATATATTATATGTTTTAGTTTCTCGGCGTTTGTATTCTGGTCGCTTTAACCGCCAAAAAACACCAGAATTAATGTCGCACAGGGTTTCTATAACACTTCTTAATTTGTTGGGTTTTAATTAGAGATGTCAAAATTGGTTGAGCCTGGCAGGCCGACCCACCCACCAACTCACCTAAAACAGGGGGGACGAGTTAGCTAAATTTATTCTACAGTGGGTTCAAAATTGGCCCGCCTCGCCCCGTATTTTTGCATGTTTTTAACGATGTGAGGCGAGTTGACCTGATGAGTTATATAATATTTTATTTTAAATAATAATAATATAATATTAATAGTATCTTATAAATTTTTTTGGAGAATATAGTTTACTAATTTGATTCTTAGTGTTAGTGGTAGTTTGATAACTTTAATCACCTATTTTGGAAAATGAATTTGACTAGTTTAATTATTGATGTTAGTTTGATTATTTATTTTGGATAGATATTGAAATTTTTATCATTGAATGATAATGAAAATTTAAATGTTTAGTCCTTATTTATTATCGTTAATTAATTATGAAGAATGATATTATTTCATTTTAGCATACTTTGATTAGTGTTGAGTTAGAATGATTTTTATAATTATATTCAAATTTTTTATTTTAGTGGTATACTACTTTATTTTTTTAATTTAACTAACGTTTTTCTTATTAAACATAATAATTTAATTAATTTTTATTAATTTCTGATATGGGGTGCAAACCGAACTCCAAGACCCTGGTCGGGGTATTACGAAAACGTTGCCACGTCATCAAAATAATAAGGAATACTAGATTAACTTGTCTCAATCGGAGTCTAGAGCTAGAACAACTACGGAGCTATGATCAAGACCCCGGTCATCCTCTAGTAGCCAGACATAAGTCAGAATCAGTATGTGCAACATGTCCATGCAACACTGTTGCTACAGTAAGTTAGGAGAATGGTCAAATCACTTCTCCTACTCAGGCAACTCTTGTAAATACTGATCATTTATTACTGTAAAATGATCTGAACTAATCCGAGAGTTACCCTCTGTAATACTGTTATTTCCTGTAATACCCGTATTGACTTAGGCATCGGAGAATCTTTTACAGGTGCACCTCCGGGGTGTTCCCTTTGACTTCGGTATGGACTTTACATTAACTTATACCCTAAACGTGAAGAACTTAGGCTCCCAACTGGACCTAGATATAAAATACCATACTCCATTGAGACAGTGTAAAATTGAGAGCTCATGAGGTAACTCCGGACACCGGTCAAGACGGTCAACTCTTGACCCCGGTTCCAGGACAGAACAATTTCTATTATTTTATACTTTTAAGCGGAACAATCATTAACCAACCTCCTATTAAATTTTTTTCAAATACTAAAAATAATTTTAATTTTTTAAATTTTTTAAAAGTTAAAGGGCCAACCCACCCCGCCCCGCCATCGAAACGAGCCGACCTATCTCCGCTATGGAGCCAAACCCGCTCCACCCCGTATTTTGACAGGATAATGGCGTAGTAGGGCGAGTAACTCACATTGACATTTCTAGTTTTAACTGCCAAAAAAAATGTCATCATTTAATGTCGTTCCCTACAATGCTACACAAAAAATAACCTAAACACAAATAGTTTTAAAACGACCCAAAATAATTTTAAAAAATATACTATTTATGTTTAAAAGCGTTGACCCACAAACACATGAGAAAATTACAGTCTAGAAAATAACAAATTCAATTCAGATAGATAATTAACGAGTTTTAATTATCCCACAGTTCTTTGACAAAGATTTTAACATTTTTAATAAACTTAATAATATTATAAGTAAAACTTTTAATATAATTTTATAAATATTGATGTTTTTAATAACATAACAATTTTTTATAAAAAAACTTTTTACTTTCATACAAGTAATATTATGAATAGATTCCAATGAAATTTATAATATTTATGAAACATTTCAAATATATTTCTTATCAATATTTTTACCACTAACCAATTGTGTAACTAAAAAAAACAATAATATAACTTGCTTTCCCAATAGGGAATTGTAACTTGCTTTTTCTCATAAGCTATTCTATGTGAATTTTACCATTGAAAACAAATGATATGACAAATCTTAGAAGTAATGGTTGCTCAATTAAGAAGCAGCTGCTTCTCTCCAAGAAAATTAATGTCAAAATTTGAATAGAGCAAGTATATGACCTTTTTACCAGTTAGAAAATTATGATCGTTTAAGAAAGGAATAAGATATTTTTGTGACTGCATGAATGAATTGGGCCTTTGGAAATTGGAATAATTCATCAACTTTTTACAACAAAAGTTATATCATTATTTGATTTTTTAAAATGACCATTTATTTTAAAAAAATTAGTATAAATATAGAATTGAGGGAGTAGTAAAAATTATAACCCAAATTTATTTTCAATCACTACCAATTTTAGCAAAATGGGCCTCAGCCAATTCAATCTTAAAGCCCTTTCATAATTTATGTCAAATTATCAATCATCTACTCACCAAAATTCTACTTTTACCACTAACCAAAATTCTCAAAATTATCCATTTGTTTTGCCATTCCTATACCAAATTTCAAAATTTCCACCACAAAATAATCTCAACATTTCCATGCCAATTTCTAATTTCCTAATCGGTGCTACCGATACTCAATCAAATGATAAGGATGCTGAAACACAAATTTGGTTGGTATTTGAATTTCAACTTCCATTATTTTCCACTCAAGTTAATGTGGAAAATAACACTATAAATGAAGGTGAAAGATGTAAATCTCATACTACTAATAAATCAAGATTTACCGTAGAAAGAAGATAAGCTTCTTATTCAAGCTCGACTCAATGTCTCAAAAGATCCCATCATAGGAGTTGATAAAAAATTTGAAGACTTTTTTTGGTTGAGGATTAAAAACGCATACAACGAATATCACGAGCATTTACAATAAAGAGTTCAGCTTAAAACACGCATGCACATTCGAAAATCCCACCGCAAATATGCATGCGCATTTTGCGTGTAATTTACTAATTTAAAACAAGTTACCTAATTTAAAATTCAAGGATAAATAAGTTTTTAAAATATAAATATGTAGGGTAATTTGTGGGTCCAGTTAGTTGATATTTATAAAGTTGCACTATTAGATATACGAGTTGTTTAAATTGTAAAGGTATAGTGAAATGATATGTTAACATGGGTCCTATTTAAATATTAATAAAAAATAAATTAAGCAACTTTTGTGAGTTTCACCATTGTAGGTGCTCTAATACAATTTTTGTCTAGTGACGTATACTATACAGAAAACAAAAAACAACGAAAAACAAACACACGAAAACCAGAGACAACCCTATCTCAGACACAACTCTTTTCTCGTCCTTGATCATACAGGAGAATCCCAAACTAAGGAGGAGGGACACCAACAACTCGCATAACTGAGATGATGTGGCTTATAAATTTTTGATCTGGTCATTTAATTTTTTCAATTTAGTCCTATTTTTTTCTCTCGTTAAATATCATAACCTTATTTTGTTAATCGTTGTTGATGAAACATTGAGGGTAGATGATCATGTAAGAATGGGTAGTAACTTTGGCTACCTTTTTTTTAATTCTTTCATATGTATATTACTATTTTTTAACTAAGAATATTTTTTTATCAAATGAGTTATTGATTCAACTGGTACATGTTTAATTCCTCCTAAATCAGGTCTCGAATTCAAGTTTTATGGATAGAAAAAATTTTCACTGAAAAAATTAGTCTCATCATGATGGAAATATTTTTAACTTGAACAAGATTACCAACAAAGAAAGATACATGTGGTTCGGTGGAAGAAGAGGAATATTTGACTATAGTTTGGCAATTATGGGTGAAAGACAAAAAAAAAATTTGGAAAGTAAAAACAAAAACAAACTAAGATGATAGTAATATTTTTTTTTTTGGTGAATAAGATGATAGTAATTATAAGTTAAAGCTTCGCTGTTTTTTTTTTTGGTTTTTCAGTTGGATTGGGCTTCTTAGTGGATACATCCATCAACCATGACCAAACGCTTGGAAAGCTTTGGAGAGTTTACAAAAAAAAAAAAAAGGCTACGGATGAATTATTATTTTGTTTGTTAATTATATTAGAGTTAGTTGGGTTGTTTTTCTATTAACTAGATTTTTAGGATCCTGCAATATCCGGGGTATATTTTTTTAAAATTGAATTATTTATAATATTAATAAACTGCAGAGGTTATATTTATTATTTTTAATAATTATTTTTTTATTTAGTTATTATGATATTAATTTGACTAATTTGTTGTTATTATATAAAGAATTTGGTATGTTTAGAAATGTATTAAGAAAGAATGTATTTGGTATATAAACATTTAATAATATTGAAAAAAGATTAAATTTTTTTTTAAACTTTGTTTATAATCCGAATCGGATGAGTACTATTTTTTAAGTACACTGGTGTATCATTATGTTTATAAATATTTTTTTAAAAAATAAACCTTTAAATTAGTGATTGGGACTGGGATGGAAGAGGTAGTGTATTTTACCCCCTAAATCTTTTAATCAACGAGTTTCTATTTAAACCTCTCTAATATAAAATGCCATTGAAAAGATAAATTACATAATAACTGACATTTTATATTTTACGATCTCAAATACTACTTTGAGATTCCAATAATTTTAAAAACTACAGTGACTTATATAATTTTGAATTAATTAATATGAGGGTTTCCTCTATTAAAAAATGCCAGTGCATTATGAAAGTCAAATATATAAATTGTGAATGATCAAGGCAAAATTGGACATTACAAAAGAATATATTCATTACATTTCATGTCTCCCTCCTCTTCTTTCCCACACATGTATATTTATGATTATAGAGTCCTATTATTCTCACCTTCTTCATAATTGAAAGGCAGAGGTACTGATTTGAATGCTCGATAGTTTCCAACATTGTTCAAGTGCTCATTTTCCAACCTGTTCAATGTTATAACATCCAATTTTATTCACCAAGTTGCAATAGCTAAATAAATGTTGAGTTTATAAGGAACTTGATTGCAAAACATGGATAACTTGACATATATAAACCAAAATATTAAAAGCTGCTAATTCTTGGAAGAACAAGAGAAAACGGTTCCTCTAATAACAGATTATAATTTATACAGGTCAGTGAACTTTGCTGGTTCATATAATCTCAACAATTGCAAACAATATTAGCAACTTTTGTTATGGGGGCATTGTAAAGTTTTACCTTTGCCAAGAAGGTCATACATTTAATCTAGTTGTCATAACTTTTCCCATATTTTTTAATTTCTATCAAACCACAGATTAAGACTGCTAGAACTGATCTGTGTTGTCCTTCATTTGTCAGCTCCTAAAAAATATTTTATTACAAGAAAAATTTACTATACAATTCAGTTTTTTATGGGAAAAGTACCCTGTTAGCAAAATCTTGCCCAAAGTAAAATGTTGATAACACTCATATACCAGTAAAGTGAAATTTTAGAGACTAGTAGTCAGAAGTGTAATTATTGGATAAGATCAACTAGTAGGAAACACCCATTCATCTTTCATTTTTTTTTTGAATCTAAGGGTATATCTTAACCAAAAATTGAAGACTGATCTCTTTGAGGTGTAGAAATCATTAAAATGGATCTTGTTTTTTCAATAAAGTTTTTTTTTCTATACAAACAACGATAGGATTCAAATTTCTTAAAACATGCATAAAGGACCCGAGCATCTGTAAACTGGGTTGGGCTTTGTTGGTGAATCACTCATTCATCTAAGAATGAATAAGCATGCTAACTTATAATATGCCAAAACAATTCTGGCTATTTAATGTTTTCCAAATTTAGAGCAGTGAGGTTTATCACAATTCATGCATATATCCCATGTCTAGTTAGTGACAGTGCATTAGAATTGAGTTACCAAGATCAGCATGCACTTCCAAACACATTCACATTCTGCTACATTGCTAGTAAGGCTATTGCATTAACACAAGAAAGTACCTGAAAAAATTCCATATGCCGCGGCGAAGGATTTCCAAGCAAGCTACAAGAGCAGTCAAAGCTGTTCTATGCAGGAAAGGAGCTTCCTTAATACCTAAAACAGATTGCATCCAAGCAAGTCGCAGTATAACATTCAACACCTAGAAAGTCATTCATATTCACATTAACTAGTCAATTATAAAGTCCGAACACCTCTCTTTTATAAGTGTTGTAGCATTGGACCTGTTTCTAACATTGATACTTCTTTGTACAATCCTTAATAAATATTCAAGTGAAAAGTTATTTTTGTCAACTTGGACATCTTACTCATATTTTAGGATCTAGTATCATGATAAAAATATAAAGCTTTTGAAAATTTGATTTAAGAAGGTGAATACATATTTTATGTAAATATTTATCATCAATTTATATTTTTGATTATGCTATTCATATTTTCATTTATTTGAGTTTTTTTTCTCTCTACACTTGCAATATCTCAGCCTCCTTTGTATTAAAGGCTAGTCATGTCAAAATATTCATGTCATGTTGTGTTCGGTGTTCGTGTTAGAATCGGTGCTTCAAACAGACAATAACAAACACAAAAGTGAAGAATTCACATACTTGCAACTCAATAATGACTTACCATAGCAACAAAATATACACTTTTGTTGGGTACAGAGAGTTTATCTCTCAACCATGGATTTCTTGAATTCCTTCTCAGCAAACCCCAATCTATGACAATGTCCCAATATGTATTAGCAATTGTTGCAATGCTAGAAGATGTTGCAGCTAGAACTTTCCAAACCATTCCTCTGTCTAACTCATTAGTAGACCTCATGACAAGTGCAACTAATGTTGAGATGTATTTTAGCCCATTGAGTCCATGCATCATATTTCTTTCTTCAAGTAAACGTCTAATGCACTTGAAATAATAAGCATCATGTTAGATTCAATACAATTACAAGACAATCAATGATTATAAGTGGAAAATTTCTAGCATATGCTTAATACACCTCTTCAACGTGATATGAGAATATAAACAAGTGAAGAAACCTGGAAGGGAAGATTACAACATGAAACTCCATATAAAAATATTTGTCATGAAGAAAAACTTGTGTCACGTTTTTAAGACAGTAATTATTTCATACATTTGTTGTCCATATTTTTACCAAGAGTTTACATTTTGTAATTTTCTCAAGATAAAAGAAAAAATAAAAGATATTATTGTCGGCTGTTATCAAAAAAAGGTGCATACCTGTAGGCAACGGATCCAGAATGGAATAATAGCTACAATTAAGTAAAGTGTTTTATAGATTTCACTTTCAAGGCACTTGTTTGATCTGGTCTTGAAGTTTCCCCAGAAATAGTAGCAAACATAGAATTCCAAACTTCTAAAAGCTTGCACCTGAATCCAAAAGTAGTGTTGAGTTGGCTTAAATTAAAATCTATGCCTAATTGGTCATATGAGATTCTACTAGTAGATGATAAAATGTAACAATCAGAAGAAAAATAACTATAAAATTGTGAATTGTTAGAGCATTGTTGTTAAAATCGATAGATTCAGCTTGGTTAAACTGTGAATCGGCTATCTGGCCAGTCAAGTTTTATTTTTTATAATTAACGATTCACTTGAATTGATATTATCACCGGTTCAAAGACTGATTCGGTTTTAAAAAAAATGACGTAAAGGTACACTTTTATACCTGACTCGTTAGCTGATCTGCCAAGAAATTATCTGGGAGATTGACCTGAAAACATGAATAATAAAAATTACTATCTCAGTAAAATTTTGACCATCAGCACAAATGACTTCTTAAATCTCTCTTTTTTCACCTTATAAAGAGGAGCACAAACACAATGGAATGCACATCGAACAAGGAAGAAGCGGCTGGATTTATATATGATGTTGAAGGGAAAAAATGTTATCAGAAGCAGAACCTGTAACAGAAGTTCATTAGCATATAAGCCCATGGTTCAATAAAAAGAACAATGAAATGAAAACATCAATATCATGTACTTAGGTAGAATATTGAGTGTCAAAGCAAATACACAGTAAGATGACAAAATTATAAAAATTACATCATTTTCTAAAACGTACAATCACAAGGCCTAAAGGGACTAATTCTGTCAATGCTGAGAAACTTTTTGTTCTCTGGTCCATCTCCATGTCCAAGTTTGAGAGGATAGCAGCCAATGAGAGTACTGCAAGGCCAGAGCTAAGAAGAAAGACCTCTCTGTATCCTAACTCTGTTCCTTCCTTGAAGCCAAATATAAAGGAGTAGTTTATTTTATAACGCCTCCAGAGGTATACATTCGCAGAATACATGATCATATGCAAGACAATGTATCCAAAAAGACTGCAAAAAATTGAAGTTCATTAATCATGTTTATTGACATCATTGTGCCAAAAGGGGTATACAAAGTAGTGGAATACCATCTTATGATTCTTATCACTTCAAATTAATTAGGAAAATCAAAATTTGAGGTTGCTTAACTAGACATACAGGTATACAAACACAGGATTATGTAATTGCATCATAAAAACTCAAATACATCAACAAAGCTACCTATAAAGAGGAAATATGTTTTCCATGTATCTAGTACGACCCTCGCTATATAGAATATTTCTTGCATGTATGAGTATGATAAGTGCCACAATGAGGGCAATTGAGCAGCCAGTAAGCAACCCTGACATATGAAAAAGTAATGAGCCAGTGAGACAAATTAAACTGAAAATGGTTTGTATTTTCTAATTGTAGTACTTAGACAGGTTGATAGAATAGAAATTTCAGTGAGCATAAACAAATGAAGGATTGAATGCATGAGAGCTACTGGATTTAGTATTGTTACATAGGCATAGCAAAATAAATATTACTACATATCCATTTTACTTTGCATAAAGAGTAAAATTGGTTTTTGAAAGATAAGATAATCACCAATTGAATATGTTGAATGTGATGACCATTAAATAAAATTAATCCTCAAAAAATAAGTTAATCCAGATCTCTTAAAAAGATATACTTAATAACTAATTTAATTTTTAAAAAACTTATTTAGTTAAGAGACTTTATTAGTGACTACCCCATCTTTTGTGACCAATTTGACTCGTTAGTCTTTTGCTTTATATTTGAACTGCACCTAGATTATTGTTCAGTGTTCACTATAATAAAAACACTTCTTAGTGCCCTTACCCAATAAAAAAGTAGTTCTATGGCGTTCTCTCTTGGCAGTTGGTCTCAATATGTTCATTCCCTTTCTGTGATTCCCATTTGCAAAATGCTTAATGAAGGCATGCTCCACCCTTTCCATGAGCCTATGTACCTGTACACATGATGGAACCAAGCAGCAATTTAGAATTTGAAGACAACTTTTGACTCGTTAAAAGTTGAAACATATAAACAGTATGATTTAAAGGTAGAACCTCATCTGAGCTACCAACATGTGAACTGTCCACCATCTTTAGGTAATCCTGTGATGCATTCCTTGAACTAACCTGCAATGGTATTAGCCAGATGACACCAAAATCTAAAATCACAACCAATGATTATCATTCGAATCATATCAGATACCTTGTCATACTTCTTCATGATTTTTGAGAATGCCAATAAGTTTAAGAAGCTGCACACCAATCAAGCATAAAGATTAGCCTTGTAAAACATAACCAAGCTCTCGTCAGTACTTGAGGTAATAAAAGAATGAGGAAGCTATGTCACCTATAGCTTTTTAGAAGCCGAAGCTTGTGATAGAATTCCTTTAAAGCTATGCTTATTTGTTCCTCCGCTTTCCTCAGCTCTTTCTTGCTAAATGACTGGTCAGATTTTGAACTCAAGAGAAGCCCTTTTATGGTTGATAGAGGAGTTTCTGGTGTGTTCATGTTGATCTTCACATGATCAAGGATCTCTAATGAAGCTGGTCTAAAACCCTCTTCATAGTTTTCGCTTCCATTGCTCATCTCAACTTCATGAATCACATGACCTTCAAAATGATGGTAATAGACCCGTTAGATTGTAACTCAAGAATCTCTCTCCTTAATCCTTTATTTATCTAAGATTTATTTAACCTATAACCTTATAAGACAGAAAAAAATGTGAAGTTTTATTAAAATCGTATTGGACTTGTTTGTATATTACGAGAGACTACATTAATATTAATTTTAAATGAATATTAATGCAGTGGAAAAACATATACACAAGAGCAAAGACATTGTCTGGTCTACCTGGTCTTGCATCATTTATATGATGATTCATGGAAGTTGAAGTTGAGGTCCCATTGTTGGTAGCAACATTTCTGAACTCCACCTTATCAACCTTGATTCTGAGAGCAATGAGGGCATTCATTTGCCTACTCAACATATCTGCCTCCTCAGCCACTTCCTTCACCATCTTCTGGTAGAAGCTATTGACCTTGTTGAACTCATGATCAAGTTTGTTGAAAAACAAAAGATCTTGTTGTGCCCCTTCTTCAGGAGGCTTAAGGAACATGGTCTGGTACAACCTTTCTGAACCTTCACCCCCCTTAGCTCTAACAGGTATAACTTCATCCTCACTTCTCCTCCCACGCGACCCTCTTTGTCTTCCATTAAGACCACTAAAGGCTCTATAGAGGGTTAACTTTCTCTTCAGTGACCCTGTTGGGGTTGATGCCATTGGTGCTGATGACTCATTTAACTGCTTAAACCTTGACATGCCCTTCAGAATAACTTTGAGAGAGTTGTAATCCATGTATGCTTCTTGCCATTCTGGCACCATTTGTGACACAAATTCTTTCCCAAACTTCATCTTTGTTTTTCCTTTATGCTCCAGCCCAAAAGGCCAAAACAACAAAAGGCATGTGTATGAATATTCAATTAAGCTTAGAGATTAATGACAAGCATTTTATGAGCTGCAATGAGGATAGGTTGGAGAATAATGCAACTTTATTGGTTTCCCTGTAATGGGCATATAAGCTAGAGAAGATAGACAACAAAAGAAAGTTGACACAATAAATCTAACACGAGAGATTAATTGCAGGTTCTTTGTTGTTGTATCTTATAGTGTCCCTCAACTACTCGGTTTGTATTTTCAATGTCGTGATTACCACATCCTTCCAACTTTTCCTACCAATTCAATTATTCCATTTAAAAATTCGAAGGAAATTTGTTGTGATTTGTATTAGTGTGTAGGTAGGTGCCATTGTTAAGAAAGAGAATCATGCTTACTATGGCCTACAATCACGGGCTACGATTTTTATGTATTTTCCAAATATTCAGCAGAACTACACTGATCGGTCCAGAGAAAATATTATAGGATCATGTATAATTAAGATGTTGTTTAAATCATAATCAAGATGTTGTTTAATAAGTTCATTATATAAAAAATAATACTGATATTAAATTAAAATTAACCTCAAACTAGATTCTCACTTTATAATGATTTATTCATTTGTTTTTCATAGATAAAAGAACCGATATTTAATTTAAGACTTTATGTACATTATTTATACTCTTAATTCCGTTAAATCTACCTATAACTTAACTTAAAATTAGTTCATAAATTAAATATTGTTTTACGAATATATTATAATCATATTCCTTTTCAATATAAGATTTATCTTATTATTTTGACAAAATCCACCTAGCCTCGTTTAAAATAGTTTTAATTTACACATTTCTATATACAACTTGAATGGGATTGAAGCAAAAATAGACAAGGCTGGCTGTTGACACTTCATGATCACCAGAAAAAGGCAATGTTTGGGCTGTCCACAGCCGAAATAGGAAATAATTATGGCTTTTCTTATTTGACACAAACTTGGAACGAATGTCTCAAACCGTGTTGAAGGGGTACCCATACCATCCTCCAAACAGCCCGCAAGAGGGTTTGATGTAGATGTGCATGGCGTTATTATTCAAACAACGTTTTAACCTATGTTTTCATAATTGGATTTGTTATTGAACTGGTAAAGATACAGTTTCAAGCAACTTGTGATCAAACCAAAATCTAACCATAGTTAAACTGATAATATTAAAAAATTGACCCGGACCGGTCACCTAACCGGTTCACGGTTCAACCGGTCAAACTAGCTAAACCAATTTGGTTTTAATATTAATGTTTTTAACGATAAAATTAATCATGTTAATCTTTATATAAAATACTGTTAATCATGATTTATCACCACTATCTAACCATTAAAATCCATGACACAACAGATCACAAACATTCATTATTTCAACGGTAAACCAAACATATACATAACAAGATATTGCATTTCAATAGAACTAAGAACAAATAATCCACCATTTAAGTATTTTATTTTCTTTCAAGTAAGCCATATTCGCATTTTTGTTTTATTCATTCAAAATAACATAAAAATAAAATTATGTTCCTACACATAGAAGAACTTACACACATTTTTAAAATATGCAAGACATTACAGTTTTACTTCTAAAATACACTCAAATCTAATGTAGATAAACAATACACAACACTAACCTTCAATATTAAATTTTGCCTTTCAAAATGTGGAACTTGTGCAGTTGAGGCTAGAAGCATTAGGAATCTCAAGAATAAAATAAAGAACAAAAAATAAAGAACTTTATAAAATATTTTATAGCAATATAAATGTGTGGTTAAGTGGAAAAGGTTTATCCCCTCTTAACCAAATGTTGAGGGTTTGATCATCGTCTTGAGTGTGAAACAGGTTTAAAATCTTTGATTAGATATTTCATCGATCGAAAAAACTGTGATACATTCTTTCAGTTCTATTCACCTATTTAGACTCTAATAACTTCAGCTTTGTCTCCTAATTAATACTCCTTTAAAGACTCAAATCATGATTCTTTTAATAAGATTGTAGTATGTTTCAATCATTACATAATATTCTTATTGTTTTATAAAAGAGTAAACTAGCATATACATCCCCAACTCTTCACGTGTAAAGTAAATTTGCAATTTTCACCTACTGATTGAGTGGGTCTAGTTAAAGGTTAGAGTTGTTACAGAGTGTAGCAAGGTAGATAGTAGAAGTGCTAAAGGTGGTGATGTGCATACCTCATGCAAGAGTGCACACTCCAACATAGCATTAGAGGCGGTAAATAATTTATTATGAACTTGTAATTGTCACAGTTATATGTAGCTTAAATTACATTTTAATCAAAACCTTTTCATTTTTAATTTGTAGTCCCAAAGTACTAGTAGGGAGATCACTCCCAATGAGCTTTTCATGCTAGCTCACCAATGGTATACTAGTGCATGGGTAAAGATAGAAGCCATTATTACTTTTCATGCTAGCCCACCATTGTGAGCACATTGTGGAAAATCAATGATTTTCAATTTTAATTTATTGTTTAAATGCATGTATAACCTTTTGATATTGATCCAGATGCTTACCAATGACGCCTATAAGAGGTTGTTGAACTAGACGACCAGTGGCTAGGCCACAAAGATGGGTGCTTGGACGAGATTGGTTGAAGGTCCCTGGGCTAACTTTATGGTACCGTGATGACCGCCAACATCCACAAGCTCCACATCGATGACACAAGTCTTTACCATATTGAGTCACCATCATTGTGTTGAATTAAAGGTGGTGCACAACCTTAGAGCAGAGGTGGACAAAATGAGATAAAGGGTTCTTGACCTGTAGTGACACCAATAGGATGGTTCATTTTTGGGTAGTCATAACTTTTATGATGCTAATGGATAAACAATCCGTATTAGATCATGGTGATGAAGACCTACAACAATGCTAACCCCACCACCACTAGTAAGGCTGGGCACTTGGCAACTACACATCCAACTCCTCATTAGCAGCTAGAGGCGTTAAAATAGGTTGCAACCCTTGAGGCAACCCAGTTTGAGGTGGGTTTTTGGTGAGCCAAGTTAGAAAAAAGGACTCATTTTTAAGGCAATGCATTTTCTGACCCGGCCCGTTGAACCTGGCTCACGTTGGGTTAAACTCGTGGTAAGCCAGGTTGGCCCACGAGTTAATGATTAAATAAAAAAAAAATACACGTTAGAGGGGGTCTGATTCACTCACTGCACATGTGAAAAGGGATAGTTTTTTTTTTGCCATTCTCACTCATAACACACATTCACTTCATTAGTCGGCCCTAATTTTTTGGCTGTGCTCTTCTCTTCTTCTCCCAACCACACTGCTCTTCTCTTGCACTACCATTGTACGCGAGCTTCTCCTGCTATTCACTTCTACTTCACCCCAGACCTGTTCACCACAATAACACATGAGCTTCTTGATCCAACACGCGAGCTTCACTACGAGAACAACACACGAGCTTCACTGTTCACGCACGCTGCTACAGTTCATTTTTAAGTTGATGTTTTGATTGAAGAAAACTGAATAATATTGGTTAAATAATTTAATATTGTTGATATTTCTTTGATGAATGCTGTAACATCCCTAATATTCTAGTAAAATTTTGATTGACAGAAAATATTAATAATTGTTTTAGAGATTTAATTGATATTTTTAGGGATTATTATTAATATAAATGCAATTATAAATAATTAAATATTGTGGAAATAAATAAATTTATTTGATTGACTAATTACAAAAGGTTAAATGAAGAGTAATTGGAAGGAGGTAAATTTAGAAGTTACCAATGGAGGTAAAAGGTAAAAGTTTAATTAAAACTTTCAAAGAAATTATAAAAGAAATGGGGAAAAGACAGTTTTTCCCTTGGTCTTAAAATAACAAAGCTTTCTTCTTCTTCCTCATTCACGCCATCTTCTTCTTCTTCTTCTCCCTCACACTGCCGAAAGTTGCATGCCTCAAGGGAATGACCATTTTACGTCGAAACTTCAAATTAACCACGTTTTTGAGATCGTGGCTTCGAGGTGAGTACAATGGACCCATTAGAGTTGAGTTATCTCATCCCTCTTCACTTTCTCTCTCTAGCCGATGGCCATGCATGGTGGGAGAAGCTTCCGTTTTCCACTCCTTCAGTGCATGGGAGCTTGAAAACGGTATTTAGAACAATTAGAGTAGTATAATGTTAATGGGTTTTGCGTTCGACCTCCGTAGGTAGCGAAACGAACGTCGGAAGGTCGAGTGGTGAAGCGAGTGTTGGATTTGGAAGTAGAACCTTGAACCCAGCACTTAGAGGGCGCAACCGGCATCAAGAACAAATCGTCGAAGCTTGAAATCGAGGTAAGGGGGTGTTTGGGTCGTAAGTAATTAGAATAGGTACGTAGACGTAATTGAATTATTTAATCAAACATTGGAATAATGAGAATAGTTATTGGATGATAATTGTATGTGTGTGTATATGTGAATGTGAGGTGTAATTAGTTTATGGTGATTAGGAGATTAAAGTGTTTTACATTGTGATAAATTGATGTGTATAGTGGCGTTGAGATGGCGGGCTTAACAAGTAGGTCGCCCATTTGATGAATATGATTTGTTGTTACTGGCCACATGATATGTGATACGAGGAATGTGATGTATATGTATGATTATGTGGTGTGGGATGGTCGACGGTATGTATAGCCCCTCGTTTTCTGGCTCCCGTGGCTTTTGTGCCCAGTTAAGCTACCCAGTGGTCAAGTAGGACCCAGTGGTTGAGGTGGAGAGTCAAGTAGGACTCGGTGGACCAAGCAGGGTTCACAGGGTGTCAAGTAGGACCCCCAGCTGAAGGCCGATCCTTTAGTATTCGGATACTAGGCGTCGATTTTATGTGAGAGTCAGTGGTGATAATTGATGAAATTATTGGCACTGTGTGATGATGTGCATGTGCTCTATTATATTTGTTGGTTATGATTTGCATTTTGAGGATAATGAATTTGAATGAAGTTTATAATTGGTAAGTATAGGTTGATGATAAAAGGCGAGACTAATTGCATAATGTGGAGTTAGTAAACATGTATCTTGTTATTTAATTACCGTTCTATATTAATTATGATACCAAACACTCACCCTTGTTGTGGTTTTCTTTTAATTTAGTAACCAGTGACAGGGAAGAGGTTGAAGCCCCGAAGGTGCGCCAAGCGGAGGATTGATGCCAAGGAGCAGATGAAATTATGAATGAAATGATGTGTACAATGTGTATTGTGTTTATGTATGTTATGCTTACATGTTTCTTGAGTGTGTTGGATTAACTTTATAATATGAATGATTGCGATAAGTAGTGAGCAATGTTGATTTTCATGAATTTGATGTATATTGGCATGGAGCCAATAGTAGGTATGGATGATGAATTGCTATAGACAGGTCTTGTATATAATTGTGAGACATGAATGATGCAGATCGTGTGTGAATTGTTTAGTGCCTCGATGATTGGTATGCATTTAGTGGATTGGAATTAGAAGTGAAGTGCATATTTAATTAAAACCAATCCTATTTGTATGTTTAGATATGTGTAAATGGCCAAATTAGGTCAAATAGTGCATATGAATGTTTAGGCATGTTAATTTGTGTAAAAACTTTAAGTTTCCACGTATGTACTGCATAATTCGCTCAAGCGAGGAGAATTCTCGCTCAAGCGAGAGTACTCTGTGTTAGTGATATGGCCTCTGGCCAAATCTCGCTCAAGCGGGTATGACTCTCGCTCAAGCGAGATGTGCATGTGTCAGGTGAAAATGGTTATTGAAGGATTTTAGCCCAGGCGAATTAAGCCTTGCTCGAGCGAGGGCCATAGGAATAGATTCTAGGTTTAATTCGCTCAAGTGAATGTAACTCGCTCAAGCGAATAAGGGATGTTTAGGTACTGGAGTGATCTCGCCTGAGCGGGAACGAAGTGAGGGGCAATGACAGAGCTACTGGACTAATTTCGCTTAAGCAAGAAAATCTCGCTCAAGCAAGAAAATCTCGCTCAAGCGAAATAAGGACCTGATGCATAGGAACCCTCTCGCTCAAGCACATTCGTGGCTCGCTCGGGGATGAAATATAAGACTCGCCCAAGCGAGTAGTAACTCGCTCAAGCGACAGCTCCTCATCTCGCTTAAGCGAATCTGGGCCTCGCTCAAGCGAGTAGTCCCTGATTCCTTTTTCTCCTTTTGCTTCATTTAACCAATTTCTTTTTCTTATTTTATTTAATTGATTTATTTATTACTGTTTATTATTTTGAAAATGTTCAGTGAAGATAAAAGACATTTTGAAATAGGACTTAATTAAATATTATTAAATGCAAAAAATTTATTGTGAAAATTAATTAAACGGATATAAATAAATATAAAATGACGAAGGTCGTCACAAATGTTAATGTTGCTACTGGAACATTGGTGTTAGAATGTGAAAAATATAGAAAAAATTGGTGTTTTGGAGAATGTGAGGAAGATATTTTCTAGTCATTTTTTAATTTTTATTTTTTAAAAATGGTGGGCCAACCCGGGAGCTACCCGGTGGGTTGGTGGGTTGGGTTGGGTTGAGAAAATTAGCTCACTTAAGATAGTGAACCGGGTTGGGTTGGGTTGTAAAATATTTCAGACGGGTTGGCCCGTTTTGACAGCTATTAGCAGCAACAACCCTGACCCCCTTTGAGTAACATACAAGTCATAGGCAATGTCAGGTTCTCATTGTTGCCATTGCCATAAACATTAAGGGTCTGTTTTGTGGATATGATAGGAAAAAATAAAATAGAATGAATAAATAAATAAGATAGGAAATGATAAGAACATAATAATATAAGAGCATGATAAACTTTAATCTTGTTTAATATTTGATGTACATCAAGATAACGTAGAATGATGATGATGATAATAATAAATAAATAAATAATATGAAAATAATTATACTAAAATAATATTTATAATATAATATAATAATCAAGATAAAATTAAAAGACTAATAATAATAAATAATAATAAAAATATTAGAAGAAGAAGATTTTTCCTTTGTAAAATAAAAAATACTAAATATTTCCTTAAATGCATGCTTGGTAAGAATTGTTTTTATACATAATTTTTTAATTATAATTTGATTTGACACATTTGACCACTTTCAGTAATTTTCATATTGTAATTGGTAAGTAATTATAAACTGATGAATTATTTTTATGAATGTATACTTTTTTATTGTATCCATCAATTAATTAGTTTAAATGTATAGCTAATTACTAATATAAGTCGATCCAAGTGATACCACATTACTATCAATTTAGTCTAACAACGATCCCCAACTCTAAATTACTTAGTTGGAAGAACAAAAACATTAAAATATACAACAAAAAAATATATATCTAATTATTATAAATAATTTTATACTTTTTTTAAGTTTAATAGAAAGTATTAATTACTTTTTTTATAAAAAATCAATTATTTAAAATGATATTAAACAAAATAAATGATTTAAAATCATTTTTCACCTAACAAATCCAAACATATATATTCAATTATAATTATAACTATAATCGATGCTCTAAAAATAATTTATACGAGATACATCCAAATTCTTATGTAAATATGTTGAGAAAAAAAAAACAAAAATGAGATAATAACGTGGAGGAATCGTAAAGGTGGTAGTTTAGTTAATTGTGCGTTTTGAGTTCACTGTAGCTCTGGCCGCTTGTCGTTTTGATTCTGTTGGTTCTTTTTCTTCATTCCCAAAACAATCCCAGATTTCTTGACGCTTGAGAAGACTCAATCCATTGCGGCTATGTCCAAATCGAATCTTCTTCTTCTTATTGTCCCTGCACTGATGTGTAGCTTCGTGAATTCAATGCGGTTCGAGTTGAAATCGGGTGAACCTAAATGCGTCTCTGAGGATATCAAGAGCAACGTCATCACCGTCGGTGCTTACTTCGTCGTTAATCCCAACCCAGGCAAGCCCATTCCTGATTCTCACAAGATCACTGTTAGGGTATGCTCATCATCATTTTCGATCAATTACTAACTTGCAAATTCTGCTTCTTTTTTCTCCATTCTTTTCTTTTCTCTTACATATGTTTTTTTAGATAGACAAATATAATTGATTTAGTTTTAAAATTTTTTAAAAAATAATTATTTTAAAAAAATTGGTCATATAATTTCTCAGTGGAATAACCAGACATGACATTATTAGATGCATGTCACGTTTACGCAATCCAAAACCAAACTTAGAAAGCAAACGATTTTAAATTATAACATTAAAAAGGGAAAAACTTTTAATTAAAATTAACATTAATGTAGGAATCCGAACATAGTTTCCATAATTTTTTTTATTTTTGATTTATTATATTGTAATCTTGTATATATTTAAGAACTTGTTGCCTTTTAACTTATAAATATTTAATGTGTTTCTAATCCAATAACGTGAGACTTCTCGTGCAGTAGACTTTAAAAGTTTTGTTTTTGATCTTGTAGCTTTAAGAATGTTAGTTTTAATGCTTGTTCCTGCTCCTAGCAATAAGCCAAACATGTTTTGCAATGCCTTGACAATTTGGACTAATATTTAAATATAGTGACCAAATCTTGAATAGGCTAAAACTCTAGGGACTATAACGGAAATAAGGTATAATCATAATGACTAAAACCTAAACTTGTAAAATTACAAAGACCAAATTTTTATAACTATTGGAACCAAAATTGAAGTAAATGGGAACCAGAAACATATTTAATTTTTTTCTTTTTAAGTATTTTAAGTTAGAAAATGCAAGTGAATTGAGAATAAGAACAATTGAATCTCCAATGGGTTAGCTGTTGTCTACTCGTAATAAGGTTTCTTAATTGTTTTGTATTTTATTTGTCTTCATTTTATTTTTTTTTGGCCTTTTGCTCTTGATCTTTCATTCTGAATTTCAAATGGCTTACACCTTTTTGGCATGTATTGGCTTTGTATAATGCGGTTAGTTACCAGGTGCGTTCGCCTTATGGGAACAATCATCACTTTGGTGATCATGTATCCTCCGGTAAGTTTGCATTTACTGCGGCTGAGACTGGGGATTACACAGCCTGTTTTTCGGTGTCAGTTAACCACAGCCACACGCTAACTGCCGTCATTGATTTTGTTTGGAGATCTGGGGTTGCTGCCAAGGACTGGTCTAAGGTTGCCAAGAAAGGGCATGTTGAAGTAAGTCTTAATAGTACTATAATATTACCTTCTCATAGAATTCTCGTGTATATGATTTTGTAGGTACGGTTGGAGGAGCATTTTGGAGTCTTAGGAATTCATCATAGTTAGTTTTTTGTTATATTATGACTGATTTAATTAAGTGATGTTTTTATGTGGCATAAATGCTTGATATGCAATGCTGCTGTCATTTCATTCTGTTTTGGGAATGCACATACAAAGAATTTGTCATTGTTTCAAGATGCAGGGAGGAGTCACTGAAAATATTAATAATTTCATGCTACTTAAGCTTGGTACTATGAACCTGATTTTGAAATTTAGCAGTGAAATTTGGCATAGTGCTGGTAGAACCTGTATGAGTGGAAATAGGTTTACTCTTGTTTAATGTAATGCTATTATGTATAACTGTGAATCTTTCATGCTAAAGCAGGATGTCATATCACACGACACAAGTATGAACAGTGAGAAATAGTTTTATTCCTTACTGGAAAATTTTTTTTAGTGTGATTGCTCAATCCAGACTTTCCAGTCCATCAGTTATATCTCCTGTCTAATGCCTGATAGATTTCTTGTGATTGAAGTTAATAAACATGATTGAGTACACTGATTGTAAAATATAAAACTAGTTTCTTTCACCTTAATAAGCTAAAGGGATTTCTGATTTATGAATATATTAAATTGGTCTTGTGTGATTTCTGACTTCTGTTTATTTCCTTCGTAGACAATGGAATTGGAATTAAAGAAGTTGAACGATTTTGTCACATCCATCAACAATGAAATGTTTTATCTCTGCGAAAGGTATAAACATCATGACTTCTTTAAACAGGTTTACTGGTGCTGCATCTTAGATTTAGTTAATATTGTTTCTCCGTGTGATCTGATGGGAGCTGTGTTTTACTGGGCTCATTCTAAGTTGCTTTTAAATGCAAGATACACGGAGCATGTTCCTGTTAGCTCAGAGGAGATTTAATTTTTCTTTTTCCAGAGACAGATCTCTATGTATGACCTTAGGCATGTCCATCCCAGCATTTTTTTTATAAACACAAAAAAATCCTATAACTACAGCAACAGCTTGAATCAACTATTTTCATTCTCCACACTGTTCAAGAGCGATCTGATCCTTGATGCCTTGCAACACTCTTCTTTTGTCGGTTGACTTATTATACCCAAGAGAGTGGTAGGATGAAATCACTTCACACTATAACCCTTACACAACTAACTAAATAGAACAAAAAAGAGCCTCTAGAAAATTTGTGGCATAATTTTTTTGGTTCCCATGGGTATAACAGATTATTGTGTGGTCCTCGTCTAACATGCTGTGACCTGCATCATTCAACAAGATGGTGTGCATCAGAAAATTTCCCTCTTCTATGCTACCATCGCCCTTCTCTTTGCTGCTTCCCTATTATGACTTTGCATAAATGTTTTGTTTGTCTCTATGAAACGTAAATGTGATAACGCAGGGAGGGGAAGGGTGTGATTGACATATTAAAGACTCCTATTCTGTGATTAAATTTTGTAAAGTCTGACATCTGACTTCACATGGTCATACACTCTATTGGAGACTAATTTTCAATTCATTCTTATAATGGAATTATTGCTGAATTTCTTTTACGATGATGTGGCTGATATAGGGAGGTAGAGATGCATGAACTTAACCGAGCGACTAACACCAAGATGTTTACCTTCAGTTTCCTTTCAATTTTGTTATGCTTGTCTGTAGCTGGACTGCAACTATGGCATTTGAAGACATTTTTTGAGAGGAAGAAACTTCTCTAACTTCACACGAATTTTGTTCATTTTGGTAGCTTGATTCTTGTTTCTAGTTGACTGGCTGTTCCAAATCTATCTTAACACATGATTTACTTTTATAATTTATATGGATAATTATTAGTAGCTTCCTAACACCTTGATCATAGGTCAAATGCAGGACGTTTCTGATCTTTTTAGGGGGTTCGGGCCTCCTTAAAAACAAATATTTTTTCATGGCTTAAATATAGAAATAGCCCCTAAAAAAGGTTTAAAATTGGGAACAATCCCTAAGAATTTTTTTTTTATGATTTAGCCCCTAACTTTCCTTTAGTTAGATGCTGATGTGGCCAACAGTTAACCACTTTAGCACGTGTATTTTTTGGCATAAATATAAAATTAACCCTTAAAAAGTTTAAAATTAGGATTAACGTTTTAAGGAATTTTGTTTAAGATGTAACCTTGATTTTTTTTGTTATGATTAAGCTCTATAGTAAATTTTTCACATCAAACACAATTCTAGACTTAAGGGTTCCATTAAAATAGAAGATCTGGTTCTTTTCTCTTCATACCCTCGAGTTTAGAATCATGTTTAATGTTGGGTGATGGAATTGGATGCAACCAAACCATAGGAGGGTATCTTTGATTAAGCCTTTGTGTCTTAGATCGAGTTTCCATTTTAAGCTTAACAACGTCAGATCTAGTTATCCCTTATTCCATCGTGTTGTTCTTCTTTGGCGCCTCAATGAACCTGCATTTGCATCACCTACGTCACGTTGGTCACGCCACTAAACTAGCCATGGAGTAGAGGGGGAAAAGGGGGAGGCAACTAAGGGAAGAAGAAAAAGAAGGAAAGCATGGCAGAAAGAGACGATAGGACGAAGAAGAGTAATAGAAAGAGGAGAGAAGAACATGATAAATAAGGTTTAAGTGATATTTATTCAAATTAGGTAAACTCATTTTATAAATAGATTTTACTCTCTATAACCCAACTATCTTTATTATTATTATTATTATTATTATTATTATTATTATTATTATTATTATTATTATTATTATTATTATTATTATTATATGATCCGGTCTCAATACCGGCATCCGATCTGCTATACATATTTCAACGTCTTTGATAAGACATCTACGTGTAACCGGTGTCATCGGTATACATCCGGACTGTAATTCCGTATCAGGCGTTCTCCCTAAACCGGTTGTTCAGGATAACACCATGACATCGGATAATACACACGTCACTGTGCAAAAGACAAGGATTGTTGCTACAGGGATCGATCAATAATTCCCTGCACTACGAGCCAAATTCTGCTCACGGGAATGGTCAACTTGTTCCCTAATCCTAGCCTACATTCTCTATGCTCAATATAAAATAGCCACTTGACCCAATCATGCAGGTAAGTGCGCAATATAATAATGCTAATGGGAGTTGGTGGTTCCCCACCAACGAGTCCTCGTTAATCGAGCCAATCAGGTATATGAACTAACTTCATGATTGAAGTGGGGGGAGGGTTCTTCTTCCGCTCTTTTACGACTGATTCCTCTCTGAATACATTCCTTACTTGGAATATAATCACTGACTTGAGCGTCGGAGAATCTTTGCAGGTGACACCACCATTCGCCCACTTTAACGCGTTAGGTCGGTGTAAAGGATCTCCAGGACGCCCAATCCGCTTTCTTCACCCAAGGACAACGGATACATACATCGGATACACATACATCCGGTCTACTAGACGGTATTGACATACTATTCGTGACTGCCTTGAGATCGGATCTATTGACCCCGGTCCAGGACAGATCATTGGCACGCCCAGTGGGACCCAATAAAGTTATTCCCATATCCTTTGACAGAGCAGGTAATCCACAATGGAAGGCGAAGCACAAGACTTCATGGAAAATCAGGCTGAAGGCAGAACCAATCCTAACGCCTTCAGAAAACTCAACTTTGATTCTCATGGGGGCAGCTCAAAGAAGATAGTAACAGTGTCTGATCCTGATCCTCGTGATGAGTTGATCAAACAACTTCAGAGGGAACTCGCTGAATTGCGAAGAGAAAAAAGGCAAAGCGAGGATAAAGAGTCATCTCGCACGCGAAACACTCCCCACACAACTGATGGTGAAAAGTCCACCACTCTTCAGTACTCAAAGATCCCAACGTTTGAGGAGGGAGAACAAACTCGCGATTCTGAGGATGCAGCTTCCCGAAGGAAGAGAGATTCAACAACAACACCCCCATTGTCTTACAATCTGAAGGTTCCTTTTTCAAGGAGACTTATGGGCATCAGCATCCCCAAGCACCTTCAAACCACTCAACCACTTTCCATCGGAAAGTATAATGGTGAAACTGATCCAACTAAGCACCTTGATGCTTATGTGTTTGAAGCCATGTACTTGGGGGCTGATGAAGACGTGATGTGCCGAATGTTCCCTCGAACATTGTCTGAGGAAGCCCTCGGGTGGTTTAAAAGCCTGCCTTCTGGATCCATAGATTCTTGGACGGAAATGGCAGCTGCCTTTGAAACCCACTTTGTCATCTCCAGAGACGTACCCAAGACGTCTCATACCTTGGCTCAAATTAAGCAAAGTGAAACTGAGGGCTTAAAAGATTTTTTGAAGAGGTTTTATAAGGAAGCAGCCCTGGTTCCTAACCTCACAGAATCTATCAAGCTGCATATCGTAATTGAGGCATTGCAGCCAGGATCAGCTTTCGCTCTTTCATTAGCAAAGAGCCCCCCAGCAACTTTTGAGGAGTTCAGGAAAAAAGCCTCAAAGTATGTGAGCATAGAGATGCACTTGGAGGCAATGGCTGCAAAGAAAAAGCCACCAACACCATCTCCCCAAACCCAGAAGGGTAAGGAAAAGACGAGGTCAGAACGCATGGAGAGGCCATTCACCAATCCTAAGGTGGATAACCACCCTCCTCGACCTCGAGAAAGGCATGTCAATTCCTTCAGCCATTATGCACAGTTATCTGCCAGACCATCTCAGATTTTGAGAGAGGTCGGATGGCCAGTTTTCAGCACATATGGCATCAGGAGACCAGCCCCTATGAAAAGACCAGGAAATTCACGAAAGTACTGTGATTTTCATGAACAAAATGGTCATTCCACTGATGAATGCCAAGCTCTAAAGAACGCGGTTGAGACGTTAATTAGAGAAGGCAAATTGAAGCAATACCTGTTCAAAGAAAAATCCTTTGACAGGGCAGAACGGAATGAGAAAAGAGAAAGAGATCCCGACGATGGGGATGACAACAACCCCAGTCCGGTTCGAAAGTTCTCTGCTGCAGAGAAGCAAAAAGGTGTAATGACCGATAATGCAGCACAGAAAGACAGCATGCCCCAGCAACAACGTCAGGGCCGACGTGAAGTCATTGACATGATTGCTGGAGGGTTCGCTGGAGGAGGAGCTTCAATTACAGCCCGTAAGAATCATCACAGAATGATTCTATCTGTGCAAGGGAAAGTCAAAGACAATCGCCCTTACAGAGGAGGAATTGAGGCTCCCATAATCTCTTTCTCTGACGAGGATTTTGGCCCAACCGTTCCTGGTGGTGACGATGCTGTAGTCATCACTGCTGTGATCGCCAACAAGGACGTCCGAAGAATCCTTGTTGACCAGGGAAGTTCCTGCGATGTTATTTTCTATAATTGCTTTGAAAGAATGGGTTTTAAAGACTCAGATTTACAGCCTTACACGCAGGAACTAACAGCTTTCAATGGCGCAAAGCAACTAACTAAAGGGTATCTTGACACCCTTATCTCGTTTGAAGGCGAACCAGGAGTCAGGACGGTTAGGTCTCGGGTGCTAGTGATTGATGTCAAATCACCATTTAATGGCATCATAGGCCGTCCTACTCTGAATGCAATGGAGGCAGTTGTATCAACCCCACATCTCCTTATCAAGTTCATTGACAAGGATAATGCTGTGTCATCTATCCGTGGTGATCAAGAGATGGCTAGGTACTGCTACAACCTTAGTCTCAACATGACAAAGCTGGACGCCTCCAATAAAAAGAGGAAACTTAATGATGCTGGAACATCGGCTGAATCCGTAAGTCTTGTCGACCTGGACCCTAGAGCGGATTTGAACATTGATCCGTTCAACCCATCAAAGCCCACACCGGATGGAAATTCCAGGGACATTGTCTTGGGAGATTCTCCAGAAAAGATCACCCATATCAATGACAAGCTAGATACTGAAATAGAGCAGCGACTGCTGGCTCTCTTACAAGAGTTTAAAGACCTCTTTGCATGGACTGCAGCCGATATGCCAGGCATAGACCCTGAATTCTGCTGTCATAAACTTTCTGTCTATCCAGAGACGAAACCTGTGGCCTAAAAGAAAAGACGATTGGGCCCAGAGAAACAGAAAGCAGCTTGTCAGCAAACTGAGGAATTGCTGAAGGCCGGATTTATCAAGGAAATCCGATATTCCTCTTGGCTTTCGAATGTGGTGATGGTCCCTAAATCCAATGGTAAATGGAGAATGTGCATTGACTACGTGGACCTCAACCGCTGCTGTCCAAAAGATCCTTATCCTCTTCCTAATATAGATCGGATGGTAGATGATTCCTCTGGTTACCAATACCTGAGCTTCATGGACGCTTATTCTGGTTACAACCAAATTCCGATGTGCGAAGAGGATCAAGAGAAGACAGCTTTCATAAATGATCGTGGTGTCTTTTGCTATACAGTCATGCCCTTTGGCCTGAAAAACGCTGGGGCGACATATCAGCGCATGATCAACAAGGTTTTCGAAGGTATGCACACCAAACTTGTTGAAGTATACATTGACGACATAATAGCAAAGACACCGGTTGGTGGCGATCATATTGAAGACCTGCGCCAAGTATTCACCCGTTTGAGACAATTTAACATGAGGCTGAACCCAATGAAGTGCACATTTGCTGTCCCTGCTGGAAAATTTTTGGGTTTCATGTTAACTCAACGTGGTATAGAAGCCAATCCAGGGAAGTGCCAAACGATTCTAGACATGCAAAGTCCTAAGAATCTCAAAGAAGTCCAATCCCTGAATGGCAAGGTAGCAGCTTTGGCACGATTCATGCCGAAGATGGCTCACAGATGCTTGAGATTCTCTTTAGTTATGAGATCCCCAAAGCTGCTACCTTGCCATTCAGGGATTGGACTTCTTTGAGATTCTTAGGACTTTGCATGTCTAGAATCGTTTGGCACTTCCCTGGATTGGCTTCTATACCACGTTGAGTTAACATGAAACCCAAAAATTTCCCAGCAGGGACAGCAAATGTGCACTTCATTGGGTTCAGCCTCATGTTAAATTGTCTCAAACGGGTGAATACTTGGCGCAGGTCTTCAATATGATCGCCACCAACCGGTGTCTTTGCTATTATGTCGTCAATGTATACTTCAACAAGTTTGGTGTGCATACCTTCGAAAACCTTGTTGATCATGCGCTGATATGTCGCCCCAGCGTTTTTCAGGCCAAAGGGCATGACTGTATAGCAAAAGACACCACGATCATTTATGAAAGCTGTCTTCTCTTGATCCTCTTCGCACATCGGAATTTGGTTGTAACCAGAATAAGCGTCCATGAAGCTCAGGTATTGGTAACCAGAGGAATCATCTACCATCCGATCTATATTAGGAAGAGGATAAGGATCTTTTGGACAGCAGCGGTTGAGGTCCACGTAGTCAATGCACATTCTCCATTTACCATTGGATTTAGGGACCATCACCACATTCGAAAGCCAAGAGGAATATCGGATTTCCTTGATAAATCCGGCCTTCAGCAATTCCTCAGTTTGCTGACAAGCTGCTTTCTGTTTCTCTGGGCCCAATCGTCTTTTCTTTTGGGCCACAGGTTTCGTCTCTGGATAGACAGAAAGTTTATGACAGCAGAATTCAGGGTCTATGCCTGGCATATCGGCTGCAGTCCATGCAAAGAGGTCTTTAAACTCTTGTAAGAGAGCCAGCAGTCGCTGCTCTATTTCAGTATCTAGCTTGTCATTGATATGGGTGATCTTTTCTGGAGAATCTCCCAAGACAATGTCCCTGGAATTTCCATCCGGTGTGGGCTTTGATGGGTTGAACGGATCAATGTTCAAATCCGCTCTAGGGTCCAGGTCGACAAGACTTACGGATTCAGCCGATGTTCCAGCATCATTAAGTTTCCTCTTTTTATTGGAGGCGTCCAGCTTTGTCATGTTGAGACTAAGGTTGTAGCAGTACCTAGCCATCTCTTGATCACCACGGATAGATGACACAGCATTATCCTTGTCAATGAACTTGATAAGGAGATGTGGGGTTGATACAACTGCCTCCATTGCATTCAGAGTAGGACGGCCTATGATGCCATTAAATGGTGATTTGACATCAATCACTAGCACCCGAGACCTAACCGTCCTGGCTCCTGGTTCGCCTTCAAACGAGATAAGGGTGTCAAGATACCCTTTAGTTAGTTGCTTTGCGCCATTGAAAGCTGTTAGTTCCTGCGTGTAAGGCTGTAAATCTGAGTCTTTAAAACCTATTCTTTCAAAGCAATTATAGAAAATAACATCGCAGGAACTTCCCTGGTCAACAAGGATTCTTCGGACGTCCTTGTTGGCGATCACAGCAGTGATGACTACAGCATCGTCACCACCAGGAACGGTTGGGCCAAAATCCTCGTCAGAGAAAGAGATTATGGGAGCCTCAATTCCTCCTCTGTAAGGGCGATTGTCTTTGACTTTCCCTTGCACAGATAGAATCATTCTGTGATGATTCTTACGGGCTGTAATTGAAGCTCCTCCTCCAGCGAACCCTCCAGCAATCATGTCAATGACTTCACGTCGGCCCTGACGTTGTTGCTGGGGCATGCTGTCTTTCTGTGCTGCATTATCGGTCATTACACCTTTTTGCTTCTCTGCAGCAGAGAACTTTCGAACCGGACTGGGGTTGTTGTCATCCCCATCGTCGGGATCTCTTTCTCTTTTCTCATTCCGTTCTGCCCTGTCAAAGGATTTTTCTTTGAACAGGTATTGCTTCAATTTGCCTTCTCTAATTAACGTCTCAACCGCGTTCTTTAGAGCTTGGCATTCATCAGTGGAATGACCATTTTGTTCATGAAAATCATAGTACTTTCGTGAATTTCCTGGTCTTTTCATAGGGGCTGGTCTCCTGATGCCATATGTGCTGAAAACTGGCCATCCGACCTCTCTCAAAATCTGAGATGGTCTGGCAGATAACTGTGCATAATGGCTGAAGGAATTGACATGCCTTTCTCGAGGTCGAGGAGGGTGGTTATCCACCTTAGGATTGGTGAATGGCCTCTCCATGCGTTCTGACCTCGTCTTTTCCTTACCCTTCTGGGTTTGGGGAGATGGTGTTGGTGGCTTTTTCTTTGCAGCCATTGCCTCCAAGTGCATCTCTATGCTCACATACTTTGAGGCTTTTTTCCTGAACTCCTCAAAAGTTGCTGGGGGGCTCTTTGCTAATGAAAGAGCGAAAGCTGATCCTGGCTGCAATGCCTCAATTACGATATGCAGCTTGATAGATTCTGTGAGGTTAGGAACCAGGGCTGCTTCCTTATAAAACCTCTTCAAAAAATCTTTTAAGCCCTCAGTTTCACTTTGCTTAATCTGAGCCAAGGTATGAGACGTCTTGGGTACGTCTCTGGAGATGACAAAGTGGGTTTCAAAGGCAGCTGCCATTTCCGTCCAAGAATCTATGGATCCAGAAGGCAGGCCTTTAAACCACCCGAGGGCTTCCTCAGACAATGTTCGAGGGAACATTCGGCACATCACGTCTTCATCAGCCCCCAAGTACATGGCTTCAAACACATAAGCATCAAGGTGCTTAGTTGGATCAGTTTCACCATTATACTTTCCGATGGAAAGTGGTTGAGTGGTTTGAAGGTGCTTGGGGATGCTGATGCCCATAAGTCTCCTTGAAAAAGGAACCTTCAGATTGTAAGACAATGGGGGTGTTGTTGTTGAATCTCTCTTCCTTCGGGAAGCTGCATCCTCAGAATCGCGAGTTTGTTCTCCCTCCTCAAACGTTGGGATCTTTGAGTACTGAAGAGTGGTGGACTTTTCACCATCAGTTGTGTGGGGAGTGTTTCGCGTGCGAGATGACTCTTTATCCTCGCTTTGCCTTTTTTCTCTTCGCAATTCAGCGAGTTCCCTCTGAAGTTGTTTGATCAACTCATCACGAGGATCAGGATCAGACACTGTTACTATCTTCTTTGAGCTGCCCCCATGAGAATCAAAGTTGAGTTTTCTGAAGGCGTTAGGATTGGTTCTGCCTTCAGCCTGATTTTCCATGAAGTCTTGTGCTTCGCCTTCCATTGTGGATTACCTGCTCTGTCAAAGGATATGGGAATAACTTTATTGGGTCCCACCGGGCGTGCCAATGATCTGTCCTGGACCGGGGTCAATAGATCCGATCTCAAGACAGTCACGAATAGTATGTCAATACCGTCTAGTAGACCGGATGTATGTGTATCCGATGTATGTATCCGTTGTCCTTGGGTGAAGAAAGCGGATTGGGCGTCCTGGAGATCCTTTACACCGACCTAACGCGTTGAAGTGGGCGAATGGTGGTGTCACCTGCAAAGATTCTCCGACGCTCAAGTCAGTGATTATATTCCAAGTAAGGAATGTATTCAGAGAGGAATCAGTCGTAAAAGAGCGGAAGAAGAACCCTCCCCCCACTTCAATCATGAAGTTAGTTCATATACCTGATTGGCTCGATTAACGAGGACTCGTTGGTGGGGAACCACCAACTCCCATTAGCATTATTATATTGCGCACTTACCTGCATGATTGGGTCAAGTGGCTATTTTATATTGAGCATAGAGAATGTAGGCTAGGATTAGGGAACAAGTTGACCATTCCCGTGAGCAGAATTTGGCTCGTAGTGCAGGGAATTATTGATCGATCCCTGTATTGTCTTTTGCACAGTGACGTGTGTATTATCCGATGTCATGGTGTTATCCTGAACAACCGGTTTAGGGAGAACGCCTGATACGGAATTACAGTCTGGATGTATACCGATGACACCGGTTACACGTAGATGTCTTATCAAAGACGTTGAAATATGTATAGCAGATCGGATGCCGGTATTGAGACCGGATCAATTATTATTATTATTATTATTATTATTATTATTATTATTATTATTATTTAGATGAGTTGGGTCTTATCAAGGTTATGACATGATTCAAAGCTTGATGAACAGTTACATATGTACTTATATATCACTTACCAACAATGTCATCATATTGGTGAGATTTGAATATGTGAATTCAATACAAGTTTAATCACTTAACCAACATGACAAATCTATGTTAGGCGCAAAAACTATTTTTATTTAAGGTTGTTTTATACAAACTAATTATTATTATTTAGATGAGTTGGGTCTTATCAAGGTTATGACATGATTCAAAGCTTGATGAGCAGTTACATATGTACTTATATATCACTTACCAACAATGTCATCATATTGGTGAGATTTGAATATGTGAATTCAATACAAGTTTAATCACTTAACCAACATGACAAATCTATGTTAGGCGCAAAAACTATTTTTATTTAAGGTTGTTTTATACAAACTACAAATAATTGTGAAATTTTCCATGACTATCATCGTTTAAAGTTGTTTTACACAAATTAAAAAATAATTTTGTGAAAAATTTAATTTGATATGGTTCTATCCAATAAAACAAAACAAACTTATAGTTCATAGTTTTTTTAATCTTATTAAGATAGAATTTTTGATAAAAGTAAAACTAACTTAAATTGAGTCTAAAATCCTAAAAAGCATACTATCCTAACCATCAATATAAGATTCTTTTACATAATTCACACGTATTAATAAAATTAGTTAATTAGACTAAAAAAATTAGTTAATTGATTGTCACAATAAAAACATACATTGTCAGCGGTACAAAATAAGAATTGTTAACATATATCCAGGTTTGTTTTTGTCAGCGATACAAAATAAGAATCGCTAAGATATGTCTAGGTTTATTTTTGTCAACAGTTTTAGTTAAAAATGGCTAAGAAGGTACAACTTTTTTCTCAGCGGTTGACTAAACCGTTAAGGTTCTTGGCACTTCTATTGAAAATTGCTAATATAGCCCCATACATTTTCAGCGGTCCAAATTGGAATCGTTATGTCTATGTTTCTTTTCCTTAGCGCTTTGAAATAAAAATTGCTCACGTAGGTTTCAGATTTCCTCTATTGTTCTGATTATACTGCTAAGAAAAAGACCACCATATATTACTTAGCGGTTAGAATCAGTGCCGCTAAGAAAAGTCTCATGCTTTTCTTAAAACTTTTAGAACAAACTGTTAAGATTGTCCTGTGAATTTGTTAGCGGTATGAAATATGGAGCGCCGAGATAAGTCTATGTTTTCATTTCCCTTGCACGGTTTTGACGAAACCGTTAAGAAATGATTTTCTTAGCGCTTTCCGTAGAATGCGGGCAACATAGTTCCATCCATTTCTCAGCGGTATAAAATTAAACCGCTAAGAAAAACCTTCTGCTCTTCTCAACACTTTTTGAGATACCTGGTAAGATGCGTCATACATTTGTCAGCAGGAAACTGTTAAGAAATGGTGGTACTTTTCTTTGCACTTCTCCAAAAAAACTGCTAAGTTTGTCCTATAATTCCCAATAGACCTCAAAATGACATGTTCAAAACCATTGATACCCTAAAATGTCCAAGTCACATTTAACATCATTATGTATATTCTTAAAATTAACACACCATATTCAGATATATACACTAATAATAGTCCATACTACCTATAACATCCAGTCTAATTATTAGAGTTTAAATAATATATTTATACCAATTTATCTCAATATCACATTAAATAATATGGTAGATATAAAATGTTCGAACCATGTTGGAAAAAGTTTAAAGAAAAAATTTTCAACATGTTTGCTTCCTGTGCACTACTCAGCAATTTACGTCAAATCAGAGCTACACTACTCCAATCGAGATGAACCTAATTGGTACACCTCCGCAATTCAAATTCCTATAAATTTTACAAAAAAGTTGATAACCAATTATGTCTCTAAGATTGTCCAATTCACGAAATTGTGAAACCAGTTCACCTGAAATTGTCAGCTTGAACACCTTGTAGTATTTTGGGCATAACTCAAGCTATTGACCTCTAATCAACGTGATTCTGGTGGCAAAACGACCGTGACTCAATTATCTACAACTTTTATGAAGGGAACAAAAACATATTCTAATCTCATTTGAGCGAAAATTGGCTTGTTTGAACAAAAATTCACCAGAATCCCCTTTAGGTCTTGCTTGAGCGAAAATCACCTAGAAACCACCCTAAATTTCACCCTGGATCTCGCTTGAGTGAAAATTTCAGCAACTATATCTCAAAATCAACTTCCTCGCCTGCTAATTTGCCTGTTTGAACTCTGATTACTTTGAAACTTCATAGGCACTATATTTCCCCTCATTCCGAACTTGCCGGCATAGTTCATTTTATAAAATTCCTTCATATGAACAACTTATGAGATAAAATGCAATCTAACAGTTTATGGGACAACACATGATACCAAATGCATGAATTGTCATTCAAATCCTTTCTCAATCATGCACACACACACTCAATATGCATAAAAAGACCTATTGAAACAATCTTGGGAATTCAATTCCCACTAAACCTCAAAATGACATGTTCAAGCCATCAATACCCTAAAATGTCGTGTATATTCACATTTTAACTCACACATTCAACATCATTATGCATATCCTCAAAATTAACACACCACATTCAGATATATACACTAATATCAGACCCTGCCAATGTTCAAACATCACACAATATAAATGGCTCAGCGCCATCAAAGTAACAGAACTTGTCCATTATCCATACACTTGCTATCAAAGGCTCAACGCCCTGCTTACTTAAACATACCTCACTATTTGTCTTCATCACATAAACACATATGCATATATATCAAATCTGAGTTTCAGCAACTCATCAACATCATCATCATACTCGAAATTAGCATTCAATCATCAACCACACCATTACCATATTAAAACCAACTATATATCATAGACATAATTTTACTTGTTCGTACCCAACAAAATATCATTTCGTACCCAACAAAATATCATCTTATACTCATATCTGCTATCAAAAGCACATCTTATACTCATCTTATACGGTGAACGAGCTCTTAGTTAGCAGTTGAGTTAACAGTGTTATATTTTTTATACCAATTTCAACATATTTAATAACATATGGATTAAAATATAGGGATTAAAATTATATTTAACCCTTATACACACAGACATATATATATATATATATGTGTGTGTGTGTGTGTGTGTGTGTGTGTAATTGAGTAAATCTTTCTTATATTCTTACACAAAACAATAAGAAAAATGTTAACAAGTGACCTTAAGGATCTGGTTAAGGAAACAAAAGTGAAATATTTTTATTTAAAAATATCATTAAAACTCACCAACTTTAATTTCTAACCAATTCCTATATAATTTCCTTTTAAAAAATTATACTTTTACTTCCTTAAATAATGCTTTAAGACACTAGCTAATAAGATCTAAGAATAACCAATTTAAACCTAATAATTTTATAAATATTTGAAAAGAGTAATTTGTTTTTAAAAAATTGGTCTAGTCATTAAACCAACAATAGTACCAATTTAAAGAAATCGAATATTGAATATAATTAAACGGATAGTAATAAAAAAAATAACACTAAAGTAGGTACTGAACTGGTCTGAACCAGGGTCAAAGATCCGGTGTGGGGACCAGCCACAGAAGTCAACTATACGTAATGTTTATACACCGGTACAGTGTGTATCTGGTATTATAGTCCGATATCACAGTGGGTGATATTGGTCTTGCTGTCCTGGAGATCATTCTCACCAAGCTTTCGCTTCACCTGCGAAGATTCTCCGACGCTCAAGTCAGTAACCAGAATATATAGCAAGAATGAATAACGTAACATTTTCTGAGTGTGAGAATGGACTATTTATAGGTGAGCATGGAGAATGAATCGTCAGGTGCAGGTGGGGCCAGGGGACAAATAGTACACTGCACAGTGTACAATTCTGGCACACGACACGAGAGAAGCCGCGTCCCTCGCAAACGTCCCCTAGTAGTTGTACCATGTACTTTCTGTCAGGTGACGTTGATGCTTTCCGGTGTGCGAGGTGACAACCTGATCATACCGGTATAGGAAGGGCCCCTGATATGAGTCCGGTGGTATACCTGCAGCATAGCATAGTGAGGATGAATAAAATTACATCCTTGTCCTGTTATCGGTATACCGAATCAGGTATCTTATTAGTTTAAAATTCAACTAACTTTAACAATGATAAAAACTTCAAATTCTAATCTATTTATCTCTAAAATTTGTTAATACCTCCTTTTTTAAATATAAGTAAATTTTGTTGAAATTTTTTATCTCCTAATATGAATAAACTTATATTTTTTTAAGGTTATGAAATGTTCATATTCTCAAAACCAATATATAAAGAGTATTAAACTTCCACCATTATTCTTAATCTTAATATATATAATACTGTTATATACTCTGCTCATAACGAATCTATCCTAATGATTATCTCCAAGATTAATATAAGAGTTAGCCCTGAAGCAAGCTGCAGGATTGCGTTAACTAACGCCAGGACTCAAATACTCAATCACATGATGTTTCTCAATTCTCCATTTCAACAAATGATGCTACAAATTCACTGTTCCCTCAAACAATCCTGTTCTTCTTCTGTCATTATTCTGATGTTGGGCTTATGACTTATCTGAGTAACATTGTGTTCCGACAACAATGGGAACCGTCGCTGTTGCATCAACACTCGTCCACATGATAGAAAGGTGCAGTTGCATGCGAGACCTAAAGCTTCTCCACGCCCACGCGTTCCGCAAGTGCCTCCACCAACACACGGTGGTCCTCGGAAAACTCTTCCGTTTCGCTGCCGTCTCCCCCTTCGGCGACTTACCTTACGCCCACCGCATGTTCGACCATATGCCCCACCCAACTACCTTCTTCTACAACACCCTCATCCGCGCCCATTCTTATTCCACCACCCCTTCTCTCTCTTCTATCTTTTTCAACCACATGATGCAAAACGACCTCGCCCCAGATCAATTTTCCTTCACCTTCTTGCTCAAGTCCCGCTCTAGGACCATTACCCCTTCGACCCACCATAATGACATACACGGTGCCGTTTTAAAGTTTGGTTTTTGTCGCCACTTACACGTGCAGAACTCGTTGATTCACTTGTATGCCTCTTGGGGGGTGACCCTTTTGGCTCGTAAGGTTTTTGAGGATGTTTTGCATCTGGGTTTGAAGGTTGATGTCGTGTCTTGGTCGGGGTTGCTTGTTGCGCACGTAAGAGCTGGTGAGTTGGATGCTGCAAGAAGAGTGTTCGATGAAATGCCTCAAAGAGATGTGGTTTCGTGGACTGTTATGTTGTCAGGGTATTCACAGGCGAAACGGCCTAGAGAGGCACTGGAGTTGTTCGGGGAGATGAGGCGTGCTGGGGTGTGGCCGGATGAAGTTACTATGGTGAGTGTGGTGTCAGCTTGTGCGAGTTTGGGAGACGTGGAAACTGGTGGGATGATTCACCGGTTTGTGGAGGAGAATGGGTTTGGGTGGATGGTTGCGCTTTGCAATGCTCTCATTGATATGTACGGGAAGTGTGGATGCTTGGAGCAGGCATGGCGTGTGTTTCATGGGATGAGGAGATGGAGCTTGGTCACGTGGAACACTATGATGACAGTGTGCGCGAACCATGGGAATGTTGATGATGCATTTAGGTTGTTTGAATGGATGGTTGGTTCTGGGGTTGTGCCTGATTCCGTGACCCTGCTGGCACTTTTGGTTGCATATGCTCACAAGGGGTTGGTTGATGAGGGAATTAGATTGTTTGAGAGCATGGAAAATGACTATGGAGTTAAACCTAGGATTGAGCATTATGGTGCCATGGTAGATATGTTGGGACGTTCAGGGCGGTTACAGGAGGCTTATGATCTGCTTACAAATATTCCAATTCCAAGCAATGATATTATTTGGGGAGCACTGCTTGGAGCTTGCAGGATTCATGGTGACGTTGAAATGGGAGAAAGAGTTATCAAGAAGTTGTTGGAATTGAAACCAGATGAAGGGGGATACTATATTCTTCTCCGTGATATCTATATTGCTGCAGGCCGAACTGTTAAAGCTAATGAGATGAGGCAAGCAATGTTAGATAGTGGAGCTAGAAAAAATCCTGGTTGTAGTTGGGTGGAAGCATGAGGTTTAAAAATGCATCCGCTGCAATCATCATGCAAGGCAATGGGGATGCCATCTGTGCTGGCATCAAGATGAGGTCTCATTCTATAATGTAATTAGATATAATGACCAAATTACAATATTGTGCTACTGATTGTTGATGCATTATTATGACCTGGTGACAAAGGAGCTAGCAATCACATTTTGTAATATTATGGCATACATAAGGACTTAATGGTAGTCTGCAGATTTGCTACTTTGCAGATACCTTCTTTACAACCTATATAACCAGGAAGAGAAGTTGAGGTCCAACACTCTCCATAATTTGAAGGACATACAAACCAGGAGTGGTAGCTCTACTGTCCAAGCTCCAAACGTGATTTGATTGTGGTAAATGATCTGTACCTATATTCCAGTGCTCAGAGCTGTTTGCAGTGAAGCCCTTGTTTTTAACGATTCTATTATACAGTTCAGTTGGAATATATTGATATATCAGATACATATTCAGAAACCTGTTCTTCTAACTAGTAACTAGGTAAAATTTTAAATCTTAATGAGCATAATCAGCTATACAAATAGGTGGTTCTTATATATTGTTCATGGATAAAAAAAATTGTCCTTTATAATTAACGTGTTGTGTGCTTCGCTTTAAAATTTTAAAATTATTGATTATTCTTCAGTTTGATCCTTCAAATCTTGGATTGCCCTTGAACAGCCCTTCGTTTGATTGATAGAATGACATTGACTAGTATTATTAAACAAGCCAGGGTGCAAATTGGCTTTTGATTCACCTGGATTGCATTCAAGAACAATGCCAAGAAGATTTTGTAAAGCAGTGTCCTTGTCTTCAAAATGGAACCTGCTGTGAATAGTACGTAGGTCTTTAAGCTTGTTGAAATAGAACCTGATTGGATGCTTCTTTGTAAAATAAAGTTTAGTTTTTATTTTAATAACTTGGTTATCATAGAACATAATTAAATTTTGACTTGTTTCAAGTGAATTTACCATATTAATGCATAATGGAGGGAAGATATCTATCGATTGTAGTATCTTTGATGCTAGAGATGCTGAAACTGAGATTTGGTGGCGAATGAATGAGCTATTCTTAAATTGCTAAATCTATATATGATACTGAATGTTTTTTCCTTTTTCCATTGGGTGTGATTTGCTTGGAAATACAAGAGTGTGTGAATATCTTGTCTTAATTTTAACAATTCTGCAGGTACTTAATCACTAGTTGCCAGTGTCTTTACCATGTAGGACACTGCACTACACCAGTTTTTGTTCATTAACTGCTATGTCAATAATAAAACTTGGTTATATTTCGAAACACTAATTTTGCGAGACAGGCAAGTGGATAGGGACTGTGACATTCTTGAACATACGAGGATTTTGGAATTTGGATAACAGCATGTTAGGTCTTCACTTTCCAGGAATATCATGCATGACATAGTTACACTTGGTCATGTGGATCAGGTTACTAACTAGAGATGGAAATGAAGAGGCTGAGGATTGAGGGCAAAGATAAAACATGATACAGCAAGCAAAATACTAGAGCAGAACAAGAGTTCAAGGACAAAAATTTGGACGCTGAACTTGGATACGGAGGACAAAAGACTTGTCATAATTTAATGTGGGTAGTCCATATGCAGCCAATGCAAAATGCTCCAAATTCATCCTTGGGAAATTTAGCATGGGACACGTTATTCCTCTAATCGTACAAAAATCTCACATTAGTTCACAAAATGTGCAACTTATTTAGAAGCACATGTTCATAAAGATAATTATCAAGCGCAAAGTAGAATTCAACAAATATTTTATTGTTTTATACATACATGAGATGAGATAATACAATGTTGTAATATGCAGCACAGTCTGGCCAATTGAAACAATGATGCAGTAAATCAGATTCTGACGAAGAAATTTTGCACCAGGCATTATTGGACCAGACGTGCACTTGACAAGCTAAATTTTGTTTGTACTTCATAGTGTGGGTCAACGAGTCAAACAAAGCGAAATTAGGACCAACTTGTTCGTATTTGAGTGCGTGTTTCATCTCCAAGTCCCTCTTTACGGACTTACACATATACTTATCATTTAATAAGAAGGTTTTCATATGGACCTGCACATAAATGATCAGATAAATACATATCAAACGCCAACATTATGCAGCTAGAAGTATCAGACCTACAACAGTATCTTGTTCCCATGTGTTTGGAGAAGAAAAACAGACAAAAATGGAATTCAAATAACATCATGAATATGTTCTTAGCTTACCCAGGAATTGTAATGTAACATCATGAACGTGTTCTTAAATCAACAGATTCTTTAGGGAGTTACTCTTTATCTGACTTCACTGTTAATGGGGGGAAATGTGTAGAGACATCATACAAATAATAATGCCCCAAAAGAACTGCAGAGAGAGAGCAGAGCAGAATATAATATCAAGCTGTAGCCTAACAACAGAAAGGTTGCATGCAATCAATATAATATTGGTACAGCAAAAAGGGTAAAAAATGAGACTATGGGATTGGCCCAGTTATTTGAAAGAAATACAATATTTCAAGAAAATCACTTGTTTCACCAAAAAAAAGAAAAAGAAAATCACTTGTCAAAATAATTTCTTAGAGAATAATTAAAGAGAAAATCACTTAAAATCAAAATAATTTCTTAGAGAATAATTAAAGAGTAAACAGTCCAATTGATCATTGAAGGATTGTAACCACCAAATAAGTCTTTCTAAAAATTGATTTGACCATCAAGTTAAGTAAAAATTAATCCTCATAAGATATGATGATCATGAACTAAATCTATCAAAAGGACTAACTTAATAACCAATTTAATTTTTAGAGGACTTGTGTGGTAGCCATATATTTGAGGGAGGGAATGGCAACCACCCAATCTTTTGAATCATAGAAACAATGAAAGAAAGAAAGCAAATTAAGGGAAAAAATGAAATACAATTTTTTTTACTCATTAACATATAATCAATCATATTAGTAATATTTTAAAACATAAAAAATAATGGATACTTCTTTAGCATGTATCAAGAAGTATCAACAACAACAAAGTCTTATCCCACTAAGTGGGGTTGGCTACATGGACCATACAACCGCTTTATCATGTATCAAATCCTTCGATATTCCATTTAACAAAAGGTCCTTATCAATAAGTTCTTTACGTGTCCTTTTCGGTCTTCTCCTACCTCTCATCACAGGGCTCCCACACATATGCTCAACTTTCCGAATTGACGCTTCCAAAGGTCTTCTTTGTACATGTCCATATTAGCTTAGACAATTTTCAATCATTTTCTCTTCAATAGGTGTCATAACATCACAGCTTCAAATACTACGCATTCGGTCTTTTCTTATGTGGCCACACATCCACCTTAACATTCTCATCTCAGGTACCTCCATTTGATGTTCATGTTGCCCTTTCACCGCCCAACATTCACTCTCAAAGCATTTTCGATCTTATGGCAGTTTGATAAAACTTTCCTTCCAAGTTTTTCCCATACTTTTCGATCACACACGACCCTGAAGCTTTTCTCCATTTCAACCACCCAGCTCGTATCCTACGAGAAACATCTTTATTAATGTCACTGTCATCTTGTATTATCGAACTCAAATACTTAAGTCTTGACACTTAAGGTATGACTTGATCTCCAACGTTCACCTCTAAGATGTCATTAACTTGTATCCTATGAAACATGTAGTGCATATACTCTTTTCCTTCTGCTTAATTGAAAATCTTTTGATTCCAAAGATTGTCCCTACATCTCTAGATTGGAATTGATCTCTTCCCTTGACTCTGCTTAGGAATGTCAATGGGGCGAGACGGGTGCGAGTAGTATGTTACAGCTACCCGTATCCACGCGTTTTAAGCGGACAACATGTATTCACGGGTCAGGTAACGGATACCCACGAGTATTTATAAATATTTATTATTTTATTACGTCATACTAAAGAAGAAAATATGGTATAATGTACTAAACATAATATTATTTTAGTATAATATAATTCAAATTAATATTGTATCATATATTACAACTTCATAAATTAAAAGTATTATCATTGAAAAATATTAAATTTTGTTTATCTTATTATAAAATAAAAAAACTTAGATATTTAAATATATTTAATAAAAAATAAATATTAATAATTAAACGGGTATTCGCAGGGCAAGTAGTGTGATACCGCTACGCATCCGTTTAGTAAATATGCGGATATCCATTACGGGTAATCCGCGGATTATCTGTGGACGCGGGTTTTTTTGCCATCCCTTTCTACTGCGAGGACTACATCGGCAAAAAACATACATCTGGGAACATCATAAATTGGCTTTGTCAGACTATCCAAGACCAAATCGAATAAATATGGACTTAAGGATGACCCCTGATATAAACCATTTTTTATAGAAAAGTCCTTTGTCTCCCCTTCGGGAATTCTTACACTAGTAGTTACGTTGTCATAATATCCTTTATAGCCTTGATTTACGTCACACAGACACCTTTCTTCTCCAAGGCGTTCCACAACATTTCTCTCAGAACTCGATCATATGCTTTTTCCAAATCGATAAAGACCATATGCAGCTCACATTGCTTACTCCGATATTTTTCCATCAACCCTATAAGAAGGGAAATGACTTCTGTAGTTGACCGTTGACATAAACCCAAATTGGTTCTCTACGATAGTCATTTCACTTCTTAACTTATGTTCTATTATTCTTTCCCAAAACTTCATAGTATGACTCATCAACTTAATTCCCCGTTAATTTTCACAATACTGGATATCTCTTTTGTTCTTATAAATAGGTACTAAAGTGCTCCTCCTCCTCCACTCATCAGACATTTTCTTGAACCTTAAAATCTCATTAAATAACTTCATTAGTCAGATAAGCCCCTCCTCTCCTAGACTCTTTCATACTTCAGTAGATATACCATTTGGCCCAACAACTTTCCCATTTTCCCATAAGGGCTAGTTTGACTTCACCTACCCTGATTCTAAAGTAAAAAGTCCAATTTTCACGTCATGCATAAAACTAGTTTGCCCAATTCCATCGCTGAAAAGCTTGTAGAAGTAGCTTTGCCACCTGTGTTAGTATCCACGTTTGTAACCATGACCTTCCCTTCCTCATCCTTCACACATACTTGGTCCAAATGTCTAGATTTTCTTTTTTTATTCTTTGCAATTTTAGAAATCCTTTCACTTTGTTTCGTTTCCAACTCTTTGTAAAAGTTTTCAAAAGCTCTAGATCTTGCTTTAGCCATTACCCTTTTTGTTTGTTGGCTTTCCTATACTTATCCCAATTCTTAGTATTATCACACAGCTGTATGTTTTTCAGTTTAACCTTTTCTTACATGCTCTCATTCCACCACTATGTTTCCTTATCCCTAGGTCTAAAGTCTCATCATTGCCTTAAAAGAGCTTTGGCAACCTTTCTAACACAATTGACCATCTCCTCCCACATATCGTTAGCACTTCCCTCCCTGTAATTCCTAGTTTCCTACCCTTTAGCTGCCACCACCTAATCCTAGGGTTCCCCACCTGTCGACACCTTTGCTTTGGTCTTTTAATAAGCTCATCCATAACCAGCACTCTATGCTAGGTAACAATAGGTTCCCTAAAAATAACTTTACAATCCTTACAAAGTCTTCTATCAAGGTTCTTTACCAAAAGGAAATCAATCTGTGTTCTAGAGGCTCAGCTCTTATATGTAATTATATGTTCCTCACATTTCTTAAAACAAGTATTGACAATTTTGAGAGTATAAGCTGAAGCAAAATCAAGGATAGATTGTTTGTCTTCATTAAGGTTCCCAAAACCAAAACCACCATGAGCTTCCGCATATTGTCTAGGCTCTTTCCCTATATGACTATTAAGATCGTCTCCGATGAAAACTTTCTCGTTCTGTGGGATGCTCCTGACCTACTCCTCCAAATCATCCCAAAACAATTTCTTAAGTTGTGAATCTACTCCTACCTATGGTGCATGGAGGCTTATGATATGGATAGTCTCTTTACCAACAATCATTTCTTAGGATAAGATCCTATCTTCGATTCTTTTCACTTCTACTATATTCCTTTTTCCATTCCTTATCCACAATGATACCCACCACAATCCTACTCCTTACCTTCCCTATGTACCAAAACTTAAAACCTGACGGGAGCTCTTTGGCTTTCTCCCCAACCCATTTGGTCTTTTGGAGACATAAAATATTAATTTTTCTTTGCATTAGTGTCCACAACCTCCATAGCTTTCTTCAACATTGACCAACATTCCATGTGCCAAACCAAAACTTGCTCTCTTCGACTAACTTCTTTACTCGCATCCTTCCATGAAAATGTGAGAACCCTTGCTTATTTAACACTACATACGGGCGTTGGTGCAACTCTAGCTCATTTGACATTATATTAGAGTCATACAGCGTACTGCTTTTGGGCAACGACCTAGCATTAGCACTATAGCATCGTTGATCCATGTTCATAAAGAAATCGACAAATTTTGCGTTGACTATTAAGGCCTAACACATTGGGTAGTTTGGATACTTTGGGTACATATTGGTATCAGATATGTAATCCGATACTTCACCATCTTTAAAGTATTGGGGCTTGATAGCAGCAGACTAAACTAGTGAACATCAAAAACATCTTTCCACATTGTATAAAACATGATAAAACTATTTTAATATGAAGGTTTGTTGTCTAAAATATAAATTCCCCAGGCTACAACAAATTGATTTGACCTAAAAGCTAGTAAGAGGTGGGGCCAAGGAACAATTGTGTAAAAGTGAAAGTGAAAATGCAAGTCTGGAAATTTACTTGCAATGTATGCTTGAAATTTAAAAGAAATATGGATAATATGTCATTGGCAATGTCGTTAAATAGAATAAACCAAAGGAAACAGACAGTGCTAACAGTTAATGGAGAAAAGGAAGGCATCATATCATCAATCCTATTTCAGTGTCACATTACAATAGTTTGCTTTGCATCCTAAAAACAGATTATTCTTAAAGAAACATTCCATGAAAAGATCCACAACAAGTAGATATAGTTTAACATAAATGTAATTATGTAGACGAAAGAATATATGCAAGAGAAACAAAAGAAATACCTTTTGTTTTGTATATCATCAACGGATTTCATTAACCAGGAAAA
Organism: Clitoria ternatea; assembly: GCA_037962975.1. Lineage (NCBI taxonomy): Eukaryota > Viridiplantae > Streptophyta > Magnoliopsida > Fabales > Fabaceae > Clitoria > Clitoria ternatea. The sequence continues at coordinate 270,902,598 of CM075672.1, forward strand.
ACCAGAAGGCCCATGATTTAACACCGCCACAAAGGTAAGGCTACTGTATCAACCGAAAATACATCAGCATTGAGGTCCATGTTCAAAACCATCTTGAAAATCATCTAAAAGTGGAGCCCCACAAAATTGTATCAAACCTAGATGGAGAAATTAATTTATTGTATATTCTTCTTGTAGATAACTAAAATATTTATCATGGAAATGAATATAAATAAGAGATAATAGAGAAGAAAGGAAAAGTTTGAATGATGGATGAGAGAAAGAAGTTATGATGTTGAGCTGTCGGTAGCCAGGACTCCCACATATATAGCTTTAGACTCTCTAGGACTGTGCTCCCTAGGGCCAGAGATGGCTGAGAGCAAGATCTCTAATTCAGTTCATTTACCTTTAATTTTGACATTTATTTAAAACTGATTTTGTTTTAATAAAACTATAGTCCTCATAGTAGATTATTAGAATCGATATCTCATTAAATTTCATCTGGGGTTTTTATTAAATTTCCTCTAGGATTAGCTTTTGTTTCCATGTGTTGGCAAGCTTCCGACTTCCTTATTCGGTCCTGTAGGAAAAGGGCCTCACATCTCTTTTCTATCCAAAATTTTCTTCTTGTAATATGTTCTTTTACTAAACTAATGTGAGACATCTAAAGGAAAAGTGATAGGAATTAGGAACCTGTTAAATAGGGCCCAGGCCCAAATAGAGGGATGTGCAAGTTTGTTACAAGCAAGAAAGTTGTAGAGGGAAGAGGGGGAATATTAGATGGACATAGAGAGAGAGAGAGAGGAGAGTGTCATAATAGTTTGACTTTATTCGGCTTGGCAGAGAATGCATAGAGCATCTCTCTCTGAGGGAGCCATAGGATCTGGACTGGTTAGAGATTAACTCTAACTAAACTCAGGGCTCTATCAATTTGTCCAACCTGCCAGTGCCAGATTCAGATAATTGCGTCTTAATTGGCTGAAACGAACCAAGGGCAGAAATAAAATGGGTGGTTTCAGCTCCTCCATATCCCGGCTTAATTAAATCAATGTTGATGGAAATAGTTTCAAAAAAAGAAGTTGATGCATGAAAATGTGGTGTAGGAGGTTTAAGTAGATGCATGATTCATGATTAGATTGTCAGCATTGCTGGTTTCATTTTCACTGGCATAAGGTTAAAATCTTTGCTGAGTTTATGTCTACTAGATCAGATGTAGTTTGTACCTTTAATGGGAAAGAAGCTAAGATTTTTTGCAATATAAATCAGACTAACCAAACTTCTTGATGTGATTCAGTCTTCTTAAGCGGGTTATCACAAATATAGCACAGTTACTTGATACCCTGGATATTAGGCAGGGAATGGATGGTGAACATTATTAGGGCATTGGGCATACTCAAAAAAGAAGGAAATCAATGTGTGTAAATCACATGACAAAGACTGGGTCACATCAGGAAGAAAGGTGACAAGTTAAGAACCAGTGGTAGGGAATGGCTAGTGTTGCTACTGTGTTTACTAGAGCATACTTTCTGTTTTTAGTTACTAGATAATACAGAAGAAAGATCTCATTAAATATAGAAGAAATAAGTCAAACCAAGTTGTGTGACCAAAAAATAAACCAACCTTAATTAAGATGAAACTCAAACTCTAGTTCAAACAATTTATATAAATGAAGAGGGGAGGTTGAGGAAGTAATCATCTTTCGAATGAAGAAAGTATTAAACTCTTGAAGAGTGAGGAGAGTCCTAGTTTCTTGAATATCCAGCGAAATCATACTCTTTTATGTACAGTATCCTATGCATGTTACTGCTCTACATTGGAGCAGAGATTGGAAACTGGAGATTATTCAAAAATCTATTTCTAATCTTCTTCTACACTAGCTTGAACTTCAAGTAAGTTTTAACTCAGTATTCAGTATAAAGCAGAACATACTTACAATGGCATCCTGGTAACCAATCTGCTATTCTGCATAGCTCTTCTCTTTCCAAGTTCCAACCTGTAAAATAAAATACAATCTACATTACTATAATTAAATAACTATATTTTTATCGTTAAAACCTAGAAAATAAGTCAATAGCATATGTGATTCTGTGCTTTACCTTTAGATATTGATCGGATAGAGCTTAGAAATTAGAATAAATCCAAGCACAAGCAGTCTAAACTGACTACTTCTGAAATTGCAGCTTTCTAGCTTTTATAATACCACGTTGTAAAGCTGCGATGATATGGAAGCTTGGTGTCATTCCCTTGGAATACATCTCATTTAGCAGTGTAACAGCTTTTTCCATGTGCCCTCCTTTGCAGAAGCCAGAAACCAGAGCAGTGTATGTTACAGTATCTGGTTCTAGTCCTCTTTCAATCATTTCATCAAAGAGGCTAATTGCATCTTGATAGTTATCTGTCTTCATGTGTCCATCAATCAACACAGTGTAACTAACTACATCCAGACTTATTTCCATTTGCTCCATATCTCTCAAAACAGCAGAAGCATCAGATGGTGCTATTTTTCGTTTTTCACGTGAAGGAGAGAAACGCTGTCCTAAATTTGCTTTTAAGTTCCCATCAAGCAAAACTGTGTAGGTAATGACATCAGGTTTGATCCCTCTCCTTTTCATATCCTGAAAGAGGTCATGGGCCTCTTTCAAGCAATTCATCCTACAAAAATTATTTATCATAATTGTGTAGGTAATGACATCAGGTTCAATCCCTCTCATTTGCATATCCTGAAAGAGATCATAAGCCTCTTTCAAGCAACTCATCTCGCAATAACTATTAATCATAATTGTATAAGTTACAACATCAGGAGTGAATCCTCTATGAACGAAAAAGTCAAACAAAGAGCGTGCATCCTCTACGTTCCCAGCATGGCACAGATCAGCTAATACTTTGGAATACATTATTTTGCTAGGTTCCACATTCCATAACAACATTCTCTCCAGTAACACAATAACTTTGTAAATGTCACCGGCCATGCAGAGTTTACTAAGCAGCTTTAAACAAGAATCTTTTTTTACAATATCTCCATGGTTTGACAGCTCAAGGAAAAGTTTATAGGATTTTTTAACAAGGTCTGCTTCACAATAGCCATTTATCATGGCAGAATAGATTTCAATATTCTTATCTTCTAGACTGTTAAAATATACCTCAGCTTCTAAAACCTTGCCTCCGGAACATAAACCTTCAATGATCATCTTGTGTGTAGTAGTGTTCGGCTTCATACCTTGATTCTCCATCCAATCCAAAAGTTTATTTGCTTCATTAGCATGACCATTTCTAGACAACCCAGCAGCCAGTACATTATACGTGACAATATCAGGTTTCAAACCCTTCTGCTTCATTTCTTTAAACACACTAAAGGCATCAATGAGTTTACCCTGTAGGCAGTACCCACCAATAAGGGTTGTGTAGTGTTTAACATCTAAAACCATATGTATACCTTTCATTTCTTCCACCATTTCCATTGCATCATCCACTCTACCCAATTTACACAAAGCATCAAACACAATATTGTAGACTACCCCATCAAGAAACATCCCTGATTCCTTCAATTCCTTAAACTGGTCCACCACTTCCAAAGTCATGCCCATCTCAACCAAGCAATGGAGAATAAAACCAACAATCACACAATTCGTTTTCATACCCCTCGAAATCATGTCATCATGTAAGGCTAAAGCTCTAAGCAGATTATGACTCTTACAATATCCGTGGATCAACACAGAATAAACATACACATCAGGCACAAGCCCTTGCCTTTCCATGTCATCAAAAACTCTGCGAGCCTCATCCAACTTCATCTCATTACAAAACCCGCGAATAACAGCTGTGTAAGCATAAACCTCAATTGGGGCATTTTCCTTTCTGAATGCTTGGAGCACCTTATAACCCAAATCAGACCTATGATTATTGCAAAACCCTTCAACGTAAGCAGCATAACAATAGGAATGAGGAGTGATCCCAACTCTCTCCATTTCCTTAAAAACACAAAGCGGTTGTTCCAAATCACCCTTTCTACAAAGTGCCTTAATAACAATGGCATAAGTGTAATGGTTTGGACACAAACCAAACCTCTTGAGTTGCTCATAAATGGCCAAGCACTTATCAACCTTACCATGTTCAACCAAACGGTTGAAGAGAAAGTTACAAACAAGGACATTGGGCACAATCCCACGCCTCCTAGTTTGGAACAAGAAATCAATAGCCTCATCAAACATGTTAAGACTAACACACGTTTTAACAAACACATCAAAGGCTCTAAGCAAGTAATGGTTATTGTTGCTACCATGGACACCCTCTTGGAAGAGGTTGTCAAAAAGGTGGTGGATTTGAAGAGAAGGGTGTGGTTGTTGTTTGGAAAGAGAGATGAGGTGAATGAAGATAGAGTCCAACCTCTTGTCCAAGCCCCAGAAGGAGAGGATTCTGATGAGGGCAGCGTAGGTGGAGGTGTCGTGAGGGAAGCCACGTTGTTGGAGGTGAGAGAAGAAAGAGAGAGCAAGAGAAGGGTGGTTGTGGAAACTGTGGAGCGTTTGAAGGACGTGGGAAAAGGAAGGAACTTGTTGTTGGGGTTGGGTGAAGTGGGTGTGAGAGGAATGGGCAAGTGCAGTGGTTGCAAAGGTGAAGGAGAGTTTGTGATGGGTCTTGAAGGGAAGATGGAGAGGAAGAAGTCGAGACAACATGCGGTGGCGGCTACTTCACCCTACAACCTTTGTTCTTCTTAGGATGCGCAATCATGGACGACTTGCTCCTTAACACTGACATACTGGTGTCAAAATTGAAAATCGTTTTTTAATTTAGATTTATCTAAAATGTTTAATTAAAAAAATAAAATACCATTAATATTCATCAAACTCGATTTCTAATTAATTTTTAATAAAACAAATCCTTTTAATTTCTTATCATTTCCTATTCCTATTAAACAAATTCCTTTTATTTTATATATTAGCATCCTTATATAGAAGTGTCAGCGGTGTTTGAAAATATCTACATTACAATCTCATCCTCACTTTATGTCTTAGAACAAGTAAGGTAGTCAATCTACCAACCTAATATTTTTTTTGACAGAACACTCAGTTAGTCCCTGTCTCCAAAAAAGTCAGACACTTAGGTCCTTTACTTAGTAAGTTAGACCCATAAATCCCTCACGTCCATTATCGTCGGACACATAGGTCCCTACCGTTAGGCGTCCATTGGAAGTGGGTGACGTGGGTCGTTATGTGCCAACTAGGACTGCCAGGTACGCATCAAACAATGTTTTGCCTACACACGTCAGAGCCTTCAATGGTGATTAAACGACACCGTTTTGGGGGTAAACCCTAACCAAATTCTTTTCTCATCTTCAATCTACAGCTCCGATCAGTAACCCATTTGCTTCTCCACTTTAGTGTCTCACGTTATCTTCTCCCTCACCATCTGCGAATTGTCGAGGCTTCAACGAATCCACCATGAGTCAAAACCCAAGCCAGGGATCATCATCCTCTTCATCCAGCCAAGGTCGACGGCGGCTCTGTTGCCGTTGTGGCGACCCACCAGCATTGCGCGTGTCCCACACAGTGAACAACCTAAATCGACAATTCTGGAGATGCGCACAACTCCGAGGAGGACAATGTGATTTTTTTGCCTGGGTCCAGGATGGGGACAATGTGCTTCACGAGGAAGAAATGAGGAATACAGTGTTATGCAAGCTAACGGAGATGAAGGAAGTGATTGATGGGCATAAAAGTGATGTGCACAGGGATGTCTATGAAGCTATGGCCCAAGTTATACGTAAGGAGGAAGGTAAGTGGTAGATGCAAATGGAATCATTGGTGAAGAAAGGATGCATGGAAATCCATCAGGATTTGCATAAGTTGAAGATGATTTTGGTTGTGCAGAGTCTAATAATTTTGACTTTGGTTTTGGTTTTGGTTATGGGTCCTGGTTCTTAGGGTAGTATAACTCAAGAATATGTCAAAGCCTTTGTAATGAGAATCCTGATTTTAGGTTATATTCCTAAGGATGTGTGTTCCTTTGTATTATACAACCATGACAATGAGAAAGTGTATTCCTTTGTATTTGACAATGAGAATGTTTTATTCATTGAATTGCCACAAGTGTTTGTTTAAAAATTGATTTAATTGTCTGCATGGTTCAAAAACTGAGTTTGTATTTGAAGCAAGTAATGCATTGACTGAAAATACAGTAAATGGTTCACCAACAATGTTTTTAAGTTTTCACCAATAATCATTTTTTAGTTTTCACTTGTGATAAATTTTAAGTTGTCACCAATAAGCATTTTAAATTTTCACCTGTGATTGATTTTAACTTTTCACCAATCATCATTCTCAGTTTTCACTCATAAAGCATTTTCAGTTGAATCCCATAAGCATTTTAAAAAACCATCAGTTTTCACCAATCACCACAGCTCTTTAAGTTACAGGACAAATGGTGACTAGACCAATATATTTGCAAGCAGTAATATGAACCAAGTTATTTGCATCAGTTTTCACCTATCAATTGTTTGTCTAATTTTCACCAGAATTAACACATAACCTAAAATTGTTTCAGAATTAACATAAAAACAGAGTTACATGAAACCATCAAATTGTCAAATTTGGTAGCACCAGGCTAAACCAGAATTACATGAAACCATTAAATTGTCATATAAAAACAGGGGTTGTCAGCCTTGACATCAAATTTGCAATCACTTCCTTGATCCTGGTGTTTCTATGAAAACCATGTCTCCAGCCTTTTTGGTAGGCAGCTTCCTCCTTAGACTCCTCCTGGGTGGTGAAGTTGTGTCAAGGGGTGGAGCTGCCAACCTTGGACTCCTCCTCACAGGGGTTGTTTGAGACATTGGCTGTGAGGTAGATACTTCAATTACATCTTGGGTTTGTTGAGATATTGGGTTAGTGTGTAGGGTTTGTTGAGGTATTGGGTTGGTATGTTGGGTCTTCTGTGGTTGAATGCTTTGGTTGCTTTCTTGGGTTTGTGTTTCCTCAGCCCTTCTTCTGTTGTCTTTAGCCACTGAACATGAGTCCTTCCTATGTCCAGCCTGACCACACTCACTACATTTCCCTGGTTGCAACTTCCTCTTCATCTTCATTGTATGGTTGTCCCCTTCATTGTTATTTTTGGGGTTCTCTATTGAATCAGTGTTATTCTTTGTTTGGTTCTCCTTCTTTCTCTACTTTTTGGGCCTCCCAATTGTCTTTTGAACTGTTGGTGGAATTGGAGGGACAAATCATGTCTTCTCCCAAAACTCTGAGCCTGGGACAGATTCAATATGGTGCTCATAGGTTGTAGTCCAAGCTGCCATGGTGACCCCTACATGGCAATGATCTTCTGGTCTTTCTCCTTTGTGGGCTATGGCTGCACAGGCATGCTTGCATGGCAGTCCTGCAGTTAACCATTTCCAATTATCAGTTAACCATTTCTAATTATGAGTTAAAATTCATACTAAGGTTGATTAAATAAAACATTACACACTAAACAATACAAACCTCTCAGCTACTATACTCTACAAGTGCACTTTTGTCTCCCCAGATTAACAGATACCTTGTCTGGAAAACAGGTTACCTCATATCTCTCAACTCCACCATCACCTACATAAAATGTATGACAAATCAAACACCAAGTATTGAAATGTTAAGCAAAAGAACAATAAAGCAAACAAGACATACCTGTCCACACCACTGTGTAGTTGTTACTTGCAGTCTTGGCCTTTTCCAATCTACTCTGTTGAATTGGGGGAAACCTCCCAGAATGGCCTGTTAACTTCAACTTGTGATTGCCTATAGTTACCATGATATAGGTCCTGACCTCCTCAAGCATTGTTAAAATGGGTTTGCACCTGGCATGTAGAAGCTTGGAGTTGAGCACCTCACAGTTGTTATTGGTGATGTTGTCCACCTTACAATTTTCATTAAAGAATGCCTTACTCCATGCCTCCTTTGGGAATTTACACAAGTATGTCCAAGCCTTCTCATCCACCATCCTAATTTTCAACATATTTTTTTTCAAAATCATTTGTTGTAGTGGACCTGGCTGCCTGCCACAGGAGTCCCCTTAGCTCTTTCCCCCTCCATTGTTTTGAGAAGTTCTGCCACAGGATTGCCTTGTTGGATTCAAACTACAAAAAATCTCCCAACCACAATGCTTGTCCTTATACCTTGCCCTGGCTCTAAGCTTATCATTCTTCACCCATTTGAACTCTCTGCCTAGATGTACATTGTAATCTTTAACAGCATGTTTAAAGATGTTCAGTGTAGAGAACTTCATCTCACGCTCCAGCACTACATGCCCAAAAGTAGTTGTCTCATTGTACTGAGGGTACACTTCTCTAGCCACTTCCTCTTCATCTGATCCTTCAGGAGTTTTCAACTCTTCTGAAACCCAAGAGTTTTCAGAACCTCCATCAATGCCTCCACCACCCAACCCATATCTAGCTACATCTTCAATGTCAGAATCACTGTCAATTATAGTAGGAATAGCCGACTTCCTTTTCTCTTGTACCTTCCTCTTATGTTTCTTCTTTTTCTCATCACTGTCCTCTAGCCCTGCATCACTGGTCTCATTACCTTCATCACATGTACCTATATCTCCATCACTGATCCTAGAAGTTCCCACAACATCTTCTCCCTGATCCTAGAACCGCCCCCTACATCCTCCTCCCTAGTCTCAGGACTAATACACTCAACTTCATCATCCACACTCACCAGCACCTTCACTTTCACCTTATCAGCTACAACAGGGTCCCCCTCATCCATATCCATCAATACTGTGTCATCAACTGGATGCTCAAAATATACATCCATTACCCCCTGGTTATCCTTAGCACACCTGACCATGTCCAATATATCAGTGTCCCCCTTCAACACATTCAACCCTTCATTCATCTTCAACTTAGGGTTATACCAATACACCTTCTCTATCTTAAAAAACCCACAATTTTCTGCAAACCTAATGAAAGCAAAGAAGTCTAAATAATCAGGGTCCAACTCATTCCATCCTTCCACCTTACCCCCTTTATATCCCTTTTTGCCATACCCATCAACCACAAACCTACCCCCTATGTGAAGCCTAATCTGAGTATCAAACCCAAAATACATAACAACACAATCAATACTGTGTCATAAACAATAAACAAAACATAACACGACATAGTAGAATCATAACATGACCCTAAACATAACATCTTGTTTGGTTCTTCAACAGAAGAACCACAATAAACATAATATTACAATGTCATTACAAGGTCATAAACAGAATGATAACACTAAACATAACACATCCATAACACAGAATTAACATGACACTAAACAAAATAATGACAGTAAACAAAACACACCATAACAAGTCAATGGCTACAGGGGGAATTACCACATGTTCGAAATAGCCCTACTCAACAAGTCAATGGCTACAGGGGGAATTAACATGACACATTCTACCCTGATCAACACAAGCATCTTCATTCATAGAACAACAACAAACATTTTTGCACAACATTTTCCCACAACATTTTCTCTTAACATTTTCGAAAACATTTTCAAAAAAAAAATTGAACAAAATAAACCACATAGTACAAGAGACAATACGTCAAAACAGAAACAATAAGAAAACACAGAACCAATACACAAATATAGAACCAATGTAGGTGTTTACGAGTTTACTAACCTCAACGCGATCTCCCATCACTGATGACACTGTCCAATACGACCCTTGTCCAACACGATCACTGACGACGCTGACCAATTTGGGGCCTGGGGTTACAAGAGTGAGTTCCGAGCGTTGGTGAAATTGAGGGGATTACGTTTAGGGTTACTAGAGGCGGAATTAAGAGAATTAAGGGGAATTGATGGGATTACGTTTAGGGTTACAAGAGAGGGAAATGAGAGATTGAAGAAGCCACTGTGTCGTCGTCCACTGTTTAAGCCTAAACGACGTCGTATTATTTCTAATGGAAACGACGTCGTTTGATGCGTACCTGGCAGTCCTAGTTGGCACATAACGACCCACGTCACCCACTTCCAACGGACGCCTAACGGTAGGGACCTATGTGTCCGACGATAATGGACGTGAGGGATTTATGGGTCCAATTTACTAATTAGAGGACCTAAGTGTCCGACTCTGTTGGAGACAGGGACTAACTGGGGTGTTCTATCATTTTTTTGGTAAAAAACCTAATCTAAATTAGGGGTAATAAAATAGGTTGGGCTACGCTTGGGTCTGTTTAGGCCCGTCTAAATACAAGTCAAGGTGGGACAGACCACAAAAAGGAAACAACTCAAGAATTTAAGTCTGACTTGTTTAGGGGTGGGTTAACGGGTTGACAGGTTGACAAGTCAGCCCACTTTCCTCTTCCTCCTATATTTTATTTTAAAAGTGTTTTTATCAAAATTTTATTTTTTAATGAAAAATAATTTTTTATAGATGATATTTTTGTAATGGTCCATTTTTCTCTATAACCCATTAAAAATAATATTTTTAAAAAAATTATATAAAAATGGTATTTAAATAGATGTTAAATTAATTTTTATTTATTGTTAAATATGGTTGGTCTATTTTTAAAGGGTCAAAATAGGTCAAGCTTAAGTGGGTTAGCGAGCCAAAAACCCTCTTGCCCATTTTTTATGGCTGGCTCAACAGGCCTAACCCATTTTGTCACCCTTAATATGAACTGATTTAACAAAATGAATTATTTAAATTCTAAATTGAGTGAATTTATTTATTTATTTTACAAAGAGGGACTTAAATCCAATTTATTAAATTCCTAAGTAGGGCTGTCAAAATAAGCTGATTTGTTAGGGCTAATTGAATGTACTTTAAAAATATAATATTTGAACTCTAAATTAAATATCTTGATAAAGTCAGACCTTTTTAAATCGAAATATGTAAATGCTCACCTAAACTCAAGTCAAGTGCAATGACTGTGTGGTCGTTTGGCCTACCAAAGTTATATATATATTATTTTGATGACATGGTATATTCTACGCAAAGAAGGAAAAAATAACATGTGAGTTATGCATGTTTCCAATTTTCATTTAGTTAATTAGCAATATCAATTAAATTTCGTAGTTCTTTTTGTTACCCAAGTGGCCTCTAAGAAATTCAAGAAAGGTGAATTGAGTTTTAAAAATCTTTTTTTAAGACTATTCTTTTTCTCAACTTAGTATGTAATGACGTTTAATTCAAAAACTGAAGTAATAAAATATGCAGAGATAAAGGATAAGAGAGTGCAACTGGTTCGACCAACCACTTTGCCTATGTCCAGCTTCCCAAGATCACCTTGAGATTTCTACTACTCACATTCTTTGATTACAGCCCAATGTGGATACCTCACCCCAATTACATACACCCTTGGGATGCCTTACCCAAGTATAGAACCCTCAAAGATGCCTCACTCTAAGTACTAGTAACAAATCAAGGATACCTCACCCCTAAGTAATTAAAATAAGATAACAATAGGAATACTCTCTTCTAAAAGTAGGATAAACAACTTGAAACACTCAATGATTTAACTCAAATATTAAGATAATGGCCTTTGCAAGTTTATTAGACATAGAATGATGCAAGAATGATTTTTGAGTTGTGTCTAAAATGCCTGAAATCATCTTAATTTATAGGTTTCAAGTGATGCATGAAAAGGTATCATTTCAAATGGTTGTCTCTTGAAACATATTGATTTTCAAAGGATGTGTTGTTTCATGGAGTTTGAAATGAAAAGCCATTTCTTTTCCTGCAGAAAATTATGAACAGATGCATTTCTAGAAGTGTGGCAATGGATTGCTGCAATTTGGTAATCGATTACTACAATTAATAATTTAAATTAAAAATTTCAACATTCACTGGTAATCGATTGCTTTTATTTTGCAATCGATTACTGCTATTTTGCAATCGATTACTGCGTATCAAAAATTTAACTTTAGCATGTTGAGATGTGTTCATTTAATTCCTTCATGCATATGTTTGTTTAAAAATATTTTAAGGCCATGATCTTAGTATTGTGAGTAAATCGTACATATTCTTTATAACGTATTATATTCTTGAATCAGTTGCTTGAATCTTCAAATCTTCAAGTGTTACTTTTTGTCATGATCATTTGTTTGTTGATTATTGTTGATATCAAAACCTTGGATCTTTATTCTTCCCTTTTTTGATATTGACAATATTACCTGAGAAGAAAATAAGATAACATACAAAAAAATAGAATGTTCTATCCCCCTCGATTTTGGTTTAGTTAGCAAGGACTAATTAAGTTATAATAATGGTTTTGATTCAATTTTTATTCTAACTAAATCACTCCCCCTTTGTCAATGACAAAAAGAAAGTAAAATCATTCATTAGATTAATAACAAAAGTGAACATAAAGACCTTAATGTACTGAATAAAAATTGAACATAAGCAAAAGGCATTTTAAGAGACTAGGTTGGTGGAAAACGGGATAGAAGGTTACGGATAGAATCTTCAAGAGAGTCAAAGTGAGCATCAATGCGAGTTTGGAAGTTGGTGATTGCACTCATGAGATCACACATGGAGGGAGATTCTTCAACATCAACAGGATCGGACGGAAGAGCCACTCGCTTGCTTACTCATTCTCCTTCTGCATTTTGCTTGTACCCAAAGGAAGAAACAATATTTATGCTAATTAGATACGAGTGTTATGGGTTGACACAAAGTTCACCATTAATGGGAATATTAAAATGTTGCATGATTTGGGTTACAAAGGCAGCATAAGGAAGATAGGCGTTGTCACGCAACACTTTCTTCATGCGATTGCGAATAAGATATGCCCAATTGATAGGTCGAGCAGTAAGCAACGAGGGTGTGGTCGTTAATCAGAAAGGACCAGTAGCAACAGGAGGGAAACAGAGCGATGAGGGAGAGGGAAACATGACCTGAGTAGTTTGAAACCTAAAGAAGACTATGGTTTCAGGAAAAATTTTACATCATGAGCACTGGGTTCACTAGAGAGTCACAAAAAAAAATCTCTTGCCAGGCTTTAGATACCACATACTATGAGATAGACAATGTGAGACTTCCTACACGCCCTCTCCAAGAAGCCTGCTGAACGAGACAATGAGTAACTTTTGACCTAGAATGAAAGGGCAACTCTTGGGCCATAATAACTGAAAAAAGTTAGACTTTGACTCTGATACCATGTTAAAGATTCCATACCAAAATCAATTGGCAATGGTTGGAGTTTCCCAACATTTATTTAAATCATACCACATTAGACAAAGTCCTATGTGAGGAGCACACATGAATTTTTTATAAGTGAGAGACCTATTGACCCGATCTTAACAAAGTGACGAACTAAGTAATATGTTTACGGAGAAACCATATTGGTTAACAAATCTATAACACTATTTACTTATTTGTAGATGTTTTTAAGTTTAACTTCAAAGTGTTTCCAAAAATTTTTATGCTTCGTAGTAATGATTTCCTACTAATCATAACCTCAATATCCCCGTCAAGTTGTGTGAACTTGAATCAACATGAAGTTCCACTTTTGTAATTTGTATCTATGCAATAATCTTTAAACCTTCATATGCTCCCTTTACATTTATGTAACGTATGCTGTTGTTGAACCCAGTCTTTTAGTGAAAGAATCGAAGATAAAACATAAAAATGACTATTGAATGTAAATTGAATTATTTGATATTTCATTACTCTGAATGATAATACATGACTATATAGATTGTTGTTATGGTTAGCTGGTATAATAGAAATCTGTTAGAGACTAACAACATGAGTGCCAAGTGACACTACAAACTAACCCAAAAATAACTTTACAGTTGAACGATATCTTATCTCTAATATTCCCCTATGTAATTTTAGGGTGCACAAAACATCTATCCCATCTTTAACATTCCCCTGTGTAATCCCATGTATACAAAACAAAATCACTTAACTCCAATATTTCTTGATCCGATCCTGAGACCGGTCCTTAAGACCTACGGGTAATTTAACTAAAATCCATCTTCTGGACCGGTATAACGTGATGACCAGTGTGAGTCATTCTCTCAACACCGATATCTCACGTGATAAAATGATTTAATACCAGAATCTTTGGTTACATGAAAGGTCTCTAAGCTGACCTCGTTGTGAGTTGTTTACTCAATACCAGAGGCTCATAGTTGACCTCTAAGTAGCCTGTAAAGTGACTGATGGGTGGGCAGAGCCGCTGTGAAACATCTCCATCATAAGTCAGTTTTTGTAACATCCCTGATGTTTTAATGAGAATTATAAGAAATGGGAAATGTCAGTAAATGTTTTAGAAGTTTTATTTAATATTTGTTCTGTCTGAGCCAGAGACAGGAAAGCCGGTGTCGAGATCGATCTCAGAAGAGCGGGCAGGCGGAGTTGAAGATCGGGAGTGTAAGAGAAGAGCGGACAGGGCCAGGTGGTTTGGTCCAAACCGATGTGAGGAGAGCGCCTCACTCGGGGTCATAGCCCGGATCAACCTCATAATGACTGAAACAACGGGTGTAGGTAACCAAGAGGCGAGCACAGATGAGATATCCAACCTCTCAGGTTGTAGCTCGGATTTCCGAGGTATGAACACTAAGCTAGGACGCCGGGGGGCCGGTATTCATATTGGGCCTATACTCTTGTGAAGTATTAGAGAATTATGAATAATTAAACGTTGAGGGAATAAATAAGTGTAATTGATTTGATAACTATGAAATAGTTTAATATGGTGAAATTGATTAAAATTTAGTGAGAATACAAATAAAATAAAGGAAAAGATGATCTTGCCCATGAGCTTTATATATATATAAGAAGATTCTCTTCCTTCCCTCTTCATTATTTGCGAGTTACCTCTGCTGCTGGTCTGTCCCTTCTCTTTCATTTTCTCCTCTCTTAACACTGAGTTGCATGCGCTGGAGAGGGACTCCATTTGTGTCTGAACTTCAATTGAACCCCATTCCTGTGATCGAGGCGTCAAGGTGAGTCTACTGATCCGTTCTAATTGTGATTCCCTTATCCCTTTTATTCTTTGGCGGTCAAGGGCCATGCATGGCTATATTCGATGCTGTTCTCCACTCCTCTGGTGAGTGTGAGCCCAAATGCGGTCCATGAACTAAGGGCGTTGAAGTGACGAGCTGTACTTTATGATCCGTAGGTAGTAGGTTAAGCAACGGAAGACTGAGTGACGGAGCTGAGACTGCGAAACCAGTGCTCAGAGGAAGGAATCGACACAGAGAGCAGATTATCGAAGCGTGGAACCAAAGTAAGGGGGTGTTCGGGTTATAATTAATTAGAATAGGACTCGCTTCTTATTCAGGTCATTGAGGTAGTGTAAGCAGGTTAAGGAAAATGTTGCTAAACGTAGTTGTGTGTTTATGCTTGTGCATGTGTGACTGTGTACATTAATTAGTTGAGGATCGGGTGTGTGGTTAAGCTTATCATGTTATAACCTTGTGATATCTAATGTTGAAATGATCAGTGTTATATGACGCCGGGTTAGCAGGCAGGCTACTCGAGTGATGAGGAATTGATACTATTATGTGAAAGGTAAATTGTTGGATGACTATGTGGTGTGGGATGGCCGACGGTATATGATAGCCCCTCATTTCCGGCTCCCGTGGTTTTCGTGCCCAGTTGAGCTACCCAGTGGTCAAGTAGGACCCAGTGGTCGAGGTGGAGAGTCAAGCAGGACTCGGTGAACCAAGCAGGGTTCACGGGGTGTCAAGTAGGACCCCCAGCTGAAGGCCAATCCTTTAGTATCCGGATACTAGGAGTCAGATTGTATGAGAGTCAGTGGTGATTGTGATGAATATGATGGAATTGCTTGGTTGGGTTAATATAGTTTTCGTATGTAATACACTATGTTTCTATGTGCAATTTGATAGATTTCCGAGTGAAAAGTTGATATCTTGTTAAGTATGGGCTAACCCCTTGATGGTTGCAAATGATACACTTGTTGAGTAAACTGTGCTTACTTTCGAATGATGCTTGATGTATATATATAATTATGTATGTATATTTGTTAAGTTCCATTCTATATTAATTACAATGCCAAACACTCACCCTTGCCCTTTTTTTTTAGTAACCAGTAACAGGGAGGGGGAAGGAGCCATGGAGTCGCGCCAAGGGGGAGATCGGTGCCAGGGTCTGAGTGATTTTGAGTGACTCTATAGAGTTATATGTGTGTATAAGAACTTCCGAGCATTATTATTAGCTGTGTTTTAACCAAGACCGGATCGGATACAAACCTATAATTTAAAATACATCACTGTCTATTTATATGCTTTCATGGTTGCTATGACAACTCGTTGGTTAACAGAATCATTTTCAGGGTGAAATCTTTCGGGAGTCCGTTAGTGTGTTTTGTCCCCTCATATTTGTGAAAGGTATTCGCTCAAGCGAATAGAAACTTCACTCAAGCGAGAGTTCGGAATCTCGCTCAGGCGAGTTGGGGCCTCGCTCAAGCGGGAGGCCCTGATTCCCTTTTCCCCTTCTGTTGTGCTTAGTTAAATTGTTCCTCTTTTCTAAATTTCATTTATTTGATTTAACTGCCACTGTTTGTCATTTGAATAAGTCAGTGAAAATAAATACTATTTCACTAAATCTCGATTAATTATCAAGAAAGAAAGAAAAAAAATTTAATTTATCGTAAAATTTAATTAATTGAATAAAAATAAATGTAAAATAACCTAGGACGTTACAGTTTTACTGCAGAAGAGCAGAGTAAGTACTGACACCATATATGGAATATGTAACATCCCTCTTTTTTAGAAGCGATTTTACCCTTGTAAATTTTAATTATTGAAGGTTTGTAAGCAAGAATAAGTCAATATATACCCTGTTGATGGTCTGTAATACCTTAAAAATGTCATTTTTGCACATAATAATAGAATTTATATGGAATATTAGTGAAATTATGCAAAAACCGAGTGAAAAGGGCTCTGTTCCGAGTAACAGAGAAGAATTCCGAGTGAATGGTCAGAAAATCCGAGTGAAGGAGAAAAATCCGAGTCAAAACACCCTAGAAAGGCTCGGTTCCGAGTTGAATGCTTCCTTTTCTGAAGGAGACTACACTAATTGGAGTATTCCGAGTGAAAGAATGTATAAATACTCATGTTTATGTTGATTTGATGCTTCCTGCTGATTGGAGTGCGTTGTGGAATCAATTGGGAAGGATTCCGAACGGTTTCCTATGAATTTGCTTAGGAAACCGAGTGGAAAATGGTAGAGGGAGCCAATTCCGAGTGAGATATACTCTACTGGACAAAAACCGAGTGAGACTCATACGTGTATGCCTTGTTTCGAGAGCTAATGGTTGAAATAAACCTTAATTGGAAATATAATTAAAGAAATTGGCCTAAACCGAGTGAATCAAGTGAAGAAGACTCGGATTTCTGAGTGAAGATTCTAAGGAAGAGATGACTCGGTCTGGAAAGGTAATACCGAGTGAGAAACCGAGTGCCTGAGTCGGTTTTAAAGGAATTCTGAGTGAAGAATTGAAGCTTCGCTCAAGCGAGCAAGCCACGCTCAAGCGAACCTTGCAATTGTTGACTCGGAAGTAGGAATTCCAATCGGTATAGTTGTTAATCGAGTGTAATTTCACTCGGTATTCACTGACAGAAGTGCGTATTGACTTCAATTTTGTCTTTTAATGATTATTTAAATTCAATCGTGCGCATTATGGATAGTGGACGACCAGAAATGGGCACTGACTCAGCATATCACTTTGTTTAATCTCCACTGACCCTTCTGATCCGGTCTCAATACCGGTATCCGACCTGCAAGACATATTTCAACGTCTTTGTCAAGACATCAACGTGTAACCGGTGTCATCGGTATACATCCGGACTGTAATTCCGTATCAGGCGTTCTCCCTATACCGGTTGTTCAGGATAACACCATGACATTGGACAATACACACGTCACTGTGTTAAAGACAAGGATAATTGCTACAGGGATCGATCAATAATTCCCTGCACTACGAGCCAAATTCTGCTTACGGGAATGGTCAACTTGTTCCCTAATCCTAGTCTATATTCTCTATGCTCAATATAAAATAGCCACTTGACCCAATCATACTGGTAAGTGCGCAATATAATAATGCTAATGGGAGTTAGTGGTTCCCCACTAACGAGTCCTCGAAAAACGAGCCAATCAGGTATATGAACTCATTTCAATAATGAAGTGAGGGATCTTCAACTGATTCGATGCACAATTACTCTCTGAAATACATTCCTTACTTGGAATATTATCACTGACTTGAGCGTCGGAGAATCATTGCAGGTGACACCACCATTTGCCCACTTCAACGCGTTAGGTCGGTGTGAAGGACCTCCAGGACGCCCAGTCCGCTCTCTTCGCTCAAGGACAACGGATACCTACACCGGATACTCATACATCCGATCTCCTATACGGTATTTACATACTGTTTATGACTGACTTGAGTCTGGATCTCTAGACCCTGGTTCAGGACAGATCATTGGCACGCCCGGTGGGACCCGATAAAGTTATTCCCATATCTATTGAAAAGAGCAAGTAACCCAGAATGGAAGGCGAAGCACATGATTTCGTAGAGAATCAGCCCGAAGACAGAACTAACCCCAACGTCTTCAGGAAGCTCAACTTTGATTCTCATGGGGGCAGCTCAAAAAAGATAGTAACAGTCTCTAATCCTGATCCTCGTGATGAGCTGATCAGCCAACTTCAGAGGGAACTCGCTGAATTGCGAAGAGAAAGAAGGCAAAGCGAGGATAAAGAATCATCCCGCACACGAAACACTCCCCGCACAACTGATGGTGAGAAGTCCACCACTCTCCAATACTCAAATATCCCTACGTTTGAGGGGGGAGAACAAACTTGTGATTCTGAAGATGAGGCTTCCCGAAGGAAGAGGGAGTCAACGGCAGCACCTCCAGTGTCTTACAAGCTAAAAGTTCCTTTTTCAAGGAGACTTATGAGCATCCACATCCCCAAGCACCTTCAAACTACTCAGCCACTTTCCATTGGAAAATACAATGGAGAAACTGATCCTACTAAGCACCTTGATGCTTACGTATTTGAAGCCATGTACTTGGGGGTTGATGAAGATGTGATGTGCCGAATGTTCCCTCGAACATTATCTGAGGAGGCCCTTGGATGGTTTAAAGGTTTACCTTCTGGATCCATAGATTCTTGGGCTGAGATGACAGCTATTTTTGAGACTCACTTTGTCATCTCTAGAGATGTGCCCAGGACGTCTCATACCTTGGCTCAGATTAAGCAAGGTGAAAACGAAGGCTTAAAAGACTTCTTAAAGAGGTTCTACAAGGAAGCGGCCCTGGTTCCTAACCTCACGGAGTCTATTAAGCTGCATATCGTTATTGAGGCGTTGCAACCAGGATCAGCTTTTACTCTCTCTTTAGTGAAAAGCCCTCCTGTAACTTTTGAGGAGTTCAGGAAAAAAGCCTCCAAATACGTGAGTATAGAGATGCACTTGGAGGCCATAGCTGTAAAGAAGAAGCCATCAGCACCACCTTCCCAAGCCCAGAAGGGTAAGGAAAAAACGAGGTCAGAACGCATGGAGAGACCATTCACCAATCCCAGAGTCAATAACCACTCTCCTCGACCTCGAGAAAGGCATGTTAACTCCTTCAGCCATTATGCACAACTATCTGCCAAACCATCTCAGATTTTGAGAGAGGTTGGATGGCCAGCTTTCAGCATATATGGCATCAGAAGACCAGCTCCCATGAAAAGGCCAGGAAATCCCCGCAAATACTGCGATTTTCACGAACAGAATGGTCATTCCACTGATGAATGCCAAGCTCTAAAGAACGTGGTTGAGACGCTAATTAGAGAAGGCAAGTTAAAACAATACCTGTTCAAAGAGAAATCTGTTGACAGAGTAGATCGGAATGAGAAAAGAGAAAGGGATCCAGATGACGGGGATGACAATAATCGTAATCTGGTCAGAAAGTTCTCCGCCTCGGAGAAACAAAAGGGAGTGATGACGGACGAAATACCGCACAAGGACGGTGTGCCTCAGCAACAGCGTCAAGGTCGGCGTGAAGTCATTGACATGATTGCTGGAGGATTCACCGGAGGAGGAGCTTCAATTACAGCTCGTAAGAATCATCATAGAATGATTCTATCTGTGCAGGGAAAAGTCAAAGACAATCGCCCATTCAGAGGTGGGATTGAGGCTCCAACGATCTCTTTCTCCGATGAGGATTTTGGCCCGACCATTCCGGGTGGTGATGATGCTGTTGTGATCACAGCAGTGATAGCCAACAAGGACGTCCGAAGAATCCTTGTTGACCAGGGAAGTTCCTGCGATGTTATTTTCTATAACTGTTTTGAAAGGATGGGTTTTAAAGACTCAGACTTACAACCTTATACGCAGGAACTAACAGCTTTCAACGGAGCAAAGCAATCGACCAAAGGGTATCTTGATACCCTTATTTCGTTTGAAGGCGAACCAGGGGCCAGGACGGTTAAATCCCGAGTGCTAGTGATTGATGTTAAATCACCATTTAATGGCATCATAGGCCGCCCCACACTAAATGCAATGGAGGTAATTGTATCAACCCCACATCTCCTTATCAAGTTCATTGACAAGGATAATTCTGTTTCATCTATCCGGGGTGATCAAGAAATGGCTAGGTACTGTTACAACCTTAGCCTCAACATGACAAAGCTGGATGCCTCCAATAAGAAGAGGAAACTCAATGATGCTGGAGCAGCTGCTGGATCTGTAAGCCTTGTCGACCTGGACCCTAGGGCGGATTTGAACATTGATCCGTCCAACCCATTAAAGCCCACACCGGATGGAAGTTCCAGGGACATCGTCTTGGGAGATTCTCCAGAAAAGATCACCCATATTAATGACAAGCTAGATACAGAGATGGAGCAGCGACTACTGACGCTCCTGCAAGAATTTAAAGACCTCTTTGCATGGACTGCAGCCGATATGCCTGGCATAGACCCTGCTTTCTGCTGTCATAAATTATCCGTCTACCCAGAGACGAAACCGGTAGCCCAGAAGAAAAGAAGATTGGGCCCAGAGAAACAGAAGGCAGCTTGCCAGCAAACTGAGGAATTGCTGAAGGCCGGATTTATCAAAGAAATCCGTTATTCCTCTTGGCTCTCAAATGTGGTGATGGTCCATAAGTCCAATGGCAAATGGAGAATGTGCATTGACTATGTGGACCTCAACCGCTGCTGTCCAAAAGATCCTTATCCTCTTCCTAATATAGATCGGATGGTAGATGATTCCTCTGGTTATCAATACCTGAGCTTCATGGATGCTTATTCGGGTTACAACCAGATTCCGATGTGCGAAGAGGATCAAGAAAAGACAGCTTTTATAAATGATCGTGGTGTCTTTTGCTATACAGTTATGCCCTTCGGCCTGAAAAATGCTGGGGCAACATATCAGCGCATGATCAACAAGGTTTTCGAAGGTATGCATACCAAACTTGTTGAAGTCTACATTGATGATATAATAGCCAAGACACCGGTTGGAGGTGATCATATTGAAGACCTACGCCAAGTATTCACCCGTTTGAGAGAATTTAACATGAGGCTAAACCCAATGAAATGCACCTTCGCTGTCCCTGCTGGGAAGTTCTTGGGTTTCATGTTAACTCAACGCGGTATTGAAGCCAATCCAGGGAAATGCCAAACGATTCTAGACATACAAAGTCCAAAGAATCTTAGAGAAGTCCAATCCCTGAATGGCAAAGTGGCAGCCTTGGCACGATTCATGCCAAAGATGGCTCACAGATCCCTCCCTCTGTATAAGATACTGAAAAAGTCCAAGAAATTCGAGTGGGGACAGGAACAAGAGAAAGCATTCCAAGAGCTTAAGGAGGTGCTGTCCAAACCTCCTATTCTCACAAAGCCTGACCCCGAAGACACACTCATCCTATACTTGGCTATTTCAGATGAAGCTTTGGGCGTTGCCTTGATAAAAGAAACTCCCGACGGACAGAGACCGGTCTATTTCACTAGTAAAACCTTACAAGGTACTGAAATCCGGTATCAAAAAATTGAAAAGGCCGCCCTCGCTGTTGTTTGGGCCTCTCGACGGCTGCGTCCATACTTTCACGCCCATCCGATCATAGTGAGAACGGATTTACCACTCCGCTCTGTTTTGATTAAGCCCGACCTCGCTGGGAGGATGATCAAATGGTCTATCGAACTCTCTGAGTTTGATATATCCTACGAACCCCGAAGCGCCATTAAAGCTCAAGTCCTGGCTGATTTTATTGTGGAAATGACAGGGACTGATCCAGATTCCCCTCGTGTCCATTGGACCATTTATGTTGATGGTTCATCGAACCAAAGAGGCTCTGGAGCAGGTGTCGTTCTCGAAAGTGATGACGGAGTACACCTGGAAATCTCCCTTCATTTTAATTTCAAAACGTCCAACAACCAAGCTGAGTACGAAGCTTGTTTGGCCGGACTGAGAGCTGCAATTGACATCGGAGCTTCTGAGGCGACGCTCTGCAGTGATTCACAACTGGTGATTTCACAAATCTTAGGAGATTATCAGGCTCGTGAACCTCAACTCCAATTATACTTGAACTGTGTCAACGAGTTGAGAGAGAAATTCTTAAAAATGGAATTCAAGCATGTTCCACACGAAGAGAATACTAGAGCGGATATACTCTCCAGATTAGCAAGCACCAAACGACCAGGTAGCACAACTACGCTGGTTCAAAGCACACTAACGTCGCCCAGCATTTCTCTTTTCCCTTCTCTAAATGCCATAATGACAAACTCTCTTTATGGAGATACATGGATGGCCCCCTACATCCGTTATTTGGCCGATGGACAGCTGCCTACGGATGAGAAAGAAAAGACGAGGATAAGGAGGGAATTACCATACTTCACTATGATTGATGGTAATCTTTACAGAAGGGCGCTCTCTGTGCCCTATTTGATTTGTCTCAAGGAGAATGAGGTGCAAGACGTAATGGAGGAAGTGCATGGAGGACAATGTGGACACCACGCCGGAGGAAGAAGCTTAATGCGAAAAATCCTCAGGGCTGGATACTGGTGGCCCACGATGAAGCAGGACTCCATTGACTTCGTTAAAAAATGCGATGCTTGCCAAAAATTCTCCAATCTTCACCACACACCGGCGGAAGAACTCTTCACATCCGCTGTTCCGTGGCCCTTCTACCAATGGGGATTGGATATTCTGGGCCCCTTTCCAACTGCTCCTGGGGGCATCAAATATCTCATTGTAGGGGTCGATTATTTCACTAAGTGGATAGAAGCAGAGCCGGTGGTACATATTACTTCAGCCCGAACTCGTCGTTTCATGTATGAAAACATTATAACACGGTTCGGGGTCCCAGCACGGATTGTCACAGATAATGGCACCCAATTCACGGATAGAAAATTCACAGATTTACTCGAAGGGTTAGGAATAACCCAGATATTCTCATCCGTTGAACATCCCCAAACCAACGGCCAACCTGAAGTGGCCAACAGGGAAGTGCTGAAAGGACTAAAGAAACGCCTTGGTGAAGCCAAGGGCGGATGGACAGACCAGCTATGCCACGTTCTGTGGGCATACCGGACAACGCCTCATTCATCTACTAACGAATCCCCATATCGCCTGACATACGGGGTAGAGGCAATGATACCCGTGGAACTGTAGATTGCTTCCACAAGGGTCAAATACTTCTCT
Source organism: Clitoria ternatea (assembly GCA_037962975.1). Classification (NCBI taxonomy): domain Eukaryota; kingdom Viridiplantae; phylum Streptophyta; class Magnoliopsida; order Fabales; family Fabaceae; genus Clitoria; species Clitoria ternatea. The sequence goes on from CM075672.1 coordinate 270,926,200, forward strand.
GAAGCGTCTAATAATGCTAATTTGGCGTCAGAAATGGATGTCATACAAGAACTCAGAGAAGATACATTTGTCAGGGACCAAGCTATCAAAGCCAAAGTTGCTCTCCGATACAACAAGCGAGTTCAATCAAGGACTTTCAACGTCGGAGATTTGGTTTTGAGAAAAGCAAGTATAGGGAGCAAATTTGCTCATCAAGGCAAACTAGCCCCAAACTGGGAAGGCCCATACAGGGTATCCGAGGTTACTGGCAAAGGCTCTTACCGCCTTGAGAACCTTGATGGCACTCCAATCCGAAATAAGTGGAACACCCAAAACTTGCGCATCTACTATAGCTAGCTGTTGGAACAATACACATTCTCCTATCCTCATTTTTGATTGAATACTGGAGAAATTATTTTCCCAGCTACGCTTTCATTGTAATTCTTATTTTTGATTTAATAAGAATCTCTCACAACAATTTAACTCTTTCGAGTTTTTCTTATGCTGTGATTTTCAGTTTATCCGGCGTACAAAAACGTATTCAGGACGGATGATCTCAACTACTTATTCTGTGGTTGACGATGCAACTCCTCGAATATGTGCGGCGCACAAGAGCATACTCAGGACGGATGATCACAATTACCCATTCCATAATTGATGATGTAACTCCTCGAGTGTGTCTAAGTCACTGAAGGCCCGGATTGTAGGATTAAACCAAACTCTGGGTACGGTTAGTAAGTTTGGCTGAACACCGGTGAAGACCTGAGCTGTAGGATTAAACCGAACCTTAGGAAATGGGTTGTAGGATTGAACCGAACCCCATTCTAAGAGCGGTAAAAGGGTAGAACCCAACACCGTATTGAAGGCTTGGGCGCAGTAAGCTGGTTCTTCTTCAAGACCACGCTGAACCCCAAGTAACGGGCGCAGTAGGTTCAGGACTAGCCCTGATCCGAACCCCGTGTTGAATGCTCGGATTGTAGGATTAAACCGAACTCTGAGTACGACTAGTAGGATTGACCGAACGTCGGTGAAGAATTGTCATTGGGTAAAACCAAAAAACCCATTGAAGAACGGTTAGTAGGATTAAACCGAACACCAAATACGATATGGATTGTAGGATCAAACCGAACTCCAAACGCAACAAGTAAGTTATACTGAACTCCAAATTAATACTCTCTCTTGAAGTTCCTTATTTGGAAGTTTTATAGCTTTAAACTCTGAGTCATCAATTCTTCAATTGAAGTCTGACTTGCAAGCTCCGACCCAAAAATAATTCATTCGGGTATGCCACAATCTGAGGCATATTCACCCGGAACCTTTCAGTCGGAAATATTTATATTCGCAATCGTCAAGCAGAGGAATCTCTACTCGAAATCCTCACTCTCAAAAAACTCTCACGTGGAAACATCACTCAGAGTTTGTGCAAAGTACTGCTCACCCAATAATACTAGGGGACAGTATTAATAGTCAAACGAATATCTTGGGGAATGAACTCTTATTGAAACGATCTCATTATCACTTCCCCTCAAGATTAACATTACAAGCCGTCCTCATGACAATAACATGTTTACCCACAACGGCTATTCTTTATCATGGTATTTACGACCAAAAGGCCTGACCTTTGAAAAACAAAATACGATTTCTACCAGGCTTTTATTACTCACATTTGACAAAAAGATACTCTATCTCTCTTGTCAAATCAAGTCTTTGGCTGTCAAAATGCCTATACATGAAAAACGATAGTTATATACCCCTATCCGTTCTTCATCTCGCATGTACAAATCCGGAATGATGATTTTATATTATCCGACATTCATTACTTAAATCCGGAATGACTCGATACACATGCATATAAAGGCAAATCGTTCTTTTATTGATCAAATGAATATTACACGAAGAAATTCGTTCAATAATCCGGAGCTGATCCCGGAACACAGCGAATTTGAATCAATAAAAAGAAAAAAGAAAAAAGGAAGGCACTAGTTTTCGTGGCTTGTTTCTCCTTCCTTCCCTTTACCTTTACCCCCGGTCTTGCCTTTATCCGCACTGGGGTCCGTTCCTGTACTTATGAGCTTAAGAAGAGAAGGTCCCATTGATTGGCCTTCAGGTAAAGGAGCAAACTCGTATGGCGTGTCTGGCGGACTCTCATGACGGTTATTAACAATGGCCACTAGTTTCCCTTGATGAAACTCATAGAACGGATCAATACCATTCAGATTAAGTTTCACCTTGGGATTCCGGTATTGAACTTGACGAACAGCCAACCCGAAGGATTCCTTGACTGCTTGATCACATATTTCTACAGCTTCGTCAAATTCTGCTTTTGTGTCCGCCAACTTTGAGAGCAGCTCCTTCTCCTTACATGACCAATCTTCGGTTCCTCGAGAATAAACAATCTTGACTTCCTTAAGCTCCTCTTCCAGCTTTGAAGAGCGTTCCTTCTCCGAACAAAAATCGGAATAGAGGTCGGAATTGATTTTCTTTTGGTCAGCTACTTGGGCCTCCAACTCCTTGGCAAGGTACTTCAATCTGCCAATTTCTTCATCCTTCTTATATCCTTCCTCTTTGGAAGCTTCTAATTTACCTTCTAGACGGAGGATGGTGGCCTTGTCCTTAGCAGCAGCAACGCTAAGATCGTTAACCTTGCCAACCAACAAGCTGAGCCTCTCATTCTCTTCTGAAAGCTTGCGAACCGATCTTAAGAGCCCGGATAATTCTGCCAGGTGCTTCTGTCCGGCATCACAAGCTTTGGTTACTTCATCTCTCTTTAATGAGGGCTTCAGCTTGTACGGAGTTTCAGGAACGCCCTCAGGAACAGAACCCTCGTATACCAAATATTGTGCAAGACCGAAGTTACTTTGAAGAGGGCGAGTAACTTTAGGTGCAAAATAAGTCGTTATTGGCTTTGCACCATAAGTGATCCCGTCGCCTGGGGCATCCGGAGTGGATCCTGCACCCAGAGTGGACCCTTCCACTATCTTTCCCTTTGAAAGCTCCGGATCAGCACCCTCACTTGAAATTTTTTGTTTTTTGGGAGAAGGTTGACGATCCAAGGTCTTGGAGGAACCGTGTTTTGTCCTTTTCTTCTTCTCTCCGACCTTCTCAACCGCAACCCCCTCAGATCCGCCCTCTAGCAAGGGGATATCGTCACCAGCAGATGAGGTTAAAATGATAGTCTCAGCTGTAGCTTTCTTCGAATTCCGTTTCGCTTGAATGTCATTTTCAGCTGCTACGGAATTCACTCCAGCTTTGAGCCCCTTCAGTTTTTCCATCTCTGGTGACACAGTTTCAATTTCAACTGCAAAACCAAACAACATGGTTAGAAATCAAAGACTTCAAGGCATGATACGATAAAACATGAAAAATAGCAGGAAAATTACGCAGATATTCCTCGCGGGTAGATCACGATCCTAACAAACGCCTGCAAGAGAAAAATTGGTGTGAGGCGGTGTAGGATTGAAGGGCGAAAAGAACAGAAACTGAAGACGGGCTTAGTTCATCCTCCTCAGTGTAGTACGCCTGGGAGGTCAACAAAAAATGCTCATGCGTCCAAGCCACTGGGAACTTCGGAATCCCATCTTCAGTTAACCAAAAAACTGACTTATCAGGATGAACGCTAATCTTCGTGAAATAGGACTTGAATGAATGTCCATCAACTTTGGCGGAGTCAGTGTACGCCTCAAAGTTGATAACCTTGGAGAGAGTCCGGAGGGATATCAAGCTCACTCCCCCCTTCTCTTTATTTGCACGACGGACCACTTGAGCAAAATAGAAGAGCATGGCCACCGTCGGTTTGAAGTTGAAGTGCTCCCCAAGCACTTCAAGAGAACGGACTAATCCCCATCCGTTGGGGTGAAGCTGCGAAGGAGCGCAGTCCAGGAATCTCAGAACCCCCATCTGAAACTTCGAAAGGGGAAAGCGCACACCAAGGTTCAAAAATAGAAAGTCATACATATACAGGGACCTTTCGTCCGGAGTATGACAAATTCGATCGGATGGCAGCGGAGATATCACCATGAAGCACTTTTTATATTTGTCCTTCTTGAAGACCGTGAAACGCGGCTCCAACTCCGCTCCGTCCTCTCGAGCGTGAACTGATGCTATTTCACGAAATTCTTCAGCCACCCAGCTGAATGGGCGCTTCTTTTGGAATTTCACCCAATCTATCCGGTGTGCAACCACGTTACATAGCCCGGATGCTGTCTTCAATATGTCTGCTGAGAGGGTGCTTCCCCTCCAGATGATTTTCCCCCAGTCGCTTTCTTCACCACCATTGTGAAAGCTTTTACACTGCGGTAAAAATCCACATCATCAAAAACGTACAGGTCACCACTCTCAGCACTCTCACTAGAGGAGGATTCTGAAGAGGGTATAATCGCCCTTCGCCTCTGATACGGCGACGCCTCCCTCTCTAAGCTTAGTGGCTTCGATTGGAAGACCACTGGAATCCTTCCACCAAGAACTGTGGGGTTTCGATTGAAGGCCCTTCCTCCTCTTCCTCTAGGGCTAATACCACTAAAACTAACACCTTTCCTAGACATTTTCAGATATTGAAACGAGACACAAAGTATGGAAAGAAAGTGGTTACCTAAGGATGGATGAGGATAGTGAATTAAGATTCACAGAGGCAGACACGATAATCTTCTCGAAACTTTTGCAGAGGTTCGTCAAGAGAATTAGAAGAAATGGTAACTGAGATTGTCAAATATGCCTTTTTCAGGGCATGAAAATTCAAATACCGACTCAAGGTAACCTGTCGTTTACCCTTAAACGACTCCCCGTTTAGAGGGTTAAAATTGTCGTTTTTAACCCAAAGGCGCCAAAATGCCATCGTTTCGTCACAGAGCTTTCTAAATGGGCCTATTAAATCCAAATTCTAGGCCCAACAAGCCCCTACGTGACGGTTATTAAGACATGCGCATTTAACGCAATAATGGCTCGCCCACGTGAGTAAAGACATTAAATGTCCAATCATGGGGAACGTGGCCACCATTACCCGAATACCAAGGGTTGCGAAATTCAATAAACTTCTGAGATTCTCATTGTCCTAATCCACCCTCAAGCGATCCATTACAATGGAACCTTGTCCTCAGAGCGGATATTTACACATCGGTACGATTCCGAAATCCAGACGTACTACGATCGATATAGCTCATATGAGCAAATCTACTAATTCCTCACATAAGCTAGGGGGCTAGTAGAATACTGATGGTCTCTGATTTCGGATACGAAAATTGAATCCTTACGATTGAGAAGCATCCACCTCAATCCGTACTCCTATGATTGGAAAAATATTCCCAGGACGGATGATCCCAATCACCTATTCTGTGATTCGATGATGCAACTCCTGGTACAAACAATTCCAATCATCACTCCAGGATGGATGATCTTAATCACCTATTCTGTGATCCGATGATACAACTCCTGGTATGAACAATCTCATCATCATTCTTACGATGGAAGCTTTTGAAAACTGAGAACTATTCATTCAATCCATACTCCTACGATTGAAAAACGTCTCCAGGACGGATTATCTAAATCACTTAATCTGTGATCTGACGATGTAACTCTTGGCAGTGTACTTTTCCAGAACGGATATCCTTAGTCACCCATTATGTGATCTGACGATGTAACTCCTGACGTTGTGTACTTGCCCAGGACGGATGATCTCAATCACCCATTCTGTGATCTGACGATGTAACTCCTGGCGCCATACACACCTCAAGGATGGATGATCTCAATCACCTACTATGTGACCTGACGATGTAATTCCTGGTGTCGTACACATCCCCAAGACGGATGATCTCAATCACCTATGAAGTGATTCGACGATAAAACTCCTGGTACGAACAATTCCCATAATCATTCATATGATGGAAATCTCTGAAAGTCAATCCGCACTTTCACTCTCAAGTGGTATTCTCCCAGGACGGATATTCTTTATCACCTATTCTGTGATACAATGACATAACTCCTGGCGTAGAAAAACTCCCATCATTATCCTTATGGTGGAGGACTCAAAACACCACTTTCTTACACCTTTGCAGTTCCCCAAACTTGGAACAATACTCTTACAATGAACGACATAGTTTTCTCCAGTGAGAATAACATGAATAAAATACAGTCATCCGTCCTGTTATACCACTCTACTAAACAGCGGATCGACTCATCTCTCCCCAAAAGAATTAAGGATCATGCCCCAAAGACAGGCACCTTCTTCTTAATACGCACTTGGGGACATGTATATATTTATCCGTTCTAAATTTTATTTGTTGTTTAATCTTCCGAGGCAGTTGTTTCAATCCGACCTCAAGGTTAATCATACAAAACGGATTAGCAACGATTTAAATATACATGAAACGATGAAGACAAATTTCTTCAATCAAAATTCATTCATTGAAATTGAGATTACATATAATGGCTAAAAGCCGGAGTTGATCCCGGCACACAACTATACATACAAAGGAAAACAAAACTATAGAGGAGGAATCTGTTCTTCAGTTTTCTATGCCTCCTCAGGACCAGGCTCTTGTGCTCCTTCCTTTGGAACCTCCACAAGAGTCTCCCCTCCAGGAGCCTCAGCCCTTTCTTCAGAAGAGGGAACCTCAGACACAGGAAAGACGTAATCCGGTCCCATAGTTTGACCCTCAGGAAGAGGAGGCAAACCATACAGGGACGTTGGGGGATCTTCGTGACGACCATCCACCACTGCGACTAACTTTCCCCCATGGAATTCATAGAACGGATCCATTCCATAAAGGTTAAGTTTCGCAGTGGGGTTGCGGTAGAAAACTTGGCGTATAGCTAGGCCGAAGGATTCTTCGACAGCCCGGCTGCATATGTCAACAGCTTCTTCTCTCTCAGCTTTCGCTGTGGCCAATTCTCCCCGCAACTTGGACAGCTCCTCACTAGATACTTCAGACTCCGCTTTCCTAGCCTTCAGTCCCTCAATCTCAAGAAGGAGCTTCTTCTCCCTTTGAGACCACTCCTCAGCAGCAGCTTTATTTTTATCCTGGCTGCTACGGAGTTCTTCCTCCTTCTCCGCCAGTTTGCCTTCCAAGCCTTTGAGGTCGCCTTTAAGCTTGAGATTCTCTTTAGTCATGATATCTCCGAACTCCTTAGACTTGGCAAGACGATCTTCCATCAGCTTTATGATGGCTTTGTCTTTTCCTGAGGAAAGGTTGAGTTCTTCCAATTTATCACTCAATTCTTCAACCTTATCGACATTATTAGCCAACTCGCTGACTGAAGAAAGCATTCCAGCAAGTTCGGCTAACTGCCACCTTCCGGCCTCACACGCTTCTTTAATTTCTTTAGCACTGAGCGTAGGCCGGAGTTTGTACATCGGTGGTGGAAGAGTGGCTGGAGTAGAACCCTCATATGAAAGGAAGGGGGTGAGAAACGAGGTGGTTAGGTAGGAGGACGGCTTCGCCCCAGAAACTCCGGCAGTAATTCCTTTACTTCCAGAGGAAGCAACAGCTGCTTCCGAGGTTTTAACAGGCTTATCCTCCGGAGTTCTGCGCTTCTTGGACGGGCCTCCCACTGAGTCATTCTTAATTTTTCTCCTTCTTTCAGTGACCGGGGGCTGACCCGTGGCTGCGCCAACATCAGATGAACCGCCCTCAGCCAGCGGGATGTCCCCTTCAGCAACCGAGGTCAGGATGATTAGCTCAGGACGATCCTTTGTGGAGGGCTTAGGCTTAATCTCGTTTTCGCGGGCAACGGATCTACCCCCCGCCTTAAATCCCTTCAGCTTATGCATTTCCGGAGTTCCTGTTCTATTTCACCTGCACGAACAAGCACAAGAGATTAGCAACTACCAAATGTTCGATACATTTAACAAAAGAGAAAAAGGGAAATAAAACGAGTATTACGCAAATAATCATCCCGGACTCCTTTTAAACTACTTAAAAGACGTCTACATGAAAATACGTTGCGACGTGTAGTATGAGCTTCAAGTGCAAACAACACTCTCGACGACTCACGAGACAGCTCGGATTGATCAGCGTAATATGCGTGGGAGCTCATGAGAAAATGCTTATGGGTCCAACTCGGAGGAAATTTGTTGACGCCTTCTTCATCCTTCCAAAATATTGGTTTGTTCTTCTTAATGGAGATCCGGGTGAAGTAGGTCTTGAACGACTTCCCGTCAACTTTAGCTGAATCGGTGTAAGACTCAAAGTTCACAAAAGAACAAAGAGTCCGGAGTGTTACTAAACCGACACCACCTTACTTATTTGCCCTCCGAACTACTTGAGTGTAGTAGAACAGCATCGCCACAGTAGGAGTGAAGTTGAAATATTCACTTAAAACCTCCAAGGCTCGAATGAGACCCCAGCCGTTGGGATGAAGTTGAGAGGGTGCACAGTTTAAGAACCTCAACACTCCCATCTGAAACTCGGTTAGAGGGAAACGAACTCCCAAGTAATGAAAAATGAAATCATACATATAAACAGAACGGTCGTTTGGTACGACATGGCATATCCATTCTGTAGGGAGCGGTGCATAAACCCTAAACCACTTCTTTGTCTCCTCTTCCGCATGAAGTGTGAACCTAGGCTGAATCCGGGCTCCATCCTCATCTGCATGATGGGAAACCAAGTCCTTGAATTCACTGGACACCCAACAGAAAGGCCATCTGGCCTGAAGCTCTTCCCAATTTAGCTTGGAGACAACGACGCTGTAGAGACCTTCAGCTGTCTTCGAAATGGCACCATCTTTAGAAGATCCTTCTCCAGTTGCCATTGGAAATATCTAGACCGAACTCCTTAATCTACGATAAGAAATCATGTCGTCAGAAAGTTGATAACCATTACTCACTTCGTTTTATAAAGCGACTACAATCAGAGGACGTCTCTGAGAAGGGAGAAGTCACTTTCCACAGTGAGTAAGATCCCCTTTCTGAGTGACATGACTCATCCCTAGAAAGAATCTCAAGGATTCTTCGCCATGATTATTAGGGTTACGAGAAATTATTCTTTCCCTAAATAAACTACACTCTCTTCAAGCAAGAATAACAGACCCAAAATAAGACGAGTTTTACAGAGGAAGAAGAAATAATTACCTCAGGTAATAACGTTGAAGATGAAGAATGAGCAGAGTCTCGTAGAATGAGCAACGAACTTCCTCGCGAAATTTTTGTAGAGTCTTGTTAGGAAAAACAGAAGCAAGTGGAACTCAGAATCCACTAAGTGTTTCTTTTATAAGAAACGAAGAGGTTCGGTTACTCACTCTGGAAGTTGTGTCGTTCTCGATTAAACGCATTGCTTCACAAATGAAACGACACAACCGTTCCAAATTCATGGGCGCCAAAACAATAGCAATTCGATAAAGGGTCTATCTACTGGGCCCAAAAGTTTCAAAAATTTTAGGCCCATTAAACCCAAAACGACGGTTAATGAGATTTCCACCTCAGGCGCAATGATTGCTTGCCCACGTGATTAAAAGCATTAATGTCTAATCATGCAACGCGATTCGCGCTTTACAGCCGTTACACGAACTTCAAGAGCTTTCAATTCCAATAAACTCTTGAAATTTTCGTACAACGAATCTTTGTCTGAATCCGTTGTAACGACATCGACAGACCATATCTCTTAATCTGAGAACGGTCCTTTATGAATAAATGCTAAGGAACGATTTAACGCATAAGTTCACTGGTATTCAGACCTCTCGCAGGTTGGGTAGCTTATGTGAACAACCGCTCAGTCCCTCACACAAGCTAGGGGACATATGATCCGGTCTCAATACCGGTATCCGACCTGCAAGACATATTTCAACGTCTTTGTCAAGACATCAACGTGTAACCGGTGTTATCGGTATACATCCGGACTGTAATTCCGTATCAGGCGTTCTCCCTATACCGGTTGTTCAGGATAACACCATGACATCGGACAATACACACGTCACTGTGCTAAAGACAAGGATAATTGCTACAGGGATCGATCAATAATTCCCTGCACTACAAGCCAAATTCTGCTCACGGGAATGGTCAACTTGTTCCCTAATCCTAGTCTATATTCTCTATGCTCAATATAAAATAGCCACTTGACCCAATCATGCTGGTAAGTGCACAATATAATAATGCTAATGGGAGTTAGTGGTTCCCCACTAACGAGTCCTCGAAAAACGAGCCAATCAGGTATATGAACTCATTTCAATAATGAAGTGAGGGATCTTCAACTGATTCGATGCATAATTACTCTCTGAAATACATTCCTTACTTGGAATATTATCACTGACTTGAGCGCCGGAGAATCATTGCAGGTGACACCACCATTCGCCCACTTCAACGCGTTAGGTCGGTGTGAAGGACCTCCAGGACGCCCAGTCCGCTCTCTCCGCTCAAGGACAACGGATACCTACACCGGATACTCATACATCCGATCTCCTATACGGTATTTACATACTGTTTGTGACTGACTTGAGTCCGGATCTCTAGACCCCGGTTCAGGATAGATCACTCGGTATTCACTGACAGAAGTGCGTATTGACTTCAATTTTGTCTTTTAATGATTATTTAAATTAAATCGTGCGCATTATGGATAGTGGACGACCAGAAATGGGCACTGACTCAGCATATCACTTTGTTTAATCTCCACTGACCCTTCCATTATCACTTCACTATCATCCACTCAGAAAAGTTATCCCCCACTTGTTTTTCCACTCACTCTCTCCCTATTTAAACCAGCTCAAGGGTTCTCAGGACTCACACCCACACACGACACAAACACCCTTCATCACTCTCCTTCCCAGCAAGTTTCTTTCTCTCTTTTCCCTTCTGTTTCACTCGGATTTGAAGCAGGACAGTGAAGGGAACCTCTTCTTCTCCTCCAGGAACTTCATTAAGGTAAGGGGGGTATATTCTTGGGTGCTCTGTGGGAAAATCGAGTGAAGGAAAGGTTAAGGAACTTGTTCCTCACCTTTCCAGGGCAGATTCAGTGATGGGTGAATTATATGCTTAATTGTTACTATTTTATATATATAATTGTTGGTAAATAATATACCTTGTATGAATTGTGGGAAGAACATGAACTATATTGAAATGAAGGACAAACAGCTCGGTTCTAATGCAAATCCAGTCGGTTTTATATATAATTCAATCGGTCTTATCTAAATTCAATCAGTTTTGTACAAATCCAATCAGCTTTAAGTAAATACAATCGGTTTTTACATGATTTCACTCGGTAAACCATTATATTTCATGACAGAAGCTCTCTCTTACTTGAAAGACTCCTTTTCAATCAGTTTTACTCGGAATTATAGTTAATTCACTCGGAAATCTCTTTCTTAAATTATTTCACTCGGAACTTGTCTTAATTTCACTCAGAAAATATAATTATCTTTTACTCAGAACCCTTTTTCAGTAAATTCACTCGGAAACACTCTATTGCTCTCGGACAGTAGCTTCCCAGTCTTATTTCACTCAGAAAACACTTTATTTTACTCAGCAAGCAGTTATTTTACTCGGATTTGTTTTATTGCATTCAGACAGAACTCTTTTCAACTAATTTCACTCGATAAACTCGTGCTTCACTCGGAACTTATCTTATTTTTTTACTCAGAACCTTTTTCATGCTGATTCCACTCGGAACACATATAGACTTCACACAGAAAACTCCTTTTTGACTGAATACCACTCGGAATTATATTTTACTTTGTTTAGAGGCTCATTTTCACTCGGATTTGCAAACAATGCTACTCAGGGAACCATTTTCCTACTGACTTCACACGGATTCATGTTTTAATTCACTCAGAAATTATTTCACTCAGAATTTAAGATAATTAATTAAGAAAATCATTTTTCAGCTTCTGTTTCACTCGGAAAACCTATTAATTTCAGTTAGAAAACTCTGCTCAGTTTATTTAACTCGGATTCATAGCTATCTCATGCGGAAAACTCATTTTTCACTCGGATTCAAGCTGTTCCAGTTAGAAAACAGCATTCCAATTCATTTTCACTCGGACCCAAACTTATTTCAGTCGGAAAACAACCTTCCAGTATCATTTCACTCGGATTTTTAGCCAGATCGTTTGGAGAACCCTGCCCAGTATGGTTCCACTCGGAATTATACATATTTCACTCGGATTTGCCCCTGTTTCACTCGGAAAACTCTATTTTTAATGGTTTTCGCTTGGATTTTCATTTAGAAACTACTTTTTAATACTTTTTAAATTAATGAGAAGTTATAATTATTATTATTATCCTTATTCTATTATTATTATTATCCTAATTATTATTAATCTTATTATTGTTATTATTATTATTAGTTTTATTGTTATAAACCTTGTTAACATCTTAATTATGCGTAATTACATAAAGAATATATTATTTTACTCTTTATGGAAAATACAATATTAACCAAGATATAATAGATATATTTACAATGTTTAATTAATTGATGAAATCCAAAGAACTTAGGAATGATATGATGAGACTGGAAATACATAAGATACTCAAGGAATCAATTGATAAAATAAATGCATTTCGCATCATGAAAATATTTTTGAAGAAGAAAAACCTCTAGAGCATACACTTGGTACAGTGGAGGACACTCACGTTCGATCTCCATGAAGAATCTTGGGAGTACAACTGGAACGGCAACCCAATGGCATCAGAGTCGCGCCTGATAGCCGGGTGAGACGATGCAATTCTAGTGTACTTTGACTAAATGACGGAGTGTAACTATGATCGTAGGGATCCAAGTTCCAAAAATATTTAAATCAATGATGAGAACCAATGAGTTCATTTGTACCATATGGAACTTGGGCGGACCCTGATCGCTCTAGATGATTGGAATGGTGATATTCCAAAGAATGAGAAGAAGATGAAACGATTTATTGGGCCCACATGCATCATGAGACTTAACCAAAGATAAATCATAATAAATCCAAACTCATGCATTTCATTACAGCATTTTTGATTGTTATAATTGTGAATATGTTAAATGTACGATTTATTTCATGACAATATGCTTGATTGTTATAAATGTGAATAAGCTAAATGTATGATTTATGTGATATTGTATGTTAACTGGATTATGTCCGCACCGGATTAACCAATCAGGGTCTTGGGTTATACTCACCCTTACTGTTGATAATTTTCAGAGGAATTAGAAAATCAAGAACCCGAGTGTGAAGAACAGCACTATGCTGAACCCACTGAGAACGATCATTAAAGATATAATATTTATTATGAATAATCAGACACCGGATGACTGTATAATATTTAAGGGTGCCTGTGTGCCCCATTCTGTTAAGAGTACAATTACTTACAGTTTGTGAATGACTATGTGATATATACATTATTGCTTCCACTGATCTGCCACGTATTTATTTTTAAAAAAATATATTCACTTTTTCTTAAAAACTGTTAACACTCTCAGTTAAATAGGATGAACCTACAGAAGGATTTGTCTTATCTAACCGAGGGTGTTACAAAGGTGGTATCAGAGCATAGTCGATTCATCAAGCTTGGGGAGTGGACCATTAGGTTTCCACGTACTCTGATAGAAATATTGGACAGTCCATAACACTCCTAAGACTAAATATCCTATGTGGAATGCTCCACATAACGCATACCCTGAATCTATTTGTTGATATTCTTTCAGCAAATTCCTGATGGCACGCCAAAATAACAATCATGTGATGGAGAATCTTCTTACCAGAATTGTGGAGGTAATAGAACGACAAGAATTACCTCATGCTTCTGCCAGACAGGGATTAGCTGATTTTCAAAGGAACAATCCTACGCAATTCAAAGGAGGCTTCAATCCAGAAGGAGCATAACTATGGATTGAACACCTTGAAAAGATTTTTGCCGCTATGCGATGTTCTGATGAGGATTGTGTAACCTTTGCTGTCTTCATGCTGGTTGGAGAAGCAGAACACTGGTGGACTCATGCTAGAGTCAGACTAGCTACTGATGGGCATATCATTACTTGGGGACGATTCAGGACGGAGTTTCTCGCCAAATACTTCCCCAAAGACATAAGGAGGCAAAAGGAGCAGGAATTCTTTAATCTGAAACAAGGCAATATGACTGTTGGGGAGTACGCTGCTAAGTTTGATGAGCTGGCAAAATGTTGTCCCTACTACACTCACATGGGAGAAGCGTCAAGATGCGTGAAGTTTGAAGCAGGATTACGGCAAGAAATTCGCCAAGTCATATGTTGTCAACAAATTACATAATTCACTACTTTGGTTGATAGATGCCGCATCTTTGAGAATACCTCTAATGTTCGACGACCTGGAGCGTCTAATCATGGGCCAGAGCGACGTATGCCAGATCGACAGCAAAGAAGGGATTTTCGAGCAGATCGACCATATTTTCGACCCTTCAACTCAGCCAACCGAATTCCTCCTAGAGGTCAGGAGAACCAAAGCGGTAGAAACTGCACAATTTGTGGACGGATCGGACATCGTGATGTTGACTGTTGGTACAGGAATAAAAATAACCAACAACAAGTAACTCAAGGACAGGCAGTACGACCAACAGGTCAAGGAAGTGGAGGATCTACTGCAAATACCTCTACCAACAATGTCCCAAGGATGCAAAATATTCACCGCAGCAACAATTTCAATCAGAACAATAATCCAAGAAGGCCCGGAAATAACTCTACTGGAAGACCAGGAGGAAATGCCAGAGTTTTTACCATGAATGGTGCGGAAGTATCACAAGAGAACGATCTTGTGCAAGGTACATGCTTTATAGGAAGTACTCTATTAAATGTATTATATGATTCTGGAGCCACTCATTCTTTCATATCTGAGAATTGTGTAAAACATTTAAAGCTTCCTACAACCTCTCTGCCCTATCAAATGATTGTCACAACTGCCGCCAATAAGCCCATTTGTTCTACTTGCATATGTCTAGAATGTCCTCTCAACATCGAAGGGAAAGCTTATCAGGTAGATCTGATATGTTTACCTTTGATTGATCTAAGACATTGTTCTAGGGATGAATTGGCTTGCTGCCAACCATATTCTGATTGACTGTCATAATAGATCCATCTCTCACGGGTCTACTACATCTGAATGTGATCAAGTCACTGATTTTTGCCTTGTTAGCTCAAAAAAAGGTAATCTCAAAAGAAGTCCAACTATATATGATCCTTACTGAAACTGAAAGTAAGGCCACTTCTCAACTTGAATAGATTCCTGTTGTTCAAGAATTTCCAGAAGTATTCCCTGAGGACATACGAGAGCTACCTCCAGAACGAGAAGTCGAATTCAGCATTGATATTATACCTGGCGTGGGACCAATCTTTATTGCTCCTTACTGGATGTCACCCAAGGAACTCAGTGAGCTCAAAGAACAATTAGAAGAACTTCTAGAGAAAGGAATGATTAGACCCAGTGTCTCACCTTGGGGAGCACCAGTTCTTCTAGTCAAAAAGAAGGATGACAGTATGCGGCTGTGCGTTGACTATCGGCAGCTGAATAAAGCTACGATCAAGAACCGATACCCTCTCCCAAGAATTGATGATTTGATGGACCAATTACGAGGAGCCACTATCTTCTCGAAGATCGATCTGCGATCAGGCTATCATCAAATCAGGGTAAAGAAAGACGATGTACCAAAAATGGCATTCAGAACACGATATGGGCACTATAAGTATCTTGTTATGCCCTTTGGAGTTACAAATGCACCTGCAGTCTTTATGGGATACATGAATCGAATCTTCCATGAATACTTGGACAAATTCGTGTTTGTATTCATTGACGATATTCTCGTCTACTCCAAGAGTCGTGAGGAACACGAGGAGCATCTCCGAATTGTTCTAAACACTTTGCGTGCAAGGCAATTATACGCCAAGTTTTCAAAATGTGAATTCTGGTTGACAGAAGTGAAATTCTTAGGACATGTCATCTCTAAGGAAGGAATTGCTGTGGATCCTACAAAGGTAGAAGTTGTACTAAATTGGGAACAACCCAAGAATGTGACGGAAATCCGCAGTTTCCTTGGACTGGCTGGATATTATCGTCGATTCATCGAGAATTTCTCTCGAATTGCAGCACCTTTAACTAGGCTGACCCGTAAAGATCAACCGTTTGAATGGACAGACAAATGTGAAAGCAGTTTTATGGAGTTACGCCAACAACTCACAAGTGCACCTGTCTTGATTTTGCCAGATCCTGCCAAGCCATATGAAGTGTATTGTGATGCGTCAAGACAAGGACTAGGATGTGTCCTAATGCAAGAAAGAAAGGTTGTTGCTTATGCTTCAAGACAGCTAAGAACACATGAAGTTAATTATCCCACACATGATTTGGAATTAGCTGCAGTTGTGTTTGCCTTGAAAATCTGGAGACACTATTTGTATGGTACATGCTTTGAAGTCTTCAGTGACCATAAAAGTTTGAAGTATCTATTCGACCAGAAAGAGTTGAATATGCGACAATGTAGATGGATGGAATTCATCAAGGATTATGATTTTGAACTCCGGTATCATCCTGGAAAATCTAATGTTGTGGCTGATGTACTCAGTAGAAAGGCTTTACGTCTATCATATATGATGACAAAGGAGTTGGAATTGATTGAACAGTTTCGCGATTTGAATTTAGCAGTAACACCAAAAAGGGGAAGCCTTATGGTTGGAATGCTAAGAATTTCCAATGATTTCTTGGAACAAATCAAAGAAGCTCAAGCCAATGACCAGGAATTATAAGATCTAGCAGAAAAGACAAAAGAAGGAGTCTCAGAGTTTAGCAAAGATGAACATGGAGTGATCAAGTATCAACGGAGGCTCTGTATTCCAGTCAACACAGATCTTAAGAGATCTATCCTGGATGAAGCACACAAAAGTAAGTACAGTATCCACCCAGGATCAACCAAGATGTATCAGGACTTGAAGAAATTATTCTGGTGGTAAGGAATAAAAAGGGATATCGCTGAGTATGTAACAGTTTGCCTGATGTGTCAGAAGGTAAAGGCGGAACAACAATGTCCAAGTGGGACCCTTCGTCCTTTGGATATTCCAGAATGGAAATAGGATGAGATTGCTATGGACTTCGTAACTGGATTTCCCAGAACATCAACAGGATGTGATGCTATTTGGGTAATCGTGGATCGATTAACAAAAACCGCTCACTTCATTCCTGTCAATATGAAGTATTCCCTAGAGAAACTCACCCAGATCTATATCAAGGAAATCGTACGGTTACATGGAACTCCCACTGCGATTGTGTTCGATCGAGATCCTCGTTTCACATCACAGTTTTGGAAGAGCCTGCAACAAGCTCTAGGAACTCGTCTGAAGTTAAGTTCCGCATATCATCCACAGACAGACGGATAATCGGAAAGGACGATCAAGACTCTTGAAGATCTGTTACGTCTTTGTGTCTTGGAACATGGTGGAAATTGGCAAGAATACCTTCCACTTATTGAGTTCACTTACAACAATAGCTATCATGCAAGCATCGGAATGGCCCCTTATGAAGCTTTGTATGGAAGAAAATGCCGTACACCTTTATGTTGGTATGAGACTGGTGAGAAGACAATAATTGGACCAGAGATTGTTCAGAAGATAATAGAACAAGTTCAGAGGATTCAAATGGCAATGAAGGCTTCGCAAGATAGACAAAAGAGTTACTATGACAAATGTCGAAAGCCATTAGAATTTGAAGAAGACGATCATGTATTTCTCAAAGTTACCCCTACCACTGGAGTAGGAAGAGCTTTGAAGGCTAAGAAGTTAAGCCCCAGATACATAGGACCCTATCAAATTCTGCAAAAGATAGGAACTCATGCGTACCGTATTGCTCTGCCACCCGAGCTGACAAACCTTCACAATGTATTTCATGTCTCTCAACTCCGCAAATATGTACCAAGCCCTGATCATGTTCTAAGTCCCGATCAATTTGTTCTAAAAGAAAACCTCACCTTTGAAGCATCGCCAGTTAAGATTGCTGACCGACGTCTCAAACAGCTAAGAGGCAAGGAAATTCCTTTGGTCAAGATAGTTTGGAGTCAGACAGATGATGGGGATGCTACTTGGGAAATTGAGGAGAAAATGAAAGAATTGTACCCTCAATTATTCTAACTTTGAATTTCGGGACGAAATTCTTAAAAGGGGAGGAGAATGTAACATCCCTCTTTTTTAGAAGCGATTTTACCCTTGTAAATTTTAAATATGGAAGGTTTGTAAGCAAGAATAAGTCAATATATACCCTGTTGATGGTCTGTAATACCTCAAAAATGTCATTTTTGCACATAATAATAGAATTTATATGGAATATTAGTGAAATTATGCAAAAACCGAGTGAAAAGGGCTCTGTTCCGAGTAACAGAGAAGAATTTCGAGTGAATGGTCAGAAAATCCGAGTGAAGGAGAAAAATCTGAGTCAAAACACCCTAGAAAGGCTCGGTTCCGAGTTGAATGCTTCCTTTTCTGAAGGAGACTACACTAATTGGAGTATTCCGAGTGAAAGAATGTATAAATACTCATGTTTATGTTGATTTGATGCTTCCTGCCGATTGGAGTGCGTTGTGGAATCAATTGGGAAGGATTCCGAACGGTTTCCTATGAATTTGCTTAGGAAACCGAGTGGAAAAGGGTAGAGGGAGCCAATTCCGAGTGAGATATACTCTACTGGACAAAAACCGAGTGAGACTCATACGTGTATGCCTTGTTCCGAGAGATAATGGTTGAAATAAACCTTAATTGGAAATATAATTAAAGAAATTGGCCTAAACCGAGTGAATCAAGTGAAGAAGACTCAGATTTCTGAGTGAAGATTCTAAGGAAGAGAGGACTCAGTCTGGAAAGGTAATACCGAGTGAGAAACCGAGTGCCTGAGTCAGTTTCAAAGGAATTCCGAGTGAAGAATTGAAGCTTCGCTCAAGCGAGCAAGCCACGCTCAAGCAAACCTTGCAATTGTTGACTCGAAAGTAGGAATTCCAGTCAGTATAGTTGTTAACCGAGTGTAATTTCACTCGGTATTCACTGACAGAAGTGCGTATTGACTTCAATTTTGTCTTTTAATGATTATTTAAATTCAATCGTACACATTATGGATAGTGGACGACCAGAAATGGGCACTGACTCAGCATATCACTTTGTTTAATCTCCACTGACCCTTCCATTATCACTCCACTATCATCCACTCAGAAAAGCTGTCCCCCACTTGTTTTTCCACTCACTCTCTCCCTATTTCAACCAGCTTAAGGGTTCTCAGGACTCACACCCACACACGACACAAACACCCTTCATCACTCTCCTTCCCAGCAAGTTTCTTTCTCTCTTTTCCCTTCTGTTTCACTCGGATTTGAAGCAGGACAGTGAAGGGAACCTCTTCTTCTCCTCCAGGAACTTCATTAAGGTAAGGGGGTATATTCTTGGGTGCTCTGTGGGAAAACCGAGTAAAGGAAAGGTTAAGGAACTTGTTCCTCACCTTTCCAGGGCAGATTCAGTGATGGGTGAATTATATCCTTAATTGTTACTGTTTTATATATATAATTGTTGGTAAATAATATACCTTGTATGAATTGTGGGAAGAACATGAACTATATTGAAATGAAGGACAAACAGCTCGGTTCTAATGCAAATCCAGTCGGTTTTATATATAATTCAATCGGTCTTATCTAAATTCAATCAGTTTTGTACAAATCCAATCAGCTTTAAGTAAATACAATCGGTTTTTACATGATTTCACTCGGTAAACCATTATATTTCATGACAGAAGCTCTCTCTTACTTGAAAGACTCCTTTTCAATCAGTTTTACTCGGAATTATAGTTAATTCACTCGGAAATCTCTTTCTTAAATTATTTCACTCGGAACTTGTCTTAATTTCACTCAGAAAATATAATTATCTTTTACTCAGAACCCTTTTTCAGTAAATTCACTCGGAAACACTCTATTGCTCTCGGACAGTAGCTTCCCAGTCTTATTTCACTCGGAAAACACTTTATTTTACTCAGCAAGCAGTTATTTTACTCGGATTTGTTTTATTGCATTCAGACAGAACTCTTTTCAACTAATTTCACTCGATAAACTCGTGCTTCACTCGGAACTTATCTTATTTTTTTACTCAGAACCTTTTTCATGCTGATTCCACTCGGAACACATATAGACTTCACACAGAAAACTCCTTTTTGACTGAATACCACTCGGAATTATATTTTACTTTGTTTAGAGGCTCATTTTCACTCGGATTTGCAAACAATGCTACTCAGGGAACCATTTTCCTACTGACTTCACACGGATTCATGTTTTAATTCACTCAGAAATTATTTCACTCAGAATTTAAGATAATTAATTAAGAAAATCATTTTTCAGCTTCTGTTTCACTCGGAAAACCTATTAATTTCAGTTAGAAAACTCTGCTCAGTTTATTTCACTCGGATTCATAGCTATCTCATGCGGAAAACTCATTTTTCACTCGGATTCAAGCTGTTCCAGTTAGAAAACAGCATTCCAATTCATTTTCACTCGGACCCAAACTTATTTCAGTCGGAAAACAACCTTCCAGTATCATTTCACTCGGATTTTTAGCCAGATCGTTTGGAGAACCCTGCCCAGTATGGTTCCACTCGGAATTATACATATTTCACTCGGATTTGCCCCTGTTTCACTCGGAAAACTCTATTTTTAATGGTTTTCGCTTGGATTTTCATTTAGAAACTACTTTTTAATACTTTTTAAATTAATGAGAAGTTATAATTATTATTATTATCCTTATTCTATTATTATTATTATCCTAATTATTATTAATCTTATTATTGTTATTATTATTATTAGTTTTATTGTTATAAACCTTGTTAACATCTTAATTATGCGTAATTACATAAAGAATATATTATTTTACTCTTTATGGAAAATACAATATTAACCAAGATATAATAGATATATTTACAATGTTTAATTAATTGATGAAATCCAAAGAACTTAGGAATGATATGATGAGACTGGAAATACATAAGATACTCAAGGAATCAATTGATAAAATAAATGCATTTCGCATCATGAAAATATTTTTGAAGAAGAAAAACCTCTAGAGCATACACTTGGTACAGTGGAGGACACTCACGTTCGATCTCCATGAAGAATCTTGGGAGTACAACTGGAACGGCAACCCAATGGCATCAGAGTCGCGCCTGATAGCCGGGTGAGACGATGCAATTCTAGTGTACTTTGACTAAATGACGGAGTGTAACTATGATCGTAGGGATCCAAGTTCCAAAAATATTTAAATCAATGATGAGAACCAATGAGTTCATTTGTACCATATGGAACTTGGGCGGACCCTGATCGCTCTAGATGATTGGAATGGTGATATTCCAAAGAATGAGAAGAAGATGAAACGATTTATTGGGCCCACATGCATCATGAGACTTAACCAAAGATAAATCATAATAAATCCAAACTCATGCATTTCATTACAGCATTTTTGATTGTTATAATTGTGAATATGTTAAATGTACGATTTATTTCATGACAATATGCTTGATTGTTATAAATGTGAATAAGCTAAATATATGATTTATGTGATATTGTATGTTAACTGGATTATGTGACATCCTAACTTAAATAAAATAAAAAAAACAAAAAAACAAAACAAACCCAAAATTTCAAGAAATTTTTTTTTTCGCGATTAAAGCCGAATTCGAAATATGGATTTAAAAACACTTAATTATATTATCAATTGGGGTAATAATAAGTTCATGACACAATTCGACCTTAAATCATAAGAAAAATTCATTTTTAAAGTTATAATTATCTACAAAATATCACATATTAGTTCCAATTTGAAAATTATAAAAAGTTGGGTTCAAAACCCCCTTAAACTTAAGTTTTACCGTGTAGTGGGTCCGGTATTTTGTGCCTCATAAGAGTTAGAAGAATCCAATTGAAGTAAAACCAATTTTCACACCTCCGTAACATAATTATCTACAACTTTCATGAAGAAGTCGGAGGCCAAAAATGTCACTAAGATCCCCAAACGGCCCGAAAACAGCAAAGGACGCTCATCAGGCCATCCTGTCGTAGCTAATCGATTAGGACAAGCACTTAATCGATTACAAATGACTCAGAAGGCCTGTAATCGATTACGAATACCTTTGTAATCGATTACTCATGAAACAGAATGCCTGTAATCGATTAGGAACACATTAGTAATCGATTACGCATACCAGAATGCAGAAATTATGCAGAAAATGCTTAATTTTGGAACTGCTAACCCCCCTAACTTTTTCATATCAACTCCAAATGCTACCAAATTTTGACACCAACTAAATTACACCATTTGTGACGCGTGGCCACTGGTCTCACTCAAAAATTCCTAAAAATGAGTAATTTATGCGTATAAATGCGTTTATCTCATTTTAAGGCATTTTGTGGTAGTCAATGAGTCCACTTATGGCAAAATGGACATATTCCAATCTTCACAAACCACAATTAACATATTTAAGCTATTGCATTCCTTCCATTACATAAAGACCACTTAAATCATCATTTGACTATGCTGGTTCCTAACTCATGCATAAAACAACCATCTAAAATCTCAAAACACACATCCTAAGGAGCTATAATTCACAACTCCTAACATTCATTCTTCACCAAGTAAGCAAGACCTGCCCATAACATATATGTCTAATTCATGAAGCCCAGCATGAAGTCACTTTCTCATCAACCAACATGCAATCTCCATCTATTACTTATCACAAAACTTCATAATCTTATTATTCACATCTAAATTGGTCCAGCGCACATAGGAAATACATAACATAACATACATAAAACACAATACACCTATCATTCAATCCATAATTCCCTGCACTCCTTGACATCAATCCTCCGCTTGGCGCACCTCCGGGGCTTCGACCTCTTCCCTGTCACTGGTTACTAAATTAAAGAAAACCACAGCAAGGGTGAGTGTTTGATATCATAATTAATCTAGAACGGTAATTTAAAACAAAATATGTAATTATTTCATTATACGATTGACTTTCTGTTCTTTTCATCCATCATTCATACTTACCTATTCTTAGGTTCGTTCAAGCTTCAATATCCTCAAAATGCAAGTCACAATCAACAAACGTAATAAAGTACATACTCACATCATTACATAGTATCAATATCATCAATCATCAACACTGACTCTCACATAAAATCGACGCCTAGTATCCGGATACTAAAAGGATCGGCCTTCAGCTGGGGGTCCTACTTGACACCCCGTGAACCCTGCTTGGTCCACTGAGTCCTGCTTGACTCTCCACCTCAACCACTGGGTCCTACTTGACCACTGGGTAGCTCAACTGGGCATAAACACCACGGGAGCCAGAAACGAGGGGCTGTACATACCGTCGGCCGTCCCACACCACATAATCATACATGTATAATCATATTCCTCATATCATATCGCAAGTGGCCAGCAACAAAACATATACTCATCAATTGGGCGACCTACTTGTCAAGCCCGTCATCACACGCCACTATGCTCATCGAATCATCACCATTCAATTCACATTGTGCTCATAATCATCACAAATCACACACAATTTACATTCATACACATACAATTATCATTCCTTATCTATTCTCATTACTTCCACATTCAATTCGATGATTCAATTCAATTATACTTACGTATTCTAATTAATTATAACCCAAACACCCCCTTACCTCGATTCCGAGTTTCGACGGTTCGTTCTTGGTGTTGATGACGCCCTCTAGACGCTGCGTTCAAGGTTCCACCTCCGAATCCAATATTCGTTTCACCGTTCGATCCTCCGACGTCCGTTCCGCTACCTACGGAGGTTGAAACGCATAACCCAACAATGTTTAACCACCCTCGTTACTCTAAAGACCATTTTCGAGCTCCCACGCACTAGAGGAGTAGGAAATCGAAGCTCCCACCTCCATGCATGGCCATTGTCTAGAGAGAGAAAATGAAAAGGGGAAGATAACTCAATTTTAATGGGTCCATTGAACTCACCTCAAAGCCACGATCTCAAAAACGTAATTATTTCGAAGTTTCGGCGTGAAACGAGCCTCCCCTTGAAGCATGCAATCTTCGGCAATGGTGAGGAGAAAGAAGAGAAGTGAACTCGCGTGAGAAGGAAGAAGAAGAAGGAGGAAATCTTATTATTTAAGCTTAGGGGCAAAATGGTCTTTTCCCCTTTTTCTTTTATATTTTCTTTAAAAGTTTTAATTAAACTTTTACCTTTACCTTTCACCCTTCACCTTTTACCCCAAGGTAACTTCAAATTTATTTTCTTCTATTCACCTTCATTTAATCTTTTATAATTAATTAATCAAATAAATTTATTTATTCCCACAACGTTTAATTATTTCTAATTGCATTTTTAATACTAATAATTTCCAAAATTTTAAATAAATCCGGTTGGGCAATTATTAATATTTTTCGTCAATTAAAACTTTTCTAAAATATTAGGGATGTTACATCCACCTCCCCTAAAAAGGGATTTCGTCCTCGAAATCAACGTACCTTATTGGAAAAGATTGGGGTACAATCGTCTCATGTCCGCCTCCAACTCCCATGTATAAGTTACTCCATTTATATTCCACCACTTCACTTTCACCAATGATACTTCTTTGTTTCTCAATCGTTTAGCTTGATATCCTTCAATGCCAATAGGTGCCACCTCTACCGTCAAATCTTCTTTCAGCTCAATAGAATCTTCAGGTACGATCATGGAGTCACAAGGAATGTATGCTCGAAGTTGTGACACATGAAACACATTGTGAATATTAGTTAATGATTGGGGAAGATCCAAGCGGTAAGCAACATCACCAACTTTTTCCAGAATCTGATACGGCCCAATATACCGTGGGTTGAGCTTATGGCTCTTTAGTATCCGACCTACACCTTTGGTAGGTGAAACCTTCAGGAACACCCAGTCTCCCACCTGAAACTCAAGTGGCCTATGACGATTGTCATAGTAACTCTTCTGACGGTCTTGTGCAACCTTCATCTTTTCACGAATCATTATCACCTGATCATTTATTTCCTGAATTAATTCGGGCCCTAAATGGATTGCATCTCTGTCTTCATTCCAGCATAAGGGCGTATGACACCGCCTTCCGTATAACGCTTCATAAGGAGCCATTCCAATGCTACTATGGTAACTGTTATTATAAGCAAATTCCACTAATGGTAGGTATTTCTCCCATGAACCACCTTGCTCCAGTACACAAGCTCTAAGCATGTCTTCCAAGGTCTGGATTGTACGCTCAGACTGGCCATCAGTCTGAGGATGATAAGCAGAACTCAACCTCAGTTCAGTACCCAACTCCTGTTGTAGACTTCCCCAGAATCTGGAAGTAAACCGAGGATCACGATCTGAAATAATACTCACAGGTACACCATGTAATCTTACAATTTCTGCAATGTATAATCTAGCCAACCGGTCCAATGACCATTTCATATTCATAGCTAAGAAGTGAGCGCTCTTTGTCAGTCTATCCATAATTACCCATATTGCATTACAATCAGAACGGGTACGGGGTAACCCGGATACGAAATCCATAGTAATATTTTCCCATTTCCATGTTGGAATCTCCGGAGGTTGAAGTAGACCTGGGGGTCTCTGGTGTTCGACCTTACACTTCTGACATATCACACAAGATCTTACATACTCTATGATTGCTTATTTCATGCCTGGCCACCAAAACTCTCTCTTCAAATCATGATACATTTTTGTAACACCAGGATGAATGCTAAAAGAACTTTTATGGGCTTCAGCTAACACAGCCTGCCTAAAGTCACCTTTTGTAGGCACTACAACTCGGTTTCTGAATCTCCAAATTCCATCAGTACCTTTGATCAGTTCCATATCTTTTCCTCTTGCTTGGGTATCGAGCAATTCTAGTAACTCTTCATCTTCCTCCTGAGCCATGGCTAAAGATTCTAAGAATTCATTAGATATCTTCAGCATCCCAATTATCATTTGATTCGGAGCTTGCACAGCAACCCCAAGGTTCATATCGCGAAAGTCTTCTAACAATTCTTGCTCTTTGCCCATCAAGAAGGCTGCATGTAATACTTTTCTACTTAAAGCATCCGCCACAACATTTGCTTTTCCAGGATGGTACTTTAAATCAAAATCATAATCTTTTAGGTATTCTACCCATCTCCTTTGTCTCATGTTTAACTCTTTCTGATCGAACAAGTATTTCAAGCTTTTGTGGTCACTGAATACTACAAAACGAGAACCATATAAATAATGACGCCAGATTTTTAATGCAAACACCACTGCTGCAAGCTCTAAATCGTGGGTAGGGTAATTCTGCTCGTGGGGTCTCAATTGCCTTGAAGCATAGGCAATCACCCTGTCGTCCTGCATCAGTACACATCCTAAACCAAACTTAGATGCGTCACAATACACCACAAATTCTCTTGTCACATCTGGTAGTGCAAGCACAGGTGCAGTAGTTAAACATCGCTTCAGAGTCTAAAAACTCAATTCGCACTTGTCTGACCATACAAATGGGTTATCCTTTCTTGTCAATCGAGTTAAAGGAAGAGCAATACGAGAAAATCCTTCAATAAAGCGGCGATAGTAACCAGCCAATCTCAGGAAACTCCTAATCTCTGTCACTGATTTAGGTCTCTCCCAGCCCATAACTACTTCAATTTTGGATGGATCAACAGATACTCCATCCCTAGAAATTACATGGCCCAAGAATTGCACACTTCCTTCCCAGAAGTCACATTTAGACAGCTTAGCATACAGCCCTTTTTCCCGCAATGTCTGTAAAATAATTCGAAGATGTTGTGCATGCTCCTCAATGGACCTTGAATACACCAATATATCATCAATGAATACTACCACAAATTGATCCAAGTAAGGTTGGAAGATCCTATTCATGTAGTCCATGAAGATAGCAGGTGCATTTGTCACCCCAAAGGGCATTACTACATACTCAAAGTGTCCATATCGAGTCCGGAACGCCGTCTTGGGAATATCTTCCGATTTCACTCTTATTTGGTGATATCCGGACCTCAAGTCAATCTTGGAAAATACCTCAGCGCCTCTTAACTGATCCAACAGATCATCGATTCGTGGTAAAGGGTATTTGTTCTTAACTGTCAACTTATTCAGCTGCCGATAATCGATACACATTCGCATGCTGCCATCCTTCTTTTTCACCAACAACACCGGAGCGCCCCAAGGTGAAGCACTCGGTCGGATAAACCCCTTTTCTAACAGCTCATTCACTTGCTTCTTCACTTCAGTCAATTCCACTGAAGACATTCTATAGGGTGCACGGGACACAGGCTCGGCCCCGGGAATCAAGTCAATGGCAAAGTCAATCTCCCGATTGGGAGGTAACCCCAGAATTTCTCCCGGAAATACATCAGGAAAATCACACACTACAGGAATATCATTGGGATTAAGAGTATACCGTCCTTCTGAAGTAAATAGAATAGCATAAGTTGCGGAGACATTACTTACCACATTCTTAGTGTCCCATTCCTGAGAGAATACTATAGTCTTGCGGTAACAATCTACCATAACATGGTTTGCAGACAACCAGTTAAGACCCAGAATAACATCTAAATCTTTCAACGGCATACATATTAAATTTACCCAAAAGGAACGGTCTTCAATTTGCATTGGTAATCCTCCACACATGGTGGTGGCACGGAATGTAGAACCAGTAGGGGTGGAGACATTAAGGGCATTCTCCATTAACACCACTGGTAACCCAAGCTGCCTCACACAACTTTCAGAAATAAAAGAATGTGTTGCACCCGAATCATAAATTACATTTACCAAACAGTCATGAATAATGCATTTACCCTGCACCAAATTATCAGTTCTTGCAGCCTCTGAAGCATCAAAAGCGAACACTCGCCCAGTCGTAACATTTTGAGCATCGCTAGATTGGGCATCAGTCCTCCTCGGGCGTTGGCCTCCACGACCACTGCTATTCCTACCTCCTCTTTGAAAATTACCACCACGGGCCACAGAAGTATTAGCTCGACTGCTATGTTCATCTTGTTGCTGCCTCTGTGGGCAATCTGGCCTAAGATGCCCCGGTTGTCCACATTGGAAGCAAACAATTTGGCTGGCCGGACAATGTTTTGCAATATGGCCCTCCCGGCCACAATTATAACAGGCACGGCTACCAGAATGACCACCAGAACGGCCTGCAGAACTACGGCCCGAAGAAGAAGATGTAGTGGAAGACTTGCCTCCCCGGAAAAGCTGACCCATCCTTTTAAAACTGAATCCTTTAGCCTTCAACGGTCTCTTGTCCCTTGTATGGGACGTCCTCTGTAACTGCACCTCCTCCGCAAGTCTGGCCTTATTTACCAGAGTAGGGTAGTCACGGATCTCCATAGGAACAATGACACTTCGGAGTTCAATTCTTAGTCCGGATTCATACTTTGCACACTTACTACCTTCAGTTCCTTCAAGAGAAAAAGGATGATAGAAATCACATAGTTCATCAAAATGTAATGTGTATTCTGCCACTGACATTCTGCCCTGCTCAAGTTTTAGGAATTCCATTTCCTTGCGGATTTTATAATTATCTGGAAAGTATTTAGCAAGAAATCTCCGCTTGAAATTCATCCACATTAATGGTTCACTCGCAGCATTCATCTGAATCTTAGTCCTTGACCACCACACACGAGCCTCATCCTTCAATTGATAAGTAGCAAATTGGACTTTCTGTTCTTCAGAGCATTCAAAGTATTCAAATGTTTGCTCAATTTCCCGCATCCAGACATGAGCCCCATCATAATCGTGGCCTCCTCTATAAACAGGTGGATTCCTCTTCATGAATTTATCAAGAGTGGGACCAGATTCAGTCCTACTCAACAGTTGGGAAAATTTTGAGAAGAATTCATCTCCTCCTCCTGAACTAGTTCCTTCAGCCATAAAGTAGTTCTATAATAACCAAACACATCACCATTAATAACCAATGATCTATCAGGGATAGGGCATTTACCTTATACATATTCATAACATGATGCCACCAGAGTGCCAAGGGAAATGATGCCAAGTGAACCTGTTACACTCAATTATAACACAACAATTTCCATACAATGCAAAGATAGTCCGACATGGGACTTAAACAATTCTTTAACACTGCCTATTCACCCGGCTCTAGAAAGAACCGCTCTGATACCACCTGTGACATCCTAACTTAAATAAAATAAAAAAAAAACAAAAAAACAAAACAAACCCAAAATTTCAAGAATTTTTTTTTTTCGCGATTAAAGCCGAATTCGAAATATGGATTTAAAAACACTTAATTATATTATCAATTGGGGTAATAATAAGTTCATGACACAATTCGACCTTAAATCATAAGAAAAATTCATTTTTAAAGTTATAATTATCTACAAAATATCACCTATTAGTTCCAATTTGAAAATTATAAAAAGTTGGGTTCAAAACCCCCTTAAACTTAAGTTTTACCGTGTAGTAGGTCCGGTATTTTGTGCCTCATAAGAGTTAGAAGAATCCAATTGAAGTAAAACCAATTTTCACACCTCCGTAACATAATTATCTACAACTTTCATGAAGAAGTCGGAGGCCAAAAATGTCACTAAGATCCCCAAACGGCCCGAAAACAGCAAAGGACGCTCATCAGGCCATCCTGTCGTAGCTAATCGATTAGGACAAGCACCTAATCGATTACAAATGACTCAGAAGGCCTGTAATCGATTACGAATACCTTTGTAATCGATTACTCATGAAACAGAATGCCTGTAATCGATTAGGAACACATTAGTAATCGATTACGCATACCAGAATGCAGAAATTATGCAGAAAATGCTTAATTTTGGAACTTCTAACCCCCCCTAACTTTTTCATATCAACTCCAAATGCTACCAAATTTTGACACCAACTAAATTACACCATTTGTGACGCGTGGCCACTGGTCTCACTCAAAAATTCCTAAAAATGAGTAATTTATGCGTATAAATGCGTTTATCTCATTTTAAGGCATTTTGTGGTAGTCAATGAGTCCACTTGTGGCAAAATGGACCCATTCCAATCTTCACAAACCACAATTAACATATTTAAGCTATTGCATTCCTTCCATTACATAAAGACCACTTAAATCATCATTTGACTATGCTGGTTCCTAACTCATGCATAAAACAACCATCTAAAATCTCAAAACACACATCCTAAGGAGCTATAATTCACAACTCCTAACATTCATTCTTCACCAAGTAAGCAAGACCTGCCCATAACATATATGTCTAATTCATGAAGCCTAGCATGAAGTCACTTTCTCATCAACCAACATGCAATCTCCATCTATTACTTATCACAAAACTTCATAATCACATTATTCACATCTAAATTGGTCCAGCGCACATAGGAAATACATAACATAACATACATAAAACACAATACACCTATCATTCAATCCATAATTCCCTGCACTCCTTGACATCAATCCTCTGCTTGGCGCACCTCCGGGGCTTCGACCTCTTCCCTGTCACTGGTTACTAAATTAAAGAAAACCACAGCAAGGGTGAGTGTTTGATATCATAATTAATCTAGAACGGTAATTTAAAACAAAATATGTAATTATTTCATTATACGATTGACTTTCTGTTCTTTTCATCCATCATTCATACTTATCTATTCTTAGGTTCGTTCAAGCTTCAATATCCTCAAAATGCAAGTCACAATCAACAAACGTAATAAAGTACATACTCACATCATTACATAGTATCAATATCATCAATCATCAACACTGACTCTCACATAAAATCGACGCCTAGTATCCGGATACTAAAAGGATCGGCCTTCAGCTGGGGGTCCTACTTGACACCCCGTGAACCCTGCTTGGTCCACTGAGTCCTGCTTGACTCTCCACCTCAACCACTGGGTCCTACTTGACCACTGGGTAGCTCAACTGGGCATAAACACCACGGGAGCCAGAAACGAGGGGCTGTACATACCGTCGGCCGTCCCACACCACATAATCATACATGTATAATCATATTCCTCATATCATATCGCAAGTGGCCAGCAACAAAACATATACTCATCAATTGGGCGACCTACTTGTCAAGCCCGTCATCACACGCCACTATGCTCATCGAATCATCACCATTCAATTCACATTGTGCTCATAATCATCACAAATCACACACAATTTACATTCATACACATACAATTATCATTCCTTATCTATTCTCATTACTTCCACATTCAATTCGATGATTCAATTCAATTATACTTACGTATTCTAATTAATTATAACCCAAACACCCCCTTACCTCGATTCCGAGTTTCGACGGTTCGTTCTTGGTGTTGATGACGCCCTCTAGACGCTGCGTTCAAGGTTCCACCTCCGAATCCAATATTCGTTTCACCGTTCGATCCTCCGACGTCCGTTCCGCTACCTACGGAGGTTGAAACGCATAACCCAACAATGTTTAACCACCCTCGTTACTCTAAAGACCATTTTCGAGCTCCCACGCACTAGAGGAGTAGGAAATCGAAGCTCCCACCTCCATGCATGGCCATTGTCTAGAGAGAGAAAATGAAAAGGGGAAGATAACTCAATTTTAATGGGTCCATTGAACTCACCTCAAAGCCACGATCTCAAAAACGTAATTATTTCGAAGTTTCGGCGTGAAACGAGCCTCCCCTTGAAGCATGCAATCTTCGGCAATGGTGAGGAGAAAAAAGAGAAGTGAACTCGCGTGAGAAGGAAGAAGAAGAAGGAGGAAATCTTATTATTTAAGCTTAGGGGCAAAATGGTCTTTTCCCCTTTTTCTTTTATATTTTCTTTAAAAGTTTTAATTAAACTTTTACCTTTACCTTTCACCCTTCACCTTTTACCCCAAGGTAACTTCAAATTTATTTTCTTCTATTCACCTTCATTTAATCGTTTATAATTAATTAATCAAATAAATTTAATTATTCCCACAACGTTTAATTATTTCTAATTACATTTTTAATACTAATAATTTCCAAAATTTTAAATAAATCTGGTTGGGCAATTATAAATATTTTTCGTCAATTAAAACTTTTCTAAAATATTAGGGATGTTACAGATTATGTCCGCACCGGATTAACCAATTAGGGTCTTGGGTTATACTCACCCTTACTGTTGACAATTTTCAGAGGAATTAGAAAATCAAGAACCCGAGTGTGAAGAACAGCACTATGCTGAACCCACTGAGAACGATCATTAAAGATAGAATATTTATTATGAATAATCAGACACCGGATGACTATATAATATTTAAGGGTGCCTGCGTGCCCCATTCTGTTAAGAGTACAATTACTTACAGTTTGTGAATGACTATGTGATATATACATTATTGCTTCCACTGATCTGCCACGTATTTATTTTTAAAAAAATATATTCACTTTTTCTTAAAAACTGTTAACACTCTCAGTTAAATAGGATGAACCTACAGAAGGATTTGTCTTATCTAACCGAGGGTGTTACAGAATACTTGGTAAGGAAGAAAGCTTTTCTGCTCCCTACAGGTATAAATACTCATGCATCAACATAACATATAAGAACATTCTCTCTAACCTTACACTTGAGCTATGAAACTCTATAGAACTTTCATTGACTTAAGCGTCGAAGTGTCCTTGTAGGTGATACCCCTTTTCGCCCCTACAACGCATAAGGGTGGTAATTTGGTACGAGGAATCACTCCAAGACCTTTATTCCCCACTAGAATCGATGATATAAACCAAATCCTCATTGGACCAATGTAATATTATTGAGTAAATAAGAGATCTAAGGATTGTCGCGAGGCCGGTTCTTGAAACTCAGCCCAGACCAGTTCATTTCCTTTGTGAAGAGTTAGGATAGGGTGACAACTTGTAATTTGTCCATAAGAAGATGATACCTTTGTTTTAATAGAGCTTTTGTAAGAATATCCACAAACTAGTCTTGGGAAAGGATGTGGTCTATCAGAAGGGACTTGTTGAGGACCCTTACTCTAAAAAAGAACAGATCAAACTCCATATGTTTTGTGTGAGCATGAAGGATATGATTATGGTTTATGGCAACTACATTTTGATTGTCACAATGGATTCTAGGTGTAGTAGTAAGGACTTGCAACTCATGAAATAAGGGCTCGATCCAAATGATTTATTGAGTTATAAGAGCAATGCTCCTATATTCAACTTTAACACTTGACCTGGCCAAAAGCTGCTGCTTTTTGGACCACCATGAAACTAGGTTAAAGCCAAGGAAAATGCTAAAACCAGATATGGATCTTCTATCATCAATATCCGATGCCTAATTTGCATCACAAAAGGCCTCAACTTGTAGAAGGAGAGAGGAAGTGGGCTGAAGTAGCAAGCCATGCTTGTTCCCTTAAGATACCTTAGGGTTCTTTTAAATACTTACCAATGAGTAGAAAAAGGATTGGTAAGAAATTTACACACTTTATTAACATTGAAGCCTATTGATGTCTTAGTAATTGTGACATATTAGAGAGCCCCAACAATATAAATGAGGGGTGGGGTTCTCTTTTCTTGTTAAACAATTTACGGCAGTCAAACATGGAGGTACTGTATTGTTAGCTTTTGCCATATTAGACTTTAAAAATAAATCTTTGATATATTTAGTTTGGGATAGATAGAAGAAGCCATTAGGAAGTTGTTTGACTGCAATTCCTAGAAAGTTCCATTCTGGATTTGGCCCACAATTTTATGACTCAGGCCTGACCAGTATTAGCAATGGGCTACTCGCTTAGTTGAACTTTTGCAGGCCTTTTGTGGGAATTTTTATATACTCGCATTTGTTTTGTTTTTTTTTAGTAAAAATAAGATACACAAGCAATAAAAATATATTAACTTTTTGTAATATTTTAAATCAACTAGAAGATATAATTCAAGTAAAAAATAATATAGAGAGCAATTTTTTGATGTTAGTAAAAAAAAAGGAAAAGTAAATAAGTAACATGCTACTGATAGGTCAATCCAAAAAAAACTTGATCGAGTATAAACTTTTACTAAATCGGGCTTAATTGACTCATTTTAATTCAGCCTCATTTTTAACTACCTAAATTCACTCATTTTACGCGTCTTAAATTCAAAGGAAATTAGGGTGATTAAGGAAAACATGTAAATAAGAAAAAGTTAAAAATATATAATTATGATCCTTGCCTTGGAGACCGGTACTTCATTTACTGAAGTGAATCACACCGACGAATGAATCTAACAGCATTACATAAAATGATGATGAATGCAAACGTGCCAGCAATTCTGTAAACTGACACTTGACGAATACATTTGTTACATTGACACATCAACACTCTCCTCTCTTCTCATTCTATTATACGAGATTCATGTGAATCCTCTCTCTCTCTCTACAGAATGGCAGCATGCATATTCACCGTATCACAGGACGGAACCGCTGATTTCCTAACGGTGCAGCAAGCAATCGACGCCGTGCCGCTCGGCAACACATGCCGGACGCTCATTCGGGTGTCGCCGGGGATATACCGGCAACCGGTTTACGTTCCCAAGACCAAGAATTTCATCACTCTTGCTGCTCTCAGCCCTGAAGACACCATCCTCACCTGGAACAACACTGCCGCTGGAATCGATCACCACCAAGTGCGCACTTTCTCTTCATTTTTTCCTTATTTCGGTTACTGGGTCGGTGTCAAAATTGTTTCTTTTTACTAATATTGTCGTTTGGGCTAATGGGTATGTGTCAAAAGTGCTCATGTGCTTTAATGATGATTTACTCTTTTGAGCTAATAATGGGTATGTGTCAAAATTGGGTTTTGGCAGCCTGCGAGGATGATTGGGACTGGGACTTTCGGTTGTGGAAGTACCATTGTGGAGGGGGAGGACTTTATTGCTGAGAATATTACTTTTGAGAATTCTGCGCCTCAGGTAAATTGCTTGTCTTGTGAAATTTCAGTGTTTTTAAGGTTTTCGGTTATGCTAGTTTTTTTGACATTACTTATTCACTTTGCGGAATAACCGCATATGCAATTTGGACAGTTACCCTCCCCTTTTGCCAATAGTTGGCACGTAAATGGTTAAAAGTAGTGATTATTTGAGAGAAGGAATATTGGAAATTGAAGTTTTTCTGTTTTGGATCTGCCATAACTGCTGTTTGCCGAAGATACAGATTGTGTCTGATCCATTGGCATTTATTCATTAGCTAGTCATATGTTTGGTTGCAAGTGCATGGGATGATTTGGTATTGTTGCTTTATACACCTACATCCCAATTATTATCTTGATATGTTTGATGGAGACAAAATATATTTACTGGTAGAAACTTTGAACAGCTTTATGTAATGCTCCTTTCGTTTCCTTCTCTTTCTCGCAGGGTTCAGGGCAAGCAGTTGCAATTAGAGTAACGGCAGATCGATGTGCCTTCTACAATTGCAGGTTCCTTGGATGGCAGGTAGCTTCAAATCTCCATTGTCTTGTTGTATCAGTTTTGGTAGGTTCGGGCCTTTGTTTTTAAGTTTTTAAATTCTTTTTGGGTTTTGATGGTATATGCATGTGAATGCTGAAAAAATTTATAGCCCCCCAAAAAAATTCATCTATGCTTATGATTTTTAAAAATGCATTGTTAAGTGATTGCTTTGTTGGGTGTTATCTAAGTGTGTGTTATGTTTGTCACTTACCTAGCATGTTCTCTTGAAAATAATGTTATCTTAAATTAGCTTGGGGCCACGATCAGTGGACAAGCTAGTCTTACATTCAATCCCCTGATTCTATTTCATTGAGGACATTCAATGGAAAGCACCAAGAGAATGAATTTTCTCAATGATTATGGTGCAGGATACACTGTACCTGCATTACGGAAAACAATATTTGAAAGATTGCTACATTGAAGGAAGTGTGGACTTCATCTTTGGCAATAGCACTGCTCTTTTGGAGCACTGTCATATCCACTGCAAGTCAGAAGGTTTCATAACTGCACAGGGCAGAAAATCATCACAGGAAGCAACTGGTTATGTATTCTTGAGGTGTGCAACTCATCACTTTCCAGTGTTAACAATCTCATCTACAACCTATAACTGAGTTTTTAGTCTTCAGAAACCGCAAATTTTTAAACTGTCAAATGAGGAAAGAGTTGGTTCTTATGCATCATCTATTTTATTCAACAAATGTGAATAGAGCTTTTAACTTTTATACATGATGGGGAAAAAAATAGCAATTGCCACTCTGTTATTCCAAGGCAACATTCTTCTCTCTTAGTCCTTAACTCATCACTCGTGTTAGGTGCATAACTATACAACAATGACTTAATGGTCACACTTACGACATTCTTCTCATATTTGATGGGATTGAGGAAAGAAACAACTTGAGCTTTGTATTGAAGAAAAAAAAGGGTGGAAAAAACTTATTTGAAAATTTGATGCTGGAGCCAATGGTGATAGCTTCTGAAATGAAATATAGTTTAGGACTTGGGTGAAATTAGCTTAAAACACCCTAATCCCTCTCTTTGAAATTAGGATGTATCTCAACCAAGTAACTATATGCCTCCATAAGCCCGATAAAGACAGGATTCCATCTTTCTGTTCAAATTTGTCTTGTGTATTAATCTGTGTAAACAAAAGAACTTACTGATATAGCCTAAATGGGTGGTGACAGAAATCACAATATTTGACGGTGACTGCAGGGGCAGCAATGACTGAAATTCTGATGATTGTTGAGCAAATTAAGCTGTAGTAATGGTAGTGGAATTGGCATACTCCAGGAGTATGCAGCGGTGGTGGTAGTGGTTGTTAATAGACTATGTCTCGTATCTAGTTACCTTATAATTTTATAACCTTTTTAATTGCTTAAATACTTAATAGAGAAATATGCTTCTTAGCGGGCTTTAATGATTATAATAAGAAGGGAGGCTTGGTAATGACTAACGAATATAGTTTTTTTATCCGCATCGAGAGCATTTCCTCTAGACATGATTCTGAAAATCCATGAATTTTATAAAGAAGAATCAGTTTCCCAATAAGCATTGGGATCTGATCCTTTTTCTTATTACAAATGAGGAATCCTTTTGGAAATAATTGTCAGTTTTTAGTAAAAGTTAAGTTTGTGGAGATGAGAAAAAAATGTTATAGAAAGAAATCTAGGTGGACTATTAGCACTTTGAAGTTGGAACAAATGCTGGCTACATTATTTTTGTCATTTACTTTTAACACCCTATTATAGGATGAACTTCATGAGCCGAGTTCATTCTTTTTCGGGATATTCATGTGAGATTTAGCTAATAATAGTGTTTTGTAAAGAATATTTGTTAGCATTTCTCGAGTATTAGAATCTCATGCTAATTCCTCAGTATCATTTAATACTGCCATATTTTTGTTTCTTTAAATCAACATAACTGCTTTCTAATGTTTCAAGCTTCCAAATACTCTTGAGATTTGGGAATTTTATTATCAACTTACACCTATTATGATTATGAATTATGATATCAATAAATGTTCTGTTGTTATTTGATTATAAATTGGTTAACAAATAAAATCATGTTAGACTAAACCTTTCTGTCAGTTATTGGTTGTTGTCCTCCACTCCTTCATGTTGAAGGAATCATTCTCTATGTTCTGGACCATTTATGTTCCATATTTAGTATTTTACTGTGGGTCACTGGTGCCATTGCAGATGTGTTATCACAGGTAATGGAGAAAACTCATATTCATATCTTGGACGGCCATGGGGACCTTTCGGAAGGGTGGTCTTTGCATATACTTATATGGATCAATGCATTAGGCATGTTGGCTGGGATAACTGGGGGAAAATTGAGAATGAGAGAAGTGCTTGCTTTTATGAATACAGGTAGTGCATCTTGGACTCCATTTTGCATTGTTTTATGCATTGCGTGGTAATTTTTGACGGTTTTAGTTTGCAACCATTATAAGTGTAGATTATATTCAGATAGTGAACTACTTCATCTTGCTGGAAGATTCAGAGTTAAGTTTGATTTGAATCAAGAATGCAATTTGTTAGAGGTTGCGGTGACTTAAATGCAAATTTTGTGGAAAATGTTAACGAGTATCCTAAAAGCATTGATTATAAAATTAGAAGGGATAAGTTTTCATTCAAAATTGCTATTAAGGCAGTCCTCTCTAACTTTCAAGGCAATACCTCAGCATAATTTCTTGGTTTATACATGTTTTTAATCCCTATAAATATTTGTTTTAGTCCTCCAAAATTTTTGGTTGGTGTTCGTATGATTATATGTTGATGATGTGTTAAACATCTAGATATGGCACGTGCTACCTGATCCTAGTCGTTGATGTGACACATCTCTATATGATAAAACACCATAAATATATGATTAAAGGGCTATTCAATTTTTTTTAACATTTATAAGGATCAAAACCAACCAAAAAAAAAAAAGATGTTTTACAGGACACTTTCGAGGACACTGACTAATGTGACCCTTTTCTATTTAAGGAGTATATGAAGTTTGAGGTAATTTTATGGTAACTACAGGTGTTTTGGACCTGGTTGCTGTCCACCCAATCGGGTAACATGGTGTAGAGAATTGCTGGATGAAGAAGCAGAGCAGTTCCTCACTCATCCTTTCATTGATCCAGACCCAGATAGGCCTTGGCTTGCTCAAAGAATGGCCTTGAGGATTCCATATTCTGCTTGAAATTTACTGAGGACACTTGA
The DNA here is from genome assembly GCA_037962975.1 of Clitoria ternatea. Classification (NCBI taxonomy): domain Eukaryota; kingdom Viridiplantae; phylum Streptophyta; class Magnoliopsida; order Fabales; family Fabaceae; genus Clitoria; species Clitoria ternatea. Next base: position 270,964,755 of record CM075672.1, read on the forward strand.
TCAGATGTCACCAACAAAACAATCAATCACAGCCCGCGTGCACGCTTAATGTCTTCAGAAAATATGCCATCCTTGCATCCGTCTGAAATGCTATTGATGATGCTCTTTCTAGCATCATTTCTCATGAGGTTATATTTCCTTCATCCAAGAATTCTGTGATCCATTGTGTCTTTGAATAATAAAGAGAATAATAAGAACACTGTAACCAAAATATAGATGTGAATTAGTCTGTATAATTGGTGTTTGATATGAACATAAAAGAAAAACAGTTTGCATTGATTCGTACATTTCTTCTGCTCTTTTTTTACTGCTATTTCGAATGATAAAATAAAAGTGAAATTCAAAACTCAGTTACTTAATCTATTTACAAACTATTTTCATTTTCTCAATTTGTATGTACTAACCTAATGGGTGAATCGGCTACTTCTATTCAACATAATTTAATATGGTTAAAAATCAATTGCTTGAAATTGGTTCATAACGACTTTTGAGCTATTCTGATTCATCGATCGAACTCTCTCATTGATCAAACTCTTTGTTTTGTTAATGTACTTTAAAGGTATTAAGAAATCAAGAATGGATAGGTTTTTTACATTAAAAAAAAAAAAGAGTATAAATGTCTCACTCCTGCAATTTGTAGTGGTAATTCTCTAGTTCCAATTTAGTTATGAACATTTAGTTAAACTGATAACGTCAAATATATCAATATGTTAAAAGTAAGTTACATAAATCAACAAAAACGAATCTTTGATTAAAACTTTTTAACATATATTAATAAAAGTCAACCCAATTAATGAATAATTAAGCTCCTTGTGTATTAAAGAGGAAAAAAACTCATTGTGTATAAAAAAAAAAACTTCATTCAAAAAAGTAACATTTACCATGATAATTTCTTGGTCACATAAAACATTAGTTTTCATCTATCAATTAAGGAATATCTTGATGCGTATCATTAAAAAGAATAAAAAATAAATTAAACACCCTTCATTGTTAAGCTGGACACGTTTCTTTTTAGCCTAATTATTGAAAACAAAGTTTCATGCGCAGCAGTATTTTTCCAAATGTCATTGTCAACAAGTAAAACTTTAGGACAACGTTTCTAGTTTTTATTTTTTGTTTTTTCAATTTTAATTACAAAACTGTTATTTTATTTGTAAAGTTTTGTATAGGAGAAAGTGAAAATACAAAAGTATAAAAAATAAAATGATAAATTTGTAATTAAAATTAAAAAACAGAGAATAAAAATATGAAAAGTTTTCGAATTCAAATAGCCCTTAAGTGGCATAACCATATATATATATATATATATATCAATCCAGTTTAACATAAACTTAATACAGTAAGTGATCATAAAAATTTAAAAGTAAAAATTATATACTTCACAAAGCCAGCGTAAGTCACACGCCACACGTTCAAAAAACAAGCAGAGTCAAATAAACTTGCAGCACTGCACAACGTAACATCCTTTATGAACCAGAGAAGAAAAAGGAAAAGGAAGGAACCAGAAATGTTATTAGGATTGCATCATGGCAATATTTATGAACCATAGAAGAAAGATATGGTGTTGGCTATTAAGAAAGTTTGAAGTACAAAATGAAGACGATAATAGCAATCAAGACCATAATAATGGTGGTGATAATCCACTTGTTCTTGTTCATCCTTTTTGACATGTTAGATAAAATTTTCTTGCTCTTGCCTGTGTTATCATTCACTCCATGAAGCTGTATTAAGGGAAATATATAATCATCAGCACTAGACCGTGGCGAATGTATTTTCAACTATGCGATTACACACAGTTCAGATTTTCACTTACATTTTCAAGAACAGTGTGACTCAAATTACATGGGCAGAAAATTTATGAAATAGATATTACAAATACAATACAGATGCTACATGAGAATTAACAACAATATAATGTTGGAATTTTCATTAATTAATTTTTGGATTAGCATTATTTAATTAATAGAATCATGGGTAGCTCATTGACAGCGCCCAGTAAGAGTGATGGATATCAGGTTCAGGCACATGCTTTTTTGTGTTAATCATATGTATTTTGTTTGAGGCGATTCTACTCAGGGTTTGGTCATAATTAAGTTCTTGGCTCCTCTCAAAAAGTGTATTTAAAATCTGAGATAATTCTCACTGTGTTACTAATTGAGCCACAACTCATTAGTATTCAGGTACATATTTATCACTCTATTATAATTATGATTTCAAGAGAGCATGCTATTTCATGTGTTATGAATTTATGATGTTAATTAGGCATATTAAATATGACTAAAATTTCTGCATATAAAAGGTAGAAACTAGAAGGATAAAACTGACAAGCAATTTCTAGCGTTACTCAACACGTCAAACAAATGCTGCATGCAAAGTTACCATTATAGGGAAGTAAAGTTCTTACAAGCATCTTGTTACTTATAGAAACACAACTGCACAAGCAATTTGTAAGTTAATTTATCACCAAACGCATAGACTAATTCACAGAAGTTATTCTAAATTGTAAGTTAATAATGCAAGAGAACATTACCGTGTCATGTGCATGCAGAAGAGGTTGCCGCTGTGAATGCAAATCTTTAAGAATCGAAATGCCAAGCTCTTCTGTTTCCAGCATTGTTCTTCTACTGCCCTTAATTCTGCCACTAGAGTTGTTCAACCTCTCAGTTGCTGTCATCAACCTTTCTCTTTGATCAGCCGATGCCTATTTTAGTCATATTATGCCAATCCAAGGAACATGAATGTTCAGAAATTAAGGTTGAATTAATCTCCCCAATCAATCTCGAAATCAGGAATCAAACAGTGGAAAACTCATTTGCCATGATAGGACTCAAGTTATCCCCATTTTGCACACCAAATAATGACATGTGCAATGTGTTGCAGTTATATATCATCAGTGGCAAAGGCACATGTTTATCATCATATGATGAATCAAAATTTGATTCTCAATAGATTAATTTTAAATTACCTATAAACCCTATTCAGCATATGCAACTATAAAACAAGAAAACAACAATTATGGACAAATTGCTTCTTGGTCAGCGAGGGTCAAGTAGACAAGTATTATCCCAATCCATATATTCTAATATTGATTTCATCTATAGCTTTAAAAGTTAGTCCTCTAATTTATGGAACAGCTAGAATGTAATCTCAACTTTTGTTAGCCATGACTAAAGGATAAGTGATGTTAATGTGGCAGTAATTAACATTGATTGCTTGAAAAAGGGAAAGCCGCATCAGCAACAGAGCACACCTAACGAACTAATTTCAACAGAAAAAAGGTACATAAACATTAAACATAAGTACACAATTATAAAGTACATTAAACATTAATTTTCACAAGATAATGGATTGTTCTTAAATATCAGTAATGGATACTAAATAATAAATTAATCACATACCATTGTTGCATCTGCGACAGCAGATTCCAACAACTCATTCCTATCGGAACAAGATAAAATTTTCTTAACTTGACTTTTAATGATGTTCAGATCTGCTTTGTACTCCCTCAACTTGGCAAGAAGCACAGCCTTAATGTCTGGCTGCAAACTTCTTGCCTCAAAGTCCATTTTTCGAATCTACAAATTCATAAGCACAAGCATATCAGAAACTCAGAATTTACTGAAGAAAGAAAGCTAGCTACTAGCTTATACCAACAAAAAGAATATAAGAGAAGAGGATACCAAAGGTTCTGCCTCATCAATTCCAGCCTTTATTTCTGAAATCTTTTGCTTCTTTTGCTCTGCAGATTGAATAGAGAAGACTCAAATTATAGAACATTATATATATTGCTCTAGCATGAAACATTAGCTTCAATGATTCCTCTTATCTTGATAAAACTCTTGATGCTTTATTTGTCATTTTGAAGTTAAGACAATGATGATTATTAAATGGATTTTCTAACAACCCAAATACTAATGAGTGTTAGAATTTCCATTGCTGTATGATCGCACCTAGCACCCTCTCAACTAACAAAAAGATCAGGGGTATCAAGCATAAAGTAAAAGAACAATGCATTTAAAATAAAATGTATAGTACCTAGAAGGAAAATTTCTTACATCAAAGAAGAAAATAATAAAAATTGCTGTATGTGGAAAGGAGATTTTCCGAAGAATATTTCTGTCTAGTAACTTTTTCTTCTTCTTTTTTTGTTTAATTGGGAATCAAACTTGTATTAGAGGGCTCATAACAACTCAAATACTTTACTCAACTAACTGAGCTAGTCCCCTTTGATACCTAAGAACTATACATGCAGATACATCAATGCTTTTTCCTCAGAAAGGACTAATTAAGGAGCATGCATTATCAAATTTAAGCATTTTATTTAACTAACAAATAAACTCCTAAAGTAAACAAGTGTTACACTAATAGTAAAGCAAAAGCTTTCTAGTTTTACACTAAATATATGTGAACCTTTTTGATGTTGAGTTGTAAAAGCAATATAGAAGAATAAGACATTAGAAGTACCATCATGAAGAGCATCAGCTTCAATGCATGTTTTTGAAAGATTAGCAGAAAGCTCACAGTACTGTCGTTCATATCTCTCAAAAGTCGTTCCACTCATTCTCTCTTCAAAATTCACCATCAACAATGCTATTCAAAATCACATAATAATAATAACAATATAAAAATAGTACCGAATGCAGAAAAGGAGAAGCTTCTTATCCCAAGAATCAGTGAAGAGTGGCAAACGCCACAATAGGAGGAGCAATGACATCTATATACTAAAACAAACTGCATGTTTCTTTGGTTTAATGTTGACGTGGATTACTCCTGTTACACCCTTTTTTACGTGGATGCATTTCAAGAGGACACGTGTAATGTTTGAGTTTATTCTTATTTCATCATCATTTTTTCCAGCGTTGTTATTTTAAATTTAACTAGAAATAATAATAATGCTATTAAAAATGAAGCCAGGGCTTTCGCAAAACAAAAAAGTTCTCAAGTGCAGATAATTAAATTAGCAATCCATGTGTAAAAGGTATAAAGTTTTTCCCATATTTTTTCACATAATATACCTAGAAAATTTAATTAAAATATATTATTAAAAAAGTATACTAATTCCATTAAGAATTATCATACAAGAAAAAAATGCACACTTGTATAACAACTATATTTATAGTTCTTTTTACATATAAAAAAATAAGCTCTTAATAAAAGTAAAAATATAATTAATTAAAAATATATAAGGTGAGAATAATTTTCATCATATATTAGTTATTTTTTATGATTGAATTAGACGTAATATAGGTAAGTGTAGCTACATTACCATATCGGTTTTGTAACTTTTAAATAAGTTTTGATGCAAAATAAACACAAACTATGTTTAGTTGATGCTGGTTGTGGTACACTACACTATTTTTTAGATGATGTTGTTTTGTTATTTGGAGAGGAAAAATATAATTTTCATTCTTCGTTTTTGGATAAAAGACTACTATGACGAATGTGAAAATTTGTGAGGATTTTAGTGTGAATGTTAAGTTGCTTAAGTCAGATTTCTAACCATTGCTAAGTAAGGTGAACTAAAACTATAACTTTTAAAACAAATAGTATTGAAGCGATGTAAATGATTAAACTAAAACTTTTTAAACATTTTAGAACAAATTGGAATCTCCCTATATTTACAAGATCAAAGTGATAATTTAATTTATTAATATTTTAATAAGCATTTATATTATTAAAAATTTTAAAATTAAATAAAAAATTTAAAAACATATTAAGGAATTTTAAAATATATGCTAATAATTTTGTCATTATATTATTAGTGTACATGTGCATGTAATAAAAATAGTTAATATTTTTAATAGTTGTTTAAATGTTATATTTTTTCTGATCCTTTAAAGAAAATATTGTTTAGAGTTTTTCTTTACCTTTTTTATAAGATTTTTTTTTTCAAATTATTTGTGTTTACTGTTTTTTTAAAGTATACTTTTATTAACTAACCTCTTTCATCAATAGAATATGAAACGCTCACTTCATTCCTTATAAATATTGACCGCAATTTTGGAAGGATAAGATAATTAATTGATAAATTTATTATATTAAATAGAATAACTTATTTTTTTAATATACCTGGGAAATTAGATAGTTAATTCAAAAGAGAATATTAAGTATAACTAAAATAACCAAATTTATTAACTACGAGGTGTTCTGTAGTGGTAATGCAGTGATAATTCACTTTATTTCTTTTCATCATGTTGATGAGAATAAAACAATATTTTATAATTGACGGAAAACCATTTTATATGAGTTCAAAAGAGAAAAGATATTATTGATAATCTCATGATGAGATATGCAAATCTTGTTATTTCGAATTATTTGTGTACGAGAAAAACATGATGAAGCCAACAAACGAAACATTGACACGTGGACCTGTGTTTTCATGATCACCTCCGCAAAAGCCGGGAGAACAAACTCCGTACTAGTATCTTTGTTGTCACAGATTTCTTCATTCTATTTTATAATTTCTTTCATTTAATTTTGTCTAACTATTACCAATGATGCTATTCTCTATTTTCCTTCACCAGGTTCTCTCTTCACAAACTCTTCAATTTCTATTGTTTGGTCTATAACTCCATGTGTGATCTATGTTTCCTTATGAATCTTTTAATGACGCTAATTTGTGTATACACGCGCATCATTTTATCATTTTTAATAGATTTGTGAAACAATTATCCTTACATGTTAAGATGCATGAACATAACAACTTAAATAGGAGTTGTGAGAAATTGTATTTTATCTTATAATGAAACTTTGGTTGTAGATCCGTTTCATGCACTGTCAATGTATTTTAGGAAACCATTAAAATCTCTGAAACTGTAATATTGTATCAACTTTTACAGTTCTTTACAGTTCTACCTTCATGCAGAATTAATGGATGTAAATTAATAAAGAGTTTTTATGATTAGGATTCCACAAAGATTTCTTTGTCTTGGGCGTATAACATAGTGATTTTTTTTTTTTTGGTTTAAGGTAATCTATAATGCTCATCGAGTCATTATGATGATAGTATTTTTCCTATAATAAGAATTCCACAAGATTGTGTAAATGCAAGCAAAATTTAATAATTAATCAGCCCATTGAAAGCATGTACTAGGTAAATAGGTCTCAATGTTGGAAATATGAAGAAAAAGTGTTATGGCAAAAACCATGGGCGCATTGTTGCATGAACAATGCTAATGCTAAAATATATATAGAAGGAATATGTGAGAATAGTAGTGATAAGTTGAATATATTTTATGAGAATGAAGTTGAATTATATTGAATGTGAGACTCTTAACCATAAAATTTAAAGATATTATAATAATGTTATCAATACTTATATATTTTTATGTCCTCTTATTTTATTTAATGTAAGACTTTCTTAACATTTTCTCTCAAATCCTACTAGGTTTCTATTTATTTGTTTTTTTTAATTATTTTAGAGCTTGTAACAGAATAATAATAATAAAAAAAGACATAAGGGTTTGTGTTTCTTGATGTTTAGGAAAGTTAGAAAGAGTAACACAATTTGACCGACAAGCAATGTGACACTGGTTACATAATATTCTTATTTTTACTAACAATCCTCATTAAGCAATGTGGAAATTGTTAAACTCGAATGACATTACCAACATTGAGTACCCCTTATACTCCTTTAATCTATTTTTCCCTTTGTATTGCTTGTATACTGTGCACTTTACTAAAATGGGTTTCATTTGATTATTGGGACATGAATTCCTTATTCTGATTCAACTATTGAGAGTTGTGTTTTATTTGATTTCAGGACTATAGTTGATATATCAAGTGTGTAGAGTTGATAAGCTGGTTTTGAACCATATTTCAATAATGATTCTTTCTGCTCTTCTAACTTCAGTTGGGATTAATTTTGGCCTATGTCTGATATTTGTCATCCTCTACTCTATACTGAGGAAGCAACCCGGTAATATTGCTGTGTATGCACCACGCTTAGTTTCTGAAGGAAAACGTCAAGAGGGTGATCAATTTGACTTGGAACATTTATCACCTCCTCGTGGTTGGTTGAGAAATGCATGGGATCCTTCTGATGATGAATTTTTATCAGCTGTTGGCTTAGATGCTTTTGTCTTCATGCGCATATTTGTCTTTAGGTGATTCAAGTTATCCAATTTATGGTCTAAAGAAGCATTATGCCATTTCATATTAAACTGAAATGAGTAGATACTTTCATCTCCAAATTGTAAAAGTCCATCAATTCCGTCAGCAATTTCTTAAAAATATCAATTTAATCTTCAACTTCATAAAAATATAAATGCCTTACCAATAAAGTTCGACACAGTTAATGGACAGTTAACCTTTAATATATTGTCAACAATTCAAATACTGTCGGTGTATTGGAAAGACTTTGCTAGATGAGACAAAACTCATTTCAGTGAGAGATTAGTCTTCATCTATTGACTAGAGAATACCCTTAATTTTAGCTAAAAAAATATAAAATTAATTGACGATCATTACTAACTAAATTGATATTTTTAAAATGTTGAAGATTGAAATTGACTGACACTTACAATCTCATGAATGAAAGTGAATATTTACTCAAACCGAAATATATTATATTGGCTAACCTTTAACCAAGCCTCTTTTACTCATTTTGATGGATATTCTTGCATTACGTGTATCACAGATCTATGTTTATGCTAGTTCATATATGTCTATATATTAGTAAATATGCATAGGTGGTTTCTGGCTTTCTGCATTAAAACAGAAGCTTCTCTGTTATCAGTTATAAACTTTTGTAAGTTCAATTCAATTTATGTTCATCTGTTAACTTGGAGTGAATTTTAAACTTGTTATCAATATGATATGGTATATCCATTTGTTACCACTGACTACTTTTATATCTGAATTTCTTTAAAATATATGTTGGTTTTTCTCTTTTCTGTCACCTTGCTGTATGTTGTTTGAAGGGCTCATTTATTTCACCTATTGTGCAGTTTAAAAGTATTTACCTTTGGTGGAATTGTGGGGATACTCTTTCTTCTTCCCGTTAATTATATGGGGACTCAACTTCGTGATAATTCTGAGTTTCAAAACAAGTCTTTGGATTCCTTCAGTATTTCTAATGTTAACAATGGTTCAAAAAGGTGAATATTATAGATCAAGATGGTCTTAACTCCTTGTCTTTTATTTATTCTCTATAAAATCAATGTATATGTAAAATATTAATTTGTTGGTTCTATTTTGACATGAAATAATAAGTCTCATTTTCTTTGATTGATGACTCTTCACTTAATTTGTGAAGTCTTTGCTAGATTTATATGAATTGTTAGGATATGCTTCGTGATGAGTAGAACTGAAGAACCAACACATGCTATGTTTTATAGGATGTGCACTTTTTTTTGGTCAGCAAACAGAGAATGTATTAATAAATGAAATCAACACAAACAAGAAATAGGTACAAGCAGCACCTATTGGAGAGTTTTTAACAGTAACAACTAGCACTAACATCAAAAGCTAACAATGTTGATAAAGCACACACAAAACTATAAGCTTGTCAAGATATTCCATTCAATCAGAGAATATGTGAATAAAATTGATAATCATGCTATATATATTACCTGGTTATGAATTAAAGACATTAGCATTTTTAACTTTTATATGTGTTAAGGTATTAAGGTGCCCATGACGACAGTAACGTATCAAGTAGAGCAAGCCCACAAATGTTGGACATCACAATACAACCCAAAACCTTAAGATATTCAGTACATGGGTCCTTACACTCATAAACGGCTTACCTTACTCATATGTTCGATATAAGATTGAGTTACACTTGGATTCTTCAACAATCTGAAAAGAAACCTGGACACAAATTGTAATAGAAAGATGGAGGGAAGGGTGATAATTTTTTTTTTGGGAGTATTTTGTTGTAGAATATCACGAATGTGATTCGCACTCAAGAGAGAGATTGTTGGTGTTGGAATTACAAGTATGAGTAAAGAAATCTCACTTTGGTTAGAAATAAACATGTTAACATATAAGTAACTACCACTCATAAACTTATATTGAAACTTTCATATTGTCTAAAAATATGACCAATTAAAAATATATAAGGTGAGGGTAATTTTTGTTATAAAAGTTAGCTTTTAGTCCCATATCCAAATTTAAAATTCAAGCACACCACAAAAGTTAACATGAGGAAGTTTTGAGACTGATGTACCATTAATTTCATGCATTCACATTATGAAGTCCTAGTTTTTAAGTGCTTATGTTTTTTCCCCCAAACTATGGAAGTCCATCCTAACATTTCAGACAAAATTTCATTTGTTTCTTGTTGTAATTACACAATCTTTGTGAATGAAATGTTTCATGAGTGTTCTTGATTTTATCTAAGTTATAACATGGGAACTCTGATCGCTAGATTTGGCCTTTATCAAGGTTATGGATCCACTTCTGTGCTGCGTATGTGTTCACCGGAGTTGTCTGCATGCTTCTTTATTATGTAAGTTATTGGTATTACATTTCAAGTTTGCTTCATACATGCTATCAGATTTTGCTAATTCCACTAGACTATAAAAATAGTGAATGAGTTTCATGATTGATGTTAATACCATATGCAGGAGTATGAGTATATTTCATCAAAAAGAATTGCGTGCTTCTATTCATCTAAACCTGAGCCTCATCATTTTACTATATTAGTAAGAGGTATTCCTGTTCCAGTTGGAAGTACCTGTAATGATACTGTTGAGCAATTCTTCCTGTTGTATCACCCTTCTACTTATCATTCACATTCTGTTGTCCGTCGAAGCAGCAAACTTCAAATTCTAATTGTGAGCAGTTTTATGGAGTTCTAATTGATTCAACCGTGACACTTGCTTAATTTTGCACTTTTTATTGTTTTGTTATAGTGCCTCAAATTCTTAATACTTGAAACTACATGTCTTCTAAATATCTATGGTCCATTAAGAACATTCATAAATTGAAAAACAAAAAACAACTGGAACAGAAAAAACAGATAAAACCTTCTTTGAATAAAAGAATGCTCATACCAAGTCAACATCAATTCTAGAGTACTTAGTGAGTGAAAAAATGTGTAGCTGAGACTGGTTTGAAGAAACGTTTTTGTTTTATTCTTAATTATAAAACTGATAATTTGTTTTCTGTTTTAAGTGTTTTTAAAAATTTATATAGGAAATACTGAAATTTTCTATTTTTCAACACTACCTATATGTAATGTTTTTAACTACTAAAGTTTATTCCCGACAGACTGATGCAGAGACACTGTACAAAAGGCTCACACAACTGAAACATAAAAAAAATGCTCCTCAAAGGCAAAGGCGTGAGGGATGTTTGGGACTTTTTGGGCACAAAGTTGATATGAAAGATCATTATGAAAAGACATTGGGAGACATTGCAGATAATGTGCGAATTGAACAGTCTTCACTAGCAGGAAAGGTAACTTTGACTTCGATGATAAATGTGTTTTCTCTAGTGGTGTGTAATACCTTATTGCTTAGTTTCTACCCAAAGCGAATAATTGGATAATCTTTTTGATTACATCATTGAATTATATCAAGTTATCTGAAAATGAAAAGCTTAATAACACTTTCAATTCTTTTAGTTTGGACTCTGAATAATTTTGATTTTCTAATTATTTTAAGTAACATAGATATGAGAAAAGAAAATTTGAACATATCATAATTTTAAGTTAAAAATCCTTAATGGAAAAAAAATCATAAACAAGACTAGAGAGATGTTTTCAATAAATAAAAGAAATATTATAATTTCTCTCTACTTATAAGGAGAGAATAATAACACCCTCTCTTAAAAATAGATAAACACACTAATTAAGAAAACCTTCTGAGAGATTGGAGAGAAAAGAGAGTGTAACTTACAAAAGAAAAGTGAGGCAGGGCAGACTCCTCAAGATTCTTTAGACTAGGGTTAGCAGACGGTACAATGGTAATTACCCTATCAAATATGCAATTTCATTTAATTCGGTTCTGAGAATGAGAACCTTAATTAAATTAAGGATATAGTTATAATCGTATGATTCGAAAAAACTAGATTATATATACCGACAAATAAACTAATCAACAATAGACAATTAACTTGAATGACAAAATCTTTAAAAACAATGATTGGTCAAAGGACATTGAATATTCATATTGAAAGATCCATTTGTAGTGAAGAGATTAATGCTGACAGGTTCCTGTTCTATAGTAGTTTCATGTTGACTGTGGCTGCTCTTATTGTTTGCGGTTTTTATGAGGTTTCTTATTTTGGACGAGAATCAATAAAAATTGCAGATTTTGACGCACACCGCCCTGAATCTTATAGGCTGACATGTTTATGCATTTCATCTTCGACACTCCACAAACAAACCGTCGTAATTAGTATCAATTCCTGATTTTTTTTTCCTTGTGGAAGAGAAATTCGTAATACTCTAAAAAGTACTGCAACATTCAAGTAGTTTGGGTCAATATGCAAGTATCATTTTCATTTAAATAATTATACTAGTTGCCCCCGAAAGTAAAAAAGAGACAACATTGATCCATAAATGATACCATTACTGCAACACACTAAATATAAGAGTAAGTGGAGAAAGAGAGATACATCATTCAAGAAGTTTCAGTTCCCCTACTAGTTTCAACAAAATGCAGGAGTAAATCATGTTCCTGTGTTCCTTCGACCAACACGAGCAACAAAACCAGCCTTGATTGGAGCAACTGATCTTCCAGATCCACACTGTAAGTAATAAATCAGTATTAAAGGATATTTAAAGATAAAATGTAAAAATAACTCCAAACATATTTGCAGTACTTTTACAAAGCGTAATATAATCAACAACTAGAACTTTTTTTATTGGGGGAGGGGGGGTGATATGGAGAGAAACTACCAATATCATTGACCACAAACTGAACGAACTAACCACCAAAATCCATCAGTCATAATTCACTGAATATAAAATGCAGCAGGAGGCAAAAGTGAATAGAAAATTTACCTTCTCACACCGGAGAAAGAACAGACGGTTCTCCTTTGTAAGTATAGTGTCTGGACTCTTGCACCCAAGGCAAATGACATATTCATCTGATAAAAAATGTAATGAAGTTCAACCAACGGCAATGGCCAGCATTACACAGCAAAGCAATAAGTTAATGGTAACCATAACTCAGTGTCTTAAAAGTTCAAGCTCTGGTTAGCTGAAGGTATTAAAATTAATAGTGGAAAATATATAAAGCAATACAAACACCAGCTAACACCACTGGTACTCAGCAACAATAATTAATGGACACAGCAGCATATCAAATGCTAAAAACATATACTTACTGACATATCGTCGCAGAATTCCTTCAAAGTTCTTTGGTGCAAATCTTCCCTTGACAACCAATCTCTGCTGTCCATCTAGGGAGCCACTAGTACCCAGTTCGGCAAGCAAGAAAGCCATGACATGGTCTGGCTGCCGATGCATCCTATACGATTGGGTAGCAGTATTATAAGTTATAACAAGAAGGAAGTATATTTGATGTAAAAATAGTTTCATATATGCAGAAAAATGATTCAGGAGAACATGAAAAGTTAATCTCAAAGAAATGCCTTCAAGCATGAAAAGTTAATCTCAAAGAAATAACATGCCAATGATCTGAAAGGAAAATTGCGGAGAATTGTTTATGATAAAACTAAAGCTAATAGGGGCCAAATGTTAGATCAAATCAACTAAGGCTGAAGGATTCAGAGAGTGTATTCAAGAGGGGAGAGTGGTACACATGGCAAGCAAAGGGGAGAGGAGTTTTTTATGCTGAATGGCGTTTCTTTCTTGTACAGCTTATTCTGAGTGTGTGACATAGTTTTCTGGGTGATGGCTCATATCAATTTACTTCTAAAGTTATGGCAGTTTAAGTTCACACACTATTACTTAAGAATAAGAAATCTAGAGGAAATTCAGGATCTGTCCAGTATGGTGTGTCAGTGTGTGAGCACCAGAAAAAGGGCAGCTAAAATATAGACATACGTTTTGCAAAGATCCATAAAATTCACAAACACAGTTTTCTTTGTGCCCTCACGGAGAACTTGAGGAGGCCTCATAACTGTCCTTCGCCGATCTCCAGCAAGTTCTGGATTATTCTCACGTAGAATATTAAACACCCTGCCAAGGAGCTGCACCCAGAAAAAAAAAAGTCAGAAACCAATGGGATGTCTGGAACTGGGATGGAAGGCAAGCAGTTCACAAGTAAAGCACATAGCCTGAAAATGCTCTTGATAATATTATGTGGATTTTATAGTTGGACACCATATCAACAACAACTCCATACAGATGCAGTTCAATGCTTACAAAAAATTGACACTTCATGCTTCAAGAAGGCTAATATATTCCTATACAATCAAATGTATCACCAAGGGACATGAAAATCATTAAAGATCATGATTCCATCATAAAAAATTTAGGCATGTTAAAGTGCCTAAATCATCAGTCCCATTAGAATGCCCTGGAACATCACCTATTAAATAACAAGGGGGCATAGAAGGTAAGGTCCACAATAACACTTTTGGAACTAAGTGATGGACACAACATCAAGAAACAGTATGTTTCACATAAAACTTTCAATGAAGAAGTCACTATGGCAGTATGGTAGAAAAAGTACATAAAATATACATACCTCCTCATATTCATAATCACGATCACTCCCTTCCCAAGGATAAAGAGTCTGTGGAGCAATCGCTTCGCTTTCAACATCTTCAGCATGATCTAAAAGCCAACAAAATTTTTCAAATCTTTAGTTATTCAATCACTTCCCTCAAGACATTACTAGCAGTCAGAACAAACATAAAGTCCACCATTCACACTCAAAATAGTTACAAAAGTAAATGACTGTTTACCATCCATATCTTCAGTTGCATCTCCACTCTCATCGTTCAAGTTACTGATTTCAACCTATAATCAAACAACCAAAGTGTCAGATTTCTTCCAAGAAAAAAAAATATCTACATAAAAAACTTGAGCTCATAAAAGGATAAATAAACATTCATTGGGAAGACTTCATTCGCAGTAATATCTGCATAAAAAAATTGAGCTCATAAAAGATAACTAAATGTTCATTGGGAAGACTTCAGTTGTAGTAACTGACTTACAGGCTTCTTCTTCTTCTTTTTCAAACCAGCAAATGCAGCCTCAACCCCCTCAGAAACTGCAAGTGAAAAACAGAAGAGAATCAACCATAAGCACAATTTCAAGATAGCAATGAAGACAAAACCCACAAAAGGAAATTGCTTGTTTCATTTTGCATACCTGAGAGGTTTTCCGTCTTTTCAGCCAATTGGTCCACTGACTCATCAGCAGGATCTACAATTGTGATTTTCTTCTTCTTCTTCTTCTTAGTAGGATCAAATGGTGCAATCTGCAACTTGGAAATTCAGGCGTCAAAAGACGGTATGGTTACAAGTTACAACAAACTGAGTAGCCAACTAATTAGCTTTGTCGGTGACCAAAACATCATGCATCACAATAACATCATAACAAAATGGTAATTCACAAGAACATAAGTTTAGACACCTGAATTTATGGCCTTAAGCCCAACCAAAGGAGACCCCCCAGTGTCAAGGCATTCTTAAAAATATAGGCAACTAATTGCAAAATAAACTTACTTCTGGAACCTCCTCCTTGGTATCAGTTTGTGTTTCATCAGCCATGATTGCTGCAAATATAAGTAACATAAAGTTGATCCATGATTAGACAAATAGAAGAGATATGAAAATAAAACATTAAAAAGTAGTGGCAGAGGAGAATAATATGAAGAAGATAGAGGAAAACATTACTAAATCAAATTGTTTTCCAAAATTAAGAAAATTCCCTATATGCATCACGTATAGGCAAAACCCAAAACACCTTTTTTTTCTACCAAGGAAAAACCTAACTCACAAGAACTATAGAATATAGATCCATAATCCAAAATACGAAAAATATTTTAAAAAAAAATGGCGACAAGTGATGAATTTTACAACCCGGCTAAACACGCGGAGCAACAAAACCAGAACCTCAACTGCTAATGCCCAAAAATCAACAGTAGGAATGTAAACAGCGGGGCAGACACCGATACCAGACTACCCGAGCCCGCACATGCACGGATACCCGCATGACAGGTTTTTTTTGTGGGTTTTTGAAATCCGCAGGTATCACAGGTACCTGTCTGGCAGCAATAAAACAATATAATTCTGTGTGCATCTTTATTACCTACACGGTCTATGTGGTGGAAGAAGTAGTAGTGAAAAATAAAGAGATGAAAGCGCAGAGAGAAAGTATATGCCTAATTTAAAAACGCAAATCACATAGGGATTTTATTGGTCCATGATTCAAAATATGCGTGGAATCAATCTGAAAACTTTAAACCTTTGTAGATTGCATTAACTACTTCTAATTGGTGGGAAAGGAGATGTTAGCGTTAATCTTGATTGAGAAATTAGAAGTCCTGCCTAATTTGCTATGTTTATGAACCTGTGATTTGCGAAGAAAGGACGCCGAACGAGAGCTGCGAACGACGCCGGCGGTGATGTGTTGACGGCTGCGCACGAGGACACCGGTGAGGATGTTTGGGCGGCTGGGAACGAGACGCGGCTAGGAAGGATTTGGTAACGAGATAAAGGAGATGCGATTGAGCATAAGGTTGAACATTAAAAAGCCCAAAAACCCTTACTTGCACTAACTATCATACAAGTAAAATAAGGGTAATATAGTATTTTTGGCCTAATTTTGATTAGAATGGGAATTTTAGGAGAAGGTTTAATGGATTCAATCTGTGAAGATTTTGAGTAGAAAATGAGCATTTTTTTTGTGTGAAAGGATAAAATTTTCTTAAATTTTATAACCAAGGAATGTAATTAACTCGAAAAGAATAAAGGAACAAATAATGATGTTCATAACCTCTTCTGTTCAATCTTTGCCTATTTATTGAATATCATTATCAACAGAACGCAGTGGTAGCATGATGTTTGATCTACCGCTTATTACTTAACTCCAAACTTAAACCAATAAAGAAAAATTAGTCAGTGTGATCAAGGTTGGTTTTAATTTTGAATGACCTTTGTTTGCTCCTTTAAATTATCTATTGACCAATTAAAACTTTCATACATAGTTATTCTACCTTACACTAGATATAATTTTTTTTATGAAGTTGATTATCTAATACATCCACTTATTTAATGACTACTTTGAATTTGAAAGGAAGTTCCAGCTTCCTTCATCTCGTTTAAGTCACGGTTTGGTGCTGCAATAGCTTTAAACATTCAAGGTGGTGTCAATCCCACTCACTGGACTACTGAACAAGCTCCAGAGCCTCATGATGTTTATTGGCCTTTCTTCTCTGTCACATTCATTAATAGATGGATCAGCAAGCTTGTGGCTTTTGTAGCCTGCAATGCTCTTACAATTCTATTCTTAATCCCAGTTGCTCTAGTACAAGGTCTTACCCATCTTGATCAGTTGGAAATTATGTTCCCTTCTCTGAGGAGCATACTCAGAATGTAAGCTGCAAATATTGCCTGTTGAATTTTACCTTCCTCCACTTAAGCATGCTAGACAGTTAGATCATTACATTAAGATAAGTGTGTTTTCATTGCATGACAAATGTATTTGATATGTCATCGATCGGATAATTCATTACATAATGTTGAGGCTTTTGGTCCTTTCTGCTTCTGTTATTATAAATTTAAATTCAGCATTAGCTAGTGACAGGCCTGTGCATCTGTTAGGATCCAATTGCAAGATATGAGGCTTGAGTCTCACGTTAGAAGTATGAGATTCTGGTGTGGGGTTTATAAGGCCTTGGGCTCTCCAACTACATTGGCTAGCTTTTGTGGTATGGTTCTCCCAAGGTTCTTATCAACATCTTCCATGCTCCAAGAGGTTGATGCATGATGAGTCATGAGATGTTAGAAATGAAAACCATTCTTGGTTTCTCACTTAATAGTGTAAATGCATGTTGTAGTATGGTTCTCCCAGCCAAGGTTATTATCAGCATCTAGAGATATCAAGTGCATTTCTCATGAAAGGATTTTAGCATTGACACTCTTTGCATGGATTTTCAACTAAGTAGAGTTTCCAAATATTTGTTTGCAGGGCAGTTGTGAGCCAAGTTATAACAGGATACCTTCCCATTCAGATTCTTCAGGTGTTTCTGACCTTTGTACCTCCTATTATGATTATGCTTTCATCTTTGCAAGGATACATATCATGGAGTCAAATACAGAAAAGTGCATGTTCTAAAGTATTACGGTTTACCATATGGAACCTTTTCTTTGCAAATGTATTATCAGGATCAGCTCTCTATCGATTGACTATCTTTCTAGAACCCAAAGAGTTTCCCAGAGTACTAGCTGAAGCTGTTCCAGCACAGGTGGGAATATTGACTTGTTTTGTAGGTTACTGAAATTGTCCAATATTTTCAAATCATGATTACTTGATGTTGTGATATTTCAAGGCTTATAAGCTAGTGTCTTGTCAACATTGTCATTTGTATACAATTATACATGTATGGCCTATTAATATAATAAGCACCGAGAGTGAGATACTTTTTCATGTGTGCTGGATAAATGTATCTTCCCGATGCTTTGAAAATCACCCTATGATTTTTTTCTAAATTTTTGGTAATGAAATGAATTGTTTAGGAGAGCAAGAAACCAAAACAAAAATGATAAGTTGATAACAATAAGAAGAATGCCTGCTCAAACACAAAGGAGCTCTCCTATCTGACAGCATTAAAATTATGAGCTGAGACCCAGAAAGAAGTTAAGAAAACTGTTATATCTTGAAAAGATGCATAATTTTTTTTTCAATATATGCCCTTTCAATCTGTATATATTTATTTATGTAAACTATATTAAATATGAAGGTTTCAGTAAGAATAAGGAGAAATTTTTTTTTGGCATTCCACACTTTTTCAGTCCTCTAGTGTATATTGTTAGGGTAGAAAGTCTTCTTATTCAAAGGCATCTCCTTTTCTCCTTCACTTGTTATGGATAATAATTATTTATTGCTTTGTGTCTCTTTATCTCTATTTGTTTTAGTGGTACATAAAACAATTCTTTATTTGCTGCTACTTTGCATTATACGTATTTACTTGAAGGAAACATCATCTATGATCTATTATTTAGTGCACAAGATATTATCACTTGAATTGGAGTTGGAGGATAGGCAATTCATATTTTATACTTCATATTTGGTGCAGGCATCATTCTTCATAGCATATGTTGTGGCATTCGGATGGACTACTATAGCATCAGAACTGTTTCAATTGATTCCACTTTTCTACAATTATATTAATAGATGTTTTTGTGGAGTTAGTGATAATGATTTTGAGGCACCATCACTTCCTTACCACAGCGAAATTCCAAGGATTCTTTTCTTTGGTCTTCTTGGTGTTACATACTTCATCCTTGCTCCTCTAATACTACCATTTCTCTTAGTCTACTTTTGTTTGGGATACATCATTTACCGCAACCAGGTTTGCAAATTATTTTGGTTTTTCCTTTCAGTAATATACATTTTCTTCTTTCTTTGTTGTATATATGTAATTATTATAACATGGCAAGCAGATTACCCTTCATTAAAAGTTCCCACTCTGAACATCTATATGATAATTCTAACTTAGAGATGCAAATAATCTAATCAAATGATCATAAACAAGAGTTTGTCGCACATATGGACTTACTCTATTGCAAGAGGTTATCAAATTAAATGACTTGTTATCTGTATAACAAATTGTAAGATTTATGATCAATAAATAAATAATATACATGGCAAATAAAGTCATATAAAAGCAAAAGAATCATGATCAATAACTAAAAAAACATAAATTTACAAGGATTTTAACATAGACATACGTTTCAAACCATCAAAGAATAAAAATAGATTGAATAATCAAAATAGAGTGCATAGTACTGAATCTTAGGTTCTTTTTTTATTTAACCTTTTAGGCTTATCACACATTTTTTAGTTTCTTTAATAAGAAATGGTAAAACAAAGTAAAGACTGCAAAAAAAAAAATTGAATTGTGTGATTTGTATTGGTGAAATAGAATCCCATAGATTTGTTTGTGTATAGTAAGATTCAAAGTCAATTAAGATTCATTACATGATACAAATCATTGGCTAATCATGTCGTAAGATTCAAAGTCAATTAAGATTCATTACATGATACATATCATTATGTTGGAAAATTAAAGGGGGCCCACCACTTTTGCACAAAACATGGAAAGGCAGCTTGGAGGTGTAGGAACCACTTTTGCACAAAACAAGTGGGAACATTTGCACAAAACAAGGAGGTTTTTGCGGGAAGCATTGAACAATTTTTTAATGCCATACAGTACCCAAATTTTTGCTATAAAATGGCTCATTTGGAGCAAGCTGAAATGCAATCCATCAACGAGCATCCTCAACAAAGCCAACAAGAAAAATAGAAATTAGTTTAGCTTCTGGGTGTATTTGGGTTGTGGGTTGTGAGTGAGTTTGAGAGTGTTTTTTCGTAAACACTAGTATACTTCCCCTCCTAGTAATAAATATATGCAGTAGTCTGGAGACGTAGGTATTATTGACTGAACTCCGTTATCAATTTGGTGTGTCCAATTATTTTATTTTTACCTTTCACAGATTTGACTTCATGGGAACATTCGGCGTATCTTTCCCAACACATTATTGGTTGATCACCTACTCTTCAACATTTAATTCTTTAATGGAACAAAATGGTTTCCTTGAAATAAGACTATTCTGGGAGAAAATGATTGTATGGGTGCTATGTCTGTGTTATCAACCAAGCGTTTTGCCCTCAGTCTCCTAATCACTGCATAAAGGCTGAAGAGAATTTGTGGTCATGCTTAGTTTCATCAATGAATTTAAATAATTTTCTTTTGGTTTTGGTTCTCTCTGATATGATTCTAGAGGTGAAAAATAGGGACAGTTCTTGGCTATATAGAGATGAAACTTGGTAAAAGGCTTCATTGTATCTTTGAATATTTGTTTATTGTTTGTTTCTCTTTTGATTACTATGATTCTTATGATATCTTAAATGTCTTTTTGTGGCAGCTCTTAAATGTGTATGTGCCAAAATACCAGACTGGAGGAGAGTTTTGGCCCACAGTGCACACCTCCACAATTTTTTCATTGGTGCTGATGCAAATTATAGTAATTGGGATATTTGGGCTGAAGAAGCTTCCACTAGGATCCGCATTGACTCTGCCTCTTCCTATCCTCACGCTTCTATTCAATGAGTATTGCCAGAAACGGTTCTTTCCTATATTCAAGGCTTATCCTGCCGAAGTATGTTGGTTGACAGTTCTTGCTAAATTATCTGATTCTTTTGTTGATTATGCTGCTATATGTTTTTCATCATCCCTTGTCTAGTTGTGGAAGTTGTGATTATTATTACCAAAACACTTTTTGCCTGCCATCTCAAACATTTAGGGGTTGTTTGGTCTGAAAAAAATGTTCTCTATTTTCACTTTTAACTAAAAATGATTCTTGTTTCTATTTTGTTTTTTGTTTCAGAAGTTCATATATGAAAAAGTGGAAACAGGATAAAGATTGAAAATCAGGTCACTATTTCACAATTAAAAGTGAAAATAAAAAATGCAGACCCTCAACTTTTCAATTGTTATATTTCCATGGCTCTTGTTGAAATGTAATCCCTCTCATCAGTCTTAATTACAACTTAGTTGTTCACTTGTGTTTTCTGGCCGTGCTAGATGGATAATAGGAAATTAGGAATTTATTGACCACAAAATGACTTACATAAAGGGATGTCAAAATAGGTTTAGTCTCTCGGGTTCACCCACCAAGCCCACCAAATTTGGCACGATTGGCAAAACAACTGCAACCCACCACCCACTACAACTTGGCATGCCTAACCCACCAACCAGCACGGGCTAGAGACAAGTCGGGGCAAGCTGAACTTTTCTTATTTTTTAAGTGGGTTAGGCGTGACGCGGCAGGCCATAATTCCTAACCCGCTTCCTCTTGTTGGGCCAGCCCTACTTGCATAACATGATATACTCAATTGTTTTGAAATTGTTAAGAGGTGTAGTTGTTTATTAGCCTGATGTGGAATTTGTTTAAATTTTTCAGCAAGAAATATGCTTATAATGTCTCATTGTAGTTCTTATGATGTTTATGTTGTTGCTGGATTCGCTTCACCAAATATGTCTAGACAATTTATGAGTAACTGTATGCAGTATAACTCTGATTGAAATGCATGATGCTAGTATACTTTTGACATTCCCTTCTGCTTTGAAGTGGCATATATTGTTTTTTTCAACTGTAAGTTATTTCCTTTTGGTTTTTCCCATTTTGCATTCTCATGAAATTAAGCATCCTGCAGTGTTTGATCAAGAAGGACAGAGAAGACCAAAATAACCCTAGCATGTCTGAGTTTTATGATAAGTTGGCAAACGCATATAATGATCCAGCTTTGATGCCAATCAAATATTCAGGACTTTTTGGTAGCCGCAGGTTGCCTCTACTTGATAGCTCAGAAGTTTAAGTTGATAATTAGCTTCCTATGGCCTCCTTTGTAGCTAACAATGTAGGGTTTAGCAAATGGTTTGTGATGCTTGTATGAGGCAATGTAACTAACAATGAGTAAACTTTTGGTACTCTTGTTGTACTAACTCTCTTTCAGTTAACATCATTCATATAGTAGCTTTGCATTTATTTTTAATTAAAAAAATTAAATTAGGAAAAACATAATCATTCAAAGGTTAAGTGATGTTATTTTAAGGGAATGAGTATGGGAAAAAGAACTTGATACCAAGTTCTTGACATCTTGTCATTAAGTTTTCCTATCAAATATTGACATATAGATATTCATTTGAATTTCTGCAACACAAGATATTGTATGAAAGTTATTTATTATTAGAAAGAAAACTCATGTGTCATTACTTACATGAAGAATTTGATGACAAGAAATAAGAACTTAAGTCTTGTCCAAGACTTGCTACTCGAGGACTGAAAAAACGTACAACTTTTAACTTCCTTTCTCTTTATATCTGCTGCTCCTTTATGATGCGCATGTTGTTTCTTGAACATTTTTTCAGAATTGAGAATTACATATTAGAATAATTCGAGTCCTGAATTATTGTTGCTAAATGTGTCACCTGCATTAAGTCGCTAATTCCATCATTGAGCATCACATTTAATAATGTTGTTTCAATGTTGCCTCTCCTTTAGCAACCAATTTTTCTGTTGCTAACGAGCCACCATATTTCAGTTGCTAAAGCGGTTACTAAAAAGGTTCATTTATGCAGCATATTATTAACGATGGAATATTCCGTCGCTAACATTTGCCACTGATTTTCAGTCTTCAATTCAGTCGCTTTTGTATTTCTAGATTTGTTTTATATTTTATATTAAAGTTCGAGTCAAACATATATATTCATATATCTTGGCTAAACATTTTTCTATATTGTTATTTATGTATGATTCATTAATTTATTTCTTATACGTTTTTTGACTTAACATGACAATAATGTCTTAATTTGTATGAAGTATTATAAATAAATGGTATTCAAAATATAAAGAAAGGATTGAGAAAGAAAGAGAGGAGAATTTGGAGCAATGAGAGAAGGGAAAATGAAGTTGCTAAGTAGTTTTTATTGAGTGGCATGAGCTCTATTTATAGAGCTTATGGACATCCACTTTAATAATAAAATATTTATAACACTCCCCCTTGGATGTCTATATTTTAGAATGTGCCTCGTTAAAACCTTACTAGGAAAAACTCAGTGGGATAAAAACCTAGTGAAGGAAAAAGAGTACAACATTCTTTACAAAGAAAAATAATAAAATTAAATGTACAAGTATTTAATTCTCCCCCTCATCAGAACATTTATGTAAGCGTCGAAGACCAATCTTCTGTACTAGTTGCTCGAAGACTTTGGTTGGTAGAGATTTTGTAAAGATATCTGCTAGATTCTCACATGACTGTACTTTCTGGACATTTATTTCACCATTCTTTATAAGATCATGAGTAAAGAAAAATTTTGGTGAAATGTGCTTTGTCCTATCTCCTTTAATATAACCTTCATTTAATTGGGAGATACAAGCTGCATTATCTTCACATAAGATTGTTGGTGGTAGTTTTCCAGCATGCAAGCCACATGTTTCTTGAATATGTTGAATCATAGATCTCAACCAAACACATTCTCGACTTGCTTCATGCAATGCTAAAATTTCAGCATGATTAGATGATGTTGCTGTGATTGTTTGTTTTACGGATCTCCATGAAATTGCTGTACCACCACATATGAACAAGTACCCTGTTTGTGATCGACCATTATGAGGATCAGACAAATACCCCGCATCTGCATAACCAATTAGGTTTGCCTTAGATACATATGGAAAAAATAAACCCATGTCCATTGTACCTCTAAGGTAGCGGAATATGTGTTTAATCCCATTCCAATGCCTTTTTGTGGGTAAAGAACTATGTCTTGCTAACAAATTGACAGCAAATGATATATCAGGTCGTGTATGACTAGCAAGATACATTAGTGCACCAATTGCACTAAGATATGGTACTTCAGGACCAAGTAGTTCTTCATTTTTGTCTTGAGGTCGAAACGGATCTTTGCTCACTTCTAGTGACCTTACAACCATTGGACTGCTCAATGGGTGTGATTTGTCCATATAAAACCGTTTTAACACCTTTTCTGTATAAGTCTTTTGGTGCATCAGAATTCCTTCCTTTAAATATTCTAATTGTAATCCGAGACAAAACTTTGTTTTTCCCAAGTCTTTCATCTCGAATTCCTTTTTTAAGCAATTTACGGCCTTTGAGAGCTCTTCGGGAGTTCCGATGATATTTAAATCATCTACATAAATAGCAATTATAACGAACTCTTTTCCGAGTCTTTTCATAAAAACACATGGACAAATTGGGTCATTTTTGTACCCTTCTTTCAACAAATATTCACTGAGACAATTGTACCACATTCGTCCAGATTGCTTTAATCCATAAAGAGATTTATTCAATTTGATTGAATAATTTTCTCTTGGATTTGTTTTATATGCTTCAGGCAAATAAAATCCTTCAGGGAGTTTCATATATATGTCATTTTCAAGTGAGCCATATAAATATGCTGCAACAACATCCATAAGGCGTAAGTCAAGCCTTTCACGGATTGCCAAACTTATCAAGTATCGAAAAGTAGTGGCATCCATCACTGGTGAATATGTTTCTTCGAAATCAATTCCAGGTCTTTGTGAGAATCCTTGTGCAACAAGTCTTGCTTTGTATCGTACAATTTCACCATTTTCATTTCTTTTTCTCATAAAGACCCATTTGTACCCAACTGGTTTTACACCTTTGGGTGTTTGGACTACAGGCCCAAAAACTTTACGTTTTGCAAGTGAGTTTAACTCTTCTTGCATTGCATCTTTCCACTTTGGCCAATCATTTCTTTGTGCACATTCTTTAACAGATTTTGGCTTATGATTTTTGTCATCATTTATAATATTAAGAGCTACTTTGAATGCAAAAATTTCATCAACATCGACTTCAGGTCGATTCCATTGTATACCATCCATGACATAATTTATCGAGATCTCTTTGTTTGTATCAATTTCAGGAACCTTAGTTTCTTCTAGATTTGAAACTTTGATTATGTCAGGAGACTCTACTGGAGTCTTTATATCCTCGATTCGACCATCCTCTTTATTTATTTTTCTTTTCCGAGGATTTTTATCTTTAGAACCAATAGGTCTGCCACGTTTTACTTTGGCTTCAGACTCATTTGCAATTTTAGATTGTCCTTTAGGGATATCAATCTTTATTGGAGTATTAACAGCTGGTATATGTGACTTAGTCACTCTTTTTGGATCAGTAAATGCATTAGGCAATTGGTTTGCTAAATTTTGCAAACTAATTATTTTCTGAACTTCTAGTTCAGATTGCTTTGTTCGAGGATCAAGATGTGATAGAGACATCTCATTCCAGCTAATCCTGTTATCCAACTGTTTATTTTCTCCCCCTAATGGTGGGAAAATAGATTCATCAAAATGACAATCAGCAAAACGAGCTGTAAATAAATCACCTGTTAAAGGTTCAAGATATTTTATTATGGATGGACTTTCATATCCAACATATATTCCCAACCTTCTTTGAGGTCCCATCTTAGTTCGTTGTGGAGGAGAGATAGGAACATATACCGCACTTCCAAAGATTCTTAGATGAGAAATATTTGGTTCTTTACCATGAACCAATTGTAAAGGGGAATATTCATGATTACTTGTAGGCCTGATGCGAATAAGTGCTGCCGCATGCAAGATTGCATGTCCCCAAGTTAAAATTGGGAGTTTTGATCTCATTAACAATGGTCTTGCTATCAATTTCAAACGTTTAATCAATGATTCAGCAAGTCCATTTTGTGTATGAACATGTGCTACAGGATGTTCAACATCAATTCCAATGGACATACAATAATCATTAAATGATTGAGATGTAAATTCACCAGCGTTATCAAGGCGTATTTTCTTAATTGGATAATCAGGAAAATGAGCTCTTAAACGAATTAATTGAGCTAGTAATCTCGCAAACGCCTGGTTGCGAGTTGATAATAAGCAAACATGTGACCATCTAGTTGATGCATCAATTAAAACCATAAAATATCTAAATGGTCCACATGAAGGGTGTATTGGTCCACAAATATCACCTTGTATACGCTCTAAAAATATAAGTGGTTCATTCCTAATTTTCATTGGTGATGGTCGAATGATTAATTTTCCTTGAGAACAAGCAGCACATGAGAAATTCTTAGTTTGCATAATTTGTCTGCTGGACAAATAATGACCATTTGAATTCTCAACTATTTTTTGCATCATAATTGATCCAGGATGGCCTAATCGTTCATGCCAGATAACAAAGTCATTCTTATTTGTAAACTTCTGGTTTACTATGGCATTTGTTTCAATTGTACTAATATATGTGTAGTACAAACCGGAGGAAAATGAAGGCAATTTTTCCAATATACATTTCTTACCAGAAATTAACTTTGTAATGTATAGATATTCATCATTTCCTTCATTTGTGGTCTCAATATGATATCCATTTCTGCGGATATCCTTAAAACTCAACAAATTTCTTTGAGACTTCTTAGAATATAATGCACTTTCAATGTGCAATTTTGTTCCTCCAGGTAACAAAATACTGGCTCTGCCGGAGCCTTCAATTATATTTATACTACCAGATATTGTATTAATATTTGCTTCTTGTTTTACTATTTGGTAAAAATATTTCTCATTCTTGAGAATGGTATGAGTTGTTGCACTGTCTGCGAGACATATATCTTCATCATTCACATGAGCATTCATTCTTCATTAAATAAATAAAAATAAATCATGAGTAAAATATAATTAACAAAAATAAATATTTAACATAAATTCATAACAAAACAAATTTCATGAAATATAAAATAATTTATTTAGGGGCACTCCCCTTTCCAACCGAGTAGTCAATATCTTCTTCAGGAAGAGTAAGGAAATCATTAACATCAAAGTAAGTATAAGCATCATCTATACTAGTCAAATTTGTTTCTATTCCCTTTATTTTTTTAAGGGATTTTTTTTTGGTATAATCAGTCACATGCTTTGGTGTGTGATAAACCCGAGACCAGTGGCTTTAACAAATATTTTTAGTTTGTTCGCTACTTTGAATATCTTTTCCCTTTTCCATACGATCTTTATTTTCCATACAAATGGTGATTTTTTATCATTTCCACCACGACCACAACCATGACTATAATGATCATGTGTTGCTACATTCACTTCTGGGAATGTAGCAGTTCTAGTTGGACGGGACTCATAATTCATTATTTTTCAGCCACAAGGAGACAAGTATAAATAAAATTTCACATAAGGAACCCGGTAATAAAAAAAAAATTTTTTTTGTAAAATATCATTCAAATATTAGTGGCCTAGTGGTAGAGTAATAACTTATCATGTTATAAGTCTTATCTAGGGTTTGAATCCTTGTTAATGCTATATTATTTATTAACTCCTTTATTTATATAAAATATATTGATTATTTATAAATACTAATTATGAGTCTAGAAATTAATCTCATGAAATTATCTTGAACTACTACTAATATTCAATATTTAATGTGTAATTATATATATTCAATATAGGTTAAATTAATTAAATCCAATTAGTGTAATCTATGTCCAATTATTAAAAGTACACCATAAATTCATGTGAAGTGGTGCAGTAGGTGAAGTGCTAAGATAATAGCAATTGAATCAGCAAGGAGCATCAATTATGCTAAAATAATATATGTGTAGATAATATTTAATACATGTTAAAGTCAAGTCACGCAGAGCTAGTAAATTGGCAATAACAATCAGCCTATTATCAGCATATTTATAATATAAAGCAGGTAACAATGGAAAAAAAAAATCAATGATCAAAGAGAGCAATATTTAACTTAATCCACGCAGAACACTACTAAAAAAACCCTAAACAGCTACCTCTAATTAGCGACCACCAACTACCGTCGCTAAGTAGCGACCGTTTTAGCGACCGTTTTAAATAAACAGCGACCAAAAAGGTTTTAGCGACGCATTTAGCGACCAAAAGAGGAATCGGTCGCTAAAAAATACAAACACCGTCGCTACTACGGTCGCTATATTCTCAGATCCTCCTTTTTTGTTTTCCCTCCATGTTATTTTGTTGGCGCCAAACATTAGCGACGGTTAAACGGCGTCGCTATGTTTTGTACTAGTGACGGTTCCACCAGTCGTCGCTATTGTTTTGACCTTATTTTAATTTAAGAAAGGGTAGTAGCGACGGTAGGAAGAACCCGTCGCTAATATTCAGGAGACTAGTGACGGAGTTGTCCTACCGTTGCTAATATTCAGGAGAGTAGTGACGGATTTTGTGTTCGGTCGCTATTATTTTCGTCTTCCCTCCAGTTTTAAGAAGGGAAGTTAGTGACGGTGGGGAGCCCCGTTGCTAATTCAGGAGATTAGTGACGGGATTCGTTTTCCGTCGCTATGGTTTCGTCTTCCCTCCATGTTTTTACTTTTAAGAAGGGAAGGTAGTGACGGTAGGGTTACCCCGTCGCTACTTTTTAGGACATTAGTGACGGATTTCTCTTGTCGTCGCTAAGGATTTTAATTGTAGTGACGTTATTAGCGACGGGTGCGAGCCGTCGCTAAGTTTTTAATGTATCTTCGAGCAAACCCTTTCCCTCTCATTTGCCCTACCGCTCCCTTGCCCCTCTCAGCCGTCTCCCCCTCCGTCAATCCCCGTCCATCCCTCTTTTTTCCCTCTCTGCGCCTCACGAACCACCAAACCACCACGACCTGTCTGACGAAGCTCCAAACCTCCGTCTCCCCCTCACAAACGACGGTGACCCTCTCCGTTGGAAGTTGTGGCCGTTCGAGGCTCCGTCCCTCCCTCTGTCAGCCTCCCTCCAGCCGTCGACCTCCCTCCCTTCCTCCCTTCTTCCTCCAGCCGTCGACCTCCCTCCCTGTGTGCCGTCCCTGGCTTGGAGCTGTGTCCCCCTCTGTCTCTGTTCGGAAGTCCCCTAAGTCTGCCATCAGGTGTAGCAAACAGGTAACAAACTTGTAAAGCTTGTGTTCATTATCCTTTGTGTTTTTAGAGAGAAATGTGTGCCATACATTACATGTGTTTCTTTGTCTAATAATGCAACCAGTTTGTGCCTTTCATGTGTTTCTTTGTTCAGTATTGCAACCTCTGGTCTTGTACTTGTTGTTTTGTTTGATGAAATATCTTTTGTTATTTGGAGAATGAAGCAAAAAATGATTTTAACTTAACCCAAATCACTTTCCTTATTGCTACATTCTATGATAATTTACCTACCGCTTCCATAAAGGATTAATTTCAGATTCCATGAGATTAGAATATAAAGATTAAAATAAACTTAACAACATTGTTAAAATCAAACAGAAAATGATAAGGCATACAATGATTGCTAAAAAAAATACACATAATACCATCTTCTTAAGTTTATTCATTGCTGAAAAATGCTTTAAGCATGTCAAAATAGCAGAGTCAAGGGGTTTGTCAGGAGTAACTTTATCATCAACAATCCAAGGGTGACCTGATTATGCAAGATTCAATTGTCATTCGATCTTCCAAGAAGCTGACACTATAATAATAAAACGCCAACATACACCAGTGGCACATGAAAATCCAGTAACAACTAGTACTCAAGGAACTCATATAAAACTTCATGGGCAGAAACTCTTTGCTTAGGGTCCCTATCCAACATTTGTTTTACCAATTCTTTAGCACTTTCTGAGATATTAGGCCATGGTTCAAAAACAAAATCAAGCTCTTTTGTGTAAAATCTGCCTGAAAATTCCTGATTCAGATTCTAAAAGTAATAGAAAAAGTTAATGTAATTCAGGTACAGAGTAGATGACTAAATAATAATACAACAGAGAAAAAGTTAAATGCATATTAGGATCATTACCAGCCCAGAAAGGTGGGACACCACTTAGCTTTATAAAAATTGAAGAAGCTTTCACAGTTTTTAGTTTTAGTAATTGGTTTAGCATTCTTCGAACCCTTCTAAGGCTTTTTCTTCAAAACCTTCTGAGTCAAGCATTTTCCTGGGTACCATTGAATTTTAGTCCTATTGAAAAAGAACATAGCAAGTAAACCTTGATCAAGACCAAACCAGACCCTTTTGACAACATTATAAACTATGCAAACAGATAACATAATAACATCATTCAAAAAGAACAGCTTACCTAATTGCTTTCTCCAAAATAGGTTCATCCTCATCAATCATATGATATGTTTTTGTCAATACAGAATTTGAAAAGTATGGATTGGTATTGGTATCAAAGAAGAACTCAAGCTTAAATCCTTTGGGGTTTTCTATCATGCTCCACTTGATATCTTTAAGGAACTTGAGAGCACCTTCATCACGCTCTAAAATCTACAATATAAAGTGGTCAAAAGATCACTAAACGAACCAACTAAAAAGTAACTTCAACCCAAAACTCAACAGAAGGGGTATTTGGTATTTGTATACAATGGCTAATACAAAGCTTGGTATTTGGCTTCAAGAGCTGGTCTCTCCTTAAAAAAGCACTAGGTCGGTGAGATTGTCTTCATTGAGAGCTGTAGGGAGTAAACGATTTAAAACAGAGAAGAGAGATGGAGAAGAAGAAAACAAGAAGATGAAGAAGAAGAAGAAGAGTGACAAACCAGAGGTGAGATCTGCCGTGCTGAATTTATTATCGTTGTTGTTAGACATTAAGATAAGAGGCAAAGCGAGAAGTAAAGTAGTAAAACCTAGAAAATGAAGAGAAGAGAAGAGAAGAGAAAAGGTTCGATGATACACTCAACATGCAAAACTCACCTCTTGTCTCTCCTTTTAAACCAAAACCCTTTCATTATTAGTATTTGAAAGAGTAGCAGAAGAGGGAATGGTTTCGAGGAAGAAGAAGACGATGGCTTCGAGGGAGAACAGAGAGACGAGAGAGATGGTTGCTGAAGTACCTCGTAGAGCTTTGAGAGTCGCTGAGGCGGAGGTAGGAAGGCGGAGGCGGTCATGAATATGTCATTTAAGGCCCAGAATCGCGATTCTAGTGCGATTCATGCACATTTGGTGTTCTAGGGGCGACTCGGATCGTTTTCCTCCTCCAAAATCGTAGAATCGGGATTTTTCCGATTAAAATCAGGATTTTAACTACCTTGCCTATAGCCCTCTGGGTTCTAATCCAATCTGCTGCAAATTACTTTCCTTGCCCCTTGAATCTGACAACTAAGGCTAAAGGGTAACCTAAAATTAATCATAAATTCCACATAAAACATTAGTTCACTAGATTTAATGTAGGTATATATATCCCTCCTTTTAAAATTAACTCTTTTAAAATACATGTACAAAAATTAACTCTTTTAAAATACAAAAGCTTGTATGAATTGCCTCTAACTCCTTGTTTCCTCAATTGTTTCTCTACACTCTTTGGTCTCCACCAGAATTTAGTGACTAGTTTAATAGCAATGCAACGTGACGTGTGTAGGTAATATGTTAGTCATACCCGCTGGTAGAAGCGTTTATTTATTTTTTAACGTTTTTAGTATGTTATATATTGTTTGGATGCATGCCTAATATTAATTTGATACAATTTTTAGCATGAGGTAAACTCGTAAACTCTTACGAGTTTACGAGTCGAGTTAGCGAGTCGAGTCTACCTAGCCAAAACGAGTCTTGGTAGACTCTCGAGTCTGACAACCTTGCTAAAGTTCATTGAAAATGTATGATTAGCAAAGGCCAATAAAACTTTTTCTTTTGATGACTCAATTTCCATTCTAACTAGAGTTTGTCATGCAGACCAAGACACCTTACGTGTGGTTCATGTTCGACCCTCATCAGCTTTGTCTTCATCGCTATCTCTCATTCCCAGGTAATCCCCTAACGCTAACTTATCCGGCTATGTCTGTTGTATGTGTTGAAGTGTATGTATGTTGATTGTTGTTTGTTAGTGGAGAGCTGAGCTCATTAGGCAGTGATTTTGTGTGCTGATAACATGATTTTTTATGCATGTGTAATGTTGTTTGTTAGTGGAGAGCAGAGCTCATTAGGCATTGGTTTTGTGTGCTGATAACATGATTTACGATGCATGTGTAATGTTGTTTGTTAGTGGAGAGCAGAGCTCATTAGCGGTTGATTTTATATATTAATAACATGATTTTGTGTTCATAACTGTGAATATCATATACAATGCGTATGATATGTTTATTTATCTATACTGGGTAGTTTTCTATATGTAACAGGCCATTTGTAAATTTGGGAAATGTCTAGTTTACAGGGGAGACTCTGCCAAAATTTCGGCAGGCTCCCTTTCTTAGGGAACTTAAAAAATGAAACACAACGTTAATAATGTAGGGTTTAGTCGTGTGTGTACCCATTAGATTCCCGTTCAAGTTTCAAAACAACCGGTCGATGTACCGTGTTGTGTTGGAGCTTGAATTGTCCCGGTTGGACAGTTTGTATGAATTTGTAACCTGTAGGGCGTAACCCATCAATGTTGTATGTGGTCTATCTTGAGAAGTTGAATGAATGTTCATTTGAAATTTCGGTTATGGTGTTTCGTATTGTCCCCAGGGTGCATGTCTGCGTGTGGTGTTTCATACCGTACGTATCTCTGTGTACTCGGGGACCAATGCGAAATGCTGCCGAAATTTCAAATGAACATTCATTCAACTCAAGATAGACGACATACAATTATGGGATGGGTTACGGATGGTTGCATATTCATCCTGAATGGGATAGGGCCCCACCAATTTGCAACATCAAAGAGATAGAGTGATTCGCAACCGATAGTTAAATAACAATTTAAACGTGTAACGTAATAGAAATCGTGCTTGTTAGATATTATAAATGGAGGTACCGGCAAATCGGCGATGGATGTACAACCGACTAGATCGCAATCGGCGAGTGACTGAGGAGTTTATGACGGGGCTGTTGGAGTTCATTCCGTTCGCTACGGCAAACACGCCTGGATTTGAAGTGACTGAGAAGATCCGTTGTCCGTGCTCAAGGTGTAAATGCATGAGTTTTGAATACGCGGATGATGTCATGTGCCACCTAACTGAGAAAGGGTTCATGGAAACATACCACTGCTGGTACAACCATGGTGAGCAGTTACCGCGTAGACCATCAGACGTAACCGTGCAACAGTCTTACTACGAGGTTGGAGGAAACAGGGATACGTACAACAACATAGAACAAATGGTGATGGATCATGTTGGACCCTCCACCGGACGTGTGTTGGAACATAATGACCAAGCAGGTCATGGGGACTCTGACAATGTAGAGGAGGATCCTAATCCGGAGGTGAAGAGATTTTATGATTTGTTGGCGGCGGCTCAGACTCCATTGTGGGACGGGTGCAACAGTCACACTGAGTTATCCGCCTCCCTAGCTGCTTTAAGCCTAAACGCAGATTATAATCTTTCTGGAGGTTGTTTTGATAGGATGGTCAGTCTGATGGGTTCCACCATGCCTAGTAATCACAGAATGCCAGCAAACCTGTACCGTGCTAAGAAACAAGTGGCAAACTTGGGGTTGGGTTGTGTGAAGATAGAGTGTTATGTTGGTGGATGTATGCTGTTCAGAAATGAGTTTGCAGACGAAAGTGTCACAAAATGTGTGCATTGTAATGAGGAACGCTACAAGATCGTTAAAAGGAGAGGGAAGGTAACACGGACGGCCAGGAAGAAAATGTGGTACTTCCCTATAACACCGCGTCTTCAACGCCTGTATGCCTCATTGTCCACGGCAAAACACATGCGTTGGCATGCTCTGAACCGAACACAAGAGGGGTTTCTTTGCCATCCTTCCGACGGGAAAGCATGGAAGTGTTTGGATGAGCTATATCCGGACTTTTCTGGCGAGCCACGCAATGTAAGACTTGGCTTATGTACTGATGGGTTTAACCCGTTCGGTCAATACGGAAGAGCTTACTCTTGTTGGCCAGTCATCCTGACCCCATACAATCTGCCTCCTGATATGTGTATGAAGAGGGAGGTCATGTTTCTATCTGTACTGGTTCCAGGACCCAAAAATCCAAAGGCGAACATAGACGTGTTTTTGCAACCGTTGGTTGAAGAGTTATCACAGTTATGGGATGTCGGGGTAATGACATACGATGCGTCTTTGAAGAACAACTTTATGATGCGTGCTGTTTTGATGTGGACTATTAACGACTTCCCGGCCTATGGTATGCTTTCTGGATGGTCCACGTCTGGGAAGCTTGCTTGCCCTGTATGCATGGAACATACCGGGGGGGAATTCACTCCCTGTTAGTGGCAAGACAAGTTTCTTTGACTGTCATAGAAAGTTTCTACCGTTGGATCACCCGTTTAGGAGGAACAAAACCGCTTTTAAGAAAAACAAGGTTGTCAATGAACCTCCACCCCGTAGGTTATCTGGTGCACGGGTTTGGCAGAGGGTCGAAGAGTATCCTTACATCTGGGACAAGAGTGTTAAGGAGTTTGCAGGTTACGGTAAGGAACACCACTGGGTGAAGCAGAGTGTGTTGTGGGATTTGCCATATTGGAAAGACTTGTTGTTAAGACACAACATTGATGTGATGCACACTGAACGTAATGTTTTCATGAATATTTTTGACACTGTTATGGACATCAAAGGGAGAACAAAGGACAACGAGAAGAGTCGTCTAGACCTTCCGATTTGGTGTTCCAGAAAGGAGTTGGAGTTGAGGGATGCGGGACGTGGAAGAATGTTTAAACCCCATGCAAAATATGCTTTAACTAGACCACAACAGATTGCTGTATGTATTTGGATGAATGGGTTGACCCTGCCTGACGGATTCGCTTCTAACTTGAGTAGATGTGTCGACGTGAAGGAGGGCAGGGTGTTTGGCATGAAAAGTCATGATTGCCATGTGTTTATGCAACAACTACTCCCGTACGCGTTTCATGCCTTACCGAAGCCTATTTGGAAACCGTTAGTGGAGTTGAGTCACTTCTTTAAGGAGTTGACGGCTACTTCGTTGAGTGTGGAGAAACTTGTGAAGATGGAAGAAACTATCCCGGTATTGATTTGTAAGTTGGAGCAGATTTTCCCACCAAGTTTTTTTGACTCCATGGAGCATTTGCCTATCCATCTACCGTACGAGGCCTTGGTTGGTGGCCCAGTGCAGTATCGTTGGATGTATCCATTCGAAAGGTGAATGCTTGGTGAACTCTTTAATTTACTCGCTAATGTCATGCTTATAATAGTATTTTCTAACTTAACACCACCTTGTTAATGATGTTGAAGATTCTTACGCTCTTTAAAAGATAAAGTGTCGAACAAAGCCTGCGTTGAAGCTTCAATTTGTGAGGCATACTTAGTCGAAGAAATGACAACCTTTGCTTCTTTCTATTTTCCAACGGAGATAGAAACTAGAATGAGTAGAATTCCCCGCAATCTTGGTGTAGCCAGCCGCACAGGGTTTGATGAACAAACGTCGATTTTCAACTATCCTGGTCACCCGGGGGGCAGGCTCACAAAATGTTACATTGATGAGAAAGATCGAAAGGCGGCTCACTTGTACATTCTTCTCAATTGCCCAGAAGTGGAACCCTTTATTGAGTAAGTCATAGAAGTTATATTATACATTCTTAACGTAGCTTTTATATTAAACTTATTTGTTTCTTTCAATAGCTTATACACAGATATGCTAAAACTTGAGCAAAATGATTTAACTGATGACCAAATTCATAGTGAGGTGTCATCCAAGTTCGTTGGTTGGTTCGCGCAACATGTAAGACCCGTATACCAAGTGTTTTTAAGCCTATTTGCTTCTAACTCCCGTCAATATGGTAACAATGACCTACTTCTTATGTTGTACATAGATACAAGACCCTAACAACCATATTGAAGATTCTTTACTCCAAGCCCTTTCTTGGGGGCCGGTGAAGACTGTTAAAAAATGGCCTATTTACTACGTAAATGG
This sequence comes from Clitoria ternatea, assembly GCA_037962975.1. Taxonomy (NCBI): domain Eukaryota; kingdom Viridiplantae; phylum Streptophyta; class Magnoliopsida; order Fabales; family Fabaceae; genus Clitoria; species Clitoria ternatea. The sequence continues at coordinate 271,001,189 of CM075672.1, forward strand.
CTACAAGTTTAATATTCTTCAATGGAGTGAAGGGATGCGCACCCATAACTACGGGGTTTGTGTTAAAGGCACCGCCGGTCAGTTGGAAGAAGACTTTTATGGAGTGCTGACGGAGATTGTTGAAGTTTCATTCTCTGGACGACTAAGAAGAGATATTGTTCTATTCAAATGTGATTGGTTCGACAACACAATCGGTGTTGGAACAAAGGTTGACAACAACTACGGCTTAGTTGAGGTCAAGAAGAATGATAGATATAAAGGGTTTGATCCCTTCATTTTTGCCCAACAAGCTGAGCAGGTTTATTACACCGACTTCCCGGGAGGACATCGGGACTGGTATGCAGTAATCAAGGCCAAGGCCCGAAGTCAGATCACTGACAATGTCTCCGAGGAGGTCGATGACGCTTATCAGCTTGCACCACACGAGCTCAACGATGCCAATTTGTTGTTCAACATTGATCCAGTCATAATGGATGAGACACTCGCCACTACGGGGGGTGAACACATTGACAAAGACCTTGTCTCTCGATCAAAACGGTCTAGGGCTGATTTGGGTACTGATGAACTTGTTCAAACAGATAACCACAGTGACACTGAAACTGAGGGGGAATTTGAAACTGAAACAGACACAGAGTATGTAGTTGTTAAACATATATACATAGGTTTATATATATCCTGAGACTAACCTTTCTTTTCATGATTTTATCCACAGATGACGGGACGTCGACTGCCCTTCAGTAGGGGTGGTGGGTCCAGGACCCCGGCTTCTCGTCTGGGGATGCAAACCCCAGGGCAGCAGACCACTCCATCACCACCACAGCGGACCACTCCATCCCCATTACAGCAGACCACTCCATCACCACCACCACAGCAGACCACTCCATCACCACTCCAGCAAACCACTCCATCACCACCACCACAGCAGACAACCCCATCACCCCCACAGCTGACCACCCCAGAGCAGACTCCTGGAGTTGGTGGCTTGGAGGACCATGGCCATCAGGCGACCCCACCTTCGGCATCCCCTCTGCCCATGTTGGTACCCGTGCCGGCCGGAGACGAGTAAGTGACTAAATTTCATATACTTTTATGTTATTTGTATGATACTTTATATTAGGGTTTAGTTGAAAGACTTGTTGGTTTATTGTTGCTTACTTTAATTAGTACTTGTATAGATTGAATTGTACTGGGCACTCTTCTGTTTGTAACAGGGTAACTATTTAAACTTGGAAATGTTACATTTACAGGGGAGACTCTGCCGAAATTTTGGGTGTCTCCCTAGATTGTGTGTTGTTTTACTCCTAACATAATTGTTGTCATTACAGCTTTGTTGATAGTAGTCGCACTACCAAAGCGATTACTAAGGTTTTGAAGGCCCAGTGGGATGGTCCATATATATCTTGGACAGATGCTGGGAAGGTTGTGCAAGATAGGTGGTTTGACACCTTCTCGGTAAGTTCCTAGCTCATTTATTGTGACTTGATTTGTAAAATAGACCCGTTATTAATTTTGATTTCTCAATTCATTTTACAGCGTGATTACCAGTGGGCGGAGGGTATGATTGATGAGATTAGGAAGGTCTTTGCCACAAAGACCTCCAAAATCATCAAGAGTACCCTTTGGAAGGTGAGGGACAAGGGTGAGCGCCCTCGTTGGATCCCGGAGGACCATTGGGACGGGATGGTCCAGAAGTGGGGCGGGGTCCCATTCCAGCAGGCGAGTGCTCGGAATAGGGCCAACAGAGCCGCCGATGCTGCAGCCTCGGTTTACACTGGGGGTAGCATTTCAACCCTCGAGCACAAGAAAAGATTTGTAAGTATATTTATGTTAAACATTTCTATTATGGTTCGTCTTACATGTTTACAAATAATAATCTCAATGTTTTTTGTCCACCACAGGAGCAGAGGGAGCACCGGGAGCCTTCTTTGTTTGAGGTCATGCAAATGACCAAGAAGAACAAAGCCGGTGCATGGGTAAACCAGAAGACTACGGAGCTAGCGGTATTTACTTTTAACTGACACATGCTTTTAATTTACTTACAAATCAGCTTACTAATCCTATCGTTGTTTTTGAATTTACAGGAGGCGTATCAGGCCAGGAGGGCCGAGAAGGAGGCGGACCTGGTGGCTTCCACCCCTGAAGGGGAGGTTCCTCCCACCCTATCTTGTTCTGACGACAACGCCATCTATATGGAGGCTGTTGGCGGTGTGAACAAGAAAGGGAGGGTGTTTGGATTGGGTGGCGTCGGCACGCAGCTGGCGAAAAAGGGGAAGACCCCTTCCTCTTTGTCTTCCTCTGGTCTTCCGACTGAGGTCGTTCAGGTAATTCAAAACCTGAACGATGAGCTACAGGAGGAGCGACGTCAGAGGCAGTTGCTGTTGGAGCGGCACGAGGCGGACCGACAGAAGGCCGAGGCGGACCGACAGCGGGCCGAGGAGCAGCACGCCGAGACTCGTCGGCAACTTGCTCAGCAGCAGGAGCTACTGATGCAGTTGATGGCGAGGCTACCTCCCCCCACTTCCCAGGCGCCCCCACCACCACCCCAGGATCCCCCACCACCTTGATTGTAGTTCTTTTATTTATACACATTTGTATATTTGATTTTTAGTTATGTTATATTTTCATTCAGTATTTATTTTGTCATTCTTTATTTATTATGTCAATATTTATTGGTAATTACATTCAAATCACAAAGCCTTATTCTACCTATCATTAATAATTCAACCTATTTCATAAATTAATTTAATATATTATTTTGTTTTTAATAATAATTCATTACTTCAAAAAAATTATTTTAATTTAATTATAAAATTTTATCAGCCAATACAAAATACAAAATATTAAGATATTTTTAAAGCTAAATTAACAAAACCAGTCAATATTGAATCAATTTTAAAAAAATTTAAAAACTCTCGTTAGCGACGGCTCATGTCCGTCGCGGACTTATTAACACTAGCGACGGACGTCGTGGTCGCTACCTGGCAACCACTAGCGACGGACGTTGTGGTCGCTACCTGGCAACCACTAGCGACGGACATTGTGGTCGCTACCTTGCAACCACTAGCGACGGACGTTGTGGTCGCTACATGACAACCACTAGCGACGGACTTAGGCGTCGCTACATCGCAACCACTAGCGACGGAATGTCTTGGTCGCTGTCTCACTACCTATAGCGACGGCATACCGTGGTCGCTGTTGGCTGTTATTAGCGACGGGGCCTCGAGGTCGCTGTATGGCAACACTTAGCGACGGCTGGAGTTATGGGGGCAGAGACGAATTTAGCGACGGCCTCACGCCGTTAATAATTTAGCGACGGTGTGTATGTGGTCGCTGAGGTGTTTTCGACGAGGGTTTTAGCGACGTCCCCTTTCCCGTCTGCGATGCCGTCGCTAATGGTTTTAGCGACGGGAATTCCATTGATTAGCGACCAATTACGTCCGTCGCTAACAGTTGTTTTTTTAGTGGTGGAAGTAAAGGGCAATCATCAACATTATTGAAAGGTAAAGCAATCATTAATATAAAATGAGAATTTAATATTAAATAATTAAGAATATAAGAATATACACATATCTCTTTTATATCTATAATTGTCTTGTTGTCAATAGAAATAATAATAATAATAAAAATTCTGCGTGAAGGCATAGGCACAGGAGCAATAGCATGATAGGTAGTGAATTGGTAAAATTATTAAAGTCAAGTCACAACAAAGCAATATTTTAAAATCCTGTGAAGTTACTAGAGGTAGCAATTAAAATAATATAATAGCCTTTGAATTATCAAGCTTGTATTAGAGTACTATTATTAGTGCTTTTGGTAATGAAGGCATAATTGATAATTATATAATCGGCATGAACAGCAAATTGCTCTCTCGTGAGGGTACAACAATATGAATTCAATTGCTCAATTAATTATTAGCTAAATGAATTCGTAAATATAAATATGAATTCAATTGCAGGTTATAACAATTATGACCAGCAAAGTGAATTGCAAACATAATACTAAATAATTTAGAACATCAATTTAACATTAACAATAATTCTCGTGAAGCAATAATATAACATTAGCAATTAACAATTCACGTGAAGCAAAATAATATAGCATAAATTTAATATTTAATAAAATGCATATGAAGCTAAATATATAATAATAATTTTTTTTAATTGATATAGTTCTTCAGGAACTATAATAAACATTTCTAAGAATTCTTCAAGAATTCTAAATTATTTGAGTATTAACTTTATATATCATGTAAGGATTTTTTATGAATAAGTTCTTCAAGAACCTATTTTTCATGATATAGATATAATCTTATACATTCTTCTAGGATGTTTAGAATATAAGTTCTCCAGGAACTTTTATAATATATACATAAATAACATAAGGTATATAAATTAAAATTATTAAGAATAAAAAAAATGTATTACCTCTCTAGAGTTGAGTAGATATCAGTTGGTCAGAACCTCGTGCTGATAACGTATTATAAATAAATGGTATTCAAAATATAAAGAAAGGATTGAGAAAGAAAGAGAGGAGAATTTGGAGCAATGAGAGAAGGGAAAATGAAGTTGCTAAGTAGTTTTTATTGAGTGGCATGAGCTCTATTTATAGAGCTTATGGACATCCACTTTAATAATAAAATATTTATAACATGAAGACATTTGTTTTAATAATATCATGATATCTAAAAAGAGAGAGATGAAGGGTAAGCGCCAAATGTGCCGAATGAAAGTAATCTTCACTTTTATTCATTTTAACGTGTTTGCTTTATTATCCATCTTATTATGAATAATTATGGATGTCCCCCCTAAAGTTTTGATATTTATAAATGTCCCCCTCTCACCTCCTATAAATACTCCCTTCACTCATTAATACAAAATAACTTCTTCTCTTCAATTTCATTACTCTCTCTTTACTCTCCTTTCTTCATCTTCAAATCTATTTTCTTCTCTAATTTTCTCTAAATTCATAACATGTTATCAGCACGAGGTTCTGACCAATTGAGATCTAAGGTAACATAGAATTTTAATTTCTTTTCATAATTTTATTTCAATTTATATTATATATATAAATATTATAATAAGTTCCCGAAGAACTTATATTTCATACGTCCCAGTAGGATGTATAAAAATATTAATAAGTTCCTGAAGAACTTATATTTCGAACATCCCTATGAGATTTAAAAGAATTCCCGAAGAATTCTTAAAAATATTTACCGATAGTTCCTGAAGAACTATAACCATCTAAGAATTTTTATATTAAAATAGAATTAATATTAATTTTATTAATATCATTTGTTCATGATTATATTATATCTTGCTTCTATTTTATATGCTATCCATATTTCTAGTTCACATGTTCCAATTTACAATTTGCTTTTAATTTTTAGTGTAGCTTCACGGGTTATAAGTGTTCCAATTTGCAATAATTTGCTTCCAATTGCAATTTGCTGTAGCTTCACGTGTTCCAATTGCTATCTTGTATTTAGTTAATATATATTTTAATGTATTGCTTGATTGATTCATGAGTCATAAAAAAAGGCCTTAACAAGAGGTAGCCAAGACTTGAACCATGAACCTTAACCTTGAAAGAAAAGTAGCTTACCACTAGGACACTTGATACAATTTATGCATTTATGCAAACTAAACTATTTTGACACTAAGTTACCTAGCAACATTTTTTTTTTTAATAATCATAATTATAATTTTTTTTAACTTGTTTAATTAATTAATTTATAATATTTTTTTTACTCTTATAATAAAATAAAATGCAATGATTGAATAATTATAATCATTATTGATTTATTACCATCACCATTAGATATTTATAATTAATAAATTTATTTATTTAAAATGATATCTAATATATTGTTTCAACTTCTTATATAGAAATAAATATGTCAAATATTACCAACCTTGAGTTCGTGGCTCTTGACATATCTGGAAAAAACTATCTATCATGGACATTGGATGCTGAAATCCATTTAGATGCAAAAGGTCTCGGAGACACCATTAAAAATGAAAATCAGGCATCTAGTCAAAATAAAGCTAAAGCCATGATTTTCTTACGTCACCATATCCATGAAGGGTTAAAAAATGAATATTTAACAGTTAAAGACCCTCTCGTTCTGTGGAATAATCTAAAAGAGAGATACGATCATCAAAAGGATATAATTCTTCCAAAAGCCCGTTATGAATGGATGCATTTGCGCTTTCAAGATTTTAAAACTGTAAATGAATATAATTCTGCGCTATTTAGAATTACTTCAAAATTGGAGTTATGTGGAGAAAAGATCACTGAAAGTGATATGTTAGAGAAAACATTCTCCACTTTTCATGCATCCAGTATGCTCCTGCAGCAGCAATATCGCCAAAAGGGCTTTACAAAATATTCTGAATTAATTACTTGTCTCCTTGTGGCTGAGCAAAATAATGAATTGCTTATGCAAAATCATGAATCTCGTCCACCTGGAACTGCTCCATTCCCAGAAGTGAATGTAGCAACACACGATCATAATACTAATGGTCGTGGTCGTGACCGTAGCCGAGGTCGTGGACGAGGTAATGCTCGGGGACATGGTATTGGTCGTGGATATGGTTATGGCCGTGGTCATGGTCGAAATGATAAGAGATCATCATTCACATGGAAAAATAAAGAACATGTGAAAAAAGGGACAGATGCTCAAAATAATGAACAAACTAAAAATATCTGTTATCGTTGTGGTAGCAAGGGACACTGGTCTCGAGTTTGTCGCACACCAAAGCATCTCGTAGATCTATACCAAAAATCCCTTAAAAATAAAGGGAAAATAATAGAGACAAATTTTACTGGTATAGATGATGATTTCTCTGATTTTAGTGTTGATGATTTTCTTACTCTTCCTGAAGAAGACATTGACCACTCGGTTGGAGAAGGGAGTGCCCCTAAATAAATTATTTTAATGTTTCATGTAATTTGTTTTGTTGTAAATTCTGTCTTTATTAATAAAATTTTGTTAAATATTATTGTTAATTATATTTTTACTTATGATTTATTTTTATTTATTCAATGAAGAATGAATGCTCACGTGAATAATGAAGATATATGTCTCGCAGACAGTGCAACAACTCATACAATTCTCAAGAATGAGAAATTTTTCTACCATATAGAAAAACAAGAAGCCAATGTTAATACTATATCTGGTAGTATAAATATAATTGAAGGCTCCGGCAGAGCCAGTATTTTGTTACCTGGAGGAACAAAATTGCACATTGAAAGTGCATTATATTCTAAGAAGTCTCAAAGAAATTTGTTGAGTTTTAAGGATATCCGCAGAAATGGATATCATATTGAGACCACAAATGAAGGAAAAGATGAATATCTTTACATCACAAACTTAATTTCTGATAAGAAATGTATATTGGAAAAATTACCTTCATTTTCCTCCGGTTTGTACTATACTTATATTAGTACAGTTGAAACAAATGTCATTGTAAACCAGAAGTTTACAAATAAGAATGACTTTGTTATCTGGCATGAAAGATTAGGCCATCCTGGATCAATTATGATGAGAAAAATAGTTGAGAATTCAAATGGTCATTGTTTGTCCAGCAGACAAATTATGCAAACTAAGAATTTCTCATGTGCTGCTTGTTCTCAAGGAAAATTGATCATTCGGCCATCACCAATGAAAATTGGGAATGAATCACTCATATTTTTAGAGCGTATACAAGGTGATATTTGTGGACCAATACACCCTTCATGTGGACCATTTAGATATTTTATGGTTTTAATTGATGCATCAACTAGATGGTCACATGTTTGCTTATTATCAACTCGCAACCAGGCATTTGCGAGATTACTAGCTCAATTAATTCGTTTAAGAGCTCATTTTCCTGATTATCCAATTAAGAAAATACGCCTTGATAACGCTGGTGAATTTACATCTCAATCATTTAATGATTATTGTATGTCCATTGGAATTGATGTTGAACATCCTGTAGCACATGTTCATACACAAAATGGACTTGCTGAATCATTGATTAAACGTTTGAAATTGATAGCAAGACCATTGTTAATGAGATCAAAACTCCCAATTTCAACTTGGGGACATGCAATCTTGCATGCGGCCGCACTTATTCGCATCAGGCCTACAAGTAATCATGAATATTCCCCTTTACAATTGGTTCATGGTAAAGAACCAAATATTTCCCATCTAAGAACTTTTGGAAGTGCGGTATATGTTCCTATTTCTCCTCCACAACGCACTAAGATGGGACCTCAAAGAAGGTTGGGAATATATGTTGGATATGAAAGTCCATCCATAATAAAATATCTTGAACCTTTAACAGGTGATTTATTTACAGCTCGTTTTGCTGATTGTCATTTTGATGAATCTGTTTTCCCACAATTAGGGGGAGAAAATAAACAGTTGGATAAAAGGATTAGCTGGAATGAAATATCTCTCTCACATCTTGATCCTCGAACAAAGCAATCTGAACTAGAAGTTCAGAAAATAATTAGTTTGCAAAATTTAGCAAACCAATTACCTAATGCATTTGCTGATCCAAAAAGAGTGACTAAGTCATACATACCAGCTGTTAATACTCCAATCAAGATTGATATCCCTGAAGGACAATCTAAATTTGCAAATGAGTCTGAAGCTAAAATAAAACGTGGCAGACCTGTTGGTTCTAAAGATAAAAATCCTCGAAAAAGAAAAGTAAATAAAGAGGATGGTCGAATTGAAGATATAAAGACTCCAGTAGAGTCTCCTGACATAATCAAAGTTTCAAATCTAGAAGAAACTAAGGTACCTGAAATTGATACAAACAAAGAGATCTCGATAAATTATGTCAAGGATGGTATACAATGGAATCGACCTGAAGTCGATGTTGATAAAATTTTTGCATTCAAAGTAGCTCTTGATATTATAAATGATGATAAAAATCATGAGCCAAAATCTGTTAAAGAATGTGCACAGAGAAATGATTGGCCAAAGTGGAAAGATGCAATGCAAGAAGAGTTAAACTCACTTGCAAAACGTAAAGTTTTTGGGCCTGTAGTCCAAACACCCAAAGGTGTAAAACCAGTTGGGTACAAATGGGTCTTTACGAGAAAAAGAAATGAAAACGGTGAAATTGTGCGATACAAATCAAGACTTGTTGCACAAGGATTCTCACAAAGACCTGGTATTGATTTTGAAGAAACATATTCACCAGTGATGGATGCAACAACTTTTCGATACTTAATAAGTTTGGCGATTCGTGAAAAACTTGATTTACGCCTCATGGATGTTGTTGCAGCATATTTATATGGCTCACTTGAAAATGACATATATATGAAACTCCCTGAAGGATTTAATTTGCCTGAAGCATACAAGACAAATCCTCGAGAAAATTATTCAATTAAATTGAATAAATCTCTTTACGGTTTGAAACAATCTGGACGTATGTGGTATAATTGCCTCAGTGAATATCTGTTGAAAGAAGGATATAAAAATGACCCGATTTATCCATGTGTTTTTACAAAAAGATTGGGAAAAGAGTTTGTTATAATTGCAATTTATGTGGATGATTTAAACATCATCGGGACTCCTGAAGAGCTCTCAAAGGCTGTAAATTGCTTAAAAAAGGAATTCGAGATGAAAGACTTGGGAAAAACAAAGTTTTGTCTTGGATTACAATTAGAATATTTAAAGGAAGGAATTCTAATGCACCAAAAGACTTATACAGAAAAGGTGCTAAAGCGGTTTTATATGGACAAATCACACCCATTGAGCAGTCTAATGGTTGTAAGGTCACTTGAAGTGAGCAAAGATCCTTTTCGACCTCAAGACAAAAATGAAGAACTACTTGGTCCTGAAGTACCATATCTTAGTGCAATTGGTGCACTAATGTATCTTGCTAGTCATACAAGACCAGATATATCATTTTCAATTAATCTGTTAGCAAGACATAGTTCTTTACCCACGAAAAGACATTGGAATGGGATTAAACACATATTCCGCTACCTTAGAGGTACAATGGACATGGGTTTATTTTTTCCATATGTATCTAAGGCAAACCTAATTGGTTATGCAGATGCGGGGTATTTGTCTGATCCTCATAATGGTCGATCACAAACAGGTTATTTGTTTACATGTGGTGGTACAGCAATTTCATGGAGATCCATAAAACAAACAATCACAGCAACATCATCTAATCATGCTGAAATCTTAGCATTACATGAAGCAAGTCGAGAATGTGTTTGGTTGAGGTTTATGATTCAACATATTCAAGAAACTTGTGGCTTGCATGCTGGAAAACTACCACCAACAATTTTATATGAAGATAATGCAGCTTGTATTTCTCAGTTAAAGGAGGGCTATATTAAAGGAGATAGGACAAAACATATTTCACCAAAATTTTTCTTTACTCATGATCTTATAAAGAATGGTGAAATAAATGTCGAGCAAGTCCGATCATGCGAGAATCTAGCAGATATCTTTACAAAATCATTACCAACCAAAGTCTTCGAGCAACTAGTACAGAAGATTGGTCTTCGATGCTTACATAAGTGTTCTGATGAGGGGGAGAATTAAATATTTGTAATTTAATTATTTTTACGGATATACTTTGTAAAGAATGTTGTACTCTTTTTCCTTCACTAGGTTTTTATCCCACTGGGTTTTTCCTAGTAAGGTTTTAACGAGGCACATTCTAAATATGGACATCCAAGGGGGAGTATTATGAATAATTATGGATGTCCCCCCTAAAGTTTTGATATTTATAAATGTCCCCCTCTCACCTCCTATAAATACTCCCTTCACTCATTAATACAAAATAACTTCTCTTCAATTTCATTACTCTCTCTTTACTCTCCTTTCTTCATCTTCAAATCTATTTTCTTCTCTAATTTTCTCTAAATTCATAACACATCTTTCATATTTGTTGCCGATAGCTATTAAGACAAATAAAGTTAATCTAAATAGAGGTAATAAAAATAAAATAAAATGAATCCAAATAGGACAAACTTTGTCTAAATCTACGGCTGAGCAAATACCTGGTTTCATGCTATATTTTTTAACTCAATTAAGTATTTCATCCTATAATTTTTCAAGTTTTGGATTTATGTTAACATTTATCCGGTTTTGGTCCCACATTTTTTTTTATGAAAATAGTTCTTGGCATTAGGGTTTTGGTCCCTAAATTATTGACACTTACTGTTTCCATTAATAATAATAATAATTTAAAGACTAAAATCAAACAATTTTTTTACATAGGGGTTAAATCTAGAAAACCTAAAAATATATTGGGACTAAACACTTGATTAAACAAATTTTTTAAGCATCTTTAACTTTATATAATTTTTAATTTCTATTTCATTATCAATAAATAATTTTTATTGATTAAATCATTCTTTAAACTATTTTTAATTCATACTTTTAATTTTTTGTCACTAAATCCTCATGTGTGAATCAACAGGTGGTTCAAGGCGTAGATATCTGATTCTCGTTAATCAAGCTCTCATGTGTTTGAGTTTTGCGAATGGAAAAAATTCTAGTTTAGAGAATTAACTTCACCGTAATATAAATGTTTTCGAGTCAAATACAATTATTTTTAAATAAAAAAACTTTTGGTAGGTAAATACGAAATCCAGCTTCTGTTTATTATAGCCTATAACCATCTATGATATTGCACAAGAGGAAATTGATTCTTAAGTTGATCCAGAAATGTCACTATCTCTGCTGTTTGGATGATGAGTTTCTCATATAAAGGTTGCACAATAAAAACATCAGACGATAACATAATTATTGATGAACCAAAGCTTGATGACACAACATTGCAAAACACATTTGGATCAATTTTTGTTTTATGTCCCATGTGGGGGCATTGGAGCAATCGTTGTTCATGATCATTATCACCTAAGGGCATAAAACATAAATTGAAATTAATTAGAAGTAAATTTTTAATTTGTTGGTATAATAAAATTAAATGATATCTCAGACAATGTACAAAATCTATTGTCCTAATCAGATTATAATTCGTCTCTTGTGTAATTTTATTTCTATAATTTGGTTATCAAACTGCATTTAATTGGCTGAGAATGACATCGACCTCATTTTTGGGTTGAAAGAGCATTATTTTGATTCCTTACACACTTGCATGAGTCTAATCTACTTCTCCCAACTATGAATAACAACTTAAGTGAATATTTGTTTATCGGTTTGATAAATAATTATGTTAATCCCTTTTATGGAAGGAAAATATCGAGGAATTTACTTTTCATAAGAATCCACGATTATAACAAGTCATGAGACAAATGCTACCATTCCAACAAGGCTCACCTTCCAATATAAGCATAGCATTGAGAAAAAAGATACCACATCCTAAGTATAATGCTCTTTAGTGTAGTACTAAAAGAATCCCAATTTGAGAATCCACAAAAAAAAATGAACGAATGGAAATAATTCAATTGACTCTAAGGTAGAATACAAAAGCCAGCTGCAACTTGCTATGGTTTCTAGTTCCTTCTATAGCCCATAGATTTTGGCCACTTAGGATTTTATTTTTTTTATTTTTGTTCTCTTTTCTGATAAATGATGTGGATCCCTGTGTCTCAAATTAATCTCCATGATGCCTAAGACAAAATGGCAAGGAATTGCAGATCATGGACAGCATGAAAATTGTAACCTGAAAAATATATTAGATCACATAATATTTTGTCTGTCATAAAGGTTGAAAGCAGTGACTATGACCAATTCAAGCTTGAACTACTATGTTATAGAATATGATTAAACTCTTTCATATGATCATAGGAACAGAAATCTAAATACCCTTTACAGGTCCAACAAGCTCCACCAATTACAAAGTATGAGAAGCTGCCAAATGTTTAGTATAAAGTCTAAATTACAAAGAAACAAACAAATGGAGCCAGTAGCAGTGAGTGTGCGACCTCTTCAGCTCTAAAAATACTCAACTATTTTAAAAGATCATTTCTTGACAGGGTCTAACTCAATTGATTGAACAGTGTATAACATTTGGCTTGTCTAATGTGGGTAACAAGTTTTATAAGGTCAAGAAAAAAAAAAGACGGTTAAATTTGGGCATAAAAAATAATGATCAAGCTCGGTTAAAGTCCATAAAACTTAAATTTTTAAAGAATTTCATTGGCTTAGCCTGCATCAGGTTTTATCAAGTACTAACTTAAAGTCTAAAAATAATTTAGGGTTATAATTTCTATGACCTAACCCGTCCATTATATGGACCAAATCCATTTTGGTACTTCTGTTTCTAAGACTGTCTTTGATTCCTACGGGAATGGAAAAAAAAAAAAAAAAAAGAGGCTCACCCACTACTGCTCCTTCATATAAAAGCTCAAATCAGCAAAAGGAAAGCCACAACAACCAAGCTTCAGTGCCTTCAAATAAACACTAGTAAGCCTAAGTAGGTAACGAAAGAGGAAAATGGCAAGGAAGAGAAAGGTTTCTGAAGCAGTTGAAGAGAGGAATCCAAGTGAGGAAACCATGGTATGGAATGAGGTGATGAAGGAAGCTGCTGCACTAGGAAGTACCAGAAGATCCAGAAAGAGGTTTGTTGGGGTGAGACAAAGGCCATCAGGAAGATGGGTAGCTGAGATAAAGGATACCATTCAGAAGATAAGGGTGTGGTTAGGCACTTTTGATACAGCTGAGGAAGCAGCCAGAGCCTATGATGAGGCTGCTTGCTTGCTTAGAGGTGCCAACACAAGAACAAACTTCTGGCCTTCTTCTCAACCTTCCTCAACTCCTGCTCTTCCCTCAAAGATTACCAATCTTCTCCTTCAAAGGCTTAAAGCAAGGAAAAACAACCCTTGCTCTCTTTCTTCCTCTTCTTCTTATTCCTCCTCTAGTTCTCATTTCATCAACCACCAACAAAAGCAACTACAGGCAGATGAATATGCTACTGAGTCAACCCTTTTCTCAATGGACCAATTCACTGATTTTCTTAATGACCCTGAAGATTATAGCACAAGCAACAATCACTTTAGTAATGATAGTGTACAAATTGATCATATCACAAGTAGTTTTGAATCATGTTTAACTGAAAATCATGAGTGCAGGGACAAGGAAATGGATATGGAATGTAACTTTTTAAGCAATGTGACACAAACATCAAGTGCTGACAGAGAGGAAGATTGTGTAGAAGGCACTGATTTGAGTGCCTTTGATTTCCAGTTCCTGGACAATGTTGTTCCATCATCCAGTAACTATTATTCTCCTTTTGAGATTGTTGAAGAGATTGAGGAGCCATTGGAGGCAATGAACTATGGTGATGAGCCTTCAATGCTAAGAGCTGTCATGAAGAGGATGAAATATGAGAGGAAGTTTTCAGCTTCCCTTTATGCATTCAATGGAATACCTGAGTGCTTGAAGTTGAAACTTGAATCAGGAAATAAAAATGGAAGAGGGATTTCTAATCAACTAACCAACCTCGAGATGGCTCCCGCAATGGATAGGAAAGAGAAAGAGACACCACAAACATCAACTGGCAAGGATTGCTCTTCTCCATCTTTTTCATCCAGTAGTGATGGAGAATTGTCACTACGGAATTCACTTGATCTTCCTAGTATTTGCTTTGTTAACTAGCTGCCATTCAATTATTTGCATTCATCTATTTAACTTTGATTATGCTAAGTTGTTAAATACATGTCTCAAATTTGGTTAACGTGGTACTTCATTTATCTTGAGTAATTCAAATTGAATTTTGTTTCTTCACAATACCAATTCAATTTGGTTTTTACTTCTTTAGAATACAAATTCAATTTGAATTCTTCTTCTTCAAAATACAAATTCAATTTGAATTCTACTTCTTCACAATACAAATTCAATTTGAATTCTACTTCTTCAAATACAAATTCAAATTGAATTTTACTTCTTCACAAAACCAATTCAATTTGGTTTTGTCTTCTGTTTAAGGAAATATTATTATATTCCTTAGAATTGCATATAAAAGGATTCAAGGTACCACATTTGCAATCATGGTCAAGTTCTCTCCTAGTGTAATCAAGAGAGAGTTTTAGTAACGAGTATATATTTTAGTTTCATCTAAGAGAGTACTCTAGTCAGAAAATTTGAGAGATAATTTTATTTTTGTCCCTGCGACTTATAGGGCTATTGTCTCTTTGTTCTCTTTTCTTTTTGAGAACTTCTTGTACTCTCCTTCTTATGTAGTGAAACTATTTTGCTCGTGATCATCTGTGTTTTTTTCCTCCAGTTTTGGAGGTTTTCCACGAAAATATTGTGTGTTTATTTTCTTTCCCTTTACTTGCTTCTCTTTATCTCTAATTGATTTGATCCAGTGCTTCCGCAACACGCTGATTTTCTTAACAAGTAGTATCAGAGCTGCTTGTTCGATTGGAGGTTCAATATGTCTACCGTCACTAAATTTGACATTGAGAAGTTTGATGGCAAGATTAGTTTTTCTATTTGGCGTGTCCAAATAAAAGCTGTTCTCACTCAAAATGGATTAAAAAAAACTTTAGATGGCAAATCAAAAAGGCCGTCTACTATGACCGATGAGCAATGAGACGAGTTGGATGAAAAGGCACTTTCAGCAATCCAACTTTGCTTGTCCAAGGAGGTTCTTCGTGAAGTAGCCAACGAAACCACTACTGCGGCTTTTTGGTTGAAGTTGGAGACCCTATACATGACCAAAAGCCTCGCAAATAAGCTTCGTCTCAAAGAACAGTTATATACCATTCGTGTGGTTGAAGGTACTTCTATTCAATCTCATCTTAATGAGTTTAATTCTATTATTATGGATCTCGAAAATATTGATGTAAAAATTGATGATGAAGATAAAGTTGTTCTGTTGGTTGTGTCTCTACCTTCTACCTATAAACACTTTAAAGAAATTATGTTGTATGGTAACAACGATACCTTATCCTTTGAAGATGTTAAATCTAATTTATTGTCCAAAGAAAAGTTTGATCTTGAAATTCATTCTGAGGACAAGGGTGAGTGTTTAAGTGTCAGGGGTAGAACTCAAGAAAAAAGAAGTACCAGTAATAAGAATAGCAGATCCAGATCCAGATCCAGAGGGCGTAAATCCAACAAAACTTGTCGCTATTGCAAGAAATATGGGCATGATATCTCTGATTGCTTTATCTTGAAAAAGAAACAAGAAAAGCATGAAAAAGATAAACAACCAGCTGAAGCTGCTAATGTTGAGAATGATTCTGAACTGGTCTGAACCGGGGTCAAGGATCCGGTGTGGGACCAGCCACAAGAATGCATGTGTTTTAGGGTTTGCACACCGGCGCAATGAGTATCCGATATGGAAATTCGGCCTCTCAGTGGGAGAAATCGGTCTTGTTGTCCTGGAGATCCTTCACACCAGCGTTTCGCGTTGAAAGGGGGCGAAAGGTGGTGCCACCTGTGAAGATTCTCCGACACTCAAGTTAGAAGAGTGTAAGAACTCCGTGAATACTCAAGCGATACAATAGTAAAAAGTGAGTTAGAGCAACGTCACCTTGCATGTGTTTTAGATCAGGCTATTTATAGTTGAACGTAGGAAATGAATCGTTGGATGCAAGTGGGCCCTTGGGCTCTGATAACGTGTGAAGTGTGTCAATCAAAGTGGCTCAACACTCAGAATGTGTCAGGAGGGTAGGTCAATTATCAGAGTACGATCCTATGGGGAGGATGGAGGATAATCATCTTTCCGCATAATCTGCTGACACATGTACTTGCTCTCTGAGGCCATTGATATGACATATTCAGCTACATGGAGTATCTTCGCTGATAAGTTATTAGAAATTCTTATCTTGCTGTGACTGAGAGACTAACGGCTATATAGACGTTCAGGGATAACAAGTGAAGTATCCGTGGTAAAGAGAGCGAATAGAACGTCTGATTGGATAAGAGCGGATATCCGGTGTGGTGCTGCCCGAACTGTGACACCGTTTCTTACTCATGAAGTCATTCTGACGTTATAACTTTAGAGACCGGTATCCAGACCGGATCATTTGTCCCCTAGCTTGTATGAGGGACTGTTAAGTTGTTCATATGAGCTATACAGCCTTTGAGAAGTTTGGATGCCGGCGGAACGTTCTGGAAATTCTCTGGAAATTCTGGAGCATCCGTTCTAACAACTGAGTGACCGCTCCTCTCATACTATATTCAACGGATTCAGACAGCGTATAGTAGTGAGGGAAATCCCAAGAGTCTTTGGGAATCAAAACCCTTGGTATTCGAAGAGTGGTTGAAATGCATTAAATGCGTCTGGAATGATTAGACATTAAATGCGCCCTTCACGTACGAGCCATCATTACCCAAGAGTATAACCGTCGATTGGGCTTATTGGGCTTACTGGGCCTGGATTCAAACTGAAAGGGGGCCCATTTTGCAAAAACGTTTGCTGAAACGTTACCATTTTCGCGCTCGATCGTGGCGAAATGACGGAGTCGTTTGAATCCGAAGGGTTGCGTTTTGAAGCAAATGTTGTGGCTTTCAATAGAGCACTGTGCCTCGTCGTTACCTATAAAAGGGACTCTTAACAAGTTTTGGAATTCACCTTTGTCCTCAAGCTTAGTGAACCTCTGCTCAAATTTCTTGGAGATTTCTTTGCTGCCTTCAAACTTCTCAAAGATCCTCTTCCTTTTAGGTAACCTCCCTTTCCTTCATCTCCCTACAATTTTTGTCCATTCTACTTCCACCATGCGCCCTGGAGCAGGCAACGTTGGTACCTCAAACAGGGGGAATTTTAGCTCTCGCGCCTCCCTTAGCCACCGTGGTGGGAGGATTCCAATGAATCCTCCTGTGGCTGGGCTTCGTCTCCCAGAGAGAGTTGAAGCTTCTTCCTCACGAGCGTCTACTGCTCAACGCCGCTCTGAGGTTCCCCTTGACTCGAGGGCTACCAGCCGCTCTGATGAAGGGTCAAGTAATGAAGATTATCTCTCTGACGATGTTGCTTTTTACCACAGCACGCACGCGTTCCATCGTGCATCCAAAACCATGGAGATTCTGGGGTCTGGAAAAACATTGGTTCTTCGTACCACTGAAGGGTGTGTCAATGTTGTGGCACACCGGCTTAACTGGGAAAAGCTCAACAGGGAAAGACCGTACTGCTGGGTGGAAGAGGAATTCCTAAAGATCCCCTCGCATCACGCGAGTGAAGAGGAACGCACGGTCTCTCTCCGCTGCAAGATCTACTCAGACAAGAAGTTCAAAGCACGCTATGTTATGCTGGCACCACGTCCCTCTGAGAGGGTCTGCCACATCGTCCCTGATGAGAGGTCGGTTTATATGTACGACTTCGTGTTTCTGAAGCTGGGGGTGCGCTTCCCCATGACGGAATTCCAGATGGCCGTCCTGCGCTTCCTAGACTGTGCTCCTACCCAACTTCATCCCAACGGTTGGGGTCTAGTGCGGGCTCTCGAAATTCTAGGAGAGCATTTCAACTTCACAGCCACTGTGGCCAAACTGTTCCATTATTACCAAGTAGTCCGCCGTGCTAACAAGAAGGGCGGCCTTGGGTTCATAACACTTCGTTGTGACTCAAGGGTTATAAACTTCAAATCCTACACGGAATCCGCGAAGGTGGATGGGCGCTCCTTTAAACATTTCTACACGCGGGTCCGTATTCAGCCCAATAAGCCGGTCTTCTGGCGTAACAAGGAGGGATTCCCTAAGTTCCCTCTCAGTTGGACGCACGAGCATTTTCTCCTTATGAGCCGTGCTTATTACACTGATGAGAGTGAACTCTCTTCTCATTCCGTCGAGGTTTTGAGCGCCATGCAGACGGCCTCAAAGGCTCCTCCTGGTAGAGGACGACGTCCGATCCTCCTATCTCCATAATATCCGTTCTTACTGTATTTGTGTTGTACATTTATTCCGTTCTGATTATTTTCTTCTCATGTGTTAACTCAACTTTTCTTGTTTTGCAGAACAAATTGAAAAAGCCTGCCCAGAAATGTCTTTAAGGACCATGATGGCTGATGATGATTCCTCCTCCGAGGAGAACGAGATTCAGGCGAAGAGGAACGCCACCAAAGCTCCACTCATTCCCCTGACCTCTGCAGTGGGTGAGGAGGTTCCTCTCTTTGATGAGGAAGAAACAGAGGAGCAAACAGAGGCCACTGGGACGGGCGACGAGGAGGCCGTCCCAGAGAAGAAGAAGAAAAAGAGGCACCTGGTTAAGACAGCGGATCAGGAAAAGCCCTCTTCTGGTGACCCTGCGAAGAAGCGCCAAAAGACACTTGAAGAGTCTAGGATGAAAAAGGATAAGGGGAAGAAGCCCGTTCCTGACTCTTCTGCCTCTTCTTCATAGAACACTTCTGGGTCGGACTCTGGGAACGATCCTCCTCCGGCGTTTGACCCTCCACGTGATTCCTTCCTCTCCCTATACTTATGGTTTCAGGGGGCCATGCCCCCCACTCTTCCAAAGGCTAGATACTACCTCCGCCCTTCGCTCGAGGCTGCTGAAGTTCAAGGAGCTTGTAAGGCTGGCCGTTGGCAGCTGGATGAACTGTCCGGCCTCCTTGCATCCTTGAGCGAAAAGGCAGATTACATGGAGTAGGTTGAGAAACTCGAAACCGAACTCGCTGTGAAGGAGAAATGGGCAACCAAACAAGTTGAGATTCATAGAGGTGTGGAGGCTGAATTGAAGAAGGCCAAGGAAACACTTCAGAGAAAGACAGAAGAGATGAGCCAGCTTCACTTTGCCAACAAGGCTCTAGAACGGCAGGTTGCTGAGCTTCAACAGCAGAATAAATCCATCCCCCTCCTCGAAGAAGAGCTACAATTGGAGAAGAAAAGATCGGCCAAGCTTGCTGACGATCTCAAAATTATGGAGGACAGACACAACAAGAGCCTTGGGGAGTGGGAGGCCCTTCGGAAGGAGATGCAGTCCCAGATTGAGGAGTTGAGGAAGGGAGGTACGAGCTTTGGCCCATCGGAGGAGGATTTTGCCAAACTCCAGAAGAAACTAACTGCTGCTAAGGCCAAGGCTGCCAAGGCCTTGGAAATATGCAAGCAGGTAGCTTACGAATCCTTTGGGCTAGCACTTCGTCAAGTATTCTATCGCAACCCCAACGTAAAACTGAATCTGTACGGGCTAGATCCATTTTATGAATTCCATGAGGGGAAGCTTGTCGAAGTGGAGAAAGATGGCTCGTACCAGGTCCCTCGCGATTCTCTCTACGAACTGCCTCCACTTCCGGAGGGTCAGAGCATGGAACCTGCAATGCCTACCTCTGGTCCTGAGGATAAGACACAAGAAGCTGCCCAAACTGATCCTGAGGCCGGAGCGGATAAGGCCCAAGCTGCTGGACTTGAAGGGGAGAGGACGGAGGTGCCTACTTCGGAGGATCAAGCACCCGCTTCTTAATTTTATGCTTTCATTTATGGCTGTGTTCTGGGATCAGCTCCAGCTTTTAATACTTTGGTACCTGTACACTTTCTTTTTTTAAGAAATAAAATTCGCCTTGTTCCTCTTTTATTATTTATGTCCAGTGTATGATTGCCAAATAACTTAACAATATACATAATACTTTAACCTTCTCTGTACTCTGCAGAGCCGCTCTTGTCTAGTCATACCGCTGTTGAAAGCGTTCTTATCACATCGGATTAAGATAACAAATTGTACCAAATAAGCGACAATTAAGTTAAAGTATGCCCTGTCCCCAAGCATAAGTACATTGAGAGGGGAAACTTCATTACAAGAGTTACCTTTAACTTGTTAACAGGTTTGAAAGGTTCATCTGACCTTGAAGATGTAGAGTGGATACATTAACGTTCAACCGTTCTGTAATGAATATTTCAGAGTTGTGGACAGAAATTGCCTTTAAAGTCCGGTTCGGCCTTGAAAAAAGGGTAAGTTTTACACCTTTTTCTTGAGGTTCGGTTTGATCCTACAACTCAAGTCTTCATACGGTGTTTGGTTCGATCCTACTAACCGTACTTGGAGTTCGGTGCAATCCTACAATCCAAGCCTTCGACACGGGGTTTGGATCAGGGCTAATCCTGAACCTACTGCGCCCGTTACTCGGGGTTCAGCATGGTCTTCTGGACGGACCAGCTTACTGCGCCCAAGCCTTCACATGGGGTTCGGTTTGTGGCCTTAAAAAAGGACCAGCCCTACAACCCATGTTATCTTCGAATGGGGTTCGGTTTGTGGCCTTGAAAAAGGACCAGCCCTACAACCCATGTTCTCTTCGAATGGGGTTCAGTTTGTGGCCTTGAAAAAGGACCAGCCCTACAACCCATGTTATCTTCGAATGGGGTTCAGTTTGTGGCCTTGAAAAAGGACCAGCCCTATAACCCATGTTATCTTCGAATAGGGTTCGGTTTGTGGCCTTGAAAAAGGACCAGCCCTACAACCCATGTCACCTCGAGGAGTTACATCGTCAATGCACAAGACGTGCGATTGAGATCATCCGCCCTGAGGAATTCACGTGATATGCTATAGCTACAAGTCACAACATGCAGGAAAAGTGAGAGTAATGAGGTTATTGGACTGCATTCTCATTAAGATTGAAAGTATATTACAAAGGGAGCGTAGTTGGGGTCATGCCTCGTTAAAACCTTCTTGAGAAAACCCAATGGAAAAAACTCAAGTAAGGAAAAAGAGTACATGCCGCCTTACCAACTAGCTGTAGTAAACACATAAGTTCTGAGTGTTCCATTTGTTACGGATTAGAGTCCCATCAAGTTCTTCCAACCGGTATGACCCTTTTTCAGTCATTTCAGAAACTCTGTAAGGGCCTTCCCACGTCGGTGCTAGCTTTCCTTGGTAAGTAAATTTATTTCCCACACTCGTCTTCCTCAAAACAAGATCTCCAGTATTGAAAGCTCTGTACTGGACACGTTTATTATACCAGAGAGCTGCCTTTGCCTTCACTGCCTGATCTCTAATAAAGGCCCTTTCCCTACACTCGTGGAGGACGTCTAGTTCTGACGCCAGATTGGCATTGTTATCTTCAGCTGAGAAATACTCTACACGGGCTGATCTGGTTTGTAACTCCACTGGGATCATCGCCTCGACCTCGTACGTCAACCGGTATGGGGATTCATTAGTGGAAGAGTGAGGCGTAGTGCGGTATGCCTATAAAACATGACACAGCTGATCAGTCCATCCTCCCTTCGCTTCTCCCAGGCGCTTTTTCAACCCCTTTAGCACTTCTCGATTGGCTACCTCCGCTTGGCCATTCGTCTGAGGGTGTTCGACAGATGAAAATATCTGGATTACCCCCAATCCTTCGAGCAAGTCTGTGAACTTTTTGTCTGTGAACTGGGTGCCGTTGTCAGTCACAATCCGCCCTGGCACACTGAATCGAGCTATGATATTTTCATACACGAAACGCCTTGTCCGTGCAGAAGTAATATGCACTACTGGCTTAGCCTCAATCCATTTGGTGAAGTAATCTACCCCCACAATCAAATATTTAATACCTCCTGGCGCAGTGGGGAACGGGTCCAGAATATCAAGGCCCCACTGGTAAAACGGCCAAGGCACAGCGGATGAGGAAAGCTCTTGGGCCGGTGTATGATGGAGGTTGGAAAATCTTTGACAAGCATCGTATTTCTTCACAAAATCTGCAGAGTCTTGCTTCACAGTGGGCCACCAATATCCAGCCCTGAGGATCTTTCTCATTAAGCTCCGACCCCCAGCATGGTGCCCACATTGTCCCTCATGTACTTCCTCCAACACTACTTGGACCTCATCTTCTCTCAAACAGAGAAGGTATGGGACAGAGAATCCCCTTTTGTACAGAACACCATCAACCATGGTGAAATGTGGCAGCTCCCTTTTCACTCGTCTCCTCTCCTTCTCATCAGTAGGGAGTTGTCCATCTGCCAGGTAGCGAATATAGGGGATCACCCAAGAACTCTCATAAGGATAGCTTACCATTACAGCATTTAGAGAAGGGAACAGAGGGATGCTAGGTGATGTCAAAGGGCTCTAAACCACCGTCGTTGTGCTACCGGGCTGCTTTGTACTCGCGAGCCTTGACAAAATATCTGCTCTGGTGTTTTCCTCTCTAGGCACGTGCTTGAATTCTAGAGCTTCAAATCTCCCCTTCAATTCATTCACGCAATTTAAGTATAATTGAAGTTGTGGCTCCCTAACCTGATACTCCCTCTGGATCTGTGAAATCACCAACTGTGAGTCACTGCATAACATGACTGCTGACGCTCCGATGTCAATCGCCGCACGGAGGCCGGCCAAACATGCCTCATACTCAGCTTGGTTATTGGAGGTCTTAAAATTGAATCGGAAGGAAATCTCTAAGTGCACACCATCATCACTCTCTACCACAACACCTGCCCCATAACCTTTACTATTTGACGATCCATCAACATAGATGGTCCAATGCGCTCGAGGTGTGGCTGGATCCGACCCTGTCATCTCCACTACAAAATTAGCCAATACTTACGCCTTAATGGCTCCTCGAGGCTCGTAAGATATTTCAAATTCAGACAGCTCAATGGACCACTTGATCATTCTTCCAGCGAGGTCTGGTTTGTTGAGCACTGAACGGAGAGGCAGATCCGTTCTCACCAATACTGGGTGCGTATGAAAATAGGGCCTTAACCAACGTGACGCCCACACAACTGCCAGGGCGGCTTTCTCAATCTTCTGATACCTTCCTTCCGCCCCCTGGAACGTCTTGCTAGTAAAATACACTGGCCTCTGCCCTTCGGGAGTTTCTTTAACCAAAGCCACGCTCAGAGCTTTGTCAGAGATTGCTAAATACAGGATCAAAGTCTCACCCAGGTCAGGCTTAACCAAAATTGGTGGACTTGAGAGAACGGCCTTGAGCTGTTGGAAGGCTTGTTCTTGCTCTTCTCCCCATTCAAAACTCTTGTGCTTCTTCAACGCCTTATATAAGGGAAGGGATCTGTGTGCCATCTTAGGCATGAAACGAGCTAGAGCAGCTACTTTCCCATTCAAGGATTGGACCTCCCTTAGACTCTTAGGGCTCTGCATGTCCAGAATTGCTTGACACTTCCCAGGGTTAGCCTCAATGCCTCGTTGGGTCAACATGAATCCCAAGAATTTCCCTGCTGGAACGGCAAAGGTGCATTTCAAGGGGTTTAGCCTCATGTTATACTGTCGTAGCCTAGTGAAAACTTGACGCAGGTCTTCAATGTGGTCTCCTCCAACGGGCGTTTTGGCTATAATATCATCAATATACACTTCAACCAGCCTGGTGTGTATCCCTTCGAAAACTTTGTTGATCATACGCTGGTAGGTAGCGCCAGCGTTCTTCAATCCAAATGGCATGACGGTGTAGCAGAAAACACCGCGGTCGTTGACAAAAGCCGTCTTCTCTTGATCTCCTTCCCAGATCGGAATCTGGTTGTACCCAGAATAAGCATCCATGAAACTGAGGTACTGATAACCAGATGAGTCATCTACCATACGGTCAATGTTTAGCAGGGGATATGGATCTTTGGGGCAACAACGGTTGAGATCCACGAAGTCTGTGCACATCCTCCACTTGCCATTAGCTTTCTGCACCATAACTACATTAGAAAGCCAAGAAGAATAACGAATCTCCCTTATAAAGCCCGCTTTCAACAATTCTTCAGTCTGCTCACACACTGCCTTCTGCTTCTCCGGTCCCAACCTCCTCTTCTTCTAGGCCACCAGTCTCGTCTCAAGATACACAGCAAGCTTGTGGCAACAAAAATTGGGGTCCATCCCAGGCATGTCTGCTGCTGTCCATGCGAAAAGGTCCTTAAACTCCTGTAGGAGGGCTAACAAGCGTTGCTCCATGACTGACTCCAGCTTATCATTGATGTGCGTGACCTTCTCCGGGGAATCCCCTAGGACGACGTCCCTGGAACCACCATCCAGTGTGGGCTTTGAGGGATTGAGAGGGTCAATCTTCAACTCTGCTCTTGGGTCCAAGTCAATTAGACTAATAGACCCAGCCGCTGTTCTTCCGTCGTTCAGCTTTCTTTTCTTGTTGAATGCTTTCATCTTAACCATGTTGAGGCTCAAGTTGTAACAGTACAGAGCCATCTCTTGATCACCACGGAGTGAGGACACACTGTTGTCTTTGTCAATGAATTTGATCAGAAGGTGAGGGGTGGACACAATTGCTTCTATTGCATTCAGGGTAGGACGGCCTATGATGCCGTTGTAGGGAGATTTCACATCAATCACCAAAATTCTTGACTTGACTGTTCTTGCACCGGGCTCTTCTTCAAAAGAAATCAGAGTGTCGAGGTACCCCTTAGTGGGTTGCTTAGCTCCATTAAACACTGTGAGTTCTTGCGTGTAAGGCTGTAGATCTGCATCATTAAAACCCATTCTCTTGAAACAATTATAAAAAATTACATCACAAGAACTTCCCTGGTCAACGAGGATCCTTTTCACGTCCTTGTTGGCAATTACGGCGATGATCACCACTGCGTCGTCCCCCCCTGGGATCATTGGGCCAAAATCGTCGTCAGTGAATGACACCATTGGAGCTGCCACACCGTCCCTGAAAGGACGGTTACTCCGTGGTTTGCCCTGGACAGATAAAATCATTCTGTGGTGATTCTTTCGGGCTGTGATTGATGCTCCTCCTCCAGCAAATCCTCCAGCTATCATCTCAATCACTTCACGTCTGCCCTGCCTCTGCTGTTGAGGCATGTCGTTCTGCTGAGCTCCTTCAGCCATCACTACTCCCTTCTGCTTTTTAGCTGTAGTGAACTTCCTGACTGGGTTACATGTATTATCATCCTCGTTATCAGGATCTCTGGCCCTCTTGTCCATTCTCTGAGGTTCGTCTACAGATCTCTCCCTGAACAAGTATTGCTTCAGCTTTCCCTCCCGAATGAGAGTCTCCACCGTATTCTTCAACGCCTTGCACTCGTCAGTGTTGTGACCTGTCTGTTCGTGGAAAGTGCAATACTTACGTGGGTTACCTCCTCTCTTGAGTGGGAGCGGCTTCCTTATACCAAAAACATTAAGCGTTGGCCAGCCAACCTCCCTCATGATTTGGGAGTTCCTGGCGTTCAGAGGGGCATAGTTATTGAACGACGAGACGCGCCTATCTCGTTGATGTGGACGAACGCTTGCAAAGTCCTCTCGGAAGGTATGCTTCTCAGGTCTCATCTTCTCCTTCTCTCTCCGTGGCTGTTGGGAGGGTGCTGGAGGCTTCATTCTAGCTGCTGTTGCCTCTAAATGCATCTCTATGCCCACGTATTTAGAAGCCTTCTTTCGAAACTCTTCGAAGGTCGTTGGGGGGCTCTTTGCCAAGGATAAGGCAAAAGCAGAACCGGGTTGCAAAGCTTCCACCACGATATGGAGCTGTATTGCCTCCGTGAGGTTGGGGACCAACGCAGCCTCCTTATAAAACCTCTTCAAGAACTCCTTAAGAGTTTCAGTCTCTCCCTGCCTTATCTGTGCTAAGGTGTGAGAAGTTCTCGGGATATCCCTAGAGATGACAAAATGGCTTTCAAACGTTGCTGCCATTTCCTCCCAAGAATCTATGGATCCTGAGGATAAACTCTTGAACCAACTAAGAGCTTCCTCCGTCAGCGTCCTTGGGAACATTCTGCACATGACGTCTTCATCGGCTCCCAAGTACATGGCTTCATACACATAAGCATCCAAGTGCTTAGTGGGATCAGTTTCTCCATTATACTTTCCGATCGACAGTGGCTGAGTCATTTATAAATGTTTCAGGATGGCGATGCTCATCAGTCTCCTTGAGAAAGGGACATTGAGCTTGTAGGTCCCAGAAGTTACCACTGCCTGCTCCCTTCTCCTGGTACTGACTCTATCACCAGAGTCTTGGGTCTGCTCTCTATCTTTGTATGTAGGGATTTTCGAATACTGGAGGGTCGTAGATCTATCCCTCGCTGATATATGGTGAGCCTCCTCTGTATGGGACGTTACCATGTCCCCAACTCCTCCTTTCTCTCGCCTCAACTCCATCAATTCCTCCCTGAGCTGTCTGATAACCTCATCTCGAGGATCAGGGGTTGGTACTTGCACCATCCTCCGGGTGTTGGTAACAGGAGACTCGAAGACAAGTCTTCTTCCAGTCTGTTGGTGGGTCACATCCTCCACATGACCATCAACGAAATCACGTCCGTCACCTTCCATTATGACAACCAAACTTCTACGAAAATGGGAATAACTCTAACGAGTCCCACCAGGCGTGCCAATGAACTGGTCTGAACCGGGGTCAAGGATCCGGTGTGGGACCAACCACAAGAATGCAGGTGTTTTAGGGTTTGCACACCGGAGCAATGAGTATCCGACTCTCAGTGGGAGAAACCGGTCTTGTTGTCCTAGAGATCCTTCACACCAGCGTTTCGCGTTGAAGGGGGGCGAAAGGTGGTGCCACCTACGAAGATTCTCCGACACTCAAGTTAGAAGAGTGTAAGAACTCCGTGAATACTCAAGCGATACAATAGTAAAAAGTGAGTTAGAGCAACGTCACCTTGCATGTGTTTTAGATCAGGCTATTTATAGTTGAACGTAGGAAATGAATCGTTGGATGCAAGTGGGCCCTTGGGCTCTGATAGCGTGTGAAGTGTGTCAATCAAAGTGGCTCAGCACTCAGAATGTGTCAGGAGGGTAGGTCAATTATCAGAGTACGATCCTATGGGGAGGATGGAGGATAATCACCTTTCCGCATAATCTGCTGACACATGTACTTGCTCTCTGAGGCCATTGATATGACATATTCTGCTACATGGAGTATCTTCGCTGATAAGTTATTAGGAATTCTTATCTTGCTGTGACTGAGAGACTAACGGCTATATAGACGTTCAGGGATAACGAGTGAAGTATCCGTGGTAAAGAGAGCGAATAGAACGTCTGATTGGATAAGAGCGGATATCCGGTGTGGTGCTGCCCGAACTGTGACACCGGTTTCCTACTCATGAAGTCATTCTGACGTTATAACTTTAGAGACCGGTATCCAGACCGGATCAGATTCTGATGGTGATGTTATGCTATCTGTTGTTTCTTCTGATAAGAGGAGCAAACATGAATGGATTCTTGATTCTGGATGTACTTTCCATATGTGTCCTTATAGGGACTTATTTACCACTCTTGAACCTATTGATAGTGGTGTTGTCTTGATGGGTAATGATACCCAATGTAAGGTTGCAGGAATAGGTACCATTCAGATCAAGTCTCATGATGGTATTGTCAGGACTCTTTCCAAAGTTCGCTTTGTTCCTAACTTGAAGCGGAATCTAATTTCTCTTGGCATCCTAGAATCTCTTGGGTGTAAATATTCAGCTGAAGGTGGAGTTCTAAAGGTACCAAAAGGTGCCCTTGTTCTATTAAAAGCTACCCGTGTTGGTAGTTTGTATATCTTGCAAGGATCTGTGGTGACAGGCTCAGCAGCTATTTCATCTTCCATGCCTGATATTGATGTCACCAAATTATGGCATATGCGCCTGGGCCATATGAGTGAAAAAGGCATGCACCTTCTGAGCAAGCAAGGTCATCTTGGTAATCAAGGCATCGATAAGTTGGAGTTTTGTGAACATTGTGTTTTTGGGAAACAGAAAAGAGTTAACTTCTCTACTGCAACTCACCGAACAAAAGGTATTCTTGATTACATTCATTCAGATCTTTGGGGACCTTCTAAAGTTCCTTCTTATGGAGGAAAACGTTATATGATGACTATTATTGATGATTATTCTCGTAAAGTCTGGGTCTACTTTCTAAGACATAAAAATGAAACTTTTCCCACTTTTAAGAAGTGGAAAACTCTTGTGGAAACTTAGACAGGGAAGAAAGTCAAGAAGCTCAGAACAGATAATGGATTGGAGTTCTGTGAAGGTGACTTTAATAAGTTCTGCATAAATCATGGTATTGCTAGACATAAAACCATTCCAGGTAAACCACAACAGAATGGTGTTGCAGAATGTTTAAACAGAACTATCCTTGAGAGAGCTCGTTGTATACTCTCAAATGCTAGGTTATGGCATCGACGTGAATTATGGGTAGAGGCAACATCTACTGCTTGCTACTTGATTAATCGCTCTCCACACTCTTCACTTGATTTTAAAATTCCAGAAGAAATTTGGTCAAGTAATCCTATTAATTATTCTAATTTAAGAATCTTTGGATGTCCTGCATATGCACATGTTAATGATGGCAAATTAGCTCCAAGAGCTATTAAGTGCATATTTCTTGGTTATGCATTTGAGTCTAAAGGATATCGTCTATGGTGTTCTGATCCTAAGTCACGAAAGTTAATTCTCGGTAGAGATGTGACTTTTAATGAGGATGCATTATTATCTTCTGGAAAATAATCTTTTATTTCTTCTTCTAGTACTAATAATCTGCAAGGTACTAGCGAGAAGGTGGAGTTAGAATTAAAATATGCTAATGTTGATGCCTCATCTTCCTCTACCAATGAGTCTAGCATTGATGATCATGGTGATGATCGTACCACTTCTCCTATTCAGCCACAGGAAGAGGATTATTCTATTGCTCGAGACAGACCAAGGAGACAAATTAAAAGGCCAGTCAGATACACTGTTGATGATAATCTGACTGCTTATGCATTGTCTATTGCACAAGAGATAAATGATGCTGTAGAGCCTACCAGCTATTCTGAAGTTGTTTCTTATGCGGATTCTTCAAAATGGCTTCTAGCTATGAATGAAGAAATTGAAAGTCTTCATAAGAATAATACATGGAGTTTGACAGAACTCCCTAAAGGCAAATGACCACTTCAATGTATATGGATTTACAAGAAGAAAGATAGCATTCCCGGGGTTGAAGATCTTAGATGCAAGGCAAGATTAGTCGTCAAAGGCTTTTATCAAAAGGAAGGTATTGACTTTAATGAGATTTTCTCACCAGTTGTTCGTCATACCTCCATTCGTATCTTGCTTGCTTTTGTTGCTTTATTTGATTTGGAATTGGAGCAACTTGATGTTAAAACAACTTTTCTACACGGAGAGCTGGAAGAAGAAATCTATATGGATCAACCTGGGGGATTTATTGTTCCTGGTAAAGAGCATCTTGTTTGTCGTTTGACAAAATCTTTATATGGTCTCAAGCAAGCTCCTAGACAGTGGTACAAAAGGTTTGACTCCTTTATGATTGGGCAAGGATATTCAAGGAGTCAATATGATGACTGTATTTATTTCCAACAATTTCCTGATGGAACTTTCATTTACTTGTTACTTTATGTTGATGATATGTTGATTGCATCATGTAACAAGTCTTTGATCAGGAAATTAAAAGCTCAACTCAATAATGAGTTTGAGATGAAGGAATTAGGTGCAACTAAGAAAATTCTTAGCATGGAGATTCACAGGGATCGTCAAGCTGGTAAATTGTTCTTATCTCAACAGAAATATATTGAGAGATTGCTTGACAGATTTAATATAAAAACCTGTAAACCTGTTTCTACTCCACTCGCTGCACATTTCAAGTTATCTTCATACCTATGCCCACAAACTAAAGAAGAAATAGAGCGTATGTCACACGTTCCTTATGCTAGTGCAGTTGGCAGTTTAATGTATGTTATGGTATGCACTAGACCAGATTTAGCATATGTTGTCAGCATGGTGAGTCGATACATGCATAATCCTGGAAAGGATCATTGGAATGTTGTGAAATGGATTTTTAGGTATCTAAAAGGTACTTCTAATATTGGCTTGGTATTTGACAGAAGCAAAGCTACAACTAATGGTGTTGTAGGTTTTATTGATTCGGATTATGGTGGTGATCTTGATAGAAGAAGATCTCTTTCTGGTTACATCTTCACTCTTTGTATCTCTGCTATCATTTGGAAAGCTTCTCTTCAATCTATTGCTGCATTATCCACAACTGAAGCAAAATATATTTCAGTCACAGAGGGTGTGAAAGAGGCTCTTTAGATTCGTGGTTTGGTCAATGAACTTGGTCTTACACAAGATATTCTTACTTTGTTTTGTGATAGTCAAAGTGCTATTCATTTGATTAAGGATAGTCGTTATCACGACAAGACCAAACACATTGATGTAAAGCATCACTTTATCCGAGACATTGTTACAATTGGTGAAATTATGGTGCAGAAGATTCATACTTCTGATAATCCAGCAGATACGCTTACTAAGCCACTTCCTAATACTAAGTTCCAACATTGCTTGGACTTAGTTGGTCTACACAGCACTTGAATGCCCCTTTGGGCTTTATTCTACAATCATCAATTTAGCAAATTTGATCCAAGGTGGAGATTGTTAAATACATGTCTCAAATTTGGTTAATGTGGTACTTCATTTATCTTGAGTAATTCAAATTGAATTTTGTTTCTTCACAATACCAATTTAATTTGGTTTTTACTTCTTTAGAATAGCAATTCAAATTGAATTCTACTTCTTTAGAATACAAATTCAATTTGAATTTTGTTTCTTCACAATACCAATTCAATTTGGTTTTTACTTCTTTAGAATAGCAATTCAAATTGAATTCTACTTTTTTAGAATACAAATTCAATTTAAATTCTTCTTCTTCAGAATACAAATTCAATTTGAATTCTACTTCTTCACAATATAAATTCAATTTGAATTCTACTTCTTCAAATACAAATTCAAATTGAATTTTACTTCTTCACAAAACCTATTCAATTTGGTTTTGTCTTCTGTTTAAGGAAATATTATTATATTCCTTAGAATTGCCTATAAAAGGATTCAAGGTACCATATTTGCAATCATGGTCAAGTTCTCTCCTAGTGTAATCAAGAGAGAGCTTTAGTAGCGAGTATATATTTTAGTTTCATCAAAGAGAGTACTCTAGTCAGAAAATTTGAGAGATAATTTTATTTTTGTCCATGCGACTTATAGGGCTATTGTCTCTTTGTTCTCTTTTTTTTTTGAGAACTTCTTGTACTCTCCTTCTTATATAGTGAAACTATTTTGCTCGTGATCATCTGTGTTTCTTTTTCTCCAGTTTTGGAGGTTTTTCACGAAAATATTGTGTGTTTATTTTCTTTCCCTTTACTTGCTTCTCTTTATCTCCAATTGATTTGATTCAGTGCTTCCGCAACACGCTGATTTTCTTAACATAAGCAACATTTATGTTTTCAAAATCCTTTAGAATAGCTGCAAAGGAGAGGAGAGGAGATAAGAGTTAAAAAGTGTGAGAAAACTTTACTCCTAACAAGTTAATGTCCATGTACTGAACTAAACAACATGTGTGGTAACATCTGATTTATGTAGTGATGAACAATATCTATTTATAAACATCTTAGTAACACAAAACATTCTTTGCATGCTACGTGTACCATTTTGCTTATCTGTTGACATCTCTTTGAATCTCTTCCATTCTGTGTCTATTCTGACAAGTTTTATTACATTTAACAGTCTTTATAATTTTAACACGCGGGTATATATATACTTGAAGTTAATAACATTTACTTAGCTGCTCATTATTCATCACTTTATTAGTCGGTTATTTTGAACCTGCCTCCAAAGAATTCTATCTCGGATATCATCCCATGTAATTTCTGTAAAATGGTGGTTCATCATCATTAAACATTCTACATAAACACACCTGTCAACCGCAAAATGCATAATTTTATCACAAATCACAAAATTCATTAATGACTAAAGTTGAGTTTTAGGAGAATGGGGACGTGGTGAGCAGGTGCCGGGGACACAAGAAATGATAACATGTTCAACAATTGTAACGTGATTCTAGAATTTTTTTTTTTAAGGTTTAAACACCAAATGTTAAAATACTAACTACATAAAATATTAAAACGCGGGGAAGAAAAATATAGACAACATCTCTAAGGTTTGTTTATGCTTAAAATTAAATGATTTTAAATAAGTGATTTATATAAAAGGTGATTATTAAAAAAAGTTGGTTTGTTTATTTATAATTATAAAAAACATTTTTCAATTAGTTGATATCTTATTTCAACTTTCTTAACAGTTTTATTAAAAAAAAGCTATTCAAAATAATCTCTTTAAATAATTTATTTTTAATTCTTTTCAGTTTCTATTTTTTTAAAAGTTACACAAACAACTAAAAAATTACACAGATTTTTTAGTTTTGAAAAAAAATTCTTCAAAGTAAACTTAAACAAACTCACCCAAAATGCATAAACTTAATCATGTATGTACATGGTTAAAATCATTTTGGATACAATTTAACTGTATATTTAAATTCCCATACTTTCAAGATTTTATAAAAATTCCAATATGGTGAGGTGAGTATAGCTCATTCTCAAGAGTCATGACAAATGAATAATTCATGTCCCTCAGAATGACTCTTATCAAACTTCCACCTTATGGAAACTCATCCAACCAACATCTACACCCAAGAATCTAGGCAGCCAAGACAATGAGGAAGATTCCACCTTATCAGAGCTCATCCAACCAACCTCCACACCCAAAATGATGATGAAGGCAGCGATCGAGAACATGGACACTGCTCAACATCTTCTGTTATGGCAGATTGCTCCATGCCACTCCTAAATGACAGTATCTCCACGCCTTCCCACCTTAACAATTTACTTTGGTAAATTGCAGAGAGCGAGTACTATTGGGATCGTCCTTATTTAGCTAGCTGCTGGTAAAATTTATATTAATTTTTTTTACAACGTAATAATATACTTTTGGGAGCAGATTTCAAAACCCACAAGAAAATCAAAACGAGCATAATAGATTTTCAGGCATATCATCCTTGGGAATATTATCCTTGAGAGTATGATTCTCAAAAATTTAAAATCAACTCTCCAACAAAA
Organism: Clitoria ternatea; assembly: GCA_037962975.1. NCBI lineage: Eukaryota > Viridiplantae > Streptophyta > Magnoliopsida > Fabales > Fabaceae > Clitoria > Clitoria ternatea. The sequence goes on from CM075672.1 coordinate 271,034,846, forward strand.
GCTGGCCGTATGCCTTGATTTCACCAGGATACTTTTAAAGGACTAGCGCACAAGAATCTGGAAATTAATATAAATTTTGATAAGTGCATTATGAAAAGGAATAGTAAACATGAGGGTTTTGAGATTACATTCATTGGAAAACAAAGGCTAATCTGCAAATTCAAAGTTAGATGCAGCCTAGACAGACATCCCTTCCGCTTCCAAATGACCGCAAACAACAGTCAGTTACAATACTTGTTTGAAAACCATGCATATCACCGGCAGTTGGGGACTAATTCTTTTATAACATTCCCCACACAATTCACTACATTGATAAAATTAAACTCATCAAGAGAAAGAAACACCTAGTCAAACACCATTGTTACGAAGCAAATCCCATATTTAGGATTGGCTCATTGTAATGTTTACCCATAGGTAAAACCGGGTAGAAAACACAGGAGATAGGGTCGGACTGAAAACGACACTTGTATGTACAATGTAAGTTTATTCACATGAAACATAGGCATATTTGAGTCTCTAGCGAGACTAGGCTCTTTGCTCTAGAGGACGCGAAGTTGTGCAAGGAAAGCAGCACACAGATCCAAGAAAAGAAATTGTGGACCTTGCACCCTTTGAAGATCAAGCAGATACTTGTCATCCCGAGTTTTGTAAAGCTGTAAAGGAAGTGAGTGTAAGAATTTAAGAATATATTCCGGTAAAGAGTTATAACTACTAAATAATGACAAAAGAATTAGTCCATTAAGATGACAATCTCAGTCTCCAAATAAATATAACACTGTCAAGAAACAGCCATGGCTCAAACATGTCTAACATTATAAACATGGAGCGAGTAGAGGAAAATAAGCTACAGATTTAGCATTTTAATGTCTGGCCATTCAGTTATGGATTTAAACCACTTAAATTCAGCAAGAGATACTTATCTAAGTATAAAAGCAAGATTGTTTCCACTAATGCTGTAATTGAAAATTTCTTTCGACATCAATTGCGGTAAGGATTATCAATCTGAAGGTAAATTACCTGCACCTCAAATTTGACCACATTTGATGTAGAAACAGCATCATTCTCAATAATATTGGAATCGTCTCCAAAGTAATGATTATTATGCACAGCACTGTTAACCATTCCTTCATGATGACCAGGAATGCCAGCAACCCATCTGCACTTCATATTGTAGTGACCGATCTTCTTCCAACAAACATTTAACTCTTGCAGAGCTTTAAGGACCTCAGTCATTATTTCACGAGGATGAGCTCGAGACTGTCAAAACACGCAAGATAACAAACAAGAAAGTGTACCAATAAGATATCAAAACTACAACTTTTCTAATGATGACTAATCGATTATTAACAAATATTCAGACAACTGATAGGTGGGTTTTGATACAACGAATGTTATGCATTCTTGGACAAGTGAGATGGGAATAAAAGCTTCCTATTATTGGTAGGCGATAATTAAGAAGTTTCAAAGACAAAAGATTTCCAAGAATATAAATCTAAAAATAGGTGGGAATAAAACTTTCCTACCTCCAACACATTCCTACAGTGACGGTGAACATAATATTCCCAGGAATGTTTAAAAATAAAAATAACCATATTTTCATGAATTTCCTGGAAATAGGAATCTCATTCACTCGAAAATAATTTACCAAGGAATAAAAAGTGCCTGGTGCCAAACAGTACTTTAGTTCTTAGCAACAGCAATACATTATTAGAGTGTATCTAGAGAGGAAAAAAGGTGCATAAGCAACAAAGTCAAAACTTCTATCTTTCGTAGAACTGATGGAACAAATTAGACAAATGAAGACACCCAATATTTCCTCTCAAACAGATGGCTCATCATTAGTGATATTCATTGTACCTGAAGCCCAAGGGCCCATTTTCTTTCAACAGGGAATTGTTGTCTTAACGCTCCTCCTGGATAATCCATATAGCCTGGAAAGCGGTGTCCAACAACTGAAGCAACATCACTGGCATGCATTTGGTTAAAACCAGCATCCTAAGCAATCACAATATAAACCCAAAATTAAAAACTTCTGCAGAGGTTTCAGTTTTAAAATCGAAGAGGCAAGGAAATATATATCAATAAAGAATAAGAAACCTAGAATATTAAGATCCACAAAGAACCATGTTAAGGCTAGAAGCTAGCAATATATATTTACTGACATGGTTTAATGATAGGAAGCTCACTTAGATTAAAGGAAATACTAAAGATAGAACGCATATTAGTGATTTACAGCACCAAAATCCAGGACTCGGCTAACTCTTAAGTGGCTAGTTTAGGTAGACTCCTCTGTCTCTCACAGTCTCACTCACACACACACCCCTCAAGCATTCATACAGTAGTATATAAAAAGCACATTGTCAGGAAAATTGTCTTCTGCTCTAAATCAAGAGATAAGCTAAATGACTTAGAGAATAGAGAGAGACATAATGGAATATGGAAAAATCAAGGGTAATCAAAGGAACTCACCATGGACTCTTGAAACTCAGCTCCAAGATAGCCGCTGGAAACACGGAATCGGTTGTCCAATAATAAATAGTATGCCACAGTGCCCTGAAATATTTGAATGGTAGTTAGGAATAATATGACAGATGTAGAAGGAAAAGGAAAGGAGAATTTGACAGATGAAGGAGGAGACACCGAAAGGCACAAACCTCATTCTGTAACCTGTTTCTAAGAGATTCAACTAATTGATTCCTGTCAAATCCCATATTCACCACTTCCTGAAGGATCTCCTCATCAATCTGCAAAACCATTATATTGTATGGTTTTTTCTTTGTTTTGGACTGATCACACACACACACACACACACACACCCCAAGTAAAACACATCTTGCAATTTGGCATTGCATGTGTGCGTAAAGTTTTGAAAAACAGAAAATAGCAAAAAATATACTAAAGTCTAGGATATGGTATACCAACTCTGACATGAACACCAGACACAAACATTTTGACACGGCTAACCTCTAAAGTCTAGGATATGGTATACTGTATATATAAGTGTGTCTATATGTGTAGAAACTCAGGTAAAATGAATTATAAATAGCATAATAAAAAAGATAAAAATTAATCATCAACATTTGCATAAAATATGTATAATCCACCTTCTCAAATCAAACTTACAAAAGCAACTACATTTTTACCATGATGATGGTTATGGGCCATAAAAAAAGTGAGAAACATTGTTTTTTTATTCAACAACAACAAAGCCTTATCCCACTAAATGAGGTCAACTACATGGATCATTCGACGCCATTGCGCTTTATCATGCACCAAATCCTTCGAAATTCCATTTACCAAAAGGTCCCTATCAATAAGCTCTTTAAGGGTCATTTTCAATCTTCTCCTACCTCTATTCATAGGGCTCCCACACATCTGCTCAACTCTTCGGACAGATGCTTCCAAAGGTCTCCTTTTTACATGCCCAAACTACTATAGATGATTTTCAACCAGTTTCTCTTTAATAGGTGTTACCCTACACAACTTCGAATGTCGTCATTACAAATTCGGTCTTTCTTATGTGATTTGACCACACATCCACCTCAACATCCCCATCTCAGCTACCCCCATTTGATGTTTATGTTGTCCTTTCACCACCCAACATTCACCCCCATTTTATATTTTATATTATAATTCATGTTAAATTAACTTTTAGGAAAGCTAAAATGGTGTCGGGAAAGTGTTGGGAAAGGGTTAGTATCGGAAGTGTGCCCAATACCAAGACATTTCAAAAAATATAGTTGTCCGTGCTTCATAGACACTCGACACAAATGACTTGCAAAGTTACTCAAGCTTTGAAAAGCATTTTCACTTAAACTTGGTATTTTTCAACTGAATAGAAGATAATTTGCAGATGAGCAAAATTTGAGGGAAAACGAGAAAACCCATAAAGACGTAAAATCAAACCTTTTTGGCTTGCTGCAGTGTATCTGGTGGTGGCACAGCTAAATAGCGGGGAAGACGAGCTTGGAACCATGGGTGTTGACGGATCTCTGGTATGGTCATTCTCTTCATAGGGTCAACCACAAGCATCCTTGGTATCAGATCTCTAGCACCAGGTGATAGATGACTCGGAAGAGTGTATATCCCACCCTATGTGAACAATATGTGGTAAGCAAAATTCTTAGGAAAGCATCATTTAAAGAATAAACCGGATTTGAATTAACAAGTTCTAAGAAAATACATCCAATGGTTTCATTCAAAGTTGTCAAGAGATAATAGATAGAACTACTATCGCATTGATTAATATGGAACTCAAATCCAATCTCTGTGCATTTGCACAATTTCATAAGAGGTAATAGAAAGCTGAAAATTAGTGATGTGCCCAGAAATTTAACATCAACAATACCTTTATTTTCTTGAAGAGATTTGGAATGTTTTCATCATCAAATGGCAGAGTGCCACAAAGAAGAGCATATAGTATTACGCCACAGCTCCAGACATCTACTTCAGGCCCAGCATACAATTTGCCAGAGATGACCTGTGAAAAGTAAAAGTGTAATCAAGAAATATGAATCCCAAGAGACATAAAACATATATCCTTAATAATAATAATAATAATAATAATAATAAGGTAATTGTCATCATACATTCATGTATTCCATTACAAATAAAACAATTTCAAACCTCGGGAGCTGCATAGTTAGGGCTTCCACAACTTGTCTTTAGAAAGTGACCATCACGCATGATGTTGCTCAAGCCAAAATCAGCAATCTTGACATTACATTTGGAGTCCAACAGTAAATTCTCAGGCTTCAGATCTCTATGAACCACCATATTCCTGTGACAGTACTCCACACCAGAGATTATCTGCTTCCAAAAACAGAAATTAGCTTAAATATTCTAAAATAAGTAAAATTTTCCTCAACTATACAAAATAGAAAGAAATTCTACCTGCTGAAAAAAATTGCGAGCTTCATCTTCTTGCAACCTACCCTTTTCTACAATGTAATCAAACAGCTCTCCGGATTTCACATACTCCATAACAACATATATGTCCGTTGGAGTTTCTATGACCTCATAGAGGCGTATAATGTGAGGATGCATGAACAATCTTAAAATTTTGATTTCTCTTCTGACTGCAACACATTTTGGGAAAAGGGAAGGACAAAAAAAGGATGGTAAGCATATTTAGCTACCAAAATAGAGCTGGAGGAAACATGAAGATTTTATGAACTAAAGCATAAAGAAATCAGTTATTTTTGTCCTCATACTCACAATAATAGAAAGTATAAGGATAGCATGAGTTAGAAAAAGACAAAGTCCTTGAACCTTCAATAATAATAAAATTTTCACAAAAATAAATGAATTTTTCAGCAAAAAATAAAATCTAAAATTAATAAAATAAATAAAATAAAGGACTACACTACAATTACATGACAGCAAAATATTGAAAAAAATTAATGCACACCTTTTTCTTCCATTTCCATGTTCTTTATCTTGCGACGGTTAAGAATCTTGATCGCAACCTTGTGGCCAGTTAATACATGTTCTGCAATTTTCACCTTGCCAAAGGATCCAATCCCAAGTGTTTTTCCCAATTTATAATTGGGTAGAAACATGTCCAGGCCAGCACCACCACCTCGGCCAGTTGGTCCATCCATTTTTATCTCTAGAGACAAAAGTATGTAAGAAACAGAACAATCAGGCATGTGAAAGCATATCTAGATGCATAAACAAATGCAAAACACTTTGTAACCAGAAAAAATGCAAGATAAATACATTGTAACCTAAAAGAATGCAAAATACATTAAGACTTCACAAGTCAAAAGAATTATGCTAGGCGGAAAAGAGGAACATGCATAATTATCCATGGGCTTCAATGAGAGTTTTACAGCACCGGTAAATATTAAATTGCCACCCTAACTGTCATTTTCATTAGGTGCATGGACCTATAGTCCAATCCAATCCAAACTCTGCAAGGGAGGGGTTGATGGAATAAAGAGGTGTAGCTCCCATACTTTAGCCCACACCAAGAGAGTGGAGTCTTCAAATACTCTTCATTAGTGAGTCATCTTAAATAAATCATATCTGTATCATGATTCTAGAGGGGCCTACAACTGTTGTTACCATTCTATCTATTCGATACAGATTCTCTCTCTTCTTTGAACCAGTTCTAATAGAATCCCACTACTTTCAAACAAAACGCTTCAGGATGTCCCACCACACGTCCACAATAGCGGCACCATGATAAGTATTGATTATAAGAACAGCTGAACAATATAATTTATACACACTGAAAAAATCATTATTAATAATAGGAACAAAAGTAAAAGATTTTTAGAAAAACCGCATAGCAAACCACAATATCTTTACTTTCCTTCTTTATTATTTTGTTGGTACTGCACATTCATAAGGCGACACGTGGTGTAAAGGTAAGGTAACTAACATGTGACTCGATGTTTGTTTGTAGTGGCAGGAAAAGTATCCTTTAGGCTTATGGTTCCATACATCAGGCCTCAGAAAACCACACAAACACAATGCTGAGAGCCTCATGCATTAGAAACTGAAAACGTATCCAAACATCCTAGACTTGATCTGCCTAAAGGGAGATAAAGGTACCACCACAAAAAGGGTATAGGTTGCCAGATAATTCATATACACATTTTCTCTATATAAGGTTCCTTGATATTGCATGAGACTCCAGAGGTTTCATGAAAAATTATTCCGGTATTTGATACAAAACTCAGGAAATAATATACTTTTTCCAAGGTAGCTAGAGGCTAAAGGTGCCCATAAGGTACTAGGAGTAGCTCGAACTCATTCAGACAAAAGGAGGCTAAAAGCAAACACCATCTGAATGGGTGAACAATGTAGAGTGTCCACTTTAAATGGGAGTTCTGTGTCTCACACCCAACCAATGCAGGAATGACACTCCTGAATTTAGCAATCCATCCATGGAGTGGACAAACTGGCCTTTGAATTTGATACCACTTAATATAGAAGTGAATCCACTCCTAAAAGCCAGGGTCAGGGTGCGAAGAGGAGAGAAGCTCTATGATAAAATAGGAGCTTCATCTCCCAAACCCAGCTAACGAGGGTCTAAAGCTCCGATATCAATGTTAACAACAAGGATTAACAGTAGAAAGGAAGAAAACAATAAAAGATCTGACAATTTCAATTTGCATTAACAATCAATTATTCAAGAAACACATTTGTAGTAAAAGCTAAAAGGGAAATATTTTCATATTCAACTTCCAAAACCACTAAAATACTTTAACCGGTATGAATCCAACGGCGGGACAACTGGAACTCCATTTCAAATCAAAATATATTCATTAAGGCTCCGCGAGACAAGGATTAAGACGGTTATCACATATCCTTAATTTTAGCGAATATAACTAGATTCAACTAAATTAACTGTTCACCTCGATAACGCTCTCTTATTCCAGTTAGTGAAGATACTAAGAGACAAAGATAAAATCAGGGTTAGGGGTAACCAAAAAACAATGCTTTCTTAACAAACTAAACTTCTAAAGTGGCTATTATTAACGAAACATGGCTTCAGCATCTCACAGTTAGCAAGTTAGGGAAGTGGCTTCTTAGGGTGTTTTACATTTACCAATACCAGGCTACACAACACAAAAGACACTCTTTGCACCTCACCAATTCCTTCTTCCACCTTACCTCATCCACATCTTTGACAACACTATTCTTAAAACCACGAAGAAACTAAACTACAAACAAGCTCATAATCCATACAATTCAACAGAATCGTCTCAAATGTCATCGTCAACCACTAGCTACCACAATGTTCCACTGATTGATAAGAATAACACCCTCCAAAAAAATGCATTGAACGAAAAATCTACAACTGACAATAGTGATGGTTCATATAATAATAATCACAGAAACAAGAATGTGAGAATTTGAAAATCGATGGAAATAATAACACAAGAAAAATAAAAACCAAACAAATCGAATTAATTCAAATAGAAGACACACAGAAAAAGAGGAAAGCAACACAAAATTACAACAAATAAAAGAGTAGTAATAATAATAATAACAATAATAATAATAATAATAATAATAATAATAATAGAAGAAGAATTAAACAAAAATCTTCACAATCGCGGCCATTCGTTATCCACATGCAAGGCAATCCAAATCTGAAAATTATCGCCGTTCCGATCGATACCGGTTGCTTGAAATATCGAAAAGAATGACGAAGGAACAGAGAGAGAGGGAATTGTTTGGGGAATGAAAAAGGAGAAAGGGGGGAATTGAGGCTCACCAGGGTGTTGTTGGAGTGAACGGAGCTAGAGAGTGAAGAGAAGAAGGGGAAAAGGGAAGGAACCCTAAAGTTGAGGAATGGATTTGGAATGGAGGAGAAGAAAAGAGGAAGAAGAAGGAAACATCGCGTTGGATGGATGCACACACTGACTCGTATCGGCGTCAGCACACCACAAACGACGCTGCGTTTTGATCGATCTCTCTCTTGCTTTCTTTGCCTAAATTAGATTCTTTTATTCTAAACCCACCTTCTCTTACATTATTACCATACTACCCACCATACTAACAAAACCCAGAATTGCTTTTGGGACCACTCGTTTTCACTTTACACTAGTGTCATACCCGTGTGAATGCATACGTTATGTTATGGTGCTTCTCTTGCTTCATATGATTCAAAATATCTTTTACTAACTGGTATTCTATATTAATTGTAATACAAAACAGTATATGTAGAGAATTAAAAGTCGGTTTGATTACCCAACTTAATTGGTTAAAACTCTAAAAATAGATCCTACCGTCATACGAAATTTTGACTATTTTGAACGGCGTGAAGAATCAATATCAACCCTTAAATATGGTATGTCACAGACGGAATTTAAAATTTTTTAATTACTATTATAAAAAATTTATGTCAAAATGAACTTGAACGATCAGATCTATTATCATTTTTTCTATGTTCTCTGAAAGTTACAATAGGTGAAATTTCTTCCAATTACAAACACATACATATTTAGTTCAGATATTATATATACGGTATGTCATATATGTATATCAAAACATTTAATGATAGATTTTATGTATGTAATGTTTATCAAGAAGAAAAAAAAATGTCCCGTGAATGTTTGGTACCATAGTCCCTAGAATTACCAACAAAATGTCAATGAAGGGTTTCATCCATTTTTGTTTCTTTCTATCCTTTTTTATGTTAGAAAATGAAATAATGATTTAATAAAGTGTAAAGTATCAAATTGTAAGTTTAGTGCAATTTGATACTAGAATAAAAGGCATAATAATAGGTCAAAAACATTATTTATTGGTTTCCAAACACTTCTCTGGATATTACTTTAGTGGTAGTATTTGATGAATTGTCTTCTTAATGATGGGTTAAAACGTGCAATCCTTTTTAGTTTTCATTCTAGATAGTGCTACATAAATTCGTTCATGGTTGAAAACAAACTTTGGTAAATATAACTCAACATGTGTTAAAAGATTGACCTTGTGATTTGTTAATGGTCATAGCAAATAAAACCGTGATTAGAAATTGCATTCTAATAAGCTTGAAAGGTCATGATAATTGAGAATGAGACAAATTCATTCTTGGAATATATGTTAAGTGGCTTATGTTTTTACCAGAAATAATCTTTACTTCAATAACATGATTTTTAATCCTTGTGACAATAAACTTTATATCATTATACAACTCTTCTAATTGATCTAAATTCCTTAACAACATAAGTAGAATCTCAACCTTCAATTTTATTTTATGATTAGTTAGTTCTCATGTTTTCAATGAATTTAGAAATTTTGAAATTATGATTTCAACTGCTGAATTTTGTAGTTATTCTTATTTGTCAATTCTATCAACAATATATCCTTGATCGAAAATAATGGTCATGACTCTCGTACCTAAAAGTTTGGAGGTTTATATGAAGAGGTAGAAACCATTAAAGATGATGGTTCTTTTATTTCTGTGCCACATAAGTTTTCTTTACCAAACCTATTCATGAGGTCCAATCTAAAGGAATTTGCGTACATGTTGATGAAAGTTTGCCTTGATGGTGTAAGATTCTCGAAAAGTAAGTATTGAATAAATGGTGAACCATACGAAGCAATTGATGCCATAGAATTGTGATGCCAATGAGTCTTTCCAAATGATAAAATGATATCAGCCAATGGAATGTATTGTATACGTTCGAATGGTATTCCATTTTGTGAGTTAATGTAAGGACTGTGAGCATACTTTTACTTATCTGCAACTGTAGACAAATAAGTTTGATTGTAAAACTTTACTGCGTGTAATTTATTTACCAAAGAAAGCATGAATTTATTTATTGTTACAATACATTATTAGGCTTGATACAGTAATGTCTAAAAAAATTTAATATGAAGTTGAAATAAAGTTCATGGTCACTGAATACTATCCAACATTACAACCATTAAAGATATAAGACATGCGTGGGTAGCACATAACACAAAAAAAAAAACCGAATGGCAAATGTCATACCAGAAATCTTAGTCAATAGATTTTGTCAAAACATTATGCATTCAGAAACAAAATAGATTAAAACATGATGAAAAGATGGCAATAGTTCAGTTTCATTCTCTTCTAATTGAGACTAATGTTTAGTAACATTGAAAATTTCCACAGGCTTTGCCTTTCCTGATGACAACCTCCCGGTATGCATCACAGTAAACGTAGTATAAGCAAACCTCATTCTTGGTCTCAAAGTTGTCTTTTTGCAGAATTCATACCAACCTTTACCTATATGGGTTTGATTCTTCCTGTTGTCATGCTTAATGAGCTCCCACTGCATTTTTTGACCATCGGGTCCAATAACACCTATTGAATTCCTTTACCTTTCTACATATATTTTCATCATTTCATCAGCATTACCTTAAATATAGAGCAAGTCACGATATATAACTAGAGTGAAAATGAAATTAATTTCGGGGTGGAGAAAGAGAGATGTTGGTGTGTGAGTGGATGAGACAACTTAAAAGTTCATACATGAAAAGAGGGAAGCCTTTTAACAAAAAGAGAAGATAAAAATCATATCACTCTAACTTTTGTTTAGTTTGCAGTTGGAAAAATGGAATTATAAAAATAGAAAAATTTAAAGATTAATGTTAATCTATCATGTCATTCGAGACAGTCAAAATTTTGTTTAACCACCGTAAAAAAAATTTTCCCAAACATAAGTTATGCCTTCTCTTATGTGTGGGTGTCTCTTCAAGTCACTCCAACCTACTCTACATGTCTTATAGGAATTGCAATTTTTATCATCTACTATGCTTTAACACTAACTAGATTAACTTACCATAGAAAAACAATCCTGAGATAAAAGATCATCCATAACACATGTTTGGCTGCCTTAATTTAGCATAAGGTAGGGAGAACAATTTAATTATGCAATTAATGATCAGCTCAAACATAAATAAAAATTTGCATACGGGTATGTGGTTAAATTCTCATGTATTGTGTTGCAACAATTTTGTTGTAATTGATTGAATGATGTCATCATCACTAACATATCTACAATAGATGTCTGGCAATATTGTAGACGATACTTGAATCTCAAAGCAAACCACTTGTTAATTAAATCATCAATACATGTAGGAAAAGAGTTAATGTTCCCTTCACCTTCTTGATAGAAACAAAGTTGAAAATGTCAACGTCTATCCTTTTTTCTTTACCATGGTTGATCAATTAAAAAATATACATTTGGCAACATATCTCTTGCAATTGTTTCTTGCACTCATCAACAAATTTGTTGAACATTTTATTATAAATTTGATCCCATAAATAAGCTTTATGAGTCTTATCATGTTGCTCCATCATAATCACTAGTGTAAACCTAACTTATAAAGAAATAATGAATATTATTTTCCATTTTCTATATAATAAACTTAAAGCATGAAGGGGTTTTAAATCACTTTGCTATGATGGCCTTCATAGTCTTCCTACATGCCCCACAGATTATTGGAAAACTCTTCATCTCAACAGATGTAGTGCAAAAGAAGCAACTGTCGTAGCTTCATGGTTGATTAATTAAGACTTCATCAATCGTGCCCACAATCAAACAGTAGCAATCCTGATGAAGCAACATGTCAAATTCCTATCATACATGATTAACAGTTTACTTATAGTTTTCCAACATATGACTTAGTTAATCTATCTCATTTAGTCTGACCATTTGAGCATTATGAAGAAACCCACTAGGCGAGGAAGCTTGAGAGAGCTAGGAAAACTATGATTGAGAAAAAGTTTGTCCCTAAGACAATCCTTCAATACAATAAAGATCCAAGCTAAAAAAAGGAAAGAAACAAAACCAAGTAATTAGATATATCTATTTCTTCATAATGATATTTCAGCCAATAAGTTTTCAATTAAATGATTACCAATTAAGGAAATCATTGATTTGCTTAATATGGGAGTTGATATACATTTTGGATGTTAGATTTGGATTTTGGACACTAAATAGATACTTATCCTATTTGTAACGAATATAGTAAGAATGATATTAACTTAAAAAGCAAGGGGGACTGGTTATAGTGTGTTTGCTTGATTAACAAAAACAAAATGCATATAACAAAAGCTATTAAACTCTTTTGTTTTAGCAAGTGTTAACATCACAACTAAAGGTATGTTTTCAATTTTGTTCTTGTCTAGAGCAACACCACATTTAGCAACATAATCTTCCCAATAGTCATTATCTCATTTACATCATTAAATAACAAGTAACATCAATGTAACCAACATAATTAATATCAACCAATACAACAACAAAAAGGTGTTTACTGACAACTCCACAAATGTATGACATATTATTTATTATACCTATGATCTCTCAACACCGTGAGTACTTTGTTCAAGTTTATCCATAATGACCCCAATGATATCTACAAAATTTAACAAATACATGACCACAGCATATGTAAGAAATACTCATAACTAAAAACATATATAGAAATTCATGAAAACATTTTTGAACACACAAATTCATAACTTGTACATACCAACTAAAGTATCAAATTTGGTTAACATAAGATTAACATAAGATTAATTGTAGGTAATAATGTAGTGATTATGTAAGACCAGGTGAAAGTAGAGTATAATGGTGATTTTAACCAACCGACAAAGTGAAATGGAACTCCAAAGGAAATTATAATCCTCAGGAAGCGCCACTAGCTTACTAGTGTTATTTAGAAGTTGCATGAAGTGTGGAATGGTCAAATGCTTTGCAATTGGTATGGCCTATGCATTAGAGTTATTAAGAATTGAGTTGATGCATTCTTGTGCATAAGTTGTTCATATGAAAGAATTTTGGAGAACGGATTATGCTAGTAGGTCCAGAATGAAGGAAATATAGTGCCCATGAAGTTTCAAAGTAATTGGAGTCCAAACAGACAAGTTAGGGGGTGAGAAAGTTGGTTTTAAGGTGTAGATCGCTCAGGCGAGATCCAGGGTGATTTCTGGGTGATTCTCGCTCAAGAGAGACCAGTCTTGCTCAGGCGAAACCTAGAGGGAAGATTCTGGTGAATTTTTACTCAAGCGAGACATTTCTCGGTCAAGCAAAAATTGAGCTCTCGCTTAAGCAAGATTGGAATTTTCTCTTGCTCCCCTCATGAAAGTTGTAGATAGTTGTTTTGTAATCGTTTTAACGCTAGAATGGCCTCAATTGGAGGTTCGTAGTTTTAGTTATGTCCAAAATACTACAAGGTGTTTAGGCTAAATTTTTATACAGATTAGTTCCACTTTCCCATAAATTTGGCAATCTTAGGGGCATAGTTGGTCCTCCGCCCCTGCATAATATTTGTAGGTAATTGAACTATAGAGGTGTACCAATTGGATTCACCTCAATTGGAGTCTTGTAGCTCTAATTAGACGTAAATTACTAAGTAGTATGTAGGAAGCTACCGTGCTGAAAAATTTTCCTTAAACTTTTTCACGTCATGGTTTGAATATTTGCTATTTACCACAATATTTAGAGTGAATTCAATTTAAATGGGTATAAATACATGATTTAAAACTAATAATTAGACAGGACATTATAATACTCCCTCTACCTGAAATCTGCGATTCCAAATTCTTGAAATATTATCCAATCGCTTTTTACCCTTTCTGCTTATTTCGCAATTTTGATCTTACATTGACATAATCACGATAATTTCTAATTAATTCATCAATCACCAAAACTATGCAATTTAATCAAGTCTCGTCCTGATGGTACCCGACATACCATGATAATTAGCAAATTTAATCAAACAACACCAATTTGAAGGCTTTCGACTTGCAGATTAACAGAGCTACACCGCACAATGGGTCATTCGAATACTTACAAGAAATAGAGGAAATCAAAATCCCAAGGTATCAAATGCCGCCCATTCACAAAAATAGATCCCAAGTGCCCTAAAAAATCATAAGATTGAAAGAATTTAGAGAGTGGAGGAAGAAAAACATGCCAAAACCAAAATGGGTTCTAGGGGTTTTTCCTTTGCAAATCGAAAATTAAAGAACCCAAGGTCTTGCAATGGCTTCATGGAGAAGAAATGATTATGGAAGCTTGAATTGACGTTGTTTTAGTAGAGATTGAAGAAGAATGGAGGTGGTGGTGACATCCATGGGTGAAGGAAGAAGAGAGTGGCTTTTCCTTTACATGAAATGAGAGTGAAAGTGAGGAATTGAGAGAGAAATGAATTGACCCTTCATTAAGGGTGATTTGGTCATTTCACACATGAAATCAATCAGGTAATTTCTAATTACCTGAAACATACCCCGATAAATTTCAGAAATTAACATAACCGTTCATAATTAATTAAATTTCCTAATTTAATTATTTGATTAATAAAATTAACCCAATAATAATTAAATATAGGATGTTACAACAATTGATTAATTCAAATAAGAAAGAAAAAAATACAACAAAAAGTTTTCAACCAGAGGTTTTTTAGATCGTGAGCAGTTGCTTTTGTTTCCAAGAATTAAAAAAGAAAAAATATTGGCAAGAAAAAATAAATATATTTTGGAAGAAAAAAAAAGGTATATGGAAATTAAGTATCTTGGAATTGAGAATGGAAAAAGATAAAGACTCATTCACTAGGATGCTTTTGAAGGAATCAATTCACTTTGTTGAATATAATATGTGTAAATTGTTATGAGTCTCTTCACAAATTTGATTTTTAATGAAATCTTAAAAAGAAAAAGAAAACTTATGGGGATGTTGTTAAAGTTGAAAGGGTTCGGAATAGTGGTTAGGGATGAAGATAATGAACAAACTCTAAATTAATTAAGTTTTGGATTGGAATCAGAAAGTATAAAAAAAGATGATCGGTGTACGGGGTATGAAGTCTTTCTCTCCGGTGTCAAATGTGCTCCACTCTCTCTCTTTCTTTTTACATTGTTTCAGTGGGAGTATGATATTATACACATAGGTCCAGCGTGGGAATTGTGTGCTCTTCGCGTTAAGGTACTGATGTGAGTCGATTCCTTCCGCGGTTTAAAGAATGCACCGGAGGTGTACCTACAAAAGGGACTCCAATGCTTAAGTCAGTACGGTTATTACGGAAAATAGTAGAGATTATGGAAGTAGTTAAGCTTAGTAAATGTTGTTCTGTTATGAATTAATGAATGTGTTGTATTTATAGATCTTTCCTAAGTGCAAGTAGTGATTTGACCACTGCTGACAGTGTATAGTGGCTGTAATTTTTACAGGTGCAAGTTGCCCATTTGCACTTGACTCATACTTTGACTTTTGACTTATACTTTGACTTTTGTACATCTCGTCCTGTGCGATAATTAAGACATCATGCTTTTGCACTTTATACTGACCGGTATCCCAAGCCTTCTGGGGCCGATATGAACACCAGATCAAAAACATTTGCAACACTCCTCTAACATTGCCAAATTAATTGAGAATAAATAATTGTTTTCCATTTTGTCTCATTTATTAAATACAACCGGAGCTAACTTCATCAAAAGGTTATAAATTAAAAATTGTCTTATCATTTATAATGAATATATTGATTATATTTTTAATTAATATGAAAATTTTCTTTAACATCCCGTTTCTAAAGTTATTATTATAGGCTACCTAGTATGGCTTGACTAGTATAATGAGTCTTCATGAGATGAATTAATAATGATAGGGGAAATTCAATCTTTTAATAATGTTTAAGGGTGGTGTGAACTTAGGTCAATTAAGATCTATTCCAATACAAGTCATAGCATATTAAGAAAGTACGCCAAAAATTCAAGTTTTTCCGATTTCTATCTTTTTTTCTTTTTAGATTTTAAAAAACTTAATTTTTTAATATTTTTTTCTTGTGATTTTATAGTGACCCATTTTCTCTTATGATTCATTAATATATATATATATATATATATATATATTTTTAAAATATATATAAAAAATTATTAGAACCACAACTAAAATATATTTTTATTTATATAAAGACCCGATAGGCTAACTCGCACTAGCTCACAATCCGGTTCATTTATGACAGACCTAAATGGGTCAGTCATAAATGGACTAATAAGTTAAAATATCATGACTCCTCATCTATTTTACTATTAACAAACTGACCTAATGAAATATACCAATTTAACACCCTGATAATATTGTATAAATCCAAAGTCTGATATGGTTGAGATTATAGACTTGATAGGCTGATTATCATTTTCTACTTTTTTTAAAAACAAATCAAATTATTTAAATTTAAAGTATTTTTAAATCAATATGTATTCATTGACTCGATTTTAATAGTGAAGATAAATGTTTGTTGGTGTATGTCAATTGACTCTTGAAGAATCAGTATATCATCATGACTGCATACAACAAATGTACTGATTGTTGCATGTCAACTGAGTTAGAGACCAATGGGATTATAAACTCAGTATATCATTGATTCTCGCTACACCACTGCTCACATCCCTACTGAGAATGATGTTAATATTATAAAAGGTACTTTTTCCCTGATGTAATAATGCAAAATAGAAATGTTGTTGATGTTTGAAGCTTTTACATATTTTAGCAGGCGTGACCCTGATTTATAAATACCAACATTTATTAATATTTCTCTCTTTTTTTACTATGTTTTATGTCATAATACATCATCTTTAATATTATTTGATTTCTCATATATTTTATACGTAATGGTTTTGACTCTCATTGTTAACACAACGATATATATTTGCTTGTGGAAAAAATATCTCTTATTACGATGCGCCTAGTATTTCATACAAGGCACACAAAATCTTACAAGGTCCATAAACCCATAAAAGTTTTAAAATAGTAATAAAACTTAAATTGACTATAGACAAGGCCAACCTTGCACATGAGCACTTGCGTAGAGCCTATTGGACACTG
This sequence comes from Clitoria ternatea, assembly GCA_037962975.1. Classification (NCBI taxonomy): domain Eukaryota; kingdom Viridiplantae; phylum Streptophyta; class Magnoliopsida; order Fabales; family Fabaceae; genus Clitoria; species Clitoria ternatea. Next base: position 271,052,164 of record CM075672.1, read on the forward strand.
ATAAATAAAAAGACTTTAAAATTTTCATCAATTTAAGAGTTTTGAGGCGTGTGCATGTTTATCATGGCACATAATGTGGGCCAACATAAGTTAGGTTGTTTCTCAAGAGCTCATAACATAGCTTGTTGAAGTTTTAGTTTGGTCCAACTCATTTGATAAGAAAACCATAGTTTTTAAGAAACCTATTTAATTAAAGAAATTGAGTTTGGACTTCTAAAAAAAAGCTTTTAATCAGTCAAGTTGATATTTTGTAACTCTTAAATGGTTTTATAAAATAAATAATAATTTATGATATAGTATAATTTATAAATACAGATGATATTTCGTATAAAGTAAAATTTATAATATTAAAATATGTTAAAATTAACTTAAAATGTAAAGTTGATAATTAAATATATATTTTACATAGTTTGTTAGGCCTATTTGTTTATTTAAGATGAGTTTATTGATCTATTTAATATATGTATGTTGATGTTTTTATTTATTTTAATATAAATCAAGCTTCTAAACAAACTGTTATAAGCTAAATCAAGCTTTTGAATATGGTAGGCCAAACCTAATAGGGCAAGCAACGAGAGTAGCTCGAACATCATAATTAAGGATTGTCAGGCTTAGACCTTATAAAAGTTCAATTTATTCTAGACTATTTTCACCTCTAATACTTAGTTCTCATCCAAATTCAAAGAAGAGATATAAGGAAACGGTAAGAGATAAGAGAAAAAGAGTTTGATAATTGATTTTGTCGACAAAATTATAACCAATTAGGATTATTACTACATTCTTAATAAATTTATAATAGTATTATTAACAACATTGAAGTTTGGAGTTTGTATTCTAATCTACTCTGGTGTGAGGAGGGAAATAGGGGAAAGAAGCAAAGAAGTTACAACACTTCACTAATCTCCTATACACTGTATCAACACCTAAAGACCTCTCCATACCAGCTTAAATTCTTGTATAGATTAAAGTATTTTTTTTATTAATTATTTAATTGATATGAAATGAATGAAAAATGTTATGTGGTCAAATAAAAAGTTAACATTATCCTTACTTTTGTAGAATCTTAAACAAATATCATAAAAATAACACTATATCTTATCAAATAAATAGTTGATTCACACATTCTTCTTATAAATTATTCAAATTCTAATAAGACATAATTATTGTGAAAAGTAACACTTTTTAAGTAATTGTATCCCTTTAAGCTTGAATACAAGAGTGAAAATAAGGGTCAAATTAACAGCCTTATAAGCTTATCCACACTCTCGATAACAGATAATCTATACAATTTATTTTCCCAAATATTGAAAAATCTTATGTATCTTAAATTTATTTTATATAGTAAAATAAAAATTGTTGTTTTCTTATTATACTTCATTTCCTCCTATTAAGGTATGTACTATGTTTATTTTTTAGTTTATGTTTTTAATTTTAACTAGATTTGAAAAATACTTGCAAAATAGTAGCTTACTAAAATGTTTCCTAAATAAAATACTATGTCAAGTATGTTTACCTATTAAGTAAAAGGATATTATTAATATCCAAATTTGAGATAAAACATAAGATACAAGATGTTGAGATCTTGTAAAGTACGCATGACTATTAATATGGGATCTCTCTCTCATTTTCCATAGATAGAACAAAGGAAATATGGTGCATAAATACCTAAATTCAAGGGAAACATCACCACCAAACAAATACACCAATACCATCATTCATTGCCAAAACTCACCAAAACCTTCCACTTTTGTGAATATTATTATCAAAACTCACCAAAACTCACCATTTTTATCTTCCCTTATATTCAAACTCATTTCATTTATTGTTTCAATTCTTTCATTAAAATACAATTATTGCAACACAGAAAACACATAGAAAGTATTGTGTTTTTCCAGTATTTGGATCCGACATAGGCCTTGTCGGACCCAGAAACACACACACATGTCATCTCCTCTTCCTCCGCGTTGAGTTTCTCTTATCATTATTAATGCACGGAGGGGGAAACCATATCTCACCAATTGATCTCTCACCAAATAGGTACTTCTTATTTCTCTATTATTATTGTTATGGTTGTTATTGTAATATTATTATTACTATTACTGCTACTACATTTAAGATATCATCAAATTATGAATCATCAACATTGATGTATCAGCTGGCTTCATTCCAACCTAGCTGGAGATCTCAAGATCGAGTCATGTGGCAACCAATATTTTAAATTGTCATTATGATCATGGTTGAGATAATGTTAAAAAACCTTAAAGTTGCAACTAGTTACAAAAGTTCAACAAGGAGAATTTAATGACTACCTTAAAATGATTTTGTTCGAAAAGATGTCGCATATGAGGTCTTACATGCCCAAATCGATGTCAATTGAGTTACCAAATTCTTGTCACCTTTCATCTTGTCTTTTACTTTTTATTTCTTTTTACATTGATTTGGATCTTTCACCTCTTCTTCGAACGATTCTATATATATATTTTTTGTGGGTTTCAACTGCGATGGTAATAATATAAAACATTTTGCAACTTCTTTTTTGAAATTTATAGGGGGAAGGATTTTTAGAACATCTCAGAATGTTTCATATTCAAAATTACCATGCAACTTTTTAATGTTCAATTGTTTTGTCTTCCAAACATATAATGCTTAGTTGGTCTTACAATTTTTACGCCATATTTATTCATTCATCTTGGAGTTAATTATGTGGCATTATATCTTATTTGCTTTAGTGTTATGGCATTGATTAGTTTACATTTTATAGTATGTCCATGGAAATAATCATAATCACTGCAAGTTGCCTTTGGCTAGCTTCATTTTATTTTCCAAAATTGCTTTGACTTAGTTTTGTAATGTTTCTTCTGGTATATTTCTTGTAGATTTTGAGGTTTGTCATTCTCGCAAAGACAATTTTAAAGCTTGGAAATTAGTGTTGGTAATAGCTACAATGGGGGGTTGTGTATCAGTACCTTCTAATGCAAAGAATGCACCAAGGAAGCTCTCTAGACGAATAACAAAACGTCGTAGAAAAATCCCAAAGCCTTCTTCAAAAGATACCATGAAAAGGAGTAGTAATGCAGGGTCTTGTGTAACAGATTACTCTGTTAGTGAATTTGTTCATATGGACTTTGAAAATGGTGAAAGTATTACAACAACTTCTTGCAGGCGTTCTGAACTTTCCAGTTCATCATTCCATCGTACTCGGCTTCAATGGCAGCATAACCAATATGATGCTAATTCAAACTGTATATTTTTTTGGCTTTTTTATGATGCTGATTCAAACTGTATATTTTTGTTTCCATTTTCCGTTTTACTTTCTATTTTAAAAGTTTATGCAAGAAATAATGAAAACAGATACAAACTTTTAAAAACAAAACATAGTGACAATTTTATAATTAAAAGTAAAAAATAGAAAATATTTTATCAAATCAAATAATATCTTATAAATCGTAATGACTACTGTTATTCCATTGCTTGCAGTAGTGAGCCAAGAAGAAACGTATTTTGACTCACTCAGTATTCTAGAATCTGATTCAGAGGACGACTTTAATAGTATTCATGGAGGTAATGACTGCATGTCACCTATTAAAGTGTAAACAATTATTGAACCAAGTATGCAGAAATTCTAAATTTATAGGAATGACTTTTAAACATTATGTTAAGGAACTTGACTACTGATCACATCACAGTACAAAAATGTGTTTGATATTTGATGTTTATTAATATCATTGTATACATTAACCAGAAAAATGTTTCAGGTTATGTTTGATATACTATACATGAAAATTACTTTGTGTTTGTTGTTATTACTAATTTGTACCATTCAAATTGTTATTTTTTCATTCTTACCTCAGGTTGGGAATATGTATGCAGATTGTTTTCCAAGTGGTCAATTACTCCAGTATGAAAGATCAAAACGTTTTATGGATAACAAGTGTCAATATGAAGAATATCGTGAAAGTTATGTTAAAATTGATGGCAACCAAGACAGAATAAAGGGAAGAGATGAAAATGGTTTTGGCATTATTGGCAACCAAAGTTATGGAAAGTCTCGGTTAGGCCAAACTCAAGGAAGCTTCAGAGGTATAAAAGAGTATAAACATGATTTGGAAGAGAAAACTCAAGAGAATCCATGGAAGCCAGGCTTACATCAATTGGCACCCTTAGTCAGTTTTAATGACAAAACATTGCACCGCCCAAGTAAACGGCTCTCAACGATTTTCAAGCTTTCTTTCAAACGAAAGTCTAGTGATGTAGAGGAAACAAATGATCTTAGTAAGTGATCAAGTACTTCAATTTTCATTGCATGGACATAAATTTACAAAAAACAATAGGCTTTTGTCAAAAATTGTTTGGTTTCTGCTTTCATCTAGCAACAATAATGTGGCACACCAGAAAGAAAGGGTTGAAACATAAAGTAATATATTACTTTTAGATTCAAAGTAATACAAGTACATTTTTGTTGCCTGAATATGTTATATGGAAGTATTTGATATTAACATGTTATGCTAATTAAGGTGCTTAATCTTGTATTTATATGCAAGGTCAATCAAGAAGATATTTGTTGCGCCCAAGAGGAGGACATATTATTCCATGCCAGGATGGTGACAAGCCATCTCCTGGATGTTGGTCTGAAATTCTACCTTCAACATTTCAACTTCGTGGTGAAAACTATTTCAAGTATGTTATTGACTTTCCATGCTTGATATGTATAAATGTTTATCACCAATGGAAATAGTATTGCATAATCATTCTCTTTGTAGAGACAAGTGCAAGTCTCCTGCACCAAATCATAGTCCATACACTCCAATTGGTGTTGATCTATTTGTCTGTCCAAGAAAGATACACCACATTGCTCGATATGTTGAGCTTCCAAATATGAAATCCAATGGAAAAATACCCCAACTTCTAATTGTAAACATCCAGGTATAATCCATTTTTCATTAGTTCAATATTCATAAAACTTTTCTTAGTGTTAGTAAAGAGATATAGATCATTAATTTGATGTCAGTTAGTTTCTTACCCCATCATATTATCTTATGTTCTTTGTGGCAGTTACCTACATATCCAGTTGCAATGTTTGGTGATAGTGATGGAGAGGGATTGAGTCTTGTGTTGTATTTTAAAGTTTCTGAGACCCTTGATGAACATAGTTCTTCTCAGTTTCAGGTAAATCAATTCTCCATTGTTATTAGCCCTTTACAAACCACTATTAAGTTCAATCTAGTCAACTCATGGTACAATGTAATCTTTGTCTTATGAAGCAAATAATATGTTGTGGAATTTTGTTTTCTAGTTTATCCTTTTTTTCATTGTATATATTCTATAATTCAGACAAAGGTTACCTCAATTTTTATTTTTATTTTTGTGATATTCTTCTTTCTTCACTGTATTTCATTTTGTTTTTAAAAAATATATAATTTTATTTCCCTAACTTCTACGTTTTTTAAGTTCACTAGTTTGTGTTGGGGCTTTATAGCTTATTGTTTTGTTATGTCTATATTTAAATCATACGATTTACCAAATAAAATTTTTCTAAAGAATCTTAAATCTTCCATGTTTATCTAATTCTTAGAGGCCAACATTGGATAGTTTGTGTCATTGTGATGTGATTATACCAATTTTATTTAATCTTTTATCCAATTATTCTATTTTTTAAAGCATTGATATTTCAAATACTTTGTGCCAAGCTTCTCTTAATGACTTTGTTTGGAAGTAATTTTAATTTTGCTCTTTTTTTTGTGTAAATTTAGGACAATATGTGATTTCAACTGAGGCTGAAAAAATATATTACCTTTTGATACTTAACAATCAATATTAAGTATTAACTTAATGTTTCTTATTAATGTTGTAGAAAATAGTTGAGGATGACATGGAAAAGGTCAAAGGATTTGCAAAAGATTCGAGTGTTGCTTTTAGAGAAAGGCTAAAAATAATGGTAGGACTTGTGAACCCTGAGGACATGCACTTGAGTTCAACTGAAAAGAAGCTAGTCAATAGTTATAATGGAAAACCTGTACTCTCACGCCCACAACACAACTTTTACAAGGTAAGGCTCATTTATGAATGTGTCATCACAAAGATATTTTTCATCCTATTCCTAGGGAAGATTTTCAAATAAATGAAATCTATCATAGTCTTTCCAAATTCATATTTCAATTCAAAAACGGTTTAGGGACTCAATATTTAGTCATTGAATGACGAATACATTTAGATGTTTATTCTTTCGTCCAATACGAGGGGATAGACTTTGATAACGATACCGGTTATGTGGATTCTTATGTATTATATTGGTTTTGTGAGAATTTAGTATTGTATCTTTAGTTCCATTAAGTTTTGATATGATTAAAGTCTAACAACCACTAATATTCCGTATTATGGAGTGAAATAGGATGTCACTTGACACTCAAATTAGTATTAGATAAATAATATTGGAGCTTGAGTGATGAGTTAATGAATGTACCTTAACTATTTATAAGGTGTTGGGTGAAGATTATTTTAGTTATACCTTGTGTCAATATTTTTCTATAAAGGAATAGAGAAAACTAACAAACATTCTTGACTTGTTGGGGCCCGGTCAATCACGATCATATAGGGTAACTAATATATTTGGATGTTTATAAACTGCAATATGGTTACTAATTTGAAAGACAAAGAATGAAGATGAACGTTGCTTCATTAGCAACTATACTAAAATTAGCTACCACCAAAATTATAAATCAGCTAGCGAGGACTTAACTATTAGTCTTAACTTTGAATCTTGAGATACAGATGCATTAAAACTTTGTAAAGAGAAATTTGTCATTCTTAGTAGTTCTATTTGACTGAAATCCAAAATAAAGTGTATAAAAAAAACTACAATTAGCTTGCACATGTGAGACATCAAGGTATTTTTACCATAGAGTACCAAAAGTTACCCAAAAGATGTAACTTTATGATGTTTTAACTGATGTGGTTTATTTTTCATTAACTTTTTCTTGTATATGACTTAGGACATTGTACTACCCTTAGCTTAATTTTTTCCATCATAATCTTTCCCCTGTGTGCTATCCAAACACGTGTTGTTTCATAAATATTGTATACTTTTGTTTTTTTGTTGTAAATAAGATATGCTTTAGTAACATGTAAGTGTCTATCTTGTTACATCTAACAAAGAATTGATCTTTTTCAATCTAATAGGGTCCTAATTACTTTGAGATTGATTTGGACATTCATCGATTTAGCTACATATCAAGAAAAGGACTCGATTCATTTCGTAATCGTTTGAAAGATGTCATTCTTGATCTAGGTCTAACCATTCAGGTATTTTGTCATGTTTAAATATTTTGGCATTGTTGGCTATAATGTTTGGCATCCATTGCCATCAAAATTAAAAAAATGGTTTTTAAACTTGCTATGATTACAAAAACCAACATTTGTTAGCATGTTCTTAAATTTTAAAAAAACACACAAACAATTACCTATGACCTTAGCTATGACATGCATGCATGTGAATTCTCATGCTTACTACTTTACATTACCATATTGTTTGTCACCCACTCAGAGAAAAAATATTTGACGAAATCAAAGTCAATAATAAAGCTTCCATAAAGTTAAATGAACTTGAAATGTCCTATTACACAACAAACTTTTTTCCTAGAATTACAAAGATATCCTTCAACTAACACTCTCTTTAATTTTCTAATGATAGGCACAAAAACATGAAGAGCTTCCAGAAAAAGTACTATGTTGCATGAGATTGAACAAGATTGATCTTAGTGACAATGGCCAAATACCCGGGCTAATGACCCTTGATGGTGAATGCTAAAGATTTTCAATGAATAGCCTTTAACACCATAAATATAAATATATGTACATATGTATTAGTTAATCTCCTTGGTATTCCTTGGTTGAGGAAAAGTGGAGTTAAGATGTTTTTGTTGGATGCAATTCTTGCATTCACATACTTATGTTTAAATGTACATTTTGTATATAAAAAATTAAGAGGATGATAACCATGTAATGCCAAATGACTTGAAAGGTAAAAAATGTTTTTTTTTTGTTGACTATTTTATAACTAAACAAGTAAAAGACGCGTTGTGTTATCAAACTGAGAAATGATGCCAATAGATCACCAGAACAATTTTTTTATGACTGAAAGTTCATCACTCCTTATCACTAATTATCAAGTCATTGTTGTATTATATTTATAAATTTTGAGTTTTTTGTTAATGGCATAAAATTTTGTCGCGATAATATTGTGAAATTTTTTTCATAAAAAATAAATTTTCTTTTCATGGCTGTTTAATGTCATGACATGGAAGGTTGACTTGAAGTTTCAAGCTTGGACTTCGGCAACAACTAATTGGTATCATTTCAAATTATATAGTTTTAATGTACTTTTGCTTTCTATAATGCATATAATTCACACTTGTTATTTTGTATATTTCATTTGGTTTATCAATTTTTTAGTAACATAAAAAAAAGTTTAAAAGAGTTAGGTCTAAGAAGTTTATCCAGGACATGATTTTTCAATTAAGAAGACACAAACATGTTTTTACAAATCTACTATTTTCATAACCATATTAGTAATATGCCTTTTTTTGGTATTAAAGTTTCTTAATTTTTATCCTAAACAAAAAAAAACATTTATTTTGCCAATCAGCTTCTGTCAATCACCACGTGTCTTTTAACTTATAAGAAATTTTTTTTTATGAAAAAGGAATGTTTATCAAGATTCCTAATTTTAAATTTAATGATATGAATAAAATATAATAATGTTGTTAGTATATAACTAGTTTTAATATTCCAAATGGGTAATTCAGCTAGGATTTCCCTCCTTCGCTGGGGTTTCTTCATCTCTCGTCACCTAGGTACGACATTGGCCTCTTCGTCAGGGGACTCACAAATTTCTATTGGCTTGGGTACGGGTAGAGCTAGGTATACAGGTTTGAGCTTGTGGGTCGGTCCGTTTAACCTATTATTATATGAGTTGTGGGTTGAAAAAATAGGACCATTTAAAATATGGACTTGCGGGTTCAACTCGTTTAATTCGCAGGTTAAACGGGTCCAACCTTACGGGCTCGCATGCCAACCGACGGGTCTGTCTATTATTTTATTTTAAATAAATTCTACCTTTTTTATAATATTTCACTTTCACACTACACTTTTTTGAAAAAAGGGAAACTTTTAACGCAATATGTGTTGGGAAAAATCGGCACAGATTAACTAATAATTTCCCCGGCGCAGCAGAATGGCGGACCAATAAAATAGGTGGTTGCAAAATAAATTAAATACGAGCAAAGCAAATAGCTAATTAAAATGGCACCAACAATTTAACGTGGTTCACCCTTTTGATTTGGGCTACGTCCACGGGACAAACTCCGAAATTTTTTCCACTAATAAAATTAGTAGGCGTACAAGAGGGACTTCTCTAATAAAATATTAGAGGCACAAACCCGAGATTAACCCAAAATAGTGGCACTCAAGTGTTTCCCAAACACCCCAATTAAACCTCACTATTTTGTCACTCACTAATTATTTTTCCCTCACTCAACAACTCATCAAAGCAATTAATTGTTTTGGCCTAAACACTCTCACTAGTGTTTCTATGCAATTGCTCTCAATTGCTTGGTTTTCTTCCTGATGCTTCAATTGAAGAGTTTGATGGCCTATTTATAGCATTTGAAATCAGTTTTGCACCACAGAATTTTTGTGTTCCTCCATGCTCCACATTGCCTGTAACTGTTGTCCACAAATCATAAAAGTTGCTTAATTATTTTATAGCTTCTATGGCCCTCCATTATGAGGGTACAACAATAATATGATGTTGTATCATTGTTCTTTATATTGAAATATGAGAAAGTTGATATTTAAATTTAATTGATTACTAATTTATTTAAAATTAGTTGTGAAAGTTTCTAATTTTGGATGGTTAAATGTTTTAAATTATATGTAGCTTGAGTTTCATAAAAAAAATGTTTTGGATCAAAGCCTAATAATTTTAAAACAAAAAAGTAAAAATAAAAAATAAAAAATATAAATATATGCGGTCCTTATACGATCCTAAAAAAATCGACCTATTTAAAATGCGGGCCCATGCAAGTTAGCTCGTTGTGAAACGGGCTTATGCGGGCTAGCCCGTTGTAGGGTGGGCCGGCCCATATACCCAGGTCGGGGTTTTAAGACTCTAGCCTGGAGTTCCACTTTATTCTTTTCTTTTTCAGTAAATAATTAATTTAGGTTTGGTGTGCAATTTTGAATAATAAATATGTTACAAATTAGTAGTGTGTTAGCAATGCAGATTTAGTATGGGTCATTTATAGATATATAATAGGGTTTATCCCCACAGAAGTGATTTAAAAAGTGAATTTACTAGAGAGTTTATTAATAAGGATACAAAGTAATCATATTACTATTCAGAATATGGTATAAGGATTCTCTACCCGAGATATAGATGACATAGGATTTTGAGTAAATGTGAGGTTACATGTCATTTACATAAGTTTGGTTTCAAACCCAACTTTTGAATTTGGAATGAGCATGAAAAGGTGACAAGGAAAACTATCATATTTTAAATTGCAGATAACTTTGACCTTTTCTAAGGTAAATATTGGGCAACAATCTGTTAATGCTATGAAACCACGTCACAAGCAAAATAAGACATGGGTAGTTTCAAAATTAATTTATAATCAATATTTTTTAAATGTTTAACTTATTGTTTAGAGGACCAATAATGAAGGAGAAGATAATCGTCACAATGTGATTAGGAGGAGGAACTTATTGATTCATAGGGGTCGTGGAAAAAAAGGGAGATCTAATCCCGTGAGACTATCATAGGTAACAACACTAATTTCATAATGTTTTTTTAATCTTTTAATGATAACAAAAGAGTACCAACGACATCTGGATGAGCTTGAAGTTGGAAGCTAGTTACTTGACTTTGGTCCAAGGATAGAGGTGTGGATGGATGTTGTTGATGGAAGGCACCACAATCATCTTTATGACATCGCTTCTTTAGCCTCCAATGTTCATTGGCTGCCTACATTGATGACACAACCTTCCTCCGCCAACGGTCCTTATCATTGCGGATAGATCCAGAGGTGGCACGGCTCTAGACTGAGTTGAAGGAAATGAGAGGTTAGATGATAGATTACGACCAAATGAGGGCTCGGATGGAGCAGCTTGATTAGATGTAGGCCTATTTGACTCACCTTCAACAAGCACAACAAAAATAAGTCATCTGTTAATCATCAACCTTAGTATGATGTTAGATTGAATGACTAGTTTATTTGGTAATCATCAACATTAATTGTTTTTTTATTTCTCACTTGTTAAAAATAACAACGGCAACAACAATAATCATAATCATAAAAAAAAGTTAGTTGTTGTATAGAACATAATGTTTCATGCATCAACTGCAGTGTTGGTTGTAGTACGGGACATTAATGTCTCACACAAAGAATTTGTGTGGGAGTTTGGGTCCTATATAACTGTTAGATATTTGCCTTTGGACTGCACGTGGCATCTTTATTTGAATTGTTTTTGATTGTTTTAGCTGTTGAATAAGTCTTTCTAGTCAAAGTAGTTGTTCCTAAACTTTAGGAGAAAGTATCTCAGTTTTATCTTAGTTAGTTTTTCTGTTACTGCAAGCACTATAAATGTACTGCAATTGGCAATCGAATAAATTGAATTCCTCCTGTCTATTTCATTCCATTTCATATATTCTCTCTCCTTCAATATTTTATTCTCTCTGTTTTTGCTATTGCCTTTATTCATTAAAACAACAATTGATATCGTGAGCCCTTTTCTTACGGACCTGTGAAAATGGATGCCGAATCAAATTTCTCACAAGTTGCACCTCCAGTCTTTGATGGAGAAAACTACGATCTCTGGGCTATCAAAATGGAGACTTATCTGGAGGCTTTGGATCTTTGGGAAGCCGTAGAAGAGGACTATGAAGTTCTTCCGCTGCCGGATAATCCTACCGTGGCTCAGATCAGGAATCACAAGGAAAGAAAAACAAAAAAGGAAAAAGCAAAGGCATGTCTTTTTGCTGGTGTTTCTCAAACCATCTTCACAAGAATCATGGCTTTCAAATCAGCAAAACCAATATGGGATTATTTGAAGGAAGAATATGTTGCAGATGAAAGAATTCGAAGCATGCAAGTACTTAATTTAATGAGGGAATTTGAGTTGCAAAGGATGAAAGAATCTGAGACAATCAAGGAATACTTTGACAAATTGTCAGGTATTGCCAACAAGATAAGGTTGCTAGGCAGTGATTTTACAGATTCCAGAATTGTTGAAAAAATTCTGGTAATGGTGCCGGAGAGGTATGAAGCATCTATAGCTTCATTGGAGAACACAAAGGATCTGTCTAAGATCACTTTGGCGGAAGTGATACATGTCTTGCAGGCCCAAGAGTAGAGAAGGTTGATGAGACAAGATCGTGTTGTCGAAGGTGCTTTGCCAGCCAAGCATCATGAAGTTGACAAGAGAAAAAAGAAAAACTTCAAGAAGAACCAGACGTCAAGCAATGAAAGTCCAACCAACAACCAAATTAAAGGAAAAGGAGGAAAGAAAAACTATCCACCTTGTCAACATTGTGGTAGAAAAGGTCATCCACCTTACAAATGTTGGAAAAGACCAGAGGCAAAATGCAACAAGTGCAACCAGATGGGGCACGAAGCTGTAATTTGTAAGAACAAAATTTACCAGGATGAAGGTGCTCAGATTGCCGATCAAGAGGAGGAGGACCGACTGTTTGTGGCTGCTTGTTTCTTGAGCAGTGAGTCAAATGAAAGTTGGCTAATTGATAGTGGTTGCACCAACCACATGACCTTTGACAAGGCACTCTTTAAAGATTTGAGGCTAACTAATGTCACTAAAGTCAGAATAGGCAATGGTGATTGTATCACAGTCAAAGGAAAGGGGACAGTTGCAATCACAAGCTGCGTAGGCACAAAATTTATTCCTGATGTTCTTTTCATTCCTCAACTTGACCAAAACTTATTAAGTGTTGGTCAACTGATTGAAAGAGGATTTAAAGTTGTGTTTGAAGACAAATATTACTTGATTAAAGATGCAGCTGGTCAAGATATGTTAAAGGTAAAAATGAAAGGGAAAAGCTTTGCTCTAAATCCAATGGAGGAGGAGCAAGCTGCTTTCTCACTAAAGGAAAATGTCACAGAAATCTGGCACAAGAGGCTCGGGCATTATCATCACCAAGGGTTGTTGCAATTGAGTGAAAAAGGGCTGACACTTGATGTTCCTGAGCTTGAGGATCGAATTTCAAATTGCAAAGCCTGTCAATTTGGCAAGCAAAACAGAAAACCTTTTTCAAAGACAGCATAGAGAGCATCAAGGAAGCTGCAATTAATTCACACAGATGTTGCAGGGCCTCAGAGAACACCTTCATTGAAAGGTAATCTTTACTATGTTCTCTTTATTGATGACTTTACCAGAATGTGTTGGATCTTTTTCTTCAAGAACAAATCAGAGGTGGCTGGAATTTTTTGGAAGTTCAAAGCCAAGGTTGAGAATGAAACTAGTTTCAAAATACAGATTTTGAGGTCAGACAATGGCACTGAGTACACTTCTGAAAAATTCAATCAATTTTGCGAGGATTCCAGTATTGAACATCAACTAACTGCTCCCTATACCCCACAACAAAATGGGGTTAGTGAGAGGAGAAATCGATATATCTTGGAGATGACGAGATGCATGCTGTATGAGAAGAACTTGCCAAAGGAATATTGGGCAGAGGCAGCAAGTACAGCTGTTTTTCTTCAGAATAGACTTCCCACCAAAGCATTGAATGATCAAACACCATTTGAGGTCTGGTATGGTTACAAACCATCTCTGAAATTTCTTAAAATATTTGGTTGTTTGTGCTTTACCCATGTTCCACAGAGCAAGCGTGATAAGTTGGATAAAAGAGCATCACCGGGTATCTTTATAGGCTATAGTATAATCAGCAAAGCCTATAAAATCTTTCAGCCACAAACTGGAAAAATAGTTATTAGCAGGGATGTTCACTTTGTGGAAGATGAAGAATGGAATTGGGATGATAAAAGGAAGACAGATCTGGCCTCTACAGATGTGAAGTACAAGTTTCAGCCTCAAACACAAAACAGAATGAAGATGAAAGCTGGCAAAATGAATTAGTGGATGATGTTCCAGTAAGAGGTACTAGATTGCTCTCTGAAATTTATGAAAGATGCAATATTTCTGTGTGTGAGCATGCAGATTATGAAGAAGCAAAGAATTGTCCAAACTGGATGGCTGCAATGAAAGAGGAGTTGTCAATGATCGAGAAAAATCAAACCTGGATTCTTATGGAAAAACCTCAAGGCAGAAAAGTAATTGGGGTCAAGTGGGTGTATAGAACTAAGCTAAATGCTGATGGTTCTATCAATAAACATAAGGCAAGACTCGTGGTGAAAGGTTATGCACAGATTTTTGGTGTAGACTATTCAGATACGTTTGCACCAGTTGCTCGGTTAGACACCATCAGGTTGTTACTTGCTATAGCTGCTCAAAAGAATTGGAAGGTTTATCAACTTGATGTTAAATCAGCATTTTTAAATGGTTTCTTACAAGAAGAAATCTATGTTGAATAACCCCAAGTCTTTGTGAAGGAAGGAGAAGAAGATAAGGTTTATTTGCTCAAAAAGGCTCTTTATGGGCTGAAACAAGTCCCAAGATCCCGGTACAGCAGAATTGATGATCATTTGCTGAACTTAGGATTTGTCAAAAGCTTAGCTGAGTCAACATTGTATGTTAAGCATGATAGAGCTGACATTCTTATCATCTCACTCTATGTGGATGACCTTTTTGTAACAGGAAGCAACACAAGGCTTGTAGAGAAGCTTAAGAAAGAAATAATGGAGGTGTTTGAGATGACAGACCTTGGTTTAATGACCTTCTTTCTTGGCATGGAGATCAAACAAGGAGAACATGAAGTCTTCATTTGTCAAAAAAAATATGCCAAGGAGATCTTGAAGAAGTTCAAACTTGAAGAATGCAAAGAAATGAGCACTCCAATGAATCAAAAGGAAAAACTATGCAAGGAAGATGGAACCGAGAAGATAGATCAAGTATATTTCAGAAGCATGATTGGGTGTTTGATGTACCTTACAGCAACTCGGCCCGACATCTTAAATGTTGTAAGCATTTTATCCCGATTTATGCATTGTCCAAGTGAAATGCATCTCAAGACTGCAAAAAGGGTGATTAGATATGTCAAAGGCACCTGTAATTTTGGCATCAAGTTCAAGTGGACTGAAGAATTTAAGTTAACAGGTTTCTCAGATAGTGATTGGGGTGGCTCAATTGATGATATGAGGAGTACCTCCGGGTACTGTTTTAGCTTTGGATCAGGTGTTTTCTCATGGAGCTCGAAGAAACAAGAAACTGTTGCGCAATCTACAGCAGAAGCTGAGTTTGTTGCTGCCACAGCTGCTGTGAACCAAGCCTTGTGGTTAAGGAAAATTTTAATAGACCTTAACATGGGGCAAAACGAAAGCACAGAAGTTTTTGTTGATAACCAAGCTGCAATAGCCATTTCTCATAATCCAGTCTTTCATGGGAAAACCAAGCATTTCAACATTAAGTTGTTCTTTTTAAGGGAGGTACAAAGAGATGGAGTTGTTGCTCTTGTTTACTGCAAAACAGAAGACCAGTTTGTAGATTTGTTCACCAAGCCACTTCCAGTTAGAAAGTTTGAGTTCTTAAGACAGAAAATTGGAGTTTGCAGTTCCAAAATCAAGGAGGAGTGTTAGATATTTGCCTTTGGACTGCACATGGCATCTTTATTTGAATTGTTTTTTTATTGTTTTAGCTGTTGAATAAGTCTTTCTAGTCAAAGTAGTTGTTCCTAAACTTTAGGAGAAAGTATCTCAGTTTTATCTTAGTTAGTTTTTCTGTTACTGCAAGCACTATAAATGTACTGCAATTGGCAATCGAATAAATTGAATTCCTCCTGTCTATTTCATTCCATTTCATATACTCTCTCTCCTTCAATATTTTATTCTCTCTGTTTTTGCTATTGCCTTTATTCATTAAAACAACAATAACATTACATGAGTTTTTCTTCGCATAAGATCCTAACTCTTACCCAACAATCATTTTATGCGGGTAACATTGGTTGTTGCATGAGACTATATTCCATGTAAACACATTAATTCTTTTTGTTTGAGCTATGAGAATATGTGTAAAGAAGTAAGTTTTGGGGAACGAAGTGTGTGGCATCCTTTGATAAGTATTTGGGAGTGTTGGTGTGCTCAGACTCGACTAATTTTAAATTCAACGTCTGATTGATAAAGTTAAGACTATCTATGACAGGGCGTATCACTATTGTCCATTTTGCCATCTTATCCATCCTCTATATATACTATTCCATCTATGTCTATTCCGAAACTTGTTCATCATAAAATTGTTTTGAACGAGTGCAAATCTTTTTTCTTGTTCTGAATAAAATTGTATATGTCAAAAACTATTAACTATTTAAAGACTATATTGTTTCCATCTGTAATGTAAACATATATAAAATTTGAAAAAAATGATATTACATTCAATATGTTAGAATTACATTTTTTTATATATTTAATTAATTTAATTATTTAAAGTTAACCAACCTTATTATATATCTGTGAGTAATAATCTTTCTTGCATTTCAATTACTCGATAAATTTTCTTCAATAACATGTCATACGGTCATTTTTCATTAGATATGTTTGAAAAATGAGGCATTGTTTGAAAATAGTATGTTTGAAAAGACATATTCATAGAATATAGCACATAAAACCTCTATGGGATCCAATGAGACATTGTTTATTTGAATATAATATGAAATTGTGCCAAAAGTTTTACATATATGCTAAACATATTTTAGGGGGTAAACATCAAATATGATTGTTTTTGAAAAAGAAAACTAATAAAAATTAATAAGTTGTACTTAGAAATTCTTATAACACACTCCATTGATATAATCAACAAAATCTCAATATTTAAAGATAAAAAAACACAAAAAGATACCCAACTTATAAAACATTCTATCAGCCACAAATGATTAAAATCTTGAATTCAAGACAAATGTAGATGTAATTGTGTGCAAACCTTAGGTGTGACTAGTTCTCATTTCCGCTTTACGTTTTCATTTTATATTTTTAAGTTTAATTATAAAATTATCATTATATTTTCTATTTTTTAAAATTTATATAAGAAGTTCTGTAAACAATTATTTTTTATTTTCTGATTTCATTTCATGTGTTTATTTTTTATAAGTATTTTTAAAAACAAAAAATATAATGACTTTATAATTAAAATTAAAAACAAAAATAAAAACATAAAATAGAAATAGAAAAAAAAAGACCTAAAACTCTCTTAAAAAAGATTTGTCATAAAAAGACAAAAATACATATTTAGTCCTTTAAGTTTCACTTTTTTCCTAATTTAGTCATTTAAGTTTTTTTAATCCGTTAATTTAATCTCTTAGATTTTTAAATATTTATAAATATAGTTAACAATATTAAATTTTTTAAAACATGACAAACTAATAACAACATTTGACGGGTATGGAATGGAAAAAGACAGAGGAAGGTAGGGTGGAGATAAGTATCATAACTGGTTATATATTTTAAGGATCCTCCTCCAACAACACTTTTAAGATTTCTTGTCCACCAAGGGTTATTAGTTTACCACATGTTGAAGTATTTAAAAACTTAACTGACTAAATTAATAGAAAAAAAACCTAAAACTAAATCATTAAAAGTTCATTTGAGATTGAATAGAGTACCTTATTTGACCAATGAAGTTAGTTTGGCGTCTACAACCATGAACCTAGTTGTAAAATATACGGTGGTGTTAGGTAAAGTTTGGCGATGTTATTAAAAATAAACCATATATTGGATAGTAATGCTATAGTAATTAAAATAATAAATCGTACCCAGATTTAAACTCCAAGAGAACAAACCATTAAAAGAGAGTATCTTACGTTAAAAATCACCATCTTCCAAAGCTTTAAAACCATCAAAAATGGAAATCTCAAAATTTGTAATTTCATGTGCTGAGCACTTCCTGAAGTCCTATTTAACTATTATACTCTGGATTGAAATTAGTAGGAGTTTTATAGTTATTAACCGCTAAACATATTTTTATTTATTCGATGTGGGATTATATTACATTTTGATTTAGATGAAAGTCAACAAGTCAACCGTTACACTTTCCATCCACAAAAACCTACCCAAATTGAAGCTTCTTGCCTTTTTCTTCTTTTTCTACACTTTCCATCCACAAAAACCTACCCAAATTGAAGCTTCTTGCCTTTTTCTTCTTTTTCTCCCTTTAAAGTAAGGTTAGTTGTTGTTACTCTTCTCTCGCTACACTTAATGCACCAAAAATGATTTTCATCTCCAACATTTACTCATGGGGTATCTGGTTTACTATGCCTAGTCGAGTAAGTTCTTACTTGCTGGTTGTGTCAACATTAACTAATTAGTATGCAAAGAAGTACGAACAGTTCTAAATTAAGTAGTATATCATGTTATATCTATTAACATTGTTCAAGATGGTGTCTATTTATTTGTTTGGATTATAGATAATGTTGTGTAGCTTATTGTATAATTTTATTTATAGATTCTGAAATGAATGATAGTCCTATAGTAATTGATCACAGGTAAACAAACATCATTCCTCTCTTGCTTTTGCATGTTAATGAAGGAAGCCATTGTTTGGTATTATATATTGTAACAGTTAGGAATATAATCAGCTCCTAATTAATTGTATATATTTATAATTCCTAAAATAGTTTGTACAAATCAGGAATTTGAATCTATAGTTGTAAATTAAAATTAATTGTATTTGTGCAGCAAAAGGAATTTGGAAAGCGAGCAGAATTGTGACAGCACACAGAAATTCTTGCAGCAAATAGAATTTAATAAGCAAGAAGAATTTGGGACACTAGAAAGAGACGCTGAGGGAAAACAGAATTTAGATTGCAACCAGAATTTCGGACAGCTAAAAGAAATTTGAACAGCAGCAGAAAATTACAGTTTTCTACACCCGAAGTCCAAGATAATGAGATCAAACATGGATGATCTTGCCAGTCTTAAAGAGGCCCTTTTGAATGGTGACACTAGTGTAAGCAACAATTCCAATCCCAATAACACCAGAGGCAATGAAAATTTAACAAGCTATTCAAATGCCGGATTTTTCAGCATTCTTACATTCTCATGGATGAGTCCACTAATAAGTCTAGGAAATGGGAAGACTTTAGATCATGAGGACCTTCCCATGCTTGCAACCAATGACAGTGCCTATGCAGCTTTCACAACTTTTAGAAGCAAGCTTGAGTCAGAGTGTGGTAGTGTTAGAAGTGTGACAACTCTTAAGCTGGTGAAAGTGTTGATTCTCTCAACATGGAAAGGGATCCTTTTATCTGGTTTACTTGCGTTCTTATGCACATGTGCTTCTTATGTTGGACCTTATCTTATTGAAAGCCTTGTTCAATACTTCGATGGGGAGCAAAAGTCTAGAAGTGATGGCTATTTGTTGGCTATAACATTTGTTGCTGCAAAGCTTGTGGAGTGCCTTGCACTAAGGCACTGGATGTTTAAGTTGCGGCAGGTTGGGGTTAGAATGGAATCAATGTTGGTGGCAATGATCTATGCTAAAGGATTGACCCTTTCGTGTCGATCGAAGGAAGGTCGCAGCAGCGGGGAAATCATCAACTTAATGACTGTTGATGCTGAAAGGGTTGGTGGACTTTGTTGGCATATGCATGCTCCATGGATATGTGCTTTGCAAGTTGCTTTGGCCTTGTTAATTATCTATAGAAGTGTAGGAGTTGCTTCAATAGCTTCTTTAATTGCCACAATAACCATAATGTTGTTAAACATTCCTCTGGCATCATTGGAAGAGAAGTTCCAGGATAAGATAATGGAGCTCAAAGATGAAAGAATGCAGGCAACATCTGAGATTCTAAAGAATATGAAGATTCTAAAACTGCAAGCATGGGAGATGAAGTTCTTATCAAAGATTTTTCAGCTTAGGAAGACTGAGGAAACATGGCTAAAGAAATTTTTAGTTAGCACAGCTATTGTTAGATTTCTATTGTTTAATACTTCAACTTTTATTGCTGTGGTCACTTTCAGTGCTTGTGCTGTTATTGGAATACCACTTGAATCAGGGAAGATCTTATCTGTACTCACAACGTTTGAAATTCTTCAAATGCCAATCTACAATCTTCCGGACACAATTTCAATGATGGCACAAACTAAGGTTTCTCTTGACAGGATTACATCATTTCTTTGCCTAGATGACTTGCAGACCGATGCAGTGGAGAAACTTCCGCGGGGTAGTTCCAAAGTAGCTCTTGAATTAGTAGATGGAAATTTCTCTTGGGACTTGTCTTCCCTTAACACAACATTGAGAAACATAAATCTTAAAGTTTTTCATGGTATGAAGGTTGCTGTTTGTGGTACTGTTGGATCAGGAAAGTCTAGTTTACTTTCTTGTATAATAGGGGAAGTACCTAAGATATCTGGGACCCTTAAGGTGTGTGGATCAAAGGGTTATGTTTCTCAATCACCATGGATACAGAGTGGCAAGATCGAAGAGAACATATTATTTGGTAAAGAGATGGAAAGGGAAAAGTATGTGAAGGTGCTAGAAGCATGTTCCTTGACAAACGACTTGGAGGTTCTACCATTTGGTGATCAAACCATTATTGGAGAGAAGGGAATCAATTTGAGTGGTGGACAAAAGCAGAGAGTACAAATAGCCAGAGCTCTTTATCAAGATGCTGATATTTATTTGTTTGATGATCCCTTCAGTGCTGTGGATGCTCATACAGGATCTCATCTATTTAAGGTACTGTTTGTCTGCAATCTACTGTTCAGTGAATACTAAAACTTTATATTTTTTTTGGGTAAAGTAGTTTGAGACTTCCATTTCAAAATCCTTGATACAACTCAATGGTGTGTGTTTGGTTGTTTGAGGGAAAAGCATGGAAGGAAATTGTAAGGGACAAAAATAGGACGGAAAAGAGAAGGAAGCAAAATGAAAAGAGCAATCAAACTGAAAATTATTTTTAATAAATACTAGTAATTTAATAAAAATTATATAAATTTCTAAAAAAACTAAAAGTAATTTTTTATATATTAAATTTTTATTATAATAAAAAATTAAATTTTTTATGAAAGAAATTTTTATATATAAAATTTATTTTATTTCATCTAACTAATTTATTTTCATACATTTTCTTCTCATCTATCTATACAAAAATTACATATTTCTTCATGAATTTTCTTTCAAATATATTAGATAACATATCTAACTTTTATTTTTTCAACAAACTAAACACGACCAATATTTTAGTTAACATAACTGTTCTACAACTTTAAACTAAAATTGAAAGCGACCAATATTTTAGTTAACATATCTGTTCTACAACTTTAAACTAAAATTGAAAGGGGCTGCGCGAACGCAAGCCCCTACTACCACAAATTATGATGTAGGCTCTGTCACTTGGACAGACCTTAGAGAAACACCCTTCCAAAGTGCAATGGAAGTCACTTCCCTAGGCCATGGACCGTTTTGATCACCCATTGACCCCATCCAGGTAAGTATGTTGCTTCTTGTTATGCATTGCACTTTTATTTTACATACTCCACATCACTTCAGCTACAACTTTCGATGTGGGACTCAACTTCACAGAAATAAAAAAAAATAAAACACCAGCCCCAATGCTCCATCAACATTGTCAATTTTTACCAAAAACCAGTTAAGTTGCAGATTGGACAAACCTGGTTCTAAATGTGAAGCAAGAGGAATTTGTCTTCAAGATTCCATGCTCTCGTATAGAAATTTAGAGTCGAATGATTAGCTTAGTTTATCTGTTGATTTAGTTAAAATCTGAAGTTGTGTAAGAGCTGGTGTTTAGTTGGGTTTAGCTTTGATTAGTCATATATATATAGATAGATTCCAACAGTATATTATGGACACAGATACAGCTATAATCTCGTGGAATTGGATTCTTTTTTTTCTTTTCTGTAATAGATGATATACTTCAAATTCAATTCCACTAGTTTTGCCATGCATTTTGATGGACAGGATGTTATCAAATTTTACGTTTACTACACTGTTTCAGGAGTGTTTGCTTGGCCTTTTAAAAACAAAAACTGTGATATATGTAACTCATCAAGTAGAATTCTTACCTGATGCTGATCTAATATTGGTGAGTGACTCATGATTTTCATGCTAATTAATTCAAACCTCAGAATTTACTTTTGTCTCGGTATTTTTATCTTGCTACAATTTGCTTAGGTCATGAGAGAAGGAATGATAACACAATCTGGAAAATACAATGACATTCTCAAGTCCAGCACTGATTTTATGGAACTTGTAGGTGCGCATAGAGCAGCTTTGTCTTCAGTTAAGTCCTTAGAGAGAAGGCCTATCAGCACAGAGGAGGATACAGATTCAGTAAGTGATTTTGAAGCTGAGCAAAAAGAGGAAAACACTGATGATCAGGATAAATCAGATAACGCAGTTGGAAAAGGCCAACTTGTTCAAGATGAAGAACGGGAAAAGGGTAGAGTTGGATTTAATGTCTACTGGAAATACATCACAACAGCTTATGGAGGAGCTCTTGTGCCCTTCATATTACTGGCACAGATACTCACTGTAGTTTTTCAAACTGGAAGCAATTATTGGATGGCTTTGGCGACTCCTGTTTCGGCCACTGCAGAAACTGATGCTGGAATGTTTGCACTTATGGTTGTCTATGTCGCTTTGGCGATTGGAAGTTCCTTTTCCATCCTTGCTATGTCAATTCTTGCTGTGATAGCTGGATTCAAGACGGCCACTACGCTCTTCAATAAAATGCATTTGTGTTTGTTTCGAGCACCAATGTCTTTTTTTGATGCCACCCCAAGTGGAAGAATCCTTAATAGAGTATGTCATAGTATGTTAATAATCCTAGACTTTACCTGATCATGACTTAATGAATAATTTTGTACTGTTTTGATTTCTCTATTTCTCTTCACAAATGAGTGAATAACCATATTGGATATATTTGTTTCTTGCAGGCTTCAACAGACCAAAGCACAATAGACATGAACATTCAGGATTTAGTCTGGGAAGTTACCTTCGATTTGTTTGAGCTTTTGGGAAATATTGTTATCATGTCTCAAGCTGCATGGCAAGTGTTTATAGCATTGATTCCTATCTTGGCAGCTTGCATATGGTACCAGGTAGTTTTCTTGACATTGTCTAACCTGCATCAAATGATGCCTCTAGCTAGCTTCATATGTCACCAAAATGAATCTAATTTTGGCTTAAATTCAACCTTTTTAATTTTTGGAGGAATCTTTTTTCCGCACTGATTAAATATGACTTGCATTACTGATTAAAGTGCATTGATTTTCTTTTTCACAATTCTCAATAGTTTTGACTTTTGAGAGGAAGAAAAAGAGAAAAATGAGTCTTACTGATATTGATATGCAAACAATATAGCATAAAGTATGTCAACATTTGCTTCAATATATGCAGAGATATTATTCTGCTTCAGCACGGGAATTGGCACGATTAGTTGGAATATGCCAAGCTCCAGTTATACAACATTTTTCTGAAACAATTTCTGGATCAACAACCATAAGATGTTTTGAGCAAGAACTGCGATTTAATGACATACATATGAGATTAATAGACAGAATTCCCAACCAAACTTATACGGTGTTAGTGCAATGGAATGGCTGAATTTCAGATTAGATATGTTATCCACTATCACATTTACTTTCTGTTTAGTTTTCCTGGTATCTTTTCCAAGTTCAATTGCTGCCCCTGGTGAGTACTTCAAATTACATACATTCACTAGTCATACTTTACTCCTTTTTACACTAGGCATAAAACTTCATTCCTTTTCTGCTTGAATTTTGTTTTTTGTTAAGGAATCGCGGGATTGGCTGTGACATATGGACTTAATCTAAATGAAATACAATCTGGCTTGATATGGATTCTTTGCAAATTGAAGAATGAAATTATATCCGTGGAAAGGATACTTCAGTACACATCCATCCCAAGTGAAGCTCCTCTTGTAATAAAAGACAACAAACCAGATAATTCTTGGCCATCATTTGGAGAGGTTCATATCCAGGATTTACAGGTACCTTACAAAGGTTATTCATTCTGAATTGAAGGCAACACCTATAACTTTTCCAGGTTACAAATCTATTCTGAATGAGGAAATGTGTGATGTAGGTTCAGTATGCTCCTCATTTGCCTCTTGTATTACATGGTCTCACTTGCACTTTCACTGCTGGAGCAAAAACTGGCATTGTGGGAAGAACCGGAAGTGGAAAATCAACTCTAGTGCTAACACTTTTTCGACTTGTGGAACCTGTTACTGGACAAATCTTGATTGATAGCGTTAACATCTCCTTGGTTGGAATTCACGAGTTGCGGTCTAGACTAAGCATTATTCCTCAGGATCCAACAATGTTTGAAGGGACTGTAAGAAGCAACCTTGACCCATTGGAAGAATACACAGATGAACAGATTTGGCAGGTAAATTGGTTTTGCTTGACAGTGTGAAGAAGCTGCCTCTTTTAGTGCAAGTTATAGATATTAATGTTTTTAAAGCAATAATTTAGGTTCTAGATATGTGCCAACTCGGAGATGAAGTAAGGAAGAAAGAAAACAAGCTTGACTCCATAGGTATGGCTTCTAAAAATTTTGAACATATATATAAGATGTGTTACAAGTTACACTTATAAACTATATGTCTTAATATAGTGAGAAGGTTTTGATTTTCATTATGAGTTTTTTCAGTTACTGAGAATGGAGAAAATTGGAGCATGGGCCAAAGACAGTTGGTCTGTCTTGGCCGTGTTCTGCTTAAGAAAAGCAAGATCTTGGTGCTTGATGAAGCTACGGCATCAGTTGATACAGCCACAGATAATACTATTCAGCAAATAATTAAGCAACAATTCTCAGAATGCTCGGTCATTACGATTGCTCATAGAATAACTTCAATCCTTGACAGCGACAAGGTCTTGTTTCTAAATCAAGGTAAACATAATTTTTTTTCTATTCTATTTCTTCTTAATTTGTCACTTCTTCGTCATAAATGTGAATACAATTTCTCTTCGTATCAATCTCACAGGACTTATTGAGGAATATGATTCACCAAAGAAACTGCTTAAGAACAAATCTTCATCTCTTACTCAACTGGTTGAAGAATACACAAGGAGGTCAAACTCTGGTTTTGCAAGTTAAAATGAAACTGAATTGATAATTAGTGTTGAACCAACCCTAAACCCTAAACTGCTTAAGATGATACAGGTTTGTTGGTCTCACTCTGATGACCATTCCACTGATAAGGTAGAGATTTTGGATGGTAAATACGTAACCAAATTACACTCAACAAGTGTAATTTAGTAAATATGTGAGCTGATTTTGTGTATTTTGTTTTATTTGTATTTCTTATTTCTTTGGTTTCAGTAGGAATTAAACATGTGTTAGGAGACTTACAACA
This sequence comes from Clitoria ternatea, assembly GCA_037962975.1. Lineage (NCBI taxonomy): Eukaryota > Viridiplantae > Streptophyta > Magnoliopsida > Fabales > Fabaceae > Clitoria > Clitoria ternatea. The sequence continues at coordinate 271,077,680 of CM075672.1, forward strand.
ACTCAACCAACTGAGTCAAACTCCTTTTATAAATTTATATATTTTTTGTATTCTTTATATTTGCGTAGATTTTATATATATATTGACAGCTGATTGTGGAAAGTGACATAGTCAAAAATCCTTACACATTAACTCAGATCATTCCATTATCAAAGATCCTTTCATAGTTACTCACTAAATTTAAGATGTATTTATTTTGTTTTGTCAATATTACCCTTATAATAAATAAGATGTATTTACATATTCAAGTTAATATACTCAATCAATGTGTACAATTTTTAATTGTGGTTTACCGAATTAATTGAAAAAAGATTTTAGGTGAGGGCATTATAGGAAGTCAAACAATAAATATGCATTAGAATTAGAATATCTAATTATTTCCTTAATTTTTATGTATAACTTTAAACAACCAAGTAAAAAAATATGGAGTATTATTTATAATTAACATGAATAGAGTTCTCTCAAATTTGAGAGTTCACTCGTTTTTAAGATTTTTAAGATAATTAGAACACAATTTTCTATTAAAAGAATGTCATTTTTTATTTGTAGAACAACATTGGTTTGTATGACCCTTAATTCGTGGAGGTATAGCAACTATTTATAGAATATGCTTTTTACTCTTTAAGATGCCTTGATCATGGTTACTACCATGGGGTGTAGTATCATTGCCACAAACCACAAGGCTAGTGAGTGCTTTCTCTCTTTATCTTTCCATCATGTGCACACTGAGAAATTTACAAGATAATCATAAACTTGTATGCTACACTTTGTTTAAGAATTCGAACGATAAAAGACCACGAAAATGTACGAATAAATGCGTATTTTATCCTGCCGGGTCGGCATAGTGGTGGGAATTTGAGTAGTTAGCTTGCTTGAGGTCTTAGATTGGAACCTGTTCAACAGTTTTTCTTTTAATCAGAACAAAAAAAAATGTTACACTGGTATAACTTTGTCTTGCCTAAATAGGGACATTGAGGTTTAGCAGGAACACTTTTAGATGTAACAGTAATACTCAAGAGAGAATTCCTCTTTTATCAATCTTTAGTATCTCATACACAAAGGGTTGAGAGAAAAAAAAATGAATAAATGGGTACATGTACTAGGCTACCAAGGACAAAATTCAAGTAGAAAAGTTAACCTTACTTAATCATACCATCTTCCAGGTAGGTAGGCATCGTAATTTGTTATTGTAATGTGTAATCCTATATATATATATTTCAATGTTAATCCTATGTACGATAAACCTGTATAAACACTTAAACTCTGTTGTGAACAAAGGAGGGGTCCTGTCGTGTCGCCTAAGATGTCTGGTTAGGAGAGCTGAAGTCACAAGTTAAAATGGTTGAGACTTGAGATGTTGGTTTAAGAATCCATCAATGACCACTATATTTAGTCAAGCTCTCCTTGTAGAGAAGGTACTAATCCACACTCCTATGATCCTTGAGTCATTTGTCTGTAAAACACAAGTTGATGATATATTGTATGTGTAGCTATCTTATAATGATGTTTCAAACATTAATTTTTAATTTACTCGTAAAACAACTGCAACATTAAGTCGAGTTTTCTCACCAGACTATTGCAATGAAAGCAAATAAAAAGGAAAATGAAAGACAAACAGAAAAAGAAATGCACAAATTATGTGAGATGCGTGTATGATGATCTAGACCATTCAGAAAGGTTGTGGAAGGAAGGTGGTTTTATTATCCAATAACTCTCGTGGGAATAGTGATTGGTGTGTGTGTAAGTTTGTACATGTATCATTATTCAATCCCATAACTCCTGTATATATAATCATTTTATGTGAATTTGTGGTTTGTTTTTTTATTGTTAACCGCAGGTATTCTTCTATTCACAGTAAAACTTTTTACCTTCTTAAAAGATGTGTTTAATAGAGATTGAATTTAGAGTTCTTCCTACCATTTCCGTTTGTGTTGGCAACTGAACCATAATTCATTGGTATGTGAGGTTTATCATTAAAAAAGAGTTACTGCATAAAGAAACATGATTATTTCACATTAACTTTTCTTGCGCTCACTTTTTCACCTGTTGACAAAAGTCTCTTCTGCTGTCTCTCTTGTTCCACGTATTATAGGTCATTTGATATTTTACATGTGTAAAGGGGCTATTAATGTTATGTTTAAAAAGAAAAGTGATGTCAAACAAACATATACTTCATCATGAAAAAGTGTTAAGGTGGTGACGTGAGACTCTGAGGTGGATCTAATGTAGGAATGGAGGTGTAGCAAGTTTGTTTCACTAAATTTGTATGTGTAACATCATCCTAGACAAAAGTAGTTTCTTTACCTCTTCCCAACCTTGATTTTCGAAAAGATTGCCGCATACTACTTTCCTTCCAATTCAACAACACATCATTTTTATTTGGTGGGACAGTTTTTTGTATTGATTGCTCCACAGGCTCACCATGTTTTCTGTGACCCTGTAAAAGTTTTGGTAGAGAATATAAGATGCAACCTAATACAAATAAAACACATAGGTAGGTATTTTGATCCATATCAAATCCTCATATATGATATATGGTCCACAAGCCAAAGTGTAAACATCAATAGTAAATAAGAATTTTCATCACAAGCAAACAAAAATACTAATAAACCTTCATTTTGGTCATAGGAAGATTCCAAGAACAATAATTTAGTTTTCAAAAGATTATTCATGAATTTGGTCCTCTATTAAAAATTTGAACATCAAAAGAGTCCATAAGTAATTCACGAGGACCAAAGTATTTTCATTTTAGGGCCAAAATTATTATTTGATTATCATTTTGATGTCACTGATCTTTTGAGAATTAAGTTATAGATTTACTGTTTTATAATAGTACAGAACTTTTACACACAAGTGACAACCACTAGTGAATCAAAATTAATTCCATTAGAAAAGAATTGTTTCCAGGTATCAGTCAAAAACACATTGCCATTTACCAAGTCTAACAACTATTGTAAGTGTGTATGATAACAAGATCACCAATGATAACTTTATGGTTTTGTTTAATGTTAGAGCATGTGCTTACATTCACCTGAAGATTTCAAACTTACCTGAGTATCCATCAGAGCATTCATTTTATCTGTGAGGTCAAATTCCATGTATTCGTTTGAATGGTATATATCAGTTACATCAAATGATTCTTGTTTAACATGAGGAGCCTGGTGACTTTTGCTGTAATTATGTTTTCTCTCTGAAACTTCCATCCCGTACGTGCCTTTCGCGAAGGTTGGATCAAGTGCACTGATTTTGCTTCTTGAGCCATCTGATAATATGGATGAAGCATCCTGTTTTTTCCTTTTGACCCATGTGAAGCCACTAGATCCCGAGAGTGGTGCTGGTCCTGAGAACACAGTGTATTCATTCCTTTGACTAATCATTTCAGCAGCCTCTGACTTAACATCATAGGAAGGCTTTAGTTGCTCTTTATGCATAGCTCCTCCTACTTCTCCCTTTGTAGCATATGCCTTATCATCACCTATACAAGCATTTTGAGGAACATTCTGCATTTCCTTCACAAAGAAGAAAGAGCAGTGAATAAAAAAAGTAGTTATTTTCTTCAAGCAGTGTGGCATTGTGCATTAAAAGCAAAGAGCACCTCTTTCAAAGATGGTTTGTGGAAACTGTTAGGGTCATGAGGAACTTTGTGGACTCGTCTTTGCCGTTTTGATGTTACAGCCTCTCTCACTTTAGCCACTCCATTCTTTTTCCTGAGTATCAAAACAAGATCAGAACTTCAGTCACAAATTGAAAATGAAGCACAATTCCATTAGAAACTAATATTAAGTAGACTTCCTGTTAAGATATTCAAATTTGGACCTAGTTAATAGATTAAATGACTATTCAGAACTATAAGGAGATTCTAAAAAATAAAAGTGAAAGACAGAATGAATCATCCTTTTTTTCTAATAAGTAAATGTTAGTTGTTAGTTCGTTAAATTTTGTTAAGCGGAGGAACCTACGACCTCTCCCTCCTTCCCTTCTCCTTTCACCATTAGACCAACCTTATACTTCGTCACATAATGAATATTTCATCCTTCAGGTTGAACTACGAATTTTTTGCTTCAACCATTCAGCTAAGTTTTCAAGGAGAAGGTTCAAACCAAACAATTATATGTAAATGTGGCTCAACAACTAAACCTTGACCTTATAAGATGAAGCAACTTGTGAGTTTGTTCCATATGCATAACATTTAATAATAATTACCAGGTTCATGAATAAGACTCGGGAGAAAATTCAAGTAAAAAAACAGCTATGCTGTATTTTATGGATAGAAAAGACCTGTGAATATCTTCCCGACTTTTAGCATCCATTTCTTTGCTTGGTGGATACTTGGGTAGGATTGATGGATCACAAGCATATGGTTTGGTGCTGAAATACTACAAAAAGGGAAATTAAATATAAAATCAGAAATCATACTTAATTATGAGCAATCAGCAACAATGTAACCAAATATCTTAAAAGAACAGCATTTTCAGAAAAAAACAATCATGAATATTGTCACATGGAACATCATGCCCAAAGTAAACTCATGAAAACTTGTAGTCTTTATCCTTTGGAGGTGTCAATTGTTTGGTCTGTTGGGTTAGATCAGCCCGTAAAATAGAATGGAGTGGCTGATACAAACTAAATTGACTTTTAGCTTACATCTGATGAAGCCTGATACAAACTAAGCCCACAAAACCTGTTAAAAGCTCACAAAAATTAGGCTTTTACGGGCTTTTTCCGGACTTGATCCTTCCTTTTTAGGCCTGAATTTAACCTGGCTGTTTTTGCCCTGACCCACATCAGGCCGGCCTGATGCAGGTCAAATAACTCATTTTGACACCTCTTCTTACTATGGAAGAAAGAACACTGGAATGCAGAAAGAATTCACCTTAGACATAAGTGCAGAGGAGGCAGTCCCGCGCTTGAAGGGGTCAATGGAAAGTAAAGTCTCAAGTAGGTTCACAGCAGTTTCAGGAAAACCTTTACACCTCTCTCCAAGAGAACTTTCGTAACTAGTCTGAGGCTTAAATATTGCGCCCAGAGGAAGCTTATTTTTTCTCCAGAACTCATCAGCTGGAGACCCACAAAGCTTGAAAATTTTGTGTAATTGTTCAACCTGCAGATTAATGACAAATGGAAACAAATTAAAATACCAAAAATAAGAAAACTGTACAAGTAAAGTTAACAAAAATGACAGTTGAAGGGCAAAAAAATACTTTGGTGATATTGTCCATTAAGAAAAATCTATGTGCTGTCATGAGTTTATGAATTGCTTAAATACATTAATTCATTATAAGAATTACCTCAGTTCTCCCCTTAAGGATTGGCTTCCCAAGAAAGAGTTCAGCAAATACACAGCCTACACTCCACAGATCCACTGAAGCTCCATAACTTGTTGCTCCCATCAAGAGCTCAGGAGGACGATACCACAGAGTCACTACACGACTTGTTAAAGGTTGCTTGCTACTTGGGTTAAGGGTATTTGCTAATCCAAAGTCTGCTATCTTGAGAATACCTTCATTGTTCACTAATATATTAGATACTTTAATGTCTCGATGCATAATACCTCGAAGATGACAATGCTCAAGTCCACTTAATAGCTGTCTCATGTAACACTTAATCTGTTGAGGACATTGTAACACAACAATTAATGTAACATCGAATTAATGCATTAATAGCTTATAGCTTTTCGGATAATTGATAACTTATATCTTTACCAAACAGAAACTAGGAATGCTAAAGACTATGTAAATGAAATGCTGCTAAGCAAGACAAACCTGTGAGTCAGTGAACTTGATGTCAGCATTTGATACAAGGCCAGCAAGATCATGCTCCATGTATTCAAATACAAGGTATATGCTATTTGATAGTGGTGAAGTGATTATACCCTCCAATTTCATGACATTTGGGTGGTCTAGTGTGCGGAGAATTATTATTTCTCTCGCCATGAATCTAATGCTATCGGCTTGGAACTTGTCAAAGCGAACCTTCTTCAGGGCAAACATCCTCCCAGTATCAACTTCACGTGCTTGGAATACACTGCTATATGTTCCTTGTCCAATCTACACACAATGGAAATGTTTTAGCATAAGATGTCATCAATTGATAAATCTTGACATGGTAATACAATATGGCCAAGAAATTCTAGCAGAGGTGAGTAATTTATCATTGTATAGTGAAAATTTGTAGCTAAGAATTTGAGTTTAGGTTTTAGGCAGTTGAATTTCAGTTCTTTACAAACCTGTTGTTAGCTCAAGAGCTGATTCACACATCTGACATTAAAAGTTTTCATATTCATAACATTAAAAGGATTAAGTCAAATAACTTAATTCTTTTATTTAAAAAAGAAAATCTAGGATTTGAGAATATTTAATATTAATATTGACATTAATTTTCTTTGAAGGGCTGCAGAAAGATTAAAAAAAAAAAACAAGAAAAGTTTCATTATAGACTCCTCATTTTTTTTCCTTTTGTACCAAAAAAATAATAATAACAGACAACATTATCATTAAAACCAAATTGACCTTTTCCATAATTAACTTCCTCCAAACTATAAAACCCCAGAAAACAGCCCCAGCACATAATTTGCATATTGAAGCAGAACCATGATCGACATTGCAAACTACCAACCATTTAAATTAGCTAGGAAGAGCTATTATAGCTTTATCCACAATCTTAAATTTAAATCATAGATTGCACTTGCATCAAAACTTGAGAAAATATCCAAATAAATAAGGTGACTCAAACCAAAAAATAAATTAAAAAGTGAAAACTACAGTTGCAAAAGCTAAAGCTTAAATGGGCATTAGCCCAGCATCATTAACAAAAAACACCATAAAGCATCCATTTTTTCATTCCATTATATTGCATTCAACTACATCATTTTCAAACATACCACCATCAAACACATATCTAAAAACGCTGCCACGTTAAAATTTAATAATAAAAACTCAACTCAAGTTCAAAGAGGAAATATCAAACAAAAAAAAAACATTCAAACATACAAAATAAACTCAAAATCCATGCATGAAGAACATGGGGTGTTGAGAATTGAGATAATTAATACCTTATCTAATTTCTCAAAAGAATCAGTTTTGAGAGGCACCCAACCTTGAATGGCTTCAGCTGCAACAGAAGTAAACCAAGGTGGCCAACCAGCTGCATTCTGCTCAGCTTCCACACACCTAAAAGACAACCTTAGAGAACCATTACCATTACCATTCTTCTTCGTCGACTCTTCGGATCTCCGGTCATCATCTTCTCCGACAACAACAACAGGTGCTTGTGCCTCCACCTTCCGACCAGAACCATTGCTCCGTTTCCTCGAACCCCCTGAATACTGAACGTACGGCCCCTCCGGCGACGGACACTTGGCAGCTCCGGAAACAGCTTTCTTGGAATTCACACAACCCATTGGCTCGGAAGCGGGTTGCGAAGCCGCCTCCGAGGAAAGCCAGCCAAACCCGTCAGAGAGAAAACGGAAGGAGACCCAACAACAGAGGCATTGTCCACACAAGAAAAAATGCTGGCTTTCTTGTCCTTGGTTGGTTGGTTCGTTTGTTTGTTCCGATGTTTTCTCTCTCCCCTCCACAAATGCAAAGTGCCCTGTAATCCAACGGTTTTTTCTCTCTCTCTCTCCCTAACTATGAGTTCGGGCCTGCGAGATCTGCGGAGGATTTTCGAGGATGTCGCGAACGGTCGTGAGACATTCATGGGCCCAATGGCTGCATGTCTTTTCTTTTTGCCTGATGTAGCTTCTGCCATAGTCATAGTCATGTTAGAACCAAAAATAAAACTTTTTTCATAAAAGTTTAAATTTGAAACTTTATTTATAATTAATCATTTATATATATCATTACAACTATCATTTTTTCTTAATTTAAGAAGTTATAATATTCCATACCTTAATTATAAGAAATCTTGGATTACTTAAATTAAATCAACCATTTTTTTCATTTATAACGTTTGAATTTGAAGTCTTACTTATAAAAAATTAAACAATCACATATATCATTTGAATTAAGTATCCATTATAGTAGTTGTTTATCTTTTCGGTATTGTTATAATATAATATAAGAAAGACTAAAAAACCCAATATAAATATTATATATATAACTAAGTTTTTAAGTATTTATCGAAGGTTTGATTTTCATGTAAAAAAACAAAATTTGTTTTAATAATCTTTACATTTAGAATAAATTAGTTTTCAACTTTCAACCGAAGTAGTAGGGTTCATAAAAAAAACAATGTAATGTAATAAAGTGGCCAAAAGAAAAAGGTGAAATAATGTAATGTAACCGTTGGGAGGCTGTGTTGTTTTGTTAAGACAAAAGAAATAGAAAGAAGAAGAGTGGAAGAGAGTGTGTTTGTGTAGGATAAGGAAATTGAAATAGTAGATGATGATGATGATGATGGTTGCATGCCAACTCTCTAACACCATGATGGAGTTAGTTGGTTGGTTTAGCAAATTAGAATCATTTCATTTGACAGTTTTCTTTTTGAGTTTAGTTGCTGTCCAATTGTGACCTCACACCTCTCTCTTCTGTGCCTGATTGGATAATAATTAACTACATTTTCAGTGAGCTTGTTATATCATGTTCTTTCTTTATATATTATGTATAACTGCGTGGGTCATGATTGTTTTTTTTTTCTCATTTTGACCATGGTTTAGATTATATAATGAATAAAGTGATGCTCTATGTTTTAGGTGTCTCATTCCTTTATCTTCATCCTTTTTTTATACTAAAATACGATAAATTAATATACATTACCACCAAGTATTTATATTAGTTGTGTATTTTCAAGTTAGAGTCTAAAAAATGTAAATGAGTTGCACACAATGGTCTTACCAACTCGAATTCGAATATACTAGCAGAAAAAGAAATTTTAAAAAAAAAAGTAAAGGGAAAACGCAATAAAAACATAAATAAAAATCATGAAAATGAAATGAAAGAAAAATGTTGAAATAATTCATGTAGGTTGAATTGCTTTCAGAGATTATTTTAATGTTCAATTCTGTCCATGTGTGTTTAATTATATATATATATATATATATATATATATATATATATATATATATACCCTATATATATATATGGGGTGTTTGAATGTGTTAAAGAAAAATAGTTTTGAAATAACTAATCCTTTAAATAAAATTAAAAAAAAATATGTAAAAAAATTATTTGAAACGGTTTAATTTTTATTTATCAACTTATTTGGTTAAAAGTTAGAACAACTTAAAACAAATCCTATAATGAAATGAGATTTTGGTTGTTTTGAAAGGTGTGAATTTTTTTTTTCATTTTCATAATTTCGTTTATCCAAATGTATACTAAACAGATACTAAATTAATTAATTAATATAAATAGACTAAAAAGCTAACTAATAAATAATCTAATAACTTTATTTAATCTTAGTTTCTAAAATCATACAAATTTTATAATAGTTATGAAACAAACGAGAGTCGAATTATAATATAGACACATATAATCTAGAAATATATTGTAAATTAAACATGTTTGTACTTAGCTGAATTCATGTTAATTGGGTTTTCCCCAGTTAAAGTAACAAAAAAAAATAAAAATAAATGGTTTGAATTATAAGTATATATAAACTTTAATGATTTGACCATCTTTAGAAAATAATAAAGGTAGCGGCAGAGAGTTGGTTACTTTTCCCTTTCTTGTCAGATTATGAAGAAAAAAGAGGCCCTCAATAGTAATACAAATAAACAAATTAAATAACAAAAGAATGTGTTGTCATAGTTTTCAACTTTTCATGATTTCGAAATATTTTTAATTGAATTTGATTTTAATTTTATATAATTGATCAAGTCTTTTTTTCACTTTTTTACTGCCTAAAATCCTTTAATTCTTTAATTTTCTCAATGAATTAGAGGGTTACAATAATTTTGACATAACTATGGTATCAAATGTACCAAAAAATAAATTAACTAAATTTAGCAAAAAATCATAAGGTGAAGGTTTCAAATAAAATGAATTAAATTGTGAATATTTTATTTTATATTTATAAGAAGTTATTAAGTGGTGTAACTTTGATTTATAAGATTTATTCGTAGAGTAAATTGATTCTATAAAAAATTATATTAAGTTTTGAATAAATAAATGTTTAAAATGATTTAATGAGTTCAATTTTGAATCTTTTAAGAAAGGTAAAATTGATCTAGTCTGGATACCGACCCTTAGGATAAGATATTATCTTGGCTGTCCCAGAGGGTCAACCGGTATCACAGGTCAACGTCCGTACTACAAGACATGATATAGGATCCCTTCCTACACCGGTCATCCGAAGTCTTATCTGAGACATCGAATCCTTCATCCGCTCTCATTCTTCCGTCGCATATAACCGTTTGCCTCAATGTCATGATAAGTAGAGTCACTACTTATCAACGTAGATACCCTGCACAGCGAAATGTATCTATATCATTCACTGAAAAGAGTAAGTACGATTACAGGCGTGATATACGGAAAAGGTGGATTATCCTCATCCCTGTGTCAGAATTGTACACTAATCATTGGCCTCACGCTCTGAATATTGAACCACTCTGATTGATGCTTTGCACACGGCATCAGAACTTATGGGCCCACTTGTGCCCAACGATTCATTTTCCACGTTCAACTATAAATGGCATATTCACCAACACATGCAAGGTTACGTTGTTCTTACTCTCATTTTTACTATTGCATTGCTTAAGTGTTCATTAAGTTCCCAAACACTCTTCTAACTTGAGCGTCGGAGAATCTTCGCAGGTGACACCACCTTTCGCCCCCTAACAACGCGAAACTCTGATGTGAAGGGTCTCCAGGACAACAAGACCGGTTTCTCCCACTGAGAGGTCAGATTATAATATCGGATACCCACTGTACCGGTGTATAAACAATCAAAGCTTATACTTTTGTGACTGGTTCCCATACCGGATCGTAGACCCCGGTTCAGACCAGTTCAAAAATAAAATTTGATACTTAAATATGTTTTTAACTCTTAAAAAGGTTTTTTGGTTTCAATCTTAGAATGAATATTTGGTAAAAGGAAAAGTAAAATAAAATTATTGATACTAAGACAAATTTAAGTCCCTTTAAAAACAATTTCTTTTACACCCATCATCTTATATTGAATATTTTATTTTATGTTCTTACTTTGAACTTAAATATTTTCTTTTACACATTAACTTATTAAGATAATTGTGATATGTCCAACTAATTGTTAATATGTGATTCTAATGGGTTAAAATGTAACTTTTAGTCATTAAAAACCCCAACAATTTTATTTTTAAAAAATTATAAAAGCAACTTTAAAACTAAAAATTATATTTTAACCTATCAAAGTCACGTATTAACAGTCAGTTACACATATCTAAACCATCTTAAAAAACTAACTGTAATTTAATACTAACACCAACAATTAACAAATTCAAGTTTAAAATATTAACTAAAATCAAAATATTCATTATAAGGAGACATAAAAGAAAAAAAATATAAAGACCAAAAAAAAACCTTTATGGACTAAAATGCCTTTAACCCTTTTAGAAAAATATGAGCGAAAAAATTTGATCATATCAATTTTTAAATTGAGAGGCTAATTTTGAGCAAAAAAATGTGAAGAGACTGAAATGGATTCTAATAGATATATAGATAAGAAGTATAGTTATTTTAACCCCAAAAAATATAATTACTTTTTAACTGGAGTTTATTTTCTTTTAACTTTTAAGAACAATTAATATTCAGAATTGTAAGGGAGCATTAATTGATGTCAATGACACTAGAGTGTACCAATAAAAAGTGACTGGATCTGTAGTTTTGTACTTCCCCTATTTCCTACTTTCTATATCTAATCCAAACCTAAACCTCGTCTTTGCAACATTTAAGAATGTTCGGGTAATAAATTTAAGATTTTGTTCTGTAACCATCAAATTTATATCTCACGTGTTAGTTGCCCATGGTCCCCAAATCATATTCAGCTACACATTAATTTCACCGAGTAAAAAACTGCAACAAAAATAAACCCACTAAAAAATCGGTTTGATGGTGAAGATTTAGATAATTTGTATGAAATTTTATTGTATCACTGAACACACAGTAAATGATATCTCTCTTAAGATGAATAATATTTCTCAGAAACTAAGTTATATAACCGACACTAATAAATTTGTTGTGGGACTTAAAAATCCTATATTCAGTGTGTGTGTACATAGTTTTACCTAGTTTGAACCAAAATAGCAGATTTTAAAAAAATCTGGGTACAAGAAAAATCTGTCACTAGTAAAGCACAATGTGAACAATAAATAATAATATAACAAGTAAACATCATTCAACAATACAGTACTAGAATCGGATTTCAACAACTGAAGCTAACAAGGTTACAAATACAAGAGTCTAAGCCATGATCTATTGAGTAGTGACGGTTACATATAGAAAAAATAAAACCATACATTATTAAGATTAACAAAAGAATGTGTAAACTTCCATAACCATAACATACAAAGTAGTTCAGTAGTGGGAATTTTGTTTGTATTTTACCAGGAGTGTTAGACAGTACCAGGAACAGTTCGGTATTATATAAATTATAACAATGTACGTACATTAGTTGCAATGATCTTCATACCTGTGATGTGAACATCATCTTATACAAACAATTCCATAATAATTTAGATATACAAAAGAAGGTGTTACATACAGAGAAACTATAAAACAATAACATGCATGCACTAACCAGTGCCAACTCTGACACACCTTCACCATTATCCATTTAATCTTCTACACATGCAGCTTCATTCTGTACCGGGTGGTGAGTCTCTTCATTCAAAGTGAAATAATAGTTTATCGTGGCACCAGACTTTCTATACAATGATTTGCTCTTCTTTTAGGCGCAAATGTACAGGTCTTTGGTCATTGCTACCAAAATCCATATCTTTAAGCAAAGGATGCTTCTCCTGCACCACATTGTTTGGTTTTAATGGCATTGAATTGCCGCTAGCTGTGTTGTGGCTGCTGTTTCTTGCAGCAGGCACGTCGTGATTATGTTTTCCCTCATATGTGGTTATGACAGCTTTCGGGTCCGTTGAAGCTCTCTCAACATGCTTGCGCACGTTGCATCCTGCACTGGTGCATTTGTAATAACTCCTGCTTACAAATTCAGTATCAGGTAAGTCAAAAATTATATGAACAAAATCCGTGTAAAGCTTTGAACAAAACCAGTAATCAAATTGTCGTTAGATTGAAAACAAAGAGTGGAATGTGTCCCCATACAAATTAACAAAGTGAGGTTTGTATATCCTAGGTAAGAAGTACAGCATAACATCACAATATGATAACACTAACTTAAAGTTAAAGGGATCTAAACAAAGCAACATTTCCTATTGAACTTCATTCTTTCTGTTCCTTTCCTAGGGACTAATATGATTATTTTTTTGTTAAGTCAAATACTAAGGTGATTGATTTTAAAGTTAAAGACTAAACTGGTTGATGCTTACAAGGCAAGGACTAATTCAAAGGTTTATTTAAAAGAAAACTGAATGGAAACTGAATTAACTACAATACATACAAAATGAATAGTTTTAAAAAGTTCCTTGTAGATGGCGTGCAAGTAGGTCTTAGTTGCCACCAGATTCTTTCAACAACTTTGCATATTGCATAACTAGATTCACCTTAAAGAAAGATTGTGAAAATAATGTGAAAAGTGACAACCCATATATTCATACCATATAAATCGCATATTCAAATGCATACATGATCCTGGTGACTATTGATGGAGTTGAGGTAAAATGTTCTGCTTCTCCCTATTTTCCCCATTTGTAATTGCCAAGCATAACAGTTGGGTTTATAGTCTCCGATTTACCATTAAACTATGAACCAGGATTGTCGAATCTGGTTCAATGATTAGTCCAGTTTTCTTAATGTTGCTTCTAGTTTACAAAATGACAAAAACTAAAAGTAAATAAAGTTGATTTGGGGGCAATGTTGTCAAAATTGAGATTTTATATAGGATCGGAGAAAGGATGAAAAATTGTAAATTAGAGGATCGTAAGATCCTACACAATATCTAAAGTTATATTTAAGCTTATACATATTCATAAAATTTATAGAAATATGATAAATAAGAAAATAACATCCAAATCACATCATTTAACTAAACTGAAAAGTCTTGAAATTGTGTATTTGTGAGTATTAAAAGATTCCAAAAGACTCATCATTGTACAGCACATAATTATACAAAAGACTGAGGATCATCTTTTAAGAGGAGAACAATAGAGCTTTGACAAGAAAAAATAAACAAAAACCAAAAACCAAACAAATCAGTAAAAACTAAAAGGGGTCAAAGGCAAAAGTCACAAGTGACAAAATCGAAGCACAAGCTGCACAACACAAGGAATAAAACAGAAACCAGAGAGACGAAAAACAGCCAAAACAGAACCAGATAGAATAGGTCGCATGGTCATCAAAGATGATCAGAACTGGTTGGGAGTCATTGAAACTGAGCAGAGCAACTCACATTGTCATCGAAGATGGGTTCACATGTTGGACTGCAACCTTAAAGAGAGAAGCTCAAACAGAACTGGCCGCGCCAGTGGCGGAGCTTCATAGTAAATTTTGAAGGGGCCAAAATGATTAAGTAATATACTTAAATTTTAATATCTGGTATGCCAAAAATAATCAAAAATATATATATTTCATGAGAAATGAGAGGAGTTAACTTTAAGCAAACAATCCATATATAAATTGATAGTATTAATTTAGTTTTATTTATTTGATAGTTCTATTCAATTTTGAGCTAAAAATCACTATTATATGATCGATAAAATTATCCTTATGAAGTTTTAAAATGACTATATTTCTACTACACAAACATTATTTTGATTACATGGTAAAGATTTACTCATTTATAATACTTTCATACTTCCTTTTATCTAAATGTTTTTTTAATGGTATATATAATAGGGTGAGAATTCTTGGGGTGGGGGCCATGCCCCCTCACGCCCCAAAGAAGATCCGCCACTGGGTAGCGCACTACCCACCAGTCGGAACACACAACAATGACGCATGGAACTCCATTTTCGAGCTTCAAAGAAACAGAGGCAAAACACACAACTTTGAAAGGAAGAAGAGAGGGGAATTGCGAAACTTAGACAGGAAAGATGAAGTTCCAAATAAAGAAAATTGAACGAAATAGGTCACGTGTGAGTTTGGAGGAGAAATGGCATGTGTCAGTTACCAAATAAATCTTGGGAAGGGGATTTTTTGCACGTTGGATCACTCAACCCAACCCGAATCCACAAAATAGAGCAAAATGGATCTCAATCTCACAATTTTACGAGGAAAATCTACAATCCAGCTTCAATCTTGATCATTTACGATTTTCCTGCACTTCTGGATCGCCTCATCTCCCAGAAATCATGAGCAGACGATCTCATGATCTTGATCTAGATCTTAACAACACTGTTTGGGGGTAAGTGCTGAAAAATAATAGTCCCTCCTTTTCAAATATTAGCTGTTTTAGAGAAGATATTTATAGTTTAGCTTCAGTTTATCCCACTTTAAAAAATTAAGATATCAATTACTTTGTCAGATTCTATCCTTGTCTCTCAATATCTCCACAGAAAGCAATGAGATAGCAATAGCATTGATAGACTACATGGGCAATCAAATGTACCTACATTCAATGATTTTCTTAAACCTTGGGCAAAAACCTTAAACAAATTATATTTTAAAATTGGGGATAGATTAATCAACACAAATTTTTTTGTTAATCAACATGGATTTGTGTGTGTGTGTGTGTGTGTAAATTACATTGACATCCTTGACGTTTAAAAAACATATGCAAACTCCCCACTTTAGCTTCAGAAATATTAGTGAACTCCCCTATTATTTATATATTAGACAAATAACCCCCTTGCCTGACATTTAGAATTTTCAAAACACATACCTACAGTGTAAATTTGTTCAGGGTACAATATATATATACAAATTTTAAATATTTAAGAAATATGAACCTACAAAGCTTTTAGAGGAAATATTGTAGCATAGAAGTATATTAAAGTAATCACCTTGGATGAGGATTTCCCTTCACCACTTTCTGACCATACTTTCGCCATCTGTAGCCATCATCCAAAAGATCAACTTCGCTTCTTGTTTGCACAATGATTTTGGGTTCTGTGACAGTCTTCTGAGACAGAGGTACTTCAGAAGCCCCGGGATCAGTATTCCTGAAAAAGAGAAATTTGACCCATGAAGAATGATAGAATGTGTGTAGCTCTATGATAAAGGATTAACGTGGAGGAACTTGCCTTCTCTTAGGGTTTGGCTCGTTGTTATCTCCCTCTTCCCTATTATCTACATTACCCACTTCCTCACTCTCGCTTGATCCAAGTAGTAGCTGCCTGGGAACCCCTTGGTTGGAGGTCTGATCACTTTCAGGAACTGAACAATCAGGCATGCTTTCACTAAACTTGTTTAATTGTCCAACCCAACCCTGTGAGTTTGGCTCAGACTTCGTTTGAACACTTGCATTTCCATTTGAATCACTATTATCTTTACCACGCCTATTTGCCTGAGGCTTTTCATGGTTATGCTGGCCTTTATAGATAATTTCAGTTATGTGACCATCAGGGGCTCTCTCAACTTTCTTCTTCACAGGGCAATTCAGATGGGTACACTTATAGTAGCTCCGTGGATACTCGCTGCCCTTAACCTGCTTCTGCCCATACTTACGCCAGTTGTAGCCATCATCTGCAGGTTTGTCAATGGCCAGGGATGATGGTTGATGTTTCTTATCAGCGTTCGAGAGGTCTGATGTTTCCAGGGGGGCATTTCTAGGTTCTGATACAGATGCGGCCACTTGCTGCTCCGAAGCTTCATCTAGAGTAAAAGATGGCTGTTCTACAGGATGTCCGGCAGGAGCTGATACCGCAAGAGGCTGATAATCAGCTTGCATGTGCATATGAGATTGAGCTAGGACTGCTTGAGCTGTAACCTGTGCTAAAGCCTGTTGGTGGGACATCCCAAAGGGGCTCTGTGTACATCGAATTGAAGAGATAGTGAAAAGCTCGGGTGAGTATATCCACCATCCTCAAGGCAAAAAGATCACATTGATACATAATAATGGGAAAAAATCCCAGCAGCAAGACCAACAAATGATGTAATATAATGCATGACCCTGCACAATTACCCAGAAATATTTACCCAGAAAAAAAAAAAAAAACTTCTTTTACAAGGGGAAGACATAGAGAGGTCTTCAATAACAAATTTAGCATGCAATCATGAACATGTAGAATGCAAAGGTAGACTAGAAAAAATGATCTTAGAAGACAAACAAATTCAATCGTTGAGTTTCTTAGTCAACATAAACTTGGAAAACATTTCATTTTTCAGTTTAGTGACTTGAAGAGATTGCAGTTCATTTTCACCCATCAAAATTATCATTAAAGACAATCAAGGTAATGCAACCAAAACTCATTTCACTATTATAGCATATATCGATGAAAGTTCTGTAACAGTGTGATTTAAATTCCATTCCCAACACCCGATCCATCTCTTGAACAATACCATAAATCCTGCCTATGTGTTTCACTCCAAATTCATATTTGCTCCACACGCATTCAAAGTGCTAAAGACCAACTCCTTGTTGCAAAAAAAAAACATATTGACAGCTCCAAAATCAGAGATTCTAAGAGAAAGAACACTACAGATACAGTCCACTAAAAACATAACACACAACACAATTGTACTAAATTCAGATCAAATCTAAACGGTCGAGACTATTACTACAAGAGTCCACAAGAATTTCCTCAAAAAACCACTAACAAACCCCAAATCCCTGATCCTCCACATCCGATCCCATATCCCTCTTCCAAAAAAAAATCAAAACTTTACAAATATCACTCTAGAGTCTAACCCCACCAAAAAACACACCCTTTTCAAATTGATGGACAAGATTTCATTTTTATGTTACAAAGACGCAATTATGATTGAAGTGAGTTACCTGTGGAGAAAAGAAGCCAGGAGAGTTAAGAAACCCAGAAGGGCTCAGACCAGGAGGAACAGTGAAAATTGGGGAACGAGCAATAACCAAATTCATGGGTCTACTCTGCTTGAAGCCCTTGTGGGTCCCATCTTCATCTTTGGCGACGGAGTTGTCGGCGGAGAAGGCCATCGGAGAGGCCATGGCTCCGGCGAGGAGCTGAGAGAAGGAGCGGCAGTCGCCGGCGTCCGAGGCGAAGAAGCTGGAGACGAGGGTCATGGGGCCCGGACTGACACCGCCGGCGGCGAAGAAGGCCTCTGCGGAGGGACGCGGAGGGAGAGTGATAGTGGGGCGCGGTGGCGGCGCGGTGGCGGAATCGGCGGCGTTGGTGGTGGACATTGGTGGTGGTTGGTAATAATAATTATTATTATGATTATAATGGATAGCGCCACCGAAATGATGGGTTTTTCGTTTTTCGTTTTCGTTTTCGTGTTGTGTTTGTGTTATCTTCAAGTCTTCAACACTTCTCAGCACAAAGTCCACTTCCTGTCGTGCAAAACTCAATATTATGAATATTAATTTATGAAAAAGATAACCAGTGTCTTTAAAAATATTATTAATATATATCATCTTCATTTTTAAATAATTTTTATAAAACAATTCTACCCTCCCATTTTTTAAATAATACTTATGTTTCCATTTAACTATAAAAAACACATATATTAAAAATATAATTGATATTATTAATTCTTATAAAATAATTAATTATTTTTTATATTATCATTATCTTTTTTATTTATTGATTTTAAACTTCTTTTTTACTTTTAATATCCATAAATATATTATTAGAAGAACAATAATTAATAATTTATTAAAATTTTAAATAGATAATTAAATAAAGATAATTTTTTATCTTTATGTATATAATTAAAGGAAATGGAAGGAAAACTTTTAAAGCAGACTTAACACGATTCTTAACTTATTATTTTTATTAGTTAAAGACGATTGTATTCTGGTTATAACTTAGTTGACACTTATTATAGGAGTTGAGATTATGAAAAAAGTTTGAATATCAATTCCAACTAATGATTAAATCCATAATTACTACTAAAAGATTATACACGTGGTCAATAGAAGTGACTATTGTCATCCCTATCCCTAGTTGTATATTGTCACTTTTTTAAAATATTTTCATATTTTTTCTAAAGTTTTTTAATTAAAAATTTAATCTTACTTTTTGTTTATTACTTCTCGTTCTCTAAACTTTAAAACTATAATGATTTCACGTATTTTATTTTTTACGTTAATTGTCTCTTAAAAAATTGTTATGTGATTTGGATATTTTAGCACATTGTCAAGTTACTCTTTAAACATATTCTATAATTTTAAGGTAACTTGTCTATATTTTTTATTACATGATATTAATATAAAAATGTCTTTACTTTTTCATTGCTTTGCTTGTTGTGAGATTTAAATTTTCTATTATAGAGTGTTGTACATTTATCATTATACAACCTGCTTTGAGACTAATGTTACTAAGTTTCTTATGGATTTTTGGGACTAATAATATTTTAAGTTATTTAATTTTTTAGGCTAAGGGTACTAATTTGCTATAGACTTCTATTCTCTTTTGGTTTTTTCATTCTCCTAACCCATTATAGATTTTTTCTTTTGGTTTTAGTGAAGTGCTACTTGTTTCAGAATTTATGCAATTCGGTCATATTTATCCGGTCAAACTTTATACAATTTTACACACAATATGTTTCCTTAGGTGTAATATATGCAAAGGGTCATATAAGGATTAGGAAATGTTTTGTAATATATTAAGCATTTGGGTGCTTTGCATTTTGTGATAACATTATGATGTAGCTTTCTTATTCTTACTAGGAAACATGTATTTTTCATGACAATTATAAAGATATATAAAAAGTTTTAATTCGTGACTTGTTAAAAAAAATAATTAGACTAAAAAAAAAAGTTGCATCTCAAATTTTCTTTAGAAATGCCTCTCAAACTTCTAATACGTACTTTTTACTCTAAGGTTAAATACAAGTAAACGTAATTAATTTAACACATAATAAAAATAATTGTTAGAATTAGTTATTTATATTAATGTTATTAAATATTTGATGTAATATCTTAAAATACCTTTAATATCATTTTTTATATAAAATAATAATTATATATATATATATGAATGACATATTTGATAGATAAACATTTAATAATATTTAACAAATATAATTTTACTTATATTATAAAAAATATATTAAAATTTAATAATATTTTAAAATAAAATTTTATTTTAAAAAATTCATTAAAATTTAATTATATTTAAAACGGGACACGTTAAGTGATAATAGAGAATTGTGACAATAACCAGTGAAAGAGAGAAAGATATAGAAAATAGAAACTACTTGCAACTTTATGCCTTCTAAAAAGCATGTTTAACAGTTTAACGAGATTGTTTCCATAATCTCAATTGGTTTGGTTACCCAACTTAGTTGGTTAAACTCTGGTTTAATCAACCTAAAAATAAATTTTACGGTCAAGCAGAACTTTGATTGTCTCGAACGGTTTAAAGAATCAATATCGATCCTTAAATTTCTCTATTTTTCCAACTTCGTTTCCCCAACTAAAAATCAAACACACACTCATTTTACTTTATTGTTTTAATTCTTTTAAAATGGATATTTATTTAATGCTCTTTTCTTTTGTTTTCGGTTTTGATTACTTTTCCTTTAGTACCGATCTCAACTCAACAACCGTTTTTTTTTCTTGCATGAGATTCGGATTCTGCATTATGGACGCAAAAAAATATTTATAGCGAATTTTTCCTCTTTCCGATCTTTTTAAAAGAACTTGTTACATTATTTTTCAGAGATGAAAAAATTTAATTTGTTTTTTTAAATATATCATTCATATTAATTAAGAGATAAAATTAAAAATTTTAAAATTTATTAATATTAAGAGACAAAAGATATAATTAATAAAGATACATGTTAAAAAATTAATAAATAAAAAAGAGTCCTATTAAAAATGATGAAGAAAAACTTAAAATTAAAGTCTTACAAGAATAACTGCTACATATCTTTTTTTTAAAACTTTAATTTTAAGTTTTAGGGTTTAGAGTCATTTGGTTCTTCATTAGGTTGGTCAAGTTGTTTAGTTTACAGTTGGGGAAACATAAAGTTATAAAAATGAAAAAATTTAGAAGTTAATATTGATTCTTTACACCGTTCGAGATAATCAAAACTCTATCCATTTCACTGTAAATTTTTTTTAGTTGATCGGAACCAAATGTCCCCTTAATGTGTGAAACTGATTTTTTTTTTTTATTATTCGAAGGTAAATAGTTTTACAGTTTTAATGTATATATTCCCTTGATGACATAATACTTAATCCCTTTAAAAAACATCACGAAATCAGCTTTTTCATTTAGGACATATATTAATCAAAATTAATCAATATAATTTTAAGAGTATTGGTTAAGGAATTAATCACCGTCCCTTGTGATTTTGGATGCATTCGAATAAACACTTTAAATAATTAGTCTCCTAAGGAACCAAATACAAAATGTTTGTTATTGAAATCATGCTAGGATTACATTAAAAATCATGGGAAAACTAAATTAATAATGATTAAAAAATTACTTTGGATTTCTCATAAGGACACTTGATTATTAACATTTTTTTTCTAGCAAAAACATTTTAATTTTTATTCCCAACTATTATTCTTAATTTTACTTGATATACCATAATTAAAATTGAGTCAGGAAAAATCGTTATAGGCAGTAAAAATTTTTCTGTTAAGATTTAATGACACTATATATTCTTATAACTTAAACTGATCAAACCACAAGTTTAGCTTGACATATTCTCTCACCAGCTAATCTACTTACTTAATGGTGCTCTTAATTTAAGTGTAATTTTAGACAATACGAGTAAAAAGGAAGAACTCATAAAAAATTAACCTTAGAGAGCATAGTTATATTGTAGGGTTTGATATATCATACGTAAGTTTAAATCATTTAAAATTATTTTAAAGGGTAAAGTTTTCCCATTAAGATATAATAGAGTTTCATTCTCAAAGACTCAAACTCAAGATTATAAAATAATTTCTTACTAGCTAGCTTATAACATTACCTTTAATTTAATATGTAACTTAAATTAAATGGAAACCTTTGAAAGTATAAGGAGAAAAGAGAAAATAAAAAGATGGAGTGAGAGTGTGAGAAAACAATGTGTGATTAAGATTAAGAGGATGTTTGGAACACACTCTTTCCAGCTCCGTTGAACAAAAGCATCCTTTTCTTGCCTTTGTATAAACGGAGAAAATCTTCGTCGGCTTCCGTTCATGCACTGGTCCAAATATGCTTTAAGCAAACATGGTTTAGTTTATGTATGCTTGCCGGCACATTGGGACACCATGCTTTCATAACACACATCATGCTTATTGCTCTTGCCTTGCCAGTTACTTACCTTGCAGGATTTTTAACTATATAATAAATATCAGGGACGTGAAAAAACCGAGATACAAACTTATACCTTAATATTTTGTATGCATATCATAAACAAATTGGTTTGATTGGTTTATATGACAGTAGTACATGTTAAAAAAATTAAGATTTTTTCTGAAAGAAAATACATGTGATTAAAAATGTTATAAAATTTTACATCTGTTTTATAATATTTGGGTTACTCCAATTACTGTTAATTGGTTTTGGGATAGAACCTTTAGCTGGTATATGAGAATTAGAGTATTCTTCCCGGTTGTATAAGTTAAAAAATTATCTTTTTTCAAATTCGATACTTGATAGGTTTCGTTGGATGGAACATATTAAAAATCTCACTCTGAAATAGAATGCTATTAAAGTTTAGGAAAAAAGAAATAAAACAACTTATTATAATGGGTGAATGAGTAGTGGATTCATTACCTGAATCACAACACAACAACATGAATGCCCTTGGGAGACCGGCAAAGCAATTGCAAGTGGAGGACATTCTGTCTTACACAAAATGTTAAAAATTACTTTTAAATATGAATACATTTAAGAAATTTGATATCAATTATTATTACTTAACTCTCTTGAATTCCACAAGATTACGGTAATAACAACACTCTACTTAACTCGTATGAACGTATAAAAAATAAAAATTTGATCGGTTGTATGGTTGGTTTAAATTTTGATTTGATCAATAACAAAAAATTGTTAATTTTAAAAAAAAATTAATTGTATCATATAATATAAACCATTAACATTATAATTAAATATTTTATTTTTTTAACAAACTAACACTAAATATTTCTTTTATTGACACAACAGCCTAACAAATTGGGATAACGAGTGAAAATAATTATTAATTTAATGAAAAATTAATTATTTTAAATAATATATAATACTAATATTAATCGTTAGATTAGTTTGATGGTCACAACAGATGATTGAGCAACAATACCCTATTTGAGGAGGAAATGTCTTGTGATTATTTTTTATTACTTGTTGCAAATATCATTTATTCTTCTTCTCTTCTGTACCGTAGAGTAAATTGAGAGTTGTTATGGGTAATGAGGTGGAGGTGGGTCGATATGCAGATTTGTTACAGTGTAAGATTATGCGGTTGCCTTTTGTGTACCTTGGTATCCCCCTAGGGGCGAATCCAGGAAGGAAGAGTACTTGGGAACCTATATTTGAGAGATTTCAGAAAAAATTGTCCCCTTGGAACCGGGGTCATTTATCTTTTAGTGATCGTCTTTGTCTTCTTAAATCGGTATTATCTTCACTTCCTCTCTTCTTTTTTTTCTTTTTTTAAGGCACCTATTTCTGTTATAAATGTGCTAACTTCTTTACAGAGATCTTTTTTGTGGGGAAGGGGTGAGGAGAGGAAAAAAAAATGTTGGGTAAAATGGGATCAAGTGTGTAAGAGTAAAGAGGCAGGTGGGTTAGGAGTGAGGGATTTGAGAAAATTCAATTCTGCCTTGTTAGGGAAATGGGTGTGGAGGATGTTAGGGGATCATGAGAGTTTGTGGAGTAGAATATTAAAATCTAAATATGGGTCTGGTGTTTGGTCTGGGGGTTGGGAGGCTTTTGGGGAAGGTTCTAGATAGTAGAGGGATTTAGGGAAGATGTTGAAGCTTTCGGATGAGTTTGGGTGGTTTCGGGCTAATATTAGGAGAGTGGTGGGTGGTGGTGTTAATATAAGCTTTTGGTCTGATTACTAGTTGGGTGATACTTCTTTAAAGTTGAGGTATCATAGATTGTTCTTCATATCATCACAACTGTGGCTGAGATGGGTATGTGGGTAGAGGATACATGGATTTGGGATCTGAAATGGAGAAGAGATTTTTTTGTTTGGGAATGGGAACTTCTTCATGATTTCCTTCATGATCTTGGAAGTTTTCATGGTCTGCGTGTGGCTAAGTCAGATTCATGGGCATGGTTGGAGCATTCTTCTGGTCAGTTCTCTGTGAAATCAACATTCTGTGTTTTGGGATTCAAATTTTTTGCGCTTGTTTTGGAATAATATTGTGCCCCTTAAGATTGGGGGGTTTGGATGTAGATTACTGTATGATCGGGTTCAAACCTTGGATAATTTGGCTTCTCGGGGTATTGTGGTTGACAATAATCCTAGCATATGTGTTTTATGTGGTGTTTGTGAGGAGACTTGTTCTTATCTTTTCTTTACATGTAAAACTACTTACTTATTATGGCAGAAGTGTTTTGATTGGATGGGCATTATGGAAAGGAACATTTTGAATGTACTATGGGTTTTGGGGCTACTAGCGCAATTCAACTTGGTTTGGCTGTCCTATGGTTTGCTACTGTTTGCACCATTTGGGATATAAGGAATAGAGTCATATTTAAAGAAGGCACTATCAATATTGAGACTATGTTCGAATTAGTTCAGTATAGATCCTGGTTATGATTAAGGTATCGTATGAAAAAATTCTTTCAAAGTTTCAATGAGTGGTACTATAACGTTCTTAATTTTTAAATAAAAATTTTAATAATCAAATAAATTTTTCGCAAATAATTCCAATACTAAAATCAGAATTTGAATTAAATAATAATATTGTTGCTTTTACAATAGCCGACCGGCCCATTTAATATACAAAGAAAATATACAAATCGGTATTCAAAGGAGTCGGCCAAGGCTTCTACAAAATAACTATGTACACTATGTATTGTACATGCTAATACATAATGCTCCAGTCGGATGAGTGACTTCACACGCCATCACTGTGCCCTATATCCACTGTAAAAATAATAAGAAGTAGGGGGTGAGCATAAACATATCAAATAATAGTTATTGAATTAGATTAAAAATCCAATTCATAACTATTTATAAATAAATACAACCGAATCAAACAACTTATCATAAACAGCATGTTATTCTCAATAACATATATATATATATGTATATATATATGATCTGTCCCCAACCAGGGTCTAGGATCCAGTGTCGGGACAGCCTCAAGAATTGAAGATTGAATGAGATTGGGGACCGACTGTGTGCATCCGGTCTCTCTGATCCAGCCTCTCAGCGTGTGGAGGTCGGTCTCGTTGTCCTGGAGATCCTTCACACTGACCTCTCGCGTTGGTGTGGGCGACAGGCGGTGTCACCTGTGAAGATTCTCCGACGCTCAAGTTAGAAGAGTGTAAGTGAACTCTGTTAATGCTCAAATAGTACAATAGTAAGAGAGAGAGCAAGGACAACATAACCTGGAACATGTATTGCAACATGTTACTTATAGTTGAGCGTGGAAATGAATCGTTTGGGTGTTAGTGGGCCCACTGGTTCTGATAGCGTGTATAAAGAGTCAATCTGAGTGGGCCAGCAGTCAGAGTGTCAGGAGGGTAGGTGAATTATCAGTGTACTTTTCTGTCACATGAATAGAAGATAATCACCTATTTCATAAATTCCGCTGGTGATTGTACCCACTCCTGTCGGTGAATGAAAGGGATATATTCCACTGTGCAGAATGCCTTCTTCATTATGATATTGGAGCAGTCAATTATAAGTCATCCGGTGTAGGAGAGCGGATAGGCCACCCGGTATCTTGGATGTCATCTCGGATGACCGGTGTAAGTGAAGTTTGCCTAGTGTGTTACAGACCGGATCGATATTCTTGACACCGGCTGAACACTAGGATGACTATAACGACTTCACTTTAGGCGAGACCGGATCAACATGTTCACCGACTGGATCTTTATCCTGGGATACCGGTTGACTTTTAGGAAGGCTGAGTTGGCCTTTTGTCCTTAACACCGGTATCCAGACCGGATATGTAACATCCCTATGTTTTCTATTCATAAGTTTGGATATTTAATAAAGTAAGTTTATTATAAGATATAAAATTAAAATAAAAAGGGAATTTTTGATTTGGGACCTGACGCGTAGCGTCAGTGGGACGCGTAGCGTCAGGGTAAAACTTGACGAGTAGCGTTAGTGGACGCGTAGCGTCCATATAAAAATTTAGACTTGGCGCGTAGCGTCAGGGGGACGCGTAGCGTCAGTGTCGCGGGCAGAATAAAGACCCAAGATGACAGCCTGCAGAGCAGAAGTTAAAAACATAAGTTTTGGGGTTCTTCTTCTTCTCTCTTTTCCCTGCGACAATTAAAGGCCAACAAGAGGTTGGAATCTGAAATTAATTGCGGATTAGAGGTAAGAAACTTAAGATTAACGCATGGGATCTTTTAATTTTGAATTCCATGGAGAATTTCTATCTTTATCCATTTTTGGGGAAAACAAGGGAACTTTGAATTTTAAGATTCTAAACCGATTAAAAGTTTCCTTATGGTGTTCAAAAGAAGGATTGAGTGACGAATTTGAATTCCGCTTTATATAGGTTGCGAAAGAGCCGTTGAAAGATTAGCGGAAAAAGGGGTTTTTCGGAGAACTTGTGGTTTCAGTTGTGGTAAGCTTCTAAAGCTTTAGAAAGTAATTTCTGAGCATATTCTTGAGTTGGATTAAGGTTTGAACGGTTAAAACCTTAAACCTTTTTGTAATTTTATCTTTTAGTGGTTGCGGCGCATTGATCTTGGTAATTGAGTTTAGAGCGTCGACAGTGAGGTAAGGGGAGTATTATAATATATATTTGATTACAGATTTGTCATAATTATATTGGAAAATAAATCTATGAAAGTATGAGATTGATATATATATATATATATGGGAGAATATATGATTAGCTTAGGTATGTGGCCATATATTGTATTTGACAATTATGAAAAATAGAATGGTAATAAATGAGATGTGAAATTATGAATAAGATGGGAAATAATATATAAACTATGCCTAGAATGTGCATAATGGAGAGTGATGAAATATTGAATTATCGTGATATAGAAGATATAAAGTTATGTTTGATTATGTGAATATTATGAATGTAAAGTATGATTATGATATTTAAAGATTATGGCTTTTATGCCGAGAGATATGGCTTTTATGCTGAGATGTGGCTTTGATGCCGAGAGATGTGGCTTTTATGCCGAGATGTGGCTTTGATGCCAAGAGATATGGCTTTTATGCCGAGATGTGGCTTTTATGCCGAGAGATATGGTATTTATGTTGAGGTGTGGCTCTTATGCTGAGATGCGATTCTTATGTTGTGAGTTGGCTAGTATGCCAAAATCATTTAATGATTGTATATTGTATATTCATGATTTAAAATGAATAATGTGTATATGATGAGATATATTGTTATATGCTGTGTATGCATGATATGTATTGTGGACAGCCATTCGGTATAGATTACCCCTCGCTTTTGGCTCCCGTGGTCCATGTATAGGTCCAGTTGAGCTACCCAGTGATCCAGGAAGAGATCCAGTGGTTGAGGTGGGGAGACGGTTTATGATACCGGGATCGGTGAACCAGGATGTGTTCACGGGATGTCGGTGGACTCCCAGCTGGTGGCTGATTCATTAGTATCCAGATACTAGGTGTCTGATGTATATGAGAGTCAGTTGTGAATTATACTCCTTGACTGATATGCAGATTATTGCATTGATATGATAATGATATGATTGAAATAATGAATTGTGAAATGAATTGATTAAGTATGGGTGCTTAAAATTAATTTATCTCAATGTTGCGAGATATTTGTTATGATGTGAACATAATGAATTTATGATGATTATGATGGATTATGATATGTTGGGTTCATATGAGGAGAGTTTAGTGGATCAATAACCCAGGCAGGAGAATGAGATTCTCCAGGTGATATCAACTCTGATTATGTAGTTGTATCATTCTTGTGATATATACTCACCCTTACTTTATGTTCACAGTGAATAAACCCAAGGATGTTGCGGATGCTGCGGAAACCAATACAAAGTGAGCAAGGAGTAATGCCAGAGGAGTTTGGGATGTATATGATATATATATTCATATGTGAATATGTTATCTTGTAGACTTGCAGTAGTATGTGTTGCTGTTATTTGTTTGTGATGACTAATGGCATCGAGCCATTGGTATATATAAAGAGATATGTGTGTAAATCTGTGGGAGTGTGAACTTATGCTTAGTATAATATGTTTGTGGTCTGAGTGATGTGATTATGTAATGGCATTGAGCCATTAGATATTGTGCATATGTGATGACCAGGTACTGTTGGATGATTATAGTTATGGCACAGAGCCATACTGTAGTAAATCATACATTATATGCAGGTTTTGTGGATGTATGTGTGCTAAATTGGCTGCTTGAAATGATTGAATGTTATATTGATGACTCAAATAGATTTAGAGATTCGAACTAGAAGCCATCCTTATAATTTTAAGAAAACTGGATAGGTGAATTTGAGTTTCAGTGAGTTTCAATATCTTTGCAAGGTGTTAATAGGTTCATAAGAATGTTTAAAAGTGGTATATATTGGCTTTGGATCATTTAAGAATCATTTAGGGTGTTTGGTGCAAGAGTGTTGCACATAAAGTGGTTAAGTTGTATTTCTTGCATAATTTGAGCATATGTTGGAATTTTGGCGAACGAACATCGCCAATAGTTTCTGAATGGGGAAAACATATGGACCATTAAGTTTTGTGGCAATTGGACCTGAAATGAGCTAATTGGATAAGTTAGTAATTGGTCAAAAGGCCTAAAATGTGTGACAGCATCAGGTGCTGTCACTGATAAGCCCACGCGTAGTGTCATCCTGGCGCTTAGCGTCAGGGCTACGAATGTACTCTCACGCCTAGCGTGGGACTGGCGCGTAGCGTCAGACCTCTGTTTCAAGTTTTAAGATTATTTCAACTTAAATGATTTTGAGGACTATAAATTATTTATTTTAAATTATAATTTGGGTAATTTTTATAAGATGCATTTTTTTTTATTATTATTTTTGTGATGTAATTTAATTTTAGAAACGTGAAAAATTTATTGTGAAAATTAATAAATTGAATAAAATAAATATTATTTGAAGAGGGATGTCACAATTGGTATCAGAGCAAGACTATTCAGGATTGTAAACCTTGTGGGTAGAAATGATAGAAAGTAATGAGATTTGTTTGTGTATTCATTTGTATGTATGGAATTATATATGTGTAAAAGGTGAATTTTCAGGAATCCTGGCATTGTGCTCACTGGTTATCCGTTAGCCGCACTTCCTGGTATTGAGGTATTGATTATGGATTATATTTAATTTGTTTGATTATTAATGGTGTGATATGTTAATTGTAGAATGGCTGGTACTTCTAATTCAACCCCTGAGGGTGACTTCTTAGAAAAGTTTTCTCAGCTGATGGGAAGGGCTGAATCTGGCCCAACCCTTGATAAATTTCTAAAGCGAAATCCCTCAGTGTATAAGGGTGGACGTGATTATGATAGAGCTTATATGTGGCTCAGAGAAATGGAACAAATGTTTGATTATTTTGAATGTACTGAGGAACAAAAAGTGGTATTCTCTACTTATCAGTTGCGTGATGAAGCTAGGGTCTGGTGGACATGTGCCAAACCTCAGATGATCAATGCTAATGAGGCCTTAAACTGGGTCAATTTTAAAAAGAGGTTTTTGGCAAAATACTTTCCTGATAATTATAAAACTAGAAAAGAGATGGAATTCTTACATCTTGAACAGGGAAGGATGTCTGTAGCTGAATATACAGCTAAATTTGATGAGTTATGTGATTTTTATTACCCTTTTTCCTTATAAGGTATTGAAAGTAACAAAAGTGCTAAATATGAGTCTGGTTTGAGAATAGAGCTTCGTACTGCTATTGTACCTTTGGGGATTAGGGACTATGCTGAACTTGTTAATAAAGCACAGTTGACTGAAAATGTTCAGATGCAGAGGGTTTCTTTCAGAAAAGATAAATCTCAGTTGAGAATTAAAGGAGTTGAATTTAAAAAGCAGAGATTTAGTCGAAGTGGATCTTCTTCTTCATCTTCTTCTCCAGTTAGAGGTCGAGGCAGTACTCGTCCTGATAATCGAGTTTGTTTTAAATGTGGTGGAGAAGGACATTTGGCTAGAAATTGTCAATTTAAATTGCCTATATGTTATCATTGTGGTCAGACTGGGCATCTTAGGCCTGATTGTCCTATGAGGCAGCACAAGAATGTACAAGGGGGTAGGGGTTTTACTCCCGTGAGTCAGGGTGGTAGGTTTCAGAAGGGTGGACGTAGTGGGGCTCGAGGAGGCCCAATCCGACAATCTGATACCACACAGTCTGCTAGTGCTCAGAATGTTATTACTGGGAGAGTGTTTGCTTTTGATGCTTCTGATGCTATTCATAATGATCAACTAGTGCACAGTAAGTGTTCTCTTTTTGGTAATCTTGTAGATGTGATATATGATTCTGGAGCTACCCATTCGTTTATTGCTGAAAGTTGTGCTAGAGATCTTGAATTACCTATGGTATTGATGAATAATGCTATAATTGTGTCTACACCGACTGGTTCTGAGGTTAAAACTATGACTATGTGTGAAGGAGTAAATTTATCTATTGAAGGTTGAACTTTTAATGCAAATTTAATCTGTATGCCCTTGAAAAATCTGGATATTATTCTGGGAATGGATTGGTTGTCTGCCAATCAGATTCTGGTGGATTGCTATCGTAAAATGGTGGTTTTTCCTGTTGAATCCACTCCTAATGATTTGGTATGTTAATATTTCTTTTTGTTATTGTTATTTTACAGGGATAGGTAATTTGATTCTTGCTGATATACCTGTTGTAAGTGAATTTTCGGATGTGTTTCCAGAAGATATTCCTGGGTTACCTCCAAACCGGGAAATTGATTTTGTGATTGACTTAGTTTTGGGTGCCGAGCCAGTGTCACGTGCACCATATCGTATGTCATCGATAGAGTTAACTGAGGTGAAAAAGCAAGTTGAGGAACTGTTAAGTAAAGGTTTTATTAGACCTAGTGCTTCTCCTTGGGGTGCTCCTGTACTATTGGTACGAAAGAAAGATGGGAGTATGAGAATGTGTATTGACTACCGCCAGTTAAATAAATTGACAGTTAAAAATAAATATCCTTTACCAAGGATTGATGATTTACTTGACCAGTTACGGGGCGCATGTATCTTTTCTAAGATTGACTTACGATCCGGATATCATCATATTAGAGTAAAACCTGAGGATATTCCGAAAACCGCTTTTCGAACAAGATACGGTCATTATGAGTATGTGGTGATGCCATTTGGAGTTACTAATGCTCCGGCGGTATTCATGAGTTATATGAATCGAATCTTTCATCCTTTCTTGGATCAGTTTGTAGTAGTGTTCATTGATGATATACTAGTATATTCAAGATCCGAGGGTGAACATGTTCAGCATCTCTGTATTGTTTTACAGATTTTGCGAGAGAGACAGTTATATGCAAAATTGTCAAAATGTGAATTCTGGGTTAAAAGTATTCAGTTCTTGGGGCATGTAATTTCTAGTGATGGAGTTTCTGTTGATCCTTCCAAGACAATTGCAGTTATGAATTGGGAGAGGCCCAAATCTATTACTGAGATTCGAAGTTTTCTTGGTTTAGCTGGGTATTACCGACGTTTCATAGAAGGTTTCTCTCGTATTGCACTTCCTATGACTAAATTAACTAGGAAGGGATGTCCTTTTGTTTGGACTGATGAATGTGAACAAAGTTTTAATGAATTGAAAAAGAAATTGACTTCTGCCCCTGTGCTTGCTTTACCCGATGTGACCAGAGAATTTGTTGTATATTGTGATGCCTCTAAATCTGGCTTGGGGGGTGTGTTAATGCAAGAAGATAGAGTTATAGCTTATGCTTCTAGGCAGTTGAGACTTCATGAGTAGAATTATCCTACTCACGACCTAGAGTTAGCGGCGGTTGTATTTGTATTGAAAATTTGGAGACATTATCTTTATGGCTCCCGTTTTGTTGTGTTTAGTGATCATAAGAGTTTGAAGTACTTATTTGATCAAAAAGAATTGAACATGAGGCAGAGGCGATGGATGGAATATTTAAAAGATTATGATTTTGAATTAAAATATCATCCAGGCAAAGCGAATGTGGTTGCTGATGCTTTGAGCAGGAAATCTCTTCATATTGCATCTTTAATGATAGAAGAATATAAACTGCTAGAAAGTTTTCGTGATATGCATCTAGCTGTAGTGGTTTATTCTCCTGGTTGTATGCTAATTGGGATGCTAAAAATTACTAATGAGTTTTTAAAATTTTGTCTGAATGTCAAGAGAATGATACTGATGTAAAACAGTTGATTGATGCCCAAGATCGGGGCAAGAATCTACCTTTGAATAGAGATTCTAATGGGCTGTGGCGGTTTAAAAATCGTATTATAGTACCCTCCAATGGTGAATTTCGAACACAGATTCTAGCAGAGGCTCATAAGAGTTCATTAAGTATTCATCCAGGTGTGACGAAAATGTATCAAGACTTACGACAACAATTTTGGTGGCCGGGGATGAAGAAAATGATAGTTGAATATGTGGCATCCTGTATAGTATGCTTAAAGTCTAAAGTGGAGCATCAGAAACCTTCAGGGTTAGCACAACCACTTGATATTCCGATATGGAAGTGGGATGGTATCTCTATGGACTTCGTATCGGGTTTACCTCGTTCTCGTGCTGGATGTGATGCTATATGGGTTGTTGTTGATCGATTAACGAAGAGTGCTCATTTTCTTGCTGTTAATATGAGATGGTCTTTGGAAAAGCTTGCTAATATTTATGTGAAAGAAATTATAAGGTTGCATGGTATACCCTCCAGTATTGTGTCAGATCGTGATCCTCGTTTTACTTCTAAATTTTGGAGAAGTTTACAACGTGAGCTAGGCACTGAGTTAAAAATGAGCTCTGCATATCATCCTCAAACAGATGGACAATCTGAACGTACAATACAAACTCTGGAAGATTTGCTTCGGGCATGTGTGATAGAACATGGAGGGAGTTGGGAGCAGTATTTACCTTTGATTGAGTTTACTTATAATGATAGCTTCCATAGCAGTATTGGTATGGCTCCTTATGAGGCTTTATACGGTAGAAAATGTCAAACTCCTTTATGTTGGGCTGATGGTAGTGACGTACTGGTATTGGGGCCTGAAATGGTTCAATCAATGATAGAACAGATTAAATTGATCAGAAATAAATTGAAAGTTGCTCAGGACCGTCAGAAAAGCTATTATGATGCTAAACATAGACCTCTGATATTTCAAGTTGATGATCAAGTATTTTTGAAAGTTTCACCTACGAAGGGTGTGGGTCGAGTAATTGGTAGTAAAAAGTTGAGTCCCAGGTATATTGGACCTTATCATATTTTAGAGCGAATAGGCAATGTTGCCTATAGACTTGAGCTTCCTACAGTCTTGTCAAAGTTGCATGATGTTTTTCATGTCTCCCAGCTTCGAAAGTATATCCCTCGAGATGATATGGTGATTCCAGATGACATTATTGAAATCAGAGAAGATGTTACAGTACCGGCTATTCCTCTTCGTATTGATGGTTATCAAACCAAACAATTAAGGAATAAGAATATTCCTTTAGTGAAAGTTTTATGGCAGAGTTTCAATGAAATTTCACACACGTGGGAATTAGAATCTGAGATGCGACAACAATACCCGGATCTATTTACAGAGGTATGTTGATTTCGAGGACGAAATCTATTCTTAGGGGGGGTGAGTGTAACATCCCTATGTTTTCTATTCATAAGTTTGGATATTTAATAAAGTAAGTTTATTATAAGATATAAAATTAAAATAAAAAGGGAATTTTTGATTTGGGACCTGACGCGTAGCGTCAGTGGGACGCGTAAAGTCAGGGTAAAACTTGACGAGTAGCGTTAGTGGACGCGTAGCGTCCATATAAAAATTTAGACTTGACGCGTAGCGTCAGGGGGACGCGTAGCGTCAGTGTCGCAGGCAGAATAAAGACCCAAGATGACAGCCTGCAGAGCAGAAGTTAAAAACATAAGTTTTGGGGTTCTTCTTCTTCTCTCTTTTCCCTGCGACAATTAAAGGCCAACAAGAGGTTGGAATCTGAAATTAATTGCGGATTAGAGGTAAGAAACTTAAGATTAACGCATGGGATCTTTTAATTTTGAATTCCATGGAGAATTTCTATCTTTATCCATTTTTGGGGAAAACAATGGAACTTTGAATTTTAAGATTCTAAACCGATTAAAAGTTTCCTTATGGTGTTCAAAAGAAGGATTGAGTGACGAATTTGAATTCCGCTTTATATAGGTTGCGAAAGAGCCGTTGAAAGATTAGCGGAAAAAGGGGTTTTTCGGAGAACTTATGGTTTCAGTTGTGGTAAGCTTCTAAAGCTTTAGAAAGTAATTTCTGAGCATATTCTTGAGTTGGATTAAGGTTTGAACGGTTAAAACCTTAAACCTTTTTGTAATTTTATCTTTTAGTGGTTGCGGCGCATTGATCTTGGTAATTGAGTTTAGAGCGTCGACAGTGAGGTAAGGGGAGTATTATAATATATATTTGATTACAGATTTATCATAATTATGTTGGAAAATAAATCTATGAAAGTATGAGATTGATATATATATATATATATATATATATGGGAGAATATATGATTAGCTTAGGTATGTGGCCATATATTGTATTTGACAATTATGAAAAATAGAATGGTAATAAATGAGATGTGAAATTATGAATAAGATGGGAAATAATATATAAAGTATGCCTAGAATATGCATAATGGAGAGTGATAAAATATTGAATTATCGTGATATAGAAGATATAAAGTTATGTTTGATTATGTGAATATTATGAATGTAAAGTATGATTATGATATTTAAAGATTATGGCTTTTATGCCGAGAGATATGGCTTTTATGCCGAGATGTGGCTTTGATGCCGAGAGATGTGGCTTTTATGCCGAGATGTGGCTTTGATGCTGAGAGATATGGCTTTTATGCCGAGATGTGGCTTTTATGCCGAGAGATATGGTATTTATGTTGAGGTGTGGCTCTTATGCTGAGATGCGATTCTTATGTTGTGAGTTGGCTAGTATGCCAAAATCATTTAATGATTGTATATTGTATATTCATGATTTAAAATGAATAATGTGTATATGATGAGATATATTGTTATATGCTGTGTATGCATGATATGTATTGTGGACAACCATTCGGTATAGATTACCCCTCGCTTTTGGCTCCCGTGGTCCATGTAGAGGCCTAGTTGAGCTACCCAGTGATCCAGGAAGAGATCCAGTGGTTGAGGTGGGGAGACGGTTTATGATACCGGGATCGGTGAACCAGGATGTGTTCACGGGA
The DNA here is from genome assembly GCA_037962975.1 of Clitoria ternatea. Taxonomy (NCBI): domain Eukaryota; kingdom Viridiplantae; phylum Streptophyta; class Magnoliopsida; order Fabales; family Fabaceae; genus Clitoria; species Clitoria ternatea. The sequence goes on from CM075672.1 coordinate 271,113,351, forward strand.
TGTCGGTGGACTCCCAGCTGGTGGCTGATTCGTTAGTATCCGGATACTAGGTGTCTGATGTATATGAGAGTCAGTTGTGAATTATACTCCTTGACTGACATACAGATTATTGCATTGATATGATAATGATATGATTGAAATAATGAATTGTGAAATGAATTGATTAAGTATGGGTGCTTAAAATTAATTTATCTCAATGTTGCGAGATATTTGTTATGATGTGAACATAATGAATTTATGATGATTATGATGGATTATGATATGTTGGGTTCATATGAGGAGAGTTTAGTGGATCAATAACCCAGGCAGGAGAATGAGATTCTCCAGGTGATATCAACTCTGATTATGTAGTTGTATCATTCTTGTGATATATACTCACCCTTACTTTATGTTCACAGTGAATAAACCCAAGGATGTTGCGGATGCTGCGGAAACCAGTACAAAGTGAGCAAGGAGTAATGCCAGAGGAGTTTGGGATGTATATGATATATATATATTCATATGTGAATATGTTATCTTGTAGACTTGTAGTAGTATGTGTTGCTGTTATTTGTTTGTGATGACTAATGGCATCGAGCCATTGGTATATATAAAGAGATATGTGTGTAAATCTGTGGGAGTGTGAACTTATGCTTAGTATAATATGTTTGTGGTCTGAGTGATGTGATTATGTAATGGCATTGAGCCATTAGATATTGTGCATATGTGATGACCAGGTACTGTTGGATGATTATAGTTATGACACAGAGCCATACTGTAGTAAATCATACATTATATGCAGGTTTTGTGGATGTATGTGTGCTAAATTGGCTGCTTGAAATGATTGAATGTTATATTGATGACTCAAATAGATTTAGAGATTTGAACTAGAAGCCATCCTTATAATTTTAAGAAAATTGGATAGGTGAATTTGAGTTTCAATGAGTTTCAATATCTTTGCAAGGTGTTAATAGGTTCATAAGAATGTTTAAAAGTGGTATATATTGGCTTTGGATCATTTAAGAATCATTTAGGGTGTTTGGTGCAAGAGTGTTGCACATAAAGTGGTTAAGTTGTATTTCTTGCATAATTTGAGCATATGTTGGAATTTTGGCGAACGAACATCGCCAATAGTTTCTGAATGGGGAAAACATATGGACCATTAAGTTTTGTGGCAATTGGACCTGAAATGAGCTAATTGGATAAGTTAGTAATTGGTCAAAAGGCCTAAAATGTGTGACAGCATCAGGTGCTGTCACTGATAAGCCCACGCGTAGTGTCATCCTGGCGCTTAGCGTCAGGGCTACGAATGTACTCTCACGCCTAGCGTGGGACTGGCGCGTAGCGTCAGACCTCTGTTTCAAGTTTTAAGATTATTTCAACTTAAATGATTTTGAGGACTATAAATTATTTATTTTAAATTATAATTTGGGTAATTTTTATAAGATGCATTTTTTTATTATTATTTTTGTGATGTAATTTAATTTTAGAAACGTGAAAAATTTATTGTGAAAATCAATAAATTGAATAAAATAAATATTATTTGAAGAGGGATGTCACAGGATAACCTTAGGGCCGGTATCCAGACCGGATCATTTGTCCCCTAGCTTGTGTGAGGGACTGTAAGTTGCTCATATAAGCTACACAGTTCACGAGAGGTCTGCATGCTGGCGTATCCCTCAAGAATGCAAGTTATGTTTTTCCACATGTGTATTGTGCAATATTGTGATGCCATGAAGAGTAATATCACTTAGATGTATATATCTTTTCAGTATTCTATAATCCGCTCAGTGTGATTAATCTTGAGGTTGGATTGCAACAATTGCCTCAGAAAATTAATCAAATCAGTTAAGATAAATAAGCTTTAGAACGGAGAAATATATAAATGAATACTGTCCCCAAGTATAAGTATGTTAAGGGATTGGTACCTCTCAGGGGACATTACCCTTAATTCTTTTGGGGAGAGAAGGAGTCGATCTGTTGTTCTTAACCGCGGTGCTCAGGACGGATGACTAGCAATAATTCGTATTTGATCCCAATCGTCGATTCACGGAGTAGGTGATTGAGATTATCCGTCCTGGGGGAATTAGTCTTTGGCCGTTCTTAGAATTCGGTTTTAGTCCGAGTAATAATTTTGGAGCTCAGTTTAGTCTTATAATCCGAGTAAGACTTCCGGGTGGAATATTTCCAATTGACCCTTCCTGTGTGGAAGATTTCCAAGTGATCCCTCAGGTGAAAGATTTCCGAGTGGGGTGTCCCCGAGAGAGGTGTCCCCGAGTGTGACACTTCCGCGTGGGATTGCACTGAGTGGAACATTTCCGACCTCCACATAGTATGGTACCGAGTGAAGCATTTTCCGAGTGAAACACAGAGTTCAAGAGTCGGACTTCAATGAGATATTACCGAGTGGATTATTTAAGAGTCCAGCATCGAACTTGAAGTGTTTCCGAGAGAAGAATTCCAAGGGAGAATATTTCCGAATGAGAAATTCCCGGGAGTACTTCTGAGTGGATTCGATAACAATTGATTCTTCAATAGCAACCGGCCAAGTCTAGAAGTCGTACTCAGAGTTTGGTTTAATCCTACAATCCGAGCCTTCAGTCGGTGTTAGATTTTACCCATTCACCCTTTTCTTCACTCGGTGTTGGATTTTACCCATTCACCTTTTTCTTCACTCGGTGTTGGAATTTACCCATTCACCATTTTCTTCACTCGGTGTTGGATTTTACCCATTCACCGGCCTTCGTCACTCGGTGTTGGATTTTACCCATTCACCCGCCTTCAAATAGGGTTCGATGCAATCCTACAACCCTTTTCCTGAGTTTTGGTTCAATCCTACAACCTAGGTCTTCAATGGCGTTCGGTTTTATCCTACTAGTCGTATCTTCAATCGGTGTTGGATTTTACCCATTCACCGTTCTTCACCGACGTTCGGCCAAACCTACTAGTCATACTCGGAGTTCGGTTCAATCCTACAATCTGAGCCTTCACCGGTGTTCAGCCAAACTTACTAACCGTACCCAGAGTTCGGTTCAATCCTACAATCTGAGCCTTCAATTGGCGTTCGGTTTTATCCTACTAGCCGTATCTTCAATCGGTGTTGGATTTTACCCATTCACCGTTCTTCACCGACATTCGGCCAAACCTACTAGTCGTACTCGGAGTTCAGTTCAATCCTACAATCCGAGCCTTCACCGGTGTTCAGCCAAACTTACTAACCGTACCCAGAGTTCGGTTCAGTCTGAGCTCTCGTGCCCCCTCTAGCCATCGTGGTGGAAGGATTCCAGTGAATCTTCCTGTGGCTGGGCCTTGTCGCTCAGAGAGAGTTGAAACTTCCTCCTCGCGAGCGCCAGTTGATCGGCGCCGCCTTGAGGATCCCCTTGGTTGAGGTACCAGCACTGCCTGTTCTAGGGCGCATGGTTGAAGCAGAATGAATAAAAATGATATGGAGGTAAAGGATAGGGAGGTTACCTAAAAGAAGGAAGAACTTTGTGAAGAGGAAAGGCAGCAAGGGAATCTTCAGAAATTTGAGCAGAGGTTCACTAAGCTTGATGACAGAAATGAATTCGAAAATTCGTTAAGTGCCCCTTTTATAGGTAACGAAGAAGCACAGTGTTCTGCCAAGAGTCACGACGTTTATTTCAAAACGCAACCTTTCAGATTTAAACGACTTCGTCGTTTCGTAACTTAAAGCGCAAAAATGGTAACATTTCAGTAAAGGTTTTTACAAAACGGGCTTGTGGAAGTTGAAATCCTGGCCCAATAAGCCCAATCGACGGTTACACTCTTGGGTAATGATGGTTCACGTGTTAAAAAGGGGCATTTAATGTCCAATCATTTCAGACCATTTAATGCACCCCAACCACTATTCGAATACCAAGAGTTTTGATTTCCAAAAACTCTTGGGATTTCCCTCGCTGCGAATCCCTGTCTGAATCCGTTGTGAATGGCATCAGAAGAGCGGTTACTTAATTTACAGAGCGGATGTGTTAGTAAGAAACCAAACACGCATATGCCAGAGAGTTTTTAGAAGGAATTTCTAGAGCGTTCCACCGGCATCCAGACTTCTTAAAGGCTGTATAGCTCATGTAAGCAACCTAACAGTCCCTCACATAAGCTAGGGGACAAATGATCTGGTCTGGATACCGGTCCCCAAAGTTATGACGTCAGAGTGACATCTTAAAGTAGTAACCGGTATTATAAGAAGACAAAGCTACATCGGTTATCCGCCCTCACTTCATCCGTTCTCACTTCATCGAATGCTCCATCCATCCTCGCTACGATGGAGGCTTCATCTGATCTTATCCTCACGACGTGAATAACCGTTTGCCTTAGGATCACTGTGAGATAAGAGTTCATTATAACTTATCAGCGAAGATACCCTGCATAGCGGAATGTGTCTATGTCAATTATCTCTGAGAGTAAGTACAACTCTTAGCAAAATATGCAGAAAGGTGATTATCCTCCATCCCTATTACAGGATCGTACTTTGATAATTGACCTACCCCCCTGACACACTTTGAGCACTGAGTCATATTGATTGACATGTTCAACACGCTATCAGAACCAAGGGGCCCACTTGCATCCAACGATTCATTTCCTACGTTCAACTATAAATAGCATATTCCAATACACATGCAAGGTTATGTTGTCCTTGCTCTCTCTCTTACTATTGTACTGTTTGAGCATTAACAGAGTTCACTTACACTCTTCTAACTTGAGCGTCGGAGAATTTTCACAGGTGACACCGCCTGTCGCCCACACCAACGCGAGAGGTCAGTATGAAGGATCTCCAAGACAACGAGACCGACCTCCACACGTTGAGAGGCCGGATCAGAGAGACCGGATGCACACAGCCGGTCCCCAATCTCATTCAATCTTCAATTCTTGAGGTTGTCCTGACATCGGATCCCAGACCCCGGTTAGGGACAGATCAATATCAAATGCACACATATGCTCAATCGGATAAATCCATTATTAAGTCTTTTATTTGTGTTGCAACACTGGCTCCCCGAGCCATAACTCAGCTCTCAGCTGATCCGGCCATTTTACTGGTACCAAACCGTTTGCACCCTCATGTGACACCATCACTCTCAGTGACAACGGTCAGTGCCACGGGCTAAAACCCCGAGTCCCACTCAAGAGGTTGCCTTGAGTCCCACCCAAGGTCTTTTGTCTTTTGCCTTGAGTCCCACCCAAGGTCTTTTGTGAAAACCACATCATATTTCAGATTCATTCATCACACAAGCTTCACATGTTGATCAATATGCATCCCATGCATTTATACATATCATGAAAGTTCATGAATAACGTTCATATCATCTTCATCAATCACATATCGATATCTATATTATGAATGGAAAAAATGAAAGCATAAAATGTCATATAATTCGGGGTCTCACACAATAATTCACACACATATCATATATAATAATAACACCCCAAATCCATTCATAAACTATTAATTTGAGATGTAACGCTCCCCCTACCTAAAAATAAAGAGTTTCAACTGCTTTTCGAATGATATCCTAGTCACTGCTCACGAATTCCGACTGGAATTGCAGTTCTGAATTAGTTCAGAGCTTCTTATTTATGAAATCTAAGCTTTCTCGTGAAGGAGAAGAAATGAAGTTTGATTTCTTCTTTGCTTGTTAATTTTCCAGTAAGGATTGAAAAGAAAGGATAGGAGTAATGTTTTGCACTTCGAAAGTTTTTTCCACTGATTCAACAGTAGTTAATATATATATATTGTTTATGCAAAAGAGACGTGAACAATAGGAAGAAGTCTAACACATGTTTCTTTGGAATGATAAGGAAGGAATATGCATTTAATGAAAAGGGACAGCACATCAGAGAGGGTCCCATACTTAGAAAAATATCAAAAAAGACTCTGCTGGAAAGTAGAAGAACAGTGTGACGTGGAAAGATCTAATAATTAAAATAATTATTAATTCCGACTCGGTTTCAGCATTCTGGGTATATTTTTCCGAGAAAGCCTCTGTCTACTCAGGACTGTCCACTCAGGATTCCTTCCTCAGAAATAACTCACACGAAAATGTCTCATTCAGATAGCTCACTCAGTTATATTTCTGTCTGAGTTAAACCTTCACTTGTGTCACTCAGAAATTTTCCATCTAAGAAGATCGCTCGGAGTTTGAAAACAATCCTCTCTCGGAAATCTTTCTACTCGAAGGGTCACTCGGGATCGAAGATTATTTAGAAGATGAACCCGAGTTCAAACTCACAACTCTGACCGAACATAATTGAATAAATTTATCACTCGGTCATTTACTTCCCTTGAAATTATTCACCCAGAATGTACTCATTCGGAGTTGGAGTCTTTCTCCATCCAGAAGTAGTCTCCTTGTAAAGACTTACTTGATCTATCTCAATCGGTGTCATCTATCTCGGAAGTATCACAACTCGAAGATACTTCACTCGGTCACTTTTCAAATTATCTCAACTTGAGAAGTACTATTCAATTTCAAAGTTTTTCCCCACCCAGGAGTACTTTTCTAGGAAATGTTTCATTCGGAAACATTTCACTCGGAGCCGTTTCACTCAGATTTTCCTTGTTCAAAAGTGTCTCATTCGGACACCGTTTTTCTTAACTTAAAAATGATTCTCTTAATGATGTTTCACTCGGAAACATCTTAACTTTACTTGGAAATAGTTCTCTCGGTCTTATTCCTCTCGGAATCACATACATTCTCACTCGGAAAATCTTATCTCAAACAGTATTCACTCAGAATTTCATTCGGAAATCTTCCTTTATTCCTTAACAAATTATTTTTCTAAGAATCATAAAAATTGGGATGTTACAGGTACAGAGAGCCTTTGCTTTGTTTATCTGGTTGTAATTAAAATATTTTTGTATATGGGTTAAGGTACCCATTTTACCTATTTTAATTTAATTATTCTTTTTGCTGATAAAAAAACGGTAGAAGTCACCATTCTTTTATTGAAATTTATGTTTAGTTTATCTTGAAAATTATGAAAAATTGAGTGATACATTAATGTTTATTTAAAACAACCATGGTTGATTCAAATGATATGTTTGAGTGTTTAATTTTATGGAAGGAAATAAATTGGGAGAATTAACTTTATTATATGTGAATGTTTTTAGTTAAAAAATAATTATTTTTAATGAAAAATATTCATGGTTGAAAAATGTTAAGTTAAAGATTTTTGTTATCCTCAATTTTAAGAATGAGATATAAGTTCCTAAAACTATTTTTTAATTGAGAATGAATGTACTTATTTTACTTTGTCTAATGTTGAAATTATTGATTTAAGTGGTATATGTTTGATCTTTTTTAAGTAAGGTTTAAAATTCAAGCTTTGTGGATGTAAAAATTCACCCATTAGGAGAAATAACTCTATCACGATCTAAATCAAATATGATTTGCCTCTAACTGAGGATACATGTTGTTAAATAAAAAAATTAAAAGAGCTTTTATAATCTCATTTTTAAAAATTGAATTTATGCCATTAAAAATGGTAATTTTTTTATTGAAAATGAAAGGTAGCTTTAGAAAGTCCTTGAAGTGCTTGCCTTTTTAGCATACCAAGACTCTGATGAAATTACAAAAGAGAGTTTACAAAAACTCAAAGTGTTCCAAAGACTTAGAGCATTCGACCAAACTTTTCATAGTGAAGTATTATCACTGAAGGTTCCCTTTGTTCGTGACCTAGAGTGTTCCACAAATTTTTCCCAACAACTTAAGTAGTCATCCTCATCCTTTCTCATATATTTTTCAGTCTTTGCATTCTTTTGTGAGAGAAAATGAGAACTCAAGGAGGGCAGCAACGAGGTTACAGTAGGCACATCATTGGCCCTTGTGGGGGTAGGTCACGTCATCCAGAAAAAGCAATGCTCCCTGGGATGAGGCGACAAAGATGGGGAATCTCGCATGGGTCCTCCGTGGATTCTAGGGTCGTAGGGGGTTCAAAGAGTAAAAAGAGCTCTGAGTTATACCTTTTGTTGATGTGGCCTTTTACAGCAACATGGGCGGACTAAGGCACATTGTTACAACAATGGCAACTGAAGAAGGACAATCAAGAGCTATCAAGACTGTTTCAAGGTGCTCGACTGTGGCTGCCCATCGAATAGATTGGATGAGGTTAAAGCAAAAAAACCATATATATGGGTGTAGAAGGAAATACTAAACACTGCCTCGCCATGCACGGAATAACAGGGGAAGAATGGACCCCAAGTTCACCATCCATTCTAAAGAAAGAAAAAAAAGCTACACCGTGCTCACACCACGACTGAGTGACTGCATCTATCATACATCGGAGGACGATATAACCATCTTCATGTATGACATCCCTTTCTCCTACGTCAGTGTCCAGTTTCCCCTAACGGCGTTCGAGATGAGTGTTTTGAGATTTTTGGATGTGCCCTCACCCAGCTACATCCAAATAGATGGGGTTTGGTGAGGAGCCTTGAAGTGTTAGGCGAGCACTTCAATTTCACGCTAACCATAACAATGTTTTTCTTCTACTACTAAGTCCTATGCCAAACCAACAAGGGCGACGACTTAAGCTTCGTCACACTAAGGTGTGACTCCAAAATAATAAATTTTGATGCCTTTGTTGAATCCTTAAAGATGAAAGGCAATAGCTTCAAGAAGTCTTTTGTGAAAGTTCGTGTGAACTCAAATAAGTCTGTTTTTTTGGGACGATCGGATACGATCACCAAATTCCTGGTGTTATGGACACATGAACATTTCTTGTTAACCGGGGTAGCTTACTACACTGACGAGAATGATTTGTCCCCCCACCTCGGTCGAGCTTATAAGCGCCCTGCATGAATACTCCCATACTTGGAAATTCTCCTACAAACGCCTCTTGGACCGAGACCTCAACGGGATGCCTATTTATGTAATAGTCTTGTCATGCATTTTTGTGCTTTGTTTATTTGACTTACTGCCTTTGGTTTCTAACCTTTTCTTATTCTTTTGACACAACAAATAGAAGCTTGTGAGACGATGGAAAGGTTGAAAGAATTACAAGCATAAAATGGCTGGCATAACTGACAAAAACAACATCCAGTCGAGAGGAATATTCCTAAGGTTGTGGTCAAATCCATCACCTTTCCCGAACAAGAAGCCAGAGAGATCCCATTATTAAAGGGTCAACCTAAACAGCTGTTCATCCCAAAGAAAAGGAAGATGAGAAAGGTTATTCCTAAAAAAAGAGACCCCTTTCAGTCAAAAAACAAAAGATATCTAAGGAGACAAACGCCAGCCATCTTGACACATCCATTAAGAAATACAATTAATATGCCCTTCTACCCATCTAGCTTCTTAATGTCATTTATCTTTCCATTATTATAACTTTCCTGACTAATGTTGTTTGATTTAAACAAAAAAAAAGTATAATTGGTAAAAGAACATTTAATTATGCATTGAAATATTAAAAGGACATATTTACTGAAATAATAATTTCCTCTCAATTTTAAAAGTCATTCACATTATCTTTCTTTATTAATATGAATGATATTTTACAAATCACATCATTATCTCTCTTTAATAATTAGTTGAAACTTGCTTATATTTTAGGCAAAATATTTTTTAGTCGCTTAATATTAAGGGAAAATTGGTTTAAATCCCTAATTTTTTTATTGGTTTCAATCCTTGGATTATTGAAATATATATTTTTGGTCATCTCAACCTAACGCCGTTAGTAAAATATGCCTACTTTAATAGACACATCACAATAAAGACTAAAGCTAATGACAAAAAAAACACAAGGACCAAAATCAAAATTTCATCAAAATGGAGAGACTAAAAGCATATGTTATACAAACCCTAACTGTCTTAATAAAAAAATATAATCATGTCTAACTAGGTATATATATTTTTATTATGCGTCTTTTTTCTTTCCTAAATAAACAAGTAACTTCCTCACATATATTTTTTTTCTTTAAAACAAATAACGGTTCGGTTAATTATATAATTAATTATAAATATAATCGATCAAATTATTATTTTTTAGGAGATGTGATAATAATAAATGAGTAACTTACAAATAGACATTGCTTGTGTATTTAAGAAAAAAAATAAAAAAGATGTTTTTAATCCCTTGGCTTTGAAGAATATTAGGTGTCCATGTATTTTTTTTCGCCATTAAATTTAGTCTTCACTAATGATATTAGGTTTAAATGACAAAAATATATATTAAAAAAAAGATAAGAATTAAAAGCAATAAAAGGTGGTATTGACTAAAATTGGAATCAAACAGATACCTTCATTGCACCAACTGTTTATTCTGGTTTCCCGTTGAGAGAATCCACACACTTTCTAATATTAAAGATAAATTTGCTTTAAATTGAGAATTAAGTTTTTTTCTTGTTGAAGAAGAAACAAAGTTAATTGAGGGTAATTAAGGTTTTTACTCTTAAAAAAAAGAGGTTTTCTATTTGAAAAGTTAAGGAAGAATTCGATATGCAAGTGAGAAACTAAAATACTTGTTAATTAATTATAGTATAACATGTTTAAATCATCATTCTGATTTTAGAAAGGAGAACGGAAGTTTAGAAAAGATAGATTTTAGATTCTACTGTTAAGTAAAGTTTTAATTATTTCAAATAATAATATTAATTTTTAGATTTTTTTTATTTTCATAACTTATTTTTTTTTTATATTCATTCTAACCAGACAATAGTTTGATCTTCAAATCTCACTCTAACATGTGACATTGTTTTGTGTTGTCTTGGGGAGTTTGGTGAAGTGCCATAGCACACTACTGGCCCAGCTTCATCTCAATGATCAATTGCCATTTGGACGTGCTTCCAACTTCCAACCAAGTTGCCTAAACGCCACCATCAAATAATTGACTTTTTTAGTTTGTTTGGATTTTAATTGTATAGATACCTTTTATTAAAAAAAACATAGTTTATATCTATCTTTTTTTTAGTTTTTCAAAATATTTACTATACTATATCTGCATATGAATTATATAAGATTTTGACAATAAAAATCATATTACCAAAATTTAACAATTTTGTATTATTTAAAATTTGAGACTTAAACTTAATATCACATGTTAAACAAAATTATCTCGTTTTAAGAAATAGTAAGATTTAGTTATGATGGAAATCAACTATCCTTGAGGTCGTGTTTAGTTCGCAAATTTTTTTAAAAAAGGAAAATTATTATTGAAAAAGTTGGAAAAATAGAAAAGATGTTTTGTTTACAAAATATTCAAAGAAAACTTATAGAAAACTGAAAGCCGGGTTTTCTATTTTTTTAAGAAAAAGAGAGAGGTATTTATAAAAGTTTTTAAAAAAACCGAAAAGTAAAAAAGTTTTTCACCATTATATATCACACCATTGGTTAAAATGTATAACACCAATAAATTAATTATATTGAACTCTTATCCCATTAATCCATCAGTTTAAATATCTATAAATCTCTATATTATTTTACTGTAAAAGAACACACCATCAAGGTCCTCCTTGTGTTAATTACAAAATAAAACTATTACCGAAAGACATCATGTAAAGAAAGAAAGGCAGAGTTTGGTATCAAATTCAAAGGTAATTTATGTGACATGAAAAGAAAGGTTAGTTCTGTATGAGCTTAGTGACCAAGGACACTCACTCACTATGTTGAGTCCAGCCTCCTCAATAAATATGCAACTTGAACTTTCTTTGTCAATGGCATAATCCAATCACCATATAAATCAGCAACCAAACTTGGAATTATTTTGTACACTGGCCCAACTCCATTCTCCTTTGTAAGCACCTCTTGCCCAAAAGTTTTGGCCTTTAACTCAACTCTCCTTTTGATTGCCTCTTCAACTTCCGGGTATGTTAGCAAATCCATCAACCTGTCCTTGTCCTGAAAGGTCAATATGGAGTTGATAAAGTGAAAATCTAGCATGCAGAAAATTGCAACTACATGTTCACCATTTGCAATTAATTTATGTACTAGTTCTTACAAACTTAATTTTGAAACTATGGTCACAACATAAATACTACTATTTTATCTATTTAGCCTAGTTTGAGGAAGATCGCCGCCTGAACATACTTTTTTATGGACCGGCCCCGTTCGACTAGCTTTTGAGCTGTCAATTTAGGTTTGTTTGGTTTTCTGTTGGGGTTGATCAAATCCCGCTTGATTCTCCGTTGGGGTTGGTAAAATCTGTTTGACCAACCAAAAAAAAGATCATACTGACAACTAGAGTTTTGACTGTTTCGAATGATGCAAAAGATCAATATTAATTTTTAGATTTTTCTATTTTTATAACTCTATTTTCCTAAATGTATACCAAACAGACAAAAGTGTAAAATTTCATGCTGACTGAAAAACTATGTAGTTATTTTTTTTTGTTTCCCAAAAACCATGTAGTCAGCTAGGAGCCTTCTTCCACAGGCGATGAAAATATGTTTCTTTTTGTTGGTGAAGATGATATGGATTCCATGCAAACGGGCCAAAGCCCAAAAGACAAAGCTCCAAGGTCTAGCAAAACAGTAAATTAAGTTGCGACATAAAAGTAACAAAAAACAGATACCAAAAAAAAAAAAAGAAACAAAAAACAGATACCAAAAACAAAAAACAAAAACAGTAAAGCATGTTATAATATTATTCCCACGGCACCAATTAATTTGGTTAATTAGTTTAACTTTTTCATGCTTTAGATTTTGTATCTATTTGCTTCTCCATGAAAACAAAGCAAAAAAGTATATCAGTAACCCGTCAAATCCTACAACCCGAATTTGATAATTCATTTTTACACATCTAAAAAATATTGTAGAGATTTCCCAATTAATAAAAAAATTTCATTGTTCTCTCACAGGTATTTTTATACATGGTGTTGGAATATGTATGGAAAATTCTAAAAAAGTACAAGAAAACTATGATGTAGTAGTCAGTACTAGAATAATCTAGTAAGAAACCAATCATTCATGATAATTGTTGGATAACTCTAGAAATAGCTAATTTCATTACCATCTCATTTGTAAGTGTGCCAATAATTCAATATGAATTGGATACCATAAAACTCTTTTTTCATATTATACCACTATTCAACTATTTTACTTTAAAATTCTAATACCTGGGCTAAAATGGCAGCTTCATATGCATTTGGAGAAGCTTGAAATTTTGCCTCTGCTACAAATTTTCCATAGTGGATTCTCTTTGAAAGATCCTGCAAGCACAAGAAATGACATGCTGTTGTGAGGTTAGAAAATGAAAAAGTTGAAAGGTAGCTAACAAGCTGTACCTGCAAGCACATTGTATCACAAACTGAAGTGGATCCGAAATTGCCATCATCTCCTTGCTTAGCTAGTCTTGGGATAAGATCTCTGAAGTACATCTTCCACACTTCATCATTTATGTTAATTGAATCCGCAATAGGATGCAATACCTATTCCCATATGCAGAAGCATTTACCACATGAAACTACTATTGAATCTGTGAATTGATAAATAATATTTTCATATTAAATGAGCACGCATGTCCCTATGAATTTAGAGGACAGGACTAAATTGTTCTTGCTAAAATAACCAGCAGAGTCATTTTTTCTCATTCCTTGTTTTACTATTATTTACATTTTGAATATAGATAATAAACAACTAATTCACGTTAAGTAAAAAAGTTAATTAGTCTCATTTAATTATTAAAATATGAGTTATAATTTCTAAATTATTCCCATCACTAAATGCTATAACAATTTCTCACTATTTTAAAACTCACTCTCATTATCTCTTTTATTACCATGAAGGATATTATAGAAATTATATCATTAAATAGATTCTTGTTAATTGAAATTTACTTTTACTTTAAACTAAAATATTTTAAAATTTTGTTGCTTAGTGGAGGAGTATTATTGTGAGCAGTGTTATTAAAACCGGACCGGTGATCGAACCGGTCTTGTTACTGGGTCAATGGGTTAATGGTCGAACCGGTTGACTCATTGGTTGAACCGGTTGACTTGGTTTATTTTTAAAAAAATACTATCTATATATTTTAAAGTTTTAAGTATTTCATACTCTAAAATGAAAGTACCTAATGAAAGTAGGTACCAAATTTCATACAAAAAAGTACCTAATAATGAAACAAGTTGATAATAAAAGAAATAGAAAAGAAACTTGAAAAGAAAGAAAGTTAAAATCTCTGCCGCGGCACGTGAAATGAAATGGCCTTTTTCAATTTTTTAATGCAATGTTGATTTCAATGTGCAGGCCACGCGTCATTTTTATTTTGCTGAATAAATGAAAAAAAATAATTTACTGGACCGGTTCAACCACCGGGTCACCGGTTTTTCATAAAACCGGCCGGTTCAACCTGGGTCACACCGGGTCAAATACATTTCCGGTCTAATTGATGGTTCAGCCCGGTTGGGCCACCGGTTACCGGTCGGACCGGTCCGACCGGTCGGTCCAAACCGGTTTTTTTAACACTGATTGTGAGCGGTGAAATAATAAAAAACCTAATGAATTTAATAAATAAATAAATATAAATATGGATATGATCAATATAAAAAAAGGTGATTGTTTCAAATTTTTTATTTCTGGGATAAAATGTTTACAGAATTCCCATGAAAAGAACCAAATCATATTTTATGGTATTCACAAAATATTCCTTTTTTATTAGAAAACTTTAAACCCTAAACCTTCAATGATTTATGTTTCATCTTTATTTTTTTTTTGGGTAAAATATACACATGGTCCCCTATGTTTATCCAAAGTCTCAGTTTGGTCCCATTTATGTTTTTTGTCCCAGTTTGGTCCTATACGTTTATAAAACGCATCAAACTTTTCCCCTCTGTTAACACCATTAGAAATTTGGACGGAAATGTGACGTGGCACTTTGAGTGACACGTGTCACAATTTGGTTGGTGACACGTGTCACAATCTGATAGGCTGAGTGATTTAGGTTGAAAATTAAAAACATTTTGCCTTCCATGGGACTTGAACTTGGCACCTTTAAGTGACAAAAGAAGTTGCTTTACCACTAGGCCAAGGTATACCTTCGTTATAAGATGATGGTTTTTTATTTATAAAACATACACTTAAGTTAATTATATGTTAAAAATGTAATTTAATTTTTTAAAATATATTTTTAAAAAATATATTTAAAATATTTATCAATAACTATTAACGTATTACTAATATATTTTTAAATAAATGATATAATATATTAATATTATTTATTATTAATATAAATTATTGTAAATATAATTTTTAATGATACTTTAAAATATATATTTTAAAGAATACTTATTATTATTAAATAATTTTAAAATGTATTATAAAATAATATATTTAAATATTATTAAATATTATGTTAATAATAATTTATATTAATACTATTTATAGTATAATTTATTTAATAATACATTTTTAATAATACATTTTTAATAATAAATATTATTAAATATTTAAAAATTTATTTTTAAAATGTTAAATTAATATTTAATAATTTTTGAGAATGATTTTATTAATAATATATTTAATAAATTTATTTATTATAACTAATAATATTATACATATAATTAACTTAAGTGTATGTTTTATAAATAAAAAACCATCATTTTATTACAAAGGTACACCTTGGCCTAGTGGTAAAGCAACCTTTTTTGTCACTTAAAGGTGCCAAGTTCAAGTCCCATGGAAGGCAAAATGTTTTTAATTTTCAACCTAAACCACTCAGCCCATCAGATTGTGACACGTGTCACTCAAAGTGCCACATCACATTTCCGTCCAAATTTCTAACGGTGTTAACAGAGGGGAAAAGTTTGATGCGTTTTATAAACGTATAGGACCAAACTGGGACAAAAAACATAAATGAGACCAAACTGAGACTTTGGATAAACGTAGGGGACCATGTGTATATTTTACCCTTTTTTTTTACAACAAAGATAAGTTTGGAGGAGCATTGCCATTGGAGTTAGTTATGATCACCAAGATGGCCCCATTACTAGTGTTATGAAACAACAACTCCTTAACTAAAATCATTTATATTGCCTTCCAAGGCAAAGAGAAATTTATAGGACTTGAGGACTATATATTATGTTATACCAAAGTGGAAGTATGGTTCTTTTAAGGAATGATCTTTACCTGAGGGTAATGCAAAGGTGGTAAGATTGGTTCAGGTAGGCCATCAGGAAAGAAAGGATGCTCATCAGGGCACTTGTATCTGCCAACCTTTTAATTCAGTGGAAAACTAGTCACGAGATAACATTTATATATATCAAGAGATTGGTACCCAACACTTTCACTATATCCATTTTTTTTAACAAATTAAGAGTGTGTTTGGTTTTAGAATTTTTTTTGTTTTTATTTCATTATTTATTTTCATTACAAATTTGACATTTTATTTTATGTTTTTTAAGATTTATACATGAAACAAACATTGGTTAACATGAAATGAAAAATAGAGAACATTTTCTAAAATCAAATGGTTCTGAACTATTTATTTGGTCATTATTGCTCCTGCTTAATTAATTAGTTCCATACCTTTGCATGAAGGTTCTCAGTTTCCCTGACCATGTACTCTACTAATGAGCCAGGAAATCCATCCATGGAGAAGGCTTCAGGGTCATATGCATCTGCATTGTAACAGTATTGTGATCGCTTCAAAAGGCTAAAGATTATGCTATCCTCTTGACGAATCAAAGAATGTCTTATGTTTTCAAGGCTCAAGTTTTCACTCCCATCAACCCTTTTCTTTGTCGGCACATATCTGCACAGAAGAAAATTAATAGACTAATTTCAAAACTTGATACACCAAAAACTAACGAACAGATGAAACTAGGATTTACTAGTACAGCTGAAATTGCAGAGGTTTTGCTAGCCCTCTAATTTAGCTAAACAAGGATTTCATTTTAATTTTTCCCAATCACATCAACATGTAATTAAGAACATACCGAATTACATGTCAATATGTACATTAACTATGATTTGTGAACATAAATTATCAATCAACTCAAAACTCTGACATTCCACACTCACATCCCAATAGCTGGAATGAATCACAATCGGGAACAGATCCAGAAAGGAAATGAAGTAGAATATAGAAAATACTTCAACATACATAGTTATATTACTATACGCATGCATTAAGAAGAGTTTTAATAAACTATCCAAAATATTAAAAAATAACATAACTAATTCAACTTAAAAGTTAACCTATAGTTAAAATATATTTTCAGTCTTATTAAAAACATTCTGATTATATTTTTAACTAATGTAAAACTTATCTTATCATAAAATAATATCTTTCAATATATCACCAAAATCCCAAGTAAGAAATCCAACTATGTTGTTAATTCTCGATAAAAGAACGTGAGAAAGTGTTTGAGAATAAGAGAATCAAGATTCAAATCCAGACTCTAACACCGTATATATACGACACGTTTGATCAAAGGGTAACTCACCCAGAAGAAGTCATGGCCTGGAGAGACATACGGTGTTTGTTGGCATAAGATGAGGTGGGATTGAAGGGAAAAGAAAGCCTGTGAGTTGGTGTTGAAGAATGAGAGAGAGTAAAAGGTGATGAGAAGATAGGTGTTGTAAGCTTAGCCTCCATTGGAAAGACAGAGGAAATGTGATAATAAAAATGAAGAGTATGGAAAGAGAGAAAGAAGAGGCATTGGCATTAATTATGAAACTAGTATGACCTGGAGAAAAATAAATGAAACTTGTTGCGTAGATCAAATTAAACGCTACCAACCGCGAAACCGATGTTAAATAAAGTAGACAAGTGACATGTTAATGGCGTATGATGTTGAGTCTAAGTTTTTGAGTTGAGGAAACAAGATTCTATTATATTATCTCCAATAATACTTTAGTTATCAAATCAACACTAAAAACATCCATTTAAAAAAACAAAGTTGTAATAATAATCAATCGTGTCAATTGAAATATAATTCAAGTATGTTTATTAAACTAATAAAAAACGTAATTCCAATAAATAAGTCCAAGTGTTTGGTGCCTTGATGGGTGGGGTGAGCTGTCAAATAACTTGAGAAGGAAGGAGCTAATTGTGAGGTGTGTTAATATTTCTATTTGCATCAATATTCACTACTCCTTATTCAGATTTTAATGTCACACACACTGCATCATCCTATTCGGTTTCTACATGCATTTGTCTTGTCATTTGCCAAATTTGCCTTCTTTCTTTCGCAAAATGGGACTCCCTGCTGAATTAAATATAAGGCGTAAAAATAAAGGAATCCAAATAAGTCCTGTTTGGATTTTTAGGAAGGTGGAAGGGTTATGCTATGTATATATATATAAAGACCTTTATATTTAGATGTATTAAATGTCCAAACATTTATAGTAATTAATGCGTACAGTAGAAGCTTTGACATTGGAAATAGTTTAAGATGTTATTGTTTGATAAGTGTCCCGGGAAGAATTTGGTGCTTTGGACCACGATTATAGCTGGGTATGCTGAGAAGGGTCTTGCAAGGGAGGCTACGGATTTGTATGGTGGAATGGAAAGGGCTGGTGTGAGGCCTGATGAGGAGTTCTTGTTTAGTATTTTGGCTGCGTGGGTTGGGGAAGAGAATTCATGAGTCTGTTAAGAGGTGTAGGATGTAGCACTAAGGTGTTGAACGCGTTTACTGACATGTATGCTAAGTGTGGCTGCTTGGATGCTGCCTTTGCTGTGTTTAGTGGAATGATGGCGGAGAAGGATGTGGTGTCTTGGAATTCCATGATCCAAGTGGACATGGTGAGAAAGCACTTGAGCTTTTCTCTAGGATGGTTAAAGAAGGATTTAAGCCAGATGAATATACATTTGTTGGCCTTTTGTGGGGTTGCACCCATGCTGGCCTTGTCGATGAAGGGCGGAATTACTTTTATTCAATAGAGAATGTGTATGGGATTGTTCCTTGAATTGAGCATTTTGGTTGTATGATCGACCTTCTTGGCCGCGGGGGACACCTGAACCAAGCTTTCAAGCTTTTGAATGCTTGTCTGATGCATAAGGAAGTAGATCTTGCAAGAGCTGTTTCAGTTGGAGCCATCGGATCCTGGGAATTACCCCCTTTTGTCAAATATTTATGCTCAAGCAGGAGATTGGATGAATGTTGCCAATGTAAGGTTACAAATGAAGAATACAGGAGGCCAAAAGCCTTCTGGTGCAAGCTCTATAGAAGTAGAAGAAGAAGTGCATGAATTTACTGTATTTGACCAGTCACACCCTAAATCAGATGATATATATCGGATGATTGACAGATTACTGCATATGTTTCGATGGTACGTTAACAGAGATGAAAGAAAAATAGAAAATCACTTGGTTGTATCCGAATGTGCAGATGAAATGGTGCTTCAAGAAATGAATATGATAATTTAGTTGTACAAATTGCTAGTTTATTGCAAACAAGTAATGAAATCATCATATTCAATCCTACCACTGGTTTAGCAAAACAAAACATGCATGGCTTAACCTATGCTTTCGATGCAAGAATGTAGCATCATCATACATTCTTACTAACACTGGCATGCAGGAGCTCTTTTGTAAACCCAAAGAAAGGGGAAAATGTAAAGAGAAAATGGTCAGATACACACTGTCTACTACTTGTTCTAAAAAGAACCCCTGCTTCCTATATGCTAGTTATTGGCATGGCACCAATCCAGAACCTATTTAACAGAGAAAGTAACAAAAAGAATAACAGGAAATGATTGGTATAAATTTTCTATATATCATCAGAACAGTGAATACAACATATATAGCAAAAAAACAGAAAAGAGAGAGAATGAAATTGTACAATTTACAGCTCATTGTACTATATACAGCTCATATGTTCTAGAATGTATATCCTCTATTAGGATAAGAAAAATAGTTACTGCAGCATTGTTATAATTAACCATGGTCTTCTTCTTTTAGCCCCCCACAAGCTGGAGGTAGGTAGATATCAGCTAACTTCAGCTTGGATAAATTTACAGTAAAGAGGCGAGGTGGGAGGGCTTTGGTAAAAATGTCAGCCAATTGATTGGAAGAGGAAATAGGTAGCAAACGCATAAGACCGATCTGGGATTTCTCTCTAACCAGATGACAATCAATATCCAAGTGCTTCGTTCGTTCATGAAAAACTGGGTTGGCAGCTATGTGAAGAGCACTTTGATTGTCACAGTAAATGATAGGTTGAGGTGAATGAAGAACCTGAAAATCTCTAAGAAGAAAAATGAGCCATTGCAGTTCACAAGTTGCGGAAGCTAGAGCACGATATTCAGCTTCGGAAGATGACCGTGAGATAGTAATCTGTTTCTTTGTCTTCCATGAAACCAGTGAATCACCAATGAAGAAGCAGTAGCCAGTTATGGATCTCCTAGAGTCCACACAGGTTGCCTAATCAGCATCACTAAAACCACAGAGTTGAGTATTACAGTTTCTAGAAAAAAACAAGCCTTTGCCGGGACAACTTTTGAGATAACGGAGAACCTTGATGGCAGCGTTGTGATGAGCTTTAGTGGGGTTTGACATAAACTGGCTCAATTGTTGTGTAGCAAATGCTATGTCTGGCCTGGTGCTAGTAAGATAAATCAAACGACCAACCAACCGCCGGTATGGTAGCGGGTCAGGAAGAGGTCCAGAGGAATCAGCATGGAGTCGAAGAGTACTATCCATAGGTGTGGAGGAGGGCTTGCAACCAAGCATCCCAGAATCCTTGAGAAGGTCAAGGCAATATTTTCTCTGGCATAATGAAATCCCCTGTGCTGATTGGGCTACTTCAATTCCTAAAAAATACTTCAATGTGCCAAGATCCTTAATGTGAAAATTAGAATGTAAGACCCTCTTGATGTTGGTAATTTCACAAAGAGAATTTCCGGTTAAAACAATGTCATCAACATATACAATAAGGGCAGTGAATTCAGAATGATGATTCTTAATGAAAAGGCTGTGATCAGCATGAGCATGTCTATAGCCATAAGTCAAGAGAAGGGAGGATAATTTCTCATACCACTTTCGGCTGGCCTGTTTCAGACCATAAAGAGATTTGCGAAGCTTGCAACTCTGAGAGGGGCTGAATCCAGGTAATCCAGGCGGTATCATTATATAAACATCTTCAGACAAGTCACCGTGTAAAAAGGCGTTACTTACATCTAATTGTTGGAGGGTCCAGTGATTAATTGAAGCTAGGGCAAGCACCACACGAATTGTGGACATTTTAACCACAGGAGAGAAAGTTTCAAAGTAATCCACACCTTCAATTTGAGAAAACCCCTTTGCAACAAGGCGCGCTTTGTACCGTTCGATGCTTCCGTCGAGTAGTCTCTTGATTTTGTAGACCCATTTGCAGCCAATGGGACGAATATGAGGAAGAGTCTGAACAATATCCCAAGTTTGGTTCATCATCAAGGCCTCAATTTCATGACTCATGGCTTCTCGCCAACATGGGTGTTGAACAGCTTCGTGAAAGCTGGTGGGCTCAAACTCAGAAGATAGAGACATGATGTACCGATGATGAGTAGGAGAGATCCTGTCATAGGCGACGAAGGATTGTATAGGATAGGAGCACGTTGAAGTTGATTGAACGGATTTAAGAGGTGGAAGATCACACTTGTAATCGGAGAGATAAGAGGGTGGTTGGCTTAGTCGGGTGGAACGACGAGGTGGGTGGGAGTTCTCATGTGGTGGCGAATTGGGTGATGAAGACGGTGATAAAGAGGGAGAGGAACGAGAAGAGTTTGATGACTCTGGATGCATGAGTAGCGGTGAGAAAGTAGATGGAGAAGAAGGGGGAAGGGAATTATTTTTACTGGAGATGGTGGGTTCATCTAGTTGAGTGGGAGTGGTGAGGTACGTAAGTGTGTCTTGGGCCATGGGTGGGGTAGGTGTGTCTTGGGCCATGGGTGGTGCAGGAATGGTAATTGGTTGTGGGCTTATGGTTACAGTGTGTTGATTGTCTTTGTTAAAAGGGAATTACATTTCATGAAATAGAACATTTCTAGAAATAAAAATTTCTTTATTATTTATATCAAGAATAACGTAGCCTTTTGTTCCATTTTCATAACCCAAAAATGCTCCCTTTCGAGATCTAGCATCAAATTTGTGTTGTAATGTGTGTTTTGTAGCAAAACATAGACAACCAAAAACCTTGAGCATAGAAAAATCAGGTTTTTGTTTGTATAAAAGCTCAAAAGGTGTTTTGTGTGAAATGACGGGAGAAGGAACACGATTAATTAAGAAAACTGCATGTTTGATGGCATAAGACCAGAAATTGCTAGGAATTTTAGATTGAAACATTAGGGCTCTAGCAACATTAAGAATGTGTTGATGTTTGCGTTCAACTCTCCCGTTTTGTTGTGGTGTGTAAACACAACTTGTTTGATGTATTATACCTTTTGAGGAAAAATAATTTTTTAGCAAAAATTCAGGTCCATTATCAGAACGTATACACTTGATGGTTGTTTCAAATTGGTTTTCAACCAAAGCAACAAAATTTTATATATGTGTTTTAACTTCTGCTTTTGTTTTTAACAAAACCACCCAAGTGTAACGACTGTGGTTATCAAGGATAGTTAAAAAATATTTA
Source organism: Clitoria ternatea (assembly GCA_037962975.1). Taxonomy (NCBI): domain Eukaryota; kingdom Viridiplantae; phylum Streptophyta; class Magnoliopsida; order Fabales; family Fabaceae; genus Clitoria; species Clitoria ternatea. The sequence continues at coordinate 271,135,830 of CM075672.1, forward strand.
TGACCATGGATAGAATGTTTAGAAAAGGGACCCCAAATATCCATATGAATTAATTCAAAAATTTTAGAGCTACGTTTAGTACTAAGAGAATATGGTAACTTCCTTTGTTTTGCTAGATGGCAAACATCACAAATTTCATTGAAATTGCTAGAAATGAAAGGGTACTCTTGATGTAAAATTTTAAGACGATTTCCAGATAAATGTCCTAATCTAAAATGCCAAATAGTAGAGTCATTGGTATGGTGAATGTTTACATTGTTGATGGTGGAAGGTGAGTGTGAAAGTGATCCTCTATCTCCAATTTCCAAGTGATACAATCCTTTCTTTAATTTAGCCGAACCAGTCATCTTCAATGTGCTCATTTCCTGTATTTTACAAGACATGTGGGAGAAGGTTATGGAATAGTTAGGATTAGAAAGTAATTTAGAGATGGACATAAGATTAAAGGTGAAACCAGGAACGTATAAGACATTATGAATGACAAAATTTGAGGAAAAATAAATTGTTCCAGCAATGTGAGCTTTAACAAATTATCCATTAGGCAAATTAATTTTTACCGGTTTTATTTTAGAATAAGTATGAAAATAATGCAGGGAACAAGAGATGTGATCTGTGGCTCCTGAATCTATAATCCAGGATGTGTTAATTGTACCAAGTGTATGAGTGCTGTTGATAGAAAAAATGAAAGAGGTACCACACAGAGTAGAAACAGGATTTGGGCTTGAGTGACTAAGGTTGGCCCTAATGGGTAGTTCATTTGTACCACCAACTTGAGTTTGCTGGAGAAGAGCCATCAGTTGTTGAAATTGGGCCTGTGTGATGTTGGGACTGGGCATTGTAAGAGACCCACCATTATGTTCATCTCCATGTAGGGTTCTTTTCCCTTCACCTGTGATACTGTTGATAGCGGCGCCACCTCCAGAAGCTCCAATCTTATTGGGAAGGCGAGGTCGACCTGGATATTTTGGGTGACCAGGTGGATATCCGAATCTGGCGTAGCATATATCCATGGTATGGCCGTATCGCGTGCAATGTTCGCACTTAGGAATGGCGTTTCCTGGTTTTTGATAGCAGACATCGCTGGTGTGACCAAGACGGCCACAGTGGTCACATTTACGGCTGGTGGAAGTGGATATTTTACCTCCTCCTGGCTACGGAACGCCGCGGTTTCTACCAGAGACAACATTGGCAAACGGGTTGACCTCGAGCAGCGGCGAGGTATTGGTGGAATGTTGTCGTTCATGTTGGATAATCATGGAGAAAACCCTATTGGCAGAAGGTAGGGGATCAAGAAGAAGAATCTGTGATCGGACCATGGCAAAGCGTTCATCGAGTCCTTTGAGAAAACGGATGATGAAATCCTGGTGATGGAAATTTTTGGCTGAGCAAGTGTAAGGAGTCAAGGGAGGAAAGTTGTCCAGTTCCTCCCACATAGATTTGAGTGTTGTGTAATAATCAGTGACAGAAGCAGAGCCTTGCTTGAGAGAGTAAATCTCCTCCTGTAACTCAGCAACACGCAATAGGTCACCTTGAGAAAACCGTTCACGAAGATCAGTCCAGATGGCAGCAGCATTTTCAAAGAAGATGATGCTCTGAGCGATAGAAGAAGAAACAGAGTTAATCAACCAAGACATGAGAAGCGTATTGCAACGTTCCCAGTGAGGAAACAGAGGATCAGTGCTGGCAGGCATGGAAATTGCTCCAGTGAGAAAGCCCATTTTGTTTTTGGATATCAAGGCCATCCGAATGGATCTAGACCAGGATTGGTAGTTGTTCCCTGTGAGTGGAGGGGTAACGATAATGGAGGTTGGGCTTTCACTGGGATGGATGTGGAATGGGCTAGAAGGTTGTTGGCTGGGATCGATGAAGGGAGGAGGTGGGGGAGAGGCCTCCTCATGCTCAGAATCAGAGGTAGACATATAGAACTTTAAAGGGCTCTTGATACCATAACAGAGAAAGTAACAAAAAGAATAACAGGAAATGATTGGTATAAATTTTCTATATATCATCAGAACAGTGAATACAATATATATAGCAAAAAAACAGAAAAGAGAGAGAATGAAATTGTACAATTTACAGCTCATTGTACTATATACAGCTCATATGTTCTAGAATGTATATCCTCTATTAGGATAAGAAAAATAGTTACTGCAGCATTGTTATAATTAACCATGGTCTTCTTCTTTTACTATTTATTAAACTTGAGGCATATACTTGAGAGTGAGGTTATCTCCATAGCTACTTGCTCTCTCTCTAATACACAAGTCACCTTTGACATCTGTGTTTCTCTCATCTCAGGGTTTTACTTCTTTCAGGCTTTTTGGTTTCTCTTTGTTTATTTGTACTGATAAATATCCCAAGATTACTAATTTTATTAAGTGAACTGTGCAAGCCTCCTGTAAGCCTGGAACAGTAATGGATTCCACAGCATGTGCGTTTTATGTTGATGCTGACAATACTTTTCTGCCCTTCTACTCTCAGTCAAGATATTCAGAATTCCATACCCTTCTCTTTTCCTGTAACAAATATTTTTCTACTACCTCCTCATGTGGGTTAGAAATATAAGTAAGAGTAAATAATTTCACACATATTAAAAATAATAATGAAAGTAGGTATTTTTATTAAGATTCTTACATATTTTATTTAGTTTCTTAAAATACACTTAATATTATTTATTACCCAAAAAATTATTGGCCTTAAAAATATATACAATACATACATATTTGATAAACAAATATTTAATGACATTGGAAAAATATAATTTAATTTATATTAAGGACAAAAAAATTTACTAAAAATTATTTATATTTGGAACCAAAGATAGTAGTAACCTTTTTCTTATTATTTTATTTTACCGTGTAGATTCTTCAGCATTTGGTTGCTAATCTGACTAAATAAATAGACTGGAGAGATTGAGAATTTGTTTATATGTGTAGTTCATGAATCCTCCATTCATACAACTAGGAGGATTTGTCCCAGCAGCAGTAAGTTCAGTAGACTACAGAGATTGTAAGGAGAATATATTCATCCCTGCCCCATTTCAATTCTCAATGGATTATACTTCTCAATTCTCTCTTCTACTCCCTGACTTATGTATATAATCCTTTGGGGGGTTTTAACAAGTTTCAGTCATGTACTAAAGATTCTTTTAGAATTACAGATATGAATATATTCTTGCTAGCTACTAAAGTCTAAACAATGCAGTTTAACTTCACAAATCCTAGAAAAGTTCAAATTACAGTTTTCAGTACTTTTTCTAAACTACAGTCCATCAGGATATTGCATATATTACTAATTCTGAACCAGACAGTCACTACTGAAACTTATATAAAATTGCATTGCGCACATGCATGCATGAAATAGGGATAAAACTTTAATGGTCCAATATGTTATTTAAAACTTTAAGATCTTATATTTATGTATTAAATTTTCTTTTAGACCTCAAACTAAAACACGAAAATGGTTCCTATTCTGCAATGAACCTTTTGTCTCTTGTGAGTTATGGTATAATTTCGGTGTTTTCTAAAACTCTGTTAAGAGTTCCAATGAATTATTCAATTTTCTTTATTATAGTTTTTTTGTTGGGCTGGTAAATGTGTGCTTATAAATGGATCACTGGGAGGATACAATGATGAGAAGTCCAAAAGAAAGGGAAAGACTCACTTTGCGACTAATTCATGTATTAAAGTTGCGAAACTGACCCATTCAGTGTGTTTAACCATGGTAAGAGGGAAATTACATAGTAATGCAACAATAATTGTCCTGTATAACCCACTTAATGCCACATATATGTTTTCATTTTATCCCTGAATACCACATGTCCTTCTCTACATTGTCGAATATCCACAAGTTTAAAACATTTCCAATATTGGAAGTGGGTGTGGAAACAGGTAAGTGGCATAGAACTTGACACATCATCTAAAAAGTTTTTGATCCATCCAACACCCACAAATAAAGTTCCGAGTAGCACTTTGCTTTTGTCGTCCTATGTGGCATGTGTAAAACTTTATCCTCTGGCCCATACTTTCAAGATACCCCAACTTGGATGAGATGCTTTTTTTTCCAACAAATTAATTCAAAACTCTTTGTGGTGCACATTCAACCTCATTCCACATTTATACATATTCCACCAAACTCTCATCACTCATTCCACCCCCTTATCTCTCTCTCTCTCTCTCTCTCTCTCTCTGATCAGACTCAAGTAACATGGAAGCTTGTTTTCTCTCCCACAATTCCTTCACCAAAAATTCAGATCAACTATTTCCCACTATCAGAAATGGGTCTCTACCATACCCCAAGAGATCTTCTCAACAATTTCACTGTAGAAAAGTTGGAATTCCTCCAACCATATCATGTAAGTTATTCACTTTCCTCTCCAACTCATTAGTGCCTGGCTGAATAACATTCATTGAGATTGAAAAACAATGGATGAGTTTTATCAGACTAGTCTGAACTTGTTTAATAGAATTTGAGCCCAAATTAAAAATGATCTGTTAACTTGGTAAAGTTTGATATGTCAAACTTATTAAGGGGTGTTTAGTTTTGGGTTCATCAAATCGAAGTTTATTTTAAAACAAAGTTTTAATTATTTTAAATAGTGTTTTTAATTCTTTCAAAAGTATAATATTAACTTTTAATTTTGTTTCTCCCTAAGATACTAAACCTACACTTTTATCGACATAATTAAGTATAAACTTTTTAAGCTCAGTGTGCCATAAGAACCTGCTGCCAACTCGATGTGGGTTGGACTGGTCATTTTCATCCATTTTTACATCTATGCACTTAACTAACTTTGGAAGTTTACATTAAATACTTACCCTAAGAACAAAATTCATTTCTTGTTTTCTGGTTTCTTTTTGTGTGCCATAAGATATCTCTAACTAATACTATTACTCATTGAATATCTATTAAATCTTTTGAAGTAAGGACATTAACCAAACAATTTTTTTATTTTTTATAAAGTTGTTTCTATAAAAGTTTATTTTGCCAGTTTCTTCAAGCACATGAAGGGAGATATTGTGTGAAGAACTAGTATTTCAAATAAATAATTAATTATCCAACTTTTGTAAACCAACCACAGGTTGCCACATGTCATCCTCATCACCGTTGGATGATGAGAAACCCACCCTGAATGGTGGTGATTGGAGATCTTTCCGTGCAAAATTGGTGGCAGGAGAGCAATTGGTAAGGCCTGAAGAGGCATCTTCATTGAATGATCTAGACACTGTTGTGGATCATCCACCGTTCATCACTATTGGTGATAAATGGGCCCACATAATCCATGAGCCCGAAAAGGGTTGTTTACTAATTGCCACCGAGAAGCTTGATGGGGTCCATATTTTTGAACGGACGGTGATCCTTCTTCTATCAACTGGGCCGTTAGGCCCAACAGGGATCATCCTCAATCGACCATCGTTGATGTCCATAAAGGAGACTAGATCAACGGCCTTGGATGTGGAGGGGACCTTTTCTAATAGCCCATTGTTTTTTGGGGGCCCATTGGAGGAAGGGTTGTTTTTGCTGAGCCCAAAAGAGGGTGATGATGGGGTGGGGAAGAGTGGGGTGTTTGAGGAGGTTATGAAGGGGTTGTATTATGGGGCAAAGGAAAGTGTGGGCTGTGCTGCGGAAATGGTGAAGAGGAATGTTGTTGGGCTTGGGGATTTTAGGTTCTTTGATGGGTATTGTGGGTGGGAGAAAGAGCAATTGAGGGATGAAATAAGAGCTGGTTATTGGACCGTGGCAGCTTGTAGCCCAACTGTTGTTGGGTTAGGGAGTGTTGGAAGTGTTGGGCTTTGGGATGAAGTTCTTGGGCTTATGGGCCGAAGGAAGGTCACTTAAACTTGATGGAAGAGAGCTTCATAGTGGTTCCCTCGAACGCTTGAGGGTTACTTGAAATTTCCAAGCAACTTATTAGAGAAAAAAAAGCAACTTATTAGAATTGTTCGATGCGATAAATTTCTTACTATATGTAAACATTGTAAATTATTAGTATTTTCCTAATTGTTGTGTAAGTTGTTTGATTATGTTAACGAGATTCACTTTTGCTTTCTTCAGGAATAAGTTAGCTAAACATAGGTAATTTGAAAGTTGATAAATCAGTAGATTAAAGCAATATATATTTAATAAAATTATCTATTGAATGTAAGATGATATAAATAACATATATATATATATATTTTAAAATAGATATAAGTGATTTTTTAAAATGAGTATTAATGAGGATAAAAGTATAAAAGAAAAATAAACTTGAAGTTTATAAGTTTAAATCTTACTTCAAGTAGCTTTTTTAAAAAACCCTATAAGCTAAGATAAACCTTTTTACCAAATAAAATTATTTTCTAATAAACTTTTAAACAAGTAAAATAAGTTTTAAACTAACTTAAATTACTATCTTTGGCATTTCCAAACATAGCCCATGTAAAGGTAAAATGATAAAAACAAAAATAGGTTAAATTAACTCTTAACTATAGTTAATTTAAATTTTAATTATTTTTCAGTTTTAAAAATAAAAATAATTTTTATTTTTATTATTTACACATTGATAGTGTGTAGGTATATAAACATATCACTACTTCCACTTCCGGTTCTATTTACAAAATAAAATGTGTCTAGGATGAGTTTGGGAAATAACTTATGAAATTTACTTATTAGTTATTGTCTTCCTAAATTATTTTTAAGCATATAATTTATTAAAATAAAGTATTTTTAATTTAATTCAATAAATTTTATAATAATTTATAAGATAAACTCTTATTTTTTTGGAATAAGGAACTTTTATTGAAGAAACAAGAAAAACAACAGAATGAACCCTAAAGCTTAAAAGAAAACAGAACCAATACACAAGGCTATTAGGAATCAAGAATCAAGAAGAAGAGCTCCAGCCCACTTGCAAACTCGCACACATGCCCAGTCATACTTTACCAGTCACAACCCAACTTGCCTAGGGTCTACACCGGAGGGATTTTATAGGCAGGAGAGATTTGACTGCGTTTTCTATTTCACTATCAGAAATTAGAGCCATCAAAGCTTCATTCATTGCCTAGGGAACAATCTTTTGAATAACCTTTACACAGTCCTGAACATTCACGACAACTTCACCTTTGTAAATATCTTAAAAATATCTGTTGACCATCTTTAACACATCATCATACCCTTCAACCCATGTATTTGTTTCCTCCTACAATCGAGTAATACGATTCCTAGCCCTTCTTTGGAGAGTAGAGGCATGGAAGAATTTGGTGTTGGCATCCCTCCATTTAAGCCATTGGATCCTTGATCTTTAAAACCAATATATTTTTTCCCGCTCTCACTTTATCAATCTGCTATTGAATATTCACAATCCGCTACTTATCACTTTCAGATTGCCCTCTATTAATGAGACTTTGAAGCTTGTGTTATAATCTAGCCATTTCTATATCATATCTTTTAAAATTATCAGAGTGTCACTGCTGTAGATAGGCTTTGTACTATGCATGATGTTCTTGAAGCTGCTCCCAAGGATCACTTTTAGACACTGCTTTTAGCCACCCTTCTTTATCACTTTCTTACTCTCAGGATGCTCAGCCTAGAACGCTTCAAACTTGTAATATTGAACGCAACTTTTTCCTGGTTTCAACTCAAAGAGTAAATGAGAGTGGTCTGGTGAGGTAGGGGGAAGAGTCGTACTGAGCATATGAGCAAAGACATTAAAAGCCTCATAATTTACAAAAATTCTCTCAATTCTTTCTTTAGTGATCTTACCATCCCTAGGATTGTTTATCCAAGTAAACCAACACATTTGAACAGGCAAGTCCATAAGCTTATGAGAGTTTATCATATCTCTAGAGAGAGACATTCGTTTGTCACAAGTGGGTATGTGGCTAAACTTATCATAGGAGTACAAGCATTCATTAAAATTCCCTATCATGAACCAACCATAACCAACATGAACATTAACCTTTTTAAGATCGTGCCAAAATAATTTTCTGTAAATAAAGACAGGAGGGAGATACACAAAAGAACAATAGACTTTGGTATTAGTAGCTACAAAAGTTACACTAGTGTGGATTACATTCTTGTTCAATTGTAAAATACTAACTACCAAATACAAATCCCACAAAAGAGCAAGGCCTCCCACTAGGCCCTCAGGTTTAACAACATGAAAAAAGTTAAGACCAATCTGTTTACCAACAGGCAACCGCTTCCACCCGAGCATGACCAGCCTTAGTTTCCATAAGAAAACAAAAGAAAATTTATGTTTTTTCTGGAGGGATTTCAGTTCCCTCACTGTCGCGGGACCAGCTATTGTGACACCCTAAAAATAGGGGTAAATTTTTCATGATTTTAATATTATTGATTTATGAAAAACACGAGTGGTGAAGCCAATTATTTAATCACTTGGATCTATCAGAGACCTATCTCATATATGGAGATATGAGAAGGTAAGTTCATACGATTAACTCTTAAGAAAACCATAATTAAAACAGTGGAAGTATTTCGAGTAAAATGATATTATGGAATTAGATTCTTAAGAGATTGCTCATTTTGAAATTAAGAAGCCCAATTTATGTTCAAGATATTCTTAAAGTAAAATGGAATCATGATTTAATGCGAAGAAAATAAAATAAAAATAAAAATGATATGAACCATGCGTTTAAGAGATATCAGGGTCCCCTCGCTCAAGCGAAATCCCAATTCGCTTGAGCGAGTTTCACATAGCACGCTTGGGCGAAGCAGAAAATGCTGAGCGAAAGGAAAAAGTGAAGAATTAGGGGGTCTCTTCGCTCAAGCGAACCCCAACTCGCTTGAGCGAGTATTGCAATCCTCGCTTGGGCGAAGCCAGCGAGCGTAAGGCGAAAAACGCCCAGAACCCATCCACGCTCCCTCGCTCGGGCGAACACATTCCTAAGGCCTTTCGCCCAAGCGAAAATCGGCCAAGTTCCACACTCGCTCGGGCGAGACCTTCCTCGCCTAAGTGAAATTACTCCCGAGAGTAAATTCCTGATAAACCCGAGAGCAATTCCTGATACCAAGCCATCTCGCTTGGGCGAAGCTCACTCTCGCCTGAGCGAAAATTGTCCAGGATCCAACCTCTGATTCTGAGACAATTTCGCTTGGGCGAAATGTACTTCCGCTTGAGCGAAAATGGAGCAATGGCCAAACTCTGATGCTGGAGCAATCTCGCCTGAGCGAGACCCATTCTCGCCTAAGCGAGAATCATTCAGAGACCAAAAATCGATACAGGGGCATTCTCGCTTGAGCGAGAAGCCCTCTCGCCTGAGCGAGATTGGCAGTAAAACAGAGGAAATGCAGAAAACACACAACTCACTATACCAAAACTCATTCTAATCAATTTTACTCAAATTCAACACTTCCTACATATCATATTACATGTTTAAAACTTGTCCTAATCAATCATGCTTGTAATTTCCATTACCATTCATCTGTTGTATCAAGAACAACTCATTTAATCTTTTACTTCGCAAGTCTATCATTCCAAATATGAACTTCACTCATTCATCAAGATATGGAGAGTTTCATAATTCATTCATTCATAGGGTCGTGATTGAAAATGAGTCATAGACAAGGATCTCATTTTCCTCCATGACCTCCCAAAATCATCATTGCCTATATATATATGTATATTCTTCATTCATACAATTATCCCTTCTAAATCCAAACTATACCAACCTTACAATGTACTATATATATATATATATATATATATATATATATATATATATATATATATATTACATCCATACCACACATCTAGGTAAACCAGAATATTGTCAGCCAAGGCATTCTTTACCAAAAGGAAGCTTCCTTCACACTCCTCCTCCATAACAACTCCAAAGCAATACCTACAACACAGGAGCTAAAAAGATATACCACAAGGAGAGTGAGTATACTTTCTCAATGACGAAAATCTAACAAATATGATAATATATACATGAACGTAACATGAGCATCATTTATAAAAACTTAAACCCACACTAAATCATCAAGTATCAATTTACTAACATAATCATATATATATATCCCTTTTAATTCACAAGAACCAAATCATCCACTAACCCATTGACAGTTGGTTTCAAAAGTAAGTTCTATTCATCCTTCACACAATTCATTCAATATGATATCATACTATGCCAAGTTCTTGTGATTAACACACATGCCAGTATTCCAAAATACATATACACAGATCTAGTTATTATTTCAACAGAGTTCTCATTCACTTAAATCGACATCATCACTCCGGGATACACCCTTTGTGGCACCCCGCAAGGTGATATGTTCATCAACCATATCATCATCATCACTCCGGGACATGCCCTTCGTGGCACCCCGCAAGGTGATATATTCATCCATCATATCATCGTCATCACTCCGGGTCATACCCTTCGTGGCACCCCGCAAGGTGTTAAATTCATCATTTATGTCTTTATCATCACTCCGGGATAAACCCTTCGTGGCACCCCGCAAGGTGTTATACTCAACAATCGTATCATTATCATCACTCTGGGATATACCCTTCGTGGCACCCCGCAAGGTGATACATTTCACAATAATTATAACAATACTATCATCACTCAGGGACACACCCCTCGTGGTACCCCGCAAGGTGATTCATTATGATAGATAACCCAATATCATCATCACTCAGGGCTATGCCCTTTGTGGCACCCCGCAAGGTGATATATTTATCAATATCATAACATAGTCACCACCTGATATACCATTCATAGCCTAAAAAGGTCTCAATCCACAATCAATCATTTTAGGCACCAAATTCAATTTCTTATCACAATCTCATGATATTACTTTCATTCAAGTAAAACATGCCATATTACATCACCATATACATTATCAACATACATGTTCTCATACATTTAGAAAATATACCCCCTCTCCTACCTCAAGAGAAGTAGACCTCTGGGGTTGATGTTCCCGCCTCACCAGTATTGCCAAGCCCTACACCAATCGATTATAGGGCCACATCAATTATTCATTCAAACACCAATTCAACATACATATACATAGGTGTACACATGATTCTTATCATGTGGAAACTATTTATCAATTTCATTCATTTGCCTAATTAGGCTTCGAGAATTCCTTCCCTTAAATCACAATCCATTATTATCAAGAGTTACAACCTAATTGTTAGGTTATTCCTTCTATTAAATCTTCACCAACACCTTGGTGAGTTTCCCACCTATTATGACTTCAAGTCAACATCACCATCATTTATTGTGTCTACCACATCATTTATAACACTCTTTCCATCAACAATGCTAACTTCTTCAATAAATGCTATATTCTTCAATATTCTACCTTTCCTCCTAAAATTCAAGTTTAGGGTTTTCACCAAACCCACCAACCTTCATAAATGCTTATATACCTCCTTCTTTTCCCACCATAATTACAACTACCTCATTAATTACTCATAAGCTTGTATTTATGTCAATCCATCTTAGGATTTCCACTTTTGAACTTTCCTCAACATCTCTCATACATTTAATGTGTTCTAACATTAAAGCTATCATTATATCACTATATACATGAAGAGAATGATAATCATTTTACCTTAAAAGGAGAAAAAGTGAGTTTGCAAAGGTGGAGAAAGGTCACACGAAATTTAGGAGGAAGAAAGGAAAAGATACTCCAAGCTCCAAGCTTCCTTGAGTTCCTTGAAGAATATTAATGGAGAAGGAAGATGTATTTCCTTTCAATTTAGAGTTTAAGAGAAAGATGGAGGGGAATTATGGAGAAGAAGAAGGAAGGAAGGAAGAAGAAGAAAAATAATATGTCTACGTGAGAGAAGAAGAGTGCAACCGACTTATGAAAGGAAAAAGGTGAATTTTGTTTTTAAGTTGTTAAGCTTTCATTAACTCCTCTGTTTTTTAAACAAACAGGTTCGCGGTTCGGGCTCAATACATATTCTAAAAATTGTTCCGAATATAAATTCAGAATCCCAATAACATTATCTACGGCCCTGACCAACGGCATCTCAATCGGAGATACTTGGTCTGACACCTATATTTTATCCGGGTTAGTTTTTAACTCATCCGACCACCATAATTCACCAGCAGTTTTGAAAAGTCTTGTTTAAATCATTTCAAGAATTTTGGGATATTCATAGCCCATAATTAATTATCCAACATTTATTTTCCTAATTTATCTTCCTATTTTAAGAATTCGGTGTGTTACAGCTATCCCATGACAATTTCGACTAAGGAATTTCATGGCTGAGTTGGGGGCTTGATGTGGCCTACCTCCTTGACCTTTGACACACTACACAAAAGGTTGGAACCATGTTGGTCAATTGGCAAGCTTTGAAAATCAGAGTCTGACAATTGAAGATGTTTCTTCTTTTGACCTTGATAACCTTAATCCTTTTCTCTACTTCTTTTTAGACTGACAATTTTTGTATTCCTTTACTTAGTAGTGTTTCATAAGGGGAGGGGACAAGAGCTAGATCTTTAAGAGGAAAGTCTTCCAGGAAGTCCACAAAGTAGGCTAAGGGTTGCTTAAAATTGGTTACAGTCTGATTGGTTTAGATCATGGTGACTTTATTTTGTTTTTTAGACTTAGGGCTTGTGGTGGGTAAATCATGGGATCCTAATAGGTCACTTCTTGATGAGGCTCTTTTATGAGAAGTTTCTTGTTGGTTAAGTTTGGACAAAGGTTGAAGACAGGTCCCAATATCTTGTGGAAGGGCTTTTGGGATAGATTGTAAATCAGATGGGACAGAGTCAGACTGTGACTGGTTGGTAATTGGTAGGACTCCCTATTCAGCAAGGAGATTGAGTGAAATTTGAGATTGATAAGACGAGGTGTCTTTTTTTCTGATGCAAACAACTAGTTTCCCCTCCATCTCCACTCCTCAATTTATGGTTTTCTTCTGATGGGTAGCTGGGCCTGTGATCATCACCTTTTCCATCATTCCAACTAATTGCAACACTATTCCTAAAACCAAATTGACAACTCGGCTTCTTCTTCCTTGAGTCATGTTTAGAGGCACTAGTTCCCCACCCTTTAGAAGCCAAGGATTTCGTAGGAGGCACATAGAGATGAAGCCCAAATTTGAACTTACCCTCATCAAAAATTAATTTTTCTTTACTTTCTTTGTAGTTTTTAAAATCATGCCCTATTATTCAACAGTTGTAACACAACCCTTGCAACTTTTCATATCTGAATCTGATAATAGGAATTAATTGGTCCTCTTCACATGGAAAAAACAACCCTATGAGGATACGAGTTGGGATGTTAATCTTGACATGGACTCGCAAAAAACACCTTAAGACCATTCCCCCCACAATAGGATCTTCCACCTCTATGGGTTCTCTTATTTTCCTACTTATCTTCAGAACATTTTCACTTGTTAAAAATTCCAGAGGAATGTAGTGCAGTTGAACCCAATATGGGACTTTAGTAAAGTCCACACTATTTAGGGATTGATGTGGTTTGCATTCCTGGAGACCGAGCAGGAACCCCATTACGTGCCATAGGTTCCTTTCCAAAATTAAAGTAGCTGCCCCAGGTTGCCTCCATTTAACCATGATTGTATTCTTTCCCATATCAGTTATCTGAAACACTCCAAACTTTTGCCAAGATGCTTCCAATGTTTTCTGAATGGAAGTAAAACTCACTGTTTTCAACGTTATAAGTTTTCTAAGTAGTGTGTTTTCATATAGTTCCTTGACTTGTTGTTTGTTATATTCAAGTTCCACAATGGACTCATCCCATCTACTTGTTTTGTTGATATGTTACAGGAAAAAAAAAAAACTAAACTAAAGAAAACATAGGAGGAAGAACAAGGAGGAGAAGAGAAAAGCCAGTTGAGTCATAGTCCTCCATTCCCAAAACAAAGGAGAAAAGATCAACTAATCATAGCCATTATATCAAGGGTTGCTAAACAAAGAAGCATACTCTTCCTAGAGAAGAGTAATGTATATTGACTTTTTAAATAAACTCTAATTTAATAATACCTATTTACATGTCATGTTTCGTACAACGGGATCATACGATAATTCATATTTAGAGAGACGTGAGCACACTATTTGCGTGGCAAGACATGAAGACTATTTGATTTAACAGATCTCTCTACAACAATTGAAGAGCAACAAAAGAAAAAGGGAAAGTGAAACCTCAAAAAATGGAAGACGAACAAAACGATGGTCGTTTCGACATGATAATCCTAGGTGCATCAGGTTTCACAGGCAAATACGTCCTCAGAGAAGCCCTCAAATTCCTCAACACCCCTTCCTCCCCACTCAAATCCATTGCCCTAGCGGGCCGAAGCCCTACAAAACTCGCCCAGGCCCTCCAATGGGCCGCCAGGCCCAACACTCCCCCAACTCTCCCCATCCTCACCGCCGACACCACCGACCCCTCCTCTCTCCGGACCCTCTGCGCCCGCACCTCACTCCTCCTCAACTGCGTCGGCCCCTTCCGCCTCCACGGAGAGCCCGTCGTGGCCGCCTGCGCCGATGCCGGCTGCGACTACCTCGACATCTCCGGCGAGCCCGAGTTCATGGAGCGCGTGGAAGCCACTTACCACGAGAGGGCGGTGGAGACGGGGTCGCTGGTGGTTTCGGCTTGCGGGTTCGACTCGGTTCCGGCGGAGATGGGGTTAATGTTCAATTCGAGAGAGTGGGTGGGTCCCGCTGTACCGAACCAGTTGGAGGCTTACTTGAGCTTGGAATCTGAGAAGAAGATTGTGGGGAATTTCGCCACTTACGAATCCGCAGTTCTTGGTGTCGCTAATGTGCATAATTTGCAGCAACTCAGAAGGTCCCGACCAAGAAAACCTAGGCCTCTGGTAACGTCATCTGTTCTTTTTTGTTTGGACACTCTTTTCCTAACCAAACCTTAGCCTTGTTACCAAATTCAAATGGATCGTGTGTAGCGTCTTGACTTTGGAAAACCATAACTTTAGTCCCTGATCAGGAACGTAAGTAATTGATGTTGAGCAATTTTAGACGGTTTTCGAAATTTTTATATGTTCAGATCTCCCACGTCGGTTAGAAACATGATGCAACTACTCGTTATAACTCCCTCCATTTCTTTTTATAAGAAACAAATATATGAGTTTACTTGTTTCAAAATACTCCATAACTTATCAAACTTGTGGTAACCTTCAACTCATTCATTGGCTAGCTTTTGGATTAAGTTAAATATATCTTTTCTAAGATGATCAATGATAAATAATTCTAGAGACTAAAGTGTATTTGAAAATCAAGGAGGAAAGTGTCAGGGAAGGTTTATTATTACTTTGTTTTTCCAAGGTAAATTATGTTTGCGGACACTCGAGTTTTATGAAGTTGCACCTAGTACCTCTTCGATTGATGACATTATTTTGAATTTCTTTTACTTACATGACTTTATAAAAAACGAGGAAAGTTTCTGTTAATTAGAAGTGTAATAGGTGATATGTTGTTAGGTAAATTGTGAGTGGTATGTGTAGGGTTTATAAAAAGATGTGTTATCCCGTGAAATTTTGTTAAACATGGTGTATAATTTGTCTCTTTTTTTTTGTGCTGTTTTTATATGTGCTATGAGCTAACTTTTTGGTGTTAATTTTCTTTCTTTTTGCTTGGAGTGCAAAAACTTAACCGAGATGGTAATGGATGAAATGTAACTGAGTCAAGTGTTGGTTATTTAAAATTGTTTGATAGGAAGGTTGTGATGAAATTCTGTCCATTCTTGGATGGGGAAAATATGTTGGTGCTTAATTGTGTATGGTCTACACACTCACATTATGTAGTCGTATGCATATTGAAAATGTTTTGTTTGTATCTTGAAATTGGTGGTTAAGAGACAAAAGATGGGTCTAACTTTGAGATGGAAGCACATGTTGAGGGTAAAAGCCTCTTTCTTTGTTTTGGGTGTAAAATGGCTATAGTGTCATTTATGTATGTCTAGCAATTTGTTCTGTTTGATTGGATTGGCTTGTTTAGTTCCGACCCCATTTGGAGTGAAATATATAAACTACTACTAACTAAGGTTGTCAGACTCACAAGTCTACCCAAACTCATGGAGACTAAGTAGACTCGATTTGTTAACTTGTCTGGTAAACTTGTAAGAGTGTATCTCATATTAAAAATATTATAAAACGTAAAAATATTATAAAAAGAAATATCAGGCATGCATCTAAGCAAGATATAACATCCTAGAATATTTAAAAACTGAAAAATTAACCATCCAAATACATAGTTAAAGCAAACCATTGTCAATAAGTCATAGCAAACACACATTAACAATTTACCAGCTGGCTCAGACATGCTGGACAGGAAGGGACAATTTACAAACAGGACATTAAAGAGAGGAGAACAAGAACAAAACCAGCTAATCAATGGAAACAGAACCAGAAGGGGGAAAGAAAAAGGGGAGGAGAACAAGAACAGAACAAAACCAGTTCGGCACACAAGTTCGAACAGACATAAAAGGGAGTAGACCAAGAACAGTTCAGCACACAAAAGTTTGAACAAGAAGCAGAACTGTGCGAGGAAAAGAAAAAATGCATCTGCTACTGTTTGGTTGTCATGGCGGCCTGAGAAGCACCTCGTTGGAGTTTTGCTGGCGTCAATGATTACTGGCACTGTTGGTGTCAGAGATCGGAGCGGGTGTTCGCATGGTGCAAGGCACAGAGATGTGTCTAGGTTTAACAATTCACAAATGGCCGGTCGAACATTAGGGAAATGAAAATAGAAAAGGGGGGAAAACTTATCAAAGCACTGTGTTGCTAGGGTTTCAGTTTGTTCAAACTCAACCTGGGAGCAAAATCACAGTTCTGACCGAGTTTGCCCAATCCCACCCGAGTTTGAGAGGATCCGAGTTTCCTACCGATCCAACACGAAATGGCCCCCTTGAAACGTAAACTCTACTGATTTTACGAGTTAACACTCGAGCAAGCATGCTACCAACTACTGACAATTCTTAAATAGGCTAGTAACAATTATATGCCGTGCCAATAACTATTACAGGTACAGAGTTTCAGAACAAGAGACGTTCTTTTAGTTTTTAAAAAACTCTGATTTCCAAATGTCCTCCAAGAGTTGCATAAGTTATATAAATGGGACTTTCTCAGGTATTATATTTAAATTTTACTTTCCTTTATTACTGTTTCCTGTACAAATACATGTTAATGGGAAATGTGCTGTCATGTGAAGGTATGCTTCATACTTTCCTAGTGGATGATAAATTGTTAGGCTATACTCACAATGTCTTGAACTGAGATTAAGCTAATGTATAAAGTGTCCTATGACCTTGTATTGCATTCTTTCTGTTTTCCCTTTTTATATTTTTAATAGTGTCATTTATCAACTGTTGTTTTTATGGTTGCAGATTCCTGGACCCCCTCCTTCTAAAGGAAAAACTATAGAGAACCAGAAGAAAATTGGGCTGTGGGCAGTAAAGCTACCTTCAGCAGATTCAATTGTAGTTCGAAGAACTCTAGCACTTTTAACAGAAAACCCCCATGGTCTCCCTGGGCTGAATGAGAGCACTGAGATGGTTGAGAAAAGGGAAGCCTTCTGGTCATCTGTGAAGCCAGCTCATTTTGGTGTGAAAATAGGCTCAAAATCTTTATTGGGCATTCTCCGAATCACTATGGTTGGAATTTTCATTGGCCTTTTAGGAAGTACTGGTTTTGGAAGGTGGCTTCTTTTGAAATTTCCTTCAGTATTCAGCCTTGGTTGGTTCAAGAAGAATGGCCCTTCTGAAGAGGAGGTGGAAAGTGCTTCCTTCAAGATGTGGTTTGTTGGACATGGTTTTAGCAATGGAACTCTTGCTTCACAAGGAAACACAAAACCCGACATGGAAATTATAACAAGAGTAATGGGACCTGAAATTGGATATATAACTACTCCAATAATTCTCATTCAGTGTGCTCTCATTCTTCTCAGCCAACGGAACAACCTTCCAAAAGGAGGAGTTTACCCTCCTGGGATTATATTTGGTCCAACTGATCTCCAACAAAGACTTCAACAAAATGGAATATCCTTTGATATCATATCAAAAAGCACTATTTCTTCTTGACTGTTGCAGTTTCGTTGAAAAATACACTGTCCATCACTTTTGTTAATTTAACTTGACTACAGTTTATATAGTTATAACAAAATATGTTTTCAATCATTGAATCATCTTTTAACCAATTAATCCACTTAAAATCAAGAGTAAACCTCCCACCTCCAACTTAGTCTTTGAAATTGTGAGACATTTTAGCCTTTTAGATTTTTGACTTTATAAAATGATATTAAAGTTAGTTCTATTCCCCATAAAATTATAGTGAAAATTTTATTGTAAAAAACTAAAATGAATAATTTTTTTACAATACTAGGTACTGATTTGGAGTTTCTTAAATTTCATGGATAAACAAAAATCCAAACAATCTTGTGAACTGTCTTGGAGGTTTACCAATTAAAATTTCAAATTACAATCATCAACAACGGAGCTTCATCCCCCTATGTTTAGTTGGTCATATGAATTTTACGATGTAATTTTACTTTATTATTTACCAATTTTTAAGGGATGTTATTCACTATAATGTCATTTTTCAATAACCTCTTTTAGTGTATGAGCTCAAGACATTTTTAATTGCGAATATCTAAACCACCTTAAACTTAAAATACAATCAGTTTTAGGAAATTAAGTTGAATTTCAAAGTGAAGGAAAATTGTGTTTATTAGACAGACATACAAAAACATAAAAGATCAAATTATGTTTAAATTATACATGCTAAATGATGAATATATGTGAAGAAATTCATAAAACTGACATGATAGTAGTTTCATGAACTTTAAATTTTAGTTTTTTAAATAAAAGAAGGTTATATGTGTATCTATATTAAGACTAATTTTTGTCATCAAGTATTTGATCGTGAAACTCTTACTAGTACAATATAAAATACAAGGTTGAGAAAACTATTTTCTTCATATTTTGTTCTATATAACTTATACAATAACTTGTGCAACAATTTGCCCATTTTTTTTAGCAAAATATTGAAACCATTCAAACAAAATAATGATGACTATTCACCATTAAAATGCATGTCCTTTCAGTAAATATTATGACTATGCACTATAAAAGAACATTTTTTTAGAGAAAAATCTCCATTTGCATTTATCTCTCAATCAAAAGAATACAATGAAAAGGCATACACATGTCTATTTGGAAAGCATGCACCCTTTTATAAAATTATATCAATAAACCATAATATTATTTATACTTTTTGTGCCAACAAAAAAATATAATAATATTTCACTTAAAGTGAACCCTTTTATAAAATTATATCAATAAACCATATTATTTATACTTTTAGTACGAACAAAAAAATATAATAATATTTCACTTAAAGAAAAACAATTATATTTGATAAAATTAAATTCTTTGATTTAATTATCAAATAAAAAATATTTCTTTAATAAGGATTAGAACACTAGATGATATGAAGGTTAGTGTATAGAAACATTTACTAATGAAGGTTAGTGTATAGAAACATTTCTTAATTGTTGGATAATATGAAGTAGTATCTTTTACCTTTAAGAATGACTAAAAGATGTATATAGTATTTCTCTTCATTTTCATAGTTTTAAATAAACTATAGAGTGTGATATTATTGTCAAACTCCAATAAGTTAATTTATAGGAAATGACTTTAGAAATTCTTTTTTATATGCATTCAATTGTCTCGACTAATGTTTTTATTTTATATCGGAACTTAAACTCCTTATTAAGAGTTGATAATTCCATCTCAATTTCTCATTGTCTTACAAAATTTTAATTATAGCTAGCAATCATTCAATTAGCACTTTAAGGTATAGGTGTCCGAAATCAAAGTATAATAAATAACTTATTAATTACTATGATAATCTCAAGTCAAAAGATATTAATATATAATATTTCTTCATGAGAATTTTTTATGTACTATTTAAAAGTAATGTTAACCATTAGGAATTCTCCTTTGAGGTAGTTAAATGATCATAATCTTATATAAATAATTTTTATATATAATTTAATAAATGAAATACATTAATCTTTATTCAATAAAGACATATTTATCTAAATTAATGATGATAACCATCAAGAATAATTTAAATCAAAATATAAAAAAAATTATTTCTTTTTATTGTAATACTATTTATTATAGCAATATGTCTTTAATTTTAATTAAGCACATTAACATATTAATTTAAACAATAAATATAATAATAAAATTATAAATAAAATTTTATTTATAGATTAGATCCCAAACTCAAATTTGCAAATTTCAACATAAATTATAAATACACACTGCAATGCCAAATTACAACTGATATGATTTAATTATTTGTGAAATTCCATCACTGCCATGGTAGAGAAAGCACGACAAACAACTTGAAACCTAGAAAATCCAGAACGGTTGCCCAAACTCTCAAATTCTTTCTCTGTTCTTTCCCTTCCACCTGGTGTAATAAACATGATGTTATCAAGAACTGAAATCATCTTGTGTTCATTTGTAGGTTCTGGATTCTCTGGTAGGATGAAATCCCCAACAATGACCTTCCCATTTGGTGGCAAAGCTTTGTGGCAATTGCTTAAAAGTTCTATGCACTTTTCATCTGACCAATTATGCAATATAGCCTGGAACAAACTATGGTTAGCATGCACTTTATTGTTCAGATTTGATCAAGTTATCAAGCAAGAGCATAATTCACAAGTGTTTAGTATACTAACCTTCATTGTTATGGCGTCACCCTGTGGAATCCTTTCAAACATATTGCCCGCAATATGCTGAATCCCTAAATGAAACTAGACAATCTTTTATCAACCATTCTATGAAAATTAAATTAAAAATATAGATATCGTCATTATATATCATATGAGCTCTAGGAAATATGATTAAGTGGTTATTTAGCTGATTCAATGACCAACTATATCGAGATTTGACCAATAAAATAAAGATTAGTTGGTTTAACAAAGTCCTAACTATCAGTAATAATGTGAAAATCAATATTAATTATTAATTTTTTTTATTTTCATAATTTCGTTTCCTTATCTACTAACCAAACGAATACTAAATTGTGTGTTAAATTGATTCTCTATTGATATTAACTTTGTAAATGAATAGTAAAGATTTAGCATGTGAATTTGAGATGAATGATTTAAATTGAAATGCAATAAAATTAACCAATTAGAGAAGAGAAGTTCATCCGAGGTGCAATTTAGTGAAGAAGTTAAAGGTTTACTAGGGTTTCAGTTGTGGTTTTTCAACTGAAGTTGATTAAAAACTACTTTTTAATTCATTGATTAAACTGAATTTAAAAATATATATTAAAGATTAATATCAATTATTAGATGATTTAGATACTCATACCCTTCTCTCAACAAAATGCTATGGGAGATGGATTGGGGTTACCTGGTAGGGGTGGTGCATTTTCAATAACATGGGGGAGGTCAAAATTAATGCCCTTAATGGAAGGGCATTTGGAGATGATCATTTGGAGACATTGTCCAGTTCCACCTCCTACATCAACCAATGTTGATATGCCCTCATATCCTGCGTATACTTCAAGTATTTTTTTCATATGGGTTGTGCATATATCAACCATTGCTTTGTTGAATACGTTGTTTATTTCTGGATCTTTACCAAAGTACTCGAACTTGGACATCCCATGAACCTTCTTGAATACATCTTTCTCAGGATCAATAAATGCTTCCTTAAAATTCAACCTATATTTCCATTAGTTTCAATACATATATCAACCAGCTATTAATTTGCATATACACGATTACAAAATTAGCAACTAATACAACACACTACTTTGGCGACATATATGAGTTATCTTATTCTTTTTCCAAAATTATTTCTTGCCCTTTCAAGCCAATACTTACTATTCTCGTGATAAAACCTTGGCCAAAAATTAGAAGAAAAACTTTGTGAAACAATTAACTAAATGACATAATAGGATTTTTATTTTATTTCTTTCATATTTACCTTTAAGTGACTATTACTGGCCAAATATCCTTCAGCTACTAATCATTTTTAAGTGTTTGGCACACATGTTGTTCCACCAACTTTTAAAAAATAAAACACATAAAAAAATGAAAAGTCAATTCTAAAAATATAAAAAAGAGTAACAAGAGCAACCCATCTCACCACCCATTGGTCTGGTACTTAGGTGGGTTGGGTGAATTGTGGTCAAATTTGATCATATTCTTTTAGGATAATATTTTATTAATTTTATAAAAAAACTTGATGTTGAACTGGGTTGACTTATGAACTAAACCTATTTTAATATATCTAATTTTAAGACATATATGTTTAAGCTTTGTCTCTTCTAATAAAATTAGATATTATGCATTAAAAAATCTCTATAAAATGTTTAAAGAAATCAAATTATCTATATTAACTTTGTCAAAGAAGGTCGTTATAAAAAAATATTTAAAAAAATCAATCAAAATTTATAAACACAATAATGTCTAAATTTATATTGACAAATTTGTGACTCCCTCTAAATCACATGAATTATCGTTTTAGACTTTATTTTTGTTTTAAAAATATTGTTATTTTAGAAGTTTAATATAATTAATTTGTTTTTTCAATTGTATTATCTTATAATAGATGTATTTCTACATTTCTCTTTTATCACTTCTTATTTTGACCAATAAATAAGAATTAAAAGTTGAAACATTATTTATTAGGCTAAATTACAATTCTACTCCTATCTTTTTTCAATAAATTTCAAGTTTGATTATCAAGTTTTTTTTAACTAGTTAAGTTCCCTGTCTTTTTAAAATTCAGTTAGGCCTTTTCCTTTGTACAATTTTCACTAACTTCGCTAACGGAGTCATAACTTAACCAACGGACATCACATGCAATCATGTCCTCATTTGCTAACTATGTAACATCATCATATATGTTAGATATTGCTAATGTGGGTCTTGCTGACATAGGTCCAACTGATATGACAACTCTATGTATCAAATGTTTATTAATTGAAGAGTAAATGATACATGGAGTCGCTAATAAACATTTGACACGTGAAGTCGTTATGTCAACAACATCTGACATATAGAGTATCCAACACATAAAATATTCATGTTAGCAAAGTTAATGACATGTCAAATATCTGTTAATGGAGTTGATAAAAATGGATTGAGGGGACCTAACTAAAATAATTTTAAAAGATATAGATTAACTAAAAAAATTAAGGGTTTAACTTAAAATTTATTGAAAAGAAAAGAAACTGGAATTGAGATTTAACATATTTATTACAAATGAAATAATAGAATGAAATAAGAGTATTTTTAGTTCATATTTATTTAAATAACTAAACATATAATGTTTTTTTAATTTATATGAAATAAATTTAAAGATAATGAGAAAAGGAGTATATTTTATTCTACATTTCAAATGATGATATTGATTAAGCATATTAAGAACACTTACCATACTTCTAACATTGCACGGTGGCACAAGAATGATGTGAATGAGGCTAGATAACCATCACCATTTTCATCAAAAACAAAATATTTACCAATTGGTGAGACCCCATAAAGTCTCACCATGCTACCATCTTCATTGGTACGAGTGGAGACATTAACGAGAGAGTAGCTAGCAAGCAAGCGCAGCAAACGATCAAGCCTATTTGGCAATTCAGAGTGTTGTTGGGTAATTCGTAACTTGGAACCAATTTCAAGGGGTGACATGAACCCACTTCCCTTTGAAATGATCTCAAACAAGTTGAGCTCAATTGCAGCATTAAGTGCTGCTGGAAACACAACATTGGAACCAAGCACCATAGCATAGATGGTATCATTCTCATCTCTTTGTGGGGTAGTTTCCACCACATGATTCTCTTTCTCTGAGGAATTGGAACCCATATTTGAAATTTATTTCTTGATTTCAGTTAATACTTAATTTGTGTGATCTTTCCCTTTGTTTTTTTGCTGATGTGTGTTTGCATGTCTTATATATGTGCTGTTTTTATAGCCAGACAGATTTACCACTCCTAATGTGTTCACAAGAGTATTGGATATATCTGAAGAAAAAAATAAAAATAAAATTAAAAATAAAGTAGATATAGTTTCTCTATAAGGTTGATCCAACATAATTTCTAATCTTTTATTTATTTTTTAAAATATTTTTTAGAGCACATTATGTAATTCTTTATGAAATAACGAGAAAAAAAAATTTTCTTCAAGTAAATGATTAGTAAAATAAGGAACTAACAGAAATTTTTTAAAATTTGAAGGGTCAAAACGTCTCATTCATAGAATATTTTAAAGTAATATTAATGGGATATTCTAAAATTATAGTTTGAAAAGTGGAAAGGACAAAGGAAAGAATTTGGAAGACAGAACAATATAAGATAGATTCCAAGTATAATTTATAAAATTCTTTCTCCCTGCCATCTAATCGTTCCGTTATCCATTGAATTAATTAGGTTAAGATTGCATTCGGATGGTATATTAAACAATTTTATGGAATTTAAAATTTTCAAAAATTCAATTCCTATTAATTCAATTTTTATCATTGTTAAAGTTATTTGTTTGGATTAAGTATTTTAAATATTCATTTTAAAAATAGCTTGTTTGGATTAAGTATTTAAAATTGTTATTGTTGGTGGGGATGATGATGGTGGTGATGGTGGCAAAAAAGGTAATGGTGGCAGGGGTAGTAGTAGGGATAGTGATGACGCGACAATAATGGAGGTAGTGAATGTCTAGACAGTGATGGTAGGATAGTGGTGGTGTTGGGAAGAACGATAGGGTAGTGATGGTGACAACAATATCAATGACGAAAAATGAATGGTGAGGGTTATGACTTTAGTGGCAGCGATGTTGGTGAAGATGGTGGCGATAGTGGCAATGATGGTATGGCGACAATAATGATGGTGACGAGGAGGTGGTGGCGGCAGAGTAGTGACAACGGTGCTAGTGAGAGTGGTGATGGTGACAAACAGTGTTAGTGGCGATGGTGACAGTGGTGGTGCAGATGGATATTATGGTTGTGGCGATGGTGATGGGGATGATGGTGACAATGGTCATAGCAATGGTGACGCCAATGATGAGGGGCAATGGATACGACACTGAAAGGTACTAGTGGTAAAGGTGACAATGGTAAATGTTACAGTGGTAGTGATAGTGGCAACAATGAGGGGGTGGTGGTGGCAGTGGTGTAGATGGGGACCATGTTGGTGGTGGTTTTGGCAATTATGGTGGTGGTTGTGGTAACAGTGGTAGAGGCGACAAGAGGGTGTTGGCGGCAGAGGTGGTAGTGGTGACCGTAAAGGGGTGGGGGTGCCAGTGTGTGTGGGTGGCGACCATAGTGGCGATGTTGGTAGTAGGAACAATGACGAAAGTGAAGACATTGGTGGTGGCTTCAACAAATATAGTGGTAGTTGAGATAAAGGGGTGACAATAACAACAATGACGATGTTAGGGGTGTTGGTGGTTGCAACGATGGTGGTAGTTGTGGCAACAAGGGCTTCGGTGGTGAGGGTGATGATGATATAGGTGAGAATTTAGATTTCTCTTTTGGTAGAATTTTTAATTCCTCATTTTTAGTTATATTATAATTCCCTTAAAAATTCTATGGGGTTTAAAAGTATCAAGATTTTGACATCTAAATAATATATTGCAATTATTAGTATTTAAAACTGATCTGTCCTGGACCGGGGTCAAGAGATCCGATCTCAAGCCAGTCACGAATAGTATGTCAATACTGTATAGAAGACCGGATGTATGTGTATCCGATGTATGTATCCGTTGTCCTTGAATGAGGATAGCGGATTGGGCGTCCTGGAGATCCTTCACACCGACCTAACGCGTTGAAGTGGGTGAATGGTGGTGTCACCTGCAAAGATTCTCCGACGCTCAAGTCAGTAATATTCCAAGTAAGGAATGTATTCAGAGAGGAATCAGTCGTAAAAGAGCTGAAGATCCCCCACTTCAATCATGAAGTGAGTTCATATACCTGATTGGCTCGATTAACGAGGACTCGTTGATGGGGAACCACCAACTCCCATTAGCATTATTATATTGCGCACTTACCTGCATGATTGGGTCAAGTGGCTATTTTATAATGAGCGTAGAGAATGTAGACTAGGATTAGGGAACAAGTTGACCATTCCCGTGAGCAGAATTTGGCTCGTAGTGTAGGGAATTATTGATCGATCCCTGTAGCAACAATCCTTGTCATTAGCACAGTGACGTGTGTATTGTCCGATGTCATGGTGTTATCCTGAACAACCGGTATAGGGAGAACGCCTGATACGGAATTACAGTTCAGATGTATACCGATGACACCGGTTACACATAGATGTCTTGTCAAAGACGTTGAAATATGTATTGCAGATCGGATACCGGTATTGAGACCGGATCATATGTCCCCTAGCTTGTGTAAGGGACTGAATGGTTGTTCACATAAGCTACTCAACCTGCGAGAGGTCTTAATATCGGTAAGCTTACGTGTGTAACAGTTCCTTAGCATCTGTTGTCATTCGTAAAGAACCATTCTAAATTTAATAGATACGACCTTTCGGTGCGGTCACAACGGATTCAGACAAAGATTCGTTGTGTGAGAATTTCAAGAGTTTATTGGAATTGAAAGCTCTTGAAGTTCGTGTAACGGCTGTAAAGCGTGAATTGCGTTGCATGATTAGACATTAATGCTTTTAATCACGTGGGCAAGCAATTATTGCGTCTGAGATGAAAATCTCATTAACCGTCGTTTTGGGCTTAATGGGCCTGAAGTTTTCGAAACTTTTGGGCCTAGTCTATCGTTTTGGCGCCCAAGAATTTGGAACGGTTGTGTCGTTTTGCTTGTGAACGAATGCGTTTTATTGAGAACGACACAACTTCAAGAGGGAGTAACCGAACCTCTTCGTTTCCTATAAAAGGAACACTTAGTGGATTCTGGGTTCCACTCGCTTTTGTTTACTCAACGAAACTCTGCAGAAATTTTGCAAGGAAGTTTGCTGCCTACATTACGAGGGTTTCTTCGTTCCTCATATTCATCGTTGTCATCTGAGGTAAC
Source organism: Clitoria ternatea (assembly GCA_037962975.1). Classification (NCBI taxonomy): domain Eukaryota; kingdom Viridiplantae; phylum Streptophyta; class Magnoliopsida; order Fabales; family Fabaceae; genus Clitoria; species Clitoria ternatea. The sequence goes on from CM075672.1 coordinate 271,162,836, forward strand.
TATTCCTTCCTCGTTGCTCTGGTTTTGTTTTGTTTTGCTACTTCTTAGTTAAAGAAAGTAGGCTTTATCTAGGGGGGAATCAGTTTCCCGCAACCCTAATAGTCATGGGGAAGAATCCTTGTGATTCTTCCTAAGACTGAATCGCGTCGCTCAGAAAGGGGATCTTACTCACTGTGGAAAGTGACCTTTCCCTTCTCAGAGTCGCCCTCTGATTGTAATTGCTTTTAAAATGCAGTGAGTAATGATTGCAACTTTCTGACGACATTTTATTTCTTATCGTAGATTAAGGAGTTCGATTTAGAAAATCCAAATGGCCACTGGAGAGGGAACCTCTGGAAATAGCGCTATTTCGAGGACAACTGAAGGTCTCTATAGCGTAGTTGCTTCGAGGCTGAATTGGGAGGAGGTTCAGGCTAAATGGCCTTTCTGTTGGGTGTCCAGTGAGTTTAAGGACTTGGCCTCTCGTCATGCGGATGAGGAGGGATCCCGGATTCAATCGAGGTTCACGCTGAGTACGGATGAAGAGACGAAAAAGTGGTATAGGGTTTACGCACCACTTCCGACAGAGCGGATATGCCATGTCGTCCCTAATGACCGCTCTGTATATATGTATGACTTTATTTTTCATTATCTGGGAGTTCGTTTTCCTCTAACCGAACTCCAGATAGGCGTCTTGAAGTTCCTGAACTGTGCACCCTCCCAACTTCATCCCAACGGTTGGGGCCTCATCCGAGCTTTGGAGGTCTTGGGTGAACATTTTAGTTTCACGCCAACTGCAGCGATGCTGTTCTACTACACTCAGGTAGTTCGAAGGGCAAACAAGCAGGGTGGAGTTGGTCTGGTGACTCTCCGGACTCTCTGTTCCTTTGTGAACTTTGAGTCTTATACGGATTCTGCCAAGGTTGATGGGAAGTCCTTCAAGACTTATTTCACTCGCATCTCCATTAAGAAGGGCAAACCAATATTTTGGAAGGATGAAGAGGGCGTCGACAAATTTCCCCTGAGTTGGACACACAAACATTTCCTCTTGAGCTCACACGCATACTACACTGATCAATCCGATCTGTCTCGTGAGACGTCGAGAGTGTTGTTCGCACTTGAATCACACACTACACGTCGTCACGTCTTTTCGTGTAGGCGTTTGCTAAGTAGCTCAAACGGAGTCCGGGAGGAATATTTGCGTACTTCTCATTTTGTTTCACCTTTTCTCCTTTACCAAATATATATAGAATATTTGTAGTTGCTGACATCTTATGTTTGTTCATGTAGGTGAAATAGAACAAGAAACTCCAGAGATGGACAAGTTAAAGAAATTCAAGGCGGCGGGTAAGTCCGTTGCTCATGAGAATGAGGTTAAACCCAGGCCCTCAACTAAGGATCGTCCTGAATTAATAATATTGACCTCGGATGCTGAAGGGGACGTTCCGTTGGTTGAGGGCGGTTCCTCTGCCGCCGATGTAGCCACGGGTCATCCTCAAGTTTCTGAGAGGAGAAGAAAAATTAAGAATGACTCAGTGGGAGGCCCGTCCAAAAAGCGCAAAACTCCGGAGGATAAGGCTGTTGAAGCCTCAGAAGCGATTGGTGCTTCCTCCGATCTCAATAAAGGCACTGCTGCTGGGGCTTCCGGGTCAAATCCGACCTCCTTCCCAACTACCTCGTTTCTCACCCCCTTCCTCTCCTATGAGGGTTCTACTCCAGCCACTCTTCCACCACCGATGTACAAACTCCGGCCTACGCTTAGCATTAAAGAAATTAAAGAAGCGTGTGAGGCCGGAAGGTGGCAGTTAGCCGAACTTGCTGGAATGCTTTCTTCAGTCAGCGAGTTGGCTAAGAACGTCAATAAAGTTGAAGAGTTGAGTGACAAATTAAAAGAACTCAACCTTTCCTCGGAAAAAGACAAAGCCGCCATGAAGTTAATGGAAGATCGTCTTAGCAAGTCTAAGGAGTTTGGGGATATCATGACTAAAGAGAATCTCAAGCTCAAAGGCGATCTTAAAAACTTGGAAGACAAAGTGGCAGAGAAGGAGGAAGAACTCCGTAGCAGCCAGGATAAAAATAAAGCTGATGCTGAGGAGTGGTCTCAAAGGGAGAAGAAGCTCCTTCTTGAGATAGAGGGACTGAAGGCTAGGAAAGCAGAGTCCGAAGTATCTAGTGAGGAGCTGTCCAAGTTGCGGGGAGAATTGGCTACAGCGAAAGCTGAGAGAGAAGAAGCTGTTGACATATGCAGCCGAGCTGTTGAAGAGTCCTTCGGCCTAGCCATACGCCAAGTCTTCTACCGCAACCCCACTGCGAAACTTAACCTTTATGGAATGGATCCGTACTATGAATTCCATGGGGGAAAGTTAGTCGCAGTGGTGGATGGTCATCATGAAGATCCACCGACGTCCTTGTATGGTTTGGCTCCTCTTCCTGAGGGTCAAACCATGGGACCTGATTACGTCTTTCCTGTGTCCGAGGTTCCCTCTTTTGAAGAAAGGGCTGAGGCTCCTGGAGGTGAGACTCCTGTGGAGGTTCCAAAGGAAGGAGCGTAAGAGCCCGGTGCTGAGGAGGCACAGAAAACTGAAGAACAGATTCCTCCTCCGTAGTTTTCTTTTCATTTATATGTATAGTTGTGTACCGGGATCAACTCCGGATTTTGAACTATTGTATACAGCCTTGTTTTTAATGAATGAATTCCATTTAAGGCATTTGTCTTCATCGTTTCATGTATATATATAATTCATTTCTAATCCGTTCTGTATAACTAATCTTAAGGCCGGATTGAAATAACGGCCTCGGAAGATTAAACAACAAATAAAATTTAGAACGGATAAATATATACATGTCCCCAAGTGCGTATTAAGAAGAAGGTGCCTGTCTCTGGGGCATGATCCTTAATTCTTTTGGGGAAAGATGGGTCGATCCGCTGTTTAGCAGAGTAGTGTAACAGGACGGATGACTGCTTCTAATCCGTAATACTCTCACAGGAGATGATAATATTGTTCCAAGTTTAGGGAACTGCAAGGAAGTGGTGTTTGAGTCCTTCATCATAAGGATGATGATGGGAGTTTTTTCTACGCCAGGAGTTACGTCGTTGTATCACAGAATAGGTGATAAAGAGTATCCGTCCTGGGAGAATACCACTTGAAAGCGAAAGTGCGGAATGACTTTCGGAATTTTCTATCATAAAGATGATTATGGGAATTGATCATGCCAGGTGTTTTATCATCAAATCACTTCATAAGTGATTGAGATCATCCGTCTTGGGGATGTGTACAGCACCAGAAGTTATAACATCGGATCACATAACAGGTGATTGAGATCATCCGTTCTGGAAAAGTACACAATACCAAGAGTTGCATCGTCAGATCATAGATTAGGTGATTTAGATAATCCGTCCTGGAGACATTTTTCAATCGTAGGGGTACGGATTTAGTGAATACTTCTCAGAATGATGATGAGAATTGTTCATACCAGGAGTTACATCGTCGAATCACTTTATAGGTGATTGAGATCATCCGTCCTGGAATGATTATTGGAGTTCTTCGTACCAGGAGTTACATCATCGAATCACTGAATAGGTGATTGAGATCATCCGTCCTGGTGAGTTTTTTCCAATCATGGGAGTACGGATTAGGCAATTTTCGCATCCATCCGAAATCCGAGTAATACCTGTACTAGCCCCCTAGCTGATGTGAGGAAGCAGTTGACTTGCTCATATGAGCTATATTGATCATAGTACGTTTGGATTTCGGAATTGCGCCGAAATGTAATATCCGCTCTGGGAACCAGGTTCCGTAGTAATGAAATTTTAAGGGCGGATTCGACAATGGGAATATCAGAAGTTTATCGAATTGCGCAACCCTTGGTATTCGGGTAATGGTGGCCACGTTTCTAATGATTGGACATTTAATGCCTTAATTCACGTGGGCGAGCCATTATTGCGTTAAGTGCGCATGTCTTAGTAACTGTCACGCATAGTCTTGTTGGGCCTAGTATTTGGTTTTAATAGGCCCATTTCGATGGCTCTGTGATAAAACGATGGCATTTTCGCGCCTTGAGGTACTAAATGACAATTTTGGTCCACTAAACGGGGAGTCGTTTGGGGGTAAACGACAGGTTGTGTTTAGTGGGTATTTGAAAAATTTTTGTGCCCCGATAAAGGCATATTTGGCAATCTCAGTTACCATTTCTTCTTGCTTCCTTGACGAACCTCTGCAAAAGTTCCAAGAAGTTCTTCGTGTCCGCCTCTGTGAATCCTTAGGTAACCACTTTCCCTTTGTTTTTTGTATCTCTTTTCAGTATTTGAGAATGTCTAGGAAGGGTGTTAGCTTCAGTGGCGTTAGCCCTAGAGGAAGAGGAGGAAGGGCTTTAGCTCGAAACCCTAGTGTTCGTGGTGGGAGGATCCCAGTGATCTTCCAGTCGAGGCCACAGTATACAGAGGGGGAGGAGTCGCAATATCAAAGGCGAAGGGTGATTATACCCTCTTCAGAGTCTTCCTCCTCCAGTGAGAGTGTCGAAAGTGGGGATTTGTATCTCTCTAATGATGTGAAATTTTATCGCAGCATCAAAGCTTTCACAATGGTGACAAAGAAAGCTACTGGGAGGAAATCGTCTGAAGGGGAATCTCCTTCTGAGAAGTATATCTTGAAGACCCAATCCGTCCTATGCAATGTGGTTGCACACCGGATAGACTGGGTGAAATTCCAACAGAAACGCCCATTCAGCTGGGTGGCTGAGGAGTTTCGTGAAACACCGTCCGTCCACGCTCAGGAGGATGAAGGGGAGCTGGAGCCGCGGTTTACGGTTTGGAAGAAGGACAAATACAAATGGTGTTTTAAGGTGTTCACTCCCCTTCCATCAGAACGGATATGTCATACACCGGACGAGAGGTCGTTGTTCATGTATGATTTTTTATTTCTGAACTTGGGCGTGCGTTTCCCCTTTACGAAGTTTGAGATGGGAGTCCTGAGATTCCTGGACTGCGCCCCCTCGTAACTTCACCCTAATGGATGGGGATTGGTCCGCTCTCTTGAAGTGCTTGGGGAGCACTTCAACTTTAAACCGACGGTGGCCATGCTTTTCTACTTCACTCAAGTGGTTCGTCGTGCGAATAAGGAGAAAGGAGGAGTGAGCTTGATATCCCTCCGGACTATCTCCAAGATCATCAACTTCGAGGCGTACACTGACTCCGCCAAAGTTGATGGGCGTTCATTCAAATCTTATTATAAGAAGATCAGCGTTCATCCGAATGAATCAATTTTTTGGTTAACTGAAGATGGGATTCCAAAATTCCCAGCGGCTTGGACGCACGAACATTTTTTGTTGACCTTCCAAGCGTACTATACCGAGGAGGATGAACTGAGCCCAACCTCGATCTTTGTTCTTTCGGCTCTGCAATCCTACACAGCCTCACACCAATTTTTCTCCTGCAGGCGTTTGTTAGGACCAAAGTCTACTTGCGAGGAGTATTTACGTAATTTTCCTTCCATTCTTCATGCGTTATTATGTCATTTGCCTTGAAAATTTTTTGTCTCTGATTGTGTCTTTTGATTTTGCAGGTGAAATTCAGAGCGAGTCACCAGAGATAAATAGGCTAAAAGGTCTCAAGGCCAGAGAGACTTCCGTTGCGGCTGAAAATGACATTCAGGCAAAGCGGAACTCGAAGAAGGCTACTGCTGAGACGATAATATTAACTTCATCTGCCGGTGACGATATTCCTCTGATCGAGGGCGGATCTGAGAAGGTTGTCGAGAAAAAGAAGAGGACAAAGCGTGACCCCTCCAAGATCTCAGACCGTCAACCTTCGCCCAAGAAACCAAAGACTTCAAGAGGGGTTATTGAGCCAGAGCCCTCTAAGGAGAGGAGAGCGGAAGAGCCCACTCCGGATGCCCCCGGCAGTGTAATCACTTATGGGGTGAAACCGATAACGACTTATTTCGCGCCCAAAGCCCCTTGCCCTCTTGAAGGTAATTCCAGTCTTGTTCAACATCCGGTGTATGAGGGCTCCGTTCCTGAGGGCGTTCTTGAACCTTCACCCAAGGTGAAGCCCTCGTTGAAGAGTGATGAAATGATCAGAGCTTGCGACGAAGGACAGAAGCGCTTGGCTGAGTTATCCGGGCTCCTCAAGTCGGTTCGTGAGCTCACAGAAGAGAACGAGAGGCTCACCTCAATGGTTGGCAAGGACAAGGCAATCATCCTCCAATTAGAAGGAAAATTAGAAGCTTCCAGAGAAGAAATTCAAAAGAAGGATGAAGAAATTGCCAAGCTGAAGAACCTTGCCAAGGAGCTGGAGGGTCAGGTTCTTGATCAAAAGAAAATCAACGCTGACCTCCATGCCAATCTTTGTGTGGATAAGGAACGCTCTTCAAAGCTAGATGAGCGGTTGAAGGAGGCTAAGGTCGTCCATTCTCAAGGAGCGGATGATTGGTCACGTAAGGAAAAGGAGCTGCTCTTAAAGCTGGCCGATTCGAATGGCGAAGTCAAGACCCTGAAAGCAGACTTGGACGATGCTGTAAACATGTGTGATCAAGCAGTCAAGGAGGCTTTCGGGTTGGCAGTTCGTCAAGTGTTATACCGGAATCCCAAGGTGTCAATTAATTTGAACGGTATTTATCCGTTCTATGAGTTTCACCAAGGGAAACTGGTGGCCATCGTTGATAACCGTCATGAGAGTCCGCCTGACACTCCTTATAGGTTTGCTCCTTTACCTAAAGGCCAAACAATGGGACCTTCACTCCTGAAGCCCATAAGTGCAGGAACAAGCTCTCGCACTGAAGAAGGCAAGATCGGAGACAAAGGCAAAGGGAAAGAAGGATACTCAAGCCAGAGAAAGTAGCGCTTTCCTTGTTTCCTTTTTCATTTTATTGATTCAAATTCGCTGTGTTCCGGGATCTGCTCCGGATTACTACATGAATTATTTAATCAATAAAAGAGTTTTTTACCTCCATTCTTGTTTAGTGAAAAATAACTTTAATAGAGGGATTGCATGTGTATTGTATCATTCCGGATTTAAGTAATGAAGATCGGATTGTAAAACAAAATCTCCATACCGGACTTATACATGCGAGATGAATTTCATAATAAGATCACCGCTTGTGAGGGAATACATCATCGTCACAAGAACGGCTGAAGGGGAATGATTGTGAGATCGTTTAGATGAGAGTTCATTCCTCAAGATATTCGTTAAATCGTTTATGCTGTCCCCCAGTTTCATTGGGTGATTATCACTTTGAATAAACTCTGAGTGAGATTTTCTCCTGAGAGCTTTTAAGAGTGAGGATTTAAAATAGAAATTCCTCTTCAAATATTTCCGACTGTGAGATTTCGGGTGAATATGCCTTAGATTGTGGCGTACCCGAGTGAATTGTTTGTGTCGGAGTTTATGAGTCAGGTCTCAATTGAAGAATTGATGACTTAGAATATATAAAACTTCCAAATAAAGAACTTCATAAGAGAGTATTAATCTGGAGTTCAGTACAACTTACTTGTTGTGTTTGGAGTTTGGTTTGATCCTATTGTCCATGTCATATTTGGCGTTCGGTTTAATCCTACTAGCCGTTCTTCAATTGGTCTTTGGTTTTACCCAATGACGATTCTTCACCGACATTTGGTTAATCCTACTAGTCGTACTCAGAGTTCGGTTTAATCCTACAATCCGAGCCTTCGATACGGGGTTCAGATCAGGGCTAATCCTGAACCTAGTGCGCCCGTTACTTGGGGTTCAGCGTGGTCTTGAAGAAGAACCAGCTTACTGTGCCCAAGCCTTCGCATGGGGTTCGGTTTGTGGCCTTGAAAGAGGACTAGCCCTACAACCCATGTAGTCTTCGAATGGGGTTCGGTTTGTGGCCTTGAAAAAGGACCAGCCCTACAACCCATGTAGTCTTCGAATGGGGTTCGGTTTGTGGCCTTGAAAAAGGACCAGCCCTACAACCCATGCCCTGAGGTTCGGTTTAATCCTACAACTCAGGTCTTCACCGACGTTCGGTTGATCCTACTAGTCGTACTCGGAGTTCGGTTTAATCCTACAATCTGAGCCTTCACCGGTGTTCAGCCAAACTTACTAACCGTACCCAGAGTTCGGTTTAATCCTACAATCTGGGCCTTCAATACTTAGACACACTCGAGGAGTTACATCGTCAATTACAGAATGGGTAATTGAGATCATCCGTCCTGAGTATGCTTTGTGCGTTGCGCTTATTCGAGGAGTTACATCGTCAACTACAGAATAAGTAGCTGAGATCATCCGTCCTGAATATGCTTCTGTACACCGGATAAACTGAAAATCACAGCATAAGAAAAACTCAAAAGAGTTAAATTGTTGTGAGAGATTCTTATTAAATCAAAAATAAGAATTACAATGAGAGCGTAGCTGTGAAAATAAATTCTCCAGTATTCAATCCAAGATAAGGATAGGAGAGTGTAGATGGTTTCAACAGCTAGCTATAGTAGATGCGCAAGTTTTGGGTGTTCCATTTATTTCGGATTGGAGTGCCATCAAGGTTTTCAAGGCGGTAAGAGCCTTTGCCAGTGACCTGGGATACCCTGTATGGGCCTTCCCAGTTTGGGGCTAATTTGCCTTGATGAGCGAATTTGTTCCCTATACTTGCTTTCCTCAAAACCAAATTTCCAACGTTGAAAGTCCTTGATTGGACTCGTTTGTTGTACCAGAGAGCAACTTTGGCTTTGATGGCTTGATCTCTGATGAAAGCGTCTTCTCTGAGTTCTTGTATGACATCCATTTCGGATGCCAAGTTAGCATTGTTGGTTTCTTCAGAGAAGTACTTAACCCTTGTGGAAGCAATTTGCAGTTCCACAGGTATCATTGCCTCGACCCCGTATGTTAGGCGATATGGGGATTCATTGGTGGATGAATGAGGCGTTGTCCGATATGCCCATAGGACATGACACAGCTGGTCTGTCCATCCGCCCTTGGCTTCACCAAGGCGTTTCTTTAGTCCTTTCAGCACTTCCCTGTTGGCCACTTCAGCTTGGCCGTTAGTTTGGGGATGTTCAACAGATGAGAATATCTGGGTTATTCCTAACCCTTCAAGCAAATCTATGAATTTTCTATCCGTGAATTGGGTGCCATTGTCTGTGACAATCCGTGCTGGGACCCCGAACCGTGTTATGATGTTTTCATACATGAAACGACGAGTTCGGGCTGAAGTAATATGCACCACCGGCTCTGCTTCTATCCACTTAGTGAAATAATCGACCCCTACAATGAGATATTTGATTCCCCCAGGAGCAGTTGGAAAGGGGCCCAGAATATCCAATCCCCATTGGTAGAAGGGCCATGGAACAGCGGATGTGAAGAGTTCTTCCGCCGGTGTGTGGTGAAGGTTAGAGAATTTTTGGCAAGCATCACATTTTTTGACAAAGTCAATGGAGTCTTGCTTCATTGTGGGCCACCAGTATCCAGCTCTGAGGATTTTTCGCATTAAGCTTCTTCCTCCGGCGTGGTGTCCATATTGTCCCCCATGCACTTCCTCCATTACGTCTTGCACTTCATTCTCTTTGAGACAAATCAAATAGGGCACAGAGAGTGCCCTTCTGTAGAGATTACCATCAATCATAGTGAAATATGGTAATTCTCTCCTTATCCTCGTTTTTTCCTTCTCATCCGTAGGTAGTTGTCCATCAGCCAAGTAACGGATGTAAGGAGCCATCCATGTATCTCCGTAAAGGGAGTTAGTCATTATGGCGTTTAGAGAAGGGAAAAGAGGAATGCTGGGCGACGTTAGCGTGCTTTGAACCAACGTAGTGGTGCTACCTGGTCGTTTAGTGCTTGCTAACCTGGAGAGTATATCCGCTCTCGTATTCTCTTCACGTGGAACATGCTTGAATTCCACCTTTGAGAATTTCTCAGTCAACTCCTTGACACAGTTCAAGTATAATTGGAGTTGAGGTTCGCGAGCTTGATAATCTCCTAAGATCTGCGAAATCACCAGCTGTGAATCACTGCAGAGTGTTGCCTCAGAAGCTCTGATGTCAATTGCAGCTCTTAGCCCGGCCAAGCAAGCTTCGTACTCAGCTTGGTTGTTGGATGTTTTGAAATTGAAACGAAGGGAGATCTCCAGGTGTACTCCGTCGTCACTTTCTAGAACTACACCTGCTCCAGAGCCTCTTTGGTTTGATGAACCATCAACGTAAATGGTCCAATGGACTCGAGGGTAATCTGGATCAGTCCCTGTCATTTCCACAATAAAGTCAGCCAGGACTTGGGCTTTAATAGCGCTGCGGGGTTCGTAGGATATATCAAACTCAGAGAGTTCAATAGACCATTTGATCATCCTCCCAGCGAGATCGGGCTTGATTAAGACAGAACGGAGTGGCAAATCCGTTCTCACTATGATTGGATGGGCGTGAAAGTACGGACGCAACCGTCGTGAGGCCCAAACAACAGCGAGGGTGGCCTTTTCAATTTTCTGATACCGGATCTCAGCACCTTGCAAGTTCTTGCTAGTGAAATAGACCGGTCTTTGTCCATCAGGAGTTTCTTTTATTAAGGCAACGCCCAAAGCTTCATCTGAAATAGCCAAGTACAGAATGAGTGTGTCTTCGGGGTCAGGCTTTGTTAGAATGGGAGGTTTGGACAACACCTCCTTAAGCTCTTGGAAGGCTTTTTCTTGTTCCTGTCCCCACTCGAATTTCTTGGACTTTTTCAGTATTTTGTACAGAGGGAGCGACCTGTGAGCCATCTTCGGCATGAATCGTGCCAAAGCTGCTACCTTGCCATTCAGGGATTGGACTTCTTTGAGATTCTTAGGACTTTGCATGTCTAGAATCGTTTGGCACTTCCCTGGATTGGCTTCAATACCGCGTTGAGTTAACATGAAACCTAAAAACTTCCCAGCAGGGACAACAAATGTGCACTTCGTTGGGTTCAGCCTCATGTTAAATTGTCTCAAACGGGTGAATACTTGGCGTAGGTCCTCAATATGATCGCCACCAACCGGTGTCTTTGCTATTATGTCGTCAATGTATACTTCAACAAGTTTGGTGTGCATACCTTCGAAAACCTTGTTGATCATGTGCTAATATGTCGCCCCAGCGTTTTTCAGGCCAAAGGGCATGACTGTATAGCAAAAGACACCACGATCATTTATGAAGGCTGTCTTCTCTTGATCCTCTTCGCACATCGGAATTTGGTTGTAACCAGAATAAGCGTCCATAAAGCTCAGGTATTGATAACCAGAGGAATCATCCACCATCCGATCTATATTAGGAAGAGGATAAGGATCTTTTGGACAGCAGCGGTTAAGGTCCACGTAGTCTATGCACATTCTCCATTTACCATTGGATTTAGGGACCATTACCATATTCGAAAGCCAAGAGGAATATCGGATTTCCCTGATGAATCCGGCCTTCAGCAACTCCTCAGTTTGCTGGCAAGCTGCCTTTTGTTTCTCTGGGCCCAATCGTCTTTTCTTTTGGGCCACAGGTTTCGTCTCTGGATAGACGGATAGTTTATGACAGCAGAATTCAGGGTCTATGCCTGGCATATCGGCTGCAGTCCATGCAAAGAGGTCTTTAAACTCTTGCAAGAGAGCCAGCAGTCGCTGTTCTATTTCAGTATCTAGCTTGTCATTGATATGGGTGATCTTTTCTGGAGAATCTCCCAAGACGATGTCCCTGGAACTTCCATCCGGTGTGGGCTTTGATGGGTTGAACGGATTAATGTTCAAATCCGCTCTAGGGTCCAGGTCGACAAGGCTTACAGATCCAGCCGATGTTCTAGCATCATTAAGTTTCCTCTTTTTATTGGAGGCGTCTAGCTTTGTCATGTTGAGGCTAAGGTTGTAGCAGTACCTAGCCATCTCTTGATCACCCCGGATAGATGACACATCATTATCCTTGTCAATAAACTTGATAAGGAGGTGTGGGGTTGATACAACTGCCTCCATTGCATTCAGAGTGGGACGGCCTATGATGCCATTAAATGGTGATTTGACATCGATCACTAGCACCCGAGACTTAACCGTCCTGGCTCCTGGCTCGCCTTCAAACGAGATAAGGGTGTCAAGATACCCTTTAGTTGGTTGCTTTGCGCCATTGAAAGCTGTTAGTTCCTGCGTGTAAGGTTGTAAGTCTGAGTCTTTAAAACCCATTCTTTCAAAGCATTTATAGAAAATAACATCGCAGGAACTTCCCTGGTCAACAAGGATTCTTCGGACGTCCTTGTTGGCGATCACAACAGTGATGACTACAGCATCGTCACCACCAGGAATGGTTGGGCCAAAATCCTCGTCAGAGAAAGAGATTGTGGGAGCTTCAATCCCACCTCTGTAAGGGCGATTGTCTTTGACTTTCCCTTGCACAGATAGAATCATTCTGTGATGATTCTTACGGGCTATAATTGAAGCTCCTCCTCCAGCGAACCCTCCAGCAATCATGTCAATAACTTCACGTCGGCCCTGACGTTGTTGCTGGGGCATGCTGTCTTTCTGTGCGGCATTATCAGTCATCACACCTTTTTGCTTCTCTGCAGCAGAGGACTTTCGAACCGGACTGGGGTTATTGTCATCCCCATCGTCTGGATCTCTTTCTCTTTTCTCATTCCGTTCTGCCCTGTCAAAGGATTTTTCTTTGAACAGGTATTACTTCAACTTGCCTTCTCTAATTAGCGTCTCAACCGCGTTCTTTAGAGCTTGGCATTCATCAGTTGAATGACCATTTTGTTCATGAAAATCACAGTACTTACGTGAATTTCCTGGACTTTTCATAGGGGCTGGTCTTCTGATGCCATATGTGCTGAGCATTGGCCATCCGACCTCTCTTAAAATCTGAGACGGCCTGGCAGACAATTGTGTATAATGGCTGAAGGAATTGACGTGCCTTTCTCGAGGTCGAGGAGGGTGGTTATTAACCTTAGGATTTGTAAATGGTCTCTCCATGCGTTCTGACCTCGTCTTCTCCTTACCCTTCTGGGTTTGAGGAAGTGGTGCTGGGGGCTTTTTCTTTGCAGCTATCGCCTCCAAATGCATCTCTATACTCACGTATTTTGAGGCTTTCTTTCTGAACTCCTCAAAAGTTGCTGGAGGGCCCTTTGCTAATGAAAGAGCAAAAGCTGAACCCGGATGCAATGCCTCAATAATGATATGCAGCTTGATAGATTCTGTGAGGTTAGGAACCAGGGCTGCTTCCTTATAAAACCTCTTCAAAAAATCTTTTAAGCCTTCTGTTTCACCTTGCTTAATCTGGGCTAAGGTATGGGACGTCTTGGGCACGTCTCTGGAGATGACAAAGTGGGTTTCAAAGGCAGCTGCCATTTCCGTCCAAGAATCTATGGATCCAGAAGGCAGGCCTTTAAACCACCCGAGGGCCTCCTCAGACAATGTTCGAGGGAACATTCGGCACATCACGTCTTCATCAGCCCCCAAGTACATGGCTTCAAACACATAAGCATCAAGGTGCTTAGTTGGATCAGTTTCACCATTATACTTTCCGATGGAAAGTGGTTGAGTAGTTTGAAGGTGCTTGGGGATGCTGATGCCCATAATTCTCCTTGAAAAAGGAACTTTCAGATTGTAAGACAATGGGGGTGCTGTTGTTGAATCTCTCTTCCTTCGGGAAGCTGCATCCTCAGAATCGCGAGTCTGTTCTCCCCCCTCAAACGTAGGGATATTTGAGTACTGAAGAGTGGTGGACTTTTCACCATCAGTTGTGTGGGGAGTGTTTCACGTGCGAGATGATTCTTTATCCTCGCTTTGCCTTTTTTCCCTTCGCAATTCAGCGAGTTCTCTCTGAAGTTGTTTGATTAACTCATCACGAGGATCAGGATCAGACACTGTTACTATCTTCTTTGAGCTGCCCCCATGAGAATCAAAGTTGAGTTTTCTGAAGGCGTTGGGATTGGTTCTGCCTTCAGCTTGATTCTCCATGAAGTCTTGTGCTTCGCCCTCCATTGTGGATTACCTGCTTTGTCAAAGGATATGGGAATAACTTTATCGGGTCCCACTGGGCGTGCCAATGATCTGTCCTGGACCGGGGTCAAGAGATCCGATCTCAAGCCAGTCACGAATAGTATGTCAATACTGTATAGAAGATCGGATGTATGTGTATCTGATGTATGTATCTGTTGTCCTTGAATGAGGAGAGCGGATTGGGCGTCCTGGAGATCCTTCACACCGACCTAACGCATTGAAGTGGGCGAATGGTGGTGTCACCTGCAAAGATTCTCCGACGCTCAAGTCAGTAATATTCCAAGTAAGGAATGTATTCAGAGAGGAATCAGTCGTAAAAGAGCTGAAGATCCCCCACTTCAATCATGAAGTGAGTTCATATACCTGATTGGCTCGATTAACGAGGACTCGTTGATGGGGAACCACCAACTCCCATTAGCATTATTATATTACGCACTTACCTGCATGATTGGGTCAAGTGGCTATTTTATAATGAGCGTAGAGAATGTAGACTAGGATTAGGGAACAAGTTGACCATTCCCGTGAGCAGAATTTGGCTCGTAGTGTAGGGAATTATTGATCGATCCCTGTAGCAACAATCCTTGTCATTAGCACAGTGATGTGTGTATTGTCCGATGTCATGGTGTTATCCTGAACAACCGGTATAGGGAGAACGCCTGATACGGAATTACAGTTCGGATGTATACCGATGACACCGGTTACACGTAGATGTCTTGTCAAAGACGTTGAAATATGTATTGCAGATCGGATACCGGTATTGAGACCGGATCAAAAACCATTTGTTAAAATAAATTTTCATTAATTTTCTCTATCCAAACAGACAAATAAATCATTTGGTTCCAATACTTGACATTTATTTACAAATTAATTTTTATAAGATATTTTGTTATCCTAATGTATAGATAAATTGACAAATTGATCCCGCTATTTGTTTTTTATTAACACTATTATCATTGCATTGGTTTAACATCATCAGAATATATACTTTAAATTGTCAAAAATAAACAGTGTTAAACGAAAACAAAATGATAATCATTATTTTATAAGTTTAGTTATACATAAAGCCTAGAATATAAAGCTTTTAAATATTAGAATTATTAAGTTTAAATATATGTTTAGTTTCCTAAAATTTTTAAATACCCCATCATGATAAAATCATTATAGTTTTAAGTTCCTCTAATTTCTACGATGATAAAATAGATTCTATTTCTACCAAAACATAAAAAAATCAACTCTCCCTTAATTTTAAAACAAGTAGATAGAAAAGGTGATCGAGTGAAACACACATTTAAGAAAAGTAAAAAAATGAATAATAGTGGTGAGACAAATAAAAAGGGAAAATAGTAGAGATATACTTAAAGAACGTTTTAAGATTTAGGTCATGAACCTTTTAATGGAAATGCTTGAAGCTATTAATGATGACTTATGAATCTACTTGTTTTGAGATTAAAAGGAAATAGTTAAGCTTTTTTTTTTGTGTTCTATTAATAACCTTTGGGTGTAAGACTATTTTTTTGTTTTTTTTTTGTGTGGCTTATTGAGTATTTAAAATGGCCTAATGAAGTTGATGTTGGTGGTAAGGGGTGTGGTGGTGACTAAACGTTACTTATATTAATACTTAACATAGTTAATTTAATGGTTGGAATTTTTTTATCATGATAAAAAGTAGAGGGGCTTGAAACTAACATTTTTTATGAGGTATCTTTATTTTAAAATTTTTAGGAGATTAAATATATATTTGAATAAAAAATTTATATATGATATGATATAACAGTGTTAATGTGATAGTTTTAATAAAATGAATTTAATGACAAAAACTTTTTTTAAACACAGTAAAAATTAAAATGATCTAAAACTAATAAATTTGTTTATAAGGGAGAGTATCAATATTTTAAAATTTTTAAGAAAGCTAAAAACATAATTAAGCCAAACCTGGCTTTTTGTTTGTGAACGTAAATTTATTTCACATGATTTGTTAATATGTATTTATTAGTTTGTTACATATTAGTTAGTTTGCTAGAGGTTAGCTAGTTAGTTTGTTTTCTTTCCTTGTTTGTATATAAACTTTTCTCTATTTTTTCATTTCGAGGAATGAATCATATATTCTCACATTTTCTGTTCCTCTCTTTTTCTATCTCTCTTTCCCTGTTTTCTTCCTTTTCTTTTTCAGTTCAATGTTAGGGTTCTTAGGGAGTTGAAATTCAATGATTGTTGTGAGTATTTCTCTATATGTTTCATTCTAATTCCTTGAGAGCTTTGACATGGTATCAGAGCCCCTTTCCTAGGGTGCTCTGATGTGCATGTTTTGAAGCTCGACAATTCTTAATTGAGGTTTTGATTCTTCACTCTAAAGAGTTAATCTTTGCTTCGATTCACTTTCGGTTGCTGCATTTCTTCAATTCAAGTTCTGTAAGTTCTTTTCTGGTTTTATTTTGGAAGATTCATTCATTGTTCTCTTTTGATTCTTGTCTTTCTACTTCTGGAACATTCTTTGTTCTTCTTCAATGATTGTCTTGGTGAAATGGCCAACAGAACAATTGATTTTTCAAGCCAATACTACTTGCATGCAAATGAGAATCTCGGTGCCTCTATAGCTCCTTCACTCTTGAATGGAACAAACTACCAATCATGGTCGTGATAAGTGATGATGGGATTGAGATCCAAAAACGAGTTGAAGTTTATTATTGGTACTCTACCAAAGCCTAGTAAGGATGATATTATGTTTTTCGCATGAGAAAGGTGAAACACAATGGTTTTGTCATGGATCATTCATTCCTTGGAGACATCAATAGCACAGAGTGTGTTATGGATCGACACTACTACGGAGGTTTGGAAAACCCTAAAAGATATGTATTATCAAGGAGACATATTTTGAATTTCTGAGCTCCAAGAAGAGATATATGGTTTGAAGTAGGGCCATTTGTCTATCATTGAATATTACACTCAACTTAAAGGTTTTAGGTAGGAGTTGGAGAATTTTAGACCAATTCCTATTGGCACTTATAATTGTCAAATTGCTACAACTATCAAAAGGTACTGAATGAGCACTGTGCAACTGTTAGGTCCTATTCCCCCTGAGGATAGAAGGGCCCCACGGGTCCTCCTGATCCCCTTTTTTATTTTGGCTAAAGTTGAGATCATATTTTGTTTTAAGTCCTATTTGTTTTTAGTCTAATGGGTCTGGGCCCTCTCTGTTTTGACCTAAGTATAAATGTACTCTCTAATACGCACGTGAAAGACTACGTGACACATCATAGAAAGATAAAAAACTTAATCCCTAGGGGACTTCTCTAGGGTTTTATGCCTACTTTCTGTGTGAACAGGTCCCAAATCATGTTGCTTGATCCCTTACCCTAGCTTAGCAAGTCTGCTTTTTACTTGTGCAACAAGAGAGACAACTCTCTATGACTGTTCATGAATCTCAAGTGGTCAATGTTAGTGTACAAGGGAAAGGAGATTTTGATTCTCAAGCTTCACCTGTCCTGATGGCCTATGCTGGTGGCTAGGGCAGAGAGAATTTTAGAGGAGGAAAAGGAAAATTTGTTCATTCTGGTAATCATGGCAGAGGTCACAACCATAAAGTTTGCTCTCACTATGGTAGAACTGGTCATAAAATGGATACATGTTATAGGAAGCATGGATTCCTACCACATTACTTCTGACAGAATCACAATGTTAATCATTGCCTCCATGAGGAATTGGACAAAGATGGTGATGATAAAGACAACATTGCTTCCTTCAAGGAGATGAAAGAGGTGCCTAGTTTGTCTTTTACTCCATATCAGCACAAGGCCTTGCTTGTACTGTTTCAACAGAACAACCTTTAATTTGTTAATCACATTACATCAAGTCATCAGAATAAGAACTTAGGTTTACAACCATTGGGTTTTGCTTGTGCTTTAGCTGATTCTTCATCTTCTAGCTCTTTGATCATTGATACAGGAGTCACAATGCATGTTTGCAACAATTTGCCTTTGTTTTACACACATAGGAAAAATTAAACCTATTTTCTTGAATTTACCTGATGGAAGAAACTGTTTTTCTTACTCTACAATTATACCCGACAGATGTTTTGTTTGTGTCATCTTTCAATTTCAATTTAATTTTTGTTTCCAAACTTACAAATGCCTTGCCTTGCAAATTTAATTTTTCTTTGGATCATTTTTAGATTCAAGACTCTAATATTTTGAGGATGATTGGTGCAGGTGACCTGCAAAATAATTTGTATGTGATGAATTCCGCGTCTTTCATTTACAAAATTTTCTCTTTTTTTAGTTTATATCCCCCTCTAATTTCATATTCTTGAAGACACCCTAATTAAGAAAATGTCTTGCTTTCTTCATCTATATTGGTGTGTCCTTTTTTTAACAATAATAAAAAATCATTTTGTTTCCCCTGGAGGTAACGTATAGTTTTAACCTCCAACTCTTCGCAAGTCTATTGTAATTAACGTATAGTTTAAGTTTTTAGGCCATTACTAATATAAAAACTTGTACTTAATTTACTACCTAATTAATTAACTTAGGAAAAAGAACATAGTCATGAACACAACAACTTTCTAACTATTCTCCCCCTACCACAACAATATTTCTGGATTACTGTAATCATTGAGACAACAGTAACCTGGATTGAAGTTTAATGTTTTAATATAGGGTTTTTGTTAACCTTAGTGTGTAAGTTTAAGTCACTGAAAATAGTAAATTTTTTTATAATAAATAAATATATTGGTTTAAATTTTATTTATGCGTTCAATAAATTATATATGTATTAATTCATTTCTAATTAAAAGTCTAAATCTAAAGAATATATATTTACCTCCAATGAAAAATTACTATAAAGGTCAACGAAACCCTTCTTCAAAGCAGTGAGAAAATTTAATCAAATAATTTGAATACGGTTTCTCTAATATGCGCGTGTTTCGGGATATATTAGGACACATATTAGAAAACGAATAATAATAATAAGATGATGATGATGATAATATTAAAAATTATTGATTAAAGACAAGCTTTGCTATTAGTTTAAGGTAGCAATACATTTGAAGAGTTATTAATAATAATTTTAGAACAGCACACAGAAAACATTATCATGATCCGGATCTATCCTGGAGCAAACCCGAATCCGGGAGCAAAAGTAGAGGCGCAATTCGGGTTACTAACCCGAGAACTTCAGTCTTTTCTTTTTTTTTAATCGAACTTTGTTAACCGTTTTATTCGGGTTGAGACCCACCTCATATTGGCCTACGGGTTTTGAGTTGTTAACCACATTAAGTTTTTCATCATTCTTTACAACAAAAACAAAAAACCCCCCAAAAGAATAGGGCACTTGCCTAGCAACCAAAGTTTTGGTTCTTTTAACTTTTATAACTTCTTGACCCAAAAAAAGGAGCTCTTTGCTATAACTTACAATTAAGTGTTTTGTTTAGTATTCAATTATAAAAATTAAATTTTGTCAATTTAGTCATCTAATAGTCAATATAATTTTGATATATTATTTGAGACATTTTCAAACTCTAAACTCTATTAGACCATAATACAAATTAGGCCCAAAATCTTTATTGGTTTGGTTTGGTTACACACCACATGAATTAGTTCAGCTTGTTGTGTGTACACGTGTTTTATCTTTCTATGTTGAGTTCCACCACCATGCGACATGTCTTGCCCTATGCATACTATGCATAAATGAAAGGAAACATGCCAAAAGCAATAATCCAAAGTGGTAAATGTAACACTCCCTTATATACACAACATATATATTCTTGTTGCATTTAAAAAAATTTAGAAAGATATATATTTTTATCATTTCTTATCTCGCCTATATAAAGACGTATATGTAATTGATTTCTTTTGAATATTGAAAATAAAAAAAAAATTATTCTTCATCAAACGGAGTTTTAACATCTCAAATGACGTGTCAATTTTAGATTTTTTTTATTTTAATAACTTCATTTGTCCAACTATAAACCAAACATCATCTTAACCGTCTATAATTTGTTTAATGAAATATTATTATATTCATACAAAAAACTTGGTAGATATAACAAATTATAGGTAAAACTGAGTCCCAGCATCATTAATATAACAACAGCAGATATACTTCACAACCACTAGATAAAAATTTCGAAAATAGCTTGACATAGCTACATAGCTTCACTATAATGACAACATTAATTGAAAGAGAAATAGTTTATTTGTAGAGCTCCATGATTCCCAAAACAGAGAAAGCACGACAAGCAACATGAAAGCGAGAAAATCCAGAGCGCTTGCTCAAACTCTCATGTTGTTTCTCAGTTCTTTCCCTTCCACCAGCTGTGATAAACATTATGTTATCGATAATTGAAGTAAATTTAGATGCATCTGTTGCTTCTGGAATATCTGGTAGTATAGGCTCCACAATAATCACCTTCCCATCTGCTGGCAACGCTTTGTAACAATTCCTTAAAAGTTCTATGCACTTCTCATCCGACCAATTAATGCATACAGCCTACAATAGTATTTTATCCAATCATACAAATCAACACTTAACTTACCAAATTAGTAAGATTTATTTTTGACTAACCAGATTAGTATTCAAACAGACACTTAACTTACCAACTCATGTAGACTAGAAGTGAGTTGAATAGGACCAACAATATCTTATATTTTAGTAAGTTAGTGAAGTCATCCATATATAGAAGATATATCATGTGATAAAGGTTCTCTTTTATGAGAGTGAGAAAAACAAATCTGAACCGTATAACTATACAATGAGTGATTGAGATTAATTATGTTTAAGTGATCATGTGACTTTTAAAAACTTTTAATCTCAACCACTCATGTATGATTATATGACCCAAATTTGTCTCATATATATATATATATATAAATTTCTTGTTTTTTAAAAGCATATATTTAATGTTGGCTGACTAACGTGTAGGACAAGATGGATAAGAGTTTGAAACCTACTCTATTTTAACGGACCAAGCCATATGATATATTTTAACAAGTTGTTTCATAACATGCCACCTTTACATTCAATCAAAATCAAGTTCTTAAGAATAAACTTTATGTATAATTAATTAAATAGTGTGTATATATAAAACACTAACCTTCAATATTATGGCATCACCCTGTGGAACCCTCTCAAACATATCCCCTCCAACATGCTCAATTCCTAAATGAAAATTGACAAATTCAACAAATTTCTCAATTAGTGATTATAGGAAAATTTTAGAAATAGAACGCACTAGAAGGAGGGGAAAGGGGTTTTGCAAGTTGGTGAATATATAATACCCTGTAGAGGTGGTGCATGTTGAATGGCTTGGGGAAGGTCGAAATTAATTCCCTTAATTGATGGGTATTTAGATAGGATCATCTTGAGACTTTGTCCATTTCCACCTCCAACATCAACCAAAGTTGATATTCCCTCATACCCTTTGTATATTTCAAGTATTCTTTTCATATGGATTGAGCATGTGTCAGTCATTGATTTGTTGAAAATGTGGTTTAATTCTGTATCTTTACCAAAGTATTCATACTTAGATATGCCATTTACTTTCTTGAATAGATCATTGTCAGGATCAACAATTGCCTCCTTAAAGTTCAGCCTATATTGCAACAAAGATTAATCCAATATGGGAATTTAAGTTTATTAGTATAAAACTTTAAAGCATTATAAATAATGTTTATAACATTTATATATTTTTATTTTATTCATCATAAACCTTTCTTTATAACTGGTGTTACACATCAACAATAAGAAGCTATAGAGTTGGGAAATTCTATTAGTTGAGTTCGAAATAAATTTATTGTTACTGCAAATTTACGTTTGGTCTAAGTTTATTTATTTGGATTACATGGAGCTATTTGCAATATAATACAAGCAAATTTATGTTTAGTCTCCTGTGCTGAAAGGTATGTAATCCTACTCCAGAACATTCACAATAAAGTATATTAGCCTACTCCTAATATATCACAGTCTAATGAAATAATAATTGCTTTAACAAAAGTATTTTAATGTAATGACTCACTGATGTATAGTTTAAGTTATATAATATTTATACTACTATTCTAATGTTGTTAGACAAATTATACTATAACACTAATACGACAATCATAACAAACAAATCAATAGTAAATGATAATTTTTTAGTGTGTGGATATTGTTAGCTAGTCTTTCCTTGGCCGGTAAATTTTATTTCAAATTAAATAAAAAAATGATGGTAGTAAGAGAAAATCTTCCACATCATGAGAAAATTGGTTAAATAAGTGAACCCATAACACCACCAACAACCCAAAACCTCAAGGTTCATAGGTCCTTATGGTTGTAAATCACTTTATTAACATATGTATATTCAATGTGGGATTAACACTTGCATTCCAACAAATATTATTCGAGAAATTGTTAAATCTTATCTAAGTGATAAATTAAGAATTGATTTCTTGTTAAAAAATCTAATTGATAATTGTTCACAACAACAGCTTTAACGCATAAAATCTTAAAGAATTATTCTAGGAAAATTAGGGTTATAATTGTTTAATAATGTGTCGCTTAAAACAAAAAGGGGACCAGACCATATTTATACAACGATAAAAACAAAGTCTCTTATATAGATCTAAAGTGACAGAGTTGTAACCATATTCTACTAATATCATTAAGGGGAATCTAATTTCCCTTTATTCATGTCTATAATGGGAGAAAAAGGGATAGCGTGAGGGCCCTTTCAACTAGAGAAACATATATGTATATAATTCGATATAATTAAGCATAGTTAGGGGGTATTTGATTTGCAGTTGGGGAAACGAATTTGGGTTAAAGTGAAAAATTTAAAGGTTAATATTTATCTTTTACGTTGTTCAAGACATTAAAAACTCTGTTTAACCGTAGAATTAATTTTTAACTTTTGGAAAACTCCATTACTTAAGCAACGGAGAAATTAAATCACACCAAACATGCTGTAAAAGCACTTACCACACCGCCGAGAACGCACGGTGACACAATAACGATGTGAATGAAGCAAGATAACCATCACTAGTTTCATCAGAAATGAAGTATTGACCAGATGGTGAGATCCCATAGAGTCTCTCTACACCACCATCCTCATTGGAGCGAGTTGTAACACTAAGAAGAGAGTAGGTAGCAAGCAAGCGTAGCAAACGATCAACCCTATTAGGCAAATCAGGGTATTGTTTGGTATTTGGTAAGTTTGAAGCAATCTCAAGAGGTGACATGGACCCATTTCCCTTTGCAATGATCTCAAACAGGTTCAGCTCAATTGCAGCATTCAGTGCCGCAGGAAACACCATATTGGCACCAAGCACCATTGCAGACAGTGTCGCACTGTCATCAACATGGTTATCTTTCACTGTCGAATAGGAATCCATAATGTTAATTTTATTTCTTTGGTTTACAGTGTGGTTTTGATTTCTTCTCTCTTGTGTTTGCTTTCCTCACATGTGTTGCTTTTATATGCAGATTTTGGCACTTGTAATTAACTAGTAATTAATTAACAACTAGTTACCAACATTTGGTTAGGTGGCCAGCATTAATAAATTCTTTTTCCTTCTTTCCGTATCATTTGATTAGGTGGGTTTTTCGGTGAATCATCTAAAGAGTTCGTTTGGATCCAAACTTGGCTAACCCCAAAAAATATATTCTACGGTCAAACGGAGTTTTGACTATTTCGATTGAACAGCGTAAAGAATTAACATCAACCCTTAAATTTTTCTATTTCCTCAACTCCGTTTTCTCATATGTGTAACTAAAGAAAAAAATAAT
This sequence comes from Clitoria ternatea, assembly GCA_037962975.1. Lineage (NCBI taxonomy): Eukaryota > Viridiplantae > Streptophyta > Magnoliopsida > Fabales > Fabaceae > Clitoria > Clitoria ternatea. The sequence continues at coordinate 271,186,499 of CM075672.1, forward strand.
TAATACCCATATGTATAACTAATAATAGATAACTTACACAAAACGGATTCAATACAGTTTTTATGTTGACTTCATATGGATTGGACCACTTCGAGGTTGTTTGGATACAAACCCCGACCAACCCCAAAAATACATCTGGTCAAACAGAGTTTTTATTGTCTCGAACGGCGTGAAAGATTACTATCAAACGGAGTTTTTACTCTTAAATTTCTTCATTTCCCCAACTCCGTTTCCCCAACTGAAAACTAAACAAACACTTCATTTGTTCATTACACCAAACTTGTACTAACAGTATGTTTACAAGTTGAAACCACGTTCAAATCCCTCGAAGTAAAATTATTGCATTTTCTTTTGGTATATACATATCGAACTTAATTAAATTTTAAAAATTAGCTTGAGAATTACTATCAATTATATATTATTAATTGATATTGTTAGCATACACGTCAATGATTTTTTTTAATCATTTACTAACATACAAAGTTTAGAAGTTGTTAGAGAAATCTTTATTAGTATAACTTTTAACTAACAAAAAATAAGGTGTTAGTGTTATGAAAATTGTATTTGATGTAGAAATATATAGAATGTAAAATTATAAAAAAATTCATTTTATAAAAAAAGAAACAAATTACAATCTCTGTCTGGTATGCTATGTTTTTCTCTTTTTCTATTTTTCCTTCTTGAAAATAAATACATAACATGTAAAAAACTAATGGTGACATACAATCTTTGTTTCAAAGTTATACTACCTTCGTCCCTAAATATAAGACCATTTTACATAATTCACACAAGTTAGTTAATTTAGTTAAAATCATTAAATTTGTTTGAAATTTATAATAGTTTCTAAAATTACTCTTAAAGTAATCTGATCCGGTCTGGATACCGGCCTCAAGGTTATCCGGTCTGGATACCGGTCCTAAGGATAAGAGGCCATCTTACCGTCTTAGAGGACAACCGATCTCACAAGGTAATGATCCGGTTGGTTAACACATTAGGCGAGTCTCTCCTACACCGGGTGGCTTATCCGCTCTCCTACACCGGGTGGCTGATCCGCTCTCTAACCGACTGCCCCAGTGTCATAACGAGGAAGGTACTCTGCACAGCAGAATATGTCGAAAGGTGATTATCTTCCATCCCTTTGTCAGAATCGTACACTGATAATTTACCTACCCTCCTGACACACTCTGAATACTGGGCCACTCAGATTGTCTCTTTATACACGTTATCAGAACCTACGGGCCCACTGGCACCCAATGATTCACCTTCCACGCTCAATTATAAATACCATATTCCAATACACACAAAAGGTGACGTTGTTCTTACTCTCATTCTCACTATATACTGCTTGAGTATTAACAGAGTTCATTTTTACACTCTTCTAACTTGAGCGTCGGAGAGTCTTCGCAGGTGTCACCACCTGTCGCCCACACTAACGCGTGAGGTCGGTGTGAAGAATCTCCAGGACAACAAGACCGGTTTCTCCTACCAAGAGGCCGGATCACAGAGACCGGATACACTCAGCCGGTCTTCAACCTCATTCAATCTTTAACTCTTGTGGCTGTCCCGACACCGGATCCTAGACCCCGGTTGGGGACAGATCATAATCTAATTAAGGTATGTCATTTATTATTATATTATTTCTAATAAAAGCTATAAAGTTATACATTAATAGGGGTATTTAGGTTAAAAATAATTAATGACATTAAAATTTGAAGAGTGGAAGGGACAATTTTTTTAAAAAAGGTCTTATACTTAGAGACAAACGTAGTTGTTATTATTTATTTGCTATTAAATTCAAGACATGTTTAACAAATGACTTAAATTCCTATAGTTGTGTCATTTCCATATCACTACTTGAAAAAACAATCATTTAACGACAACATTTTTTCGTCGCTGACAGGATATGCAATAGAATTGGCAATGACCTAGCCTTGTTGCTAAAATTTTGGTCTCTTAACCAATTGGCGATGGCAAAATTGTCTCCATCACAAACGACAACAACCTTATGTACATGGCTAAAACACAAAACTAAACGTGTTGTTTCAATTTGGCGACAACATTCTATCTATCACCATTTGAATTTTAAAATTTGAAAATAAAGTGGCACATTTATTCATTACGGAATGAACAGAACCTGATGGTTGAGAGTACACATCTTTATTTTGACTATTAGTTACCATCTGGTTCACAGTGTGAGAACCACATTGTTGAAGCAATGCTAATAAAGCTTTATGTTGATCTGGAGTAAAATTCAAGCTAAACACTTCCTTCACTTCCTTGAGAGAAGAGACACTCACTTTTTCATATGCATCATCATCTTCATTCTCCATGATATAATTATTTGCAATAGGGTCCCTCTTTAAATGTAATGGATATCCATGCTTGCGATAACAAGTATCCACAGTATGGCCTACCTTACCACAAAAGGAACATAGTTTGTTGCTATATCCCCTACCAGCTTGACCACGACCACCTAAATGATTAAAGAGACCTTTACCTCCTCTTTGATATCCTCTGCCCGAGTTACCATTGAAAATCGCCAAAGCTTGTGGCTCTAAAATAGGCGCACCAAACTGTCTTTCTTGTTGAATCAAAAGTGTAACATCCTATTTTCATCACAAATAGGAAATAGATATTAATATATATTTCTTGAGAAATACTTACTATAAGTTAGTTTATTATTATCATTTTTTTTTGAAATTTTGGTATTTATATTTTTATTATTTGTTTTTTTAAAATAATAAAAAAAATGAAAATATTTCTGAATGAGAATTTTAAAGTGACTTAATTAGTATTCACTAATTAAGAAAATTATATTAAGAATTTTTAATATCCTTATTATTCACCATTTTTATTTTATGTTGTTATATTTTTGTTTTTTTACATATTTAAGATTTAACTCTTATTAGAATTTTAAAATAAAATTTTGAAGGAATTAGACTATAGTTCTTTTACACTTTTTGATCTACATAATATTTATGATTTTCTGGAATTTTTTGAAATTTTTGAATTATTTTAATAAAATAATATATTTTAAATAATTTTAAATTCATATAAAGTTGCTTAAAATTAAAAATATTTACAAGAATGTAAAGTTAAATTATAAGAAAAGTTTCTAAAATCCATTTCAAGTAGACTTATCTAAAAATTATCGGTTTGAGAAAAATCTTAATTTTTCTAATCGTTAAAAAATTAGAAACGTATCAATAAATTTTTATTAACAGAAAATTTTAGATTTTTAAAATTTCAGCTTTACATTACTTATTATAAAATTAGTGAGGACTGATATAATATCGCTAAATTTCAAAAAGGACTCATTTTGAATATTTAAAATATACCGAGTGAAGGGTTACTATTTGACTTAATAATTTTGCCGACAGTTACTATATAAAACACTGTGCATGTATGAAATTTTTAAAAGATACACAGTAACCAGGAATAAAAAATTCAAAAATACATAGTACTTTTATATTAAAATAATAGAATGCATAGTAAATTTTTTTCCTATAAAATACCGAAGGATTTCTTCTTTAGAATTCACAATTTCAGATTAAGTTTTCTTAATATAGTAGTGCTAGTGAGATAGTGGTGGAAGTGAGAGAGAGAAATAATTTTTTTTGAAAGAAGGTTCTGCTAAAATTCTAAGGTACGAATACCTCACTTTTATATTTTTTGGGTTATTTTCATATCGTTTTTAGAAATCTGTTATTATACTGAAAATAATATTATTTTAAGTTACTATTCTGCATAGTAACACTATTTTAATAGTAAATTACTATTTCAATAGTAAATTACTATTCAAATAGTAAATTACTATTCAAATAGTAAATTACTATTTACTATTACTATTTACCTTTACTATTCATGTTTTACTATTTATTATTACTATTTACGATTTACTATTTACCGTTACTATTTACAATTTACTATTTATTGTTACTATTCACGTTTTACTATTTACTATTACTATTTATTGTTACTATTCACTATTCACTATTCACTGTTCAAAATTTACTATTTTTTATTTTAAGTTGTAATCTTAATTTTCATCTTGTAATTATATTAAAATGAAATTGGTATGTTTTAGAACTCGGAGACGAGGCGCGCATGGATTTTCAATAACGAATCGGTATACAAGAGGTAAGGGGGAGTGAGATAAGAATATAATATGAAAGACATAAGAATAAAGGGATGAGTCCCCTACTTCTTTTAAATTTAATAATGTTATTATTTTAAAGTAATAACTTCTCAACTTAAAATTTATAATAAATTTAATATATTGTGTAACTTATTCTGAAATATCTATACATGGATCTGAATTATTATAACTTATACGGACTGGACTAAACCTATGCAAGGACTTGGATTTTTATATCCTATATGGATCGAACTAAACCTATGCAAGGACTTGGACTATTATGACCTATCTAGACTGAACTATACCTATGCGAAGAGTGGATATATGGATTTATATAGACTTGTGCGAGGAATGGACTATAAGGACTCAAAATCAAATATACTAATTTAAATAACCATTAAAAATTTGAATTATATTTATAAGCGATATTTAGTTGATTTGACTTGATTATAATTAATTATATTTGATTTCAATTAATGATATTGTGATTTATAATATTAGACCGTGATTAATAATATGCAATTATGATTGATGATATTTGATTGTGATTGATGAGATTACTATATTTGATTGTGGTTGATGAATGATCGATGACCTTGTGATATGAAGTTTGAGCATATAGCAAGCATGACGGAAAGTTAAAACTCAGTAAGAATTTTCTTACCTTACTCTTTAAATTTTTATTCCAAGAGAAAGTATTTTATAATTATTTTAGTCTTTTATTTCTTCTTAGAAATAATTTTTATTAACTTTATTTTTAATCTCTATAATAAAATCTAGTATTAGAAAGAAGCTATTTTATGAAAATCAGAGGTTGAAATAATTAATTCTTGAATTAAAGAAAATTTTTATAGTTTTAAGTATTCTTAGTTAATGATTTTAAATTATTTTCTTTAGAAATTAGAAGTTTAAAGTAAATTATTTTGGTTTTCCCTAACGAAATAACTAAAGAATATTTTATGGAGATTTCAAAAACTCAATCTAGTTAAGATTCAAATTGAGAAAGATTATGTAAATATGTGAAGATTTTTAAGAGAAAGCTTTGAGATATTTAAGGCTTGGAAACTCAATTTTGGTAAGATTTGAATTTAAAGACTGTACTAAATTATTTCAGTATAACAGAAGTTCAAAGAAGAACTTATGGAAATGTACAGTTTATTGTGATGATTTTGTGAACCTTTATGGTATTTAATAATTGAGTTTCTAAAAGCCTTAACCAACTAAATATGCGAGTAGTTCATGCATCATGAATCATTAAATAGAAATGAGATGTGATATTGCCTGGGGACGGATTATAGAAACCGAGGATACATTAGAGGAGGCTTAATTGCGAGCCTTGGGATGAGAGAGTGTGAAATGGTGCTTCAGGTGACCTGGGGTCGCTCCCTAGTGTCGGGTACTTTCACAATAAAAACTTTCTCAGTCTGACTAGTCTCTAAGTGTTTCCACGCCAGTTGAGCTGTTCATATGCCATGAAGGCATTTATGTTATTATTATCCAGAATTTATGAAACAGTATAAACTCCTGGTTGGCCCAGTGCAAACTAAAACTTTAAGGGCCCATATGCATAAACTGAATGAGATAGTAGCATAAGCATTACATAACATTCATGTGATTGTGACATTCTATATGGATGGTTATGAATGAAAATATAAGTGTTATGTATGAGGAAACCCTATATTCATAATTGATTGTATATGAGATTATGACTGATATTACTATATTAGTTTGTGAAAACCCTTATGCTTATGTCTTATCTGTAATATATTATATTTTGTTTCTCACTCCTTCTTGTTTGAATTTTTGTGTCCAAAATATATGTTATATGATATATATATAGCTAGCAGTCCAAGATGGAAGGATATGTAATTACAAGAGGATAAAGTGGTCTCATCCTCAATCGATTAGATGAAGAGATATGACAAGAGTAGGATTCAAAAACTCGATGGTTCAAGGACTAGGAAATGTTTGTTCACATTTGTAGTAGAGGTATAGTTTAGTTTTATTTTGCCTTATTACAATATCAAGTAGATAATTGTAACAAGGTAAAGGTTAAACTTTGATAAACTCTTTCATTCGGATATAATATTGTAATGATTTATCACTTATGATTTCTATAAATTATTTTGTCATTATGGATAAATATTGAAAGACAATTTTTTTTACTTTCAATATTCAAAGGAAATCAGATGTATATACGTCCTTGTATACACGAGATAAAGAGTGATAAATATGTATATCTTTCTAAAAGTTTTTTTTATCTCGTGTATATAAGGGGGTGTTACAAAAAGCGAAAACACTTTGCTCAAAGCCTGTAAGGGATCCAGAAGCATGATTTGGTACCTCACAGCATAATACTGATCATTGAGTCCTTTTAGAAATCTAATAACTTGATCATTCTCCTTATAGCTATTGATTGTAGGAATAAGGCGACAAGCACATTTCACTTCATAGGTACATGAAGGAACAGGTCTGAAATTCTCAAGCTCTTGCCAAAGCCCTTGCAATTGAGTGAAATAAGAAGTAATAGTAGCATGTCCTTGCTTGAGAGCATAAATCTCTTCCCGAAGTTCAGAAATCCTGAAAATGTCACCTTGATAATATCGATCCCTCAGATCTTTTCACACCTCAGTAGCGGTGTCCATCTAAAGCACACTTTGTGCAATCGAAGCTTCCAAGGAGTGCATTATCCATGATAATACCATCGTATTGCATTTGTCTCATGCATTGAATATCATATCATTTTCATTAGGTTTTGGCAGAGTGCCATCCACGAACTTTATCTTGTTCTTTGATCAGAGTCCCATAGCTATTAATCGAGACCAGGAAAGGTAATTTTCGCCATTCAGAGGTGTTCGAGCTATCGAAGCCCCAGGGTTCTCATTCAGATGTAGAAAGTAAGGACTTGAAGAATCAGACGCAGGATTTGCCATTCTCACACCACGAGAAACTCGTAATCAGGAGAAAATACAACAAAGAAAGAACAAAAGCAACGAAATCGAATCAAAAAACAAGGGAGAAAGAAATGACGAAGATAATTGAAGAATCGAGAAACAGGAACAGAAAATGACACAACCAACGTTAGAAAAAGAAGAAATCTCAGAAGTATTGAGAGATGGAAGAACAGAGAGAGGCAAATATCAATTCTTAAAAATGAAGAATCAAAAACCTCTTCAAAAGAAAAATTTGGATCTCAGACGCGCAACTGATGTTTTAAGAAAGGAGCTCTGATACCATGTCAAAATCCTTGGACACCATGAATGAACCACAAGAGAACTCAACAGAGAACAAAGAAGGAAAAGCAACTAGAGCACAAACTAAGATTAATAAAAATGGCTCATTCATTAATTAACAAAGCTGAAAACAATGGTTTATATATACAAGAAGCTAACCAAGAAAGTTAGACTAACTAACATCCTAACTAACTAAGGTTAGACTAACAAACATCTAACTATGGTTAATAGAAAGTTAACAAAATCATCCATTTTAATTGCCAGATTAAAATTATAAGGATAAATACACTTGATTTTAAATATTTAGACTAATATGAGTTGTTATATATAACTTAATATCTAATGCATTTATCAAGTATCTAGTTATATGTTTGATCTTCAGTTGGAGTATTTTAATTAGAGTTAGTCAAAATAAGTTTTTAATTTGTTAATTAATCTCAAACGATATAAAAATAATAATAATTATTAGATGATTTCGTTTTATCAACTTTATTTTCATAATTAATTATGAAATGAGTGAATAAAGGGTTTTAAGCAACAATGACATTATGCTTACATCCAAAAATAAAAATAATGACATTATGTGTGATATGAATGTTTCATATGAGTAGCTTATGATTCAACTCACATGGGATTCCAAACATGCAATAATTAAAGAAGTTCTGTTTCTGCAAGCGATGAAGCAGCAACTAGCCAGGTGCATAATCCTCCACGTATGTTTTATTAAAGACTAGAAAAATTAGGAAAGATAAGTAATAAGATTCAATTATTGGAATTGTATAATGAAGGTGTCAGAGAAAGTTTGATTTCAAAATGTCAAAAAAAAAAAAAAAAAGAATCATGTAAGTTAGTGTTGACATTGGGAAGTGGTTGGAACTTGGAAGTCGTTAAATTTTAAAATTTTAAAAAAATTAATTATTGATATTCATGTTGAACAATAAACTTCTCTTAATTTAATAACTTTTTTTATTAACTCAAACTCAGTTTAGTTGAACCATCAATCAATCTTAAAAACCCTTTTGAATTCTCCTTTAAATGTAAATAATATTTTAATTTTAGCTCTTTTTATACCACCTGTTTATGATTTATATGTCGTGGACGAATTCTTTTGATATGAAACAAAAATCAATGTTTACCCTTTCTCAATAATATACTTTCTTATACTGGTTTGTTACATTAAATAACATAATAACCTAAAATCCAAATTAAAATAATAAGCATGAATATATTATTATTTGTTTTAAAAAAAGTTTAGATGAGTTATATCCTCAAAGAGGTTAGTATATATTTCAAGACTTAATAAATATTTATAAAGGTGCTAATTACATCATTCACAAATTGGTGAGACTTGAACGTATAATTTTATAGCCACAACTTCAATTGTTAATTAATTGTTTCAAAAGCTATTGCCCTCATACTGTTAAAATGTATAACATTTATTTAAAAATAATAACAATTTAAAATATAACACAAAAATAAGGAATTTAAAAAGGTAATGGACGTATAAAAAAATCAAGAATATTTTTTGGGTCTTAGCTCAAGCAAAAATTTGCTCGCTTCAGCAAAACTTTACCAAAATCATCCATTTTAAGTTTTGTTCTGGCTAGAATTTGCCAAAATTTGCCACTTGGATAAGTTATTGTATTTGAATATCTCATTTGTCATACTGGGACATGTATGTAGGGATGGAAATAAGTTAGGCCGTCTGTCGGGGGCCTATAACCCAGTTTGTTTAAAGCCTACATAGGCCAGACTTGTCGGGCTAGAAAGCCAAGCTTAGGTTTTTTTTTTTTTTAGAATAGTCAAGCTTGAGCTTTTAAAAAGACCTTTTTAATTAAACAGGTCAGATCATAAATTTTCTAAAAAGTCTCTGAAGTCCAACAAGTCGGCCTATTTAATTAGATTAATTGTTAATTAGTTATATATTATATATTTATAACAAAATTATATATATATATATATTACATATTTATATTTATATAATATAAATTAATATTACAAGTTTACAATTAAAAAAATATGAGGGGATTAAACAAATTTTTTTAGGTTGGTTTTGACCTTTTAAAAGTCTCACTATAAACAGACTTTTTAAACGGGTCAAACCTTCAAACAGGTCAGACCAGACCTTAAAAAAACTATGATGGACTAATAGGTCAGACTCAAGCTTTAAAAATTTGATGTAGGTCAGGCTCACTTTTCAAAGTCTGGCCCGGCCTGACCCGACCTATTTTCATCCCTACATGTATGTTCTTGATTTAAAGTTGTTTTGCTCTTCCAAAAAAAAGATAATTGTCTTGCGTGGATGAAAAACTAGTGTTTATATTTTTTATTAAAAATATTCTTTTCTTAAATTTTAAATAAATATCAATTAAAAGTTGTTTATGTCTGATAGTTTTAAAATATTATTTTATATGTTAATATAAAAATAAAAATGCATAAAATATAAAATATTTTATGTAAGTACTTTTATTAACAAGCATTACTTTTATTGAGATGAATTAAAATATCTCAAAAAAATGTAATAAGTTGTGTATAATTTTTTTATACATTTTGCCTAAATAATTAAATATATATTTTTATGTAATTTTATATTTATCAATTAGTTTATCAGTTTAAGTAGTTTTTCAGTTTTTAACTAATTTTATTAAATAGACACTTGACTTGTTTTTTCGTTTTTACCGGTACACGTTCAATTTAATAATGATGAAATCCAAACACGTTAACTCTAATATTCATCTAAAAGCATTGTTCTTAGAACTTGATTAATGTTTTAAAGGTGATATAGTGTTACCGTAGCTTTTTGAAGTAAAATGTGTTTAGATTTCAACCCTTTAATTGAATGTTACTAATAAAATTGAAAATCAAACCTAAAAATATTCTTAAATTCTAAAATTTCATATTGATTAAAACAAAAAGATGTATACCATTTATTTTTGCAGTGTTTACACATACTGTCCGTTACAAGGCAGGGTGATTAGAAAAAACTACAATGGGTCTTCCCAAAAGTAAGCATTACTTTTAAAGTTACCTCAATTAGTAACAAAAAAGTAACCAATTGTGAATTAAATGTATGCTACCTTGTAGTCTTATTGGCAGGATGACACCTTTGAGTGCGGGTATTTCCTCATGAATACGATGCTCACCATTGTCCAATCTGGTATAGTAGACGGATGGACAACTGTAAGTTTTCACTCCCTACATCTCTAATTTGGTTTTCACATACTACTTAACAATTTATTGATCACTACTTAACAATATTGTCTCTTCTTTGCAGCACTTTCAAGACTCCTCAAAATTTCCAAAAAAATACATTAACAAAATCAGAAACCATTGGGCCACCAACTTTCTTCAAGTCAAGGAACGACTCTGATAGCATCTTTGTTGTTTATTATTGTTATTTTATAGGATTTATATCTATTAGTGTAGCTTTAGAATTATCATATTGTGCATTTTTGTACCATATTTGTTGTTTATATGGTTTTATTAAAATTTATTATTTTTCATCTCTTATTGTGTATATTGGGCTGTCTGGTTATAATCTCTGTTTGTAGGTTTAGGTAATGAATAAAAACAAACCCTGTATTTTAGGAAAAATAACTTTTAACCACGGTTATCACTATAACTGTGGTTAAAAGCCCCTACTTTTGATCACGGTTCTTTTTTAACCGTAGTTAAAAGCCCCCTTTTGATCATAGTTCTTTTTTAACCATGGTTAAAATCCCCCTTTTTGATCACTGTTCTTTTTTAACCATGATTAAAAGCCCCTTTTGATCACGGTTCTTTTTTAGCCGTGGTTAAAACCCCCCTCTTTAATCATAGTTATTTGGAACCGTGATTATATGCTGTTTTTTACCACAGTTCGGAACCATGGTTAAAAGTCCACACCTATAACCACGCTGGGAACAACCACAGTTGTAGAACCGTGGTTAAAGGTCAATTTTAACCGTGGTTAAAACCCCAAAATGCACTAGTGTTCTCACTCCTTTCTCAGTATTTTTGTTTTATATGTTTTAATTGATGATTCGTACAGAGAGAAGTATCGAAGAATCCAGGCAGTAAATATAGTACGTTGTATAGAGGGAGCTCGGTATGAATACCGTGGTCCAATAAATAAATAATGTCATTAAATAACTGCTCTTAGGCCATGGAGTTTCCTCTCTTTCTAATAATTTTTTATATTTATTTTCTTTGGAGGAATGTAAAATTACTTTATAAATTTTTAATGATATTTATGAGGTATTTAAGAAATGTTGTATATAATTTATTTTGATAGTTTCTTTTTAACAATTATATTTTATAAAAAAATACGAATTTTATTAGAATTTATTGAGATGTAATAGAGGGTTTTACAAATGACACCAAACTTCATAGGCATTATGGTTTCCCTATTTCGGACCTGCTCAGTCCGTTCGCCAAAATTCTACTGTATGCAAAAGTTATGCACCAGAATGCAATTCAACCATTTAATGCGCTACTCAAGATACCAAATCAAGGAAATGCAATTCAAACCGCAATTTAAGCATGCACACAATCTTAATATGCACTTACAGACCTAGAGAGACTATCTAGGGAATCTAATTCCCACATCGCTCAAAATGACCTATCCAGTTCCATCAATGCATTACATTTCACTTAAATGTCGTCCCTCTATATTCCAACTTGTCTCTAATATATGGCAATGAAAGCATAAACAATTCACACATGCCCATAACATTCATAACTCAATTTCATAAATGGCTCAATGCCCAAATTCATCACAATCACAATTCCTGGACATAATTCTCAGTTTATAATTTATACTTCAAAATTTTCATCATCACATATCATCATATTTCATCATTTTCATCATCATCTATATCATCATACTTCATCACTTTTAGCACCACATAACCATTATATATATATATATATATATATATATATATATATATATATATATCAAATTTGAAATTCAAAAATACATCACCACCACCATCATCATGCTCAAAATTTGTCACTAAATCCATCACCCTCATCAAAACAATTCAAGTTGACTATCGTCAATCATTATATATACATATATACATCAAACATTATCCTGGCATTGCTCTCGAATCATTTGGCACTGGTATCTAAGGTGTCCATAATGTCCCTATCTCTAGTCACTAAAAACAATTGTATGGGTGAGTGATTGGTCATATAATTTAATGCAAATAATTTCAAATAAATAGAAATATACAACAAAGGTATATTAGTCACTCATCAATAATTATTATCATCATCATACTTGTCAACATCATCATTATTCATTAATTATCATCTTAATTATCATCAATAAACTCATCAATTACAATAATAATCATCATTAATATATTTCATCGCTGATTCTCAAATAGTCATAACATAAGACGCTTTAGTATCCGGATATTAAAAAGATCAGTCATCAGTTGAGAGTTCACCTGACATCTCGTGAACGTACCTAGTCCACCGAGCCCACCTGGCTCCCAACGTCAACCACTGGGTCCTACTTGACCATTGACAGCTCAACTGGGCCACTAACGACCACGAAAGCCAAAAACAATGGGTAAATTATGCCAAATGACTGTCCCTACCACGCAACAAGTATAAATAACATATAATCATCAAATCATTTTTCAAGAATTCCCAACATAAAGCCATCTCCTTGGGATGTCAATTAAGTCAGACCTGGCATCACTAAATCAACATTCATGTTTCATGATTCCACAAAATTCCATATCCATACATCATAATCATACATTACAACAATAATAGCCATCAACACCATTTCCAATCATCAAATGCAAACAAAAATCACATTTTATCTACTAATCCCTTTATAAAATACTCACTTACTAATCTAATCTTTTAAGGTATATATGTATAAGTTATACATTTCCACTTATACACCAAAAAGGACATTAAAATCATTCACGTGAAACTATACACCATGCACACTCCCCTTACCTCGACTCCGCGCTTCCTCGGAACCTTGAATCAATCACTGACTCCACAAAGTTTACTCAAGCTCTAAAAATTTACAGAAGTAGTATAGCAAGAATTAGGCGTCAATCCTAGTTTAAGGAACCAAAATGACGTGAAATTAATTCTAAACAAATGAGGAATTTACCCCAACAAAATTCCACGTTAATTTCAAGACCCCCTTTTTACTTAGCAGCGTCCTGATTCTTGGTTTGATACCTAACATCACTGAAATCGAATGTCATTAGTTGATTATCAATACCCACTACGCCTACCACCCTTTTCGATCTTCTAAAGACAAAACGGAGAAATAACAAAACCCCATCATGCAAACCCCATTTGGCCAAGAATTTGAGAAGAAGAAGAATAATTATGAAACATGAAATTGAAGGTATCAATGCGTTTACCTCAGTTCCAGGGTTCTAAAATGTGTTCAATTTTAATTTCTGACAAAGGACAACTTCCGAATTTAAGCTTGAAGTTCACTACAATGGCACTTGTTTCTTGCTCGTCCACTCTATGTTTCTTTCTTTTCTTTTTGCATGATTGGAAGGGAAAAACATGGCAATTGCAAAGTTTTAATTCTAGGGGCATAAAGGTAATTTTACTCTTTTTTCCTTTTCTATTTTCTCAAATTTTAATTCCTTTTCTCTTTTATTCTAAATTTTGATTTTAATTTAATCTTTACTTTTATTTAATTATTCACTAACAATTAATTTTAATTCAAATAAATAAATAAATATCTATTAATTCAATTACGCCCCCTTAACTATTTAGTTTCAAATTCAAGGATGTTACATGGATAACATAAATTGCTAGCTTCCCTATGTGTCAAAATTATTTGAAATGGTTATTGGTATAGTGATAGAATGTGTTCCGTCACTAAACTAAAACACTTAATCGTGTCCACTTTCTCCCGACCCTAATTCTCTTTCATTTCTCGCCCACCCTCTCAAGTTTGCCTTTCCTCCCTCATTGAGGTAAAGACTAGGCTACTCTAGCAACCACCGCTCTACAATAACCACACTTAGGTGGTGGCCTCACCCCCTCATTGTCATTCTCATAGGTAACTTCCTCCCTCCCTCTCCCTCCTTGTTGACCACCATTCCTTGCCTCCTTTTTTCTCGTCATTTCTCATTATGTGCCCCTTTTCCTTATTGTCATTTCTCACTCTGTCTCTACATTTACAATCTCTAACGCTGTCCCTTTCAACTAACAACCTCTATATGTACTTCATTAACAGGGTAGAATTAAATTTTATCAAATCATCACACCCAAACCACCAACCTCTTTGCTATGACACATTTATTCTTATTTTATCCAAGATATATTTTTTTCTCTCCTCACAACCATCCCACAAAAGTCTTTTGCAAAGATGTTAGTAATTTAATAATAGAAATAAGTGTTTAAAAAAAAGAGAAAAATGGTGTAAGGATAGTACCAATTTTATAAGACAAAGATGACCACCAAATATAGATGGCAAAAGGGATTCTCAAGTACAAAAATGACAACCCACTGATTTTACAATTCAACATAGATACATAACGAGTCACTTTTTCATTGTTAAGTATAACTACAACTAATTTACTTTTAAAAAACTAACCTTCATCTTAAATACCAACTTAGAACATCTCAAAATACTTTTCAACGTCAGAATATTTCTTAACGAAACCTCATAAAAAAAAAGAATTTATCATCTATAAACTATAAATGTGACATTCATCCATCATCAACAGATACTCCTTTAAACAATCATAACTCACATGACACCAAAACTTTAATTATGGGATGTGATATATGGCTTATGTATGTATATGAGTCCGTTTGTTTAAGCTTATTAAAAAAGTGATTATAATATAATCACTTTTTTAATAAGCAAATTAGAGTTGTTTCTTAAAATAAGCTGAAATTAGTTTATTTTCAGTTTTTGCTTATTTTTGAAACTTTAAACAAACATATCAAAATTTAAAATAAGTATTTTTTTAATTAAAAAAGTACTTATCTCTTAAAATAAGTTTAAACAAACGAGCCAAATAAGTTGACCTGCAATTTATGTCCTTTTGGTTGTTACAACATTAACTTAACTGTCATCAACATCAACGTTTATGTTTTGCACATCAACAATCCAAGAAAAGCCACTGATAGGAGATGAATTAAAATGAATTTAATAATTAGTTTAAGTATATATTTTATTAACTTAATTTTGAGTTTTACTAAACAAATAATATGCATTTAGCCTAGTTTTTAAATTAAAGGTTGCGTAGATTCAGAATGCAAGCCATTGTCCATGTACTTGGATGGGACAAGTTTGACGCAGACTTATTGTCGAATTGGATTTGGGTTTGGTTTAGTTAAGTTCCGTTCACGCGTTAATGTATTTACTACGTAAATTTATAAATTCTTTGAGACAATTTATAATTTGATTTTAAAAAATCTTGTAGGGCAACGAGCTATTTAAACTACCGACTAAATTTTAACTTATGCTTGTTCTGTTTTTGAATCATTGCTTTCAGACTTAGTTTAATCATTCGTTTGGTTAGCGGTTAGGGAAATAAAGTTTTAAAAAAAATAAAAAATAAAATTAATTTTTTACGTCATTCGAAACGTTTAAAACTCTGTTTGACTCGTAAAAGGAGTTTAAAATTTACATAACATATATATATAAAAGTTCACAAAACATGCAAAATGCTACTCTTGACGCAGTGGTAAGTGCTGTTATTTCCTTATGGATCAGGGTTTGATTCCCATCACCTTTGTTTTTTAACATATAAGCTGGTGGGATCATTTTAAAAATCTGTGACCATTAATGATAAGGTATCACAGTTTAGCGCGTTAATTACGGGATGATTTGAAAAACGTACTTGGTCTTTTATTAGGTTCCCAATTATTTTTATATTAAATTGATAATGTTAAAAAAAATATCAAGGTTAGGTCTCAACTTTTGGCCTTAGTAGGTTCCCAATTATTTTCATATTAAATTGATGATGTTAAAAAATATCAAGGTTAGGTTTTAATTTGGTGTTGTACGCTTCTCATGCCAATTTAGTCCCCCGTTTTTGTTAATTTAACAACTGGAAGTTTGTTTTCTAAAATATATTCTATACTTTTAAACTTATTTCTTATTTTAAATTTGAAAATAAATTTTAATATAATTTGTGATTAAAATTGTTGTGTATATTGATATTTCAAAAGATGTAAGTCTTATTATTATTTTAGGGAGAAAACTTGTTTTTCTATAATTTTGAGTTTTGAATTGAAAGATTACTATCTTTAAATGTCATGTTGTTTGAATGATCTTGTTTTTTTGTCATAATTTAGCTTATGTGTCTCCTGCTAATTTTTAAGAAGGTACAAATGGAACGAGTTTGTCTTTCTATGAATAGACACCTTTCCAATGACAGATGTGTCTAGCTGATGTCAATCGTTCCCTTTCATTTCTTATTTAAAACACACAAATTTTAGTTTTCAAAAAATAACAATTTTTGCTCATTTCTTCTTCGTTGAGTATAATTTATTCTTGTTATAGTTCTAATTCTACCTATGAGTGGAAGAGTTTGTTGTATCCTAGGAGATTTTGTAATTCAAGCAAATAAATCTTTTTAGGACAATGCGATTACACGCCTCCGACTTCCTAATTTATCATTATTTTCCAACAAAAGTAATTAATTACAAACCATTTTTACAAGAGGTATCTTATTAATGGAGAAAGTTTCTTGAAAAGGTAAGTTAGGTAAAACTCCATAAAGCCAAATCTAATCTAACTTCTTTATGTCAATCGATGTAAAATAATTTGTTTTAATAATTGATGTCATTTTTTTACATAACTTATTTTAGTAACTGATCCGGTCTGGATACCGGTCCCCAAAGTTATGACGTCAGAATGACCTCATAAGAGGGAAACCGGTGTCACAGTTCAGGCAGCGCCACACCGGATATCCGATATTCTTTCACCCGCTCTTATCTCATTAGACGTTCTATTCATTCTCTCTACAACGGATACTTCATTCGTTCTTACTTCACGTCTATATAACCGTTTGCCTAAGGGTCACTGTGAGATAAGAGTTCCTTATAACGTATCAGCGAAGATACCCTGCATAGCGGAATGTGTCAATGTCAATTACCTCAGAGAGTAAGTACAAGTGTCAGCGAAATATGCGGAAAGGTGATTATCCTCCATCCTTATCACAGGATCGTACTCTGATAATTGACCTACCCCCTGACACACTCTGAGTACTGAGCCACTTTGATTGACACACTTCACACACTATCAGAACCAACGGGCCCACTTGCACCCAACGATTCATTTCCTACGTTCAACTATAAATAGCATTATCTAAAACACATGCGAGGTTACGTTGTCCAAACTCACTTCTTTACTATTGCATTGCTTGAGTATTCATTGAGTTCATACACTCTTCTAACTTGAGCGTCGGAGAATCTTCACAGGTGGCACCACCTTTCACCCTCTCTCAACACGAAATGTTGGTGTGAAGGATCTCCAAGACAACAAGACCGGTTTCTCCCACTGAGAGGCTGGATTACAACACCGGATACCCACTGTACCGGTGTGCAAACCCTAAAACACCTACACCCTTGTGGTTGGTCCCATACCGGATCCTAGACCCCGGTCCAGACCAGTTCATTGGCACGCCCGGTGGGACTCGCTAGAGTTATTCCCACATTTCGTAGAAGTCTGGTGGTTAGAATGGAAGGTGATGGACGTGATTTAGTTGATGGTCATGTGGAGGATGTGACCCACCAACAAACTGGAAGGAGACTTGTCTTTGAGTCTCCTGCTACCAACGCTCGAAGGATGGTACCAGTAATGACTCCTGACCCTCGTGATGAGGTTATTAGACAGCTCAGGGAGGAGTTGACGGAGTTGAGGCAGGAGAAATGAGGAGCTGAGGACAGGGTAATGTCCCATGCAGAGGATGCTCACCATGCATCAGCGAGGGATAGATCTACAACTCTCCAGTAATCAAAAATCCCTACGTACGAGGAGAGAGAGCAGACCCAAGACTCTGGTGATAGAGTCAGTACCAGGAGAAGGGAGCAGGCAGTGGTAACTTCTGGGACTTACAAGCTCAGCGTTCCTTTCTCAAGGAGACTCATGAGTATTGTCATCCCAAAACACTTGCAAACAACTCAGCCACTGTCGATCGGAAAATATAATGGAGAAACTGATCCCACTAAGCACCTAGATGCTTATGTTTATGAAGCCATGTATCTGGGGGCAGATGAAGACGTTATGTGTAGGATGTTCCTAAGAACACTGACGGAGGAGGCTCTCAGCTGGTTTAAGAGCCTGCCCTCAGGATCCATAGATTCTTGGAAAAAAATGGCAGCTGCGTTTGAAAGCCATTTTGTCATCTCCAGGGACATTCCAAGAACTTCTCACACCTTGGCCCAGATAAGGCAAGGAGAGACTGAAACTCTAAAGGAGTTCTTGAAGAGATTTTACAAGGAAGCTGCATTGGTCCCAAACCTCACGGAGGCCATACAGCTCCATATTGTAGTGGAAGCTTTGCAACCTGGATCTGCATTCGCCTTATCTTTGGCAAAGAGCCCCCCAACAACCTTCGAGGAGTTTCAGAGGAAAGCTTCCAAGTACGTGGGTATAGAAATGCATCTGGAGGCTACAGCAGCAAGAATGAAGCCCCCTATACCTCCTCAACAGCCACGAAGGGAAAAGGAGAGGGGTAAGCCAGAAAAGCACGCTTTCAGGGAGGACTTTGTAAGCGTCCGACCTCATCAACGAGACAGGCGTGTCTTGTCTTTCAGCAACTACGCTCCTCTGAATGCCAGGCACTCCCAAATCATAAGGGAGGTCGGATGGCCCACGCTCAGTGTCCTTGGTATAAGGAAGCCACCCCCAGTCAAAAGGATCGATAACCCACGTAAATATTGTGCCTTCCATGAACAAACGGGTCACCACACGGATGAGTGCAAGGCGTTGAAAAACACTGTGGAGACTCTCATTAGAGAGGGAAAGCTGAAGCAATATCTGTTCAGAGAAAATTCTTTGGATGAACCTGACAGGATGGACAAAAGGGGGAGAGATCCGGATGATGAGGGTGATAATAATCGTAACCCAGTTAGAAGATTTACTGCGGCTAAAAAGCATAAAGGAGTGGTGATTGCTGAAGGAGTCCAGCAGAACAATATGCCTCAGCAGCAGAGGCAAGGTAGGCGTGAGGTGATTAAGATGATCGCTAGAGGATTTGTAGGTGGAGGAGCGTCAGTCACGGCCAGGAAGAATCACCATCGGATGATTCTATTGGTACAAGGCAAACCAAGAGATAACCGCCCTTTCAGGGACGGTGTGGCAGCCCCAATGGTGTCATTTACTGATGATGACTTTGACCCGATGATCCCGGGAGGAGACGATGCAGTGGTGATCATCGCTGTCATTGCTAACAAGGATGTGAAGAGGATCCTCGTTGACCAGGGAAGTTCTTGCGATGTAATTTTTTATAACTGTTTCAAAAGAATGGGTTTTAATGATGCAGATCTGTAGCCCTACACGCAAGAGCTCACAGCGTTTAATGGGGCCAAGCAACCTACTAAAGGGTACCTTGATACCCTGATTTCTTTTGAAGGAGAGCCTGGCGCAAGAACGGTGAAATCACGGATTCTAGTGATTGATGTGGAATCCCCTTACAACGGGATCATAGGCCGCCCTACCCTGAATGCAATAGAAGTAATTGTGTCCACTCCTCACCTCTTGATCAAATTCATTGACAAGGATAACGGCGTGTCCTCCCTCTGCGGAGATTAGGAGATGGCTCGGTACTGTTATAACCTAAGCCTCAACATGGTTAAGTTGGAAGCGTTTAACAAGAAGAGGAAGCTAAATGACGGAGGAACAACGGCTGGGTCTGTCAGTCTAATTGATTTGGACCCCAGAGCGGAATTGAAGATTGACCCTCTCAACCCCTCAAAGCCCACACCGGATGGTGGTTCCAGGGATGTCATCTTAGGGGATTCCTCAGAAAAGGTCACGCACATTAATGATAATCTGGAGGCAGACATGGAGCAGCGTTTGTTGGCTCTCTTACAGGAATTTAAAGACCTTTTTGCATGGACTGCAGCAGACATACCTGGGATGGACCCTAATTTCTGTTGTCATAAACTCGTTGTCTACCCCGAAACTAGACCGGTGGCCCAGAAGAAGAGAAGGTTGGGACCAGAGAAGCAGAAGGCAGCATGTGAGCAAACAGAAGAGCTGTTGAAGGCAAGTTTTATAAAGGAGATTTGCTATTCATCTTGGCTTTCCAACGTAGTGATGGTGCAGAAAGCTAATGGCAAATGGAGGATGTGCATAGATTATGTAGACCTCAACCGGTGTTGCCCCAAGGATCCGTATCCTCTTCCAAACATCGATCGTATAATGGACGATTCTTCTGGTTATCAGTACCTCAGTTTCATGGATGCTTATTCTGGGTACAACCAGATTCCGATGTGGGAAGGAGATAGAGAAAAAACGGCCTTTGTTAATGACCGTGGTGTTTTCTGCTACACCGTTATGCCATTCGGATTGAAGAACGTCGGTGCTACCTACCAGCGTATGATTAATCAAGTATTCGAAGGAATGCATACTAAGCTGGTAGAGGTGTATATTGATGATATCATAACAAAGACTCCTGTTGGAGGAGATCACATCGAAGACATGCGTCAAGTTTTTTCTCGGTTGAGACAGTACAACATGAGGCTGAACCCATTGAAGTGCACTTTTACAGTCCCAGCTAGGAAGTTTCTGGGTTTCATATTGACCCAGCGGGGCATTGAGGCCAACCCTGGGAAGTGTCAAGCAATTCTGGACATGCAGAGCCCTAAGAGTCTGAGGGAGGTCCAATCGCTAAATGGGAAGGTGGCCGCTCTAGCCCGATTCATGCCCAAGATGGCGCACAGATTCCCCCCTGTATAAGGCGTTGAAGAAACACAAGAGTTTTGAATGGGGAGAGAAGTAAGAACAGGCTTTCCAGCAGCTCAAGGCCATACTTTCAAGTCCACCAATTTTGGTAAAGCCTGACCCTAGCGAGACTTTGATTTTATACTTGGTGATTTCTGAAGAGGCCTTAGGCGTAGAGCTGGTTAAAGAAACTCCAGAGGGCCAGAGGCCGGTGTACTTTACCAGCAAGATGTTCCAGGGGGCGGAAGGAAGGTATCAGAAGATAGAAAAGGCCGCTCTAGCAGTGGTGTGGGCTTCACGACGGTTGAGGCCATATTTTCATGCGCACCCAGTACTGGTGAGAATGGATCTGCCTCTCCGTTCAGTGCTCAGCAAACTGGATCTTGCTGGAAGAATGATCAAGTGGTCCATAGAGCTGTCTGAGTTCGAAATTTCTTATGAGCCTCAAGGAGCCATTAAGGCGCAAGTATTGGCAGATTTTGTAGTAGAGATGACAGGGTCGGATCCAGCCATACCTCGAGCACATTGGACCATTTATGTGGATGGATCGTCAAATAGTAAAGGTTATGGAGCTGGTGTTGTGGTGGAAAGTGATGATGGTGTGCACTTAGAGATTTCCCTCCGGTTTAATTTCAAGACCTCCAATAATCAAGCTGAATATGAAGCATGCTTGGCCGGCCTCCGAGCGGCAATTGACATCGGAGCGTCAGCAGTTACATTATGTAGCGATTCACAGCTGGTGATTTCACAAATTCAGGGGGAATATCAAGTCTGAGAGCCACAACTTCAACTCTATTTGAATTGCATGAATGAATTGAAGGGGAGATTCGACGTTTTAGAGTTCAAGCATGTACCTAGAGAGGAAAATACCAGGGCGGACATCTTGTCAAGGCTTGCAAGTACAAAGCAGCCTGGTAGCACAACGACGGTGGTTCAAAGTACTCTGACATCACCTAGCATCCCTCTATTCCCTTCTCTGAATGCTATAATGGTAAACTATCCTTATGAGAACTCTTGGGTCATCCCCTATATCCACTATCTGGCAGATGGACAACTCCCCACTGATGAGAAGGAGAGGAGACGAGTAAAAAGGGAGCTGCCCTACTTCACTATGGTTGACGGTGTTCTTTACAAAAGAGGATTCTCTGTCCCATATCTCCTGTGTTTGAGAGAAGATAAGGTACAAGTAGTGTTGGAGGAAGTACATGATGTAACATCCCTGATATTTTAATGAGAATTATAAGAAATGGGAAATGATTAGTAAATGTTTTAGAAGTTTTATTTAATATGTGTTCTGTATGAGCCAGAGATAAGAAAGCCGGTGTCGAGATCGGTCTCAGAAGCGCGAGCAGGCGGAGTTAAAGATCGGAAGTGTAGGAGAAGAGCGGGTAGGGCTAGGCGGTCTGGTCCAACCGTTGTGAAGAGAGCGCCTCACACGGGGTCATAGCCCGGATTAACCTCATAATGACTGAAACAACTGATGTAGGTAACCAAGAGGTGAGCACGAATGAGATATCCGACCTCTCAGGTTGTAGCTCGGATTTCTGAGGTATGAACACTAAGCTAGGACACCGGGGGGGCCAATCTTTATATTGGGCCTATACTCTTGCGAAGTATTAGAGAATTGTGAATAATTAAACGTTGAGGGAATAAATAAGTGTAATTGATTTGATAACTATACAATAGTTTAATATAGTGAAATTGATTAAATTTAGTAAGAATACAAATAAAATAAAGGAAAAGACGATCTTGCCCATGAGCTATATATATATATAAGGAAATTCTCTTCCTTCCCTCTTCATTTTTACAAGTTACCTTGCTGTTAGTCTGTTCCTTCACTTTCATTTTTCTCCTCTCTTAACGCTAAGTTGCATGCACTGGAGAGGGACTCCATTTGTGTCCAAACTTCAATTTATTCCCATTCCTGTGATCGAGGCTTCAAGGAGAGTCTACTGATCTGTTCCAATTGTGATTTCCTTATTCCTTTTGTTTTTGACGGTTTAGAGCCATGCATGGCTATATTCGTGGCTGTTCTCCACTCCTCCGGTGGGTGTGAGCCCAAATGCAGTCCATGAAATAAGGGCGTTGAAGTGACGAGCTGTACTTTATGATTCGTAGGTAGTAGGCTAAGCAACGGAAGACTGAGTGATGGAGTTGAGACTGCAAAACCAGTGCTCAGAGGAAGGAATCGACACAGAGAACAGATCATTGAAGCGTGGAACCAAAGTAAGGGGGGTGTTCGGATTATAATTAATTAGAATAGGACTCGCTTCTTATTCAGGTCATTGAGGTAATATAAACAGGTTGAGGGAAATGTTGCAAAACGTAGTCGTGTGTTTATGCTTGTGCATGTGTGATTGGGTTCGTTAATGAGTGGAAGATTGGGTGTGGTTGAGTTTATCATGTTATGATCTTGTGATATCTAATGTTGAAATGATCAGTGTTATGTGACATTGGGTTAGCAAGCAGGCTACCCGAGTGATGAGAAATTGATATTATTATGTGAAAGGTAAACTGTTGAATGATTATGTGGTGTGGGATGGCCGACGGTATATGATAGCCCCTCATTTCCGGCTCCCGTGGTTTTCGTGCCCAGTTGAGCTACCCAGTGGTCAAGTAGGACCCAGTGGTCGAGGTGGAGAGTTAAGCAGGACTCGGTGAACCAAGCAGGGTTCACGGGGTGTCAAGTAGGACCCCCAGCTGAAGGCCAATCCTTTAGTATCCGGATACTAGGAGTCAAATTGTATGAGAGTCAGTTGTGATCGTGATGAATGTGATGGAATTGTGTGGTTGGTTTAATATAGTAACTGTATGTAATACACTATGTTTCGGTATGCTTACTTATGAGTGATGCTTGATGTGTACGTATAAATATGCATGTATATTTGTTAAGTTCCATTCTATATTAATTACAATGCCAAACACTCACCCTTGCCCTTTTTTTTAGTAACCAGAGACAGGGAGGGGGAAGGAGCCATGGAGTCGCGCCAAGGGGGAGAACGGTGCCAGGGTCCGAGCGTCTTTGAGTAACTCTCTATAGAGTTACATGTGTGTATAAGAACCTCTTAGTATTATTATTAGTTGTGTTTAATTAAGACCGGACCGGATGTAAACCTATGTTTTAAAATACATCACTGTTATTTACATACGCTTTCATGGTAGCTATGATAACTCTTTGGTTCACAGAATCATTTTTAGGGTGAGACTTGCGGGAGTCCGTCTGCATGTCTTGTCTAATCCGGTGTGTGAAAGGTATTCGCTCAAGCGAATAGAAACCTCGCTTAAGTGAGAGTCCGGAATCTCGCTTAGACGAGTAGGGGCCTCGCTCAAGCGAGAAACCCTGATTCCCTTTCTCCCATCCGTTGTGCTTAAATTAACTTGCTTTTCTTTTCTAGACCTCATCTAATTAATCTAACTGTGATTGCTGTCACTTGAATAAGTCTGTAAAATTAAATGCTTTTCACTAAATATCTATTAATTTTCAAGAAAAGGAAAAACTTATCGTAAGATGTAATCGTTTGAATAAAAATAAATGCAAAAATAACCTAGGATGTTACACATGAGGGGCAGTGTCGGCACCATGCTGGGGGTCGGAGCTTGATGAGAAAGGTCCTCAGGGATGGATATTGGTGGCCCACGGTGAAGCAAGACTCAGCAGATTTTGTGAAGAAGTGTGATGCTTGTCAAAGATTCTCTAATCTCTATCATACACCGGCCCAGGAACTCTCTTCATCTGCAGTGCCCTGGCCGTTCTACCAGTGGGGCCTCGATATCCTGGGTCCGGTCCCCACTGCGCCAGGAGGTATCAAATATTTAATTGTGGGGGTAGACTACTTCACCAAATGGATTGAGGCTGAGCTAGTAGTGCATATCACTTCTGCGCGGACAAGGCGCTTTGTATATGAGAACATCATCGCTCGATTCGGTGTGCCAGGGCGGATTGTGACTGATAATGGCACACAGTTCACTGATAAAAAGTTCACAGACTTGCTTGAAGGACTGGGGATAGTCCATATATTTTCATCTGTTTAGCACCCCCAGACGAACGACCAAGCGGAAGTAGCCAATCGAGAGGTGCTGAAGGGGCTAAAGAAACGTCTTGGAGAAGCGAAGGGAGGTTGGACTGATCAATTATGCCATGTTTTATGGGTATACCGTACCACACCACACTCTTCCACTAATGAGTCCCCATATCGGTTGACCTATGGGGTCGAGGCAATGATCCCAGTAGAGCTACAGACCAGATCGGCTCGAGTGGAATATTTCTCAGCTGAGGACAACAATGCCAATCTGGCATCAGAGTTGGATGTTCTCCATGAGCTAAGGGAAGGAGCTTTTGTTAGAGACCAGACAATAAAGGCGAAGGCAGCCATCCGGTATAACAAACGTGTTCAATACAGAGCGTTCAACACTGGTGATCTTGTTTTGAGGAAGGCAAGTGTGGGGAATAAATTCGCGCATCAAGGAAATCTAGCGCCAACCTGGGAAGGCCCTTACAGAATTTTCGAGGTGACTGGAAAGGGATCATACCGGCTGGAGGAACTTGATGGGACTCCAATCCGTAACAAATGGAACACCCAGAACTTACGTGTTTATTACAGCTAGTTGGTAAGACGGCATGTACTCTTTTTCCTTACTTGAGTTTTTTCCCATTGGGTTTTCTCAAGAAGGTTTTAACGAGGCATGACCCCAACTACGCTTTCTTTGTAATGTACTTTTAATCTTAATAAGAATGCATTTCATAACCCTATCACTCTCACTTTTCTTATATGTTGTGATTTATAGCTATAGTCTATTGGGTGTATTCCTCAGGACGGATAATCTTAATCACTTATTCTGTGATTCGATGATACAACTCCTGGAATAGACAATTCCCATCATTATCCTTATGATGGAAGTCTTTGAAGACTCAATCCGTACTCTTACGATTGAGATGAAGACCCCTCAGGACGGATGATCTCAATCACCAATTCTGTGTATTGACGATGTAACTCCTTGAGGGATGAACGAAGACCCTCAGGACGGATGATCTCAATCACCAATTCTGTGTATTGACGATATAACTCCTTGAGGGATGAACGAAGACCCTCAGGACGGATGATCTCAATCATCAATTCTGTGTATTGACGATGTAACTCCTTGAGGGATGAACGAAGACCCTCAGGACGGATGATCTCAATCACCAATTCTGTGTATTGACGATGTAACTCCTTGAGGGGAAATGGGTTATAGGATTAAACCGAACCCCATTTTGAAGGCCCAGATTGTAGGATTGCACCGAACTCTGGGTACGGTTAGTAGGATCGAACCGAACACCAGATGAAGGCTTGGATTGTAGGATTGCACCGAACTCCAAGTATGGTTAGTAGGATCGAACCGAACACCATTTGAAGGCTTGGGCGCAGTAAGCTGGTTCATCTAGAAAACCACGCTAAACCCCGAGTAACGAGCGCAGTAGGTTCAGGATTAACCCTGATCTGAACCCCGTGTTGAAGGCCCAGATTGTAGGATTACACCGAACTCTGGGTACGGTTAGTAGGATCGAACCGAACACCGTGTGAAGACTTGAGTTGTAGGATTAAATCGAACCTCAAGAGAAGGGAGTCAAAGACTTAGCCTTTTTCAATATCGTATCGAACCCCACGTGAGAACGAGGAGAATAGGGTCATACTGAACTCCAAATATAATTTCCATCCTCATCTCTGAAGCATTCATCGCGGGGCGGCTGAACGCAAATATGGCCGTTCCATATCTTCGAGATCGGATGAACTTTTCTAATTTTCAAAGAAGTTAAAGGTAACTTTTACAACGAAATTTCCCTTCCCAAGATACTTATGTTATTCAAGTGGCCTCAATACTCAAGAGGGGGGGTGAATTGAGTTTTTAAGATTTTGATTGGAATGCCTTTGAACTTGATTTTTATATCCAAGTTTACAAGAATATGCAAGTGAAATCAAGTTAAAGGTAGTATGCAATGCACCACAAGGATAAATATAGCTGAAGCAATTTAACAAACACTTGGTGGGTAGTATTTGAAATATATCAAATTAGACAAGCTCAAGTATGCAATTCACAATCAATCAACACAAATCAACCAATTGCAGTATATAAAAGTAAAAGAGTAAGGGAGAGGAGCTTGCAAACCAATATAACGAGTTCCACCAACACCGGTGTACGTCTCGCCTCTAAGCAACCCACTTAGAGGATTTCCACTATTGAAGTTTAGAGATACAAGCTATGAGCAATTACAGCTTCCTAGTGTCCCACACTCAAGAACTCAATCCTCACTAGCAAAGGGTAACCTGTAACATCCCTCTTTTTAGAAGCCATTTTTACCCTTGTAAATTTTAATTATGGGGAGTTTGTAAGCAAGAATAAGTCAATATATACCCTGTTGATGGTCTGTAGTACCTCAAAAATGTCATTTTTGCACATAATAATAGAATTTATATGGAATATTAGTGAAATTATGCAAAAACCGAGTGAAAAGGGCTCTGTTCCGAGTGACAGAGAAGAATTCCGAGTGAAGGATTAGAAATTCCGAGTGAAGGAGAGAATTCCGAGTCAGTATCATGTTTTCCGAGTAAAACATGACTGAGAAGGCTACCACCGAGTGAAGTCCTGACCTGAGAAGCAATTCTGAGTGAAGAGTGTTCAAAAGAATCACTTCTGAATGAAAATCTGAGTCAAACACCCTAGAAAGGCTCGGTTCCGAGTTGAATGTTTCCTTTTCTGAAGGAAATTACTGTGGTTGGAGCATTTCGAGTGAAAGAATGCATAAATACTTCTATTTATGTTGATTTGATGCTTCCTTTCTGACTGAAGTATGTTGTGGAAACAATTGGGAAAGCTTCCGAATGGTTTTGCTTAGGAAACCGAGTGGAAAATGGTGGAGGGAGCCAATTCTGAGTGAGATACACTCCACTGGACCAAAACCGAGTGAGACTCGTACGTGTATGCCTTGTTCCGAGAGCTAATGGTTGAAATAAACCTTAATTGGAAGTATAATTGAAGAAATTGGCCTAAACCGAGTGAATTGAGTGAAGAAAGACTTGGATTTCCGAGTGAAGATTCTGAGAAAGAGAGGACTCGGTCTGAAGAAGTATTACTGAGTGAGAAACCGGGTGCCTGAGTCGGTTTCAAAGGAATTCCGAGTGAAGAATTGAAGCTTCACTTAAGCGAGCCTTGCAATTGTTGACTCGGAAGTGAGAATTCCAGTCGGTATAGTTGTTAACCGAGTGTAATTTCACTCGGTATTCAGTGACAGAAGTGCGTATTGACTTCAATTTTGTCTTTTAATGATATTTAAATTCAATCGTGCGCATTATGGATAGTGGACAACCAGAAATGGGCACTGACTCAGCATATATCTTTATTTAATCCCTAGTGACTCTTCCATTAGCAATCCACTAACAGCCCACTCAGAAAAGCTGTCCCCCACTTTTTTTTCCACTCACTTCCTCCCTATTTAAACCAGCTCAAGGTTCTCAGGACTCACACCACACACACGACCCAAACACCCTTCATCACTCTCCTTCCCAGCAAGTTTCTTTCTCTCTTTTCCCTTCTGTTTCACTCGGAACTCGTGCAGGATAGTGAAGGGAACCTCTTTCTTTCCATCCAGGAACTTCATTGAGGTAAGGGGGTATATTCTTGGGTGCCTTGTGGGAAAACCGAGTGAAGGACAGATTCAGTGTGTATGAATTAAATGCTTTAAATTGTTACCTGTATATGCATGTATATATATATATATATATATCTGTTACCGAGTGTATATAATCAGTGATGAATTGTGAAATGATATGTACTTATTGGATTGAAAATACTAAGAATCATGAGTACCGTGTGATTTCCAGTGAAAATTATGAATAGAAGATAGACTTAATGATAACAGGTTCTGTTTAATGTTAATCCGACCGGTTTTACACTTATAACAACTCGGTTTTGCTTAGTTTCATTCTGATAGAACAATATTTCACTCGGAACACACCATATTTCACTCGGAAAACACTCTATTTCTCTCGGACAGCATCTCCCAAGTCTTATTTTACTCGGAAATCTCTTTCTTAAATTATTTCACTCGGAACTTGTCTTAATTTCACTCAGAAAATATTTATCTTTTACTCAGAACCCTTTTCAGTAAATTCACTCGGAAAACACTCTATTGCTCTCAGACAGTAGCTTCCCAGTCTTATTTCACTCGGCAAACACTTTATTTTACTCAGCAAGCAGTTATTCTACTCGGATTTGTTTTATTTCATTCAGACAGAACTCTTTTCAACTAATTTCACTCGGTAAACTCATGTTTCACTCGGAACTTATTTTTACTCAGGAAACTCTTTTCCTACTGATTCCACTCGGAATCATACTTAATTTCATTCAGAAACTCACTTTCACTCAGAATTTAAGTAGCTCCACTCATGAAAACCTTTTCCAGTGATTTTAACTCGGTAAACCCTTAATTTCACTCAGAAAACTCCCTTTAGTTTATTTTCACTCAGAATATATAGTTAAATTAACTCAGAAAACTCTTATCAACCTGATTCCACTCGGAATCAAGATTATTTCATTCGGATTTACTTTACTCGAAGGTATTCTAGTCAGCAGAATGATTTGTCACTCGGAAATTATATAAATTTTACTCAGAAACCTTTCTGCTCAACACTTTTGATCTGTCCTGGACCGGGGTCAAGAGATCCGATCTCAAGCCAGTCACGAATAGTATGTCAATACCGTATAATAGACTGGATGTATGTGTATCCGATGTATATATCCGTTGTCCTTGAATGAGGAGAGCGGATTGGGCGTCCTGGAGATCCTTCACACCGACCTAACGCGTTGAAGTGGGCGAATGGTGGTGTCACCTGCAAAGATTCTCCGACGCTCAAGTTAGTGATTATATTCCAAGTAAGGAATGTATTCAGAGAATAATCAGTCGTAAAAGAGCTGAAGAAGGTCCTCCCTTCAATCATGAAGTGAGTTCATATACCTGATTGGCTCGATTAACGAGGACTTGTTGGTGGGGAACCACCAACTCCCATTAGCATTATTATATTGCGCACTTACCTGCATGATTGGGTCAAGTGGCTATTTTATATTGAGCATAGAGAATGTAGACTAGGATTAGGGAACAAGTTGACCATTCCCGTGAGCAGAATTTGGCTCGTAGTGCAGGGAATTATTGATCGATCCCTGTAGCAACAATCCTTGTCTTTTGCACAGTGACGTGTGTATTATCCGATGTCATGGTGTTATCCTGAACAACCGGTATAGGGAGAACGCCTGATACGGAATTACAGTCCGGATGTATACCGATGACATAGGTTACACGTAGATGTCTTATCAAAGACGTTGAAATATGTATAGCAGATCGGATACCGGTATTGAGACCGGATCATATGTCCCCTAGCTTGTGTGAGGGACTAAATAGTTGTTCTCATAAGCTACTCAACCTGCGAGAGGTCTTTAATATCGGTAAGCTTACGTGTGTAACAGTTCCTTAACATCTGTTGTCATTCGTAAAGAACCGTTCTAAATTTAATAGAAACGACCTTTCGGTACGGTCACAACGGATTCAGACAAAGATTCGTTGTGTGAGAATTTCAAGAGTTTATTGGAATTGAAAGCTCTTGAAGTTCGTGTAACGGCTGTAAAGCATGAATTGCGTTGCATGATTAGACATTAATGCTTTTAATCACGTGGGCAAGCAATTATTACGCCTGAGATGAAAACCTCGTCAACCGTCGTTTTGGGCTTAATGGGCCTGAAATTTTCGAAACTTTTGGGCCTAGTGGATAGCCCTTCGCTGAGTCGCTATCGTTTTGGCGCCCAAGAATTTGGAACGGTTGTGTCGTTTCACTTGTGAACGAATGCGTTTTATCAAGAACGACACAACTTCAAGAGGGGGTAACCGAACCCCTTCGTTTTCTATAAAAGGAACACTTAGTGGATTCTGGGTTCCACTTGCTTTTGCTTACTCAACGAAACTCTACAGAAATTTTGCAAGGAAGTTTGCTGCCTACATTGCGAGGGTTCCTTCGTTCCTCAAATTCATTACTGTCATCTGAGGTAACTATCTCTTCCTTGTTGCTCTGGTTTTGTTTTGTTTTGCTACTTCTTAGTTAAAGAAAGTAGGCTTCGTCTAGGGGGGGAATCAGTTTCCCGCAACCCTAATAGTCATGGGGAAGAATCCTTGTGATTCTTCCTAAGACTGAATCGCGTCGCTCAGAAAGGGGATCTTACTCACTGTGGAAAGTGACCTTTCCCTTCTCAGAGTCGCCCTCTGATTGTAATTGCTTTTAAAATGCAGTGAGTAATGATTGCAACTTTCTGACGACATTTTATTTCTTATCGTAGATTAAGGAGTTTGATTTAGAAAATTCAAATGGCCACTGGAGAGGGAACCTCTGGAAACAGCGCTATTTCAAGGACAACTGAAGGTCTCTATAGCGTAGTTGCTTCGAGGCTGAATTGGGAGGAGGTTCAGGCTAAATGGCCTTTCTGCTGGGTGTCCAGTGAGTTTAAGGACTTGGCCTCCCGGCATGCGGATGAGGAGGGATCCCGGATTCAGCCGAGGTTTACTTTGAGTACGGATGAAGAGACAAAAAAGTGGTATAGGGTTTATGCACCACTTCTGACAGAGCGGATATGCCACGTCGTCCCTAATGACCGCTCTGTATACATGTACGACTTTATTTTTCATAATCTGGGAGTTCGTTTTCCTTTAACCGAACTCCAGATGGGCGTCCTGAAGTTCCTGAACTGTGCACCCTCCCAACTTCATCCCAACGGTTGGGGCCTCATCCGGGCTCTGGAGGTCCTTGGTGAACATTTCAATTTCACGCCAACTGTAGCGATGCTGTTCTACTACACTGAGGTAGTTCGAAGAGCAAACAAGCAAGGTGGAGTTGGTCTGGTGACTCTCCGGACTC
The DNA here is from genome assembly GCA_037962975.1 of Clitoria ternatea. Lineage (NCBI taxonomy): Eukaryota > Viridiplantae > Streptophyta > Magnoliopsida > Fabales > Fabaceae > Clitoria > Clitoria ternatea. Next base: position 271,218,695 of record CM075672.1, read on the forward strand.
TCTGTTCCTTTGTGAACTTTGAGTCTTATACAGATTCTGCCAAGGTTGACGGGAAGTCCTTCAAGACTTACTTCACCCGCATCTCTATTAAGAAGGGCAAACCAAAATTTTGGAAGGACGAAGAGGACGTTGACAAATTTCCCCTGAGTTGGACACACAAACATTTCCTCTTGAGCTCACACGCGTACTACACTGATCAATCCGATCTGTCTCGTGAGACGTCGAGAGTGTTGTTCGCACTTGAATCGCACACTACAGGTCATCACGTCTTTTCGTGTAGGCGTCTGCTAAGTAGCTCAAGCGGAGTCCGGGAGGAATATTTGCGTACTTCTCGTTTTATTTCATCTTTTCTCCTTTATCAAATATATATAGGATATTTGTAGGTGCTGACATCTTGTGTTTGTTCATGTAGGTGAAATAGAACAGCAAACTCCAGAAATGGACAAATTGAAGAAATTCAAGGCGGCTGGTAAATCTGTTACCCGTGAAAATGAAGTGAAGCCCAGGCCCTCAACTAAGGATCATCCTGAGATAATCATCTTGACCTCGGATGCTGAAAGGGACATCCCACTGGTTGAGGGCGGTTCATCCGATGTTGGCGCAGCCTCGGGTCAGCCTCCAGTTACTGAGAGGAGAAGAAAGATCCAGAATGATCCTGCAAGGCGTCAGTCCAAGAAGCAAAGGGTTTCGGAGGATCCTGCTGCTGGGGTTTCTGGATCAGAGCCGATCTCCTTCCCAACTACCTCGTTTCTTACCCCCTTCCTCTCCTATGAAGGTTCTACTCCAGCCACTCTTCCTCCTCCGATGTACAAACTCCGGCCTACACTCAGTCCTAAAGAAATTACGGAAGCGTGTGAGGCCGGAAGGTGGCAGTTAGCCGAACTTGCTGGAATGCTCTCTTCAGTCAGCGAGTTGGCTAGCAACGCTGATAAAGTTGAGGAATTGAGTGACGAATTGAAAGAACTCAAGCTTTCCTCTGAAAAGGACAAAGCCGCCATGAAGTTAATGGAAGATCGTCTTAACAAGTCTAAGGAGTTTGGGGATCTCATTACTAAAGAGAATCTCAAGCTCAAAGGCGATCTTAAAAACTTGGAAGGCAAAGTGGCAGAGAAGGAGGAAGAACTCCGCAGCAGCCAGGATAAAAATAAAGCTGATGCTGAGGAGTGGTCCCAAAGGGAGAAGAAGCTCCTTCTTGAGATAGAGGGACTGAAGGCTAGGAAAACGGAATCCGAGGTGTCTAGTGAGGAGCTGTCCAAGTTGTGGGGAGAATTGGCTACAGCGAAGGCTGAGAGAGAAGAAGCTGTTGAAATATGCAGCCGGGCTGTTGAAGAGTCCTTCGGCCTAGCCATACGCCAAGTCTTCTACCGCAACCCCACTGCGAAACTTAACCTTTATGGAATGGATCCGTACTATGAATTCCATGGGGGAAAGTTAGTCGCAGTGGTGGATGGTCGTCACGAAGATCCACCGACGTCCTTATATGGTTTGGCTCCTCTTCCTGAGGGTCAAACCATGGGACCTGATTACGTCTTTCCTGTGTCCGAGGTTCCCTCTTCTGAAGAAAGGGCTGAAGCTCCTGGAGGGGAGATTCCTGAGGAGGTTCCCAAGGAAGGGGGACAAGAGCCTGGTGCTGAGGAGGCGCAAAAAACTAAAGAACAGATTCCTCCTCCGTAGTTTTGTTTTTATTTACATGTATAGTTGTGTACCGGGATCAACTCCGGATTTTGAACTATTGTATGTAATTTTATTTCAATGAATGAATTTTGATTGAAGAAATTTGTCTTTGTCGTTTCATGTATATATAAATCGTTACTAATCCGTTTAGTATAATTAATCTTAAGGCCGGATTGAAATAACAGCCTCAGAAAATTAAACAATAAATAAAATTTAGAACGGATAAATATATACTTGTCCCCAAGTGCGTATTAAGAAAAAGGGTGCCTGTCTTTGGGGCATGATCCTTAATTTTCTTAATTCTTTTGGGGAAAGAAGGGTCAATCCGCTGTTCAGTAGAGTAGTGTAACAGGACGGATGACTGCTTTTAATCCGTAATGCTCTCACAGGAGATTACAATATTGTTCCAAGCTTAGGGAACTGCAAGGAAGTGGTGTTTGAGTCCTTTATCATAAGGATGATGATGGGAGTTTTTTCTACGCCAGGAGTTACGTCGTTGTATCATAGAATAGGTGATAAAGAGTATCCGTCCTGGGAGAATACCACTTGAAAGCGAAAGTGCGGACTGACTTTCGGAATTTTCCATCATAAAGATGATTGTGGGAATTGATCATGCCAGGTGTTTTATCATCAAATCACTTCATAAGTGATTGAGATCATCCGTCTTGGGGATGTGTACAGCACCAGAAGTTATAACATCAGATCATATAACAGGTGATTGAGATCATCCGTCCTTGTGGTGTGTATGGCGCCAGGAGTTACATCGTCATATCACAGAATAGGTGATTGAGATCATCCGTCCTGGGCAGGTACACCATGTCAAGGAGTTACATCGTCAGATCACATAATGGGTGATTGAGATTGTCCGTTCTGGAAAAGTACACAACGCCAAGAGTTGCATCGTCAGATCACAGATTAGGTGATTTAAATAATCCGTCCTAGAGACATTTTTCAATCGTAGGGGTACGGATTTAGTGAATACTTCTCAGAATGATGATGAGAATTGTTCATACCAGGAGTTACATCGTCGAATCACTTTATAGGTGATTGAGATCATCCGTCCTGGAATGATTATTGGAGTTCTTCGTACCAGGAGTTACATCATCGAATCACTGAATAGGTGATTGAGATCATCCGTCCTGGTGAATTTTTTCCAATCAAGGGAGTGCGGATTAGGCAATTTTCGCATCCATCTGAAATATGAGTAATACCTCTACTTGCCCCCTAGCTGATGTGAGGAAGCAGTTGACTTGCTCATATGAGCTATATTGATCATAGTACGTTTGGATTTCGGATTTGCACCGAAGTGTAAATATCCGCTCTGGAAACTATGTTCCGTAGTGATGAAATTTTTAGGGCGGATTCGACAATGGGAATATCAGAAGTTTATCGAATTTCGCAACCCTTGGTATTCGGGTAATGGTGGCCACGTTTCTAATGATTGGACATTTAATGCCTTAATTCACGTGGGCGAGCCATTATTGCATTAAGTGCGCATGTCTTAGTAACTGTCACGCATAGTCTTGTTGGGCCTAGTATTTGGTTTTAATAGGCCCATTTCGATGACTTTGTGACAAAACGATGGCATTTTCGCGCCTTGAGGTACTAAACGACAATTTTGGTCCACTAAACGGGGAGTCATTTGGGGGTAAACGACAGATTGTGTTTAGTGGGTATTTGAAAAATTTTCGTGCCCTGATAAAGGCATATTTGGCAATCTCAGTTACCATCTCTTCTTGCTTCCTTGACGAACCTCTGCAAAAGTTCCAAGAAGTTCTTCGTGTCCGCCTCTGTGAATTTCAATTCACTATCCTTGTAACACCCTCTGTTACACCTTAATAAATCCTAGAAAAATTCATAAATTTTTTTTTTTACTAAAGATATGTTTGTTAAAAAGAAACTATCGGAATAAATTATATACATTATTTCTGAAATACCTCAATATTATTAAAACTTTATAAAGTATTTGTACATTCATCCGAAGAAAATAAACATTAAACATTATAAGAAAGAGAGGAAACTCCATGGCCCAAGAGCAGTTGCCTAATGACATTATTTATTCATTGGACCACGGTATTCATACCGAGCTCCCTTTCTAGAACGTGCTATATATACTGTCAATGTTCTTCGATCCTTCCCTCTGTACGAACCATTAATTTAAAACATATGAAACAAAAACATAGAGAAAGGAGTGAGAAACAGAATATAATATTCCCAAATGGGACATAAGCAATAAAGGGTTTTCACAAACTAGTATAATAATATCAATCACAATCACAAGCACAATCAATTTATGAATGTATGAATGATATGTCATATCTTCATCATAACTTATTTATATATGTGGGCCCCTTAAATTTTAATTTGCACAGGGCCAACCAGGAGTTTACACTGTTCCATAATTCCGGATAATAATAACATGAACAGCTCAACTGGCATGGAAACACTTAGAGACTAGTCAGATTGAAAAGGTTTTTATTGTGAAAGTACCCGACACTAGGGAGCTACCCCAGGTCCCCTGAAGCACCCTTTCACACCCTCTCATCCCAAGGCTCACAATTAAGCCTCCTCTAATGTATCCTCGGTTTCTATAATCCGTCCCCAGACAATATCATTTTGTTTCTCTTCGATGATTCATGATGCATGAACTACTCACGTATTTAGTTGGTTAAGGCTTTTAGAAACTCAATTATATTATCAGGGCCTATGGATCATGACATAGCCACCCCAGTAAACTGTACTTTTTCAACTTCTCAAATACGCACATAAAATTTTAGTACAGTTCCTTTTCAAATCACAAATCAAATCTCTTTATAAATTTGAGTTTCAAAGCCTTAAATATATTTCATAACCTGTCAATTCAAAATTAATTTCTAAAAACTTAAATTTGGAATTATCAATATTTAAAACCTTAGTACTTGAAAATTTTGTATAATATTTTTATACATTTAAATAATACGTATATATATATTAAAAAAAATTTATTCTTATAAAATAAATTCTCTTTCTTTTTCTTCTGATAAACTAACTAAAAATCTAAATTTTAGTAAAGATATATACATATATATTAAAAGATAAAAAGAGATTTCTAAAAACTTATGTAGTTTTCTAAGAAATTTCTTAAAAGTAATTTGAATAAATATAAAAAAAATAAATAAAGAAGTAGGAGATAAGTAATTTCTTACTGAATTTTAGCTTTCCGCCATGCTTGTTATATGCTCAAACTCCACAATAAAAGATTATCAATCATAATCAAACATTGTCAATCACAATCAAAACATCATAAAGCATAAATAAATATTAACAATCATAATCAAATCAAATAATTAAACATTAGTTATAAATATGATAATTTAAAATTCAATAATTATTTAAATTAATAAATTTTGTTTTAAGTTCTATGGTCAATTCCTCACACAGGTCTATGTAAATCCAAGATAGTCCAGTCCTTGCATAGGTCTAGTTCAGTCCATATAGGTCATAAATAGTCCAAGTCCTTGCATAGGTTCAGTCAAGTTCGTAATAGTTCAAGTCTTTGCATAGGTTCAATCCAGTCCGCATAGGTCATAATAGTTCAAGTTCTTAAATATTTTAGATATTAAGTTACATAAGATGCTTAATTTATTAATAACAATTATTATAAATTTTAAGTTAAAAGTTATTATTTTAAAATAATAATATTGTTATGTTTAAAAGGAGTAGGGGACTCCTCCCAATATTCTTATGTAATTTCATATTATATCCTTAATCTCACCCCCCCTTACCTTGATTTGCTACCAAAAGTGAATTCGCTCTGCGCCTCCAAGTTCTAACAAAATATTAATACTAATTTATTTCAGTATAAGCTTAAGATGAAAATTAAGATTGCTATCAGAATGATAAATAGTAAATATGCATAGTAATAATAAATAGTAACGGTAAATGGTAAGTCATTAATAGTAACGGTAAATAGTAATTTTTGAATAGTAATAATAAATAGTAAATTGTGAATAGTAACTTTTTGAATAGTAGTGGTAAACGGTAAATCATGAACAATAACAGTGAATAGTAAATTTTGAATAGTAACGGTAAATAGTAAATTTTGAATAGTAACAGTAAATAGTAAATTGTGAATAGTAACTTTTTAAATAGTAGTGGTAAATGGTAAATCATGAACAATAACAGTGAATAGTAAATTTTGAATAGTAACGGTAAATAGTAAATTTTAAATAGTAACAGTAAATAGTAAAAATAACACAGCGATAATTTATTTTTACTATAGTAACTTATTCATAATAGTACTAGTATATCGATGGTTTAAGAGTGCTAAAAAAAATAAACTAAAATTATAAAAATAATATAGAAGAAAGTTATTACCTTACACCTCCGGCAGAACTTCTTTTTACCAAAAGAATTTACTCTCCACTAATTTCTTACGCACTATCTCTCTAGATTCTCTCTCTAATTTTTGTGTGGAAATGTTGTAAATGAGCCATCTATTTATAGGAAGAAAATTTCACTATTTAAGATTATTTAATTATTTATTTTACTATTCATGATGTAAGCGATGATGTAAGCGATGATGTCGACAGTGGCATTTTGGTTATTAAATGAAAGGTTAAGGGTATTTTTGTCATTCTAAAAAATGAAAAAAATATAAAAATTCCAAAAATTTATAAATTATATAACAATCAAAAAGTTCTAAAGAACTATAATCAAATTCCTTTGAAATTTTATTTTAAATAATAAATAACGAAATTAGGGGTGTTACAACTCTACTCCCCTAAAAAAATTTCGTCCTCGAAATTTACACTTTTTAGTAAAACAATTGGGGATGAGACTATTTCATCTCATTTTCTAGTTCCCATGTAGCATCTTCCCCTCTCGTTTCACTCCAAATGACCTTCACGAGTGGAATTTCCTTGTCTCTTAGCTTTTTTATTCTTCTGTCAGCTATTCTGACAGGTGGTGCATCATATGTAAGATTATCTTTAACTTGTATGACATCAGGTTCAATAACATGTGTAGGATCAGATATATACTTTCGTAAGTTTGACACATGAAAAACATTATGGATATTAGAAAGAAAAGGTGGTAATGCTATTTGGTAGGCAAGAGGACTAACTTTATGAATTATTTGATATGGACCAATAAATCTAGGAGTTAGTTTTCGAGATTTCATTGCCCGACTGACCCCAGTCATAGGTGTGACTTTCAAGAATACATGATCGCCTTCTTGAAATTCGAGCGGCTTTCTTCTTTTGTCATAGTAACTTTTCTGCCTGCTCTGTGTTGCCTTCATCTTTTCCTGAACTATTTTGATTTTATCCGTGGTTTGTTGTACCAACTCTGGTCCTAGCATCAAGTTTTCACCAGTCTCAAACCAACATAGCGGGGTCCTACATTTTCTTCCATATAATGCTTCAAAAGGTGCCATGCCAATGCTAGCATGGAAACTGTTGTTGTAAGTAAACTCCACATATGGTAAGAATTGATTCCAACTTCCTTTATGCTCTAACACACAAGCTCGTAACAAGTCCTCTAGAGATTGGATTGTTCTTTCTGATTGTCCATCCGTCTGAGGATGATATGCTGAACTTAGACGCAGTCTTGTTCCCAAAGCCTTGTGTAAGCTCTTCCAGAATTGCGATGTAAAACGAGGGTCCCGATCAGAAATGATACTTGAAGGAATTCCATGCAATCTCACAATCTCCTCTATATATAATTTTGCCAGCTTCTCCATAGAGTAACGAATATTGATGGGAATAAAGTGGGCAGATTTGGTTAATCTATCAACTATTACCCATATTGAATCATGTCCTAATGGAGTTTTAGGTAGAGAAGTCACAAAGTCCATGGTAATGCCATCCCATTTCCATTCCGGTATTTCCATTGATTGTAGCATTCCAGGGGGTTTTTGGTGTTCTACTTTAACCTTCTGGCAAATTAGACATGCAGCCACGTACTCTGCCACTGCTTTCTTCATTCCAGGCCACCAAAATAACTTCTTCAAATCTTGATACATTTTAGTAGCTCCGGGATGAATGCTCATATAACTTTTGTGTCCTTCTTCCAGAATTACTTTCCTCAACTCCTCTTGATCAGGGATACACACTCGATCTTTATACCTCAGTAATTGGTCATTTCTTACATTGAACTCGACTTCTTTTCCTTGTTTCAAGAGTTCTTTCTTTTCTTGCAGGAATTCATCATCTCTTTGAGCCTCTAAAACTTGCCTCAGGAATTCACTTGTCACTTGCAACGCTCCTAATCTATAGCTATTAGCATTAACCTTTACTGCTAGGTTAAGATCTCTGAAGTTTTCTATCAATTCCAGCTCTTTAATCATCATTGTGGACGTATGCAGAGACTTTCGACTTAAAGCATCAGCTACTATGTTCGCTTTTCTAGGATGGTACTGTAACTCAAAGTCGTAATCCTTTAAGAACTCCATCCACCTCCGTTGCCTCATGTTTAACTCCTTTTGGTCGAATAAATACTTGAGACTCTTATGATCGCTAAACACATCGAATATTGCACCGTATAGATAATGTCTCCAAATCTTTAAGGCAAAGACTACAGCGGCTAATTCTAAGTCATGGGTAGGGTAGTTAATCTCATGTTGCCTTAATTGGCGTGACGCATAGGCTACAACCTTCTTGTCTTGCATGAGTACACTTCCTAGTCCTTGTTTAGACGCATCACAGTAAACTTCAAAACTTCGATATGGATCGGGGAGTACTAACACCGGCGCAGAAGTAAGTCGATCTTTCAGCTCTTGAAAACTATTTTCGCATTGTGTCGTCCACACAAAAGGTTGTCCTTTCCGTGTTAGCTTGGTCAGTGGGTATGCTAACTTTGAAAATCCTTCGATGAATCTCCTATAGTATCCAGCCAAGCCCAAGAAACTTCTAATCTCAGTGATCGTGGTTGGTCTCTCCCATTTTAAAACTGCCTTCACCTTGGAAGGGTCTACTGCTATTCCTCCTTGACTAATTACATGTCCTAAAAGTTCACTTCTTCCAACCAGAATTCACACTTCGACAGCTTTGCATACAGTTGTTTCTTTTTCAGGATTTCCAACACAACCTTCAAGTGTTCAACATGTTCTTCTTTGCTTTTAGAGTACACTAATATATCATCAATGAACACCACTACAAATTTATCTAGATATGGATGAAAAATCCTATTCATGTAATCCATGAATACGGCTGGTGCATTAGTTACACCAAAAGGCATTACTAGATATTCGTAATGGCCATAGCGTGTTCTAAAAGCAGTTTTTGGTACATCTTCTTTCTTTACCCTTATTTGATGGTATCCAGACCTCAAATCAATCTTGGAGAACACTGTGGCACCACGCAGCTGATCCATCAAGTCATCAATTCTTGGCAGAGGATATTTGTTCTTGATCGTCACCTTGTTCAGTTGTCGATAATCTACACACAACCTCATGCTACCATCCTTTTTCTTAACCAACAACACTGGTGCACCCCAGGGGGATACACTGGGTCGTATAAACTGCTTCTCTATCATCTCTTCAAGTTGTTTCTTTAACTCTGCTAATTCTAGAGGTGACATTCGGTATGGTGCAATTGAAATGGGTCCAACTCCAGGTACTAGATCAATGGCAAATTCCACATCTCTTTCTGGGGTAAACCAGGGATATCTTCAGGAAAAACGTCAGGAAATTCACACACAACCGGCAGATTTTTGATTTTTGATTCTTGCTCTCCTTTCGTTGAAAGCAATAGCATGAATCCTTGAGCCCCTCCTTTTAAAGAGGCACTCACTTGGTTGGCGGTTAGAAATCTCGAATCCTCAGGATTCAAATTCACTGGTTCTTTAAACATTATGGTTTTATTATGACAATCTATTAGAACATAATTGTCAGACAACCAATCTAGCCCAATAATAACTTCTAAGCCAGAAAGGGGTAAACAGAAAAGATTGGCCTTAAAGTCCCTACCATCTATGACAATAGGGCATTTCCAACAGGCTTTAGAAGTGACAATGGGATTGTTTCCAGGAGTATGTACAGATAAGTCAAATGGCAGTTCTATCACAGGTAACTTTAGTTTTTCTACACAGTCATTGGCAATAAAGGAATGTGATGCACCTGAGTCATACATAACAGTTAAAGGAATCTTATTAATGATACACTTACCTTGCACCATGGAATCAGAATGAGATGCTTCTTCTCCAGTGATTGCAAAAACCTTTCCTTTTGCCTTCGGCCTTCCGACTGCACTGTGCGCGCCTCCTTGAGTATTTATGCTTGCACCTTCAGGGTTTTCCCTCTTCATCTCTGGGCAATCCTTGATGTGATGTCCTGGTTTGTTACACTTAAAACAAACATAAGTGTTTTTAGGACAATCCCTTTTCAAATGGGGTCCTCCACAGAGAAAACATTTAAAATTTGGTGCAGATGTTGGGTAATAGCTTCCAGTTGAAGCTTGGGGTCTGTTAGGAACAGATGCTGCTCCAAACCGGCGAAATGGCGTTTGGTAAAGCTTATTTCTCCTGAAGTCTCTTCTTTGGTGATGGTGAGGTCCTCCACTTCTCATTTCTCCTGCCTTGTGATTGGGCTCACGACTTTTAGTCATTCTATCCTTATGATCTTCTTCAAAGATCCTGCAGCGATTTACCAATACAGAAAATTCACGGATTTCCTGCATTCGTATAGCTTCCTTAATTTCTGGCCGCAATCCATTTACAAACTTTGCACACCGATATCTTTCATTAGTAGCATCATTATAATGAGAATGAAAACGAGATAGCTCTTCAAACCTGGATGCGTACTCTCCAACGGTCATACTTCCTTGGGTCAGCGACAGGAATTCGAATTGTCTTTTCTCTTTAACATCAGCTGGAAAGTATTTCTCCAAAAACATATCCTTGAAATAATCCCAAGTGATCTCCACGTCGTTGACTTCAAATTGTCTACGCGTGCTATCCCACCAATGTTCGGCATCCTCAGATAAGGCATAAGTAGCGAAGACTACCTTATCAGCTTCATTACATTGCAATGCTCGAAAGATCTTCTCTATCTCTCGAATCCAGATTTGTGCTCCATCAGGGTTATATCCTCCCTTGAAACGAGGTGGATTGCGCTTTTCAAATAGGTCCAGCCTTCTCAAGGTATCGTTACCTTGACCTTCACGTGCTCCCATTGCATTGATTAAGCGTTCTACAACTCCAGCAAGATCGTTTCCAGCCATTAGTTTCCTGTTTCACAGTAACTGAGATTTGTCACATCAATCACAGTTACTACCAAATCAGATATTCTATTCTCTATCACCTATACAGAGTTTACGGACAAAGCAAGATAGACCTTTTCCCCAGGCCTATTGGATTAACTGCTCTGATACCACTTTGTAACACCCTCTGTTACACCTTAATAAATCCTAGAAAAATTCATAAATTTTTTTTTTTACTAAAGATATGTTTGTTAAAAAGAAACTATCGGAATAAATTATATACATTATTTCTGAAATACCTCAATATTATTAAAACTTTATAAAGTATTTGTACATTCATCCGAAGAAAATAAACATTAAACATTATAAGAAAGAGAGGAAACTCCATGGCCCAAGAGCAGTTGCCTAATGACATTATTTATTCATTGGACCACGGTATTCATACCGAGCTCCCTTTCTAGAACGTGCTATATATACTGTCAATGTTCTTCGATCCTTCCCTCTGTACGAACCATTAATTTAAAACATATGAAACAAAAACATAGAGAAAGGAGTGAGAAACAGAATATAATATTCCCAAATGGGACATAAGCAATAAAGGGTTTTCACAAACTAGTATAATAATATCAATCACAATCACAAGCACAATCAATTTATGAATGTATGAATGATATGTCATATCTTCATCATAACTTATTTATATATGTGGGCCCCTTAAATTTTAATTTGCACAGGGCCAACCAGGAGTTTACACTGTTCCATAATTCCGGATAATAATAACATGAACAGCTCAACTGGCATGGAAACACTTAGAGACTAGTCAGATTGAAAAGGTTTTTATTGTGAAAGTACCCGACACTAGGGAGCTACCCCAGGTCCCCTGAAGCACCCTTTCACACCCTCTCATCCCAAGGCTCACAATTAAGCCTCCTCTAATGTATCCTCGGTTTCTATAATCCGTCCCCAGACAATATCATTTTGTTTCTCTTCGATGATTCATGATGCATGAACTACTCACGTATTTAGTTGGTTAAGGCTTTTAGAAACTCAATTATATTATCAGGGCCTATGGATCATGACATAGCCACCCCAGTAAACTGTACTTTTTCAACTTCTCAAATACGCACATAAAATTTTAGTACAGTTCCTTTTCAAATCACAAATCAAATCTCTTTATAAATTTGAGTTTCAAAGCCTTAAATATATTTCATAACCTGTCAATTCAAAATTAATTTCTAAAAACTTAAATTTGGAATTATCAATATTTAAAACCTTAGTACTTGAAAATTTTGTATAATATTTTTATACATTTAAATAATACGTATATATATATTAAAAAAAATTTATTCTTATAAAATAAATTCTCTTTCTTTTTCTTCTGATAAACTAACTAAAAATCTAAATTTTAGTAAAGATATATACATATATATTAAAAGATAAAAAGAGATTTCTAAAAACTTATGTAGTTTTCTAAGAAATTTCTTAAAAGTAATTTGAATAAATATAAAAAAAATAAATAAAGAAGTAGGAGATAAGTAATTTCTTACTGAATTTTAGCTTTCCGCCATGCTTGTTATATGCTCAAACTCCACAATAAAAGATTATCAATCATAATCAAACATTGTCAATCACAATCAAAACATCATAAAGCATAAATAAATATTAACAATCATAATCAAATCAAATAATTAAACATTAGTTATAAATATGATAATTTAAAATTCAATAATTATTTAAATTAATAAATTTTGTTTTAAGTTCTATGGTCAATTCCTCACACAGGTCTATGTAAATCCAAGATAGTCCAGTCCTTGCATAGGTCTAGTTCAGTCCATATAGGTCATAAATAGTCCAAGTCCTTGCATAGGTTCAGTCAAGTTCGTAATAGTTCAAGTCTTTGCATAGGTTCAATCCAGTCCGCATAGGTCATAATAGTTCAAGTTCTTAAATATTTTAGATATTAAGTTACATAAGATGCTTAATTTATTAATAACAATTATTATAAATTTTAAGTTAAAAGTTATTATTTTAAAATAATAATATTGTTATGTTTAAAAGGAGTAGGGGACTCCTCCCAATATTCTTATGTAATTTCATATTATATCCTTAATCTCACCCCCCCTTACCTTGATTTGCTACCAAAAGTGAATTCGCTCTGCGCCTCCAAGTTCTAACAAAATATTAATACTAATTTATTTCAGTATAAGCTTAAGATGAAAATTAAGATTGCTATCAGAATGATAAATAGTAAATATGCATAGTAATAATAAATAGTAACGGTAAATGGTAAGTCATTAATAGTAACGGTAAATAGTAATTTTTGAATAGTAATAATAAATAGTAAATTGTGAATAGTAACTTTTTGAATAGTAGTGGTAAACGGTAAATCATGAACAATAACAGTGAATAGTAAATTTTGAATAGTAACGGTAAATAGTAAATTTTGAATAGTAACAGTAAATAGTAAATTGTGAATAGTAACTTTTTAAATAGTAGTGGTAAATGGTAAATCATGAACAATAACAGTGAATAGTAAATTTTGAATAGTAACGGTAAATAGTAAATTTTAAATAGTAACAGTAAATAGTAAAAATAACACAGCGATAATTTATTTTTACTATAGTAACTTATTCATAATAGTACTAGTATATCGATGGTTTAAGAGTGCTAAAAAAAATAAACTAAAATTATAAAAATAATATAGAAGAAAGTTATTACCTTACACCTCCGGCAGAACTTCTTTTTACCAAAAGAATTTACTCTCCACTAATTTCTTACGCACTATCTCTCTAGATTCTCTCTCTAATTTTTGTGTGGAAATGTTGTAAATGAGCCATCTATTTATAGGAAGAAAATTTCACTATTTAAGATTATTTAATTATTTATTTTACTATTCATGATGTAAGCGATGATGTAAGCGATGATGTCGACAGTGGCATTTTGGTTATTAAATGAAAGGTTAAGGGTATTTTTGTCATTCTAAAAAATGAAAAAAATATAAAAATTCCAAAAATTTATAAATTATATAACAATCAAAAAGTTCTAAAGAACTATAATCAAATTCCTTTGAAATTTTATTTTAAATAATAAATAACGAAATTAGGGGTGTTACAATCCTTAGGTAACCACTTTCCCTTCGTTTTTTGTATCTCTTTTCAATATTTGAGAATGGCTAGGAAGGGTGTTAGCTTCAGTGGCGTTAGCCCTAGAGGAAGAGGAGGAAGGGCTTTAGCTCAAAACCCTAATGTTCGTGGTGGGAGGATCCCAGTGATCTTCCAATCGAGGCCACAGTATACAGGGGGGGAGGAGTCGCAATATCAAAGGCGAAGGGTGATTATACCCTCTTCAGAGTCTTCCTCCTCCAGTGAGAGTGTCGAAAGTGGGGATTTGTATCTCTCTGATGATGTGAAATTTTATCGCAGCATCAAATCTTTCACAATGGTGACAAAGAAAGCCACTGGGAGGAAATCGTCTGAAGGGGGATCTCCTTCCGAGAAGTATATCTTGAAGACCCAATCCGGCCTCTGCAATGTGGTTGCACACTGGATAGACTGGGTAAAATTTCAAAAGAAACGCCCATTCAGCTGGGTGGCTGAGGAGTTTCGTGAAACGCCGTCCATCCACGCTCGGGAGGATGAAGGGGAGCTGGAGCCGCGGTTTACCGTTTGGAAGAAGGACAAATACAAATGGTGTTTTAAAGTGTTCGCTCCCCTTCCATCAGAACGGATATGCCACACACCGGACGAGAGGTCCTTGCTCATGTATGACTTTTTATTTCTGAACTTGGGTGTGCGTTTCCCCTTAACGAAGTTTGAGATGGGAGTCCTGAGATTCTTGGACTGCGCCCCCTCGCAACTTTACCCTAATGGATGGGGGTTGGTCCGCTCTCTTGAAGTGCTTGGGGAGCACTTCAACTTTAAACCGACGGTGGCCATGCTTTTCTACTTCACTCAAGTGGTCCGTCGTGCAAATAAGGAGAAGGGGGGAGTGAGCTTGATATCCCTCCGGACTCTCTCCAAGGTTATCAACTTTGAGGCGTACACTGACTCCGCCAAAGTTGATGGACATTCATTCAAGTCCTATTTCACGAAGATTAGCGTCGATCCAAATGAACCAATTTTTTGGTTAACTGAAGATGGGATTCCAAAATTCCCAGTGACTTGGACACATGAACATTTTTTGCTGACCTCCCAAGCGTACTATACCGAGGAGGACGAATTGAGCCCAACCTCAATCTCCGTTCTTTCAGCTCTGCAGTCCTACACAGCCTCACACCAATTTTTCTCCTGCAGGCGTTTGTTAGGACCAAAGTCTACTCGCGAGGAGTATTTACGTAATTTCCCTGTCATTCTTCATGCGTTATTATGTCATTTGCCTTGAAAATTTTACGTCTCTGATTGTGTCTTTTGACTGTGCAGGTGAAATTCAGAGCGAGTCACCAGAGATGAATAGGCTAAAAGGACTCAAGGCCAGAGAGACTTCCGTTGCGGCTGAAAATGACATTCAGGCAAAGCGGAATTCAAAGAAGGCCACTGCTGAGACAATAATATTAACTTCATTTGCTGGTGACGATATTCCTCTGATCAAGGGCGGATCTGAGAAGGTGGTCGAGAAAAAGAAGAGGACTAAGCGCGATCCTTTGAAGACCTCAGACCGTCAATCCTCACCCAAAAAGCCAAAAACTTCAAGAGGGGCTGCTGAGCTAGGGCCTTCTAAAGAGAAGAGAGTGGAAGAACCCACTCCGGATGCCCCCGGCAGTGTAATCACTTATGGGGCGAAGCCAATAACGACTTATTTCGCGCCCAAAGCCCCTTGCTCTCTTGAGGATACTTCCGGTCTTGTTCAACATCCAGTGCATGAGGGCTCCGTTCCTGAGGGCGTTCCTGAATCTTCACCAAAGGTGAAGCCCTCATTGAAGAGTGACGAAATGCTCAGAGCTTGCGACGACGGACAGAAGCACTTGGCTGAGTTATCCGAGCTCCTCAAGTCGGTTCGCAAGCTCACAGAAGAAAATGAGAGGCTCACCTCAATGGTTGGCAAGGACAAGGCAATCATCCTCCAATTAGAAGGGAAATTAGAAACTTCCAGAGAAGAAACTCAGAAGAAGGATGAAGAAATTGCCAAGTTGAAGAGTCTTGCCAAGGAGCTAGAGGGTCAAGTTTCTGATCAGAAGAAAATCAATGCTGACCTCAATGCTCATCTCTGCACGGAGAAGGAACGCTCTTCAAAGCTGGAAGAGGGGTTGAAGGAGGCTAAGGTCGTCCATTCTCAAGGAGTGGATGATTGGACACGTAAGGAAAAGGAGCTGCTATTAAAGCTGGCGGATTCGAACGGCGAGGTCAAGACCCTGAAAGCAGACTTGGACGATGCTGTAAACATGTGTGATCAAGCAGTCAAGGAGGCTTTCGGGTTGGCAGTTCGTCAAGTGTTATACCGGAATCCCAAGGTGTCAATTAATTTGAACGGTATTGATCCGTTCTATGAGTTTCACCAAGGGAAACTGGTGGCCGTCGTTGACAATCGTCATGAGAGTCCGCCTAACACTCCTTATAAGTTTGCTCCTTTACCTAAAGGTCAATCAATGGGACCTTCCCTCCTGAAGCCCACAAGTACAGGATCAAGCTCTCGCACTGAAGGAGGCAAGACCGGAGACAAAGGCAAAGGGAAGGAGGGAAACTCAAGCCAGAAAGAGTAGCGCCTTCCTTGTTTCCTTTTTCATTTTATTGATTCGAATTCGCTGTGTTCCGGGATCAGCTCCGGATTATTACACGAATTGTAATTCTTATTGAATCAATAAAAGAGTTTTTTACCTCCATTCTTGTTTAGTGAAAAAGCGACTTTAATAGAGGGATTGCATGTGTATTGTATCATTCCGGATTTAAGTAATGAAGATCAGATTGTAAAACAAAATCTCCATACCGGACTTATACATGCGAGATGAATTTTATAATAAGATCACCGCTGATGAGGGAACACATCATCGCCATAAGGACGACTTAAGGGGAATGATTGTGAGATCGTTTAGACGAGAGTTCATTCCTCAAGATATTCGTTAAATCGTTGATGCTGTCCTCCAGTTTCATTGGGTGATTATTCACTTTGAATAAGCTCTGAGTGAGATTTTCTCGTGAGAGCTTTTAAGAGTGAGGATTTAAAATAGAAATTCCTCTTCAAATATTTCCGACTGAGAGATTTCAGGTGAATATGCCATGGATTGTGGCGTACCCGAGTGAATTGTTAATGTCGGAGTTCATGAGTCAGGTCTCAATTGAAGAATTGAGGACTCAGAATAATAAGCTATAAAACTTCCAAATAAAGAACTTCATGAGAGTATTAATTTGGAGTTCAGTATAACTTACTTGTTGTGTTTGGAGTTCGGTTTGATCCTACTGTCCCATGTCATATTTGGCGTTCGGTTTAATCCTACTAGCCGTTCTTCAATTGGTCTTTGGTTTTATCCAATGACAATTCTTCACCGACGTTCGGTTAATCCTACTAGTCGTACTCAGAGTTCGGTTTAATCCTACAATCCGAGCCTTTGATACGGGGTTCAGATCAGGGCTAATCCTGAACCTACTGCGCCCGTTACTTGGGGTTCAGCGTGGTCTTGAAGGAGAACCAGCTTACTGCGCCCAAGCCTTCGCATGGGGTTCGGTTTGTGGCCTTGAAGAAGGACCAGCCCTACAACCCATGTAGTCTTCGAATGGGGTTCGGTTTGTGGCCTTGAAGAAGGACCAGCCCTACAACCCATGTAGTCCTCGAATGGGGTTCGGTTTGTGGCCTTGAAAAAGGACCAGCCCTACAACCCATGTCCTGAGGTTCGGTTTAATCCTACAACTCAGGTCTTCGTCGACGTTCAGTTAGTCCTACTAGTCGTACTCGGAGTTCGGTTTAATCCTACAATCCGAGCCTTCACCGGTGTTCAGCCAAACTTACTAACCGTACCCAGAGTTCGGTTTAATCCTACAATCTGGGCCTTCAATACTTACACGCTCGAGGAGTTACATCGTCAATTACAGAATGGGTAATTGAGATCATCCGTCCTGAGTATGTTCTTGTGCGTTGCGCATATTCGAGGAGTTACATCGTCAACTACAGAATAAGTAGCTGAGATCATCCGTCCTGAATATGCTTCTGTACACCGGATAAACTGAAAATCACAGCATAAGAAAAACTCGAAAGAGTTAAATTGTTGTGAGAGATTCTTATTAAATCAAAAATAAGAATTACAAGGAGAGCGTAGCTGTGAAAATAAATTCTCCAGTATTCAACCCAAGATAAGGATAGGAGAGTGTAGAAACAGCTAGCTATAGTAGATGCGCAAGTTTTGGGTGTTCCATTTGTTTCGGATTGGAGTGCCATCAAGGTTTTCAAGGCGGTAAGAGCCTTTGCCAGTGACCTCGGATACCCTGTATGGGCCTTCCCAGTTTGGGGCTAATTTGCCTTGATGAGCGAATTTGTTCCCTATACTTGCTTTCCTCAAAACCAAATCTCCAACGTTGAAAGTCCTTGATTGGACTCGTTTGTTGTACCGGAGAGCAACTTTGGCTTTGATGGCTTGATCTCTGATGAAAGCGTCTTCTCTGAGTTCTTGTATGACATCCATTTCGGATGCCAAGTTAGCATTGTTGGCCTCTTCAGAGAAGTACTTAACCCTTGTGGAAGCAATTTGCAGCTCCACAGGTATCATTGCCTCGACCCCGTATGTTAGGCGATATGGGGATTCATTGGTGGATGAATGAGGCGTTGTCCGATATGCCCATAGGACATGACACAGCTGGTCTGTCCATCCGCCCTTGGCTTCACCAAGGCGTTTCTTTAGTCCCTTCAGCACCTCCCTGTTGGCCACTTCAGCTTGACCATTAGTTTGGGGATGTTCGACGGATGAGAATATTTGGGTTATTCCTAACCCTTCAAGCAAATCTGTGAATTTTCTATCCGTGAACCGGGTGCCGTTGTCTGTGACAATCCGTGCTGGGACCCCGAACCGTGTTATGATGTTTTCATACATGAAACGACGGGTTCGGGCTGAAGTAATATGCACCACCGGCTCTGCTTCTATCCACTTAGTGAAATAATCGACCCCTACAATGAGATATTTGATGCCCCCAGGAGCGGTTGGAAAGGGGCCCAGAATATCCAAACCCCATTGGTAGAAGGGCCATGGAACAGCGGATGTGAAGAGTTCTTCTGCCGGTGTGTGGTGAAGGTTAGAGAATTTTTGGCAAGCGTCGCATTTTTTGACGAAGTCAATGGAGTCTTGCTTCATTGTGGGCCACCAGTATCCGGCTCTGAGGATTTTTCGCATTAAGCTTTTTCCTCCGGCGTGGTGCCCAGATTGTCCTCCATGCACTTCCTCCATTACATCTTGCACTTCATCCTCTTTGAGACAGATCAAATAGGGCACAGACAGTGCCCTTCTGTAGAGATTACCATCAATCATAGTGAAATATGGTAATTCTCTCCTTAACCTCGTTTTTTCCTTCTCATCCGTAGGTAGTTGTCCATCAGCCAAGTAACGGATGTAAGGAGCCATCCATGTATCTCCATAAAGGGAGTCAGTCATTATGGCGTTTAGAGAAGGGAAAAGAGGAATGCTGGGCGACGTTAGCGTGCTTTGAACCAACGTAGTGGTGCTACCTGGTCGTTTAGTGCTTGCTAACCTGGAGAGTATATCCGCTCTCGTATTCTCTTCACGTGGAACATGCTTAAATTCCACCTTTGAGAATTTCTCAGTCAACTCCTTGACACAGTTCAAGTATAATTGGAGTTGAGGTTCGCGAGCTTGATAATCTCCTAAGATCTGCGAAATCACCAACTGTGAATCGCTACAGAGTGTCGCTTCAGAAGCTCCGATGTCAATTGCAGCTCTTAGCCCGGCCAAGCAAGCTTCGTACTCAGCTTGGTTGTTGGATGTTTTGAAATTGAAACGAAGGGAGATCTCCAGGTGTACTCCATCGTCACTTTCTAGAACCACACCTACTCCTGAGCCTCTTTGGTTTGATGAACCATCAACATAAATGGTCCAATGGACTCGAGGGTAATCTGGATCAGTCCCTGTCATTTCCACAATAAAATCTGCCAGGACTTGAGCTTTAATAGCGCTGCGGGGTTCATAGGATATATCAAACTCAGAGAGTTCAATAGACCATTTGATCATCCTCCCAGCGAGATCAGGCTTGATTAAGACAGAACGGAGTGGCAAATCCGTTCTCACTATGATTGGATGGGCGTGAAAGTACGGACGCAACCGTCGTGAGGCCCAAACAACAGCGAGGGCGGCCTTTTCAATTTTCTGATACCGGATCTCAGCACCTTGCAAGGTTTTGCTAGTGAAATAGACCGGTCTTTGTCCATCAGGAGTTTCTTTTATCAAGGCAACGCCCAAAGCTTCATCTGAAATAGCCAAATACAGAATGAGTGTGTCTTCGGGGTCAGGCTTTGTGAGAATGGGAGGTTTGGACAACACCTCTTAAGCTCTTGGAAAGCTTTTTCTTGTTCCTGTCCCCACTTGAATTTCTTGGACTTTTTCAGTATTTTGTACAGGGGGAGCGACCTGTGAGCCATCTTCGGCATGAATCGTGCCAAAGCTGCTACCTTGCCATTCAGGGATTGGACTTCTTTGAGATTCTTAGGACTCTGCATGTCTAGAATCGTTTGGCACTTCCCTGGATTGGCTTCAATACCACGTTGAGTTAACATGAAACCCAAAAACTTCCCAGCAGGGACAGCAAATGTGCACTTCATTGGGTTTAACCTCATGTTAAATAGTCTCAAACGGGTGAATACTTGGCGCAGGTCGTCAATATGATCGCCACCAACCGGTGTCTTTGCTATTATGTCGTCAATACCCTCGAAAACCTTGTTGATCATGCGCTGATATGTCGCCCCAGCGTTTTTCAGGCCAAAGGGCATAACTGTATAGCAAAAGACACCACGATCATTTATGAAGGCTGTCTTCTCTTGATCCTCTTCGCACATCGGAATTTGGTTGTAACCAGAATAAGCGTCCATGAAGCTCAGGTATTGATAACCAGAGGAATCATCCACCATCCGATCTATATTAGGAAGAGGATAAGGATCTTTTGGACAGCAGCGGTTGAGGTCCATGTAGTCAATGCACATTCTCCATTTACCATTGGATTTAGGGACCATCACCACATTCGAAAGCCAAGAGGAATATCGGATTTCCCTGATAAATCCGGCCTTCAGCAACTCCTCAGTTTGCTGGCAAGCTGCCTTCTGTTTCTCTGGCCCAATTGTTTTTTCTTTTGGGCCACAGGTTTCGTCTCTGGATAGACGGATAATTTATGAGAGCAGAATTCAGGGTCTATGCCTGGCATATCGGCTGCAGTCCATGCAAAGAGGTCTTTAAACTCTTACAAGAGAGCCAGCAGTCGCTGCTCTATTTCAGTATCTAGCTTGTCATTGATATGGGTGATCTTTTCTGGAGAATCTCCCAAGACGATATCCCTGGAACTTCCATCCGGTGTGGGCTTTGATGGGTTGGACGGATCAATGTTCAAATCCGCTCTAGGGTCCAGGTCGACAAGGCTTACAGATCCAGCCGATGTTCCAGTATCATTAAGTTTCCTCTTTTTGTTGGAGGCGTCAAGCTTTGTCATGTTGAGGCTAAGGTTATAGCAGTACCTAGCCATCTCTTGATCACCCCGGATAGATGACACAGCATTATCCTTGTCAATGAACTTGATAAGGAGATGAGGGGTTGATACAACTGCCTCCATCGCATTCAGAGTGGGACGGCCTATGATGCCATTAAATGGTGATTTGACATCAATCACTAGCACCCGAGATCTAACCGTCCTGGCTCCTGGTTCGCCTTCAAACGAGATAAGGGTGTCAAGATACCCTTTAGTTAGTTGCTTTGTGCCATTGAAAGCTGTTAGATCCTGCGTATAAGGCTGTAAGTCTGAGTCTTTAAAACCCATTCTTTCAAAGCAATTATAGAAAATAACATCGCAGGAACTTCCCTGGTCAATAAGGATTCTTTGGACGTCCTTGTTGGCAATCACAGCAGTGATGACTACAGCATCGTCACCACCAGGAATGGTTGGGCCAAAATCCTCGTCAGAGAAAGAAATTGTGGGGGCTTCAATCCCACCTCTGTAAGGGCGATTGTCTTTAACTTTCCCTTGCACAGATAGAATCATTCTGTGATGATTCTTATGGGTTGTAATTGAAGCTCCTCCTCCAGCGAACCCTCCAGCAATCATGTCAATAACTTCAAGTCGGCCCTGACGTTGTTGCTGGGGCATGCTGTCTTTCTGTACTGCATTATCAGCCATCACACCTTTTTGTTTCTCTGCAGCAGAGAACTTTCTAACCGGACTGGGGTTATTGTCATCCCCATCGTCTGGATCTCTTTCTCTTTTCTCATTCCGTTCTGCCCTGTCAAAGGATTTTTCTTTGAACAGGTATTGCTTCAACTTGCCTTCTCTAATTAGCATCTCAACCGCGTTCTTTAGAGCTTGGCATTCATCAGTTGAATGACCATTTTGTTCATGAAAATCACAGTACTTATGTGAATTTCCTGGTCTTTTCATAGGGGCTGGTCTTCTGATGCCATATGTGCTGAGCATTGGCCATCCGACCTCTCTTAAAATCTGAGACGGCCTGGCAGACAATTGTGCATAATGGCTGAAGGAATTGACGTGCCTTTCTCGAGGTTGAGGAGGGTGATTATTAACCCTAGGATTTGTAAATGGCCTCTCCATGCGTTCTGACCTCGTTTTCTCCTTACCCTTCTGGGTTTGAGAAAGTGGTGCTGGAGGCTTTTTCTTTGCAGCTATTGCCTCCAAATGCATCTCTATACTTACGTATTTTGAGGCTTTCTTTCTGAACTCCTCAAAAGTTATTGGAGGGCTCTTTGCTAATGAAAGAGCGAAAGCTGAACTCGGCTGCAATGCCTCAATAACAATATGCAGCTTGATAGATTCTGTGAGGTTAGGAACCAGGGCTGCTTCCTTATAAAACCTCTTCAAAAAATCTTTTAAGCCCTCTGTTTCACCTTGCTTGATCTGAGCTAAGGTATGGGACGTCTTAGGCACGTCTCTGGAGATGACAAAGTGGGTTTCAAAGGCAGCTGCCATTTCCGTCCAAGAATCTATGGATCCAGAAGGCAGGCCTTTAAACCACCCGAGGGCCTCCTCAGACAATGTTCGAGGAAACATTCGGCACATCACGTCTTCGTCAGCCCCCAAGTACATGGCTTCAAACACATAAGCATCAAGGTGCTTAGTTGGATCAGTTTCACCATTATACTTTCCGATGGAAAGTGGTTGTGTAGTTTGAAGGTGCTTGGGGATGCTGATGCTCATAAGTCTCCTTGAAAAAGGAACTTTCAGATTGTAAGACAATGGGGGTATTGTTGTTGAATCTCTCTTCCTTCGGGAAGCTGCATCCTCAGAATCGCGAGTCTGTTCTCCCCCCTCAAACGTAGGGATATTTGAGTACTGAAGAGTGGTGGACTTTTCGCCATCAGTCGTGTGGGGAGTGTTTCGCGTGAGAGATGATTCTTTATCCTCGCTTTGCCTTTTTTCCCTTCGCAATTCAGCGCGTTCCCTCTGAAGTTGTTTGATCAACTCATCACGAGGATCAGGATCAGACACTGTTACTATCTTCTTTGAGCTGCCCCCATGAGAATCAAAGTTAAGTTTTCTGAAGGCGTTGGGATTGGTTCTGCCTTCAGCTTGATTCTCCATGAAGTCTTGTGCTTCGCCCTCCATTGTGGATTACCTGCTCTGTTAAAGGATATGGGAATAACTTTATCGGGTCCCACCGGGCGTGCCAATGATCTGTCCTGGACCGGGGTCAAGAGATCCGATCTCAAGCCAGTCACGAATAGTATGTCAATACCGTATAATAGACCGGATGTATGTCTATCCGATGTATATATCCGTTGTCCTTGAATGAGGAGAGCGGATTGGGCGTCCTGGAGATCCTTCACACCGACCTAACGCGTTGAAGTGGGCGAATGGTGGTGTCACCTGCAAAGATTCTCCGACGCTCAAGTCAGTGATTATATTCCAAGTAAGGAATGTATTCAGAGAATAATCAGTCGTAAAAGAGCTGAAGAAGGTCCTCCCTTCAATCATGAAGTGAGTTCATATACCTGATTGGCTCGATTAACGAGGACTTATTGGTGGGGAACCACCAACTCCCATTAGCATTATTATATTGCGCACTTACCTGCATGATTGGGTCAAGTGGCTATTTTATATTAAGCATAGAGAATGTAGACTAGGATTAGGGAACAAGTTGACCATTCCCGTGAGCAGAATTTGGCTCGTAGTGCAGGGAATTATTGATCGATCCCTGTAGCAACAATCCTTGTCTTTTGCACAGTGACGTGTGTATTATCCGATGTCATGGTGTTATCCTGAACAACCGGTATAGGGAGAACGCCTGATACGGAATTACAGTCCGGATGTATACCGATGACACAGGTTACACGTAGATGTCTTATCAAAGACGTTGAAATATGTATAGCAGATCGGATACCGGTATTGAGACCGGATCATTTAAATAGGAAAAATATTTTTACTTCCCTGAGAAAACTTTTAACCTGATCTCACTCGGATTGATGCTTATTTTATTCAGAAACTCACTTCAGCCTGAATTTACTCAGTATCTAAACTCATTTCACCCAGAAAATTCATTTTTTACTCGGAACAGACTTATTTTACTCGGATAATTTAGTTTCACTCGGTATTCAACTCATCTCACTCGGCAAACTCAATTTCTCACTCAGTATTAAACCTATTTTTCTCAAAAAGTTTGGAAATCAACATTTCTACTCGGATATAATTTATTTTAATCAGAAAAATTATTTCCACTCGGAATCAGACCTGTTTCAGTCGGAAAACAGCCTTCCAGTACAATTCCACTCGGATTTTTAGCCAGATCGCTTGGAGAACCCTTCTCTGAATGATTCCACTCGGAATCATACCTATTTCACTCGGATTTACCCCTGTTCCACTCGGAAAAACTCTGTTTTTAGTGTTTTTCACTTGAATTCTCAATTGGAAACTAATCTTCAATACTTTTTAAGTTATTGGTAAGTTATAATTATCATTCTTATTCTATTATTATCATTATTTATTGTCAAACTTAATATTGTTATTATTATCATTAGTTTTATTATTATTATACATTGTTGACATCTAAATTATGCGTAATTACATAAAGAATATATATTATTTTACTCTTTATAGAAGAATATATATAATAGATATATTTCTAAAAATAATAAACGAATATCTTACAAGGTTTAAATGATTGATGAAATTCAAAGAACTTGAGAATGATATGATTAGACTGGAAATACATAAGATACCTAAGGAATTAATTGATCAGATAAATGCATTTCGCATCATGAAAATATTTTTGAAGAAGAAAAACCTCTAGAGCATACACTTGGTACAATGGAGGACACTCACGTTCGATCTCCATGAAGAATCTTGGGAGTACAACTGGAACGGTAACCCAATGGCATCAGAGTCGCGCCTGATAGCCGGGTGAGACGATGCAATTCTAGTGTACTTTGACTAAATGACGGAGTGTAACTATGATCGTAGGGATCCAAGTTCCAAAAATATTTAAATCAATGATGAGAACCAATGAGTTCATTTGTACCACATGGAACTTGGGCGGACCCTGATCGCTCTAGATGATTGGAATGGTGATATTCCAAAGAATGAGAAGAAGATGAAATGATTTATTGGGCCCACATGCATCATGAGACTTAACCAAAGATAAATCATAATAAATCCGAACTCATGCATTCATTACAACATATTTGATTGTTATAATTGTGAATATGTTATATGTACGATTTATTTTATAGTAATATGCTTGATTGTTATAATTGTGAACATGCTAAATATACGATTATGTGATGACAACATGTTTGATTGTTATAAATATGCTAAATGTATGATCTATGTGACATTGTATGTTAACTGGATTATGTCCGCACCGGATTAACCAATCAGGGTCTTGGGTTATACTCACCCTTACTGTTGAACATTTTTCAGAGGAATTAGAAACTCAAAAACCCAAGTGTGAAGATCAGCAATACGCTGAACCCATTGAGAACAATCATTAAGGATAGAATATTTATAATCAGACACCGGATGACTGTATAATATTTAAGGGTGCCTGCGTGCCCTATTCTGTTAAGAGTACAATTACTTACAGTTTGTGAATGACTATGTGATATATACAATATTGCTTCCACTGATCTGCCAAGTATTTATAAAAAAAATAAAAAAATATTCACTTTTTCTAAAAACTGTTAACACTCGCAGTTAAATAGGATGAACCTACAGAAGGATTTGTCTTATCTAACCAAGGGTGTTACAAAGGTGGTATCAGAGCATAGTCGATTCATTAAGCTTGTGAAGTGGACCATTAGGTTTCCACGTACTCTGATAGAAATATTGAACAGTCCATAACACTCCTAAGACTAACACTCCTATGTGGAATGCTCCACATAACGCATACCCTAAATCTATTTGTTGATATTCTTTCAGCAAATTCCTAATGGCACGCCAAAATAACAATCATGTGATGGACAATCTTCTTACCAGAATTGTGGAGGTAATAGAACGACAAGAGTTACCTCATGCTTCTGCCAGACAGGGATTAGCTGATTTTCAAAGGAACAATCCTACGCAGTTCAAAGGAGGCTTCAATCCAGAAGGAGCACAACTATGGATTGAACACCTTGAAAAGATTTTTGCCGCTATGCAATGTTCTGATGATGATTGTGTAACCTTTGCAGTCTTCATACTGGTTGGAGAAGCAGAACACTGGTGGACTCATGCTAGAGTCAGACTAGCTACTGATGGGCATATCATTACTTGGGGATGATTTAGGACAGAATTTCTTGCTAAATATTTCCCCGAAGACATAAGGAGGCAAAAGGAGCAGGAATTCTTTAATCTGAAACAAGGCAATATGACTGTTGGGGAGTACGCTGCTAAGTTTGATGAACTGGCAAAATGTTGTCCCTACTACACTCACATGGGAGAAGCGTCAAGATGTGCAAAGTTCGAAGCAGGGCTACGACATGAGATTTGTCAAGCCATATGTTGTCAACAAATTACACAATTCACTACTTTGGTTGACAGATGCCGCATATTTGAAAACACCTCTAATCTTCGATGACCTGGAGCGTCTAATCATGGGCCAGAGCGACGTATGCCAGAACGACAGCAAAGAAAGGATTTTCGAGCAGATCGGCCATATTCCTGATCTTTCAACTCAGCCAACCGAATTCCTCCTAAAAGTCAGGAGAACCAAAGTAGTAGAAACTGCACAATTTGTGGACGGATCGGACATCGTGATGTTGACTGTTGGTACAGGAATAAAAATAACCAACAACAAGTAACCCAAAGACAGGCAGTACGACCAACAGGTTAAGGAAGTGGAGGATCTACTGCAAATGTCTCTACCAACAATGCCCCGAGAATGCAAAATGTTCCCCGTAACAACAACTTCAGACAGAACAATAATCCTGGAAGGCCCAGAAACAACTCAACCGGAAGGCTAGGGGGAAATGCCAGAGTTTTTACCATGAATGGTGCAGAAGTATCACAAGAGAACGATCTTATGCAAGGTACATGCTTTATAGGAAGTACTCTATTAAATATATTATATGATTCTGGAGCCACTCATTCTTTCATATCTGAGAATTGTGTAAAACATTTAAAGCTTCCTACAACCTCTCTGCCCTATCAAATGATTGTCACAACTGCCGCCAATAAGCCCATTTGCTCTACTCGCATATGTCTAGAATGTCCTCTCAACATCGAAGGGAAAGCTTATCAAGTAGATCTGATATGTTTACCTTTGATTGATCTAGAAATTGTTTTAGGGATGAATTGGCTTGCTGCCAACCATATTCTGATTGACTGTCATAATAGATCCATCTCTCACGGGTCTATTACATCTGAATGTGATCAAGTCACTGATTCTTGCCTTGTTAGCTCAGAAAAGGTAATCTCAAAAGAAATCCAACTATACATGATCCTTACTGAAACTGAAAGTAAGGCCACTTCTCAACTTGAACAGATTCCTGTTGTTCAAGAATTTCCAGAAGTATTCCCTGAGGACATACGAGAGCTACCTCCAGAGCGAGAAGTCGAATTCAGCATTGATATTATACCGGGCGTGGGACCAATCTCTATTGCTCCTTACCGGATGTCACCCAAGGAACTCAGTGAACTCAAAGGACAATTAGAAGAACTTCTAGAGAAAGGAATGATTAGACCCAGTGTCTCACCTTGGGGAGCACCAGTTCTTCTAGTCAAAAAGAAGGATGGCAGTATGCGGTTATGTGTTGACTATCGTCAGTTAAATAAAGCTACGATCAAGAACCGATACCCTCTCCCAAGAATTGATGATTTGATGGACTAATTACGAGGAGCCACTATCTTCTCAAAGATTGATCTGCGATCGGGCTATCATCAAATCAGAGTGAAGAAAGAGGATGTACCCAAAACAGCATTCAGAACACGATATGGGCACTATGAGTATCTTGTTATGCCTTTTGGAGTCACAAATGCACCTGCAGTCTTTATGGGATACATGAATCGAATCTTCCATGAGTACTTAGACAAATTCGTGGTTGTATTCATTGACGATATTCTCGTCTACTCCAAGAACCATGAGGAACACGAGGAGCATCTTCGAATTGTTCTGAACACTTTGCGTGCAAGGCAATTGTACGCCAAGTTTTCAAAATGTGAATTCTGGTTGACAGAAGTGAAATTCTTAGGACATGTCATCTCTAAGGAAGGAATTGCTGTGGATCCTACAAAGGTAGAAGCTGTACTAAATTGGGAACAACCTAAGAATGTGACGGAAATCCGCAGTTTCCTTGGACTGGCTGGATATTATCGTCGATTCATCGATAATTTCTCTCGAATTGCAGCACCTTTAACTAAGCTGACTCGTAAAGATCAACCATTCAAATGGACTGACAAATGCGAAAGCAGTTTTACGAAGTTACGCCAACGACTCACTAGTGCACCTGTCTTGATTTTGCCAGATCCTGCCAAGCCATATGAAGTGTACTATGATGTGTCAAAATAAGGACTAGGATGTGTCCTAATGCAAGAAAGAAAGGTTGTTGCTTATGCTTCAAGACAGCTAAGAACACATGAAGTTAATTATCCCACATATGACTTGGAATTAGCTGCAGTTGTGTTTGCCTTGAAAATCTGGAGACACTACTTGTATGGTACATACTTCGAAGTCTTCAGTGATCATAAGAGCTTGAAGTATCTATTCGACCAGAAGGAGTTGAATATGTGACAACGTAGGTGGATGGAATTTATCAAAGATTATGATTTTGAACTCTGATATCATCCTGGAAAAGCTAATGTAGTAGCTGATGCACTCAGCCGAAAGGCCCTACGTCTATCATATATGATGACAAAGGAGTTAGAACTGATTGAACAGTTTCACGATTTGAACCTAGCAGTAACACCAAAAAGGGGAAGCCTTATGGTTGGAATGCTAAGAATTTCCAATGATTTCTTGGAACAAATCAAAGAAGCTCAAGCCAATGACCAGGAATTACAAGATCTAGCAGAAAAGACAAAAGAAGGAGTCTCAGAGTTTAGCAAAGATGAACATGGGGTGATCAGGTATCAACAGAGACTCTGTATTCCAGTCAACACAGATCTTAAAAGATCCATCCTGGATGAAGCACACAAAAGTAAGTACAATATCCACCCAGGATCAACCAAGATGTACCAGGACTTGAAGAAATTATTCTGGTGGCAAGGAATGAAAAGGGATATCGCTGAGTATGTAACAGCTTGCCTGATGTGTCAGAAGGTAAAGGCGAAACAACAACGTCCAAGTGGGACCCTTCGTCCTTTGGATATTCCAGAATGGAAATGGGATGAGATTGTTATGGACTTCGTGAGTGGATTTCCCAGAACATCAGCTGGATATGATGCTATTTGGGTAATCGTAGATCGATTAACAAAGACCGCTCACTTCATTCCTGTAAATATGAAGTATTCTCTAGAAAAACTCACCCAGATCTATATCAAGGAAATTGTACGATTACATAGAACTCCCACTGCGATTGTGTCCGATCGAGATCCTCGTTTCACATCACAGTTTTGGAAGAGCCTGCAACAAGCTCTAGGAACTCGTTTGAAGTTAAGTTCCGCATATCACCCACAGACAGACGGACAATCAGAAAGGACGATCAAGACTCTTGAAGATTTGTTACGTCTTTGTGTCTTGGAACATGGAGGAAGTTGGCAAGAATATCTTTCACTTATTGAGTTCACTTACAACAACAGCTATCATGCAAGCATCGGAATGGCCCCTTATGAAGCTTTGTATGGAAGAAAATGCTGTACACCTTTATGTTGGTATGAAACTGGTGAGAAAACAATAATTGGACCAGAGATTGTTCAGAAGACAACAGAACAAGTTCAGAGGATTCAAATGGCAATGAAGGCTTCACAAGATAGACAAAAGAGTTACTATGACAAACGTCGGAAGCCATTAGAATTTGAAGAAGGTGACCATGTATTTCTCAAAGTTACCCCTACCACTGGAGTAGGAAGAGCTTTGAAGGCCAAGAAGTTAAGCCCCAGATACGTAGGACCCTATCAGATTCTGCAAAAGATAGGAACTCATGCGTACCGTGTAACACCCCCTTATATACACGAGATATATATGTATTCTTCTTACTTTTAAAAAAAACTTTTAGAAAGATATACATATTTATCACTCTTTATCTCGTGTATACAAGGACGTATATACATCTGATTTCCTTTGAATATTGAAAGTAAAAAAAAATTGTCTTTCAATATTTGTCCATAATGACAAAATAATTTATAGAAATCATAAGTGATAAATCATTACAATATTATATCCGAATGAAAGAGTTTATCAAAGTTTAACCTTTACCTTGTTACAATTATCTACTTGATATTGTAATAAGGCAAAATAAAACTAAACTATACCTCTACTACAAATATGAACAATCATTTCCTAGTCCTTGAACCATCGAGTTTTGAATCCTACTCTTGTCATATCTCTTCATCTAATCGATTGAGAATGAGACCACTTTATCCTCTTGTAATTATATATCCTTCCATCTTGGACTGCTAGCTATATATCATATAACATATATTTTGGACACAAAAATTCAAACAAGAAGGAGTGAGAAACAAAATATAATATATTACAGATAAGACATAAGCATAAGGGTTTTCACAAACTAATATAGTAATATCAGTCATAATCTCATATACAATCAATTATGAATATAGGGTTTCCACATACATAACACTTATATTTTCATTCATAACCATCCATATAGAATGTCACAATCACATGAATGTTATGTAATGCTTATGCTACTGTCTCATTCAGTTTATGCATGTGGGCCCTTAAAGTTTTAGTTTGCACTGGGCCAACCAGGAGTTTACACTGTTTCATAAATTCTGGATAATAATAACATAAATGCCTTCATGGCATATGAACAGCTCAACTGGCGTAGAAACACTTAGAGACTAGTCAGACTGAGAAAGTTTTTATTGTGAAAGTACCCGACACTAGGGAGCGACCCCAGGTCACCTGAAGCACCCTTTCACACTCTCTCATCCCAAGGCTCGCAATTAAGCCTCCTCTAATGTATCCTCGGTTTCTATAATCCGTCCCCAGGCAATATCACATCTCAATTCTCTTTAATGATTCATGATGCATGAACTACTCGCATATTTAGTTGGTTAAGGCTTTTAGAAACTCAATTATTAAATACCATAAAGGTTTACAAAATCATCACAATAAACTGTACATTTCCATAAGTTCTTCTTTGAACTTCTGTTATACTGAAATAATTTAGTACAGTCTTCAAATTTAGATCTTACCAAAATTGAGTTTCCAAGCCTTAAATATCTCAAAGCTTTCTCTTAAAAACCTTCATATATTTACATAATCTTTCTCAATTTAAATCTTAACTAGATTGAGTTTTTGAAATCTCCACAAAATATTCTTTAGTTATTTCGTTGGGGAAAACCAAAATAATTTACTTTAAACTTTTAATTTCTAAAGAAAATAATTTAAAATCATTAACTAAGAATACTTAAAACTATAAAAATTTTCTTTAATTCAAGAATTAATTATCTCAACCTCTGATTTTCATAAAATAGCTTCTTTCTAATACTAGATTTTATTATTGAGATTAAAAATAAAGTTAATAAAAATTATTTATAAGAAGAAATAAAAAACTAAAATAATTACAAAATACTTTCTCTTGGAATAAAAATTTAAAGAGTAAGGTAAGAAAATTCTTACTGAGTTTTAACTTTCCGTCATGCTTGCTATATGCTCAAACTTCATATCACAAGATCATCAATCATTCATCAACCACAATCAAGTATAGTAATCTCATCAATCACAATCAAATATCATCAATCATAATTGAATATTATTAATCACAGTCTAATATTATAAATCACAATATCATTAATCGAAATCAAATATAATTAATTATAATCAAGTCAAATCAACTAAATATCGCTTATAAATATAATTCAAATTTTTAATGGTTATTTAAATTAGTAAATTTGATTTTGAGTCCTTATAGTCCATTCCTCGCACAGGTCTATATAAGTCCATATATCCAGTCTTCGCATAGGTATAGTTCAGTCTAGACAGGTCATAATATTCCAAGTCCTTGCATAGGTTTAGTTCGATCCATATAGGATATAAAAATTCAAGTCCTTGCATAGGTTTAGTTCAGTCCGTATAAGTTATAATAATTCAGATCTATGTATAGATATTTCAGAATAAGTTACACAGTATATTAAATTTATTATAAATTTTAAGTTGAGAAGTTATTACTTTATAATAATATTATTAAATTTAAAAGGAGTAAGGGACTCCTCCCTTTATTCTTATGTCTTTCATATTATATTTTTATCTCACTCCCCCTTACCTCTTGTATACCGATTCGTTATTGAAAATCCATGCGCGCCTCGTCTCCGAGTTCTAAAACATACCAATTTCATTTTAATATAATTACAAGATGAAAATTAAGATTACAACTTAAAATAAAAAAAATGGTAAATTTTGAATAGTGAATAGTGAATAGTAAATCGTAAATAGTAACAGTAAATAGTAAAACGTGAATAGTAACAGTAAATAGTAAAACGTGAATAGTAACAGTAAATAGTAAATCGTGAATAGTAATGATAAATAGTAACAGTAAATAGTAATTTACTATTTGAATAGTAATTTACTATTGAAATAGTAATTTACTATTGAAATAGTGTTTACTATGCAGAATAGTAACTTAAAATAATATTATTTCCAGTATAATAACAGATTTCTAAAAACGATATAAAAATAACCCAAAAATATAAAAGAGAAGTATTCTTACCTTAGGATTTTGGCAGAACCTTCTCTCCAAAAACTTTTCTTCTCTCTCTCACTTCCACCACTATCTCACTAGCACTACTATATTAAGAAAACTTAATCTGAAATTGTGAATTCTAAAGAAGAAATCCTTCGGTATTTATAGGAAAAAAATTTACTATGCATTCCATTATTTTAATATAAAAGTACTATGCATTTTTGAATTTTTTATTCCAGGTTACTGTGCATCTTTTGAAAATTTCATACATGCACAGTGATTTACATAGTAATTGTCGGCAAAATTATTAAGTCAAATAGTAACCCTTCACTCGGTATATTTTAAATATTCAAAATGAGTCCTTTTTGAAATTTAGCGATATTATATCAGTCCTCACTAATTTTATAATAAGTAATATAAAGCTGAAATTTTAAAAATCTAAAATTTTCTGTTAATAAAAATTTATTGATACGTTTCTAATTTTTTAACGATTAGAAAAAATCAAGATTTTTCTCAAACCGATAATTTTTAGATAAGTCTACTTGAAATGGATTTTAGAAAATTTTCTTATAATTTAACTTTACATTCTTGTAAATATTTTTAATTTTAAGCAACTTTATATGAATTTAAAATTATTTAAAATATATTATTTTATTAAAATAATTCAAAAATTTCAAAAAATTCCAGAAAATCATAAATATTATGTAGATCAAAAAGTTTAAAAGAACCATAGTCTAATTCCTTCAAAATTTTATTTTAAAATTCTAATAAGAGTTAAATCTTAAATATGTAAAAAAAATAAAAATATAACAACATAAAATAAAAATGGTGAATAACAAAGATATTAAAAATTCTTAATATAATTTTCTTAATTAGTGAATACTAATTAAGTCACTTTAAAATTCTCATTCAAAAATATTTTCATTTTATTATTATTATTATTAAAAAAAACAAATAATAAAAATATAAATACCAAAATTTTAAAAAAATGATAATAATAAACTAACTTATAGTAAGTATTTCTCAAGAAATATATATTAATATCTATTTCCTATTTGTGATGAAAATAGGATGTTACATACCGTATTGCTCTGCCACCCGAGTTGACAAACCTTCACAATGTATTTCATGTCTCTCAACTCCGTAAATATGTACCAAGCCCTGATCATGTTCTAAGTCCCGATCAATTTGTTCTGAAAGAAAACCTTACCTTTGAAGCATCGCCAGTTAAGATTGCTGACCGACGTCTCAAACAGCTAAGAGGCAAAGAAATCCCTTTGGTCAAGGTAGTTTGGAGTCAGACAGATGATGGGGATGCTACTTGGGAAATTGAGGAGAAAATGAGAGAATTGTACCCTTAATTATTCCAACATTGAATTTCGGGACGAAATTCCTAAAAGGGGAGGAGAATGTAACATCCCTCTTTTTAAAAGCCATTTTTACCCTTGTAAATTTTAATTATGGGGAGTTTGTAAGCAAGAATAAGTCAATATATACCCTGTTGATGGTCTGTAGTACCTCAAAAATATCATTTTTACACATAATAATAGAATTTATATGGAATATTAGTGAAATTATGCAAAAACCGAGTGAAAAGGGCTCTGTTCCGAGTGACAGAGAAGAATTCCGAGTGAAGGATTAGAAATTCTGAGTGAAGGAGAGAATTCTGAGTCAGTATCATGTTTTCCGAGTAAAACATGACTGAGAAGGCTACCACCGAGTGAAGTCCTGACCTGAGAAGCAATTCTGAGTGAAGAGTGTTCAAAAGTATCACTTCTGAATGAAAATCCGAGTCAAACACCCTAGAAAGGCTCGGTTCCGAGTTGAATGTTTCCTTTTCTGAAGGAAATTACTGTGGTTGGAGCATTCTGAGTGAAAGAATGCATAAATACTTCTATTTATGTTGATTTGATGCTTCCTTTCTGACTGAAGTATGTTGTGGAAACAATTGGGAAAGCTTCCGAATGGTTTTGCTTAGGAAACCGAGTGGGAAAATGGTGGAGGGAGCCAATTCCGAGTGAGATACACTCCACTGGACCAAAACCGAGTGAGACTCGTACGTGTATGCCTTGTTCCGAGAGCTAATGGTTGAAATAAACCTTAATTGGAAGTATAATTGAAGAAATTGGCCTAAACCGAGTGAATTGAGTGAAGGAAGACTCGGATTTCCGAGTGAAGATTCTGAGAAAGAGAGGACTCGGTCTGAAGAAGTATTACCGAGTGAGAAACCGAGTGCCTGAGTCGGTTTCAAAGGAATTCCGAGTGAAGAATTGAAGCTTCACTCAAGCGAGCCTTGCAATTATTGACTCGGAAGTGAGAATTCCAGTAGGTATAGTTGTTAACCGAGTGTAATTTCACTCGGTATTCAGTGACAGAAGTGCGTATTGACTTCAATTTTGTCTTTTAATGATATTTAAATTCAATCGTGCGCATTATGGATAGTGGACAACCAGAAATGGGCACTGACTCAGCATATATCTTTATTTAATCCCTAGTGACTCTTCCATTAGCAATCCACTAACAGCCCACTCAGAAAAGCTGTCCCCCACTTATTTTTCCACTTACTTCCTCCCTATTTAAACCAGCTCAAGGTTCTCAGGACTCACACCACACACACGACCCAAACACCCTTCATCACTCTCCTTCCCAGCAAGTTTCTTTCTCTCTTTTCCCTTCTGTTTCACTCGGAACTCGTGCAGGATAGTGAAGGGAACCTCTTTCTTTCCATCCAGGAACTTCATTGAGGTAAGGGGGTATATTCTTGGGTGCCTTGTGGGAAAACCGAGTGAAGGACAGATTCAGTGTGTATGAATTAAATGCTTTAAATTGTTACCTGTATATGCATGTATATATATATATATATATATATATATATATATATATATATCTGTTACCGAGTGTATATAATCAGTGATGAATTGTGAAATGATATGTACTTATTGGACTGAAAATACTAAGAATCATGGGTACCGTGTGATTTCCAGTGAAAATTATGAATAGAAGATGGACTTAATGATAACAGGTTCTGTTTAATGTTAATCCGACCGGTTTTACACTTATAACAACTCGGTTTTGCTTAGTTTCATTCTGATAGAACAATATTTCACTCGGAACACACCATATTTCACTCGGAAAACACTCTATTTCTCTCGGACAGCATCTCCCAAGTCTTATTTTACTTGGAAATCTCTTTCTTAAATTATTTCACTCGGAACTTGTCTTAATTTCACTCAGAAAATATATTTATCTTTTACTCAGAACCCTTTTCAGTAAATTCACTCGGAAAACACTCTATTGCTCTCGGACAGTAGCTTCCCAGTCTTATTTCCCTCGGCAAACACTTTATTTTACTCAGCAAGCAGTTATTCTACTCGGATTTGTTTTATTTCATTCAGACAGAACTCTTTTCAACTAATTTTACTCGGTAAACTCATGTTTCACTCGGAACTTATCTTATTTTTACTCAGGAAACTCTTTTCCTACTGATTCCACTCGGAATCATACTTAATTTCATTCAGAAACTCACTTTCACTCAGAATTTAAGTAGCTCCACTCATGAAAACCTTTTCCAGTGATTTTAACTCGGTAAACCCTTAATTTCACTCAGAAAACTCCCTTTAGTTTATTTTCACTCAGAATATATAGTTAAATTAACTCAGAAAACTCTTATCAACCTGATTCCACTCGGAATCAAGATTATTTCATTCGGATTTACTTTACTCGAAGGTATTCTAGTCAGCAGAATGATTTGTCACTCGGAAATTATATAAATTTTACTCAAAAACCTTTCTGCTCAACACTTTTAAATAGGAAAAATATTTTTACTTCCCTGAGAAAACTTTTAACCTGATCTCACTCGGATTGATGCTTATTTTATTCAGAAACTCACTTCAGCCTGAATTTACTCAGTATCTAAACTCATTTCACCCAGAAAATTCATTTTTCACTCGGAACAGACTTATTTTACTCGTATAATTCAGTTTCACTCGGTATTCAACTCATCTCACTCGGCAAACTCAATTTCTCACTCAGTATTAAACCTATTTTTCTCAAAAAGTTTGGAAATCAACATTTCTACTCGGATATAATTTATTTTAATCGGAAAAATCATTTCCACTCGGAATCAGACCTGTTTCAGTCGGAAAATAGCCTTCCAGTACAATTCCACTCGGATTTTTAGCCAGATCGCTTGGAGAACCCTTCTCTGAATGATTCCACTCGGAATCGTACCTATTTCACTCGGATTTACCCCTGTTCCACTCGGAAAAACTCTGTTTTTAGTGTTTTTCACTTGAATTCTCAATTGGAAACTAATCTTCAATACTTTTTAAGTTATTGGTAAGTTATAATTATCATTCTTATTCTATTATTATCATTATTTATTGTCAAACTTAATATTGTTATTATTATCATTAGTTTTATTATTATTATACATTGTTGACATCTAAATTATACGTAATTACATAAAGAATATATATTATTTTACTCTTTATAGAAGAATATATATAATAGATATATTTCTAAAAATAATAAACGAATATCTTACAAGGTTTAAATGATTGATGAAATTCAAAGAACTTGAGAATGATATGATTAGACTGGAAATACATAAGATACCTAAGGAATTAATTGATCAGATAAATGCATTTCGCATCATGAAAATATTTTTGAAGAAGAAAAACCTCTAGAGCATACACTTGGTACAGTGGAGGACACTCACGTTCGATCTCCATGAAGAATCTTGGGAGTACAACTGGAACGGCAACCCAATGGCATCAGAGTCGCGCCTGATAGCCGGGTGAGACGATGCAATTCTAGTGTACTTTGACTAAATGACGGAGTGTAACTATGATCGTAGGGATCCAAGTTCCAAAAATATTTAAATTAATGATGAGAACCAATGAGTTCATTTGTACCACATGGAACTTGGGCGGACCCTGATCGCTCTAGATGATTGGAATGGTGATATTCCAAAGAATAAGAAGAAGATGAAACGATTTATTGGGCCCACATGCATCATGAGACTTAACCAAAGATAAATCATAATAAATCCGAACTCATGCATTCATTACAACATATTTGATTGTTATAATTGTGAATATGTTATATGTACGATTTATTTCATAGTAATATGCTTGATTGTTATAATTGTGAACATGCTAAATATACGATTATGTGATGACAACATGTTTGATTGTTATAAATATGCTAAATGTATGATCTATGTGACATTGTATGTTAACTGGATTATGTCCGCACCAGATTAACCAATCAGGGTCTTGGGTTATACTCACCCTTACTGTTGAACATTTTTCAGAGGAATTAGAAACTCAAAAACCCGAGTGTGAAGATCAGCAATACGCTGAACCCATTGAGAACAATCATTAAGGATAGAATATTTATAATCAGACACCGGATGACTGTATAATATTTAAGGGTGCCTGCGTGCCCTATTCTGTTAAGAGTACAATTACTTACAGTTTGTGAATGACTATGTGATATATACAATATTGCTTCCACTGATCTGCTAAGTATTTATAAAAAAAATAAAAAAATATTCACTTTTTCTGAAAACTGTTAACACTCGCAGTTAAATAGGATGAACCTACAGAAGGATTTGTCTTATCTAACCGAGGGTGTTACAAAGGTGGTATCAGAGCATAGTCGATTCATTAAGCTTGTGGAGTGGACCATTAGGTTTCCACGTACTCTGATAGAAATATTGAACAGTCCATAACACTCCTAAGACTAACACTCCTATGTGGAATGCTCCACATAACGCATACCCTAAATCTATTTGTTGATATTCTTTCAGCAAATTCCTAATGGCACGCCAAAATAACAATCATGTGATGGAGAATCTTCTTACCAGAATTGTGGAGGTAATAGAACGACAAGAGTTACCTCATGCTTCTGCCAGACAGGGATTAGCTGATTTTCAAAGGAACAATCCTACGCAGTTCAAAGGAGGCTTCAATCCAGAAGGAGCACAACTATGGATTGAACACCTTGAAAAGATTTTTGCCGCTATGTAATGTTTTGATAATGATTGTGTAACCTTTGCAGTCTTCATGCTGGTTGGAGAAGCAGAACACTGGTGGACTCATGCTAGAGTCAGACTAGCTACTGATGGGCATATCATTACTTGGGGATGATTTAGGACAGAATTTCTCGCTAAATATTTCCCCGAAGACATAAGGAGGCAAAAGGAGCAGGAATTCTTTAATCTGAAACAAGGCAATATGACTGTTGGGGAGTACGCTGCTAAGTTTGATGAACTGGCAAAATGTTGTCCCTACTACACTCACATGGGAGAAGCGTCAAGATGTGCAAAGTTCGAAGCAGGGCTACGACATAAGATTCGTCAAGCCATATGTTGTCAACAAATTACACAATTCACTAATTTGGTTGACAGATGCCGCATATTTGAAAACACCTCTAATCTTCGACGACCTGGAGCGTCTAATTTGGCATCCATGATTACTTTTAAAGACAGAACTTCCACTTCTATTGGTAAAATAGCTTCCATACCATACACCAATGAGAAGGGTGTTGCCCCTATCAAAGTTCGTACAGAGGTACGATACCCATGTAAAGCAAAAGAAAGCAACTCACTCCAATCTTTGTAGGTTTCAACCATCTTTTGTATGATTTTCTTTATATTTTTGTTAGCAGCTTCCACTGCTCCATTCATCTTAGGTCTGTATGGAGATGAATTGAGGTGTTTGATTTTGAATTCCTCACAAAGTTCATCCATCATTTTATTATTCAGGTTTGTACCATTATCAGTGATGATCTGATTTGGTAAACCATATCTACAAATCAATTCTCTCTTGATGAATTTGACCACAACATTTTTAGTCACGTTGGTGTAGGAAGCTGCTTCAACCCACTTAGTGAAGTAATCAATGGCCACCAAAATAAAGCGATGCCCATTCGATGCTTTTGGTTCAATGGGACCAATAACATCTATGCCCCACATAGCAAAAGGCCAAGGCACAGTTAGAACGTGCAAAGAAGATGGTGGTGCATGAATGTTATCTGCATAGGTTTGACACTTGTGACATTTCTTGGCATAGTTATGACAATCATTTTCCATTGTCATCCAATAATATCCAGATCTGAGAATTTTTCTTGCCATCGAGTACCCATTTGCATGTGTTCCAAAAGGCCCTTCATGAACATCCTTCATGATTTTGTTAGCTTCTGTCACGTCTACGCAACGAAGGAGAACAGAATCATAATTTCTCTTATAGAGTGTATTCCCAGTCATAAAGAAATTCATGGCTAGGCGCCTGAGGGTTCTTTTATCATTTTTTGAGATACCAGGAGGATATTCTTGATTTTGAATATAATTTTTGATGTCATGAAACCATGGTTTCCCATCGGGCTCTTCTTCTATCTCATGACAATATGCAGGTTCGAGACACCTTTCAATCTCGATGAAGGGCATGTCACAATCCCTACTTACGTTGAACATGGAGGCCAACGTGGCCAAAGCATCGGCTAATTGGTTATCATCCCGAGGAATATGATGGAAAGAGACTTCATCAAACCCTTTGATTAGTTCCATGATGTGAGCTTGATAAGGAATCAATTTTCCATCTCTAGTATCCCATTCTTCTTTCAGTTGATGAATCACCAAGGCAGAATCTCCGTATATTTGTAGAGATTTCACCTTTGCTTCAAGTGCCGCCTGAATCCCCAAAACACAAGCTTCATATTCTGCAATATTATTGGTATAATCAAAACAAAGTCTAGCAGTGAATGGGAAAAGCTTGTTATCTGGTGAGATTAGGATGGCCCCAATCCCATGCCCCAGTGTATTCGACGCCCCATCGAACATCAAAATCCAAGTTCTATTAGGACAATCTTTCTCTTCTGACAACATCATAATATTTTCATCAGGAAATTCGAATGACATTGGTTGGTACTCTTTTAGGGGATGGTGGGCCAAGTGATCAGCTAAAGCACTCCTTCTTACAGCTTTTTGGGTGACATGAATGATATCATACTCAGTCAAAAGAACCTGCCAACGAGCTATTCTTCCCGTCAGAGCCGGTTTTTCAAAGATGTACTTAATTGGGTCCATCTTAGATATCAACCAAGTAGTATAAGATAACATGTATTGCCTTAGGCGACGAGCAGCCCATGCTAATGCACAACAAGTTCGTTCCACAGTAGAATATCATGCTTCGCACTCAGTGAACTTCTTGCTCAAATAGTAAATAGCATGCTCTTTTCTCCCAGACTCATCATGTTGCCCCAGTACAGAGCCCATAGACTCATTTATCACCGTCAAATACAACAGGAGTGGTCTTCCTGGGGTTGGGGGAACCAAGATCGGTGGGGATTGCAAGTATCGCATATTTGGTCAAAGGCCTCCTGACAATCATCATTCCATTGTGATGGTTGATTTTTACGAAGCAACTTAAAGATTGGATTACATACAGCTGTTAGTTGAGAAATGAAATGAGCTATGTAATTCAACCTTCCAAGGAATCCTCGTACTTTTTTTTCAGTGCTAGGGGCAGGCATTTCCATGATTGTCTTTACTTTATCGGGATCCACTTCGATACCTTTCTCACTGACAATGAAACCAAGCAACCTTCTAGAGCTAGCCCCAAAAGTGAATTTAGCCGGATTTAATCTGGGTTTGAATTTTCTCAGGCGTTCAAAGAGCTTTCGTAAGTCAATCAAGTGACCTTCAACGGATTTGGATTTGGCAATAATATCATCCACATAAACCTCTATCTCTTTATGCATCATGTCATGAAATAGAGTTACCATCGCTCTTTGGTAAGTGGCACCGGCATTTTTCAATCCAAAAGACATCACCTTGTAGCAGAAGGTTCCCCACAAAGTAATGAAAGTGGTTTTTTCCATGTCTTCAGGTGCCATCTTGATTTGGTTGTACCCAGAAAATCCATCCATGAATGAAAAAATGGAATGTTGGGCCGTGTTATCAACAAGAACATCAATATGTGGTAATGGAAAGTCATCTTTTGGGCTAGCTCTATTCAAATCCCGGTAATCAACACACATTCGTACTTTCCCATCTTTCTTCGGGACCGGAACAATGTTGGCCACCCATTCAGGGTATTTGGAGACAGCCAAGAACCCAGCATCTAACTGTTTGGTTATCTCTTCTTTAATCTTTAAGAGCATTTCTGGCTTCATCCTTCTCAACTTTTGCTTTATGGGGACGCAACCGGGTTTCAATGGCAACTTGTGTTCAACGATGCAGCTATCTAATCCCGGCATATCCTGATACGACCAAGCAAACACATCGCTGAATTTGACCAACAATTCTATTAATTCTCTCCTATGTTCTCTACTCAAAGAGGTGCCGATTTTGACTTCTTGTTTGTTTTCTTCACTCCCCAAATTTATGACTTCAACAATTTCTAGATAGGGAGAAATTTCTTTATCTTCCTGATCTAGCAGCCTTAGTAATTCAGGGGAAGGTTCATCGGACTCTTCATCCTCTTCGCTTGTTGGATTAAAATCATGATGGGAGAAAGCAATCTTATTATTTTGGAATTCAATTTCAGATCTGCAATTTATTTAATATAAAAAAGGCAAAATAAGGAAAATGATAATTGAACTTAACTTTTATTTATTTGAAATGATAAAGGAAACATGTTTTGCCCTTATTAAAACTCATCCTAAGGCTTTAGGCATAGCCAAAGGATTTAAACAAAAACCTACAAAGTGAATAATTACTTTGAAATGATCTCTGGAAGCTCAACGGCTTCCCAATTACACAGTTCAGTATCTGAAGGACAAGGGTAAATCAAGTCTTATTCTCTCTTGGACTCATCATCGATGACCGCCACTTGGTCTGGAGATGTCAAGCCTGCACTCCTGAAGCTTCGGTAAAGGTCACAGATAGGGATCTTCGCAGTTAGGGGTTCTCGGTTTTCTAACCGTGCAAGTCGCTTTTCTCTCTTATTTGCGAAAACCTTCGCTCTTTCCATTGGAGATGGATGATACCCCAGCCCAAAGCCGTTCTTATTCTCCTTAACCAATAATGGGTCTACTCCTCCATCAAGCATCTTCCCAAGCCCTTTCCCTGGCTGGAATCCAGATTTCATCATCACTTTAGCTACCATCATAGAAGCTTTAGAAGGACGAGCTAGTTGTAACCCTTCGCTCACATAGGTGGTGTGAGCAATTTCCAATGATTGGAAGGAAGTCTCAAGACTTTCTTCAGCCGCTTCTATATATGGAGTTGACATGGGCTTACTGATAAGGAAATCTCCCTCACTAGAAACAATGATTAGCTTGTTGTTTACCACAAATTTAAGCTTTTGATGAAGGGTAGATGGAACCACACCGGCAGAATGTATCCAAGGCCTCCCCAATAGGCAGCTATAAGCAAGATTGATGTCCATCACTTGAAATAATACATTGAAGGTGCATGGGCCCACTTGGATGGGGATCTCAATATCTCCAATGACCTCTCTCCGAGTACCATCAAAAGCTCTTACTACCATTGAGCTTGGCTTCATATGTGACCCATCAAAAGGTAGTTGATTTAAAGTGGACTTTGGCATGATATTCAGAGAGGAGCCATTATCAACTAGGACCTTGGCTATGATATGATCCCGACACTTGACAGAGATGTGTAATGCCTTATTATGACCTCTTCCTTCAGCAGGTATCTCTTCGTCGGTGAAAGTTAAGTAGTTATTTGAGGCAATATGCCCCACTATCCCTTCAAACCTTTCTGGCGAAATATCTTTCGCAACATGTGCTTTATTCAAGACCTTCAATAACCTTCCACGATGTGGTTCTGAGTCCAATAAGAGAGATAACAAGGATATTTTTGTAGGAGTGCGGTTTAACTGGTCGAGGACCTGGTATTCGCTTTGCTTAATGAATTTCAAAAATTCACAAGCATCTTCCTCTGTTATTCTTTGGGGAGGATCTTGTTCTTTACCACGACTTTCTTTTTCACTTACAGGAGCATCCTCCTTTCTCAAGTTTTCAGGAGCATAAACTCGTCCACTCCTAGTCATTCCACTTGTCTCGGAAATATTAGTTACTGAGGATGACGATCCCTTTAGGAGTTGAGGGATTACATCTACTTCATACTTCCAAGGTACTGCATGGGTATCCTTGTATGAAAATGGAGATGGGGTCCTAATTGTCAAGGACGGATGGTTTATAACTGGTTCAGTCAAAGGTTTCTTGGTGTAATAGACCACCAAAGGAACAGGGGTGACTGGGCTTACTGAGTCTGTACTATGCTGCCCATGGATCATGTTGACATCATTGCAAGGGGGACAATGATCACTTCCCAAGTCATGTGTTATTGCATTTACCCCAGTATTTCCATGATTAGGCAAAGGATTTCTAATCACATTTGGGGAGCCTTCTTCGAAATCCAACCACTTGGCATTTATCAAATCACGTACCTTAAACTTTAAGGCAATGTAATTTTCTGTAGAATGCCCCGGTGCCCCAGCATGATAATCACACTTCACATTAGGATCATACCCCTTAGGATAGGGTGGCCCTACGGGTTTTAAAGGACATCGTACAACAAGAGAACTTTTGAGAAGTTGAGGCAAAAGTTCAGTATATGTCATGGGAATTGGATCAAATTGGACAGAAGGACGGTCAT
Organism: Clitoria ternatea; assembly: GCA_037962975.1. NCBI lineage: Eukaryota > Viridiplantae > Streptophyta > Magnoliopsida > Fabales > Fabaceae > Clitoria > Clitoria ternatea. Next base: position 271,263,597 of record CM075672.1, read on the forward strand.
TGTTTGGCTTTTTTTGTGGAAGATTTGGGTTGGGATTTTGCATCCATTGTTGGGGAGGAGGTGGTGGTGTATTCTTGAAATTATGGACGGGTGGGGGTCTATATGATTGAGGATGGGGAAATGAATTTCCAGAAGCAGCAGCTACATAAGGGTAAGGTCCGTACGGTGGATAATGAGGTGGGAAAGGGAAAGGGGAAGGTTGAAACATTTTTTGATTATGTTGACCTTGATTTCCCATTACAGCATTTGCTTCCTCACCCTTTCTTCTTCCTGCCCCTGTCATAGGTCTTCCTATTGATGGGGAACTTTGGACAACTTTTCCTGTTCTCAAACCGCTTTCAATTCTTTCCCCTATTACCACCATATCAGAAAAGCTTGATGATACACTCCCAAGCATCCTTTCATAGAACGGTGGCTGAAGAGTGTCAATGAACATTGCCACTATCTCTTTCTCTATCAGAGGTGGTTCAACTTGTGTAGCCATTTCCCTCCATCGTTGAGCATATTCTTTGAAGGACTCAGTATTCCTTTTGGTCATATTCTGAAGTTGTAGCCGGTCTGGTGCCATGTCCATATTGTATTTATATTGCTTCAGAAAGGCATCGGCTAGATCCTTCCAACAACGAATACGAGTTCGTTCAAGGTGAGTGTACTAGCTCAACGCTGCCCCAGCAAGGCTATCTTGAAAAAAATGGATCAGCAACTTTTCATCATAAGCATACCCAGCCATCTTTCGGCAGTACATGGTCAAATGGTTACGAGGACAAGTTGTTCCTTTGTATTTATCAAATTCTGGCAATTTGAATTTGGGAGGAATTACCACATCTGGAACTAGGCATAATTCAGAAACATTTGTTACGCCTAAGCCACTTCCTCCCTCTACTGCACGCAACCTTTCTTCCAATATTTCCATTTGCCCTTTTGACAAAGGCGCTGTTGGCTGATCAGGATTTGGTAGAGGGACTTGAGCTTTGTGTGACAAGTTTTGGGAAACACCTGCCTGTGGTATTGGGCAACCATAAGGGAAATAATATGGCACTGCTTGTGGGTTTGGTTGTGTGGCATCATTTGGAGTCTGGTGATTTTGTGGTGGAATTGTATTAGGTGGAGTGACATTGGGTGGAGCCTGAGTGTTTTGGGGAATAGCTGTTGATTGGTTGAAATTTGGAGGGTTAGATACAGAGGGATTGGGAATTTGTTGAACAGCAGGAGGATTCTCTTGATTGGGATTAGGATGCATTGTGTAATATCCTTGAGGTAAGCCATATGGAGGCCAAGCATATGCTTGCTGAACATTCCCGTCTTGGGAAACAAAAGGTGGCAATGGCATACCATAAGGTTGGTGTGAGATGAATGGAGTTTCAGTGACTGGAGTATGATCATTTAAAGGTATAGGGTTCCCCTCTTGAGCTTGAACTTGAGGAGTGGATGTTTGTTCCCCATTTCCTGCAGAAGATCCCCTTTCTGTACCTCTTTTTTCAAGAAGCTTAAGTATTTCTGCCATCTGCTCCTTGATCTGGCCAACTTCATTCCTTAATTCTTCAACTGCGCTTTCTGGCTCTGCCATGAGTCTTGTTTACAGTCTGGTTTAATAAGGATGCTTTGAGCCCCTTCTCCCCGTGATGTGAATAAATACAAAGAAACACCCCTTGGTACAAGAACAAGTATTGTTAAATGACATAAAGAGATGTAAAGTAAATACATGATGAATTTTAAATATCGGTAAGTAAAGATAAACCTTTCTTTTAGAATGTCTTTTTCTAAAGTACTAAGTTAGAAGAAAAATGCAAATTCAACATGAGATTTATTCATTGATCAACAAGTTCTGATACATTGTTTGTTACAACAACTCAAAATCAATTCTCTCTTGCTTTAGCAATCCAGACCTTCATTTCATCCAATTGCCCCTTACAGTATTGGATGAATGTTGTAATTTCCTCCGGTGTAGAAAGCGGATTCATCATCGCTTCAGCCTTCTTCAACAGGTGAGGAATATTTCCAAGTGTTCCATTAGCAAGACCGGCTAGATTAGAAAAACGGTCTCTCCAAGAATAGACAAGACTTTCCAACTCAACCCTTTCTAGGGTCATTAAACGTATAATCTCTTCATATCTATCCTTGTCTTCCATGGCTTGCCATTTTTCTTCATTTATTTCACGCTCGCAAGCACTGACGACATCTCTGACTTGTCGTTCTAGTTCATCAATTCGCGCTTGCATAAGGTTCTTTTCAACTTGAGCTTCTTCTTTTGTCTTGGCTATAATTCCTCGTAACCGCCCTTTGTCAGCCAATATATCATCCTTTTGTTTCTCTTTGGTCTTCAATTGGCTGTTCGCTGTTTGGAGGCATTGATCCAATTTCATCATATGTTCTCTTTCAATTTGTCGCTTCTTACCCATGTCTTCAAAGACATTTTCTAATTCACACCTTTTTCTCTTAAGGGAAGCATTGTCTTGTTGAATTTTGATCAAATCATCCTCCAAAGCTTGATTTTTCTTTGTCATTTCAGCCAACTCACTCCTCAAATTTTCAATCTCTTTGATTTCATCGGGAACTGGATTTCTCACATGAGCACCGTGATCTTTAAAGGGTAATTTAACAATGGCTACCCTATTTAAAATCCACTGGTGGTAACTTTCTTTTGCGGCATGACTTCGGACACCCAATTCTTTTCCTTTACTATGAACCTTACCCCAAGCATCAATGACAGTTTGAATAACAGGAGCACTATTTCCCTTAATATAATAATGAAGAAAAGGCGTTACTGTTTCTTCTTCTGGAGGCTGTATCATAGGATAAGCAAGTTGTCTTTTTGCAATGCTAGGATTGTAATTGATGCATCCTTGAGTTCCCATGAGAGGCACATTCGGAAATTTTCCACAGCAGTAAATAATGGAATCCACGTTCATCCACTGAGGGTACCACCAAATCATGCTAGCAGATAATCCTGCCAGATGTCCTGCCCACTCCCTATTAGTCTTCTTGGTTAACCTAAGGAGCTTCAAATCAGAGATAGGACATTCAACCTTGCCAACTTGATTGAAGACATGAGAAGTAAGCCATAGATACAAGGCGGGTAGACAACAGACGATCTTCTTCCCATTCTGGTTGTGACAGGAATCCATTGTACAATAGATATCAGCTAAGACAGCAGTCATGGAACTTTCACCTCTAAGCTTTCTAGCTAGGAAAACATCAATTGCCTTGAAATCAATATAATTATCAAGGCTTGGGAAGAGGATCACACCATAGATGGCCAACGCCAAAATGTCAACAAACACTTCCCATTCTCCTTTCCCTGCCTGACTGAGGAGTTGCTGCTCAAAGAAGCTTAGTGCGAATCCTGAAATTTGGTTCCTGCTTAATTGAGCCTTCTTAAGCATTTCAGGATCCATCTTAAGAATGCGAGCTACACTGAAGATTGAAGCATGATGTTCAGTTCGACGATAAGGTTTCAAATCTTCTAATGGCAAGCCAAATATCTGTTCAAACTCCTCCAAAGTAGGAGCTAACTGGAAATCTTTGAATGTAAAACAGCGGAGAGGAGGATCATAAAACTGAGCTAGAGCAGTAAGGGCCCCTTCTTGCACTTCAACCTCTAAGAATTTTAAGATCTTTCCATACTTCCTTGTAAAGGTCATTTTCTGGGTAATATCCATCCTTTTGCTAAAGGACAACAGATTGCTAGTATTTGATCTGATGACTTTGAGGTGTAACAAATTTTTTAAACCAGTTGCCTTCACTTCTTGATCACTTGATCTCATGTTAAATTCCATTTTTTAGTGATACTTACCGATGTTTAAATTTTACCTTTAACAAAAGAAATAAATGAATTAGATTAACAAAGAAAACAGTTTGATAAATATCCTCACATAAGAGTGATAATATTTATCATGACTTGAGTATAGAAAATATACATTTTTGATTTTTTTTAAAAAAAAAAACTTCGTGCAAATGAATAAAAGATAAAAGGAATGTCTGCCCAATTGTGTCTTAGACAAGGTAACCACCTAATTGGCTCTAAGGCTATTTAATCGTGTTTCTTCAAAAGGTAATTGTTCTAATTAGTTCTAAGAAGGTCACCGGAGCTCTGATCTTTAGCTATGAGTCTTATGCAAAAAGTAGGGAATCCTACTTAGTGCGGACATCATAACTAAGATAACACCCCGGCTGAGATTTTCACGCGAATCATGGTAGGACGTCTCGTCCTAAATGACACCGCTAATAATCTCCCCTAGCCTATGTCTTTTGCGGGGCCCGGGAATAGGGTCCCTTCTAATAGTGTGTGCATTATGGTGAATGTGAAGTGTGTGAGGCATTCATACCTGGATTTTTACCCATTCTTCACAATAAACAAACATAAAGCAAAATAAATATCACATGTCTTCTACCCTAAGGTTCTAAATTAAGGCAATAAAGAAGTAAAAAAAATAGTATAAAATCTAAAATTAATGGAAGATTAGATAAACAACAAGAATAACATAACAAATAAATATAAAGGATGAAATAATTAACAATCAACAAAATACACAAGATCAATTTAACGGGCTTGACTCTCAAAATATCCCCAGTGGAGTCGCCATCTGTCACGACCGGGGTCCCGGCGCACGACGCGGACTGGTTAAAGACAAATAAAAGAAAATTGAAACTGCATTGAAGTGAGGCTCTTGAGAAGCCTAAAAAATAAAGGGTTCAAGGAGTCGCCACCAATATTTATTAAGGAAAATATTAGGAAAACCTTTAAATAGCACTGGTTTTTTTTGTTTTAAAAAAATGAGATTCTGTTTAGTCCGGGAGTCGAATTACAGGAGGGGAAGGTATTAGCACCCCACACTGTCCGTAAAAAATGGTTACCCAAATTGATCATGCATAATTTAAAAAATGATTATCAAATATTTCATCCTTCATAAAACAATCATAAATAATATACACAATAAAAAATATATATAAATATGAATAAAACAAAGATAGTAAAAAAAATACATCTCCTAAGTTTGTTGTTTTTTAGTTCTAAGAAAATAAATAAACAAATGATTAAAAGACCATAAAAATAAAAAGATAAAAAAACAATAAGATGTCTTGTCTTACTTATTTTCTAGTAAAAAAAAATTGATTTTTATTGAGAAATATAAAGTTCAAAACAAATAAATAAATAAATAAATAAAGATAAGAGAAAAAAATAAAATTAAACACATCAACATGAAGATAAAGAAATATAATACACTTAATTAATTAAAATTTACACGGAATATTATTTAATTATCTTTTAAAAAAATAAGATTAATAAGATGTCTCATCTAAATTAATCTCATCTTAAATTTAAGAGAAAAATGAATGAATAAATAACACACTATTTATTAGTCTTGATTTTTTTTATTTTTTATGAAAATGATTTTTTCTTAATTATTAAAAGGTTACTAAGAGAAAATAATAGGAAATCATGACCATAATAAATATGGATAATTATGTATATATATAGACATATTTATAAACTATTAAAATGGTCAAACGTAAATAAATAAATAGAAAGTGTAGGAAGATAAATAAATAAAAAAAAGCAAAAAGATAAATAACTAAAAATAAAAAGTATAGAGAATAAATAATAATAATAAAATAAAAAAATAAAGGTAGAAAAAAAATAAATAAAAAGTTCAAAAAAATAGAAATAAAAATAAAAATAAATAGACATAACAATAAATACATAAAAATAAAAGAGCAGAAAAAATAAATACATAAAATAAAAGGGCAGAAAAATAAATAATAAAAAAAATAAAGGAGCAGAAAAGTAAATAACAAAAATAAAGCAGCAGAAAAGTAAATAACAAAAATAAAAGGACAGGAAAGTAAATACATGAAAATAAAGAGGTAGAAATGTAAATAATAAAAATAAAGGGACAGAAAAGTAAATACATAAAAATAAAGGGGTAGAAAAGTAAATAACAAAAATAAAGGGGCAGGAAAGTAAATACATGAAAATAAAGGGGCAGAAATGTAAATAACAAAAATAAAGCGGCAGGAAAGTAAATACATGAAAATAAAGGGACAGAAATGTAAATAACAAAAATAAATGGGTAAAAAAGTAAATACATGAAAATAAAGGGACAGAAATGTAAATAACAAAAATAAAGAGGGCAGAAAAGTAAATATATAAAAATAAAATGGCAGAAAAGTAAATAACAAAAATAAAAGGACGGAAAAGTAAATAAATAAAATAAAAGGGTATAAAAATAAATAAATAAAGATAAAAATATAAAAAATAAAAAAATAAAAAAAATAAACTAATAATTGCAGAAATATAAAGTGCGGATAAGTAAAGTGCAGGAAAATAAATTAACAATAATAAAAGTGCAGAAAAGTAAATAAAGAGAAATAAAAGTGTAAAAAAAATAATAAATAAAGAAAAATAAAGGTACAAATAAATAAATAAAGATGGAGATGCATAAAAATAAATAAACAGATAAATAACTGCAGAAAAATAAAGTGCAGGAAAATAAAGTGCTTGAATATAAATAAAGAAAAATAAAAGTGCAGAAAAATAAATAACAATTAAATAAGACGAATAAATAAATATAAATAAACAACTTTGTATTAATAAAAAATACCTTGGTACAAGATCAATTACAGAGAAACTAGAACGGAAGTCAGGAAATCAATTTTATGTAGATTTCCTTTGCTTTTGGCTTTGTTTGGACTTGATTTGAAGGTATTTGGATACCGGTTACAACACTTGGACAGTATTTTAGCTCACAAAAACTCACATACTAAGACAAACAAGAGTGGTGCACTCATTTTCCTAACTAGAATTACACAAAGTAATTTTTGAAAACCAAAACTTCTAAAAATTCTCACAAAAATTTAACACTCTTTCCCCTCTTTTTCCTCTTCTTCCTCCAAAATGTCTCAATATCACCTTCTATTTATAGAAGGAAATTGGCATTGGATCCTCCCTAAAAGACATCACTTTCTTACTTTTCTAATTTGTTCAAATTCCATGTCAATTTCCCCAATTTTCTCCAATTATCCAACCAAACCGGGGCCCACCACTAAAAACCACTGTAACCCCTTTTTCTTTTTCTTTTTCTTTTTTTTCTTTTTTTTAATTTTCGTTTTTTTTAAAAAACTTTTTTTTTGGACTTTTTTTTGGGCCCATTTCTTTTTTTTGGGGCTTTTTTTTGTTTTTTTTTGTTTTGTTTTTTTTTGTTTGGGCCCTTTTTTTTCTCTTTTTTTTTCTTTTCCTTTTCTTTTTTTTGGCCCTTTTTATTTTTTTTATTTTTTATTTTCGTTTTTTTTTATTTTTTTATTTTTTTGATTTTTTTGTTTTTTTTTTGGCCATTTATTTTTCTGATTTTTTTTGGGCCTTTTATTTAAAGGTATAAATGGAAACATAAATTATTTATTACATATATGAAAATATATAAAATATCCAATAAATATAAATTACTACCCACACTATAAGGAGTAAAAAGGTAGTCACAAAACATCGTCTTCCCTCCCTTATTCTTTCCTCTTGGCTTCGGCATCCATCAGCCATTGCTTGAGAGAAATGAAGAGAATTGATGAAATGAGAGGTGTGGTAGGAAATGAAGAGGGATTGGGTATTTATAGAGATGGGGAAGGGTTACTATTCCAACGGTCACTATGCAATTTTTAATATTATTTTTTTTTAATATGATCCGGGGTGGCAATCTGGACTGGGCGGGGTTCTAAGCACTGTACCGCGTCACCAACGAGAACTGGTAAGTCATAACCGAGGTCTGAAATCATTGGTCAACTATAGACATTTCTCTTCACCTCGGTTAAATATTAAGCATTGGGGAATCTCCTGCAGGTGTACCTCCGGTGTGTCTTGAAGTTCAAGTACGGATTAACACATCAGTTTTAACTTGAAGAACCTCGGATTCCCTTCGAACTGAGGTGTAAAATACCGTACTCCACTGAGGCTGTACGAGCTTAGAACTAATGAGGTAACACCGGTCATGAAACCGTGCTAGGACCCCGGTTAATGCAGTCAACATTGACTCCGGACTCTAGGACAAAAAAACTCTTTTTTTCTTCTTTTTTTTTCTTTTTAATATATATCACCGGACAAAAATAGGTGTTCACAGATGCCCCTCTTTACTTCTTTTCATGAAAGAATATGAGACATATTCATATTATTGATGTGAAAAGAAAGTAAAGACGTGAACACCACTAAGAATACTCGACAACTTTTGACAAGAAGTAAATAGCCGAATGGTGTTGTCCCAATGCTAGACAGTTGAAGGAGAGGCACTTGGAACATGACAGGAAGATAAATGGCATAACCTAGGGGTTAATACCTGACGCTTTGGAAAAATATGAAGTTGTCTTGACATTTCGAGGAGCCTAAGAATGGGTATTTGAGGCTTCGACACAAAATAGATGACAGGGGGATGCCCCTGAATGATTTTGATTGAGATAGCCTAGGGAAGGATACCTGAAGCTTTGACATGAAACTAAATGATTGGGAAGATGCCCCTGATTTGATTTTGATTGAGATAGCCTAGGGAAGGATACCTGAAGCTTTGACATGAAACTAAATGACTGGGGGATGCCCCTGATTTGATTTTGATTGAGATAGCCTAGGGATAGATACCTGAGGCTTTGACATGAAACTAAATGACTGGGGATGCCCCTGATTTGATTTTGATTGAGATAGCCTAGGGATGGATATCTGAAGCTTTGACATGAAAATAAATGACTGGGGGGATGCCCCTGATTTGATTTTGATTGAGATAGCCTAGGGATGGATACCTGAGGCTTTGATATGAAACTAAATGACTGGGGGGATGCCCCTGATTTGATTTTGATTGAGATAGCCTAGGGATGGATACCTGAGGCTTTGACATGAAACTAAATGACTGGGGAAATGCCCCTGATTTGATTTTGATTGAGATAGCCTAGAGATGGATACCTGAGGCTTTGACATGAAACTAAATGACTGGGGAAATGCCCCTGATTTGATCTGAGTAGCCTAGGAATGGATACCTTAGGCTTGGACATGAAGTAAGACTTAAGGGAGATACCTCTACCATAATGACTTATGGTAGAGAATTATATAAGATTTATGCTCAAGAAGAATGTGTCTAAGATTGACTTTTCTGGTTTAGTGTGGGTTCCGAGTGAATACAAGGATTGCATTTTCACATCTTAGTAAACCATCCCAACTGGAGTTAGGTGATAGGCTGAAACTGTTGATATCGACTCTTCATGGGAAGCGTTTGTCCTTGTTGTACCCTCAAACCTGCATGGAAGAAATAGTCAAGTGGAAAACCAAAGGTCAAAGATCTTGTTTCCTCCAGGTGACTACCACAATCCTTATGGGATTTGTTATTACTCATGGCAGAGCGGAATATCCTGATTACCAAGGTCTGTGTAATTGGGAAGTATCAAGCTTGTTTGAGATTAAAAATATGCCTTTCATGATTTTTTTTAATATTTTCCACAAAATGCATGCAAATGAAACCTGACAAGACAAGGATTGGAACTGAAATTGAGAATTCCATATATTTACTTGGGAAAATTACAAGTTTATATCATAATTTTTAATCCAAACTTTTAGAGGACATAAAGACTACCCTATCCCTTTAGAGTACGCTCAAGCATAATACTTCTTGACTGCATCTGAATTGACCGGGAAAGATAACTCCTCACCATCCATGTTCGTCAAAATCAAAGCTCCTCCAGAAAAGGCTCTCTTTACGACGAATGGTCCTTCATAATTTGGCTTCCATTTGCCTCGGTGATCATTTTGATTCGGCAAGATTTTCTTCATTACCAAATCACCTTCATGAAATTGACGAGGTCGCACTTTCTTTTTGTATGCCTTCTTCATACGTGTTTGGTATAACTGCCCATGACAGAGAGCGGTTAACCTTTTCCCATCAATTAAATTTAATTGATCATACCGGGACCGAACCCATTCAGCTTCTTCTAATTTGGCATCCATGATTACTTTTAAAGATGGAATTTCCACTTCTATTGGTAAAACAGCTTCCATACCATACACCAATGACAAGGGTGTTGCCCCTGTCGAAGTTCGTACAGAGGTACGATACCCATGTAAAGCAAAAGGAAGCAACTCACTCCAATCTTTGTAGGTTTCAACCATCTTTTGTATATTTTCTTTATATTTTTGTTAGCAGCTTCCACTGCTCCATTCATCTTAGGTCTGTATGGAGATGAATTGAGGTGTTTGATTTTGAATTCCTCACAAAGTTCATCCATCATTTTATTATTCAGGTTTGTACCATTATCAGTGATGATCTGATTTGGTAAACCATATCTACAAATCAATTCTCTCTTGATGAATTTGACCACAACATTTTTAGTCACGTTGGTGTAGGAAGCTGCTTCAACCCACTTAGTGAAGTAATCAATGGCCACCAAAATAAAGCGATGCCCATTCGATGCTTTTGGTTCAATGGGACCAATAACATCTATGCCCCACATAGCAAAAGGCCAAGGCACAGTTAGAACGTGCAAAGAAGATGGTGGTGCATGAATGTTATCTGCATAGGTTTGACACTTGTGACATTTCTTGGCATAGTTATGACAATCATTTTCCATTGTCATCCAATAATATCCAGATCTGAGAATTTTTCTTGCCATCGAGTGCCCATTTGCATGTGTTCCGAAAGGCCCTTCATGAACATCCTTCATGATTTTGTTAGCTTCCGTCACGTCTACGCAACGAAGGAGAACAGAATCATAATTTCTCTTATAGAGTGTATTCCCAGTCATAAAGAAATTCATGGCTAGGCGCCTGAGGGTTCTTTTATCATTTTCTGAGATACCAGGAGGATATTCTTGATTTTGAATATAATTTTTGATGTCATGAAACCATGGTTTCCCATCGGGCTCTTCTTCTATCTCATGACAATATGCAGGTTCGAGACGCCTTTCAATCTCGATGAAGGGCATGTCACAATCCCTACTTACGTTGAACATGGAGGCCAACGTGGCCAAAGCATCAGCTAATTGGTTATCATCCCGAGGAATATGATGGAAAGAGACTTCATCAAACCCTTTGATTAGTTCCATGATGTGAGCTTGATAAGGAATCAATTTTCCATCTCTAGTATCCCATTCTTCTTTCAGTTGATGAATCACCAAGGCAGAATCTCCGTATATTTGTAGAGATTTCACCTTTGCTTCAAGTGCCGCCTGAATCCCCAAAACACAAGCTTCATATTCTGCAATATTATTGGTACAATCAAAACAAAGTCTAGCAGTGAATGGGAAAAGCTTGTTATCTGGTGAGATTAGGATGGCCCCAATCCCATGCCCCAGTGTATTCGACGCCCCATCGAACATCAAAATCCAAGTTCTATTAGGACAATCTTTCTCTTCTGACAACATCATAATATTTTCATCAGGAAATTCGAATGACATTGGTTGGTACTCTTTTAGGGGATGGTGGGCCAAGTGATCAGCTAAAGCACTCCCTCTTACAGCTTTTTGGGTGACATGAATGATATCATACTCAGTCAAAAGAACCTGCCAACGAGCTATTCTTCCCGTCAGAGCCGGTTTTTCAAAGATGTACTTAATTGGGTCCATCTTAGATATCAACCAAGTAGTATAAGATAACATGTATTGCCTTAGGCGACGAGCAGCCCATGCTAATGCACAACAAGTTCGTTCCACAGTAGAATATCGTGCTTCGCACTTAGTGAACTTCTTGCTCAAATAGTAAATAGCATGCTCTTTTCTCCCAGACTCATCATGTTGCCCCAGTACAGAGCCTATAGACTCATTTATCACCGTCAAATACAACAGGAGTGGTCTTCCTGGGGTTGGGGGAACCAAGATCGGTGGGGATTGCAAGTATCGCATATTTGGTCAAAGGCCTCCTGAAAATCATCATTCCATTGTGATGGTTGATTTTTACGAAGCAACTTAAAGATTGGATTACATACAGCTGTTAGTTGAGAAATGAAACGAGCTATGTAATTCAACCTTCCAAGGAATCCTCGTACTTCTTTTTCAGTGCTAGGGGCAGGTATTTCCATGATTGCCTTTACTTTATCGGGATCCACTTCGATACCTTTCTCACTGACAATGAAACCAAGCAACCTTCCAGAGCTAGCCCCAAAAGTGCATTTAGCCGGATTTAATCTGAGTTTGAATTTTCTCAGGCGTTCAAAGAGCTTTCGTAAGTCAATCAAGTGACCTTCAACGGATTTGGATTTGGCAATAATATCATCCACATAAACCTCTATCTCTTTATGCATCATGTCATGAAATAGAGTTACCATCGCTCTTTGGTAAGTGGCACCGGCATTTTTCAATCCAAAAGACATCACCTTGTAGCAGAAGGTTCCCCACAAAGTAATGAAAGTGGTTTTTTCCATGTCTTCAGGTGCCATCTTGATTTGGTTGTACCCAGAAAATCCATCCATGAATGAAAAAATGGAATGTTGGGCCGTGTTATCAACAAGAACATCAATATGTGGTAATGGAAAGTCATCTTTTGGGCTAGCTCTATTCAAATCCCGGTAATCAACACACATTCGTACTTTCCCATCTTTCTTCGGGACCGGAACAATGTTGGCCACCCATTCAGGGTATTTGGAGACAGCCAAGAACCCAGCATCCAACTGTTTGGTTATCTCTTCTTTAATCTTTAAGAGCATTTCTGGCTTCATCCTTCTCAACTTTTGCTTTATGGGGACGCAACCGGGTTTCAATGGCAACTTGTGTTCAACGATGCAGCTATCTAATCCCAGCATATCCTGATACGACCAAGCAAACACATCGCTGAATTCGACCAACAATTCTATTAATTCTCTCCTATGTTCTCTACTCAAAGAGGTGCCGATTTTGACTTCTTGTTTGTTTTCTTCACTCCCTAAATTTATGACTTCAACAATTTCTAGATAGGGAGAAATTTCTTTATCTTCCTGATCTAGCAGCCTTAGTAATTCAGGGGAAGGTTCATCGGACTCTTCATCCTCTTCACTTGTTGGATTAAAATCATGATGGGAGAAAGCAATCTTATTATTTTGGAATTCAATTTCAGATCTGCAATTTATTTAATATAAAAAAGGCAAAATAAGGAAAATGATAATTGAACTTAACTTTTATTTATTTGAAATGATAAAGGAAACATGTTTTGCCCTTATTAAAACTCATCCTAAGGCTTTAGGCATAGCCAAAGGATTTAAACAAAAACCTACAAAGTGAACAATTACTTTGAAATGATCTCTGGAAGCTCAACGGCTTCCCAATTACACAGTTCAGTATCTGAAGGACAAGGGTAAATCAAGTCTTCTTCTCTCTTGGACTCATCATCGATGACCGCCACTTGGTCTGGAGATGTCAAGCCTGCACTCCTGAAGCTTCGGTAAAGGTCACAGATAGGGATCTTCGCAGTTAGGGGTTCTCGGTTTTCTAACCGTGCAAGTCGCTTTTCTTTCTTATTTGCAAAAACCTTCGCTCTTTCCATTGGAGATGGATGATACCCCAGCCCAAAGCCGTTCTTATTCTCCTTAACCAATAATGGGTCTACTCCTCTATCAAGCATCTTCCCAAGCCCTTTCCCTGGCTGGAATCCAGATTTCATCATCACTTTAGCTACCATCATAAAAGCTTTAGAAGGACGAGCTAGTTGTAACCCTTCGCTCACATAGGTGGTGTGAGCAATTTCCAATGATTGGAAGGAAGTCTTAAGACTTTCTTCAGCCGCTTCTATATATGGAGTTGACATGGGCTTACTGATAAGGAAATCTCCCTCACTAGAAACAATGATTAGCTTGTTGTTTACCACAAATTTAAGCTTTTGATGAAGGGTAGATGGAACCACACCGGCAGAATGTATCCAAGGCCTCCCCAATAGGCAGCTATAAGCAAGATTGATGTCCATCACTTGAAATAATACATTGAAGGTGCATGGGCCCACTTGGATGGGGATCTCAATATCTCTAATGACCTCTCTCCGAGTACCGTCAAAAGCTCTTACTACCATTGAGCTTGGCTTCATATGTGACCCATCAAAAGGTAGTTGATTTAAAGTGGACTTTGGCATGATATTCAGAGAGGAGCCATTATCAACTAGGACCTTGGCTATGATATGATCCCGACACTTGACAGAGATGTGTAATGCCTTATTATGACCTCTTCCTTCAGCAGGTATCTCTTCATCGGTGAAAGTTAAGTAGTCATTTGAGGCAATATGCCCCACTATCCCTTCAAACCTTTCTGGCAAAATATCTTTCGCAACATGTGCTTTATTCAAGACCTTCAATAACCTTCCACGATGTGGTTCTGAGTCCAATAAGAGAGATAACAAGGATATTTTTGCAGGAGTGCGGTTTAACTGGTCGAGGACCTGGTATTCGCTTTACTTAATGAATTTCAAAAATTCACAAGCATCTTCCTCTGTTATTCTTTGGGGAGGATCTTGTCCTTTACCATGACTTTCTTTTTCACTTACAGGTGCATCCTCCTTTCTCAAGTTTTTAGGAGCATAAACTCGTCCACTCCTAGTCATTCCACTTGTCTCGGAAATATTAGTTACTGAGGATGACGATCCCTTTAGGAGTTGAGGGATTACATCCACTTTATACTTCCAAGGTATTGCATGGGTATCCTTGTATGAAAATGGAGATGGGGTCCTAATTGTCAAGGACGGATGGTTCATGACTGGTTCGGTCAAAGGTTTCTTGGTGTAATAGACCACCAAAGGAACAGGGGTGACTGGGCTTACTGAGTCTGTACTATGCTGCCCATGGATCATGTTGACATCATTACAAGGGGGACAATGATCACTTCCCAAGTCATGTGTTATTGCATTTACCCTAGTATTTCCATGATTAGGCAAAGGATTTCTAATCATATTTAGGGAGCCTTCTTCAAAATCCAACCACTTGGCATTTATCAAATCACGTACCTTAAACTTTAAGGCAATGTAATTTTCTGTAGAATGCCCCGGTGCCCCAGCATGATAATCACACTTCACATTAGGATCATACCCCTTAGGATAGGGTGGCCCTACGGGTTTTAAAGGACATCATACAACAAGAGAACTTTTGAGAAGTTGAGGCAAAAGTTCAGTATATGTCATGGGAATTGGATCAAATTGGACAGAAGGACGGTCATTGTTTGGCTTTTTTTGTGGAAGATTTGGGTTGGGATTTTACATCCATTGTTGGGGAGGAGGTGGTGGTGTATTCTTGAAATTATGGACTGGTGGGGGTCTATATGATTGAGGATGGGGAAATGAATTTCCAGAAGCAGCAGCTACATAAGGGTAAGGTCCGTACGGTGGATAATGAGGTGGGAAAGGGAAAGGGGAAGGTTGAAACATTTTTTGATTATGTTGACCTTGATTTCCCATTACAGCATTTGCTTCCTCACCCTTTCTTCTTCCTGCCCCTGTCATAGGTCTTCCTATTGATGGGGAACTTTGGACAACTTTTCCTGTTCTCAAACCGCTTTCAATTCTTTCCCCTATTACCACCATATCAGAAAAGCTTGATGATACACTCCCAAGCATCCTTTCATAGAACGGTGGCTGAAGAGTGTCAATGAACATTGCCACTATCTCTTTCTCTATCAGAGGTGGTTTAACTTGTGCAGCCATTTCCCTCCATCGTTGAGCATATTCTTTGAAGGACTCAGTATTCCTTTTGGTCATATTCTAAAGTTGTAGCCGGTCTGGTGCCATGTCCATATTGTATTTATATTGCTTCAGAAAGGCATCGGCTAGATCCTTCCAACAACGAATACGAGTTCGTTCAAGGTGAGTGTACTAGCTCAACGCTGCCCCAGCAAGGCTATCTTGAAAAAAATGGATCAGCAACTTTTCATCATAAGCATACCCAGCCATCTTTCGGCAGTACATGGTCAAATGGTTACGAGGACAAGTTGTTCCTTTGTATTTATCAAATTCCGGCAATTTGAATTTGGGAGGAATTACCACATCTAGAACTAGGCATAATTCAGAAACATTTGTTACGCCTAAGCCACTTCCTCCCTCTACTGCACGCAACCTTTCTTCCAATATTTCCATTTGCCCTTTTGACAAAGGCGCTGTTGGCTGATCAGGATTTGGTAGAGGGACTTGAGCTTTATGTGACAAGTTTTGGGAAACACCTGCCTGTGGTATTGGGCAACCATAAGGGAAATAATATGGCACTGCTTGTGGGTTTGGTTGTGTGGCATCATTTGGAGTCTGGTGATTTTGTGGTGGAATTGTATTAGGTGGAGTGACATTGGGTGGAGCCTGAGTGTTTTGGGGAATAGCTGTTGATTGGTTGAAATTTGGAGGGTTAGATACAGGGGGATTGGGAATTTGTTGAACAGCAGGAGGATTCTCTTGATTGGGATTAGGATACATTGTGTAATATCCTTGAGGTAAGCCATATGGAGGCCAAGCATATGCTTGCTGAACATTCCCGTCTTGGGAAACAAAAGGTGGCAATGGCATACCATAAGGTTGGTGTGAGATGAATGGAGTTTCAGTGACTGGAGTAGGATCATTTAAAGGTATAGGGTTCCCCTCTTGAGCTTGAACTTGAGGAGTGGATATTTGTTCCCTATTTCCTGCAGAAGATCCCCTTTCTGTACCTCTTTTTTCAAGAAGCTTAAGTATTTCTGCCATCTGCTCCTTGATCTGGCCAACTTTATTCCTTAATTCTTCAACTGCACTTTCTGGCTCTGCCATGAGTCTTGTTTGCAGTCTGGTTTAATAAGGATGCTTTGAGCCCCTTCTCCCCGTGATGTGAATAAATACAAAGAAACCCCCCTTGGTACAAGAACAAGTATTGTTAAATGACATAAAGAGATGTAAAGTAAATACATGATGAATTTTAAATATCGGTAAGTAAAGATAAACCTTTCTTTTAGAATGTCTTTTTCTAAAGTACTAAGTTAGAAGAAAAATGCAAATTCAACATGAGATTTATTCATTGATCAACAAGTTCTGATACATTGTTTGTTACAACAACTCAAAATCAATTCTCTCTTGCTTTAGCAATCCAGACCTTCATTTCATCCAATTGCCCCTTACAGTATTGGATGAATGTTGTAATTTCCTCCGGTGTAGAAAGCGGATTCATCATCGCTTCAGCCTTCTTCAACAGGTGAGGAATATTTCCAAGTGTTCCATTAGCAAGACCGGCTAGATTAGAAAAACGGTCTCTCCAAGAATAGACAAGACTTTCCAACTCAACCCTTTCTAGGGTCATTAAACGTATAATCTCTTCATATCTATCCTTGTCTTCCATGGCTTGCCATTTTTCTTCATTTATTTCACGCTCGCAAGTACTGACGACATCTCTGACTTGTCATTCTAGTTCATCAATTCGCGCTTGCATAAGGTTCTTTTCAACTTGAGCTTCTTCTTTTGTCTTGGCTAGAATTCCTCGTAACCGCCCTTTGTCAGCCAATATATCATCCTTTTGTTTCTCTTTGGTCTTCAATTGGCTGTTCGCTGTTTGGAGGCATTGATCCAATTTCATCATATGTTCTCTTTCAATTTGTCGCTTCTTACCCATGTCTTCAAAGACATTTTCTAATTCACACCTTTTTCTCTTAAGGGAAGCATTGTCTTGTTGAATTTTGATCAAATCATCCTCCAAAGCTTGATTTTTCTTTGTCATTTCAGCCAACTCACTCCTCAAATTTTCAATCTCTTTGATTTCATCGGGAACTGGATTTCTCACATGAGCACCGTGATCTTTAAAGGGTAATTTAACAATGGCTACCCTATTTGAAATCCACTGGTGGTAACTTTCTTTTGCGGCATGACTTCGGACACCCAATTCTTTTCCTTTACTATGAACCTTACCCCAAGCATCAATGACAGTTTGAATAACAGGAGCACTATTTCCCTCAATATAATAATGAAGAAAAGGTGTTACTGTTTCTTCTTCTGGAGGCTGTATCATAGGATAAGCAAGTTGTCTTTTTGCAATGCTAGGATTGTAATTGATGCATCCTTGAGTTCCCATGAGAGGCACATTCGGAAATTTTCCACAGCAGTAAATAATGGAATCCACGTTCATCCACTGAGGGTACCACCAAATCATGCTAGTAGATAATCCTGCCAGATGTCCTGCCCACTCCCTATTAGTCTTCTTGGTTAACCTAAGGAGCTTCAAATCAGAGATAGGACATTCAACCTTGCCAACTTGATTGAAGACATGAGAAGTAAGCCATAGATACAAGGCGGGTAGACAACAGACGATCTTCTTCCCATTCTGGTTGTGACAGGAATCCATTGTACAATAGATATCAGCTAAGACAGCAGTCATGGAACTTTCACCTCTAAGCTTTCTAGCTAGGAAAACATCAATTGCCTTGAAATCAATATAATTATCAAGGCTTGGGAAGAGGATCACACCATAGATGGCCAACGCCAAAATGTCAACAAACACGTCCCATTCTCCTTTCCCTGCCTGACTGAGGAGTTGCTGCTCAAAGAAGCTTAGTGCGAATCCTGAAATTTGGTTCCTGCTTAATTGAGCCTTCTTAAGCATTTCAGGATCCATCTTAAGAATGCGAGCTACACTGAAGATTGAAGCATGATGTTCAGTTCAACGATAAGGTTTCAAATCTTCTAATGGCAAGCCAAATATCTGTTCAAACTCCTCCAAAGTAGGAGCTAACTGGAAATCTTTGAATGTAAAACAGCGGAGAGGAGGATCATAAAACTGAGCTAGAGCAGTAAGGTCCCCTTCTTGCACTTCAACCTCGAAGAATTTTAAGATCTTTCCATACTTCCTTGTAAAGGTCATTTTCTGGGTAATATCCATCCTTTTGCTAAAGGACAACAGATTGCTAGTATTTGATCTGATGACTTTGAGGTGTAACAAATTTTTTAAACCAGTTGCCTTCACTTCTTGATCACTTGATCTCATGTTAAATTCCATTTTTTAGTGATACTTACCGATGTTTAAATTTTACCTTTAACAAAAGAAATAAATGAATTAGATTAACAAAGAAAACAGTTTGATAAATATCCTCACATAAGAGTGATAATATTTATCATGACTTGAGTATAGAAAATATACATTTTTGATTTTTTTTTAAAAAAAAACTTCGTGCAAATGAATAAAAGATAAAAGGAATGTCTGCCCAATTGTGTCTTAGACAAGGTAACCACCTAATTGGCTCTAAGGCTATTTAATCGTGTTTCTTCAAAAGGTAATTGTTCTAATTAGTTCTAAGAAGGTCACCGGAGCTCTGATCTTTAGCTATGAGTCTTATGCAAAAAGTAGGGAATCCTACTTAGTGCGGACATCATAACTAAGATAACACCCCGGCTGAGATTTTCACGCGAATCATGGTAGGACGTCTCGTCCTAAATGACACCGCTAATAATCTCCCCTAGCCTATGTCTTTTGCGGGGCCCGGGAATAGGGTCCCTTCTAATAGTGTGTGCATTATGGTGAATGTGAAGTGTGTGAGGCATTCATACCTGGATTTTTACCCATTCTTCACAATAAACAAACATAAAGCAAAATAAATATCACATGTCTTCTACCCTAAGGTTCTAAATTAAGGCAATAAAGAAGTAAAAAAAACAGTATAAAATCTAAAATTAATGGAAGATTAGATAAACAACAAGAATAACATAACAAATAAATATAAAGGATGAAATAATTAACAATCAACAAAATACACAAGATCAATTTAACGGGCTTGACTCTCAAAATATCCCCAGTGGAGTCGCCATCTGTCGCGACCGGGGTCCCGGCGCACGACGCGGACTGGTTAAAGACAAATAAAAGAAAATTGAAACTGCATTGAAGTGAGGCTCTTGAGAAGCCTAAAAAATAAAGGGTTCAAGGAGTCGCCACCAATATTTATTAAGGAAAATATTAGGAAAACCTTTAAATAGCACTGGTTTTTTTTGTTTTAAAAAAATGAGATTCTGTTTAGTCCGGGAGTCGAATTACAGGAGGGGAAGGTATTAGCACCCCACACTGTCCGTAAAAAATGGTTACCCAAATTGATCATGCATAATTTAAAAAATGATTATCAAATATTTCATCCTTCATAAAACAATCATAAATAATATACACAATAAAAAATATATATAAATATGAATAAAACAAAGATAGTAAAAAAAATACATCTCCTAAGTTTGTTGTTTTTTAGTTCTAAGAAAATAAATAAACAAATGATTAAAAGACCATAAAAATAAAAAGATAAAAAAACAATAAGATGTCTTGTCTTACTTATTTTCTAGTAAAAAAAAAATTGATTTTTATTGAGAAATATAAAGTTCAAAACAAATAAATAAATAAATAAATAAAGATAAGAGAAAAAAATAAAATTAAACACATCAACATGAAGATAAAGAAATATAATACACTTAATTAATTAAAATTTACACGGAATATTATTTAATTATCTTTTAAAAAAATAAGATTAATAAGATGTCTCATCTAAATAAATGTCATCTTAAATTTAAGAGAAAAATGAATGAATAAATAACACACTATTTATTAGTCTTGATTTTTTTTATTTTTTATGAAAATGATTTTTTCTTAATTATTAAAAGGTTACTAAGAGAAAATAATAGGAAATCATGACCATAATAAATATGGATAATTATGTATATATATAGACATATTTATAAACTATTAAAATGGTCAAACGTAAATAAATAAATAGAAAGTGTAGGAAGATAAATAAATAAAAAAAAGCAAAAAGATAAATAACTAAAAATAAAAAGTATAGAGAATAAATAATAATAATAAAATAAAAAAATAAAGGTAGAAAAAAATAAATAAATAGTTCAAAAAAATAGAAATAAAAATAAAAATAAATAGACATAACAATAAATACATAAAAATAAAAGAGCAGAAAAAATAAATACATAAAATAAAAGGGCAGAAAAATAAATAATAAAAAAAATAAAGGAGCAGAAAAGTAAATAACAAAAATAAAGCAGCAGAAAAGTAAATAACAAAAATAAAAGGACAGGAAAGTAAATACATGAAAATAAAGAGGTAGAAATGTAAATAATAAAAATAAAGGGACAGAAAAGTAAATACATAAAAATAAAGGGGTAGAAAAGTAAATAACAAAAATAAAGGGGCAGGAAAGTAAATACATGAAAATAAAGGGGCAGAAATGTAAATAACAAAAATAAAGCGGCAGGAAAGTAAATACATGAAAATAAAGGGACAGAAATGTAAATAACAAAAATAAATGGGTAAAAAAGTAAATACATGAAAATAAAGGGACAGAAATGTAAATAACAAAAATAAAGAGGGCAGAAAAGTAAATATATGAAAATAAAATGGTAGACAAGTAAATAACAAAAATAAAAGGACGGAAAAGTAAATAAATAAAATAAAAAGGTATAAAAATAAATAAATAAAGATAAAAATATAAAAAATAAAAAAATAAAAAAAATAAACTAATAATTGCAGAAATATAAAGTGCGGATAAGTAAAGTGCAGGAAAATAAATTAACAATAATAAAAGTACAGAAAAGTAAATAAAGAGAAATAAAAGTGTAAAAAAAATAATAAATAAAGAAAAATAAAGGTACAAATAAATAAATAAAGATGGAGATGCATAAAAATAAATAAACAGATAAATAACTACAGAAAAATAAAGTGCAGGAAAATAAAGTGCTTGAATATAAATAAAGAAAAATAAAAGTGCAGAAAAATAAATAACAATTAAATAAGACGAATAAATAAATATAAATAAACAACTTTGTATTAATAAAAAATACCTTGGTACAAGATCAATTACAGAGAAACTAGAACGGAAGTCAGGAAATCAATTTTATGTAGATTTCCTTTGCTTTTGGCTTTGTTTGGACTTGATTTGAAGGTATTTGGATACCGGTTACAACACTTGGACAGTATTTTAGCTCACAAAAACTCACATACTAAGACAAACAAGAGTGGTGCACTCATTTTCCTAACTAGAATTACACAAAGTAATTTTTGAAAACCAAAACTTCTAAAAATTCTCACAAAAATTTAACACTCTTTCCCCTCTTTTTCCTCTTCTTCCTCCAAAATGCCTCAATATCACCTTCTATTTATAGAAGGAAATTGGCATTGGATCCTCCCTAAAAGACATCACTTTCTTACTTTTCTAATTTGTCTAAATTCCATGTCAATTTCCCCAATTTTCTCCAATTATCCAACCAAACCGGGGCCCACCACTAAAAACCACTGTAACCCCTTTTTCTTTTTCTTTTTCTTTTTCTTTTTTTTCTTTTTTTTAATTTTCGTTTTTTTAAAAAACTTTTTTTTTGGACTTTTTTTTAGGCCTATTTCTTTTTTTTGGGGCTTTTTTTTTGTTTTTTTTTGTTTTGTTTTTTTTTGTTTGGGCCCTTTTTTTTCTCTTTTTTTTTCTTTTCCTTTTCTTTTTTTTTTGGCCCTTTTTATTTTTTTTATTTTTTATTTTCGTTTTTTTTATTTTTTTATTTTTTTTGATTTTTTTTGTTTTTTTTTTGGCCATTTATTTTTCTGATTTTTTTGGGCCTTTTATTTAAAGGTACAAATGGAAACATAAATTATTTATTACATATATGAAAATATATAAAATATCCAATAAATATAAATTACTACCCACACTATAAGGAGTAAAAAGGTAGTCACAAAACATCGTCTTCCCTCCCTTATTCTTTCCTCTTGGCTTCGGCATCCATCAGCCATTGCTTGAGAGAAATGAAGAGAATTGATGAAATGAGAGGTGTGGTAGGAAATGAAGAGGGATTGGGTATTTATAGAGATGGGGAAGGGTTACTATTCCAATGGTCACTATGCAATTTTTAATATTATTTTTTTTTAATATGATCCGGGGTGGCAATCTGGACTGGGCGGGGTTCTAAGCACTGTACCGCGTCACCAACGAGAACTGGTAAGTCATAACCGAGGTCTGAAATCATTGGTCAACTATAGACATTTCTCTTCACCTCGGTTAAATATTAAGCATTGGGGAATCTCCTGCAGGTGTACCTCCGGTGTGTCTTGAAGTTCAAGTACGGATTAACACATCAGTTTTAACTTGAAGAACCTCGGATTCCCTTCGAACTGAGGTGTAAAATACCGTACTCCACTGAGGCTGTACGAGCTTAGAACTAATGAGGTAACACCGGTCATGAAACCGTGCTAGGACCCCGGTTAATGCAGTCAACATTGACTCCGGACTCTAGGACAAAAAAACTCTTTTTTTCTTCTTTTTTTTTCTTTTTAATATATATCACCGGACAAAAATAGGTGTTCACAGATGCCCCTCTTTACTTCTTTTCATGAAAGAATATGAGACATATTCATATTATTGATGTGAAAAGAAAGTAAAGACGTGAACACCACTAAGAATACTCGACAACTTTTGACAAGAAGTAAATAGCCGAATGGTGTTGTCCCAATGCTAGACAGTTGAAGGAGAGGCACTTGGAACATGACAGGAAGATAAATGGCATAACCTAGGGGTTAATACCTGACGCTTTGGAAAAATATGAAGTTGTCTTGACATTTCGAGGAGCCTAAGAATGGGTATTTGAGGCTTCGACACAAAATAGATGACAGGGGGATGCCCCTGAATGATTTTGATTGAGATAGCCTAGGGAAGGATACCTGAAGCTTTGACATGAAACTAAATGATTGGGAAGATGCCCCTGATTTGATTTTGATTGAGATAGCCTAGGGAAGGATACCTGAAGCTTTGACATGAAACTAAATGACTGGGGGGATGCCCCTAATTTGATTTTGATTGAGATAGCCTAGGGATGGATACCTGAGGCTTTGACATGAAACTAAATGACTGGGGATGCCCCTGATTTGATTTTGATTGAGATAGCCTAGGGATGGATATCTGAAGCTTTGACATGAAAATAAATGACTGGGGGGATGCCCCTGATTTGATTTTGATTGAGATAGCCTAGGGATGGATACCTGAGGCTTTGATATGAAACTAAATGACTGGGGGGATGCCCCTGATTTGATTTTGATTGAGATAGCCTAGGGATGGATACCTGAGGCTTTGACATGAAACTAAATGACTGGGGAAATGCCCCTGATTTGATTTTGATTGAGATAGCCTAGAGATGGATACCTGAGGCTTTGACATGAAACTAAATGACTGGGGAAATGCCCCTGATTTGATCTGAGTAGCCTAGGAATGGATACCTTAGGCTTGGACATGAAGTAAGACTTAAGGGAGATACCTCTACCATAATGACTTATGGTAGAGAATTATATAAGATTTATGCTCAAGAAGAATGTGTCTAAGATTGACTTTTCTGGTTTAGTGTGGGTTCCGAGTGAATACAAGGATTGCATTTTCACATCTTAGTAAACCATCCCAACTGGAGTTAGGTGATAGGCTGAAACTGTTGATCTCGACTCTTCATGGGAAGCGTTTGTCCTTGTTGTACCCTCAAACCTGCATGGAAGAAATAGTCAAGTGGAAAACCAAAGGTCAAAGATCTTGTTTCCTCCAGGTGACTACCACAATCCTTATGGGATTTGTTATTACTCATGGCAGAGCGGAATATCCTGATTACCAAGGTCTGTGTAATTGGGAAGTATCAAGCTTGTTTGAGATTAAAAATATGCCTTTCATGATTTTTTTTAATATTTTCCACAAAATGCATGCAAATGAAACCTGACAAGACAAGGATTGGAACTGAAATTGAGAATTCCATATATTTACTTGGGAAAATTACAAGTTTATATCATAATTTTTAATCCAAACTTTTAGAGGACATAAAGACTACCCTATCCCTTTAGAGTACGCTCAAGCATAATACTTCTTGACTGCATCTGAATTGACCGGGAAAGATAACTCCTCACCATCCATGTTCGTCAAAATCAAAGCTCCTCCAGAAAAGGCTCTCTTTACGACGAATGGTCCTTCATAATTTGGCTTCCATTTGCCTCGGTGATCATTTTGATTCGGCAAGATTTTCTTCATTACCAAATCACCTTCATGAAATTGACGAGGTCGCACTTTCTTTTTGTATGCCTTCTTCATACGTGTTTGGTATAACTGCCCATGACAGAGAGCGGTTAACCTTTTCCCATCAATTAAATTTAATTGATCATACCGGGACCGAACCCATTCAGCTTCTTCTAATTTGGCATCCATGATTACTTTTAAAGATGGAATTTCCACTTCTATTGGTAAAACAGCTTCCATACCATACACCAATGACAAGGGTGTTGCCCCTGTCGAAGTTCGTACAGAGGTACGATACCCATGTAAAGCAAAAGGAAGCAACTCACTCCAATCTTTGTAGGTTTCAACCATCTTTTGTATATTTTCTTTATATTTTTGTTAGCAGCTTCCACTGCTCCATTCATCTTAGGTCTGTATGGAGATGAATTGAGGTGTTTGATTTTGAATTCCTCACAAAGTTCATCCATCATTTTATTATTCAGGTTTGTACCATTATCAGTGATGATCTGATTTGGTAAACCATATCTACAAATCAATTCTCTCTTGATGAATTTGACCACAACATTTTTAGTCACGTTGGTGTAGGAAGCTGCTTCAACCCACTTAGTGAAGTAATCAATGGCCACCAAAATAAAGCGATGCCCATTCGATGCTTTTGGTTCAATGGGACCAATAACATCTATGCCCCACATAGCAAAAGGCCAAGGCACAGTTAGAACGTGCAAAGAAGATGGTGGTGCATGAATGTTATCTGCATAGGTTTGACACTTGTGACATTTCTTGGCATAGTTATGACAATCATTTTCCATTGTCATCCAATAATATCCAGATCTGAGAATTTTTCTTGCCATCGAGTGCCCATTTGCATGTGTTCCGAAAGGCCCTTCATGAACATCCTTCATGATTTTGTTAGCTTCCGTCACGTCTACGCAACGAAGGAGAACAGAATCATAATTTCTCTTATAGAGTGTATTCCCAGTCATAAAGAAATTCATGGCTAGGCGCCTGAGGGTTCTTTTATCATTTTCTGAGATACCAGGAGGATATTCTTGATTTTGAATATAATTTTTGATGTCATGAAACCATGGTTTCCCATCGGGCTCTTCTTCTATCTCATGACAATATGCAGGTTCGAGACGCCTTTCAATCTCGATGAAGGGCATGTCACAATCCCTACTTACGTTGAACATGGAGGCCAACGTGGCCAAAGCATCAGCTAATTGGTTATCATCCCGAGGAATATGATGGAAAGAGACTTCATCAAACCCTTTGATTAGTTCCATGATGTGAGCTTGATAAGGAATCAATTTTCCATCTCTAGTATCCCATTCTTCTTTCAGTTGATGAATCACCAAGGCAGAATCTCCGTATATTTGTAGAGATTTCACCTTTGCTTCAAGTGCCGCCTGAATCCCCAAAACACAAGCTTCATATTCTGCAATATTATTGGTACAATCAAAACAAAGTCTAGCAGTGAATGGGAAAAGCTTGTTATCTGGTGAGATTAGGATGGCCCCAATCCCATGCCCCAGTGTATTCGACGCCCCATCGAACATCAAAATCCAAGTTCTATTAGGACAATCTTTCTCTTCTGACAACATCATAATATTTTCATCAGGAAATTCGAATGACATTGGTTGGTACTCTTTTAGGGGATGGTGGGCCAAGTGATCAGCTAAAGCACTCCCTCTTACAGCTTTTTGGGTGACATGAATGATATCATACTCAGTCAAAAGAACCTGCCAACGAGCTATTCTTCCCGTCAGAGCCGGTTTTTCAAAGATGTACTTAATTGGGTCCATCTTAGATATCAACCAAGTAGTATAAGATAACATGTATTGCCTTAGGCGACGAGCAGCCCATGCTAATGCACAACAAGTTCGTTCCACAGTAGAATATCGTGCTTCGCACTTAGTGAACTTCTTGCTCAAATAGTAAATAGCATGCTCTTTTCTCCCAGACTCATCATGTTGCCCCAGTACAGAGCCTATAGACTCATTTATCACCGTCAAATACAACAGGAGTGGTCTTCCTGGGGTTGGGGGAACCAAGATCGGTGGGGATTGCAAGTATCGCATATTTGGTCAAAGGCCTCCTGAAAATCATCATTCCATTGTGATGGTTGATTTTTACGAAGCAACTTAAAGATTGGATTACATACAGCTGTTAGTTGAGAAATGAAACGAGCTATGTAATTCAACCTTCCAAGGAATCCTCGTACTTCTTTTTCAGTGCTAGGGGCAGGTATTTCCATGATTGCCTTTACTTTATCGGGATCCACTTCGATACCTTTCTCACTGACAATGAAACCAAGCAACCTTCCAGAGCTAGCCCCAAAAGTGCATTTAGCCGGATTTAATCTGAGTTTGAATTTTCTCAGGCGTTCAAAGAGCTTTCGTAAGTCAATCAAGTGACCTTCAACGGATTTGGATTTGGCAATAATATCATCCACATAAACCTCTATCTCTTTATGCATCATGTCATGAAATAGAGTTACCATCGCTCTTTGGTAAGTGGCACCGGCATTTTTCAATCCAAAAGACATCACCTTGTAGCAGAAGGTTCCCCACAAAGTAATGAAAGTGGTTTTTTCCATGTCTTCAGGTGCCATCTTGATTTGGTTGTACCCAGAAAATCCATCCATGAATGAAAAAATGGAATGTTGGGCCGTGTTATCAACAAGAACATCAATATGTGGTAATGGAAAGTCATCTTTTGGGCTAGCTCTATTCAAATCCCGGTAATCAACACACATTCGTACTTTCCCATCTTTCTTCGGGACCGGAACAATGTTGGCCACCCATTCAGGGTATTTGGAGACAGCCAAGAACCCAGCATCCAACTGTTTGGTTATCTCTTCTTTAATCTTTAAGAGCATTTCTGGCTTCATCCTTCTCAACTTTTGCTTTATGGGGACGCAACCGGGTTTCAATGGCAACTTGTGTTCAACGATGCAGCTATCTAATCCCAGCATATCCTGATACGACCAAGCAAACACATCGCTGAATTCGACCAACAATTCTATTAATTCTCTCCTATGTTCTCTACTCAAAGAGGTGCCGATTTTGACTTCTTGTTTGTTTTCTTCACTCCCTAAATTTATGACTTCAACAATTTCTAGATAGGGAGAAATTTCTTTATCTTCCTGATCTAGCAGCCTTAGTAATTCAGGGGAAGGTTCATCGGACTCTTCATCCTCTTCACTTGTTGGATTAAAATCATGATGGGAGAAAGCAATCTTATTATTTTGGAATTCAATTTCAGATCTGCAATTTATTTAATATAAAAAAGGCAAAATAAGGAAAATGATAATTGAACTTAACTTTTATTTATTTGAAATGATAAAGGAAACATGTTTTGCCCTTATTAAAACTCATCCTAAGGCTTTAGGCATAGCCAAAGGATTTAAACAAAAACCTACAAAGTGAACAATTACTTTGAAATGATCTCTGGAAGCTCAACGGCTTCCCAATTACACAGTTCAGTATCTGAAGGACAAGGGTAAATCAAGTCTTCTTCTCTCTTGGACTCATCATCGATGACCGCCACTTGGTCTGGAGATGTCAAGCCTGCACTCCTGAAGCTTCGGTAAAGGTCACAGATAGGGATCTTCGCAGTTAGGGGTTCTCGGTTTTCTAACCGTGCAAGTCGCTTTTCTCTCTTATTTGCGAAAACCTTCGCTCTTTCCATTGGAGATGGATGATACCCCAGCCCAAAGCCGTTCTTATTCTCCTTAACCAATAATGGGTCTACTCCTCCATCAAGCATCTTCCCAAGCCCTTTCCCTGGCTGGAATCCAGATTTCATCATCACTTTAGCTACCATCATAAAAGCTTTAGAAGGACGAGCTAGTTGTAACCCTTCGCTCACATAGGTGGTGTGAGCAATTTCCAATGATTGGAAGGAAGTCTTAAGACTTTCTTCAGCCGCTTCTATATATGGAGTTGACATGGGCTTACTGATAAGGAAATCTCCCTCACTAGAAACAATGATTAGCTTGTTGTTTACCACAAATTTAAGCTTTTGATGAAGGGTAGATGGAACCACACCGGCAGAATGTATCCAAGGCCTCCCCAATAGGCAGCTATAAGCAAGATTAATGTCCATCACTTGAAATAATACATTGAAGGTGCATGGGCCCACTTGGATGGGGATCTCAATATCTCTAATGACCTCTCTCCGAGTACCGTCAAAAGCTCTTACTACCATTGAGCTTGGCTTCATATGTGACCCATCAAAAGGTAGTTGATTTAAAGTGGACTTTGGCATGATATTCAGAGAGGAGCCATTATCAACTAGGACCTTGGCTATGATATGATCCCGACACTTGACAGAGATGTGTAATGCCTTATTATGACCTCTTCCTTCAGCAGGTATCTCTTCATCGGTGAAAGTTAAGTAGTCATTTGAGGCAATATGCCTCACTATCCCTTCAAACCTTTCTGGCGAAATATCTTTCGCAATATGTGCTTTATTCAAGACCTTCAATAACCTTCCACGATGTGGTTCTGAGTCCAATAAGAGAGATAACAAGGATATTTTTGCAGGAGTGCGGTTTAACTGGTCGAGGACCTGGTATTCGCTTTACTTAATGAATTTCAAAAATTCACAAGCATCTTCCTCTGTTATTCTTTGGGGAGGATCTTGTCCTTTACCACGACTTTCTTTTTCACTTACAGGTGCATCCTCCTTTCTTAAGTTTTTAGGAGCATAAACTCGTCCACTCCTAGTCATTCCACTTGTCTTGGAAATATTAGTTACTGAGGATGACGATCCCTTTAGGAGTTGAGGGATTACATCCACTTCATACTTCCAAGGTATTGCATGGGTATCCTTGTATGAAAATGGAGATGGGGTCCTAATTGTCAAGGACGGATGGTTCATGACTGGTTCGGTCAAAGGTTTCTTGGTGTAATAGACCACCAAAGGAACAGGGGTGACTGGGCTTACTGAGTCTGTACTATGCTGCCCATGGATCATGTTGACATCATTGCAAGGGGGACAATGATCACTTCCCAAGTCATGTGTTATTGCATTTACCCTAGTATTTCCATGATTAGGCAAAGGATTTCTAATCATATTTAGGGAGCCTTCTTCGAAATCCAACCACTTGGCATTTATCAAATCACGTACCTTAAACTTTAAGGCAATGTAATTTTCTGTAGAATGCCCCGGTGCCCCAGCATGATAATCACACTTCACATTAGGATCATACCCCTTAGGATAGGGTGGCCCTACGGGTTTTAAAGGACATCATACAACAAGAGAACTTTTGAGAAGTTGAGGCAAAAGTTCAGTATATGTCATGGGAATTGGATCAAATTGGACAGAAGGACGGTCATTGTTTGGCTTTTTTTGTGGAAGATTTGGGTTGGGATTTTGCATCCATTGTTGGGGAGGAGGTGGTGGTGTATTCTTGAAATTATGGACTGGTGGGGGTCTATATGATTGAGGATGGGGAAATGAATTTCCAGAAGCAGCAGCTACATAAGGGTAAGGTCCGTACGGTGGATAATGAGGTGGGAAAGGGAAAGGGGAAGGTTGAAACATTTTTTGATTATGTTGACCTTGATTTCCCATTACAGCATTTGCTTCCTCACCCTTTCTTCTTCCTGCCCCTGTCATAGGTCTTCCTATTGATGGGGAACTTTGGACAACTTTTCCTGTTCTCAAACCGCTTTCAATTCTTTCCCCTATTACCACCATATCAGAAAAGCTTGATGATACACTCCCAAGCATCCTTTCATAGAACGGTGGCTGAAGAGTGTCAATGAACATTGCCACTATCTCTTTCTCTATCAGAGGTGGTTCAACTTGTGCAGCCATTTCCCTCCATCGTTGAGCATATTCTTTGAAGGACTCAGTATTCCTTTTGGTCATATTCTGAAGTTGTAGCCGGTCTGGTGCCATGTCCATATTGTATTTATATTGCTTCAGAAAGGCATCGGCTAGATCCTTCCAACAACGAATACGAGTTCGTTCAAGGTGAGTGTACTAGCTCAACGCTGCCCCAGCAAGGCTATCTTGAAAAAAATGGATCAGCAACTTTTCATCATAAGCATACCCAGCCATCTTTCGGCAGTACATGGTCAAATGGTTACGAGGACAAGTTGTTCCTTTGTATTTATCAAATTCCGGCAATTTGAATTTGGGAGGAATTACCACATCTAGAACTAGGCATAATTCAGAAACATTTGTTACGCCTAAGCCACTTCCTCCCTCTACTGCACGCAACCTTTCTTCCAATATTTCCATTTGCCCTTTTGACAAAGGCGCTGTTGGCTGATCAGGATTTGGTAGAGGGACTTGAGCTTTGTGTGACAAGTTTTGGGAAACACCTGCCTGTGGTATTGGGCAACCATAAGGGAAATAATATGGCACTGCTTGTGGGTTTGGTTGTGTGGCATCATTTGGAGTCTGGTGATTTTGTGGTGGAATTGTATTAGGTGGAGTGACATTGGGTGGAGCCTGAGTGTTTTGGGGAATAGCTGTTGATTGGTTGAAATTTGGAGGGTTAGATACAGGGGGATTGGGAATTTGTTGAACAGCAGGAGGATTCTCTTGATTGGGATTAGGATGCATTGTGTAATATCCTTGAGGTAAGCCATATGGAGGCCAAGCATATGCTTGCTGAACATTCCCGTCTTGGGAAACAAAAGGTGGCAATGGCATACCATAAGGTTGGTGTGAGATGAATGGAGTTTCAGTGACTGGAGTAGGATCATTTAAAGGTATAGGGTTCCCCTCTTGAGCTTGAACTTGAGGAGTGGATGTTTGTTCCCTATTTCCTGCAGAAGATCCCCTTTCTGTACCTCTTTTTTCAAGAAGCTTAAGTATTTCTGCCATCTGCTCCTTGATCTGGCCAACTTTATTCCTTAATTCTTCAACTGCACTTTCTGGCTCTGCCATGAGTCTTGTTTGCAGTCTGGTTTAATAAGGATGCTTTGAGCCCCTTCTCCCCGTGATGTGAATAAATACAAAGAAACCCCCCTTGGTACAAGAACAAGTATTGTTAAATGACATAAAGAGATGTAAAGTAAATACATGATGAATTTTAAATATCGGTAAGTAAAGATAAACCTTTCTTTTAGAATGTCTTTTTCTAAAGTACTAAGTTAGAAGAAAAATGCAAATTCAACATGAGATTTATTCATTGATCAACAAGTTCTGATACATTGTTTGTTACAACAACTCAAAATCAATTCTCTCTTGCTTTAGCAATCCAGACCTTCATTTCATCCAATTGCCCCTTACAGTATTGGATGAATGTTGTAATTTCCTCCGGTGTAGAAAGCGGATTCATCATCGCTTCAGCCTTCTTCAACAGGTGAGGAATATTTCCAAGTGTTCCATTAGCAAGACCGGCTAGATTAGAAAAACGGTCTCTCCAAGAATAGACAAGACTTTCCAACTCAACCCTTTCTAGGGTCATTAAACGTATAATCTCTTCATATCTATCCTTGTCTTCCATGGCTTGCCATTTTTCTTCATTTATTTCACGCTCGCAAGCACTGACGACATCTCTGACTTGTCGTTCTAGTTCATCAATTCGCGCTTGCATAAGGTTCTTTTCAACTTGAGCTTCTTCTTTTGTCTTGGCTAGAATTCCTCGTAACCGCCCTTTGTCAGCCAATATATCATCCTTTTGTTTCTCTTTGGTCTTCAATTGGCTGTTCGCTGTTTGGAGGCATTGATCCAATTGCATCATATGTTCTCTTTCAATTTGTCGCTTCTTACCCATGTCTTCAAAGGCATTTTCTAATTCACACCTTTTTCTCTTAAGGGAAGCATTGTCTTGTTGAATTTTGATCAAATCATCCTCCAAAGCTTGATTTTTCTTTGTCATTTCAGCCAACTCACTCCTCAAATTTTCAATCTCTTTGATTTCATCAGGAACTGGATTTCTCACATGAGCACCGTGATCTTTAAAGGGTAATTTAACAATGGCTACCCTATTTGAAATCCACTGGTGGTAACTTTCTTTTGCGGCATGACTTCGGACACCCAATTCTTTTCCTTTACTATGAACCTTGCCCCAAGCATCAAGGACAGTTTGAATAATAGGAGCACTATTTCCCTCAATATAATAATGAAGAAAAGGCGTTACTGTTTCTTCTTCTGGAGGCTGTATCATAGGATAAGCAAGTTGTCTTTTTGCAATGCTAGGATTGTAATTGATGCATCCTTGAGTTCCCATAAGAGGCACATTCGGAAATTTTCCACAGCAGTAAATAATGGAATCCACGTTCATCCACTGAGGGTACCACCGAATCATGCTAGCAGATAATCCTGCCAGATGTCCTGCCCACTCCCTATTAGTCTTCTTGGTTAACCTAAGGAGCTTCAAATCAGAGATAGGACATTCAACCTTGCCAACTTGATTGAAGACATGAGAAGTAAGCCATAGATACAAGGCGGGTAGACAACAGACGATCTTCTTCCCATTCCGGTTGTGACAAGAATCCATTGTACAATAGATATCAGTTAAGACAGCAGTCATGAAACTTTCACCTCTAAGCTTTCTAGCTAGGAAAACATCAATTGCCTTGAAATCAATATAATTATCAAGGCTTGGGAAGAGGATCACACCATAGATGGCCAACGCCAAAATGTCAACAAACACGTCCCATTCTCCTTTCCCTGCCTGACTGAGGAGTTGCTGCTCAAAGAAGCTTAGTACGAATCCTGAAATTTGGTTCCTGCTTAATTGAGCCTTCTTAAGCATTTCAGGATCCATCTTAAGAATGCGAGCTACACTGAAGATTGAAGCATGATGTTCAGTTCGACGATAAGGTTTCAAATCTTCTAATGGCAAGCCAAATATCTGTTCAAACTCCTCCAAAGTAGGAGCTAACTGGAAATCTTTGAATGTAAAACAGCGGAGAGGAGGATCATAAAACTGAGCTAGAGCAGTAAGGGCCCCTTCTTGCACTTCAACCTCTAAGAATTTTAAGATCTTTCCATACTTCCTTGTAAAGGTCATTTTCTGGGTAATATCTATCCTTTTGCTAAAGGACAACAGATTGCTAGTATTTGATCTGATGACTTTGAGGTGTAACAAATTTTTTAAACCAGTTGCCTTCACTTCTTGATCACTTGATCTCATGTTAAATTCCATTTTTTAGTGATACTTACCGATGTTTAAATTTCACCTTTAACAAAAGAAATAAATGAATTAGATTAACAAAGAAAACATTTTGATAAATATCCTCACATAAGAGTGATAATATTTATCATGACTTGAGTATAGAAAATATACATTTTTGATTTTTTTTTTAAAAAAAAACTTCGTGCAAATGAATAAAAGATAAAAGGAATGTCTGCCCAATTGTGTCTTAGACAAGGTAACCACCTAATTGGCTCTAAGGCTATTTAATCGTGTTTCTTCAAAAGGTAATTATTCTAATTAGTTCTAAGAAGGTCACCGGAGCTCTGATCTTTAGCTATGAGTCTTATGCAAAAAGTAGGGAATCCTACTTAGTGCGGACATCATAACTAAGATAACACCCCGGCTGAGATTTTCACGCGAATCATGGTAGGACGTCTCGTCCTAAATGACACCGCTAATAATCTCCCCTAGCCTATGTCTTTTGCGGGGCCCGGGAATAGGGTCCCTTCTAATAGTGTGTGCATTATGGTGAATGTGAAGTGTGTGAGGCATTCATACCTGGATTTTTACCCATTCTTCACAATAAACAAACATAAAGCAAAATAAATATCACATGTCTTCTACCCTAAGGTTCTAAATTAAGGCAATAAAGAAGTAAAAAAAACAGTATAAAATCTAAAATTAATGGAAGATTAGATAAACAACAAGAATAACATAACAAATAAATATAAAGGATGAAATAATTAACAATCAACAAAATACACAAGATCAATTTAACGGGCTTGACTCTCAAAATATCCCCAGTGGAGTCGCCATCTGTCGCGACCGGGGTCCCGGCGCACGACGCGGACTGGTTAAAGACAAATAAAAGAAAATTGAAACTGCATTGAAGTGAGGCTCTTGAGAAGCCTAAAAAATAAAGGGTTCAAGGAGTCGCCACCAATATTTATTAAGGAAAATATTAGGAAAACCTTTAAATAGCACTGGTTTTTTTTTGTTTTAAAAAAATGAGATTCTGTTTAGTTCGGGAGTCGAATTACAGGAGGGAAAGGTATTAGCACCCCACACTGTCCGTAAAAAATGGTTACCCAAATTGATCATTCATAATTTAAAAAATGATTATCAAATATTTCATCCTTCATAAAACAATCATAAATAATATACACAATAAAAAAAATATATAAATATGAATAAAACAAAGATAGTAAAAAAAATACATCTCCTAAGTTTGTTATTTTTTAGTTCTAAGAAAATAAATAAACAAATAATTAAAAGACCATAAAAATAAAAAGATAAAAAAACAATAAGACGTCTTGTCTTACTTATTTTCTAGTAAAAAAAAAATTGATTTTTATTGAGAAATATAAAGTTCAAAACAAACAAATAAATAAATAAATAAAGATAAGAGAAAAAAATAAAATTAAACACATCAACATGAAGATAAAGAAATATAATACACTTAATTAATTAAAATTGACACGGAATATTATTTAATTATCTTTTAAAAAAATAAGATTAATAAGATGTCTCATCTAAATTAATCTCATCTTAAATTTAAAAGAAAAATGAATGAATAAATAACACACTATTTATTAGTCTTGATTTTTTTTATTTTTTATGAAAATGATTTTTTCTTAATTATTAAAAGGTTACTAAGAGAAAATAATAGGAAATCATGACCATAATAAATATGGATAATTATGTATATATATAGACATATTTATAAACTATTAAAATAGTCAAACGTAAATAAATAAATAGAAAGTGTAGGAAGATAAATAAATAAAAAAAAGCAAAAAGATAAATAACTAAAAATAAAAAGTATAGAGAATAAATAATAATAATAATATAAAAAAATAAAGGTAAAAAAAATAAATAAAAAGTTCAAAAAAATAGAAATAAAAATAAAAATAAATAGATATAACAATAAATACATAAAAATAAAAGAGCAGAAAAAATAAATACATAAAATAAAGGGGCAAAAGAATAAATAATAAAAAAAATAAAGGAGCAGAAAAGTAAATAACAAAAATAAAGCAGCAGAAAAGTAAATAACAAAAATAAAGGGACAGGAAAGTAAATACATGAAAATAAAGAGGTAGAAATGTAAATAATAAAAATAAAGGGACAGAAAAGTAAATACATAAAAATAAAGGGGTAGAAAAGTAAATAACAAAAATAAAGGGGCAGGAAAGTAAATACATGAAAATAAAGGGGCAGAAATGTAAATAACAAAAATAAAGCGGCAGGAAAGTAAATACATGAAAATAAAGGGGCAGAAATGTAAATAACAAAAATAAATAGGTAAAAAAGTAAATACATGAAAATAAAGGGACAGAAATATAAATAACAAAAATAAAGAGGGCAGAAAAGTAAATATATGAAAATAAAATGGCAGAAAAGTAAATAACAAAAATAAAAGGATGGAAAAGTAAATAAATAAAATAAAAGGGTATAAAAATAAATAAATAAAGATAAAAATATAAAAAATAAAAAAATAAAAAAAATAAACTAATAATTGCAGAAATATAAAGTGCGGATAAGTAAAGTGCAGGAAAATAAATTAACAATAATAAAAGTGCAGAAAAGTAAATAAAGAGAAATAAAAGTGTAAAAAAAATAATAAATAAAGAAAAATAAAGGTACAAATAAATAAATAAAGATGGAGATGCATAAAAATAAATAAACAGATAAATAACTGCAGAAAAATAAAGTGCAGGAAAATAAAGTGCTTGAATATAAATAAAGAAAAATAAAAGTGCAGAAAAATAAATAACAATTAAATAAGACGAATAAATAAATATAAATAAACAACTTTGTATTAATAAAAAATACCTTGGTACAAGATCAATTACAGAGAAACTAGAACGGAAGTCAGGAAATTAATTTTGTGTAGATTTCCTTTGCTTTTGGCTTTGTTTGGACTTGATTTGAAGGTATTTGGATACCGGTTACAACACTTGGACAGTATTTTAGCTCACAAAAACTCACATACTAAGACAAACAAGAGTGGTGCACTCATTTTCCTAACTAGAATTACACAAAGTAATTTTTGAAAACCAAAACTTCTAAAAATTCTCACAAAAATTTAACATTCTTTCCCCTTTTTTTCCTCTTCTTCCTCCAAAATGCCTCAATATCACCTTCTATTTATAGAAGGAAATTGACATTGGATCCTCCCTAAAAGACATCACTTTCTTACTTTTCTAATTTGTCCAAATTCCATGTCAATTTCCTCAATTTTCTCCAATTATCCAACCAAACCGGGGCCCACCACTAAAAACCATTGTAACCCCTTTTTCTTTTTCTTTTTTTTTCTTTTTTTTTTAATTTTCGTTTTTTTAAAAAACTTTTTTTTTGGACTTTTTTTTTGGGGCCCATTTCTTTTTTTTGGGCTTTTTTTTGTTTTGTTTTTTTTTGTTTGGGCCCTTTTTTTCTCTTTTTTTTCTTTTTCTTTTTTTGGCCCTTTTTATTTTTTTTATTTTTTATTTTCGTTTTTTTATTTTTTTATTTTTTTATTTTTTTATTTTTTTTTGATTTTTTTCTGTTTTTTTTTTGCCATTTATTTTTCTGATTTTTTTTGGGCCTTTTATTTAAAGGTACAAATGGAAACATAAATTATTTATTACATATATGGAAATATATAAAATATCCAATAAATATAAATTACTACCCACACTATAAGGAGTAAAAAGGTAGTCACAAAACATCGTCTTCCCTCCCTTATTCTTTCCTCTTGGCTTCGGCATCCATCAGCCATTGCTTGAGAGAAATGAAGAGAATTGATGAAATGAGAGGTGTGGTAGGAAATGAAGAGGGATTGGGTATTTATAGAGATGGGGAAGGGTTACTATTCCAACGGTCACTATACAATTTTTAATATTATTTTTTTTTAATATGATCCGGGGTGGCAATCTGGACTGGGCGGGGTTCTAAGCACTGTACCGCGTCACCAACGAGAACTGGTAAGTCATAACCGGGGTCTGAAATCATTGGTCAACTATAGACATTTCTCTTCACCTCGGTTAAATATTAAGCATTGGGGAATCTCCTGCAGGTGTACCTCCGGTGTGTCTTGAAGTTCAAGTACGGATTAACACATCAGTTTTAACTTGAAGAACCTCGGATTCCCTTCGAACTGAGGTGTAAAATACCGTACTCCACTGAGGCTGTACGAGCTTAGAACTAATGAGGTAACACCGGTCATGAAACCGTGCTAGGACCCCGGTTAATGCAGTCAACATTGACTCCGGACTCTAGGACAAAAAAACTCTTTTTTTCTTCTTTTTTTTTCTTTTTAATATATATCACCGGACAAAAATAGGTGTTCACAGCGTCTATTTGGCCTTAGTCAATTCAGCCTGCACCCCTCTGTGAGTTTCAGCTTGTTTGGTTGCCCAAGCCTCCCTAACAGCGATATCGGCCTCGAGTTTCTCAACCTGTTCCATATAATCTGCCTTCTCGCTCAGGGAGTCCAAAAGACCAGACAATTCCTCCAGTTGCCAACGCCTAGCTTTGCATGCACTTCTGACTTCAGCGGCGTCCAGAGAGGGGCAGAGGCAGTACCTCGCCTTCGGAAGAGTGGGGGGAGTAGACCCTTGGAACCAGAGGTAGGGTGAGAGAAAGGATTCACTCGGAGAATCAAATACTGGAGGAGGACCGCTCTCAGAGTCCGGCCCAGAAGTGGTTTGTGAAGCAGGGGCAGAGGAGTCAAGGACGGGCTTCTTCCCCTTGTCCTTTTTCAGCCCAGATTCCTTAAGCTTCTTCTGGCGTTTCTTTGTGGGGTCACCAGAGGGAGGCTTCTCCAGATCCGCTGTCTTGACCAGGTGCCTCTTCTTCTTTTTCTTTTCTAGGACGGCCTCTTCATCGCCCTGCCCAGTAGTCTCTGTTTGTCCCTTCGGTTCCTGCTCATCGAGGAGGGGGACCTCGTCTCCCACTGCGGAAGTCAGAGGAATGGTTGGAGCCTTGGTGGTGTTCCTCTTAGCTTGAATTTTGTTCTCCTCAGAGGATGAGTCATCATCATCCAGCATAGTCCTTAGAGACAACATCTCTGGACAGGCTTTTTCGATTTATTCTACAAAACAAGGAAAATTGAGTTAACACATGAGAAGAAAATAATCAGAGCGGAATAAATGCATAGCATAACCACAGTAGGAACGGATATTATGGAGGTAGGTAGTTCGGACATCGTCATCCGCCAGGAGGAGCCTGCAAGAAAATCCTTTGAGGGTCCTCGAGGCCGTCTGCATGGCGCTTAATACCTCAACGGAGTGAGAAGAAAGCTCACCCTCATCAGTATAGTAAGCACGGCTCAGCAGTAGAAAGTGCTCGTGCGTCCAACTGAGAGGAAATTTGGTGAATCCTTCCTTGTTGCGCCAGAAGACCGGCTTGTTGGGTTGAATACGGACCCGTGTGTAATAATGTTTGAAAGAACGTCCGTCCACCTTAGCGGATTCAGTGTAGGACTTGAAGTTTACTATCCTTGAGTCACAACGGAGTGTTATGAACCCAAGGCCGCCCTTCTTGTTGGCACGGCGGACCACCTGGCAGTAATAAAATAATTTGACCACAGTGGCGGTGAAGTTGAAATGTTCTCCCAGAATTTTGAGAGCGCGAACCAGGCCCCAGCCGTTGGGGTGTAGTTGAGTTGGAGCGCAGTCGAGGAAGCGCAGGACGGCCATTTGAAATTCCGTCATGGGGAAGCGGACCCCTAACTTTTGAAACACAAAGTCGTACATGTAGACCGACCTCTCGTCTGGGACGATGTGAAAAACTCTTTCAGATGGACGGGGTGCAAGAACAACATAGCGTCCTTTATACTTCTTATCTGAGTAAATCTTGCAGCGGAGAGAGACTGTGCTTTCCTCTTCACTTGCATGATGCGAGAGGATCTCCAAAAATTCCTCCTCAACCCAGTAGTACGACCTCTCCCTGTTCAGTTTCTCCCAATTCAACCGCTGTTCCACGACGTTGACACACCCTTCAGTAGTACGAAGAATCATCGTTTTACCAGACCCCGGGATCTCCATGGTCTTTGATGCACGATGGAACGCGTATGTGCTGTGGTAGAAAGCAACATCGTCAGAGAGATAACCTTCGTTACTTGACCTTTCATCAGAGCTGCTGGTAGCCCTCGAGTCAAGGGGAACCTCAGAGCGGCGTTGATCAGAAGACGCTCGTGAGGAAGAAGTTTCAACTCTCTCTGAGCGACGAAGCCCAGCCACAGAAAGATTCACTGGAATCCTTCCACCGTGGTGGCTGGAGGGGGCGCGAGAGCTCAAACTCCCCCTGTTTGAGGTACCAGTGTTGCCTGTTCTAGGGCGCATGGTTGAAGTAGAAGGAATAAAATTATAAGGAGGTAAAGGAAAGGGAGGTTACCTAAGAAAAGGAGGAACTTTGTGAAGGTTGAAGGCAGCAAAGAAATCTTCAGAAATTTGAGCAGAGGTTCACTAAGCTTGTAGACAAAGATGAATTCCAAAACTCGTTAAGTGTCCCTTTTATAGGTAACGAAGAAGCACAATGCTCTGCTGAAAGTCACGACGTTTACTTCAAAACACAACCTTTCGAATTCAAACGACTCCGCCGTTTCGTAACATTAAAGCGCGAAAATGGTAACGTTTCAGTAAATGTTTTTACGAAATGGGCTTGCATCAGTTGAAATCTAGGCCCAATAAGCCCAATCGACGGTTACATTCTTGGGTAGTAATGGCTCGTGCGTAAAAAGACGCATTTAATGTCCAATCATTTCAGACGCATTTAATGCACTCCAACCACTCTTCGAATACCAAGGGTTTTGATTTCCAAAAACTCTTGGGATTTCCCTCATTATGATACGCTGTCTGAATCCGTTGTGTATGTTAGCCCAGGTGGCCTCTAGGAAACTCAAGAGGGGGGGTGAATTGAGTAGTTAGGAACTTTTTCACTAATAAATTTTTCCTCTAAAAACTCAATATGCAATGATATGTGATTTGAATAATAATGCTTAAAACATAAAGAGTTTAAGGGTTAGAGAAGTGCAAACAGAGATTTATACTGGTTCGGCCAACCACTGCCTACGTCTAGTCTTCTCAAGACACCCTTGAGGAAATTCACTATAATCAATTCCCTTGATTACACCACAATGGGGACTCACACCCCGATCACAAATGCATTGGATGCTACACCACACCCAAGCACATCACCCTTGGATACTACACCATACCCAAGAACATCACCCTTGGATGCTACACCACATCCAAGAAGAACACCCTCAGAGATACACCACTCTGAGTATCAATCTCACTTTAGAGATAAAGAACTCTATAGAAAAACTCTCTTCAAGAGTATGATGAACAAATTGAGGAACAAGAAGAGTAATAACTCTATTAAGAGAATATGGCCATTATTGCTCTTAAGAAAAGATTGGAAGTATTTTTGTATTGGTGTTATTGGTGTTTTTTTGCAAATGAAATACCCTCCTATTTATAGGAGAAGAAATGCCTTCAAGAGGTGTGAAATTATTGATTAAAATAATTGGAAAGGTACCTCTTGGATAAAATAATATTTTGTGAAAAGTTATAATGTTTCAACATGATTTTTTGCTTTCTGATCACGTTGTAATCGATTACATAAAATAGGTAATCGATTACAGCCTTTTAAAATCAATTTTAAAACATAACGTTCATATTGTAATCGATTACTTAAACATGGTAATCGATTACAGCCTTTTAAAATCAGTTTTAAAACATAACGTTCATATTGTAATCGATTACTTAAACATGGTAATCGATTACATTGCTGAGGTAATTGATTACACTAATGAGGTAATCAATTACATGATGTAATTGATTACACTAATGAGGTAATCAATTACATTCCATCAGAATGTATTCTTATTTTAAAACCTTTTTATATTAATGGTCGTACTTTCTTTTTATAGAGTCTTACTTTAATTATGCCTTGGTCTTGGATCTTCATTCTTGATCTCTGGCATTGGCCTTGTCATTATCAAAATCCTTCATGGTCTTCATTCTCCCCCTTTTTGATGATGACAATATTTCATTGATTTCATGACTCTTTTTGTGCTTGACATGGTATACTAAATCTTCAAGTCTTGCGTCCATGTTGTTAATCATGTCTTGCATATATGTTGTTGATATCAAAACCTTAGTTCTTCATTCTCCCCCTTTTTGATATTGACAACAATTCCTGAGAAGAAAAATAAACAGCATGCAAGATACAAGATTTTCTCCCCCTTAATTTTGGTTTAGTTGACAAGGTTTGATTGATTTTTCTCTTATTTTGCTTCTCATATATTAACCAGGTTTGATTGATTTTTTCTCTTATTTTGCTTCTCATATATTACTCCCCCTTTGTCAATGGCAAAAAGAATATAAGAGCATAAAGTTTTAGCAGAGAATGATGCACCTTGTTGTTTGATGTCACTCGTTATTTTGATATTGCTCTTTGTTACTTGTTGATTGATAGATGCTTCAAGAAATGTGTTGACTTTTCTTGTGGGTAAGAGTTAATCCTTAAGTGCCTCCCATCAATGATAATTCCTGCACTATTATAAATATTTGATCTTGGTACCCAAATTTTCTTGGGTCCTTGTGGGTTAGACGTGGATACTATATTCTTAGGAACCCAAATCATTTTTGTCTCAGTATAGCCTTTGTTCCTTATATGACATGTTGATGCACTGTGACCTTTTCTCACATAATGAGAGAATTTAACAAATGGGCTAGTTGAGGTCTTTTGTGAAATAAAGAGATTTTTCTGCAACTTTTGCTTTTTGGAAGGATCAGATCCTAGTTCTGCTTTTAAATGACATTTTTGTTTTCCAAGAAGAATATCTAGGTTATCTCTTCCTATAGTAAATTTAACTAATGCATTTTTCAAATCATCAATCTCTTGAATATGCTTTTGACATGTTGAACATGTATGTTTAATGATAGTTTCATTTTTAAGCTTAGTTTCTAAGTCTTCCTTTTCTTCTTTAACTTGTCCTAGTTCATGATTGACCTTTGATAGACTTTCTTCTAAGATTAGGTTAGAATTTTTCATATTTAATAATTTCTTAGCTAGTTTTTGATATTCATTATGAAGATCTTCAAAAGCTTCTTGCAATTCATCAAATGTAGGATTTGAGTCATTTACCTCTTCGGTGTTATTCATTAGGCACAGATTTGCGTCTTCATGGTCTGATTCCTTGGACGAGCTTAAACCATTTTCATCCCAGGTAATATAAGCTATTCTTTTATTTTTGGGATGCTTTTTCTCTTGCTTGTCAGACTTCTTATTTAGTTTCGGACATTCCATTTTCATATGTCCATATTTTCCATATTCAAAGCATTTTGGACCTTGGTTAGATTCATCATTTTTGAAGGAATTCTTGAAGTTCGGCTTCCTTTGCCCTTCCTCTTTCTTTAGAAACCTGTTAAATTGTTTAACAAATAATTTAAGGTCATTATAATCATTTATACCTTCTTCATCATCTTCTTCATTACTTTCTTTAATGGTTTTAGAGCAATACTTTTCTTCTTTTTGTTGCTTTCCTCATGTTGATTCAATCTTTCAAGCTCGAGTTCATGCTCTTGTAATTTTCCAAAGAGTGTTGCAAGGGACATGCTTGACAAATCTTTTGATTCTGATATAGCAGTTACTTTTGGTTGCCATTCCCTGTTCAAGCATCTTAATACTTTATCAATCAAATCTTCATTTGAAAAGGTTTTTCCTAAGCATGCAAGATGATTGATTATATGAGTGAATCTCTTTTGCATGTCTTGTATGTTTTCATTGTTGTTCATTCTAAATAATTCATATTCCCTAGTTAGGGTATTTATTCTTGATCTCTTAACTTCGCTTATTCCTTCGTGAGTTACTTCTAAGGTATCCCACATCTCTTTTGCTGTCTTGCAATTAGATATTCTAAAGTATTCGTCCATTCCTAAG
This sequence comes from Clitoria ternatea, assembly GCA_037962975.1. Classification (NCBI taxonomy): domain Eukaryota; kingdom Viridiplantae; phylum Streptophyta; class Magnoliopsida; order Fabales; family Fabaceae; genus Clitoria; species Clitoria ternatea. The sequence continues at coordinate 271,307,545 of CM075672.1, forward strand.
GCTGAGGTTATTATATTTTTGGCCTTGAGGTTATATTGGACTTTTGTTTTATCCAAACCAGTCCATTCACTTCTTGGTTTAATCATGGTCACTTCTCAAACTACTTTGGTTGGTATGAATAGACCATTTTCAATGGAGTCCCATATGTCTATATCAATAGCTTCTATGAATATTTGCATACGGGTTTTCCAATATTGATATCCTACTCCGTTAAATACAGGAGGTCTATGTATGGAGTTTCCCTCAGGAAAGATAGGATTGAAAGAGGCCATGGATCTTCTTGAGGTTGTTAAACCTTTTCCAAGATACGAGCTTTGATACCACTTGTTAGCCTAGGTGGCCTCTAGGAAATTCAAGAGAGGGGGTGAATTGAGTAGTTAGGAACTTTTTCACTAATAAATTTTTCCTCTAAAAACTCAATATGCAATGATATGTGATTTGAATAATAATGCTTAAAACATAAAGAGTTTAAGGGTTAGAGAAGTGCAAACAGAGATTTATACTGGTTCGGCCAACCACTGCCTACGTCTAGTCTTCTCAAGACACCCTTGAGGAAATTCACTATAATCAATTCCCTTGATTACACCATAATGGGGACTCACATCCCGATCACAAATGCATTGGATGCTACACCACACCCAAGCACATCACCCTTGGATACTACACCATACCCAAGAACATCACCCTTGGATGCTGATCTGTCCTGAACCGGGGTCTAGAGATCCGGACTCAAGTCAATCACAAATAGTATACAAATACTGTGCAGAAGACCGGATGTATAAGTATCCGGTGTAAGTATCTGTTGTCCTTGAGTGAGGAGAGCGGATTGGGCGTCCTGGAGATCCTTCACACCGACCTAACGCGATGAAGTGGGCGAATGGTGGTGTCACCTGCAAAGATTCTCCGACGCTCAAGTCAGTGATGATATTCCAAGTAAGGAATGTATTTCAGAGAGTAATCAGTCATGGATTTAGTTGAAGATCCCTCACTTCATTAATGAAATGAGTTCATATACCTGATTGGCTCGTTTTATGAGGACTCGTTAGTGGGGAACCACTAACTCCCATTAGCATTATTTTATTGCGCACTTACCAGCATGATTGGGTCAAGTGGCTATTTTATATTGAGCATAGAGAATATAGACTAGGATTAGGGAACAAGTTGACCATCCCCGTGAGCAGAATTTGGCTCGTAGTACAGGGAATTATTGATCGATCCCTGTAGCAATGTTCCTTGTCTTTAGCACAGTGACCTGTGTGTTGTCCGATGTCATGGTGTTATCCTGAACGACCGGTATAGGGAGAAAGCCTGATACGGAATTACAGTCTGGATGTATACCGATGACACCGGTTACACGTTGATGTCTTGTCAAAGACGTTGAAATATGTCTTGCAGATCGGATACCGGTATTGAGACCGGATCAGATGCTACACCACATCCAAGAAGAACACCCTCAGAGATACACCACTCTGAGTATCAATCTCACTTTAGAGATAAAGAACTCTATAGAAAAACTCTCTTCAAGAGTATGATGAACAAATTGAGGAACAAGAAGAGTAATAACTCTATTAAGAGAATATGGCCATTATTGCTCTTAAGAAAAGATTGGAAGTATTTTTGTATTGGTGTTATTGGTGTTTTTTTACAAATGAAATACCCTCTTATTTATAGGAGAAGAAATGCCTTCAAGAGGTGTGAAATTATTGATTAAAATAATTGGAAAGGGACCTCTTGGATAAAATAATATTTTGTGAAAAGTTATAATGTTTCAACATGATTTTTTGCTTTCTGATCACGTTGTAATCGATTACATAAAATAGGTAATCGATTACAGCCTTTTAAAATCAGTTTTAAAACATAACGTTCATATTGTAATCGATTACTTAAACATGGTAATCGATTACAGCCTTTTAAAATCAGTTTTAAAACATAACGTTCATATTGTAATCGATTACTTAAACATGGTAATCGATTACATTCCTGAGGTAATTGATTACACTAATGAGGTAATCAATTGCATGATGTAATTGATTACACTAATGAGGTAATCAATTACATTCCATCAGAATGTATTCTTATTTTAAAACCTTTTTATATTAATGGCCGTACTTTCTTTTTATAGAGTCTTACTTTAATTATGCCTTGGTCTTGGATCTTCATTCTTGATCTCTGGCATTGACCTTGTCATTATCAAAATCCTTCATGGTCTTCATTCTCCCCCTTTTTGATGATGACAATATTTCATTGATTTCATGACTCTTTTTGTGCTTGACATGGTATACTAAATCTTCAAGTCTTGCGTCCATGTTGTTAATCATGTCTTGCATATATGTTGTTGATATCAAAACCTTAGTTCTTCAGTGTATAGCACAAGAAGAACGGTAACTCTGTTGGCACAACGGATATTAAAGAGTTTTTAGAAAGAATTTCCAGAACGTTCCACCGGCATCCAGACTTCTCAAAGGCTGTATAGCTCATATGAGCAACTTAACAGTCCCTCACACAAGCTAGGGGACAAATGATCCGGTCTGGATACCGGTCCCCAAAGTTATGACGTCAGAATGACCTCATAAGAGAGAAACCAGTGTCACAGTTCAGGCAGCGCCACACCGGATATCCGATATCCTTTCACCCGTTCTTATCTCATTAGACGTTCTATTCATTCTCTCTACAACGGATACTTCATTCGTTCTTACTTCACGTCTATATAACCGTTTGCCTAAGGGTCACTGTGAGATAAGAGTTCCTTATAACTTATCAGCGAAGATACCCTGCATAGCGGAATGTGTCAATGTCAATTACCTCAGAGAGTAAGTACAAGTGTCAGCGAAATATACGGAAAGGTGATTATCCTCCATCCTTATCACAGGATCGTACTCTGATAATTGACCTACCCCCTGACACACTCTGAGTATTGAGCCACTTTGATTGACACACTTCACACGCTATCAGAACCAACGGGCCCACTTGCACCCAACGATTCATTTCCTACGTTCAACTATAAATAGCACAATCTAAAACACATGCGAGGTTACGTTGTCCAAACTCACTTCTTTACTATTGCATTGCTTGAGTATTCATTGAGTTCATACACTCTTCTAACTTGAGCGTCGGAGAATCTTCGCAGGTGGCACCACCTTTCGCCCTCTCTCAACGCGAAATGTTGGTGTGAAGGATCTCCAAGATAACAAGACCGGTTTCTCCCACTGAGAGGCCGTATTACAACGCCGGATACCCATTGTACCGGTGTGCAAACCCTAAAACACCTACACCCTTGTGGCTGGTCCCATACCGGATCCTAGACCCCGGTCCAGACCAGTTCAGTAACCAATACTATAAGACCTGTAAATAAGTAGATAGATACTAGTACTCGGTGCATACTTGTAAAAACTTATATCGATTCAACCAGTCTGACTAGGAACATGTGGCGCCTACTTGTAAATCTTGGATTTTTATGAGACTGATTATGTGTATAAATCAATGATGATTAGTGGTTTAATAAGTTAAACATCTAACTTGTTAAGCTAGTTAACATATTAATTGAATTATACTTTTAAACATTTTAATGTAAAGATGTAATTGATTCGAACCATTCAATGCCCCGACCATCAACCTATTAACCTAGTATATTAATAGAGTCGATGACTGGTTCAATTTTAATAGTATCGACCAATAAGATAAACCCTATCCATGTATCATTTTCTTGTGAATCATTTTAAGCGTCGATGTTTCATGGATATTTCTTCTCTGTTCTCTTGTAGTTGTGTTGCAAATTCAATTAACAAAAATCTAAAGTAATATAATATATTTTGTTTTGTTACCATAAGTATCCTCTTTCAAGAGGCATAACTCGAGACTTAGTCATAATTATTCCTACTTTTAATATAAGTGGGTTTAGTGGTGTGAACACCATTTTTCTAATAAAAGCAAAAAAAAACTAAAATTTCTTTAAGAAATAATTTAAAAATAAAAAGGTCCACCATTGCCGAAAGCATTCCCTAAAAATGGATTTTGGCCAAAACAGGTCACTTTTTAAAATATTTATGTTTTTGGGGTTAGAAAAAAAGTATTTGGCGGTCTGGGATGAAAGCTGTCACGTCAAGATTTAATTTCGTCTAATGGAGGAGCGATTTTGTAATTTCGCCCCATGGGGAGACGAATTTACAGAAGGGTGTCAAATTCGTCTCCCAGACGAAATTGAATCTTGATGTGACAGCTTTCACCCCGACCGCCAAATACTTTTTTTTAACCCAAAAACGTAAATATTTTAAAAAAGTGGCCTATTTTGGCCAAAATCCCCCCTGAAACCTGCCCCAAAATCTGGCAGACATCCCCCAAAATCAGGTTGTTGCTCCTTATGCAGCTCGCGGACCATTTTTCACACTCTGAAAGCTCAACTACGGACTATCATCTACACACTATAATTCCTTCTGAAAAAAAACCCACAATCTCTTCTTCTTCTCATCAACAACAAAAAAAAAAAATAAAAAATCAAACTCTCATCTTACCATCTCAACACACAATAGTCAATACAAATAATAACAAAAAAAAAAAAACCAACAGAAACAGTGAAGAGAAGAAGAAACAGCCCCTTGTTGGTACCTCCCTCTCGTTTCTTCTCCTGCTCACTTTGTCATCCATCTCTTTAGTTTTCTCTCCGTAGGCAAAGGACTTTCATGATGCAAGTCACATGGTCCATTTATTTTTTTTAAAGTCATTGTTATCATTATTTAATCATTTGATCATTACTTTATTTATTTATTTTACTCCTTTTCTTATCATGTCACGTCACCTGTTTTTCATTTCACGTTTAGCTGTTTAGTTTTAATAATAATAATTGTCATTATTATTAAATAATTTGCACCTTTCCTTTTCTTGTTATTGTCAATTTAATGGTGCTTTTGTCTTCACGGTGGTTTTTCGTTTTTAGCAAAAGTAAAGGTGATGTTTAGTTTATATGTTTTTTGAATAAAAGTTCAATATGAAATAAGATGATACAAACGCCAAATTGGCGCTTTGACAATAAAGGGAACGGGTTCAACACTTACGTTCCTTAATTTATAAATAATCCAGTCCACCTTTGGAAATTAAATGGTGGTTGCCTTGATGGTAAGGCATGTCTCTGTATACCTTAGGAATTTTGGTTCAATACCCACCCACTACATTTTATTTTCTTCATTTTGCTTCCATTATTATTTGTGCATTAATATTCCCCTTTGTTAGTTTCTTTTAGCTTGTTAATCTATAAGAACAAGTTAGTAAAACAAATTTTTAGTCTAATTTTGGAATTTTATTTCTGATCCGGTTTGGATACCGGTCCCTAAAGCTGTGACGTCAGCATGACCTTTTAGAAGGGCAATCGGTACCACAGGGAGGCATTGTCACACCGGTCAACCGTTTATATGCTACCGACCTCACAGGTATACTTTCAGACTATGACTCTGTATGAGACGTTCTCCATACCGGAATGCCGAGGATCTTAGCCTGTATACCAGAAAGTATCAACGTCACCCGACAGAAGGTACAGGGTACAGCCCCAAAGACGTTACACGAGAAATGCGGCTCCCCCCGCGTCGCATGTCAGAGTCGTACACTGAGCAGTGTACTATTTGTCTCATGGCCCCACCTGCGCCTAACGATTATTTTCCATGCTCATCTATAAATAATCGATTCTTATACTCAAAAAAGGTTATGTTGTTCTATCTCAGATCTTACTATTACATTGCTTGAGTATTCATTGAGTTCATATACACTCTTCTAACTTGAGCGTCGGAGAATCTTCGCAGGTGACACCACCTTTCGCCCTCACCAACGTGAAACTCTGGTGTGAAGGATCTCCGGGACAACAAGACCGGTTTCTCCCACTGAGAGGCCGGATTACAATACCGGATACCCACTGTACCGGTGTACAAACACTAAAATATATATACTTTTGTGGTTGGTCCCACATCGGATCCTAGACCCCAGTTTAGACCATATCAATTTCCTTTCTAAAAAAGTTTCTAAAAATAAATATAAGTTTTCCTATATATGAACAAAAAAAATCTAAATATCCTTTTTTTAAAATATAAATAATCTTTTTTATGCTAAATTAAAAATGAAAAATTTTAAAATCTAAATATAGTTTTAGAATAAAAAAAATAGCTTTTACTTATAGTAAAAATGAAAAATATTAAATATATATTTCCTTTCCTTTTTTGAATAAAATGTCATAAAATCTTATAAGCAATGTCGTGTAAAATTTCTTTACCTACATATGCGTTATGAGATTTTGAAGGTTTATGCACTGCGAATTTAATCGTCTTGTATTTTTTCTTCCTCATGAAATTTCTTTCATAATTATTAAAAATCAAATTAATTAAAATGATTCAAACATTCTCAAAAAAAATATTTCCGAATAAGAACTACGTAACCCTGATTTCTCAATATACTTGAGAATATGTAGAAGCAGAAATATCTCCCGTCAGGCTCATTTTCCTTTTCTTAATTTTTGTGTGTAATCGTTTTAGTCGACTAATTTCATGATGTTACTATTTTAATATAAGAAGATTAATTTAGACGAGACGTCTTATTAATCTTCTTATGTTTTCAATATATTTAATTTAAAAATAATATTTAAAAAAGTTAATTTGGATAAGACGTCTTGTTAATTTTTTGTTTTGTTTAACAAATTTTATTTTATCTTATCCTATTTAACTTTATTTTAATCTAATTTTTATTACAAATTAAGGTTAATTTAAACGGGACGTCATGTTAATCCTTACTTTCACTCTATTTTCTTCTTTCTTACTGTCACTGTTTAGTCAAGTTTCTTACTGTCACTGTTTAGTCAAGTTGTTCGATTTAAGATTAATTTGGACAATACGTCTTGTAAATTTTATTTTGAGATTTCTTTGTTTGTTTTGTCCGTTCATTTTCTAAAGAAGTTAAAATAATTTCTATGCTATTTAGGATATGTGCAATCAATTTGAGTTAATCGTTTTATAACGAAAAGTGTGAGGTGCTAATACCTTCCTCACCTATAATTCGACTTCTGAAATTAGAATTAAAATTTTATTTTTATGACCAATGCTTTAAAAGAGGTTTCCCGATATTTTTTCTTTAAAAAAATATTGGTGACTGTAACATCCTGCTTTTAAATAATAGCTCTATTTTGTAATTTATAAAGCATGGAAGGTCTATATGTGTTAAACAATGAATAGAACGCTTTATAAATGGTCTATTATACTTCAAAAAATTTTATTTTTGGATGAAATTTAGAAATTTCATAGATTCTCATAGATAAGACTCAAATTCCGAATCAAGTTCTTCAAAGGATTCACTCCGGAGTCACGTACCTTGACGGAGTAAAATTTAGGCGGAGTCACGTACCTTGGCGGAGTAAAACTTAGGCGGAGTCACGTACCTTGACAGAGTAAAACTTAGGCGGAGTCACGTACCTTGACGGAGTAAAATTTAGGCGGAGTCACGTACCTTGGCGGAGTAAAAGTTAGGCGGAGTCACGTACCTTGACGGAGTAAAGCTTAGGCGGAGTCACGTACCCTGGCGGAGTAATGAGCTTAAACGGGGTCACACGTTTTGGCGGAGTCATAAGCATTGACGAAGTCAAATGCCTTGACGGAGTAGTAAATTTAGGCGGGGTCACACGTTTTGGCGGAGTCATAAGCATTGACGAGGTCAAATGCCTTGGCGGAGTAACGTGAACATCTTTTAGAGCATGGACATCTCTTAAGATACACTCAACACCGCCCTTCACACAACACCGCCCGTCACTCAACACCGCCCGTCACTCAACACCGCCATTTCACACTCTATACCACCCTCACGCTATGCCGACCTCTACAAATCCTTCAACAGTGAATACCTTTTATTTCCACTTCAGCTAGTGATCAGCCCACTTAATCACATGAATCCAAAAATGAGTGGCACAACGAACCAATCACAAGGGAAAGTTGCATCCATTACAATACTTTTGTATATTTTATTCCAACCAATGCAAAACTGACTGTGAAAGGAGTCAAAAGGCTCCATTATCCCACCTAATCTTCCAGCTAATGTTCCCCACTTATCTGGCATTATTAAATCAGCCCCATTTACTAAGGCAGATGGGAACAAACTTGTGAACAGATTCTCCTTCAATTCGAACAACTTTGGGGACTGTAAGGAACCATTTTAATCGACAAACCAAGTAAGAGGGGATAGGGTTGTGAATAATTATGAAATCGGTAGAATTGTATGCTGTCCTAGGAATCCAGTTTTATTTTCGTATCTTGTTGTTTAGTTTTGAGATTGAAAACGTGTGATTTTGATTCTGACTTCTTCATGAAAGTTGTAGATCTTTTTGTTATGTGAATTTTGATACCTGATTCAACTGATTTGGATATGTATAGCAAACGTTATAGTCAAAATACTACAGCATGTTTGTATGGAAGATTTATCCTTTGTTTTGTGTATATATTGATTTACTGGGAACTGTACGTGCATAATCAGCTTTGGATGTCTTCATGAAAGTTGTAGATAATTAAGTTGTGGATTTTTAGAAAGTGGTTTCACATCAAAATAATTTTTGTAACTCAAGTTATGCTCAAATTACTGAAGTATGTGCAAGCTGAAAATTCTGAAATTCTGAAATTTTGAAATCCGAATCTTGTTTTTAAAACTGGGAAGTTTGTGGTGAGAATTAGGGGTTGGTGTCTTCATAAAAATTGTAGATATGTGTGTTAAGAATAATTTAGAATTGGGTTCAAGTCAAAATCACGTTTGTAACTCCAGATACGTTTTAAATACTAATCTGTGTACATTTTGGAAAACTTATCTTGAGGCAGTATGGTATTTTGTGAATAAGTAGTATTTCTGATTGGAATCTGAAACTGTATTCTTCATGAAAGTTGTAGATAATTGTATTATTGAACTACAGAAAGTGGAATCACCTAAAAAAGGAGTTGATTTGCTCATATTATGACTGTTTTACTAATGCATGTCGCTGTTTAGAAATGCTGAAATTTACTTATGATGGTTATTATGGATAACAATGATGTTTTCTCTATGAATAATAATTTATTATTGAATTCTTGAGTGATTATGAATAATTATGAATGCTGTTGAGTATCATACAATTTGTATATTGTGGTAGTGAATAATTATGAATGACATAATTAATATATATGTACATGAATGCCTTGTGGTTATTGACATGTGTGGTTGAAACAGTAAATCCATGATTTTATGAATTATTAAGTGTATTGTGTCCCTTGAGGACTTGTATTATCCAAGAGGTTTTGGAAATGTGGATATCATGGTATGTTAAATGATAAAGAGAATTAAGGGCATTCATGCATCATAAGCATTGGACGCATCATGGAATTTAGGGGTTCCATGATTGCCTACCCTGGTGGGGGGTTACTCTATGATGAGTTAAGCCCTATTTCGATGTGTTGGTCATGGGGCTGTAGGGATCCATGACTGTATAAATTCCTACCGATGTATTGGTCATGGGGCTGTAGGGATCCATGACTGTATAAATTCCTACCGATGTGTTGGTCATGGGGCTGTAGGGATCCATGACTGTATAAATTCCTACCGATGTGTTGGTCATGGGGCTGTAGGGATCCATGACTGTATTAATTCCTACCGATGTCTCTATGAGACCTTTTACTGCAGTATTCCCACCAAACCAAATGGATCCAGCATGACATCATTTGACTAATTGAAGAATTATTAAATGGACTTGTTTGGCATATTCATCATATCATTATGAGTTGTTGATTGTGTTTGTGTAATTTTATCTATTTTATATTTATTCTATATTCTGTCTCACTCTTATATTAATTTTTACAGTGAATGACACGCAGAATGCAGAGTGATGCCATGATGGATGTCTATTTGAATTATTACCTGAGCTTGATTTTATGAGTTGTAATAAGTATAATATGTCGTGTACCATTATTTTCTAAATCGTTTCCGCTACTTAAGTATTTTCTTGAATTTAATTATTCACGACTAGTATGCATGATAATTTTTCCGCTGTTAACAACTGTTACATAAACTCTAAATTAAATTGATGAATTTTAAAATGATCTTTTGAAAACGCGAAAAATTCACTCGAAAATTTTTAATCAACGTTTCAGGGCGTTACATGTTGGTATCAGAGCATTTTCAAAAATTCAGGACCAATTGTTATGACATGAGCTATTTCTTGACATAATATGTGAAATGTTTGATTTCTTACTTGATAACATGCTAAATGTGTACTATATGATTTGTGCCTGACTGATTAATTGTGAAAAGATTTGTTTGATTTCCTCTTGATAATATGATAAATGTGTTATATGATTGATTGCTTAACTGATAGACCGTAGAATAAGGATAGTTATGTAGTATTTATATATATATTATTCCTTAGAATTGGTATAAACCAAACTACGAATATAGGATGGCAAGAAACAACAACAACAATAATGATATGGCAGCAGCTTTCAACCGCTTAGCTGAAGCCATAGAACGATAAAACCAACCAAGGAGCACTGGAGAACTCCATGGGTTAGACCACTTCTTGAAGAGAAAGCCTTCGCAATTCAAGGGAGGTTATAATCCAGAAGGAGCATATCTCTGGGCCAAGGAAATAGAACGCATCTTTCGAGCATTACCCTGCACAGAATATGAAAAGGTGGAGTATGCCACCTATATGTTGGTGGAAGAGGCAGAGAACTGGTGGATTCATGCTAGAATCCGTATGATCGAGACTGACAGACCCTTGATCTGGACCAACTTCAAAGACTGTTTCCTGGAGAAATATTTTCCAGCAAGTGTGAAAAGTCGCAAGGAGCTAGAATTTATGGAGTTGAAACAAGGCTCGATGTCTGTTGGAGAATATGCTGCAAAGTTTGAAGAACTATCTCTCTTTTACCCTCCTTTTCAACAGGCTGGTGCCGAAGAATCGAAATGTGTTAAATTTGAGAACGGACTGAATCTGGAAATCAAAGAGGCAATTGGGTACCAAGAAATTCGGAGTTTTCCTATTCTGATCAACAAATGCAGAATTTTTGAAGAAAATCACCAAGCCAGACTGGCACATGAAAAGGCCAATAAACAACTAAAACCTCAGTCAGTTGATTTCAAAAGGAGAGGGACGTTCTATCCAAATCGTTTCAAAGGAGGATCATCATCTTCCCAAAGACGCATCAATCATACAAATATCAAGTGTCATAATTGCGGAGGTAACCACCATATACGCGATTGCACCCGACACCTGGGAGAGGTTATCTGCTATCGTTGTAATCAGAAAGGACACATCAGTCCAAATTATCCGCAGAACAAGCAAAGCAACAACAGGAACACTTTAAATGATCAAAGAGGCTCTAATTATCAGAGAAGCCATGGAGGAGACACACATGCTTCCCAACCTCCAAGACAGAACAGGGAATCCACAGATCAGAGGTTGCAACAAACAGCTGGGAGAGTCTTTGCCATCAGCGGTGCAGAGGCAGACCAAGCTGATGACCTCGTACAAAGTAAGTGTGAGATTAATGGTACAATCCTATCTGTGTTATTTGATTCTGGTGCTATGCATTCTTTCATTTTTGATGAGTGTGTTAGACGCCTTCAATTACCTGTGAAGTCTATGACATATGATCTGATTGTTTCCACTCCCACCGGTACACAACTTAGGACTGTTAAGGTGTGTAACGAATGTTCTATACTCATAGAAGGTAGACGCTTTCTTGTCGATCTTGTTTGTTTACCTTTGAAGGATCTAGAGGTGATTCTGGGGATGGACTGGTTATCGACAAATCGAGTTTTGGTGGACTGTCACAACAAGACTGTGATATTTCCATCAGAAAATCTAAATTCTGACAACCTCAAGACCTATGTATTACAAGGTGAAAGTCAATTGTTTGCTTTATTCACTCTTTACAAAGGAGATGGTGAACCTAAAGCAATCGAGATGCCGGTTGTTTCTGAATTTCCTGAAGTATTTCCTGAGGATGTCTCAAGTTTACCTCCAGAATGTAAGGTAGAATTCTCCATTGATTTTATTCCAGGAGCAGGACCAGTGTCTAAAGCTCCATACCGTATGGCACCAATTGAACTGGCGGAACTGAAGAAACAAATTGAAGAGTTGCTGGAGAAGCATTTCATCAGACCTAGTGTGTCACCATGGGGAGCGCCAGTATTGCTCGTCAAGAAGAAAGATGGAAGCATGAGGTTATGTGTAGATTATCGTCAGCTGAACAAATTAACGGTAAAGAATAGATATCCTCTGCCCAGAATTGATGATCTGATAGATCAATTGAGAGGCGCTGCAGTGTTTTCTAAGATTGATCTACGATCGGGGTATCATCAGATTCGTGTCAAGTCTGAGGATATTCCAAAGACAGCCTTTAGAACGCGATATGGTCATTATGAGTACCTTGTGATGCCCTTCGGAGTGACCAATGCCCCAGCCGTATTCATGGATTACATGAATCGAGTATTTTAACTCTACTTGGATCAATTTGTCATCATTTTCATTGATGATATTCTGATCTATTCAAAAACTGCAGAGGAATATGAAAAGCATCTCTGAGTAGTATTGCAGATTTTGAAGGAGAAGCAGTTGTATGCAAAGTTATCAAAATGTGAATTCTGGTTGAAAGAGGTAAAATTCCTAGGCCATGTAATCTCAAACGAAGGAGTATCTGTGGATCCTTCTAAAATAGAAGCTGTGGTAAACTGGGAGAGACCTACTTCAGTCACTGAGATACGAAGTTTCATGGGATTAGCTGGTTATTATCGAAGATTCATTGAAGGGTTTTCTCAAATTGCCCTACCAATGACTTGGCTAACCCGGAAGAATCAACCTTTTTCTTGGACGCCAGAATGTGAGAAAAGTTTCCAAGAACTGAAGTTGAAGCTTACATCTGCTCCAGTCTTAACCTTACCTAATCCACAAGAAGATTTCGTGGTTTATGGTGATGCTTCCAAAATGGGCTTAGGATGTGTTTTGATGCAGCAAAGAAAGGTGGTAGCTTATGCATCTAGACAGTTGAGACCACATGAGATGAACTATCCAACGCATGATCTAGAATTGGCAGCAGTGGTATTTGCCCTGAAAATCTGGAGACACCATTTGTATGGAGTCAGGTTTGAAGTGTTCAGTGATCACAAGAGCTTGAAGTATTTGTTCGATCAAAAGGAATTGAACATGAGGCAGCGAAGGTGGATGGAGTTCCTTAAAGATTATGATTTTGATTTGAAGTACCATCCAGGAAAAGCAAATGTGGTGGCAGATGCACTAAGCCGAAAGTCCATTCATATGGCATTTTTGATGATAAAAGAAATAGAGATGATAGAACAGTTCAGAGATATGAACTTGGGTGTAGAGATGAAATCTTCAAGGAGTATGACTTTGGGGACTTTGAAGATAACCAATGATTTCCTGAAACTGTTAGGTGAAAGACAGAAAGAAGATTTGCCATTACAAGAGTTGAGAGAATTACAGGCGAATAGAAAAGATATGGGACTACAAGAAGGATCAGATGGAATTTGGAGAATCAGGAATAGAATTTGTGTACCAGAGGATGTTGATCTAAGAAGGACGATTCTAGAAGAAGCGCATAAAAGTATGTTGAGTATTCATCCTGGATCAACTAAGATGTATCAAGATCTGAGAAAAAGCTTTTGGTGGCCAAGGATGAAGAAAGAGATAGTTGAATATGTGGCTTCATGTCTGGTGTGTCAAAAAGCCAAGGTAGAACACCAGAAGCCATCTGGTGAACTACAACCATTAGAGATTCCTGTCTGGAAATGGGATGATATCTCAATGGACTTTGTGTCAGGATTACCAAGAACACGTTCAGGGAATGATACAATCTGGGTTGTTGTAGACAGATTGACAAAGTCTGCTCACTTCCTCCCAATGAATATGAAGAACTCTTTACAAAAATTGGCACAGTTATATGTGAAGGAGATCGTAAGACTACATGGTGTACCATCTAGTATTGTGTCAGATAGAGATCCAAGATTCACTTCCCGATTCTGGGGAAGCTTGCATCAGGAATTGGGTTCAAAGCTTCAATTAAGCTCAGCTTATCATCCCCAAACAGATGGACAGTCAGAGCGTACCATACAAAGTTTGGAAGACTTACTGCGATCTTGTGTGATTGAACATGTTGGTAGTTGGGAGCAGTTTCTTCCATTGATTGAATTCACGTATAATAATAGCTACCACAACAGTATTGGTATGGCTCCATTCGAAGCATTGTATGGTAGGAAGTGTCGAACGCCACTTTGTTGGTTAGAAACTGGTGAAAGTTTGGCGTTAGGACCTGAAATTATGCAGCAGACTACTGAACAGATAGAAATGATCAGAGAAAAGATGAAGGCATCTCAAGACAGACAAAAGCAGTATTATGATAAAAGGAGGAAACCACTTGAATTCCAAGTCGGTGAGCATGTATTTTTGAAGGTTTCACCTCACAAAGGGATTGGCCGAGCTTTGAAGAGTAAGAAATTGAGTCCGAGGTTCATTGGACCATATGAGATCCTAAAGAGGGTTGGTACAGTGGCATATCAGATTGCACTTCCCCCTCACCTGGCAAATCTGCACAATGTATTTCATGTATCACAGCTGAGGAAGTACGTACAAGATCCCAACCACGTGATTGCTACTGATGATATTGAAGTTAGAGAGAATCTGACCATCTCCACAGAACCTACACAGATCCTAGAAAGATCGAGTAAACGTTTGAGGAACAAGAATGTACCACTGGTAAAAGTTGTATGGAAACAAGGAACTGATGTAACTCTGACTTGGGAGCGTGAAGATGATATGAGGACACAATATCCAGGATTGTTTCACTGAGGAGCGCGTTAAATTTCGAGGACAAAATTTTTATTAGGGTGGGAGAAATGTAACATCCTGCTTTTAAATAATAGCTCTATTTTGTAATTTATAAAGCATGGAAGGTCTATATGTGTTAAACAATGAATAGAACGCTTTATAAATGGTCTATTATACTTCAAAAAATTTTATTTTTGGATGAAATTTAGAAATTTCATAGATTCTCATAGATAAGACTCAAATTCCGAGTCAAGTTCTTCAAAGGATTCACTCCGGAGTCACGTACCTTGACGGAGTAAAATTTAGGCGGAGTCACGTACCTTGGCGGAGTAAAACTTAGGCGGAGTCACGTACCTTGACAGAGTAAAACTTAGGCGGAGTCACGTACCTTGACGGAGTAAAATTTAGGCGGAGTCACGTACCTTGGCGGAGTAAAAGTTAGGCGGAGTCACGTACCTTGACGGAGTAAAGCTTAGGCGGAGTCACGTACCCTGGCGGAGTAATGAGCTTAAACGGGGTCACACGTTTTGGCGGAGTCATAAGCATTGACGAAGTCAAATGCCTTGACGGAGTAGTAAATTTAGGCGGGGTCACACGTTTTGGCGGAGTCATAAGCATTGACGAGGTCAAATGCCTTGGCGGAGTAACGTGAACATCTTTTAGAGCATGGACATCTCTTAAGATACACTCAACACCGCCCTTCACACAACACCGCCCGTCACTCAACACCGCCCATCACTCAACACCGCCATTTCACACTCTATACCACCCTCACGCTATGCCGACCTCTACAAATCCTTCAACAGTGAATACCTTTTATTTCCACTTCAGCTAGTGATCAGCCCACTTAATCACATGAATCCAAAAATGAGTGGCACAACGAACCAATCACAAGGGAAAGTTGCATCCATTACAATACTTTTGTATATTTTATTCCAACCAATGCAAAACTGACTGTGAAAGGAGTCAAAAGGCTCCATTATCCCACCTAATCTTCCAGCTAATGTTCCCCACTTATCTGGCATTATTAAATCAGCCCCATTTACTAAGGCAGATGGGAACAAACTTGTGAACAGATTCTCCTTCAATTCGAACAACTTTGGGGACTGTAAGGAACCATTTCAATCGACAAACCAAGTAAGAGGGGATAGGGTTGTGAATAATTATGAAATGGGTAGAATTGTATGCTGTCCTAGGAATCCAGTTTTATTTTCGTATCTTGTTGTTCAGTTTTGAGATTGAAAACGTGTGATTTTGATTCTGACTTCTTCATGAAAGTTGTAGATCTTTTTGTTATGTGAATTTTTATACCTGATTCAACTGATTTGGATATGTATAGCAAAAGTTATAGTCAAAATACTACAGCATGTTCGTATGGAAGATTTATCCTTTGTTTTGTGTATATATTGATTTACTGGGAACTGTACGTGCATAATCAGCTTTGGATGTCTTCATGAAAGTTGTAGATAATTACGTTGTGGATTTTTAGAAAGTGGTTTCACATCAAAATAATTTTTGTAACTCAATTTATGCTCAAATTACTGAAGTATGTGCAAGCTGAAAATTCTGAAATTCTGAAATTTTGAAATCCGAATCTTGTTTTTAAAACTGAGAAGTTTGTGGTGAGAATTAGGGGTTGGTGTCTTCATGAAAATTGTAGATATGTGTGTTAAGAATAATTTAGAATTGGGTTCAAGTCAAAATCACGTTTGTAACTCCAGATACGTTTTAAATACTAATCTGTGTACATTTTGGAAAACTTATCTTGAGGCAGTATGGTATTTTGTGAATAAGTAGTATTTCTGATTGGAATCTAAAACTGTGTTCTTCATGAAAGTTGTATATAATTGTATTATTGAACTATAGAAAGTGGAATAACCTAAAAAGGAGTTGATTTGCTCATATTATGACTGTTTTACTAATGCATGTCGCTGTTTAGAAATGCTGAAATTTACTTATGATGGTTATTATGGATAACAATGATGTTTTCTCTATGAATAATAATTTATTATTGAATTCTTGAGTGATTATGAATAATTATGAATGCTGTTGAGTATCATACAATTTGTATATTGTGGTAGTGAATAATTATGAATGACATAATTAATATATATGTACATGAATGCCTTGTGGTTATTGACATGTGTGGTTGAAACAGTAAATCCATGATTTTATGAATTATTAAGTGTATTGTGTCCCTTGAGGACTTGTATTATCCAAGAGGTTTTGGAAATGTGGATATCATGGTATGTTAAATGATAAAGAGAATTAAGGGCATTCATGCATCATAAGCATTGGACGCATCATGGAATTTAGGGGTTCCGTGATTGCCTACCCTGGTGGGGGGTTACTCTATGATGAGTTAAGCCCTATTTCGATGTGTTGGTCATGGGGCTGTAGGGATCCATGACTGTATAAATTCCTACCGATGTGTTGGTCATGGGGCTGTAGGGATCCATGACTGTATTAATTCCTACCGATGTCTCTATGAGACCTTTTACTGCAGTATTCCCACCAAACCAAATGGATCCAGCATGACATCATTTGACTAATTGAAGAATTATTAAATGGACTTGTTTGGCATATTCATCATATCATTATGAGTTATTGATTGTGTTTGTGTAATTTTATCTATTTTATATTTATTCTATATTCTGTCTCACTCTTATATTAATTTTTACAGTGAATGACACGCAGAATGCAGAGTGATGCCATGATGGATGTCTATTTGAATTATTACCTGAGCTTGATTTTATGAGTTGTAATAAGTATAATATGTCGTGTACCATTATTTTCTAAATCGTTTCCGCTACTTAAGTATTTTCTTGAATTTAATTATTCACGACTAGTATGCATGATAATTTTTCCGCTGTTAACAACTGTTACATAAACTCTAAATTAAATTGATGAATTTTAAAATGATCTTTCGAAAACGCGAAAAATTCACTCAAAAATTTTTAATCAACGTTTCGGGGCGTTACAGTGACGACTCCTTGTTACCCTGTTACTGTCTGTCTGTCCCTATTTTCTTTCGAAACCATTTAATTTTATTCTTTTTAAGGGTCGTCATCCGTCGCGATCTCGGTCGCGACAATTTGGGTTGAACATATACTTTTATAATCTCGGTCTACTTAGCCAAATGAATCACAATCAATCAATAAAACCATATATATTAGAGTAAATTGGCATTCATGACTCCAACCTGGATATGATCATGCACTTTAGTCCCTAAATCCTAAATGTAAAAAATTTGCAATAACATCCCTACCCCGAAAAATGTCTTTTAGTTAGTGATCCGGTCCCAACACCGGCCCCCAAGAGCATGGCTTTAATGCTTTGCCAGATCAGCATTTTGAACAAGAGAAGTACGCTTCAAGTACAGTATAATTACTTCTATACAGAGTGCATACCGCCAGGGCAAGTAACTCCGCCAAGGCTTGTAACTCCGCCAAGGTATGTTACTCCGCCAAGGCTTATTACCTCGTCAAGGAGGAAAATATTAAATACCTTATACACATGCATGAAATGTTCCCAATGCATATTACTCCGCCAAGCCACAGGCTCAATACAGGCGAAATATTGAACTTCCCATACTGCGTAGCGAGCCCATACTTGTAACCCCGACACGAGATTGACTCTGTCTTGAGAGGTTGAAAATGGGAATCACGCTGTCACGCATAAAAGGGAATAACAAATATAATAATAAAACATTAACGCTTTATAAGTAAGTGGAAAGACCCACTACAATAACAGTGCTTGCAAACGGCGCAGGGACCCACTACCTTTCCAGCATAATGCCTGAAAACAAGGAACAGGTCCTACCAATAACTGAGCACCAGTGACAGGTATATAAACCT
The DNA here is from genome assembly GCA_037962975.1 of Clitoria ternatea. NCBI lineage: Eukaryota > Viridiplantae > Streptophyta > Magnoliopsida > Fabales > Fabaceae > Clitoria > Clitoria ternatea. Next base: position 271,326,223 of record CM075672.1, read on the forward strand.
CAACAAAAAGGTACATGGGGGATCCCTATTCAAAACCTTACACTCTCTTACTTGCATAATTCTCTCAAGATTTGCTTTCTAAGTCTATGAGTATTCTGAAATACTGACTTGGGCGTCGGAGAATAATTGCAGGTACCACCCCCAATTGTGTCAAGGCAAGGAAGGTTCCTTCAGGCGGACTGTGACACCGCCCCAAAATACATTGCACTCCGCCTCAACATACAAAGACACCCTGTATTCGTATTGTATATATACTGCTTTGTATCGGATTGACACTTGATGTACATTTTGAATTGTTCAACGAACATACTTCCACACCCCCTGTAAAGAACAGTTCAGTTAGGTTTGAGTTATTAACTTTTTCTCTAATAGACTTAATTTTATATTAAGTGACACAAGACGAATATGTCAAAATATTTTTGTGGAAGTTATTAAAAACCACCAAAAATTCTAAATAACCCAAGGGAACACTTAAAATTTGTCACCACAACCTCATTACAAGATTCATAGTAGAGAAAATAATGAACAAGAGAGAAAGAAGTTATTAAATGAACAATCTATTCTCCCCCGGCTTATAACTTGGGGCGAGTATTAATCTATACAACACCTAAATGGGTTTCTTTGCTTTTTTCCAATTCTCTGCCCATATCCTTCTTGTTTCTTGGCCAAGACCTGTCTCTCCACATCCAACAACAACAACTTCATTATCATGCAAGGAGTGGGTTCCGTTAGTTCCATTTCATCAAAAGGAGAAGTCATTCTTCTATTCATTTTTAATTTCCTAATATGGGCATCATTCAAACTATGATCTTTCTTCCATGCTTCCATTTCACCCAAACAAAACTTTTAATTTAAATTTAAATTTTTTCAAATGGGTATCACTCAAAATCTGATTATTATTTTTTACAGGTTTTAATTTTCAGATGGAGAAAGTGAAAATAGAAGTTGAAGAGAAACGAAACAAGCAAGCTAAGACAAAATAGTAGAGGGCGAAGTGATAGAAAAACATGTTTCAAGGTGAGTAGGACTTGGAGCAGTGAGGTTTGGAAGATGAGTGTTTGAGTGTGAGTGAGTGTAAGCATGATGTCTCGCTATGCCAAGAGCTATAAAGGTGATTTTTATGGTATTTTATAACCAATAAATGCTTATAAACACTTATAGACATATATGCCACTTAGCATTACATTATATGAAAAATGACTGTTAAAAAATGTAGTTAACCACTAATAACTAACTTTAAAGACATTTTTCTACAGCCTTCTTGGGTTCTAAAAATAATTATATAATTAAACGAAATTTTGATTGTTTTGAAAAACATAAATAATTAATATTAATTTTAAAATTTTCATTATTTTGAAAAAGGTAAATCATCATTATTAACTTTAAATTTATTTTTTTATGACCTTTAAATTTGTTCATTTTGGTAACTGTGTAAAACGGATCAGGGAAGTGAATGTTAGATTATCCCAAGAGAAGATAGGCATCAGTGTGTGTAGGTAACCTTACAAACATTGGCACAAATGAGCGTTTCTAAAACCCTCTCGTGTTTCTCATTCTCTTCTTCCTCTTTCAAATGCACACCATCTCCCTCTCTTTCTCTCTCTTCCCTCCAAGGACGATTAAACCTCACTCGAAGATGTAACACTTCATCATCTCCTTCAAACCAAGAAGAACCAGAATCGCAATCTCGTAGCGTTCAACACCTCCTCTCCACTCCCGAAGGAGTCTCCACTCTCATGAAGATGCAGCGCAAGCCTCTCCTCCACCAACCGCACCTTCCCTGGTTCCCTTACCTCGACGCCTTCCGCTGCCAAAACGGTTACGTTTTGAACAGCGCCGAAATCATCCACGCGCTTGCTCCTTGCATCTCCGAGGTTAGGAAGGAGAGGTTCGGCACCGTGGTTCGGAACCGAAGCTACTCCGTCTGTCTTGTTGTTGAAGGCCTCTGCGATTTCGGTAACGTCTCCGCCGCGTTCCGATCCGCCGACGCTCTCGGTGTTCAGTCCGTTCACGTCGTGTCTTCTGACACCAACAAAAGGTGTTAACACTGTTGAGGTGAAAATTTTAGGTTATCTTGCTTTTCAGTTTCATTCTCAATTTGCGACACTAATAACTGTTCAAATAATTAATGGCGATAAAATGGATGAATATTTTGAAATTGTTAACAGTCTCATTAAACCGTTTTTCTATTCAAATTTTATTATTATTGCACTATATCTCCTCATTTGGGAGGAGTGAAATTATAAGAGATAGGTTTAATTTATGCTGACAATCGAAATAGAAATTCAGTTTATGTTAGCCTTTAAATCGGTAAATAATTGTGGATGTTGTTGTAATTAGTTGGATCGATTTGAGGGATTAAGAAAGGTGTGCTACTACTTGATCCGAGTTTCATGATCATTGCCTAGTATTCATTATGTGGACATTGTTATTGGAATTGAAATGATTGTAGTGTAGGGGTGTTTTGTTGTGGTCTGGTTGTTACTTGTTATTAGCTATGGCTGATGTTAAGTGAATGATAATTGGAAGGTTGTACATGCTTTCCTTTTGCAGGTATAAAGATAATCGCCATGTAAGCATGGGTGCGGAGAAATGGTTGGACATTGAATTGTGGGACTCAGTGAAGGAGTGCTTTAAAATGTTGAAGTCACGTGGCTATCGAATTGCTACAACTCATGTGGGAATGAATACGGTATGTATGGTTTGTATCAGCTATTTTGTATTGCCTATGTTGTGTGCTTTGTAGCAAATATTTGCATAGCTGGTCCCAAGTCTGAATAAATGGTGAGGGTTGTGTTAGGCAGTTCATACTAAAGTTTGTTGAATCTCTATGACATGGTTATATCCAGATAAATTGTATGCAACTTATCAAGTCATATATTGGTGCAGTGTATTCACTGGTTAATTTTTATTCATTTAGTTTGTTTAAATATTATAACTGCTGAGGAAAAATGTGCAGAATCTTCAAATGACATTCAGTGAAGTTGACTGGCCATTTTTTGTTGTGTACAGGTTTCTATTCATGACTTGGATTGGACCTGTCCAACTGCAATAGTGGTTGGAAATGAAAATAGGTTATTTCCTTCATTTTCTTGATCCTCAATGCTTATTTTTATTTACCATTGGATATAGAAAATTCTATGTAGTACTTTGGAAGAAGCAAATGTGTTTACTGGCTGAGTAGTCAGGGAATCACCAACCAGCCTAACATTGGATTAAAATGTTAAATGATTGTTATATTTCTTGTGACTTGGGTTTTACTTTATGCTCTATGTTTGTGTGTGAATAGCAGTGGCTTTGTTCTTGTTGCAGGGGTATTAGTGATGAGGCTTTGGAATTGTCAGATTTGCACTGCAGTATTCCAATGACAGGAATGGTGGACTCTTTCAATGTTTCTGTTGCTGCAGGAATCCTCATGCACCATGCTGTTTGTGATAGAATATCCCGTATGGTAATGATTTCAACTATTCAATTGTGTTCTCTGTGTTGCCCATTGACATATCAATCTGAATCTTGTATGTTGGTCAGTCTTTACTCTTTCTTTACCATCTTCACCTGTGCCAAAGAACAGACATAATATTTTTATAAATTAGTCGAATTGCAAAACCTGCTGCTCAGCTTTGTGCTCCTAAGTTTGATCAAACTTGAAACCTTAAATGAATTTATTGAAGCTTATCATAGGTTTTTTATTTTGTATGAAAAATTATTTTTTAAAGAAGAGAGTAAAAAGGTGCAAATAGGATATGGGGTAGACCTGGTGTCCTCCTGAACACAAACTAAAAGACAACAATGAGCCAGAGAGGGTTATATAGAAAACATCTTAACTGTGAAATCTTTGCATCTTGGAAATGGAAACTCTTGAAACAACAATGAGCAAAGCACCAGAGGAAACCCATAAATGCAGTTGAAATTTATGGCATATGCTGGGAGCCTGGGACAAAGTGCTATCGTTGAAGTTGGGTATCCTGCTCCAACCGAATACAGTAGAGAGAGGACTGCATAGATCTCCTAAACGTTTAGTCTTGTTAAAAGCATTTAAATTATTTAGTAAAATTTGCTCCAAATGAAAGGTAACTCTTGTTTTCCTTAACATTTTATTCAAAAGGAAATTAGTTGCATGGGTGTTATAATAATAAATGGGCTTTTCTGAGCTAGACGTGCATTTAACATTGATATGGCTGTGTGTGAACTGGCAAATGTGGAGGATGTCGTTTGCATTAATCCATCATTAACTTCTGTTCATACCAAATAATGTACACCCTCAGGGGAATGAGTAGGGAAACTGAAAATAAGCTTGCAAGTGAGAACAAAAAATCAGGAGTATAACACTATATGTAGATTGGAAGAAACAAGTTATCATACTCTTGCTCCTCTATGAAAACAATTTTAGTTTCTAATTTTAATGAGAACAATCCAATCGCTATACTGCTATAAGTGTGCATTACTTTTCTATATGGGATATTCATTCTTTTAATCTACAAAGGTGTCTATGAAAGTACTTATTCACAGTAGCATTGTTTGGTATATTTCATTTTATTTTCTTCTGTATTGCTGGTTGATAAGAACTAAACAAGACCTATTGTTCAAACAAAATTTATATGGCATCAAACTCAACTCTGGTTTTATAGTTCGGTTGTGACTGTTATTATCAAAGTTTGCTGCATCTTGCTTGATGTTTGCAGATTGAATTTTGCATTACATTTGCAGGGTCGTCATGGTGACCTGACAGTAGAAGAATCGCAAATTCTACTTGCAGAGTTTTTGCTGCGCCATAGCCCTAGTACAATTAGTATTGTTGAAGATTATGCAAAGCGTAAAGCAGCATTATTTACCTAACAACAACGATAGGAAGTCAAACTTCTTCTGATTGTATGTTTGCTTGTCTTTGAGGAGTCAGAAAAGAAACGAGATTGTCTCTGATAGTCTGATCCTGATCACTAGAAAACTCGATGCTTCAAGGCATTTTATTAACTGAAGCATGGCATTGCAAAGCTCCCAAATGACAATGAGAAACCTTCCCATAGAATACCAACTGGCAAGCTTCTGCCTAGGCTGTTGGAATATTTTCTCGACGATAATAACTGCAGCTAAGGAATGATTGCCTATTAGTGCAGCTGTATTTTATTTATGTTGATTATTTTTGCTCAAGATTCTAGGCATTTTGATGCGCGGTAGCTTGATTTTCTCTTGCAGACAGGGTAACACTCTTCATAGTTCGCAGAATAGGGATAATGGGTACTTTCCCCAAACCAACATTGGTAATGAGGAAGAAACTCGGGTAGATTATCACCTGTAGCACGGATATGCGGAGAAGATAATAACATACCATGTTTTATAACATACCATATTTCCAAAATGTTTTCAAAACGTGAAACTTTAAGCCGTCTCGGAACTAGTTTTGACATAAAAACATAGAGAAGGTAATGTATCTCGTATTCTTCTTTTCCGTATCAGTCACCATGTAACTTGAATTATCACTGATTCAGACGGCGACTGATCCTTCAAGAAAATAATTGCATCTTTCATATAATTAATGACTCAACAAAATTACCGCGGGAAAAAACCCCCCATTAAATATAAAATTAAAAGAAAAAAATCTGAAGTCAAGGGGGGATACACAAGAAATTAACATGAAGAATGATGTGTGACAAAAAAAAATTATGGTTTCTTGATAGAGGCCCCAAGCAACAGAACACTTGCTTCACCCCTAATTTAAGGAGCAGTTTCTGTTTGCATCAGAAATTTAAGTAAGTACATTTATTCATTTGTTTTCTTAATAAAAATTTTCTGCATTGATATTTTAGCATCCGCTTCAATGAAATATATATATTTTTGTCTATTTTTACTGTCTCGTGCAAATAAAAAATGATGGAGCGATTTTGTAATTAAAAATAAACAATAAAACAAAAATTTTCTTAAACTAAATAGTATATAGAACCACCACTAACATAAGAAAGAAAAAGAATAAAGAATGTATTAGAGTTTGGATTGAAAATATGAGATACCAATGCCAAGCAAACCTTCCGAAGATGAACAATCATCTAATGTCAAAATTTTTCATTGGCATGTCGACACTTGACTGAATTGAGGTGAAAACCTTGTTACATGATCAAAATTAAACTCTAACAATGAAGGGTTTACTTTTGAATGTAATTTTACATGAATGGATGAGTGTTAAAATAAAGTTATTGATAAACATTGAACTAAGTTCAACATGAAAACTGATGAACCTTTTGCAATATCATGCTTTGAATCCCATCTTCAGTAAAATGCTACTCAATCACTAAGACAATACAAAACTTGGTCTTACGTCCTCATGCCTCTCGCCAATGAAACATTAGACGGCAAGCTTGTTGGAGGAATCGTTGCACACTCACTACAGAATGCTGCAAGGGACTCATTTTTACAGGAAATATGTTACAGCAGGTAGTGTAAAGAATTGGACATCACCTTTAATATTATCCAAAGATACAAGAGGATATAATTATAAAGTATCATCACTGGAATGGTCACTAACGGATATACTTGAGGATGAATATCCAGTATTAGCAGGACCAAATAGAAATTCTAGGCAGAAGGCAGGGCCACATATTGATCTTCCTTTCTTCCCAACTTTGTCCAACTGTTGTATGGTAAGCTACAAAACAATAGTTACAAAAGGGAACACAGTCAAACACACTGCATTCCATTGTCATTTCGTCAAATATTTTTACTTGTAATAGTTTTCTTTTACCTGTGCAATCTTACATACAAAAAAAATAAAAAAAGAAAAATATCATTCAAAATTAACATTAACATAGTTTCTTGTGATTTACAAGGCAAATTCAACACAAAGCCTATTAAAAACATTTTATTTTTTTATTTCTTGTCCAGTGTAAGATTGTACAAGTCAAAAAAATCATACTTATAAATGTCAAATTTATGGAGGCTAAAAACAAAGGTTTATCATTTCTAAGCTTAAATAGTTTCCTCCAATCCTATTACATTTTTTTTTTCTTTCCAGCCAAATTTGCACTTGCTAATTTTCACATAAAGGCGTTTATATTGCTTTTTAACTTACCTTTTGGTGGTGTATTTTAATTATTTGAAAATTACTACATCACATTCAGGATATGGCCAACCATCTAGTCAACCCAGAAATTTTATTTTACCTGAATGATATGCCATGATCAATGGAGTTCACCATTTCATATTCATGTAGTTTAAAATCATTATATTTTTGGTGATAGACTACCTAAACAAAAAATTTAGAATACTCTCAGATGTGAAATTTATGTTGAGATCACCTGTAGTAAGCCATTCTTTATAAATGCTGTGTTAAAACAGCAGTAGAAAAGACGGCCTCCTATCATTTTCTCATAGAATATAACACGTACGTCTCCAGTTACCTGTCCAATGATTTAAGGTCTGGTTAATGTGTACACACACAAATGAAAATAGATATTTGAATAGAAGAACTCCATTAGCAAAATTTCTTGCTAACATTGAGATGTTCCATATTTTATACAGTTTCAAGAAAAACCAATAGAAGGGTTTCAAAAAAATAATTCTTCCAAAACCAAAGCTGATTAGATATAGATTGTTCGGTCAGTTATAAATACCAGTTCCTTGGCATATATACTTCATATAATGTTAATTCAATGGTCATTTATCAAATACCTGCATAGGTTTATCAAAATAATGGTCCAAACAGGATTTTTGGTATATTGCAGGACTCTCTGTGTCCATTTGAACTACAACGTGAGGTTCTTCTATCTCTGATTGCTCTCCATCCCCATCACCTTCAAGAATTGAGATATAATACCGAGGACTGTTGTTTCTCTGATAGCCTTTCTTAACCCGTCGGCAGCAGCTACGGTAAGCTTCCACCGGTGGACGGTAGACCTCATTAGGAACCTGCAAATAAACACACATTTGAGGATGTTTTTAATTGCTCATATATCATACATAACTCTGAGGGGGTGATCATAAATTCATAATGGCACAAAACAATCTGTAGAGCATGGTTGAAAAAGAGAGAAAAACTACCTAGCAGTATTGATGAGATGAATTGTGAAAAACATAAACCAAATGTAGCTAATCAATAATCAGCTAAATTACTAGTGAAGTACAACTAGTACAAGCCCAATAAGACTACTAGCCTATAAAAGATCCAAATATTCTGATACTGCCCTCAGCCAGTGAAAATTAGCACACTAATAGACAATTCAGCCAAATGAGGTATCATAGAAATTGTTGTATCATAAATTGAGGTGAACTAACCTCCTGCAGCTCTGAGATAACAAAGAATATATTGTCAATGTTGACTGTATCATAAAGCCGGATTCGACGCAATTCTCTGCTACATGGTTGAGGCATGTTCACGTTTGGTCCATAATTAGCACTCCTAGGGATAGAAAGCATACTTTCCCAGTAACCCACATAACGACGTTGGCTTGGTATTGATACCTGATTCCACAAAGGCCCAAAAAAGAAGTTGAATTGATACACTTCTTTCATTTTTAATTTACTTGGGTTAAAAGAAGCATTCAATACAAGGGAAAATAGAGAAAATGGAAGAAATGATACACTCATAAAAAGGAAATGAAGTCACAAAGCTATAACTTTTAAGTTCATTTCTTTTAATTTCGTTTTTTTTTTAATCTCCAATTTGTTTTATTATTTTCACCACCCAGTGTCACAAACATGTTATTTCATACATTTCTTATATAAAGGCTACTATTCACTAGGTTCAGGTTGCATTATTTTTCAATAACGATAACATTACCGGAAACTTGTGGTGCTGAAGACAGATTTACATTTCAAATTGTGGGAATTATACCTAATATAACTTACTCCTTCATTATTGGTTGTGCGTCTATCTGCATACAATTGAAGAGCCTCATCTGCTGGCATGCCACAATAAATTAGGTATGCACACACCATTAAGCCAGTTCTACCTTTCCCTGCCTGCATATTTGCAACCAAAGAACACAAGTTAGAATTAATGTAACTAGTTATAGTTGAATAGTATACTAGAGGTGAAACTATTTTACACATATTTTTAACATCTAAATAATTCCCTTATTTTTAGCAAAGTAATTAATCTTAGAAGCATCCAACCAAATATTCACTTGAAAGATTGTAAAAATGCATTGATCATTCTTATCCTGTAGAGTCGAATTTGTACATAGTCTTAACTGTGTTTACGAAATATCAAATATAAGCTTCTTGGATCAGTAAGAGTCCATTAAAATTTAAGGCAATCAGTAGCATAGCCAAAGACAACTAAAAAACTTGTCTAAATGACTTTTAGGCATCATTTTGAAGACAAGATTGAAATTGTTCACCTCACAAATATAAACTCATTTGGCATATCACTTATGGATTCAAAGTTCAAACAAAGAAGTATAAACCTCTTGCTGTTAAGAGATGCTTGATGAATTGATGGTTTATTATGTGTGATAGATTGAGTTATTTATATCCCAAAAAAAATTGTTATACTTGGATTAATATGACAAATTCTTAACACTTCGTATGAAATTTGCTCAAGATTCTAATAAGAAGTGTGACTTCCGTACCATGCAATGAATAACAGCAATATTTTTTGGGTCATCTGACAACCAAGAATCAACACTTTCACAGAAAGCTTTGATCATTTCTAGAGATGGCACATGGTTGTCATCAAAAGGGTATGCTTCCACACGTCCATCGAAATGTGCTGGATCGTAACTTTCTTCTATACAGAGATTATAGACCTGGAATTTTAGATATGGTAAGTAAAATTGTATTAAAAAAAAAGTAAAAAGAAATTTCTGGATTTAAAGAAGAAACATTCAATCATGATGAACTCCTAGTCGTAACGCAATAAGGGTAGACAAGATGATAATAAGCACTATGCATGACCATGCATTGAAGGTGCACCTTATAATGTTCGTGATGTCTCATCTCCAACACAGATTTAACCTGCCAGAGAGGATTTCGATACATTGCTCGCATACGCTCTGCAGGAAATGACATTGCTAATACCCGATCTGTGATATATGACATGTCAAGATCATAACCAGCTATAAGCATTCTTCTCCGTTGCTTAGATACCAAGTTACGGATAAAATTCTTGGTAAGGTACTGGATCATATTATGATGTAAGCTTATGCTATCAACTCTGGGTGGACTCTGCTTTGTAAATTTCAACCCCATTAGGTTCCTATGACAGGTTCCACACAGATGAGAAGATACCTATGAAAAAATACTAAGTTTGTAAAATATGGAGTGCTAAAGGTTAGATGCATATATTTTTTGAGTTAAAACATGAACTCTTCTAGAGTGAAGTGCGAATATCACCAATCAAAAAGTTTATGGAGTTAATTATAGAGTTAGAGCCAGTGAAGTTGTGGAACAAAGGAATTTTTAAGAGAGAAGAAATATTACAAGAGTGCAATAAAATTTCAAAGGACGTTATTCCTTCTTAGTTGTTGTTGTTGAGAAAGACAAAGATAAAACAAAAATGTTGAGAAAAGCTTGACATATAGTGATATGATTAATCATCTCATTCATCAAGCTTTATAGTACATATCCTGCTTCATAGCAGGGTGCACCATGTAACAAGTATTCATGAAAGTGTACAAGTACAATGAACCCCTGGCATTGAAGGAGATATAGCTGCTAAACCCATCTAAGCTAATAAAATAAAATCATATCACTTTAACATGTGTGTAAAGAAATAAAAAAATATGTCATTCTCATCTAACTCAAACGAAAAACAAGGAAGTATACAAAAATTCAAATTATTGCTTCCTTTTTTATGTTATGAATTATGATGATGATGATTAAACTATATTCAACCAACATTTTTTAGATGTTTCCCTATATTAATTGCTTTGCAGGCAAAATTTGAACCACGTTTCTCTTGCTTTATCAACGTGAGCCATATTACAGGTTTCAAATTGCAATCCACAACCACAATTAAGCTGCAATGTTGTGGCTCTGGAGGTCACCAAAACCATATTGCGGTCACATCCACTTATATCAGCAATTTCGCACAATGTTGCTAATTACAATCCGACTACAACCGCAATTTAAAACCATAATAAAAGATTGCAATACATCAACCAAATTATCAACCAGAAATTGCAGTCATGATCCATTAAAAAGAAGACAAACAAAAAAATTTAATAAAAGTTATCAAATTTTTATACTTTTGTTGTTCTAAGATTTCCTTTACATAAAAGAAAAAAAAGGGGGGGCATGCATTTTACCTTCTCATATCACTGCAATCAACAAAAATCTAACTTTACATATCCATGTGACGAAAACAAAGAAAAAGAAAAAAAGAAAAAAAGGTAATGAAATGTAGTGTACCTAATTAAGCTGAACATGTAGCTGCATGGAGATAAGAGCTCTGAAATTGAAAGCAGGAGCAGCAAAATCTAGGGCTCTCCAAAGGAAGGTAGGAGACCCTAGAGAAGGCAATGGGAGGATGAAATGAAGAGGACCTCCATGACCCATGTTGTGATAGGTTTGGTTCGTAACAAAAGAGAGAAATTTTTGGGAATGGGATTGGCAGAAATGCTTTGCCATTTTTGGAGGTAACGCTGACCTCACACATCAACATTTTTGGACACAAAACAACCGAAAACATTGCAAACCAAACCTTCTCTCTCTTATGTTCTGTTCTCTTTTGTTTCTGTCGCTTTTCACACGCCGCGAAATCTCACATCACACCACACCCTCCCTCCACTCCACTTCCCTAACCATTTCTCTCTACAAAACAACTGTCATCTTAAATTTTTATTTGTAAAGTTTATTCTTATTCATTCCTCAAGATTTAGCAGAATTGAATTGTATTTTTCCTGATACTTAGACGACACCACATGTTAAGATCAAATAACGACCGATAGTGATATCAAATCGAACCATAAAAACTATTAACCGCATTGGTCTCGTATGCAGAAACTTGCACCTCCAAACTAAATCAAACCATCCTTATTTATGTATATTGTTTTAATTCTTATACTTTCTATGTATTAAACTTAACCTTATATAAATTATTTATATTTATAAAAAAATATTAAAAGAATAAATTATATTTTTTAATTTTTCACAATTTTCTTATAATATTTACTAACATTGATATACATGTGTATGATATTTACAATGAAAATTTCAAAACATTAAGCCGAACAAATCTAAATTATAATGGTCTGATTTTATTTTTGTATTTTATTTCAATTGAATTAAACTAATTTGTATATTTTTTATGGTTTAACTTATTTTTTCCTTTTAAAATCAAACCGAATCATTCTACAAATAGCCTTAAATCTACTTGTGTTTTGCTTTTTCTTTTGTTTTATATTTCAAGAAAATATTAAATTTTGATATATTAAGGTTTTAGAGATAAACCTATAAGTTAATGAGTTGGAAATTTATGGATAAAAAAAATTAACCCCTATATCATCAGTATTTTTGCCTAAAAAAGAGCTTATTTTTAATGAAGGATACTTATGCCCAAATAAATAAATAAAAACTTAGATAAGGTGTATATAAACTCAGATTAAATTGTTTTAATATTAGGGATTTTAGCTAAAATAGAGTGGTTTTGAAAAGTATTTTGAAAAAGGGGTGGGAATTAAACTATTTTTGTGTCTGGAGAAGAATACGTTAAATCATATTTACAATTCACATTTTGAAAATAAATAAAAAGGAATTTAGTCCTTTATAAAATACTTAAATGTTAAATATATTTTTAGTCCTTGTTTTGAATTACTGTTTGCGGTTTCTCTTGCTAACCGCGGAGAGTTATCCAAGGATAATGCGCATGTGTATTTTGTTTTACATCCCAATATATGTTTCAACCGCTGACCATGTTGGTCAGATTTCATGTACCAGTGTTTACCGGATTCCACTTGCGAAATGCAATATATGATACCACTTATTATGCATGTGTGCACTTCACATGTCCATCATCCAAAATACATGTTTTGTATTTTCAAAATGTGAAATATAAATCTAATTTAACATATTCTGTCTCAGATATAAAAATAATTTGGTTTTTTCAAAATCATCCCATTTTGATCAAAATTCCTAAGATTAACCGTTATCAAAATTAATCCACTCACTAAACTTTGAATTTGATAAATCAAATCACCTTAAAGTGTTTATTTCAATGATTATGTGTATAAAATTTCATCAAGTTTAAAAATTATTTAATATTTCAACTAACTGTTACACAGTAAGACAAATATTCCCCTTTCGAGGAAGGGAGGCTCCAGAACAAGATAAAATTTGGCTCAAACCTTTGCTGAATTTTCACTCATGGCAAAAGCATTACAAATAGCAAATTCTTGTTGCCGCATTGAAGGGATCAAGGGACACATGTGAAACAGAAAATAGAATGCAACATGGTATTGAAGGGATCAACACTTGGCCAAACTTCCACTACTTGACTTGGACCTTCAGACTGGGCCCTTCCTCCAATAGGCTTATCATAAACTTAAATTCATATAATTTAAGTCTTGAAATATGAATAAATTTTGATTCTAATTATATGTCCAATTTTTTTAGAATTTGGCATGCCTGATTATCATATTGATATCATAGTATTCAATGGTTAGATTTTCCGAAGTCAGAATTTCAATATAAATAATTGAGTAAAGTAATTTTACACTATATGGAAGACTCAACAAGGGATGATAGTTCATAGTTCAAGATACAAGCCCGTGAGAATTTCCCTTCAAGCAACATACAGGAAAATGAATGACCAGGAATTCAATGATTTTGCTGTGACTCAAGCTCATTTTCTTGTTTTCTTTTATACAACATTTCATGAAGGATTCAATTCAATGACTTCCAAAGCAATTTCCAAAAGGTCTAATGAACTAGACAAAAGAGTTGTTTTATTTAAGACCCTGGAACCAATTAAAAAGAAAACATGGACACTAGCTATCACTCAAGATGATCATGTGGCCTTATTGACATGAACATTGCAGCATATTGCAAGAGCCTGCGCTCAGTGCCTCCATTGTCCCTTACAGGGGTCACTGGACCTCTTGTCCTCTGCCTGTAACGTCTCCAAGCAAATTGAATGTTGACAGCAGCCCAAGTCCTCCAATTGGATGAGTAATATCTTGCTGTTCTCTTCAACCTCTCATTGGCAAATCTGTATCTAAAGTGATCAGTGATGTACTTCAAGTGGCCTGCATCAAGGCCAAAGGCTTCTACTGATTCAAGGCTCACAAATGTGGCTGAGGAGGCTGGAAGTCTGTCGATGAATGGCCGGCGAAGGCACCATGAAAGTAGCTCATCACCTAAAAACCCTCCTGGTTCAAGGTTGCTTGAGGCTACCATGCCTTTGCTGAGACTTTGGTTGCGTTTTATGCGTCCACGGACGATGAACACCATCCTTAGGACAGGATCACCTTCTCTTATTATCTGTTACACATTGGTATTTATGAGTTAACAACAATACACGATAGTTATTTCTACATAGAACACTTGAAAGAAAAATTTGTCTTGTAATATGAGGTCAGTTGGTTACAATGGTTAGTACCTTTTCATCTTTGGAGAATACAAGGGGCCTCACCCTGTCACATATGTTGTCAAGAATGAGATCATCCAAGTTGTGGAACAAAGGTACCTGTCAAACAGAAATAACAAGCTATTAGCAGAGGTTGCTTAGATATAGTGATATTATTTGCACATAACGAAGTGATAATGTCATTTCTGCAGCATCTCAATCCCTCTACGGGAGGGATAGGCCTATTATGCAAACATAGAGATCACATCTGGTGTCTGTTTAGTTCCCTGTTAAGTAATCTTAATTGGGGTTGGCTATAAACAAATTTTTATTTGTTGATAAAACGAAATTGGAAAGTATATCGAGCAATGTGTTAGATCAATACTAGTTATTGGGTGGTGTCATTGGTTAAACTCTTTCTATAACTAAATAAACACTAAATTCTCTTCTGGAAAGTGATTTTGAAAGGTTGTGTTATCACCTCTAATGTAATAATGTTCACACAACATTATTAATAACAAATATTGGGTCAACAAGGAATTCGAACAAGGAAAAAAAAAATTGGGTGGTAAGGTGAGTGAACTTCTTTCATTTGTTTTTCTTAATCTAACATCTAAGGATACTATCCAACTTATTCAGGCATTTCACTATCCAACTCTTTCATATGCAATATTGAAAATTCTTGCCTTTTTAATGAGGTCCAGGCAAAGATATCGCTTTATGTCCCTCCTCAGTCCCTCAGGCAAGTCTTTGATCAATTCCATCTCATCTTCTCCACCCATGGCAGCCCATCTTTGACGTTCAAAATGGCGAACTCTTTGTCGTAATCGTGATGGCAACTGCCTCCTTCTCATCCACCATTCCATGTCACGACATCTCAGCTGCATCTTTCTCTTCTTTGCCATGACTGCATGTAAGAATACCTTCACAGTAGGAACGACCTCATTATTAGACCATGTTTGAGTATGGAACAGTTTCTCAGCAAGTGTAAACAATAACCAGCATCTTTCCATATTTACTTTAAATAACAATGTACTTTGCATACCTGAATGTTACCAATCAACAAAGTGAAAAGCAAGAGTCCACTGAGTACAATGCATATGCTAAAAATCACTTCTAGCCAGTTACTTGTGGGTTCGAGATCATTTCCAAAAGTGCTGCAAGAATTAGTAGGGATAATTCATTAAAACTAATATAACTAGATAAAACTTAAGAACAAAAGTTGAGTTAGAACAATTTCTACCAGCTGATCTACCTATCTAGTGGTATAGTACAAGTCTTAATTGAGTTCTAATGTTTTAATTCATAAGTGTTATATTCTAATATTAATAGTTTGTTTACTGAAAATTTACCTGAGGGTCATCAAACC
Organism: Clitoria ternatea; assembly: GCA_037962975.1. Classification (NCBI taxonomy): domain Eukaryota; kingdom Viridiplantae; phylum Streptophyta; class Magnoliopsida; order Fabales; family Fabaceae; genus Clitoria; species Clitoria ternatea. The sequence goes on from CM075672.1 coordinate 271,342,086, forward strand.
CCAAAAAATGGGATAAAGAATCTTGACAGCTAATGAGTTGCTGGATATAACTGGAAGTGCCCATTGGTATATGCCATATTTGAAAGGTCCATCAACATCTAAGCACAAAGGCTTTCTTACCACTGTTGAGTTTCCATGACATGGATTTCCCACTGTGCTTGATGGTAACAAAAACTGGTAGCATACCTCCTCTGAGCATGACACAGAAAGATTGCATCCATGAGTTCTTTCACACTGCTGCCGGAGGCACGATGCCACACGTTGAATAGCAAGGACATACCAGCACCCTCCAGCAACCTATGAATCATCCATGAGGGAAAAGAAGAAGAATATTCAAATTTCTAGCAATGCATTTAGTGATAGTTAACTTGATCATAGACAAGCTCAAAATTCAGTTGTTGTTGTTGGGTCTGCTTACATGAGAAGCAATGAAATACGCTATGAGATTGAGGCCAAAGCCCCACCAAATGGTGCCAAATATGTATCCTGTGACTTTTTGCATTCTTCTCATCATGCAGATGCTATGGTAAACCTTAGGGAGAAATTGGAACAGAAAAATCAATAGCATTATTGTCATGATGATTTTAATTCGCTCCTCCCTTAACAACTTTGGCACTATTAACCAAAAAACAGCCTGCAAACAGAAGAAAAACATAATAGTCAAAAATAGTTGATTTTGTATTAACAAAGTGCTAGTAAGTACTATATGTTAAATCATACTTGGCTTCTAAAGCAACTCTTAAAATAACTCAATCTGCAACCTATGTTTGAAATATGTTATATTGATGAAAATTATTCGTCATTACGTTTTTTTATCCTTGAAAACAACAGTAGAAATAAGTGTCAGAAAGTGAGGAAACCAATGTTCGAAGTCAGGTACTAGGTACTGACACTTTTATGTCCATACCACATAGCTTAGGCTTGGCTTTATAGAACTTTCATCATTATGCTTGATTTGCTGAACAGAGGTTTTTTAGTATTAATACAGATTCAACCAAAACTGTTAGTTCAAAAACATGTCCTTCAAAAGCCAATGCTAATCATCATCATTCAAGGAGGCACCAAATGGATGAAGACACCAAGACAAAGGTGTGTGACTGTGAATAATTTATACTCTGTTGAATAATTTCACTCTGATTTATTGGTCCGGTAATGCTGGGTGAAAAACATATTGTCAAACTCAAACTTATAGTGCTTTTAAGACTTAAAAATTTAGGCACCACAGTGTTAGGGAAATTCCTTGTTAATCACTTTAATTATTATATAAGACAATATAAATAATGTCTGATACATTAAGTTATTATTATACATTAAATATTACAAAGTACAAAATATCTTTTTGAAACTGCTAATGATTTCTCTTCAGTGAGTTACAAATGAAATGAAAAGGAAATGAAGCTACAACCATCATTTTATAGTGTACTGTTCAGCATATTATGTTTACATCAGCAAATTATCAATACTGAAATAGTTGATAGCAATCAATTATAAATCAAAAGAAAACCAATCTATAAAATTATTTTAAGCATCATCTTTATCCTGAGAGGCCAATGTGAACTAGCTTTTGCCACGTGTCAAGTATGACGATTTATCAGACAAATTCAGAATTTATGTTTCATTCATATCTTATCAAATCAAAGAAAAAGCGACTCTATCCATCAGTTCAATACACTCAATTTTAAAACGATTCTAGTTTTTTAATACACTTTTTGTTGAATATTGAGTTGATTTATTATTTTAATAATTTTATTTATAATAAATGTAGTCATGAAACTCTTGGATCACCATCTATTTTTCTGTTCCTTTTTATATTAAAAAAATAGTGTAGAAGAAAAAAAAATACATGAATAACATTTTTGTTTGAGTTGTTACATATTATACAAGGCAAATGGAAAATCTGTATACTTCTGATAAGTATTAAATTGCAGAAAAGGATCTAGCCACAGTTTTTCTTCATTACACTCATTTTAAAGATAAGAGATGCATTGACTCTAACACAGTAGTATTTACTTTGGGGTTTGTTTCAGAAAACTAGTAAATAAGATAGTCAAAAAATGATAAGCTGGTTGATTAAATTATAATTGTTTAATAAAAATAATTAATAAATATAAAATAATGTATAAGCTATATATTTTTTAGAATAGATAAGGTGATTTTTTTAAAAAATATATCAGTGAAAATATATAAGTATCAAAAATAAAAATAAATACAAAGTTTATAAGTTCAAAAACATTAAAAGATAAGTTTTTTTAACAAACTTTTAAGCTAATATAATAAATTACAAACTAGTTAAAATAAATTTATTTTACCAAACATATTCTTATGTAGACTTTGAACAAAGATAAATTAATGCACCGTTGAAAGGTGTTATTAACTAGAGAAACTGCTGAATTTACATTATATCCTAATTTATATAATTGCACAGTTGAAATGTGTTAACTAGAGAAACTGCTGAACGGTTTTTTGGTTAACCTATCATAAGTACAACCGGCTTAAACCCAGTTAAAACTTTTGGTAGTTTTTAAAAAGTGAATCAAATACAAAATTTTTCTCATAATTCCAATCCAATCTCATTCATAAGTCATCCTTAAATTCTTGAATAATCTTAAGACCACTCATCACTCATGATCCTACGTATTAAATAGAAAATAATATCCTCGTCCCTTGATATTAGTACATTTTGAGATATTTAATTAAATTCTTTTTTATCAAAATACCCTCAGTCAAAAAATAATAAATATAATACATCAATAAAGGATAAATTTTCTCTTGTGATAATTTAGTAAATTGGTTGTTAAAAACCTATTTTTGGAGAGTTTTAGACGAATTAAGTCTCGAAACTATATATAGTAACAACATTTCTTTAAATTTAATAAGTACTTACAAAAGTATTTATAAATTAGTATTTACTAACAAAGTCATTATATCAGTATAATTTAAATTTATGACTTTATAGATTCCGATTCGTATAATTTAAAGGTTATTTTTAAAAAGCTAACAGTGAAATAATTTTAATTAAATTAATTAAAAGCATTTACTGATTTGAGTTATTAGCAGAGTGTTATCTTGCAAAGTGATTAGGCAAACACGTGCCGTGGCAGTGAGAAACGTGTGAATGAAAACAGAGATAAAGTAGAATTATAGAAGGAAACAAACGAGCGTTGTTGAAGAAGCAATTCCGATAAAAGTTCTGACCTGAGGAACAGGGAGGATTACGAAGGCGTCGAACCAAAACCCCTTCAACGATCGCAGGTAATGCGACGCTATGGCACGTGCGTTCCACACGAGTTTCCCACATCCGACAACCAACGACTCCCTAGACACGTACGCCAGCCTGAACTGCAACCACACGTGCCACAGGTGCACCGCGTCCACGCACGTGCGAGCCACCGTCACCATCGCCGCCAACCCTCCGTCCATGTACAGGCACGGCGACCCCTCCCTCCCGATCGACAGTGCGTAGAAAAACAGCGGGTCTATCGCCAGCGCCACCCCACGCGCCAGCAACAACGCGCGGTTCCACGTCTGCACGCGCTTGCTCCTCGGATCCAAAACCCGTCCGAACGGTCCCTTCGTCAAACTGGACGCCGCCCGGAGGCCCGAAACCTTGCTGGGCCGGCTCTGGATTGGAACTAAAGAGGACCCGGCTGAAGCCTCCCATTGTGGCTGGTGAAAACTATCACAACAGCTGGTGGAATGAAACGCAGGCACACCTTCTTGCGTGCATGCGTAACACTCCGCTCCGCTGCTAATTGGATTGTCATCCAATTGTGCAGCGACAACAACACTGTTGTTGTTGTCGCTGCTATTACCGTCTCTGTTAGAGACAATATTTCGTCTACCAATCCACCTGTTCAAAAAAACAAAGGATAATATGTTAGAAGAAACCTTGATGTGATCCTAGGAGTCATGGTAAACTCATGCAAGTGCAACTATAGTTCTTTCCATGATGAGAAAGTGAAGTATAGTTAAAGAAGTGTGAAGGCATTGTGTACCTAAGAAGAGAGGAAGTGATGGGCATGGTTGATATGGTGGAGAGAAACCATGGGAGGGGGAGAGGGAATAAGAGGGTTACATGGGAGTGGGGTTGGGGTGTGTCAGGGAGGAGCACATGGGAGTTATAAGAATAAGAGCATGGAAATGAAATGAGGGAATTGCATGTGAAGTTGGGGGAAAATATTGGAGCTTACGGTTACGCAACGTTGGGTTGATGGGTGGCTATAGAAGGAGAGTGGTGGGGTTGGAGTTTTGTGAGTCTCTGTGTCTATTACTTCTCACATTGCTACTTTCTGTCACTCTTGGGGACCACCTTCATTGTAATGTGTTTGCTTCTGTAATCACTTTTCACCCCTAACCTTTTAACACACATGATCTCTTTTCTTTCTTTCTTCTTTACTTGTTCATCCATCATCAAAATACAATCACTAATCTTTCTTTGAAAATGAATTTGCATGAAATGGTTATCAGCTGATTATCAGTCTCCAACCTCTACACCTCGTATTTTTGCTGCTGTCATCAATCATGAATTGTTTTGTTGGGATGATTCATTCCTTTGATTTTTGGTCTTTTCAATTAATTCAAACATGGGACAATTTAATTTCAAAACTTAATTAGAAGGTACATTATATATTTAGGAAACGGAGGATTTTTCAATTTAATTAAAATACTTTTTTAATACTATCTTGCTTTTGTTAATTAATTAATTAATTCTCTCACTTATTAAATGAACAATATGTATTTTATATTTTCATGAGAGTAAATTAATGTATTTACCTCTGTAATTATTCAATATTTCTAAAACAAGTTATAATATTATGTACCCCGAAATTATATTGTCATGTAATTAATTGAAAAGTGACCAAACCAAACATTTGAAGAAAACGATTTATGATATTCATGGCGGTAGCAGAGATCAGTTGTTAAAAAGGTACAAGGTAAATTATATAATTAGAGATTAGATTATTTTTTAATTTAACTAAAATACCTTCTTTAATAATACATTTCTTTTGTTAATTAATTCTCTTGCATATTAAACCAACAATATATATTTTATATTTTCATGAGAGTAAATTAATATATTTACGTATTTAATTATTAAATATTTTTAAAATAATTTATAATATTATGTGCCGCATACGTAAACACATGTTAGTTCTTATATTGGAAGATGTGTCATGGTTACGAGTTACTGTCTTAAATATAATATTTTTACGAATCTCCAATGTAATAGAAGCCGATACAAGTTGGCTTGCCCTCTAACGAGTCAAGAGGCATACAAGCCAGTCTGCATGAGCCCGCATTTGAATGGGCCAACTTTATGGGACCGAATAAGGATTATAAGCCCTTGTGCTAGCTCACATATATGACTTTTTTTTTATTTTAAAATTATTGGACTTGGGCAAAAAACATATTTTTTATGAAACTCAAAATACATATATAATTTAAAACATTTATTGATCCAAAAGCTCATTGACACTTAAATTTAAATAAATTAATTACTAATGAAATTTAAATATCAACATACTCTTATTCAATGTAAGGAACAATGACATAATATTGACTTAATTTTTAGATTTTTTTCCTTTTAAAAAAAGTGAAGCATGAAAATAAAACAGTATGACAAAAAAGATAGAATTTATTTAAATATTATTTTTTTATTAATAATGTGTTAATTAAATTTTAAATATAATAAATATATTTAATATTTAATATTTTTATCATTATGATTATTTCATTTAAAGATATTATAGAAACTAACAAAAAATATTAAAATTTATTATTTTGTACACTTATTTTTTTATATTTTACCCTTTACATCTTCTCACTTTCACAATTCTTATATATATTTTGGTGATTTTAAATTCAACAAGTTTTTTTAATACAATATCTAGATAATCTTTTTTTCATAATCACATCCAAAGTTACAAACTTCAAAATGGATTTTAAGATAATTTATTCAATTATTGAAATAAAAACTTATCAAAATAAAGCATTTTTTTATAAATTTACCAAACATACTCTAAATCAAGTTACACTTACTTTGTTTAATTATAGGTATATTTCATAAAATAATTTATTTGAACCGAAAATATTCATATTATGATGAAATTATGAGTTCTTTATAGTTTATTTTTTATTTATTTTAATAAATTATCTGGTATGATTTATTAAAGTAAATTATTTCTAATTTATTTTAATAATTTATTATATAAATTCTTAATTAAATTAAGTAAGATTTGCGTTAGTACTGGATGCTTCAATTCTAAGTCACCTTTAAGTTTGGCTAATTGAAGGAAACTAATGAATTAAATCAGCTAGTTGATTTCTGAGTCCCTCTAATTATTTACCCGTCACGTCACTTTGAATATCAACGATAAATAATTACACAGAGAATATGGAATTAATTTGGAGCATATATAAAATAATTTTCTGAAAATCAAAGCATTAGCTGCCTCTAAAGTTTATAACTAGTGTTTTAGCTAATTTACTAATTACATCAGGATCCCACTTAAAGCGTTGTTTAATAAAAAGTTGTTTGAGTAATTATCACATAAAGCTAATTAATCTGATGTAATCAATTATCGATCACCCGCTTGCATGGTCTTATAAATTTGTTTCGTATTAAAATTAAAAATAATTTTGTAACTTGTTGTTTACTATAGTAATCAAATTGTGATTTACTTTCTAAGCAATGTGTGTCTAAATCAAAATAAGGTAAGGTCCAAAGATTTACGCATTTTAAAATGATTAACATAAGAGTTTTAGTGGTTTTTTCTACATATAAAAATTATATAAGTGGGTTCACGAATCGTGTACTTACATGCAATTACGATGATCCAGAGAAATAAAGCATTTTACATTTTACTACAACGTGATCATGATAAATTATTTAAGAAGCAAAATAGATCAAATATTAATACCATTAACAACGACAAATATATATATATATTATTTTCTAACCTATTAAATTTGGTTGTCGGAAGAAATTAAAAGTTTTTGTTGATATAATCTTTAACTAATAAAAAAGTAAAATATTAGTTTAAGTAATTTAAATTTAAAAATTAATTTTAGTGAAATATAAAGTTGAATTATATTAATATTACATTAAATATTAATATATTATATTTTATTGTTAGTAAAAAATTTAGATATTTTTATTATGATTTTTTATTAGTTAAAAATTATATCAACAAAGACTTTTTTATCTATTTTTAAATTTTTGTGTATTAGTAAATGATAAAAAAAATAGTGATATAGTTATATACTTTAACCCTTCAAACCGTGAAGCCATATAGAGTTCAAGATCACATGTAGCAGCTCATAAAATATTCTAATAAATCAGTTTCATTTTTCCCTAAACCGTCCAAAGATAAGATTATAAATAGAAATTTGTACAGTTTAACATTTACAATAACATACATGCATAGTTTAATTATTATATATTGTTATTACATTAACAATAAATTAGAATTTATTTTAGTTATAATATTTAAAGTAATTATTATAGAAATTAAAATTGATTGCTTATATGACAATTTATGATTGAATGTTAATTTTATAAAAATTAACCCTATGAATACCCATGTTTTTTTTCTGATCAAAAGAAAACACTTCAAAAAGAAAAAGAAAAGAAAAAAGATATTTAAAATTTAACAAAAGGAAAAGGGGGAAATCAAGGTTTCTTTTCACCCATGGGGCATAAGGTCCTTTCTTCCACCACCTACTTTAGATCATTCTTTTTTTCCTTGGACAAAAACATGTCATGGTCGAATAAGGAAAGAACTCTTGCCTAGAAGAAAACGAGAAGATAAAGAAGTATGAATATGGAAATTCAAGATTAGCTTTAGTCCACTCGCTAAAAAGATGTGATTAGAGTTTTAGAGATCGAAGATCTCCCATTTGCTATGTAGAAAGGGAGGAAGAAGAAAATAAGAGGAGGTAATTCATCTTTTAAAAAGAAGATGAACTCTTGTGGTTTGAGAATTGAAGAGAATAAGAGGTCTTAAATGAAGGGAAAAGGAGAGTAGTTTCTTCCTTTTGCAATCGTGGATCTAGAAATTAAATAAAGAAAAAAGACAGAGAAAAAAGAAAGTGTTATTTTTATAACTCTTTTTATAGAGTGTACAATGTATAATCCCTCTTTAGGGGACACGTACTCTTTATATTTTCCATTTATATATCATAATATTTATAACATTTATTTAAAAATAATTGTTTTCAAAAATAATAAGTGAAAAATAAAACCTCAAAGGCCTTTTAAAAAGGCATAGGCGTATAGAAAAAAAAGTCAAATTTTTTTTCCTAGCTCAAGCAAAAATTGGTTGGCTTAAGTGAAAATTTGGCAGAATCATTCCCTGTGAATTTTGCTCAAGCAAAAATCCCTTCTCTTGAGTGAAAATTAGGAAGCAAAAAAATATGGTGAAAACAAGATGACAAAAATATGTTGTTTTGATGAATAGAAATAGAAGGTTAAGAAAAGAAAAAATGAATCTTTTCTTGTGTAGATGAATGGAAATAAATAATTTTTTACTGTAATGAGTGTTAATCTATGAATTTTTCAAAATTTTTATAGATTTTTTAAATAATTTAATTCAATTTTTCAGTATTTATTAAACAACAATCTCATTTCTTTTCCATGTCATTTTATCTTAATTATAAAGGAAATGATTTCGGCTGAATCTCAATTTTTTTCCTTTTTCCTTCTAAACAACAAAAAGAAAAACTTTTTTTCTATCTGATTTCATTCCCTTATAATTTCCTACCTAAGTTCCCCCAAACTAAATTAACCATAAAGTACAAAAACTCAACAAAATTTCAAAAACATTTGGAACTATACTGGGACAACACAAAATAATCTTATTATTTTATTATTTAAAATAACAGTACAACATCTTATATCCAAACACCATCTATATCATTCTCACACCACATCAATAGCTTAATCTAAATGCTTAGGAAAAACAATCATATTTTAAATAATTTTTAATCCATTTATTTGAACTCCATAGAAAAATAATCTATCTCATACACTTTTCTTTCATCTCTTTTATTGCTATTCTTCCAAAGTATGTGTACTTTTAAAATTTAAGCTTTCTTTTTTCTGATAAAAAAAAGACATAACTAAAATTGTCTCTAATTGTTTTAAAAAAAATAGGAGGTTGGTTGATTCCATAACAATTTTTTGTTCTTATTTTGCAGATCAGGTATAGCCAAATGGTAGGGAAGGTTTATGTCCAGCTTTCAATTGGTGAAGGTTCCTTGTGTCTCTCTGTGTCTATTACAAATCAAATTCCATGTATATATTGTATACTATTATTTATTACACCAAATTCATAAATTCATTAACAAATAAATTTTTAATACTGTCACTATTTTACATTTACACTTTATAATATACTATCTCCATTTACAAATATCAACAAATTTTTGTAAAATTTATTAATCTCATAATATAAACAAAATTTATTTGGTTTATATTAGGTACAGAAGCATTACAATGGTTACTACCCTCGCCTTGATAAGAAGTTTTCAATTCAATAACTGAGTAAGTAAAATCAACGATATTATTATCAACAGAGATTGATTTCCTATAGTACTTATTAACCAGCAACAACAATAATAGTAAACGAGTAAACCCCCTATTTGGTCCTTAAGTTTCTAGGCATTAGGCACTTAGGTCCCTGAGTACATTAATTACCCTGTTAGTCCCCAACATTGAGTACTGTCAGACACTTAGGTTCTCGCTGTTACATAACCGTTAAAGTATGGTGACGTGGCTCGTGAATGTCCAGGTGTGATGCCAGGTGGACGGCAGACGGTGTCGTTTTGCCCATTCACCATTGTTATCAGAAAATATCGTTTTGCCTAATGATTTCCCTCATCTCCATGTCCATGGTGAACCCCTTCTTCACAATTGGTTTTATGTTTGATTTTCCCTCACAAAACCCTTAGCTTTGGTGAGTATCTATGGAAGGTATGAGTCAACCTAGCTGGTCATCATCATCGTCCACCTCCAGTCAGCGTGGGCCTCGTCTCCGGAGCCAAGAGATATCACATCGTTGCTGTCGTTGTGGAGACCCCCCTGTGTTGCAAATCTCCCAAATGGTGAATAATCAGAATCATGAGTTCTAGACATACCCACATCTTCGTGGGGGACAGTGCGATTTCTTTGCCTGGGTCCAGGAGGGGGAGTTGGTCGCTCATGATGAAGAGTGAAGGAACACTCTCATGATGAAGCTGACAGATATGGAGGAGGTCATTGCAAGATTGAAAAGTGAAATTCATAGGGAGGTTTATCAAGGTACTAGTGAATTTATGTAGGATAGAGTGGTTGAATTGTAGATGCAGATGCAATCGGTGATGAAAAAAATGTGCATGGAAACTCAAAGATAAGTGGAACAGTTATAGATGATTTTGTTGGCTCAAAGTTTTTTTATATTATTTTCTGTAATGGGGATTGTGGTTATGTTGATGAAGATGTATTTGTTTAGGTTTAGGGGATTATGGTTATAAGTTATTAGGGTTTTTAATTTGAAGTAATTATGCAAACAATGTATGAAGGTGCTAGTGAAGTTATAGGCTTCTTAATGTACCTAGTGCATATTTCATGCAATGCTATCAATGAAAAGTGTTAGTTTTCCTTATATAAACTGGTTTGAAAAGTGTTGTGTATTTATTGAAACTTAAAATGGTTTGAATGCTATCAATGAAAAGTGTTGGTTTTCCTTATCATGTACCTGCTTAAATTTTGTTATCAATGAAAAGTGTTGTTTTTCCTTATCAATGAATGCTATTAATGAAAAGTGTTGGATTTCCTTATCATGACTGATTATAAGATAACAAACTAACCCAACAATACACTACTCATTCAGTGTAAAATGCCAATGTTATAACATCACAAACTATCTGCATATATATAAACTCAATCATCATTGAAATAAATTTATAAAATCAGTCATGAGAGGTTCTTGCTTCAGAAGGTAACCAACATGCCTGGTTACTGATCAAGAAAAAACAATTGTCTATAATTTAATTAACCCTTTTTCCTCAACCCAGGTGTTTGAACAAAAATCATGTCTCCTAGTTTTTTGATTGGCAGTTTGTTTCTTAGATTGTAGCTCCTGGTCCCTGGTGATGGAAAGTTATTTGGAGAGGTTTGTGGACTTGCTAGTCTTAGACTCCTTCTAACAGGTGTTTTGCTTTTTGGTTTAGCTTGGGAAAATGTTTGGGAAAATGGTGGACCTTCATTTATGATGATGACCTCCTGGTTAACAGTTGCTTGATTCTGCAACCTCTTTGTTTGACTCAGTTTGTGTCATTCTTTTACTCTTTGCCACTGAACATGAATTCCTCTTATGCCCAGGCTCACCACATTCACCATATTTACCTGGTTATAGTTTTCTCTTCATCTTTTTCTTAGCAGTGATGTCATTATCATTGTTCTTCCCTTGATTGTCAGCCTGGTTGTTGGTCTCACCTATTTTCCTCCTTTGTTTTTTAGGTCTACCAATGGTTCTCTTAATGTTAGGAGGAACTAGTGGAGTGAAGGGGGTTTTTTCCCAGAATTCTGACCTAGGAACTGACTCCACATGATGTCCATAAGTGGCAACCAAAGCTGCCATTGTCAGACCTACATGGCAGTGATCCTCAGTATTTTCTCCTTTATGGGCTATTGTTGCACATGCATGTCTACATGCCATCCCTGTCAGAATAATAACGAAAAGATGAATGCATGGTGTCAAACTAATAAAAGGTAAAATGTATGAGTTAATAATACCAGCATACCTGTTAGTTACCACATTCTGCATGTGCATTCAGTTGTCCCTAAGTTCACTGCAACCTTCTGAGGATAATAAGTAACCTCATATTTATCACTCCCCCCATCACCTGATTTATGTCACCATCAATATTAATAATTAATTAAACATTAGGAATGACAGAATTGATGAAGAATGGCATACCTGTCCATTGGTTGCTTGCATTCTTTTGTTTCTCTAGCCTGCTCTACTGTATTGGTGGTAGTTTCCCAATATGCCCACTTAATTTGAGCTTGTGATTGCCAATTGTCACCATGATGTAACTCCTGACTTCCTCAAGCATGGTAACAATTGGCCTACACCTAGCATGCACTAATTTTGCATTCGACACTTCACAGTTGTTATTTGTGATGTTGTCAACCTTACAATTGACATTAAAAAAGCCTTGCTCCAGGACTCTTTTGGGAATTTTGTCAAATATGACCATACCTTCTCATTGACCTTCCTGATTTTAGTCATATTTGCTTCAAATTGGGTTGTAGTTGTGGATCTGGCAGCTTGCCACAACAATTCCCTCAGTTGTTTCCCTTTCCATTATTTTCCAAAGTTTTGCCATAAGTGCCACACACAAAATCTGTGTGGCACACCAGGCATAGCTTCTTGCAATGCAGGTATAAGTCCCTACAAAAAAACATATATACCAAGTCATACATAATATTAAATGGGTCTAATGAAAGTCAATCGAGATCGTGAAAGTAAATTTAAGACATACCTTTTGCGTATCACTAATGAAAGTAAGCTTTTTTTCCTTATAGTCACCAATGTCAGCATTCACTAGATCCAGGAACCATTTCTAGTTGTCCTTGTTCTCTATTTAACACACACCATATGCAATTGACCATATGTGGTTATTTGCATCTTGACCAACGGCAGTCAACAATTGACCCTGGTAGTATCCCTTCAGAAGGCACCCATCTAAACCTACTAAAGACCTTCTACTTACAGTAAACCCATCCCTGCATCCCTTTAAGCATATATATAACCTGTGAAACACAGGTGGACCTTCAGCTTCTGTATTGCACTCCATCTTAACAGTGGACCCTGGATTCTTCTTTAGCAACTCATTGCAGTAATCCCACAGCATGGCAAACTACTGTTTTTCAGAACCTTCAATGACCTCTCTAGACCTTTTCATTGATCTATAAATCATCTTGTCTTCTAACTGCACCTTGTATTTTTGCCTAAAAATTCAAACACCTCAAAATGTGTCATATTAGGATGCCTCCTCATAAAGTTAACTAATTTTCCTGTTACCCATTGCTGGTCGCAGGTTGAATTTTTATGCACCCTAACACAAGAATGATAATCACAAAATGTCTTGATCTGGTATGAGTGCCTAATAAGGTTCAGGCTATAAAACACCTCCTACCTACAGGTCTTGTCTTTTCATTTTGCCCTTGCTCTTATCTTATCATTTTTGACCCAGCTTATCTGTCTTCCCAACTGCACTGTATAGTTTTTCACTACTTGCTTAAAAACATCAAGTGAGGTGAACTCCATCTCACAGTCTAATATCACATTACCAAATGTGGCCGTCTCATTAAATTGGGGATACACCTCCCTAGATTCAAGTTCATCACCTGAACATGTAGGGGTCTTCAACACCTCTGAAACCCATGTATCAAACTAGAAGTTCTATTTTCTTCACTACCCTCATGGCCAGCACATACAGTATCAAATTCCATCTCAGTCTCAAATATGGATGGAATGGCTGACCTCCTCTTCTCTTGTGGTTTTCTCTTCTTCTTCTTGCTACCACCCTCATCACCAGTGTTTCTCTTCCTCTTCCTTTTTCCTTTAGACTTCTTCCCTATACCTTTACCTTTAGACTTCTTCCCTTTTCCTTTACCGACACCTACTTCTACCTCTTCCTCAACACTATTTTTATCACCAACTCCACCTGCCTCAATAATAGTATCCTTCTACAACAAATAACCTTCCTCAACATTGTTTTCATCACCAGCTTTACCTGCCTCAGTAGTAATATCCTTCTCCAACAAATAACCTTCTTCAACATTGCTTTTATCACCATCTTCAACTGCCTCAACTATAGTATCCTTCTCCAACAAATAACCTTCTTCATGTATTTTCTCAACTTCTTCACTAGTAATGGCCGGGGATATATGACTGTCATCCACCTTCCCAACTTCTTCATCAACTTCAACATGATTCCCTTCATCAACATCCATCAACCTAGTTTCATCTAGAGGATGTTGATATTAGCCTTAGCACAGGAAACCATCTCTAATAGGTCATGATCACCTTTTAACACCCTTAACCCTTAACTCAAATCAAGTTGTGGGTCATGCCAGAATATCTTAGACAGTCTATAGTAGCCCCGGTTCTCAGCAAACTTATTGAAAGCAAAAAAATCTAGGAAATCAAGGTCTAACTCTTCCCATTCTTTAACCTTTCCCCATTTGTAATCTATCCTACCTTTATCATCAACAACAAACCTACCACCATAATAGACTCTAATATGGATATCCTACCAAACACATTCAAGTTTTTATTCATTACTCTACTTTAAGTAAGCAAGTTATGAAACAATATATTAAAGATAAAACTTAAACATATAACACAGGAAGAACAAACCCTAAACAATCTGAAACAAAATTAACATAACAAAAACTAAACAACCATCAAATAAACTCCACATAGAGGAACAAGCTTAATTACTCACCTCGACCGGCGCTGCCATTTTTGTCAATGACAGTGTGCAACTTCAACTTCGACTAGCGTCAACCACGGAAGGCAATATGAGTATCAAGGGCTCTAAGTGTCCAAAAGAAATGCGACGATTGCGAAATACGAGGCCTTCCTAGGAATTTTGGAATTTACGTTTTTGCTTTTCTCATTTCCTAACTTTTTTTAATTCTCCCGCGATATGCATGAGGTTTCCACTGAATGGGCAAAACACCGTCTGCCACCCACCTGGAATCACACTTGGACATTCACGAGCCACGTCACCATATTTTAACGGTTATGTAACGACGAGAACCTAAGTGTCTGACAGCACTTAATGTTGGGGACTAACGGAGTAATTAATGTACTCAGGGACCTAAGTGCCTGATACCTAGAAACTCAAGGACCAAATGAGGGGTTTACTCAATAATAAACAAAATAAATAAATAAATGGGTCCCAATATCCTCCATTATTTTGTTTTTGTTTCTTTTTGGACTAAGAATTCCTATTTATGATTCCAAAATCATGCTACAGCACCTATATATACACCCCATACCCAATGTTTCCCTCTTTAATTTGAAAAAGACAATTTTATTACTCAAATTTAACTATCCTTTATTAAAACTATACAAATTTAAGAATATTAAATGTAAAAGAGTACACTAGAAAAAATTTAATAAATATTTTAAACTTTTTTTAAGAACTTATATATAAAAAAGAAACTTCACTTTTCTGTTTTAATAACTTATAGTAAAGGATTGAAGCAGTACTGTGTCAAAATAATTTTTTAGATTTCAATAGAATTTCCTTTACACTATTATACACTAGTATCACTGTTATTAATTGTTTTGTTTCAGCACATAACACTGCAAATTTTCTCGTGACCTCATTCATATTGCAGGTTAGCAATTAGTTGTAAGAATAAAAAGATATACTAATAATTAATATTAATTTTACATTTTAATAGAATTAAATTTTCAATGAATCAACGATTTATTTTTTTTTTTCCACTGATGCAATCCAATTTAATGAATACAATGACAGACACTAATTTTTTCTTGGGACCCATCTTATCTTGGATGATTCTAAAATCCATGTTTATCAGTTAGAATTATTTCAAAGACAAAATGGATCCAAAATTCGAAGCTGAAATCATTATTATCCTTTGAACGGAAATCTGAGGCCCCAGTTACGGTTTCCATGCATATTCGTTTTCTTCCATATTAGGTATTGTTTGGCCAGTTTTTCTTAATTATTTTTAGACTGATCCTAAATATAAGAGCTTTGAAAAACAAATTAAAAGAAGACAAAAGTGAATTTGGCTAAACGTTGATAATACAGATTACTGTGTGATCATAACAATTGTGAAAGCTAGGAAGCTCGTAGCCTAGGCTATTTTCGTCCACATGAAGTGTCCGCTTCATATATAGTCGAGATATGAAAATAAAAAATATAATAGTTAATATTGATCATTTACGTAATGTGAGACAGTTAACCAATTAAAACTTTGTTTAACTGTAAGATCTTTTTTTAGAGTTAGTCGTTAGATTCCAACATTTAAACACACCCAGTTGAATTGAACTTAGTCCCTACCATGGCAACTCAAATAATATTTTTGAAAAAATGCAAACAATATATCCCACCATCTATATATTCATTGAGTACTATATACGTTGGGTCCATGTTTTTGTTGTTAGCTTTTATTAGAAAAAGTAGCAAAGGTTAAATATGCAGTTAAAGTAAAAGTTTGAGGGATTAATTTATTTGAACAGCGAAAATTGTATTAAAACAAATTAAACCCAAATAATGTTGACTTCATGAGATTTAATTATATATCATACTATATATCGTCTATTAATCAAACCATACAGTTTTAAAGACGAATGCAACTGTAAGAAAATGCAGAGAGAAGAGAAGATCATAGGCTCAATCTGCATTCATTGAGTAGTGAAAAGATAATTAGAAGACACAAATAATCAAAATATTTATAACTTAACAAACTTTACTAATAAATCCAATACAACTAATAAAAGATAACTAACTCAATAGTCAACAAACTGAACTTAAAACGACATACTTAACGATGATGAAACGCAAATAACATTGACAATTATAGTTGATGATTGATATAAGCATAAAGTATTAGGGTGCGAGTTCCAACCATTGTTTGCCTGGCGGGCACTTATCTTCCATCTCTTTTATTGTTATTCCAGATACTAAAAACAACAACATTAAATGATATAAAATCATCCCTCCTTTACTTAAATATATATAAGAATTAAAAATAACATTTATTTTATGCTTTTTATATAGTAAAAATGAGCTGATCTAATGCTGGGGTGTAGGATACGGCTTTACGACAGTCCTTAAAATGATATTCTAGATATAAGTTTTATCTTGTTTCAATGGGGATCCGATATTATACCTTCCATTCTTGTGAGGAATAAAGGTCTTGGGGTGATTTCTCGTATCAATAGCACCAACTTTACGCGTTGTGGGACAAAAGGGGTTCCACCTGCAAGAACACTCTGACGCTCAAGTCAGTGAAATTTCACTCAACCGTAAGTTTTAGAGAGAATGTTCTACCTTTGTTACATTAATGCATGAGAATTTATACTTGGAGGTAGTGGAAACGTCTCCTGGTTCACTAAACCTTCTGTATATGGCGTCAATAATTTTTTGATCCCCTGCTGAAAGACTGACACATGAAAAAGACGTAACCAAACAACTTTACCTACCAATCAATCACTTTACAAGTTGTTTGTTTAACACGCTGATGACTTTTCAGTGTTGAGTGAATGACTCACACCCAAGTTAGTTTAAAGACCCCACGCGTGATTTCGGATATCCGACTCACAGAATATTACGTGACACTTAGGATGAGTTTTAGTTAAATTACAATTAAGCCCAAGGGCCGGTATCAAGACTGGATCAAAAAATATATTTAAATATCTCTCTCATTATTTAGTATTAATATCATATGATATTTTAAAAAAATTTAACAATTTTTTATTAACAATATTACATTTTTTATAAAATATATATTTATGATAACATCATGTTATATTGTACTTTTAATAAAATATAAATGTGATGTATATTTTTATATTTATATTATATTCTATATTTCATGTTATTGTAATAATGTATCATTAAATATATTATATTATATCATCATGAATATATATTTTATAAAAACAAAAACAATCAAATATATTTTATTTAAAGTATAATATAATATATATCACAAGTATAAATTTTATAAAATTAAAAATAATGAAATATTTGTTATTAACAATATAATAATAAATATATTATAAACATCACATAATACAAAATATTTAAAATAGAATATAAATATAAAATAATGAAATTCATATACTTTAAATATCATATTTATATTATATAAACAAAATATTAAAGGAAAATGTTTGTATATATATATATATATATATATATATATATATATATATGATAAAGTTCTCCACTATTTAATAAAGGATTTAGTTGGCCAGGTGGTTGTTGATTTTATATAGTGACCCAAGTGGTGGGTTTGAATCCTATTTTTGTATTTTCATTTTTTTAAAAGTTGGAGGTGCCACATTTTCCACATTTTTCACATTGAACAGTTGCTTGGCGCAAAATGGGATCATCATGTTAATGAATTAGACAAACTTAACATAATGGACCAAACCTCACTTGACCAAAAATGTTGTGAAAATTTAAGATTTGTGGTTTTTAAAAAAATATAGGAAACATTTTATGGTTATTTATTAAATTACCAAAAAACATATCAACAACTTTTTTTTTAAAAAAAAAGCATCTATCTTTATTTTTTTGATAGTTTTCAAACATTTGAGTGTGAAATTTTTTTACAAGAATACCACGCTTTGATAATTTACTCAAAAAAACATGCATGACCATGCATGCAAAATGCCCAAACATACGAAAACTTTCATTTTTACAATTTTCTTTTCTCATAGCCTGTTTTCAAGGTGTAACTCTTTCCTAATCCTGCACAATTATCAAATAACTAAGTTTTTCTAAACATGTTGTTACGCTGGGATTTGTTTTATTCCCCACCAAAATTTTATATAAAACAAACAAAGGAGATAATATGAATATATTTATTTTTAATAATTATTATAAAGAAAAGACAACATTATGTTCATAGTTTTAAGTACAGAACAATTACTTAAAAAGGGTATCTAAATTTTAAATCTTCATATACACATAATGAGAGACGAGTCTCATAAAAACATATTACTAATGCATGACGCATGCTAGAACGTTAAATAAACTGAAACTTCACTGCACTTCATATTTATTGTTCTTTTAAAAAAATTTCACGTATCCATAATACATTTAGCTTTGTTTATTGAAAAGACACATTATTATTTTAATACTAGTTTATATATGTAGTTGAATGGCACTGTAATTTGGATAAGACATTTGTTTGAATAATAACAAATGCATGATTGTGGTAAGATATGATGATGAAGATGAACGAAACACTTTCTTTTTCAAGATACCATATGATATTTTCTTCGAGTCATTTTCGAACGGGAAACCAAGAAGGTGCCTTTGTTACAGAATCTTTAATTTCACTCATTAAAAAATTTTGTCGTCTTTTAATTAAAATAGTAAATAACAAAATGTTATATTTAAGTCTTTTGAATACTTATAACTCAAACGGTAGTGTTTGTTTACGAAGAAGAATACGTGTAATTAAAAAAAGAAACAAAAGAAATCTGTGAAAAGTGAAACGTGATGCACGGTTCCAGATCGACATTCTGAGTGAGTGTAAAAGTAACATGACAGTAAAAAGAAGACACAAAGATTGCTTAAAATTGAAGGCTGTTTCCTCAAACTCATAACTGAAAGTGAAAGCCACAGAAACAGTTTCATTTCATGAGTTGATGGCACTGACATTTTCATTGTCCTCATGCACCTATCATTGAGCAATTATTTTTTCCTTAATCTTTAATTAAAAAGACATCACAGTCACACATTATTTTACAACCATTATCATATATTTATATTAAGATATATTAATCTCTGTTACTTAACTTGGTTGTCCAAACTTTTGAACAACCCTAAAAATACATTTTTTGGTCAAACGGAGTTTTGACTATCTCAAACGACATGAAGGATCAATATTAACCCTTAAATTTTTTCATTTTCTTAACTGAAAACAAAACAGACATTCAATTAATTCTAAGAACCCGTTTGATATGAAAAAAATTATAAAAAAATTAATGGTTATAATTTGGTGTTTATATTGGCCCTAGACTTTGGATAACACATTAAGGGTAAAAGTTATCAATCTAGTAAGATGACATAAACTGACAAATAGCTTAACCAATATGTCTACTGATAGATATTAATTAAAAGCCTGTTAGAAAATCAGATTCTCTAAGTAGAGGGTGTAACTTGATTAAAAAGCAGATTGGTTACCTGCCATGTATTAAATCACGAGTTAGACCTTCACAGAGGCTATAAATATAATCATTTATAAGAAATTAAGTAAGTTATTCATTACTTTTAATGTTCTAATATCTTTAAGATCCATACTGACTTAAGCTTCAGAGAGTCTTTGCAAATACCACCACCACTTGTTCATGGACTGATCTTTGAAGGATCGTGGACAGTATAGATGAAGGCATTGTGTTCTCACTTTGCCAGTGTGATAAAATATTGAATTACCACTAAATCGGTATAAAAAATAGAGAGACTGTGAGATTATATACCGGTTGTGAAAGTATCAAGATTACCTCATACCGGACAATTCAAGTTAATATTAATCATTCACACCTTTCAAAATAATCAAAACTCTATTAAATCAATAGATATGTTTTTTTTTATTAATTAAATCACAGTTTGATTTATCTAACGAGCAACCAACCAAATGATCCCTAAGTGAAATTCTAAGATGGAGTGATAAAGAGTGCTGCTGGGAAGAGGTACTCATCACACATTCTTCTGCGTTGTCTTTGGAAGAATTATACAATAATTGAATGCTATTTGTCATTATGTGGTATGAAACATGTGATTAGAAAGAAAGAAGGGGAAATAAGGACTTCATTAAGAATAAAAATGAATGAAAAATGATTGTAAAAAAAGATATACTAATAAAAACTTAACAAAATTACTATTATATATAATTTTGACAGATTATAAAAAATGATGAATTACATCAATCACTTAGATTTTTAAATACTATATTTCATTTTAAATTTTTTTGAAAAACTTACCTTATAGGTTAAAATATTTAATGTTTTTTTTATGATTTGCAATGGTTATAAAAGACTTTAAAAAACCCAAACAGGGATGTGTGTCGTTAAGAGAAAAAACCAAAATGAAGAGACTTATTCCTTTATGGTGGTGTTTGGTGAGATTTCGGGAATATGTTTTCCGGGAATGTATTTCCTGGGTAACTTATTTCCCATGTTTGATATTAAAAAAACTTACTTAGGAATCTTTTTAGTTTCTCTCATTCTCATGTTTGGTATTAAAAAAACTTACCCAGGATATCTTTTTGTTTTATGAGGATTCGGGAAGAAAATAAGGGTATTTTTGTCCTAAAATTTTTTATTCCCGGGAATGTATAGGATACTCACCTGTTAAAATGGGAAAATAAAGTTTTTAATTTCTTTATAATTAAGTTTCTTGGGAATCTCACATTGCTGAGAATATTTTTTTTATCTCATACCAAACATGGGTAAGGAAATATTTTAAGTAGTATTCACAGAAACATTTAAAGATCTCCATACCAAACACCACCTATATGTGACATCCCACACTCTTTTAATAAATAAAACTATTTATATTTTTATTAAAAGATTATTATGATATAATTATTTATTGTTATACCACGTTACAATATATTCAAACAATTGACCAGGGTCTTACCCGTTTTTTCATTTAATAATATGATTAAAATTATTGTGACATAATAATTAATTTTTCAATGACACAATAATTATGAATAATTTTTAAATTATATATTATCTAACTTTTTTTTATATCTTTTCATCTTTCGTTGTTCACTCCTTAATGTTATGCTTAGCATATCTCAATTATTCTTAGACTTTTCATATTTATCTTCGCTCTACCCTTTAAACTTTTCATTTCTTATTTACTGTGAAAATTGGCTATGCATACCCTTAAACTCCAAAAAAAAAATAATTATTTACATATATAGAACTTAACTTTCATGAAAAACATAAAATTAACAAAAGAAAATATTAATCATAATAAATAGTGGTGGAATAATTCATTCAACTATAAAGACTTTTTTAAAATTATCATATGAATATATGCATTACATGAAGATCAACCTATTTCTTCTGCTGAAGGTGGATTTGAACAATTTGGTTTACAATGAAAACAGTGATTTTTTTGTGTGACAATGAGCGGTAAATTTGAACAGGGTTATGATTTGGTGAGAATTTTGAAATTGATATTTTGTTTGTGCCCGTTTGGTACGTAGTTAAGGAAACAAAGTTTAAAAAAAATCTAATTATTAATATTGATCTTTTACACCGTAAGACAATCAAAATTTTGTTTAACCGTAAGATAAAAAATCCTCCTTTATCAAACCCCATTTAAGGGTATTTAATGTTTAAGCAAACAAGCTATTCATTTGTTTTCAAAATTGAAGTATTGAAAAACTATATATTCTTTTCCAAATTTGTATAATATTTATAGAATATTATTTCTACCATGTATTTAATTATTAATTTACTATTTTTATTGGTCTTATATTTCAGTTAATTTAACCTATTTGAGACTGGATAAAGTATTTATTAATTTGTAACTATAATTGATGTGTGTTAAACGAAAGAATATCTATATAAAATATAATCTTCATCCAAGACATGTTTCATCACCAATTTTATGAAAAAACTTTTATCAAACATCTTTTTCTTATTGTTTCTCCGTTCTCGTAATTTCATAACAAGCTAAGCACAAATGAAACAAATATAAGATAGTTTGAAAAAAGTTACATTTTTTTCTCTCCAATTACTTTTGCCATATTTTTCCTATCCAACAAACATAAGGTAAGGAGAACACTCTGGATGAAGTATAACTTATTTTCTCATCTAAAAATTATCTGCAGAACTCATCTACAAATTAAATCGATCAGAGAGTATAACAAAAAAAAAGAAAATTGTAAAAAAGAAGAAGTTAAATATCCAACACACATGGGAAATATTTAAATATGTCATTTAATTAAGACTTATTCTATAAATTTAATTAAAAAACTTATTTGAATAAATAAAAAATAAAAATTGTACCTTATTTTAAAACAACTTATTGTAACTCACGCATAATGTCTATTACTCGAGCTTTATACAAATTTGTCTCTCTTTGTTTAAATATTTAGTTTTATAAACGAAGGTTTTGTAAAAAGAAAAAAAAAGATTCTATAGCTAAATGAACGACGTAAAAGATTAATATTGGGTTGTTTGGTTTCCTAATTGGGTTGGTTAAATCGGGGTTTGATCAACCCAAAAATAGATCTTATAATCAGATAAAGTTTTAACTAAGAATCAATATCAACCCTTAAGTTTTTCTATTTTTTGAACTCTATTTCTCTAACTACAAATCAAACATATCAATAATTTGTGTTTTGTCCTTTTGCTTGATTGTCCCTTCCGTAGTGAAGTTGGAAGTGGAAACACTTTGAAATTAACGTACGGGGATCATTATTAATTAACTTAAAAAATTGGAAGTGAATTTGATGGTGTAAATCAAGAAACGCGTGGGAATTGGTTACGGGCAGAAAAGAAAAAACCCCACACGCCATCATATAAATATGTTATAAAGCAGCCATTGAGCATAATATTGAAAGGTTAGTCTATGTTCTTGTCCTTCACAACACTAACAGACAATAAAGGAAATAACACGATCCCTATACACCCTTTCCTCAACACAACCTACCATCAATCAACTGTGATCAAATTGATAGATAAATATAATATTGGGATTCAAATTTTTATTATGTATAATATTAATTAATTTTTACTTTTCAGTTAGAAAACATCCTTGTAAGGAATATTATAAGAGAATATATGTGACGACCCTCGTCAATTTTTTTATTTTTCCAAGATAATTTTTCGCATTTAATAAAAATTCCACTCGGTCTTGATATAAAATAACATTTATTCTTCTTAAATACATTCAAAATAATAAAATCATACTTAAGTTAGCAATTACTGACTGAAGCCGATCCAAAATACATCTATTAATAAAATAGTTATTTAGAAAACAGTAGAAGGAAGAAACAGTCAAGGTTCACTCGGAAATAATTCTCTTACTCGGTCATCTCTCACTCGGACATGGCTTAACTTCCACTCAGAAAAGGTTCACTCATATCCTCACTCAGAAACATTTGAACCTTCACTCGGAAGCACTCTTATCTTTTTTCACTCGGAGTTTCAGTCATAGCTCACTCGGAGTCGCTCTAACATTTCCACTCGGAAGTGAGTCTCTCGGTTATTCTTCTCTCAGAAACAAGGGGTACTCTCTTGAGCTATAATGAGCACCAAATCAATCGGCCCTTGCTCGGATAAAATAAATCCACTCGGGCAATATTCGCCCAGTAATCGACTTTGCTAATGCAAGTTCACTCAAAATAAACTCCGATCATATAACATCAAAAATTTATATCCTCTTTAATCAACATACCGATTCGAATTTAACACACCCATGTGGCATCACATAGAAAACTAAATATATGTATATATATATATTTTTTTTTTTATTTTTTTTTACACTCGGAATTTATTTCAAAGCACTCGGTTCCTTGGCATCAATCCTCCACTTGGCGCACCTCCATGGCTCCGACCTCCTCCCTGTCACTGGTTACTAAAAATTGAAAACCACAGCAAGGGTGAATGTTTAGCATTATAATTAATATAGAACGGAATAAATACGAGTATAAACTCCGTCCGATTGCTTTATCCTCAAAACTGCACATTTCGCTCGGCAATTAACTCAATCGGCAATACACTCACACTCGGCAACATATCCATTATCACTCGGCATTATTATAATTCACACTCAGCAGCATAACAATTCTCCTTCGACATTCTTAACAAGTAACATTCAACAAGTAACTTCCACTCAACAAGTATAACAATTTTTCCACTCGGAGAATATATCAATCCCTCGGCAAAGATATGAAATTACACTCAGCAATTACATCAATTCGTCCAGCAACGATTTAAGCTTTCGTTCAGCAATTATAACCAATTTACCACTCGGTGAATATAACATCACTCAGCAATTAGTTCAATTTTCATTCGGCAATTATAAGAAATTAATCACTCGACAATCATAACAATTCATGCTCAGCAACTATAATACTTCACACTCGGCAATTATATTCAACCTCAATCAACAAATATGATAATTTACCACTCAGTAAATATAACATAGCACACCCGGCAATTATACCCGTTTACACTCGTCACATATAATAAATTACACTCAGCAAATATAACATCATACTCATCAATTCTCACTCGGTAAATATGGCAAACCTCACTCTGCAAGTACAACAAATATCACTCGGCAAATACAACCAATCACTCGGGAAATACAGCCAATCACATTCGGCAAATAAGTCAATTCATACCCATCAAATATATCAAATTCTCATTCGACAATTAAAACAAACTGCACTCGGCAAAATCATCAAATCATCAATTGTCACAACTGACTCTCACATAAAATCGACGCCTAGTATCCGGATACTAAAGGATTGACCTTCAGCTGGGAGTCCAACTTGACATCCCGTGAACCCGACTTGGTTCACCGAGCCCGACTTGGCTCCCCCTCAACCACTAGGTCAAAGACCGCTGGGTAGCTTAACTGGGTCCGACTTGACCACAAAAGCCAAAAATACAGGGTAATATATACCGTCGGCCATCCCATACCACATAATCACATCTCAATCATTTCATATTATCAACAATCAACAAATGCAACTACCAGAAACTGGCATGTGCTCACAACACAGGGCGACCGACTTGTCAAGCCCATTCATCATATTGCCACTGGGCGACCTGCTTGTCAAGCCCGGCATCATATTTCCATTAAACATCGATTGTCACAGCATCAATTATTTCAAATTTCAATCGGCTCAAGCCACATACACACGATCAGAAACCGATCGGTGTCCACATACATGCATCCATACACATTCATATACACTCATTCGGCATCATCTCAAATATCATAGCGTCAATTATTTCTCAAGTCACATACATATGATCAGAAACTGATCGGTGCTCACACACATGCATACTCATACATTCTCAAATTTCATTCAACAACAACATCAAATATTTCTTCACTCACACACACACACACACGATCCTAAACCGATCGGTGTGCACATCCATACATACATTCATACACATTCACATACTTTTCTTCCAGCATTATTTCTTACTCGGTTTACAAATGTCTCAACAACTCGGACAGTATGTCCTATTCCAATTAATTATAACCCGAACACCCCCTTACCTCTGTTCTGAGCTTCAACAGTCGTTGGGTTCACAATTCCACCACCGTTCCAGCAGCAACTCCTTTAATCGTCCCACCGATAGTCGTTCCAGCACCAGCTCCTTTAAGCGTTCCACCAGTGTTGTTCCACTACCTACGGGTTTGGAACCTGAAACACGTTACGTCGTACCACCACTCACACGGTTAAGGGCCACTTTAAGGCTCACAGCCAAAAGGAGTGGAGATCGGAACAGTACCCCCACATGCATGTACATGGTTCGGCCAAGAGAGGAAGAAAAGGAAGAATGCATAAATGGATCACCCATGCTACCAAGCTTCATCTTCATGCTTAAATGCCATGAAAATGGAAGCTACGCAGCTTTTTCTTTGTTACCCCAAGAAATCCGAATTTGCCAAAGAGAAAAGAGAAGAGAAAAGGCGAAATTAATGGTACCCATGGACATACCTTGAAACCACTGTCACTGAAATGTGATTATTTCAAGGTTTTGATGCAAACTGGACTTCCCCACAGAGCATGCAGCTCACAACAATGGAGGAAGGAAAGGAAGAAGAGAGAAACAGATGAAGAAGAAGAAGAAGGTTCCCGAAAGTGAATGTTTGAGAGAGAGAAGCCTTTACTTAAACTCATGGCAACTTATTACCTGCTCAACCGGTCACTTCCAACCGGTGACCTCTTCAACCGGTCATTTCTCATTCCCTTTATAATTTCTCAAATAATTTTAATTAAATCCTTCTTCTTCTAATCACACCTTTCATACTAAACCAATAATTCTTAAAATATCAATTAAATTCCTAAAAACATTTTTCACTTCACAAAATTTTCTATAAATATCCGGGACGTTACAATATAGATCGTATCTAGTTATCTAAAACATTAACGTCGAGTCTTTCAACATAAATACATTAAAGACTTAATAACTTAGAGCAGGTTTGGGGTACTACCACAACAAAGTTTTTCTCCGTTAAATAGAAGTAGTTTTTTGATCCTACGGGTTAACGGAGTTTTGATTGTCTCAAAAAGCGTAAGAAGTTAATATCAACCTTTAAATTTTTCACTCCAACTCAACTCTGCTTCCCCAACTGCAAACCAAACAATCTCTTAAAGTTAAATAGTAATTTGTTTCATATCCATCAACCAGAAATTAAACTTAAGATTACATGCTTAAAGAAGAAGGTGTTAAATCGTGATACTATATATAATTAAATCGTCATACTTTTAAAAATACCATGATTCAAAATTTTGAAGTGGCATTAATTAGGAAAAAAACAATAATGAAAGGAGGAGGTAATGAATATCCATGCATGGGAACCACATGATAACTTTCTGGAAGTTTGAGGTCGAAATTCCCTAACAAAAGGACAGAAGCACAAATAATTGGAAAACAACAACACCCTTATCTTTTATGGGACCCTTCAAAATAATTGGTGCTGTTCTTTTCAAACCTCCGTACAAATTAAACGCCGTACCTCTACTTCTCAAACGCTGAAGTGAAATTGAAGTAATTCCCCCAAAAACATTCCTTTCAATTGTTACACACACATCATCTAATGCCATATCTTACACCTATATAATATCTACTATGGGGAATTTTCAAGAAATTTGTACGCTCTACCCTTTTTTATATATTTTTTCATTAAATAAAAAATAAAATTTAGCATAACATGTGTATGTGTTGTCTTGATTTTTTTTAAGTATATATAGGTATGACAAAATGAGTTAGTATTTTGAACTCATAAAATTATAGACAAATAAAAAAATTAAACGGTTATCTACTAGGATTTGACTTGTTTAGTCCGTCACTCCGACAAATCAACATCACAACTGAGCGGGTCAGCCCAACAACACTGTTTAAAGATTAAAATAATATAATATTAATAATAAAACAATTTATAATATATTTTACTTTATAAAAATGACAAGACGATAGGGTCCGATCTATTTAGTGTGTGAGTCTCACGACCCAACATCATGGTGGGTGGAGCTAGCCCAACAACATCACTCAAGGATTAAAGTTATATAAATATTAATAATTAAACAACTTTTACTATATTTTACTTTTTATATTTTTATTTTCTAAAAATAAAAAAATCAAGTCCCTTATTACTTATATTCTTCTTATAATAATACTGATTCTTTTAATAATATTTTATTTGATTTCTTAAAATTTTTATATTAATTTGACTTATTTTTTTATAAAACTTTACAGGCAAACGGGTTGAACCACTAACCCTCAATCTTTCCTTAAGAAAATTTCTTACTTTGATAGGCTAGCCTGCTATTAGGTGAGTCAAATTTTATTTTTTGGCTTTTTAGTTTGACGAGGTAAGACGGACCAAACTATTTCACCATCCCACTTACTTGTGCTTGCATGATAACAATCAAAATATTAAGAATTTGTGTTATATATATTTATGGGTTTATCTAATTTATATAGGTTGAGAGATAAAAAAATAAAAAAATATTTAAAAATATTATTAATATTTATTCATACTGATTTTTAAACAATCCCTTCACAAATTTCAATAAAACAATTCTATTTTTATTTCTTTAACTTTACATATATTAAAGAAACCTATATTTATAGGCTACCTCTTTCGTTATTTAATTGAGAAGTTTGAGAGAAAAGAAGTGTTGCTTTAAGGTCTTTTATTTTGATCCGTACCCACCACAATTGAAAATGAATGGTGATTGATTTTAAATTAATTACTTGTATTTCATAAATAAGTGAAGGCTACATGGCATGAGAAAAAACAATGTTTATCTTGTTATTCATCAATAGCAATTAGCCACACAAATTAGTATCCCCAAAGCTTATAATAATTAGTACCGAACATACACAACACAAGGGTTATTATGTTAGGAATTAAAGACATATTATAAGAACTACACAATTAACTCAGAACCCTTATGTACCACCTAAACAACTTAAATAAGACTCTTTTAACTCGAATTAATCATGAAAATAAAATTACATTATAACTTAACAAAAAAATGTTTAATACCTCATTGTAATTTTAATTTTGTAGGTGTTCTTCCATGGTCAGATAGGACCCACCGGTTTCCATGATCCCTTACATCCCAGTTAGAGTGAGAATCCCGTTGGTAAGGTATAGTGGGCTTAGGCCCCTTTTTTCTTGATTCTAACCTAGGTATAAATGTATTTCCCCTGCGCACATTGTAACTAAGTGATACATATTAAAAAATAATAACATAATCCCTAGAAAAATTGTCTAAGGTTTTGTGCCTACTACTCTTTATGTGAACAGTAGGATTTATCAAACAAAGCATTAGAGTGCTATAGACAGTGAATTGTGCAAAAAAGTATACTACTTTAATTTCTTTCCGATCCTTAATTCATTTTCTGGGAATTTATTTTGGAGGTTTTCATTCGAATTGAATGTCTTGCATATTTCTAATGCATCATACTATATCGAGAGGATTATTATGACTGTAAAATTCTCCCTAGAAAATTTAAAAAGTGGAAACTAAATAATATATTTTACTTCATACCATTAAAATATTATAATGTAAATGATAACCTTATATTTATTGGTATGAACAAATGTAAAAATTAAATCAGGACATGTGACCCTATTTAGTTCAACTTGGGTCGTCTGTCTCCAACTCTATTCCCTAATATTTGAATCAAGAACACAAATTAAGTTAGAGCAACTTCTAATAACAGATTTATCTACTTGGTAGTAGCAGTTTCACGAAATTAAATTGATATTCAAAGAAAATATATAGCATCGATATAGAAATATCAATTGCTATTATAATGTAAGAGTTATATATACCTTGCATTAGTTTCAACCATTTACCACCTAAAGGCAGAAGCATTGTTAGGAATGTGACATTGAAATAAAAAAAGGCTGTGTACTTTGTAACAGCCACTGATTTTCTGCTGCAGTTATGTCTGACAATTTCACATGTTTTCTGCTTAGGATATTTGGAATCTTAAACTGTTGCAGGATCTTTAGCAATTGATACATCATACATATAGCTCATCAAGAAAACAAAGAAACTGGTACATAGTACATATGAAATCAGACATGAGTATGACATTGACATGGTCCTGTGTCATGTGAATGATATGGACACCAAATTGCAAGGCTTGAGAAGGATATGGTGAAGAAGAAGGAAAATGGATATTATCAAAACCATCACAGGAAAACAGAACAATTTTAAAATACATGTTGAATTATGTAATTTTATTGAATCTCTTAATTCTTACAAGTTTGTGACCTTCCCTTTGTAGTTTTTGTGTTCAAACTTTAAATTCAAAAAATTTTATTGTTATTATTTTTAAAGGATGTTTTCATCTGGAGTTTATATTTTTGGCATGTGTGTATTCAGAATGAATACATTTTCATCCTAATTTTTATTACAGAAGTTGTAACAAAAAAAAAGAAAAAATACACAAGTTTTTCACATGTTTCAAAAGAGAAATGGTAATAAGTAACTTGGCAAAAAAGTTCTTAATTGGTATATGGTACTACCTTGTCTTCCTCTAATATAACCAACAAGGCAATGAAGCTTCTCTTGCTCCAAAGTAATCATTGAGTTTGTTGGGGGTTATAGAAGTTGTTTGCTTAGATGAGCATGATGCTCCCATGGGGTAAGTTATTTCATAAGTCTCGTTTTCATTATTGTATGAAATTGTCCCAAAATCACTTCTGCTTTAGAGCTCAGTGAAATACAGTGGACCCTCAAAATTATTAATCAATCCTGTGTCCCTTTAAATTCAAATATACCTTTCTTGACTCTTAACATTCTTTGATTTGCCAAATTCTTGGTTAGCTTTCTTTCTTGTTGATCTTGCCATTCTTGTTTTTTATGTGAATTGACAGGTTATAAGGCCCATCAAAAACTTCTTACTAGTCCTTTAAACTTATTGGTTTCAAAATTTCAATTTATCAACAAAACTGCATCCCAACAACAACAATAAAACTTTATCCATTAAATGAGGTCTGTTAACCCTACATGTTATTGTGTCAAATTATTTAACAATTGTCACTATCTATGGATCCAAATCCGGGTGATTTATCCATGACTAGGATGAAACTTGATTGAAACTAAGTGGTGGTATGAAACAGCTGCACCCCATAAAAGAATTAAAAAGTATAATCTGCAAAACAGTGGAAGCACATGCAGAGTAATCATCAAGCAACATATATCCAATCTCATCAGTTTTTTGCTAATTCTAATCCTATACGCTATCAACTTCTTCAGCCTCAACTATGTTCTTATTAAGACACAACCACCTTAATTCTTATCCAAACCTTTTGGACTTTAGTCCACATTCAAATGTTTGTCCTTAAGAAGATCCTTCTAGATTTGCTACAGGTGGTCCATGTTCATCAAGTTGTTCCCTTAACTCTTCAGGGTTTCCTATGGCTATTTTCTCTTGTGGCTTTTTCTTGTCTTTCGAAGTCATATACATCAAAACCTTATTCTTCTTAATTACTCAAAGTGTTGTTGGCTATGCTCTCACATATCATGTCACACATTTCATTCATTCAAAGGTGGTCCAGAATAATTTACATAACATTCACTGAACAAATAATTCAGCATGGCAAATAGAACCAAATGAAGGTGTAGCAACAATATCTATACATAGAACCTAAATTAGAACCATTTCTTTTCATGCCAGTGTAACTTGTGGTAGAATGGCACTTGCAGTTTCTAATAAGCTGCGATTTGATAATTATGTAAATGAATATTAACTATTGTTTTTTGGACAGTAAAAGGCCTAAAGGCCCAAGAAACAGATGAATATTAACTATAGAAACTGCAGCAATTGTATGGAAATCAGTTATTGGGCTTTGGGATATTTTTATGGAATCCAAGGTGATATTTGTTTTTATTAAAATAGTGACTTGGAAAATCTGAGACGACCACATTATTTATATTCTCAAACGAAAAATATCCTATTTATAATCCTCAAAGCCAGTGAAGTCTATTGTGAACTTTTGGTAATCCACCTTGGTAATAAATAAAATTATAAAAATAAAAAAAATAATAGTTAATATTAATTTTTTATACCGTTTGAAACAGTCAAAATAACCAACAATTTTTTTTCGTTGGTCAAACCTTTGTTTGATTGATCCAACAACCAACCTAACAACCACGTAAAAATAAAATTATAAAACGGAATTATCCAACTTCAATTAAGAAATCTTAACTAGAAATTAAACATACACGATATTTAACATGGCAACTTAGGGGATCCCACTTGGATTCAATTATCTATCATCAATTTTATATATAACTTGTTTAGATGAAACCTTTAATAAAAAAATAAATAACATTTATATTGCATCATATTTATTTATTGATTTAAAAAATTAATAAAAACAAGATAGAAGGGAAACAATAAGTTTTTTAAAAAATGTTAATGGTACCAGGTGGGATAGATGATCAAATTTGATATCATACATACATATATCAGGTTTGGTGAGTTTTGATCTAATTAAATCTAATTACCGAAAGTAACCCATGATTTTTAATTTGAGCTAGTTTTCCATGATCCAACTTACGATCTTATTATAGAAGTTAAGGTTTAAATACAGGTTAAATACCTATTTTGATTTTTGATTTTTGTGTTTTGCATTTGTTCATTTCAAATTCATAAATTTTCTTTTTAATTAAGTTCCACGTGTTAAAAACAATTCCAGCTATTTTAGCTAACCACAATGTTATTTACGTATATAAGCAACAACTATTATATATATGGAATAGTAAGTCTTTTTTTTTAACTTTATACAACATTGATGATGTAACATCCCTGATCTTTTAGTAAAATTATGATGAGCGGAAAATATTAATAATTGTTTTAGAGATTTATTTGATATTTTTATGAATTATTAGGCAATTATAAATAATTAACTATTGTGGAAATAAATAAATTTATTTGGTTGATTAATTACAAAAGGGGTTAAATGAGGTGTAATTAGAAGGAGGTAAAGGTTTAATTAAAACTTTCAAAAAAAATATAAATGAAATGGGGAAAAGATAGTTTTGCCCCTGAGTCTTAAATAATAAAGATTTCCTTTCTTCTTCCTCATTATCCACGCGAGCCTTCTTCTTCTTCTCCTTCTCTTCCTCTTCTCCTCCCTCACTGCCGAGAGTTGCATGCTCCATGGGAAGACTCTGTTCGCGTCAAAACTCCGAAATAACCCCGTTTCCGAGATCGTGGCTTCAAGGTGAGTCCAATGGACCCTTTAGATTGAGTTATCTCATCTCTTTCGTTTTCTCCTTTAAACCGAATGGCCATGCATGGCAGGGTAAGGTTCCGTTTTCCGCTCCTCTAGTGTGTGTGAACTTGAAAATGGTCTTTAGAGCAATGAGGGTGGTATAACGTTGATGGGTTTTGCGTTTCGACCTCTGTAGGTAGCGAAACGGACATCGAAGGACCGATTAGCAAAGCGGGTGTTGGATTCGAAGGCAGGACTTTGAACACAGCGTCTAGAAGGAGCAATCGGCATCAAGAACGAAACGTCGAAGCTTGGAATTAAGGTAAGGGGGTGTTCGGGTTGTAATTAATTAGAATAGGTACGTATTCTGGGTTCGGGTCACCGAACTAAGTATTAAAATGGTAAGAAAGATTGTGGATAATGATTGCATGTGTATGTATGTATGAATGTGAATTGTGTATGGTTTATGATGAGTGTGAGATTAAAGTGTTTTGCATTGTGTTGATTCAACGTGTAAAGTGACGTTGTGATGACGAGCTTGACAAGTAGGTCGCCCAGTGGCAATGTGATGACGGGCTTGACAAGTAGGTCACCCATTTGATGAGTATGTGTTGTTGTTGATGGCCACTTGTTATATAATATGATGAATGTGAATGATATATGTATGATTATGTGGTGTGGGACGGCCGACGGTATGTATAGCCCCTCGTTTCCGGCTCCCGTGGTTTTTGTGGCCAGTTGAGCTACCCAGTGGTCAAGTAAGACCCATTGGTTGAGGTGGAGAGTCAAGCAGGACTCGGTGAACCAAGCAGGGTTCACGGGGTGTCAAGTAGGACCCCCAACTGAAGGCCGATCCTTTAGTATCCGGATACTAGGCGTCGATTTTGTGAGAGTCAGTGGTGATAATTGATGAATTATCAGTATTGTGTGATGGTGTATGTACCTAATTATATTTGTCGAGTGTGACTTGCTACATTCGCCGAGTGTGATTTGCTATATTTGTCGAGTGTGATTTGCTATATTTACCGAGTGTGATTTGCTATATTTGCCGAGTGTGATTTGCTATATTTGCCGAGTGTGATTTGCTATATTTGCCGAGTGTGATTTGCTATATTTGCCGAGTGTGATTTGCTATATTTGTCGAGTGTGATTTGCTATATTTGCCGAGTGTGATTTGCAATTTGTGGATAAAGCAGTCGGACGGAGTTTATATACACGTATTTTGTTATTTAATTTCCGTTCTAGATTAATTATGATGCCAAACACTCACCCTTGCTGTGGTTTTCTTTCAATTTAGTAACCAGTGACAGGGAAGAGGTCGGAGCCCTGGAGGTGTGCCAAGCTGAGGATTGATGCCAAGGAACTGAGTGATTATGAAATGAATTATGTGTGTAATGCATAATGAGTTTTCCGTGTATGTGATGATATATTATGTTGCTTATGTGTTGAACTAATTTAGAATTGGTAATGTTGATTAATCGGATATGAATTCATGGTGCTGAAGTAGTATGGTATTGATGTTAATGTGGTCGGTGTTGATTTTTATGAGTAGATATATATATATATTGGCACGGAGCCAATAGTAGGTGTATATAATAAATTGCTATGGGCAGGTTTTGTGAATAAGTGTGGGTCATGAATGATGAAAATGAGATGAATTGTGTCTTCTGTAGTATAGTTGATTACCGGACGAATCTCGCTCGAGCGGATTCAGTCTTGTCCGAGCGAGGGTCGGGGAAATTGATTCTGTGCCTATTTCGTTCAAGCGAGTATCCCTCACTCCTTTCCGAATGAAGGTTAGGACGTTTCCGAGTGAGCCATGACCGAGAGAACCTCTTCCGAGTGAAGGAAGGTTAGGAATGTTCACAGTGAGGCATGATCGAGAGAACCTCTTCCGAGTGAAGGAAGGTTAGGAATGTTCCGAGTGAGGCATGATCAAGAGAACCTCTTCCGAGTGAAGGAAGGTTAGGAATATTCTGAGTGAGGTATGGCCGAGAGAACCTCTTCCGAGTGAAATAAGATTAGAAGGTTTTTGAGTAAGGTATACCCGAGAGAACCTTTTTCCGAGTAAAGGAAGGTTAAGAGGTTCCGAGTGAGATATAACCGAGTGGACCCCATTTCCGAGTGAAAACCGAATTGTTAATTTTCCTTGTAAGTCTCGTAGTTCGCTTAGGTTTAAAATGTAGAATTCGTCCAAGCGAGTCGGAACTCGCCTAAGAGACCTTCACGGGTTTCGCCTAAGCGAATCGGGGTCTCGCTCAGGCGAATGACCCTGTCTTCATTTTCTTCTTCTGCTGATTCTAAATAATTCCATTTTATTATTTAATTTATTTGTTATCGTTTATTATTCTGAGTGTGCTTAAGGAAAATAAATGGTATTTTATATTAGGATCTAATTAACTATCAGTAAACGCGAAAAATTTATTGTGAAAAATAATTAAACGGATGTAAATAAATGTGAAATTGACGTAGGACGTCACAGATGAGGTAAGTACGTAAATGTTAAAATATAAATTCGTATTATATATTTTTATTATACATATTGTATTATATGCTTATAAATATATTTTAATAAAATAATCAATTATTAAATATATTTAAATTTTAATAAATATTATATTAATAAAAAATTGAAAATTCAATAAATATAAAAATAACATCAATCTTTAATATATTTAATTATATTATTAAATATTTATGTTAATAATTTGATTTATTTTTATTATTAATATATTTAATTATATTAAAAAATAAAATTATAAATTTTATTTATTTTTATTAATGATATATTTAATTACATTAAAGATTAATGACAATAATTTTCATCAAATATTAAATAGTATATTAAAGATTAACAATGATAATTTTTAGGAAATATTTAATAAAAATTAATATAATTACCTCATCCATATTATATATAAATATTTAATATTAAATAAAAATTATTACTGTTAATATTTCATATAAATAAATATATTATTAATAAATAAATAAATAAATAAAATTATGAATGATGATATTTAATATAATTAAATATATTATTAATATAAATAAAATTCACAACATCATTCTTTAATATGACTAAATATATATTATTAATAAAAATAAATCAAATTGTTAAGGTCAATCTTTAATAAATATAATTAAATATATTAAGATGGACATTAATATTTTATTTATTGAATTTTAAATTCTTATTAATAACATATTTAATATTTTTTATTATTATAAAAAATATATAAATATATAATAAAAATATATGATATAAATTTATATTTTATCATACTCATTTACCTCATTATTAAACCAACAAAAAAATATATGATTTAATTGGTTCTTATATATTTAAACGATATTATGGTTTATGGTTGTGTAATTATTTTTTTTACCTTAAGTTACGAGTTCAAATTTCATAAAAAAATAAAATGTTCTTTCAATTTTTAGTTTTAGTTTATACTAACCAATGAACACAAGATCTTCATTAATAGAGGGACTTAATTGACAAAACAAAAAAGATATTGGGATACTAATCATTAGAATTCCCCTTTTTGAGAAAATTTTGTTTTGTTTTTTGGTCACCAGAAAATTTTGTTGTTTTTGGGTGAAAACCAGAAAATTTTGTTATGTAGTGTTTAGGGTTTAGGGTAATAATATGGGCCTAGACCTAGTTCTTCTCCAAAAAAAAAGCCGACACAAAGTGGGCTGGGCCCATACACCAATGCACAAGGCAACAACATATCAGGCCTGGCTTTGTTAAATTAAATTTTGCATCCCATTTCTTTTATGGCACACAAGAGAAAATTATCTGGGCTGGGCTTGGGCTTTCCTTTCCTTAGAAATTTCATTCATAGTATCTTGTCTTTATTAAAAATGGTTTTTTCTAATATCTTAAACAAGTGTGACATAAATGGTTTTGTCTTAAGAAATTAGTGTTATTTTATTAGGACGTGGAAATCTATGAATAAATTTAACTTGCGGATTTTAAAAGCATTTCAAAAAAATTTCAGATCAAAGAAAAATGTGAGAAAAAAAAATGGTTATTATGGAACTAAAAAAAAGAGTGTGTTAAAAGAAAATATCTGGTAAGAGATATTTTGAATGCTGGCAAAAAGAAAAAAAAAAATAATGATGAGACGGCGTCGTTTAGTACGCAACTTGTATCGGAACAACGCAGGTCCCTCCACGCTAAAAGCGCTACCTCATAAACGTGGGTTCAAGATTCAAGCTTTTTTCCTCTTCCGTTCCTAAATTTCCAATCTCTCTTCTACGTTATTTTCGCGTGCATTCCCTTACACCATTAATCGGTACCATCTTCTTCTGTTTCTTTCTGCTTATGCTTCATTATTTCTTCTCATTTTATTTCACATTTTCTTTTCCCATTCTTCAATGCGATTGATTTTTTTTGTTTGATTACCAGCTTCGTTTTCTTTTTCGCATTCGTAAGTTCGTGTATTTGTTTAGTTAATTTTTTTTATATTATCTTTGATTAATTTAATTTTATGTTATTGGTTTAATAAGCTAATTGCAACAATGCATTGGAATTGGAGGGCATTTAATACGATATTGAATAATTGATCTGTGTATTTTGGAAGTTGAGACAAAAGAAGAGTAATGTTATTCGATATTGAATCACTCACTCTCTCTATCTCTCTCTCTCTGGTGAATTTTCTTCATGCTATGTATCTACACAGTTGGGTTTAAAATGCTGTTTACGTTGCAAAATCCTCTGGTTTTTATGGCGCGGGAAGTGAAAAAAGAATATTCATAGATACACTGATATTAGTTATACTTACTGGTTGTTTATCTTTTAGTTATTTATGTTTTGGAAAATTATTAAATGCTTTCATCTTCTTGTAGTGTTATGGGCTATGGCTGAACAATTTGTAGTAGGAATATGCTAACTAGTATCATAAGGGCACTAGTCACAAAACTAGAAATGGAAAGTTTTCAATTTAAATCATCGTTAATGTTTATCCATCTTGATTTCTAAACAATCCCTTTAGAATTTCTAATAAGAAATTTCCACTTTTAATTTCTTAAAGATTGTCCTTGGGGTACCGGTTAATAGAACCCCTTCCGAAAAGAAAGATGGATGTGGATTTTGAAATTGGATTTGAATATCTATTTAATTCCCTGCTACTTGGATACTTCACTTAGTGGACATGTTTATGATCTTAATATGGCATTTTATTGGTATTATGTGTAGGCCTTGTTATAGGGTATTTTCTGACACTTGTTTTGATTTAGGTTTAAACTTGATCCAGCCCTGTCGCGATTGGTATGTTTTGGATTTGATGCTTTGGTTCTGTCATTGATGAGTG
Organism: Clitoria ternatea; assembly: GCA_037962975.1. Classification (NCBI taxonomy): domain Eukaryota; kingdom Viridiplantae; phylum Streptophyta; class Magnoliopsida; order Fabales; family Fabaceae; genus Clitoria; species Clitoria ternatea. Next base: position 271,380,644 of record CM075672.1, read on the forward strand.
CATATTGAGGTGCAAATGATGGTTGTTTTACTTATTGTGATGTGATTCAGAATGTGGAACTTTGCATCGAGTTACATTGCTGGAACTGTGGGTCTGAAAAATGATTCTCTGAAACCAACTCACTCTACTTCAGAATGTTCTGATGATGAGACTTCTATGATGAGCAGAGAGGAAGGGTTGGAATGCCCGATATGCTGGGAATCTTTTAACATTGTTGAGAATGTGCCTTATGTTTTATGGTGTGGTCACACTCTTTGTAAGAATTGCATCCTTGGGCTGCAATGGGCTGTGGTGAAATTTCCAACACTGCCGATTCAGCTTCCACTTTTTATCTCCTGCCCATGGTGTAACCTCTTATCCCTCCGTCTAGTTTACCGGGGAAATCTGAAATTCCCTCGCAAAAACTACTTTCTTCTTTGGATGGTTGAGAGCATGAACGGTGATAGAGTGAAATCACATTCATGTGGGGATCAACAACCAGTCTGGTCATCTAAAGACAGTTTATCCACAGGAAGCCAAATAAGCCACGGCAGCCTTTGGAGACGTCCAATTTGCCATCCAGAGTCTTCAAGTTCTGATCAATACCATAGCAATGCTGGTAATTATCTCAGTATAGAAAGACTGAATACTTCTCTGCGCAAGTCACTGGTTTTGTTTGTTCACTTGACAGCGAAGTTTCCATTGATCATTATATTTCTTCTGATTGTCTTATATGCTATACCAGCCAGTGCAGCCATTCTTGCTCTGTATATAATTGTTACCCTTCTGTTTGCTCTCCCATCATTTCTCATCTTGTACTTTGCATATCCCGGTTTGGATTGGCTTGTTAGGGAAATTATCACTTGAGAAGTGAGATACTAGGTTGTATTTGTTCTGCATTGCAAGAATTATGAATGTAAATTTGATTGACCTAAGTGTCTTCTACTTTGCAATTGGCCACCTTCGCACACAAGTTGGAAATTGTTATTGTATGTACCGTGTACGGTTGCATATGATACAAGTATTTACTTTCTTAATAGGAAGCAATCAGGAAATTTAGGGGATTGTTTTTTTTTTTGGGTACAATGTAAGGGATGGTTTGGTTTGCTTTGAAATTTTTTTTCATATTCTGTTGTAACAATACTGATCTACAAGCATTAAACTATTTCAGTCGGTCCGAATATTATGCATGCATGCATTTTTTCCAACTCTGAATCCGAGTACCTGACACCGACCATATGTAATCATTTTAAATTAATTTTTAAAACTCGAAATAGTTGAATTTTTTGGATTTCACGGTTCGAGTTGGGATATGACCTCCCGGCATAAAAGCTGCAACTTCGTGGAGTGTGGTGGTGATTATCGAAGCAATACACGTGGAGTAGTTGATCGTAACTTAGAATATATCTTTTCTCTTACCTTATTTATCAATTACTTGCTATAATTTTTTTTATTGTTAATTAGATTCTTTATGTTTTTAAATGTTTGGAAAAAATGTTTGTAAAAAACAATTTTTGTTCAAAAGTTAATAGTATATACTTCATTTTAGCTTATAGTTTTTGTTGCTATCACCAGTCCCAACTATCCCCTCCTTAATTTAGCCATTACCCTAAACCCTAAAAAAAAAGAGGAGACAAATGGTGTGGTGAGAATGTCATTGAAATTGTTCATAGTTCAGGAGGTTTTAAAAGGTAAGCTTGATGTGGATTGTTGTGGAGAGAATGTGGCGGGTGGTGGTGAGTTTTGAAGGTAACATAAATTCACAATAAAAGGGTCGTCAACTAGTATAATTAAAATTTTAACAAATTCTTTTTACAATGATAGCTATTTAGATACCTGTTTAAGTTTTCTCAAAAGACTTAGTTGAAAAAATAAAATGGTTTATCAAACAATTCAAATAGCTATTAGTTTTTACAGACTTTGAGATGAAGGATAAAATAAGAATAACAATTATAAAACAATAAAGAAAGACAACACACAAGCAACTCTCAACTAAAGCTATGTCTAGTCCCTATTTGAGTCATCGGGAGTTTTGAGTTTGTATTAACAGATTAAGATGCTAAATGCAACTCACACTTACTTACAAATATCTCAACGGCTCTTTCATAACTTAGTCTATTTAGGCTAACTACTTAAGTTTTCTTTCTTAACTTAGCCTTTTAAAGTTAATTACACAAGTATTTCTTTTCTTAACTAAGTCTCTTCAGGCTCTTACAACTTCATAGAGAAGTAAAAGATTCCTAAATCTTAGCAAATAGCTTAGGAATGTCTGAGCTTACAAACTGAACTAATTGTTTAGCACATAAAACAAGTAAAGCTCTTAGAGAATTTTGCATGGCTTGTAGAATGCGTAGAGAGAAGTAGATAGTTACGACACTTTTGCATTCTTGAATAAACTTCCTTTGTATAGGTTTCCTTGAGATAGACATGGTGAGATAAAGAGCTATTGGAATGACTTGAAAAGCATATTTGGTCTCTGTCAACACGTGAACATCTTGGTTGTTTGACTTTCCATTTCAATACATAGGATGGACGCTCATTTTGCTTAGGCAACCCTTTTGAACTTATTTAATTAGGTAGATACTATGTTTCAAGTCAGAATACTTATAGGTTATTATGGAAGTATAAGATTTGGCTTATGCCTTGTATGTACTATCTTGATGCAGTGCATCTGAGTTGAGTCTAAGCGTCTAAGTTCTACGAAGTTTTAGATAGCTACTTAAGAGTTTGAGCATCAAAGTTCTACAAACCTTTAGATAACTACTCCAGACTTTTTGTTCCTTGGCTTATAACTTGTATTATTAGCAAATATGTCTTAGACAACCTTGAAACATTATTACATTAAATAATGTAATGTTTTTATCATAGTCAAAAAATTTTAAAGATCCTAAGAATCTCATATATCCTTTCAAGGACTTAACTTATGGAGAGGTGAAGGTTAAAGGTGGTGTAGGGTGGTGAATGGTATTGAGTTGGGAAAAAGGTGGTAGGCGGTGGTGAGTTAACAACAGTTAATGGAGGGAACAAATTGCAAACATTTGAAAGCATGTGATGAAACTTATTTAACAACAAAAAAAAATGTATAGAACCTAAAGAGACCTAAAAATAACATAGGAGACCAAACATATTTTAAGTTCAATCTTATAAACTGACTTTAAAAAAATAAAGAAAATGGTGATCATTACTATATGAATACTAGTTAAGAAATGAAAACAATTTCATTTTAAAAGATTATTAAAATTTATTTTTAGTAATCTTCACACGATATAAAATATAAAAACCCTTTATTTTTACTTTTTTAAAAAAACACTTTTACGATATTAACCCGACCTAAAAATTATACATATCGAAATTAATATGATCCCCAAAACCTGAGCTTCAGTTATTAGGTGATTGTTGTAAACTGTAAATATAATTGAGTGTCATATTATTAGCAGCGTTATATATTTTTATTGTTGGGGTGATGTTAGAGATGGATAAGTGGAGTAATGTATTAATATTTTAAGGTTGGGTTATATGGTTGTCTTGTGTCTGAATACGATGTTGTAGTTGATGGATGATAGACGTGGGATATTCATAATGGGCCCGTTTGTTTAAGTTTATTAAAAACATATTATAAAAAAGTTTTATAATCACTTTTTTAATAAACAGATCAGAGTTGCTTCTTAAAATAAGTTGAAATCAGTTTATTTTTCAGCTTGTGTTTATTTTTGAAACTTTAAACAAACACGTCAAAATTTAAAATAAGTGTTTTTTAATTAAAAAAACACTTATTTCTTAAAATAAGTTTAAACAAACGAACCCAATATCTATCAGGTTGGAATATTTTTCAGTGGTAGCCCTTAGTTTTTCCTTCACTTTTGTTTTGCAAGGGCTATACAGCACAGTTAAACATTCCTATAATTATGTTTTTCAAAGCAAGTTAAATTTGTTGGGTGGCGTAAGTGACACCGTCATAAAATAAAATGGCTTGTCAATTTTTCAGACTTTGAACCAGATGATCTACCTGCAGGTTAGTATTTTTTAAAAAAATTTATTTAATGTTAACATTAGTGAGCAACTCAATCCTAAGTTTTTTTCCTCATTTGCTTCTAAAATAAAAAAAGTTAAGTTAATTAACCTTTTGTTTATTAGTATTTACCTGCTTCTTAAAAAAAGGTAAGTTAATTAACCTTTTGTTTATTAGTATTATATGTGTTTTCTTTTTTATATATTTTTTAGTTGTTAATTTTAATTATTTTAACGTTTTTGACGTGTTAGTTGGATCAACCCACTAATTCATCACTAATAAGACATTAGCATAAAAAAAATTTTTTGTCTTGTTTTTTTCAATTTCGTGGACCAATCTGCCATAAAAACATGGCGAGCTACAAAAGTTTATCTGCCTTCAATAGGTGGCCAAATCAATCCCGCCCCACTTCAATAGGTGAGGAAGTTGACCTATTTTGACAAACCTATGTATAAATCATTAAGAGTTCATTTGGTGGACAAGACAAAATTAAGCATGTGATCACTAAATCATTTTCAATCTACACAATTAGGTATCAAAACATATACTAAACATCCAATGAGTTTATCAAATACATAATCCACTATACAAATATATACATCAATCAAAAAAGCCACTCGAGGCTTATAACCTCAAAACTATACAAGTATGTACTTATATACACCAATCTTTCTCAAGAATTATCATGACATTCATAATGGTTATTCACCATTATTCTCCTCAATCCAAGTTCATTAAAATAAAAATGCTTAGGGAGTGAGCATATACATGTTAAATGACAAATACAAAACTAGATTTGGCACAATATACAAATATTCATCCAATTCAAATACAATTCAATCCATCATCATCGTAATCATCACAATTACATCATTCGTAATCACAATCATCATCAATAATTATCTTGCAACATTTCTAACTCAATCACTATATGTCAATGCATATGTATACGGATCCGCATTTACTTATAGGATTAATACTATAGTATTAAAATTTTCTCAATATACGTCTTTAATTCTTTTACAGGTACTGAACTGCTCGCCCATTGGCTACACCAGCCACTCCAAGTGATAGCGACACCCAACTTAGGTGTTATAGGCCGACCTTAAAGTCTTACTCTAAAGCGGCTTTGAAGAAACCACTACAGAGTTTATGCCTATCCAAAGGTCATTCTCCTATTTAGGTTGACATTATGCGCCTTTTATGTAATGTTATGCTAAATAACTATCAATCATTAATAAACCACTTTATTACCATCATCAGAAGCCACCACTTAGTTACCATTACCAAAGGTCCGCCTCCAAGTCAATAATCAATCATAACATGCATCCAATTAATCATTCAAATATAATCATTCACATTCATAATTCACATCATTTATCATTATCAAGTATCTCAGCTCTTCATTGTAACCCCGTGCATTATTAATCATAACCATCAATCCATAAAACAATAACATATATGAACGAAATCTACATCATTGATAATATCACAGATGGGATATATTACCAATTCAAGCATGTATCATCACAATCATTAATTTCCATCAAAACATCAATCATATATATATATATATATATATATATATATATATGTGTGTGTGTGTGTGTGTGTGTGTGTGTGTGTGTATAGTAACTATATCCCATATTTGTCGCTAATTCATACATTTAAAACATAATACTCCCCCAAACTGAAATCGACGACTCAAATTTCACAACCACGCTTTGGCCTTTCGAATTATGTTTCCAATTACCACTTTCTTAACTCGATAATTCCTAAAATCTAACAACAATTATTTCAGCTACCCTTAAGTTATTAGTTATACGTTTCAGAGTTAAATTCATTAATTCACTATAGCTTCAATAGGTTTCGATTTATCAAAATACGTCATCGTTTGCTGATGGCACTTTGAATTCTGATTTCTTTTGAAATCAACCTTAATGGTTGCTCCAACATAAGCCAAGGTCAAAATGATGTAAATAGAACAACGGGGTCATGCTTATCATGGCCAAAAATATTAAGGGAAGAGCTATAACTTTAGTTCTTTACCTTTTAAGCTCAAAAATGTGATCCTCACTCTAAGCTCCCTATGGGTTCTTTAATGGCAGCCACAACCTGCTAAGGAAGAAAAGAGAACCGGTTCTTAGTGCATGGCCAAGGGGAAAAAGAATGAAAATTAAAGGCACACATGCTTACCTTGATGGTCCAACACAAAATTAATGGTTTAGAGGAGAGGAACACGACATCTGGGATGAAGGAGAAGAAATTGATGAGGTTGTGATGAAGAAGATGGCAGGTGTAAGGGGGATGAAGGCAAAAGAAAGAAAGTAAAGGAAAGTTTTAGAAAAGGAATTAAAAATGAATTTAATTTAATTAATTGGATTTAGTTTATTTAGATTACCTTATCTAATTTCAGAAACTTTAATTTATCCAAATAATTTTAATTTAGGATGTTAAAAGTTCTACTGACATGATGATTATACGTATTAAAGGTTTGTTAGAGGATGAGTAAGTGACACATTAGAATAAACCACATCAACAACATCTGACACGTGAATCATTAATATGATCATAGTTAATGATACGTTAAATCTATTTTTATTAATGGAGTTAGTAAAAATAGACAAAGAAATTTAACTAAAACATTTTATAACGAACTAGCCGGAAAAAAAATTGTTTTTGTGATCTATTTATAAAAAAGAAGGTAAGAAATTATTTTTGCGATCCTTAAACTTAAGCTGCGGCACGTTAGTACGTGTTATAGAAATGAAAACCATATCAAAACGACACAGAAAAAACAAATAATCATATCAAAACGTATTGTAAAGAAAAAAGAAAGATATAAAAACGTGTATCTTGGTAATACACAGATTGAGAAATGAAAACAATTGCATTATTGGAAGTGATTTCAAATTGAAACAACACGTCCAATGGATTCACTATTAATCTTACGCTCTCATTTAAAATTTTTACCATTTTAAAAACTTGGCGTTAATAGAACGTTACGTTAATTTGAATTTTACACACAAGTTAAAAGTAAACGATCCAAAACTCCCTCTAATTGTTTCATTCACGAGTAAAACTTTTAATTTTTACATCATTTAATAAAAAAAGTTCAAATTCAAATTCATCCTCATCTTCAAAACAAATAAATTCAAATTCAAAACACATACGCAAGGAAATTCAAGAAAAAAATCTTCACATTTCTACCCACTCAATTAGTTCTCTATTAATTGCTCACAAAAAGAAAATGGTTCCTGCATATTAATGCATTCCTTAAAACAAGTAATTAAACCTCTGCATACATCAAATGCTTTTTATAAGAAAAAAATAGTATATAATTAAAACCATTATTTATCATTAATTATGTTACAAAATTATTTTTTTTAAAAAAACATACATAATCAAATATTCAAAATAAGAGTCTGATTAGATAATTTTTGGATTTCTTTACCATAAATAGGATTTTGAAGGGAAATTAATCAGTAATATATCTAGAAATATATAATTGTATGTTTTGAAAAGGACTAAAAGATAAAATCATTTTGGTGTTTTTGCTCCAAAGAATACCATTTTTTTTAAAAAATCATTTAATCTCTTACAAAAAGCATAAAATGGAATATTTTTTAAGACCTGCATCAAATTTTAAAATCATTTATATAATAAAATTCATGACCCCATAATTACAATGCCAAACAACCTGCAAAATGTAAAATAAATTGATAAATAGTTATGTAATTTAAGTAAGAAATTTAAATCTTATCATTATATATAGAAAAGAGTTCATTGAAACTAGAACAAATAAAATTTATCTAGTTAATCTCTATCTTAAAAGGAAATTAATCTTCACATTTGTAAAAAAAAAGCTAATTTTCTGTTGTGGACCCTACATTAGCAGATTTAAAAAAAAGAACACCCCTCATATTTTAATTTGAAAAAAATAAAAATATTAAAAAATGAGTCCCCATTTCCATCGTCCAAAAAAAATTAGTAAGTTATTTTTCTCTCTCTTCTTCTCTTTAGATTTTATTAACAACAAAACAAACAAAACGCGCAGTGAAGTAACAAGCTCAACGAACAAGAACAAAGAAAAACCAGAAACTGTTACTTTCTTTCTTGCACGCACGTTCTCATCTGCAAATAAATAACCCTTTATAAGGAGTGGCTCACTGTTCACTTTGTTACGTTCTGTTCCCTTTTCTTCGTTTTTCCGTTTAAGCACCCCCTTTTCCTTTTCCTTTCTGAAGAAAATGGTATAAAACAAAGGTACGCTACTTTGAGATTTTTGTCATCTGGGTTTTTTTCATTTTTTCTCAAAATCATGTGGGGTCGTCGAAAAATGTGATTTTGGTTGGATATTTATTCGGGTTTGCAGAGCATGCTCTGTTCCGGTCTTGTTGCTTTTCCTTGGATTTGTTTCGTTCTGGTGCCTGAAAAGTTTCCTTGACCTTTACGGTTTGCAGTGGGTTCTGCTCTGCATTTTTGTGAATTTAGCTTCTGCTAAAGAATCATTATAAGGTGATGATGCTTTTCTCAGAATATGAATATAAAGGAGTTTCATGCCAATTGTTTCTGTTATGTTGCCATTTAATTGATGTTGCATACATCACATCACTTTTTGTTTTGGGATATCTATGTGTATGTATGTATGTATGCATGCCTGTATGTATGTATGTATGTATGTATGTATGTATTGTATCTTTAATGTTTAGTTTATGTTGATTGTGATCAAATGTGGCTGCTTGTAATATCATCTTCAAGTTGCTCTTCTTTGTTGATTTCCAAATACGATTAGTTTGGCACTTTGGATACCCTGTTGATGTGCTTGGTGAGTACTTTTTTCATTAGGATCAGTTTAAAGCTTAGATGCACAGCTGAGACACCTATACTTGAAATGTTGTTTGTTTGAGCACTATTTGTGAAACGGGAACCTCTTGGTCTTGAGAACTAGTTGTTTCCTATGCAGATCTATGAAATGAAGGATCAAAATGACTCTGTTTGAGAAAACAAGAAATGGAGATTGAAAACATTTTCTCAGACCAAACAGGATGTTACTCTATTTGTTTTCAGTTTTTGATGATTTCATTAGCTTCTCATGTTTTATGCCTTCATAGCTGGTTCCTTTTGCATTTATTGTTTCAGGCGTCATATTCTTACACTAACATGAAGTATCCTAATCTATATTGAATGGACAAAAATCATGTGTTAAACAAGTACTTCTGATGTTTTTATATGTTGTATGAACGATGTCTCACTAGTTTCTTATAGTCGTTGCCTTATTTTGTGCTGTAAAGATTTTTGTTCTTTTTCAGTTTGAGATGCCATATTTGAGTTTCAAATCATAAGAGATTATAAAATCATTTATTCTGCTCAACATTCTGAAATTTTTTTTCCCTAATTTGGGAAAAGTTCTAACAATTTTTTGTTCTTGTAGCTTCCAAAGATTATGATTTGTGAAGGTATTATTCTTGACGTCTAACACACTCTTCTATTTAATCTGAAGCGTGGTTGATAGTCATTGTTTCTCGATATCAATTACGTGCTTTCACTGAAAATTTGAGCAGTCCATTGACACTTATATTGCATTTGCTGTTTCAACAAGTCATTACCAACTTGTATTCTCTCTTTGCTTCTATTTAAAATTAGTTTTGTTCTCATGTTTCAGGATTTTTGTCTATAATCTTGTTCTGCAGGCCTCATTTTCCATCTGATGGCCAAGGAAAGTGTTGATATACCAATGATCCCAGAAGTAACTATGTCAAGTAGGGTTGCATTAAGAAGGCACTCTGCTGGAATACCAAATTCTGGAAATAATGAAAAGAAAGTTGTTCCTCATTATCTCAGAGCATCCACTGGTTCCTGTCATGATTTTTGTAAATATGGGAGGAAGAATGTGGAGGAAGCTAAGGAGACAATCTCAATGACTAAGAGAGCTGGAAGAATACCACTTCACCCAACTTCAGAACAGAATATTGGTGTGATAGTGACATCAGTTCCCAAGCTCAAAGCACCAGTTGATTCCAAGCCAACAAGGATCTCATCAGTGAAAAACAGTGAATCAGTTGATTCTAAGTCTGACATCAGTAAGCTGGAACTCCCAACAAAATCAGATGGCTGCCAGATACAAAGAGGGAATGAAGTCATGGAGAACAAAAAGAAAGCATCATTGTTCAGGGTGAAATCATCATTCCTTACAAAATCCCATATTTCTTCAGCCCACAAAACAAGGAGGCAAGGAATTTCATCAATTCTTGAGATGGTAACTCCATCAAAATCAGCTTTCAAAAGAGTGGAAACTACACCAATATCAACTTCTGGGAGGGTGAAAACTCGTCCAAAATCAACTTTCCAAATGATCAAAACTTCATCAAAATCTGTGTCCAAGATGAAGAAAACTTCACCAAAGGTGTCTTCTTTTGAAGATAAGGAAATGGAGTGTTCTGAAAAGCATGTGACTTCCTTGAATCCAGATTTGGTCACAATGAAGACAACATCTTCTGTGAATTCTTCTAGGGAGTTCGGTGCTCAAAGGAATAGTAAGATTAAGTTGAACAAGAGAGAAGCCTACAGAACTGTAAGTACCAATGCAAGAAAGCACAAGGGTCTGAAAATTGTGTCTCATCATATGAATCAACCCAAGCCTAGAAAAGTTGAGCCTGCGGAGCACAACAATGAGGCAGAGGAAAAGACTTTGTATGTCATCAAGATGGAAAGTGCAAACCAAACTTTGCAATCTGATCAAAATGAAAGCCAGGATATTGAATTGTCTCTCTCCAACTCATCATCATCACCCAAGTTTTCCTCCTCCTCAAATTTTCAATCCTTATCCCAAGAGCACCAAGAGGAATCTGAATATGCAACCAGTGAATCTGTGGGTGATTCTTCTTCAGGAAACAATGAAATTGAACACATGGAATATGAGGAGACTTTGGAAGTTGAGGAGAATGAAAAGCCTGAAAAGGAGATTGTATGCTCTGAAAACAAGGAGTGCCAAAAGTTCAAGGAAAATTTGGCTGAAACTCACAAAGAAAAAGGTATTCTGGGGAAGCTTAAATTCTGGAGAGGAAAAGTGTTGGAGGACAATGCTACTTATGTCAAGGGTGGTGCTGACACAGAGAAGGTGGTTTTGAGACATCAAGATGTGCAGGTCAAGAAAGATGGACGAATATTGTATAACAATGTGATTGAGGAAACAGCTGGTAAACTGGTTGAAACTCAGAAGAGCAAGGTGAAAGCATTGGTTGATGCCTTTGAAACTGTGATCTCCCTTCAAGAGAAAAGGACTCGAGCAAACATTGTCAAGTGATCTGGGTTGACTTTTCTTGATGTCTTTTACTTTGTATACAAATAATGGTAGGAAAATAAGTCCAAGCTTGTGACAGTAAATGTGAGTCAACAAGCTGAGATGGCTTTGCATAAGGTATATATAGATTTGCTTTGTTTGTAGAAGCTCTTGTTGTAGAGTTGAAAGGAGAAAACTGTCTTGTGTTTGACAGTACCACTCCTCTTATATTGCATCATAGACTTGTGTGAACATACTCATCATTCTGTTCTTGATAAACCTACTGTGACTGATTTCCTTTTGATAAAACAATGACACTCTGGGTTTAGTATTTATTTATTTATGTATTTAAAAGTTTAGATGAGTTAGGGTTCACCGGACATATATTTTTAACTTAGAATCCTAGTGATATATGTAAAATGTTCCCGTCAATTACTAAAAGTGTTATTTTTTTTAAATAGGTCCTTCAGATTTTATATGACATAATCCAAACTTTATAAACACCTCAACTTTTTCTTTCCTCTTAAACACTTCAAATAAATACCTACTGGGATCAATCTTGGGGTTAGTACTGGGATTTAAGTCCTGAATTCAAACCTCAATGGGAAAAAAACTCTGAACAAAGAACAAATAAAGAACTAAGAAGAACAAAGTGATAAGTTATAAATTTTTCTAATTGACTTTCATTTATAGAAGAATTTTATGATTATAATTAAGAATAAATAATTACTCTAAGTGTATTTGATCCAATAAGTAATGAGTGTTTTTTTTTGTTGAATATAAGTAATGAGTTTTTAAAATAGAATTGACAGAAAAGAGGGTTTTGACTTCTGATTAAGACAAGATTCATACTCAACAATAATAGAATTTTTGTTTCAACTCAGCCTAGTTGAACACCAAATTGAAGATTTATAAACAGAGAAGCTATTCATTGTAACAGTGAGTAATTAGTTGAAAATAAAAATAAAATTATGAAAATAAAAAAATCTAATAAATAAAACTAATTCTATTTGATAAAATTAGATTTCTCTTTTGCTAACAATTTTTTTTGGTTAGTCAAACCTGACTCAATTGTGTCCTAGGATTCACATTTACAAAATTATATTGAAAATAAAACTCTAACTAAAAAAAGCGTTGGGCCACACACAAACAAAAACAAAATAAACTTGTATTAAACTCAAGTCTCTTTCCCCAAAAGAAACTCAAGTCTCTGTTTTAAGCCTTTTTCATACACTTAAATAATGATTTAAATGTCTATTTAAAAAACTTGAGAATGAAAATTGAGTTTAAAATATCAGTTTATTCCACAAACAAAATTGTTGAGGAAAAAAAGTGGGAAATCATGGACCTAACACTTGGCAGGTGGGCCATAAAATCATCTGAGGAAAACTGTGTTCTCATAGAGATCTTTCTGCTTATCTTTATTGTTCAAAACAACGGGCGTGCTTTTCGCATATTAGAAAATCACCCTACAATATCCCTTCAAATTGTACATTTTTTAAAGAAAATCTCTAAATTAATCTTCTAAAAATAGGGTTTTTCATTGCTAGGTCTTCTAATCATCTTACACCAATTTCTAATCGATAATAAATAGTTTAAGATCAATATAGAGATTCAATCAATCTCTAAAGACTTAGTTTGAGTTATAATAGTTAAGAGAACTTTGGGACAATCCTATCTTTAGATTACCAATTTGATTATTCTCTCTTTTTTTATAATTAATAATCGAAAACATATTTAAAGGAATTATAATACTTCTACATCTTATAATTATAATTTGTTAGATTTTTTTCTCAAAACTATTGTTATTTAGGTAAATTTAAGTTAATTTCCTTCTTTATTATATTTTAAACAAAAAATATTTATCTCTTATCGACTCAAATTTCATTAATAATTAATTTTTTTATCACTTGTATCACTTTTTCAATGATAGTTGAATAAGGAATTTTTGGTGCTAAATATTTCACATTATCTTGATTTTAAGCCACTTAAAAGAGAAATTTTTAAGTCTCGTACAATTTTACGCATAATAAAAAAAGTTTTTTTTAAAAATTATATAAATTTACATTGGAAATCATAAAGAAACTACTTAATGTTATTTTAAAAAAATATTTAATGTTAATTTTAAATAAAAAAATTCTATCTTTATCTTTTATTTTAAGTAAAATTATATTGGTTAAAAAGATTTTTTTTATCAAGATGAATGTAATTATTCTATTTAAAAATTAAAACTATAGTAAATACATATGTTTCTAATAAAAAAATTATTATTTTATGTTAAGAGAATCGACGTATTGCGGAAGCACTAGATCAAATCAATTGGAGATAAAGAGAAGCAAGTATAAGGGCAAGAAAATAAACACACAATATTTCTGTAGAAAACCTCCAAAACTGGAGAAAAAGAACACTGATGATCACGAGCAAAATAGTTCCACTATGTAAGAAGGAAAGTACAAGAAGTTCTCAAAAAGAAAAGAGAACAAAGAGACAATAGTCCTATAAGTCACAAGGACAAAAATAAAGTTATCTCTCAAATTTTATGACTAGAGTACTCTCTCAGGTGAAACTAAAAAATATACTCGCTACTAAAAATTCTCTCAGGATTACACTAGGAGAGAACTTGACTATGATTGCAAATGTGGTACCTTGAATCCTTTTATAGGTAATTCTAAGGAATATAATAATATTTCTTTAAACAGAAGACAAAACCAAATTGAATTGGTTTTATGAAGAAGTAAAATTCAATTTGAATTTGTATTTGAAGAAGTAGAATTCAAATTGAATTTGTATTGTGAAGAAGTGGAATTCAAATTGAATTTGTATTCTGAAGAAGTAGAATTCAATTTGAATTTGTATTATGAAGAAATAGAATTCAAATTGAATTTGTATTCTGAAGAAGTAGAATTCAATTTGAATTGCTATTCTAAAGAAGTAAAAATCAAATTGAATTTGTTATTTGTATTGAGAAGAAACAAAATTCAATTTGAATTACTCAAGATAAATGAAGTACCACATTAACCAAATTTGAGACATGTATTTAACAATCTCCACCTTGGATCAAATTTGCTAAATTGCTGATTGTAGAATAAAGCCCAAAGGGGCATTCAAGTGCTGTGTAGACCAACCAAGTCCAAGCAATGTTGGAACTTAGTATTAGGAAGTGGCTTAGTAAGCATATCCGCTGGATTATCAGAAGTATGAATCTTCTGCACCATAATTTCACCAATTGTAACAATGTCTCGGATAAAGTGATGCTTTACATCAATGTGTTTGGTCTTGTCATGATAACGACTATTCTTAGTCAAATGAATAGCACTTTGACTATCACAAAACACATTAAGAATATCTTGTGTAAGACCAAGTTCATTTACCAAACCACGAATCCAAAGAGCCTCTTTCACACCCTCTGTGGCTGAAATATATTCTGCTTCAGTTGTAGATAATGCAGCAATAGATTGAAGTGAAGCTTTCCAACTGATAGCAGAGTTACAAAGAGTGAAGATGTAACCAGAAAGAGATCTTCTTCTATCAAGATCACCATCCGAGTCAACAAAACCTGCAACATCATTAGTTGTAGCTTTGCTTCTGTCAAATACCAAGCCAATATCAGAAGTACCTTTTAGATACCGAAAAATCCATTTCACAGCATTCCAATGATCCTTTCTAGGATTATGCATGTATCGACTCACCATGCTGACAGCATATGCTAAAGCTGGTCTAGTGCATACCATAGCATACATTAAACTGCCAACTGCACTAGCATAAGGAACGTGTGACATACGCTCTATTTCTTCTTTAGTTTGTGGGCATAGGTCTGAAGATAACTTGAAATGTGTAGCGAGTGGAGTAGAAACAGGTTTACAGGTTTTCATATTAAATCTGTCAAGCAATCTCTCAATATATTTCTGTTGAGATAAGAACAATTTACCAGCTTGACGATCCCTGTGAATCTCCATGCCAAGAATTTTCTTGGCTGCACCTAATTCCTTCATCTCAAACTCATTATTAAGTTGAGCTTTTAATTTCCTGATCAGAGACTTGTTACATGATGCAATCAACATATCATCAACATAAAGTAACAAGTAAATGAAAGTTCCATCAGGAAATTATTGGAAATAAATACAGTCATCATATTGACTCCTTGAATATCCTTGCCCAATCATAAAGGAGTCAAACCTTTTGTACCATTGTCTAGGAGCTTGCTTGAGACCATATAAAGATTTTGTCAAACGACAAACAAGATGCTCTTTACCAGGAACAATAAATCCCTCAGGTTGATCCATATAGATTTCTTCTTCCAGCTCTCTGTGTAGAAAAGCTGTTTTAACATCAAGTTGCTCCAATTTCAGATCAAATAAAGCAACAAAAGCAAGCAAGATACGGATGGAGGTATGACGAACAACTGGTGAGAAAATCTCATTAAAGTCAATACCTTTCTTTTGATAAAAGCCTTTGACGACTAATCTTGCCTTGCATCTAGGATCTTCAACCCCGGGAATACCATCTTTCTTCTTGTAAATCCATTTACATCGAAGCGGTCGTTTGCCTTTAGGGAGTTCTGTCAAACTCCATGTATTATTCTTATGAAGACTTTCAATTTCTTCATTCATAGCTAGAAGCCATTTTGAAGAATCCGCACAAGAAACAGCTTCAGAATAGCTGGTAGGCTCTACAACATCCACCACTAAAAAAACAACTGTTAGCGACGGACATAATTGGTCGCTAATCAATGGAATTCCCGTCGCTAAAACAATTAGCGACGGCGTCACAGACGGGAAAGTTGGCGTCGCTAAAACCCTCGTCGAAAACACATCAGCGACCACATACACGCCGTCGCTAACTTATTGACGGCGTAAGCCCGTCGCTAAAATCGTCCCTGCCCAATAACTGTTGCCGTCGCTAAGTGTTGCCATACAGCGACCTCGGGACCCCGTCGCTACTAATAGACACCAGCGACCACCCCGTGCCGTCGCTAGAGGTAGTGATACAGCGACCAATACATTCCGTCGCTAGTGGTTGTCAGGTCGCGACCACACCTTTCCGTCGCTAGTGGTTGCGACGTAGCGACCAAGGCGTCCCGTCGCTAGTGGTTGTCAGGTCGCGACCACAACTTCCGTCGCTAGTGGTTGCGATTTAGCGACCAAGGCTTCCCGTCGCTAGTGGTTGTCAGGTAGCGACCACAACGTCCGTCGCTAGTGTTAATAAGTCAGCGACGGACGGGTACCGTCGCTAAAGAGAATTTTTAAATTTTTTTAAAATTGATCCAATATTGACTGGTTTTGTTAATTTAGCTTTAAAAATATCTTAACATTTTGTATTTTGTATTGGCTGATAAAATTTTATAATTAAATTAAAATAATTTTTTTGAAGTAATGAATTATTGTTAAAAACAAAATAATAGATTAAATTAATTTATGAAATAGGTTGAATTATTAATGATAGGTAGAAAGGCTTTGTGATTTGAATGTAATTACCATTAAATATTGACATAATAAATAAAGAATGACAAACTAAATACTGAATGAAAATATAACATAACTAAAAATCAAATATACAATGTGTATAAATAAAAGAACTACAATCAAGGTGGTGGGGGATCCTGGGGTGGTGGTGGGGGCGCCTGGGAAGTGGGGGGAGGTAGCCTCGCCATCAACTGCATCAGTAGCTCCTGCTGCTGAGCAAGTTGCCGACGAGTCTCGGCGTGCTGCTCCTCGGCCCGCTGTCGGTCCGCCTCGGCCTTCTGTCGGTCCGCCTCGTGCCGCTCCAACAGCAACTGCCTCTGACGTCGCTCCTCCTGTAGCTCATCGTTCAGGTTTTGAATTACCTGAACGACCTCAGTCGGAAGACCAGAGGAAGACGAAGAGGAAGGGGTCTTCCCCTTTTTCGCCAGCTGCGTGCCGACGCCACCCAATCCAAACACCCTCCCTTTCTTGTTCACACCGCCAACAGCCTCCATATAGATGGCGTTGTCGTCAGAACAAGATAGGGTGGGAGGAACCTCCCCTTCAGGAGTGGAAGCCACCAGGTCCGCCTCCTTCTCGGCCCTCCTGGCCTGATACGCCTCCTGTAAATTCAAAAACAACGATAGGATTAGTAAGTTGATTTGTAAATTATAAGCATATGTCAGTTAAAAGTAAATACCGCTAGCTCCGTAGTCTTCTGGTTTACCCATGCACCGGCTTTGTTCTTCTTGGTCATTTGCATGACCTCAAACAAAGAAGGCTCCCGGTGCTCCCTCTGCTCCTGTGGTGGACAAAAAACATTGAGATTATTATTTGTAAACATGTAAGACGAATGATAATAGAAATGTTTAACATAAATATACTTACAAATCTTTTCTTGTGCTCGAGGGTTGAAATGCTACCCCCAGTGTAAACCGAGGCTGCAGCATCGGCGGCTCTGTTGGCCCTATTCCGAGCACTCGCCTGCTGGAATGGGACCCCGCCCCACTTCTGGACCATCCCGTCCCAATGGTCCTCCGGGATCCAACGAGGGCGCTCACCCTTGTCCCTCACCTTCCAAAGGGTACTCTTGATGATTTTGGAGGTCTTTGTGGCAAAGACCTTCCTAATCTCATCAATCATACCCTCCGCCCACTGGTAATCACGCTGTAAAATGAATTGAGAAATCAAAATTAATAACAGGTCTATTTTACAAATCAAGTCACAATAAATGAGCTAGGAACTTACCGAGAAGGTGTCAAACCACCTATCTTGCACAACCTTCCCAGCATCTGTCCAAGATATATATGGACCATCCCACTGGGCCTTCAAAACCTTAGTAATCGCTTTGGTAGTGCGACTACTATCAACAAAGCTGTAATGACAACAATTATGTTAGGAGTAAAACAACACACAATCTAGGGAGACACCCAAAATTTCGGCAGAGTCTCCCCTGTAAATGTAACATTTCCAAGTTTACATAGTTACCCTGTTACAAACAGAAGAGTGCCCAGTACAATTCAATCTATACAAGTACTAATTAAAGTAACATCCAATAAACCAACAAGTCTTTCTACTAAAGTTTAATATAAAGTGTCATACAAATAACATAAAAGTATTTGAGGTTTAGTCACTTACTCGTCTCCGGCCGGCACGGGTACCAACATGGGCAGAGGGGATGCCGGAGGTGGGGTCGCCTGATGGCCATGGTCCTCCAAGCCACCAACTCCAGGAGTCTGCTCTGGGGTGGTCAGCTGTGGGGGTGATGGGGTGGTCTGCTGTGGTGGTGGTGATGGAGTGGTCTGCTGTAGTGGTGATGGAGTGGTCCGTTGTGGTGGTGATGGAGTGGTCTCCTGCCCTGGGGTAGGAGTCCCCAGACGGGAAGCCGGGGTCCTGGACCCACCACCCCTACTGAAGGGCAGTCGACGTCCCGTCATCTGTGGATAAAATAATGAACAAAAAAGGTTAGTCTCAGGATATATATAAACCTATGCATATATGTTTAACAACTACATACTCTGTGTCTGTTTCAGTTTCAAATTCCCCCTCAGTTTCAGTGTCACTGTGGTAATCTGTTTGAACAAGTTCATCAGTATCCAAATCAGCCCTAGACCGTTTTGATCGAGAGACAAGGTCTTTGTCAATGTGTTCACCCCCCGTAGTGGCGAGTGTCTCATCCATTATGACTGGATCAATGTTGAACAACAAAGAGGCATCGTTGAGCTCGTGTGGTGCAAGCTGATAAGCGTCATCAACCTCCTCGGAGACATTGTCAGTGATCTGACTTCGGGCCTTGGCCTTGATTACTGCATACCAGTCCCGATGTCCTCCCGGGAAGTCGGTGTAATAAACCTGCTCAGCTTGTTGGGCAAAAATGAAGGGATCAAACCCTTTATATCTACCATTCTTCTTGACCTCAACTAAGCCGTAGTTGTTGTCAACCTTTGTTCCAACACCGATTGTGTTGTCGAACCAATCACATTTGAATAGAACAATATCTCTTCTTAGTCGTCCAGAGAATGAAACTTCAACAATCTCCGTCAGCACTCCATAAAAGTCTTCTTCCAACTGACCGGCGGTGCCTTTAACACAAACCCCGTAGTTATGGGTGCGCATCCCTTCACTCCATTGAAGAATATTAAACTTGTAGCCATTTACGTAGTAAATAGGCCATTTTTTAACAGTCTTCACCGGCCCCCAAGAAAGGGCTTGGAGTAAAGAATCTTCAATATGGTTGTTAGGGTCTTGTATCTATGTACAACATAAGAAGTAGGTCATTGTTACCATATTGACGGGAGTTAGAAGCAAATAGGCTTAAAAACACTTGGAATACGGGTCTTACATGTTGCGCGAACCAACCAACGAACTTGGATGACACCTCACTATGAATTTGGTCATCAGTTAAATCATTTTGCTCAAGTTTTAGCATATCTGTGTATAAGCTATTGAAAGAAACAAATAAGTTTAATATAAAAGCTACGTTAAGAATGTATAATATAACTTCTATGACTTACTCAATAAAGGGTTCCACTTCTGGGCAATTGAGAAGAATGTACAAGTGAGCCGCCTTTCGATCTTTCTCATCAATGTAACATTTTGTGAGCCTGCCCCCCGGGTGACCAGGATAGTTGAAAATCGACGTTTGTTCATCAAACCCTGTGCGGCTGGCTACCCCAAGATTGCGGGGAATTCTACTCATTCTAGTTTCTATCTCCGTTGGAAAATAGAAAGAAGCAAAGGTTGTCATTTCTTCGACTAAGTATGCCTCACAAATTGAAGCTTCAACGCAGGCTTTGTTCGACACTTTATCTTTTAAAGAGCGTAAGAATCTTCAACATCATTAACAAGATGGTGTTAAGTTAGAAAATACTATTATAAGCACGATTTGCAAGTAAATTAAAGAGTTCACCAAGCATTCACCTTTCGAATGGATACATCCAACGATACTGCACTGGGCCACCAACCAAGGCCTCGTACGGTAGATGGATAGGCAAATGCTCCATGGAGTCAAAAAAACTTGGTGGGAAAATCTGCTCCAACTTACAAATCAATACCGGGATAGTTTCTTCCATCTTCACAAGTTTCTCCACACTCAACGAAGTAGCCGTCAACTCCTTAAAGAAGTGACTCAACTCCACTAACGGTTTCCAAATAGGCTTCGGTAAGGCATGAAACGCGTACGGGAGTAGTTGTTGCATAAACACATGGCAATCATGACTTTTCATGCCAAACACCCTGCCCTCCTTCACGTCGACACATCTACTCAAGTTAGAAGCGAATCCGTCAGGCAGGGTCAACCCATTCATCCAAATGCACACAGCAATCTGTTGTGGTCTAGTTAAAGCATATTTTGCATGGGGTTTAAACATTCTTCCACGTCCCGCATCCCTCAACTCCAACTCCTTCCTAGAACACCAAATCGGAAGGTCTAGACGACTCTTCTCGTTGTCCTTTGTTCTCCCTTTGATGTCCATAACAGTGTCAAAAATATTCATGAAAACATTACGTTCAGTGTGCATCACATCAATGTTGTGTCTTAACAACAAGTCTTTCCAATATGGCAAATCCCACAACACACTCTGCTTCACCCAGTGGTGTTCCTTACCGTAACCCGCAAACTCCTTAACACTCTTGTCCCAGATGTAAGGATACTCTTCGACCCTCTGCCAAACCCGTGCACCAGATAGCCTACGGGGTGGAGGTTCATTAACAACCTTGTTCTTCTTAAAAGCGGTTTTGTTCCTCCTAAACGGGTGATCCAACGGTAGAAACTTTCTATGACAGTCAAAGAAACTTGTCTTGCCACTAACAGGGAGTGATTCCCCCCCGGTATGTTCCATGCATACAGGGCAAGCAAGCTTCCCAGACGTGGACCATCCAGAAAGCATACCATAGGCCGGGAAGTCGTTAATAGTCCACATCAAAACAGCACGCATCATAAAGTTGTTCTTCAAAGACACATCGTATGTCATTACCCCGACATCCCATAACTGTGATAACTCTTCAACCAACGGTTGCAAAAACACGTCTATGTTCGCCTTTGGATTTTTGGGTCCTGGAACCAGTATAGATAGAAACATGACCTCCCTCTTCATACACATATCAGGCGGCAGATTGTATGGGGTCAGGATGACTGGCCAACAAGAGTAAGCCCTTCCGTATTGACCGAAAGGGTTAAACCCATCAGTACATAAGCCAAGTCTTACATTTCGCGGCTCGCCAGAAAAGTCCGGATATAGCTCATCCAAACACTTCCATGCTTTCCCGTCGGAAGGATGGCAAAGAAACCCCTCTTGTGTTCGGTTCAGAGCATGCCAACGCATGTGTTTTGCCGTGGACAATGAGGCATACAGGCGTTGAAGACGCGGTGTTATAGGGAAGTACCACATTTTCTTCCTGGCCGTCCGGGTTACCTTCCCTCTCCTTTTAACGGTCTTGTAGCGTTCCTCATTACAATGCAGACATTTTGTGACACCCTCGTCTGCAAACTCATTTCTGAACAGCATACATCCACCAACACAACACTCTATCTTCACACAACCCAGCCCCAAGTTTGCCACTTGTTTCTTAGCACGGTACAGGTTTGCTGGCATTCTGTGATTACTAGGCATGGTGGAACCCATCAGACTGACCATCCTATCAAAACAACCTCCAGAAAGATTATAATCTGCCTTTATGCTTAAAGCAGCTAGGGAGGCGGATAACTCAGTGTGACTGTTGCACCCGTCCCACAATGGAGTCTGAGCCGCCGCCAACAAATCATAAAATCTCTTCACCTCCGGATTAGGATCCTCCTCTACATTGTCAGAGTCCCCATGACCTGCTTGGTCATTATGTTCCAGCATACGCCCGGTGGAGGGTCCAACATGATCCATCACCATTTGTTCTATGTTGTTGTACGTATCCCTGTTTCCTCCAACCTCGTAGTAAGACTGTTGCACGGTTACGTCTGACGGTCTACGCGGTAACTGCTCACCATGGTTGTACCAGCAGTGGTATGTTTCCATGAACCCTTTCTCTGTTAGGTGGCACATGACATCATCCGCGTATTCAAAACTCATGCATTTGCACCTTGAGCACGGGCAACGAATCTTCTGAGTCACTTCAAATCCAGGCGTGTTTGCCGTAGCGAACGGAATGAACTCCAATAGCCCCATCATAAAGTCCTCAGTCACTCGCCGATTGCCATCTAGTCGGTTGTACATCCATCGCCGATTTGCCGGTACCTCCATTTACAATATCTAACAAGCACGATTTCTGTTATGTTACACGTTTAAATTTTTATTTAACTATCGGTTGTGAATCACTCTATCTCTTTGATGTTGCAAATTGGTGGGGCCCTATCCCATTCGGGATGAATATGCAACCATCCGTAACCCATCCCATAATTATATGTGGTCTATCTTGAGTTGAACGAATGTTCATTTGAAATTTCGGCAGCATTTCGCATTGGTCCCCGAGTACACAGAGATACGTACGGTATGAAACACCACACGCAGACATGCACCCTGGGAACAATACGAAACACCATAACCGAAATTTCAAATGAACATTCATTCAACTTCTCAAGATAGACCACATACAACATTGATGGGTTACGCCCTACAGGTTACAAATTCATACCAAACTGTCCAACCGGGACAATTCAAGATCCAACACAACACGGTACATCAACCGGTTGTTTTGAAACTTGAACGGGAATCTAATGGGTACACACACGACTAAACCCTACATTATTAAAGTTGAGTTTCATTTTTTAAGTTCCCTAAGCAAGGGAGTCTGCCGAAATTTTGGCAGAGTCTCCCCTGTAAACTAGACATTTCCCAAATTTACAAACGGCCTGTTACATATAGAAAACTTCCCAGTATAGATAAATAAACATATGATACGCATTATATATGATATTCAGAGTTATGAACACCAAATCATGTTAACAAACAACATTACACATGCATCGTAAATCATGTTATCAGCACACAAAACCAATGCCTAATGAGCTCTGCTCTCCACTAACAAACAACATTACACATGCATGTTTATCATGTTATCAGCACACAAAACCATCGCCTAATGAGCTCTGCTCTCCACTAACAAACAACATTACACATGTATAAAACACATTATAAACACATCAAAACCAGTTCCTAATGAGCTTTGCTCTCTACTAACAAACAACAATTGACATGCATACATATATCGAGAAAGTCAGCGTTAGGGATTACCTAGGGAAAAAAGTGGGCGATAAATACGGAGCTGAAGACAGACGATCAGAGATCACGCGTGATGTGTGTTACTCTGCATGACAAACCAATAATTAGTTAGACAGTTACAAGTAGCAAGGAAACTAAACAAAGAGAGACACGCAAAGCAAATTATAGATTACACAGCAACGACTTCAGACCGGTGATCTACACACTTGGGATCCACGTCAGAATGAGTCCATGAGAGACACAACAGAGACTACATTTGCATTATTAAACATTCTAAAGGTTGTTTGTAAAGACTCTTCTTAGATGAGTTAATTTATAAAGACTCTTCTTAGATGAGCTAATTAGAAAGAGGACCAAGTTGTTTCAGGTCAAATGCACCATTCAGTTTGTTAACGAGGTACTGAACTAGAGATGGGCTGCTGCCAGTGATGATGACGCTGTCTACATAAACCAGTAGGTAATCTACCTAAGATACACAGTTATATACAAAGAGAGATGAGTCACAGATGGTGGCTTTATCCCCAAGGGAGATCTGAGTGAACTGTAAGCATTCAAACCAAGCTCTTGGGGCCTGTTTAAGTTCATATATTACCTTATGCAACCTGTACATAAGCTACATATATTACCTTATGACCATAGGATGAATGTTGGTTGTTTGTGATGTTGAGGGTGTTGGTTGGTTGTGTAGAGGGAGCTGCAGAATTAAGGGGAAAACCAGTGGGAACTGAGACTCATTGGTGAAAGGTACAGAGGGAGATGATGTGGAAGTAGAGGAGCTAGTTACAGGGCGAAAATAATACAGTTGGATGCAGTGGGTGTAACAGGAATGGGATAAGGAAGTGGTGAATTTAGGATAGGGAAAGCGAGCCTCATTGAATAACACATCCTTTGAGATATATAACCTACGATAGGAAAATAACTTCTGCTAATGCCACATCATATATTGTGACAAAGGGTTATATAGCTCCAGAGTATCTCGAGGAAGGAATGGTCACAACCAAAATGGATGTTTATGCATTCGGAGTGGTGCTGTTGGAACTGATCACAAGTAAAGATTCTATGATCGTACAAGATGGAAGACAAGTAATGCTTCAGGCTATCGAAGTAAATCTTGTTGGAAAAGAGATTGAAGCAAAGGAAGTGAGTTTGTTTGTTGATCCTAGCCTAACTGGAAACAATGAGAAAGTGTGTGCCCTGCAGATAGTTAAACTAAGTCTAGCCTGCTTGAGCCAAGAACCAGCAGAAAGAGCCAACATGGTAGAGATAGTCTCTGTCTTGGAGTTGGACAAGAGAGAGAACAATCATTTGCCCGAGGGGAATAAGGATTCTAAACTCGTCTTGGAGTTGGACAAGAGGATTAGGGACAATGATGGAGGATCTGGGACTCAATTGGCTCAAAAGTTTCCCACCTCAGAACATAGAAAGGATGAGGGGACTGTTAGGCTGGTTGCTAAAGGTAGTGGCACTTGGCCTGATGGTAAGGAAAGACTTCAGGACAGGGGTATTTATTCTAAGAAGATTGATGGGAGAGGAATCTGGGCTGAGGTCCGGCCGATTGGAAATGCTATAGTTCAGAGTCATGAAACATTTGAGCATGAAATTAAGGGTTTGTTCTTTCAATTCTTATACCTCACAAAAGTCTTTTACTCAGTACAAGATTAAATGAATCATACCACATTCAATCTCAAAACCAATGTAACTTCAATGCAACTTCCAGAAAATGAATTTAGCCATGAAACATTTCTAATTTTCAAACTCTCAATAGGCACGTATTGCGTGGATATGATATGGGCTTGTGCAATGGGTGGGTACTAAATAAAAGCCACCAAAGGTGAGTTTATGGCATTTGAATGAAAGCGTTAGAACACGGACTTAGGATGGAAACCACAATTTACAGGTTTCAACAATAAGCGTCATCATGAATTACATGGATCGGTATAATTCAAATAAAATGTTATTTTGGTTCAAAAACTCATAAACATGGGTGAAAATAACAAATAAAACATGGTGTTAATATAATTTCTCTTAAATATCCTTCATTTAGTAGGTCCAAGTTTGATTCAAACATTTTACCAACTCTATTAATATATTATTATCCTCTAATCATACAATTAAATTATTTGATAAAATTAAAAAATAACAATCAATTTTTAACTTTACTTTGACTTTCACCTAAAACTAATAACTTTAAACTTTAGTATTCAATCTTTGTAAACTAATTTGACAACTATTTCACAACTTCATTCTTCAACACTTTATAACAAGAGCATAAAAATTAAAATAAAAGTTTAAAATGTTCTAAAATATTTAAAGGCAAAGGCCTTAAGCCTGTATATATCATCAGTGAGTTTACAAAATTAAAACAAAACAAAACTTGATGGCTTTCTTGATAAACTCAAAAGTTGGATTAATAAGAAAAATAAAATCTGTTATTTTCGATAATATACTAGAAAACAAAAAGCCCAAAACCTCAACAAGATTTTCCAATGTAGAACACACCAAATCAAAACTTATATCAACATTGCTTCTAATTCTAAATATTCTGACCAAAACATCCCAATGCAAATCCAATATGAACAATTTTAATCAAGGAAGGTGACTTTGAGCATTGCACCTTCTAAATTATGCATTACATTTTATTTCTTTTACTGTTTCAGTAGTTAATCTTCATTTTTGTTCTAGTTCTCTGCCCAGTATTCTGGCACTTTATAAACTTGTAAAGAAATACCACTTTAATGAAACATGTTTACTTAATAGTAACTCAACAATACATTTCTTTGCTAAATATCCAATCTGTGAGACTCGAATTATTTTTGAACTTTAGCTTGTATCAGCCAGAGAAACATCAAAATCTGAAAAACAAGCCAAGTTCTTATACTAAACTGCTAAACAAATATGGTAACATAAAACTGTTTTTGGGCAATTGACAAACATTATTGTGATTGTTTAGTATCCAATTAACACATCATTAAAAATATCTACATACTCTATTTAATCAACAAATAAAAAATTTATCTTTTATCCATCCCAATTGAAAGACTACATTTTAAAAATTAAACAAGAGCAGAAATGATTTACCAATACTAAACTTATGGTTATTAACTACAGAATTTTAATGCATAATATGCTAACTTTCCGTGAGGTAAATCATAAAACAAGTAATTTAAGCTAATAATGACAAATATGCTAACTTTGCAGAGTGGTGAGTGGAAGAATCAACAATTCAACGAGTACAATTTTAGACAGCATAAAGAGTTAATTCTATCATTTCCTATCCAACATCAGAAACAAGATAACTACAACTCTAACATTGGACCAGCAATAACACCACAGTAACTTCAATTGAGATATTCTGAACACAGAAGAACAATGACAAACATCATCAGCAATAACACCACAGCAATAACACCATCAGCAAACCCGAAACACCCTCTCTCACCCATGCACCTTCATGCCTAACCCAACCACAGCAACCCCTAACGCCCTAAGCCCATCACCAACCACCCTAAACCACCCATACCTCTCCCCACATCCACTAGTCACCACCTGAAACCCCCTCCTGTAACATCCTATTTTCATCACAAATAGGAAATAGATATTAATATATATTTCTTGAGAAATACTTACTATAAGTTAGTTTATTATTATCATTTTTTTTAAATTTTGGTATTTATATTTTTATTATTTGTTTTTTTTTAATAATAATAATAATAAAATGAAAATATTTTTGAATGAGAATTTTAAAGTGACTTAATTAGTATTCACTAATTAAGAAAATTATATTAAGAATTTTTAATATCTTTGTTATTCACCATTTTTATTTTATGTTGTTATATTTTTATTTTACATATTTAAGATTTAACTCTTATTAGAATTTTAAAATAAAATTTTGAAGGAATTAGACTATGGTTCTTTTAAACTTTTTGATCTACATAATATTTATGATTTTCTGGAATTTTTTGAAAATTTTGAATTATTTTAATAAAATAATATATTTTAAATAATTTTAAATTCATATAAAGTTGCTTAAAATTAAAAATATTTACAAGAATGTAAAGTTAAATTATAAGAAAATTTTCTAAAATCCATTTCAAGTAGACTTATCTAAAAATTATCGGTTTGAGAAAAATCTTGATTTTTTCTAATCGTTAAAAAATTAGAAACGTATCAATAAATTTTTATTAACAGAAAATTTTAGATTTTTAAAATTTCAGCTTTATATTACTTATTATAAAATTAGTGAGGACTGATATAATATCGCTAAATTTCAAAAAGGACTCATTTTGAATATTTAAAATATACCGAGTGAAGGGTTACTATTTGACTTAATAATTTTGCCGACAATTACTATGCAAATCACTGTGCATGTATGAAATTTTCAAAAGATGCACAGTAACCTGGAATAAAAAATTCAAAAATGCATAGTACTTTTATATTAAAATAATGGAATGCATAGTAAATTTTTTTCCTATAAATACCGAAGGATTTCTTCTTTAGAATTCACAATTTCAGATTAAGTTTTCTTAATATAGTAGTGCTAGTGAGATAGTGGTGGAAGTGAGAGAGAGAAGAAAAGTTTTTGGAGAGAAGGTTCTGCCAAAATCCTAAGGTAAGAATACTTCTCTTTTATATTTTTTGGGTTATTTTTATATCGTTTTTAGAAATCTGTTATTATACTGGAAATAATATTATTTTAAGTTACTATTTTGCATAGTAAACACTATTTCAATAGTAAATTACTATTTCAATAGTAAATTACTATTCAAATAGTAAATTACTATTTACTGTCACTATTTACCATTACTATTCACGATTTACTATTTACTGTTACTATTCACGTTTTACTATTTACTGTTACTATTCACGTTTTACTATTTACTGTTACTATTTACGATTTACTATTCACTATTCACTATTCACTATTCAAAATTTACCATTTTTTTATTTTAAGTTGTAATCTTAATTTTCATCTTGTAATTATATTAAAATGAAATTGGTATGTTTTAGAACTCGGAGACGAGGCGCGCATGGATTTTCAATAACGAATCGGTATACAAGAGGTAAGGGGGAGTGAGATAAAAATATAATATGAAAGACATAAGAATAATGGGAGGAGTCCCTTACTCCTTTTAAATTTAATAATATTATTATAAAGTAATAACTTCTCAACTTAAAATTTATAATAAATTTAATATACTGTGTAACTTATTCTGAAATATCTATACATAGATCTGAATTATTATAACTTATACGGACTGAACTAAACCTATGCAAGGACTTGGATTTTTATATCCTATATGGATCGAACTAAACCTATGCAAGGACTTGGAATATTATGACCTGTCTAGACTGAACTATACCTATGCGAAGACTGGATATATGGACTTATATAGACCTGTGCGAGGAATGGACTATAAGGACTCAAAATCAAATCTACTAATTTAAATAACCATTAAAAATTTGAATTATATTTATAAGCGATATTTAGTTGATTTGACTTGATTATAATTAATTATATTTGATTTCGATTAATGATATTGTGATTTATAATATTAGACTGTGATTAATAATATTCAATTATGATTGATGATATTTGATTGTGATTGATGAGATTACTATACTTGATTGTGGTTGATGAATGATTGATGATCTTGTGATATGAAGTTTGAGCATATAGCAAGCATGACGGAAAGTTAAAACTCAGTAAGAATTTTCTTACCTTACTCTTTAAATTTTTATTCCAAGAGAAAGTATTTTGTAATTATTTTAGTTTTTTATTTCTTCTTATAAATAATTTTTATTAACTTTATTTTTAATCTCAATAATAAAATCTAGTATTAGAAAGAAGCTATTTTATGAAAATCAGAGGTTGAGATAATTAATTCTTGAATTAAAGAAAATTTTTATAGTTTTAAGTATTCTTAGTTAATGATTTTAAATTATTTTCTTTAGAAATTAGAAGTTTAAAGTAAATTATTTTGGTTTTCCCCAACGAAATAACTAAAGAATATTTTGTGGAGATTTCAAAAACTCAATCTAGTTAAGATTTAAATTGAGAAAGATTATGTAAATATATGAAGGTTTTTAAGAGAAAGCTTTGAGATATTTAAGGCTTGGAAACTCAATTTTGGTAAGATCTGAATTTGAAGACTGTACTAAATTATTTCAGTATAACAGAAGTTCAAAGAAGAACTTATGGAAATGTACAGTTTATTGTGATGATTTTGTGAACCTTTATGGTATTTAATAATTGAGTTTCTAAAAGCCTTAACCAACTAAATATGCGAGTAGTTCATGCATCATGAATCATTAAAGAGAATTGAGATGTGATATTGCCTGGGGACGGATTATAGAAACCGAGGATACATTAGAGGAGGCTTAATTGCGAGCCTTGGGATGAGAGAGTGTGAAAGGGTGCTTCAGGTGACCTGGGGTCGCTCCCTAGTGTCGGGTACTTTCACAATAAAAACTTTCTCAGTCTGACTAGTCTCTAAGTGTTTCCACGCCAGTTGAGCTGTTCATATGCCATGAAGGCATTTATGTTATTATTATCCAGAATTTATGAAACAGTGTAAACTCCTGGTTGGCCCAGTGCAAACTAAAACTTTAAGGGCCCACATGCATAAACTGAATGAGACAGTAGCATAAGCATTACATAACATTCATGTGATTGTGACATTCTATATGAATGGTTATGAATGAAAATATAAGTGTTATGTATGTGGAAACCCTATATTCATAATTGATTGTATATGAGATTATGACTGATATTACTATATTAGTTTGTGAAAACCCTTATGCTTATGTCTTATCTGTAATATATTATATTTTGTTTCTCACTCCTTCTTGTTTGAATTTTTGTGTCCAAAATATATGTTATATGATATATAGCTAGCAGTCCAAGATGGAAGGATATATAATTACAAGAGGATAAAGTGGTCTCATTCTCAATCGATTAGATGAAGAGATATGACAAGAGTAGGATTCAAAACTCGATGGTTCAAGGACTAGGAAATGATTGTTCACATTTGTAGTAGAGGTATAGTTTAGTTTTATTTTGCCTTATTACAATATCAAGTAGATAATTGTAACAAGGTAAAGGTTAAACTTTGATAAACTCTTTCATTCGGATATAATATTGTAATGATTTATCACTTATGATTTCTATAAATTATTTTGTCATTATGGACAAATATTGAAAGACAATTTTTTTTTACTTTCAATATTCAAAGGAAATCAGATGTATATACGTCCTTGTATACACGAGATAAAGAGTGATAAATATGTATATCTTTCTAAAAGTTTTTTTTTAAAAGTAAGAAGAATATATATATATCTCGTGTATATAAGGGGGTGTTACAAAGTGGTATCAGAGCAGTTCAATCCAAACCGGCTTGTGGTATGGTCTTACTAGCGTGTTAGTGTACTCTGATGGTTGAGTTTGACAAGAGATTTTATGGTTGAGAAAAGAGGAAATTTTATTAGAGTAAATGGTAAGAAGTAAGTGAAGAAAAATTAGGAGTATAGAAAGAAGGAACTAATTTTAAGTTCATAAGAAGTATAAGTTAAAACTTTATAGCCTGTTACTTGAAAAATGTTATTGCAGGGATTATCAGAAACTGGCCATTCTGAAGTCTTTCTTGACATTGTTTAAGTACAGGCCTTAATGTATGGTGGAATGATAAGGTAAATTAACTAATGCAGTTATTTCCTTTTATTCCAAATGTATTGTATGGTGTTTGATTCTCTGATTAATATGTGATAGTGAAATATTCTAACATTTTCCTGTTTTACAATATGGTATGAGACAACAAGGGAGATAAGACAATAGAAAATTCTTAGAAATATTTTGGTATGAATTCTAGACTAGAGCTGTCGTGACTTTGACTACTTAGTTATAAACTATCGGGACTGATCACCCCGAATGATTTGCACTAAGTAGTGAAAGACATGTCAAAAGAAGGATGTTAAGATCAACGAATTTAACCTTGGGTTAATGTAGTATATGGAGAAATGGAGATAAACTCAATAAATTCTATTAGGATATTCCTTACCATGTCCTTGAAGTTGTAAGAGATACTTGTGTGAATTAGAATTCCAATGGGTAAATAACTGTTGTAATCCCAAACTAGTATAACAAATTCTTTAAGATAGAATCATAGTTTTTCCTTTGGTGATATATTTTGAAAAGAAAAATGTGTGGATGTATACTTTATAAAAAAATATGATAATTTATAACTTGTTTGATATAACAAATAATCATATTAGGAATTGTATCTCTGGCTATTTGTATTGATTCTTCTTTTGTATGACATATAAAATATGTTAATTATTGTTTGATTTGATGAAGTTTTCATTTATGATGTGTACGATTGAATAATATATATGATGGTTATGTGTGTAAATATATGAATTAATGAAACTTTTATGATTGTGACATCGAATGTAATTAACCATATATTTTTGATTTTTTTTAAATTGATTTATTGTGATAAATATATCAATGAATGACCTAAAATAAGCATTATAGATCTTTGGAAGACATCGATATTGGTTTAATATTTAGAAATTGTGACATAAAATATTTTTGTGATTCCTAACAATATGATACATGTTTATCAAGTTATTTTCTTTTAGTCATCGATTTTGTTCGACGAATATATATACATGATATAAATCATTGTTATGTAATGACCATTGTAGATTTAAAATAAATAAATGTGTTAGTAAACCATGAGGAAGTAGATATGAACCTTTACTTATTGATTACATAAGTCTTAGTTACCTATAAAAAAATATTCAAGTGAATATTTCTAAGTCAACGTAGTGATTTGTGATCATTTAAGATTGGAGAATTTATCAAATATATGTAATGGTTGTAGTCAATTATAATGGAATGTGTAATCACTTAGTTAAGGAATATTTGATTCATTATAGAAGACAATAAGAAATGATTACATACCCTGGATTATCATGAAGCAAAGACCACAAGGATTTAACTAGTACAACATGGACTAAGACATATTTATCCTTTCTCACTAGGATAATTTATTATACACGATTACATTAAGGAAAATAAAATAGAACATCTAGTATATCATAGATAGAGGTCTAAGAGTCTTGGCAATACAAAAATTATCCAAACTAGAGAAATAATCATAACGATTATAAGAAGTGAAGCACTTGTTACCACAACTTGTAGTCCATCCCGACTTCGTTCTTCCTTACTTCTAGGAAGGTTAGCCATCGAATAGTATGATAGTACTTAAAAAAAAAAAAGATTGAAGAAATTAGAAAGAAGAGAGAAACTAAGAAACCTTGAAGTTGTGATAGGAAGTGAGAATGGAATGAGAATTTATAAGCAAGCAAGGGAGGGAGAGTTGCAACGGTCATAAACGGCTAGTCCAACGGCTAGTCCAACGGCTAGTTGCTAACGGCTAGTTGTCCAGTAATTAATTCTTAGCAGTCCATTTTACTATATTACGAGTAGGAATTTTAATTAATAGATGTTATGGATTATGTTAAGTAAGATTTTAATAGATTGAGAAACGTAATTATTGAGGTGTTTAGAGTTAACCATCAATTTATGATGAGCATGGTTGACAAAATTAAGACGAGTAATATTTTTGAATTAAGGAAAAAAATACAGATAAGATTAAAAAAAGAGAGATAAATGGCAATGTTAAGGAAAATGTACACAATTGCCAAGGAAACTAGAAATATATTTTAGAACAGTTCAGTTAGTTTAGCTATGGTAAGATTTATTAACAATATTAAATTTCGAGGACGAAATTTCTTTTAGGGGAGTAGAGTTGTAACATCCTATTTTCATCACAAATAGGAAATAGATATTAATATATATTTCTTGAGAAATACTTACTATAAGTTAGTTTATTATTATCATTTTTTTTAAATTTTGGTATTTATATTTTTATTATTTGTTTTTTTTTAATAATAATAATAATAAAATGAAAATATTTTTGAATGAGAATTTTAAAGTGACTTAATTAGTATTCACTAATTAAGAAAATTATATTAAGAATTTTTAATATCTTTGTTATTCACCATTTTTATTTTATGTTGTTATATTTTTATTTTACATATTTAAGATTTAACTCTTATTAGAATTTTAAAATAAAATTTTGAAGGAATTAGACTATGGTTCTTTTAAACTTTTTGATCTACATAATATTTATGATTTTCTGGAATTTTTTGAAAATTTTGAATTATTTTAATAAAATAATATATTTTAAATAATTTTAAATTCATATAAAGTTGCTTAAAATTAAAAATATTTACAAGAATGTAAAGTTAAATTATAAGAAAATTTTCTAAAATCCATTTCAAGTAGACTTATCTAAAAATTATCGGTTTGAGAAAAATCTTGATTTTTTCTAATCGTTAAAAAATTAGAAACGTATCAATAAATTTTTATTAACAGAAAATTTTAGATTTTTAAAATTTCAGCTTTATATTACTTATTATAAAATTAGTGAGGACTGATATAATATCGCTAAATTTCAAAAAGGACTCATTTTGAATATTTAAAATATACCGAGTGAAGGGTTACTATTTGACTTAATAATTTTGCCGACAATTACTATGCAAATCACTGTGCATGTATGAAATTTTCAAAAGATGCACAGTAACCTGGAATAAAAAATTCAAAAATGCATAGTACTTTTATATTAAAATAATGGAATGCATAGTAAATTTTTTTCCTATAAATACCGAAGGATTTCTTCTTTAGAATTCACAATTTCAGATTAAGTTTTCTTAATATAGTAGTGCTAGTGAGATAGTGGTGGAAGTGAGAGAGAGAAGAAAAGTTTTTGGAGAGAAGGTTCTGCCAAAATCCTAAGGTAAGAATACTTCTCTTTTATATTTTTTGGGTTATTTTTATATCGTTTTTAGAAATCTGTTATTATACTGGAAATAATATTATTTTAAGTTACTATTTTGCATAGTAAACACTATTTCAATAGTAAATTACTATTTCAATAGTAAATTACTATTCAAATAGTAAATTACTATTTACTGTCACTATTTACCATTACTATTCACGATTTACTATTTACTGTTACTATTCACGTTTTACTATTTACTGTTACTATTCACGTTTTACTATTTACTGTTACTATTTACGATTTACTATTCACTATTCACTATTCACTATTCAAAATTTACCATTTTTTTATTTTAAGTTGTAATCTTAATTTTCATCTTGTAATTATATTAAAATGAAATTGGTATGTTTTAGAACTCGGAGACGAGGCGCGCATGGATTTTCAATAACGAATCGGTATACAAGAGGTAAGGGGGAGTGAGATAAAAATATAATATGAAAGACATAAGAATAATGGGAGGAGTCCCTTACTCCTTTTAAATTTAATAATATTATTATAAAGTAATAACTTCTCAACTTAAAATTTATAATAAATTTAATATACTGTGTAACTTATTCTGAAATATCTATACATAGATCTGAATTATTATAACTTATACGGACTGAACTAAACCTATGCAAGGACTTGGATTTTTATATCCTATATGGATCGAACTAAACCTATGCAAGGACTTGGAATATTATGACCTGTCTAGACTGAACTATACCTATGCGAAGACTGGATATATGGACTTATATAGACCTGTGCGAGGAATGGACTATAAGGACTCAAAATCAAATCTACTAATTTAAATAACCATTAAAAATTTGAATTATATTTATAAGCGATATTTAGTTGATTTGACTTGATTATAATTAATTATATTTGATTTCGATTAATGATATTGTGATTTATAATATTAGACTGTGATTAATAATATTCAATTATGATTGATGATATTTGATTGTGATTGATGAGATTACTATACTTGATTGTGGTTGATGAATGATTGATGATCTTGTGATATGAAGTTTGAGCATATAGCAAGCATGACGGAAAGTTAAAACTCAGTAAGAATTTTCTTACCTTACTCTTTAAATTTTTATTCCAAGAGAAAGTATTTTGTAATTATTTTAGTTTTTTATTTCTTCTTATAAATAATTTTTATTAACTTTATTTTTAATCTCAATAATAAAATCTAGTATTAGAAAGAAGCTATTTTATGAAAATCAGAGGTTGAGATAATTAATTCTTGAATTAAAGAAAATTTTTATAGTTTTAAGTATTCTTAGTTAATGATTTTAAATTATTTTCTTTAGAAATTAGAAGTTTAAAGTAAATTATTTTGGTTTTCCCCAACGAAATAACTAAAGAATATTTTGTGGAGATTTCAAAAACTCAATCTAGTTAAGATTTAAATTGAGAAAGATTATGTAAATATATGAAGGTTTTTAAGAGAAAGCTTTGAGATATTTAAGGCTTGGAAACTCAATTTTGGTAAGATCTGAATTTGAAGACTGTACTAAATTATTTCAGTATAACAGAAGTTCAAAGAAGAACTTATGGAAATGTACAGTTTATTGTGATGATTTTGTGAACCTTTATGGTATTTAATAATTGAGTTTCTAAAAGCCTTAACCAACTAAATATGCGAGTAGTTCATGCATCATGAATCATTAAAGAGAATTGAGATGTGATATTGCCTGGGGACGGATTATAGAAACCGAGGATACATTAGAGGAGGCTTAATTGCGAGCCTTGGGATGAGAGAGTGTGAAAGGGTGCTTCAGGTGACCTGGGGTCGCTCCCTAGTGTCGGGTACTTTCACAATAAAAACTTTCTCAGTCTGACTAGTCTCTAAGTGTTTCCACGCCAGTTGAGCTGTTCATATGCCATGAAGGCATTTATGTTATTATTATCCAGAATTTATGAAACAGTGTAAACTCCTGGTTGGCCCAGTGCAAACTAAAACTTTAAGGGCCCACATGCATAAACTGAATGAGACAGTAGCATAAGCATTACATAACATTCATGTGATTGTGACATTCTATATGAATGGTTATGAATGAAAATATAAGTGTTATGTATGTGGAAACCCTATATTCATAATTGATTGTATATGAGATTATGACTGATATTACTATATTAGTTTGTGAAAACCCTTATGCTTATGTCTTATCTGTAATATATTATATTTTGTTTCTCACTCCTTCTTGTTTGAATTTTTGTGTCCAAAATATATGTTATATGATATATAGCTAGCAGTCCAAGATGGAAGGATATATAATTACAAGAGGATAAAGTGGTCTCATTCTCAATCGATTAGATGAAGAGATATGACAAGAGTAGGATTCAAAACTCGATGGTTCAAGGACTAGGAAATGATTGTTCACATTTGTAGTAGAGGTATAGTTTAGTTTTATTTTGCCTTATTACAATATCAAGTAGATAATTGTAACAAGGTAAAGGTTAAACTTTGATAAACTCTTTCATTCGGATATAATATTGTAATGATTTATCACTTATGATTTCTATAAATTATTTTGTCATTATGGACAAATATTGAAAGACAATTTTTTTTTACTTTCAATATTCAAAGGAAATCAGATGTATATACGTCCTTGTATACACGAGATAAAGAGTGATAAATATGTATATCTTTCTAAAAGTTTTTTTTTAAAAGTAAGAAGAATATATATATATCTCGTGTATATAACGGGGTGTTACACCTCCCCACAGCCTCACCAACCTTAAACCGATTAACCCTTCCCTATACCTAAACCCACCACCCTCCCCACACATACCACCTTCCACCCACCTCCCAACCCGAAACCCCTCAACACCCACCCGAAACCCGAAACACTCTCCCCACGGCCTAACCAACCCCAACCCATAACCCCTCTCCACACCCACCACCCGTAACCTAACCCAAACATCCCTCCCGTAACCCCCTTCCTCACCCACCTCACCCAGATACCAAAAATAAAGGCCAGAAACCCACAAAACTAGAGATGGAGGGAAGGGTAGTGGAACGTTACCTGCGATGGAGGGAAGGGAGCCTCAAGTAGTCTTCTTCCAACGGAGGTTCCAACAGAGGTTCAGAAAGGGCGGGAGACGGTGGTTCGGACCTTCGGACGGGGGACTCAGAGACGACGAGGGATACGGAGGGAGGGGGAGATTGTCGGCGTCTGAGGGAGGGAGACAGATGAGGGAGGGAGGGAACTTTCGGTTAGGGCGAATGACAAGGAAAGGAATTGCTGTCGAGATAGATTAAAAGATTAGCGACGGGGGTATGAACCGTCGCTAACAACGTCACTACAATTAAAACCCTTAGCGACGCCTAAGTCTTCCGTCACTAATCCCCTGATATTAGCGACGGTGTCAGATGACTGTCGCTACATTCCCCTCTTTAAAATAAAATAATGGAGGGAAGGCCAAAACAGTAGCGACGACTAAGACCTCCGTCACAAAATTCTCAGAATACTGGCGACGGCGAGGTTAGACCGTCGAAACATTAGCGACGGAAAGACTAATCCGTCACTAATACCCAGTACACTACCGACGACTAACTACTCCCGTCACAAGTACAAAACATAGCGACGCTAAAACGCCGTCGCTATAGTTGGATGTAAATACAGTGACGGCTCGTGCCGTCGCTAAGATTTGGCGCCATCAAAAATCATGGAGGGAAACCAAAAAAGGGAGGAGCTGAAATTGTAGCGACCGTACTAGCGACGGTATTTGCAAATTTTTAGCGACGGGTTCGTTGTTGGGTCGCTAATATAGTCGCTAACAATCTTTTTGTACCTTTTCGCATGAGGGGTCGCTAAATCGGTCGCTGAATAGCGACGGGATTTGGTGGTCGCTAACTTGAGGTAGCTGTTTAGGGTTTTTTTAGTAGTGATCATTTATCTCTTGTGCAATAGACAATGCATAAGCAGTCAGATTATCATCAATAGTGTATCTGACTGGCCTTTTAATTTGTCTCCTTGGTCTGTCTCGAGCAATAGAATAATCCTCTTCTTGTGGCTGAATAGGAGAAGTGGTATGATCATCACCATGATCATCAATGCTAGACTCATTGGTAGAGGAAGATGAGGCATCAACATTAGCAGATTTTAATTCTAACTCCACCTTCTTGCTAGTACCTTGTAGATTATTAGTACTAGAAGAAGAAATAAAAGATTGTTTTCCAGAAGATAATAATGCATCCTCATTAAAAGTCACATCTCTACTGAGAATTAACTTTCGTGACTTAGGATCAGAACACCATAGACGATATCCTTTAGACTCAGATGCATAACCAAGAAATATGCACTTAATAGCTCTTGGAGCTAATTTGCCATCATTAACATGTGCATATGCAGGACATCCAAAGATTCTTAAATTAGAATAATTAACAGGATTACCTGACCAAATTTCTTCTGGAATTTTAAAATCAAGTGAAGAGTGTGGAGAGCGATTAATCAAGTAGCAAGCAGTAGATGTTGCCTCTGCCCATAATTCACGTCGATGCCATAACCCATACAACGAGCTCTCTCAAGGATAGTTCTGTTTAAATGTTCTGCAACACCATTCTGCTGGGGTTTTCCTGGAATGATTTTATGTCTAGCAATACCATGATTTGTGCAGAACTCATTAAAGTCACCTTCACAGAACTCCAATCCATTATCTGTTCTGAGCTTCTTGACTTTCTTCCTTGTCTGAGTTTCCACAAGAGTTTTCCACTTCTTAAAAGTGGGAAAAGTTTCATTTTTATGTCTTAGAAAGTAGACCCAGACTTTACGAAAATAATCATCAATAATAGTCATCATATAACGTTTTCCTCCATAAGAAGGAACTTTAGAAGGTCCCCAAAGATCTGAATGAATGTAATCAAGAATACCTTTTGTTCGGTGAGTTGCAGTAGAGAAGCTAACTCTTTTCTGCTTCCCAAAAACACAATGTTTACAAAACTCCAACTTACCGATGCCTTGACTACCAAGAAGACCTTGCTTGCTCAAAAGGTGCATGCCTTTTTCACTCATATGGCCCAGACGCATGTGCCATAATTTGGTGACATCAATATCAGGCATGGAAGATGAAACAACTGTTGAGCCTGTCACCACAGATCCTTGCAAGATATACAAACTACCAACACGGGTAGCTTTTAATAGAACAAGGGCACCTTTTGATACCTTTAGAACTCCACCTTCGGCTGAATATTTGCACCCAAGAGATTCTAGGATGCCAAGAGAAATTAGATTCCGCTTCAAGTCAGGAACAAAGCGAACTTTGGAAAGAGTCCTGACAATACCATCATGAGACTTAATCTGAATGGTACCTATTCCTGCAACCTTGCATTGGGTATCATTACCCATTAAGACAACACCACTATCAATAGGTTCAAGAGTGGTAAATAAGTCCCTATAAGGACACATATGGAAAGTACATCCAGAATCAAGAATCCATTCATGTTTGCTCCTCTTATCAGAAGAAACAACAGATAGCATAACATCACCATCAGAATTATTCTCAACATTAGCAGCTTCAACTGGTTGTTTATCTTTTTCATGCTTTTCTTGTTTCTTTTTCAAGATAAAGCAATCAGAGATATCATGCCCATATTTCTTGCAATAGCGACAGGTTTTGTTGGATTTACGCCTTCTGGATCTGGATCTGGAGCTTCTATTCTTATTACTGGTACTCCTTTTTTCTTGAGTTCTACCCCTGACACTTAAACCCTCACCCTTGTCCTCAGAATGAATTTCAAGATCAAACTTTTCTTTGGACAATAAATTAGATTTAACGTCTTCAAAGGATAAGGTATCGTTGTTACCATACAATATAATTTCTTTAAAGTGTTTATAGGTAGAAGGTAGAGAGACAACCAACAGAACAGCTTTATCTTCATCATCAATTTTTACATCAATATTTTCGAGATCCATAATAATAGAATTAAACTCATTAAGATGAGATTGAATAGAAGTACCTTCAACCATACGAATGGTATATAACCGTTCTTTGAGACGAAGCTTATTTGCGAGGCTTTTGGTCATGTATAGGGTCTCCAACTTCAACCACAAAGCCGCAGCAGTGGTTTCGTTGGCTACTTCACGAAGAACCTCCTTGGACAAGCAAAGTTGGATTACTGAAAGCGCCTTTTCATCCAACTCGTCCCATTGCTCATCGGTCATAGTAGACGGCCTTTTTGATTTGCCATCTAAAGTTTTCTTTAATCCATTTTGAGTGAGAACAGCTTTCATTTGGACACACCAAATAGAAAAACTAATCTTGCCATCAAACTTCTCAATGTCAAATTTAGTGACGGTAGACATATTGAACCTTCAATCGAACAAGCAGCTCTGATACCACTTGTTAAGAGAATCAACGTATTGCGGAAGCACTGGATCAAATCAATTGGAGATAAAGAGAAGCAAGTATAAGGGCAAGAAAATAAACACACAATATTTCTGTAGAAAACCTCCAAAACTCGAGAAAAAGAACACTGATGATCATGAGCAAAATAGTTCCACTATGTAAGAAGGAGAGTACAAGAAGTTCTCAAAAAGAAAATAGAACAAAGAGACAATAGTCCTATAAGTCACAAGGACAAAAATAAAGTTATCTCTCAAATTTTCTGACTAGAGTACTCTCTCAGGTGAAACTAAAAAATATACTCGCTACTAAAAATTCTCTCAGGATTACACTAGGAGAGAACTTGACTATGATTGCAAATGTGGTACCTTGAATCCTTTTATAGGCAATTCTAAGGAATATAATAATATTTCTTTAAACATAAGATAAAACCAAATTGAATTGGTTTTATGAAGAAGTAAAATTCAATTTGAATTTGTATTTGAAGAAGTAGAATTCAAATTGAATTTGTATTGTGAAGAAGTGGAATTCAAATTGAATTTGTATTCTGAAGAAGTAGAATTCAAATTGAATTTGTATTCTGAAGAAGTAGAATTCAATTTGAATTACTATTCTAAAGAAGTAAAAATCAAATTGAATTTGTTATTTGTATTGAGAAGAAACAAAATTCAATTTGAATTACTCAAGATAAATGAAGTACCACATTAACCAAATTTGAGACATGTATTTAACATTTTAAGTGACTTGACCATGTTTCCAAATATCAAGATTAACAAAACTCTTTTTCTTTCAATCTATCCAATTTGATTTTGAGGCACAAATTAAATAGTATTATATTTAGCGTTGGTATCGACTGGTATGCTATGTTTCCAACC
Organism: Clitoria ternatea; assembly: GCA_037962975.1. Taxonomy (NCBI): domain Eukaryota; kingdom Viridiplantae; phylum Streptophyta; class Magnoliopsida; order Fabales; family Fabaceae; genus Clitoria; species Clitoria ternatea. Next base: position 271,422,183 of record CM075672.1, read on the forward strand.
CTCCTTTGGTTAATTTAAAGAAAAAGCCTGTTTTATCAACTGAGGAAGTAGCTCATTTGGATTTTTGAAAATGTTTCTTTTTTAATTTTAATTACAAAATTATGGTTATATTTCCTATTTTTAAAGATTTGTATTGAAAAAAAGTAAAAAAGGAAATAAAAAAGTTATTTTTAGTGTTCTTTATATAAAATTTTGAAAAAAAATAGAATGACAAATTTGTAATTAAAACTAAAAAATAAAAAATGAAAATATGAAATGTTTTCAAAACTGGACCGGTCATTAAACCGGTAAAGCTACCGATTCATGAAAACCGTGTTAAAACCGGGGTCCAATCGTGGTTGAACTAATAGTATTAAAAGAATTTACTCGGATTAGTCATCTAAGCAATTCATGGTTCAATCGGTCGGACCGGAGTTCGGTTTTGAATCTAAATATAAATAGGGTCAGTGCCGAAAAGCACCTGCAAAACCTTGCTTGTCCAAATAGCAACAATAAGTTTAAATCCCAACATGATGTTCACTAGTTAGCACCATCATTTGGTTGGTTTAAACTGAACATAAATGGATCAATGAGGAGGAATACTATGCAGACAAATTTATGAGGGGGGGTGGTGAGACAAATTTATAGAGGAGTGATGAGGAATGAAGAGGGTCATTTCATCTGTGGATTCAGTGCTAGTTTTGGTATTTGTTCAACTCTTAAAGCCAAGGTTTGGGACATTTTGAAAGGTATTTGTATGGTTAAGGATAGGGGATCTCAAAGCTTTCTGTAGAGTCCGATTCGTGGATTGCGGTTGAATTTATCAAGGGAAACTGTGTAGAGCTACAACATTGCTCTAGTATCATTAAGGAGATTAGAGAGCTCCTTACTTCAGATTGACAATATTCTACAATCCATATTTTCCATTAATGGAATAAGTGTGTTGATTTCTTGGTTAATCTTGGTCATTTTACTATTCAGATTTTGTTTTGTTTTTCTTTCATCCCTCATCCTTTTACCCTTTTGTTGTTGAGGATGCTAGAGGTGAGTCATTTTTATGGTTTGGGGTTGATGTTTAATTTCTTTTTGGGGGGTTTAACTCTTTTGTATATAGAAAAGAAAAGCCCTTTTGTCTTTTATTTTTTAAAGTACTTTTCTCTTTCTTTAATTAATATATAATATTTAATCAATACACCAAATAATTAAATAAAAATAAAGATGTAATTTAAAAAATATCTAACATGAGTTTGTTTAATTTACCTCGCACATGATAAGAAATCAAAAGGAGAATTTTCATGTTGAAAGTTGTATAGAGATTACTTACAAATCGAGGTAGGTAAAAATTAATGTTTTTAAATAATAATTTTTCTTTTTTCTATCCCACATAAAACTGTTTATATTACACATTTAATATTATCTTAAATTTGAGTATGGCTAACCCAAATCTTAAAGGATTATTTAATAAAAGTAAAAAAAGTTTTTATTAGAAATTACATAGACATTTCTTAGAAATTAAGTTGAGTGAAATTTAATAATATTTTAAAATAAAAACTTTTTAAGTTTTGATTCCTTAAATTATATCCTTAGAATACTTATTAATAAATAAAATTCTAAAGTCGCATATAACGTATGTGTGATTAATGAAGTTAGCCTATAACTTATTAGAATAACATTATAACCCTTAATGTATGTATACCGATTGGTCTCCACAGTTGTTAGATGGTTTTAGTCAAAATGTCATGTGACATGTTAAGTGTCATGTAAGCTGTCACGTGACAATCACATGACCATATTTTATGCTAACGTAGACACTTCAAACCTTCAATGAGAAAATCCATAAATTTGATCTAAGATATTACATAAATTTGGTTACTAACATATATAATATTACATCAAATTGGTTATTGCGCCATATTCTTAGAAATCTATCATATTGGTCCTTAATCAATTGTAATTTGTATCAAAGAAGTATTGATGTATTAGTAATCACATCATTAATTTCTAATGTTAATTTAAATCCTTAAATTTGAACAATAATAATAACAAAATTATAAAACTCACTTACCAACAACCGTCAACACATGCACCAACACCTTAATGGATTGTCTGTATAAGTTAGAGGTTATAACTTATGAAGTTAAAGACAAATTTAGAGTTTTATTTCATTTATAAAGATTTTCCCTTTAAATTTGAAGTGAACAGATATTTAAAATTTGAAAAACAAACATAAAGTAAATATCAGGTAATAGAAGGTGACATCAGGGAACAGGTGTGGTGATGTTACTGGGCCTTGATATCTTCCCTTTGATTATATATCATTTCATTTCATTGCAACCCAACCCCGTTCCTTCTTCTTCTAACTTCTTGTTGCAACTTGCAACCATCCGTTAGCTCTTGTCGTTGTTGTTTCCACTGCTATTTTCATTCTGTTCTATCTATGCATCTCTTTACCAAATTACCCCTGCTCCAAGGTCAATTTACTTCACCATTTTGTTTTCTCTTTTTTTTTTTTGATGTTTCCTTATCAATGTTTTTTACTTCTATCTATGCATGCAGAGGTGGGTTTTTCTAGGGTTTGGAGGCTATGCCGAAAGCGGGTTAAATAAGCCGAGGTAGGTAAAATCACTTTCTCTCTGATATAGATACTTTTTTATTTGAAGTTGCAGTGATCCATTTCATCGCCAAATTGTTCCTTGGGTTTTAATTGATTATTTCACATCTGGGTCGTTTTATTTTTTGTTGAATTTTCTTGTTTTGCGAGTGAATTCTACTTTGAGGGGTGGGTTTGGATTCGTCTCCAAGGATGAATTGTGTTTTTGTTAATGCATCTGTGTTGAAATTTCGGGGCTGGTTGACATGGATTGAGAAAATGTAGCAACTTTGTTATGTTATATGTGGTTGGAGATTATGTTGTTACCAGGGAATTCGAAATTGTGTTTCCTTATTGCCCTGAGCTCTTAGTATTCTTTCTCCTAAAGTGCTTAGGTGAATTCTATGGTTGTGTGTGGCGTATTAGTACGTGGATTTGGGACAGTTTGATTGAAGGGGTATGAAATATGGATCTTGAAGATTTGGCATAAGATTGGGCATCAGTGCAAAAACAAGGAATGGATTGAGGGGAAATCAATTCAATCTCACCTGGATTTCTTACTTAATTTCTAGTTTTGGGACCTTAGATGCATGTGAGAGCCAGTTTGAGAACCAAATTCTGAGCTCATGAGCAAAATAAACACAAAAATAAAAGTGGTAGATCCATGGATCTTACATTGTTATCGTGTTTGTTTAAAATAGAGCTAACAAAGGTCAGGGCAGCCCAATTAGGCTTGCTAAAGCATAGGGCTTCGGTTTCAAAGTCTAGGCTTGAATTGATTTAGAGCTTGCATGCCTGGACCTACTCTAGCTTTTCTTTGATCAGGTTGCGGTTAATTTGAATGTAAGTTGGGACTGAGTTTGGACAACAATTTTTGTGCCCTAAATAAAGGGTGTGCTTTTAGTTTGGCAGGATAAAGCTTGAAAGAGGAAAATGCTCCAATGCAAATTATGTCTATAAACAAATTATGTCAGTATAAATCTTTCTTAATGGTTACTTTTATTGTTTCCCACACTCCTAACTCTCGGATTACCCTTTATTTGATTTACTCTCCCTGTTAAATCTTCCACAGGTCCTCTTCAAACATGTCCAAACCTACAAAAGTGAGATTTTAGTATTTTACAGTCTTTTTCATGATAGCTTCTGTTCCAACTTTCTTTCTATTTAATCCATTCTTAATCCTATCCTGTCTTCTCTGTGCGCTCATCCATAAACATTCTTATCGCATGTCACCCTGTTCTCATTGATGAATAATTCTATATGCTGCTTGCATATTTGGGTGCATCTATTCTCTCTGCATGATAATTGTTGATTTTTGTATTAAATAGATTCAATGGCTTAGATTAATTGCTTTTTAATTTTAATCGTTGACTTGCTGTAGAAAAATGCTTGCCCACACCAAATATTGCATTGACGCTCCTCCCCAACCAAGCACTAATTTGGTCTTTCCGTGTGACTGAGTGGAACTTTAGTGGTCTGTTCAAACCTTAAGTGCCATCTCTAAGGGTGCTGTGATTTGTGTGATGATCACAGCATCGAAACCATAATTATGCAATCAGTCACCTCTAGGTATTTTGTATTCTTTTCTTGAACTAACTCTGGAGTGCTAACAAAGCAACCTGTTTAGGCTTTCTTTTATTAAAAGTTATTTGCATCAGATGTGTAATTATAAAATTTATTATTTACGATGTTCATTATTGGTTTCATCTGTTGGTTAGATTTCTTCTGGCTACCATGAAGATGAAGTATTTAATTATGCAATTTGTTGTTTAGGTTTTTCCAACTTTATGAATTCCCTATATTTGCCCGCAGAAAGTTGTTATGAACTGTTCATTTTTCTTTTAGTATTGGTAGGTGAAGAAAATGATTCTCACAAAGCAGTACCGATGCATACACTCAGCTAGCTGTCAATGTACTAAAGGCCATTTAAGTGAAGATGTGATATTCTTAGTATTTCATAATTTGAATTGGAATCCCAAGCTAATTGCTACTCTATCATGTGTGTGCAAATGGTTTGATGATCTTGCTAAGCGAGTTCTGTGGAAAGAGTTTTGTCGAACTAGAGCTCCGAAAATGTTGGATGATTTGCAATCTAATGGGAGCCACATTGTTGATGGGAACTGGAGGGCCCTTGGGAAGCTGCTTATATACTGTTCAGGATGCACCAAAGGTGGCTTGTTCAATAGCATTCAGATCCCTGGTCACTTTGTTTACCAGACTCGATTTTCTAGAACATCGGGAAAGAGCTTTCTTTTGCCGCAATGCAGAACTGATGTTCTGTATGTGTCTGATCCTTGTGAGCATCTCGACCAAGGTGAAGAAGGAGATGTAGGTTTCTTCCGTGGAGTTTTTAAGTCATTTGCCACCTCGAAGGTGAGGAAGATGCTTATTAGTAAAGGTGCCAAGCTCCATCCAACAGAAGTCTGTCCTTATTGTAAGGCAAAGTTGTGGAGCATGCTGCAAGCCAAAATGATCCCTCAAAGTGCTAGTTGCAGGTTGGGATCTTATGAAGATTGTATTGAGTATTATGTGTGCCTCAACGGCCACATGCTTGGCATATGTACTCTGCTACCATTGTCTGATTCAGAAGAGGCATCTGAGTTGGCGTAATACCTAATGATTTTCAGGTAGTTTTGTGTCTCTGGTAAACCATAACATACTCTTTTGTTTATGTTAGCATTTTGAATATCCATATTTAATCAGAATAAGGCTGGAAATGCATATGTCAGTGATTGTGGCAAGTGATTTTCATAGAGAACTAGTACACCTATTTAGAATTCCATTGGACGGAATTTTATCTGATGTTTTAGTTGCATTATTCTTTATTAAAAAAGAAATGAAAATATTCAACTTAATGTAATGAAATTCTTTGTGAAATCTATAATTTGCTTTTGCTTATGTTAATATTTGAATTTTGAAAAAGATTTTGCGAAACAAATTTACAATTATATATACAATTGCAGCAGCGGGAAAGAAACGAAAATAGCCTTTGGAGTGATTATTATATATAGAAAAGTTATGTAATTGTTTCAGTTGAATTTTTAAATCTGAATGAAAATAATAGCTTCCTGCAATAGTCTCACTATAATTAGCTTTACCTATTGTTAAGATGGCTTGACTTCCGGCATAGTGAGATAATTGGTTAAATATGTTTTTCAAATGGCTAATCAGCTATCTCCTACCTTACCTTAGCAAGTGGTTAATTAATTGTATGGAGTTTGGTGATTAAATCAACTTGACTGTTGATTAAGTCTCATTTTTGTACAATATGTTTGTGCAGTAGTTATCCCTCTTTCTAAATTTGCTGACTGCAAGATAAAAGATTTTATATTAAAAGCTAATGAAGAAAGCAAAAGGTGCCTTTTGGAGTGGTTCATGATATTGCTGTAGCATGTATGGGTTAAAGGTTGACATTTTTTTCGGGAGCATTAATCAGGTACGGATGAAGAATATAAGCTAGGAAAGATGGATGTAGGATAACTTGAACCCTTGTCGTTTAGAGTATTAGTATTAGTGTATTACTAGTATTGATTTGCTCATAAAAGTATAATTTATCTTTTACTCTAGAATACATTGAATGATGGTCGATCTGCTCATAAACGTATGTAAAAGAGCCAACATGGCCACCAAGCTATTAACAAATCTGAGGAAAAAAGGAAAGTATTTCATGTTGAAAGTTGAAACAAATTGTAGCATTAAGGGGTGCAGTTCAGTTGGTTGAGTATGGTATACGAGTTGTTATAAATCTATTTTTACAAATCTGTAAAAACAAATTGTAGCATTCCAATTGCCTCATAAGCAAATTATATTACTCTATTATCACTCTATTACCAATGTGTAATGATGTAAATTACATTATCCCGTCCAGTCTAATATTATTTTTATGAACTTAAACTGACTAATATTACAAAATATTGCATATATTGAACTCATGCATTATGGGAATGGTAAAAAGTGTATGTATATTTAGAACTGGCAATCCTGGTTCATCCTGAAGTCCTAACAGTAAATAATTAGATTCATTACTGTGAAGTCCTAACCATATAATATGTTATCCCTGGACAGGTTGGCGGGTAGTCTTCACAATTTGGTTGTGCATTCGGCTGGGGTAAAATTCAGCTAATCAGCGCCTGAAATATACCATTAATTTTCCCTTGAGCTTGATGCTACTCTCACCTAAGTCACCAATTCTTCATATGAATCAACACAAGGTCGTTACTCTGAACTGTGTATAATATCCCATCTATGTTGGTGTGTGGTGTCTCTGCTCGTGACAAATATGCATGTGATAATTAACGCTTGTTCAATGTCATGGGATTCATTTGTATGTTTCTCATTATCATCAAGGGATAGAGTCGCATGAGTTTAATTCTGTATAACTAAGAAATAATTGGTTTTCTTTATTGTTTGGAGAGTAAATTAATTATCTCACAAGTTGGTGTGATTGACATCGTTTTGAAAATTTTAAAATACAGTATTTGTCACGTTTTTTAATTTGTCATTTGAATACCTATTTTATCCTTTCTTCAACTTTGCCATGTTTCTAAAAGCCAAAGTTAAATTCTTAAAAAGGTGGAATTTGAAATAAGCTCAACCCCTGGCCATTTATATCTAAAATAATAACAGTATGATGGAGTGACTGTATCTAATTCTGCAGAGCATGACTCATCCAACAGAGGCAAATTATTTACAATGTTTTCAGGTGACAAATGTGATAATAGAAAAGCATAATATTATATGCAAACTATAACAGAATCATTGTCCAATTGGTATAAAGAAATCGTGTATACTAAAATTAGTGTGAAGGGAAAATAAGTAGCTGTAGAAGGAATTCACGGCGCCCATGGAGAGGGTTCTAAGCTGTCTTGGGTGGAAGGTTCAGAATCAGCTTCAAGCTTCTTAAAGACAAGTTTTTGTTGGGGAAGTTGACCGTATGTAAATGCTGTGAGTTCCGTGTCTACTAAAATTGTGTCGTCTTCCTTAAACTCTCCTCTCAGAATACCCTTTGCAAGTTCATTCTCCACATTCTGCTGAATCACTCTCTTGACTGGCCTAGCACCATAGTTGGGCTCATACCCCAACTCTCCAAGAAGTTGGACAGCAGGATCTGTCACTTGGATTCTTATCTTGCGATCTGAAACTCTCTTCCGCACACGTTCCAACTAATGTACCACAAAAATTAGTGATGTCAGATATCATGTAACAGGATCTTGCATGAGTGTTTCTTACTGGTAAAACTAAAAGGTCCACCACATGATCTCCTAATTTCATAAACACTACCATCCTTAAAAGCATGGTCAATTACTCAATTACAACCTTTGTTATTTTCTATCTATCCACTTGAGATGAAAAAGTTAGTTCTTAATAACCTGTCTACTTAAAATTTCAACATCCTATTAGTTACATTTTTTTTATAATTTTACCCTTGTACTAATTCCAAGTAATAGTTATTAATGCTTCATTACCACACTTATACCCTTGTACTAAAAATAATGACAGAAAAAAAGTAAGAATGTTAAAGGAAGTTGGAAGAATATTTTGATGAAAACAAGTCTCAAGTGGATAGATAAAATAGATAAAAAGGGAGGGCGGTTGTGATACCAACATATGAATCACAATTTTCAGACGACTGGAGGGGGAGCTCATGTAAGGATGTAGTAATAAGAAGTGGAAGTGGAAGAGAATTTACCTGTATCCTGACAATGCTACTTATTTGTTCACGGTCTAGAGGCTGGAAAACGATATATTCATCAATTCTATTCATGAACTCAGGGCGGAAGACAGATCTTGCAGCATCCATTACGCGCTGCTTTATGGTTTCATAAGTCAACTCTTTTGACCCGCTGTCATCATCTGCATTGAGAATGTACTGTGATCCAACATTTGAGGTCATAATGATAACAGTGTTGGTAAAACTCACAGTGCGACCCTGTGAGTCAGTTACTCTTCCATCGTCCAAAATTTGAAGGAATACATTGAAGACATCTGAGTGTGCCTTCTCAATCTCATCAAACAAGATAACAGCGTATGGCCTGCGGCGAACTATCTCAGTAAGTTGCCCTCCCTCTTCATATCCAACATATCCAGGTGGAGCCCCAATCAATCTTGAAACAGCATGTTTTTCCATGTACTCACTCATATCAATTCGTACTAGTGCTTCTTCCGTGTTGAACAAGTAGGCTGCAAGTGCCTTAGCCAGTTCTGTTTTTCCTACACCAGTAGGTCCCATAAACATGAAGCTAGCAATTGGACGATGAGGATCTGAAAGACCTGCTCTTGAACGTTGGATAGCCTCGGCAACTGCCTTGACAGCAGGATCTTGACCTACGACGCGCTTATGGAGGACTTCCTCTAAATACAACAACTTCTCCCTCTCTGATTGTTGAAGCTTTGAAACGGGGATACCAGTCCACTTGCTTACAATTTCAGCAATATCATTTCCAGTTACTTCCTCTCTCAGCATAGACTTCCCAGAGTTCATATATTCATCTAACTCCTTCTCTGCACTCTCAAGTTGTTTTTGCAAGGAGTTTAGACTGCCATACTTCAATTCAGCCGCACGATTCAGATCATACTCCCGCTCAGCCTGTTGGATCTCAAGATTCACCCTGTCTATCTGATGCATACACACTGAAATTATTAGTATCTGATGATATCCTGTTGGATCATAGATTGCTTCAAAACAATCTTTTTCATATAATTAAATTCATAATTTCAATTACAAGCTAACAATTCAGCCTGTATACTTGCAATTCATGTAGTGGAGAATATCTTCTAAAAATTGCTAATTTAAAAGTAAAAAGAGATTAGCGCAAAAACAGGTATATAGCACACCTCTTCTTTTATTGATTGGATACGAGTCATTACAGACTTCTCATGCTCCCATTGTTCAGTCAGTTCAGCCTGTCTCTCTTTCAAGAGAGAGAGCTCTGTATCCAGACGATTCAGTCTATCTTTAGAAGCCTTATCTGTATCATTCATGAGAGAGAGTCTCTCCATCTCTAGTTTCAGGACTGACCGATTGATCTCATCCAATGCAGTAGGTTTAGAAGTGATTTCCATTTTCAGTTTGGCAGCTGCTTCATCAACCAGATCAATAGCTACAATTTGAAAGTAGCTAGTGGTTAGTGCTTCAAAAACATCGTTGATGCTAATCCAGACAGAAATTTCATCAAAATGAACTTGGAAAAAAGAAGAGTTGAGACGCTCAGAAATATATTTTGATAATCCGAATTAGATCCTTCATAAACCAGTATACTCTGCTCACATGTATGTTCCCCATAGCAGCCAACTGCTTTATATAATTTATCAATTATCACAGATGGAGGCAAACTATTCTCTAAAAATTGAAACTTAAGGGGTTTCAAGAACACCTGAACAACTATGTTGAAATTCTTAGTCTTCTCTAACAAACATAAGTAAATTAATTGTTCCATAAACCCTTGGCTGAATTCACATAATCACAAAAGCATGCTTAAAACATTCAGAAAATGTTCTAATGATCTAAGCAAGAGTTCAAATTCAAATTGATATCATATAAGATTTTTATGGTGCCATGAAAGCAACTTATTACTAGAATCAATGCCAATGCTATTGTAAATATTCAATGCATGAGAGAAATATTCAGAGTTCAAAACAAGTAATTAATTACCTTTGTCAGGCAAAAATCTCCCGCTAATATATCGATCTGAGAGAATTGCAGCTTCCACAAGTGCACTGTCAGAAATTCGGACTCCATGATGTAGCTCATACCTTTCCCGCAGTCCCCTTAGTATTGAAATTGTATCTTCAACTGTAGGTTGGTCGACATAAACTTGCTGGAAACGACGCTCTAGAGCTGGATCCTTCTCAATATACTTTCGATACTCGTCTAGAGTTGTTGCACCAATACATCGCAGCTCACCTCGACCAAGCATAGGCTTTAAGAGATTTCCCGCATCCATAGCACCATTCGTAGCACCTAACATAAGAAAGATTATTGTAATCAAATCCAACATCCATACTCATTTTAAATCTCCATTTGGCATCAGCTACTAACAGAAGTCATATTTTAAAAGTAATATGAATTAGAAGTTCATCTATCATCAGACATTCAGAATCCCCATTGATCCAAAAGAGTTTTGCTGTATAAATTAATTTGCATGACATAGTAGTCTGAGATCCTTCGAGAAGCTCCAAGAAACCCAGAAATAAGCTGTCTAAAAATGGTAGGTTTGAGGCCAACTACCTGCCCCAACAACTGTATGAATCTCGTCAATGAAAAGGATAGTCTGACCATCTGAATCTGTTACTTCTTTAAGCACAGCTTTCAGCCTATCCTCAAATTCTCCTCGGTACTTTGCTCCCGCAATAAGTGCACCCATATCAAGAGATATAAGCTGAAAAGAGACCGATGCGAAAGATCAATTTTTAAACTCAAGACATTAAAACTTCCAGAGGAGGAAAAAAACAGAGATATAGTTTTTTTCTTCAGAAAAGGGAAGTAAACAAGGCTGGTCGAGGAAAATAGAGATCATAATAGTAAAATTGAAAATGGGTATAGAAAGATATATAAAAAACAAACGGTTATTTCCATTCCATGCCCCCCCCCCCCCCCCCCCCCCTCTTTTTTAAAATTCATTTTTAGCTTTATCAAGAATGGACTGAGCAATTGGGTAAAAACACATACCCTACGATTCATCAAAGCTTGAGGAACATCCCCTTGCACAATTCTCTGAGCAAGTCTGTTTCAAAGGAAGAATTCAAAAGGTGTGAGCAACAAAAATATTATTTAACATGCTTCTTTTCTAATAAAATTAGCAGAAAATTCTGAACGTATAGCTAGCCCATATCTCAAAAGTATCAATGTTCACACTAAGCATACAACTGATCACATTGCTTCTACCATACTAATTTATACTATAGGAACGAAGTTTGGCCAACCTCTAACACCCACTTCATATTTTAAGAAACTTATCTTAAAAAGATTAATTTTACATATATTGAACATTTTTAACAAAATTAAAAAAATAAAATTGTACTATTTTTTAAACTGTGATAGATGTGATGTGATTGCTAGTATTTATGCATTGAAATTAAGGATCACCGATACAGGTGCCAGCCACTTAAGTTTTATTCAAACAGATTTAAACAGAAGCAGTATTCAAGAAATGGAACTGAAACCCAATCATAGGCAACAGCTAGGGGGAAGACCTAAGTGCTTACCCTTCAGATATTGCAGTCTTTCCAACACCAGGCTCACCAATTAGCACAGGATTGTTCTTTGTCCTCCTGGAGAGAATTTGGATGCACCTACGTATTTCATCATCTCTTCCTATGACCGGGTCAAGTTTTCCAGCTTTAGCCATTGCTGTCAAATCTTTTCCGTATTTTTCCAAGGCTTCATACTTCCCTTCAGGATCTATATAGGAATTTGAAATGAGGCTTGAGCAAAATTGACAATTGTTGGAACTGTAAGGTTTCAATAAGCTCATGGAAAAAATAAATAAAATTAAAGGACAATAGGAATCCCATGGTCCTCAATACTCACCAACCATAGTCAAGTATCCAGAAGAACAAAATTAAACTATCTAACTATCCCTCCTCTAAAAGAAGAGTAAGATGAAGATTTAGAAGACAACACACACCTTGATCAATGACTGACTGACGTCCCCTAATGGACTCAATTGCAGATTTTAGAGCCTGCTGAGATATTTGAAAATCTCTAAAGAGTTGCTTCCCGAATCGTTGATCTTGGGCAAAAGCAAGAACCAAGTGCTCAACTGAAACAAATGAATCCCCATATTCTTTCTTGTAGTCCCTAGCCCTTTGAATCAATGCCTCCAAATCACGGCCCAACATTGAACCAGCTGATTCCCCTAGAACCTAAGATAATTGATCATTGAGAATGAGTTCAACTAGACTCTAGGGGTACAAAATAAAAAACAACAGAACAAAATATCTTATCAAATACTACCTCCAGTTCTATTTTTTAAATAAGGGTGGTATGAAGGGAAATTGTTCATTAATTTACCTAGAAATATGTAGTTACCTCTTATAAAAAGGATCGGGAAATAGATTTAATTTGTCACTTACAAAAAGAATTGGAGTATCAACTAATTGGTACCACTTAAACTCAACCAGACAACAAAAAACAAGCTCATCTTTCAATTCGAGCTTGTCTGAATTGGTAAATCACCTTTGGTTGCCGCTGAATGTACTTATCGGTAGCTTCTAGAAGCCGAGTGTTGTCAACCCCAACCTTGGAAAATATCCTGCGAGCAAGCCCATTCTTCTGCTCCAACAAAGCCTTCATCAAGTGCTCAGTCTCCACAATCTGATGCTTGTTCTCTTTAGCAACCTCCGGAGATGAAACAATCGCCTGCCATGCCATCTCTGTGAACTCTTGTTGTGTAATCTGCCATTGCATCAAAATCCTACATCAACCACTACACCCCCCACAACCTCAAACAACCATGATACAACCCAAATTGACAAATATTCCATTCCGCATTGCAAATAAGCAGAGAAAATCACCACATGTGATTAAATGGTCTGGGTTTGATTAGTTAGTGATTACTTAGTTAATGATTAGACTTATATAAATGAACCACTAAGCACATAAATCAACTGGTAAGGAATTTTCTTAAACCTGAGGACTCAAGTTTGAGTCTAGTTAAAAATGCAGTTGAGTTAAAACTAGGTTGGAACAACTGTGTTGCGTATAGTCCTACATAGATTAATGCCAGCTTCTATACCAGAAAAGTTCAATTATAAATCACTTTTCTCCATTCAACCAATGTTTTTGTCTTCTCTCTCAACTCCCTCTCCTCTCTAGTCTCTACTACCATGTTTTCCAACAGAGATAGTTTGGTTTGTTGATTAAAAATGTTTGTGCTCGAAGATTATTAGTTAAACTAGTTTCCTTCTAACTTCTCATTATTAGAAATATACGGACCCGACTCAACTCAACACAGAAGTTAACTCATAAATGAAGGGTTGTCTTAACCTTACAAGAAGTATTCTGATCACACTCTTAACCGATGTAAGACTTATCATTTTAATAAGAATCAAGCAGGGTGATTACAAGCTTCCAAAGGAAATGAAAAAAGTGATAAATTCGAAGCAAATGGGTAATGATTATGTTACCCTTCCACTTGAAGAAGCTTCACAGCGAACGGAGAAAGGTTTGGAATTTCTTGGAATGGTGAGAAACCCATTTGCAAAATGGTGTCTTTTGTTGAGGGGAAGGGAATGAAGGGGCTTGAGGGAAGTGGGTTTTGATGGGGAGGAGAGGGAGAGGTGAGAGAAGCGAGGATGGGTTGTGTTGGAGATGGGAACTAAGGGGGAAAGAGAAAACGACGCCGTGGTGGCCATAGAGGAGGAAGAGGGAACGAATGAATGAGAGAATTGAATGGGAGAGAAGTGAAGAGGGAGTTGCGTGGGTATGGAGAAAAGAATACAAGAAAAAGTGTTGTGATTGAATTAAACTGAAGGGGAAGAGTGAGTGTGGAGTATTCTGGGAAGTTCCTGAAACAGGGACTTCATCACCACGTGGGTCTTCGTTACTTTGGAGCCTTGCCATGTTCTTCCAATGGGTTTCCTTAGCGACCAAAGAAATTACTTTTCATTAATGTGATTTTGTAAAATTGATTTTAAATTAATATAATATATATTTTATGTTCAGATAATAGTTATTACGGAAGTGATTTTAGGATGAATAGAAGTATGTTTGTTACATTGAATTATTATATTAGAATTCATTTTCGAGTTTGAATTTGAATATGAAAAGAGTGTGGATTGTAGTGTAAATCCCTAAATATAATATTATTTTTTTAAAAAAATTATCCTTTCATATAAGAGTTTTTAAATTTTCATGATATTAATTATTTTTTATTAAAATATTTTTGTTAATATATAATTTTTTCTCCCTAATAATTAGGTAGTAGTAAGTGAAGATAAACTAAGTGAAAACAGAATAAGTGAAAATAGTTGAATGATGATTCATAATCACCCTAAAGACAATTTTAAAAAATTATAATATATTTCAAACAAATTTATGTCGCGTTTAGTTCATAAGTTTTCTTAGAAAAATAGAAAATTATTCTTAAAAAATTAAAAAAAATAAAAGAACTGTTTATTTATAAATTATTTAAAATTTTTATAAAAAATAGAAAACTGATTTTCTATTTTTAAGAAAATCAGAAAACTCTTTTAAAAGGTTTTCTAAGAAAAGTAAAAAAATAAAAAAGACGGTAACTAAATTACAAGATAAGGTAATTGAATTACAAGATAAGATAACTGAATTATAAGATAAAGATTGCGGTAACAAAATAAGAATATAAAACAAACAGCTACTAATTTGAAAAGTTCTAATACTACTATTTTGAAATATATTTAAACACAAACTTATTTACTCTTATTTTAATATAACTTTAAATTTTGTCACAATTTTTATGTGATGTATATACTATACAACATTGTCATAAATAATATATACACTAGTTTTTTGGGAAAAGTTTTTCGCTTGTTTTTCAAAATTTTTATTTCTTAGAATAGCTAAAAAAATTTTAAAAACCCGTTTAAATAATGTGACAGTTTTTCAATTTAAAAAACTAGAAAACTAAAAAAGTTATTCAAGTGCACTCAGTTTTCTAAATTTTTTTAAAACATTTTTTAATTCAAATTAATTGAGATATGTCTTATATATATATATATTATTTATGACAATATTGTATAGTATATACATCACATAAAAGTTATGATAAAAATTTAAAATAATATTAAAATAAGAACAAATAAGTTTGTATTTAAATATATTTTAAAATAGTTACAAAGATTAAAATAAGAACTTTTTAAATTAGTAGCAGTTTGTTTCATATTCCCATTTGGTTACAGCAGTCTTTATCTTGTAATTTAGTTATCTTATCTTGTAATTCAGTTACCTTATCTTGTAATTCAGTTACCACATTTTCTATTTTTTATTTTTCTTAGAAAACTTTTTAAAATAGTTTTTTGATTTTCTTAAAAAATAGAAAATTAGTTTTCTATTTTTCTATGAAAAAATTTTAAATAATTTGTAAATAAACAGTTTTTTAATTTTTAAAATTTTTTTAAGAATAATTTTTTATTTTTCTAAGAAAACTTATAAACTAAACGCAGCATAAGTACTTAAAAGGAAATGCCTCCAATTATACACTAGGTGTTTTAAAACTTCCATTTTGTTTTTGGCATAAGTACAAGTGATCAATATTATAGGTTGGAAAAGATCAAAGTCTATATATAAAGGCTAAAGTCTTACATTACTAATAACATCTCAGGAAAATACAAAACACACAAAACATAAAATACAAATCTATACAATTAATAACTAAAACAAAATAGCCCTATCAAACGACTCCTTAGTAGCTAATTTTTTAGAAATTATAGTATTTTCTTTTTACTCATCCATTGTTAAAAATTCTTGTCATAATATATTATTTACCTTAGTAACCATAGTGATTAAAAAGAATAGAGATCACTCTTCATTCATAGCAAATATATAGCACATAACGAGTAATCTCACAAATCAGTCATTGAGATTGCACAGGTCAAAAAGATTAGTCTTTAAGAATTTGAAACTTCAATATAGTCATTGACTTTATTAAAAGTCATCTACTTGAGTCTTTTTCTACTTATTATCTTTTGATACTCAAAAAGACAACATTGAATATCATTTTACAAGTCAAAGACTAGATTGGAGTTTTCAAAATCCAATGAACTAAACTTTATGACTCATGTAATATCAAGGATTGATTTAAGGGTATATTGTCGTTATTTAATTTGAATTTTAACATTTTTTTTACTTGTTTATATTTCATTGGGAAAACATACAACTTTTGTTCTTTGTGTTTGTTTAAATTTCTAGTTTGACCCTTTAATTTTTTTGGTCAATTTAGTCTTTACATTTAATATTTTTTTTACAATATTGTCTTTTTCTGCTAAACATGCCAACATTGTTTTGTCAATGATTGTTGTTGAACTAGGAGGATCATCTTGATGTTTTCGCAACCTTCTTCACTTGAAACTCAAACTCATTAGGGATATGAATCAAACACCACCCACTAAGATACATATAAAGACAGATAAGTTGTAATATAAATTTAGCAGTTAGAAGAAGTGATTATAGTTTGGACAAGGTAAAACTTTATATCTCAATATAAGAAAAGTAAATATTTAATGAAAGAAGATGCAAATGAAAAGAAAATAAGCAGTAATGTTAGGATATTTAATAAAAAAGAACAATATCACAAAAAAAAAACACAAAAGGCTATATTGACAAAATAAAAAAAAACATCAAACAAAGAATTTAAATAAACATAAAATATCAAAGTTCTACTTATTTCAGTTCTTTAAAAACTAAAACCTCAACACTTCAAAATTGTAAAACCAATCATCCATGGAAATTGAAGAGATATACCGTAACAAGTTTATATGTACTTAACCTTAACCGTGTCAAAAAGACAAGAGTAGCGTCACTTCGCTAAGGAACTAAACCTAAATGGAAAAGAGATTAAAAATCGCTTTTACAAAACTACAAGGGCGAAATCTAAATTGAGTTCCTCTAAGTTTTGTTTGGAAAATTGAAGATTGTCAAATTATTTTTAGGAAAATGTAACTCTACCAAAAAGAGGAAAATGCAGTTAGCAATAGTGAAGGGAGAGAATGTTTTTCATAATGCATCCCAACTTTTTGAAAAATGTTTTAATCTCATAACACTACTAAAATCACTGTATTCAAGATATTGTCTATTTTAATTGTCATAAACTTCACAAGTTTATTCTTGTAAAAATCATAAGTGGTTTGGAAAGAGGTATTTATAAACTAACATTAACCTCAATTTCTATGCGTTATGGAAGTTGTGGGTGGAACAAGAAGTTTGTAGTTCCAATTTAACCCTCATTGTACATGAAAATATGTTGATGAATTTTTTAGTCAACACAAATCATTTTTTCATTTTCATACATGCAAGAAAACTGAAGTCAAAGTCTTACATACCATCAATATATTGTTGTTTAACACAATAACATGTTGTACCTCATGTTATATTAAGGTCTCCAAGTTTTCCAAATAGAGAATGTATCTATTTAGTATGTAGTCAGGAAAACATGGTTTAAAAAAAGGAGAAATCTAATGATTGATATTGATCTTTTACGCCGTTCGAGATAATCAAAACTTTGTTTGACTGTAGGATTAAAAAATCCCTTCCCATAACCTCCATTTGGGCTCAACAAACGACCAAGCAAATAGGCTGAATGTGTGAGACTTATGGCATGAACTTGAATTGTAAGACACTAGTCTTTTTATTTATTTATTCTAAAACCAAATCAAAACTTATTCAAGCATCAACTCTCCAACTAAGAGAATATGAATAAGCCACTATTGCCACAACTGCTATACAAGAGTAGCAATCATACCATATAAATAAGTAAATTAAAACACATTCAAATATTCAACACATACATGTCTAGAAGCATGTTGTACCAGACAAAGGCAAGAGAAGAATTGTAATATGAGGAGCAAAGTGGCTAACTAGTAGAGAATTCATTTCAATCAACAATTATACCAAGTGGCTGATGGGGTAACACCTAGGTGTTGTTGAGACCAGCAGAAGAACATCTCCTATGAAAATCACGTAAGAAATTCACCGCCGCAGAGGAATCAGGGAACTACTAGCTTCACAATCTTCACCAAGTACTCTTTTTTTATGGTGCATAGTGCAGTTCTCTTTGCCTAAAGTAAGAATGAGGCACGCAACCAAATAATTTGTGTATGAGGGAGCAATCTCTGGAAGCCACAGATTATGTAAAAATGAAGTGTCTCTAACCACCTAAGACAGATGACATCTGCTATTCAATCTGGATGCTATAAAATAACACAAACACATTTGTTCTGCTTTGCTTCCCCTGCAGCTTTCTTCTCTGTATAAGGTAAAAGGACCAAATTGCTTGAGTGTCAAATAAAGCACCAAAACTGAGTGAAAACAACATCAATAAAAATCACACATGGTGAGAAAGAAGAGGAGTTGTTTTCACCATTTCTAATACTACAAATCTTTAAAAACTGGAAACAAATGAAAACAAGGTGATGTTCTTGTAATTATATGAAAACATAAAACATTTTCTCAAACAAAACAAGTCTTCATCCTATATTCCTTCTGTAACAAATAAAAAACAAGTCTTCATTCAAATGCCCCCTAAAAGTTTTTTTGTCCTAGCTTCTCTACTGTTACTTAAAATTGAGAAAGTAGAGTTCAGTAAACAAGGGAAGACTTTTATATGATAGTTGATTTATTGATTTATAAGGTGACACTTCAAAATTAATTTGTTCATTGAGGAAAGCCCTTAAAATTAATATCAAAGTAACACTATTAGAATATATGAAAAATATTCGATAGTATCTTCAGTATACTTTAGAAAATTAGAATATCTCTTAGGATTAATTTCCATATTTCCTTGTTATCTATCTCATAAGGCAAATCTGTCAGTCACAAATGTAAGAAATCTTTGGCACTAAGTGATTAGACCCACTTAGAAATTATAATGTAAAGGAAATGAACTGGTAAGAAAGAGAAACTATCAAGGCATATCTTCTGACAGCCCATGCAAAAAAATCAAACCTTGTCCCAGACAACCTTTAAAAAGGAAATGCTTACACAAAAAAGAAGCAATTAACCTAGCTTTTAGCATGTACCAAACAATAAATACTAGACCTTTCTCTGTAGTGGGATGTTGCACAATAACATGCATTGTTGTAACTGTACCGGGGGCATCACATAGTGGGCTCTGGCATTCCCCAACTGTTCTGTTGTTCTCCAAAATTTTTCCTGCACTAATTAACTTCACATCTTTTACAGTCCTTGGGCCATTCTCCTTATCTTCAAAACACAAAAACATACTTACGGATCTCATACGTCACAAAAAATAAACATGGAAAAGTTCAGTTTGAAGCTTGCAATATATTAAACTAATTTGACAATTATCTGAATGCAAGACAGACTCTGCTCAAAATATATCTTTAGTCTTGCTACCTCTGCCAAATACAACTCATTTGCACCCATTTTCTAGAAAATACTACCTCCGGACCTAAATATAAGAGACAAAGAACAAAAACACATAGACTAATATTTGCAAAAATTAAACAAGAGAGTTAATTTTTTCTTTTGAGAACACCCTTCATAAATAGTTAAAATAGGGAAACGTGTAAGTAACTTTTGCACTCTCCCATAATAAATAAGAGGTATAAAAAGAAATTCATCATTAATTTACATAAAAATGAGTAATTGTCTCTTATATTCAAGACCAAGAAATAGGTCTAATTTATCTCTTGTATTCAGGAATAGAGAGTATCATTTTCATTTTATTTTACTATGCTGGTAAGGTGCAAGGAACCATGTAAAGTGGTAAGCCAGGATCTCAGTAAAAGCATATAAATAATAAGGAGACAAGATCCACAAAGACCAATGGCTGGACACCAAGCTACAAACATCCTCTAGAAAAATTTCTACGCAACAGGCTTCAGTTTAAAGATATAGCAGAATAGTGACATCTAAATATCTGTTTGTAAGTATACTATTAAATTTAAAAGGAAACAAACCAGAACGACTCAAGCAGGACCTTATGGTATAAGGAGTGGACAAAAAAATAAAAGTTTGAGAAAGAAACTACTAAATGAGGGACCTATACCAAGTCTTTCACGAATGTTCAATTTAAGGCCTTTACCCAGGTGTTATCACCTGAGATACTTTCCCATAAACTAAATATCTCCAAATAGACACATTCAACATACATGAGCAAAATGATCCATGGGTAGCATATGATTGACAAGTATTCATATAGTTTATTTTCCAATCTCATTACAAACAAGTTCATCAATTTGGCAATAGGCACCGGCCACATCTGCACTACTTAAAAAGTAATACCATATACTAAAGAAAATTTATCAGTTCTTCATCCTAGCTCCTAAAAGAAGTGAGCACATCCAACCCAAGAGCCTACTCCAACTGGCAGAAAGTTACATCAGGGACTACTCGATCCCGTAACCAAATCATACTAAGGCCATTTTGCATCTAACCTAGCCCACCTAGCTCCACCAATACCAGGTCTTAGAGCTCTTTTACAACCAAAAGAACAAAATCCACATAAAAATTCCTGCACCTGCTATCACCATGGTCCCCAATCCAGCAAACCAAACAATCAGTCTCTGGATTTATAGCACAAAGATCATTATGACAAGCAGGCACAATACCATGTCTTCTCAATTTCTCACATTGAAAGTTTACCTATTAAACCAGAAGGCCAAAAAAAGAGAAATCAAAAAGGAAAAAGACATTAGTAACAGCAATAACCTTTTGGCCACTGAGCAAGAATATTTTCTTTCAATGTTGCAATACTAGTGGCAGCAGGAAAACTTTTGGGGCCAATATCAGAACCATCAGTCAACCGAAACTTGATCTCAAACTGATCTTGATTCCCAGCCATGCTTAGAGATCCAAGGAACTCTTATGGTCAAAACAAATCTAACAGCTTCAGTTGTACCTCAAAGACTACGGAAAAATGAGTTTCCCAGTGAATCACTTCAATTGAGTCTCATTAATAATATTAAAAAAAAAACATTATTTGATTCAAAGTCTATCACTCTAGAGTTCTGCAAAAATCAGACACAAAAGAGAAAAAGTTGAGTTACACATCCTTACCCGCATAATAGGCAGAATCTGACATGGAAAATCTAGATAAAATAATCATGGAATGTTAGAAGAGGTTGGAAATAATCTTGTAAAACCTCATCTGATGGGAATATGAATGAAGATATTGAAAATAACTGAGCTGTGGAATCAATCCTCTAAAAAAAGCATAAAAAAAGGAGATGAAATTATTGAAATCCGACATCAAGCGCTTAAAAGAAACATCATAACACAATTCAACACAGTGTGACCAGCAAAAAAAGGAATCTTAAACAGCTAAATCCAAGAAAAAGAGATCCAATCTTCAAATGGGTAGGCGTCAAATTAAAACAAAATCTCAAATTTTCAACTGGGTCACCAAGAAAACAAGCAAATATTGAAAAAATAAAAAAGAGACAGTGGAAAAACCTGAAAGTTTTTTGTTTTGTTTTGTTTTGTTTTGAGGGGGGGTTTGTGAGTGATAATTGTGGCAGTCACGAAATTGAGATGATGGAAGAAGAAGAAGGAGAAGGAGAAGGATTAGAAGGGAAAGTGGGTACTTTTATTTCTTTTGCTTTGGTTGGTTAGTGTTTTGCAATAATTAATATTGAAATGGGAGAAAAGGATGAAAGGGGGTAACAAGGAACGAGGCTGCTTCGGAATTTTCAAAGTCTAGGAAATCTTTGGTCAATGAATCCATTCTTTGTTTTCTTTGCCTTTTTTTTTGCCCTCTTCATCATCTCCGAAGGCTGTGGAAATGGAGAAATTATACTATGATCTACCCTCCTGTCATACACCATAACAAGTAATAATTTTGCATTGCATAAGTTCAATTTGATTTTTTTTTCTATATTTTTTAAAAATTATGATCAGAGTATTTTCGGTGCAAGATTTTAAGAAAATAAATTAAGGGAGATATACGTGTTTATTAGATTGGACATACTTATTTGACTTGTAAATCAATGTAATAAGATTGAATTTTTTGTTTTACTATGTCTAATCCAATCTAACCAAAATTTGTCCTTAATTAGTTATAAAGTTGGTAGATACATATTAAAAAAAGATTGTAAACTTTATTATTCAATTTGATAGATTAAATTATTTGTCTTATTTTTGTATCATATAATTATGTCTCGTTACTTTAAAATTGATATATCAATTAATGAGTCTATATAGATATATATTTAAAATGTAAGGTTACACTTACCACGTTCGTTAGTTAATGAATGTCTCACAGATCACATGTGTCTCCTTCCTTTTACTCTTGTTTTTAGAAATTTTCATCATCTCCTTTGCCATATTCAACAACATTCATCTCACAACTCTTCATATTTGTCATCTCCTTTGACACATTTGACAATCTTCATCTCGCATTTGTTGCAAATGTTCTAAAACACCACGTGTGTTCTTAATTATGATGAAGATATCATATGTAATATAGACGATGAAGTTATCATATGTAATATAGATGATGAAGATTGAAGTGTTGCGATATGAAGGTTGTTCCAATGTGACAAAGGAGATGATGAAGGTTTCTGAAAACAAGTGTGAAAAGAAGGGGATGCATGTAAGGTCGTGAGATGGTCGTGAACTAATGGAGATGATTAGTGTATTAATTAATGTATCACTTGTTAAGTGAGGGACAAGATTATGTAACACAAAAGTGAGACAAGTGATTTTAATCCTAACCTAAACACCAAAACTTTTATTATTTTATTATTATTATAATTTTGTTCTTTTTATGACAAAGATACTTAGTGAGATAGGAAGATTAGACTTCAATGTTTCATTTCATTTGCCTAATATATCAACCTTTTTTCTCTCCAATTCAATGTGTCTTTGTGTTGTTTCTCTCATGATCTCTTTCTAAACATGATTATTGATCTGTCCTGGACCGGGGTCAAGAGATCCGATCTCAAGCCAGTCACGAATAGTATGTCAATACCGTCTAGTAGACCGGATGTATGTGTATCCGATGTGGGTATCCGTTGTCCTTGAATGAGGTGAGCGGATTGGGCGTTCTGGAGATCCTTCACACCGACCTAACGCGTTGAAGTGGGCGAATGGTGGTGTCACCTGCCAAGATTCTCCGACGCTCAAGTCAGTGATTATATTCCAAGTAAGGAATGTATTCAGAGAGGAACCAGTCGTAAAAGAGCTGAAGAAGAAGATCCCCAACTTCAATCATGAAGTTAGTTCATATACCTGATTGGCTCGATTAACGAGGACTCGTTGGTGGGGAACCACCAACTCCCATTAGCATTATTATATTGCGCACTTACCTGCATGATTGGGTCAAGTGGCTATTTTATATTGAGCATAGAGAATGTAGACTAGGATTAGGGAACAAGTTGACCATTCCCGTGAGCAGAATTTGGCTCGTAGTGCAGGGAATTATTGATCGATCCCTGTAGCAACAATCCTTGTCTTTTGCACAGTGACGTGTGTATTATCCGATGTCATGGTGTTATCCTGAACAACCGGTATAGGGAGAACGCCTGATACGGAATTACAGTTCGGATGTATACCGATGACACCGGTTACACGTAGATGTCTTATCAAAGACGTTGAGATATGTATAGCAGATCGGATACCGGTATTGAGACCGGATCATATGTCCCCTAGCTTGTGTGAGGGACTGAATAGTTGTTCACATAAGCTACTCAACCTGCGAGAGGTCTTAATATCGGTAAGCTTACGTGTGTAACAGTTCCTTAGCATCTGTTGTCATTCGTAAAGAACCGCTCTGAATTTAATAGAAAAGACCTTTCGGTACTGTCACAACGGATTCAGACAAAGATTCGTTGTGTGAGAATTTCAAGAGTTTATTGGAATTGAAAGCTCTTGAAGTTTGTGTAACGGCTGTAAAGCGTAAATTGCGTTGCATGATTAGACATTAATGCTTTTAATCACGTGGGCAGGCAATTATTGCGTCTGAGATGAAAATCTCATTAACCGTCGTTTTGGGTTTAATGGGCCTGAAGTTTTCAAAACTTTTGGGCCAAGTGGATAGCCCTTTGCTGAGTTGCTATCGTTTTGGCGCCCAAGAATTTGGAACGGTTGTGTCGTTTCGCTTGTGAACAGGTGCGTTTTATCGAGAACGACACAACTTCAAGAGGAGGTAACCGGTCTTCTTTGTTTCCTATAAAAGGAATACTTAGTGGATTCTGGGTTCCACTTGCTTTTGCTTTCTCAACGAAACTCTGCAGAAATTTTGCAAGGAAGTTTATCACCTACATTGCGAGGGTTTCTTCGTTCCTCAAATTCATCACTGTCATCTGAGGTAACTATCTTTTCCTTGTCGCTTTAGTTTCGCTTTGACTTGCTACTCATAGTTATAGAAAGTAGGCTTCATCAAAAAGGGGGGGAAATCAGTTTCCTTCAACCCTAATAGTTGTGGGGAAGAATCCTTGTGATTCTTCCTAAGACTGAACCGCGTCGCTCAGAAAGGGGATCTTACTCACTGCGGGAAGTGACCTTTCCCTTCTCAGAGTCGCCCTCTGATTGTAATTGCTTTTAAAATGCAGTGAGTAATGATTGCAACTTTCTGACGACATTTTATTTCTTATCATAGATTAAGGAGCTCGGTCTAGATATTTCCAATGGCAACTGGAGAAGGATCTTCTGGAGATAGTGCCATTTCGAAGACAGCTGAAGGTCTCTTCAGCGTAGTTGCTTCGAGGCTGAATTGGGAGGAGGTTCAGGCTAAATGGCCTTTCTGTTGGGTGTCCGGCGAATTTAAGGACTTGGCCTCTCGTCATGCGGATGAGGAGGGATCTCGAATTCAACCGAGGTTCACGCTGAGTACGGATGAAGAGACAAAAAAGTGGTATAGGGTTTACGCACCACTTCCGACAGAGCGGATATGTCATGTCGTCCCCAACGATCGTTCAGTGTACATGTACGACTTCATCTTTCATTATTTGGGTGTCCGCTTCCCATTAACCGAACTCCAGATGGGTGTTTTGAGATTTTTGAACTGTGCACCCTCCCAACTTCATCCCAACGGTTGGGGCCTCATCCGAGCTCTCGAAGTGCTTGGGGAGCACTTCAATTTCACGCCAACTGTAGCGATGCTGTTCTACTACACTCAGGTAGTTCGAAGGGCGAATAAGCAGGGCGGAGTTGGTCTGGTGACACTCCGGACTCTCTGTTCTTTTGTGAACTTTGAGTCTTATACTGATTCGGCCAAGGTTGATGGGAAGTCGTTTAAGACCTACTTCACTCGCATCTCCATTAAGAAGGGCAAACCGAAATTTTGGAAGGACGAAGAGGATGTTGACAAATTTCCCCTGAGTTGGACACACAAACATTTCCTCTTGAGCTCACACGCGTACTACACTGATCAATCCGATCTGTCTTGAGAGACGTCGAGAGTGTTGTTCGCACTTGAATCGCATACTACAGGTCGTCACGTCTTCTCGTGTAGGCGTTTGCTAAGTAGCTCAAGCGGAGTCCGGGAGGAATATTTGCGTACTTCTCGTTTTATTTCATCTTTCCTCCTTTACCAAATATATATAGAATATTTATAGTTGCTGACATCTTGTGTTTGTTCATGTAGGTGAAATAGAACAGGAAACTCCAGAAATGGACAAATTGAAGAAATTCAAGGCGGCTGGTAAATCCGTTTCCCGTGAGAATGAAGTGAAGCCCAGGCCCTCAACCAAGGATTGTCCTGAGTTAATAATACTGACCTCGGATGCTGAAGGGGACGTTCCGTTGGTTGAGGGCGGTTCTTCTGCCACTGATGAATCCACGGGTCATCCTCCAGTTTCTGAGAGGAGAAGAAAAATCAAGAATGACTCAGTGGGAGGCCCGTCCAAAAAGCGCAAAACTTCGGAGGGTAAGCTTGTTGAAACCTCGGAAGCAGCTGGTGCTCCCTCTAGTCTTAATAAAGAAACTGCTGCTGGGGCTTCTGGGTCAAATCCGACCTCCTTCCCAACGACCTCGTTTCTCACCCCCTTCCTCTCCTACGAAGGTTCTACTCCTGCCACTCTTCCACCACCGATGTACAAACTCCGGCCTACGCTTAGTGTTAAAGAAATTGAAGAAGCGTGTGAGGCCGGAAGGTGGCAGCTAGCCGAACTTGCTGGATTGCTATCTTCCGTCAGCGAGTTGGCTAAGAACGTCGACAAGGTTAAGGAGCTAAGTGAAAAATTAGAAGAGCTCAACCTTTCCTCAGACAAGGACAAAGCCGCCATGAAGTTAATGGAAGATCGTCTTAACAAGTCTAAGGAGTTTGGGGATCTCGTAACTAAAGAGAATCTCAAGCTCAAAGGCGATCTTAAAAACTTGGAAGGCAAGGTGGCAGAGAAGGAGGAAGAACTCCGTAGCAGCCAGGATAAACATAAAGCTGATGCTGAGGAGTGGTCTCAAAGGGAGAAGAAGCTCCTTCTTGAGATAGAGGGACTGAAGGCTAGGAATGCGGAGTTCGAGGTGTCTAGTGAGGAGCTGTCCAAGTTGCGGGGAGAATTGGCTACAGCGAAAGCTGAGAGAGAAGAAGCTGTTGACATATGCAGCCGGGCTGTTGAAGAGTCCTTCGGCCTAGCCGTACGCCAAGTCTTCTACCGCAACCCCACTGCGAAACTTAACCTTTATGGAATGGATCCGTACTATGAATTCCATGGGGGAAAGTTAGTCGCAGTGGTGGATGGTCGTCACGAGGATCCACCGACGTCCTTGTATGGTTTGGCTCCTCTTCCTGAGGGTCAATCTATGGGACCTGATTACGTCTTTCCTGTGTCCGAGGTTCCCTCTTCTGAAGAAAGGGCTGAGGCTCCTGGAGGTGAGACTCCTGCGGAGGTTCCAAAGGAAGGGGGACAAGAGCCTTGTGCTGAGGAGGCGCAAAAAACTGAAGAACAGATTCCTCCTCCGTAATTTTGTTTTCATTTACATGTATAGTTGTGTACCGGGATCAACTCCGGATTTTGAACTATTGTATGTAATTTCATTTCAATGAATGAATTTTGGTTGAAGAAATTTGTCTTCGTCGTTTCATGTATATTTAAATCGTTTCTAATCCGTTCTGTATAATTAATCTTAAGGCCGGATTGAAATAATAGCCTCGGAAGATTAAACAACAAATAAAATTTAGAAAGGATAAATATATACATGTCCCCAAGTGTGTATTAAGAAGAAGGTGCCTGTCTCCAGGGCATGATCCTTAATTCTTTTGGGGAAAGATGGGTCGATCCGTTGTTTAGCAAAGTAGTGTAACAGGGCGGATGACTGCTTCTAATCCGTAATATTCTTACAGGAGATGATAATATTGTTCCAAGTTTAGGGAACTGCAAGGAAGTGGTGTTTGAGTCCTTTATCATAAGGATGATGATGGGAGTTTTTTCTACACCAGGAGTTACGTCGTTGTATCACAGAATAGGTGATAAAGAGTATCCGTCCTGGGAGAATACCACTAGAAAGCGAAAGTGCGGATTGACTTTCGGAATTTTCCATCATAAAGATGATTATGAGTATTAATCATGCCAGGTGTTTTATCATTAAATCACTTCATAAGTGATTGAGATCATCCGTCTTGGGGATGTGTACGATACCAGGAACTACATCATCAGGTCGCATATTAGGTGATTGAGATCATCCGTCCTTTGGGTGTGTATGGCGCCAGGAGTTACATCGTCAGATCACAGCATGGGTGATTGAGATCATCCGTCCTGGGCAGGTACACCGCGTTAGGAGTTACATCGTCATATCACATAATGGGTGACTGAGGTTATCCGTTCTGGAAAAGTACACATCGTCAAGAGTTACATCGTCAGATCACAGATTAAGTGATTTAGATAATCCATCCTGGAGACATTTTTCAATCGTAGGAGTACGGATTGAGTGAATACTTTCATCGTAAGAATGATGATGAGAATTGTTCATACCAGGAGTTACATCGTCGAATCACTTTATAGGTGATTGGGATCATCCGTCCTGGAATGATTCACACCAGGAGTTACATCATCGAATCACAAAATATGTGATTGAGATCATCCGTCCTGGAATGATTAGTGGAGCTCTTCGTACCAGGAGTTACATCATCGAATCACTGAATAAGTGATTGAGATCATCCAATCAAGGGAGTGCGGATTCAATTTCCAATTTTCACTCCATCCGAAATCCGAGTCTTACCTCTACTAGCCCCCTAGCTGATGTGAGGAAGCAGTTGACTTGCTCATATGAGCTATATTGATCATAGTACGTCTGGATTTCGGATTTGCACCGAAGTGTAAATATCCGTTCTGGGAACCATGTTCCGTAGTGATGAAATTTTAAGGGCGGATTCCACAATAGAAATATCAGAAGTTTATCGAATTTCGCAACCCTTGGTATTCGGGTAATGGTGGCCACGTTTCTAATGATTGGACATTTAATGCCTTAATTCACGTGGGCGCGCCATTATTGCATTAAGTGCGCATGTCTTAGTAACTGTCACACATAGTTTTGTTGGGCCTAATATTTGGTTTTAATAGGCCCATTTCGATGGCTCTGTGACAAAATGATGGCATTTTCGCGCCATGGGGTACTAAACGACAATTTTGGTCCACTAAACGGGGAGTCGTTTGGGGGTAAACGACAGATTGTGTTTAGTGGGTATTTGAAAAATTTTTGTGCCCTGATACAGGCATATTTGGCAATCTCAGTTACCATTTCTTCTTGCTTCCTCGACGAACCTCTGCAAAAGTCCCAAGAAGTTCTTCGTGTCCGCCTCTGTGAATTTCAATTCACTATCCTTAGGTAACCACTTTCCCTTCGTTTTTTGCATCTCTTTTCAATATTTGAGAATGGCTAGGAAGGGTGTTAGCTTCAGTGGCGTTAGCCCTAGAGGAAGAGGAGGAAGGGCTTTGGTTCAAAACCCTAATGTTCGTGGTGGGAGGATCCCAGTGATCTTCCAATCGAGGCCACAGTATACAGGGGGGGAGGAGTCGCAATATCAAAGGCGAAGGGTGATTATACCCTCTTCAGAGTCTTCCTCCTCCAGTGAGAGTGTCGAAAGTGGGGATTTGTATCTCTCTGATGATGTGAAATTTTATCGCAGCATCAAAGCTTTCACAATGGTGACAAAGAAAGCCACTGGGAGAAAATCGTCTGAAGGGGAATCCCCTTCCGAGAAGTATATCTTGAAGACCCAATCCGGCCTCTGCAATGTGGTTGCACACCGGATAGACTGGGTGAAATTCCAACAGAAACGCCCATTCAGCTGGGTGGCTGAGGAATTTCGTGAGACACCGTCCGTCCACGCTCGGGAGGATGAAGGGGAGCTGGAGCCGCGGTTTACCGTTTGGAAGAAGGACAAATACAAATGGTGTTTTAATGTATTCGCTCCCCTTCCATCGGTACGGATATGCCACACACCGGACGAGAGGTCCTTGTTCATGTATGACTTTATATTTCTGAACTTGGGTGTGCGTTTCCCCTTGACGAAGTTTGAGATGGGAGTCCTGAGATTCTTGGACTGCGCCCCCTCGCAACTTCACCCTAATGGATGGGGATTGGTCTGCTCTCGTGAAGTGCTTGGGGAGCACTTCAACTTTAAACCGACGGTGGCCATGCTTTTCTACTTCACTCAAGTGGTCCGTCGTGCGAATAAGGAGAAAGGAGGAGTGAGCTTGATATCCCTCCGGACTATCTCCAAGATCATCAACTTCGAGGCGTACACTGACTCCGCCAAAGTTGATGGGCGTTCATTCAAGTCCTATTTCACGAAGATTAGCGTCCATCCGAATGAATCAATTTTTTGGTTAACTGAAGATGGGATTTCAAAATTCCCAGTGACTTGGACGCACGAACATTTTTTGTTGACCTCCCAAGCGTACTATACCGAGGAGGACGAACTGAGCCCAACTTCGATCTCTGTTCTTTCGGCTCTGCAGTCCTACACAGCCTCACACCAATTTTTCTCCTGCAGGCGTTTGTTAGGACCAAAGTCTACTCGCGAGGAGTATTTACGTAATTTCCCTGCCATTCTTCATGCGTTATTATGTCATTTGCCTTGAAAATTTTACGTCTCTGATTGTGTCTTTTGATTGTGCAGGTGAAATTCAGGGCGAGTCACCAGAGATGAATAGGCTAAAAGGACTCAAGGCCAGAGAGACTTCCGTTGCGGCTGAAAATGACATTCAGGCAAAGCGGAATTCTAAGAAGGCCACTGCTGAGACAATAATATTAACTTCATCTGCTGGTGACGATATTCCTCTGATCGAGGGCGGATCTGAGAAGGTGGTCGAGAAAAAGAAGAGGACGAAGCGTGATCCTTCGAAGACCTCAGACCGTCAATCCTCGCCCAAAAAGTCAAAAACTTCAAGAGGGGCTGCTGAGCCAGGGCCTGCTAAGGAAAAGAGAGCGGAAGGGTCTATTCCGGATACTCCAAGTGGTGTTATAACATATGGGGCGAAGCCAATAACGACTTATTTCGCGCCCAAAGCCTCTTGCCCTCTTGAAGATAGTCCCGGTCTTGTTCAACATCCGGTGTATGAGAGCTCCGTTCCTGAGGGCGTTCCCGAATCCTCACCCAAGGTGAAACCCTCGTCGAAGAGTGAAGAAATGATCGGAGCTTGCGACGACGGACAGAAGCACTTGGCTGAGTTATCCAAGCTCCTCAAGTCGGTTCGCGAGCTCACAGAAGAAAACGAGAGGCTCACCTCAGTGGTTGGCAAGGACAAGGCAATCATCCTCCCATTAGAAGGAAAATTAAAAACTTCCAAAGAAGAAACTCAGAAGAAGGATGAAGAAATTGCCAAACTGAAAAATCTTGCCAAGGAGCTAGAGGGTCAAGTTTCTGATCAGAAGAAAATCAATGCTGACCTCAATGCTCATCTCTGCACGGAGAAGGAACGCTCTTCAAAGCTGGAAGAGGGGTTGAAGGAGGCTAAGGTCGTCCATTCTCTAGGAGTGGATGATTGGACACGTAAGGAAAAGGAGCTGCTATTAAAGCTGGCGGATTCGAATGGCGAGGTCAAGACCCTGAAAGCAGACTTGGACGATGCTGTAAACATGTGTGACCAAGCAGTCAAGGAGGCTTTCGGGTTGGCAGTTCGTCAAGTGCTATACCGGAATCCCAAGGTGTCAATTAATTTGAACGGTATTGATCCGTTCTATGAGTTTCACCAAGGGAAACTGGTGGATGTCGTTGACAATCGTCATGAGAGTCCGCCTAACAGTCCTTATAAGTTTGCTCCTTTACCTAAAGGTCAATCAATGGGACCTTCCCTCCTGAAGCCCAAAAGTACAGGATCAAGCTCTCGCACTGAAGGAGGCAAGACCGGAGACAAAGGCAAAGGGAAGGAGGGAGACTCAAGCCAAAAAGAGTAGCGCCTTCCTTATTTCCTTTTTCGTTTTATTGATTCGAATTCGCTGTGTTCCGGGATCAGCTCCGGATTATTACACGAATTGTAATTCTTATTGAATCAATAAAAGAGTTTTTTACCTCCATTCTTGTTTAGTGAAAAACAACTTTAATAGAGGGACTGCATGTGTATTGTATTATTCTGGATTTAAGTAATGAAGATCGGATTGTAAAACAAAATCTCCATACCGGACATATACATGCGAAATGAATTTCATAATAAAACCACCGCTTGTGAGGGAACACATCAGTGCCTCAAGAACGGCTTAAGGGGAATGATTGTGAGATCGTTTAGACGAGAGTTCATTCCTCAAATTATTCGTTAAACCGTTGATGTTGTCCCCCAGTATCATTTGGTGATTATCACTTTGAATAAACTCTGAGTGAGATTTTCACGTGAGAGATCTTGAGAATGAGGATTTAAAATAGAAATTCCTCTTCAAATATTTCCGACTGAGGAATTTCGGGTGAAAATGCCTTAGATTGTGGCGTACCCGAGTGAATTGTTTGTGTCGGAGTTTATGAGTCAGATCTCAATTGAAGAATTGATGACTCAGAATTATAAGCTATAAAACTCCCAAATAAAGAACTTCACGAGAGTATTAATTTGGAGTTCAGTATAACTTACTTGTTGTGTTTGGAGTTCGGTTTGATCCTACTGTCCATGTCATATTTGGTGTTCGGTTGAATCCTACTAGCCGTTCTTCAATTGGTCTTTGGTTTTACCCAATGACGATTCTTCACCGACGTTCGGTTAATCCTACTAGTCGTACTCAGAGTTCGGTTTAATCCTACAATCCGAGCCTTCGATACGGGGTTCAGATCAGGGTTAATCCTGAACCTACTGCGCCCGTCACTTGGGGTTCAGCGTGGTCTTGAAGAAGAACCAGCTTACTGCGCCCAAGCCTTCGCATGGGGTTCGGTTTGTGGCCTCGAAAGAGGACCAGCCCTACAACCCATGTAGTCTTCGAATGGGGTTCGGTTTGTGGCCTTGAAGAAGGACCAGCCTACAACCCATGTAATCTCTGAATGGGGTTCGGTTTGTGGCCTTAAAAAAGTGCCAGCCCTACCACCCATATTCTGAGGTTCGGTTTAATCCTACAACTCAGGTCTTCACCGACGTTCGGTTAATCCTACTAGTCGTACTCAGAGTTCGGTTTAATCCTACAATCTGAGCCTTCACCGGTGTTCAGCCAAACTTACTAACCGTACCCAGAGTTCGGTTTAATCCTACAATCTGGGCCTTCAATATTTACACACTCGAGGAGTTACATCGTCAATTACAGAATGGGTAATTGAGATCATCCGTCCTGAGTATGTTCTTGTGCGTTGCGCATATTCGAAGAGTTACATCGTCAACTACAGAATAAGTAGCTGAGATCATCCGTCCTGAATATGCTTTTGTACACCGGATAAACTGAAAATCACAACATAAGAAAAACTCGAAAGAGTTAAATTGTTATGAGAGATTCTTATTAAATCAAAAATAAGAATTACAAGGAGAGCGTAGCTGTGAAAATAAATTCTCCAGTATTCAATCCAAGATAAGGATAGGAGAGTGTAGAAACAGCTAGCTATAGTAGATGCGCAAGTTTTGGGTGTTCCATTTGTTTCGGATTGGAGTGCCATCAAGGTTTTCAAGGCGATAAGAGCCTCTGCCAGTGACCTCGGATACCCTGTATGGGCCTTCCCAATTTGGGGCTAATTTGCCTTGATGGGCGAATTTGTTCCCTATACTTGCTTTCCTCAAAACCAAATCTCCAACGTTGAAAGTCCTTGATTGGACTCGTTTGTTATACCGGGGAGCAACTTTGGCTTTGATGGCTTGATCTCTGATGAAAGCGTCTTCTCTGAGTTCTTGTATGACATCCATTTCAGATGCCAAGTTAGCGTTGTTGGTTTCTTCAGAGAAGTACTTAACTCTTGTGGAAGCAATTTGCAGTTCCACAGGTATCATTGCCTCGACCCCGTATGTTAGGCGATATGGGGATTCATTGGTGGATGAATGAGGCGTTGTCCGATATGCCCATAGGACATGACACAGCTGGTCTGTCCATCCGCCCTTGGCTTCACCAAGGCGTTTCTTTAGTCCCTTAAGCACCTCCCTGTTGCCCACTTCAGCTTGACCATTAGTTTGGGGATGTTCGACGGATGAGAATATTTGGGTTACTCCTAACCCTTCAAGCAAATCTGTGAATTTTCTATCCGTGAACTGGGTGCCATTATCTGTGACAATCCGTGCTGGGACCCCGAACCGTGTTATGATGTTTTCATACATGAAACGACGAGTTCGGGCTGAAGTAATATGCACCACCGGCTCTGCTTCTATCCACTTAGTGAAATAATCGACCCCTACAATGAGATATTTGATGCCCCCAGGAGCAGTTGGAAAGGGGCCCAGAATATCCAATCCCCATTGGTAGAAAGGCCATGGAGCAGCGGATGTGAAGAGTTCTTCCGCCGGTGTGTGGTGTAGGTTAGAGAATTTTTGGCAAGCGTCGCATTTTTTGACGAAGTCAATGGAGTCTTGCTTCATTGTGGGCCACCAGTATCCAGCTCTGAGGATTTTTCGCATTAAGCTTCTTCCTCCGGCGTGGTGTCCACTCTGTCCTCCATGCACTTCCTCCATTACACCTTGCACCTCATCCTCTTTGAGACAAATTAAATAGGGCACAGAGAGTGCCCTTATGTAGAGATTACCATCAACCATGGTGAAATACGGTAATTCTCTCCTTAACCTCGTCTTTTCCTTCTCATCTGTGGGTAGCTGTCCATCAGCCAAATAACGGATGTAAGGAGCCATCCATGTATCTCCGTAAAGGGAGTCAGTCATTATGGCGTTTAGAGAAGGGAAAAGAGGGATGCTGGGCGACGTTAGCGTGCTTTGAACCAGAGTAGTGGTGCTACCCGGTCGTTTAGTGCTTGCTAACCTGGAGAGTATATCCGCTCTCGTATTCTCTTCACGTGGAACATGTTTGAACTCCACCTTTGAGAATTTCTCAGTCAACTCCTTGACACAGTTCAAGTATAATTGGAGTTGAGGTTCGCGAGCTTGATAATCTCCTAAGATCTGCGAAATCACCAGCTGTGAATCGCTACAGAGTGTCGCCTCAGAAGCTCCGATGTCAATTGCAGCTCTTAGCCCGGCCAAGCAAGCTTCGTACTCAGCCTGGTTGTTGGATGTTTTGAAATTGAAACGAAGGGAGATCTCCAGGTGTACTCCGTCATCACTTTCGAGAACTACACCTGCTCCAGAGCCTCTTTGGTTTGATGAACCATCAACGTATATGGTCCAATGGACTCGAGGGTAATCCGGATCAGTCCCTGTCATTTCCACAATAAAGTCAGCCAGGACTTGAGCTTTAATAGCGCTGCGGGGTTCGTAGGATATATCAAACTCGGAGAGTTCAATAGACCATTTGATCATCCTCCCAGCAAGATCGGGCTTGATTAAGACAAAACGGAGTGGCAAATCCGTTCTCACTATGATTGGATGGGCGTGAAAGTACGGACGCAACCGTCGTGAGGCCCAAACAACAGCGAGGGCGGCCTTTTCAATTTTCTGATACCGGATCTCAGCACCTTGCAAGGTCTTGCTAGTGAAATAGACCGGTCTTTGTCCATCAGGAGTTTCTTTTATCAAGGCAACGCCCAAAGCTTCATCTGAAATAGCCAAGTACAGAATGAGTATGTCTTCGGGGTCAGGCTTTGTGAGAATGGGAGGTTTGGACAACACCTCCTTAAGCTCTTGGAAAGCTTTTTCTTGTTCCTGTCCCCACTCGAATTTCTTGGACTTTTTCAGTATTTTGTACAGGGGGAGCGACCTGTGAGCCATCTTTGGCATGAATCGTGCCAAAGCTGCTACCTTGCCATTCAGGGATTGGACTTCTTTGAGATTCTTAGGACTTTGCATGTCTAGAATCGTTTGGCACTTCCCTGGATTGGCTTCTATACCACGTTGAGTTAACATGAAACCCAAAAATTTCCCAGCAGGGACAGCAAATGTGCACTTCATTGGGTTCAGCCTCATGTTAAATTGTCTCAAACGGGTGAATACTTGGCGCAGGTCTTCAATATGATCGCCACCAACCGGTGTCTTTGCTATTATGTCGTCAATGTATACTTCAACAAGTTTGGTGTGCATACCTTCGAAAACCTTGTTGATCATGCGCTGATATGTCGCCCCAGCGTTTTTCAGGCCAAAGGGCATGACTGTATAGCAAAAGACACCACGATCATTTATGAAAGCTGTCTTCTCTTGATCCTCTTCGCACATCGGAATTTGGTTGTAACCAGAATAAGCGTCCATGAAGCTCAGGTATTGATAACCAGAGGAATCGTCCACCATCCGATCTATATTAGGAAGAGGATAAGGATCTTTTGGACAGCAGCGGTTAAGGTCCACGTAATCAATGCACATTCTCCATTTACCATTGGATTTAGGGACCATCACCACATTCGAAAGCCAAGAGGAATATCGGATTTCCTTGATAAATCCGGCCTTCAGCAATTCCTCAGTTTGCTGACAAGCTGCCTTCTGTTTCTCTGGGCCTAATCGTCTTTTCTTTTGGGCCACAGGTTTCGTTTCTGGATAGACAGAAAGTTTATGACAGCAGAATTCAGGGTCTATGCCTGGCATATCGGCTGCAGTCCATGCAAAGAGGTCTTTAAACTCTTGTAAGAGAGCCAGCAGTCGCTGCTCTATTTCAGCATCTAGCTTGTCATTGATATGGGTGATCTTTTCTGGAGAATCTCCCAAGACAATGTCCCTGGAACTTCCATCCGGTGTGGGCTTTGATGGGTTGAACGGATCAATGTTCAAATCCGCTCTAGGATCCAGGTCGACAAGACTTACAGATCCAGCCGATGTTCCAGCATCATTAAGTTTCCTCTTTTTATTGGAGGCGTCCAGCTTTGTCATGTTGAGGCTAAGGTTGTAGCAGTACCTAGCCATCTCTTGATTACCCCGGATAGATGACACAGCATTATCCTTGTCAATGAACTTGATAAGGAGATGTGGGGTTGATACAACTACCTCCATTGCATTCAGAGTAGGACGGCCTATGATGCCATTAAATGGTGATTTGACATCAATCACTAGCACCCGAGACCTAACCGTCCTGGCTCCTGGCTCGCCTTCAAACGAGATAAAGGTATCAAGATACCCTCTAGTTAGTTGCTTTGCGCCATTGAAAGCTGTTAGTTCCTGCGTGTAAGGCTGTAAGTCTGAGTCTTTAAAACCCATTCTTTCAAAGCAATTATAAAAAATAACATCGCAGGAACTTCCCTGGTCAACAAGGATTCTTCGGACGTCCTTGTTGGCAATCACAGCAGTGATGACTACAGCATCGTCACCACCAGGAACGGTTGGGCCAAAATCCTCGTCAGAGAAAGAGATTATGGGAGCCTCAATTCCTCCTCTGTAAGGGCGATTGTCTTTGACTTTCCCTTGCACAGATAGAATCATTCTGTGATGATTCTTTCGGGCTGTAATTGAAGCTCCTCCTCCAGCGAACCCTCCAGCAATCATGTCAATAACTTCACGTCGGCCCTGACGTTGTTGCTGGGGCGTGCTGTCTTTCTGTGCTGCATTATCGGTCATTACACCTTTTTGCTTCTCTGCAGCAGAGAACTTTCGAACCGGACTGGGGTTGTTGTCATCCCCATCGTCGGGATCTCTTTCTCTTTTCTCATTCCGTTCTGCCCTGTCAAAGGATTTTTCTTTGAACAGGTATTGCTTCAATTTGCCTTCTCTAATTAGCGTCTCAACCGCGTTCTTTAGAGCTTGGCATTCATCAGTGGAATGACCATTTTGTTCATGAAAATCACAGTACTTTCGTGAATTTCCTGGTCTTTTCATAGGGGCTGGTCTCCTGATGCCATATGTGCTGAAAACTGGCCATCCGACCTCTCTCAAAATCTGAGATGGTCTGGCAGATAACTGTGCATAATGGCTGAAGGAATTGACATGCCTTTCTCGAGGTCGAGGAGGGTGGTTATCCACCTTAGGATTGGTGAATGGCCTCTCCATGCGTTCTGACCTCGTCTTTTCCTTACCCTTCTGGGTTTGGGGAGATGGTGTTGGTGGCTTTTTCTTTACAGCCATTGCCTCCAAGTGCATCTCTATGCTCACATACTTTGAGGCTTTTTTCCTGAACTCCTCAAAAGTTGCTGGGGGGCTCTTTGCTAATGAAAGAGCGAAAGCTGATCCTGGCTGCAATGCCTCAATCACGATATGCAGCTTGATAGATTCTGTGAGGTTAGGAACCAGGGCTGCTTCCTTATAAAACCTCTTCAAAAAATCTTTTAAGCCCTCAGTTTCACTTTGCTTAATCTGAGCCAAGGTATGAGACGTCTTGGGTACGTCTCTGGAGATGACAAAGTGGGTTTCAAAGGCAGCTGCCATTTCCGTCCAAGAATCTATGGATCCAGAAGACAGGCCTTTAAACCACCCGAGGGCTTCCTCAGACAATGTTCGAGGGAACATTCGGCACATCACGTCTTCATCAGCCCCCAAGTACATGGCTTCAAACACATAAGCATCAAGGTGCTTAGTTGGATCAGTTTCACCATTATACTTTCCGATGGAAAGTGGTTGAGTGGTTTGAAGGTGCTTGGGGATGCTGATGCCCATAAGTCTCCTTGAAAAAGGAACCTTCAGATTGTAAGACAATGGGGGTGCTGTTGTTGAATCTCTCTTCCTTCGGGAAGCTGCATCCTCAGAATCGCGAGTTTGTTCTCCCTCCTCAAACGTTGGGATCTTTGAGTACTGAAGAGTGGTGGACTTTTCACCATCAGTTGTGTGGGGAGTGTTTCGCGTGCGAGATGACTCTTTATCCTCGCTTTGCCTTTTTTCTCTTCGCAATTCAGCGAGTTCCCTCTGAAGTTGTTTGATCAACTCATCACGAGGATCAGGATCAGACACTGTTACTATCTTCTTTGAGTTGCCCCCATGAGAATCAAAGTTGAGTTTTCTGAAGGCGTTAGGATTGGTTCTGCCTTCAGCTTGATTCTCCACGAAGTCTTGTGCTTCGCCTTCCATGGTGGATTACCTGCTCTGTCAAAGGATATGGGAATAACTTTATCGTGTCCCACTGGGCGTGCCAATGATCTGTCCTGGACCGGGGTCAAGAGATCCGATCTCAAGCCAGTCACGAATAGTATGTCAATACCGTCTAGTAGACCGGATGTATGTGTATCCGATGTGGGTATCCGTTGTCCTTGAATGAGATGAGCGGATTGGGCGTTCTGGAGATCCTTCACACCGACCTAACGCGTTGAAGTGGGCGAATGGTGGTGTCACCTGCCAAGATTCTCCGACGCTCAAGTCAGTGATTATATTCCAAGTAAGGAATGTATTCAGAGAGGAACCAGTCGTAAAAGAGCTGAAGAAGAAGATCCCCAACTTCAATCATGAAGTTAGTTCATATACCTGATTGGCTCGATTAACGAGGACTCGTTGGTGGGGAACCACCAACTCCCATTAGCATTATTATATTGCGCACTTACCTGCATGATTGGGTCAAGTGGCTATTTTATATTGAGCATAGAGAATGTAGACTAGGATTAGGGAACAAGTTGACCATTCCCGTGAGCAGAATTTGGCTCGTAGTGCAGGGAATTATTGATCGATCCCTGTAGCAACAATCCTTGTCTTTTGCACAGTGACGTGTGTATTATCCGATGTCATGGTGTTATCCTGAACAACCGGTATAGGGAGAACGCCTGATACGGAATTACAGTTCGGATGTATACCGATGACACCGGTTACACGTAGATGTCTTATCAAAGACGTTGAGATATGTATAGCAGATCGGATACCGGTATTGAGACCGGATCAATTATGTTGTGGCCACCACAATTTTTTCTTATTTGCAAAGCAAGTTATGTAAAAATATAGGAGTTCAATACCTAATTATTAAATTCAAACCAATGAAATCATGATTAGATTAATTGATTTTGATTTTATAGAAATTTTATGTATATCAAATCCAGTCCAATAAAACCAACACATCTTACCCGTAAAAACCCCAACATAAAATTGTATAACTATATTATAATCCCCAACATAAAATTGTACAAGTACATTATAATTGTACAAAAAATGTTAAAATATTGTAAACGGGTAGAAAAATAGAAATTTATGAATGTAATGAATGATTTCTTCAATTAATGAAATGAATTTCTCTTTTTTCAAAAGAATAGATAAAATACAACTTTGCTCTTTTATCTTTATTTAAATTATTGGTTTATTTTTTTAAAAAAAAAATCAGTTTAGTCATTTACATCTATTTTTTTTACAATAATTTCCTTTTATAATAAGTATGATACCATTGTTTTGTTATTGAACTAGAGTAACAATTTTAATGTTTTACAAGTTCTTTTTATTGAAAACTATTTTTAAGAGTAAACATAACAAGGATCTGTTGAAGTACATGAGAAAGAAGATAAACCGTAATGTAAATTTGATAGCTAAAAGTGACTTTAGCTAGGAAATGACATAATTTCATGTCTTAATAGGAAAAAAAAAGTAACATTTAATGTAAAAAATTAAAAAGAACTGGGAAAAGAGAGATTAACAATTAGAGTACTTAGCGGAAAAAGATAATATTGTAAAACAAATTAAACACACATAACTAAATTTTTTAAAAAAATATATAGAGCGGACCAATAATTTAAATAAAGATAAAGGATAAAATCTGTATTTGTTTTCTTTTTGCCAAAAGTATGTTTTTGTATAACTATATTATAATCTTTCCAAAAGAATCGTAATTATTTGACAGACTACTGTTTAATAGATTTTCATCAACATGAAAGGTTTTTGTTTTTGTGTTTTTTTTTTTTACAGAATAGTCACAGTGTTCTCTCTTCTACAACAAAAGATAAACAAAACCAGTAGAAGCAGAACTCAACTAACAATGCCAAAAATAAAATACGTAGGATAATAACATGAATATCCTTTAATTAGGAGCCAAAACATTCTTTTCAGGGTGTTATTCATTCAATGGGTGTAGATAAAATCTCTCTTTGTATCACAGATTAATTTGCATCCTCTTTATGTTTTCGTCTGTATGTTTAAACAGAGGTTGAAAAATAGAATTTTTTAGATTTTAGTGTTAAACGAAGTTCTAAATATTTTAAATAGTATCAATAATTAATATTAATCTTTAAATTTTTCGACTTAGAATAATTCTGTGCATAGACTATCTTCACATTTCCACAGTTATGATTATGATGTTAGCAATCTCTGAAGGAAGAAGCAGTAACAGCAGTGGATACTATTTTGATGCAGTGTTCAAACTTCAAACTTTAAATTATGACAAAAACGTTGAGGGAATAGTCCTTATCCCAAAGCTACAATCAATCTAAATTCCAAAGTGGGACCTCTTGCTAAAATGTATAGCATCCATTACATTCTTCAATATCATATAGATAGACACTACTTGTGGTCCATCTCTTACTTATCAAGTTCTAATTTATGAGGATCTTATCTAGAATTTGTAATGGCTATTCTTTTTCTCTTTTAGAGTATTTTGTTTGGTTTTTATTTTTTATTTTTGGTTTTAATTATAAAACCGTCACTCTATTTTTTTTGTTTTTAAAAATTTTTATAATAAAAACAAGAAATTGAAATGGAAAGAGACAGTTGGTAAAGAATCTTTGATATTGTTTCACATGAGATTTTGGAAGAATCGACTGTTTATGATGAGGCACAAGTAAGTGACACTTGTTAAAGGTTAATCATTCAGCCAAATTATTGATTAATTGACAAGTCTTGAATAAAGAAAATGCAATAAGGGTAAAGGGTCCCATGTAAATGGTGGGTCCACACCATTTTATGCTTGAAAAATAAGATCCTGCATGCACTTTGAAAGGATCACAGTAAGGTGAAATTTCATTGTCGAGGGCTACAAAGAATTGTGCTTAGCATTAGAATAGTTTTAATTGGAAATCATGTCATCACCAACTTAGCATGATTCTTGTCTTTCGTATTTTATAATTGTTAGAACTACGTGCATGCTCATTAAAGTTACTTACTTTATTACTTTGTTCACTCAGTAGATTGTTTCGAGATCCACATTTTTCATTAGGGTAATGATATTCAGAATGAGTTGTTCAATTTGATAAAAGAAAATATATTTGTAACTTTTTATTAACAATTACAATTCTTTTATTTTATTTATTTATATAGGAAATGGTGGAAGTAAAAAAAATAACATCAATTTTATAATTAATAATATTAATAAAAATGGAAAATATTTTTCCAATCAGATAAAGCTTGAGATTTAATTAGTATACTTTCAGTTATTTAGAGGCCTATGCTTCCCGGTTTGTATTTTCAAACGAAGGTTGGGAAAAAAAACTCTTTAGATTCAACGGTCAACAGGAATATTGACACTTTCAAACGACGTGTATGATTAATATTAACTTTTAAATTTTGTCATTTTCATAACTCTGTTTTCCCGATCATATGTTAAATGTAATACAGTAATTATCCTACTATAGTAATTATCAACTATAAAGATATCATAACAACTCTTGTCAATGAAGTGACTGTCCAAAATCTACATATGAATAATGCTACAACTTAGAGCTGTTGAAATATTCGCTTAAAATAAATATTCTAGTAATGGTTTCAATTAAAAAAAATTGTTTCCACCCAGTAAAGAAATAATTGTTTTTGTTGAAACTGGAATTGTAAAATAAATGATAATTTAAGAGAAAAGCATTATTGGTAAGTCAAGTAAGACTGGGAAATAAAATTACATTAGAACACAGTGAAAAAAATTGTCATTCATGGTAATCTTGCTCTTACACTTAAATGGGATATATCAAACTAAAACGAAAAAACTTAATGATAAGTTTGTGTGTATATATAAAAAGATGTATCACACCAATCAAAGTTTAATTTTGGTCTTACAGCACTATTCCACCCTCATGCCATAATTTTTGACATTCTACTGCAGAAGAAACAAGAAAGTTGTGTGAAAAAGAAAGGTTATATATACAGAAAATTCTTTGATGGAGGAGAAGCAGAAAGACAAATGAGACAAGACAAAACAAAGTAGGCTTATAAGCTACTACCCGGTTCCCTTATATATGGTACAATCTATTAAAGAAGAAGCATTAGTTTTACTTAACATTTCTTAAATTTGATTTTCAATCCAAAAATACCATGATACATACTTATAATGATAATAATAAAAATAAACAACTATATTGTAAGTTTATACTTACTATAAATTATAGAGATAAAAAGAATTTTTTATTTAAAGGATGTTTAATTTGCAGTTGGGGAAACGGAGTTGGAAAAATAAAAAAATTTAAAAGTTGATATTGATTGTTCACACCATTCAAGACAGTCAAAACCTCATTTGACTGTAAGATGAATTTTTCACTTCACCCCAACCCGAGTTGCTTTCAATGCAATACCAAACATGTCTTAATATGTCAAATGAAATCAAGTTTTTATATCTTATATAATGGTACCGAGATAGTATAAGGATTGACATCCAATGGAAGAGGAAAAACTAATGAATAATTAACAAATATAACCAGCTGCATGTGACAAATCAGCCACCACTATTGACTTCACACCTAACAAATTAGCCATCTACACTCTTAGCACTACATGGATTGATTTACCCCTCCTCCCTAATGACAACCACACAAGTTAAAATGGTTGAGTCTAAACTCTAAAGCCTTTTTTTTGTCCATCATTAATGTTTCTTCACCAATATGAATGATGAGTCATGAATTTTCCTACCCAAAAATGGCCAAGCTTTTGTTACCGTATAACTTGCATTTAGTTTACTTCCAAAATTGAAGTTCATCCATATAACTATATGCTTATTCCATGTCCTTGGCAAGGAAGAGAGGAACAAATATTTGTTGTCAGTAACAAAGTTGTGAAAGCAAAAGGGCACAAAAATAATGAGAACGATTATGACCAGGCATTGCAAGGATAGAGAAGAGAGAAAAAGAATATTCTGCACATTTCCAATGTCTGGTAATCGTACATAATGAATAACAATATATATATCCTACAAAGAGTTCCCCAATTCAATGGACCCGTAACAAAGCAATCTTGTGAACTACTCCTAGAATTCACCATCATGATATCAAATCAAAGTGAGTGAAGGTAAAAATTGGTACTAACAAAAATTAAGAAACTAAAAAATGATGAGTAAACACTGATCTAGAGGGGGGAACCTCACAAATAAA
Source organism: Clitoria ternatea (assembly GCA_037962975.1). Classification (NCBI taxonomy): domain Eukaryota; kingdom Viridiplantae; phylum Streptophyta; class Magnoliopsida; order Fabales; family Fabaceae; genus Clitoria; species Clitoria ternatea. The sequence goes on from CM075672.1 coordinate 271,466,001, forward strand.
CTGTCCTAGCACTTGTGTTCTCAACACCAACCAGATTGATGTCACATACCTGACCTTTTTTTATCTCCAGCATTCAGTTTATTCTCCAATATTCAACTATGGAATCTTTGCTATATTTGTCCCATAGAAGACGAATAATAGTATCCTTTCACAAACCAAAAATAGAAGACGCGTTTATGTGTCACAACTCAAGGACTCATGTGATTCTCAAGGTCATGCAGGAGCGGTAACCTGTGTCATCTGCGAAAATGTAGGGAATGGTAGCAAATCCACTCAAGGTTCTCTAACGCGTTGCCCTCAACCAATATTCTATTTTCCATCTCAAATGCATCTTCAAGAAAATCTCAAGCCTCAAAAATTTAGATGAAACCTGTATTACTTGTCCCTTTCATATTCACTGTTGTACAAATCATAATGCTCTTCATTGGCAGACTATGATTCCAGGATATGACAGTTCCTCAAAAAATTATTTGAATAATTGACATATTTGGTCCAAAATGGCCGAAGATGTTCGAAGCCAATTTGCAACCAGGGTTTGGACTGGCCGTTATAGTGAATAACAGCAGCTTTTTTCACATTCTCAATATTGGTATTGTTCTGATAACCCAAGCCAAGCATGTGCCAAGATGGATCAATTGGGTGAACATGACCTTTGAATGCAATCAAAGCAGGAGGCAGAGTTCCAAGTTTCCACATTGTCAGGTTTGACTTCAGATTCTGCCATAGTGAAGCTGTCAATAACATATTCTTGGGTAACAGAAAAATTGTAGACAAAATGCCCATCAATTCTCAACCCCTCAATCAAAACACAAGTTTAAGGCAATAAACTTATCAATAAGAAAACTGAAAAACGGAAGGAAATAACAGATCACCTTTGTTCTCACACTACTACCTTATAAACTGATCTATAGATGTTTAAGCTACTCAATCAATTTCCGTACATCAACATTAATTTATAAAAATGTGTGGCCTTTGTATAACCTTCATCAAATTAATGAAAATCAAAGTAATTTTAAGTTTTGAAAAAAATAAAGTTGTATTGGTCTCATTTTGTATGGACTTTTACCTCTCTCAGCCAGGAATGGTATGTCTCTCTTATATTAGTTTTTCTCCATGCACGCAGATCAAAGATATTCATCCCATAGGCCCAGGCACACTCATCGGGGTCCAAATGCTTTGCAATGAGAGGATGGGAAAAATTGAAGTAGTTCCTAAAACGCTTGGACATTACCCACTCGTCTTCACCTCTGCAAGTTTCCACAGCTCCATTCACTTGTCCTTCCAGGTCAATGTCCCAAAGTGGAGACAAGTCACGCTGAATCACCACATCATCATCCAAAAAAACCACCTTGTCCAGGTGTGGGAAAAGCTGTTTGACACAAGACAAACATAATCAGCACAAATACATCAAACAGAACCCACTAGAAACAAACAAGGTTAAAAGATCAAGAATATTTTCTCTATCTAATATTAAAAAATTGACAATCTCAGCTATAATTGGTGCATACTGCATACAAGTTTGAAATATTGACAAGAGCCACACAATGGAAAAGCAATTTAAACTTAATAATTATCTACTTGCACAAGCAACAATACATGGAGAGAAGGGAAATTGATGCCTTTTGTTATGAACCCCAAAGCAGAGGAACTGAAAAATAGAGAGGAAAGGCAAAAAGAGAACCATGTGCACAGCTTTGTTGAATCTTATTCTTAGCACAGAAGGGACACAATGCTCCTTCCTAGGGTTTCTCCCTTTAAAATTTAGCTAATGTGTTTTTCAATACTAACTAGTAACAACTCAGAAAGCCTTCTCTTCTGCACTTTCTGCTTAATTTATGTCAGGCTTTTGATGCTATCCTTTTCACCCACCTAACAATTTAACTGTCTTATTCCATTTGAATGCTTGCTTTGTCACACTTCAGCTTTCTTTTATTCTTCCCTCCTGTGTCCTGTCACATTTCGTTGTTTATGTTCTTCATGTTCTAAATCATATCTTATGTTTCAACACATGGTTTTAGGCTCTCTCCAATGACAGTGATGTGAAAAGTTTAGAGATATTCAGTGCGCACAGCACTTTTGCCACTACAAATTCAGCTCATTAAAGCATTCATTAACATACTGTGCAGAATTTAACAGATAAATATCCAGCTCAATTGACTAGCCAATTGTTCATTTCTTTTTATTACATTCAACATATAATATAGCAAAAAAAGAATAATACAGAGACATGCACACACAGAATCTAAAACCAATGAATAGAACTGCTACATCTTTTGCAAATTATGGCTTGAAAAGCAACAACAATATTGAGTAAGAAAGAGAGTGAGAGAGAGATGGAGAAAGAAAATAAAGTGATCGTTGTTGAATCTAATTTACCTCTGGCAAGTATATTCGGAGATGGTTGAGTAAAGATATGTACTTAGGGCTTCTGGCCTGCAATTTAGATGCAAACTTACGTGGATTGGTATCACTGAGATTGGCTCCTGCAATATGATTCCCATGATAGTAATTCCTAATCCCATTTTGATTTTCTACAGCTTCAAGTACTGGAACATTTTCTCTCGTCAACCAGTCAAACTGGTGAACGCCTTTGATTTCAACTACAGCAGGAGTGACCGGATTTAGAGCAAACCATGAGTGCATACCCGCATAAGTTTTTTTATCAGTGATCACATGGAAGACTATCTTCTCAGGTTTAAGAGACGACTGGATAGCAGAAGTAACAACAATGGAAGCAGCCAAGATGTTATCAGTTGACAAAATAAAATGGTGGTAAGTGTTGTCAGACAGTAAAGGAAGTAACTCTGGAGGAGGCAATTGTTTGCGTGCATGGGCATTTGATGAATATTCATCAGTCAGACGCAAAGATAGACAATGAATCCCTTTAGGGATAGAACTTGCTGCAAAGTGTTTATTCATCAGTTCTGCAAATTTAGACTCCCTGATCTCTCTCTCAAACTTCTCCATCTGTCTCAAGAATCATAGCATTTTAACGATGATCAATAAAATCACCATTTAGCAAAATTTCTAATACAAGTGTAATATATTGAAAGATAAATTAAATATACAAAATACTTCAAGTTTCACACATCAACATTGCATAAACCAATGGTTATAATTCACAAGAGTAGTTAAGGTTGCAAAGTTATGATAATGACAGAGTACTGATAAATATATGTCTTTTAAAATATTAGGAAGACCAAAAGATCTTGAGTCAAATAAAGGAAGAAGAGGATAAAAATAAAACCCAACATAACACATAGACTAGCATAAAACAGAGTGCCTCAATAAATTAGAAAAAGAAATGGAAAAATCTTGATCAGGCATGTGACAAACATACAAAAATGAAAAATCGTGATATATTACAGGCATAAGACAAGTTCAAATGTTAAATACAAAGTTTGTCATGAAATTTTAACTTTTTCCATGACTCAAAATGAAAGGGAATTTATTGAAGTCTCTTTTAGGCCTCCTTGACTCTATTCCTTTATCTCCTTCCAAACTCATATAAAAAACTCAATCTCTATGAAAGTTAAATCTTTTGGGTTGCTTTCATGCGACTCCTTTTCTAATTCCGAAATAGTTCATCTAATAGAGCTACTATTCATCTTGATCAAATCCAAGTTGGAAGCTCCTTCTATGGTCAAGTCATTTGTTTGGAAGTTAATTTAATATGTAGATCCCCATAATTTTTAATTAGGTCTCTATAGTTTAAAAATATTTAATTAAGTCCATATAGTTCAAAAATTCTATAACTACACCTATTAAAGTTCTGTTAAATATTGTTGACATAATATTTTTACGTGAGCACCATAACCCAGTCCTGAACATGCTTATCAGACATACAAAGAAAGGATTATTCCTGAATGCATTCTTTTTGTAGATGATATGATTTTGATCTATTACTTATTTGTTAGTGCAATGTACCTACCAAGCTCAAAAGAAAGTCCTATCAAAGTACTATATGACCAAACTAACTATACTCTAAGGTAGTGAACGTTAGACTTTAACAGGACAACACAAGGAAAAAGTGAGTAGCAGAAATGAAAATGCAAAGATGGATGTGTGGCCAGCCAAACAAGGAAGGACAGAAACAGAATATGGAATGATTATATTCAAGGAGACATAAGTAATTTGGACATGTGCAAAGAACAATTGTATAATTTTAGCCCTATTAAAAAGGGTAGAGGGAGGCCGAGAAGGATATTAGGGGAAACTGTTAAAAGGGATCTCATGGTAAATAATGTTTTAGAGAATTTGGTTTTATACAAAGCTCAATAACATCACGTGATTCATGAAGCCAACCTAACCTAATGAGAAAAGGCTTTTGTTGTTGTATTGTATTCCATTATGAATTTGAATTCTGTCAACACTAATTTTCAAATTACTAATTACAGGAAAGAAAGAACAGATTAAGGTCAAAATTAGAGAGAAAGTGAGATTAATATATAGGTTTAAATATTCATATATCCATATTTCATATACAAAAAGATATTCAAAATATAACATCTATTGAAAAGATAACAGATATACAGGAAGAGCCTTTCCATTTGATAATTAAATACAAAAGACCTACTTGAATGAACATGACACTTGAATCGCATTCAGAGGGGGAGGCGTAGAGAGACGGAAATCAACAAAAATAAGCTAGAGGCTAAAACTATCATGTTAGCAAGCAATATTTAATGGAGTTAGATATTAAGGATTTAGTTACAAATTTTAAAACTATGAAGATTCAAGTTTCTAAATAAACTACATCAGCCTAATGAAAAGTCTGAACAATACTATAAAGGACCTCCAGAGTAATTTAGTTTAACCTATATTTGAATTGTTGTGCTGAATACAATAAATAACACTCCCTCTGTTACCTTTTATAAACCCCTATTTTCAAAGGCACACAGTTTTAGGAGAGTCATTATTGTTTTGATCTTATAAAAAATAGTTTTATCTTTCCAATTGTATCCTCACTTAAAGTCAAACTTCACCATCCAATATTAATTATATAAATTTGAAAACATTAAATTCTTAAGGGTAAATTAAGGAAAAATACAATAAATGCTGCTTCTTTTTTTTGTAGGGCTTATAAAAAATAGCACCCTTTTTTGTTTTAGGAGCTTATAAAAAGTGACGGATGGAGTATTAATAGAATAGTTCTATATCCTACTACAAATCCTCCTACTTACTAATTCAACAAAAAAATGAATGCTTTTTATGTTTCCAAGACACTGCATTTTTAATTATATTTTTAATTTATCACTTTTTAAAACAGTAGGAGGATCAATAAGATTTATAGGAGGACATAGCATTTCTCGTATTAATAAGAAATCTTGCATTTCAGAGGCCATATGAAACTCTTTACCCTCAGTTGGTGCTATGTGCAGGGTTTGCTCAGAATCCATTCCTCATCTGCTCTTGCAATCCTCTGCTTCTATTTCTGTTAGGAACTCTATTTGGTATATTAGCAAGTCTGGGTGAAGCCTATATCCTTGGGAGAATTGTTTACAATCCAGTTCAGTGGTTATGCAAGGAGTAAAGAGGTAAAATTTGACAATGCGCAATCTATGCCACATTTTGATTAATATGTGTGGAGCACAACTGTAGTACCTTTAGGAAATTTCTTTAACACAACAACTGATATAGGATAATAATAGGCATTTGGGAAGCATTTGGTCTGAAGTACATGCTGGTTTTAAGGAAGCTCCCCAAACAGATATGTCAAGACTGCTCCGTTGATGTTTTCATTTTTCCATTGTTGTTTATGTTTTGCTCTAAAGTTAAGGAGAGTTTCTTATCCTCCATATTCATTGTAATGTCTTCACATAATCTTAATGAATTCATTTTTTTAATAAAAATAAGTGAAAGACACGGTGTCAACTTCATAAACAATTATCAGGTTAAAGTAGATAAGACAAAAGATAAAGATATGCAGATCTATCTATTTGTAGATAGATATACATGAAAAGGTTCATAATTGATAGGATTATCATTAGAAACTTTCACAAGTCTCGTACAATCAATAGTGGACAACTGGAAGTGATGATAATCATGGTTATCTATTTTTCAGTACAGCAGCATCTAACTAAATTCAAGTAAAATTGTAAGCAGAGATTTGTATTAGATAAATGACCAGTATATATCTATACTAAAAGAAATCCAAATAGAACCAGCCAAGTATTCTCAATTGACTTCTTTTATAAATATATGAGGTTGCTTGCAGCACCGAAGTTTTACAACACTCAGTGGTCAAATACTACTACCACAATGACACTGAATCAAGTGTAGCCAGGAGTCCATTTTGATTTACAAAACCAAAGCCATAGACTTTTTACATTCAAAATAAATATTCATCAAGAACCATGAACTGAATCACTGTATGTTATGTATCTCTAGATGGTATATTGTTCTTCATTATATAAGTTGTCTTAGTCAACATTCAAATTTACAAGTCTTGGTGAGGAAAAACACAAATGTGCTTTCCTTGTAAGCCATAATAATTAAAAATGTCAACAGAATTCAGTGGCAGACAGCCTCTTCCTTAATCAACACCACAATTAACCAAGAAAAAACAATACTTGATGTTAAATAAAACAAGCAACTTACCATTCCCCTTAGCATGAACGCAAAAGTTTTTGCATCATATTGATTGTTCTTCATATCAGAAACCAGTTGAGCAAAAGAATCTGGCAGCTTCAAATCAGCTGGAATTTCCCCAACCTTCACTTCGTTAAGGATCTTATAAAAATCTCTAACCAGTCTCTGCAACACCAACAATATTGTCATCACCACACAGGTTCAGATAATAGCTTCAAACCAAAACTTTGTTTGATTAATATGATAATAAAACTTATTTACCCCTGAATCGTCAGCCCTACCGAGAAACCTTGGTCCCAACCGCCGGCCTAAACAATCTGGAGCACAAAATAAGGAATCCATCAATGGTCTATGATAGGCACAAATAATGAACTTTAAGATCCCAATCTAAGTAGGCAAAAGAAAAAGCAAGCTACATACAGCTGGCATTTTAGTAAAACAGAAATAATTAAAGCAAAACTTCTACCATCAACAAACTGAAAACAACAGAACCGAGCATGTCTACACAGGGGCCTTAAAAACAACTACTTTTGGCCCATAATGATTTTCCTTATTCATTTTCAAATAAAACAAAATACTTTCCAGTGAAAAAGCAAAGCATTAATTCCTCACACCTCAAACTAAAGGCTCGACATCTTCTACATTTCAGCAACACACAGCCCAAATCATCTTCATCCATCACTAAACTCTCAGAGCTCAACTCAAGTGCACTCAAAAACCAGGCAAACAAATGGCATAACATTAAACTACTCAATCACACTTCAAAATTCAGATCCTAAAACGATCAGGTGTTAATCTCACATATACATACTTACTATCCACAAGCTACAAAACATCCATCAACAAAAACCATTTACGCAATACCACTAAAACACTTCAAGTATCATCCACCAAGAAAAATGACAAAAAATAAACAAGCATAAAAACACGTGGTCAAACTTCGACCTAAACAAGATCTAGAACCTTAAGGCAATAAAAACGATGATAAAAAGAGGGAAGAGTACCAAATGAGGAGCACTTATTGACACCTTCCAGGGTAACAAGAGCAGTGAGAATGAAGACAAAGGGCAACAAGAAAGCGAGGATGAGAATAGTGTGGAAGAGGGTTCGATAGGAAATGTGGCGAGCTGCGACCTTGATCTTCATCAAGTCAACAAAGCCATTGTTGCTGTTGCTCGATATCGTGATGCTTCTCATGCTAGGCGAGAAGTGAAGCTGCATCGTCGTCTATGCATATGCAGCCCCACCGCCACAACAACCCTAGCAGCAGCACAACAACAACACCCACCACCGCGACGAGACCCACATGCCCACAACATCAGATTCCGATTCCAATCTCCTCCGCGAGTCGAATTCGGATCGCTCGCGAATCTGGGTCCTGCTCCAATCTGAAAAGTTCCGATTTTTATTCTTCTTCTCTTGGGGTTGTTTTCTAGAAGACCGCATTGGGGGTCTTCGATCGAAATGGGGGAGGGTGTGGATTAATCCAATCCAATCGAATCGATCACCGGATTCGGAAAATCGATCGAGTTTCTTCTGGGTCGGGGATTCGGTGTTAAACTTCAAAGTTCCTCTCCCATGGATCAAGAAGGAGAGAGAGAAGAGAGAGAAAATTTTGGGTCTGTTTTAATTTTTTCAGTTGTTTTTGTTTACTTTTTTTTATTTTTTTTAGTTTGTGCGGAACTTTCTCATTGGTCCGATCTATAATTTCGTTTTTTAAAAAATGAAAAAATAAAAATAATAAGAAAATATGAAATCATAATCCTTGTATGAGTCAAGACTCAAAGCGTGTTAGTGTCAGAGAGAGAGAAAAATGTGGTGGGTGTTTTGACCTTCAGATTAGGGAGTGGGGCATGATCTGAGCTTAATTTAGATCTTTCCTATGTTTATGGGCAAAGTTTAGAGGATTATGTGGATACTATTGTAGGAAAATGGTGGTTAATTTTAGTTAACATTTCATCTAGGTAATGTTATTTGATTACTTGTTAGAGTTAGTTAAACACATAAATTTTAAATAAGATTATTTTTAATTATATAAAAAAATTTATGGTTAACGTAAATAAAAATACTTAGTTAGAATTACTCGATAAAAGGTTAAGTCAATAGTTTATTTTTTATGTGTTAATTATAAACCTTATACTCTAAACTAAATAAATAAATCCTTCCTGTGCATATTTTTTATTTTTTGAATAAAATTTTAAATTTATGGTTTCTTTATATTGATGACTGTATATTCATAAATGCAACTTTAAATATTTGTACACTATTTTCTTAAGCATTTGTACAACACTTCTCTAATATGTATGTATCCGTAATTTTCTTTCAAGCACTCTATTCAAGTTTAAGGGTAGTTAGACTTTTGTGATATTGTAATGTTACCAATTAATGGGTCTGTATTCTCCCTACATTTTTCATTTGTTTTTAATTTAAGATTTATTTTTTTACATTATATACACATTTGTAAATGTCAAGTTGAAAACAATCTATTTTTTTATGATTTTGTCATGTAAAATATTCAATTTGACATGAAACTATACTAAAGATAAATCTTGCATATCAAATAAAGGAAAATTTATACTTTTCAAGAATGAGAAATTAAGTTTACACATAAAAATGCAATTTGCCCACACAAATGGCGGTGGCTTGTCTCATGTTTTTAAACTAAAAATCAACAATAACAAATTAGCCAATTAAAAAAACTTAACTAAAGGAGAACTAAAAAAATTAAAACTATATCATTTTATTGTCTTTATTTTAATTTACATGACTGTTTCATTAAATAATAAATAAATAATAATAACTTTACCTTTATAAATTTTTTGTAACAAAAAAATTGATTAAATTTAAAAATAAAAAATTATTTTGATTTAAATAAAATTTTTGGATGGGGGGAAATTTTAGGTGGATAAGTATTTTTGAACGAGAAATTTCATTACTATTTTTATGGACAGCTTCTAGTCAAATTCTAGTAAAGAAATTAAATTAATGAAAATGTTAAACTTTTTAAAAATTAGTAAAAAGCTTTATGAAAATTTATTTATTTTATTAAAAATATAAATTAATATAGAAGTATGGATATAATTAAGAATGACAACTTCTTTAAATATTAACCGGCCAAAAAGTTTTAAAAATGATTAAAACTACATTAATATAAAAGTACAAAATCAATAATGTGTAGATTTTCTGTGAACAATTAATATCGTTCAAATTAAATTTTAGATTAAATAAAAAAAGCACATACAAAACAAAGGAAAAAATACACCTTGTGATGAAAAATATATTAAATATAAATTTTTTAAATAAGCAATGAGATTAAATTTTTAAAAAAATGAAAATGCAATAGTTGAGTTGATAATTAACATTTGTCGTTTTCTTATTTTGTTCCTTTATTTATTCAATAACTCGTTCACCACCACTCATGCTTGTACCAATATAGGAAAATAGATTTGTTGTCTCCTACAACATTGAATACATTTAATTGCTTTGAAAGTTACTGTAGAAATCCCCAAGTTATTCAAATTGAAATACATTTACTCAAATAAAATAGTAATAAGAGACCACTTGAGATATTTTGAAGCACGCAAAATCAAAATTAGCAACATTTGACAATTCTCACATAATTTAAAAACCTGTCAAAAAAAAATAGTAGAAAGAAAAATCACCTAACAGTACATGCATGCAACAACATGAGTTGTGCTTAACTTTTTTATTAAATATATAATACACATATAATAACAATAAAATTTCAATTATGAAATATACATACATGATAACAAGGAAAAAAACAATGATTTTTTTTTGCAACAAATAACAAAAAAAAAAATTGATAATTCATTTAACAAATTTAAAATTATTATGAATAACGTACTTAGATGTTCCCGAGTTATCTAACATATTTTATCATTTGTATAAAAATAAGGATTATCATTTGCATAAGAATAAAGATTGAAATTATTTATCTCTAAATATGAATAATATTGACTTTATGTTCTCTATTTTCTCTTACTATTCTTTTTATTCTCTTTTATCTCTTTTTTTATGGCATGTTACCAACATAGACGTTCTTGGTAACTCATGATTAGGGGTGGCGAGAGGGCAGGATGAATGCACGTAGTATGTTACCATTAACGATGTCCACAAGTATGAGACGCGTAATGGATACAGGTAGCCGATATCTACTAGTATTTTTTAATATTTACTTTTTAAAAAAAATTATTAATTAAAAAGAAAAATATTGTATAATGTACTAAGTTTAATATTATTTTAGTATGATATAATACAAATTAATATTATATCACATATTACAACTTCATAAATTAAAAATATTATCAATAAAAAATTAAAATTTGTTTACCTCATTGTGAAATAATAAAAAAATCTAAATATTTGAGTTTATTTAATAAAAATAAATATTAATAATCAAACGAGTATCCATAAGACGGGTAGTGTAATACCGCTACTCACTCATTCAATAATTATGTGGGTATCCATTCTAGGTAACCTGCGAATTACCCACAAGTGTAGGTTGTTTTGTCATCTATACTCATGATTGATCCTTTCAACCTAAGTAAGACTTTTTAAAAGGTTATCAGACTTCACAATTAGGCTTGTAACTTTAAACAGACTAGACTCAAACTTCTCATATTGGAAAGCAGACCATGTCATGTAAAGCCTAACTCGACATAGCATATTTCCACCTATACTTGGCATCAATCAACTAATGACCCTTTCTTTACTGTTCCATCGTTTTCCACCCCAATTCATTAACCATGGTTAAGGTGGAGTTTGAATTCGGACGACAAATTACTAAATAGGATCGAGTGTTAACTTTGGATAGTTTTTGGGGTTGATTATTATTAACTCAAAATTGGTGGGTAGCAATTATAATTTACCATTATTATTATTATTGTAAAAGTGTATTTTGTTCTTATACTTAATCTTGGTATAAACATAACATTAGACATATAGGATTTATCTTATTCTCATCCTATGTTCTCATCCTATCTTGTTAGGGATTATCTTTATCAGACTTCATTTCCTTACGGGGCATTTATTTGATGAGTATGAAAGTGTATTCCCAAACTGTTATATTTGAAATATGTATTACATTTTGAAGCTCCACCATAAGATTATATCCTCACCGAACAATGTAATTGTCATATCTTTCCAATGACTATATCAACATATCCTCCTTGGATCGGCCACCAAAGGGAATACCGAGAATTTGTCTAAGTTAATGTTCCAGGTCAACGCCCCTTCATAGGAGTTTTTAGGATTTGTAAAATTTTAGTTGCCTCCTCCACACTGCTTTAGAGAAAATAATAGAATCCTATGCAAAGAAGGTGTGAAACAATGAGTGCTTTAGAAGCAAATTTTAGTCAATGAAGAGAGTTACCATATCATTTCTAAGCCTAACAGATAGAGCTTTAGTTCATATGATAAACAAGTAGGGTGACACTGAATCACCTTGTCTTAGTTATAGTATTGTTAAACAGTATTATTATGTTATAGTTAATAATATGTTAAATAATAAATTTTAAAAAATACTAGTAATAATAAAATAAGAAAATCTTATTCCTAAAGAATAAAGACTAAAAACCTTATCTGATTCCTAAGAAAATCTTTCCATTTCTTCCATCACGATTCACATGTTCTTCGATATCAGCATTGTATTGATCTTCGTTTCTGGGTTATATTTCCAAGTTTATAATCTTGATCTTCGCATTGTATTGATGTTTTCAACTCGTTTTGGTTATATTTCCAAGTTTATAATCTCGCTCTACGCATTATATTGACAATATGTTGCAACTGAAGTTTCTCCACCTAGTAATCTCTGATTTTTCTTAAACTGCCTCGTTTGCTATGCTTTGTGATTTGTGGGGAATGATGTTAATATTCACCGATAGTTCTAGAAATTATCAATATCTGTTGCAATTATGTCGTCTCTGCAGGTGCTATGGGAACATTCTTATAATTATTTCAGTCTCTGCAGCATGTGTGTTTTTCTGTGTTGGAATCAATTTGTATCAGTGTTGGGTGTTATGTTTTTTTGCAATTGGGTGGATATGCCAAGCTTGGTGCGTGTGATTGTTTGATATATTGATCATGTTGGACCAAGAACTTGTTGTAATTGGTGTGTATAATGTTTCGATTTTGTCATTGTGATGGAGAATGAAACACATTGTGGTCATGTCATGGGTTTAATATACCATATGCCTAGATTGGGGTGTTTTTCCTTACTCCACTAATGAGGTCACCAAGTGCAGCAAATTAAGATGTGGTGGGATAGGTGTTATACATTATCAATTTATGTTTTACATGGTTTTTAATGTGATACTTTTTTTTTCTTCTTTTTTAAAAAACAATGCATTTTGATTTGTTCGAAAAAATTAAGGTTTCACTCTCTTTTTAATAAATTTGCGACTTATGATTTTTTTCAATTATTAAATAATATTATTTAAAACTATGGTATTTAGGTAGGTCTAAATAAGTCTTCTGACCTCTTTAGATTAATAAGCCGTTAGTTTATTTGAACTAAAAGACCTCTAAATATATTTGTAGACTTTTTTAGGAAAAAACTTTAAAAAATTAACAGGTCAGGCCTATCATTAGGTCAGGTCTAAAAACACAGACCTAAAGTGACCAAATAAGCCAAATTTAGGCTAAAACTTTGTAACAATCATACTACTCTATAAAAACCTATTTGCATCCCTATCTAAAATAACATTTTTTCAATGTAACATCTTTAAGAATATATTTTCATACCCATAAAATAAACACCCAAAAGTTTTTCTTAAATTTTAGAATGGAGTGTGATATGGTGGAGCTTCACCTCATGAATGCCTTGTGTAACTTACTAGAAATGAACTTGAATGAAAAAATCAACTTCATATATATTATATTTTTAATTTAATTTAACTCACTTTTTTTTTTGTCAAATTTAATTTAACTTTTTTTTAAAACTAAAATTTAATTTAACTTGAAAGAAGTTAAAGATTTATTGGACTTGGGGGGGATTGGGCCAAGATTTTGGGACCCAAATACTTATACATTGCTATGCTCACTCTTGTCCTCCATGTTGCTGTATTATCATATCAGTAGCTGCAGGAACTCACGGAAGAGAGCGATGAGCAGCGTTCCTTCGGCCCCAGAAATCCTTTCTCTATTCCGTTCCCTTCTACGCGTGGCTCGACAATTCCCAGATTACAACATCAAGGAATACACGAAACGACGCACCATCGATGCATTTCGTGAAAACGCCACTCTTTCTGACCCTGCTTCTATTTCCTCCGCCTTCTCCCACGGCAAAACGCAGCTCCAAGTAGCTAAACGACAGTCCATCGTTTACTCTCTCTACGCACCTCACCTTCCCAGCATCATGGAACACCAAACCCCCCTTTAATTGAGGTAATCTCACTACAACTTCACGCTTCTAGGGTTTATGTCTTTTTATTACTTTATGTAAATCTTCTTCAAATTAAAATAATTTCTATGTAGGCTTAAGCTGTTCTGAACATTAAGGTTCGTTTTGTTCAATTTGCTAGTGTGATGTGATTGAGATTCTTGTAGGTTCTGAAATATGTTTCCGTACTTCGAACTCATTGATTGTGTAATTGACAATTATATCTGAAATATATTATATCTTTTTTTTTTTTTGAGAAAGCTCTGGTTTGCTATTTAATGTCCAATACTCAGTTTTTAGGACAATTCTATGTGCAAATATAAGTGATTTACAAAGCAAGGTCTCCCAGGGATACATAAAATGTTACTGGGTGCAGAGTCTTTTAGCTTTACGCATAATATGTCTACGCAATGAATAATTTAAAGCGTTGCAATTGGCAATCACATTCTTGAGCTACATTATTAGCGACTCTCTTCAGACAGGCGTTTGGTGCAAAAGAACATGGCAAGGCAACACCATGAGACTGCCTTTTAAGATAGTCATAACTTAGTCTTTTTTTCCATATTCCTTTTTAATTGTTTGTGCTCTATCATAACTCAATTTCCAAACTTGAAGGTGACAACGAGAATCATGATCTGTTTTGAACTAAGTCAAAATTGTTTGGTGCAAGATATTAACAGTAACAAAGGTTGATCTAATTGTTTAAGAAATAAATTTGTATGTTGTGTTGAAATCTCACCTAATTTTTTTCATATATATATAAAAAAATGAACGCAGGAACATCATAGGACTGTATCATAGAATGTCGTGGGGGAGAGATATATTTAATTGAATTACCAAAATCATTCCTCCACATAATTTTTCCTACTGTCTAATGTATAATCACAAAGTGAAAATATCATTGTCACAATGTAGTTCTGTTAGCACGGGGGATCAAGGATATTGATCATATTTTTTCATCAGCCAATATTAATGGGATTGTTAGAAATTGGTCAACGGTAAAACATATTTTTTTGGTCGTCATCAATGGTAATCATTCTTCTATTTTCTTGTTAGACATTCAAACTTTCAGGTCCACTGTTAAATGTCACATTTAGCAATCCGATACTGCATATCATGGTTTACTTTTACCTTTGGGTGTAGTCAAATTCTGTTGGAGGTGGGAATGGGGGTAGCCGACTGTTATCATGAATGCAAAGAATGATACTCAGGTATTCAATATGGCCCAATGACTTGGTATTGATCAGATCAAATCAAATACATTGCCTTCTCTTGACCCCAAAAAACAACGCATTGTCTTGTAACTCATTTCTCTTACATGACAATATGACCACACATCATTTCATTTCTAACTCCTTTCTCTTCTGCAAGTTAGTAAGCCTATTTTTCTGGTTATGTCCATTAGCCAGAAAACATGTCACATGTTCCTTTGCCCATCATCACTGTTGTTTTATGGAATTATCATACTACCTTCTTTCTTTTGATATTTCTATTTAAGATGAAAAAAGTTGTTCGTAACTTTAAATTTATATGCTCACTTGCAATTTTAGGATACGGTACGGTTAATTCCATTAAAAAAAGACTGTTGATTGTTCTTTTTTTAATTTTATCTTTATAAAGTATTAATGATAAATACCCCAGTACCATTTTTATAACTAGTAAAACCCCTAAGTCATTTTCAACTTATTTGCAATCAACTAAATTCATTCATTAGCTACTGTAATGACTTTATAAACCCCAAAAATTACATCCTTCTACCATGTTGTCCAGTTAAGTGCCGCATGATACCTCAACTTTCAATTGGTGATGTCACATGTCTTTAATGTTTACTTGGCGTTTATGAAATGTTGGGTGATAAAATCTCATCACATTAGTCCTCAGCATATACGAATAATCAAACAAGTTCAAAACTCTAACTTTTTAAAATCCCCTAAATTAAAAATTCTTTTATTTCTATCATCTTCATCAACAATTCCTTTGTCCCCAAGGCGAACCCTTGTGAAACCCTTCAAGTTCGTTCCCTTCTACGTGTGGCTCGGTAAGTCCCATATTACAGAATCAAGGAAATCATGAAATGACCCATCATCGATGATGATGATGTTAACCTTCACCATAACAATTTGATGAAAATGATGATGGTTTATTTCTGTTCTTGTTTAGGTGGATTATTTTGGTTGTCTTTAGAACTGAACAAGCAACAAACACTGAGATTTCCAAATTCTATTTAACTTGAATGGACTAAGTTATCATTTACTGCACGTAAAATTATCATCTATCTGAGACGTCATTTGAAAGTATTCGTGTGATTTCTGTTGTGAAAAACTCAAAAGGGCCATGCAGGGTGTTGAGAGGAGCGAGTCTGTTGTTACTATGTCATCACTTAATACTTGAGTGAGGTTTTATTCTAGTGAGGCTGAAGATGTCTTATCTAAACTATTAATACAACGGTTCTTGCATTTTGATGTAAAATCCTCGGTTACTTATAAGTTTGCAAATGAGTTATGCAATTGCTAATTAAACCATAATACTTAATCAATATCATAAAAACTACACAAACTAGTAAATTTTATCTGCAAATATATGCGATTTATAAAGTAAGGTCACTCAGGGATATATAAAATGTAGCCAGGTGAAGAGTCTTTAGCTGAACGCATGGTATGTCTGCACAATGAATAATTTAAATCACGACAGAGCATTGGCAATCACATTCTTCAACTACATTGTTAGCCACTCTTTTCAAGATAGGTGTTTGGTTCAAGAGAAGAACATGACAGTACCATTAGATTGTATCTTCGAATGCCGTCGGGAACCATATTCGACAGTCGTAACTCAATGTTATCCATATTTCTTCTTAATTGTGTGTGCTATATCATGACTCGGTTTCAAGTCTTGAAGGTGACAGCAAGAACCACGCCTCTGTTTTGAATTAAGTCAAAATTGTTTGGTGCAAAAGAACACAATAATATTAACAAAAATTTGTCCAATTGGTTAAAGTTGTATGTTAATAAAGGTTAGTCCAACTGATTAAAGTTGTATGTTTAAAGATTTGGATTTAAATTCCATCCATATGAAGATCTAGTTAGTAAATAATCTATAAATATCTTTATAAAGGTGTTAATATGATAAGTTTTTACATCTTTACTCACCAATTGTTTTTTTAGAAGAAAATGGCATCATTGGGCTCTAAGAATGTCGTGGGAGGTATTTGATTGTCGTTTATCTGATTTCTAAATTATTATTTACTCTCTAGAATATCTAGTTTACAAGGAATAAATCTATCTTTCAAGGTTCCCCCAAACCTACAACAACTCTTAGAACAAATTAACAGCTCATTTCAGGAATTTTATTCTACCAAGTCTAATAGTAGCATTATTAATTCTGGTTTACTTGTGCAAAATCCCTGAGCAGTCTGGAGACCTCCTCCCTTTGGTAAAGTGAAGGTGAATATTGACGCGACATGGAAGCATTCCGAGTAGAGAGCTACTTTTGGAATACTAATTCGTGACCATCTTGGAGACATTCAATTTGGCTCATCCTCTTTCCACTGGACACACTTTATTCTCCTAGCAGAAAGCTTGACTCTGCGTGAAGCAATCATTTTAGCCCATAATTTAGAAATTCAGGACTTTATAATTGAATCAGATAGCTTAAACATGGTGAAAGCATGTAGATGGGAAGTAATAATCAGGGAAATTGATCCTATTGTTAAGGATGTCAATTACCTGCGTCAGCTCTTCAATTCGTGTGGTATCGCATGGATTAAGAGGGAAGCCAATTCTGTTGCCAATGAAATTGCGAAACTAGCTATGGAGAGGACGCTGGGTAGATCGTGGTGGGTTTCTCCTCCTATGAGCGTGAGAAAACTCCTTGTTGAAGACAAAAGGAGAATTCCTCCGGGATAAATTCTTTGTTGCGCCTTTATTTCTTCCTCTGTTATCACCTTGGCTAGGATTCTCTCTTGCTCTAGAGTGAACCCTATAGAAGTTGATTTTGAAAGGAAGTTTTTGTGTAATTTGGAATCAACGAGCAAGCTTTCATTCTCTGTGGTTTCTGGTCTAGTGTATTGCTGATGTTTGTAATTGGACTTCAGGCCCATCCTTTTATTTGGCTCTAATATATCAATCTTGCAAAAAGGTAAAACTAACATAACACTTAATCGAATTGCTACAATCATTTCTCTACATTACTTTTAAGTACCGCTTGATATTCTTGAAATCTCGAAGTGAAAATATCATTGTTGCGATGTAGTTCTGTTAGTATGGGGGATCAAGGATGTTAGTATGGGGGATCAAGGATACGGATCACCATATTTTCATCAGGTAAATATTTCTGGTCAGTTAGAAATTGGTTAATGGTAATCATTCTTCTATTTTGTTGCTAGACATTCAAATTTTCGTCAACTTTCTGGTCCACATTTAGTAATCAGATACTGGAGACCATGGTTTACTCATCCTCCTTTTACTTTTCCATGTAGTCAAATCTGTTGAAGGTGGGGAGGGGGGTCGTTTACACTGGCTTTGACAATCCAAGTGTTATCATCAGTGCAAAGAATGATTTTCGGATATTCAATATGGCCCAATGGCTTACTATTAATCAAATCAAATAAAATACATGACTGTAGGTTCACTCATCGTTTCATTTCCACAATGTGCGTACGGGCTCAAGAAATCTGTTCTTTGAAGTATCTGTAACAAATGCAGGTACATGCTGATTGCTGCTTTCTAGGCTGAATGTTTTCTTCTGCAACTTTCTCCGGTTATGTCCATCGGCCAGAAAACATGTCACAAGTATTAACATTGGCACAACAAATTGAAATTGCTTCATTGAATGTTAGGGAATGGCTAAAATCCTAAAAGTAGTAAAACAACAATTGAAGTGGGACATTACAAGTCCATTTACAGAAACAACAAACAATTTAAGACACTCAACTAACCTAACCGAGCCAAAGTCCAATCAAAAATACTTCTAAATTACACAACTAAACAATACAAATAAAGAAACTGGTCTTACATAACCATGCCGTGGCCTTTCACGTCAAAAATTTCACACCATTACTCTTCTTCATACCAGTTCTGTTTTCCATCTTAACAGGTAACGGGGCAGAGAAGAGGAGCCTCTCTTGCTGTGCTTGAAGCTGCTCTTTCACAACATTCCTACCCTCATTCCTAAGCACCCTTCTAGAGTTCCTTTCCCCGCCATCAATGCTATGCGGCGATCCTCCACCATCCACCACCAGGTCTTCCTCGTCATCTTCAGCATCCTGAGAAGAATCCACAACATCTTCAACAACACAACCAACATTCTCCAAATCATCTCCTTGCTCATCACTAGTTGCACTTCCATCAGAGCAAGCCACATCCCCACTATAAACCTCATAAATATTCCCATTCTCTGCAAATTTCACACTTTTTTTCACCCTAGGTTGAACCCCTTGCCTATGAACAAAACCCCCATTTTTGTTTGTGGACACAACTCCATCCCTTCTACCAATTAAAACATTGGTTACTCCATTATCATCACTATCATGAATAATATTACCCTCTTCAGACTCTGAACCTTCTTCTTCACCATTAGCAGAAACCTTACACAATTTGCTGAGCTTCTCAACCCTACTCCTCAAATTCTGCAGCAGCTTCCTCTTCTCATCATCATCTGAACTTCTGGGCCTGTGAACTTTCTGACCGGACCTCGAAGTATTTGCAGCTCTAACATAAAGTACGTGCCTTTTCAAAGCAGCCTCTTCAATGGAATCCAAAAACCGAACCAAATCTCTGCTAATCGACCTCTTCCCATCCACAATCATCGGATCACAACCCTAATGCCAAAATTGAAACTTTTTTTTAGGGTTTTTTTTAACAAAAGAAAAAAACAATCCCAATAAGTAAATAAATAATGGCGTGGTTGGGGTTACCTGGATGGAATCAAGGTCGAGGAGTAAGTTCATGGCTTGAAGGGAGAGAGCGGCGAAATCGACATGGGTGTGATTGGAAAAGGAGGATTTGAGAGAGTTGAGGGTGGATTTGATGGAAGCGAGTTGCTTGAGGTGGCTCAGGGTTCTTGATCTGCGAACGAGGAAGGAGCGAAAATGGGTTTGGATGACACGGGCAGCAGCGTGGCGGAGAGAGTGGTTGGTGTAATGGTTGAGAGAGGATTCGAGGGATTGGATGCGGTGGAGGAGAGAGGAGATAGTGGAATGGGTTTGATTTCGGTGGTGGTTTTGAGTGGGAGTGTTGGAGTAATGGGGGTGAGATTTGGTGTGGTGTTGTTGAATGGGAATAATAGGGTGTGGTTGAGGTTGAGAAAGCAGTGATGCGATGGCTTGTAGGATGTGGTCTTGTAGTGGTGGCGGGGGCGGAGAAGGGTGGTGGAGGGTTGTGGAGCAACAAGTGGGGTTGCAGCAGCAGTGGGTTTGAGGGTGGTGATGGTGGTGGCAGTGAGAGGCCATTCAGTGTGAGTGGAATGGAAGAAGGGTTTTCGTGGCGAGGTCTATTCAAAGAATAAAAACACTTAAATTAGTTTACCATGTGATGGTGAAAATTTATTCCTATCGTCATATTTTTTGTTTAAAGGGTTACTACTGGTTGGCAACCACTTGTACAATGGGAGTTTGGAGTTTCGTCAATAACATCTTTTTAATGGTTAGATTCAATAGATAAAAAAAATCACTATCAATCCTAATTAATCTTAGTTGGAATTATCTAGTTGGGAATTAAACAAACATTTTTTTTTTATGTTTATCTTTTTCAGATTAGACATTATGTGTAGTTTGGATTCTTTTTTATTTTTTGGTTCTTTGTGGATGTTTAACAATTACAATTTTTTTGAGTGGATAAAATGGTAAATGAAGCATGTATGTGAAATATGATTATTTTCGGTTGATGAAATCTGAGAATAGAGACTACATTGTAAACTTCATTTTCATCCACCTACTAAAACATTATTCATGGAACCATTATTAGCAATAAATATAAACCCTTGTTAACTTAATAAATCATACTTCCTCCGGTCTTGTTTATAAAATAATTTAGACTAAAACACACATATTAAAAAAATGTTGATACACTAATTTTTATAAAATAACATTATAACATTCTAATTTATTCTTATTTAAATTTAAATTTTACTTTAATATTAATAGTAACATTTTTTAAAATAAAGGATAAACATGAGAAAAAAAAATCAAAAAGTTTTTAAATAAGTGAGTTTTATCATGTAAATAAAACTACTAAAACATTTTTTTTTCTTATAAATAGAATCAAAGGAGTATAATTTTTTCATAATATCTTGCTTCATGTTGATAAAACTTGCGCTTCATTATTTGACATGTGAACCTCCTCGAACTTCTTAGAAATTCTTGTAGAAGGACCCTCCATTTTTTATCCATGGATATGTAAATAAAATTATAAAATTTGAACACAACATGAAACCGAAAATTATAATCTAGTTACCCTAGAAATAATAATGGTAAAACACAAAAACTATAATCAGGTCTCCCATGGAAATTATAAAATGTTTTCTTCCATTAATTGTAATCCCTTTCGTTACAGCAATTGTAATTCGAGTTATGAGTTATAACCAAAAAGAAAGACATGTATATGTAACCGAGAAGAAAGACATTATTTCTTTATGGAGTTGGGGAAACGTAGTTGAGTTGTAGTAAAAAATTTAAAGATTTATATTAATTTTTTAAGCTGTTCAAGGCAATCAAAACTCCGTTGACCCGTAGAATCAAAAAGTGGCTTCTCCTTAACGGAGAAATCTCCGTTGAAAGCAACGTGTCAAACATCCCAATATTGTTACCGATGATGAGAAATCATTAGAAAGATCACAGATGCGAAGATGAATTCTGATTGTTGCATGAAGCACACAAACGAGAGAATGAATAAAGAATGGATTCGTAAAACAGATTCTTCATGTTATCAACATGTAAAGAAAACAACCTAGAACGTTAACTTCTAAAACTGTTATTTCACTGAAGAAAAAATAAAGGGGAGGTGGTGCGGAAAGAAAAAAATGCATAGGGATAAATTCCATAAAATAACAAGCCCTTCTATCATTTTAATATAATTTTATAGCATTTATTTTTCTTAACTAGTATGCACTTGTTCACAATGGTCATAACATACTCCTGCCTCCTAACTTAAATATCAGGACTATTTTTCAACTTGAATGTATAAAACAAATCATATTTAATAGATTAAAATATCAACAAATCTTAACTAATTCTATTATTTAGTGCTTAATTTCATACCTAAAATGACTTATTATATATAAATTTTAATTTATGATGAAATAAGGGTAAATTTTTCTAATTGAGAATAATTTTAAAAAATAAATAAAATGAACTAGTTTTTTTTAGTAAACATCATTTTTTCTTACATTTAAGTCAAAATATAATATATTATAACCATCGTAACCTAACACATTCTAAAAATAAACTTTATTTTGGAAGCAAGATGCCTTATAGCTGTATTATAATGATCATAACATAGTAATGATGGCGAATGTGCTGTTTACTTTTTAGTATCTGGAAAATTGAGTTATGAAAATAAAAAATGTTAATATTGATTCTTGACATAATTAGAGACAATTAAAACTCTATATATTATTTTCTGACATTTAACAAACGAAACAATTGGACTATAAGGTTCAGCAGTTATATTTTACATGGTATATATGCTCTGAGTGTGGCAATTATTCGATTATTACCTTGAGCTAAGACAACGCTTCTGCTATCATTCCTTGTAATAATTTTGCTTGCCCTGTTTGGTCTGCATTCCGATGCCTAAAGTTTGTATTCTGGAAAAAACAAATCAAATAGTCATAATTGGGCAAATGAACTAACAAGCTTTGGCTCAATCAGTAATACAAATTGCATTCGTGAAAATAATTCAAAGTTTAATTTACACTAATCGATTTTTAAAAAGAATAAAAAAGCCTTAAAAACTGTGTTCCACATCATACATATGATATTCACCTAAAAAATTAAAATTAGCTAGACAAGTGTAAAAAAATCAAGAGTAAGTCATGCAAATGTTTTATTTCTTCAAAACTCAACAATTGCTTATTAAAAAGAAAAAAGAGAATCCGATAGTCAACTAAAGGACAATTTGGTTTTTAAAAAATTCTATGTTTTCATTTCTTATTTTAACTTTTAATTACAAGATTGATCTTATATTTTATTTCCAAAAATCTACACAAAAATACTAAAAACAATTCATGTACAAGCTTAAAAAGTAACAATTTTATTATTTAAAATGAAAATAAAAATAAATAAATAAATAATAAAATCCAAATACCCCCATTCTTTCAAACCATGGAAATTACTAACACTGCTTATAAAATTTAACTATCTACCAATTATGTTTTCTTGAGCTTTATCAGTAAAGTCAGGCAATTGTTTTAAATCAAAATTTAAAGCTTTCGTTTGATAGTTTCATAGGAAAAATATACTTGTGTTCCGGGGGCAAAGGTATGAATATGATGTGTTTCAACTGCTAAAACAACGCATTAGTGTATATATACTCAACTCATTTCATATACTAAAACAAAAGATTAAGCAACGGATATTCTATTCAGATGCTGAATGGAGATGCTAAAACAATATCAAAAAAAGGTAAATAAATAATATTCTGAGACGAAGGTGGTAAGAATTCAAGTGGCATTGGATTGTGTAAGATGAGATGCTTTCTTCAGCATAGCAGCATGCTTTTGTCCTGCAAGATGGAAATTATAAACTGTCTCACTATTACACACCACATTACATATACCACATATCCTAACTGCTTCTGCCGCTGCCCCTCCTTCAAGAACCTTTTTCTTCTTTTTCTCCAACTCCTCCGGAGTTTCAGCTGTTTTCCTCTTACTCTTATTGCTAGATTTTCTCTTGTCGATCGGTAATTGGGGTCCGATAACAGGGTTAGATGATGACCCGGATGCTTGAACTTGGGTTGGATTCAATGATTCTCTTAGTTTATCCAAGTTCTTCTTGTGCTTCTTTCCTAATTTATGCTGATCCAATACTTCCTTGCTGGTGCAATCTATCTTGCAAACTTCACAATACGCAGACTGCACAATCCTAGTTTTAGCTTTCTTTTGGTGTTTCTTCCATGTTCCATTGGCTTGAGGTTGACCAGTGCTGGGATTTGCCACAGCCAATTGTTCAGTATTTGTCCACCACGTAGTGTTGGGATTTGCCACAGCCAATTGTTCTGAGCCATTTGATGGCATAGCAATGGCCTGTATGGTTACGTTGATTTATTTCCAACTCAGGAGAATACAATACACAATGCGATTAAAACAATGAACAGAGTATGCATGACGTACATAAATCCCATTCCCTTGTATGAAGTTCAATACACAATTTTAAATCCTCGACCATACAATTCTGAGAGTAACCGATGTAATCAACCAACAGTCCAGTGAAGGATTTTTTTAAATGTGTTTTACAACCAGATTTCCTATAAATATTGAATGTAAAGGAAATTACTGATATCATAGAAGTTCATATGCATAATCAAATTAATTTCATAATGCATCTAAAGGTAAAGGGAGAAAGGTTTATCAGTGTCATAAGTAACAAGTTATAGCTAAAATTCAAGCAATGGGCAAGAACAACTTCAATTTCATTTCTGATTCCTTTACCTTTTTTAAATTTTATCCTGGTAAACTTTTCAATGGCAAAACAGAACAGAATACTGGTCAATGAAACAAGAGAAAGGTAATGAATTCCTAAATAAAGTTCATAGTAACTAGAAAACTATAGGCAACCTGAAATGATCCATTCAATTTCAGAAACATATAACAAAGAACTTTACATTCCTTTGATTAGATTAGGTGAATACACCCTTAACGTCTGATAATTATTAAAAATAATAAGTAATATCTTGATAACAGTTCAGAACTCTAGCTCATCACCAATTGACTACAATATTAACATTTGCATACAGCATATATACAGATGAGGCATATCAGCAAGAGTATGTTCTCATACAGGAATTAATATTTTCATACAGAAAGCAGACTATTTTCATCTGATCCATACCATACCAAAACAATTGGTTATCATGATGCAAAGATCAAGTTCACTACATATATACCGAGGAAGTGTATCGGTAAGAGTATGCTCTCATAGAGGAACTAATCTTAACCATGTAACCATGAATGAATTGCCAATATTACATTTATTTAAAATAATCGCGACTATTTATGTTTGGTTGTGTGATCAAGAACTCATGATTAACTCCTCTCATATACTATGCCTCTGTATATGCATCCAAGGTTATTTCGACAAATGAAATACAAATCCATCGTATAATCTGCAATCTAGTAACAGTTGACGGTGTCAATTTTAATAATAAATCAACAGCTAAAGGCTATTTAGAAAAAGATGAAGACATAAGCATATCAAAGTATCCAACTGAACAACTTTATAAATTCAAAATATGGCAGCATTTTGAATAAAAATCAGGTTTTTTTGTTAGCATCAAGGAAGAAGAGACCTTGAGGAGAAACATAACTGGAAGAAAAAAAGTCAGGACCATACATTTTAAAAGTGGAACAGCCCAATAAAATCATTAAACCAGACTCCTTTCAACTGGAATATGGTATCCACAAAATTCTATTCTGATTCCACCTCTCCAACTCAAAATTATATAGAAAGAAACAAAGTCATACATCACTCGGCACTCGCTAAGACAAAAGCAAATCAATAATCACTGAGGAAATACCAATTTTCCACATCACTAACTGGTTGCCACTAAACAAGAACTTCATCAAAAGCAATGTCTTTCACTATAAATCTAAATATTCAACTACACCATTAAACCACTCTGAATATACAAAACAGAAAACTTGTCAAGGACATAAAACTTCATAAACACACTCCTAACAAAAACAACAAAGATCATTCCTGAACATAACAAAAACCAAACCCTTCCCTTAACACAATCACTATCATTCACAACAAACAATACCCTCGCCGTAGCCCAACAAAAAAAATGAAGCTTTAGATAAAAAACAAGCAAAAAAAAAGGAGGGGGGACTTACAGGTGCATAGACAGAAGGGTCAGCACCATATTGCCTAACAGCTTCTCTAGCAGCCCAATTTTGGGCATTGGGGTCCAAGTAATATCCAGAAGACGCCACCAAAGAGTTGGAATTGGAATCAACCACAAGAGGGTTTTGAGCGTAAGTTAAATCGGGAAGGGTTTGAGGAGGAAGATGGGTAATAGGGTTCAATGGGGTGTAGGAATCAACCCCAGGAGGGTTGAGTGGAGGTTCAAGAGGAGGAGGATTAGGGTTTTGAGGGTATGAGAGGTAATGTGTAGAAGAAGGAGGATATGCTGAGGATTGTGGTTGTTGTTGGAAAGAAGAGAATGGGATTTGGGTTTGGTTTTGCTGCAATTCAAGCCAAGTGGTAGTGTTTTCCATGGCTGGCTATGTGATTGATATTCAATGGCATCAACTGAATAGAATAGACAATGGAGAGAATAAAACAGCACAGTAGGGATGAATTATTGATTACCTGGGAAAGAAATCCCCTGACCCGTTAAAACTAGAATTAGTTAAAGAGTAAAATTATAAATTAAATAAAAGAATTAAATTATATTCTTATTTTACGAAATAATTTTAAAATTTTAGTCTCACTCATCTATATAGCTATAAACGCATGAGGATAGATACCAAAGTAACATTTGCACACAAAAATTATATTTTTTTACAAAAATAAAATAATAAAAATATAATTTATTTTTTTAATGGTTAGTAAAGTTTATAAGATATAAATAAAACCGACTCATTGTAATCAAATCAAAGTTGTTGATACTCTAATAATTAGTGTGTGAGGTAAACATAAAAATTAGGTTTGAGTTCGAATCTTCTTTTATTTCCAGATACTTATTATTTTCTTTTACTATAAATTAAAAAAAAAAATTAAAGTCGACGGATTAGTGGTAACTGCATTACTCTTTATAGCACTCCCATATTTGTTGAAAAATTTTAGGTTACACTTGAATAAATTCAATGAGACAACATGTAATCGATTTAAAGTCTGTTTGGTTATTTGGTTTGGTTGGTCACTGTTTGGTTATTTGGTTTGGTTGGTCAAACCAGGTTTGACCAACCCAAAAAATAAATCCTACGGTCAAACGAAATTTTGACTATCTCGAACGGCGTAAAGGATTAATATCAACCCTTAAATTTCTCCATTTCCCCAACTCCGTTTCCCCAACTGGAAACCAAACGGACCCTTAAAAGGATTGACCGACTTAGTACCAAACTGATTTTCAAACAAACTCACAAGTTTGTTTTTCATAACGATAATGATAGCATAAAACTTATATGTATTTATAAACTTAAACAATCCGTGATCAACCATAAAACTGAATCAAACTAAATAAAAAATTATCATTTTTACTGGTTTAAACTCAACCGGCCGACTAAAGTTAAGAAAACAAAAACCTTTTTAAAATAAGATCATCTGTTTTGTCCCTAATAAAATGGTTAAATATAAGAATTGATCTGAGTTGAGAGTAGAATTGAAGGGAGGGGTTTTGTAGAAAATCATTTCATGTAAGTGGGGTTAACATTTGTAGATG
Organism: Clitoria ternatea; assembly: GCA_037962975.1. Classification (NCBI taxonomy): domain Eukaryota; kingdom Viridiplantae; phylum Streptophyta; class Magnoliopsida; order Fabales; family Fabaceae; genus Clitoria; species Clitoria ternatea. The sequence goes on from CM075672.1 coordinate 271,493,592, forward strand.
GTGTTTGGATACCGTTTGTATTCGCTTGTTATTTTGTTTATTTTTACTGATAAAAAAGAGAAGATAAAAGATAAACCACCTAATCAATTACATCGAAATGTAACTGCTTCGAAAGTAATTCTAACTTCCAAATTATGCCTCCAATCAAACAAAAAGTGTAGGATGAGTAAAATTAAACGAACTTAACAAATCACTTGAATGGTTGAATAACACTTGCAATAATACTCATAAATTATCCACGAGTTAAACTCCATTTGGTGAAATACTCTGCTAATCCTCATCATTTAGATCAACTTTTTTTCTAATGAATATATATATATATAACCAGTGCAAGAATATTTTTACTCACGATTACGAGTGAAATAACCAAACAAAATTGAGAAGTCAATATTTATTTAGAAAGGGGTATACTCTTGTGTTCTTATTATTTTGAAGCCAAGAGTAGGTCCAAAAGTTTCTCAAAATATCAAAACTTTAACCAATATGATATTAAGATAAGATTAATCAAACAAAACAAGTATCCCTGGTACACTCATAATAGCCATGCAGTAAAAAGTACAAGTAAAACATAGAGCCTCCTACTTTCCCAAAATTTATACCCCTTTATGTCAACTACTATGAGAAAGCTAAGGAGGAAAAGAAAATAAAAGAAAAACTCTTACAAAAAATAATAAAGAATCAAAGTGGCTGCCTCAATGCTTGACTGATATATCGCAGTGTACTTGATCAATGATATGTATTTTATGCCACAGCTGGCATGTCTTTGAGCCATGGATCCAGTGGCTTACCAATTGAGTAAACAATGAAGCCAATCTCACGCAACTTATCAGCATCCACAATGTTTCTGCCATCAAAAACAAATGCTGGTTTTTGCATGTTGTCATATATCTTCTGGTAATCAAGAGTCTTGAACTCATCCCATTCTGTTAGAATGCAAATGCCATGTGCATCCTTTGTGGCCTCATAGGCATCCCAAACCACACTCACTTTCTTCACAGTTGTTGGACTTGTGGGCTGCAGGTGGATAGGATGGTCCCAATCAAACTTGTTCATTGACAAATCCCTCTGAATTTGGTCCTCGGTTACTTGTGGGTCATAGATGCTCAGGTTCGCCTTATCACCAAGTAGCCCCTTGCATACATCAATGGCCGGGGTCTCCCTTGTGTCACCAGTGTCTTTCTTGAAGGCAAATCCCAGAATAGCGATCTTTTTGTTTGAAACTGTGTTGAACATCGATGAAACTACACGGTTAACGAATCGGCTCTTCTGATAATCATTGATCTTGATAACTTGTTTCCAATACTCAGCCACTTCCGGAAGGCCATTGCACTCACAGATGTAAACAAGGTTCAAGATATCCTTCTGGAAGCAAGATCCACCAAAACCAACACTGGCATTAAGGAACTTGGGTCCAATCCTTGAGTCTGTACCAACAGAATAGGACACCTGTTGAACATTTGCCCCTGTGGCCTCGCAAAGTGCTGACATGGCATTAACAGATGAAATCCTTTGGGCCAAGAAGGCATTAGCAGCAAGCTTAGATAACTCTGCGGACCACAGATTTGTGGTTAATATTCTTTCCTCAGGCACCCAATGAGAATATACATTCTTCAATGCCTCAATAGCTTTCTGGCCTTCTGGAGTCTCCCGGCCTCCGATAAGAACCCGATCTGGATTGAACAGATCTTGGATTGCAGTTCCCTCAGCAAGGAATTCTGGGTTTGATAGGATCTGGAATTTGATTCCTCTGCTGTTGTGGGTCAGAATTTTCTCTATTGCCTCGGCAGTCTTGACCGGGACAGTAGATTTCTCAACCACAATCTTGTCGGACTTTGAGACATCAGCAATCATTCGAGCTGCGCTCTCCCAATATGTGAGATCGGCAGCTTTTCCAGCTCCTAGACCCTGGGTCTTCGTGGGAGTGTTGACAGAGACAAACACTATGTCGGCCTCAAAGACATGTTTCTCAACATCAGTGCTGAAGAAGAGGTTCTTGCCACGGCATTGCTTCACAACACCGTCAAGGCCAGGTTCATAGATAGGAAGCTGGTCACTGTTCCAAGCTGCAATGCGAGATTTGGATATATCAACAACAGCCACTTCAATGGATGGGCACTTAAGTGCAATGACTGCCATTGTAGGACCCCCCACATATCCAGCACCAATGCAGCAAATCTTCACCATTTTGCTTTTCAAAATAACCTATCCAAATCAGGGTTCATCCAGATCAGTTAGAATACATGCATACAACAAAAGCCACTTTGATTTCTTCTATAGATACCATTTTGCATTATAGCATGAGTCTGTCTAAACCATACAACCTTGCACATGATAAGAAATCAAAAGAGGAAAGTTTCTATTTAAAATTAACATTAATGCAGTGCTCTGTGATTTCTTATGTATGTTTAACACTATTACTTTGTGATATTGAAGTATTAACATGACATAATATAGACATGATTAGAGTTTCCAAATTGCTAATTCTAATGAGTTCAAAGATGATTATATCTTTATGAGCTCACCGACATAAGAAATTGAGAAACAACATACATTGAAAACAGGGCAATAATTCAACAGCATGAAGATTCCATTCAAGTTCAACGAATTCAAATTTCAAATTATAAATTCGATCATTTTGAAACATCATTTCAAAACCCATCCTACTGTTCTATCTTGCTTTAAGGATCTAAGAACTAGCCATGAATAGCTAACGAAACCGCATATTAAAATTGATACAAACAAAAGCATGAATTCCCGGCATTTTGGAATCAACCCCATGCAAAATGTTTCATATAAAGAAAAAACAAGACATCAGAGTAGGCAAAGGAGGAAGATCTATACAACAGATGTCATGAAAGGGATGACGACATGGACGAAACATGAACCAACCAATATAAGAGCAAATGAGAAACCAGATCTAACACACTCATGCAAAGGTTGATGAATTGATAATATAGCTTCAGCATGCTTATATAAGTTGACCACTCAAGCCAAATCAGATCTAGCACTAAGTGCAGAACCATGAACAAAATGAACGTGATTACTTATTCCAATGCAAAAAACTACTAAACCCAACAGATCCATACTCAAATTGCTTTAAAACAAGTTTACAACCAAAATCACAAAATTGAACAACACAACAACATATGAAAGTGAAAATCGCCACAGATCCGTCTCAACTTCCACACAAATCATAAACCAAACCAACCAATCACCAAAAAACATAAACATAACAACCACAACAAACACACACAGAAAAAAAAAACACCAAATTTCCAAACATAGAATGCACGTTCCAACCAAAAACAACACTTTGAAAAGTGGCACATCAAATTAATGAAATGGGCAGTGTAAAAATTTCACCTTGAAAGAAGAACGATGCACCCCTTTGACTAAGGGAGATAGAAAGAAGAAAGTAGTGTGCTATGTGGAAGAAGAGGGTGTCAAAGGTTATATATACCCAACGAAAATCCAGCTTCTCAACATATTATTACCAAAATGGACATTATTACGGTCGGTTCCTCAACCATTTCTATTTTTATTTTTAATATATTATAACATATGTAATTTTTCATAATCTCATACAATTTTTAATAAAATAATTCTATATTTAATTTTTTATTCTTTACAAAATTGTATATATTATAAAAATACATAATAAAAATACACACATAAATAAAAGAAAAATATACAATGTACATGTTTGATTTGTGTTATTTCATGGAATCATTTTCCCAAATATATAATTTAGGCAGATTTTATACATTCAATCTAAACATGATTTCTTGAACTTATCAAACTATAGACACTAGTGCCTTTAAAAAATTGTATACAGTAGTATTAAAAAAAACTGTATGAGGAGAAATTTTCAAATAAAATCAGCACGCATAATGTAGAAAAACCAATGGGTCCAATAAATAAGTTTTAAACCAATGTTTTTTTATTGACCTAATAGCTTGAGGGTATTTTAAATTTACAATATTTAGAAAATCATAGTAAAGGATAAAATCGGTGAATTTTTCGGGTTACTGATTTAAATTACCTAAAACTTGATGGGTCAAAAACTGATTAAATATCAAATAAAAATCAAATTCAGGGAATTAGTTTAAACCATATTTTATAAAACAACAGTTTTTATAATTTTTTTCATGATACGCACATATGATTTATATTATTTATTTTTTAATTTTTTATAAGATATATGATATGATATATCTATCTTAACTCATTTTTTTATTTTATATTACTAACTATTAATATATTATATAATATAAAAATATATCTAATTACCACATATATGTTTTTTTTTTTAAAATCACAGAATTAAGGCATATGCAAAGACTTGGAAGAATACTTATAAGGATGCTTATCAATTATTTACTAATAAAATTCTAGTGTTAATAATAAAATTGTTCGATCGATAAAATTTAAACATATCTCATTCTATTTAATCAGAAATTTACCTTGATATTTTAAACCAATATAAGTATACTCTGACTTTTGTTTTAACATTCATGTTGAAGGAATTTTGTTTCAAGGCTAATTATCGGGTTTCTAGTTGGATTTTTTAACTGGGATTGATTCGGGGTAGTTTTTTAATTTGTTGGTCAAATAAATTTAAATTTTTTTAAAAATCATATAGAGTCAATATTAATTGTTAAATAAATTATTCTCCCAGCTTTTTTTTCACAACTAAACCTATGTTTGATTCCTTGTAAAATAGAATAGAATGACATTTAGTAAAAACAAAAAAAAGAATTTTATTATTTCAAACGATCAATATTAACCTTTCAATTCTTCTATTTTCATTCTTTCATTTTCGCAACTCCGAAGTAAACATACACGAGGCTGAGAGGGAGAGTGGGTTTGTTTGGATACAAATCCCGGTTTGTCCTAGTTTGACCAACCCAAAAATACATCTAACAGTCAAACGGAGTTTTTACTATTTCGAATAATGTGAAGGATTAATATTAACCTTAAATTTCTTCATTTCTTCAACTTTATTTTCCCAACTGAAAACTAAATCCTCGTTAGTATGCATATTGGAATGAATCTACGGGAGTTGATGGTTTCCTTTGTAATTCTAACGCAACTGGCAGAGAGGGTTTTACAGCTTATTTGCACGTTCCACGCGTTTATGTGTATCTATCAGCAACTTCAACTTGAAGCATCACACTGTCACCATCACCCTCACCTTCCTAGAACCTCTCTCTTCAATTCAATATCAATATAATAAATTTTAACAATTCTACGTGCCTTTTTTCTTACTTTTGGTTCAAATATATTGGACCAACTTCTATTGGCTGTACCATTTGCAAGGGAATGGAAAAATATGCATTAGACGTAAACAATGTGCGATTCAAGTAAAGATATGCTCTATCAGAACAACTTTAGGTAAAACCTACACAAACTTGGAAGGGTAACATATAAAATACAACTAAAACATAGTTTTTTTTTGTCGACGACCAATTAAATATAGATTTGATAATAAAAATTTCATGGTTTTAATAAAATTTTGATTGTTTTGAATATTGTAAAATATTAATACTAACTATTCATATAAAGAGTTTAAGCACAGAAACTCTAAACAATTTCTCTAAAGATTAGGTTTATTAATTCTCAATATGTGTCACTTGAGTTACAATTTGTAAAATAAAAAAAAGAGGGGAATCTAAGCCCAGACCTAATAAGGGAAATAACCGTTTCTGATAGGATAATAGAAAATCATCGTCTACTATGAAACTTCCTCTAACCAGAGAAGGAACACTAACCATTAAACTTTTTATTTTTATAATTTTATTTTTTCAACTAGTTATTAAAACGACACATACTCCTTATCTTTCATCCTACTTTTTACTAATGTTTAATGTTTAAGATCAGCACAATTTTTTGTCTAGGTTTTCTCACATGTCTAATTTAATAATTCAACATAAAGTGTATGCATATTTTCTTAAAGGAAAAGGCTACAAATAGGTTTAAAATAGTTTAATAATAAAACTTTTGGCAGTCACATTCACAGGACACAAAGCTTCCAGACATCATCTAATTTTCAGCTTTGGTAAACCATCCCTTCTTTGAGTTGAGTTTTGTCATTGTGCTTTAACAATAAGGATTTTGATTTTTACTGTTATGAAAGAAAATTCAATCATATCAAATAGATTTTTAAAAATATAAATAAAACTATAGTGTTTAGTGGTCATTTTTTTAAAAATTAATGAACTTTACTCAATATTAATAATAAGTTTAACCATAATATTCTATGTGTTTATTTATCACTTTGAAAAATAACACTGTAATTCAAATTCCAATTAATATTTCATTTATTTTTTAACAAAAAATTATTTCTCAAATAAAATAACCTCTTTTTACAGAGATCAATTTTAAAATTCTAGAGAACTTTAAAATTGACATTGTTTAAAAAGCAATGACGAGTTTTAATAACACTACAAGCTTATTAATTAATTAATTTCAATAAAAATAATTTTAAAGTTATTTTTTCTTAACCCATCTTAGATAACCATTTACGATTGTTTCTATTCTTAACTTCTTTTTCTGTCATAATGATAGCTCATTATTAGTTTCACAATATCTAACATTCTAAACTTTTCTACCTAAACGAAATGATAAATGTGCGACTAAAGAAAGGAATTGGTTATGAAACTAAAAACAAAATTATTCATAATATAGGACTAAACTCTCATGTTAATGTTAATATGTGAGATGTATGAATCGTGCATTTAGTATTTGAGAATTTAAAATATCAAATTAATCTTTAATAATGTTGTAAAATATTATTTATTTTTAATTATTTTGTATAACATTTTTACTGTCATTTTATACTTATAAAATGAATTGAATTGAAGGATTGCTTTTTTGAAAAAATAGAGATTAAAATGATATTTTGAAATTTTAGGGGGTAAAATATACTGTTGATATAATCTTGAAGATTATCGTGAGAGTTTATTCAATCTAATATAATCTCTCCTACACCAATATTATTTCAAACACCTTTTATATTTTACTAACTCCAATTTTAAATATAAATAATTTTTAATGAAATGTTTTGGTTCCTTCATTTAAATAAAAAATCATTAAATATTTGTTTACTAAATATGTCCTCTTTGTATATATTTTAACGCCACAAATTTTTTTAGATAATAAATGTTAAGAAACTAAATCTGTAAAAACATTAATACAAATAACTATTTTCAACTACATTTTTTAATATATATAAAATTAGGTACTTTTATTTATACTTAAAATAGAAAATAGTATTATCTAAGCAATGTTAAAAATCAACAAAGTCTGGTTAATTATAAAATAATTGAGTCATTTAATTTTACTCTGAAAGATTTAAATCTTATAATGTGTATAAAGAAAAGCTTTGGAGAAACACAACTCAATGATCTCTATACTTAAAAAAAAAAAGTTTTTGGCTTTCGATCATAGAAAATTTTTTAAGTTTTTTTTAAAGGTAATATTTAAGACATTAGTTAATAGATCCTAATTAAAATTAAATTAACAAATTTAAATATTGTATAGTTTATAGACCCTCTTTCGTTGCAGTAAAAAACATTGTAAATATTGAATTGGAAATGTCATTATTGAGTGTTTAGGTATTGACCAAAGCACCATAATTATATTCATCAGAGCAGATGGTGCAAGCTTCAAAACTAAGAATAGACTTTGCTTCAGAAGTTAGAAAATAAATTTATATATTGAGTACATTCCAAGCAATATCAGAGGAAAATAAATTAACAAATTCAATTATACATAGTCATGATGTCTCAAGAAAATCACACAGTTCTCACGTGTCCTATAAATGAGAGAATGACATCTACAAATAATGCAACGTTAAAATAAATATATATTATTACCTTATTTGTTTTGAATTTAGATTTCTATGAGTTGGGAAAATAAAGTTATAAAAATAAAAAAAATTAAAAATTAATATTGATTATTTACACCGTTCGAAGGAGTCAAAACTCTGTTTAAACGCATAATACTTTTTTGAGTCGATCAAATCCCAATAAGAAACCAAACACTCAATCGGTTATTTATATAACCAGTTTAAAAAGTGATATAACTGATTTCAAACTTTTAAATCAGTTATATAAATAAGCAATTTGAAAAGAACGAATTTACCCCATTGTCTGAGTATCTAATTATTTGCATGGAATCAGAATGCATCTGTGTTGTTTTTGTCATTTCAATTTGTCCAAAATTTGATCATTTGAGAAAATCAACCGTGACAAATACTTGATAGAAATGTTTGCTATATGCTAAATACATACATTTTTTAGTATTTCAACAAAATATCATGACTGTATCTATTTTTAAGTTTTAAATCGTAAGTTTCTGAAATATTTAAGAATTTTTAATTAAGTACTTAAATTTTTTAATCAATTTTAAATAAACTATCAATATCTAGTATGTTAAATTGTTGTACATAGGCCCAAGTATACTACTAAAAAAAGGTAAAATGCTAATTCATAAGTCAAAATCAAACCATCTAAAATATACTGAATTCTCATAAAATATCATGTCATAAATTAAACAGTACTGTCGCGACCGGGATCGTGACGGGATGGTCGACCCTTAAAAGTAAAACGGGTTTTGAAATCCTTTCGAAAAGAAAAACAGGGAGTCGCCACCAATATTTTTTAGGATAAAAATATCGGGAAAAACCTCTTTCAAAACACTGGTTATGAAAATGAAATTCTAAGTTCGGGAGTCGAATTACAGGTGAGGAAGGTATTAGCACCTCACAACTGTCCGTTATAAAACGGTTACCTCAAATTGATAGCGCTTATTTCAAAATAATCTAGAAATTATTTTAACTTCTTTTATCAAAAGAAACATACAAAATGACCACGCAGACACAAACAAAAAAAAACAGACTGAATAATAACTGTAAGAAATCTGACCAAACAACGACAGTAAGAAAGAAGAAAACAGCAACGATAGAAAACTAAACAGTGACAGCAAGAAAACGAATAATGACAATAGAAGGTTAAGATAGTAATAGTAAGAAATGACAAAACTATGACAGTAAAAAAAAACTCGACAAAACAACAATTATAAGAAAAAATAAAATAAAATAAAATAAAACAAAGTGAAATTAAAGGTTAACAGGATGTCTCATCCAAATTAACCTTAATTTGTACATAAATTTAAAGATTAAAATAAAATTAATGAAATAAAATAAAAAAAGGAATAAAATTGATAAAAAAATATTATTTTTTATAAAATATAAAAAAAATATGAGATTAACAAGACGTCACGTCTAAATTAACCTCATTTTAAAGAAAATATTATTTTAAAATAAAAATATTAAAACATGAGATTAACAAGACGTCGCGTCTAAATTAACCTCATTTCAAAGAAAATATTATTTTAAATAAAAATATGAGATTAACAAGACGTCACGTCTAAATTAACCTCCTTGCGATAATAAAATTTAAAATATTGACTATATAAAATTAATTGAAATAATAGCAGAGACAGAGAAATTAGTAACGAAAAAGTAGGCCCGACAGGAATTGATTCCCGCTCCTACGTATTCTCAAGTGTATTGAGAAATCAGGGTCACGTAGTTCTTTGGAAAATTAATTTTGAAAGAAAAATATTTAAATTATTTTTAATTGATTTTAATTTTTAATAATGGAAGAAAATTAACGAGGAAGGAGAAATACAAGGCGAAGAAGATCGCACGTGCATAAACCTCCGGGATCTAGTAATGTAGGCAAAGTGATTTGCACGACATCACCTATAAGATTTTGATTTAACAAGTAAGGTTATATTTTTTATAAAAGATATATTTAGATCTAATACAACCTTATTTTTAAAACTAGTTGTACCTTTATTTTAGAAAATATGTTTTTGATTTTTTTTCTTTAAGGATTTTTATTATTAAAAACATAATCTAATAACACAAAATAACAACATGACCAATATATTTTGTTTTTTAGAATTTTATTATTTATTTTATCATTTAAAACAATTTGTTATTATTCATTTAAAAAAAAAGAAAGAAAATGGAAATGGGCCTTAAGGGCCCAGAACTATAAAAGAAAATAAAAAAAAAGGAAGGGATATGATAATGGGCCTCACTATTTGAGGCCCAAAATAAACCTAAACCAAAAAGAGTAAAAGGAGAAAAGAAAAGAGAAAGAAGGAAAAAGGGGGGGCGACAGCAGTGAGGGAGAAAGGAGAGAGAGAAGGAAAAAAGAGAGAGGGAGAGACCGAGAGAGAGAAGTGAGCGAGAGAGAGAGTGACGGAGATCGGAGGGGGGTGGTCAACGGTGGAGAAGGGAGGGACCAACGAGAGAGAAGTGAGCGAGAGAGAGAGTGACGGAGATCGGAGGAGAAGGGACCAGCGGCTGTCGGAGGTGGAGGATCTGGAGGAAGAGGAGTTCGGTGGTGGAGCGATCTCGAGACGGAGGAGGGAGAGAGAGAGAGATCAACCGAGGGAGAGAGGAGGCCGGCAGGAGTGGGTTATGGTCGGTGTCAGCTCAGGATCGGCGTCGGAGCTTGCTGGAGGGTGGCGCTGGGGGGAGGAAGAGGTGGTCGACGGTGGAGAAGATGACCGGCAACAATGGCTTCTCCTTCTAGTTTTCCTTTATTGTTTTTTTGTTTTGTTTATTTTGGTGGTTGTTTGGTTTTGATTGCCATTATTGTTGCTGTTTTGGTTAAGGTGAATGGATTTTGGGTTTGGGATTGTTGCTGTTGGGTTTGATGAAGTCCTGGATGTTCCTTCTGGTGAAGGAGATGATGAGGGATCCAGAAGATCTCTGTTGGTGGTTTTTTGAGGAAGATGAGGATGAAGGAGATCAAGAAGGTTCCGTTCTGGTTCTGTTGGTGGTGTTGAGGAAGATGAGATGAGATAAGTGTGCTCTGATGATCCCCGTTGCGTCAGTTTGTTGGCCCTTTTTGAAAGATGAGGATGATGAAGTTGAAGAAGGTGAAGGTGGGGTGAAAGTGGGGAACCCATTTCCGGATTCCGAGCGGAATTTCCGGAATGGGGGACAAGAAAAAATATTTATTTATTATTTATTGTTATTTTAAAAACAATGATGTTCACAGTTGCCCCTCTTTACTTTCTTTTCACGATAATATGAATGATCCATTCATATCGAGGAAAGGAAGTAAAGACGTGAACATCTTCTCTTTAGAGATGATCTTGACATCAATAACTTCAGAGAAATGACAGTTTTGATAAAATGACAACTTAAACAATGCCAGCTTTGGGAGTCGAAGAGCTTAAAAGTTTCAACCTTGGTGATAAGAGCTTGAAAGGGTGCCAACTTTGGCAAACAGAAAATCCTAAGAACACCTATCCTTGGCAATGAATCTTAAAAGTGCCCATCCTGGGCGATGAAAGAAATATAAAATTTGCCCATCCTAGGCGATAAAAGGAATTGAAAGGATCAGGGGTGTTGCCCCTTGGTTGATTGGAAACAAAAGGATTGGGGGTTGATCCTCGGTTAACTAGAAATAAAAGGTGCCTTGTTTGGCGGCTGGAAAGTAAAGGGTGCCTGAATAGGCGAATGAAAAGTAAAGGGTGCCTGAATAGGCGAATGAAAAGTAAAGGGTGCCTGAATAGGCGAATGAAAAGTAAAGGGTGCCTGCATAGGCGATTGGAAAGTAAAGGGTGCCTGAATAGGCGATTGGAAAGTAAAGGGCCTGAATAGGTGACTGGAAAGTAAAGGGCCTGAATAGGCGAATGGAAAGTAAAGGGTGCCTGAATAGGCGACTGGAAAGTAAAAGGTGCCTGAACAGGCGACTGGAAAGTAAAGGGGCCTGAATAGGCGATTGGGAAAGTAAAGGATGCCTGAATAGGCGATTGGAAAGTAAAGGGCCTGAATAGGCGAATGGAAGGTAAAGGGTGCCTGAATAGGCGATTGGAAAGTAAAGGGTGCCTGAATAGGTGATTGGAAAGTAAAGGGCCTGAATAGGTGACTGGAAAGTAAAGGGCCTGAATAGGCGACTGGAAAGTAAAAGGTGCCTGAACAGGCGACTGGAAAGTAAAGGGGCCTGAATAGGCGATTGGGAAAGTAAAGGATGCCTGAATAGGCGATTGGAAAGTAAAGGGCCTGAATAGGCGAATGGAAGGTAAAGGGTGCCTGAATAGGCGATTGGAAAGTAAAGGGCCTGAATAGGCGAATGGAAAGTAAAGGGCCTGAATAGGCGACTGGAAAGTAAAGGGCCTGAATAGGCGAATGGAAAGTAAAGGGTGCCTGAATAGGCGATTGGAAAGTAAAGGGCCTGAATAGGCGAATGGAAAGTAAAGGGTGCCTGAATAGGCGATTGGAAAGTAAAGGGTGCCTGGATAGACGACTGGAAAGTAAAGGGTGCCTGAATAGGCGAACACAAAGTAAAGGATGAGGATGTTGCCTCTCAGTTGACTGGAAGGTAAAGACCTGGGAGAGATATACCAGTTTAACATGATTTGAAAGAATCACGGGGATCTGCCCCTTGACTGAGAGAGTGGATCTGGGGCGATGATTGAAAGAACCCTGGGGTACCGCTTCTTGGTTGAGAGAGTAGGCCTGGGGTGATGCCCCAACTAGGAAGATTGAAGGGATTTCAGGGAACCGCTCCTTGATTGGAAGGAAGGATCTGGAGTCCACTGGGGATGTATGGTGGGCTTACTGGAGGAAAGAAATCTAGGGATGATCCAGTTCAAGCTATCTTGGATGATTCGGGGAACTGCTCCTTGATTAGGAGAGAAAAGAAACGAGGAAAATCTGGCTGAAAAAGCTAAGGATATTTCCCCTCGAACAGAGGAAGGATTTGGGGCGATACCCCAATTTTGGAAAGATTGGAAGATTTAGGGGTACTACCCCAAGGCTGGGAGAAAGATATGGGGTGGTGCCCCAGTTAGGGAGGTTGAAGAAGTTTGGGGGTACGCTCCCTTTTGACAGAGAGAGACCCGAGGTGATGTCCCAGCTCGAATTTCCCAGGAGCGCGGGGTACTGCCCTTGGGTTGACAAAATGACCCAGGGGAGATGTCCGAGTTTGACATGATCTAAAGAGCTTTGGGGGAAATGCCTCTTGACTGCAAGAGGAATCTGGGGAGATGCCCCAGTTTGATTTGTCTGGGAAGTGTAGTTCCACTGGGGAAGGATTTGGTGATTCGGAGTACTGCCCTTTAATCGAGAATGGAAAATCTAGAGTCCAACAGGGGAAAAGAACTTGAGAAGTTTTGGCGACCGATTCCACTGGGGAAGAGAAATTGACAGATACCGACTTTAACAGTTAAGGATGAGACTTTGAAGGATTGCCAACCTTGGCAATTATGGAGGAGATTTTGAGGATTGCCATCTTTGGCGATTAAGGAGGAGATTTCAAGGAATTGCCAATTTTAGCAATTATGGAGGAAACTTTGAAAGTGCCAGCTTTGGCGATGGAGGAAGAAACCTTGAAAGGTGTCTACTTGGGCGATGGAGGAAGAAACCTTGAAAGGTGCCAGCTTTGGCGGTTGGTTTCACTGGGGAGGAATTGAATGAGATAATGAGACTCCACATGACTGCTTATTATAACAACCTGCAGAAAATTGATAAGTATAACAATGACAAAGTAAATAGAAATTTGAGGAGACTCCCCATGGAACCATGATCTCTTGAGGTGACTCATGACCGAACAGAACGAATGGAGTAACTCTAACTTCAAAGAGCGTGTCTGGGCTCAAGTCTTCATAATGATCACCTGAGGTGAGATCGAGCAATAGGAGTATCTTGCCCCCCACAACTTTAAATAATTATATTTTATATTTGATTTGATAAAGGAAAACATATGTCTTATCATATTCATGAAATTCACAATATAAACACGTATCGAAAAAGGGGTGAAATTTATTTACGAGTTGAGTAAGTACATGGAGAGGGAAGTAGGGAAAACAAGAGAAGTCTAATACACAGGTTGATAATAGATGCAACAGGGAAAGCTTGCTGATCTTTTGGTGAACCTCTGAGGATAACGCGCATCTTAAACCCCATATCATGACTTCAAGCTCACCCTTCGACTCTGCTTCTAAGAAAGCGATTCAGTCATGATCTATGTGCCCCAGTTTGGACTCAAACTTTTTGCATGGGAAGTCTCAGTCATACTGTCAGGATTTTGACCCTAATTTTTGCCTGAGCCGCCTTTTTAGGTTTTCGACTCATCGGGTCGCTCTAACTTTTGCCTAGGCCGCCTTTTCAGGTTTTCAGCCTAGCGAACATCTTTTTTACTTTTTCTTTTTCTTTTCTTTTTGTTTTGATATTCTTTTTCTAGGAAAAGTATTTCTTGACCGCATCCGCATTTATGGGCATTGGTAAGTCCTTACCGTCCATGGTCGTGAGTATCAAGGCTCCCCCAGAAAAGGCTTTCTTCACAACATACGGACCTTCATAGTTAGGTGTCCATTTGCCCCGATTGTCTTTTCGGATTGGCAAAATTTTCTTGAGGACTAAGTCTCCTTCCTGAAATTGTCGAGCTCGTACTTTCTTTTTAAATGCTCGTTTCATACGCCTCTGATACAACTGACCATGGCAGAGGGCATTCAATCTCTTCCCATCTATCAGGTTCAATTGGTCATATCGAGCTTGGACCCATTCAGCCTCTTCTAGTTTCGCCTCCATTATCACCCTAAGGGATGGAATCTCTACCTCAAAAGGTACAACTGCTTCCATACCGTACACCAGAGAAAAAAGGGTTGCCCCTGTTGAAGTTCGAACCGAGGTGCGATATCCGTGTAGAGCAAAAGGGAGCATGTCGCTCCAATCTTTGTAAGTTACGACCATCTTCTGTATGATCTTCTTAATGTTCTTGTTGGCTGCCTCAACTGCCCCGTTCATCTTCGGTCGATAAGGAGAGGAATTATGATGACAAATCTTAAAGCTTTCACACAATTCTTTCATCATCTTGTTATTTAAATTCGTGCCATTGTCAGTAATGATCTGATTTGGCAAGCCATACCGACATATCAATTCTCGCTTGACAAATTTGACCACAACATTCCTTGTCACATTGGCGTATAAAGCTGCCTCCACCCACTTGGTGAAATAATCAATGGCAACTAAGATGAAACGATGACCGTTTGAGGCTTTTGGCTCAATAGGTCCAATAACATCCATGCCCCACATTGAGAAGGGCCACGGCGCCGATAAGACATTCAGGGATGATGGGGGTGCATGAAGATGGTCAGCGTATATCTGACACTTGTGACATTTTCGAACATAAGCGAAACAGTCGGCTTCCATGGTTATCCAATAGTATCCAGCCCTCAAGATCTTTCTCGCCATGGCATGTCCATTGGTATGAGTTCCAAAGGATCCTTCATGAATGTCTGCCATGATCTTGCTTGCTTCAACAGTATCGACACAACGAAGGAGGATAAAGTCATGATTTCTCTTGTAAAGCACATCACCATTCAAGAAGAAACCCATTGCAAGTCGTCTCAAGGTCTTTTTGTCATTCTCTGTGGCACCCTCAGGGTATTCTTGACTCTGGATATATCTCTTGATATTATAGTACCATGGTTTCCCATCTGACTCTTCTTCTATTACTTGGTAGTATGCAGGCTTGTTGTGTCTTTCTACCTCAATAAGGGGCATATCACAGTCATTGCTCAATTTAAACATCGATGCAAGGGTGGCCAAAGCGTTAGCCACTTGATTGTCATCTCGAGAGACATGGTGAAAAGAGATATCATCAAATTCCCTGATTAGCTCCTTGATATGAGCTTGATAAGGGACTAACTTGTTGTCCCTAGTCTCCCATTCACCTTTTAGTTGGTGAATGACCAAGGCGGAATCCCCATAGACTTCTAACTTTTTCACTTTCGCATCTAATGTCGCCTGGATCCCCAGAGAGCATGCCTCATATTCGGCAATATTATTAGTACAGTCAAAACAAAGTCTGGCACATACAGGGATGAATTCTTTATCTGGTGAAATTATGACGGAACCAATCCCATGCCCCAGTGCATTAGAAGCTCCATCAAATCTCAAAATCCATTTGTTTTTCTGGGTATCTTCTTCATTAAATAATGCCAAGATATCCTCATCCGGGAACTCAAAGTGCATGGGTTGGTAGTCACTTACAGGTTGATGGGCTAAGTAGTCTGCCAAAGCGCTCCCTTTTATGGCTTTCTGAGTGACATAGATTATGTCATATTCAGTTAATAGAACCTGCCATCGAGCGATTCTTCCTGTTAAGGTGGGTTTTTCAAAGATATACTTGACAGGATCCATTTTGGAAACAAGCCAAGTAGTGTGACTTAACATATATTGCCTTAAACGTCGGGCTGCCCATGCTAATGCACAACAAGTTCTCTCTAAAGCCGAATACCTCATTTCACAGTTAGTGAACTTTTTGCTCAAGTAGTAAATGGCATGTTCTTTCTTTCCAGTCTCATCATGTTGCCCCAATACACAACCCATAGATTCATCCAACACTGTCAGATACAAGATCAGTGGCCTTCCAGGAGTCGGCGGTACCAAGATTGGTGGCTCCCGTAAATACTACTTTATCTTCTCAAAAGCCATGTGACAATCTTCATTCCATTGCTTCGGTTGGTTCTTACGGAGTAACTTGAAGATCGACTCACAAGTTGCTGTCAGTTGTGAGATAAACCGAGCAATGTAGTTCAACCTTCCTAAGAATCCTCTGACTTCTTTTTCTGTACAGGGAGGAGGCATTTCGAGAATTGCTTTGACCTTGTCAGGATCTACTTCTATTCCTCTCTTGCTTACAATGAACCCTAACAGTTTGCCTGATCTTGCGCCAAAGGTACACTTGGCTGGATTCAACCTGAACTTATACTTCCTTAACCTTTCAAAAAGCTTTCTCAGATCAACAATATGCTCTTCATCAGTTTTAGATTTAGCAATGATATCATCCATATAAACCTCTATCTCTTTATGCATCATGTCATGGAAAAGGGTCACCATTGCCCTTTGGTAGGTTGCCCCAGCGTTTTTCAAACCGAAGGACATCACTTTGTAACAGAAGGTGCCCCACAAAGTGATAAATATGGTCTTCTCCATGTCTTCGGGTGCCATCTTAATCTGGTTATACCCGGAGAAAGCATCCATGAACGAGAAGATTGTATGTTGGGCTGTGTTATCAACCAAACATCAATCTGTGGCAGAGGAAAATCGTCTTTGGGACTAGCCCTATTTAGGTCCCGATAGTCTACGCACATTCATACCTTTCCATCTTTCTTTGGGACAGGGACGATATTTGCTACCCATTGAGGATACTTTGCCACTGCTAAGAATCCGGCATCAAACTGCTTTTTGACTTCTTCTTTGATTTTCAAGAGCATTTCGGGCTTCATTCGGCGTAATTTTTGCTTTATCGGGGGACAGTCTGGCTTCAGTGGTAATTTATGCTCAACAATGCTAGTATCAAGACCGGGCATGTCTTGGTAAGACCAAGCGAAGATGTCACGGAACTCTATTAATAGCTTAATTAGTTCACGTCTCCGCTCCTTACTCAAGGAGGTACCAATCTTGACTTCCTTCTTATCCTCCTCATTCCCCAAATTAATAATCTCAACTATCTCCAAATAAGGCTGAATTTCTCTATCTTCTTGTTCCAATAACCTTGTTAACTCAGGTGAAGGATCACAAACTTCCTCATATTCCTCATCAGCATAGTCAACCGGGTGGTCAAAGTCACGAAATGGGATTGCAAGCTCATTATTCTCAAGAGGATCATCTTTAGATCTGCGTTTATTCAGGTTATTATGGTGAATAATAAAAACGAATAAGTAAAGGATAAGGGAATCAATGCAAAGATAGGGAAAGCAAGAAGGACTGGAATTCAATATATATTTATTGTGAAAACTGAAAATGATAAAAACATGTGTTTGCCCTTATTACAGAAAAATACCCCAAAGCCTTAGGCATAGCAATGAGGCCAACAAGTCATTAAAGTTTTGTCAATTACTTTGATAGAACATTTAAAGTTGTGGGCAGCTCGATGGCTTCCCAGTTACAAAGATCTCTGTCTGGTGAGCAAGGGATCACAAAGCTTCCATCTTTATAGGGATTATCTTCAATAGCAGCTATTTGATCAGGGGGTACTAGACCAGCACTTCGGAAGCTCTGGTAGAGGTCACATAGGGGGACTCTAGCAATGCGGGGTTCTCGACCCTCTAAACGGGCAATCCTCCTCTCTTTCTTTTCTTCTACTACTCTTCTTTTATCAGCTGCTGAAGGTTGGTATCCCAAACCATACCTGTCTTTATTTTCTGGAAGATGCACCAGTTCCATTCTTCCTTTTAAGCCATGCCCCAAGCCTTTTCCAGGTTGATATCCCCTTTGTAACATCATTTTGGCCATCATCAGGGATGCATTTGGCATATGGGCCTTTATTTCTACACTTCTTTCTCCAACATACGTGGTATTTGCAATCTCCAAAGTTTGAAAGGAAGTTTCAAGTGCCTCTTCTGCAGCTTCGATGTAGGGGGTAGATAAGGGTTTACTGACCAAAAAATCTTCTTCACCAGAAACGATAATCAGTTTATTATCAATAATAAACTTTAGTTTTTGGTGCAAAGTAGAGGGAACCACTCCAGCTGAGTGGATCCAGGGCCGACCCAACAAGCAACTATAGGCAGGCATAATATCCATCACTTGGAAGAGAACCTGGAAAGTACATGGCCCTACTTGAATTGGAAGCTCAATTTCACCTATCACCTCCCTTCTAGTGCCATCGAATGCTCTCACCACCATAGAACTTGGTTTCATATAGGTTCCATCAAAAGGGAGCTTGGCCAATGTAGATTTTGGCATGACATTTAATGACGACCCATTGTCGACAAGCACCTTCGCCAATATGTGATCTCGACACTTAACTGAGATGTGGAGGGCTTTATTATGCCTCATTCCCTCCATAGGTATCTCATCATCTGTAAATGATAGATAATTGTCAGCAGCGATGTGCCCCACTATTCCTTGAAATTTATCAACGGTGATGTCGTGAGTTACATGAGCCTCATTAAGCACTTTCATAAAAATTTTTCGGTGGGGCTCAGAATTCAGCAAAAGTGATAAAAGGGAAATCTTTGCAGGGGTATTGTTCAGCTGGTCTATCACTTGGTACTCACTCTGGCGAATAAATTTTAAAAATTCCTGAGCTTCCTTATCAGTCACAGCTCTTTTGATTTCTCCATCAATGTCCCCTTTGACCAACTTGGCCTTTCCACTACTACCAGCTCCACTCACTGGACTTGGTTCCTTCCTTAATTCCGGTTGAGAGTAAACTCGACCACTCCGGGTCACCCCTCCTATCCCTGATATGTTTGACAAAAATGGGTCATTCATTTTTGAGCTTTCAGCTATTACCTCCACATTATATTTCCATGGAACAGCACGAGAATCTTTGAACGCAAAAGGAGCGGGTGTCTGGATTGTGACAGGCTGATGCGTAGGGCTTATAGTCATTGAGGGGTTCTTGGTGTAGTAAATTACCAGTGGTTTAGGAACTGATATTCCTGTTTCCCCATGAACCATGTTCACATCACTGTCATGACGCCTATAGACTTGGAAGACATGACTATCCATGAGTCCCTGGAGTACTTTACAAAAATTTTGGTGGCTAATAGTCTGCTCCTTATCATTTTCACAGTCCCAAGGTTTTCTTATTAAACCTCTCCTGAATAATTGGGCATGAATCTCCTTCAATGGTGTCTTGACATCAGAGACATTCGTCACATGCTCCTCATCTCCTTCCACAGCATTAATCTCAGGACCTTGATGGTTGGGCAAGGGATTTGTGGTCATATTTGGCATTCCTTCCTTAAAATTTAACCAATTGGCTTTAATTAAATCTCGCACTCTATATTTCAAGGCCATACAATTTTCTGTGGAGTGCCCGGGTGCCCCGGCATGATAATCACATCGGGCATTTGGATCATACCCCCTAGGGTATAGAGGTTCCAATGGTTTTGTAGGACAAGGGACTGCAAGGGAATATCGAATAAGGTGAGGTAGAAGTTCAGTGTACGTCATAGGAATTGGGTCAAATTAGACCGGTGTTCGTTCATTATTTGGTCTTCTTTGGTTTTGGTTGGGATTAGGTGATTGAGGCCACTGTTGCAAAGGATTATACTGGGTTGGCTGTGGATTCGGTGCCCTGATGATGGGTGGACGGATGTGGGATTGTGGTGATGCGGGATAAGGGATTTGGTTATGGGTAGCGGCTGCCATATGTGGGTATGGAGCATGAGGAAAGTGATTGGTATGTTGAAAAGTGGTAGGGCCGAATGGTCTAGATTGAGCTCTCCTTTGGTCATAAGAGACGGAATTGGTTTCCCCATCTCTCTTTCTCCCCTCACCTAGTGCTGATCTTTTTGCAGCGGGTGCCCCAAATGGGCTTTTGGAAATCTTCCCTGTCCTTAGACCACTCTCTATTCTTTCTCCAATAATTACAATATCAGAGAAATTAGATGAAACACTGCCTATCATCTTATCGTAGAAAGGTGATTGGAGTGTGTCAATAAACATGGCCACTACCTCTCTTTCAGAGAGTGGAGGATCTACTTGCACGGCTATCTCACGCCAGCGTTGTGCATATTCCTTGAATGTCTCATTATCCTTCTTTGACATGTTTTGGAGTTGAATTCTATCAGGCGCCATGTCTAAGTTATACTTGTACTGCTTCAAAAAGGCATCCGCCAGGTCTTTCCAACAGCGAATACGAGTTCGCTCCAAATGAGTGTACCAAGTGAGTGCAGCCCCAACTAGGTTGTCTTGAAAGCAATGTATCAGTAACTTGTCATCGGAGGCATGGGAAGCCATCTTTCGGCAATACATTGTAAGATGATTTCGAGGGCAAGTCATCCCTCGGTATTTGTCAAAATCTGGCATTTTGAACTTTGGTGGAATAATGACATCTGGGACTAAGCAGAGTTCAGAAGCATTTGTTAAGCCAAGGCCTTCCACACCTTCCACAATCTGCAATCTCTCCTCCAGGATCTCTATCTTCCCTTTTTGCTGGGACTATGTGGTTGTGCCATGATCAATAACCGGATTTATCGTTTGAGTCGCATCTCACGGGTTGGCAGTGTAAGAATTCATGTACCCATACGGGTAACCGTAATATGGGTAAAAAGGCATTGTCGAATGAGCTTGGTTCATCAGGTTAGTGTTTTGCGCCGGTCCCTGTGATTGGGCTGTTGCTTGGGTGATGGGGATTAGCTGAGCTGCTTGGGCGGTTTGAGTTTGGGTGGTTTGAGTTGGGGTGGTTTGAGCTTGGGTGGTTTGAGGACCTAGGGTTTGGTTGACTGGCGAATGGTTGTTTGGGTAAGGTTTGGAACTTGGGGGTTTGTCCACTGTAGGGTATTGCCATCTTGGGAATTGATTAATAAAGGAGGAAAATATCTGGGAGGTAAGCCGTATGGTGGAAAGGGTACATGGTTACCATCTGAGCCAATGAAAATGTGTGGTGGCGTATAACCATATGGCAAGTCATGAGGCCTGGTGTGGGAATCAGCAGGTTGATTGGGACTCCCAACATTAATAGTGAGGGGAACTGCCGTGGGATTTACAGCCTGGCCTGACGTTGGACCAAAACCTGGGGGATATGGTGGAGTAGGTGTTTGTTCCTCATTTCCCGCAGAAGGGCCCCCTTCAGTGATCCTCCTTTCCAAGAGCTTCGTTAGTTCTGCAATTTGTTCCCTTAGCTGATTATTCTCATTCTTGAGGTTCTCATTCATTTGTTCTGTTTCAGCCATGAGCTTCCTCTGTAGTCGGGTTCCGTAAGGGTGCGTCCCCGTGCTGCCTTTAGAAAGGAATACAAAATTTAGAAAAATAAGCAAACAATAAAATCAAGTAAAATGAGATTATGCAGGAAGCGATGTCGGAACTTGACGAATCCTTCGACCGTTCCTCAGAACGTCACGTTCAAAAGTACTAAGTAAAGCATTAAATGGAAATTAACATGAGATAGTTGTGAAGACAAAGGAATCCATCATCTCGAAAAAAGTACATTACTGCCATAAAGTGCTGGGTTACAAAGCAGGAAAATAAATCAGTCATTCCTAGCTCGGGCAATCATTTCCCTCATTTTACAAATTCGTCCTCTGCAGTAATCTAAGAACGTTGTAATTTCTCTAGGAGTATTGATAGGGTTGGCAATTCCTTCAGCTTGTTTGAGTAAAAATGGGAGGTCTTCTAGAGCCCCGTTAGCCAGGTATGCCAGTTTAGCGAAACGATCCATCCATAAGTGAACAGTTTCATCTTGTTGTGTTAACTCAGCTTCCAAGAGGCGTATGGTCTCTTGACAGTCTTGTTCAATGTTTATGGCGTGTTGTCGCTCCCCATTTATCTCTTGCTCGCAAGCCTCCACTACTTCACTAAGCTGTTGTTCCAATTTGTGGACTTGAGACTGTAGAAGTTCCTTTTGCACCATGACAGTCCGCTCATTTTCTTTGGATTGTGTCAACATATCCTTCAGAAGATGTTTCTCAGCCAAGATGGTATCACTTTGTTTGCTCTTCATTTTCAGCTGAGAGTTGGCCGCTCGAAGACATTGGTCTTGTTTTATCATGTAGTCTTCTTCAACCTTCCGTTTTTTTCTAATCTCTTCAATGGTTTGCTTATTCTCCAAGTTCTCCCTTTTCTGAAGGGTGTATTCTTGTTGACATTTCAGCAAGTCTTCTTCTAACTTCTTGTTCCTGGTAGTCAGTTCCTCTATTTTGGTCTTTAGCGCCTTGGTTGCTTTATCTTCCATAACAAGTGATGGAGCAAGAGTGTTTTCTAGGAGATAAGAGGGACTTCTGAAGGGTAATTTAACAATAGAGATCCTATTCAAGATTCATTCATGATATTCTTCCCTGACAGCATGGCTCCTGGCCCCTAATTCCTTTCCTTTTCGGTGGACTTTCTTCCATGCATTCGCTATATCTCGAATGACAGAGACATAGCTTCCCTTCGAGTAATACAAGATGAAAGGAGTGAGAGACGCTTCATCAGGTGGTCCAAGCAAAGGATAAGCTAGCTGACACTTGGCTATGATGGGATTATAGTTGATACATCCTTGCGTACCAATAAGGGGAACATTTGGGTAATTTCCACAGTGATGAATGATGGATTCAACTTCTAACCATTGGGGATACCATCTGACTTTCTCAGCTGTGAGCCCTACAAGGTGATTGGCCCACTCACGCCCACTTTTCACTGCTAGTTGGCATAGTTTTAGATCAGAAACCGGACATTCTGCCTTACAGACTTGGTTAAAAACATGAGATGTGAGCCATACATACAAAGCAGGTAAACAACAAATAACCCTCTTTCCACCTTGTGTGTGACAGAAATCCATAGTGCAGTACACATTTGCCAATACAGTTGTGACAGGATTCTAAAGCCTGTGCTTGCGAGCTAGGAATACAGCGATAGCATCATAATCCACATAGTTGTCAATGTTGGGGAACAAGACAACACCATAGATGGTAATAGCTAGAGTATCCATGAAGGCTTCCCAATCTTCCTTTTCTGCCAGGACCTGCATATGTTTTTCGAGAAATTCCCGAGTGAATCCAGGGGTCTGATTTCTATTCAGTTGTACACTCCTTAAAGTTTCGGGATGGATCTTCAGAACACGGGCGATGGAAGTAACAGTTGCATGATGATCAAGATGACGGTAAGGTATCTGTCCTTCCAAAGGCATCCCCAAGATTTGTTCGAATTCCTCAATAGATGGGGCCAACTGAAAGTCTCTAAATGTGAAGCATCTGAGAGGTGGGTCGTAGAACTGTGTTAAGGCAGTGATCGCCTCAGTTTTCACTTCCACTTTTAAGAGCTTTAGAATCCTCCCATACTTTCTTGTAAAAGCCATTTTTTGTGTTAGGTTTAATTTTCTCCCCATTGTTTGTAGACTACCCATGTCAATCCTCTTGGCCTTAACGTGTAATATTTTTCTCAATTCGGTTACATTTGTGTCACAACTATCGGATCTCATGTTAATTTCCATATTACTCAAAGGTACTCGCTAAGTTCCAAACAGCTTCCTGCAAGAACAAAGAGAAAGGAAAAAAATCAGCTACTGTCATGTTTTGTAAACTGTTACTTCCTTATTAATTTATTGGAAAACATTTTCACTTTGAGAAGTAGCGGTCGGCAAAACTCGTGTGAAACTAAAGTCGCGTGGGTCATGGATCTTCCAAACATCGTCAATATCTGCTTGAAGAGAATTTTTGTTTTCATTTTTGTTTTGACGATTGGGAAGATTTATAACCCAGGACTCATAAGTACACGAAAAGAGAGGGAGCCGCTTACTTGTTAAAGGATTACTAGTTTTTTTTTTAAAAAAGAAAATGAGTCATTTTTTTTTGAATAAAGTAACCCTTTGAACATGTAAGCAGTTCATCAATTTGGATTTAAAGGGAAAACGAGAATGAGATAAGGTATAGTAAAGTCTGCCCTTTTGTGCCTTAAGTCAGGTTTTTCTGAAAGTCTTTTCTGGGACCTATAGCTTATCTAACAGTGGACTCCTCACATTGGGTGACTTGTACTAGACTTCTAAAAGGTCACTAGAGCCAAGATCCTACTCATGATGTAACCACAACAGTAGGGGATCTACTAGGTGCGTACATCATGAAAGGTCGAACTCTAGTTGAGGTTCTTACGATCGCCGGATGGGAAGTACATCCCAAACGACACCGCTACCAACCTCTCCTAACTTAAGCTTTATTTAGGGCCCGGGTATAGGGCGCCACTCATAAGTGTGTGATAATTGTGAGTGTAGTGTGTGAAAGGGCATTCAATACCTGTACCTTATCCTATCCTGCACAGAGAACAAACACAAAACGATAACACAAAGTCGTCTACCCTAGGGTTCAACAATCATACAGAATTTAACAGAAAATAAATGACAAAATACATACAAAACAGAAACCACATACAAACATTGATAAAAAAATAATAAAATAAAATAAAGGAAGAAGTTAAATAATTAATAGACTATTTAAAAATATGCGCTATCAACTTGATTGGCTTGACTCTTTAAAAACTTCCCCAGTGGAGTCGCCATCTGTCGCGACCGGGATCGTGACGGGATGGCCGACCCTTAAAAGTAAAACGGGTTTTGAAATCCTTTCGAAAAGAAAAACAGGGAGTCGCCACCAATATTTTTTAGGATAAAAATATCGGGAAAAACCTCTTTCAAAACACTGGTTATGAAAATGAAATTCTAAGTTCGGGAGTCGAATTACAGGTGAGGAAGGTATTAGCACCTTACAACTGTCCGTTATAAAACGGTTACCTCAAATTGATAGCGCTTATTTCAAAATAATCTAGAAATTATTTTAACTTCTTTTATGGAAAGAAACATACAAAATGACCACGCAGACACAAACAAAAAAAAACAGACTGAATAATAACTGTAAGAAATCTGACCAAACAGCGACAGTAAGAAAGAAGAAAACAGCAACGATAGAAAACTAAACAGTGACAGCAAGAAAACGAATAATGACAATAGAAGGTTAAGATAGTAATAGTAAGAAATGACAAAACTATGACAGTAAAAAAAAACTCGACAAAACAACAATTATAAGAAAAAATAAAATAAAATAAAATAAAACAAAGTGAAATTAAAGGTTAACAGGACGTCTCATCCAAATTAACCTTAATTTGTACATAAATTTAAAGATTAAAATAAAATTAATGAAATAAAATAAAAAAAGGAATAAAATTGATAAAAAAAATATTATTTTTTATAAAATATAAAAAAAATGAGATTAACAAGACGTCACGTCTAAATTAACCTCATTTTAAAGAAAATATTATTTTAAAATAAAAATATTAAAACATGAGATTAACAAGACGTCGCGTCTAAATTAACCTCATTTCAAAGAAAATATTATTTTAAATAAAAATATGAGATTAACAAGACGTCGCGTCTAAATTAACCTCCTTGCGATAATAAAATTTAAAATATTGACTATATAAAATTAATTGAAATAATAGCAGAGACAGAGAAATTAGTAACGAAAAAGTAGGCCCGACAGGAATTGATTCCCGCTCCTACGTATTCTCAAGTGTATTGAGAAATCAGGGTCACGTAGTTCTTTGGAAAATTAATTTTGAAAGAAAAATATTTAAATTATTTTTAATTGATTTTAATTTTTAATAATGGAAGAAAATTAACGAGGAAGGAGAAATACAAGGCGAAGAAGATCGCACGTGCATAAACCTCCGGGATCTAGTAATGTAGGCAAAGTGATTTGCACGACATCACCTATAAGATTTTGATTTAACAAGTAAGGTTATATTTTTTATAAAAGATATATTTAGATCTAATACAACCTTATTTTTAAAACTAGTTGTACCTTTATTTTAGAAAATATGTTTTTGATTTTTTTTCTTTAAGGATGTTTATTATTAAAAACATAATCTAATAACACAAAATAACAACATGACCAATATATTTTGTTTTTTAGAATTTTATTATTTATTTTATCATTTAAAACAATTTGTTATTATTCATTTTTAAAAAAAAGAAAGAAAATGGAAATGGGCCTTAAGGGCCCAGAACTATAAAAAAAAATGAAAAAAGGAAGGGATATGATAATGGGCCTCACTATTTGAGGCCCAAAATAAACCTAAACCAAAAAGAGTAAAAGGAGAAAAGAAAAGAGAAAGAAGGAAAAAGGGGGGGGCGGCAGCAGTGAGGGAGAAAGGAGAGAGAGAAGGAAAAAAGAGAGAGGGAGAGACCGAGAGAGAGAAGTGAGCGAGAGAGAGAGTGACGGAGATCGGAGGGGGGTGGTCAACGGTGGAGAAGGGAGGGACCAACGAGAGAGAAGTGAGCGAGAGAGAGAGTGACGGAGATCGGAGGAGAAGGGACCAGCGGCTGTCGGAGGTGGAGGATCTGGAGGAAGAGGAGTTCGGTGGTGGAGCGATCTCGAGACGGAGGAGGGAGAGAGAGAGAGAGATCAACCGAGGGAGAGAGGAGGCCGACAGGAGTGGGTTATGGTCGGTGTCAGCTCAGGATTGGCGTCGGAGCTTGCTGGAGGGTGGCGCTGGGCGGAGGAAGAGGTGGTCGACGGTGGAGAAGATGACCGGCAACAATGGCTTCTCCTTCTAGTTTTCCTTTATTGTTTTTTTGTTTTGTTTATTTTGGTGGTTGTTTGGTTTTGATTGCCATTATTGTTGCTGTTTTGGTTAAGGTGAATGGATTTTGGGTTTGGGATTGTTGCTGTTGGGTTTGATGAAGTCCTGGATGTTCCTTCTGGTGAAGGAGATGATGAGGGATCCAGAAGATCTCTGTTGGTGGTTTTTTGAGGAAGATGAGGATGAAGGAGATCAAGAAGGTTCCGTTCTGGTTCTGTTGATGGTGTTGAGGAAGATGAGATGAGATAATTGTGCTCTGATGATCCCCGTTGCGTCAGTTTGTTGGCCCTTTTTGAAAGATGAGGATGATGGAGTTGAAGAAGGTGAAGGTGGGGTGAAAGTGGGGAACCCATTTCCGGATTCCGAGCGGAATTTCCGGAATGAGGGACAAGAAAAAATATTTATTTATTATTTATTGTTATTTTAAAAACAATGATGTTCACAGTTGCCCCTCTTTACTTTCTTTTCACGATAATATGAATGATCCATTCATATCGAGGAAAGGAAGTAAAGACGTGAACATCTTCTCTTTAGAGATGATCTTGACATCAATAACTTCAGAGAAATGACAGTTTTGATAAAATGACAACTTAAACAATGCCAGCTTTGGGAGTCGAAGAGCTTAAAAGTTTCAACCTTGGTGATAAGAGCTTGAAAGGGTGCCAACTTTGGCAAACAGAAAATCCTAAGAACACCTATCCTTGGCAATGAATATTAAAAGTGCCCATCCTGGGCGATGAAAGAAATATAAAATTTGCCCATCCTAGGCGATAAAAGGAATTGAAAGGATCAGGGGTGTTGCCCCTTGGTTGATTGGAAACAAAAGGATTGGGAAACTTTTCATAACCCCAATCACTCATTGCTTTGAAATATGTAGTACTCATTTAGTTAAAAAATTAGTAAACTTAGTTTTGATTAGTATGATTTATGTTTGGATATATTATTTTAAAAGTTAGTTGAGAAATAAATTAGGAATGACCCTATCTATTAATAATCTCATGTGATTTTCACTAAATATAATTAGGGATGACAAAATAATCTGTATTTGCGGGTATCCACAGATATACCTACAACAGGTACCCGTAAATTTTCTAAATAAACAGGTACGAATATTGTATTACCCGTCCTATAAGTATTTATACTTATTTTATATTAAACATATTCAAATATAAAATCATTTTATTATTTTAAAATGAGATAAACAATTAATATTTTCAACGATAATATTTTTAATGTCTAAAACTATAATTATATCACACAATATTAATTTATATTTTATTATAAACAAACAATATTATATTTAATACATGTTTATTATTATTATTAATAATTTTTTTAAAATATTAAAATAAATAAATACCTATAGATATTTATTTTCTTACCCACAAATATCCGTACCGATTCTTATACCCACAATTACCTATATTTCTCCATTAACATCCCTGAATATAACGGCTTAATTATAGCTTCTAAAACAGTTTAACGTCTATAGTTAACTTTCTAGCAGGTTTCTAAACTATTCCAAAATTCCCCACTAGCTTCATAAAAATAAAATCCCAATGAAATTGTTAGCAATAGACTCAATTAAAAATCATTCGAAAATTCAGGGACTTCATCATACAATTCTAAAATATAGGAAATTATATGAAATTTCTCGAGTAATATAATACCGGGATAAAAAAAATTAATTTAAATTTTTAATGAAAAATTTGTACCTGCTTCACTCAAGTAATTTATTTTCTCTCTTTAGACATTGACCAAAAACAAAACTTATGAACTTGGCCCATGACTTGAACTTTAATGATGCTTTGTGATTGGACAAAATCAAAAACGGACTCATGATTAGACCACAGGCCCAAACAATTAAAACCTACTTGGGCTTTGTCCATGGTCTGGATGAGATCAAACTTACGAGCTCATACATAAAAAGAGACATGTTTGATAAAATCAACTTATACCTTACGACTTGTAATTTATAATTTATGTCTTTTTTGTCAAATAAAATTTTAATTGTTTCGAACAGTGTGGATGATTAATATTAACTTTTAAATTTTTTACTTTCATAGTTTTATTTTTTTAACTGCATACCAAACAAACACTTCAACTAAAGTTATAACTAAGGTAAGATTGAATTTGATTAAAAGTAAATTGAAGACTTTGTTTTGGTTTAATTATCTTTATTCTAATAGAACAAGATTAATAAAATCTAAAAGTTAGTGAAGTTACATTAGTTTAAGAGTTAAAATCAGTCACTAATTAAAGGTTTCTAATATATTTTTTATACTAAAATATTATAGATATTGCTTATTAAAATTTATATAGAAATGTTTATTCCAGTTCACATATCTAAAGCTCTCCCCTAAACAATTAATTAAAAAAAAGGGGCCCCCCTAAACAATAATAAGAAAGCAGATATCGTAAAAAAAAAAAAGAATGCAGATATGCAAAACCTTTTTATGTGAAAATAATAAATGTTTTATTTGTGAAGGAAAATATTTTTCAAGCACAAATATAAAAAAATTATCCTTTGGAGTTTTATTTGTTAAAACATGTATATTATGATCTCTTATATTTTATTTGGATGCGAAATAGTTAGTTTTTTTTATTATCGTGTGAAATAGTTAGTTTCCATAATCCTAAAGTTGTTTGTATTTGACGAAAATATATTTTTGTTATTTGACAAATTTAATTACATTGGGCAAATTAACCAAAGATGATTGAAGAGTTCGTATTTTAACTTTTATAATAGAAAACATTATATTTTGATTCAAATTAAAATATTGGATCAATGCTTAAGAAAAAAATATTGGATCAATTCTTATTAATTAAAATAGATTTTTTTTATGAAGATTAACTAAAATAGGTGGTCCATGATAGGTAAAACATGTCTATAACATTAAGATAAAAAAAATTGTGCATATATGAAATACAAAATAAATTATTTTTATGTTGAAATCTTAAAATTGCTCCCTAATTTCCGTGATTCAGGAACAAGTGCAGGAGGTATCACGAGAGGATGTTTATGAGAATTAAACGGTCAAAAACGCATGAAAATAAAATTATAAAAACAATTAACAAAATATTATAGACGCAAACAAAACAAAAAAAATAGCCGTTAGAAAGAGAGCCTCAAGTAACGTTCTGATTTTCTTTCTCTCTTCCTCATTCTCTTGTCCTTTCTCACATTTCACAAACGCCACAAAACCTCACACACAAACACACTTTCCCTCATTCTTTCTCCGATCGAATCCCCCCAATTTTCCGATGGCCACGAGAATCCCCGGAGCAACAACTCCTCCACGTGGGTCTCGATCCAAGAACCACGAATCGTTGAAACACGTTGAGAATCTGGACCCAAACCAACCGCCACAAAGCCCTGTTCCAAAACCCTCGTGTTCCTCTTCTTCCTCAACGCTTTCCCCTCTTGCGACCAAGTCTCAAAGACCCAAAAACCCTAACCCAGTTGTTGGTTACTCTTCCCCTCAGACCAAGATCAGGCAGAGGAAGTTCTTGGTGGCAAAGAAGAAGAAGAATCAGAACGACGCCGTTTCAGGGCCTTGCAAGTGCGGGAACAACAACAGCAAGTGCGTTTGCGTCGCTTACAACAATCTGAGGAAGTCACAGGAAGAGTTCTTCAAGAACAAGCTTGATGATGGTGGTGATGATGATGAAGGGGTTTCTGAAATTGGGTCTGAAACTCACTCTCTGAGTGTGGTTGAACATGAAGAAAATGAAGAAAAAGGAGAATACTTGGAGAAGGTTGAAGGGGTTAAGGGGTTGGTGGTGAAGCGTAGGAGGGAGAGGATGATGGAGGGAGTTAGAGAGAGTGTTCCTGGGAGTGGGTCTGGGAAGGTTATGAATTTGGTTAAGGCATTTGAGAAGCTTCTCTCTATACCTAAGGATGGTGATGAAGAAGAAGATCATAAGGAGGAGTCTATTGAGAACGATAACAACAAGGTTGGGAAATGGGCATTGCCAGGGTTGCAGTTTCATGCACCTTCTGAAACTGAGGTTTCTGCTGCTGCTGCTGGTGGTTCCTCATTTTGCCCACCGAGCTTTGTTTTGACCTCTGAAAACCTTGGCTTGGATAATCGGGTGTCGGTTTCTTCTTCCTGGGATAGTAGCCGTGGAAGGTTGGATTTCATTCTTCTGAATCCATGTTTGGTTTAGACTTTAGTTTCGATTCATTTTGACAGAAAATTATAGATATTCTGGTGTTTCAAGGTTATAAAAAGTCAAGTTGTTTTGAAAACTAAATTGAGGTGGAAGCACACATTTAACATATGCTATTATGATGTATGCATCAATCCAATTTACTGAATGCTGAATTGTCAGTGAGTGTTAATACTTTGAACAGTGTTGATTTCTGTGTTGTGAGTGTATTTTTCATCTTGGTGCAGTGTGTCTAGCAGAACTTCAAATGGGGGGCGCAGAAGCAGGAGAAATGTAAGGCTTTAGTGAAAGTTATATTTTTTGTAATCTTTTAATTAGCGAAAATGCAGAACTGTTAATGGTTTATTTAGCAATCTGCCAATCAGAGTATTGAATGAATGAATTTTAATTGAATGGATTGTTTCAGAGCCTGGAATCATCAAGCACTTTTGAGAGAAGGAGGTGGAAAAAGAAGCAGGAGAGAGTCACCAACCAGAAACCATTCAACTTAAGAACTGAGGTAGGTTCTGGCAAATTGATTGATAGATTGATAATTTTAAAGTTCACATTTTGTTTTATTGTTAATGGAATGCAAATTGCAGCAAAGGGGAAGGTTAAAAGAGGAAGAATTTGTAAAGAAGGTACAAGAGATGATGGCAGAAGAAGAAAAGCAAAGGATACCTGTTGCACAGGGTCTTCCTTGGACAACGGATGAACCAGAGGTAAATTATGATCCAAAAAACAATAATTCATCAATCCATGATATATATTCATTATTACCTGACATTTTTTGGTGCTACTATTTCAGTGTTTGGTAAAACCTCCAGTAAAGGAAAACACAAGGCCTGTTGACCTGAAGCTTCACAGTGATGTGCGGGCACTGGATCGTGCTGAGTTTGACCATCAGGTGCTGGTTTCATCTCTTTCAGCTTTTTTTCATCCCTATTATATCTTTGTGTTGGTATTGTTTTTCTTACTTTTGCACAAATGCTTGTATTTTAAGCTCCTAGCCTAGGGATAACTTTAAAGCTGAATTAGTAGACTTGTCATGTTGAATTGTCAATTGAGTTATATTTCATTTTCAGAAGATGTCGACAGTAGGAGTACGGAAACAAGAAATAATGAATATTGAATTATGCAGGTGGCAGAAAAGTTGAGCTTAATAGAGCAATACAAGATGGAAAGGGAAAGACAGCAGAAGGTGCACTGTTACTATCCATATATTCTTGATCTGATTTATCATCCTTCCTTCCTTTCACTAAATAGCAAGTACTGATTTCTTGTATGTTTCACTCCACTATAGTTAGCAGAAGAGGAAGAAATCAGAAGGTTAAGGAGGGAGCTTGTTCCAAAAGCACAACCAATGCCATATTTTGATAGGCCTTTTATGCCAAGGAGGTAAGGATTGATTCAGTTGCACATATTGATTCAGTTCCAAAAGCACAACCAATGCACATATTTTGATAGGCACCTATTCAATAATATTCTCTTTAGAATGTTTATCTCATATTGGTTCTTTTTGTATCCTCAAGGTCAATGAAGAGTCCAACTATACCTAGAGAACCCAGGTTCCATAATCACAAGAAGATCAAGTGCAGCTTTTCATCATGGAACGATATGAGCCCCTGATGCCTCCCTCTTTAACTATGTTTCCAAATATTATTTGTTGATGTGAATTGTTAAGTGAATAATATTCTTTTCATCCTCCTCATAATGCTTGTCTAAATATTCTTCAATTTTCTATAGAGGCAACTAATTTAGTTGCACATTATTCTCTTTTTGGCCTTGGTCTTTTCTGTACAGTGTTTTAAAGATTGTGACCCTTGAGCAAATGAAAGATTGTGACAAAGAATCATAAATTCACCCTAATTTAGTTGCGCACACTCTTGTCGGCTTTGGTTTTTAGTTTTTCTTAAAAGTGTTTTTGAATCAATAGCCAAGTGAATAACATGGATACAATTGTGGAGTTAGGTATCTTCTTTTTCATAGAATTGAAATAAATTTTAATATAGCAAGAGGAAAATAAAAAGAAAAGCTAAAAAAACAGAAATCTGCTAAATAGAGTTAGTATCACAAAAGTCTTCAACAGTCCAACCAAATTCCTGAAATCCTTTTTTTATCTTGGAGTAGATTTTGAAGACACAGTCTGATTTATCAATCTCTCTGGTAAGAAACAATTTCAGTTGAGGACAAACAATTATCCTTGTCCAAATGCTTCCCGTGCAGGCCAAAGCAAATAAACTCCCCTACTCAGTTACATCCATTGAGTTGTAGCTTAGTTGTAATATAAGATAAGATTGTAAGAAGAATTTTGAGTTCCACATTTATTTAACATTTTTTTAAGAGGGACAAAATATATAACTGTGATTAATCTTTAAACATGATTACTTTTGAAGAGGGAACATATGGTTAACAAAAAAAACATCACATATTAAATTCAACCTAGAAAGGTGATAACTTAGTTTAGTTTTAATTTTGTTTGGACAAAATAAGTAACTTAAATGAGATTCAAAAATTTGCCTCCATAGCTCTCTTGAAAAATACACTTTTGCACTCTGTTTTAGAAAATAATAAACATATGGAAACAAGCTGAACCACTTCCATGATCCCAGCACAACTTTGAATGAAACATTTGTAATACATAAAATCTTATCTTATTATAGAACTTTAATGCATCATCAAACCCCTTGAATCATTGGAATTTGTTGCTCTGGAATACCAAAGGCACAGAGAAGTTATGAAATGGTAAACGAAATCTGAACGATTTTTTTGCTCCTTCAATCACTATATGGACGGCTGTTTGGTGTTTGGAATGTTTAGTTAGGCCTATGTGGTTGTGGTGTTATTTTAGTCCTTTAAATCTTGCAACTTCTTCAAGAACATGATACAGAGGCAACAATTAGAAGAGAAAACTTTTGGAGGAACCACAAAAACATCAGGGAATTTGCAAACAACCTTAAGAGCATACTAATTAACATGGGTTTTTTTTTATATATGGTGCTCCTGGAGTATATATTTACGAATCTGGGGCTCTTTTGGTGGAATTTTCATGTCTGGGGTACTTTTGGGAGTCGCCCAGGGAGGAGACAACATACAAGTCGTATTGGCGTGAGACGACTCAACTGCACCGCGTAAAAGTCATACGTGGCCAGTACGATTCAGCTGTGGTGCACCTGCGTGGTACGACACATCCAGGTGTGGTGCACCCGGGTCATGCGACACACCAACGTGTGGTGTATCTCGGTCATACGACACCCTTTCCTCCATACGACACAACAGCTTTGGTGCACCTCCTTCATGCACCATAAGTTAGTATTTATACCCACACCACTACGTCCTCAGGCACTCTAATTCACTCTCCACCCCCACTACTATATTACATTTCTTGCTCTGATTAAAGTCTTCTTGTTTTTCTACTTTCTTTAAATTAATTATTTTGTAGTATTTATTTACTAAATATTAAATATGAATTATTTATGTGAGGATGACGATAGTAGTGGTTCTGATTATGATTTACCATCTGAGGTTGATAGTAGTGATTCATGTGAGGATGACGAATTATTAATGGCAGGTTCAGACGTTGAAGATGATACAGGTTGGGGAGTTGTAATAGGTGTTGGTGGATCATCTAGTCCAATCATTTGTCAACCCTCTGGTAATTATGTTGAAAGTTGAGTTATTTAATTTGAAATTAAATTTTGGTTATATTTGTTAATTTGACTTAACGTAGGTACTAACGAGACGTCGTTTTGGAACGCGACACACATTATCAAAATCTAAACGTGGAGCATGAAGCTGAAGAAATTGAATTTGATGACGGTAGTAGTTGGATTGTTGGGGATGAATTATCAGTGGGGTTAGAATTTGAATCCAAGAGTGAAGTGCAAAATGCACTCAAACAATATACAATGAAAATGCATCAATCTTATATAGTTGTGGAGTCGAAGCCGAATAAGTTCGTTGTGAAGTGTCCCAACCAAATTACTGGTTGTGGTTGGCGAATGCGTGCAATTCTTTCCAAGAAGTCACAAAAGTGGGTTATTAGTCAATATAGTGGCCCACATACCCGTGTTAACGTAACCCTCTCCCAAGACCACGCAAAACTAGATGCTGACCTGATTTGCTCTGTGATAGTAGGTAATGTGATTAATTGTTGATATTATTTTATATTATGTTTATTTTGATGATTTTATAAATTTGATACATGTAGGGATGGTGAAGAAGGAACCATCGGTATCAATTGCTTTAATTCAAGAAAGAGTTAAAGCGGAATTTGGGTTTGCAGTTTCCTACCAAAAGGCATGGAGAGGAAAACAAAAAGCCCTTGTTAAAGTATTTGGCGACTGGGAGGAGTCATTTGTTTTACTACCTCGTTGGCTAACCCGTATGATCCAAGTTGCTGAAGGCTCGACATTTGTTTTGCAAACACATCCATTTGTTGTAGAGGGTCAGGTTAACCATAGATTTCGTATATTTCATCGTGTTTTTTGGACATACAAGGCTTGTGTTGATGGTTTTAACTTTTGTAAGACTGTGATCCAAGTAGATGGAACGCATTTGTATGGGAAATACAAGGGTACCCTGTTGATCGCCACAACCCAAGATGGTAACAGCTCTGTTCTTCCCTTGGCCTTTGCAATTGTTCAGGGTGAAACGTTGGATGATTGGACTTGGTTTTTAAAGTTGCTGAGAAGGTATGTTACCCAGAAGACTGGAGTATGTATCATTTCTGATCGTCATAGAAGCATTTTGGGTGCTTTGCGTGACCCAAGTTGCGGATGGACAACACCTATGGGTGTTCATAGGTATTGCATTCGACATGTTGCCAGTAACTTTAACTTGAAATTCAAGAACCAAGAGCACAAGAAAGCTCTGTTGAAGTTAGGTACGACATTATATGTGTAGGGTGCACTTTAGTTGAGATTATTTTTTAGATTATTTGGTGTTTCCTAACATGTTTTGTGCTATATTTGTAGGGTACAATCCAAGTAAATATTCATTTGACCAGAATTTGGAGAAATTTCGTTCATTGAGTCCAGAAATTGCTACCTGGATTGACAATATCCCAAAGTCGAAATGGTCATTAGCATACGATGAGGATGGTCATAGGTTTGGACACATGACAACCAACTTATCAGAAGCTGTGAACAAGGTCTTGAAGGGGGCAAGGAATCTGCCCATAATAGCATTGGTGAAGTGCACATACGCTCGTTTAGTGCAGTACTTCGTTGATCGTCTTGGACATGTGATGGCTGAAATGGCAAAGGGTCAACTATACTCAACCAAAGTGCTTGAAAAAATTGCATTGTATCAAGCACAAGCATCTTCCATTGATGTGCGGAGGTATGATGCCGAGTCAACCAGGTTCGAGGTTGAGGAAAGGATGAATCCAATCACCCAAAGAGGAAGTTTTGTATGGATACTTGATCTAAAGGAACGATGGTGTGAGTGTGGCCGCTTCCAAGCATATAAGTACCCGTGTATGCATGTCATTGCAGCCTGCAACGCAGTTAACTTGAATTATTTTCAATTCATAGACAATGCATACTCATTGCATAATATTGCCAAGGTTTATTCAGGCCAGTGGTATCCGATAGGAGATGATCGGACGCTCCCCCAGACCAATGACACATACATCATTCTCCCAGACGAAGACATATTACGTGGCAAGGGGCGACCCAAGTCAACGAGGATTAGGAATGAGATGGATTGGGTTGGTTCTCAGAGCAGGTCAAAATGAGCTTAGTTTTTTCTAGGTGCATGTTGTGACTGAAACCCTAGTTGGAACATGAGAATGTCACTTTATTCTTGTTAATGTTATTTACGGTTTAGTACATGATCAGGTCGTCCATTCCAGACGTATGTTGAAACGTGTTTGTCTTGGAATTTTAACAGGGACGGGTCTAACGGTCCAGGATTTATAGACCTCTCCTCAGTCATTCTGCAAAAAATATTAACAATTCATTAATAAACTAAATATTAAATAATAACTACTTATTAAATAAAATTGTAAATAATAACATCTTAATATAAAAACCCTATATAATAACAAGTTAATATCACCATTTTTTCTAACAATATTATATTGAATAATCACTTAATAAAAATTATAAAAGATAATTACAACTTAATAAAAATTTCTAATAAGTGATTACAACTTAATGACTATTTCTAATAAATAATTACAACTTAATAAAAATTTATAATAAATATTTACATCTTAATAAAAATTTATAATACATAATTACAACTTATTAAAAATTTATAATAAAATATTACAACTTAATAAAAATTTATAATAAAAACTAGTACTAATAAAAATTACAAAAAATAACAAGTTAACATCACCAACTTATCTACTAACATTATTTTCAATAAGAACTTAATAATATCTATTTTATCTTGTAAGATTATTTTCACTAATAACTAAAAAAAACAAAAATAACAACAACTTAATATCACTACTTTATTTAACAACATTATTTTCAACAATAACATAAAAAAAAATTTGTGCATAATAACAACTTACTATCATTATTTTTTCTAATTACACTATTTCCGATAATAACTTAAGCACTTATATTACATAATAAATTTAACTTTTAATATAAAAAATTTCAACAATGACCTAACAAAAATATTTACTAAATAATAACAACTTAATATAACTATTTTTCTACTAACACTACTTTCTATAATAATTTAATTATAAATTATATTTTATTACAATAATATATAAAATGATAATTTTATCTAATAAAGTTAATTTCAGTAATAACTTAATATAACTATTTTCTATAATAATTTAATAAAAATTTAAATTTTCTTATAACAAGTTAAAATTATAATTTTATCTATAAACTCTATATAAATTTATAATATCATTATCTAACTACAAAAAATTTAACATAATAACAACTAACAACCTACACTAAACTAAGCAACTAAACTAAAACTAAATTTAACTTCAGTATAACTTTAATCATGAAAGCAGAAAGCACTTACCTTTCAAATAAAATGAGTACTTGGAATAAAAAACCAACACCTGGGACCACTGCCTTGAAGGACCACACCCTTTTCAATGGAAAATGCCAAATTGGGGGACCCTTCTGTTACACACCAACTGCTTCAACAATTCAAAAATGGAGGATGGAGGCTACTGGGATGATGAAGATGAAGCTGAGCACCCCAAATAAATAATGCAACGTCCTGTGCATGAGCTGCTCCCGTGACCCAGGCACAGAGTTGCTTTCCACGTGGCGCTTCCCTCGTGAGTCGGACCTGCACCATACGACTGGGTGTGTCATCCTCACGCCAGGCGACACAGTCTGTCGTGCTCAGGCAGGGCGACAGAGTCACGTCCCCCTTGTGTCGGATGCATCTCATGCGACATACAAGTCGCTCCTATGGCGTACGACACATAAAAGGACACCACTTTCGTAATATTGCCAAAAACAACCCCACTTTTGTAAATAAATATATCAGCAGCCCCATATATAAAAAAAAACCTAATTAACATTCACTGAAGCACAATCGAGGGTAGTTTTAAGTTGACAAGCAATACGTCTCGCGATGGTTAGGTATGACCAAACTGCACTTTTAATAATCTTTAGGAATTTTTTGAGTTGTACGGAAATCATATTTTCTCTTGAGCAATCTTGGATGGTTTGACATGGCTTCATGCTTCATGCTTCCTCCCATTAATATATAAAATAGAATGTTGAAAATGATTTATTTCCTCCCCTTCAATAATGAGCTTATTTGTTTAAACTTATTTTAGGAGATAAGTATTTTTTTTTAAACCCTAAACCCTAATAAAAAATACTTATTTTAAATTTTGATGTGTTGATTTTAAAGTTTTAAAAATAAGCATAAGCTAAAAATAAGTTAATTTCAGCTTATTTTAAGAAGAAAAAATATTTATAAAAAGAAGTGTTCTTTAAAAAGCACTTAAAAATAAGTTTAAACAAACGGGCCTAATATACTGATTGATTCTGGTTTAATTGGCAACGTAGACTAAAATTGTTAAAAGAGTTATATGTTTCATTCTCATTAAACACATATATCGAGAGAGAGACTAATTAAGATACACGTGATTAAACTCTTCCAAATTAAGATATATGTGATTAACACAAAAAGGTCAACAAGACTAATTAAGGGCAATTACCAAAAAAAGACTAATTAAGGGCCCTTTTAGGTGGGTATAGGTTTTTGGTCTTTTTTTCAAATTCATTTTGAAAACAAAACATGTTTAGTAAAAATGATACTAAAGTGAGTATTTATTTATTTTTTAAAAACAATTTTCAATCAATTAAAAAACATAAAAATGATTTTTTATTTTATAAACTTCTAACCATTATTGTCTATCATCGTACTACTACTATTGTACTACCACCATCACCTCTAGCACCACCGTTGTCCGCCGCCACCACTATTATCACCATGCTACCACCATAATCATTGTAATTGTTGCCGCCGCCCCACCACCCCCATCCCCTCCATTGCCATTATCACAACCACCATGCCTTCCTTCTCCACCACTGCCACCATCATCATCGTCATGACCACCACTATCGTCATCGTCACTGCCATTGTTGTCACAACTACTGTTACTACCATCACAACGACAATCATCACCCCCTATTACCATCATCATTACCACCATTACCACAATTATCATAATCATTGTTGTTGCAACTATCACAAAGACCCCCATAACCCTACCATAACAACCCTCGCCACTACTGCTACCACTATCATGACCACCAACATCGTCCTCAACACCACCACCTTCATAGTGTAACCACTCCTTTTCTCCACTGCCATCATCATCATCATCAACGCGGAATTACCATTAACACCATTAATACAGCAGCCACCAACACCACCATCATCATTGCCACTACTTACACTCCCTCTATCATGACTGCCATAGCTACCACCGTTGTCGTTGTAACCACCTTCACCACCACCACCATCATCATCACCATTGTCACCATCATCATTGTTATTGTCACAACTGTTGTCACCATTGTCATGATGATACCACTACCTTGTAAGCACCACCACTACCATCGTCACCAGCACCATTACCATCGTTGTTGTCACTGTTATCATAACCACCAACACCACCGTAATCATTGTTGTTACTACCACTACTATCATTGTCATCATCATCAATGCACTGTCATCATCATTATTATATAAGATTTATTATTGTTATTAATATTATTAAATTATTATGGTTATTTAAGTGTAAAGTAATTTTGATTATATTTATGTAAGTTTTAGAAGCAATTTTTTTAAAATTTAAACCCATGAAAACAAAAATATGAAACCAAAAACCACCCCAAACACGACATGAATTACTATTATTGAGATTCATAAATCTTTTGTTAATGACTAATAAGGGTATTTTAATGAAAAATTAATTAATTAGTTAAGATTTTGAGAAGTGTATGTACATTTTGAATTTGGATTATATTTTATATTTTATATGTTTATATAAATGAGACAAGACAACAAATGCAAGAGCAATGTTGTTCCAAGTTGGTTGAAACTGTGACGTTGATATTCTCATTGTTATCATCGAAGCCTTTTTGTTAAAATCTTAGTGTTCCTCCTTTGTTCTCTTCACACATTCCCCATTGCATTGCAGTGTTCCCCTTTTTCTCTTCTCACATTTTCTTCGATCTCATCGCCTGCACGAACCCTTATATTAACCCCCGACCCACTTTGTCATCTCCACATTTTCCCTTCAGATCACTGCGCCATTTGAGCTCAGAAGAAGGAAAATTCGTTTTTTGATTCGTGGGTTTTTTCAGAATGGCGTCTTTCACGGTCCCTTGTCCCAAATGCTCTTCTTTTCCTCATTTGGGTCTCAACTCTCAGACCCCGGAACGGAACATGAACATGGTCTCGTTTGGGTTGAAGAAATCACTGTCATTTGGATCCTTGAGTGGTGATTCGGCATCAAATGGGGTTCAGGTGTGTCCGTTTGTAAAATATGAATCTGGGTTCGAAGATTATGAACACCATGTTGATTTTGTTTAGTTTTTGGTTTTTAATTATGTCATTTTTATGAACTTTTTAATCGTGTCATTTTGTGGTTGTTGTGTGTTTTCATGTGAATTGTGTTTGGGATTTTAATTTTATGATAATGAGGCTAAAAGGGTCGCTCTAGAATGATCAATTTACTGTTTTTGTTGTTGAAGGTTAGATTGTGATGGCACGAATGAAGTTCATGATTAATTTGGTGGAATTTTGGATTGTTTATGGTGCCGTGTTGTAAACTTCATTTCCTGTTTTGGCATATGGGTTATTAAGTTATTATTATATTATGCTCTAGAGCTCTAACTTTAACTATTCTGTTATTTTTAGGCTACCACTTTCTTTTCTGCATTGATTGTCCTTTCTATTTTGGGTAGAAAAACAAGAGGAAACCTTTTTATTTAGTCGAATCCTATATAATTGTAATCTTTTTTCAATATCTTACATATACCCTTGTTGACACATACTTTGATCTATAGAAATATAGTATTTCAATACTGTACTTCTCGTGTAGTGGCGAAATGAGGAGTTAATATATTTTGTTTTATACTTTTTCTCAAGACATCTTCATCTAAATGTTTGATTAATTGATAAGTGTTACCTTTAGGCTTTAGTACATTTTAGGTTATCCTTTCCCCTCTGGTTTCCGATTGTTCATGAAGGAAAAAGGATATTGAATTTCGTATCTTTTCTTCATGATATACGGATTCTCTTGCATATGAAACTGCCAAGTACAGTTCTAGAGATGATGTGTTTTTGCTCTGGCCTATAGCTGATTGATGCAATTCTGCAGTAGTCTGTGAATATTTATATCATGAAGCCGGGCTTGGTATCAGGTTTACATTTCTAATATGCAGCTTTATGGTTTAGAATTCCTTGTAACTTTTATGCTTAAATGATATGCTTGGGGTAGTCTTTATATATGCTTAATTCCTTACTTGGGACTACACAAATTTTCAGCATGTTATAACCTGATGAAGTGCATTATTTTTGTTGTGTTTTATGGATATGTTACCAAGTCCACAGGTGGAAC
This sequence comes from Clitoria ternatea, assembly GCA_037962975.1. Classification (NCBI taxonomy): domain Eukaryota; kingdom Viridiplantae; phylum Streptophyta; class Magnoliopsida; order Fabales; family Fabaceae; genus Clitoria; species Clitoria ternatea. Next base: position 271,535,930 of record CM075672.1, read on the forward strand.
TGACGAGCATGTTGGTCAATAATCTAGTCATCTAGCCATTAGTTCTAATGAGCTTAAAATTGCAGAAATAATAATCTGCTAATTAAATATAAAACAATTTCATTTTGTGAATGGTATTCTGAATCAGTCCTGATTGTTTACTTGTTTTGCTGTTAATTGTTGTGTTTACTTCTGAATCAGTGCATGCGACTAATTGCTGTGTTTGACAGTGCCACAACAGGAAGCAATTCTCTGCCTGGAAACTTCAAGCACAACCTAAAAAGGTATTAAATTTTGCTTTGGATGATAATTGTCATTAGTCATCACAGTCCACTAATCCTGCTATGCGAATTAGGCCGTTTGGTTTTAGAAAACATTTTTTGTTTTCACTTTTAATTACAAAACTGTCACCTTGGATTTTGGTTCCAGAAGTTTGTTTAGGAAACACTTTCTGTTCTAACTATTTCCCATACAAACTTTGGAAACCGAGAACAAGGTGACAATTTTGTAATTAAAAATGAAAACAAAAAAGGATTTCTGGAACCAAAAGGCTCCTTAGTTCTTCATAAGATTGGATTAACAACAACCATGAATTACCCTGCTCTGTATGTTATAGGCTGCTACTGTTGAAAATTCTTCAAATTCTGCACCTGGACTGGGAAATGGACCCGGAGCTGCTTCACCAAAAGAGAAAGCTGACCATAATGGAAAACCTTCTGGTCCAAGCACCACTGCGGATGCAGCTTCAATTTCTGCATTTATGAATCAAGTTTCAGACCTCGTCAAGTAAGACTAAGCTGCTGCATTCTGCATGCACTTGCATTGTATGTTTGCTTTTTATTCTTATACCAACATTAATATATGAAACATATCTATATGTTGAATTCTATGTGCAGACTTGTGGATTCTAGAGATATTGTGGAGCTGCAACTTAAGCAAGCAGACTGTGAGCTCATGATAAGGAAAAAAGAAGCTTTGCAGCCTCCACCAGCTGCAGCTGTAGCTCCAACTCCACAACCATATTATGCATATCCCACAAATCCTCTGCCAGCACCACCACCACCAGTTGCTGCTCCTGGTCCTGCTCCTGCAAGCCCTCCACCTTCAAAAGCAGCTCCTGCCTTACCAGCTGGAAAAACAAGCACTTCGTCTCATCCACCACTGAAATGTCCAATGGCAGGAACCTTTTATCGGAGTCCGGCACCCGGTGAACCTCCATTTGTCAAGGTATATAGTATCAGCAGGACTGAATAAGCATATGTAAATAGTGAAATTCTTTTAAGATGTTAATTTACAAATCATACCTCTGGGTTTTCACAACTAATCATCATTACCATGTTTTGTGAATAAAATAAGGGATAACCTCATTCTTCTGTTGTCGTTTCAGGTGGGAGATAAAGTGAAGAAAGGACAGGTTATATGCATTATTGAGGCTATGAAACTAATGAATGAAATTGAAGTATGTGTATTCTCCTCTTAATGCTAGTTTTGTTTATTATTCTGCCAATATTTCTTCCTTTACCAATATTATCACCCCATTTTACTTTTTTCTTTATTCTGGAGACTTTTCCCATTATTATTTTAGATTGTAGTCCCATATAGTAAAATGCACAATTCCATATAAAAAAGAATCTCTCAGTATATAGCACAGTAGCACACACAAAATCAGACCTATAATAGCACACTGTTTCTGTTTCTTGCATATTTCTACCATTAAGCTGCATTATCTCTATTTACTCTAGTTATTTAGCTGATAAATGATATTCTAATTACATGGTTCTCTTTCATGGCTTCATAGGCTGATCAATCAGGAACTGTAGCTGAGGTAATAGCAGAGGATGGGAAACCAGTCAGTGTAGACTCGGTATGCACACATTCCCTCTCTCTCCATCTCTCTCTAAATTTTTTTGCATGATTTCTCTAACTGAAATACTTGTGCTCCATGCAGCCTCTTTTTGTGATTGTACCATGAAGTAGAAGGGACCTTACCTCAATGTTTATGGAACATGTCACAAGGTTCTTATGATGGCACAAGTTTTTCATTATTTAAATTTCTTATGCGATAATGTTTGTCTCATTCTAGGAAAGTCCTTCCTCTCTATTTAATTTTTTTAAGAGACATTTTAGACACAAAAGCCCCAGCATATCATAATGAATATTGGAATTTGTATTTGTAGTTCTAAACAGTTTTGGTATTTGTAGCCCCAGAAGTTTTTTTTATACATTTTACTGGCTGGTTCAAGAATTTGTTACAAGAGTTTATTTGAGATATATTGTTAGTATAAAGAGTTTTACACTGTTTTAGAAATTACTCTAGACAAGACTTTTAAGGGAGGGCCTCTTAGGATAAGCACAGGATAATTTCTTAATTATAAAGATAGAGAGTATGATAATAACAACAACAATATCCTATCATGTCTATCTTTAGCCTAGTTCACCCTAAGATATAATAATAATAACAGCAACAACATCCTATCACCTCTATTTTTAACCCAACTCACCCTGATGTAATGTCTATTTTTAGCCTAGCTCACTCTAAGATAGAATATACACTAGACCAATAGGGTGGTGGTTTACTGCCTTGTATAACTTATGCTATGAATGAATGGAAGACAAGTCTCTATTCATGACTAACAAAAATTCAGACCCTCAAGCAGGTAGGTAGTTCCCACTCAAGTAATATTTATCACTTTTTATCTTTTTAATTTCCTTTCTTTTCTTAAAATCCTAAGAGTGTGAAGTGTGAACAACATAAAAATGTCAAACAAAACATTGTTCTTTCACTTCTTTCTCCTTATCATACAACATCCTATCACCTCTATTTTTAACCCAACTCACCCTGATGTAATGTCTATTTTTAGCCTAGCTCACTCTAAGATAGAATATACACTAGACCAATAGGGTGGTGGTTTACTGCCTTGTATAACTTATGCTATGAATGAATGGAAGACGAGTCTCTATTCATGACTAACAAAAATTCAGACCCTCAAGCAGGTAGGTAGTTCCCACTCAAGTAATATTTATCACTTTTTATCTTTTTAATTTCCTTTCTTTTCTTAAAATCCTAAGAGTGTGAAGTGTGAACAACATAAAAATGTCAAACAAAACATTGTTCTTTCACTTCTTTCTCCTTATCATAGCAGTTTGGTACTTTCAGTGGAGTATAAGGATACTTAAGGCACAAATAATGTCAATCACATAAATTCTTACCAAATATGCATTCAGAAGTTTAATATATCAAGAAGTTATAATTTATTCAAATTTTGAATGCAGATGAGCATAAACGACACCAGAATCATGCATATAACTACTAAAATTTGAGCACAATATCAACTTCATAGTTTAAAGTAAATAAAATGGTGCAATGAAATAAACATTGTGAATGAAATTTCTTGCACTAAGAACAAAATAAGGTTGAATGTGAGAGAAACCAAAGAGGAATGAGGTTGGATATGAGAGCAAGCAAAGTGAATGTACAACCATTCTCTCTTGAGTAACATAGAAAGAGTGAAATAGATACTAATCAAAAGGGAATCAGTAGAAAACATACATACCTACCTCTATTCTCATAGAAAACAAAACTCTCCTTGGCATGAATACAGAAGTGAAACTGAAATTGATATTGTTTATTTCAATGAAAAATCATGAAGCCTAAGCTTAAATTGAGAAGAAAAACATAAGTAGAAAAACTAGAAGATAATCCATAGAAATCAAAAGGAAAAGAGAAATTGAAAAAGAAATTGAGAAGGAAATCAGAGAAATTCATGGCTTGGCTTTTGATCACTTCATTAACATCATCTTTCATAAACCGTGACTACGAAAAAGCCCAATCCTCAACCCAACTTCTCTAGAATGAGTACAATCCCTAAAAGAATACATAATATCTTCTTGAGCATAGGAACAACGACTATAATTGGGATTGGTAGTTAGTTTTCTCTCAAACCTTAGCTTGTTGGTTGGTATGTAGTCATGCAAAATCATCCACACCAAGTGTCTCACCCTCTCCACACAAGGAAACCTCCAGACCCAATTCTATTTGTATTGTTGATCATTAACACCCTTCCTTTTCAGAACATGTGTGTATCCCTCGTGAACAAAGTACTCATCTACATTATTAGACTTCCACCTCCAACCACTTAGAGCTTGCGTACAATGAGGAGACATCTTAAGAATGACCATTTAAACTTCGAGAGGAAGAGAAGTTGCCAAAAATTGAAATTCCAAGCACTGTTCTCAATAACATGTCTAATGCCCAACCCCATATCATGTATATTAATAAAGGGGACCAATTCCCCTATTGGGCCCAAGCCCATCCAATCCTCACTCCAAAAGTTTATTTCCTTATTTCCAATCTTAAAGGCCTTCACTAAAAACAACTCTTAAAGGCCCAGTTATCCTTTAAGATCGAAAAAGCTTTTAAGAGCCCATTCCACAAAGGTGAATGGTTTCGACTGTCGACAAGAAAGAGTGAGAGGTATTTATGAGTTAAAACAATAACTCATTGTTTTGGAACCTTGTGAATAATTTGTGAAGCCAATTTCCCTAGAAATTAATATTTGTGTCCTTAGCATTTCTTAAGCCAAGCCCTCCACACTCATTTGGAGTTGCCATCGTCTCCCAATTTAACAAATGAATGCCTTTTTCTCCATTTGAATTTGACCATAAAAACCTTCTTATGACTTTGTCAATATCCTTACACACTAAGGTTGGTAACCACATAGTTTGCATCAGGTAATTGGATATGAAGTTCAATATAGATTTAGCCAAACATAATCTTCCTACTTTTTTAAGGAGTCTAGCCTTCCAAGGAGCAACCTTAGCACTCACCTAAGGGTTTGAAAATAACTTCAGTGACTCTTCCTTTAATCAATGGAAAACCAAGATAATTCCTCATATCATTAACCACTTTTATATATGTTACCCCGACTACCAATTGGTTGCGACTCAGTTGGCAACGTAGGTTGGGATTGTGGGAAGAGCACTAGGTCCGATCCTTACTAAATACACTTATCGAGAGGGACGAAAAGTCTTAACTGTGATTGAGCAACTTGAGATCAACTGTGACTGAACAACTTGAGATCGAGTGACTTTATTGAATGAAATAATATCATCTGTTAAAAAAAAGAGAAATAGGAGGGCTACAAAAAAGATGAGAAACTGAAAGGCCTTATCTTGATAGATAAATAGGTTTCAAGGTTCCACTATTTATTTCATATTAAAGATCAAGAGCTAACTGTTCCATCTAGAGAACAAAAAGATAGGTAAAAAAGGATCACCTTGTCTCAAACCTCTTTCAGGATCAAAACTATCCAATCGCTCCCCATTCTAGATAAACGAGAGGTGAGATGATCTAAAACACCACATAATAAGTGCCACAAACCAGCTAGGAAACTCAAAAAATTAAGAGTATCCTAGGCCTTTTTAAGATCAATTTTAAATGTCATCAGTCCTTTCTTGCTTTTTGATCTGTGTATAAAATGAATTGCCTCTTGGACAAGAGTATCATTATTAGAAGTGCCCTTTTTAGGAATAAAGCTACTTTGGTGAGGACTAATAATTTCATATAGAAAATGTCTCAATCTAGCTACAATCACCTTGGTTAGAACTTTATAAGCCACATTACATAAACTTATTAGTCTAAAATTCTTCAAAGCTATTGGATTATTTACTTTTAGAATTAAGATTAAGAGTGTATCAATAATCACCATATCTGAATAATTATAAATAAAAACTCAACCATTAACCTCCAAAGGTTGTTACTTGCAATATGCCAATATTTTTTTTTATAAAAATATGGCTGAAAACCATCAGGCCGGCCTAGGAGCTTTGAAGGAATATGGTGATTTGTCTTACTTCTTCCTTTTGCACAAGTTTATATAGAAAAGATTTAGCTTGTTGGCTAAGTTTTGGTCTTGGGTCATGCAAAGTATTTATCCTTAAATAAGCCAATGTAAAACTTCTTAGCTTCCTACATCAAAATCTCTTAATCCCATCAATGTGTAGCCAATGAATTTTATTCCTTTTTTTCCGAATAATAGTTTGATGTGAAAAAATGTGTATTTCTATCCCCAAATTGAACATTTTCCCCTGTATTTTTTGAAACTAGAAAAGCTCTTCTTACTTCAAAATTTTATTATACTCCTGTTGTAGGTTGCTTTTAAGCTGCTCTAAGGAATGAGAGGTCCTAACTTCCATTTCTTGTATGTGAATCCTGCCTTCAATATTCTTTTTCCTAACAAAAATATTACCAAAAACTTGTTTATTAAAAACAAAGGACTCTTCTTGAAGCTTCTTCAAAATTTCAGCCATCCCTACCTCCGATCCCATGTTTTTTTGACTACCCCTTCATAAGCAACATCACGGGACCAAGCAACTAGAAAGCGAAAAGGTCGAAGAGTCTTCTTACATAATGGGTCATTGCATATAAGAAGAAGTGGATGATGATCAACATGAGTTTTGTGAAGAATTTCAATGTGAGCCTTAAGGAAATGATGCCGCCAATTTAGATCCGTCAACCCTTTTTCCAATCTTTTTGCCAACTTCACACTCAATTATGTTTTCTAACCAGACCACCCCCAGATCCATCATATGACAAACGCCAATCATGATGGCTAATTTGGATATATCTATGAGGTCAATTTTTTTAGATGTATGTTGTATTTGTCATCACAAAATTATGTATATGCAAATAAAGGATAACTTGTAGTTGAAAAGATAAAGGATTGTCTTGACCTAAAAACACCATAAAATACCAAACATTTTTATTGTACTCATTTCAAATTTAACTAATTCCATCTCTTAACGCCCTTAAAACAATTTTTGAAATGTTTCCAATAATGATAAAGTTTTTCTGTTGTACAAAGTACTCATTTTTTGAATTATATCTTAACCACACCTCCCATATAGTACTTTAAAAAATCAACAATTTCTTCAATTATCATTCTCATTTTTTAAATCATTTAAAGATTTATTATTTAAATTTTCATATATTGATTTATTATATTATATACTAAATGTCTTGTTTAATTTAGAAGTATCATTTTACTAATTTCTATGTCTTAAAAGAATTATTTTTTAACTGTAGGATATATTTGATTATAGAATAAACATATAAGTGAGTAAATAGATAATGAAGCAATATACACAACTTCAATTTAGGAGAAAAGAAAAAAATTGAAAAGTCTATAGAATGTTTCATGAGTTAGTTAGCACTCTATATGCTGCAAAAATCATGTTCATAAAGATTTTTAAGATGAAATATAATGGCTTTGTCTGAATCAAATATGAAAAGGTTTGTAAAATAAAAAAATAAAAACTTATAAACATTTCTTTGTGAACAATATAAATACGACCTTTTTTATCAACAAAATTTGACATCCCATTTCATCCTTTTTATGTGTTTCTTACATTATTTAGTCATGGTTAAGTCTCATTATTATGTGTCTTTTCTTCATTCAAGCCTTGTTAAACACAAACCACGACTCTATTCAATGATTAGTGTTCATTTGGTATGCAATTGGAAAAACGGAGTTATAAAAATGAAAAAATCTAAAGTTAATATTAATTATTTACGCTATTTAAAACAGTCAAAACTCTGTTTTAGGATTTTTTTTTGTTGGTCAAAGGTTTTAACCAACTTTTAACCAAACGTCCCCTAATTATTTTGAAATCAAGTGTGTGAGCAACCCACGATAGTGCATTAAGGATGCATGCCCATGGGCTTTGGCCCTTTCCATCATAAAAAAAAAAGGAGGATGCAAGCTCAATTAAAGTGACCACAATTTCACCCAAAAAAAAAGTGACCACAACAAATTTTTATCCTCCAAATTATTCTAAACTTGATATGTCCAATATCTTCGTGTTCCATGCATGCACCAGGGACCACTATTGGTTGCTTGTTTTGTTGTATATTGTTAGGAATTTTGGTGATATATTTATTAAATCATACTATTATTCTTATAACAATTTAGACAAATGTGAATGATCATATTTTACAGGATCATATTTGTGAAAAAAATTTAATTAGTTGATAATATCTTTCCAACCATTAGAATAATAGATAAGTGTTGTGATCAGGATCCGAACTTTATTTTTTAACATTTTATATCCATCAAACACTAACTTCACTCACCTTTTGAGATTAATCAGCTGATAATATACATATATCAAAATTAATCTTTTGTAGTATATTCTATCCTTGTAAATTTACATAGAAGTAAAAGTTGTTCACTAATGCTGACAGATTATGAATTATTTTTTTAAAAAAATTCATTAAATCAGACAAGGATCATCAAATAAATCAACCCTGTTTACAACTTATTTGTTGTTTAAAATTTGTGATATGTGCCTTCCTTTTTTGGTTGATAAGTCCACAATTGGTGGACTTTTCTAGGATCTTTTATTTATTTATAGTAAATTGTAAATAAATAGCCATTTAATATAACAAAACTGATTAGAATATTGACGGTTGGTAATTAGCCTGGTTAATCTTAGGTTATGTGAAAATTTAATAAAAGTAGGTTAATGCAATCATATTCCATCTTTAATTGATGATTTTGATGTTTCAGGAAAGGAAGAAAGAGATTGGAATCAAGAAAGTTAAGGTTGGAAGAAGGTGATTTCACGTGAAAACCAACTGTTACCATGTTCAGTCATATTTAGATTAATGAGCTCTCAAACACCCGTATCCTCGATTCACTATTTGAGCTACACGTTAGAATTGGTCGTGGAAGACATAAAAGCACTTTAAGAACATATTGTAAAGGAATTTTAGGGGTGTTTGGTTTACAGTTGGGGAAGTAGAATTAAGTTGAAGTGAAAAATTTAAAGATTAATATTAATTTTTTACGTCGTTGGAGACAATCAAAACTCCGTTGACACGTAGGATCAAAAAACTCTCCCACTTAATGAAGAAAAACTCCGTTGGAGGAAGACACCAAACGTCCTCTTCAGCACACTTGGAACGAGGATCTTTTCTCTATCAAAGTCTCTCCACTTTCTACAAAGTTCAATAAGATTTTCTCCCATTTTGGAGCTTGGGATTTAAGGAGTCAAGATCAAGACTCATCATTTGTTTATGGATTCGTCACAAATTCTTTTTCTTCTTCAATCATGTGTAACTAGATTTTCTTTTGTTAGGGGATAAGGAATCCCAATTGGATCTTTATGTGACCTTGATTTTCATGATTCAAGTTTATTAGTTTCTCTATTTGAATACTTTACTTATGTTTCTCATGCCTCTATGAATTGATCACTTAAAGAATATTACTGATCTTAATTGACAATTAGGAAATTGATTTCGAGTTTGGAATCGAAGTGATTAACATGAATAGTGAATTGATACCCTAGGGATATAGATTATTAATCATGAGTTCTTTGATATTATTGATGTAATTGCTTTATCTAATTAGGATTTACCAAGGGATTTATGCTCTTAATTAATTTGAGGAAAAAAGGAGTCTGAGTCAAATGATTGATCTTTCTCTATAAGAGTGAATTCAAAATTTTAGTGGTACGTATAATTTGAACTAAGTCTAGAGTGGTGAACATGAAGTCAAGATTATGAGAAATCAAACATTTACGTTTTCTCAACAAAGTTAAATCTTTACTTTGTAATTTTTTATTCTCATCTTTTCTCAAATCTTAGCCTACTATTTGCATTCTTTATTTAGCCAGCTTATGCATCTTAATTTATGCATCTCAGTTTAAGCATCTCATCCTATGTATCTTAGTTTATGCATCCCAATCAATGCAACCCAACATATTCACTCTAAGAACTATAACATACTGGAAAAATAACCTTGAACTCTAGTGTAATCAACATGTTCATATCTTGGTCTATGCCATATAAACTGTTAGACACTAATAGCGAATAACATATTGGATAAATTGTGCATTCTTCCATCGATTTTGTGCACCTTGACCAGGTTAGTGTATCAAATGTTAGCCAAGCCTGTATATCAGCTTTTCACATCTCAGTTTCTCTTACCTTGGTCAAGCTACATATAAAATGTTCACATCTTAGCTTCATTCATCTCGAGTAGGCTTACATATCAAATGTTCATATCTTAGCTTTTCCCACCTTATCCATATCATATTATAGCTTAAAAGACACCAAGTTCAAGGATACAACTAAAGCCAGCACCACCGATATCGATTTAAGCTAAAGGACATACATGACCTAACATTACATAATGGTATGTGTGGACCTATACCATGCAGCAACTTAGCTCAGCACACCTTAGATTGGCCATGACCTTGATTTGGTATGATCTTAATTTGGAGTTGACCTCAAATATAGGTTTCAATCAACTTAATACACCTTAGATAGGCCATAATTTCAATTTAGCATGACCTCAGTTTCTCGTTGACCTTAGTTCCTACTTGACTTCGAATGTTGATATGAGTCAACTCATTACGCCTTAGATTGCCCTTGACCTCGGTTTGGCCTCTACCTGGAATGTGGATCTAGATAAACTTAGTACACCTTAGATTGACTTTGAACTTAGTTCAGACTTAACCTCATATTTTACCTTAGATTAGTCTTGACCTCGATTTTGGCTCTATCTTTGATGTAGATCCTGACCAACTTAGTACACCATGTTTGATCTATATTCTAAATTCTTATTCTCATGCAAACCAATTAAAGTTATTACTACAACAATGAATTAAATTAAATTAAGATACCGACCATGCCTATGTCGACATAGACCAGATACACATGTACCCACAATAAGCCATATGTATTCACCTCACACATGCCAACTAGACCTATATCATCCTAAACTGATATACTCATGTCTCACAACATACTAGACGTACTTATCCTAGACATATTAGCCAAACCTATGTTGGCCAAACCCATGTCGAACTCGGTTCAAACTGCCACATCACTAAAAACCTCTAAAAAGATATTTGACATACCTATCATTTCTTTATGCACATTTTCCCTGCTAAATACCCACCTCATAAATTCCAAATGTCTTCCACTTTCTCGTTGCTGTTTACCTATATATCATCTTGATTGCTCTGATTTCCACTTGAGTGTTGGAGGTGTCTGATGTGCACACCCCTTTCATGCATTATTACATGCACCTCAGTTGAAACTGACATCGATAAAAAAATATATTGGCCTAGTATCATCACACATTCAATGATACCTCAAACCTTCAACTTTGGATTCAAGATAAGTAAAATATAATTAAATTAGAGGAAAAAAAGGAAGTCATAATATGAGATGGAATCTTGGAACAATTAAAATGTTTTAAAAAACTGATTAAAAATGTGTGTGTGATTTTGAGTTTATACTCTAGATAGTGTTTGATAAAAGATATGTTTTTTAGTTCTTTTTTGAAGAAGTGTTTCCTTAATAAGTTTTTACTCACCTAGTTAGGTAGGTCAGTTTTTATTTATCCGAAAACACAAGTTCTTTATATTTTATGTCATCCCATAATCCAACTTACTTTTAAATAATTTGTTATAACTTTTATTAAATATGGGTAAGTGTTTTAATTTTTTTTATTCCCGTTAAAAAAAAAAATTCCTGCCAAACACTCTCATAAGAGTTGAGTGTTGACTGATTTAATAACAATTAATTTTGTTTGACCATATGTATATGCATAACCGATTTTGACGAGGTTTTGGACCATATATATAAGCATAACCGTATACATCTGAAGTTTTAGAAAAAATTAAAATCATTATTAACTTGTTAATCTATTTTTAAAAAATATAAGAAAATCATTGCATTAATTAATTTTTACTATATTTAATTTTTAAAAGATGTAATCCAATACATAATTCTTAATTAATGAAAATATTGATAAAACTTACAATAAGAGTAAAATTTAGAACTAGTAGGGGATATATAAATATTTTATAATTATTCTTTAAGTTTTAAAATATATTAACCCCGATGAGGTCGAATCTAAACTTTTTTTTATATATAAAAATAGCTTGAATATTTCATTCAATTCATTTGGAATTGGTGGTTTACAATAAATGAAGGAGAAATAGGTGTGAGAAGGATACTACTCAGATTCGTATCATTAAAATTAATGGCTAATAAGAGTCAATGAGTAGAATAACAAGTATTAATATCCATTGAACCTTAAACAAAAAAAGAAAAAAAGCACAATATCATTAATATACTAAACATTATCACTTTATTATGATAATATACATTAGCATTATATAACACTATTATCACTTAATATAATTTTTAAAGTATTACAGTGAAAAAATATTAAATAAATTTTATCTTTTATTAAAATTATAAAAAAATCTTAATATCTTTAATATGTTAAATTAAAACAATATTCTTTTATAAGCATGTGGATATCCACAAAATAAGTAGCATAATTCCTATTTTGGTCCATACAGATACTCATGATTTTATCATCCCTATCTAAAAGAGTAAATTTTATATGTTTTATAAATTAATTAATACTGATAGAAAATCATCTTCTTATGGAATCATTTATCTGCTATTAAAGTCAATGCCATCAAATATTAAGAATTAAAAATAGTGATATTGTTTGGATCAAATATGAAAATGTGGATAAAAATTAAAAAAAAAAAAGTTTATCAAGTCTTACAAAAATTCCCTTGTAAGCAATACTTGTTTACCTTTAAATACCACACTTACTTCACCACAATTCAACCTCTCATTTGAGTGTCTTTTAGATTATAGTAATGACTAAGTCTAATTGTTATGTTCTTTTGGCCTCATTCATGCTTTTGTTTGTCCAAGCCTTCTCCATTGATGGTAGATGGTATGATGCTCATGCAACATTTTACGGTGACATGACTGGTGCTGATACCATGCGTAAGTACAACACTTTCTCATCACTTTAATTTCTCTTAATTTTCTCCCATTAATTTCTTTTTCTCTTTATCTTTCTCAACATGTTTTTTTCTCACTCACACAGTCCCATGAATCTTCTCTCCATTTTTCCCCATCTACATTTTTCTCTCAATTACATGTAATGTTTTATAAATTAAACCAGTTAACTCATTGATTTACAGTTTAGTAGTTAGTCAAATCAGTATTAATAAAATAATAATTTCTTACAAAAATATAATAAATGATATTTGTGGGACTCCACTAATGAATCACCATTTTTATTACTTTGACACCTAATTCAATAACCAGCCAATTTTATGTTTTAAATGATTAAACTGATAATCAATATATTCCAAACTATATTTACATTGTCTCTATTCTTTTCTCCACCTCTCTCTACACTTTTCTCTCACTTGCATACAAGTCCAATCACTACACCCCTTATAATTTATCTAAGGAAAATGAAGATGATTCTCACTTTTATGATTAATCTTTAGTGATGTATGTATTTATATTAATTGATTTTATGAAACAAAACAGTGATGATTAATTATAAATATACATTTTTGTTACATACAATATAATATGTAGAGGGTGCTTGTGGATATGGTGATCTCTTCGAGCAAGGATATGGGCTTGAAACGACAGCACTAAGTACAGCTCTATTTAATGAAGGGTTAGCTTGTGGTTCTTGTTATGAGATAGTGTGTGTGAATGACCCAGAATGGTGCATTAAGGGTGCAGGCCCGATTAAAGTGACAGCAACAAATTTTTGTCCTCCAAATTATGCAAAACCTGATGGAAATTGGTGTAACCCTCCCCAAAGACACTTTGACTTGTCCATGAAAATGTTCACCAGTATTGCCATAGACAAAGCAGGAATAATCCCAGTTAAATATCGTCGTGTTCAGTGCACCAAAAGTGGTGGTGTCAAATTTCAATTAAGGGGCAACCCTTATTGGTTGCTTGTTTTGTTGTACAATGTTGGGAATGCTGGTGATGTCTCTCACGTTAGCATCCAAGGCTCTTCTTCTGGTTGGCTTCCTATGACTCGTAGATGGGGACAAAATTGGGTTATTGGTCGCAATTTGGTTGGAAATGCTTTGTCATTTTTGGTCACTACTAGCGACGGCAAAACATTGGTGTTTCCTAATGTTGCCCCTCCTACCTGGCAATTTGAGCAGACCTACGAGGCCAACATGAATTTTTAGACTTCTTGTTGTGTTCTTGCATTCTTGTTTTTTAAACTAGTTAATGGTCTTTATTATTTATCATTTGTAGAAAATAAAATATTAGTTAATATTCAAAAATGAAAATATTTTATCTGTGTCTCCAAGGTTTTGGGTCTCGTTTAAACGATAACAAATCGGTTATATTGACTTCTAATTATAAAAAACACTGACATTAGTCTCTAGTTACAATTTTTTTACTGCATATAAATTTTTAAAACAAAACTGCTGTCAATAAAATCTACATTAAAATATTGTTATATACCGAGAGATAAAATCATTTGTTTTTTTTTTATAGAAATTGACACTAATTCGATTTAATGAATCAAAAAAAAAATGGATACGCCCCCCAAAAAATTAGTAATCACAATTGAATTGATATATTTCCTAAGAGAGAAAATTGACCTCGTTTATATTTACTGTTTAAAAATTAAAAAAAAAAATTGTGTACACCAGAAACAAGAAGGATCTGTGATGGGTGCCCCCTGCTATGAACATTACTTTTGACCTTTCTTGAATGGTCATTTGATTTAGGTAATATATTCAAATAATAGATTTGATTTTAAAATGAATTATCCCAAATCGGTAAAAGGTTTCAGAATTTTTTTAAAAATAATCGTGAGTTCTCTTCCTTTTATTTATTAATAAAGAAAATATTGTAATATATTCATTTTAAACATGAATATGAGAATAAATTATGAGTCTATCAACTTTATAACTTTATATAAAATAATTAAAGTAAATTTTTTTATTAGAAATTATATGGGGATTTCTAGAAATTAAGGCGGGTAAATATTAATAATGATTTTTTAATTTTCTTTAAAAATTTATCATTCAATGTAAAATTACACATAATCAATAAATTATTATATTATATAGTGTAAAAATAAACACACATTAGATTAAAAAAAGAGAGAGTAGATTAAAAAAAGAGAGAGTAAAAGTAACAGTTAGAAGCATGACTGGCAAATAACATTTTTGTTTATCATCTCATCACCGTTTCATATCCATATTTTCATTTCAGCTCCGTCTGTTCTCCATGTCCCTCTCAATGGATTCTCTAAGTTTTGGGTAGAAAAAGTCACAAGAATTTGAGGCTTTTTACATTGATTATTTATATATAAAAAATTTATATCAGTTTAAAAATTAAAAAATAATTAATGTTAAAAACTATACACTTTAAAAAGCCCAAATTCACTCAATTTGTTTCACCCTCTCTCATTTCTCATTTTCGGCTTATCTCCGTTTTGTTGTTGATTCTATTGTTTGTTTAAAAGTTTAGAAAAGACAAATAGAAGTTGGTAAAAGGAGAAAAAAAATCCGTCGATTAAAAGAATTTTGACTGTTTTAAATAAAAAATTAAAACAAAAAAGAAAAAAAAAGTATACTTAGAGTATTTTGTTTGGGGAAATATTGTTGTTCCAAGAAAAAAAAAACTTCGATTAATATTAATCATGCAATTTTCTTCTCAAACTTTTAAAAGTATACAATTTTTGTTCCTTTGGTAAGTTGGTAAATTTTTAATGATTGCATGACATTTCATCTTTCCGGAATGACACGTTATCCACAACAATTTACTATTAATAATTTAATAACATGATTAAAATCAACCATTTTTAAAAATTGAGGAACTCAATGCATAATTGAAAATTGAATGATTAAAATTACAAAAATGATATATCAGAGCAATTAAAAGAATAAATAAACAAAAAATACTTTAGAGATGCTACCATTTAAATGAATCCTTCAACCCAAACACACGAGCATGTAACAAATATCCAACCCAAATACAAGCTACTATAATTTATTTACTGATTTACTGCTCTGTATTAGTGATGCGAGCACTTTTAGTTAAAAAATTACACCGATATCCCACTTAAACCTTGATAACGGTTGTTCAAGAAAAAGTACTTGTTGATGATGACGACGATGAATTGTAATTTATAGAGTATTTACATCCTCCAAACATGCGACATATTAACACAAACAAATTATACAAATTATTGGTGCTGATAATAATATTGCAAACCTTGTATTGCACCCATATCAACAAACAAGAAATTAACATTAATATCAATAAGGTCTAGTTATTTGTGTTGCAAGTAATGCCGGGACATGAAACTTTTGAACATTGATCACTTCCAATCAAGCATGTCCAACAGCCACAAGACTTCTTCCTTAGAATTTGCCACATCACAGAAATCCATTTGGATCCCAAACACATCCATGAAATCTTCATTTTTATCTTCCATGAATAGCAAAGAAATCCATGCCCGGATGCCAGACAAAAAGGGGTAAGAAGGGGATATGTCAAGGTAATCAAATGCCAAAGCTCTATATGATGACCTATCAATGTAATCAAACATTGACCTATTTATGACACGAGCAACCTTGTTAGAATCCTTCCTCCCAACCATCACAGAGACACTGACATTCTGGTTTTGTCCAGAAGGGATAGTAAACCTAGGTTCAACAGGAAAAGTCATCTTGTATTCAGAACCCTCCAGGTGAAATTTGAGCGTGTCACAAACTCCGGATTGTGGAACTTTGAAACCCGATTGAAGGACAGAGCCAGGCACCACTTCTGAGAAGAGTAATGTACTTTCAGCCCATATGTCAATGAAAAACTCCAAATCATCAAAAGAAATTCTCGGAGGGAGAAGAGTTCTCCGATGCTGGCGTTTATAAAATGTTTTGTATAATTCATAGTATGTCATAGTTGGAGGAACAGGTCGCTTGCAGATTGAAGGCCACCTCTTGGCACACTGACATTTCCAAAAGAAATCGTCTCCCGCTACGTCTTTCCACTGCTTACAGACAGCCATACAAGAAACAAGATCAACACCCTCCAGTAAAGGGAAAACAGCCTTCAAAACCTCTTCAGATTCCATTGACAGCTTCAAGTTGCAATTAAAAGTCAAATAAGATGTTGATCATACACTGCAATGAAGAATCCAAAAGATATAAACAACTGAGGAATTCCCAGAAAATGCAATATGAAGTAGGGGGGAAAAATAGTCATGAGCTTACAACAGCCAAGACTCAAGACATACACAATTTACAAAGAAAATATAATACCCACATCATAGAAAACTCATTATGATTTCATGATTACAAGCACACTGAAGTGCATCATGCAATCATATATATGTACTTCTCCAAAGAGAACTATGTCTATAACTAAAGAAATTGCTATATTTGTTGAATTTGGGAACTTTTGAGAAGTAACAAAAAAACACAGAACTCAGGACCATACATCCTCTGTAACAGATATACATTTATCAAGAATTCCCTCTGAAGGAAACTTCAGTTGGAAAGTTCAAAATCTTCAAAATGCTACATTATATATCAGTGTAGCAAACAAAGCAAGTTCTTTCAATCCACAAAATACTTCCCTCTTTTGAGGTTAATTTTTCCATTCACTTTGTAAATACACAGATGAGCAAAATGTAGAGCAGACATCCTAAATGAATGATGAAGAAAACCATGGGGTTGTTTGGTTTCAAAAAACATTTTCTGTTTTCATTTCCTAGTTCAATTTTTAATGACAAGACTGCCTCCTTGTTTTCTGATTTTTGAAGGCCATACAGGAGCACTGAAATCAGACAAAAGTTGTTTTGGAGACACAGAACAAGATGACCGTAATTAAAAATGAAATAAAAAATGAATAACAGGAAATGTTTTTTGAAACCAAACCAAACCACCCCTAAATAATTCAAATCAGAAAACAATTTGGTTTAAAAATGCCTCTCAATTCTAAATACGAAGCTAACTTCTAAAAGATAAGTATAAAAAGCAAATTTCTAATTCTAATTACGAATCAACGTAGCCATATACTTGATCAATTTTTCAGTTTAATTTTTTTTTAACGATATCTTCCTTCATTTCTTGCAACATTTCAAGGTGAAAATTATATTTATAAAGTCATTATGCATTTTCCCCCTCATTTTTTCTCCTTCTTTGGCTGAACAAGTTCAAAGGCTTTCAGGTAACGAAGTCAATGCACTTACAATTTTTGATCCTTCGTCATGCAGAACAATCCGAAATAAAGTTTGACGGATAAAAAATGGAAAATACGAGCAACAATAATTTGATAAAGAAGCATTTATAACGGCAGATCAAGTTACGGAAGATAAAAACAAAAAAAAACGAAAACCTTAAGAAATGAACATAACATTTTGAAGCGGGAGTTACCGGCGTGAAGTGAGTGACGCAGGTGCGTGACACGCGGCGGAGAATGAGTGGTGGAGGAAAAAGCTAGATCTGATCCTGGAACCAGAGAAGGGGAAGGTGAGGGATGGTGGAAGAGAAAGGAAAAGCTCGAACGAAATTAGGAAAAGTGATGATCGGAAATTTGGGAAGATGATAGAGACTCACATTGGGCCTCTTCCGTAACATAATGTTGGGCCTCTTGACTCTTTGTTTCTAACCCAGCACATAAAAAAGCAAAAAAAAACACCTTCTCACCAAAAAAAAAACCATTTAAGGTTGATGGCATACACAATATTTTCATAACGTATATGTGATCAATCAAGTTAATTCTTAATCTAACAAAACAACATCATAAACTCTAATGCATATAAATTATCTATCAAATTGGTCTCCGTCATTCATGATTGTTGGACAAGGTCTATCAGAGTGTCACCTGATATATTAAGTATCATCTAAATTGTCATATGGCTATGTTTTAAGCTAGTGAGGACATTTTAAATCTCCAATGATGAAATATCAATTTAATTCCTAACATATATAATATTACATCAATTTAGTTCATAAAGTATATAATACTACATCAATCCTTGCCCCATATAAAAAAGATCTATCATATTAATTCTTAATCAATTATAATTTGTATTAAAGAAATCCCTAGTGTATTAATAATTACATCATATCAATTTTTAATGTTAACTTTAAAACTTCAAACTAAACATTGGTGTATATGTGGTTTAATTACTTTATATTGATGTGATGATGTTATTTGTAAATTATTTTAATGCAAAGAGAGTGTTATTAAATAAAGTCAATGTAGAACAATTTTAAACATAACTAATATAGTTGATTGATATTAAAGTAATGCAACATGATGATACAAAAAGGTGTATTAAGGACACATGTCCCCATCCATTCTTAGCAAAGTAAAAGTTATTGTAGATGTCAACATAGACATCCTAAGAAAGTAAAAGTCAAATTACAGGTGCCAAACAAGGAATTAGAACATACTTTGTACTCATAATTAATACACTAATGCACATGATAGGTTAAAGGTTGTCTACATGTCCTAAATAGTTGTATGTATCTTGCATATAATATATATAAAAAAGAAACAAATGATAGTATTGTCACTCTATTTTAGATGGGTAGTAGTAGAATGATTGTAAAATTCACCATACTGGTTGTAACACCCTCTGTTACACCTTAATAAATTCTAGAAAAATTCGTAATTTTTTTTTAAGATATGATTGTTAAGAAGAAACTATCGGAATAAATTATATACATTATTTCTGAAATACCTCATAAATATTATTAAAACTTTATAAAGTAATTTTACATTCATCCAACAGAAATAAATATTAAACATTATAAGAAAGAGAGGAAACTCCATGGCCCACAAGCAGTTACTTATTAACATTATTCATTCATTGGACTACGGTATTCATACCGAGCTCCCTTTCTAGAATATGCTATAGTTACTGTCGATATTCTTCGATCCTTCCCTCTGAACCATCAATTCAAAACATGTGAAACAAAAACACGGAGAAAGGAGTGAGAAACAGAATATAATATTTCCAAATAAGACATAAGCAACAAAGGGTTTTCACAAACCAATACATAATAATATCAATCACAATCACATACACAATCAATTATGAATGCATGAATGTTATGCAATATCTTCCTCATAACTTACCTATATATGTGGGCCCTTAAATTTTAATTTGCACTGGGCCAACCAGGAGTTTACACTGTTCCATAAGTCCGGATAATAATAATATGAACAGCTCAACTGGCATGGAAACACTTAGAGACTAGTCAGATTGAGAAAGTTTTTATTGTGAAAGTACCCGACACTAGGGAGCTACCCCAGGTCCCCTGAAGCACCCTTTCACACCCTCTCATCCCAAGGCTCGTAATTAAGCCTCCTCTAATGTATCCTCAGTTTCTATAATCCGTCTCCAGACAATATTATTTCATTTCACTTTAATGATCCATGATGCATGAACTACTCGCGTATTGAGTTGGTTAAGGCTTTTAGAAACTCAATTATTAAATCCCTTAAAGGTTTACAATATCATTTCAATAAACTGTACATTTTCTCAATTATCTGAATTTCTGTCCCACAGAAATAAATTTGGTACAGTTTTCAAATCTCACTGAAATTGAGTTTCTAAGCCTTAAATATCTAAAAACTTTATCATATAAAACTTTACATAATCTTTCTCAAATTAAATCTTAACAAAATCAAATTTAGGAATCTCAATTATTTCCAAATATTTTTAGTTATTAAGTTGGAAAAAATAAAAAAAATTTCTTTTAAAAATTTTGTTTTATTAAAAGAGAATAATTATTAACCAAAAATACTTAACATTACAAAATTTTTCTTTAACTCAAGATTTAATTAAATAAATTCTCATAAAATGTTTTCTTTCTAAAATAAATACTAATTTTTTTATTCTAAATATTGAAAATAAAGTTAATAAAAATAATTTCTAAGAAGGAATAAAAGATAATAAAATTTAAAGAGTAAGGTAAGAAATTCTTACTGAATTTTAGTTTTCCGTCATGCTCGCTATATGCTCAAACTCCACATTACAATATCATCAATCAAAATCAAACAATATCAATCATAACTAAATATCATCAATCAATCAATCATAATCAAATCATAATCAAATCAATTAAATATCACTAATACATGTCATAATACAGAATTTAATGATTATTAATATAGTCAATTTGAGTCATTTTGGTCAATTCCTCGCATAGGTATATGTAAGTCCATATAATCCAATCCTTGCATAGGTATAGTTCAGTCCATATGGGTCATAATGGTCCAAGTCCTTGCATAGGTATGTTAGAGTTAGTTTAAACCGGATATTTAATTTAAAAATTATTAAAATTGTTAAGTTAGAAAGTTAATATTTTAAAATAATAATATTATTAAATTTAAAAGGAGTAGGGGACTCCTCCCATTATTCTTATGTCTTTTCATATTATACTCTTATCTCACTCCCCCTTACCTTGAATTGTTACCCAAAATGGATTTGCTTTGCGCCTCCGATTTCTAGAAATATTAATACCAATCTTATTTCAGTATAAGCATAAGACGAAGATTAAGATTACTACTTAAAACAGAAATGATAAATTTTGAATAGTGAATAGTGAATAGTAAATCGTGAATAGTAACAGTAAATAGTAAAACGTGAATAGTAACAGTGAATACTAAAACGTGAATAGTAACATTAAATAGTAAATCGTGAATAGTAACGGTAAATAGTAATAGTAAATAGTAATTTACTATTTGAATAGTAATTTACTATTGAAATAGTGTTTACTATGCAGAATAGTAACTTAAAATAATATTATTTCCAGTATAATAACAGATTTCTAAAAACGATATAAAAATAACCCAAAAAATATAAAAGAGAAGTATTCTTACCTTAGGATTTTGGCAGAACCTTCTCTCCAAAAACTTTTCTTCTCTCTCTCACTTCCACCACTATCTCACTAGCACTACTATATTAAGAAAACTTAATCTGAAATTGTGAATTCTAAAGAAGAAATCCTTCGGTATTTATAGGAAAAAAATTTACTATGTATTCCATTATTTTAATATAAAAGTACTATACATTTTTGAATTTTTTATTCTAGGTTACTGTGCACCTTTTGAAAATTTCATACATGCACAGTGTTTTGCATAGTAATCATCTGCAAAATTATTAAGTCAAATAGTAACCCTTCACTCGGTATATTTTAAATATTCAAAATAAGTCCTTTTTGAAATTTAGCGATATTATATCAGTCCTCACTAATTTTATAATAAATAATATAAAGCTGAAATTTTAAAAATCTAAAATTTTCTGTTAATAAAAATTTATTGATACGTTTTCAATTTTTTTAACGATTGGAAAAATCAAGATTTTTCTCAAACCGATAATTTTTAGATAAGTCTACTTGAAACGGAGTTTAGAAAATTTTCTTATAATTTCAATTCACTTTCTTGTAAATATTTTTAATTTAAGTCACTTATATGAATTTAAAATTATTTAAAAAAATATTATTTTAAGAAAAATCCAAAATTCAAAAAAATTCCAAAAAATCATAAATAATACGTAGGTAAAAAAGTTCTAAAGAACCATAATTTAATTCATTCAAAATTTTAATATAAAAATAAAAATAGGGGTGTTACACTGGTTATAGCAAATTGATGTGATTTCTTTAAGTAGGTGGATACAAATTGGTTCACAATCTAAGCCAATATGATTCAATGTTTATGATAGTGAGTTTTTATGTATTTATCTTTTTTTTATTCAGGTTAAGTTTTAGATTTGTGAAATACATCTTGCATTTTTGAGAGATAGTGTATGCTTTTATTCTTCTTTATTTGACATATTACTTTATAAATAATAGATAAAGACTTTGTGTCCTGAATACACCTCTTATTTCACCATGTCATTCTAATTCACTATATTGATTATGTTTAAAATTGTTATACATTAATTTTATTGAATAACATTTTCTTTGCATTAAAATAATTTATAAATAATATCATTACATTAACATAATATAACTAACTCACATGTACATCAAAGTCTAGTTTGAAATATTTAAATTAATATTAGAGATTGCTATGATGTGATTACCGTTCTTTGATATAAAATACAATTGATTAGGGACTAATATAGTAGAATTTTTTTAATATGAGGCAAGGACCAAATTGATGTAATATTCTATATGTTATGAACCAAATTGATGAATTTTATTATTGAAGCTTTAAATGTCTACGTTAGAATAAAACATGGCTATATGGTACTTTGAATGATGTTGTCCAATAGCTGTTAACGACGTAAACCAACTTGATGGATAGGTTTCATATGTTAAAGTTTATAACGTCACTTTGATAGATTAGAGACTAATTTAATCAAATATGTTATGGATGACTTTTGGGTTTTACTCATTCAACAACTAATATCAAGATCCGGGAGTGCTAAGTTGTTTTTTCATATATTCATATGATTATTATAATGGAAAATGAATCAAATCATCTACATAAATAAAAATAATTGATTGATAATTATGTTTATTGGTTAATATGATATTTTAAGTTTACCCTGTAAACTTAGTTAATTCATTTAAAAATGATAAAAAATATTAACCTTTCTCATTTTTTAATTTGTTGATTTATGGGGTCACCTCATCTCATCAGAGAAATTGTGTTGCGTGAAGAAATGAGTATGGAGTAATCAAGTTATGGTGATTCAAGTATGATGGCTATGACTCGAAGTGGTGTCAGTGGTGGGAGTTAGCTCGAAGGGGTTCTGTTGTGATGATGAGAAAGGAAATGAGTTATTGAGTTGTGGATCGATACCAGTAAGGATGATGAATTCATCAAAACAGCCAAAATACAAGTAAAATGCGAACACATTCAAACAAATTAAAACAACATAATTTTCTTTCCCATTATCTTAGAGAAGTTAGAAGAGCTTTGTAGTCCTTCCCTGCATAATCCATTTAACGCTACTGCGTTTACATATTCTAGGCCAGTTATCATATTCTATTTCATGCATGTGGTGAACTAAGTTTCTTTCATATCCTTTGCTGTATAATACGTTATCTTAAGCATAAAAATATTTCATCTATGCTTTTATCCAATCAATAAAATTACTCAAATTTTTGGTTGAGCTGCCACCTTCTTTCACACTGTTTATGGCCAATTCCTTCAACTCCAAAGCCCTTGCTTTAAATTTCTCATCATGGACCACTTGCTTGATCTTATATATAACTTCTTCTCGAGTAATGATTCCACCACTTCGATCAAGTCTCAAACCAACCTTCCAAATGTCACATATATAGGCCTCATTAACAAACTGGTCAGCAAAATAAGGCCAGCAAAGAAAAGGAACTCCACTAGTTGTGCCTTCCATAGTGGAATTCCAACCACAATGACTCAAGAAACATGCAACTGAAGGATGGCTTAGAACTTTCTGCTGTGGTGCCCATTGAACCACTTTCCCATAAGGGCTCACTCTGTCTTCAAATTCTCTTAAGAATTTATGGTTTATTTCATTATTGTTGATATCTGATCTTACAACCCACAGAAAAGGCTTGCTGGAAAGTTCAAGCCCAAGTGCCAGTTCTTGCAATTGGTTGTGGTCAAAAACAGTGTAACTTCCAAAAGCAACATAGATTACTGAATTGTTGGGTTGTTGGTCAAGCCAGTTTAAACAGGTTGAGTCCTCTGGCCAAAAATTTCCAGCTAAGTATCCAACATGGTTGCATGCATGAAGTGGGCCTATAGGTAGGATTTCTGGAGCCAAAGCAAATGCTGCAGGCTCATGATCATATGTTGAGTTGCAGATAATCCAGTCTGCAACTTCCACTGCTTTGTTGTTCCTCCTCATTAAATCAAAAATGATTTTTTGTGCTGTGAAGCCACCCAAGCATGTCCAGAGTAGCTCTTTTGTTTTCATAGATGGCATCATTGGCGCCAACTGAATTATCCCATCTTTTGTTGGTGTTCCTGAAACAATAATCAGAAAAATCATTGAGAAATTGAGCTATATACAACATTCTTTTTCCTTTTCTCTCACTTTTAGACAGAAAGGGTACTCAAGCTCAAGTGTTCGTTTAGTTACCAACCGAGTAAAACTAATTTTGTTTAAGATATATATCTAATAGATAGGATTAATAGGTCAGTTAGTTAAGGATTGAATTTTAAGTTACATGTTTAAATCTAACCGATACAAAAACTTTATTGATGAATAATTTGTAAATATTTTTTTAAATACTTATCGAGTCTTCAAACATATTCCAACAACGCTGAGCTCTAAAATTCCCCAAAATTCAATTCATCTAAACTTTTAAGTATTAAAACAAGGAGGCTTTGAACAACTCAGTTTGAGCTTTGAGGCCTCTCCACAACATAACAAACAAACTAAATTCATTAACACACGCCTCTCCCCCTCACTTTTGGACAAGGATTCACACACACATTTTTTTCTTGGCCAGGATTCACACACATTCTAATATGGTATGAAAGGTCATTGAAAAAGCCCGAATAAAAAAATGAGGGCTAAACAAGGATTAAGCAAAAAAATGTAAGCTAACTATGAGTTCAAGATGCACTCCACTTTAAGTTTACTAACTCATGTCTCTCCCTCACTTTTTGAATATATAAGACTCTACATACAAATTCTGAAAGCAATGTTATCTTAATGACTAATTTTAGATTCTGAATTGAGGGATTAAGCTTTAATGATATTGGCAATTGGTTTTACAAATTGCAGGTTATAGAAGTTTAGTGTATGATCTAATTCTCACCATCACTATCGATGATGCCATCATCAAGCAGCTGTTGGACCCTAAAAGCCAAGGCCAACATAGAAGCTGATGCAGGCCAGAATGCAACACTTCGGATTCGCATGTTGTTGGCAACTTCAAGTGCCCATCCAAAGCTCTCATCTGCCACTACACAAGTGATTTTGTTGCTGGATGATTTGTTGATATCTTCTATGAGCATTTCCAATTTCATAGGCATGTCCTTCAATATTGCTTCTGTCAACTTCCCAAGATCATTTCTATCCTCCCCATCTTCCAGCCCATCTGGGATTGAGACCAGCTGAATTTCATTGTCCACAACGCCTTTTTCTTCTCCAAGGGCTTTCGTAATTTGATTATGAGTGAAATCTGTGTTCACAAAAGTAACTTTGATACCATGCTTTACTAGTTCATGTGAAAGCTCCATAAGAGGAATTACATGGCCTTGTGCTGGATAAGGTATAGCCAAAATGTGTGTTTTACTCATTATGCCTCTCTTGAAAATGCTCCTCCTAAACCACAAATTTAGAAGATTAAGATAGCATCAGATATGAAATAAACACATACTATATATAGTATATACATCTAGCATTTGGGACGGTTGATGAAAATTCATAGGATAAAATATGTTTTTATTAATTTTTTATTTTGATTTATCGGTTATTTTTTAATTGATTTCGGTGTTTGTGTTATTAAATATGTTGAAATCGGTCCTTAATATATTAAAATTGATTTTTAAAATGTAACACTGATATCTCAACTGTTGACTAAATAAAAGAAAATATTATGTCATATATCCACTATAGAAAAAGCTTTTGTCAACGGTTTCGTTACTATTATAATCAGTGTCAAGCGCAAAAAATAAAAGCGTTAAAAATGACCCTGATAAAAATATCAGTGTGTATACCGCTGATAAAAACGTCTTTTGTTTTATCTCTCTAACTTATTCCACTATTTAACTTTTTAAAATAAACTTTATTTTCTACGCGTTAATATTTTTAAAAATCAATTTCAATATTTTAATATCATAAGCAACAAAACCAATAAAAAATAACTAATTTTTAGATACTAAAATAATCGGTCCGAGGTAAAAACTTTGTTTACATTGGTTATCGAAATTATTGATGTAATAAAACATCTTGCTGCAAAAATCTGCAGCTATAGAAGTTCCAGATCCATCTTGTCTTCTTGTAATTGACTCTTCTGTTTCTCCAACCTTGAATAAATCTATATGCTCGTTTGATATAAATTTTCTTTTACCTTTGTAATGTCCCATAACTTGTCTCCACTTGTTCACTTCTTCGGTTTGTCTTTAATTTTAATCTTAGTTCATTTTGTTTCTTTCTGTTATCACTTATTCCTGCTATCTGTGTGGTTGTTGTTGTTTCTTCAGTTTAATGTTGACAAGTCCCAACGAATCAAATGAATAGCTAGTGGACCAATCCGGAAATGATTGAAGATTCATGGACACTCTCCATAGTTTTCACCTCCATTTTATGTTTTCACCACTAGTGATGTAGGCTTTTATTGTCAGAAAGTAAGCAAGAGTTCAAAAAGTTGATGCAACATACAAGTTGGTTGGTGATTATGGTTAGAGTTAATGATAATGTCTAATTATATAACATTCTGGGATATGTTGGAGAACATGTATATTGTCTATACTCTATATCCTACCTTTGTAAGTTGTAACGAGAGACAAATAAGCCGGCCTTCATTAATGGATTTACCTAATATGATGGGAATTTGGTTGGGCTTTTGTTATGCTTAGTTGGTATATTTTATTTTTGATTTTTGATTTTTTCCCTTATATATAGGGTTAAAAATAGGTTAGGTTGGATAAGACTTTATTAGATTTTAGCCTTCATCTTTTAAAAATTTGAAGGTTCAAGTTTAGTCTAATTATCTATAATAGACCCATTGTTGGTTTGGATTTGACCTAATTCAATCACAGGTCTGATATGATGGTTTTTTTAAGATATATTTACTAAGAAGTCTCGTAAACAATTCAACCAGCTTTTAACCCAAGTAAGCAAGTGACCTATTAACCTAAATAAGAAAAAAAACATATTTCTAAAATCTTGTATAATAAAAAAATACTAAATTCTAAACAATAATATTTAACAATTAAAAAGGTCTTAAGTTGCAAATTATTCAATAATGCATTAATATAAAACTAAAAATTATCCAATAAAACATAACATATTAAACATGATTTTATTACTTTCTTATTTTATTTAAGTTATATTATACATTAAATTTTTTTATATAAATATATTATTTAAAAATATTAAATATATATGTCTAACATAGTACACCAACTAAACGGGTTGGACTAATAGGCTTTTTTGAAACTTAGTTACCTCACCTATTTAATATTTCTTAAAATGCATAAGGGGACGTTTGGTACACATGCATTATCTTTTTACATTCCTATATAAGTTTGACGAGAATAAATGATTTTCATGTTTGGTAGAAGGTAATAAAATCATTTCTGGAGAAATTTTTTTTAATAATTTTTTAACTTTTTTAACCTTTGTTACCATAAATAAAATTTTTACAACCATAACTTTATATTTTAAATGAAAATAATTTTAAAAAATTATTTTATATTCTTAGGAATATTTTACCTAAACTAAATATGAGAATAAAATTATGATAAGAATGTAAAAGTTTATTCTGAAAAAATTTAAGTGACAACCAAATAGCCTTTAAGCTTGGCCTTTTATCCGCCAAGCCTAGCCTAAATAGGCTCTATATGGGATAGGACATAGACACCCAACAAATGATCTAATTTATTTCCATTTCTACCCACATGTACATTTATTTGGAGGTTTTTTTGTTTGACTTCTTTGTCTCTTTCAAAAAATATGTTTAGTGAAGATCAAACTTGAGTTTTAAAATAAGTTAGATTTTTTGAATATATTTTAATTTAATGGATTAATTAACATTATCCAATTGTTAAAATAATATCATCATTATCAATTATTGATTAATTAATTTGAGATGTGCATATTTTTGTTGAGTTTTTTATTTGAATGACTTGATATGAGCGAACCATTCACTTGGTGCCCAATGAGAGTTTTCTACTCTCGTTTGATTTGTCTATAAAAGTTAAAATATGTATTATTCAAAATTACACATCAAATCTAAATTAGTTATGTAAAAATTGAGTAAGTATTTAATTTGTATATTTCTAAACTTTTTAATTTCTGAATTATAAATTTGAATTTTTTTAATTTTCTAGATTCTAATTTAAAATTTGTATTTTTTATTTTTAATACTTCTAATTTGAAGTTTATAAATTTATTATTGTTCTAAATTATAATTTGAAAATTTTAAATTTTTTATGTTAGAAAATTCTAATTTCAAACCTTTATTTTTAAATTTGTAAAGTCCAACATTTCTAAAACTCTAAATATTTATTCTAACATACCCAGGTAGAAAATATACTCTAATAGTCAAATTTTATAATAAATCATCTATTCTAAAGTTTAAAATGTTAATATTTAATAAAATTTTATAATTTAAGTCATCTATCCACGAGTTCTAACAACTATCCTTAAGAACCTTAAAACATAAAACTAAATGAACCAAATAGTTCATTAACTTATAACTTGTTACAAATTTCAATCGGTTCAAAACTATCATTTTTACATCATAAACACAATAACACAAACAAAGAATTAAATTAATTTCTCTACACTCCGAATCGCACAAAAGAAATTGGTGAGATTGAGAGACTTTTGGGAAAAATATTTAAAATGGTGAAGAAGAGAAATGAGGGAAAGAAGTTGATGCGCATTAGTTTATGTGTTGGATTTTGCGTGGGACAAATCTAGGGACAAATAAAATTTAAAATTTAAAATCCTTACCCTCCACCTCTCACTAGTAGGGACAAATCTAGGGCGTTAATTTTTTTTTATGTGGGACAGCTCTCACAGGCAACAATCAACACTAGTTTTTGCAAGGGAGACTTATCCTACACAAAAATCAAACCCAACACACATTTTCATGTTTTCAAACTATCTCACGCATGTTATCCAAAAAAACAAAAACTATCTCATGCATGTGGAAGAGACCCAATTAGGCTTGACCGTGTGGGTATGTGTATTATACTATTCGCCTTACAAGTACATGTTTACCTAAAAATATTTGTTTTTATTAAATATATTTAAATATTAAGATATTTGTTGATTTATAATGAGGAAAATTTATTTAATATTAATTCATGATAATATTTTTAATATATTAAGTTATAACTGTATTATATAATATTAGTTATACTATCTTATACTAAAATAGTATTATATTTAGTATATTACATATTATCATACAGGTATCTCCGCTACAACTATTCACATTTATGAATAGCTAAGTTTAATGGGTACAAATATGAATAGTGCACTGTGTACAACGCCATCACGCTAAAACATATTATTTTTGTGGTGATATTCTCTCAATCTTTTACAAATCGTATCACGCACAATAAATTTAATCAAATCAATTTTAAGGTAGTTTTTAATAGAATGTAAGATTTTTACAGGCTGATTAAAAAAGGGATGGAAAGACATAATTCCTAATTAATGCGTTATCTTAATGATGGAGAAAATATTAGGATCGAAATTCAGAAGCAAAGAAGCCAGAGAAAAGGAACTATAATTCAGCCTTATTAAGGGTTAATCAAAGTATTGTGGCCATGCTGATTAGTCAACAATAGCATTCTTAATTATTCCTTAGCCCAATTCACAAACTTGTTGAGATTCTTATCACCCTCTGCTTTGTTCTTGATGAGCATTTCCATAAGTTTACAAGACCTCCCTTTTATTTGTTCATCTTCAAGAAGTTGCTCCACCTTGTTCTTTATCTCTCCCTTAGATATCAATCCATTTTGATCCATGTCAAATCCCAATCCAACCTTCCACACATCACAAATATATGTCTTGTTCATAAGTTGATCACTGCAGAATGGCCAACACAAAAAAGGCACCCCATTATACACACCTTCTATAGTTGAATTCCAACCACAATGGCTAATGAAACATGCTGTGGCAGGGTGGCTCAAAATTTTCTTCTGAGGTGCCCAACTAACAATTTTGCCTTGTTTTCCCTTGAATTCATCTGGGTATGCATTTCCCACCTCATAACCATTATCTTTGCGCACAACCCAAATAAAGGGTCTATTAAGGAGGTCAAGTGCAAGAGCTAGTTCTTTGAATTGGTTTGGTTTGGTTGATACCATGCTGCCAAATGAAACATATATGACAGATTGAGGTTGTTGCTGATCTAACCATTCTAGGCAAGTTTTGTCTTCCTCCCACAATGAACTTATGTTGCGGTCACTGATTGCCATCAATGGGCCAACTGGTAGGAGCTTTGGTGATGTGGAAAATGCTCCAGCTTCAAGATCCAAAGTTGTGTTACAAAGCCACCATTCTCCCAAGTTCACCTTTTGCATCTCTTGCTTCATATGAAGAAAGAAAAAGGCATTGTCCACGCAGTACCATGGCATGGCAGCTGCTTCCATCAAAGGCAAATTTGAGGATAGCTGAATTTCCCGTGTTTTGATTGGGAGTCCTAAAGGCCCCAAAAGGAAATTTAGAAGTAGCTACGTTAGGTTGCACTTAAAATAACCTGGCAATATGAGATCAACAAGAGTACTATACAATGTGTGAGATAGAGTTAAGAGGACTATCTTGCATAGGAATGTTAATAGGTATTTGGTACGAATGCGGATATCAAGGATGATATTTTATAAAATCAAGGGTATAAGTACGACTATATATATATATATATATATATATATATATATATATATATAATAAAATGAGATCATAAACAAAGATAATTTTTTAAAAATTATAACAAACACAACATTTATCAAATGTTTATAAGTATAAACAAGCAGTTATAAGTAAATAAGCATTTATTACCAACTAGATTTTAAGAATGGAAATAGTAGCTAGAGAAAAATAGGATATTAGAGAAAAAAAATGAAGGAGAAAAAGAGAGCGCTGATGATGATAAGAAGCGACGACGTTATCGACAGAGCAACATGGTCGTGACACGTTTGGAAGGGAGAGAAGAAGACTCACTCATTAGGGTTTAGAACAATTCATTCATTTCTTTCTAGTTTATATTTTAAAAAAATGTTTCAATTTTTTTAAAGAGAACCAAAAAGACGTAGTTTTGTAAGTACTGGTACCCAAGAAGTATCCACCGTGTACCCAAAATTATTTTTTTAAAAGGTTTCGGGTATGTACTATGTGCGTACACATGTACTGGGCGCGTTCCTGTAGCTGCAACGTACCTGATATTGGTACGAGCCCAAAACGAAGGAGAATACAAATTTTAGTCATAGTTAACGTTATTTCATAAGAAAACAGAAGCCATACATGAGAGAGATATCTAGAATGATGAAAATTGTATTAATCCTTTTTGGTTGAATGAATTAAAGGGCATGAGGTACAATGACTTAAGTAGCAAACAGAAAAACAAAATTACTTACAAGGCTAACTAATTGCTTAACTAATTAGCACTAATAGTAATTAACTAATTTAATTAATCAATCTAGCTATTACGCCCCCTCAAGCTGGCAAGGGTGAAAAGAGGTTCATCATGCCAAGCTTAGAAATAAAAGCATGAAAGAACCGAGGCTGAGAAGCCTTGGTGAAGAGGTCAACAATCTAGTCCTTGACAAAGATGGGTAGCAACTTGAGAATCCCATGTTTCAGTTTTTCTCTTACAATATGGCAATCGATATCAAGGTGCTTAGTAAGTTCATGGAAAACGAGGTTATTGGCAATGTGGAGGAAACTTTTGATTGTCACAAAATAACAGGAATCTTAGGTGAGGAAATATGCAGGTACTGAAGCATGTACAGAAGGCATAAGAGCTCACACGTGGCAAAGGAAAGGGATTTGTACTCATGTACTCAGCTTCAGAAGAAGACTTGGAGATGGTGGACTACTTTTTAGATTTCCAACTAATAAGGTAGCTACCAAGGAAGAAGCAATAGTCAGATATGGATCTCCTGCTGACAGTGCATTGTCCCTAGTTTGCATCAGAGTAACCTTACAACTAGAGAGGAGAGGATGTAGAGAAGAATAAGCCAAGACCAGGGGTATATTTCAGGTACCTAATGACCCTAAGAGCAACATGATGGTGTTTTAGTTTAGGAGTGCTAAGAATCTGACTGAGTTGGTTAACCATAAAGCAAATGTTAGGCCTAATGGTGGTTAAGTATAGAAGTTTGCCAGTGAGTTATCTATAGCCTCTAATATCATTATATGGATCACCAGAATCATAAACAAGGTTGATTACAGGATCTAGAGGAGTGAAGGCTGGCTTGCAACCAAGTAGGCCTATTTCATATAGAAGATCCAAGCAATATTTCCTTTGGCACAAGGAAATTCCAAACTTAGCTCTAGCAATTTCAAGGCCTAAAAAATATTTTAAGGAGCCTAGATCCTTGATCCCAAATGCCTTATGGAGATTCTGCTTGACTAGATCAAACTCAACAAGATCATTGCCTACTAGCATAATATCATCAACATATAATGTGAGTGCTGTGAAAGAAGAGCCTTGAAACTTGAGAGTTAAAGAGGGATCACTGTGAGTAGAAAGGTATCCATAGCTGCCTAGGGTAGAAGTGAGAGTCTCATACCATTTCTTGTTGGCCTGTTTCAAGCCATAGAAAGACTTAACCAGCTTACAAACTTGATTAGGCTTGGATGTGGTAATTTTTACAGGGACCTTCTGTTGGTGTATGCACTATGAGCTTTTATGCTTTTTCATTTGTATCATTTTTTATGCTTATCAATAAAATAAATATTTCAGTTTAAAATTGTTTTAAAACGTATTTATCCTTGGAGTAATAGGTCATATAAAAATTATTCCTAAAATGTCCCTAGTCAAGTATTTACATGGGGACATGTAAATACACTGAGACTAGTGTGTGAGTGTACTGATGACCTGATCTCACAGATCATAGATATAGATGATATCAAGTCTTCACACGGGTACACATTAAGAGTAATGATGTACTGGACAGACCCACCATGA
Organism: Clitoria ternatea; assembly: GCA_037962975.1. Taxonomy (NCBI): domain Eukaryota; kingdom Viridiplantae; phylum Streptophyta; class Magnoliopsida; order Fabales; family Fabaceae; genus Clitoria; species Clitoria ternatea. The sequence goes on from CM075672.1 coordinate 271,569,578, forward strand.
GAACGTTGCATGGATCGTTACATGATTGTCATAAACGATTCTCAATGTGATAATGGTATATGTAGTCCTTCGACCTGAAGTCACTACGATTCCTACATGAGGAGTTTATTGTTTTAATACAATTAAACGTCTTCTGTAACAAGAGGACTATAAAGGTTGTGATTAGGCAATGAACAAATTATGCAGAGGGATGTGAGTGATGTAGATGGGATTTGTCTCTCCTATGTGACAGGAGTGATATCTATAGGCCACTTGATGGAGTAAGACTAAGAAAACGTATGGCCATGCTAGAAAGAATAAATATTAGATATTTATTCGGATTCAGTCTACTCTGGTATCAAGTAAAATAAATTGGGCCGTACAAGGATGACGCGACCATGCCTTGGGCCCAATTAGGATATCGTGACAAAAGGAACAAACATATTAAATAATTATCACTTATAGGTTATGTTGATAATATTCGGACATAATGATGCATTGCTAGATGCCGCTCTTATTTTATATTAATAATAAAATAATTTATTATTAATATGACTGAGTATTTTACCTGTAGGGTCACACACATAGAGTAAGCCCATCAGAAAATGTTGTCTTATTTTAGTTGGACTAAAATAAAGCTATTGGGCCTAACTCATTTGGAATGAGTAAGGAGCCCAATTTTAGAGAGAACAAATTAGGTCAAACCTAAGCCTATAAATAGAGCATAAGATGCTCATAGGCCGTTCACTCAAGTGAGACACAAATTCGTAAAAGTTGCAAGAGCTACACGCCGTCAAACTAGCAGTTGGCAAGTGTTGCGATTCTGGTGGGAGTGCTCGTGTGGACTCCTAAAAGACGAGGCTACGACTGCTTCGGTGTTCTTCAAGAGGTAATCCAAAAATGATTTTTGTGTTTGTTTTGTGCTTTGAAACACGGAACCTTGCAAATCCTTTGGAATCCTTTTTTTTTCCGCTGCTCATGTTTAGGGATTTCCTAACACCTTCATGTTCATATCCTCCTACAACTCCCCATGTAAAAAGACATTATCAACATCACGTTGATACAAATGCTAGTTGTGTATGTCAGCTAAGGCAAGAATCATTCTAACTATTGTCATCTTGACAACAGGAGAAAAGGTTTCAAAATAGTCAAGGCCCTTAACTTGGTTGTACCCTTTTACGACTAGCCTTACTTTGAATCTGGCCACAGTTCCATCAGTATTCTTCTTAATCTTGTAAACCCATTTATTTCAAATTGGTTTGACTCCAAATGACAGATCAATAATGTTCCAGGTTTCGTTTATGGTCAAAGCCTCAATCTCAATGTTCATGGCTCGAACACAATTAGGATTAGTAAAGGCTTCACTATAAGTTTGAGGTTCAGTAGTAGAACTTATAGCCATAGCATATTGTTTGTGTGGTTGGCAAAGTCTAGAATATGAGAAATATGTACAGATGAGGTGTTGTGTAACAACATAGATTGTGACACCGGCTCCAAGACAAGCATGACGTGTCATCTGATCTCTTAGTGTTACCGACTCAGCAGGTAAGACATCGGACTGATTAGACTGTATAGGCGATCTCCCTATACCGACAAGCCCATGCTAATGCCTAAAACACCGGATATAGCATATTCCCCATATCGGGACAGTTATTAAACAATTGTAAATGGCCTTGGTAAAAGCACAACAACCCCAGTCACCCATGATGGATATCTACCTTCGAGGGGCACGCACACTACCATTTGGCCCATACTTGCTTCCCACGCCGATTAAATATATACTTGCCCATACTCTGATAGGACAAAGTGGATATTCCCCACTTCCAAGTCCCATTATTCGAGGAGAAACAGGTTTGTCCCCTGGGTCAATCAGACCCATCATTATCCACCGTCTATAAATACAACAATCGCACAAAAAGGAAAGGACTTTTTAAATCTTTGTCTTTATATTCTAGCACTACATACTTGTTGTCCTGTCACTGACTTGAGCATCGGAGAGTCTTCGTAGGTGATGCCACCTTTCGCCCCTATTCAACGTGAAAGATTGGTGTGTAGAACCTTCAGGACGGCAAGACCGGCCTCTTCCCACTGAGGGGTCAGATCATAATACCGGATACCCATCGTACCGGTGTACAACATACACAAACCTCTGACTTTTGTGACTGGCCTACACCGGATCATTGACCCCGATCTAGGTCAATTCAGATGGTATGACAGTGATAGTCTTGGAGGTGAAGAAGAGGTTGAACTATCCTAGTGGATCTTCTAAGTGGTTGTTTAGTGGCTGGTTGAGGTTTAGTAGCGGATGATGAAGACAAAGGTTCAAGTTGTGGAAATGGTTCATGGAGGATATGGTTAGATAATGAAGAGGTAGGTAGGTTAGTTGGTGTGGGATTGATGATGTCAATGCAAGAGTGAAGAGACTGTTGCATGGGTGTGAAGGCTATGACTTTTTCTTGGAATTGAACATCTCTTGAAATAAATATTTCTTGGGTGTGAAGATCCAAGACTATATAGCCCTTGATACCATCCTTATAGCTAAGGAAAACTCATTTTCTGGCTCTTTAGTCAAGTTTTCCTCTATATGCCTTGAGAGTTGATACATAACATAAGCGACCAAACACTCCCAGGTTATCCAGGTTGGGTTTCTCTCCATGTAGAACAGTATAAGGAGCCTGATTGTGCAGAACCATGGTTGGCACTCTAATGATCAAGTAACTAGCATGCTTGATAGCATAGGCCCACAAATGCTTGGGAGCATGAGAATGGAACATAAGTATTCTGGCCGCATTTAGTAAATGTTAGTGCCTCTTTTCAACACTACCATTCTGTTATGGGGTTTGGACATAACTCCTTTGGTGTAAGATCCCTCTAGAGGAATAAAAATCTACCATAAGGAACTCCCCTCCATAATTAGTCTTGAGTGCCTTAAACTTCCTTCCAAATTGATTTTTAACCTTTTAACAAATGCTTGGATGATAAAGGTTGCCTTAGATTTTAATTTCATCATAACAGTCTACACATATCTGCTATGATCATCCAAGATGGTTAAAAAATATTTATGTTTATGAACCCCTTGCACAAAGAATGACACTCAAATATTAACATGTATTAAGTCAAAACAAGCAGAAGCTCTACTACTGCTAAGGGAAAAGGAAAGTCTCTTTAGTTTTGCAGCATGACAGGAATCACAAATAAGTTCTTTATTAACAGTAATAGAAGGGTACAACTTCATAGACTATGCACAATTTAAAGAAAGGTGTCCTAGCCTATAATGCCATAATACACTCTCTAGTATAATATATAAAGAATTAGCTACACTGTGCAAGTTTTCTTTCACTATATTTGAAAAAGGACATGTCTTCAATTAGTATAGTCCACTCTTAGCCTTAATCAAACCAAACATTCTCTGATTGCTCATGTCCATTCCATGACAAACATCATAATGAAAAACTAGTTGACAATTATGGTGCATACCCAATTTATTGATGGAGATCAGGTTGAAAGTGAATTCAGGCATAAATAGCTCATCACTAAGCACCAAGTCAGGAAACAATCTCACAGATCTACTCATAGTGGTGGTTACTTTACTTCCATTTGGCACGTGCACAAAAAATGGTGAAGTGTGTTTTAAGGACTCAAATAATTCCTTGTGAGCACAAATGTGACCTATAGCTCTAGAGTCCAATATCCACGACCTAATGTTATGCGGTGTAGAACAAGAAAATACTAAGGAAGTATACTTGTGACGTGGTGTGTTGAAGAAACACCAACAATGCTAATCTGATTGGCCACATGTGTGCCTTGCTGAGTAGTGTGTTGTGTAGCTTGTTGGATCATAGCAAGGATGCTTATGTATTGCTCATTGCTAAACAAGGCAATGCTAGGTTTCTCTTCTCCTTTGATAGAGTGTCTTTCATCTACATCAATTTCTGAACCTTCAACACAAGTATTGTTAATGTAGTTTGAATTTCTAAATTTGAAATTGGATGGAAATCCATATTTTTTTGTAGCATATGACAACAGTGTGCCCCGTCTTCCCATAGTATGAACATACTTTGCTCTTCTAATTTTTAGAAAGGCCTCTACCTCGACCAAAACCACATTTGCCTTCAGCCATATTGACTAAGGCATTTGACTCATGCTCGTGAATTCCAGGTTCAATTCCAAATTGCCTTTCATGGTTTAATACAGACGAGAAAACTTTATTGATCCCTAGTAAAGGATCCATATAAGAAGGACCTGAGACTTCATAATGTTGAAATTGTCACTCAGTCCCATAAGGAACCTAATAATGTAATCCTAAATTCCGTATTTTCTAGCACTCTTAATAGCTCTACACATACATCTCATCGTGCATGAGCATAGAGGTAAGGGTCTATAATTCTCTAGTTCTTCCCATAAAACCTTTAGATTTGTGAAATAAGTAGTTACAAAAGATTCACCTTGCTTAAAACCTTAGATCTCTTGCTGCAGCTCTAAAATTCTAACTAGATCCCCTTGAGAAAACCTTTCTTTAAGTTCCTTCCAAGCATTAGATGCATTTTCAGTGAATATGATTGATTGACCTATAGATTGTGAAACGAAACCTACAATCCAAGCATGAATCAAATTGTTATATCTTTCCCAAGCTTCGAAGCTTGGATTGAACAACTCCGCTCGCTCCACTGACGTACTTTCACTTATTTTTGGAGATCAAAGCTCGTTGCATGCCTCTTGCCCATGAATGATAGTTCTTGTCATCAAGAACAGGATTAACAAGCGAACTTGGTGTTATTTCACTCAAATGAACACAGTAAGGACTGGTTGGGTTCAATGTTAAATCCTACTGCACTAGAGGTGGCGGATTCCAAGTGTTCACAGGACCATCATGAATCTTGATTGCAAAGTCTTGGTCCAAGGCTCTGATACCATCATAGGAAAATAGAAGCCATACACGAGAGAGAGAGAGAGAGAGAGAGAGAGAGAGAGAGAGAGAGAGAGAGAGAGAGAGAGAGATCTAGAATGATGAAAACTGTATTGATCCTTTCTAGTTGAATGAATTGAAGGGCATGAGGTATAATGACTTAAGTAGCAAATAGAAAAATAGAATTAGTTACAAGGCTAACTAATTGCTTAACTAATTACCACAAATAGTAATTAACTAAAGTAGTTAACAAAAGTAATTAACCAATCTAGCTTTTATTATTCACTTAATCGAAAATCAAAGATTAATTCATTTGAAACGTAGAGATCATATCAATATGGATTTTGTCTCTCCCAACAAAACGTTTTATATATTCAAACAATTAACAACATTTTTAAAAGATCTACCAAACTTAAAAACTTTTTATTATTTAATCTTAATCTCTTATCAATTATAACTCATTTAACGTAAATTAACCATTTGATTCATACCCATGCTCTTTTTAAAATGCTTATTATGTTAAAAAGCAAAAATATTTATCAAATTGGTTTTGTTGTTTGCTCATGCTTGCTTATGATAGTATTTTAGGTCTCACCAAGTTGTTTGTTGTCTTTGTTAAGATATTATGTTGTTATGATAAAAGGATGGGCCACATACTAGTTCATATAATTTCAGTAAACGATATAGATTGATTAATTCATAAATTAATATATATTTTTATATACAATAAAAATATCAAAATGTAGAGTATGAGATCAAAATTTATAATTTAATCTCTAATTTTTAAGCAAACGATATATATATATATATATATATATATATATATAATATTTGGTAAAATATTTAGAAATTAGAGCATTCACAACACAAGAAACTCCATGTGAGGGGAAGAATCAAGTTGTTAAAAATATTATCTTATATATTTTAAAATTTAATTAATTAAGGAATAAAAATTTACTTGAGATTATGGTCCCCTCAACAAGGAACAAAGGTAGCAGTAATACAAAAATTCAAAATTGTGTAATTCTTACCTGTTTCTGAATCAAGGAATCCTGCATCAATAAGGGCTTGAATGGAGTTAAAGGATGCCAAAGAAGTTGCTGAAGCTGGCCAGAATAGAGCCCCTTTAATTCCCAATTGGTGGGCAAGTTCCAATGCCCATCCCATATTTTTAGTGACAATTATGCAAGAAATGTTGTTGTTGCCACTATCCACAGCATTTATGTCCTCTATGAGCTTGGGAAGTTTGGCACGCATGGTGTTTGTAGTGGTCAAAATAACCTTGCTTTGGTCCTTTCTGTCATCTTCAGGATCCACACCATCTGGAAGAGAGACCAACTTTACATGTGATTCTTGCCCTCCACTTGCACTACTCTTTATCAGTTTTTTGTAGTTCTCATCTGAACTCAAGAAAGTGATTTTGCAGTTGTATTTGCCCAAAACTTCACAGAATTGCAGAAGGGGATTCATGTGTCCTAAGATTGGGTAAGGTATTGCAAGAAAATGTGGGATACCCATGTCTGTGTGAAGGGACGAAAATGATTGGTGTACAACTTGTATATATTGAAACCTGGACAAATAGTTTATGTTAATAATGTATTCTTGATGCACATATATAACCATTGGTGGGATTGTTTCTAGAGTCCTAGTATATTTAATTTATAGAGGCTGAGAATCACTATTCTTGCATACAAGATGGTCAAATTTTGATATAAATGATACAGATTAAGAAATAAAATCTACGTTTTGTAAGTGAATTTTGTTATCTTTTTAGAGTATTTATTATTGAATGTAGTAACTAATTCTTCTTTTAAACTAAACTCAGAATAAAATAATTGTTAAATGATCACAAAATATTATTTCATTTTTTATCAACGAGATAAACCCTATATAGAATGAAACTACTACCGCATCTCATAATTTTAAATGATTTAGGAATCACATAAAAAACTTATGAAACACAAGTTGGACATTAAAACTCTTTGGTGTTACAATATATACATTGTTTGAGTACTCCTCCATTTGTTATTCTAGAGTTAAAAGAATCATTCAAATCATGTTGTTACAAGGAAAATATCTTGTAATTATTATTTAATAATTCTATGAACACCTCACTTAAGATATTTTATTCATCTAGTTACTACATGTTCATTATTGATTTTAGAACATCTTTGATTTTTAGTTGTAAGTTTTTAAATTGGGTTAATTAGAAGGAAACTATTAATTTATTGATCTTAAATAACAAATTAAATCAATATTAATATTATTAACTTAATCAAACTCAATTTTTAAAATTAGATATCAAATGATCATTTAACCTCAAACAACATCATCGTTTCAAATTGTTCTAGCAACTATTTGGAATAGTGGTCTTTCGATTGTTGTGGTTAAATTTGGCCCAATGGTCATGCTCAGCCTCTCTCTCTCTCTCTCTATATATATATATATATATATATATAAAATATAATATAACCATAATATGATTGACTGTATGATTATACCACATATATTTATTATTTATATTCTCATGTAAAATAACATTATTGTAAAATACATTTTCATATCTCCTATACGCATTCAATCAGAATTTTAAATTTAATGTATTTTAAGCTAGATTTAGAGAACATGTTTGATATTGTATAAGAGTTTGATCATGGTTAAAGACGCGGAAATCTTCATTTTATTTTTTTATATTCTGTTGGCTAGAGAACCCGGTAATATGTATTAAATTGTGCTAGTTAAGTGTTTTATGATGTATGATTGTAGCGAGTATATCTTATACTCAATTGTTTTAAAGGTTATATAAATAAAGGTGGTTTGATTTTTTTTAAAAAATTAATGTATTGTATTCTACCATTTTATATACATTTTTCTTTCGGTTAAGATACTTTTATTCTTGAGGCATGTACGGGTTATAATTAGGAATGGAAATGGGTCAGGCCGTCCGTCGGGGATCTATGGTCTGGCTCGTTTAAAGCCTACATAGGCCAGACATGTCGGGTTAAAAGGCTAAGCTTAGGCTTTTAAAAAGGTCTTTTTAACTAAACATGTCAAGCCATAGGTTTTCTAAAAAGCCTATTTAATTAGATTAATTGTTAATTATTATATATAATATATTTATAATATAAAATTATATATATATATATATTACATATTTATATTAATATTACAGGTTTACAATTAAAAACATTAGGAGGGAATGAAACACAAATATTTTTAAGTTGGTTTTGATCTTTTAAAAGTCTCACTATAACAAACCTTTTAAACAGGCTTTTAAACGGGTCAGGCCTTAAAAAAAACCTATGACGGGCTAATAGGTCAGACTCAGACCTTGAAAATTTGATGTAGGTTAGTCTCAGATCTTTCAAAGCCCGGCCTGACTTGGCCCATTTCCATCCCTAGTTATAATGAGTGGCGAATTCAATTGTTAAATTTTCATTCACAATAATTTGATACAAATAAATTTTAGGATTTAGTATGTTTTTAATTTGGTCATTGTGTTTTGATTAATATTTTTGGTTTTGATCTCTTAGTTTTTGTTTATTAATTTTTATTTTTATTATATTTAATATATTAAAATTGATGTCTAAAATATAACATTTTTAGTAGTAAAAAGAAATGATACAATATCAACATCATGTTTAATCTCTTCAACTTATTTATATATTTTTTTTAACTTCTCAGAATCGATTATATGTTATTTTTTAAAACGTTTTTAAAAATCAGTTTCAACATATTAATTAACATAAAAATAAAAATAAAAAGTGAGTCGTCAAAACTATGGATAGAAATATATTTAATCCTGAATTTTATATGATATTAGATATTGATATTATAATAACTAATGCCGATAACTTTATATAATGATCAAATTATATTAAGAAAAATAAGCAAGTAAATTAATAACTTATCGAAAAAGGGTGAATTAATAATTAAAATGTAAAGTATATAAACATAATTTTCTTCACCTATGTTGTTGTATAAGGTAGAGTCTAGAGAATTTGTTCCAAACGTAGGGAATGGGTTTGTTTGTAATGTGGTGGAAGACAAAGATGTGACACAAAATTGGATGCATGCACCTATTCATACATAGCCTGCAGATGCGGGGTCGTTTCCTCTCCGTGATTTCAGATTTAACTAATTCAATTATAAACATTAAATAATTAAATTTATTTATTATTATTATTATTTAATTAAATTGATATTTAACATGTATTTATTAATTTAATAATCAGTTCATTTTTTTAAGAACATGACAAATTTCCAGTTATCAATTGACCTAAAGTCACTCGGTACTAGTCAACACTCCACGATTCCCATATAAATGGAACCATATTGGAATTAATTTTTTTGGTCAATAAACCATTATTCGATTTATTTAGGCCAATTTTCTTTCAAATGGGTTTTTGAAAACTCGACTTTGACCTAATCGCAAGCTTAACCTTTTTACATTAATTAGCACCCCAATCACCAATTGCCAATATAATTAATTATTCATGATGATGCATCTTTTAATTATTTTTATTGTTAAAATTAAACCAAATCAAACCACAAACACCCTGTTCATCTAATCATAATATTTATTATCAAAAGAAGTAAAAACATTTTTAACCATCAAATATATCTCATGCTGCCAATTTTAAAGTGATTTAGAGGGTATTTATTTTTTTTAATCGGAGTTTGTCAAACTTTAATTTGACTAATAAAAAAATCTTTAAGTTAAACGGAGTTTTAATTAATATAAAAAATCAATATTAATTATTAAATTTTTTATTTTTATAATTTCATTTCTCTGACTAACTACCAAACTATATTTATCGAAATAAAATTTATAAAATCAGAGTCACGGACTCACGGCGTAGGCAAGAGGTACGATGGAACTTCATAATCATAAGAATAAAGTAAAAGGACACTAATTAATTACCCGTCAAAGATATGGGCAAATCAAAATCGATTACCTCGGTTCCAACTTTTTAGCACTTTGTTTACGGAAAATTATATAATCAAATCCAAAATTTTATTTCAGATTGATTGATTCTTTGAAAAACGAATCATATTAGTATTTAAAAATTATATAAAACAATTTAGTCTTTACGTTGATACTAATAATGCATGTAAGTGACATGTTCCATTTTTTCCCCATGTTTTTAGTTTTTCTTCATATCTCTAAAGAAAAACAAAATCCCATATTCAGTATTTCAAAAACTGTTGTTTAGTCTTCTAATTTTATTTAAATGCATATCAAATTGAAACAAAATATGACGTGTATATATGTAATATTTATTTATTATTTATATTTCTTTTTAATTAATTAAAATTAAAATTTTATCTCTAGATTTTTATATCAGAATGATCAATATCAAAAGGTGATATAAATTAATGAAATAAAAATTCAATTTAATGACATCAAACAACTTTATATTTAAAACAAATACCGGCTAATAAGAAGATAAACAAAGTGTTTATGGTGAATATATACTTGTGCATATTATGGTGAATATATACTTGTGCATATTTGTGGAACAATTATTATTTTTTCTGTCTTTCTTATTATATCCCTACTTTTCACTGCAATATCACCAAGGGCTGAGCTTTTTAGGAAAATTTAAAAGTGTCCAAATAATTAAGTAATATACTTATTTTGATGTTTTGTATGTATTTTAAAAAAGGAAAATGCATAAAAATATGTATTTTGACCAAATTAACCATCCATAATATTATTTTAGTTTTATTTGTTTTTTTAGGTTTTTCTTTGAATATTTTTGAGCCGTAAACTCAAAGGTTAATTCCTAATTTCAACAGCCAGCTCATTAAGTGATAAGAGACTTGTCAATTGGTTTGCTTTATTCACATGAGTTGGGGATCGAACCTCTGACCACATACTTAAGGGACAATGTGTTTTTCTAACATTCACTATTATTAGATGCCAATTTTATATTATTTTTATGTAAAATTTACCTATAAATTAATGTTTAATAGCTCTTTTAATTAAGAAATTGTCATCTTTTGTGTTTAACTAAATACTTGTCATTATTTGTAACTTACAATCTATTTATTAATGTGCTTTGATAGGTTTTAGAGGTCTTTGAAAAGAAAAGAAGAGAAAAGAAAAAGTACTAGATTTTCACTCAACCCTCAATAATAATTTTAAATTCATTATTTCGACTTTGTTCTTCAGCTTTATTCATCGTTGGATCAGGTTAAAATTTTGGTATTATGTTTTCAATATTTGGAACATCGATAATTTTAAATGGTCAAATCTTGTTGAGATTTTCTGTTGGAGGAATTTTGCCCCAACGAACAGGCTCTTTGTTAGGGCGATTGAGCAAATAGAATTTTGCCTATATCATCCCAACATGGTTGTGCTCGTTGGGACAAGAACTTCTCAATAACATGCCTGTTTTGCCTAAATGGCCATATAAATGAATTTAGGTTATGTTTTAGGTGATCATTGGTTAATGGGATGCTAGAAGCACTACGTGGAGACTTTTCATCACCGTTGGCAAGCTTGAGCATAAGAGATCTCTTTTGATTTCCTTTTACTTTCTCTTGTTTTCCATTGATCTTTTTGTATTTTCTTTGTTTTTTAGGGTAGCCCACATGAATGTGTGGTCAAACCCCTTTTTTTATTGAGTTTGGGTATAACTTATTATTTCTTCTTTAGCCATGTATTGAATACTCTTAGTGTATAATTTATTATGTATTTTAATCAACTCAATGTTACTATTTTGTTTCATGTGCCTAATGTGTGTTTTAAACAGGAAAACGATTTACGTATGTGTCTGGGGGTTTCCAAACGGGTTGAAAAACAAAATGTCTATTATTTTTTTGTCCGAGATAAAGTTGGATTTAATAGTTGTTAAAGCTAATGCCTAATGTAAAGACATTCGCCAAATTATAGGGATTGATATTTTGGGAAAATGACTTAAGATTTATTCTCCAAGAGATTTGATTTAGTGAAATACTAGTAGCGGACCCGTGCATTTGCACGGGTAGTTTAAGGAAAGATGACTTTAGATAGATAATTATAATATTCATTATAAATAGTAAAATATTCACCATAAGACAAACCTTACCGTTAAACTTAAATAAGTAATGTTAAACTCAAACTATTAAAATGAAAAACAGACCAAACCACATTTTGTAAAGCCTAATTCAACTAAGCCTAATTCTCGGGTGGAAACACCACTTGCCCATCCACCACAATCTTGAATGGATCAAGGCCTTCAAAATTTAACTCAACAGAAGGGTTTAGAGCTAAAATCTGCTCCTTGCAAAAATCAAAGGCTTTAATGCTTCTGAGTGGTGAATTCGGAGTGTATCCCTTCCGAGGGAGGAGGGATTACCATGGTTCTCGCAGTCAGATTCCAAGTGAAAGATGTTATATTTGTTATGGGTGAAGGTTATATATATGTTCTGAGTGAATATGGGTGGATATTCCGAGTAATGTGTATTCTGAGTGACTAAGTAAAGATTATGTCCGAGTGAGACTTGGTTGTGGTGTTTGTCTCTGATGAATGAATGGTTAAGTTATTTCCCAGGTGAGAAAAGGGTATGAATACCGAGTGAAGACCGAATGGGAGTTGGAGTTGGTCGGACTTGGGGTTAGTTACCGAGTGAAATACCGCTCGAAGGAAGGGTCGGTTTCTGAATGAGTTACCGAGTGAGGTTTGACTCTGGGAGTCGGTATACCGAGTGGTGAATGTGTAACACTCCTGGGTGAGTAAGCTATCATACGTCGAGTGGATCTGACTGGAATATTCCGAGTAGAGTATGATTGTGGAGACCCCTTCTGAGTGAAGGAAGGTCTATGTGTTCTCCGAGTGGATAAGGTGATCATAAGCCGAGTGGCATCTGAGTGGGGAACTATTCTGGGTGAGGGAAGATTGGTTACTCCCGAGTGAATTTGAGCATAAACCCGAGTGGACTTAGTCAAATTCCGAGTGAGTCTATGGGTAAGACTCCTCTTCCGAGTGAGATATACTCTACTGCGCTACTTCCGAGTGAAGGTTGGTTTAATTGTGGTTAAAGGATGCAAATATAAATGAACCCCGAGTGGGGAAAGGCTTTAATGCTTCTGAGTGGTGAATTCGGAGTGTATCCCTTCCGAGGGAGGAGGGATTACCATGGTTCTCGCAGTCAGATTCCAAGTGAAAGATGTTATATTTGTTCTGGGTGAAGGTTATATATATGTTCTGAGTGAATATGGGTGGATATTTCGAGTAATGTGTATTCTGAGTGACTAAGTAAAGATTATGTCCGAGTGAGACTTGGTTGTGGTGTTTGTCTCAAGGGAAGTGCCCTCACCTCGCTCAAGCGGAAGTGAATCTCGCTTGAGCGAGATGCCCAGAACTTGGGATTAAGCTTTTTTCCTCTGTAATTGATGCCGAGCCCCATTCCCTCTTTAATCCACTCGGTATCTCTTTCACTCATTGTTGAATTCAATCGGTACATAGAGATTCATCACAATTAGTTTTGAGTTAAATTTAGTAAGTTTGAGTATTATTGTGATGGTATAGAAGAAAAAATAAATAACATTTTTATTTAAAATATAAGATTACTTTAGTAGCTAAAATATAAGATTAGTTTAGTAATTAAAAGAGTGACCGAGTGAATGAAGGGAAAAAGATGAGGGAAAAAGACACTGCAGAGATGGAGTTAATTAATAAATATTTCAATTCTTATACTTTTTTAATTATTTTAATAGGCTCTGAGGTGACATGTTGTCAGCAAAAAGAAGTGAATGAAAGAGAGAAGAAAAGTCTGGCACTTTGAGCGAGACAAAACAGAATATAATAGTCTAAAATAAAAGATGAGGTGACACGTGGAAGAGAAGGACCTTCCTTTAATATATAGTAAATAGATATGCTGTATTGGCTTAATTGAATTATGTAATTGAACTAGTTAGGATAACATATGTTTGAAATATAATCACCAACACTTTAATTTGTTAATAGTTACCCTCACTTTGATACTTTTATCACCACAACAACATCTTCCATTATCAGCAAACACTTATGCATACTTGTGAATATATTGTATATATAACTTTATAGTGATTTTATAAGTCTATATAATGGTATAAGTCTACGAGAATACAATATTTACTCATATACTTATCAAAATTACAACAAAATTTGATACTTGTTAATGTCCTAACACCACCACGTCAACCATATGTTAATATAGTTTTATTCAATTTTGAGTTAAAAATTACTATCATAGGTGATAAAATTATCCTTATGAAATTTTAAAATAACATTTCTAATACATAAATTCAATTATCAACACTATTTTAGTTAGATAGTGGAGATTTACTCATTTCTAATATTTTCATACTTCCTTTTATTCAAAATTTTTTAATGATAGTAGAGATGATTGAAATATCCATTGTCTCTTTTGACAAAGACTCAGGTCCCGTTTGGTTCCCCTTCAGTTTGACCAACCCAAAAAAGATCTTACGGTCAAACGGAGTTTTAAATGTCTCAAACGACATGAAGTATCAATGTTAAACTTTAAATTTTTTTATTTTTATAAATTCGTTTTCCCAACTGCATATGAAACGGACATTCAAACTTCTTTCTAAATCCGGAAAAAAATGAATTATATGTGTTAATTGTATTAGATTTAATATTGGTTGAGTGCAAGTACACTTCAAATGAGGTTAACAGATAACATTTTCCTTCGTGGAATTCCGAATTCCTTACTAGACCCATTTTTTAACATTAGCTGTTAAATATCATGGTCAAGAGCTACGTAGGCTGACGCTGATGTATTCTTTTGATAGTAGAACACGACAACCTGCATAGCATATTGAATATTGATGATTATAATATCCACCGTGAGAAATGGGGTATGTGATGGAAAGTGCATGGTTATGTTTATGACATGAAATGTTAAAAAGAGAACGATTGACAAAACATCAAGTTATTGAGACTCATCCTATGAATTTCCAGGTAATGACTAGTGCAACATCATACTGATAAAAAAAAACATCTAAAATTCCTAGAATATAAAAGAGTAGAATAAGACTAATGCAACATTCTAACATTAGTATGGGTCAACATATAATTAGTCTTTTGTAACATGTGCACTCTCCATCAAGACCAAAGGGAAATTTACATTGTAGGTATTTTAAATATGAGAACAGAAGTTAAAAGACTAGAATAAAATAAAATATCGAAAGTTATGAACTGTCACCAATGAAAAATGTCATTAATGGAAAATGAAACATTGTCAAACACCTATTTCTAACAGTGATTGTTAAAGACGTTTCCACATATCAGTTACAATTATAACCGATAGTATAAAAAAGAGACAGGAAGTAGAACTCACAAAAGGTAGAAGAGAGTTTTTCAATAAACCTAGAACTTGAGTCCATCTTCTTTCTATCTTGTTTACTACCATAAATCTCATTTTTATATATAAAGTCAAAGAAGAGTTGAAAGTCAAACAAACAAAATTTCTAATAGCATTTTTGTTAAAATTCGCTCACTTTTGCTTTAGGAGGTTATTTATTAGCTCTAATTTCTATTTTTCATCTACAATAGCATTTAATTATATTTATCCAACAAATCCTGATAAAGTTGACAAATAGCAAAATCCTTTAAACATATTATCAATGGTTCGAAGTTTGTCATGTATATAAAAAAATTTTGTTGGGAGAGACAATGTCTACTTTAATAATCTCTACCACCTGAAAGAGTTTATTCTTTGGCTTTTGGCCAAGGATACCCTTTGATTTTAAAAAAAATAATTTAATTATATTTAGGGATTAGATATTAATCGTAAGGTAAGTTTCACTAAAAAAATATGGAATTTCTTGATGGTGTTTCTTATAGGTTAATATGATATTATTGCAAGACTAAGTATATGTTTGACTTAATTTAATTATCTTGAGTTTGTCTTCTCTTTTAAAGGATATGTTAGGTCAAACATTTTTAGAAAAGTACTTATTAAAAAAATGAGCTTATATGTAATGAAGAAAAATTTGATAAGGGGATTTTAATCCGAAACAAATAGGATTAACTTCTAGTTTTTCTCTTTTTTATGATAATTTCTTTTAACACTTCTACTACCACTATCATCATAGTTATCATTGTAATACCCATATTTTTATTTTTATATTAAAATTTTGAAGGAATTAGATTATGGTTCTTTAGAACTTTTTAATCTACGTATTATTTATGATTTTTTAGAAATTTTTTGGAATTTTTAAATTTTTTAATAAAATAATATATTTTAAATAATTTTAAATTCATATAAAGTGACCTAAAATTAAAAATATTTATAAGAAAGTGAATTTAAATTATAAGAAAATTTTTTAAAATCCGTTTCAAGTAGACTTATCTAAAAATGATCGGTTTGAGAAAAATATTGATTTTTTCCAATCGTTAAAAAATTGGAAACGTATCAATAAATTTTTATTAACAGAAAATTTTAGATTTTTAAAATTTAAACTTTATATTACTTATTATAAAATTAGTGAGGACTGATATAATATCGCTAAATTTCAAAAAGGACTGATTTTGAATATTTAAAATATACCGAGTGAAAGGTTACTATTTGGCTTAATAATCCTGTCGACAGTTACTATGCAAAACACTGTGCATGTACGAAAATTTCAAAAGATACACAGTAACCAGGAATAAAAAATTCAAAAATGCACAATACTTTTATATTAAAATAATGGAATGCATAGTAAATTTTTTTCCTATAAATACCGAAGAAATTCTTCTTTAGAATTCACAATTTCAGATTAAGTTTTCTTAATATAGTAATGCTAGTGAGATAGTGGTGGAAGTGAGAGAGAGAAGTAAATTTTTTTGGAAGAAGGTTTTGCTAAAATTCTAAGGTACGAATACCTCACTTTTATATTTTTTAGGGTTATTTTTATATCGTTTTTAGAAATCTATTATTACACTAGAAATAATATTATTTTAAGTTACTATTCTGCATAGTAAAATACTATTTCAATAGTAAATTATTATTCAAATGGTAAATTACTATTTACCATTACTATTCACGTTTTACTATTTACCGTTACTATTCATGATTTACTATTTACCGTTACTATTCACGTTTTACTATTTACTGTTACTATTCATGATTTACTATTCACTATTCACTATTCAAAATTTACCATTTCTGTTTTAAGTAGTAATCTTAATCTTCATCTTATGCCTATACTGAAATAAGATTGGTATTAATATTTTTAGAAATTAGAGGCGCAAAGCAAATCTTTTTTGGGTAACAATTCAAGGTAAGGGGGAGTGAGATAAGAATATAATATGAAAAGACATAAGAATAATGGGAGGAGTCCCCTACTCTTTTTAAATTTAATAATATTAGTATTTTAAAAAATATTAACCTTTTAACTTAAAATTTATAATAAATCTTAAATTAAATATCTGGTTTAACTAACTCTAACATACCTATGCAAGGACTTGGACTTTTATAACCTATATAAACTAGACTATACCTATGCAAGAACTTGGACTACTATGACCCATATGGACTGAACTATACCTATGCAAGGACTGGATTATATGGACTTACATAGACCTATGCGAGGAATTGACCAAAAGGACTCGAATTGACTATATTAATAATCATTAAATTTTGTATTATGATATGTATTAATGATATTTAATTTAATTGATTTGATTATGATTGATTATATTTGTGATTGATGATGTTTAACTGTGATTGATAATATTCGATTGTTGATATTGTAATATGGAGTTTGAGCATATAGCGAGCATGACGGAAAACTAAAACTCAGTAAAAATTTCTTACCTTACTCTTTAAATTTTTATTATTTTAAAATCTTTTATTTCTTTTTAGAAATTATTTTTATATTTAGAATAAAAAAATTAGTATTTATTTTAGACAGTAGACATTTTATGAAAATTAATTTATAACAAGTTGAGATAATTAAATCTTGAATTAATTTTTTTTGATTTAAAGATTATTCGCTTTTAATTAAAATTTTTCAAAAGAAAATTATTTTATTTTTCCAACTTAATAACTAAAGAATATTTGGAAATAATTGAGATTTCTAAATTTGATCTTGTTAAGATTCAATTTGAGAAAGATTATGTAAAGTTTTATATGAGAAAGTTTTTAGATATTTAAGGCTTAGAAACTCAATTTCAGTGAGATTCGAAAACTGTACCAAATTTATTTCTGTGGGACAGAAATTCAGAGAATTGAGAAAATGTACAGTTTATTAAAATGATATTGTAAACCTTTAAGGTATTTAATAATTGAGTTTCTAAAAGCCTTAACCAACTCAATACGCGAGTAGTTCATACATCATGAATCATTAAAGTGAAATGAAATGATATTGTCTGGGGACGGATTATAGAAACCGAGGATACATTAGAGGAGGCTTAATTACGAGCCTTGGGATGAGAGGGTGTGAAAGGGTGCTTCAGGGGACCTGGGGTAGCTCCCCAGTGTCGGGTACTTTCACAATAAAAACTTTCTCAATCTGACTAGTCTCTAAGTGTTTCCATGCCAGTTGAGCTGTTCATATTATTATTATCCGAACTTATAGAACAGTGTAAACTCCTGGTTGGCCCAGTGCAAATTAAAATTTAAGGGCCCACATATATAGGTAAGTTATGATGAAGATATTGCATATCATTCATGCATTCATAATTGATTGTGTATGTGATTGTGGCTGATATTATTATGTATTGGTTTGTGAAAACCCTTTGTTGCTTATATCTTATTCGAGAATATTATATTCTGTTTCTCACTCATTTCTCCGTGTTTTTGTTTCATATATTATAAATTGATGGTTCAGAGGGAAGGATCGAAGAATTTCGGCAGTAGATATAGCACGTTCTAGAAAGGGAGCTCGGTATGAATACCGTGGTCCAATGAATAAATAATGTTAATAAGTAACTGTTTCTGGGCCATGGAGTTTCCTCTCTTTCTTATAATGTTTAATGTTTATTTTCTTCGGGTGAATGTACAAATACTTTATAAAGTTTTAATAATATTTATGAGGTATTTTAGAAATAATGTATGTAATACCGATAGTTTCTTTTTAACAATCATATCTTTTAAAAAAAAGAATTTACGAATTTTTATATATTTTACTAAGGTGTAACAGAGGGTATTACAGTCATCGCCACCACTACCATCATCATCATTGTCCCCTCCACCGCCATCACCAACACCCACTCCCTACGATGAATGCCATCGTTATGCATGTCATAACAAGCTTTGACTTTAAGGGTGTGTTTGGTATAGATTATTTTTAAAGGCATGCCTGAATATGGCATGTGAGGCTCACAATAAGGTTTTTTTTTTTTTACATACACAAGGTCCCTAAGACCTTATTTAAGCGATATAGTCACTTATCACTTAATATTAATCCTCGTTGGCTTGTAGCTTATTTTAGTTAGTAGCTTGTAGCGGTTTTTGCAAAGTCACTTAAAGTAATGTTTAAACTTATAAAGCTCTTAGTTTATTTTATACATTTTTATCCACACTTAATGTATTTTTAAAAAATTGCCTATTTCTATCTTTTAAAAAAAGCTTTTATGTCATTATATGTAACATCCTATTTTCATCACAAATAGGAAATAGATATTAATATATTTCTTGAGAAATACTTACTATAAGTTAGTTTATTATTATCATTTTTTTGAAATTTTGGTATTTATATTTTTATTATTTGTTTTTTTAAAATAATAATAAAAAAAATGAAAATATTTCTGAATGAGAATTTTAAAGTGACTTAATTAGTATTCACTAATTAAGAAAATTATATTAAGAATTTTTAATATCTTTATTATTCACCATTTTTATTTTATGTTGTTATATTTTTATTTTTTTTACATATTTAAGATTTAACTCTTATTAGAATTTTAAAATAAAATTTTGAAGGAATTAGACTATGGTTCTTTTGAACTTTTTGATCTACATAATATTTATGATTTTCTGGAATTTTTTGAAATTTTGAATTATTTTAATAAAATAATATATTTTAAATAATTTTAAATTCATATAAAGTTGCTTAAAATTAAAAATATTTACAAGAATGTAAAGTTAAATTATAAGAAAATTTTCTAAAATCCATTTCAAGTAGACTTATCTAAAAATTATCGGTTTGAGAAAAATCTTGATTTTTTCTAATCGTTAAAAAATTAGAAACGTATCAATAAATTTTTATTAACAGAAAATTTTAGATTTTTAAAATTTCAGCTTTATATTACTTATTATAAAATTAGTGAGGACTGATATAATATCGCTAAATTTCAAAAAGGACTCATTTTGAATATTTAAAATATACCGAGTGAAGGGTTACTATTTGACTTAATAATTTTGCCGACAATTACTATGCAAATCACTGTGCATGTATGAAATTTTCAAAAGATGCACAGTAACCTGGAATAAAAAATTCAAAAATGCATAGTACTTTTATATTAAAATAATAGAATGCATAGTAAATTTTTTCCTATAAATACCGAAGGATTTCTTCTTTAGAATTCACAATTTCAGATTAAGTTTTCTTAATATAGTAGTGCTAGTGAGATAGTGGTGGAAGTGAGAGAGAAAAGAAAAGTTTTTGGAGAGAAGGTTCTGCCAAAATCCTAAGGTAAGAATACTTCTCTTTTATATTTTTTGGGTTATTTTTATATTATTTTTAGAAATCTGTTATTATACTGGAAATAATATTATTTTAAGTTACTATTCTGCATAGTAAACACTATTTCAATAGTAAATTACTATTTCAATAGTAAATTACTATTCAAATAGTAAATTACTATTTACTGTTACTATTTACCATTACTATTCACGATTTACTATTTTTTGTCACTATTCACGTTTTACTATTTACTGTTACTATTCATGTTTTACTATTTACTGTTACTATTTACGATTTACTATTCACTGTTACTATTCACTATTTACTATTCACTATTCACAATTCACTATTCATTATTCAAAATTTACCATTTTTTATTTTAAGTTGTAATCTTAATTTTCATCTTGTAATTATATTAAAATGAAATTGGTATGTTTTAGAACTCGGAGACGAGACGCGCATGGATTTTCAATAACGAATCGGTATACAAGAGGTAAGGGGGAGTGAGATAAGAATATAATATGAAAGACATAAGAATAAAGGGAGGAGTCCCCTACTCCTTTTAAATTTAATAATATTATTATTTTAAAGTAATAACTTCTCAACTTAAAATTTATAATAAATTTAATATATTGTGTAACTTATTCTGAAATATCTATACATGGATCTGAATTATTATAACTTATACGGACTGGACTAAACCTATGCAAGGACTTGGATTTTTATATCCTATATGGATCGAACTAAACCTATGTAAGGACTTGGACTATTATGACCTGTCTAGACTGAACTATACCTATGCGAAGACTGGATATATGGACTTATATAGACCTGTGCGAGGAATGGACTATAAGGACTCAAAATCAAATCTACTAATGTAAATAACCATTAAAAATTTGAATTATATTTATAAGCGATATTTAGTTGATTTGACTTGATTATAATTAATTATATTTGATTTCGATTAATGATATTGTGATTTATAATATTAGACTGTGATTAATAATATGTAATTATGATTGATGATATTTGATTGTGATTGATGAGATTACTATACTTGATTGTGGTTGATGAATGATTGATGATCTTGTGATATGAAGTTTGAGCATATAGCAAGCATGACGGAAACTTAAAACTCAGTAAGAATTTTCTTACCTTACTCTTTAAATTTTTATTCCAAGAGAAAGTATTTTATAATTATTTTAGTCTTTTATTTCTTCTTAGAAATAATTTTTATTAACTTTATTTTTAATCTCTATAATAAAATCTAGTATTAGAAAGAAGCTATTTTATGAAAATCAGAGGTTGAGATAATTAATTCTTGAATTAAAGAAAATTTTTATAGTTTTAAGTATTCTTAGTTAATGATTTTAAATTATTTTTTTTAGAAATTAGAAGTTTAAAGTAAATTATTTTGGTTTTTCCCAACGAAATAACTAAAGAATATTTTGTGGAGATTTCAAAAACTCAATCTAGTTAAGATTCAAATTGAGAAAGATTATATAAATATGTGAAGATTTTTAAGAGAAAGCTTTGAGATATTTAAGGCTTGGAAACTCAATTTTGGTAAGATCTGAATTTGAAGACTGTACTAAATTATTTCAGTATAACAGAAGTTCAAAGAAGAACTTATGGAAATGTACAGTTTATTGTGATGATTTTGTGAACCTTTATGGTATTTAATAATTGAGTTTCTAAAAGCCTTAACCAACTAAATATGCGAGTAGTTCATGCATCATGAATCATTAAAGAGAAATGAGATGTGATATTGCCTGGGGACGGATTATAGAAACCGAGGATACATTAGAGGAGGCTTAATTGCGAGCCTTGGGATGAGAGAGTGTGAAAGGGTGCTTCAGGTGACCTGGGGTCGCTCCCTAGTGTCGGGTACTTTCACAATAAAAACTTTCTCAGTCTGACTAGTCTCTAAGTGTTTCCACGCCAGTTGAGCTGTTCATATGCCATGAAGGCATTTATGTTATTATTATCCAGAATTTATGAAATAGTGTAAACTTCTGGTTGGCCCAGTGCAAACTAAAACTTTAAGGGCCCACATGCATAAACTGAATGAGATAGTAGCATAAGCATTACATAACATTCATGTGATTGTGACATTCTATATGGATGGTTATGAAGGAAAATATAAGTGTTATGTATGTGGAAACCCTATATTCATAATTGATTGTATATGAGAATATGACTGATATTACTATATTAGTTTGTGAAAACCCTTATGCTTATGTCTTATCTGTAATATATTATATTTTGTTTCTCACTCCTTCTTGTTTAAATTTTTGTGTCCAAAATATATGTTATATGATATATAGCTAGCAGTCCAAGATGGAAGGATATGTAATTACAAGAGGATAAAGTGGTCTCATCCTCAATCGATTAGATGAAGAGATATGACAAGAGTAGGATTCAAAAACTCGATGGTTCAAGGACTAGGAAATGTTTGTTCACATTTGTAGTAGAGGTATAGTTTAATTTTATTTTGCCTTATTACAATATCAGGTAGATAATTGTAACAAGGTAAAGGTTAAACTTTGATAAACTCTTTCATTCGGATATGATATTGTAATGATTTATCACTTATGATTTCTATAAATTATTTTGTCATTATGGACAAATATTGAAAGACAATTTTTTTTTACTTTCAATATTCAAAGGAATCAGATGTATATACGTCCTTGTATACACGAGATAAAGAGTGATAAATATGTATATCTTTCTAAAAAGTTTTTTTTTATCTCGTGTATATAAGGGGGTGTTACATTATACATTAAACAATTAATTTTACAACACATTTCAATTTAACCAACTAGCTCATTAACTTTCAACTACTAACTTTAAACTTTCAAATAACTTTTCAACTTTCAACAAATTTATTAGTTAATTTTCTCAAATAGACCTGATAATCACAATGCATAAAAATCTGATTATATTATAATCTGATTCTGAGAAAAATTACAAAATAGGTCCGTTTGTTTAAGCTTATTTTTAAGTGCTTTTTTAAAAAACACTTTTTTATAAGTGTTTTTTAATAAGCAGATCAGAATTGCTTCTTAAAATAAGTTAAAATTAACTTAGTTCTGTTTATTTTTAAAACTTTAAACAAACACATCAAAATTTAAAATAAATACTTTTTTAATTAAAAAATACTTATCTCCAAAAATAAATTTAAACAAATGAGCCCAATATGTAACACCCCCTTATATACACGAGATAAAAAAACTTTTAGAAAGATATACATATTTATCACTCTTTATCTCGTGTATACAAGGACGTATATACATCTGATTTCCTTTGAATATTGAAAGTAAAAAAAAATTGTTTTTCAATATTTGTCCATAATGACAAAATAATTTATAGAAATCATAAGTGATAAATCATTACAATATTATATCCGAATGAAAGAGTTTATCAAAGTTTAACCTTTACCTTGTTACAATTATCTACTTGATATTGTAATAAGGCAAAATAAAACTAAACTATACCTCTACTACAAATGTGAACAAACATTTCCTAGTCCTTGAACCATCGAGTTTTTGAATCCCACTCTTGTCATATCTCTTCATCTAATCGATTGAGGATGAGACCACTTTATCCTCTTGTAATTACATATCCTTCCATCTTGGACTGCTAGCTATATATCATATAACATATATTTTGGACACAAAAATTCAAACAAGAAGGAGTGAGAAACAAAATATAATATATTACAGATAAGCCATAAGCATAAGGGTTTTCACAAACTAATATAGTAATATCAGTCATAATCTCATATACAATCAATTATGAATATAGGGTTTCCACATACATAACACTTATATTTTCATTCATAACCATCCATATAGAATGTCACAATCACATGAATGTTATGTAATGCTTATGCTACTATCTCATTCAGTTTATGCATGTGGGCCCTTAAAGTTTTAGTTTGCACTGGGCCAACCAGAAGTTTACACTATTTCATAAATTCTGGATAATAATTGTGAACACCTCTTTTTGTCCGGCCAATTGGTACAGTTCTATCTTTTGGGCACTCTTTCATGCGCATGGTTCATTTGAAAATTCATAACTCCTTCATACGATCTTTGATTTGCGCAAACCCGGTCTCTAAATTTTCGCAACAAGATTGTCTACGACTTTTGTGAAGACCTTGAAGGCTGAATCCTTACCAATTGATACAGTTTTAATAATCTTCCTAGACTTGCTCCAGTTTCATGACTGCTCTGCACATCTTTAAGAAAAAAATCATATCTCCCTCATATGATACTCAAATGACCCCATTCTTTTTTCTATGGCTCCACATCAAAGAGATCTACAAGCTTCATGAAGGCCACAAAAGTTAATTCTCCACCCATTTTGCCCAGTGAATTTATTTTGCTTGCAAATGTATTTTCGTCACACTCTGGAGCAGTTTTTGTAGATGGGCCATATCTCTCTCGTTTCTTGATGGAAATTTTTGTGCCATATATCAAATTAAAGATAAGAGAAAGATCTACAACTTTTATGTTGGACTCTTTTTCAAATTTGGCACGCATCAGCCCTCAAATACGCGAGCAAGTTTGTGATGAGTAAAAAGGAGAATGAAAAAGCACCAAACAGCATCATGAATCGATTCAACACATGCATGAATCGATTCATGCGTGGAACAGCCCCAAAAAATCAATTTCAAGTGGTTTGAATCGATTCATAGCCCTCCTGAATCGATTCATACGAATATAATGCACCCAGGAAGTGAAATTTTGCAAAATGAATCGATTCACAAGCAATTGAATCGATTCATACGGGTTCCAACAGCATTGAATCGATTCTTTCCCTAAATGAATCGATTCATACGGTTATTTTTGGCCCAGGATTGCATTTTGGAAAGCATGAATCGATTCCTCCCACCAATGAATCGATTCATGATTGAATAATTGGCCCAGAAACACGTTTTCAAGCTTCTGGAAGGTGGACAAAGCACTGAGGAAGGTGGGCAAGGCACTCAAATTGATCATGGAGCACCATGGAATTGTAAATTCAAGAGTGCATCTTCCATTATGAATTAATTATGGCAAAAGCTTGCTTTTGAGTTCCTATAAATAGGCACAAGAGGAAGGCTTGTAGGACACCATTCTTCATTCACACAAATTCCTCCCTCATTTGTTCTTCCTCTTCTCTTCTCTGTTGGAGTTTTTCCAGCAAGTTCTTCAATTCCGGGCAATCAATCCCTTGAAGAAACCATTCATTCTTCCTCTTCCTCTTCTCTGTTGGCAATTTCTTCTTCCAGTAAGCTTTTCATTTCCAGCAAGTTTTTCATTTTCCAGCAAAGTTTTTTTTTTTCATTTCCAGGTTAGTTTCTTTTCTTTATAGTTGTTATTATGGAGGACTAAAACCCCTAGATTGATTTTCTTAGAGAATATTGTAATGTAATTTTGAGGTCATTATTTTTTATAGTATGCTTTTATAAAATAAATAAATAATAATAAAAATAATAAAATAATGATAAAAAATGAGTAATAAGTTTTGCACATGTTTTGTTTTCTAGCCTAAAGATTTCCATTTTTTTAATCAGTGTCGTACGGAAAATACTTCCGTCTACACAGTTTTTATAAGATCCATGCACGTGCGAAGCACTTCGCCTTGTATGGATTCTTCACTAAAATAATAACTATCAATATCTTCCTAATCTTTTTCCTAAAAAAAAACATTTTAAAGAACTACGTGACCCTGATTTCTCGAAAGCTCGAGAATACGTAGGAGCGGGAAACAGTTCCTGTCGGGCCCACCTTTCTTTATTTAATTTTTAGAGTTTCCTTTTTGTCTTGCTATCAAAAGGAGGAGCGAGATTAATTTGGACGAGACGTCCTGTTAATCTCATATTTTTAATATTTCTTTAAAAAAGGGAGGAGCGAGGTTAATTTGGACGAGACGTCCTGTTAATCTCATTTTTTTATAATATTTCTTTAAAAAGGAGGAGCGAGATTAATTTGGACGAGACGTCCTGTTAATCTCATATTTTTAATATTTCTTTTAAAAAAAAAGGAGGAGCGAGGTTAATTTGGACGAGACGTCCTGTTAATCTCATTTTTTTTAAATATCTCTTTAAAAAGGAGGAGCGAGGTTAATTTGGACGAGACGTCCTGTTAATCTCATTTTTTTTTTATCTCTTTAAAAAGGCGGAGCGAGATTAATTTGGACGAGACGTCCTGTTAATCTCATGTAAATAATTTGTGTTGATCTTTGTTTATTGATCTTTGTTTATTTTGTCATTCCGTACATTTTTCTTTTTTTATGAAGAAATTAAAATAATTAATGGGTTAATTATAATGCGCGCTATCAAATTGAGGTAACCGTTTTTTATAACGGACAGTTGTGAGGTGCTAATACCTTCCTCACCTGTAATCAGACTCCCGAATCATGGAATCTCATTTTTATAACCAGTGCTTTAACAAAAGGTTTTTCCACTATTTTATCCTAAAAAAAAAATATTGGTGGCGACTCCCTGTTTATTATTTTAAAACCGTTTCGAGGGTCGGCCGCGCCGCCGCGATCCCGGTCGCGACAGATGGCGACTCCGCTGGGGACTTAGAGAGTCAAGCCAGTCAATTTGATAGCGCATGTTTTAATTTGCATATTAATTATTTAACTTCTTCCTTTATTTTATTCCCTTGGCAATGTTTAGTTTCTGTTTTGTTTGTATTCAATTATTTATGTTCTGTAAATATCTGTGTGATCATTGAACCCTAGGGTAGTCGACTTTATTTTGTTGCTCTGTGTTCGTTCTATGTGCAGGGTGAGTAAGGTACGGGTATTGAATGCCTCTTTCACACACTACACTCACAATTTGCACACACTTTTGAGTGGGACCCTATACCCGGGCCCAAATAAAACTTAAGATTAGGGGAGGTTGATAGCGGAGCCATTTGGGATGTACTTCCTGTCTGGTTACCGTGAGAATCTCAGCTAGAGTTCGACTTATTCATGGTGCTCACACTTAGTATACTTCTTACTATTTGTGATCAACATCATGAATAGGATCTTGGCTCTAGTGACCTTTAGAAGTTTTAGAACAAGCCACCTAATGCGAGGTATCACTGATAGATGAACCTTAGAACCACTAGGAGACCTCCAGAAAAACCCACCTTAAGGCACAAAGGGGCAAACTTTACTTCTACCTTTTCTCATTCTCACTTTTCCTTCTAATCCAAAATAGAGGATTACTTGCCCGTTTAGTGAATTACTTTTTTTCAAAAAATGACATACTTTTAACTAGTGATTCTTTAAGGGGCAAATAGTTCTTTCTCTTTGTGCACAAGTCTTTGGGATTTGAGTTACGGATGTTTTGAATCAAAAAAAAAAGGGTAAAAAAAAAAAGGTCAAAAAAAAAAAATCAAATTTTTTATTGACAATGATCAGAAAATCCGTAGCTCACATGACCTTCGATTTGTCATAAGTTTTGTCAAATCGAAACTTCCCTGAATACAAAAATATTTTCAAAGTTACTAGGGGAGTATCGATTTGCACAACATGTCAGTACTAGTGACTGATTTTCTCATTTTCATGTTCTCGCAGGAAGCTATCAAGAGCTTAGCCAGCACCTCTGAGTGAAAGTATGGAAATTAACATGAGATCGGATAGTTGTGGTACAAATATACCTGAGTTGAAAAAATTACTGCATGTCAAGGCTAGGAAGGTCGATACAACCAGTCTGCAAGCATTAGGCAAGAAATTGGATATGAATCAGAAAATGTTTTTTTCAAGGAGATATGGGAGGATCCTAAAGTTGCTAGAAGTGGAAGTACAAGTCGAAGCAATTACTGCTTTGATTCAGTTTTATGACTCACCTCTTCGTTGTTTCACTTTCCAAGACTTTCAATTAGCTCCGTCTGTTGAGGAGTTCGAACAGATTCTGGGTATGCCACTAGAGGGACAAATGCCTTACCGCCACCTTGGACGCCATGCGAATGTTCTTACCATTGCTAATATCCTAAGGATTAATCCGGAAGTCTTGAGAAGTAAGCAGCTAAATAGAAATCAAGTCCTGGGGTTTGATCGGGAATATTTTGAGAGGCACATGCACTTGCTGGCTGAGAAGGGAGATTGGGAAGCCTTCATGGATACTTTGGCTTTAACCATTTATGGTGTTATCTTGTTCCCCAACATTGACAATTACATAGATTATGATGCCATTGGCATTTTCCTTGCCCGTAAATTCAAGTCTGAAAATCCCGTCACTGCTATCTTGGCAAATATATATTACACCATGGACTTCTGTTCTACACAAGGTGGAAAAAGAATCATTTGTTGTCTACCAGCTTTGTATGTGTGGCTCACGTCACATGTTTTCCACCAAGTCGGCAAAGTTGAATGTCCTATTTCTGATTTGAAATTATGCCAGTTAGTAACAAAAAACGGGCGTGAATGGGCCAATCACTTGACGGGGCTCACAGCTGACAAAGTAAGGTGGTATCCACAATGGTTGAAGGTTGACACCATTATTCATCATTGTGGAAGCTACCCGAATGTTCCTCTTATGGGCACACAAGGATGCATTAACTACAACCCTGTCATAGCCAAACGGCAGTTAGCTTATCCATTGCTTGGGCCACCTGATGAAGAATCACTCATTCCTTTTGTCCTTCGCTACTCAAAAGGAGATTGTACCTCTGCTATTCGGGATATAGCAAATGCATGGAAGATGGTCCATAGGCAAGGAAAGGAACTAGGAGCTCGAAGCCATGCCGTGAAGGACGAATACTACCGATGGATCCTGAATAGAGTTTCCATTGTTAAGCTTCCTTTCAAAAGTCCCTCCCATCTCCCGACAAGAATACCTGTTCCCTCACCTACTCTTGAAGAGGAAGCCTTGAAAGCCAAGATAGAAGAGTTAATTGTAAAAAATAAGAAGCTGGAGGAAGACTTGCTAAAATCTCAACAAGAATGTGCCCTTCAAAAAAGGGAGAACTCAGAAAGTAAGCGAATCATCAAAGAGATTGGAAAGAAGCGGAAAGTTGAAAGAGATTACTTGAGGAAGCAAAGTCAATGCCTCCGAACAGCTAATACTCAACTGAGGATGAAGAGCAAGCAAAGGGATACTATGTTGGCTGACAAGCAACTCTTGAGGGATATGTTGGAAAAAGCCAAAGAGAATGAGCAAATTGCCTTGGTACAAAAAGAGCTCCTACAATTGCAAGTTGGTCAATTAGAGCATCAGCTTAATGAGGTGGTAGAAGCTTGCCAGCGAGAGATAAACGGCGAGCGACAGCACGCGATGGATACTGAGCAAGAATGTCGTGAAGCTATCCGTGTTTTGAAAACTGAAATAACACAACAAGATGAAGTTATTCATTCATGGATGAATCGCTTCGCCCACTTGGCACATTTGGCTAATGGAGTCCTCGAAGACCTCCCACTCCTACTTAAGCAAGCTGAGGGGATGGTTAACCCTCTTAGTACCCCAAAAGAAATTGTAAACTTCCTTGATTACTGTAAGGAAAGGATTTGTAAAATGAGGGACATGATTGCTCGAGCTAGGAATGGCTGATTTACTTTTCTTGCATAAAAATTGGCAGCAGTAATGTACTTTGAAATTCAGAAAGAAGGATTCTTTTGTCTCCACAACCATCTCATGTTAATTTCCATTTATCACATACTTATTACTCTTGAATGTGACGTTCTGAGGAATGGTTGGAGGTTACTGGCCGAGTTCCGTGATAACTTTGTGCACCATACTGTTTATTTTTCGTTTACCATTTTTATTTAATGCTTTCTTTTTTAACAATTTCGTGTTTTCACTTACAATAGACATTACGGGTAAACATCCTTATTCGACTCGACTCCAAACGAGACTCATGGCCGAAGCAGAAATCAGGGATGAAGATTTCAGAAACGAGTTCAATCAGCTGAAAGAACAAGTAGCCGAATTGACCAAGCTTCTGGAAAAGAGAATCACAGAAGGGGTTTCCTCTGTAGGTATTGAGAACAACCAACAGCAGCCTGCCACTGTACCACTCCCCCTTGGTTCCGACCCAGCAAGAACCCAAGTACCAAACACAATGACACCCCCTGTCACTATTCATGTTGGAAGATCTAACCCTGTCATTGAGACCCAATCACCTTACGGCCAGTCTTATGCACAGCATACATTTGTCGGCCCTGACGGCAACCCAGTACCTTTTCCACTTTATGGCCTTCCACCAGGATACTATCCCCCGCTCGCTAACCAAGACGCCCATGACCAGCAAGCCATGAATCCTCACACTTCATACCCTACCCAGCCAAATATACCATCACTCCACCAAACCCAAAACACACAAGCCCCTGACCCACAAATTTACCAAGCCCAAAACACGCAAGCCCATGACCCACAAATTCACCAAACTCAGAATATACAAGCCCCGATGACCCAGCTGACCTACAACACACAAGCCCAAAATACACGAGCCCAGGTGACTCAACCGAGTTATGTTGCACAGACTATGGCCCAACCCCAAGGCCCTTCACCAAATACAAGCCTAACAAACCAATCCCATGCTTTGCCTCAGTTCAACCAGCCACTCGGTTATCCGTATGGATACGGAACCCCCTATGGGACCAATTTCCAAGATGCAACCCGTATGGTCGCAGCTCCTCGAAAGGAAAAGATAGAAATCTTAGAAGAGCGTTTGAGGATGATAGAAGGCTCTGGAGGTTTTGGACTAATAGATGCTTCGGAGCTATGTTTAGTCACAAATGTTGTCCTCCCACCCAAATTCAAGATGCCAGACTTTGATAAGTATCGGGGAATGACTTGTCCAAAGAACCATCTCACGATGTACTGTCGAAAGATGGCGTCTTACTCTTCTAATGACCAACTCTTGATCCATTGCTTCCAGGATAGTCTAGTAGGGGCCGCTCTTACATGGTATGCTCACCTTGATCGGAACCATATCCGTTGTTGGAAGGACCTGGCAGATGCCTTCCTTAGACAATACAAGTATAACATGGATATGGCACCCAACAGGGTTCATTTACAAAACATGATGAAAAAGGATAGTGAAACATTCAAGGAATATGCCCAACGATGGAGAGAGACAGCGGCACAAGTGGATCCCCCATTGTCGGAAAAAGAAATAGTCGCGATGTTTATTGATACGCTCCCATCACCTTTCTACGGCAAGATGATTGGTAGTGTTTCATCCAACTTCTCCGACATTGTGACTATCGGGGAAAGAGTGGAAAGCGGAATACGAACAGGAAAGATCATTCAGGACTCATCTGGGGCAAGCATGACAAGAAGGCCGGTGCCTGGGAAAAGGGATGGAGAAACTAATTCCATCTCTTCCAATCAAAAGACACCTTCGCCAAGACCATTCTTTCCTACTATGATTCAAGCTCCCAATCCTTATGTGGCCGCTACCACTCAGAGCCCGACAGCTTATACTCCCCACTTCCGTCCACCCATGGTAAGAGCGCCAGTACCACAACCCGTGCCATACCATCACCCACAACAAATGACTCGACCACCCAATCATAATCCAAACACAAGAAATTCCAACAATGAATGCTCCCCTGTGCAGTTCGATCCAATTCCTATAACATACACCGAACTTTTTCCAATCCTCGTTCAGAAAGGTCTGGTAGCTCCATCCCCTATGAGGCCGTTACAACCTCCTTACCCAAGGGGATATGACCCAAACGCTCATTGTGATTACCATGCTGGGGCACCAGGGCATTCCACAGAAAATTGCCTGGCTTTGAAGTATAAAGTAAGGGATTTGATCAAAGCCGACTGGATTAACTTTAAGGAAGGTAGCCCAAATGTTGCCACAAATCCCCTGCCCAACCATGGAAATTCAGAGGTCAACGCTTTAGAAAATCATGAGGAGTGCGTTAAGAATGTTGCTGACATAAGAATGCCATTGAGGGTAGTTCATTCCCTTTTGCTTGAAAAGGGGTTAATTGAAGGAACCTGGAGTGAGAAACATGATTGCGAACAGACTGCCGAACATCAAGGTTTCTGTGAGATCCTTCAAAGCCTTATGGACGGCTATATTGTGCAGGTCTGTAAACGCCATGGAGATGAGGTCAACATGATCGAGGAACAAACAGGGACACGGATCCCTAAGCCCTTGACAATTTTTTACACCAGAAATCCCCAAGTAGCTCCTGTTTCTGTACAACCAACCATCACTATTCAAGCACCCACCCCGTTTGCATTCAAAGATTCTCGGGCTGTCCCTTGGAAGTACAATGCAGATGTGATCGTTGCAAGCCCGGCAACAGGTGACCCGTCTCCTTCGTCCGTCACAAATATTGTAGGGGTAGGAGGTATAACCCGAAGTGGAAGAGTATACACCCCTCCAGAGCTGAAGAGGGATCAGGTTACCAGAAATGCCAAGATGGACAAAGAAGGGGCCAATGGCGAGATCAAAAGGGCCGTGACTGATGAAGAAGCCCATGAATTCTTAAGGTTTATTCGCCAGAGCGAATATCAAGTGCTTGACCAACTGACCCATACTCCTACAAAAATTTCTTTGTTATCATTGCTGATGAACTCTGAGCCACATAGGAAGATGTTGATGAAGGTCCTGAATGAAGCTCATGTCAGTCATGACATTCCCGTTGATAAGTTTCAAGGAATAGTAGGGCACATTGTTGCAGATAACTATTTGACCTTCACTGATGACGAAATACCAACAGAGGGGATTGGGCATAACAAGGCTCTCCATATCTCCGTAAAATGCCGAGATTACATCTTAGCAAAAGTACTTATTGACAATGGGTCGTCCCTCAATGTCATGCCAAAGTCTACATTGGCCAAATTACCATTTGATGGGACTTTTATGAAGCCAAGTGCCACGATAGTACGAGCTTTTGATGGAACTCGGAGGGAGGTTATGGGTGAGATTGAGCTGCCCATACAGGTTGGGCCGTGCACGTTCCAGGTCCTTTTTCAAGTCATGGATATCTCGCCTGCCTATAGTTGTTTGTTAGGCAGGCCGTGGATCCATTCTGCTGGAGTGGTGCCTTCTACCCTGCACCAAAAATTAAAATTCATAGTTGACAACAAACTGGTAATTGTTTCTGGTGAGGAAGACCTTCTAGTCAGCAAACCTCTGTCAACCCCTTACATCGAGGCAGCGGAAGAGGCCCTTGAAACTTCTTTCCAAGCATTAGAGATAGCAAACGCTACCTATGTGGGGGAAGGAGCCACAATAGCAAAAGCTTGCATGCCAAGTGCATCTTTAATGATGGCAAAGATTATGCTACGTGGAGGGTATGAACCTGGAAGAGGGCTAGGACGTGCTTTGAATGGAGAAATGGAACCAATACGCCTGCTTGGTAACAGAAATGGTTTTGGGTTAGGATACCGGCCCACGGCTGCCGATAGAAAAAGGGTAGAAGTAGCGAAGAGGGAAAAAAGGGCTGCTCGTCTTACCGGCAGAGATCCTCATACCGCAAGAGTCCCCATCTGTGATCTCTACCAGAGCTTTCGGAGTGCCGGACTAATGCCTCTAGACCAAGTCGCTGTCATTGAAGAAAACCCTTGTGATAGCGTTGATTTTGTGATTGCTTGTCCACCAGGCCAAGAGCTTGATAACTGGGAGGCCATCGAGTTCCCCACGACTTTGAATGTTTTGCCAAAGTAATTTGTTTATGCTTTAAGTACTTATTCGTCCCTCTGCTCTGCCTAAAGCTTTGGGACCCTTCCATGTAATAAAGGCGAAAGAAATTTGTTTTTATCATTTTCATCAATAAACGCGTATCGTAATTCAAAAAAAAAACTCTTTGTGTACCCCTTATCCTTGTTTTAAGCCCTTCTTTTTACTCGCTTGTTCTTTCTTTTTATTTGCCATATCACACTAAATTGCAGATCCGAAAGTGACTCCCTTGAGGAAAGTGAGGTCGCAACCCCGTTTCCCGACTTCGATCACCCAGTTGATTACGCTGATGAGGAAGGTGAGGAAGATTGTGAACCACCGCCTGAAATGACAAGGTTGTTAGAGCAAGAGGATGAAGGGATTCAACCCTACCTAGACATAGTCGAGATCATTAATTTGGGGAATGAAGAAAATAAGAAGGAAGTCAAGATCGGCACTACCCTAAACAGAGAACAAAGAGAAGATTTAATCAAGTTGTTAAGGGAATTTTGTGATGTCTTTGCCTGGTCTTATCAAGATATGCCTAGGCTCGATGCTAGCATTGTCGAGCATAAACTACCCTTGAAACCTGAATGCCCACCAATAAAGCAGAAATTACGCCGAATGAAGCCAGAAATGCTTTTAAAGATCAAAGAGGAGGTTAAGAAGCAATTTGATGCTGGCTTTCTAGCTGTGGCAAAATACCCTCAGTGGGTAGCCAACATTGTCCCTGTCCCTAAAAAGGATGGAAAGGTACGGATGTGTGTGGATTACCGAGATTTGAATAGGGCTAGTCCCAAAGATGATTTTCCCCTACCACAGATCGATGTTTTGGTTGATAATACAGCCCGGCATTCCATTTTCTCCTTCATGGATGGTTTCTCGGGGTATAATCAAATTAAGATGGCACCTGAAGACATGGAGAAGACCACGTTTATCACTCTATGGGGTACATTTTGTTATAAGGTGATGTCTTTTGGGTTGAAAAATGCTGGGGCAACTTATCAGAGAGCAATGGTGACTCTTTTCCATGATATGATGCACAAGGAAATAGAAGTCTATGTGGATGACATCATTGCCAAGTCTAGAACAGATGAAGAGCACATTAGCGATCTAAGGAAGCTTTTTGAACGTTTGAGAAAGTTCAAGCTTAGATTGAACCCCGCCAAGTGCACTTTCGGTGCAAGGTCGGGCAAGCTGCTAGGATTTATAGTAAGTAAAAGGGGGATAGAGGTTGATCCCGACAAAGTTAAGGCGATTCTCGAGATGCCTCCTCCCCGTACAGAAAGAGAGGTCCGAGGATTTTTGGGAAGGCTCAATTATATCGCCAGATTTATTTCACAATTGACGGCAACTTGTGAACCCATCTTCAAGTTACTCCGCAAGAATCAACCAGGGCGATGGGATGAGAACTGTCAAGCAGCTTTCGAAAAGATTAAGCAGTACCTACAAGAACCACCAATTTTGGTGCCATCAGCCCCAGGAAGGCCACTTATATTGTATCTGACTGTATTGAACGAATCCATGGGCTGCGTATTGGGACAACACGATGAAACTGGGAAGAAGGAACATGCTATCTACTACTTGAGCAAGAAGTTCACTGATTGTGAAATGAGGTACTCCGCTTTAGAGCGGACTTGTTGTGCGTTAGCATGGGCCGCTAAGCGCCTAAGGCAGTACATGTTGAGTCACACCACTTGGCTAATTTCTAAGATGGACCCCGTCAAGTACATTTTTGAAAAACCTGCTCTAACTGGAAGGATCGCTCGCTGGCAAGTGCTGTTAACTGAGTACGACATAATATATGTCACTCAAAAAGCTATAAGAGGAAGTGCCCTGGCTGATTGCTTGGCACACCAACCCATTAATGATTATCAGCCGATGCAATTTAACTTTCCAGATGAAGATATCATGGCATTATTCAATGAAGAAGGTGGTCAAAAGGAGAAATGGACCCTGAGATTCGACGGAGCTTCTAATGCATTGGGGCACGGAATTGGGGCTATCTTGATTTCACCCGATAAGGAATTTATCCCTATCTGTGCCAGATTGTGTTTTGACTGTACCAACAATATTGCTGAATACGAGGCATGCTCATTAGGGATCCAAGCAGCGTTGGATGCAAAAGTAAAGTTGTTAGAAGTTTATGGGGACTCTGCTTTGGTTATTCACCAATTGAAAGGCGAGTGGGAGACTAGGGACAGTAAATTGATTCCTTATTATGATCACATCAAGGAAATGATCAAGGAGTTTGACGAGATCTCTTTTCATCACGTTCTCCGGGATGACAATCAAATGGCTGATGCTTTAGCTACCCTTGCCTCAATGTTCAAAGTAAGTAGTGACTACGATATGCCTCTCATCGAAGTAAAGAAGCACTGTGAGCCTGCATACTGTCAAATGATGGAAAAGGAGTCTGATGGGAAACCTTGGTACCATGATGTTAAGAGATATATCCAGAGTCAAGAATACCCCGAGGGCGCTACAGAAAATGATAAGAAGACCCTAAGGCGACTCGCCATGGGTTTCTTCTTAAATAGGGATGTGCTTTACAAAAGAAACTATGACTCTGTCCTTCTTCGTTGTGTTGATGCTGATGAGGCAAATGAAATCATGAAAGATGTTCATGAAGGATCTTTTGGGACTCACGCTAATGGACATGCCATGTCTAGAAAGATTTTGAGGGCTGGTTATTACTGGATGACTATGGAAGCAGATTGCTTCAAGTATGTCCGAAAATGTCACAAATGTCAGATATACGCTGACCATATTCATGCACCCCCGTTATCCCTAAATGTCTTGACGGCACCATGGCCCTTCTCAATGTGGGGCATGGATGTCATTGGACCCATCGAGCCAAAAGCTTCAAACGGTCATCGTTTTATCTTGGTCGCCATCGACTATTTCACCAAATGGGTAGAAGCAGCTTCATATACCAGTGTAACAAGGAGTATTGTGGTCAAATTCATCAAACGAGAACTGATATGCCGATATGGCCTACCAAGTCAGATCATTACTGACAATGGTACGAAAATGATGAAGGAACTCTGCGAAAGTTTCAAGATTCACCATTGCAATTCCTCTCCTTATCGACCTAAAATGAATGGGGCGGTTGAGGCGGCCAATAAGAACATCAAGAAGATAGTGCAGAAAATGGTAGTCACCTACAGAGATTGGAGCGAGATGCTCCCTTTCGCTCTGCATGGGTATCGCACCTCGGTTCGAACCTCGACAGGGGCAACCCCGTTCTCCCTCGTATATGGAATGGAAGCAGTTTTGCCTTTTTGAGGTAGAAATCCCGTCCCTTCGGGTAATGATGGATGCAAAATTAGAAGAAGCTGAGTGGGTTCAAGCTCGACATGACCAATTAAACTTAATTGATGGAAAAAGATTGACTGCCCTCTGTCACGGTCAGTTGTATCAGAGGCGTATGAAACGGGCATTCGAGAAGAAAGTACGGCCTCGACAGTTTCAAGAAGGAGACCTTGTACTCAAGAAAATTTTACCAATTCAAAAGGACCATCGAGGCAAATGGACTCCTAATTATGAAGGACCATATGTTGTGAGGAAGGCTTTTTCTGGAGGAGCCTTAATACTCACTAATATGGATGGCCAGGATTTGTCAATGCCTGTAAACACAGATGCAGTGAAAAAATACTATGCTTAGGGAGGAGATGCCAGAGCAAATCAAAAAAAAAAAAAAAAAAAAAAAACAAACAAAAAAACAAAAAAAAAAAATAAAATATAAAAAAACTAAAAAAAAAAAAAAAAAAAAACGAAAAAGAGAAGAAAAGAAATTAATGCTCGCTAAGCTGAAAACCTGAAAAGGCGGCTTAGGCAAAAGTTAGAGTGACCCGGTGAGTCGAAAACCCGAAAAGGGCGGCTCAGGCAAAAGCTAGGGTCAAATTTCTGGCAATGCAAATGATCCTCTGGCCCAAAGAAGTACGAGTCCAAGCTCTTGCACGTGAATCACTGTCGAACTTACCTTTCCAAAAGCAAGGTCGAAGGGTGAACATGAAGTCGTGATAGGGGTTAAGGCTCTCATCAGTCTCAGAGATTCACTGGATGATCCATGAATCTTCCCCGTTTTCATTTATTCTGGACCTATATGACCTCATTCATTTCATTTACCTTCTTTATTTTTCTTTCTCTGTACTTGTTTAACGTGCATGAATAAAGTTCACCCTCTTCGATACGTGTTATGAATTTGGTTGATCTGATAAAAACATGTATTTTAACAAAGTAAAATGGAAGATTGGTAAACATTTAAAGTCGCAAGGGACAAGATGCTTCTGCTACTCGACCTCATCATAGGTGATCATCGCAGGGACTTGGCCAGACACGTGTTTTGAAGCTATGGTTGCCTCATTCGTTCTACTTCGTCCATGAGTTCTCGTAAGAGTCGCGGTTTCACAGGACTTACCCGATTTTGAAACTTATCTTTACGTTACTGACCATTTTTCTGCAGGTTATCTCACAGATAGTCATGCCAGGCACTAACACCCCAATCAAGCCCTTCAAATCCCTTCCTTGAATCGTCCGAGTTGGCACTTCTCAAAATTCCCTCCTTAAAACGCCAAGGTTGGCACCTTTCAATGTTTTACTCTTTCATCAGGCACCTTCAAACTCTCATCCTCAATTACTAAAGTCCGTGCCTCTTGAAATATCCTCCCCAGTGGAATCATTCGCCAAAGATGGCACTTCTCAAGACCTCTCTCCCCAACGAATCCTAAACTTTCCATCAAGAGGCAGTATCTGAACCACCAAATTCTTCCCCAGTGATACTACGCTTCCCAAATAAACTCAGCTGGGACATCTTCCCGAATTCCTTTTATGACCATTCTCCAAGAATCCTTCAATCATGTCAAACTGGGGCATCTCCCCAAATTTCTTCCTTTCCAGTCATGAGGCGTTTCTCCAAACTTTTTTCTAACTTGTCAAACTGAGGCATCTCCCTAGATTCCCCAAAGCTCTTTTAGGTCTTGTCAAACTGGGGCATCTTCCCCAGGTGGTTATCTTTTGTCAACGCAAGGGCGGTACCCCATGGTCCTGGGAAGTTTGAACTGGGACATCACCTCGGGTCTCACCCCGTCAAAAGGAAATGTACCCCAAGCCTTTTCAACCGCCCTAACTGGGACATCACCCCAGATTCTTCTCACGGCCTTGAGGTAGTACCCCTAAATCTTCTAATCTTTCTAAAAATTGGAGTATTCGTCCCAGACCTTTCCCCCATTTCTTCTCTCTCCTAATCAAAAAGCAGTTCCCCGAATCATCCAAGATAGCTTGAACTGAATCATCCCCAGATTTTCTTTCCTTTAGTAAGCCCATCATGCATCCCCAATGGACCCCAGACTTTTCTTTCAGTCAAGAAGCTGTTTCCCGAGATCCCTTCAATCCCTTCCATCCAGTCGCCTATCAAGGCATCCTTTATTTTCCAGCCGCCTATCAAGGCATCCTTTATTTTCCAGCAGCCTATCAAGGCATCCTTTATTTTCCAGCCACCTATCAAGGCATCCTTTATCTTCCAGCCGCCTATCAAGGCATCCTTTATTTTCCAGCAGCCTATCAAGGCATCCTTTATCTTCCAGCCGCCTATCAAGGCATCCTTTATTTTCCAGCCGCCTATCAAGGCATCCTTTATTTTCTAGTAGCCTATCAAGGCATCCTTTATTTTCCACTCACCTATCAAGGCATCCTTTACTTTCCGTTCGCCTATCAAGGCATTTCCAGTCGCCTATCAAGGCATCCTTTACTTTCCGTCCGCCTATTCAGGCACCCTTTACTTTCCTGTCCTCCTATTCAGGCACCTTTCACTTTCCTGTCTGCCTATTCAGGCACCCATTTACTTTCCGTTCACCTATGCAGGCACCCTTTACCTTCTAGTCTACCGGGGATCAATCCTGATCTTCTCACTGAAAGAATTTTTCCCGATCAATTCAGAGTTCAAAAAAAAAAAAAGGAAACAAAAAAACAAAAAAAAAAAAAAAAAAAAAAAGAGAGGAGAAAAGAAGAGAAACAGAAGTGGAGAATGCTCGTTTTTAAGAAAAAGAGGTCACACTGACTCGTGATTGCCCACACCATCAGTTGCCATACCAATCAAGAGGTCCCACTTGGCCCCCTACATCGGTGTTCATATCTTTACTTCCTTTTCACTTCAAAAACACAGAAGCTTCGTGTTTCTTTTGTGAAAAAGAAGTAAAGAGGGGCATCTGTGAACACCTCTTTTTGTCCGGCCAATTGGTACAGTTCTATCTTTTGGGCACTCTTTCATGCGCATGGTTCATTTGAAAATTCATAACTCCTTCATACGATCTTTGATTTGCGCAAACCCGGTCTCTAAATTTTCGCAACAAGATTGTCTACGACTTTTGTGAAGACCTTGAAGGCTGAATCCTTACCAATTGATACAGTTTTAATAATCTTCCTAGACTTGCTCCAGTTTCATGACTGCTCTGCACATCTTTAAGAAAAAAATCATATCTCCCTCATATGATACTCAAATGACCCCATTCTTTTTTCTATGGCTCCACATCAAAGAGATCTACAAGCTTCATGAAGGCCACAAAAGTTAATTCTCCACCCATTTTGCCCAGTGAATTTATTTTGCTTGCAAATGTATTTTCGTCACACTCTGGAGCAGTTTTTGTAGATGGGCCATATCTCTCTCGTTTCTTGATGGAAATTTTTGTGCCATATATCAAATTAAAGATAAGAGAAAGATCTACAACTTTTATGTTGGACTCTTTTTCAAATTTGGCACGCATCAGCCCTCAAATACGCGAGCAAGTTTGTGATGAGTAAAAAGGAGAATGAAAAAGCACCAAACAGCATCATGAATCGATTCAACACATGCATGAATCGATTCATGCGTGGAACAGCCCCAAAAAATCAATTTCAAGTGGTTTGAATCGATTCATAGCCCTCCTGAATCGATTCATACGAATATAATGCACCCAGGAAGTGAAATTTTGCAAAATGAATCGATTCACAAGCAATTGAATCGATTCATACGGGTTCCAACAGCATTGAATCGATTCTTTCCCTAAATGAATCGATTCATACGGTTATTTTTGGCCCAGGATTGCATTTTGGAAAGCATGAATCGATTCCTCCCACCAATGAATCGATTCATGATTGAATAATTGGCCCAGAAACACGTTTTCAAGCTTCTGGAAGGTGGACAAAGCACTGAGGAAGGTGGGCAAGGCACTCAAATTGATCATGGAGCACCATGGAATTGTAAATTCAAGAGTGCATCTTCCATTATGAATTAATTATGGCAAAAGCTTGCTTTTGAGTTCCTATAAATAGGCACAAGAGGAAGGCTTGTAGGACACCATTCTTCATTCACACAAATTCCTCCCTCATTTGTTCTTCCTCTTCTCTTCTCTGTTGGAGTTTTTCCAGCAAGTTCTTCAATTCCGGGCAATCAATCCCTTGAAGAAACCATTCATTCTTCCTCTTCCTCTTCTCTGTTGGCAATTTCTTCTTCCAGTAAGCTTTTCATTTCCAGCAAGTTTTTCATTTTCCAGCAAAGTTTTTTTTTTTCATTTCCAGGTTAGTTTCTTTTCTTTATAGTTGTTATTATGGAGGACTAAAACCCCTAGATTGATTTTCTTAGAGAATATTGTAATGTAATTTTGAGGTCATTATTTTTTATAGTATGCTTTTATAAAATAAATAAATAATAATAAAAATAATAAAATAATGATAAAAAATGAGTAATAAGTTTTGCACATGTTTTGTTTTCTAGCCTAAAGATTTCCATTTTTTTAATCAGTGTCGTACGGAAAATACTTCCGTCTACACAGTTTTTATAAGATCCATGCACGTGCGAAGCACTTCGCCTTGTATGGATTCTTCACTAAAATAATAACTATCAATATCTTCCTAATCTTTTTCCTAAAAAAAAACATTTTAAAGAACTACGTGACCCTGATTTCTCGAAAGCTCGAGAATACGTAGGAGCGGGAAACAGTTCCTGTCGGGCCCACCTTTCTTTATTTAATTTTTAGAGTTTCCTTTTTGTCTTGCTATCAAAAGGAGGAGCGAGATTAATTTGGACGAGACGTCCTGTTAATCTCATATTTTTAATATTTCTTTAAAAAAGGGAGGAGCGAGGTTAATTTGGACGAGACGTCCTGTTAATCTCATTTTTTTATAATATTTCTTTAAAAAGGAGGAGCGAGATTAATTTGGACGAGACGTCCTGTTAATCTCATATTTTTAATATTTCTTTTAAAAAAAAAGGAGGAGCGAGGTTAATTTAGACGAGACGTCCTGTTAATCTCATTTTTTTTAAATATCTCTTTAAAAAGGAGGAGCGAGGTTAATTTGGACGAGACGTCCTGTTAATCTCATTTTTTTTTTATCTCTTTAAAAAGGCGGAGCGAGATTAATTTGGACGAGACGTCCTGTTAATCTCATGTAAATAATTTGTGTTGATCTTTGTTTATTGATCTTTGTTTATTTTGTCATTCCGTACATTTTTCTTTTTTTATGAAGAAATTAAAATAATTAATGGGTTAATTATAATGCGCGCTATCAAATTGAGGTAACCGTTTTTTATAACGGACAGTTGTGAGGTGCTAATACCTTCCTCACCTGTAATCAGACTCCCGAATCATGGAATCTCATTTTTATAACCAGTGCTTTAACAAAAGGTTTTTCCACTATTTTATCCTAAAAAAAAAATATTGGTGGCGACTCCCTGTTTATTATTTTAAAACCGTTTCGAGGGTCGGCCGCGCCGCCGCGATCCCGGTTACTATGCATAGTAATTTACTATTGAAATAGTAAATTATTTGAATAGTAATTTACTATTGAAATAGTGTTACTATGCAGAATAGTAACTTAAAATAATATTATTTCCAGTATAATAACAGATTTCTAAAAACGATATGAAAATAACCCAAAAAATATAAAAGTGAGGTATTCGTACCTTAGAATTTTAGCAGAACCTTCTTCCCAAAAAAATTATTTCTCTCTCTCACTTCCACCACTATCTCACTAGCACTACTATATTAAGAAAACTTAATCTGAAATTGTGAATTCTAAAGAAGAAATCCTTCGGTATTTATAGGAAAAAATTTGCTATGTATTCCATTATTTTAATATAAAAGTACTATGCATTTTTGAATTTTTTATTTCTGGTTACTGTGCATCTTTTGAAAATTTCATACATGCACAGTGTTTTGCATAGTAACTGTCGGCAAAATTATTAAGTCAAATAGTAACCCTTCACTCGGTATATTTTAAATATTCAAAATGAGTCCTTTTTGAAATTTAGCGATATTATATCAGTCCTCACTAATTTTATAATAAGTAATATAAAGCTGAAATTTTAAAAATCTAAAATTTTCGGTTAATAAAAATTTATTGATACGTTTCTAATTTTTTAACAATTAGAAAAAATCAAGATTTTTCTCAAACCGATAATTTTTAGATAAGTCTACTTGAAATGGATTTTAGAAAATTTTCTTATAATTTAAATTTACATTCTTGTAAATATTTTTAATTTTAAGCAACTTTATATGAATTTAAAATTATTTAAAATATATTATTTTATTAAAATAATTCAAAATTTTCAAAAAATTCCAGAAAATCATAAATATTATGTACATCAAAAAGTTCAAAAGAACCATAGTCTAATTCCTTCAAAATTTTATTTTAAAATTCTAATAAGAGTTAAATCTTAAATATGTAAAAAAACAAAAATATAACAACATAAAATAAAAATGGTGAATAATAAGGATATTAAAAATTCTTAATATAATTTTCTTAATTAGTGAATACTAATTAAGTCACTTTAAAATTCTCATTCAGAAATATTTTCATTTTTTTATTATTATTATTTTAAAAAAATAAATAATAAAAATATAAATACCAAAATTTCAAAAAAAAAAAAAAATAATAAACTAACTTATAGTAAGTATTTCTCAAGAAATATATATTAATATCTATTTCCTATTTGTGATGAAAATAGGATGTTACACAATATGTCTCACATCATATTACAATTTAAACCTGAAATTTAATCTATATCCAATGTGCAGTATGGAACAGAAACAAATATAACGGATGAAAGTAGAAATTTAAAATCTACAATTTAAAATATCAAACTTTAATTAGAATGTACTCTCATCTGATCAAGACAGTGGAATCCTTTAGCAAACTAAGATAAATGGCCAAGACCTTTACATAAAGCCTAAAAAAGTCTATTTTTTTTAATTATTTATAAATAAATTAAATTATTAGAAATTATTTCATTGTAATAATTTTAGCATATGTAATCACTTAATAATATTTTTTTATCAATATAATTATAATAGATTATTAATGATCCTATATTCATACCGACTCCCTTAAACCAAGGGAAAATGTGAAAAAGTAATAGGCGTCGATCCACTAAGATGACACGAATCGGCTGACAGTATAACCAACGTGCCTAATGAACGGATACCCGCCAAAAGGTTGCAAGAAAGTCAGACCAACATAAGAGACACCTGACTGAAAAGCAGTCTAATCACCTATCATATGTTAAATTACAAGTTGGACCTCCGCAAAAACTACAAATATTATAATTAATGATGAATTAAGTAATTTATTTATTACTCTTAATGCTCTTTGAATCTGTACTAACTTAAATATCGGAGGTATCACCACCTCATGTTCCAGAGCAAGTATCTCGAGAAC
Organism: Clitoria ternatea; assembly: GCA_037962975.1. Lineage (NCBI taxonomy): Eukaryota > Viridiplantae > Streptophyta > Magnoliopsida > Fabales > Fabaceae > Clitoria > Clitoria ternatea. The sequence goes on from CM075672.1 coordinate 271,614,378, forward strand.
CCTCGACATCCTGGTCAAAGACATTGAGCTCCCATTGAGCCAATGTTCTAGAATACAAGATTTTCATTTAACCGACGTAATAACAATACAAGTGAGATTACATACCAGTTGAGAAAGTATCCAGATTACCCCTGCATATCAAATAATTCAATTATTTTTTAATGATTTAAATATTTGTTCTTTTTCTCGCTTATATTTTCAATTTTCTCTTTCCCCTCTTGATTTTTATTTCTATATGTTCTTGTACTATTTTTTAAATAGATAAATAAATAAACAGATATCAATAGTTTATTTAGTCAACTTACCGAGTCAATTAAAGTCTTGGGAAACTATAATCCGCTAGTTTATGTACTCCAATTAAAAATCAAAACAGTATAATAAAAGGACCTCATGGAGGGTTGGTAATATTATAGTAGTAGTGCCTAGTTGGATCCACCTACTAGCAAAATTCAGTGAAAGATATTCCTTAACTTCAAAATACAATTTCATTTTTAAAATCATTGATATCCCCAATTGATTGATATATGTAATGGAATTTACTCCACCTTCTTGAGATTGGGGCTGATGATTCTATCACAATCTCTTCAAATTAAGTCTCTAGTGTTATAAATGCTTTTGGCTCAAACACGATTACTCTTAGCAACCATTGCGAAAGACACAATTAATCATTCCTTGGCCCAATTGATAAACTTTTCAAGATTCTTTGAAGATTGACCCCCATTAGTTTTCATCAGGGTAATCTCCTTCAATTTCAATGATCTTGTTTGTATATCTTTGTTGTCAAGTAGTTGTTCCACCTTGTTCTTGATCTCTACCTTTGATATCATTCCATTTTCATCCTTGTCTAATCCTAGTCCAACCTTCCACACATCACAAATATATGACATATTATAAAATTGGTCACTGAAAAATGGCCAACACAAAAAAGGTGTGCCACCACATACACCTTCAATGGTAGAATTCCAACCACAATGACTAATGAAGCAAGCTATGGCAGGGTGGTTCAATATCTTCCTTTGTGGTGACCAACCAACAATTTTACCTTTACTTCCATGGAATTCATCAGGATATGCATTATTTACCTTGTTTTCATTATCTGGACGCACAACCCAAAGAAAAGGCTTGTTGAGGAGATCAAGTCCAAGAGCTAACTCTTTGAACTGTGTTGGCTCCATCATTGCCAAACTACCAAAGGAAACATATACAACAGATTGTGGTGGATGTTGATTTAACCAGTCTAGGCAAGTTGAGTCTTCTTCCCAGAATGAATTACTTTTGTTGGTGTCATCACTTTGCATCATCAATGGGCCAATTGGAAGGAATCTTGATGACAGGGATAATGCTTCAGGCTCAAGATCACAAGTGGTGTTGCAAAGCCACCATTCAGCTAACTTTAAAGTTTTTGTATCTTCTGCCATGTGAAGGAAAAATTTCTTGCCAAGTTTACACCATGGTAGGTTTACTGTTTCTATCATAGGTGAATTTGGTAAAAGCTGAATCTCCTGTTTTCTTGTTGGCAGTCCTGCAATTAATGTAGCAAGAAAACTAAAAATTTCTAATGCCATTGGTCCACTACCAGTAAAAGCAAAAGTTGATCAATTATCATACACTATTTCACCTTGCATGATTAACTTCATATTACCTATATTAACATATAAATTTTTTCTCAGATGATGTAGTAATGAGCAAGGAGACTATATAATATGGTCCTCATTGTGGTGGCCAGGACTTAATCATGAGAAAGGCATAAACCATGCAATTTGAAGCACAGTTTGATATCATATTAAAAAATGATGAAATTCTTAATTCACTTAATTTTTATTCTAGTTTGTTTTTATGCATGTTGTAGCGGATGTGCTGCCCAATGACCAATGCCAATTGCATATTCTACTTTTAGAAAACTTGTATGGTACCTTCAATGAGATTCAATCAGCAGTAAAATATGACAATAAATGAAATGGTAATACTAAAAATTGCATCAACAAGGGAGACTTTATGTAATATATTGGCCATTGATATTTTATGGTGAATTGTCTCTGATTTGGTTGATTCCAATTTCTTGAATTGAGTTTATAATATGCAAAACTATATTAGTGAACTTATGCAAAACTATATTTGTCAAGTGGTTGAGGAAGTAAAGAGGGAAAAAAAGGGTAGAAGTTATAAATTTGAATCATTGTTAATACTTCTAATAAAAACTAACAAATTAACTATTATTGATAATTAAGAAGGAATACTAATATACTAATTAATAAGTTCTTACCAGTTTCAGAGTTTATAATTCCTTCATCAATAAGCCTTGGGATGGATTCAAAAGAGGCCAAGGCAATGGCTGACGCAGGCCACAGAACAGCCCCTTTAATTCCCAAGTTGTGACCAACTTCCAAGGCCCATCCTATATTTTTAGAAATGACCAGGCAAGTGATCTTGTTGTCACCATCCAAAGCATTGATATGTTCTATGAGCTTGTGAAGTTTAGTAGGCATGGTGTTTCTTAGTGACAAAATTACCTTTGGTTGGTCACTTCTATCATCGTCATGATCCAACCCATCTGGGAGTGTGACAAACTTTATGTCTGATCCCAAGTGCTCAATTGCATTCTTAACTCTCCTTTGGTTGAACTCAGTGATCAAAAAGGTGATTTTGCAGCCATGTTTGGCCAAAACCTGAGAGAACTGAAGAAGTGGATTGATGTGTCCTAGAATTGGATAAGGCATTACTAGAAAATGTGGCAGAGGCATCTTTGATATGTAATTTCTAAATGCGAAAAAGAGAATATATAATGAAGTTTGGTGTAGTAAGAGTCATATAGTGACATCAAGTGTAGAAGGAGTGTGAATTTATAGTATAGTATAGTATACTCGTTGATTTGTTGATTAATTAATTTGTGGGAAGTTTGTAGCCAATTTGTTTTCTTCAAGTTAAACTTGGGTCTCAAGAGTCAGGAAATTTAACAAAAAAGAATAGAAATGATGTCTTGTTCTGTTTCTACCTTCTACAGTCAGCGCAACAGGTTGGCATGAATCACATGGCTTCAATGTATCTGTACGTGGGTCTTAAGAAATCTCCATAGAAAATGGGAAAAAAATAAGTTATTGGTTGGTTTTTTAAAAGTCAAACTATTTATCTTGAAAATTGATCTCTTAATTTGTCTTTTAGACAAATCATCCATCCCCTTAGAATGCATTGAAAAATGTGTTGTCAGTATTTCTTTATAAAAGTGTTAAAGACGCCAAATAAATTAGGACTTGTTTGGATTTTGTTTTTAGTTTTAATTATAAAATTATTATTATGTATTTATTTTTTAAATTATCTATTTTTTTTTTGTTTTCATTTGTTTTTGGTACAAATATAAAATATAATAATATTTTTAATTAAAAATAAAAATAAAAATCAAATTAGATGTTAAAAGCAAATTTCAATTTTAATTATGATTGATCAGAAATAAATTTCTAATTCATTGATGAAACATAAATTAAAAATATTTCAAATGACATACCAAATCAATATTAACATACTCAATTTCTACTGCCTAGTTTGTAGCTGTCACGTAGTTTGTAGGCTAATATTTATATAAAACCCATTAAAAGGTAACAAGTTGGCCCATATGCATGTTGGGTTTGGTTGGTGTATATGAACCTTCATTTATACAATGCAAAAATTAGGGGGCTTAAAGCCCCTTTCAACCAAAAAGCCCCTTTCATCCAAAAAAAATAAATCAAGCATTACTAAATTGATTGTTATCAAAATCAAACTGGTTTAGTTGATTCGACCGGTTGAACCGTGAATTGGTGAGTGATTGGTCGGGTCAATTCTTTAATACTACTGATTCAACTATAGTTAGATTCTAATTTAATCACGATTTGCTTGAATCAGTGTCTTAAAAACATTGGTACATCGAGAACCTCGTCCTAAAAAAATGCTCGCACATGTTAGAAATATTTATGGCAAAAACAAAATAGGCTTAAAATATCAAATAAGCAAGCTTCATGCAAGATTGTTAAGGAATAAAATTCATCCACGGTTAATTCTAAAATTTGATCAAAATCGTAAATCAAAAATTATGGATTACAATTGTAAAAAATTACTCCTTTAGATGTGGTTTGATTTTGTTTGCAATTTCTATTTTCAGATTAAATCAAACTATACTTAAATATATTTTTTAGAATTCATATACCACTCATGCCTTAAAACAATTATATAATTTAATTAATGATCATGTGTCATTTATATTATTAGTTTATTAGACTTAAAATATATACAAGTAACTAAACTTAAGTGTTTTTATGAATTTTTTTATTAGACATAACATATAACTTACTCCATCTAGTCACAATAAGAAAATCATAGAAAATTTTTTGATCTCATACTATAAATAAAAATATATTTTTTTAATCTCATTCAATGTGTGTCTACTAATCAGAAGTACTATAAATTAGAGTATGTCTAACACAATAAATTGTTTATAAAAAATATTGAAATGATAAACTATATTTTTCTTTTATTTCTCCTAATTTTTATGATTGATTATATAATTTGTACATATTACATTGATGTCCAAGTGTTTGATATTTAAAATAAAAATTTAAAATTGTTAAACCGAACCAATTTAAACCGCAATAATTTTATTTGGTTTGGTTTGATTCTTTTTATTTCAACAAAACCAAACCAAATCGCACATTTTTTTATTATGTAACTTGGTTTGTTTTTTCTTCAAATTCAAACGATAAACACTCCTAGCATAATTATATATATATATATATATATATATATATATATATATATATATATATATATATATGACAAACAAGACATATATAGAAAAAGGGTGGTATAAAATAGATATATCAAGCAAGTTTGATAATTATAAATGTAAAGATTTATACAATTAATTCCTTAACAAGCTTAGCATTATCGTATTATTGAATACCATGTGGTTGCTCTTGCTCATGTGAAACAAGTCGCACATATTCACATCCGAAACATCTATTACTTTATTTATTTATTTATTGTATAAATATTTGATTGTTTGTCCGCAAGTAATTAACACATTTCAGACAATTTTCTTTCTTCAAGAAATGAGAATGGTAACTTATTCAAAACCAAACCATCATCTGAAGTATTATCACTTTGCCCAATGAATAAACTTCTGGAGATTTTTTGATGATGGGCCACCTTCTACTATGTTATTCATGGTTCTTTCCTTCAATTTCAATGATCTTGCTTTAATGCCCTCATCTCTTATTAGCTGCTCCACCTTCTTCTTTATCTCTCCCCTCAAAATCAATCCATTTTCATCCTTATCTAGCCCCAGTCCAACCTTCCACACATTGCAAATATATGCTTTGTCAAGAAATTGGTCAGTGAAAAATGGCCAACACAAGAAAGGAACACCACTGCATAAACCTTCCATAGTAGAATTCCAGCCACAATGACTAATGAAGCAAGCTATGGCAGGGTGGTTCAATATCTTCCTTTGTGGAGCCCAACCAACAATTTTGCCTTTACTTCCATGAAAATCATGTGGGTATTCATTGTTATTTCCCTTGTTGTCATTACTAGGACGTACAACCCACAGAAATGGCATGTTAAGGAGATCAAGTCCAAGAGCTAATTCTCTGAATTGGTTTGGTTCCAGCATTGCCAAACTACCAAAGGAAACATATACAACCGATTGAGGTGGCTGCTGATCCAACCAATCTAGGCAAGTTGTGTCCTCTTCCCAAAATGAACTTACATTGGTGTCACTTTCCATTAATGGGCCAATTGGCAAGGACCTTGGTGATGTGCCAAGTGCTCCAGGCTCAAGATCACATGTAGTGTTTAAAAGGCACCAATCTGCTATCTTCAATGTTTCCATTTCTTCCACTATATGAGTGAAGAACATTTTACCAAGTTTAGCCCACCATGCGACTTCTGTGCTATCTAACAATGGCATATTTGGGGAAAGCTGAATTTCTTGCTTTTTCATTGGTACTCCTGCATTGACGAAAAAATAGCAAAGAATTTTTATTTTGTATACTCGCATACATGCAATTATGAAATGTTTGGTGAATACCCATTGAATGTAACTGGAATAACAAGAGAATATAAGAGAGATTAAATAACATATATGATTCCGAAAATGTGATACAACTTAAAAAGATGTTGGATAAGCATGTTGAATAGTTATATCTTGTTGTTTTTTTAAAAAAAGTTTTAATTTGGTTTTATATATTTTTTAAAATTTCATCTTTTACATTTTAAAATGGTTTCAAAATGATTTTTTCTATTTAAGAATCTATCAATAAAAACTGATTTAAAAAATATATTGGACCTGTTTGTTTAAGCTTATTTTTAAGTGCTTTTTATAAAACACTTCTTTTTTATAAGTGGTTTTTTAATAAGCAGATCAGAATTGCTTCTTAAAATAAGCTGAAATTAGCTATTTTTAGTTTCTGTTTAATTTTAAAACTTTAAACAAACACATCAAAATTTAAAATAAGTGTTTTTTAAATTAAAAAACACTTATCTTTTAAAATAAGTTTAAACAAATGAGTCAATTATAAATCGATTCTGTATAATTGATTAAAATGGACAAATTTTCGTTAACTTAATTAATAGAAATTTCACTTTAAGACTGTTATAAAACATAAATGATGAAATTAAAAAAATATATATAAATATAGAATCAATTTAATACCTTAAAAAGCAAAAAGTACCCAATTCTTAAAGTGTATAGATATGATTGTCCCCACCACTGATAATTTTTTGGTAAGTATACTTTACCTTCCCAAAATTGAACAACAACTGTTTTAATTCATTATCTTCGGGAAAATAGATATCTTGATGAAATTTGTAGATACATGTAATTAAAAGTACCAGGCAAACTTTGAAGAATAACAAGAATGAATAAATAGGATGGATTATTATATTCTTACCATAGGAGTCTATAGTTCCATCTTGAATGAGGGTTGGGATGCAATCACATGCTGCCATTGTGGTTGCTGAGGCAGTGAAGAGAAAAGCCCCTTTGATTCCAAATTTGTTGGCAACTTCTAAGGCCCAACCCATATTTAGTGTGACAAGCATGGAAGTGATCTTATTGTCAACATTCAAAGCATTGACATCTTCTATGAGCTTAGGAAGCAAAGGAGGCATTTTTGTCTTGAGTAAGTAAAGAGCCTTCATGGGGTCACTTCTTTCATCTTCACTCAAACCATCAGGGATTGTAACAAAATTTATTCCTAATCTCTTGAGCTTGTCATGCCCAGAACCAGTGGTAATTATTTGTTTGTGGCCGCAGAACTCTGTGTTCACAAAAGTGATCTTGCAACCATGTTTGGCCAGAGTCTCTGACAATTGCATAAGGGGATTCACATGTCCAAGAATTGGAAATGGTATAACAAGTAAGTGGGGGATGCCCATTTGTTGTTGAAAATATCTATTGAGTGTGTGACTATTGAAGGAGTAGTTTAATTTGGATGAGGCTTTGCATTTTGTGGTCATTCTTTTATAGGCCCATGGTAAGAATTGTCAAACCACGATAATCTTAATTTTAGTGCTCGTGGGTCATCTTGGTTCTTTTTACTTTCCATTGATACTTTATATTTAAATCATAAAGGTTCAACCAAAACAAAAAGCAAACCATAAAGATAGATTTTATGGGTGTAATGTATGTAGGGTCTTTTAAGTCATTTGGTCCCATCATAGTTAGACGCACAAGAATATAGAGAATGAAAAACACAAATTGATAAGCAATGTGAAATAAAATGGGTGAGATAAAAGAAAAACAAAATATAAATGGGAAGAAGTAGGGGAAAAGGGTATATAAAATTATTATTCTTTAAGTTTTCCTTTTTAATCTATTTAAGATTAATCAATGGTAATTACTACTAAACTACTTACAATCTCATGTCAAATATTTTATGTGGTCATTTACATTCATCTTTAAATATAACTAAGAATAATTGTTTTATATCATTTAAGAAAAGTAGTTAATCTCATGTAATCTCATTAATTTTATCTAAATATATATTACTATAATATCTTTTATTGGAATTTGTTAAAAGGGTTTAGCCCCCCTCATTAACAATTTAAATGTGTCTTAAATAATAACTTTTTAGGAATACTTCCACTTTTAATAAACTAGAGTTAGTTAAATTTGTTTATATATTCTAAGATTATTATTTTTTTGTTTATAAACAATCTATGTTGACTATTATACCAGGGATAATTAGTACATACTCTATCACAGAATACACCAAAACCTACATAATAAGTTAAATACAAGTTTTAAACATAATAATTTAATTACTTAATTACAATATTCACCATACTAAATAAAGAAAAATAAACAACAGTATTAGGCGCTTGTTTGGTACATACCCAATAGAGATTGTTGTTAAGACTTTGGAAAGTCACTCTACCAAATACCTATTGTAGTTTTGATTAGTAAGTAAAAATATCATATCCACATAGACTTGTTGGTAATCGAAAAAAAGAACAATCTATATGCGTAAAATTACTATAAAACTATATATGATATATTCCCAAATAGTCATAATTGGTTGTTGTTTTGTGGATACTAATGTTGTGCTACAAGAAATATAAACACAAATATAAATATAAACAAAGCGTTGAGATTAGATTTCATCATCTTCCCTCTCAAATATATATGTTGTCCTACTTAGCATGCTTACAGAATCAATCAAGTCAATGTAACATAAATTTCACTAACATGATCTTAAGTCTTTTTTCCAAAATATCAATCTCTCAACTATTTAATAAAAGTTCATGCATTAGACATTGACCTTAACAACCATTAAATTCAAGTTTATCCCTAGATAATGAAATTAATGAATATTTTATTCCTCAACCTATTTAAAAACCCCAAACACACACGAATCATTCTCCCGTTTGAAACAAACATTAGGCGTATGAAATGAAATACTAACATTGATTAAAAAACATAAATCATATAAGAGTATTCAATACATAGCTAAAGAGGGAATGAGTTACACTTAAATTTAACAAAAATAAAGTTTAGTTACACATTTTTATGTAGGTTAATCCAAAATTAAAAAAAATACAAAATGATCAATGAAGAGTAAGAGAAAAAATAAAAACTAGAGAGAGATTTTTTATCTTCAAGCTTCCCCATAATGTCAGAGTAGCTCCACATATTACTCCTAACCTCCCATAGGCCAAAGATTCCCCAAAAAATGACTTAAGCAGCTTCAAATGGCCTTTGGGATGGAAAAAAAAGTGTTGTTGTTATTGTTTTTATCTCTTATTTATTCATACAAATGTTGGCTGCATGAACCTGGTCCTTTGCTTCCAGTAGAGTCACGATGTTGTAGTACTGTTTTACAATTACAAATTACAATGTTGTAATAACCCCTCTCTTTTCTTTATCGGTCAACGATGTTATAATAATGTTGCAATAATGTGCCCTTTCCATGCCGTGAAAATTGGTCTATCCATTTATGAAAGCAATATCAAACCCATTTGTGGTTGAACAGTATTTTTCATAAAAGTATTGTTATATTCATATAATAAAAATTATATATATCATTCACATGGCTACAGTGGTTGTTTTATCTCTCTTCTTTATTCATATTGTTATGTATATTCGCTGCATGAACCTGGTCGTTTATTTTCATCACAGTCACAATGTTGTAATGTTTCCTTTGATACAACAATAATATTGAAATGTACACATTTTGAAGTTGAATTCAGTGGCAGATAAGTCAAGAGAGTCTAACCATTACGAAGACGAAGGCAAAGGCAAAGTGGCAAACAATGTCTCTGAGTAAAAAAGTTAAGAAATTTACAAAAGTCTGTCGTGTAATTAAAACTAATATTTAATCTTCTATTTTCCTCTTCAAAAAACAACGCAGCAATACTAGTGAGAAAATTAGAAGTAAATAAATAAGAAGTGTACTCTTTTACGACTCAAATATACATAAAAAAAACAACAACTTTATATATAATTTGATATCAATTATTCAATTTAATATCTTTTATTTAATTTAATATTTAATTTCTTCACAAAATTAAATTATGTACAATAAAAAACAACTACATATGATATTTCCTATTTAGAATTAAATATAGCTCATTATTTTTTATTTTGAGATTACCATGAAAGATAAAATTATAATAATTTATAAAATTAAGATATAAAAATATAAAATAAGAAGAAAAATAACATAAATAACTAGAATTATTTATTTTGATAAAAAAGTATTTAATATGACTATACGATATAATTTAATCCTTTTATAGAAACAATTATCCAATCTTCATATATTAATTTATATCATATAGTTATATTAAATAATTTTTTTATCAAAATAAAAAATTCTATTTATTTTTATTATTTTTTCTTCTTATTTCATATTTTTTACATCTTAATTTTATAAATTATTATCATCTTATCTTTTATGGGAAAAGGCGATATTTTCATTACTATCGTGGTCTAAAAAAGTCAAAAACAATGAACACAATTTAATTCTGAATAGGAAATGTCACATGCTCTTATCTTTTATTATGCATTATTTAATTTTGTTCAACAAGGAAAATATTAAATTACATAAAGGATATTACGTTGAATAATAAATATCAAATTATATACAAAAGATCATTTTTTAAAAACAAGATATAAAATATCAACTTTGATAAGATGTGGAGTAATACATGTTAGTATGTTAAACTTAAATTAATCTTATCCCTTAATTAGATCTCAATGGTCACAATTAATTATTTTCATTTTTTATCATATCACTCTATTCTCATGGGATACGCTCTCATTACATATATAGTTTTGTCTGGTAGAAGGAGTGGGGCAGACTTTGGTATGGACACTGATTCTTCATGTTTTTTGTATATTACATCGGTTTATTGAGAATTCAATATTATATCTTCAAGTTCAGTAGGGATCTCAAAATCTCGATGTGACAAGTCCAACAACCATTGATGTTTTGCGTTATGGGGGCAAAATAAGGATCACTAACAAAAATACTCTGATGCTCAAGTCAATATCAAATAAATAATACTGGAGCTTGAATGATGGTTTGGTGACCATACCTTAACGGTGGTAAATGCGTGGTATTTATAAGGCTGGATAGTGGTTGAGTTTTACGTGATGTATGTCAATATTTTTCCGTAAAGTACAAGGAAAGTTGATACGGGTGTAGACATTCTTGACACTCCCTACAAGTCTTTTGACCGGTATGCTCCCAACTACCTCATGACCTTTAGTCGCCAATGGATCAATTCAACCCTAGTGTGAGGGACCACATTCAAGACTTCCTTATATGGGTGATCTTCATACTTGATTGTTGATTATGGAGCATACCTAATATGCTTATGCCGTATACTGGTATAATCTTCAAGGGTTTAAGTCATTATCAAGCTCATATAACACGCACACATAAATAATAATAATAATAATAATAATAATAATAATAATAATAATAATAATTGATCCGGTCTGGATACCGGCCCCCATTCTTGTGACGTCAGACTGACCTCATATAAGGAAAACCGGTGTCCTGGTTCAACGTTACCACACCGGATATCCGATGTCTGGCCGTCCGTCCTCATCTCACGACTACATCATTCATTTTCTCCATAACGGTTCTTTGTTTGTTTTCACAAGACATTTATATAACTGTTGGCTTTTCAGTCACAGCAAGATAAGAGCCCCTAATAACTTATCAGCGAAGACACTGTATGTAGCAAAATATGTCACGTCAATAGCCTCAGAAAGCAAGTGGATGTGTCAGCAGACTATGCGGAAAAGGTGATTATCCTCCCCTCTTCCTAGAGGATCGTACTCTGATAATTGACCTACCCTTCTGACACATTCTGAAAGTTGAGCCACCCTGATTGACATAATATACACGCTATCAGAGCTAAGGGACCCACCTGTATCCAACGACTCATTTTCTCACGTACAACTATAAGTAGCATATTTCAATACACATGCAGGGTATCGTTGTTCTATCTTATACTTTACTGTTACTTCGCTTGAGCATTCACTGAGTTCTTACACTCTTCTAACTTGAGCGTCGGAGAATCTTCACAGGTGGCACCACCTTTCGCCCCCCTACAACGCGAAACGTTGGTGTGAAGGATCTCCAGGACAACAAGACCGGCCTCTCCCACTGAGAGACCGGATTAATACATCAGATATATACTGTTCCGGTGTGCAAACCCTAAAAACACCTATACTCTTGTGGCTGGCCCCACACCGGATCCTAGACCCCGGTCCAGACCAGTTCATATAATATTGTGAAACACAAATTGAAGTTCAATTCACATTACACATTATTTAAAGGGGTAAACAATACAAGAAAACACATACTTAACATAGAAACGTTGATTCTAACGCAGTTATATTAGATATTCTAACATTAGCCTAGGTTACCATCTCACACAACAACCATTATAGTCATTGTATCGGACAACCTCTAAAGCAACATGCACGAGAATTTTTTAAAAGAAACTTTGTGCATTGCGTCTAAAGATTTTAGTTGTTGTGTGAAAGAACGTTCAACATTACTATTGCATAAAAAGTTAAAACACAGCAATAACCCCTTTCCTTTTTCCTTTCTTCTCATCTTTTTTCCTATTTTCTCTTCTCTTTTAAGCCATTATGCTTCTTTTCTTTTCTTTCCTCTTTGTGTTGTACTATACATGGTTCACAAAGGTATTGGGGAGGTTCCTGGTCGTAGTAAGTGGTAGAGGTGATGTACACCATGGTTGGGAGAGTGATGCTGACTTGAGCAATGTGGGGGATCGTTAACGAATCATGTCATTGATGGTAAGTGATCACGGTAAAACTCGTGATAGTGATCACGAATGCTCTGTGATCACGACTACTTCACAACGACGGGAGGTGTTTGAGATTCAAAGGTAATGGAGACAATGTCTCAAAGTTGTGAATCAAAATTAGAAGAGGGTCATGGGGGTGGAGGAGTGACGATGGCGAGGTTTCGATTTTGTTTGATTTGTTTTTCTATTTCAGGTTTTATTGAGGGATTGGTTTACGTAGGTTGATAGGGGTGACAGAGCAGGGTTACTTCAAAAAGGGATGGTTCGTGAAAGGCGATTTCTAGAAGTGGCCTAGTGTGGTTCTATGATTTTGTTATGGAAGTAGAATGACAATGGCAAAAGAGATACAGGCGGAGAAGAACAATAAAGAACACCAATATATGTCTATAAATTGGTGATTATTTATATGTAGTCAGTCACTTACCCTTACAACTATTTTTAGTGACTGAAGACAAGGATGTTGCAGAGGTTGTAGGGACTAGCGCCTGGTAGGCGGGAAACAATGCCAAGGAAGGTGTTTCAAATAGTTGATATATATATATATATATATGTGTGTGTGTGTGTGTGTGTGTGTGTTATTATAAGTGTGTATATATTATGTTTTGAGCCGTGGTGCTATGAAAATGTTTATGTGGATATGTATATCTATTTATATATATGCTTGGCGATGCATGATAACTATGATGGAGGAGTATGATTATATTGTGATGTTCTAAGTATGATGGCGATGGCCCAGTGTAGGTCATAATGATATATATATATATATATGTGTGTGTGTGTGTGTGTGTGTGTGATATGATTGTCGTTGATGATGATTATGCTTGGTGTTGACATAGTGATTGATCCGGTCTCAATACCGGTATCCGATCTGCTATACATATTTCAACGTCTTTGATAAGACATCTACGTGTAACCGGTGTCATCGGTATACATCCGGACTGTAATTCCGTATCAGGCGTTCTCCCTATACCGGTTGTTCAGGATAACACAATGACATCGGATAATACACACGTCACTGTGCAAAAGACAAGGATTGTTGCTACAGGGATCGATCAATAATTCCCTGCACTACGAGCCAAATTCTGCTCACGGGAATGGTCAACTTGTTCCCTAATCCTAGTCTACATTCTCTATGCTCAATATAAAATAGCCACTTGACCCAATCATGCAGGTAAGTGCGCAATATAATAATGCTAATGGGAGTTGGTGGTTCCCCACCAACGAGTCCTCGTTAATTGAGCCAATCAGGTATATGAACTAACCTCATGATTGAAGTTAGGGATCTTCTTCTTCAGCACTTTTACGACTGATTCCTCTCTGAATACATTCCTTACTTGGAATATAATCACTGACTTGAGCGTCGGAGAATCTTTGCAGGTGACACCACCATTCGCCCACTTCAACGCGTTAGGTCGGTGTGAAGGATCTCCAGAACGCCCAATCCGCTCTCCTCAGTCAAGGACAACGGATTCCTACATCGGATACACATACATCCGGTCTACTAGACGGTATTGACATACTATTCGTGACTGGCTTGAGATCGGATCTCTTGACCCCGGTCCAGGACAGATCATTGGCACGCCCGGTGGGACACGATAAAGTTATTCCCATATCCTTTAAACGAGCAGGTAATCCACAATGGAAGGCGAAGCACAAGACTTCATGGAAAATCAGGCTGAAGGCAGAACTAATCCTAACGCCTTCAGAAAACTCAACTTTGATTCTCATGGGGGCAGCTCAAAGAAGATAGTAACAGTGTCTGATCCTGATCCTCGTGATGAGTTGATCAAATAACTTCAGAGGGAACTCGCTGAATTGCGAAGAGAAAAAAGGCAAAGCGAGGATAAAGAGTCATCTCGCACGCGAAACACTCCCCACACAACTGATGGTGAAAAGTCCACCACTCTTCAGTACTCAAAGATCCCAACGTTTGAGGAGGGAGAACAAACTCGCGATTCTGAGGATGCAGCTTCCCGAAGGAAGAGAGATTCAACAACAGCACCCCCATTGTCTTACAATCTGAAAGTTCCTTTTTCAAGGAGACTTATGGGCATCAGCATCCCCAAGCACCTTCAAACCACTCAACCACTTTCCATCGGAAAGTATAATGGTGAAACTGATCCAACTAAGCACCTTGATGCTTATGTGTTTGAAGCCATGTACTTGGGGGCTGATGAAGACGTGATGTGCCGAATGTTCCCTCGAACATTGTCTGAGGAAGCCCTCGGGTGGTTTAAAGGCCTGCCTTCTGGATCCATAGATTCTTGGACGGAAATGGCAGCTGCCTTTGAAACCCACTTTGTCATCTCCAGAGACGTACCTAAGACGTCTCATACCTTGGCTCAGATTAAGCAAGGTGAAACTGAGGGCTTAAAAGATTTCTTGAAGAGGTTTTATAAGGAAGCAGCCCTGATTCCTAACCTCACAGAATCTATCAAGCTGCATATCATAATTGAGGCATTGCAACCAGGTTCAGCTTTCGCTCTTTCATTAGCAAAGAGCCCCCCAGTAACTTTTGAGGAGTTCAGGAAAAAAGCCTCAAAGTATGTGAGCATAGAGATGCACTTGGAGGCAATGGCTGCAAAGAAAAAGCCACCAACACCATCTCCCCAAACCCAGAAGGGTAAGGAAAAGACGAGGTCAGAACGCATGGAGAGGCCATTCACCAATCCTAAGGTGGATAACTACCCTCCTCGACCTCGAGAAAGGCATGTCAATTCCTTCAGCCATTATGCACAGTTATCTGCCAGACCATCTCAGATTTTGAGAGAGGTCGGATGGCCAGTTTTCAGCACATATGGCATCAGGAGACCAGCCCCTATGAAAAGACCAGGAAATTCACGAAAGTACTGTGATTTTCATGAACAAAATGGTCATTCCACTGATGAATGCCAAGCTCTAAAGAACGCGGTTGAGACGCTAATTAGAGAAGGCAAATTGAAGCAATACCTGTTCAAAGAAAAATCCTTTGACAGGGCAGAACGGAATGAGAAAAGAGAAAGAGATCCCGACGATGGGGATGACAACAACCCCAGTCCGGTTCGAAAGTTCTCTGCTGCAGAGAAGCAAAAAGGTGTAATGACCGATAATGCAGCACAGAAAGACAGCATGCCCCAGCAACAACGTCAGGGCCGACGTGAAGTCATTGACATGATTGCTGGAGGGTTCGCTGGAGGAGGAGCTTCAATTACAGCCCGTAAGAATCATCACAGAATGATTCTATCTGTGCAAGGGAAAGTCAAAGACAATCGCCCTTACAGAGGAGGAATTGAGGCTCCCATAATCTCTTTCTCTGACGAGGATTTTGGCCCAACCGTTCCTGGTGGTGACGATGCTGTAGTCATCACTGCTGTGATCGCCAACAAGGACGTCCGAAGAATCCTTGTTGACCAGGGAAGTTCCTGCGATGTTATTTTCTATAATTGCTTTGAAAGAATGGGTTTTAAAGACTCAGATTTACAGCCTTACACGCAGGAACTAACAGCTTTCAATGGCGCAAAGCAACTAACTAAAGGGTATCTTGACACCCTTATCTCGTTTGAAGGCGAACCAGGAGCCAGGACGGTTAGGTCTCGGGTGCTAGTGATTGATGTCAAATCACCATTTAATGGCATCATAGGCCGTCCTACTCTGAATGCAATGGAGGCAGTTGTATCAACCCCACATCTCCTTATCAAGTTCATTGACAAGGATAATGCCGTCTCATCTATCCGTGGTGATCAAGAGATGGCTAGGTACTGCTACAACCTTAGTCTCAACATGACAAAGCTGGACGCCTCCAATAAAAAGAGGAAACTTAATGATGCTGGAACATCGGCTGGATCTGTAAGCATTGTCGACCTGGACCCTAGAGCGGATTTGAACATTGATCCGTTCAACCCATCAAAGCCCACACCTGATGGAAGTTCCAGGGACATCGTCTTGGGAGATTCTCCAGAAAAGATCACCCATATCAATGACAAGCTAGATACTGAAATAGAGCAGCGACTGCTGGCTCTCTTGCAAGAGTTTAAAGACCTCTTTGCATGGACCGCAGCCGATATGCCAGGCATAGACCCTGAATTCTGCTGTCATAAACTTTCCGTCTATCCAGAGACGAAACCTGTGGCCCAAAAGAAAAGACGATTGGGCCCAGAGAAACAGAAGGCAGCTTGCCAGCAAACTGAGGAATTGCTGAAGGCCGGATTCATCAGGGAAATCCGATATTCCTCTTGGCTTTCGAATGTGGTGATGGTCCCTAAATCCAATGGTAAATGGAGAATGTGCATTGACTACGTGGACCTCAACCGCTGCTGTCCAAAAGATCCTTATCCTCTTCCTAATATAGATCGGATGGTAGATGATTCCTCTGGTTACCAATACCTGAGCTTCATGGACGCTTATTCTGGTTACAACCAAATTCCGATGTGCGAAGAGGATCAAGAGAAGACAGCTTTTATAAATGATCGTGGTGTCTTTTGCTATACAGTCATGCCCTTTGGCCTGAAAAACGCTGGGGCGACATATCAGCGCATGATCAACAAGGTTTTCGAAGGTATGCACACCAAACTTGTTGAAGTATACATTGATGACATAATAGCAAAGACACCGGTTGGTGGCGATCATATTGAAGACCTGCGCCAAGTATTCACCCGTTTGAGACAATTTAACATGAGGCTGAACCCAATGAAGTGCACATTTGCTGTCCCTGCTGGGAAATTTTTGGGTTTCATGTTAACTCAACGTGGTATAGAAGCCAATCCAGGGAAGTGCCAAACGATTCTAGACATGTAAAGTCCTAAGAATCTCAAAGAAGTCCAATCCCTGAATGGCAAGGTAGCAGCTTTGGCACGATTCATGCCGAAGATGGCTCACAGGTCACTCCCCCTGTACAAAATACTGAAAAAGTCCAAGAAATTCGAGTGGGGACAGGAACAAGAAAAAGCTTTCCAAGAGCTTAAGGAGGTGTTGTCCAAACCTCCCATTCTCACAAAGCCTGACCCCGAAGACACACTCATTCTGTACTTGGCTATTTCAGATGAAGCTTTGGGCGTTGCCTTGATAAAAGAAACTCCTGATGGAAAAAGACCGGTCTATTTCACTAGCAAGACCTTGCAAGGTGCTGAGATCCGGTATCAAAAAATTGAAAAGGCCGCCCTCGCTGTTGTTTGGGCCTCACGACGGTTGCGTCCGTACTTTCACGCCCATCCAATCATAGTGAGAACGGATTTGCCACTCCGTTCTGTCTTAATCAAGCCCGATCTTGCTGGGAGGATGATCAAATGGTCTATTGAACTCTCTGAGTTCGATATATCCTACGAACCCCGCAGCGCTATTAAAGCTCAAGTCCTGGCTGACTTTATTGTGGAAATGACAGGGACTGATCCGGATTACCCTCGAGTCCATTGGACCATTTTCGTTGATGGTTCATCAAACCAAAGAGGCTCTGGAGCAGGTGTAGTTCTCGAAAGTGATGACGGAGTACACCTGGAGATCTCCCTTCGTTTCAATTTCAAAACATCCAACAACCAGGCTGAGTACGAAGCTTGCTTGGCCGGGCTAAGACATCGGAGCTTCTGAGGCGACACTCTGTAGCGATTCACAACTGGTGATTTCGCAGATCTTAGGAGAATATCAAGCTCGCGAACCTCAACTCCAATTATACTTGAACTGTGTCAAGGAGTTGACTGAGAAATTCTCAAAGGTGGAGTTCAAGCATGTTCCACGTGAAGAGAATACGAGAGCAGATATACTCTCCAGGTTAGCAAGCACTAAACGACCGGGTAGCACCACTACTCTGGTTCAAAGCACGCTAACGTCGCCCAGCATCCCTCTTTTCCCTTCTCTAAACGCCATAATGACTGACTCCCTTTACGGAGATACATGGATGGCTCCTTACATCCGTTATTTGGCTGATGGACAGCTACCCACAGATGAGAAGGAAAAGACAAGGTTAAGGAGAGAATTACCGTATTTCACTATGATTGATGGTAATCTCTACAGAAGGGCACTCTCTGTGCCCTATTTAATTTGTCTCAAAGAGGATGAGGTGCAAGGTGTAATGGAGGAAGTGCATGGAGGACAAAGTGGACACCACGCCGGAGGAAGAAGCTTAATGCGAAAAATCCTCAGAGCTGGATACTGGTGGCCCACAATGAAGCAAGACTCCATTGACTTCGTCAAAAAATGCGACGCTTGCCGAAAATTCTCTAACCTACACCACACACCGGCGGAAGAACTCTTCACATCCGCTGTTCCATGGCCTTTCTACCAATGGGGATTGGATATTTTGGGCCTCTTTCCAACTGCTCCTGGGGGCATCAAATATCTCATTGTAGGGGTCGATTATTTCACTAAGTGGATAGAAGCAGAGCCGGTGGTGCATATTACTTCAGCCCGAACTCGCCGTTTCATGTATGAAAACATCATAACACGGTTCGGGGTCCCAGCACGGATTGTCACAGACAATGGCACCCAGTTCACGGATAGAAAATTCACAGATTTGCTTGAAGGGTTAGGAATAACCCAAATATTCTCATCCGTCGAACATCCCCAAACTAATGGTCAAGCTGAAGTGGCCAACAGGGAGGTGCTTAAGGGACTAAAGAAGCGCCTTGGTGAGGCCAAGGGCGGATGGACAGACCAGCTGTGTCATGTCCTATGGGCATATCGGACAACGCCTCATTCATCCACCAACGAATCCCCATATCGCCTAACATACGGGGTCGAGGCAATGATACCTGTGGAACTGCAAATTGCTTCCACAAGAGTTAAGTACTTCTCTGAAGAAACCAACAATGCTAACTTGGCATCTAAAATGGATGTCATACAAGAACTCAGAGAAGACGCTTTCATCAGAGATCAAGCCATCAAAGCCAAAGTTGCTCTCCGGTACAACAAACGAGTCCAATCAAGGACTTTCAACGTTGGAGATTTGGTTTTGAGGAAAGCAAGTATAGGGAACAAATTCGCCCATCAAGGCAAATTAGCCCCAAACTGGGAAGGCCCATACAGGGTATCCGAGGTCACTGGCAAAGGCTCTTATCGCCTTGAAAACCTTGATGGCACTCCAATCCGAAACAAATGGAACACCCAAAACTTGCGCATCTACTATAGCTAGCTGTTTCTACACTCTCCTATCCTTATCTTGGATTGAATACTGGAGAATTTATTTTCACAGCTACGCTCTCCTTGTAATTCTTATTTTTGATTTAATAAGAATCTCTCATAACAATTTAACTCTTTCAAGTTTTTCTTATGCTGTGATTTTCAGTTTATCCGGTGTACAAAAGCATATTCAGGACGGATGATCTCAGCTACTTATTCTGTAGTTGACGATGTAACTCTTCGAATATGCGCAACGCACAAGAACATACTCAGGACGGATGATCTCAATTACCCATTCTGTAATTGACGATGTAACTCCTCGAGTGTGTAAATATTGAAGGCCCAGATTGTAGGATTAAACCGAACTCTGGGTACGGTTAGTAAGTTTGGCTGAACACCGGTGAAGGCTCAGATTGTAGGATTAAACCGAACTCTGAGTACGACTAGTAGGATAAACCGAACGTCGGTGAAGACCTGAGTTGTAGGATTAAACCGAACCTCAGGGCATGGGTTGTAGGGCTGGTCCTTCTTCAAGGCCACAAACCGAACCCCATTCGAAGACTACATGGGTTGTAGGGCTGGTCCTTATTCAAGGCCACAAACCGAACCCCATGCGAAGGCTTGGGCGCAGTAAGCTGGTTTTTCTTCAAGACCACGCTGAACCCCAAGTGACGGGCGCAGTAGGTTCAGGATTAACCCTGATCTGAACCCCGTATCGAAGGCTCGGATTGTAGGATTAAACCGAACTCTGAGTACGACTAGTAGGATAAACCGAACGTCGGTGAAGAATGGTCATTGGATAAAACCAAAGATCAATTGGAGAACGGCTAGTAGGATTAAACCGAACGCCAAATATGACATGGGACAGTAGGATCAAACCGAACTCCAAACACAACAAGTAAGTTATACTGAACTCCAGATTAATACTCTCTTGTGAAGTTCTTTATTTGGAAGTTTTATAACTAACTCATGAACTCCGACACAAACAATTCACTTGGGTACGCCACAATCTAAGGCATATTCACTGAAATCCCTCAGTCGGAAATATTTGAAGAGGAATTTCTATTTTATATCCTCATTCTCAAGATCTCTCACGTGAAAATCTCACTCAGAGTTTATTCAAAGTGATAATCACCAAATGATACTGGGGGACAACATCAACGGTTTAACGAATAATTTGAGGAATGAACTCTCGTCTAAACGATCTCACAATCATTCCCCTTAAGCCGTTCTTGAGGCAGTGATGTGTTCCCTCACAAGCGGTGATTTTATTATGAAATTCATTTCGCATGTATATGTCCGGTATGGAGATTTTGTTTTACAATCCGATCTTCATTACTTAAATCCGGAATAATACAATACACATGCAGTCCCTCTATTAAAGTTGTTTTTCACTAAACAAGAATGGAGGTGGAAAACTCTTTTATTGATTCAATAAGAATTACAATTCATGTAATAATCCGGAGCTGATCCCGGAACACAGCGAATTCGAATCAATAAAACGAAAAAGGAAATTAGGAAGGCGCTACTCTTTTTGGCTTGAGTCTCCCTCCTTCCCTTTACCTTTGTCTCCGGTCTTGCCTCCTTCAGTGCGAGAGCTTGATCCTGTACTTTTGGGCTTCAGGAGGGAAGGTCCCATTGATTGACCTTTAGGTAAAGGAGCAAACTTATAAGGACTGTTAGGCGGACTCTCATGACGATTGTCAACGACAGCCACCAGTTTCCCTTGGTGAAACTCATAGAACGGATCAATACCGTTCAAATTAATTGACACCTTGGGATTCCGGTATAGCACTTGACGAACTGCCAACCCGAAAGCCTCCTTGACTGCTTGGTCACACATGTTTACAGCATCGTCCAAGTCTGCTTTCAGGGTCTTGACCTCGTCATTCGAATCCGCCAGCTTTAATAGCAGCTCCTTTTCCTTACGTGTCCAATCATCCACTCCTAGAGAATGGACGACCTTAGCCTCCTTCAACCCCTCTTCCAGCTTTGAAGAGCGTTCCTTCTCCGTGCAGAGATGAGCATTGAGGTCAGCATTGATTTTCTTCTGATCAGAAACTTGACCCTCTAGCTCCTTGGCAAGATTTTTCAGTTTGGCAATTTCTTCATCCTTCTTTTGAGTTTCTTCTTTGGAAGTTTTTAATTTTCCTTCTAATTGGAGGATGATTGCCTTGTCCTTGCCAACCACTGAGGTGAGCCTCTCGTTTTCTTCTGTGAGCTCGCGAACCGACTTGAGGAGCTCGGATAACTCAGCCAAGTGCTTCTGTCCGTTGTCGCAAGCTCTGATCATTTCTTCACTCTTCAACGAGGGTTTCACCTTGGGTGAAGATTCGGGAACGCCCTCAGGAACGGAGCTCTCATACACCGGATGTTGAACAAGACCGGAACTATCTTCAAGAGGGCAAGAGGCTTTGGGCGCGAAATAAGTCGTTATTGGCTTCGCCCCATATGTTATAACACCACTTGGAGTATCCGGAATAGAACCTTCCGCTCTCTTTTCCTTAGCAGGCCCTGGCTCAGCAGCCCCTCTTGAAGTTTTTGGCTTTTTGGGTGAGGATTGACGGTCTGAGGTTTTCGAAGGATCACGCTTTGTCCTCTTCTTTTTCTCGACCACCTTCTCAGATCCGCCCTCGATCAGAGGAATATCGTCACCAGCAGATGAAGTTAATATTATTGTCTCAGCAGTGGCCTTCTTAGAATTCCGCTTTGCCTGAATGTCATTTTCAGCCACAACGGAAGTCTCTCTGGCCTTGAGTCCTTTTAGCCTATTCATCTCTGGTGACTCGCCCTGAATTTCACCTGCACAATCAAAAGACACAATCAGAGACGTAAAATTTTCAAGGCAAATGACATAATAACACATGAAGAATGGCAGGGAAATTACGTAAATACTCCTCGCGAGTAGACTTTGGTCCTAACAAACGCCTGCAGGAGAAAAATTGGTGTGAGGCTGTGTAGGACTGCAGAGCCGAAAGAACAGAGATCGAAGTTGGGCTCAGTTCGTCCTCCTCGGTATAGTACGCTTGGGAGGTCAACAAAAAATGTTCGTGCGTCCAAGTCACTGGGAATTTTGGAATCCCATCTTCAGTTAACCAAAAAATTGGTTCATTCGGATGGACGCTAATTTTCGTGAAATAGGACTTGAATGAACGCCCATCAACTTTGGCGGAGTCAGTGTACGCCTCGAAGTTGATGATCTTGGAGATAGTCCGGAGGGATATCAAGCTCACTCCTCCTTTCTCCTTATTCGCACGACGGACCACTTGAGTGAAGTAGAAAAGCATGGCCACCGTCGGTTTAAAGTTGAAGTGCTCCCCAAGCACTTCAAGAGAGCGGACCAATCCCCATCCATTAGGGTGAAGTTGCGAGGGGGCGCAGTCCAAGAATCTCAGGACTCCCATCTCAAACTTCGTCAAGGGGAAACGCACACCCAAGTTCAGAAATAGAAAATCATACATGAACAAGGACCTCTCGTCCGGTGTGTGGCATATCCGTACTGATGGAAGGGGAGCGAATACATTAAAACACCATTTGTATTTGTCCTTCTTCCAAACGGTAAACCGCGGCTCCAGCTCCCCTTCATCCTCCCGAGCGTGGACAGACGGTGTCTCACGAAATTCGTCAGCCACCCAGCTGAATGGGCGTTTCTGTTGGAATTTCACCCAGTCTATCCGGTGTGCAACCACATTGCAGAGGCCGGATTGGGTCTTCAAGATATACTTCTCGGAAGGGGATTCCCCTTCAGACGATTTTCTCCCAGTGGCTTTCTTTGTCACCATTGTGAAAGCTTTGATGCTGCGATAGAATTTCACATCATCAGAGAGATACAAATCCCCACTTTCGACACTCTCACTGGAGGAGGAAGACTCTGAAGAGGGTATAATCACCCTTCGCTTTTGATATTGCGACTCCTCCCCCCCTGTATACTGTGGCCTCGATTGGAAGATCACTGGGATCCTCCCACCACGAACATTAGGGTTTTGGGCCAAAGCCCTTCCTCCTCTTCCTCTAGGGCTAACGCCACTGAAGCTAACACCCTTCCTAGCCATTCTCAAATATCGAAAAGAGATGCAAAAAACGAAGGGAAAGTGGTTACCTAAGGATAGTGAATTGAAATTCACAGAGGCGGACACGAAGAACTTCTTGGGACTTTTGCAGAGGTTCGTCGAGGAAGCAAGAAGAAATGGTAACTGAAATTGCCAAATATGCCTGTATCTGGGCACAAAATTTTTCAAATACCCACTAAACACAATCTGTCGTTTACCCCCAAACGACTCCCCGTTTAGTGGACCAAAATTGTCGTTTAGTACCTCATGGCGCGAAAATCCCATCGTTTTGTCACAGAGCCATCGAAATGGGCCTATTAAAACTAAATCCTAGGCCCAACAAGACTATGTGTGACAGTTACTAAGACATGCGCACTTAACGCAATAATGGCTCGCCCACGTGAATTAAGGCATTAAATGTCCAATCATTAGAAACGTGGCCACCATTACCCGAATACCAAGGGTTGCGAAATTCGATAAACTTCTCATGTTCTCATTGTCGAATCCGCCCTTAGGAGATTCATTACTACGGAACCTTATTCCCAGAGCGGACATATACACTTCGATGTAGTCCCGAAATCCAGACATACTATGATCAATATAGCTCATATGAGCAAGACAACTGCTTCCTCACATCAGCTAGGGGGCTAGTAGAGGTAATACTCAGATTTCGTCTCGGATTTCGGATGGATGCGAAAAAATTCACCAGGACGGATGATCTCAATCACATATTCTGTGATTCGACGATGCAACTCCTGGTACGGAGAGCTCCACTAATCATTCCAGGACGGATGATCCCAATCACCTATAAAGTGATTCGACGATGTAACTCCTGGTATGAACAATGCTCATTATCATTCTTACGATGAAAGTATTCACTCAATCCGTACTCCTACGATTGAAAAATGTCTCCAGGATGGATTATCTAAATCACTTAATCTGTGATCTGACGATGTAACTCTTGACGATGTGTACTTTTCCAGAACGGATAACCTCAGTCACCCATTATGTGATATGACGATGTAACTCCTAACGCGGTGTACCTGCCCAGGACGGATGATCTCAATCACCCATGCTGTGATCTGACGATGTAACTCCTGGCGCCATACACACCCAAAGGACGGATGATCTCAATCACCTAATATGCGACCTGATGATGTAGTTCCTGGTATCATACACATCCCCAAGACGGATGATCTCAATCACTTATGAAGTGATTTAATGATAAAACACCTGGCATGATCAATACTCATAATCATCTTTATGATGGAAAATTCCGAAAGTCAGTCCGCACTTTCGCTTTCTAGTGGTATTCTCCCAGGACGGATACTCTTTATCACCTATTCTGTGATACAACGACGTAACTCCTGGCGTAGAAAAAACTCCCATCATCATCCTTACGATAAAGGACTCAAACACCACTTCCTTGCAGTTCCCTAAACTTGGAACAATATTATCATCTCCTGTAAGAATATTACGGATTAGAAGCAGTCATCCGTCCTGTTACACTACTTTGCTAAACAGCGGATCGACCCATCTTTCCCCAAAAGAATTAAGGATCATGCCCCAGAGACAGGCACCTTCTTCTTAATACGCACCTGTGGACATGTATATATTTATCCGTTCTAAATTTTATTTGTTATTTAATCTTCCGAGGCTATTATTTCAATCCGGCCTTAAGATTAATTATACAGAACGGATTAGAAACGATTTAAATATACATGAAACAACGAAGACAAATTTCTTCAATCAAAACTCATTCATTGAAATGAAATTACATACAATAGTTCAAAATCCGGAGTTGATCCCGGTACACAACTATACATGTAAATGAAAACAAAATTACGGAAGAGGAATCTGTTCTTCAGTTTTTTGCGCATCCTCAGCACCAGGCTCTTGTCCCCCTTCCTTTGGAACCTCCGCAGGAGTCTCACCTCCAGGAGCCTCAGCCCTTTCTTCAGAAGAGGGAACCTCGGACACAGGAAAGACGTAATCAGGTCCCATGGATTGACCCTCAGGAAGAGGAGCCAAACCATACAAGGACGTCGGTGGATCCTCGTGACGACCATCCACCACTGCGACTAACTTTCCCCCATGGAATTCATAGTACGGATCCATTCCATAAAGGTTAAGTTTCGCAGTGGGGTTGCGGTAGAAAACTTGGCGTATGGCTAGGCCGAAGGACTCTTCAACAGCCCGGCTGCATATGTCAACAGCTTCTTCTCTCTCAGCTTTCGCTGTAGCCAATTCTCCCCGCAACTTGGACAGCTCCTCACTAGACACCTCGGACTCCGCTTTCCTAGCCTTCAGTCCCTCTATCTCAAGAAGGAGCTTCTTCTCCCTTTGAGACCACTCCTCAGCATCAGCTTTATGTTTATCCTGGCTGCTACGGAGTTCTTCCTCCTTCTCTGCCATTTTGTCTTCCAAGTTTTTAAGATCGCCTTTGAGCTTGAGATTCTCTTTAGTCATGATATCTCCAAACTCCTTAGACTTGTTAAGACGATCTTCCATTAACTTCACGGCGGCTTTGTCCTTTTCCGAGGAAAGCTTCAGTTCTTTCAGTTCGTCACTCAATTCCTCAACTTTATCGGCGTTGCTAGCCAACTCGCTGACTGAAGAAAGCATTCCAGCAAGTTTGGCTAACTGCCACCTTCCGGCCTCACACGCTTCCGTAATTTCTTTAGGACTGAGTGTAGGCCGGAGTTTGTACATCGGAGGAGGAAGAGTGGCTGGAGTAGAACCTTCATAGGAGAGGAAGGGGGTGAGAAACGAGGTAGTTGGGAAGGAGGTCGGCTCTGATCCAAAAACCCCAGCAGTAGGATCCTCCGAAACCCTTTGCTTCTTGGACTGACGCCTCGCAGGATCATTCTGGATCTTTCTTCTCCTCTCAGTGACTGGAGGCTGACCCGAGGCTGCGCCAACATCGGACGTACCGCCCTCAACCAGTGGGATGTCCCCTTCAGCATCCGAGGTCAAGATGATTACCTCAGGACGATCCTTAGTTGAGGGCCTGGGTTTTACTTCATTTTCATGAGCAACGGATTTACCAGCCGCCTTGAATTTCTTCAGTTTATCCATTTCTGGAGTTTCCTGTTCTATTTCACCTACATGAACAAACACAAGATGTCAGCAACTACAAATATTCTATATATATTTGGTAAAGGAGGAAGATGAAATAAAACGAGATGTACGCAAATATTCCTCCCGGACTCCGCTTGAGCTACTTAGCAAACGCCTACACGAGAAGACGTGACGACCTGTAGTGTGCGATTCAAGTGCGAACAACACTCTTGACGTCTCACGAGACAGATCGGATTGATCAGTGTAGTACGCGTGTGAGCTCAAGAGGAAATGTTTGTGTGTCCAGCTCAGGGGAAATTTGTCAACGTCCTCTTCATCCTTCCAAAATTTTGGTTTGCCCTTCTTGATGGAGATGCGAGTAAAGTAAGTCTTGAAGGACTTCCCGTCAACCTTGGCAGAATCTGTGTAAGACTCAAAGTTCACAAAGGAACAGAGAGTCCGGAGAGTCACCAGACCAACTCCACCCTGCTTGCTTGCTCTTCGAACTACCTGAGTGTAGTAGAACAGCATCGCTACAGTTGGCGTGAAATTGAAGTGCTCCCCAAGCACTTCGAGAGCCCGGATGAGGCCCCAACCGTTGGGATGAAGTTGGGAGGGTGCACAGTTCAGAAACTTTAAGACACCCATCTGGAGTTCGGTTAGAGGAAAACGAACTCCCAGATTATGGAAAATAAAGTCATACATGTATACAGAGCGGTCATTAGGGACGACGTGGCATATCCGCTCTGTCGGAAGTGGTGCGTAAACCCTATACCACCTTTTTGTCTCTTCATCCGTACTCAAAGTAAACCTCGGCTGGATCCGGGATCCCTCCTCGTCCGCATGTCGGGAGGCCAATTCCTTAAACTCACTAGACACCCAGCAGAAAGGCCATTTAGCCTGAACCTCCTCCCAATTTAGCCTCGAAGCAACTACGCTGTAGAGACCTTCTGCTGTTTTCGAAATGGCGCTATCTCCAGAAGATCCTTCTCCAGTTGCCATTGGAAATATCTAGACCGAACTCCTTAATCTACGATAAGAGACAAAATGTCGTCAGAAATCATTACTCACTGCGTTTTAAAAGCAATTACAATCAGAGGGCGACTCTGAGAAGGGAAAGGTCACTTCCCGCAGTGAGTAAGATCCCCTTTCTGAGCGACGCGGTTCAATCTTAGGAAGAATCACAAGGATTCTTCCCCACGACTATTAGGGTTGAGGGAAACTGATTCCCCCCCCTTTAGATGAAGCCTACTTTCTATAACTGCGAGTAGCAAGTCAAAGCGAAACTAAAGCGACAAGGAAAAGATAGTTACCTCAGATGACAGTGATGAATTTGAGGAACGAAGAAACCCTCGCAATGTAGGTGATAAACTTCCTTGCAAAATTTCTGCAGAGTTTCGGTGAGAAAGCAAAAGCAAGTGGAACCCAGAATCCACTAAGTATTCCTTTTATAGGAAACAAAGAGGACCGGTTACCTCCTCTTGAAGTTGTGTCGTTCTCGATAAAACGCACCTGTTCACAAGTGAAACGACACAACCGTTCCAAATTCTTGGGCGCCAAAACGATAACAACTCAGCGAAGGGCTATCCACTGGGCCCAAAAGTTTTGAAAACTTCAGGCCCATTAAACCCAAAACGACGGTTAATGAGATTTTCATCTCAGACGCAATAATTGCCTGCCCACGTGATTAAAAGCATTAATGACTAATCATGCAACGCAATTTACGCTTTACAGCCGTTACACGAACTTCAAGAGCTTTCAATTCCAATAAACTCTTGAAATTCTCACACAACGAATCTTTGTCTGAATCCGTTGTGATAGTACCGAAAGGTCTTTTCTATTAAATTCAGAGCGGTTCTTTACGAATGACAACAGATGCTAAGGAACTGTTACACACGTAAGCTTACCGATATTAAGACCTCTCGCTGGATGAGTAGCTTATGTGAACAACTATTCAGTCCCTCACACAAGCTAGGGGACATATGATCCGGTCTCAATACCGGTATCCGATCTGCTATACATATTTCAACGTCTTTGATAAGACATCTACGTGTAACCGGTGTCATCGGTATACATCCGGACTGTAATTCCGTATCAGGCGTTCTCCCTATACCGGTTGTTCAGGATAACACAATGACATCGGATAATACACACGTCACTGTGCAAAAGACAAGGATTGTTGCTACAGGGATCGATCAATAATTCCCTGCACTACGAGCCAAATTCTGCTCACGGGAATGGTCAACTTGTTCCCTAATCCTAGTCTACATTCTCTATGCTCAATATAAAATAGCCACTTGACCCAATCATGCAGGTAAGTGCGCAATATAATAATGCTAATGGGAGTTGGTGGTTCCCCACCAACGAGTCCTCGTTAATTGAGCCAATCAGGTATATGAACTAACCTCATGATTGAAGTTAGGGATCTTCTTCTTCAGCACTTTTACGACTGATTCCTCTCTGAATACATTCCTTACTTGGAATATAATCACTGACTTGAGCGTCGGAGAATCTTTGCAGGTGACACCACCATTCGCCCACTTCAACGCGTTAGGTCGGTGTGAAGGATCTCCAGAACGCCTAATCCGCTCTCCTCAGTCAAGGACAACGGATTCCTACATCGGATACACATACATCCGGTCTACTAGACGGTATTGACATACTATTCGTGACTGGCTTGAGATCGGATCTCTTGACCCCGGTCCAGGACAGATCAGTGATGATTATGATGATGAATGCATGAAAAGATATCAAGGTTATGCTTGATTGTGGTTTGGTATTGAGCCGTTGATTATGGATATATGTTATATTGGCAGGTTCTGTTTGATTTCCATGGCACTGAGCCAATAGTGTAATGTTTAATTGAATATGGGTAGGTTGTGAAATTATGTGTACGACATGTATGCATTAATATGTGGCAGTTCAAGGGCATGAAGCTAATTATATTTTGATGATGTAGTTGGTCATGTGAAAATTGGTGAAAATGGTGTGAAAAGGTGATTTTTATCCAACTAAGAAGGTGAAATGGAGTTCTGACGGGATTCAGAATCCCCGAAGGGTACCAATGAGATCCTAGTGATACTTGTGACTTGCATGTGTGAAGAATTGAAGATTTGCGTTGCATTTGAATAAGTTTAGGGGCTGGAGTTGTTAGAAATTGAATGAAATGTATTTTTACGCATATCCTAGTAAGGACTGCAAGTCCGGAATGGGGTAATATAGTGTCTATGAAGTTTTGTGGCAATCGAAGTTGAAATGGGCAAGTTAGGTATGATGAAAGTTGGTCCTAGTACCAAAACATGCATTATCCTTTACTTTGGTCTGCTAGTAATCAATTACAACCTTTCCTGTAATCGATTACCAGAAACCAATGTTGTTTCCTACACAGGTTGGTCTCTGGTAATCGATTACCAGCTTTGGTGTAATCGATTACCAAGCCTCATGTAATCGATTACCATAGCTAAAATTAGGGGTTTTGGGGTTGTTTTAGGTGACGTAGCTCTTAGGTTTGTACTGTTTATTGCTGGAGAAGTTTAAAAAGTGAAGATTTACTTTGATTTTTACCATACCCAAAATAAATTTTAGGAATTGATAAAAAGATGTTATATATGTAGAGTGTGTCAGTACAGATAGAAAAATCACGAGAAAAATTGACACCTACGTAGACATTCCTAACATATTCAGTAGGTTAGTTACTGGTGTGCCCTTAATAGTTTAGTCAGATCCGTCATGACTTCGGTCTGCAAGTACACCAGTCATTGACTATGTTGGGGTCTTCTAGTGTTACGATGTGTTTCACTGAGAAACATCTTTATGGTCTTAGACATGTTCCGATGTTGAAGTCTCCAAACCAATGTACGACCCAGATGATCATATAAAAGCTACAAAAAAGGTCGAGCTGACCAATTAAAAATGTTTTTTCAAAAACCTAAACATAATCTCTTTAATTAAGTAAGCTTTTTAAAAAACTTTAGTGTGATTTTATTATTAAAAAGTTGGACTAAATAGAACTTAAATAAGTTAGGTCATGACCCACAAATAACAATCTCATTTATTATCATATCTATTAAGTGTCAGGGTAAATATTATCCACAAGTGCCTTAAAATTCGATGAAAATTCTATTATTTTTTTCTAACTTCTGAAATTTAGTCTATTTTAATTATGGGTGGGACATTGTCCATGAAAATTAAGCCAAACGTTTAAACAAGAAGGTAAATGAAATTTTATACCCTAAATTAAACAGAACCTGACAGGTAAGCAATGATAAAAATCTGTCAACAGAATAAACTCGAGAGAAAACCAAAATGCATTCGGAAACATATTGCATGTTGTGTTTTTCAACCATGCATTCACTACATATTGAAGCTTTGCACAAAGTTTCTTAAAGTGAATACTGGGGGGTGGGACTTATTACTCTGTTTTCACTAGTGTCAGTTGAACGAAACCAAAAGAAATTATTGAAAAATACAGCTATATATCTAACTAATAAAAGCCGACAGGTAATAAGAATAATGAGTGGTGGGAACACATGATTCATTGAACGAACTTCATAATCCAATGTACACAACAGACAGGATATCAAAATTCTCATCCTAACCTTTTGTGCTGTCGGTTTATTCTAGATCATTTTGTCTATTACATAAGTATTTGTACCAACTTAATGAATTTCAAACATTCAATTAAAAAAATATTCTAATCCAAACTACAATCTAAAATGTTAAGGGATTTTAACTTGGTTGATTAACCAGAATATCTGAACTGTTGTAAATCATCTAACATATCTTCCATTGTTATTTAAACCAAAAAAAAAACTATAGTACAAAATATTATTACTTTGCCCAGTTGATGAAGCTCTCAAGATTTTTTGAAGATTGACCATCTTTAGCTATGTTCTTCATGGTCAATTCCTTCAGTTTCAGTGATCTTGCCTTTATACCTTTATCCTCAAGCAATTGTTTCACCTTCATCCTTATTTCTTCCTTTGATATTAGTCCATTTTCATCCTTGACTAATCCGAGTCCAATCTCCCACACATCACAAATATATGACTTGTTAACAAGTTGATCCTTTGCAAAAGGCCAACATAGGAAAGGTACACCACTATACACACCTTCTATAGTAGAATTCCAACCACAGTGACTAATGAAGCAAGCTATAGCAGGGTGGCTCAATATCTTCTTCTGTGGTGCCCATTCAACAATTTTGCCATTTCTTCCATGGAATTCATTAGGATATGCATGTTTGACCATTTTATCATTACATGGACGCACAACCCAAAGAAAAGGCTTGTTAAGGAAATCAAGTCCAAGAGCTAGTTCTTTGAATTGATTAGGGTCCATCACTGCCAAACTACCAAAGGAAACATACACAACAGATTGTGGTAACTGCTGATCTAGCCACTCCAAGCACGCTAAGTCTTCTTGCCAAAATGAAATTTTGCTGCTTTCATTTGGCATCAATGGGCCAATTGGTAGGAGCCTTGGTGACAAGGAAAATGCTGCAGGTTCAAGATCATATGTAGTGTTGCAAAGCCAAAACTCTCCTAGCTTGATTGTTTGCATCTCTTGCACAATATGATCAAAATGTAGCTTGTCATGACCATGCCATGGAAAGTTTTGAGTGTCCACCAAAGGCATATTTTGGGAGAGTTGAATTTCCTGC
The DNA here is from genome assembly GCA_037962975.1 of Clitoria ternatea. Taxonomy (NCBI): domain Eukaryota; kingdom Viridiplantae; phylum Streptophyta; class Magnoliopsida; order Fabales; family Fabaceae; genus Clitoria; species Clitoria ternatea. Next base: position 271,647,057 of record CM075672.1, read on the forward strand.
TTTTTGCTAGGGACTCCTACAATGCCAAAAGGGAAATCATGAAGCAATGCTCTAATATTAATAGGTGTCACTTTAGGCACTACTGTAGTAATTCTAAATTTCTAATCTTAGAAACTTGGACATGCAAGTACTGTGGCATATATATATATATATATATATATATATATATATATATATATGTATATATATATATATAAAACAGGAATCAGAATCAATAAACATAATTAATTAATTGATTCTTACCATGTGAATCTATGATCCCTTCATGAATCAGCCTTGGGATACAATCACACAAGGCCAATGAAGTTGCTGATGCAGGCCATAGAAGAGCTCCTTTGAGTCCCAATTTGTTGCCAACTTTCAAAGCCCAAGCCATACTCATTGTGACAACTACACAAGTGATGTTATTTTCAACATCTAAAGCATTGACATCTTTTATGAGCTTTGGAAGCATAGAGGGCATGTTGTTTTTTATGGAGAAAACAACTTTCTTCTGGTCACTTCTATCATCTTCAGGGTCCAAACCATCAGGGAGTGTCACAAACTTAATCCCCGATCCCTTGAGGTAGTCTAGCCCAGCACTATTTAACCGTTTGTGGCTAAACTCAGTGTTCAAAAATGAGATCTTGCAACCATGTTTGGCTAGAATCTGAGACAAGTGCACAAGGGGGTTGACATGTCCTAGAACTGGATATGGTATAACAAGAAAGTGAGGAATGCCCATTATGGTTAATCGAAAATTGATTCTCTCAAGAGAATTAATAATTGTGAGAAGATACTGGAAGATGGTGTCGTGCGAGTGATGGTTCTTTGGGCAAGAGTTTGTTTTTTTTAGTAGTCAATTGCCATTAAAGATGCATTGACTTTTTGGCACAAGAGTACTATGTTCATTAACTTCACCCACCCGATTACAAACATGTCGAAGCTTGTTTCATTAATTTTCATAGAACTCGAACATAAGCTTGAATCCAAGACTTCAATTTTGACGAGGAAGTGATCATTTGTACCGGTCTTATTCGGTTCAAACTCAAATATATGAAATAAAAAAATTAAAATGCAAACGGAGACTTTTAGAGTAGTATTTGGTAGAAGTCACGTGATAAAAGTTTTTTAAAAATTTATTCAAATTTAGTAGAAATTAAAAAAATTATTCTAAATAAGTTAAATTATTGAAAAACTTAAAATATAAACTATTTATGTTTTCAGGTGAGGAAAGAGTTACCCAGGTTTACTAGATTTTTTTAAAAAAAGTTATACTTTCTATTAAACATGTAGAACTAAGTTAATATCTGATTGGTAACCAGTTGAAAAAATAAAATTGTAAAAATAAAGTTAATATTGATATTTTATATTGTTGGAAATAATGAAACCAAAATTTAATTGATGTCACACAAACCAATCAACCATTTTATTTAGTTGGATAGATAGGTGCATGAATGAGAATTGGAGGGAGTTCTCTCACCTGACACATGAAAAAAAGTGGAGTAACATATTTTTGTATAAGCAAATATCATTTATTTGATTTCATTTATGAGAAAAGGTGCATTCTCTTTGAGTAGGTGGGTGTTTCTGATCTTCATGGATACATCAATGCTCCGTTGGCTTAGTCCTTTCGAAGAGCAATGAGTGGTCGATTTCCCTACCGTGGAAAAGGTGACTCCACTAGATTTGCATTATGTCCATTTAGTATGGATCGAAGAAACGAAGTTATGAGAATAAAAAATCAAAAGATTAATATTAATTATTTTTATCATCCGAAACAATTAAAATTCAATTTTATCGTAAGATCTTTTTCGAGGTTTAATCAACCTCAATTTTTAATCAAACATGCTAATTTCCTTTATTTTTTTTCATACATTAAAAATTTAATAAAATGTAGTAAAAATAATGTTTGAAAAATCTGCAGGAACAGGATCGACTAATTTGATTGGGAGTGATCCGTTGTGACCGGTGGGATCGATTTAGATAGGAAAAAAAATAATTAGGTCGAAAGTCAATCCAACCCATTGATTCATATAATACATTTTTGTATTATGTATCCAAATATAATATGATCAAATTTGAGTTGGCTTAGGTGGGGGTCATCGAATAATAACAAAGTTAATCGTTTTCTTTTTTACTATTTAATTGTTTCATGAAACATCTATGTCATAATATCAACAAATAAAAATTTATAAATACAATAGTGGGAGCTTGACTCTTGAACCGCTTTAAAACTCATTAAATCGCTATCCACCGTCATCCTGTTTTTTTTAAAAAAATTATACACCCCCTTTTCTCTTTTTATTTAACTATCTAAAAAAATTAATTATTTTCTATTTTTTTATATTTTTATTTATTAATTTTAAAATCATCTTCACTTTAATATTAACAAAATATTATTATAAGTTAAGAGTATTAATGATTGTTCTTTTAGTAATATTCTTATTAATATAAAAATAAAAAAATAAAGATAAAATAAAAACAATTAATTATTTTATAAATATAAAAATATTACTTATATATATTTTTATGTAGCAAGCTTATCAAGCCGCACTGTTCCACCGTTTGTTAGGCACGCCACCGTACAGTTTTGAAGATCATGTCCATTGGACAGCATGCAGTAGCCATGGGAATATTTGGTTTGCAACATAGAAAATAAAGTTACGAAAATAAAAAAATTTAAAAGTTAATATTAATTTTTTATATTATTTGAGACAATCAAAACTTCATTTAACTCTAAGATTATTTTTCTCCTTTCCCCTAATTATGTTCCATTAGGGAACATCTTGAACCAAACCACGCCTTACACTGTGTACTAGCTAGCCATGAATTAAAATGTCTTGCTTCATTCTTTTCATTTCTTTTTTTCTTTATAATTAAGTTTATGGAAATTTGAAGTATCGATTCGTCTATTTTAAAAAATTTAGAATATGATAGTTTGAGACACATGTTTGTCTATATATATAATTCACAAATATAATAATTATTAGTGTAATTCTAAACTCACATAGTAAACTAATACTTAAAATCTAATAAAAAAACACTATAACATACTAAACAAGTTGTGTAATATAATAGAGTTGTGATGTGGTCTCAATTGAACACGAAATAGAAGAAGAAATAAAAGTCGTGGGTGAATGAAACAACACATTTTAATAAGCATGTAAAGATAATGCATTTTATAATTGACAAGGATCTCGTGTGCAATTAAAGAGACACCAACGTCCTCTTTGGTTTCTATTTTTATTTCCATGCATCATTTCATTTTTAATTACAAAACTATTGTCATGTTTAATATTTTCAAAATGTTATGTCTGAATCATTAAAAACAATTTTTTCTATGTTTTACTTTTACATTTTTCTATACAAAATTTTAAAAACTAAAAATAAAATAACAGTTTTATGATTGAAACTAAAAATAGAAAATAAAAACATAAAATAAAAATAGAAACCAAATAGAACATAATTATTTAAGTTTGATGCATTAAAAATTGACAAGTCTGGCGTATCTGAGTGGATCTAATGTGTATCGTGATTTAAAAAAAAATCAGAAAATAATTTTAAGACTTTCTCAATACGTATATATTGAGTATTGATGTGTCTGTGAATCCAACTCGTATCAGACATTGAAAGTCTTATGTTTATTATAAATATGACCAACTAATAGAATATAAAGAAAGGGTAAATCTTATCCTATTAACTAAGGATTGATTGAGTCATACCTAATACCTTGTAAGTCTCATACTATTAGATTATTTGTATTTGTCCATACTTCATATATTCATTATTTAACATTTTTTTAATTTTAAAGGAATATATTTAGTAAACAAAATATATTTTTCTTATATTTTAAAAATAAAAAATACACTAAAAATTGTTAATATTTAAAATCGGTTAGTAAGTAATTTCTTAAAAGATTGTATATACATTTATTTGAATACATACCTCACATCCTGACCACAGCCACAGTACCACCGGTTTGTTTAGTAATATGATGCTTGGGACAGAATATTTAAGTTCATTTTTTGATCAATTGGCATTTCTTCCCAATTGATTTCATTCTATTATTTGCACAAATTTATTTTACTGTGTTCAAATCCAAAGAAATGCACAACAGAAGATGCCGCATGGACACACTTGAACTTAAAACTTCTATTTTTGAACATTGAATGAACATTTCATCAGCTACAATACAACAATTTCCAAACAATACTAAAGCATTATCACTTTGCCCAGTCGATAAACCTCTCGAGATTCTTTGTAGAGTGACCATCTTTAGCAATGTTCTTCAAGGTCAATTCCTTCAGTTTCTGTGATCTTGCCTTTATGTCTTCATCTCCAAGCAATTGCTCCACCTTGTTCTTGATCTCTTCCTTTAATATCAGTCCATTTTCATCCTTGTCCAATCCAAGTCCAACCTTCCACACATCACAGATATATGACTTGTTAACAAATTGATCCTTGAGAAATGGCCAACACAAGAAGGGTACACCACCACACACCCCTTCTATGGTTGAATTCCAACCACAGTGAGTTATGAAGCAAACTATGGCAGGGTGGTTTAGTACCTTCTTCTGAGGTGCCCAACCAACAATTTTGCCTTTGCTTCCATCAGGGTAAGCACATGCATTGTTTAGCTTGTTATCATTTCTTGGATGTATCCCCCAAAGAAAAGGCCTGTTAAGGAAATCAAGTGCAAGAGCCAATTCTTTAAATTGGTTGTGATCAATTAGTGGTGAACTACCAAAGGCAACATATAAGACAGATTGATGTGGTTGCTTATCTAACCACTCTAAGCATGTTGTGTCTTCTTGCCACAGTGAAATTATGTTGTTGTCACTTGCCATCAATGGGCCAATTGGTAGGAACCTTGGTGATATGGAAAATGCTGCAGGCTCAAGATGATAAGTGGTGTTGCAAAGCCACCATTCTCCTAATCTCAAAGTTTGCATTTCTTGCATAATATGATGAAAGAGAACTTCACCAAGGCCACACCACGGGAAGTTTGCCGTGTCTATCATAGGAATATTTGGAGAGACTTTGATTTGTTGTTTCTTGGTGGGGTTTCCTGCAATGCCAAAAGGAAATCATGACAACTTGCAGTTGCACTAGTAATTTACTGATACATCAAGATCTGCCATGGGCAAGGTGAAGATATATATAGATAAGATTTTCTCAAAAATGCAAAACTATATATAGGGGTTAACATTAGAACCAAGAAAGTATTTTATGCACCATACCTTGCTTGATTCTCCAAAGTTTATGTTTCTAGAAGTTGTACTAAACAGAGTGAAACGTTCAAAATTGAGCAATGATCTTAATCTTATAAGGATTCATGTGGTAGCTAAGAAATTCATGTCGCCAGAACGTGTGTGATAGTAATTGGATCAGATTTAGGAAGAATATCATAGAAAAACGCGTTGAAAGAATTGTTATTGATAGAAAGTCAATAAATGAAGTGTAAATTTTTAAGTTTGCATTAAGAGGATTAATACATTAAAATATCATTTCATATATTTTATTTTAAAAAACTATCAATTTAAAACATTCATTTAAAATAAAAAAAGTTAATCCTCTCCCCCTTTCCTCCAAATGATAACATAACAGACTCTCTCCTTTCCTCTCTCCTATCTATTTATAGATGTCAGATCCTTCAGTAATTGTAACTAACTATTTATTGCAACCAACTAAACTAACTAACAAAGACAGTTTCATTTACTCATTCGAACATTTTTGTCAGTGTTAGTTAATGAGCAAATTAAACTTCCAAAATTTTTCAGTTTAAGTAATAGAATTTATCAAAAACAATAATTTAATTATAAAAAACAGTCTCCAATGGTCTCAATTAAACAAAAAAATTGACATATGTAATTAAATATAATATCATATATTTTTCTTTTTTAAAATTTTTATCAATTTCTATATTTATTAAATAATAATTGATTAAAACCATGAATGATGTGATGATCGTAATTACTCCACCTTAAGACATTTTAGTATTTTCTAAATTTGAATATCAAAGCTAAAAGCACCAGCATCCTCTTAAACTAGTCAACTTCTAAAAAGAGCTCCTTACACCTGTTTTTGATGATTACAGGAAACTGTCAAAAAGTTAAATTTACTTTCGTTTTTGGCAATAGCCAGACAACAGAACTAAAATTGACACTTCGTGTGATCATAAAGGGAATATTAGTAGAAGCAATTTGTATGAAACAATAGAAAGATTTCAATTTACCCATGTGCATAATATGCAATAGAATTACAAAACAAACATGGAAATTAATTAATACCGGTCAGAGCCAGACACATACATACTTATGGTCAAAATGGTTCAATAACTTCTGGTCCTTTCTAAGAAACACAAGTTTTATCTTATAAACTCTGCGTCTATCTGTCTAATAACCAATTATAGAAATGAGGTTTGATCATGATTTCATTCATTGATAAGTGTGGATCTAATGTATCATGATACTTTTAAATTTCGTTAGACTAACAAATCAAGAATCTACTTGTAGGCAATCACAGTTGGGATTATCTAACTGTGAACCAATCAATCACTCTATGTATGCAGTAAGAACCCAGTAAAATAAATATGAAGAATGTTACCATCTGAATCTATAATTCCATCATCAACGAGCCTTGGCATGCAATCACATGTGGCCAAGGAAGTTGCAGATGCAGGCCAAAGGAGAGAACCTTTAATTCCCAAATTGTAGCCAACTTCCAAGGCCCAACCCATATTCACTGTGACAATAATGCAAGTGATGTTATTGTGAACATCCAAAGCATTGATATCATGTATGAGTTTGGTAAGCAAAGGAGGCATGTGGGTTTTGATTGAGAAAATGAGCTTCCTGTTGTCTCTTCTGTCATCTTGAGGACCCAACCCATCTGGGAGAGTCAGAAACTTTATCTGAGATCCAACAGCAGCATCTGCTGCATGTGCATGTTTGTGGTTGAATTCTGTGTTGAGAAAAGTGATGTTGCAGCCATGTTTGGCAAGAGCATGAGACAAATGCATAAGAGGATTCACATGTCCTACTGTTGGATATGGGATAAGAAGTAAGTGAGGGATACCCATCTGCTTGAAAATTGATTATTGTAAGATGCAAAGTGTCATTTATATCTTTTATCTCATTGATCCATGGGGAAAAAAATCTGTATTTGGCTGTGTATCGAGGCTTCGTATTTTTTCTTTTGTCAGGATCACGGGTGCTAATTTTGTTTGATATAACATTCATTATTTGGTTGTTTCGTTTACGGCACCTGAATTAACTATGAAGTAAGAAAATAAATAATGAGTTAGAAATTAAAGTACATCAAACAAGGTACTATACTATTACACTTGGTGGATACCCTCGGTTTCACTAAAAGCATCTAGAGTTTTGTTTAAATATGCAAAAATGTCATTTAGAATTCATCGTGGCAATAATGCCTAAATGGAGTGGGTGAAATAAATCAAATCAATATCGCTATGGGCCACGGTTTTTAATTTTTTGGTGTTTAAAAATTAAAAAATTTTACTTGTGAATAATTTTATAAAGGTTGTATTTTGGTTTTTTAAAATTAAAATATAGAAACAACTTTTAATAATTTTGATTTTTATAAAAAATTTTAAAAAAAATTATTTTCAATTCACTCTCATACATCTCTTTCCAAAGCATCATCACTCTATTCTATTTTCTTCTACCTATATCCATAAATCGTCGTTATTCTCACCTTTTTAATCTTTGTTGTCTCAATCATCCATCTCATCCTTCTTCGCTCTCTCCATCACTCTTATTTTGTCTTCTTTCATAGTTTTAAGTCATTTTTTGTGTAGCTACCACCCTCAACCCCCATCGCCACCACCAATATCTTTGCTTCCACCATATTTAAAACATTGTGTCTTTGTTTCCGAATACTCTGGTTTTTTTTATTGTGTTGGGGTTTTTGGATTTCCCCTTTTTGAATTTAAAAAATATTAACATAAAATAGTAATCAAATAAGGTTTTCCTTTTTAAGTTTTTAAATGAATTTATCAAACAAGTTTTTTTCATCTTGTTTTAAAAAATAATTCTTTAAAATTATATCTCAAAATTGTCTTTAAAAATTAAAAAACAAAACTGAATCAAACAAGTCCGTGTATCTATTGAATATTGTACATGTTTAGTAAATTAGCGAAAAATTAACTGAAAACTAAAAAATTAAATGATAAAACGAAAATGATATAGAAGAACATATTCATAACTTGTAATTTTTTATTTTACTTATAACTTGTTTTTTAAAAATATTTTAATTATATCTAATAATTTATGAACTGTAATCTTCATTCATAAAGTTTTTTAATTTATCTTACAAAAATAAATTTGATATATTATAATAAATTTATTTATTTTATGAAGTGTTTATTAAAAATTTAATATCTTTTATTGATAAATTTAATCAAATAAACATTTTCTTTTACAAGATTTTGATAAATAAAAATTTATACCAACATCTTAGATTTTTGTTTCTTTATAAGTTAAATTTTATATCCTTAACAATAACATGTAAATTGGGGTTTTTGAAAGGTTTTAGTTTGTGATCCGGTCTCGATACCGGTATCCGTTCTACAAGACATATTTCAACGTCTCCAATGTGTTACCGGTGTCATTGATATATATCTGGACTCTAAATCCATATCAGGCGCTCTCCCTATATCGGTTGTCGAGGATAACACCATACACATCGGGTAACACATATGTCACCATGCAGAAGACAAAGGGCATTGCTACAGGGACAAGGACGAAGATTCCATTTTCCACACTACGAGCCATAATCTGCTCCTGGAAATAATCAACTTGTTCCCTAAGACTAGCCCTATTTTCTCTAGCTCAATATAAAATAGACACTTGCCTCAATCATACTGGCAAGTGCATATTTAATAATAATTTGTTATATTAATGGAGGTTAGTGGTTCCCCACTAACAAATCCTCGTATATCGAGCCAAACAGGTATAAGAACTCTCTTCATTTACGAAGGGAGGACCTTCTTCTTTTCCACTTACAATTATTATCTGGAAAACATTCCTTACTTGGAATACTATTAATAACTTGAGCGTCGGAGAATGGTGACACCACCTTTCGCCCACATCAACGCGTGAGGACGGTGTGAAGGACCTCCAGGACTCCAAGACCGCTCTCATCTTATTGGAACTCTAGATATACAAACCGGATACTCACAGAACCGGTCTTCAATCCTATTTGATCTTTGACTTTTGTGATTGGCCCTACACCGGATCTATTGACCCCGGTTTAGGACAGATCAGTTTGTAAAATAAATTAAAGAGTAGAAACAAAAATTATTAAAATTATGAAGGAGCAATAAAGTAAAAATGATATTGAGGTAATTGGTCCGTTTGTTTAAACTTATTTTTAAGTGCTTTTTAAAAAAATACTTTCATTATAAATACTTCTTTTAATGAGTAAATTAAAGTTATTTCTTAAAATACATAGAAATCTGGTTATTTTTATGTTTCTTCTTATTTTTAAAACTTTAAACAAACACATAAAAATTTAAATAAAAAAACACTTATCTATTACAATAATTTAAATAGTAAAATAATATTTGAAAAAAAGTTACCAGTTAACTAATTAAAAAATAGTAAAATAATATTTCAAAACAAGTTACCAGTTAACTAATTAAAAAATTATCTACTTAAATGTCTTTTATTTTGATTAAAATGACATTTCAACTATCTCAAATGTCTTTCGAAGCATTATTAAATGTAAAGATTAATCGTTAGATACTTACTTATAATATCAACCAATTAAAAATAATTTGATATATTATAAAAAAAATAACTCTAGTTATTACATAAATTAACAATAGGAAAATCGGAAGAAATGCCATGTTTCTCTAGCTTAAAGTATTTAGGATTATGAAATTAAAAAAAAAAGGAATTTTGTTAACCTCGGTCTTAATTTAAACTACTTAGAAGTGGTAACATTTTAGTGTGATGCATGTAATTATTTTATCACAAAAATAAAATTATAATAAAGAAATTAAATCCCAAAAAAATGGAAGAGTTAAATGTAACACTGAAAATTTAGGTCAACAACACCCTTAAAAAAATATAAAGAAACAAACAAACTAACAACAACATATATATCATAAACTTCAAAGGTGTCAAATTTCCACACAACAAAGTCATTTAAACTTCCTTCTATTTTCAACACTTCTATTCTTGGAGAGTTCTTCATATGTCAAATTTCAATATGATGCATATATGGGACAAATATTGTTCATAACTTCAAAGCATCACCAAGAACATTCTTATTCTTTAAGCCACTCCACAAACTTGTTGAAATTCTCATATGATTGGCCCCCTTCTAGAGTGTTATTCACAATCATCCCCTTCAATTTTTGAGACCTTCCCCTTATGTTGTCATCTCCAAGTAGTTGATCAACCTTCTTCTTTATCTCCCAACGTGATATAAGACCTTTCTCATCCAAGTCAAATCCCAACCCCACCTTCCACACATCACAAATATAAGACTTGTCAAATACTTGGTCAGCAAAATATGGCCAACACAAGAAAGGCACCCCATTAGACAGACCTTCCACAGTAGAATTCCAACCACAATGGCTAATGAAACAAGCTGTGGCAGGGTGCCTTAACACCTTTTGTTGAGGTGCCCATTTAACAATTTTGCCTCTTGTCCCTTGAAACTCATCAGGGTATGCAGTTTTTGTGTTGCCCTTTGTATCAATATCCTCTCGCACAACCCAAAGGAAAGATTTGTTTGTGAGTTCAAGTCCAAGTGCTAGTTCCTTGAATTGAAGAGGATCAAAAACAGTGAAACTACCAAAGGCAATGTATATGACAGAACAAGGTGGTTGTTGATCAAGCCAACTTAAGCAAGAGAGATCTTCTTCCCAAAATTGTCCCAATGATCTAAGATTATCATCACTCTCCATGAGTGGACCAATTGGTAGAATCTTTGGACATAAAGACAATGCTTCAGGTTCAAGGTCACTAGTGGTATTGCAAAGCCTCCAATCTGTTAAATGTGACCATTGTACTAACCTTACAACGTAATCAAATATAATTTTCATTGAGGTTGAGTCACCTATGCACCATGGAATGTCTGCAGTGTCCATAATTGGCATTCCAGGTAATATTTGAAATTTCCTGTTTTTAACTGGTAATCCTGCGATGATAACCCATAACAGTATCTAATCACTAATATGAACACATGTAGACATAAGATATGGATTATGCTGTAATGCCCTACCAATTTTATGATGGTCAATTGTATCTGTTAAAAAATAAACGAATGAAATTTAAAATAAAATATAATAATTATCAACGGTCACAAAATTCTTGATACCTCTCAATCTAATCACACATCCATGGATTTAACTATTCTAAATAAAAAAATATATCTAATGTGAGAATGTAAAGATTTTTCCACATTTTAAATTAAAATTTCTGACTATATCATGTCTCCTAATTTGAACTTGTTAGAATTCAACATTTTCTTTTGCCGTGCTTATTAAAGAATTCGACAGCTATTATGACTAAATTTAACCAATATTTATGTCTTAAAAATTTACTACAGATAAAAGGTTTCAGGTGTGCAAATAAATTAATGAAGGGTAAAAATATAAATTAATTTCAAGTACAATAATAAATAAATAACTTTTAGCTAATAGTTGAAAAATTAAAATTTTAAATACTACTTGAAATAATATGTGTAATAGAAAAATGTTAACAAGTATTTCTTAATAAAGTAAAATGAAAAAGATTATTTATTAAAAACATTATTAAAATTTACATATTCCAATTTCTAAGTAATTTTTACATAATTTTTAATAAAAAGATATTATAAAGAAAGCCCACCTTTTGTGTATTTTTTGCTACTCTTACTTATCAAACAAAAGAAAAAAAAAATGAAATGAGGAATAGTTTACCATTACTATCTAGAATTCCATCTTGAATGAGCTTGGGAATGCTCTCTTGCATGGCCGAAATAGCTGCTGCAGAAGGACAGAGAACAGCACCTTTGATTCCCAGCTTATCTGCAATTTCCAAGGCCCATGACATATTCACATCAGCAATGATGCCGCTAATTTTCTCACTGGCATCATCATCAAGACCATTAATATCCTCTATCACCCTCTCAACCAAAGAAGGCATGGTTCTTAACATTGCCACACATAAACTAGCCAAGTCATTTCTGTCATCTTCAGGGCCTAATCCATCAGGGATTGAAATTAGTCTCATTCTTGGTCCCTCAAGATTAACATGCTCATTTGTTGCACTCACCACTCTCTTGTGGTTGAAATCTGTGTTCAAAAAGGTGATTTTGAAGCCATGTTGAACTAGTCTCTTAGACAAGTGCATCAAAGGATTCACATGCCCTTGAGCAGGAAATGGCAAAACTAGAATATGTGGGATACCCATTAACTTTTTGTGTATGGATGATGAGTGGTTGTGATGAGTGGTTGTGATGAGCTCTATATATATACAGTTATACACACACATACGACTCTTCATAATTGGTTTATATTTTTTATTCTAAAACATTATCCTATTAATTCCTTTCAAAATGTTGGATATTAAATTATAAAAGAAATTTTTTTATTTTTACAGTTAATTGTATAATATTTAAAAATTATCACAAAATAAAGAAATTCTGACTAGCATATATAGTAAGAAACTAAGAATGCTGGTCGGTCAAAATAACCGGTAATAAAAAAAAGTTACGTGAAAATGTTATAGATATAATATGGTTAAATTATGTGTTAGTTGCATTGGATGTGTTTCAACTATTTTTTTGTTTTCGTGTCTTGTATATTTTTTTATTGATTTTAATTCTTATATTATAATAAGTTAAAATTGATTCTTAATATGTTAAAATTGGTCTTTAAAATAAAATATAATATAGTTAACATAACTACTAACTCAACAAAAATAGATATCACATCATTTGCCTCTTGTTTATTTTATCCAATTTATTTTACTTTATAACTTCTTAAAATTGATCATATATTTTATTCTATCAATACTGGTTAGAGGCTAATTTTAATATATTTAATATCATAAATATCAAAATCAATTAAAGAATAACTTATTGGTTAAAATTAAAAATTGATCAAACCATAAGAATTAAAAAACATATTTAACTCCATATAATATTTTTTTTGACGCATTCTAATGTGACTTATCAATGTTTGATTCATTGAATTTCAACAAAATTAATATATTTTTTAAGAAAAATATTCTTTATTAATACACTAGTTAACGTGAGACATATAAATAAAGTCACATTTTGATAGTTAAAAGGAAAAAATATAGAAGTAAAACACTTTTACTAGTATTCATCGAATTTCTATATTTAGTAGTTATTTTGATGATGGACCAGTAAGGAAATATTGAATCACGTCAAATTTGTAGTGCATTTTTTTAAAAGATATTTGATAAATTAGATTTTAAGGGTTTATCTTAAGGTTCGTTGAGCAACGTTTATAATTTTTTAAAGTACTTATTAATCATTATTCAATAAAATTTTAACTTATAATCTATAAATATAAATTCAATATGTTTGTGAACGCCATTTTTCTTTGGGTAGCTTTTTTCAAAGTTGGAAAGTTAAATTAGAATCCTAAAATGTCGGTTAGAGGCGATTTCGCTGTTAATGCGGTGACTGACAAGTTCAATGATTTTTATTTTATATATATATATATATATATATATATATATATTGGTTGTTAGAGCATTCAATGAATTTGAAGTAGAATATTCAACCTGAGCACGCCTGATATACATCAAGAAAATATGCTGAGGAAGAGGCAAAATTGAATAAGAGGAATTCGGGTATACAATTCAATTAACTGTCTCTTCTTTTTTTTGTGAAGATTTAAGTAGCTATTTATGTAAACAAGATTTCTTTTTTGTTTTGATAATGTATATAATAAGTATTTTGAATGAGAGGAATTTATACTAAGATAGTTTTAAGATGGTGTTTTTGTATTTTTAGTTTTAAGTTGGTATTTTATCTTTTAAAAAAATTTTAATTTGATCTTTTCGTTAGTTTTAAGCTAACATCATTAACAACATAATAAGTTTAGGATACATGTCATAATTTGATTGTCACATTATCACTAAGCAAATCTAGAAACATGTTGAATTTTTCTTGTGATTGACCCATGCTTGTACACGCTTGAAAAATCACAATCAAATTATGAAGTTATAAATCCATATTAATTGAAACAACTAAGTGTAGTTAGTTCAGATAAAGAAAATAAAACACTATACAAATAATAAATTGTAGTTTTGTCGTTTACCAAAATACAAGTCCCTAGTAACGATGCCAGAAACTAGTTGGGGCTTTGGTAAGTATACAAAATATATGTTGTAGTTTCGATAAGTAAGTAAAAGTATTATATCCATAAGAACTTGTATGATAATTGGCAAAATAACAATTTATGCTTGTAAAATCACTATAAAATTATATACAATATATTCACAGATATGCACAGTTATTGTTGTTGATGAAAGATAATGTTGTGGCGATAAAATCATACAAATTAACAATAAATATAAACAAAAACATTGAGATTATGTTTCACCGTCCTTCCTCTCAAGCATATGTTATCCTATTTTACATGTCTGTACATAAATATCAGGTCAATGCAGCATAAAAGTCACTAAACCTGATCACTTGGCAAATAGATTATAATGTGCTTTCCCTAAATATTAATCCCTCAACTATTTGGTGAAAACTCTTGCATTATCCGATTTGGCTTTAAGCAGTCAATGCGTTTTGCCTTATCCCTAGGCACACAACCATTGGGTGACCCAATTCATTTCCCATTCAGGAAACATTTCCTAATGACAAACCAAAACATAAAATCTTGTAATGTTCTTCCATTCAAAACAAGCATAAAGTATACGAAAGAGTAACTAACATTGATACAAATACAAAAATCATACAAAACGTTCAATACAAAGTTAAATAGGGAAAAAGTTACACTCAAACCAAACAAAAAAGAATTTAGCCACACATTTTACGTGGATTAACATAAAATCAAAGAAAAACACAAAAGATCAATAGAGAGTGGGAGAAAAGGAAGGGAAACTCAAAGAGATCCTTCATTTCAAGCTTCCCCATTGTGTCAAAATAGGGATAGCAATAAGGTGGGGTAGGTGCAGGTAACATGTTACTGCTACCCGTATCCACGGGTGTAAGATGGATAATGAGTACTCGTGGGTCGAGTATCAGATACCCACGAGTATTTATTAATATTTACTTTTAAAAAAATAATAAAGAAAAAATATGGTATAATGTACTAAGTATAATGTTATTTTAGTATAATATAATATTAATTAATATTTTATCATACATTACAACTTTATAAATTAAAAGTATTATCACTAAAATATATTAAAATTTGTTTATCTTATTATAAAATATTTAAAAACCCTAATATTTAAGTATATTTGATAAAAAGATAAATATTAATAATCATCTGCGTACCCACAGGGCGAGTAGTGTAACAATATTGCTACCCATCTGTCTAGTGTTATATGCGGGTACCCATTGCGGATAACTCGCAGATTACCCACGGTTATATGTCTTAAAATTTGACATAAACCTTTTTATAGAGCTTTTAAAGAAGTGTTGTTGCGAGCAACATTCTAGCACCTACGAGCAAACCAAAATTTTGCTTGCTCGCAAGAGCCAAATTCTTTTGATAGAAAACTCTAAAATAAGATCTGATCATTCAAAATGAAATTTTGGATGTTGAAAAAATGATATCAAGATTCCAGCTTAATCCAATGATGAACAAAATGGTAATTTCAAATCTAAATTTATATGTCAGGATTAGAGTTGAATAAAATTTTAGCACTTAATCTTTTTTTTTCCTTCTTCCTAATATCTCTAAAACCTATCAAAACACATCAAAGTCTTATAATAAAAACCACAGTAGTTATTTTTTAAAACCAGTTAATTAATTAAGACGTTGATTTCTCTTGTGAAATATGTTTAATGTTTGTTTGATAAGGTAACTTATTTATTAACGCGTAGCTTTTTAAGAACCGGTAGAGTTGTCTAGAACAAAGCCTCGACTTTTTAAAAAATTATTTAAGTTAGCTTATGATTTTTTAAAAGTTATAAATTTCTTAAGTAATTGCTTAGTGTTTATTTTTATTTTATTTTATTTTATTTTTTAAAATAGTAACTTTTACCTCGTTAGTTAGTATATATAACATGTTTTTTAAAAGTAAATTAAAACAATTTAAATTAGTTTTATCCAATAACTCAGTTTATTATGTAAAATTTTATAAATTATAAATTACTTAAAAAATTATGACTCAAATTATAAACTCATTTTATTCAACATAATCTTAACAGGTATGGGACCTAAAATTAGTTTCACATTCTTTTGGTAGCTAAGTTTCCATTCCTTAAAATGAAAATAGCAAGGTATTATCCAAAGAATTATTACTTGCCCATTTGATAAACATGTCGAGGTTCTTTGATGAGTGACCACCATCTAATGCGTTATAGATGGTTGTTTCCTTCAATTTCAATGATCTTGATTTTACCTCTTTATCGCCAACTAGTTTCTCCACCTTCTTCCTTATCTCTCCCCTTGATATCAATCCATTTTCATCCTTGTCTAGCCCAAATCCAACCTTCCACACATCACAAATATATGACTTGTTAATCTTTTGGTCACCAAAAAATGGCCAACACAAGAAAGGCACACCACCACATACACCATCTAAGGTAGAATTCCAACCACAATGACTAATGAAACAAGCAATGGAAGGGTGGTTCAAAATCTTCTTTTGTGGTGCCCAAGCAACTATTTTACCTTTACTTCCAACAAAATCATGTGGGTATGCATTGTTATTTCCCTTGTTGTCATTACTAGGACGCACAACCCAAAGAAAAGGCTTGTTAAGAAGATCAAGTGCAAGAGCCAATTCTTGAAATTGGTTTTGTTCAATTGTTGCCAAACTACCAAAGGCAACATAGACAACAGATTGAGGTGGTTGTTGATCTAACCATTGTAAGCAAGTTGTGTCTTCTTGCCAAAATGAACTAATATTGTTGCTCTCATTTGACATCAATGGGCCAATTGGTAGGATTTTTGGTGATATGGAAAATGCTCCTGGCTCAAGATCATTAGTAGTGTTGCAAAGCCACCACTCTCCTAACTCCAAAGTTTGCATTTCTTGTGCAAGACGGTCAAACATTAACTTGCTGAAGCCATTCCATGGAAAGTCTTCTGTGTCCATCAAAGGCATATTTGGGGATAGTTTAATTTCTTGGTTTTTGGTGGCCCGTCCTACAGTGACACAAAGGAATGATATTTTAGAATACCACAAACCTATATCAAGGTTTTGAATGATATTTTAAATGTGAAACAACTAATCCTCCTCCTTGTATATATTTTACTTTCTCTGGTCTTTTTTTATAAAGTAAAATTTTAAAATATTTTTTATTCTTTACAGAATTTTTATGAAGTATTATTGTTGTTTTTTATATTTACCCTTATTAACTAGAAGAAATAATAAATTGTTTGAGGATATGGTCACTAACTAACTAATCAAACTAAGAGAGATATTATTATTTTTATCGTTATCGAACTTATTAATTAAATTTATTATGGTAAACTTAAAATGTCATTATTTTTTAAAAAATCAATTAATAGTTTTTATTCATCTTGATGTTTGAATAATTTTATCTTATAAAAAGGAGGTGAGAAAGAATATCCATTGTAACAGTGATAAAAAGGAAAAGATACAAGTTCCATGATCATATAATAAACAAAAAGTATTACCTTGAGAATCAATAATTCCATCATGAATGAGGGTGGGGATGGAGGTCAAGGAGGCCAAGGAGGTAGCTGAGGCTGGACAGAATAAGGCTCCTCTGATTCCCAATTTGTGGGCCACTTCCAAAGCCCAACCCATACTTATGGTGACAAGTACACAAGTGATCTCACTATCCTCTATAAGCTTGGGAAGCCTATCAGGCATGGTGCTTCTAATTGAAGCACTAACTTTCAGAAAATCACTTCTATCATCTTCAGGATCCAAGCCATCTGGGAGCATCATAAACTTTATATGTGATTCCTCCAAGTTGTGTTGCTCAGTACTGGCAATATTGGCTCGTTTGTAGGTGAATTCCGTGTGCACAAAAGTGATTTTGCATCCATGTTTAGCCAAAACATGAGACAATTGCATGAGGGGGTTTATATGCCCTTGAATTGGACATGGTATGGCAAGAATGTGAGGGGTACCCATTGGGAAAATAGGAAACAGAAGAATTAGATTCAAGTGTGTGATTATGTTACTATTATAAGAGAAGAGGGCTTGTGGAAAGTTTGTGCTATTGACTATTCGTGAATGACACAACACCTCCTCGTACAAGCTAGTCAACCCATGCGTCAAGACGTTGTAATATTCAAATTGCTTTCTGGGAAAGTAATTAGACGCTATTGGCTAGAATTAGAGATTACTCTGTTTCAAAAATAATTATGGCAAGCCTCGAAGATACGTGGAAGCTCACTGTTATGTTTTTTAAAGACATTATCTTTTGGGAAAAAGTATATTATACGTGCCATTTCTGTGGTACCTAGTAATATGAATTGTCTATTTTAATTCTTGAGATCATCATGAGTTTTTCTTGTATGCACTCAGCAACTGTGGGTTTCGGCTTTAATGTTTTCATCATGGTAAAATTAGTCACTCATAAATATAAATATATTAAAATATATATGTTATTTAATACATTTTAAAAAATATAATGCAACTATATATTGTTACAAATATTTTTTTTATAAAGATATTAACGAATATATATTTGTTAATAAAATTTATCGACAAAATAAACATTCTTGTCTATTTTCCGTTCTGTATAAAAATTGAAATTAATGGACAAAAAAAATCGGAATATTCATTTTACAAATAGATTTTATTAATAAATATACATTCTATGAATATAATATAACAATTTATGATTACATTATATCTCTTACGTATGTCAAGTAGCCTAATAATAAGACTTCTATGCATGACATAAATTTAGTTGATATATGACTTTGGATATTGGAGCCCTCAATTTGCTCGCATCTATAAATACCTCTTTTCAGCCTAGGTCTTATTTTTATTTTATTATTATTTATTTTCTTTTATTTAGTCTCTTTTTGTTAAATAATAATAATAATAATAAATACACTTTTTTTCTCTCTGATGTCTTTTGTTACTCCTTCCAACACCTTGCTTTTTTTACCAATTTTGCTAGCATTGACTAAGGTTTTGTTTCCCCAAAAAAAAAACCTAAATATAATTTTGGAAGCTTGAAAGCAATTTGTCATGGACTCCAATGAGGGTGATTCAGCATCTTGAAACCATGACAAGCTTAAAATTTAAAAAATGGAGCATGAAAATGGCAATGACATTTTTTTACAAACACTTCATATATGACCATCATCATAAAATGCAAGGGAGGAACAAGCCACAAGAACCAATTTATTTTGCAAAGCAAAAAAAACAACAAAGACACCTTTTGATCATCTTCATCTTCTTTATTTCCTACCTCACCACCAACAACAACAACTCCTCCTTCATCACCACTATTTTCAAACTCATAAAACCTCAAAACCATTATCTCCTCTATTAAACTAATTGTCATTTTAAAAAAATCCCATTTTCAAAGCCCATCGTCACCAACATCAACTTCATCACCACTAAAAACTACCTAAAACCTCCATCAAACTCCACCTCTTTCACTCGCCCACAACAACCTCAACACCTTAGACCTTTTCCAAACCAATAAACCAACTTCAAATCCCCCTCCAACCTCATAACCATTACCACATTAAGGAAGAGACAAAAAAGAAAGGAAAGAAAAGAGATCTCAAACCACCATTATAACATCCTTAATTTTTAAAATAATTTTCAATACATCAAATAAATTTTTCGTAATTACTTTAAAATTTCTAAAACAGGAGTCGGATTCCACCAACCGGTGCCGGTTACAACCCAGTCCAACTGACTTATTTTAGAATACAAATAAATACAATTTAACTTTTCACAAATATTTCCAAAAGTTAACAGAATCTGAATTAATAATATCATTGTTGCTTTACAAAAGCCGACCGGCCACTTTAAAATACAAATAAAATACATCACTCGATAACATAAGAGTCGGCCAAGGCTTCAACGCAAATAACTATGTACACTATGTATTGTGCCTACTAATATATAATGCTTCAATCGGTCGAGTGACTTCAAGTGCCATCACTGTGTCTTCTATCCACTATAAAAATGATAAGTAAGGGGTGAGCATAAATATATCAAATAATAGTTATTGAATTGGATTAAAAGTCCAATCCATAACTATGCAAATAACACAAATCGAGTCATATAATACAATAGGAACAACATTTTCTATCAATAACCCATAGGTCAGTGCGTACACAACAAAAATTAGTGCATACACATGCTCAAACAAATGGATCCATTAAGTCTTTTAATTTTTGTGTTGCAACACTGGCTCCCCGAGCCATAATTCAGCACTCGGCTGATTCGGCCGTTTTACAGGTACCAAACCGCTCAACGCCCCTAATGTAGCACTGAGTACCACTCCCAGAGTGATAGCGGTCCTCTACTCAGTGCTACGGGCCAAACCTCGAGCCCCGCTCAAGAGATTGCCTTGAGTCCCACCCAAGGTCTTTTGTGAAAATCACAACATATTTCCTACTCATGCATCTCCAGCATACACATAGATATCATGAAAAATTCATATACTCATCATCAATCACATATCACTGTCGATATCAACATCAGAAATATGAATGGAATATATATATAAAAATATAAAGCGTCACACAAACGGGGTCTCAATAACAATACACATAACACATATACAACATAATAATATCACCTCGCATCCATTCATAAACTATCTATTTGAAATGTAACGCTCCCCCTACCTGGAATGAAGAATTCTTGCAGCTCTTAAAGCTATATTCCAATTCACAACTTGTAAATTCCAACTGGAATTTTAGTTTCGTGTCAGTTCAGAGATTTCTTCGTAAAGAGAAGAAATGGAGTTTGATTTCTTCTTCGTTAATGGCTTTTAGCAAGGGTTTGAAGGGAAAGATTATAGATGATGTTTTTCACGTTTCAAAAATCTTTTATTGATCTAACAGTAGTTGGTATTTATATTGTTCATACAAAAGAGACGTGAACAACATAAAGATCTCTGCTGTACGTTTTCTTCAGATGATGAATAAGGAATAAACATTTAATGAAAAGGGACAGCACATAAGAAAGGGTCCCATACTTAGAAAATATCTTGAAAAGTGAAGCTGCTAGAAGGTAGAAGAACAGATTGACGTGTAAAGCTTTAGTAACTAAAATAATTATTAATTCCGACTCGGTTTTCAGTATATACCGACTCGGTTTTCAGCCTTCTAGGCATATCTTTCCGAGAAGGTTTATCACAGCCTCCATCCGCTCGGAATTCCTTCATTCAGAGGAAAGGTTCCATCCCATGGAACACTCGGCTTTCTTTCCTCGGAACTATCCCACATGGTAATATTGCATTCAAACATACTCGGGTATATTTATGTCCAAGTCAATCTTTTGCTTACTTCACTCGGAAATCTTCTCTCTAAAATTCACTCGGAATTTGAAGTCAACTCTCTTTCTCGGAAGTCTTTCCATTCGAACGCATCACTCGGGGTCAAGGACAATTCTGAAGACAACCCGAGCACAAGCTTTTGGTCATTATTAAATATTTACCCGAGCATAACTTTAATGAGGTTCACCATTCGGTAACTCACCACTCGGATATTTATTTTCCTCTGGAATTGTTCACTCGGAATTATCCATTGGAAACATACTCACTCAGAACCGTTTCACTCAGATTTTCCTTATTCGAAAGTGTCTCATTCTGACACTATTTTCTTAACTTAGAAATAATTCACTTAATGATGATTCACTCGGAAACATCTTAACTTATTTTGGAAATGGCTTCCTCGGTCTTACTTCACCCGGTATCGTACCATATTCACTCAGAATATCATATTTCAAACAGCATTCACTCGGAAATTTATTCAGAATTTCTCCATTAATCCTTAATGAATGAATTTTCTAAAAATTACAAAATTTGGGATGTTACAACCATTTCTTTGCCTCTCTTTTGGTAACTCATCCTCTCCAACTCTCTTTGATTTTTAGCAAATGAGTTAGTTTTTTTTAGGGTTTCCCTTTTTTTCTCTCTGGCTATAGGTTTCTAAAAATCACACACCTACATTTAAAAAAAAAGAGATTTTTTGCTTAACAGAAGTGAAAAAGGTCAGTTTATATATTTTTGCATTTGTAAGTTATCAACGAGATTGCATTAGTCTTAGTGGCAAGCGCACGGCTTCTCCAACAGACTCCCACACTTAAGTTTTTTCTTTATATTTATGAGCACCCAAGCCTTGGTTGGCCGCATGTGTGCCCTTGGTCCCGCTGAAACACGATGCACATGCCTGAAATGGGGCTCCTCTCGCGTTCAAACCTATTTTTGGTCATTTTTCCTTCACTTATTTTTTAATAGCCACGCTTAGTTAGGTTGTCAGAGCAAGGGTCTTTATGACCACACAAAAAACCAAGCTCTTGGTACCATTTTCCATTTATTGGGATTTTACAATGAATATTTTTTAAAAAATATGTCATTTCCCCTTGAGAAAACTGATGAAGCCTTGGAAACAATCTTACGATGTCTTTCTAAGCATGACCGTAAAAAATCAACCAAAAATTCAATCGATCGATATGGTCATTTTTTTCATGGGCATTAGTCTTCAAAATTTTATCAAAAATTCATCCGTTAGAGAAAAGTTATAAAACTTAGAGAACACAAATATAATGTAGTTTTAATTATTGTTGCAAAAAACCATGTAAAACTTCAAACTTCAGGTACCATTTTTCACTTATTGCGACTTTACACTAGATATTTTTTTAAAATTGTCCCTTTCCTTGAAGAAAATTGATGAAACTTTGGGGACAATCTTATAATGTCTTTCTAAACATGAAATCATGTAAAAATTTCAATTGCTCGATATGCTCATTTTTTTTATCAGCATTAACCTTCAAAATTTTATTAAAAATTCATCTGTTAGAAAAAAATTATGACACTCCGGGAACAAAAAGATAGTATATTTCTAAGCATTGCTCCAAAAAACCACACTAGAATTCGAGCTCTCGATACCATTTTCTCTTTATTAAGATTTTACATTAAATACTTTTTTATAAAAATATGTCCATTCCCTTGGATAAAACTAATAACACATTGGAGATAACCTTACAATGTCTTTTTAAGCATTACCACAAAAAATCATAAAAAAATTCAACGACTCAGTATGATCATCTTTTTCATGGGCATTAGCCTTCAAAATTTTGATAAAAATTTATCCGTTGGAGAAAAATTATGAAACTTTGGGAATAAGAAGATAGTCTATTTCTAGGCATTGTTGCAAAAAACCACGCAAAAATTCAAACTCACGGTACCATTTTCCATTTTATTATAATTTACACTAAATATTTTAAAAAAATATCTCTTCCCTTGGAGAAAACTGATGAAACTTTGGGGATAACCTTACAATGCCTTTGTAAGTATGGCTATAAAAAATCATACAAAATTTATCCGCTCAGTATGATCATTTTTTCATTGGCATTAGTCTTTAAAATTTTATTAAAAATTCATCATTTGAAGAAAAAATATGAAACTTCAGGAATAAGAAGATAGTGTGTTTTTAAGCATTGCTGTAAAAAACCATACAAAAATTTGAGTTGTATACCATTTTTCATTTATTGGGATTTTATGTTGAATATTTTTTTAAAAAAATATGTCTCTTTCCTTAAAGAAAACTGATGAAACTTTGGGACAATATTACAAAGCCTTTCTAAACATGGCCGCAAAAAATTATGTAAAAATTCAACTATTTGGTATGGGCATTTTCGTGAGCATTAGCCTTCAAAATTTTATTAAGAATTCATTCATTGGAGAAAAATTATGATACTTTGGAAAAAAAAAAGATAGTGTGTTTCTTAGCGTTGCCATAAAAAACCATGCAAAAAATTCAAGTTCTGGGTACCATTTTTGCATTTATCAGAATTTTATACTGAATATTTTATTAAAAAATCTGTCTCTTACCATTATGTATGGTCATCTTTTTCGTAGGTATTAGTCATCAAAATTTTATTAAAAATTCATTCATTGTTGAAAAATTATAAAATTTTCAAAACAAGAAGATAATATGTTCTAAGCATCGTAATAAAAAAACTATACCAAAATTTGAGCTCATGCTCTTTTCTTTTTCTTCTCAATTGCAAATATATTTTTCTTGAATTTTATAAAATATCTAATAGTAGAAGTGTAGAACACATTTCCAGGTAAAACATCAATCTCTTCCCTATTAATATTAAAATCTCTAGGTTTAGTTGGTTGAATCTTCTTTATGTGTGCAAAACCTGTTAATCCAAAAAACACTAATTCTGAAAGCACCATGTTCACAGCGCCATTGAATCCAATGAGTCTTCAATCAACCTATTTTTACTTATTGATTTATTCTAGGAAAGCACAATCGTTGCACACTAAATTAAACCCATCTGTCTTTTGTGAAGTCATTTTTAATAAATATACACATCTGAGAATATATAAACAACAGTATGCTACAACAAAGATTTGACTAAAAATCAAGCATTTTGATACTCAAGGGTTACAAATAATCTCTAATAGCCTATTCATGTATTTAAAAAACAAAAAAAAAGTCATTTCTGAACTAGAATAGTAACACAAACAATGCACAACTATTAACTCAAAGGCACCACTATTTGACTTTTTCAATATTTCATTTGACACAAGTACGAGTAACAAACCAAAGGAAAAGTGACAATGACACCTAAATACATAAGCAACTCATTACTAAGATAAACTTCTTAATACCTGAAATTCAAGGCCACACTTATCAATGACCTGCTACAAGATTGCTCTTACCATCAAGAAAAAAAATTTCTTGAAATCGGTTAGGGTCATTAGTCACGTGATTACTTGCACCGCCATCAAAATACCAACTTGAATCTCTCACTAAATCTGGGGTAGCAATAAAGGCATTTGCATTAAAATTCTGCATAATGGTTCTTTGTTGCCTGCTTTGTTCAGGGGTTTGTCCCATGTAGGTTTTGTCGAACCTATAAAAACAGTGAGCGGTGTGTCCTGTCTTACTACAAACTTGGTAAATTGGTTTGTCTCTATATGATCTACCTCGACCTCTTCCTCTTGTGGTCCTCGCTGATAGGAGCCTCTCCAATTGTTGTTATTCAATTTCCTAAAACTTTTGTGATTTCATCTAGTGACAGCATTTGCAAAAGCATTGATAGTAAGATTTGAAAAATTGTTCAATTGTTCTAATCTATTTTCAAATGTAAGAAGTTGAGCCTGCACATCAACTCATGTCATGTTTTCTTTGTCAAATAATTGAACAACTACAGGATTATACTCACTGTCTAGTCTAGCAAGTGCTTAAATGTTGAAGTTCACTAGTTTCTTTGTTGTTCAAATTGATTTTCCTGCTCACTTGCATTCAGCGCTAACTAATGAATGATATGATTTGAACCAACTAGGAAATACATTAGAGTTAAAAAGAAAGTACATGAGGGACAAGGAAAAAGAAAATAATTGTTTGATCTTCCAAATTTCACTTGAGAGCTTGTCTACTCATCTTACAATAAGGGTTTCTAGATTACAAAGGTTGTATACGGATGCTGGAATGTCATTCACTCTCACATCTATTCTCATATACCTTATATAGACCATCATCTTCCAATCAAAATCTACTGAAGGACTACCATTGTTTCTGCAATGTAAGACCCAAGCCAACTTGAACATTTTTAGAACATTATTTTAGTGGTTCACCTTTACAGTTAGAAAACACAAATAAGGAACAATGAGTGCGCAATTTGTTTGTAAGGACATTAGGCTTTACTTAATAGTGGAAAGAGAATCTACGAGGATTAATATTGATTAAAGGTTCAATGTTGTTGGACTCCTTAAAAACTTCTAAAAACTTGTCTCAGTTTTCATCTTTTATTTTGACTCATGGGGATCTTAGGATCTCGGTGTGATTTTGTCCAATAACCACGGATATCTCGCTTTGTGAGGTGAAATATAGTGTTACCTACAAAGATATTCTGACACTCAAGGAAATATCAGATAGTTAATGTCCAAGCTCAAACCATAGGTTGGTAAACCTACCTCATGTGTAGTAAATGAATGACATTTATAAGAGTTAGGAGATGGTCGTCCCTATCGTACCTTGTGTTAGTATATTCCGAAAAGAGTATAGAAAGCTGACATAGACATGGATATTCCTGACATCTCTATGTAGGTTTTCGATCAATATGCCCCCACCTGCCCCGCAGCCTTTATTTTGTACTTGATCATTCTGATCTTGGTATTAGGGCTTCATATGGGAACTATTGTGCATGGATGGTTCCAATACCATATTGCTTTATTGATTATAGGTTGAGCCAATATCAAATACGCTTCTACATATGCCAGTATGACCTTTAGGTATCTAGACCGGTATCAAACCCAGATCATTTCCCTTTCCCCAGCTTGTTGAGATGACTTGGGGGTTGCCTCAGTGGATTGACATGACAGTGCTTTGAAAATTTTGACTTGTGCTGGTGTTACGTATTCTTAGTTTTGAGATTTTGTATTAGTGTAGGTTATTTGAAATTTCGATATGACTGCTCTTTTATTATTAAGCATTATTGATGACATGTGCTGTCTGTTGAATGGTCCTATTGCTTTGATTTCCATGCATTAATTGTTTGATATGCAAAATGACACGACTACATGTTGCCATCATTGCATGTAACCGTTCTTGCCTTTTTGCTCCTAGGGATTGACTATAAAAAAGGGTCTTTTATCCTTATTTTACACTTGCCTTTCTTTCTATCACTCTACTTCGACATTATCCCAATTGATACCAGCTAGTTGTTTCCCTAGCGCGTACAAGATGAATTATTCATGTCATCGCCAAAGGTATCCTCTTTTCCTATCTCTCTTCTTAAAGAATTTTTAGTCACTTAGTTTTTAATAAAAATCAAGATATAGGAGACGGCCACATGAGTGATGAGCCAATCGGAATACTGTAAGAGTAGTTATCATAGCCGTCTATGATATCGTGGCGCAAGTCACAGGTATTGTAATTAGATTTACGCCAATTTTTACTAAATAATGATAAAAAAAAGCATTTCTAGCTTTCTTTCTTCGATTGAAAAGAAAAAAGAAATTACATATGTAAAAGAGTCGTATCCAAAAAATGTTTGTACGGTTATTAAATGTTATCTTTTTTCATTTTTATTCTCTTATTTGTATTTATCCTTTTTTATGGTACAAAGACAAACTTAAAATGAGGGGTTAAATAAGTCTCTACTCTTTTTCGCGCAGACGTTTGTTACCAACTAATATAATTTCAGACTTTAAACAGAGGCAGACTTTAGAAAGAGAAGGGTGAGAAAGAGATCACACAACAGATTTACATTAGTTTACTTTCAATGTGAAAGCTACGTCTAGTACCTTCAGACCTGAAGGATTTTCACAATATAAAAAGTACCTTTTAAACAACAAGCATAACGTGCCTCAAGTATTATTGACTCCAGTCATTTCTGGCTTAACTCAAGTATTCTTTCAATAAATCACTTCTGGCTTAGTCGCAAGCATTCTTTCTAAAGCCTCTTCAGGCCACAAAGTGTTTCCCACTTAATCTGATGACTGGTGAACACACCAGACTTTTTACACAAGAAATGAGTGATAATTGAAATTGTGTCACAAGAATAACTTAGCATACAAGAATTATGTATTTGAAGATTCTGATATACTAAGTTACGATAAGCACAAGACCAAGGTCTGCTAGAAGCAGAACTACAAAGAAGGTCTTTGATTACTTGAAATGCTAGCAAACTTTTTAATCAGAGCAAGCACTTGAGATTTTCATTTTTCATATTTTTTAACAGCAAGAGCTCTTCAAAGTTTCTTTTCTTCTCATATTTATAGGGCTATGGAAAAATAGTTTATTTATTAATTTCTACCAATCGTTGATGATTAAATTAATTACCTGAGATATTACACGTGATACTTCAGGATTAAGTGGATTTAGTGATGTGGACCATTGTAAAAGGTGACACCCTTTAACAATAGTTTAACAGAAACGCTATTGTAAGTCATAGCATGTTGCAGCACCTTCAAGGACCTTTAACAACCGTCGTCAGGACTTTCTACAACAGTTATAGAACTAGTGTAAAAAGTGTGCTCGTCTTCAACCTCGAGTTTTCCGACGAAGCCTGAATTTCCAACAAGCTTTCCTATGAGATCGTTTAAGCCCCAAATGAGTTTATGTTTATCATGAAACTTTGTATCCTCAAGTCTTGAGACCTTCCGAGTGCTTCTGTGGTGGCCTTTTTTTGTAAAAAAAAGGGCTACAAAAATGTATTTTGCTTTGACAAAATTTTCAAGTAAAAGAACAACTACCCACTCATTATTCCGCTTTGTGACTTAACCTAGGATGCAACATGCTTTAGAGACCTTATTCTGATTACCAAATGGCTAAGAGAACTAGGGAAATAGGAAAAAACTCTCAATTAATTTCAACTTAATTACTTGATGATTTCTAAAGCTTATAATGGGGTTACTTAGCCAAGCATACTCAATAGAAAATAATTTAATAATACAATAATTTGAGATATCATTTTCTAAGTGGAGAATTAGGTAGGATATTTTCTTTTTCAAAAATAAAATGAGTGGTATATATGAATTGGCATGTGAAGTGTTGTTCCTCTACTCTGGTCCATATCATATTAATTTTAATTTTATTATTCAATAATAATAATTGTGTTAAAAAAATTTAAAAATTTCATTTCCTATATATTTGTATTGCAATTACATCGAAATTAAAATTTATAAATATTACAATTCTCAAAATGGTCAATCCAAAAATTAAAAAGAGGAAAAAATAAATCAGACATGATTATGATCATAGATTATCATTGTAGATCATTGTCCACGGTTTACCAAGATTAAACTATCAGTAAATTTGAAAATGTCAAAAAAGTAAAAGTAAGAAAGGAAATGAAAGTTATTTATCCGACAATGGTGTTGTTGTGTTGATGAAATGAAAGAAGATGACCAAATTCTGTTTTAAAAAGCAATTCTCATGACAATTAGTTGAAAATTGATCAATTTAGACAAATACAAAGAAGATTTGGCAATTGAAATTTGACACAGAAATCAAAGAAAAATTAATTCTTATCATTAATATTGTTTGTAAAATTGTTGATTAATCTCTCACTATCTTATCTTTTACTTTTTTTTCTCTTTCTTCTTTCTTAGAATTTCATTAGAAAACTAAGTGTCATAACAAACGTTATTCACAGGTGTTTCTAGACCCTTAATTTAGCAAGAATACTAAAACCAATTTCTTTTACGATAATAACTACTTTCAAAATTATGCCCCTTTCAAAATTATGCCCCTTTAACTATAGGCTATGGGCAGTTGCATATCCCAGTTGCGTAACCCAAGATCTAGTATATGCCTATATCTTTTAAAATGAATTTTAGAGTACTTATGATGCTTAAACAACAATGCCCTCATCACTATCATTTATAACATTGTCCAATGCAATTTCTAATAATTTTTTACCTCAAGAAATTCATACATATAAATGTTACTCCC
Organism: Clitoria ternatea; assembly: GCA_037962975.1. Lineage (NCBI taxonomy): Eukaryota > Viridiplantae > Streptophyta > Magnoliopsida > Fabales > Fabaceae > Clitoria > Clitoria ternatea. Next base: position 271,676,818 of record CM075672.1, read on the forward strand.
TCTATTTCATACCATAAAGCTCCTCTGCACATTGTTTTAAAAAAAATAATTATTGTCTTGATTTTATAAAAATTAATTTTATCTTTCTAAATCTCAAACTCCATTATCATCTATTAATTACATAAATATAAAAACATTTAATGTTTAAGGGTAAAACAAAAAAAATTAATAAATACTCGTAAATCTTTTTATAAGAGTTAATAATATGAAACCCTATTTTTTTATTATAGGGGCTTATAAAAAATAAAATAATAGCAACAACTACTTACCCTTTAAAAAAAAGCAACAACAACAATGACTTAAAAACAAAAAACACATAGCAAAGCAAAGCAGATATTATAATCCCATGCATTTTTATTACTTGGCCCAATTAATGAACATGTTGAGATTCTTTGATGACTGACCACCTTCTTCCACACTATTAAGGGTCTTCTCCTTCAGTTTCAAAGACCTTGCTTTTACCTCTTCATTACCAACTAGTTTCTCCACCTTCTTCCTTATCTCTTCTCTTGATATCAATCCATTTTCATCCTTATCTAATCCAAGCCCAGTCTTCCACACATCACAAATGTAAGACTTGTCAAGAAATTGGTCAGTGGAAAATGGCCAACACAAGAAAGGAACACCACTACACACACCCTCAAGTGTAGAATTCCAACCACAATGACTAATGAAGCAAGCAATGGAAGGGTGGTTCAAAATCTTCTTTTGTGGTGCCCAACCAACTATTTTACCTTTACTTCCAACAAAATCATGTGGGTATGCATTGTTATTTCCCTTGTTGTCATTACTTGGACGAACAACCCAAAGAAAAGGCTTGTTAAGAAGGTCAAGTGCAAGAGCCAATTCCTGAAATTGGTTTTGTTCCATTATTGCCAAACTACCAAAGGCAACATAGACAACAGATTGAGGGGGTTGTTGATCTAACCATTGTAAGCAAGCTGTATCTTCTTGCCAAAATGAACTATTGTTGCTCTCATTTGACATCAATGGGCCAATTGGTAGGAATTTTGGTGATATGGAAAATGCTCCTGGCTCAAGATCATTGGTAGTGTTGCAAAGCCACCAATCTCCTAGCTCCAAAGTTTGCATCTCTTGCACAAGATGCTCAAAGAAGGTCTTGCTAAAGCCACGCCATGGTAAGTCTTCAGTGTCCATCATAGGTATATCAGGGGAGAGTTGAATTTCTTGTTTTTTGGTGGGACGTCCTGCATTGGCACAAAGGAAATATCTTGAAAACTTTCATATCAACAGAGAATTACTTAAAATCAACAATGAATAAAGGTAAACACTAGAGTTTGAGATCTGTGGAAAGTTATCCCAATTAGCTTGACTTGTAGCGTCACATTTTTTTCACATTTTTTAAAAAGTTCTAATCTAATAGTGAACAAAATGCTTGGTCAAAGATAAAAAAATTTTGACATGGAAAAATTAAGGGACCATTTGGTTAGAGAAAAATTCTATTTTTCTTTTTAATTACAAAACTTCGTTTGGATTATTGGATTATAAATCAAATGTTTTAACACATGCATTGGATGATAAATACCTGACAAATTGTTGCATGTCTAGTTATTTCAACATAGTAACTATGACTAAATGTTTCTACTTTCTAGTCATCAAGAGTAATTAAGTTTAAAAACATTACCTTCAGAATCAATAATTCCATCTTCAATCAGCCTTGGAATGCAAGCAGCAGAAGCCAATGAAGTTGCTGAAGCTGGACAGAGTAAGGCCCCTTTGATTCCCAATTTGTGGGCCACTTCCAAGGCCCAGCCCATATTTATTGTGACAACTACACAAGTGATCTTATCTTCAACATCCAAAGCATTGATATCCTCTATAAGCTTTGGAAGCAAAGCAGGCATGGTGCTGTTCATTGAAAGAAGAAGTTTCAATACATCACTTCTATCATCTTCAGGGTCCAAACCATCAGGGAGAGTCACCAACTTTATCTGTGATCCCTCATGGTTGTTGTCATGGCTAGCACCAGCAGTATTGGCCCGTTTGTGGTTGAACTCTGTGTGTAGGAAAGTGACTTTGCATCCATGTTTGGCCAAAACCTGAGAGAATTGCATAAGAGGGTTCACATGTCCTTGAATTGGAAATGGTATAGCAAGAAAGTGAGGGATACCCATCTGCACGAATTGTTGATGGGAAACAAAAGAATTATTAACTAGAAGGCTCAAAGATTAATGAAGGTTGTGGTTATATGTTATTTGTATGGTGCTTGAATTGTCTTATATACTTTTGTCTATTGAATTGTCTTATATACCTTGTACAAGTCAAGGATTGGTGGATTTGAATACATACATGGTTGACTGAGTTCAATGTTCAAATGCCATTTGGAAGGCTGCTATCCAGAATAAAAGAAATAAATTAAATGATAACCAGTGCATTTAAGATATTGAATAAAGAAGTAAAGTTGATAAAAATTTCATTTAAAAAGTGTTTGAGTGAATCCCAATAAAATATATAACAAAAAAGTTTAGAAATTATGAAATGTAACTATGAGTTATTAAAATTAGAGTTATTAAAATTAGATAACAATATTACAGATTAAGCAAAATTGAAAACAAAAACAAAGTGTAATTAATTCCTTGAAACATTTAAAACTTAAAAATCCTTACACGAAATATGGAATACCAATCATGCGTAATAGCTGAGGTCAGGGAAAAAGTTTCATCTGAATAATATTCGAAGTCAAATTTGTAACAAGAGAGAGTTACTTGTCAACAATAAATATCTGGCAGGTAGTCAAAGTATTACGATGTTATAATAATTACTTTAAAAATTATATATATAATATTCCAATTAAACATTGCTAGTATATCTTTCTTTTTCTTATCATAACATTACTCTTTTTTATATATTTGATATAAATATAGGATGGTGGGTGAGGGATGAATTAGTAAAGTGATGTCAACCAATATTTATCATTTATATGTTCACGCAAAATCTGTAAGAATGTCAGAAAGAGATAAGATGTGTCGTGTCCCTTACAACCTCTATAATATTTAAATAAAAAGAATTATAAGAGAGAATTAATATGGTATAAGTAGAAAAATAATAAATATTGGAAGATGGTGCATCTTTTGACATTTATAAAATTGTATTTATAATGATTGACATGTTTAGGGATAATAATAATTGTTAAACATCTTTTCAAATAAATTACTAGTATTTTTATAAAGTATCCTCTCATCAATTAAAGTGATGTCGTCTAAGGTGTGGTTTAACCCATACACTTTGTTAACTTATTTTGGAGATAAAAGGATGTCGATTGAGGCCAAAATACCTCCAAAGGTATGTCTAGACCACTTCTTATTAGAATAAACCTTAATTAAATTTCAATCTATTTTTTCAACCACCTTGCCTTATACTATACAGTTGGGAGCTATTAGAAAAGCAGCAAAACCTACTATCATAAAAGCAGAACCAGGATCCACTCTAGTTAATGGAAGGATCCAATAGGTGACAGAAAAAACTAAAGATACATAAAAGAGGAAATGAAAAAAAAGAAAATAGAAAAGATCCTGACTCGCAAAACAATCCATATAAATTCTGGTGTTTTCTTTATGGAGACATTTAACTCAAGCTGATATAAACCACATGAAATACATTTAAATGTGATTAATGTGTGTCAGTTATATATTACAAACAAAAGATTTCCTTTAATATGTGTGCTTTATTGAATCTATTTTTAATTTCCATTGCAGAGATGAGCAACGTCTAACAGATTCGTGTCAAATTATTGTCTCAGCCACACTTGGTAGTCTGAACCTTTGTCAACAAACTTCTGCCAGCTCCCTTCCAATTGGTTCTCCTTGGAGGGATTCCAATCGAACTGCCCAAGCTTCATTACAAGGGCATCACCAACCTGAGCTACATAACCTTCATTGTTTGCATGGTATATCTTGATAGAGCTCCGACAATGGATCCCAGCACGTCTCCGAGCCTCAATCAACTCAGTTATTACATCATGGATGCCAAAATCATAGAAATGGTCATAAAATATTACAGGCTGCAAAAGATTGAAATACAAAAAAAATAAATATGGGACCTTGAAGATTCAAAGAGTTGTGCAAACAAACAGATACCTACGATTTAATTCCTTATTCGTTGTTGAAAACAAGAAGCTGTGTCTTTTTAAACAACCACAAATACAGTTCAATCTTTCAGAAAAATCATATTGAACTACCTTATAATGATGAGATTATCACGAAAGGATTAGATGTTATTGTATTAAGAACTTACAGTTCCAGGATGAGTCAAAATATATGCATATCCCTGCATAAGCTTATACCGTGGGAATGGCCAGTGGCCCTGAAAATAAAATGAAATGTTAAATCCATTTTTCTTGTTATCTAGCATGACCAGGTTGTAACTTCATATAAAAGGCAGTAAAAATTTATGCAACAATGGAATGGCTCAATTGCTGAGTCGGGAATTGTACATGTAAAGCAACGAACTTAAAGAAGCTATACACAAGATGTTATTGCAATATTGACATAGAATAAACAAGAAAATCAATAATACTTGAAATGATTCGGTTATAGACCAAACTGCAGGATATATTTGGGAATTAGAATATAATTAGTAAATTTAAGAATCTAGGATTATGACTAATGACTTGGAGTTAGTAGCTTTGCCTATTCAATTACATAGGCAGATTTCCTGATGCTATGAACCACATCAACCAGAACCAATCACAAACAGAAACAAAAACCTCAGCATTTGTCTTAGCTCAAGTCAACAAGCTCAATGTGATGGGAGATATAAGGTTGGTAAAGTGGTTAAAGAAGAAGTGTGGATGGGAGGTTGTAGATTCAAAGAACTGCAAAAAAGACTTAAGTAGTGAATAGAAAAATTTAGAAACTTTTAAAGAAAAGTCTTTCAGACTTCGGTTTCTTGAGAGAAATTAGAGAGTGTTCAAGAATAAGAATGAGCAGCAAGAGACTCTTAAATTCGAAAGCTTTTAGTATTTATAGTCATTGAAGAAAAGTCTGGAAAATGTTGAATCATTTAAACCAGAACTCACGAGATTTGTTGATAACTAACATTAGGAATTCTAACTTAAATAAAGACGTTTGTTATCATTTGATGCGAGTATTTAAGTGTTCAGGAAAAGACCTAAGCTACAAAAGAAAGGGGGCCTACGCATAGAAAGCTCACGTATCAAAAGTATGGAAGACTTGATCGTAACATGAACCTCTCAATCCAAGACAAAAGGAAGAGTCAAAAGTTTGGTAACTCGCTTCAGAAGAAACTTTCTTATATTAGAATAACTTACCAGACCCAGACTCAAACAGTATCACTCCAAGCTTCAAAAAACACGAAAGCATTAGACTCTATCATCTTCCTTCAAACCTTTAGAAGTGGTCTGGTACATGAAGCATCAACAGTCATAAGTCATTTCTATCAAAAGCTTATTGAAAAGATTCACAAAAAGGAAGATTGAGTAAACAAGGTGATCTTAATCTAGTCTGAAAAGCATCTAAGTTTCACCTTTAAAGATTCCCTGAATCTAAACTTTCCATCTTGGTGAAACTTATGCTACATCTAGCCCACCGACGACTGCACTCTTCTCAAAAACTCTCGTATTGAGATTGTGTGTTCAGAATGTCTCTCTAACAACAAAAGCTCGTATCCTTTGTGCAATTCTAACGAGAAAGGCTTTTGTCCCTTGCACAACAACTCTCTCAACGGTTATATAATTAACAACTTCTACCTAAACTCAATAGACTGATTCTATATAAACAGAATCAATCTCTTCTTCAATGTGTGAGCCTCTTGAAAATTATAGAAGAAAATATGAGGAAAGAAAGATCATTTATCAAAGATTGAGGATAAACAGAAATACTAGAGAGAAAAATGAAAAAAAGAGCCTGTAACAAGAAAAGATGAGCTAGAATACACCATAAAAGTGTAATGGAAGAAGATGAAAAATCATGAACGAGCACCAGACATTCATATACAAAAGCTCATAAGAAATGAAGAAATGGCAGCAGACTCAACAACTAGTAACCTTACTTGGAAGATCTTCCATGAAGACAAAGAAAGCTCGCTATATGCAATCATCTCTCCACTAAGATGCCATAGTAACTTGGGATATGCCTTTGTGCGATTAATGGCTTAATATCCCAAGTCATGCTTTCTGACTCAGTACATTTTCCAATCATCTTTCACCATTTGAATGTACTGAGCCCTATAAGAAGTAATCCCCCTCATTTTTTTTACAAACCCATTTTCGTGGTTTGTTACTTAGCTCTGCTAAGTCAAAGGGCTTATTCTTTTAAGCTAATATTTCCAATCCTCTGATAGTATAAGTCTGGTGGGTTGCCAGACTCTGTTAGTGTGGGAAACACTATTGGCCTGGAGAGGATTTTGAAAGAATACTTGGGGTTTGAGCCAGGAGTGGGTGCTAGCAAAAGAATACTCAGGGCTAGGAGTGGCCGATGTCAAGAATACTTAAAGCACGGGTTGTGCTTAAGCTAGGAGTGGTTGGAGTCAATAATACTCAACATGTAATGTAAAATATTTTTACATAGTGGAAATCCTTCAAGTTTGAAGGTATTGGATGTAGTCTCCGAGTTGGAGGTGAACCAGTATAAATCGCTTGTGTATTATCTTTTTCTCTCTCTTACTCTTTACTATCAAAAGTCTGGTGCATTATGAATGTTAATCTCGATAGTAAAAGTCTGATAATAATATGCTCCCTTAATCAAAGAATCACGCTCTTCATCTCTCGAAAGTCTGGTAAGCTGTATAACTTTCTAAAAGTTTAAATATCACTTTTTGGTTTGAAAAAGTGAACAGACTTATTTAACCCCCCTTTTAAGTCTGTTCTCCGAACTAACAATAGTTCTTCTTAAAAAATAACTATTAGTTCAGCTTGAAAGATGTTGGTCTCCTTAAGGAATATGCTGTCAACGAGTGCAGAAACATCCTTCAGAGAAGTTTCCTTAACTGGATTGCTTTGAAAATCTTTAACAAAAGATTCATTTTATTTATACACTTTGAGAAAGCAAGTACACTCTATAGCAATTGACCTTAGGCTATCTGTTTTGAATGGGTTCAGCTTTTCTAACACTTTGAGATACGTGAGGCGGTTTTCTTAATATAAGTGAGCGTGCCTTTTAACTTTTTTGTTGATTTCCTCTTTGATGATAGGCATATGTTTCTTGAGTGAAAGTCCATGCATCTCCTTATTTAGAAAAGAAAGATCTATTTAGCATGCGAACTTCTAAGAGAGAAGATATCATCTTGAGATCTGAATCTTTAGAAAAACTTGCTATGCCTTGAAGTCTTTAGAGAGTACAGACTCTTCTTATCATGAGCGAATTTGAAGTTTTACGGACTCCCCATATTCTTTGCAAATAGAGTTCTCCGGACTCCATGTCACACTTGAACAGAATAGTTAGATATACTAAGAGTACAGACTTCATTTTAGCTGAGAGTCTTGATGTATATTATTAACAAATCACGAGGAGTTTAGACTACTCAGATTGTAAGTTCAAACTTGATTCTAACACATAGGATAATATCCAAAGTAACAAAGGTTTTATTCCATGATACCAAAGGTTAACAAAAATCATCGTTGATTGCCTTGTGGTGATTATAACTATGGCATTTTTTGAAAACCACCACAGATGGATTTGTGAAGGTTAAAAACCTTTATTAAATGACAAAAAAAACCTTCACAATTCACTTGTTTTCTTGTAGTGATATATCATCTTGATACTTCTTGTCAATTGTATAAGTCACAAATCAACTTTAGAAACTTTTACCTTACTCCCTTTGTTGAGCCATTGTAATTTGTAAAGGTGTGGATGGTCTTGTGTAGGTAGCTTTAATTTCTTCATCATGCAGTTTGAAACTACATTCTCACAACTATTGTTATCTATGATAACATCACATACCTTTCCCTTAAAGGTGTGATAGGTGTGGAAGATATGGTGTCTCAACCATGACTTTTCTTTTATCGATGTCATGTGCAGACTTTATCTAACCAATAACTCACCATGATATGTTGATGTACATTCTTCATTGAATATTGGCTCTCTAATATCTACTTCCTGCAAAATTACTTATTCATCAAACATTAAAGAACCATCAAAGTTAATTGATATTATTTGGGTTCTTTTTCATAAAACACTAGAAAGCTATCAAATTTGTTAGGTTTTAATATACTTTCAAATATAGGTATGTCCAATCAAAATTCGTTAAAATGACTTTGTTGTTATGGTCTTCGCACTTGAGATTTACTGGATGAGGAAAAATTATTATCATTAAAATCATTCCCCTGTTGATTAAGTTGAGCTTGTTTAGCTTCAACTATTTCTTGCAGCCTTTGAAGGTGTCTTCTTAACTCTTCAATTACAATTTCTTGGAGTGTTCTTTGATGGCATGGTGAAAGTTTTTGGGTAGGGGGTTTTTTTGGAAGGTTTAAAGGTTAGGTAGCAAGGGTAATTTGACAATTTAAAGCCTAAGGTTAAAAAGTAATTTAAGGTTATGTAGTGGTTAAAGGGTAATTTAAAAGCCTATGGATTTAAAATTAATTCAAAGGTAAAATGATAGTTAGGGAGTTGAAAAGGTTAAAAGGACAACTTTGGTAAATGAAAGTATTTTGGTAATTTTAGAATGGAACGGGTAAAGTGGTAATTTTAAGTTTTAAGGATAAAATAATAATTTTATGAAATAGAGAGGTAAAATGGTAATTTTATAAGGCAAGGATAAGATGGTAATTTTCATGTGAGGGGTAAAATAGGAATGTTAAAAAGGCTAAGAGTATAAGTGTAGTTTAAAATGCAAGGGTAAAAGTAGGAATTTTGGGAAGCCAAGGGTTTCAAGGTAATTTTGAACTAAAGGAGTAGCTTAGGGATTTCATGAAAGCCGGAGGTATGAAGGTAAATTCATTTTCAATAATAAAATAAGGAATTTAGGAAAAACTATGAGCAAAATCATAATTTCAATTGGTCAATGCACTAGTCAAAGTTTTCTGTCAATATGACACATGGCACTTCAGGATTAGTTGGATTTTATGATGTGGACCATTGTAAAAGGTGACACCCTTTAATAATAGTTTAACAGGAATGTTATTGTAAGTCATAGCTTGTTGCAACATCTTCAAGGACCTTTAACAACAGTCGTTGGCACTTTCTACAATAATTATAGAAGTAGGGTAAAAAGTGTGTTTGTCTTCAACCTCAAGTTTTCTGACGAAGCCTGAATTTCCAACAACTTTTCCTACGAGATCGTTTAAGCCCCAAATGAGTTTATGTTTATCATGAAACTTTGTATCCTAAGGTCTTGGGACCCTCTGAGTGCTTTTGTGGTGGCGGTTTCTGTAAAAAAAATGGACTAAAAAATGTATTTTGCTTTGACAAGATTTTTCGGTAAAAGAACAATTACCTACTCGTTGTTTCCGCTTTGTGACTTAACCTAGGATACAACATGCTTTGGAGACCTTGTTCTGATTACCAAATGGCTAAGAGAGCTAAAGAAATAGGAAAAACTCTCAATTAATTTCAACTTAATTACTTGATGATTTCTAAAGCTTATAATAGGGTTACTTAGCCAAGCATACTTAATAGAAAATAATTTAATAATAGAATAATTTGAGATATTATTTTCTAAGTGGAGAATTAGGTAAGATATTTTATTTTTCAAAAATAAAATGAGTGGTATATATGAATTGGCATGTGGAGTGTTGTTCTTCTCCTCTGGTCCATATCATATTAATTTTAATTTATTATTAAATAATAATAGTTGTGTTAAAAAATTTAAAAAATTTCATTTCCTATATATTTGTATTGTAATTACATCAAAATTAAATTTATATATATTACAATTCTCAAAATTTTCAATCCAAAATTTTAAAAAGGGGAAAATAAATCAGACATGATTATGATCATAGATTATCATTGTCGATCATTGTCCACGGTTTACCCAAGATTAAACTATCAGTAAATTTGAAAATGTCAAAAAAGTAAAAGTAAGAAAGGAAATGAAAGTTATTTATCTGATAGTGGTGTTGTTGTGTTGATGGAAATGAAAGAAGATAACCTAATTCTAATTTAATAAGTGATGGTTCAGAGTCAAACTTAGAAGGAGGTTGAATAAGTTTTAGACTCTCTTTGACCAATAACTTTGAATCAAATAAAATTTACAAGTAATCAATCAATGATGATTGAGAGAGAATAAACACACAAAGTTTATATCGGTTCACCTCCAATACAGAAGCTACGTCCAGTCCCTTTAAACTTGAAGAATTTTCACTATTATAAAAATCTCCTTTACAATATCAGCACCAGACCCGTGCTACAAGTATTCTTGACACTAGCCACTTCTGGCTTATTCAAAGTATTCTTTTAACAAGCCACTCCTGGCTTAACCCAAGTATTCTTTTGAAAGTCTCTTCAGGCCAAAGTGTTTCCCAACAAACAAACTTGTTCTGGTAACACACGAGACTTACACAAGTAGCAAGAATAAAAATGTTTTCAGAACTTAGTGTATAAATAATAGACAATTTTGAGATTGAACACTAAGTATTTTTGACACAAGACCTGAGTCTGCTCAAAGCAGAGCTAGAAAGTAATGAGAGTCTTTGTCTTTACAAGAAAAATGAACTAGAATGAGATTGAATCATAACTTGAAAAGCTTTCTTCTGAGATTTTTCTTCTATCTTTGATGTTCAAACTTCCTTGATATTTATAGTGACTTGAAAGATATATCCATTATTGTTTCTTGAAAGTAGACATAAACGTTGGAAATCCTTTGAAGGTATTTTGACTTAAGCTTCTTGAGATCAGACCTTGAAGTTGAATTCAAGCTTGAGAGAGGTCTGAATCATATTTCAGTATTTTCACGAGAATAGTTTCTCATGAATTTCCATGCACAAAACCATTCGTGAACTAATTTTTGATTGAGCGAGAGGTTGCTTTATGAGATGTCCTGATGAGATTTTTGACTTGTAATCAGAGTTCGCAGGGGTAGGTACGCTGACAATTGTTGCTTATGTTGATTTTGTTCTTTTTGTTCTTTAATGATAAGCACACAAATATGATATAATCATTAAGCATCACCAAAATAGAATTTTCAAACGTTAAAGGGGAGTTCTTTAATCAAGATGCTTCTATCAGACTTTTGTTATTCTACCAGACTTTTTAGAACACACATGCTCCCCCTTTTGTTTTTACAACCTAATCTTTGTATCCTGAAATTACTTATGCAGTAAAAGAAATGTTATGAACAGTTCATACTTTATTCCTTTAGTGAAAATACTTGATGAGCAATTTAAACAAATTCAGGGATCTATAAAATCTGGGGTCTGGTCCAACAGGACTTAAACTTAAAACATCCTAACCCTAATATGATTAATAGAATTAATAAAATCGAGGGTGAATTTTTCACGGTTTATCAAATCAAATAAATTGTAGAAAAGCTGCGAAATGAAAATTTAACAAATAGCCCTGGACCATTTAAAAGAACTTATCACATATATGGCGATATGAGAAGGTGTGACAATTTTAATCAAGAGTGATCCTTGGACAATCAATATGGCGATCATCACAAGGATTAGCGGAAAGCGTAATTTAATTATGAAATAAAAGAAATTGCTATGACTCAAAGGCCTAAAAGATGGATGTTAGAATATTTGAAAAATAATAATGAAAAAATAAATTAAAAAGGAAATGGATAGAATAAAAGAAATTGAAGAAAATTTGAAATTAAGATGGTTGAAACGAAAACGTTTTGGAGCATTAGGGGGTATCACGCTCAAGCGAAATACCCCCTAGCTTGAGCGAGCATGCACCCACACGCTCAATCACGCTGCCCCACGCTTGAGAGTGAAACGAAGGAGAATCAGAGGCATGAGCGCGCTTGAGCGCGAAGCTCACGCTTGAGCGGCTCCCCTTCACGCTTGAGCATGGAAATCATGGGCATCAGGACATGGGCGTGCTTGAGCGCGAACCCATCTGCGCTTGAGCGCACTTTGTAACACCCTCTGTTACATTTCAATAATTTCTAATAAAATTCATGAATTTTTTTTTTACTAAAAATATAATCGCTAAAAGAAACTATCAGAGTAAAATTACATACAATATTTCTGAAATACCTCATGAATTATCATTAAAATTTATAAAGTAATTTTACATTCATCCAAATAAAATAGATATTAAACATCATTAGAAAGAGAGGAAACTCCATGGCCCAAGAGCAGTTGCCTAGTGACATTATTTATTCATTGGACCACGGTATTCATACCGAGCTCCCTTTCTAGTATCGAGATTCTTCGATCCTTCCCTCTGTACAATCCATCAATTCAAACATATGAAACAAAACACGAAGAAAAGAGTGAGAAACAGAATATAATATTCCCAAATGGGACATAAGAAATAAAGGGTTTTCATAAACTAGTATAATAATATCAATCACAATCACATGCACAATCAATTATGAATGTATGGATGATATGCCATATCTTCATCATAACTTACCTATATATGTGGGCCCCTTAAATTTTAATTTGCACTTGGCCAACCAGGAGTTTATACTGTTCCATAATTCCGGATAATAATATCATGAACAGCTAAACTGGCATGGAAACACTTAGAGACTAGTCAGATTGAGAAGATTTTTATTGTGAAAGTACCCGACACTAGAGAGCTACCCCAGATCCCCTGAAGCACCCTTTCACACCCTTTCATCCCAAGGCTCACAATTAAGCCTCCTCTAATGTATCCTCGGTTTCTATAATCCGTCCCCAGACAATATTTTGTTTCTCTTCGATAATTCATGATGCATGAACTACTCGCGTATTTAGTTGGTTAAGGCTTTTAGAAACTCAATTATATTATCAGGGCCTACGAATCGCGACATAGTCACCCCAGTAAACTGTACTTTTTCAACTTCTCAAATACACACATAGAATTTTAGTACAGTTCCTTTTCAAATCCTAAATCAAATCTCCTTATAATTTGAGTTTCAAAGCCTTAAATATATTTCACAACCTTCTTTAGAAAGTTTATAGTTCAATTCAAAATCAATTTCTAAAAACTCGAATTCGGAATTATCAATCTTTAAAACCTTAGTACTTGAAAATTTTGTATAATATTTTTATACATTTTGAAAATAATATGTATATATATATTAAAATTATTAGTAAAAATTTATTTTTATAAAATAATTTCTCTTTCTTTTTCTTTCTAAAAAAATCTAAATTTTAGTAAAGATATATACATATATATTAAAAGATAAAAAGAGATTTCTAAAAACTTATGTAGTTTTATTGAAATCTAAGAAATTTCTTAAAAGTAATTTGAATAAAGATGAATAAGTAAATAAAGAAGTAGGAGATAAGTAAATTCTTACTGAATTTTTAGCTTTCCGTCATGCTTGCTATATGCTCAAACTCCACAGTACAAGATTATCAATCATAATCAAACATTGTCAATCACAATCAAACATCATAAAGCATAAATAAATATCATAATCAAATCAAATAATTAAACATCAGTTATAAATATGATAATTTAAAATTAAATGATTATTTAAATTAATAAAGTTTGTTTTAAGTTCTATGGTCAATTCCTCGCACAGGTCTATGTAAATCCAAGATAGTTCAGTCCTTGCATAGGTCTAGTTCAGTCCATATATGTCATAATAGTTCAAGTCCTTGCATAGGTTCAGTCAAGTCCATAATAGTTCAAGTCCTTGCATAGGTTCAATCCAGTCCGCATAGGTCATAATTGTAACGTCCTAGGTTATTTTTGCATTTAGTTTTATTCAAACGATTACATCTTACGATAAATTTTTCCTTTTCTTGAAAATTAATTGAGGTTTAGTGAAATAGCATTTATTTTTACTGACTTATTCAAGTGACAGCAGTCACAGTTAGATTAAATAAATGAGGTCTAGAGAGAAGAGCAAGTTAATCTAAGCACAACGGATGGGAGAAAGGGAATCAGGGCTTCCCGCTTGAGCGAGGCCCCTACTCGTCTGAGCGAGATTCCGGACTCTCGCTTGAACGAGGTTTCTATTCGCTTGAGCGAATACCTTTCACACATCGGATTGGGCAAAACATGCAAACGGACTCCCAAAAATCTCACCCTAAAAATGATTCTGTTAACCAAAGGTTTGTCATAGCTACCATGAAAGCATATGTAAATGACAGTGATGTATTTTAAAATATAGATTTGCATCCGGTCCGGTCTTGGTTAAACACAACTAATAATAATACTCGGAAGTTTTTATACACACATATAACTCTATAGAGAGTCACTCAAAGTCACTCGGACCCTGGCACCGATCTCCCCCTTGGGCGCGACTCCATGGCTCCTTCCCCCTCCCTGTCACTGGTTACTAAAAAAAAAGGGCAAGGGTGAGTGTTTGGCATTGTAATTAATATAGAATGGAACTTAACAAATATACATGCATATTTATACATATACATCAAGCATCATTCGAAAGTAAGCATACCGAAACATAGTGTATTACATACAGTAACTATATTAACCCAACCACGCAATTCCATCACATCCATCACGATCACAACTGACTCTCATACAATCTGACTCCTAGTATCCGGATACTAAAGGATTGGCCTTCAGCTGGGGGTCCTACTTGACACCCTGTGAACCCTGCTTGGTTCACCGAGTCCTGCTTGACTCTCCACCTCGACCACTGGGTCCTACTTGACCACTGGGTAGCTCAAATGGGCACGAAAACCACGGGAGCCGGAAATGAGGGGCTATCATATACCGTCGGCCATCCCACACCACATAGTCATTCAACAGTTTACCTTTCACATAATAATATCAATTCCTCATCACTCGGGTAGCCTGCTTGCTAACCCGACGTCACATAACACTGATCATTTCAACATTAGATATCACAAGATCATAACATGATAAACTCAACCACACCCGATCCTCCACTAATTAATGAACCCAGTCACACATGCACAAGCATAAACACACAACTACGTTTAGCAACATTTTTCTTAACCTGTTTACATTACCTCAATGACCTGAATAAGAAGCGAGTCCTATTCTAATTAATTATAATCCGAACACCCCCCTTACATTGGTTCCACGCTTCGATAATCTGCTCTCTGTGTCGATTCCTTCCTCTGAGCACTGGTTTTGCAGTCTCAACTCCGTCATTCAGTCTTCCGTTGCTTAACCTACTACCTACGGATCATAAAGTACAGCTCGTCACTTCAACGCCCTTAGTTCATGGACTGCATTTGGGCTCACACTCATCGGAGGAGTGGAGAACAGCCACGAATATAGCCATGCATGGCCCTTAACCGCCAAAGAATAAAAGGGATAAGGGAATCACAATTGGAACGGATCAGTAGACTCACCTTGAAGCCTCGATCACAGGAATGGGATTCAATTGAAGTTTGGACACAAATGGAGTCCCTCTCCAGCGCATGCAACTCAGCATTAAGAGAGGAGAAAACGAAAGAGAAGGGACAGACCAGCAGCAAAGGTAACTTGTAAATAATGAAGAGGGAAGGAAGAGAATCTCCTTATATATATATATATATATATATATATATATATATATATATATATATAGCTCATGGGCAAGATCGTCTTTTCCTTTATTTTATTTGTATTCTTACTAAATTTAATCAATTTCACTATATTAAACTATTGCATAGTTATCAAATCAATTACACTTATTTATTCCCTCAACGTTTAATTATTCACAATTCTCTAATACTTCGCAAGAGTATAGGCCCAATATGAATATCGGCCCCCCGGTGTCCTAGCTTAGTGTTCATACCTCAGAAATCCGAGCTACAACCTGAGAGGTCGGATATCTCATCCGTGCTCACCTCTTGGTTACCTACACCCGTTGTTTCAGTCATTATGAGGTTAATCCGGGCTATGACCCCGTGTGAGGCGCTCTCCTCACATCGGTTGGACCAGACCACCTAGCCATGCCCGCTCTTCTCCTACACTCCCGATCTTCAACTCCGCCTGCTCGCGCTTCTGAGACCGATCTCGACACCGGCTTTCTTGTCTCTGGCTCAGACAGAACAAATATTAAATAAAACTTCTAAAACTTTTACTAATCATTTCCCATTTCTTATAATTCTCATTAAAACATCAGGGATGTTACAATAATAGTTCAAGTTCTTGAATAAATATTTCAGATATTAAGTTATACAAGATGCTTAATTTATTAATAATAATTATTATAAATTTTAAGTTAAAAGTTATTATTTTAAAATAATAATAATGTTATGTTTAAAAGGAGTAGGAGACTCCTCCCAATATTCTTATGTATTTTTATATTATATCCTTATCTCACCCCCCTTACCTTGATTTGCTACCAAAAGTGAATTCGCTCTGCACCTCCAAGTTCTAACAAAATATTAATACTAATTTATTTCAGTATGAGCATAAGATGAAAATTAAGATTGCTATCAGAATGATAAATAGTAAATACGCATAGTAATAGTAAAGAGTAACAGTTAATAGTAAATCATCAATAGTAACAGTAAATAGTAATTTTTTGAATAGTAATAATAAATAGTAAATCATGAATAGTAAATTTTGAATAGTAGTGGTAAATGGTAAATCATGAACAATAACAATAAATAATAAATTTTGAATAGTAACAGTAAATAGTAAATTTTAAATAGTAACGATAAATAGTAAATTTTGAATAGTAATGATAAATAGTAAATTTTGAATAGTAACAGCAACTAATAAATTTTGAATAATAACGATAAATGATAAATTTGAATAATAACAGTAAATTGTGAATAGTGACAATAAATAGTAAATTTTGAATAGTAACGGTAAGTAGTAAAAATAACACAGTGGTAATTTGTTTTTACCATAGTAACTTATTCATAATAATAATAGTATATTAATAGTTTAAGAGTGCTAAAAAGAATAATCCAAATAATCATAAAAGAATTTAGAAGAAAAATATTATTACCTTACACCTCCGGCAGAATCTCTTTTTACCAGAAGAACTTACTTCCCTCTAATTCCTTAAGTATTATCTCTCTAGATTCTCTCTCTAATTTTGGTGTAGAAATGTTGTAAATGAGCCATCTATTTATAGGAAGAAAATTTTACTATTTAAGATTACTTAATTATTTATTTTACTATTCGTGATATAAGCATTCACCCACCGGTCACTATTCATGATGTAAGTATTTACCCACCGATGATGTAAGCGATGATGTCGGCAGTGGCATTTTGGTTATTAGATGAAAGGTTAGGGGTATTTTTGTCATTCTTAAAAAATAAAAAATATATAAAAATTCTAAAAAATTATAAATTATATAACAATCAAAAAGTTCTAAATAACCATAATCGAATTCCTTTGAAATTTTATTTTAAATAAGAAATAACGAAATTAGGGGTGTTACACACTTGTCTCGCTTGAGTGAGGATACCTCAAGGCAGGGTCACGCTTGAGCGTGCCACGCTTGCCCAACCAGCATACACCCCTTTCGCTTGGGCGAGGAGTTCTCGCCTAAGCGAAATCACTCCGTTAGCTCACCTTATGCTTCTCGCTTGAGCGAGACTCCCTCGCTTGAGCGTGATTTCCACAGAATGGTTTCCCCCTGGCATACGCTTAAGCGAAACCATGCCTCGCTTGAGCGTAATTTAGCCAGTGAGCACCCCTCTGATAAAGGCCCATCTCACTTGAGCGGGGATTCTTCTCGCTTGAGCGAGCTTATCAGCAAAGGCCTGAACATTAAAATTTCTCACACAATATAACCTGTAAAAATTTATTAACCAACTTTCAATCTACCTATTTTGCCCGTTTTAAGTCCGATTGCTATGAAACTTCATGGGCACTATGTTTTCCCCATTTCGGAGCCGTTGGCGATGTCCGTTCGCCAAAATTCTGACATATGACTAACTTATGCAGAATTATACAGTATGACCAAAATATGCAATTTGAATGCATTAAATCTTTCTAATTCCATTCAAATATATCAAAACCTGTTTAGACAATTCATAAGTGATATAGGGAATCTATCGATCCCTTCCGACTGTCCAAAAACTCATCGGATCACTATTTCACCCTTCCAGTTCCTAATTTTGCACTTTATGAATATGCATTATCCCAATTCAATACATTCATGCTCATAGATTATATCATTCACCATAAAAATTATACATATATACATATACAAAATCATATCTCAAGCTTCCAAATGAAGCTATCCCTTATCAAAACCGATAATTATTCATACTCATCATTAGGTATTCATAAGAGCCGGCAAAGGCAAATACATTTTACTATGCACACTATGTACAATCACATATACATATCATTCCATGTTTATGCTGAGTGATCTCTCATACGCCTTCACTTCTCCCTATATCCACTGTAAAAATAACCACAAATGGGGGTGAGCATATACATATTAAATGACAGTTATTGAATCGGATCACTTATCCAATTCTATAGTATATATGTATATATTGTTCACAATATTATTAGTAAATTTATCATTCACATATTCATATAATCTCATTACATTTCATACATTAACATAATATCAAATAGCCATACAATTCATGTTGTTCTCAACAACATCCATCAATGCTTATGCATATTCATTCAATTGGATCCAATTAATCATTATTAAGATTTGTTTTTGTGTTGCAACACTGGCTCTCAGCCAAATACTCAGCTCTCAGCTGATCCGGCTGTTTTACTGGTACCAAACTGTTTTCCCTCTCACGTGACACAATCACTCTCAGCGACAACGGTAGTGTCACGGGCTGAACCCCGAGTCCCGCTCAAGAAGTTTGCCTTGATTCCACCCAATGTCTTTTTTGGAATCCTCGAAACCACAATCATATTTCATATTTATTCATCAATACAAGCATCTCATGCTATATCATAACATTCATTTCAATCAATTCATTCTCCTTGCATCTCATGCTTTCATATATCATGATTTCATAAACACAATTCATACCATCAATCAATTATCCTACTACATCTCATGCATAGAAACCATTCACTTAAATCAATATAACTTATACATACATACATCTCTACACAATTATGTCACATGTATCATATATTCGGGATATCATACTAATAATTCATAGCATATAACAATTAACATAACAATATCACCCTGAATCCATTCATAAACTATACATTTAAAATGTAAAGCTCCCCCTACCTGGAATAAACGATTCCAAAAGGTCATCGAGCAATCAAATATAATCTGCTCGTTATTCACAAGCTCCGAATCAAACTCCTAGCTCCAAAACCTTCTGAAGTTACCTAATTTATTGAAACAACCACTATTAAGCTTCAATCTTCTAAGATTAGCAATAAGAAGCTATCTCATCCTATTTTTCATGGAAAGTCCAAAGCCTATAGAAACCTAAGCTATCCAATTGTATTGTTAGATTCCAATTACTTTGAAACCCATGAAATTGAAAGAATTAAAGGATGGAAGCTGAATTAAACCAACCCAAAGTAGGTTTTCATTATCTTACCTCCAATTGAGTGATTTAGAATTCTCCCCCTTCAATCCAAGCTACCAACGTGAGAAGGAAAGAGAAGGAAGCTTGATTTCTACTCCAATTTGATGATCTTTGAGAGAAATTGGAAAATAAAAGAGTTAGAGATGCTAATTTTGGAAGGAATGAAGAAGTAGAAACAAACCCTTTCACTCTCTGCTGCTAACGAAAATGAAACAAGAAAGGAGGAGAAGATTTTTAATTTTAAAAGACCTAGGGACGTGTTGGTTATTACAATAATTGTTAGGGACATATTCATCATTTTAGCTATTGTTCTAATTAATCTCCCAATTTCCTTCAAATCCTTCTTTTAATCATGCTTTGGTAATAAATCCTATTTTTAGGATGTTACAAAACTTATATTTTTTATCAGACTTTTTCTCAACAATAAGCAAGTCTCATGATAATTAGTTGAAAATTGATCGATTAAGACATATACAAAGAAGATTTGGCAATTGAAATTTAATACAGAAATCAAGGAAAAATTGATTCTTACCATCACCGTTGCTGCTGGAAAAATTGTTGATCGATCTCTCACAATCTTATCTTTTACTTTTTTTTCTCTTTCTTCTCTCTTAGAATTTCATTAGGAAACTAAGCATCATAGCAAACATTATTCACACGCGTCTCTAGACCCTTAATTTAGCAAGAATACTAAAACCAATTTCTTTTGTGAGAATAACGACTTTCAAAATTATGCCCCTTTAACTATAGGCTATGGGCAGTTGCGTATCCCAATTGCGTAACCCAGGATCGAGCTAGTATATGTCTATCTTTTTTAAAATGAATTTTAGAGTACTTATAATGCTTAGACAACAATGCCCTCATCACTATCATTTATAACATTGTCCAATGTAATTTCTATGAATTTTTTACCTCAGGAAATTCATACATATGGTTATCTGGTTGGTTAAATGTTGTTAATGAGAATAGTAATTCTCTCTTCTTAACAATATGACCAGGGGATTTCCTGGTTCATCATGCTATTGCTCTTGGTTTACATACAACTATGTTGATTTTAGTAAAAGGTGCTTTAGATGCACGCAATTCCAAGTTAATGCCAGATAAAAAAGATTTTGGTTATAGTTTTCCTTGCGACGATCTGGGGCGAGGTGGTAGTTGTAATATTTCAGCTTGGGACGCATTTTATTTGATAGTTTTATAGATGTTAAATACTGTTGGCTAGGTTACTTTTTATTGGCATTGGAAACACATTACACTATGGCAGGGTAATGTTTTACAGTTTAATGAATCTTCTACTTATTTAATGGGATGGTTAAAAGATTATTTATGATTAAACTCTTCACAATTTATCAATGGATATAACCCTTTTGGTATGAATAGTTTATAAGTCTGAGCGTGGATGTTTCCCTCTATTTCATACCATAAGCTCCTCTGTATAGGAGCACACTGTTTTAAAAAAATAATTATTGTCTTAATTCTATAAAAATTAATTTTATCTTTTTAAATTTCTATTTATATAAAGTAAAACTCCATTATCATCTGTTAATTGTATAAATATAAAAACATTTAATGATTAAGGGTAAAATAAAAAAAAATTAATAAATACTCCAAATCTTTTTATAAGAGTTAATAATGTGAAACCCTCATTTTTTTATTATAGGCACTTATAAAAAAATAACATAACAACAACAATTACGTCCCCTTTAAAAAAAAGTAACAACAACAATGACTTAAAAACAAAAAACACATATGACTTATTTGAAGTAGCAAAGCAAAGCAGATATTATATCCCATGCATTTTTATTACTTAGCCCAATTAATGAACATGTTGAGATTCTTTGATGACTGACCACCTTCTCCCACACTATTAAGGGTCTTCTCCTTTAGTTTCAAAGACCTTGCTTTTACCTCTTCATTACCAACTAGTTTCTCCACCTTCTTCCTTATCTCTCCTCTTGATATCAATCCATTTTCATCCTTGTCTAATCCAAGCCCAATCTTCCACACATCACAAATGTAAGACGTGTCAAGAAATTGGTCAGTGAAAAATGGCCAACACAAGAAAGGAACACCACTACACACACCCTCAAGTGTAGAATTCCAACCACAATGACTAATGAAGCAAGCAATGGAAGGGTGGTTCAAAATCTTCTTTTGTGGTGCCCAACCAACTATTTTACCTTTACTTCCAACAAAATCATGTGGGTATGCATTGTTATTTCCCTTGTTGTCATTACTAGGACGCACAACCCAAAGAAAAGGCTTGTTAAGAAGGTCAAGTGCAAGAGCCAATTCCTGAAATTGGTTTTGTTCCATTATTGCCAAACTACCAAAGGCAACATAGACAACAGATTGAGGTGGTTGTTGATCTAACCATTGTAAGCAAGCTGTGTCTTCTTGCCAAAATGAACTATTGTTGCTCTCATTTGACATCAATGGGCCAATTGGTAGGAATTTTGGTGATATGGAAAATGCTCCTGGCTCAAGATCCTTGGTAGTGTTGCAAAGCCACCAATCTCCTAGCTCCAAAGTTTGCATCTCTCGCTCAAGATGCTCAAAGAAGGTCTTGTTAAAGCCACGCCATGGAAAGTTTTCAGTGTCCATCATAGGTATATCAGGGGAGAGTTGAATTTCTTGTTTTTTGGTGGGACGTCCTGCATTGGCACAAAGGAAATATCTTGAAACTTTCACATCAACAGAGAATTACTTAAAATCAACAATGAATAAAGGTAAACACTAGAGTTTGAGATCTGTGGAAAGTTATCCCAATTAGCTTGACTTGTAGCTTCACATTTTTTTAGAAGTTCTAATAGTAAACAAAATGCTTGGTCAAAGATAAAAAATTTTGACATGGAAAAATTAAGGAACCATTTGGTTAGAAAAAAATTATATTTATATTTTTAATTACAAAACTTCGTTTGGATTATTGGATTATAAATCAAATGTTTTGACACATGCATTGGATGATAAACACCTGACAAATTGTTGCTTGTCTAGTTATTTCAACATAATAACTATGACTAAATGTTTCTACTTTCTAGTCATCAAGAGTAATTAAGTTTAAAAACATTACCTTCAGAATCAATAATTCCATCTTCAATCAGCCTTGGAATGCAAGCAGCAGAAGCCAATGAAGTTGCAGAAGCTGGACAGAGTAAGGCCCCTTTGATTCCCAATTTGTGGGCCACTTCCAAGGCCCAGCCCATATTTATTGTGACAACTACACAAGTGATCTTATCTTCAACATCCAAAGCATTGATATCCTCTATAAGCTTTGGTAGCAAAGCAGGCATGGTGCTGTTCATTGAAAGAAGAAGTTTCAATACATCACTTCTATCATCTTCAGGGTCCAAACCATCAGGGAGAGTCACCAACTTTATCTGTGATCCCTCATGGTTGTTGTCATGGCTAGCACCAGCAGTATTGGCCCGTTTGTGGTTGAACTCTGTGTGTAGGAAAGTGACTTTGCATCCATGTTTGGCCAAAACCTGAGAGAATTGCATAAGAGGGTTCACATGTCCTTGAACTGGAAGTGGTATAACGAGAAAGTGAGGGGTACCCATCTGCACGAATTGTTGATGGGAAACAAAAGAATTATTAACTAGATGGCTCAAAGATTAATGAAGGTTGTGGTTATATGTTATTTATTAAAAAAAAGGGGGCTTTTGTGAAGTGTTTTGTCATTTGTATGGTGCATGAATTGTCTTATATACTTTGGTCTATTGAATTGTAAGTTTGCAATCGAGATACCCTGTACAAGGTTGACTGAGTTCAATTTTCAAATGCCATTTGGAAGGCTGCTATCCAGAATAAAAGAAATAAATTAAATGATAACCAGTGCATTTAGGATATTGAATAAAGAAGTAAAGTTGATAAAAATTTCATTTAAAAAACATAAGTGTTTGAGTGAATCCCAATAAAATATATAACAAAAAAGTTTAAAAATTATGAGATGTAACTATGAGTTATTAAAATTAGATAACAATATTACAGATTAAGTAAAATTGAAAACAAAAACAAAGTGTAATTAATACCTTGAAACATTTAGTTAAAGCTTAAAAATCCTTACACGAAATATGGAATACCAATCATGCGTAATAGCTGAGGTTAGGGAGAAAGTTTCATCTGAATAATATTGAAAGTAAAATTTGTAACAAGAGAGAGTTACTTGTAGGTAGTAGACAGAGCATCAGTCAAAGTATTACGCATCGCTTGATTCATATGATTGTATAGCATTCGTTTCTAATGAAAAATAAATACCCACTAAAATTTTACTATTCTATAGATCTTTGCAAGTATGCAACTTAACACGTGATTCACCTTCACCTCAAACATATTAATAGACACTCAATTAATAATAGTATGAATTTACTTATAATATAGTATTTAAATTGTGATGTGAGCTAAAATCCTTACTTTTTATAATAATTATTTTTTATTAATGTTGTTAGAACCGGACTGGTTATTGAACCGATAAAAGCACTGGTTTAAAGGTTATTGGTCAGACTAGTACTCGAACCGGTAGTAATAAATTATTATTATTATTATTATTATTATTAATTAATTAATTAAAGTTTTAGGCTTTTAGCATTAACAAGTTGATTATAATTTAACACTCCAAATTTAAAGCCCTTATGCCATAGGTATCTAATTAATTTCTATATATATATATATATATATATATATATATATATATATATATATATATTCGCAGTGCACAAAGCTAAGTTATTTAATTTCAATATATCTGAAAACATTGCTTATAATTAATTTCAATATATATGCACACACCAGTATACCTTATAGCTAGGAAGAAAGAAACTATAATTAATTTCAATAATCTAATGCACACACCAGTATACATTATAGCTAAGAAGAAAGAAAGTATAATTAATTTCAATAATCTAATGCACACACCAGTAGACATTATAGCTAGAAAGAGAGAAACTATTATTAATTTCAATATATATATATATATGCACACACCAGTATATATTATATCTAGGAAGAAAGAAACTATAATTAAATTCAATAATCTAATGATTTTTACACTACATTAGTTTCTTACGTCTAAAACTAAAATTCTCTTCAAGTGAGCTCATGATTATGGAGAATAAAATTTGTAAATTTCTTAGCTTAATTGTGCAGCTTTAATCTAATGATTTTTTGCAGCCTTAATCCAATGATAACAGACGTGCCAGCTTACACTACATTAATTTCTTATGTCTAAAACTATAATTCTCTTCAAGTGAGTTTAGCAACAAGCAACAAGAAATTAACCATTTTCAACTTTGCAACTTATGTTGAAAAAAATGACACAGGCCAGGAATCAATCAGAAACAGCAACTAGATCTGAACAATAGCAACTAGATAACAATAGTAACAGGTCAGGAATCAATGAGCAACACTGTAACAACGCCAACAATCAATAAACAAAAACAGCACGAACCAACAATCAATTAACGAGAACAACAGTATAGAAACATGAGAAAAAAATCAGAGGCAGCACTGCACATGAAGAGAGGGGTTCAACGTCAGGGGCTCACATTGATGGAAGAAGTTTCACGGTGAGAGTGCGGTGCTCAACGGCTCGACGGTCAGGCGCATTGCTCAACGGTCAGGCGCGGTGCTTGACAGTGATGGCGCGATGCTCGACGGAGATGGCGCGATGCTTGACGGTGATGTCGTGATGTTCAACGGCGACGGCGCAACGATGAGCAAGTGGAGCGCTTCAGATTCAGAGGGAGAAAAGATGTAGAAGTTCGGAGAAAAACTTAGAAAAGTAACGGGGAAGAGACAAAATTTTAAAATTTTAAAAAATTTGGGGAAATTGTAACGTGGTTTTCGCGTTAAATTTTTTTTAAAAATAACTTTAATGACCCGGTTTAACCCGAGTGAACCCGGTTTTTCCAGTTTTAATAGTTAATTGGTTTTTGCATGCTTTTGGAAGGGACAGGCACCGGTTCCTAGTTCGACCGGTCCAATTCTAATAACCATGATATACTTGGAGGTAGTGGAAGAGTTTTTTTTGCTCACCAAGTTTCCCATGTGTCAGCACTAATCCCTTACAGAAAGGCTGACACATGATAGGGACATATTCAAACAGCTCTACCTACCAAATAATACTTTACAGGTTACTTGTTCAAC
This sequence comes from Clitoria ternatea, assembly GCA_037962975.1. NCBI lineage: Eukaryota > Viridiplantae > Streptophyta > Magnoliopsida > Fabales > Fabaceae > Clitoria > Clitoria ternatea. The sequence continues at coordinate 271,702,464 of CM075672.1, forward strand.
AATACATAGGTCAACTCTGATTTTTTAGTGTTGAGGAATTGACTCATACCGGAGTCAATTCTAGGACCTTTCATGTAATACGGACATATCGATGTTGTTACATTAAACTATGCGGGATATAAGTCCTGAATGATGGATCGTGGTCAAATTTCCGTATCGTCCATAAGTCAATAGTAGGACTGGATCAATTTTAACAATTATATATATAATATTCCAATTAAACATTGCTAGTATATCTTTCTTTTTCTTATTATAAAGTTACTTTTTTATATGTTTGATATAAATATAAGGTGGTCTAAAACATAGGTGAAGGATGAATTAGTCAAGTGATGTCAACCACGATTTATTATCTATGTGTTCACGTACAACCTACTAGAATGTCAAAAAAAAAAATATGATGTGGTGTGTCCCTTAAAACATCCACAATGCTTAAATAAGAATTGTCAGAGAATTAATATGGTATCAAGTAGAAAAATAATAAATGTGGGGAGATGGTATACCTTTGACATTTATGGAATTGTATTTATAGTGATTGACACGTATAAAAATTAGGGATGACAAAACAGGTTAGGCCAAGCGGGTTGGCCTGCTAAGCCCACAAAAAAGGTGAGCCGGGCAAAATTTTCAATCAATCGTCCTGCCAGTTTGGCGAGCCGAAACCTTAGCAGGGCAGGCCAACCCAATGGGCCTTGCCAAAGAAAAAATTATAAATATTAATAATAAAATAATTTATACTTTATTTTATTAAAATATATATTCCCCTTTTTAAAATTAAAAAAGTGACATTTCTTACTACTTGTACATTTCTTTTAATAATATTTTCTTTAATTTTTTTTTAAATTATTTTTAAATTTTTTATCTTAATTTGACATTTTTTTATAAAAAAATAGCAAGCCGGCGGGCTAGCTCATCAACCCATCATCTTTTCCAAAAAGGCACATAATTTTGGTCTTAACGGGCCAGCCCACCAACCCATTGGGCACGCCATTAGGTGAGACGGGCCCAAATTTTTTGCTCATTTATTTAGGTAACGCAAGCCTACCCAGCCCGTTTTTTAACGGGACAGGCCATGACCCGGCAAGTCAACCTGTTTTACTAACCCTAACAGAAATAATAATGATTGTCAAACTCCTTTTCAAGTAAATGACTAATATCCTTCCTGAGGTGTCCTCTCATCAATTAAAATGATGTCGTCCAAGGTGTGGTTTAGCCCATGCACTATCTGAAATTTTGGAGACAAGGGGATGTCAATTGAGGCCAACGTACCTCTAGACAGTATGTCTAGGCTACTTTTTATTGGAATACACCTTAATTAAATTTCAATCTATTTTTTCAACCACCTCCCCTTACACTATATAGTGCGGGGCTATTAGAAAAAGCAGCAAAACCTACTATCATAAAAGCAAAACCAGGATCCACTCTAATTAATGGAAGGATCCAATAGGTGAGAGAGAAAAAACGAGAGATACATAAAATAAAGAAATGAAGAAAATAGAAAAGATCCTGACTCGCAAAAGAATCCATATAATCTGGCATGATCATATATCAATTTTTTTTTATTTAAGGTAAAATTATTAGCTTTCATCGGGTGGGCTTTTAACTCTCATGAATGAATTGTGTTACACCCTTCTACAAATTGAATTTTTATTTCTTCTTGGTGAATAATGTGTTGGAAGCTAAATGCATTCAGTGTGGGCTCACAGATTTAAATATACTCGGCTACATGTTAACAGATGCAACTTACAGCTTATTTGATATCCGGTTACAGAAACTGGATTTGACTAATTAAATCATTTAATGGTCAATATTAACACACATCGTTCTATACAGTTTCAACTTTCGTTTGATCAATGAATAGAAAATTTACTTCAGATCACAGCGGTTGGAAACAGACCCTCGATATGGAGATAAATTCTGGTGTTTTCTTTATGGTGACATTTAACTCAAGCTGATATAAACTGCATGAAATACATTTAAATGTGATTAATGTGTGTCAGTTATATATTACAAACAAAAGATTTCCTTTAATATGTGTGCTTTATTGAATCTATTTTTAATTTCCATTGCAGAGATGAGCAACGTCTAACAGATTCGTGTCAAATTATTGTCTCAGCCACACTTGGTAGTCTGAACCTTTGTCAACAAACTTCTGCCAGCTCCCTTCCAATTGGTTCTCCTTGGAGGGATTCCAATCGAACTGCCCAAGCTTCATTACAAGGGCATCACCAACCTGAGCTACATAACCTTCATTGTTTGCATGGTATATCTTGATAGAGCTCCGACAATGGATCCCAGCACGTCTCCGAGCCTCAATCAACTCAGTTATTACATCATGGATGCCAAAATCATAGAAATGGTCATAAAATATTACAGGCTGCAAAAGATTGAAATACAAAAAAAATAAATATGGGACCTTGAAGATTCAAAGAGTTGTGCAAACAAACAGATACCTACGATTTAATTCCTTATTCGTTGTTGAAAACAAGAAGCTGTGTCTTTTTAAACAACCACAAATACAGTTCAATCTTTCAGAAAAATCATATTGAACTACCTTATAATGATGAGATTATCACGAAAGGATTAGATGTTATTGTATTAAGAACTTACAGTTCCAGGATGAGTCAAAATATATGCATATCCCTGCATAAGCTTATACCGTGGGAATGGCCAGTGGCCCTGAAAATAAAATGAAATGTTAAATCCATTTTTCTTGTTATCTAGCATGACCAGGTTGTAACTTCATATAAAAGGCAGTAAAAATTTATGCAACAATGGAATGGCTCAATTGCTGAGTCGGGAATTGTACATGTAAAGCAACGAACTTAAAGAAGCTATACACAAGATGTTATTGCAATATTGACATAGAATAAACAAGAAAATCAATAATACTTGAAATGATTCGGTTATAGACCAAACTGCAGGATATATTTGGGAATTAGAATATAATTAGTAAATTTAAGAATCTAGGATTATGACTAATGACTTGGAGTTAGTAGCTTTGCCTATTCAATTACATAGGCAGATTTCCTGATGCTATGAACCACATCAACCAGAACCAATCACAAACAGAAACAAAAACCTCAGCATTTGTCTTAGCTCAAGTCAACAAGCTCAATGTGATGGGAGATATAAGGTTGGTAAAGTGGTTAAAGAAGAAGTGTGGATGGGAGGTTGTAGATTCAAATCTCTCCACTAACAATTCTAACAAAAACTAACCAACTAACATTTGTTTTATTAAAAAAAGAGAGCTCAATGCAATATGTTACCCCACTTGTATAACATCAAAGACAGACCAGTAGATTTTTAAGTTGTCAATTGCTAGAAACTTATCTATCACAGAATCCAAAGCATACTCTCAAGATGATACTCTTCTAGCCTAAATTAAATTCCATGTATAACCAATATTGTCAGGACAAAGGGTAATGGGAAGTTAGTTAGGGACAGTTAGGAGAAACCTTTGGAAGGAGAATTTCTCTTTGGGTTCTTTGATGTAATTCAACAATCACTGCCTTCCTAAAAATTATTTTATGCATCATACGTCATTAGAGAGAGAGAGAGAGAGAGTTGATACTTGTGTGGACCCAGTATCATGGTTCTCCAGGAAAGTAACAGCACGAGAAGGCCACCAGCCCATCACTCCTGTTGGTTTCCCCTGATGATCTATCAGTCTCCAATACTCATTATGCAGAGCACAATGAAGTATTCCCTGGAAAAGGGTAACAAACAGAATAACAATCCTTAGAATGCACGTAGCAATAAACTCAAGCATAATATTTTTTTTATTTTTTTTTGTTGTAATATGATATTTTCTGTTTTTATTCACATGCCCCCTCCCCATGGCTCAAAAAGCAATCAAAACTTGGCCGAGAATTTCAACATTGGAAAACCTCCCTGTGGGATCAAGTCTTTCATTTGAATAACAGGACTTGATAGGATTAACACAAATGACATGTTGCACATGTGTAAACCCGGACAGCTTTTTGCCCTAATAATATGCCTCTCGTGCAAATCTAACACTGGAACTGAAGTCCATTCATAAATCTATAGTAAAATAGCTACTTTCTTCTGGAATAACTTGTTTGGCATCTTTTTGGTGTACATCGGAGTGTCCTCTCACATTGAAGCCAACTTTCATAATAAATATTTTGCCAGAAAACAATAGACTATGATTATTTCTCACGATAGCAAGCTTCTACATATGAGATTACCAGGAAACGTCATTAACTGGTGTGGAACATGGAGTACCTTTGTCGTGATATCAAATGCAGATGAAGTGCCACCAGTTGCATTGATCCAATTGATTATCCGTTGCCGATGAGCATCTAATTATTATAAACATCATAAATTGCTTGTAAGACAATAATATAACAATTAGAAATATTTCGTAGTATCGCAATAGGATTATAAGATCAATAAGAGAAGGTTGATAAGCAGAGAACACGCAGGGGTGATAAGGTGACCCAAGTAGCTGGGCAAGAAAGAGATGGGAGAAGGAAGGAATTCCCCTTACAATTCTAACAATTAATTAAGAATTAATATTTGCCGATAAAAAAAAAAAGAACAGAGAACAGAACACTGCACAATTAGTGTGAACGTATGGAGCTATAGTTGTGAAAATTGGTAATCAATGTGGGGTTTTAGGTGGCTTTAAGTGGCGTACCAGTTTCTATTGTTTATCACCCGGAAGTTTGGAAAATGAAAAATTTACTCTGTTTTAAACCAGATACCGGAATAATATTAGAAATCACTAAGGGGACGTTATAGGTGGTATCAAACCAGATTGGACCGTTCAGTTCAACCGGTAATGAAAACAGGGATTGAACCAATTAGATTTTAAAAAAAATCACTTTTTTGCTACTGTTTTTAAAAAGTCTATTCTCTAATATTTTTAAATAAATAAAAGACTTATTTAATATTTACATATTATTTTTATTTATTATAATTTTTTTATCTTATAAAACATGTAAATGACCCTTTAATATTATTTTAAAAGTTCAGCTAACTTAATTTTAATTTAATTTATTATTAATATATCATGAATTATATTATATTATAACAAAATATATATTTTATTATCATTGGTTCAACCGATGAACCGTGAACCAGTGTCTACTAGTTCAATTATCGATCAAGCTTTTAAAAACATCGGTAAACACAATATTCAACTAGCAATATTAGTCATATAAAAAGTATGTCGTCCTATTCCTATAGATGTCACTAATTAGGAGATAGCTTGGTAACAAACAGTTCTTATGATATAAGAGGAAGGGGAGCTTAAAATATTTTATGTACAAGGATTGATTCAGTTCTGTGAACATTTGTGAATTGTGCAGTGGCTCAGTTGTAGAAAGGAGAAATCCATTGTGAAGGGGAACGCTAAATTTCCCCCAGGTGTTCCTCACTTTATCCTTCAACAATTTCATCAACCTAATTCAAACTCAACTTTCCACAATATAGAAAAAGCAATGAACAATAACCTTGATTGTAACACAAACTTCCATGTTCATAAGCCAAGCTGTCCCAATATTCTCCAATGGCAAACACAGGATTTGATGCTTCAATATATTCTTTTACGTATGTACCAGAGAAACCCCTGCATGAGTTATGAAATTTTACATTAAAATGAATTAGTTATGAAACAAAAAGAACCAGATTATCATCCCAAGTTCCATTTGATAGACCATCCATTCGGCTTGAAATGTGATTGAAAAAATTACCTATATGCTGAAACTAAAGACTCTTAATTAGTTAAGCTGAAAATTTAGTAAGAGCAGCGAGATATGAATTCTAGACCACTTAGTTTATTTCTTATCTCTCCCACTATGTTGCTGCAGTGACTATAGAGTAATTGACCCATATCAACTGCATGATAGTAGCAACTAGAAAAACAAAATCTGCTTCATCAAGCAGCACACCAAAAATATGGACTTACATTGCAACAGTGTAGATGGTTATGGAAATTCTGTAATTGATTGCATTTACTTGGAAAATACTTCTGATTATCTTTTCTTTCAATAACTCAAGATAAGGATATAAGACCAATTTAGTGGGACTTAATGGGGAGATAAGTTATCATAAAATCTCAATACCCTAAAGCAAAAACAAAAAAAAACTACCTTACAAAATCTAGACGCCATCCATCAAAACCTATTTCATTGCGAAGCCAATTCAACCACCCCTTGATATCTTTCCGTACAAAGTCCTGAGAATGATCAATATTTGGTGCAGCATGGAAGATATCACCTATATATATAGCATAAAAAAGTGTATATATATATATAAGGAAAACCTCCTAATCATCAATGTAGTAGCTGGTAAATCATTGTGTAGCCTAATAATGTGGAAGTATCTGGGAAAGCATAGTGTAATCTCGTTGTGGAAAAGGTGCCATATGTTTATCTTCCATGATCCATCTTACGGCAATAATAACACACAAGTGGAACGTACTGTGTTAAGGGCCATGCCAACCTGGGCCCAAGAGGCAAACGCTCAAACTAATTACAAAAGTAATGGTTTCTTGAGATTTTACTATTTTTTCTCATACTAATTTGGTTAAATTATTTTATTTGGAATGACAAGAAACAGCCTCAAAAGTTTCATATGAAAACTACTTATTAAAAAGACAAAATACAACTAGCAAATCTCTGTAGGTATATGATTATATACCACTTGAAGGATTTCCACGCCCCTCAAAATTTGGATCGTCACATACAATTGCTTCAGGTCCCCATGCAAGCTTGCCACCAAAAATGTTCCAAACACCATTTGGACTCTGAAACAAGTAACGGCTAATTTACAAGACACTTAATGGCACACATTATGCGGCTTATGGTATCACAAAAATGACAAACAAGTACTAGACCTACAACCTAAAGCTGAATTAAGAATCAATTTCATGTCTCCAACTTGCCCATCATGTGAGGTGTGAGATGAGAACAAAACACAAACTCAACCATCTCACACTAGAACTTAACAATACTTTATACCAGAACTTTTCATTGTAAAATTTGTCACAGTTGATATTAATAATGGCCATACTTTAGAACACAAAACTCTGATCTTAAACTCTTCGAACCTTTCACAGAAAATATAAAGAACTCTGGCTAAACAATAACTTACCTTTTTATGTGCACATCGATGATTAAGTACAACATCTCCCAAGGCCTATTTACAAATGAAAAATCTTACAAAAATTACAACTATATTCAGCATATGAAAATTTAAAAACATAAAAAGAAATTGTTGGTATGCAGCATAACCATAATAAGTCATACAATTAGCATAAAAATATAACCCCGTTGTCTAATAGAACCAGTTTAGCTATATAGATTTATCTGTGCAACAGGGAAACCCTCACAAGCTGAAATGAACTCAGTGAAATCATCAAAATATTTTCTTACACCATTCAGCAATAATTTATTTTAGGCTTAAATATGTTTTTGTTTTTATAAAATTTGTGTTGAATAGTTTGTTTTTAGTCCCTACTAAATTTGAATTCGTTAATTGTTGATATGAGTAACTAAAATACATGTAAGCTTGTTCAAATGATTTTGATAGGCCCAACTGACTATTAATACATGATTCCGCCAAGTTAAAATACAATTTTTAACAATTAAAGTTACTTTCAAAATTGTCAAAAAAATCAAACTTTTGGGATTTTTAATAACCAAATATTGTATTTTAACTCGTCAAAGTCATGTGCTAATAATTAGTTGGACATATTAGAGTCATTTAAACAAGTCAAAGTATAATTTAGTTACTCATATCAACAACTAATGAAATCAAATTCAAAGTAGGGACTAAAATCAATTATTTAATATGAGATAGATATAGAAGGAAAAATATATTTTATAGAGACGGAAAACATATTTAAATATTCATTTTATAATTGCACTTTGCTTATTGTCATTGAAGAGGTACTTAACTGTCTCCTTTAAGTCTCATAAAATAAGGTTGTCATTAAAAATAAGCTTAATTGCATTTTTAGTGCTGGTCGTTTGAACTATGTGCGATTTTGGTTCCCCAAGTTTTTTGTAAGTCAACCAAGTCCCTTTACTTCTCAAATTAAGTAAATTTAGTCCTCTTGTATATAAAACTCTCAAATTATCATTTTTTGCAACAATTATATTCATACATCAATCATCAAACATCATTTAACACCAATATTTACTCTCTATCACCTACTACATCTTTTTTTTCTCCTCTCTTCCTCTTCTTTTCTTCCAATCTCTCTTCCCAAACACTACCACTGTTGGTGGGGTGCAGTTATCATTTTCATATTTTCTGTGCAATTATTTGGGAGTTTAAGACAAAATTGAGATATGAAATTATTTGAAGAGTTTATAAATGATAAATTTAGTGAAAATTAGATTAAAAAATTTATATTAAAGTAAGATTTGAAGAAATTAGCTTCCTATATATCTTCAGGTACTCAATTTTTACAAATTAGCAGACTCACCAGAAGATCTTGGGAATGCATTTCCTCTATACAGTATTTAAGCTCCTCCATAGAACCATAGGAAGAATTTAAGTTGTAAAGATCAGAAGGCATATAACCTGCATAAATTTGAAGAAGATTCCCTCATTGGATGAAAGTAAAAAAAAATATGCTCTCAAGGGTCAGATCTCTTGTGAAGAGAATAAAGCTTTCAAAAACATTTATCCATCTAATTAGATGTCGTTAGGAGTTAAAATCTTATATTTGGTATGCATTTATATGTAGAAGTTATCCAAAGCACAAAGCTGCCTGTCTCAGGAAATTATGGAATTTTTACTCCTTTTTTAAACAAGAACACAAAATTAAGGAAATATATATTAAATATGCTTTGGACATGCTCTTAAGTTTAGTGACAATATTGATCAGTCCAATGGTACTAGTTGAAAATAATTATCCAAACAATGCTATACTTAGAAGATGAATAGATACATATCCACTCCATGAAATAATATAAAGAAAAAGATGAACTTGCAATATATCAAAGCTAATGAACAATTTTTAAGATATGGATAAGGATAACAGTAAAACAAAATAGAATAGACTTTTCAGGAAAGACCAGACTGGCTTGTTTAAGAATGGTAAAGTCCACAGCGTTATTTTATTCAAATAAAGCTAAAATGTTTTACTTAGTTCAGTTGAAAGCAATCATTCAAAGTATAAGAAATTTACTGTTATGCTTGCTTGGTATGGTTGTATATTCATAGTATACATTGTAAGTAAGGTAATAGCTGATGGTTGTGGCACCATCGGTGACATCTTACATTAATTTGGACAGGAGAAAAGATAAATGTATAATCTGTATGCATATATCTATATGCATATGATCACACAATCATATCATTAAGATCATTTGGTCTTATATAAATAGATCTACAACTCAATAGAAAAGGGGGGGAAAGAAATACAGCCTTAGATTATGATTGTAGGATCCCCTTCAAGTCCCATGGAATGACTAGTCAAGAACATTGATGCAAGAATACAGAAGAAAGCAAGCCAAACCTTGAGGAGAGACAGATTCTGTTGGTGGTGGCAGCCACACTGCTGTAACCCCACATTGAGATAAATCAGCTGTTTTAGCAGCTAATTCCAGATACCAACGCCTTCTCCAGCTCTCCCAGTTAAAACCTTGAAACTTCAGTAAAATAAAAATTCATTAATGATGATTTCTTTTTTCTTCAGCCCCTTTTACTTGCTCCTATGAGAGGAAAATATATGCAACCAAAAATGCACATAAAGAACACTTAAACAATAGCAGCCAGAATCATACTTATGAAGCAATGCGTCAAGATTCAATTGCAAGGTATGGGATTGGAGTGGAATTCTAGTGTGACGCTTATAACTTATAGGGCCTTGACCTTGAGCTCTCCAACTAGAACAGGTAGCTTTTGTGGTGTGGCTTTCCAAAGGTTCTTATCACAAGCACATCACAATGCTTGTGATATAATGAACAAATGGTAATTTAGTCAAATCAAATTGCCATATAGTGTACAAGCACCATATGCGTTATTGTCTCCACATGCATGGTATAGCAGTTGATTGTCTTACTTATCACACAATACTTCATATTTTTTATTGACACAAGAAAATGTAAAAATATGCTAGATAAGAGATCACTGAAATTGGAATAACCACAAGAGTTACAGACTACAAGGAGAACAAAACAGGTTCCATAATTATAATCACCTGATCTGCACAACCCAAAAGGAATTTGTAGCTAATATACATTTATTACATAATCTGTAAATTTATTGTGTAAGTAAATATACTAACCACAATCTCATGTCCTGTTCCAGTTCCCGGCTCTGCATTGAAGTTATGTCAAATTTTAAATGCTGGAAGTGGACCACAAGCAAATTAAATCTTCTGAAAACGATGTTTACATATAATTTTAAGAAATGCACCAAGACACAGCACATTGACCTAGTTTAGTTTGTTCAGGAGCTCTCTGCCACTGTATAGTCTTCCGTTGAAGAGCACGCTCCAATGCCTTCCGTTTTTTCTCAATTGTTTCTCTTTCAAAAACATGTTCAATCAAAGCATCCCCTTCCTTCGGCTTCTCTTGTGCAATGGACCATACTTCATCTGCTTTAGGCAACTCCAAGGATCTGAATTTTGATGTCAATGCTTCAGCTACATCAATCTTTCTTGGAGGAAATTTAGGAGAGACAGCCTTTATCCTTCTTGCCATCCACTGAGGTATCTCTCTACGAGGACCATCACTCAGTAGTTTCCATTTTTGAGAATCAACATCAGTCAAAAGGTCTATTCGTCCCCCATTAACAACATAGATAGCATCTTCATCCCCTTCATCATGTAGCCTTTCCTTCAATAGCAATGATTCAGCCATTTCAGCTCTCTGCTTCCACATCTTCAAAGCATCTTCTGATACCTTTAATGACCTCTGCAGTGCTTCACATCTTCTTAGGTAGGCATAATCTTTAGAATGGACCACCTCTTTGGCAGCTTCAACAGTAGCCTTGATATTTTTCAAGTCAGTCTTAAAAGCCTTGGAAATAGCCTTCATCCTTTCTGCCATATCTTTCTTCACTTTATCCAACATTGACTTCATCTCCTCCTCCTGCTTGAGAGTGTTTTTCCTGCTTGACTCCTGAAGATCAAGCAAAGCTTTCTCAGCATCATTGGCTCTTTGTTCAAATGCCTGAAGCCGCTGTCTGGTGCTCTCTAATTCTAACTTCAGTCTATCAGCCTCATTTCTTGCAATCACCAATTGAGATTCCATATCACTTATTATTCCCTGTAACTTGGTATTTTCTTCCTGGACAGCAGCAATTTCAGTAAATGGAGACGTACCATCTACAAATGTTTCCATGGATTTCTTTGAAAGTTCCCCTGCTTCTTCAGCCACAACTAGAGCCCTCTGTATGGCATGATTTGATTTTTCTACTATGGATGATATTGTGCCCTCAGTTGCATCCTTAATTTGCTTTTCAATCAGATGAGCTGCTTCAGCAGCTGTGGTTTCGGCAGATGAAATTCTGAGTTGAGCATCTTCTAGTATGTGAGAAGTTGCCTGCTGGAAAGCAACCTCTGCTAATTTTTCAACCTGCACAGCAAGATCAACAGCATCCTGTTTGGCAAGGACCAGCTTAGATTCCAAAGTGAACTTGTCTTCCACTGATTCCTCCAGCTTTTTCTGGAAAAGAGATTTAGCAGCCTCAAGTTCTGCTATAGCTACTTCCTTGTCGTGTAAAATGGTAGTGATGTACTCCTGTCTTTTTGCCTCAGAACGAGCAAGTTCTTCAAGCAATTGATCTCTCTCTCTCTCAATAACCTCCTGTCTGTGTTGTGCCTCCAAAAGAGAATTTCTAGCTATCTCTAATTCACCTTCTATTCCTAGAACTTCATTTCTACCTGAATAACTGTCTTGATCAACAACCAAATCCGTGAAAGTATCATCTGAATCACTCTGTCATAGAAATTGAACAAAATAGGTCACTCCCACTAGCAAAAAGCATAACCTCTTGTCACTAATTAATAGAATATAATATCATTAAATATATGAAACTTGGTCAACTTTCTGAAACCCAGCTATTCAAAATGACAATCAGCCTCTAAAACATGTGTTTCAAGAAATCAAGCAGCACCCTTGGTTGTTATAATCTAGAGTTAACTTTTTAGAATCTCACGATTCTAACAGTCTAACTCCAAAAACGAGTTAACTCTTAATTAGAATTCGAACCTAGTTAGATTCGGAAGAATTTCTCCTAAAATTGTTATAACCTTCCAATTCTACAGACTCTAACGTTTCTAACTTATATTTCGTTTGGGCATTTTTTTATACTAAAATGACTGTGCAGACTTTTCTAACATGTCCTAGACTAAGTAAATCATAGAACATTTCATAGACTATCTTCAGTTTCTCATTTGTTGCATCAAAATACTCTACATTTTTTACCTATAACTTCAGCACACGATGACACACCATAGCTTTGGGTACCTATGCTCACATATTCTCCGCGCGCATCTCCTATATATGAGACCTTCTTCCTAGCATTCGCAACTTGCATGTCTTTTGCATCCCTTGTGCATCTCCTCCACGTCTTAGTGTTCTCCGTGTGCAACCTACATTTTCACCTTCATCTTGTAGCCTTGTGTTGGACTTAGAATTTTTGCTACTTGTTTTGTTTTATTTTGGACTTCAAATGTTGAATTGATGATATTATGTGTTTTTATACACTATTTATAACATTATTTTAATTTTAGTTAGAATCTTAAGGTTTTAGCTAAAATTTCAATTTTATGAGTCTACAGAAGCTGAACGATTCTACCTAGAATCTCGATTTTGACAACCTTGATTGCTCCTAAACTGAAATTGTGTACACCAAGAATTCATTTTCTGTATTTTCCAGACAAATTATACTCGTAGACAGAAACAAACGGGTTATGGGATTAAAAATGAATTTCACTCTACAGGTCTGTATGGTGATTAGTTATAGGGTAGCATTTCAAAGTAGAGTGCCAGACAAATAAAAAAGTAAAAAATAAGGTAAGATGAGGTGATGCAAAGTAAGAAATAAAAACAGGATAAACTACACATAACCCATACATGGTTGTAATGGTATTCAACTCTGCACACTTGTGGTTTCTCCATCACAACCTTAGTTCAAAATACCTTATTCTGTTACCAATCTCCACCACCCACTCCTACTATTTTGACATTCGGTATAAGTCAAACGTGAAAGTTAAACAGAGAAATCACATGAGTAGTGTAGATAACACTGAATAACGTGTTATTTGTAATTTACCCAAAAACACATTAAGTAAGTTGTAAGGTTAGTCAAGTTTTACATGAAAAATGGTTTAAAACTGTGAAGTTGAACATCTACAAAATACAGTAACAAATAATTCAACTGAAAAATTGCAACTCACAAAAAGGCCAGAAGATCTCAAGGTTATAAGCAGCGAGGAAAGATGATAAGCCAATCTAAAAAAAGAATTCCTGTTCAAGATATTGGTTACTATTTATCTTATAAGTATCGACTTGAGTAACACTCAGAATGATTATGTTCCTATGAGGTAAATATTAAATTCTTTTCTGAAATTCTACCCAATAATATTCCAAAGGGCATGCTAAAAGCAAAATGCAATCCTTATGAAAGGTACCAATGCCTTTTTGTTCAGCTAATTCCAAAAGGCTATAACGTGATTATACTCCCCATCATTATATTATACTAAAACTGTATTAGTTAATCGTCTCCACATTGCTAAACATCCACTAATTTTTTTTTCTCACTTCAAGAAAGCAGGTCCATATCCATCCATCCATCTTGAGCAATATACATTACACACTAGGAGAACTCCGTACCGCGTGCGAAAAAACTAGGTGTGCTGATTTGGATATCCTCTTGTCAGCAAAAGAATAGTTTCTGCAAATAAAATCAACGGAGAATATTCATCCATTCCCAACAACACTTGCACATAGTGTGGAAAGTAACATTAAAATAACACCCAACAAAATTCAGCTCCATAAACACACCTGTTTATAATTGATCTGGTTGAAGCTACTCTATAAACCAAAGGGAGCCAGGGAACAAAGGGACAGCGAGGAAAAAGTCCAAATGCTGCATCAGGCAGCAATGTAGCTCCCATTTTATTCCTGTATATTATACAATCAATTCACACAGCAGACAACCTTCTATTATCGCGTTGAAATCTGAATAGTGAATAGCATAACAATAACAGCATAACGCAACGTGCTGTTATTCCTTTTGTACCTTTCTGCTTCTTCCTTATCTCATCAACCTTACATCTAGAGCCATCACCGACAAATATCTGAAAACGAAAAAAGTGAAAATAAAAGTGTAATAATTTGTAATTGCGGGAAAGATAACACCTGGAATTTTGGAAAATACAAGTTTGGAGGATTTCTGTATCACCTGATGCGAAACCGATAAACCTTTTTTATTATTATTTCTACAAAAGTTTGTAACGGTTTGGAAAGAGTGGTTGTATTTGGAGATGAGAATGCGAATGTACCGTAGAGGACGAAGATATTAGCAATGGCGCGGACACCGAGAGGTTTTCACCCCCAGAAAGTTCAATAGCGAAAAGTGTGTGTAAAGGAAAAGGAGACAAAGTTACTGATGGAGTTTACTTCACGGAGTCAAACCTTTTTTTTTTCTTAATTTTGTCAACAAATAATCAAATTTATATTTGTATTTTCTTTAAAGATTTTCCCTTTTTAAGTATTTTTCATGTCAACTTAGTGGTATTTGTTACTTGTTGAGTCAGGAATTATGCTTTTAAGAAGATTATTTTTTTTAATTATATATTTTAAGAATGTTTAAGTATGTTGTTATGATTAGAATGTTTATATGAAAATTATATCATAGATAATTATTTATATAAATATTTCGAATTTCAACCACTCTCATACTTTAAATAATTTTAGAAGAGAATTTAATATGTAAAAAGTTTAAATAAACTTATATTCGGGATATATTATATTTTTAATTCAAAACAATTACATCAAATGTGAGAATAAAAAAATTTCACATTTTAAATGATTTGCTTTAATTACATAAATCAATCAGAAATTAAACATTTGAGTACATATTTAAAGATTGTGATGATAAATCATAGTTAATTTTATATTAGTATTAAAAAATTCATTCAACCACATGTTGATAATTATATTCAAGTCAAATGTTTTTGTAAGTTTTTTATTTACAAGACTTAAATATATACCATTTGTACACTTATAAATGATTATTGTAAGGTATTTTATATGTTGGAATCTTATGTTGTTATAAGTTCAACCATAAATATTTTTATTATGGATTATAAATTATATTATTGTTAGGTGAGTTTTTATTATAAACAGCACAAGTTTCTTTTATAATCAAAATAATAAATATTATTTCTTAAAAATGAGTGTTTGTAATAATTTCTTAAAAGTTGTGATGGGATGTTTTGTATATTTTAAAAATCAATGTGTCCATGGGACAAATGTTTTCTAAATAAGTTGAAGGATTTAGTGATCAATTTTGATAATAAAGTAAGTTGTTCACGTGTGATTAACCATCACTAAAACTATGGGATAAAAGATGCATGAATCATCTGATGAAAGATCGGGACTAATCTATAAAGCTGGCAACTTTTAGAGACATTTAAATGCTATCCAAAAGAAATTCAGAAACCCTTGCAACAATTCAACTTAGCACAAGTGAATTCACCATTGAAACATTCAATTAAAATTTACAGATGGAACAACTGTGCAACAAGCGTTAAGCTCAAGTGAATGCACCTTGAATTATAAAAATTGTTTTGGCTTCCTCTTTTCATCTAAAATTCTGCTGGAAAATTTTAATAGAATTCTTGGAATTTTTATAGATTAAGGTTCCGTTTAGTGTCCAGTTGGGGAAACGAAATTGGAGAAATGAAAAAATTTAAAGGTTGATATTAATTTTTCATGCCGTTAGAGACAGTCAAAACTTCGTTTGATCGTAATATCTATTTTTGGGTTGGTAAAACCGGAATTTGACCAACCAAGTTGGGGAACCAAACGGCCCCTAAATGTCTATTTGGTATGAAGTTGGAGAAACGAAATTATAAAAATAAAAAAATCTATAGTATTCAAAACAGTCAAAACTTTATTTGACTGTAAAATCTTTTTTAATTTGACCAATTCCAATAAGAAACCAAACTTGACCTAAAAGTGTAACTCATCCTCACTTCAGAGTAAGCATTTGTTTGTCAATGACATGATTCTCAGAATTCAATAGTTCCATGTGCTCCTAAACCAAAATCAAAACTAGGAGGTACGTGAAAAAGCAACTCAATCTAACATGAAATATAGTAATAAAAATTCAATTAAAATAATTAAAGAAAATTAAGTCTGGTCCGTTATATAACAAATAATTATTAATATATAACATTAGAAATAATTAACTTTTAAATAACTGTCTTAAAAATATTAAATCAGATCAAATCAAATTTTAGATAAATTATTTAAAAATTTAATCTTAATTTTTTAAGATATAATAAAATATCTAATAATCTTCCTCATATTTCAAAAAGAAATTAAAATATTAAAATATAGTATAATTCACTTGTGCAAACACATCAAACTTGGTATCTTTTAAACTATAAACCATATCAATAAACTTCACATATAGTAAGTTGGAAAAGTATAATTGTTATGAACTAAAATCACTTTAGTGTAAGTTAATGATTTGTGTCACACTAATTAAAAAAGTACTTGGGAAAGTTTTTTAAAAAAATTCACATTCGTCCTAAAATGACCCCACATAACTATATGGGTCCCTAATAACATAACCTAGACTTGGAAGTTCCAAAACTGCTTAAAGAAAGTTTTTCAACACGTTCTATGCACATTTCTTAGCAATCTACATCTAATCGGGTTTACACAACTCCAATCGAGGTGAATTCAATTAGTACACATCCACAACTCAATTACCTATGATTATTAGGAAGAAGTTGAGCGCTAATTACGCCCCTAAGATTGCCCAATTCACAAAATTGTAGAAACCTGAAATTTCAACCCAGACACTCTGTAGTATTTTAGGCATAACTCACGTTAGAACCAACGATTGATGCGATTCCGACGGAAAAATGACCGCGACTCAATTATCTACAACTTTTGTAAAGGGAGCAAAAACTGAATTGACTCTCGCTTTAGCAAAAATTAGCTCGCTTAAGTGAGACCCTGATTTTCGCTTAAGTAGAATTTCCTCGCTTAAGCGAAAAATCACCAGAATCACCCCTGTGAGGCTTGCTCAAGTGGAAATGCTTTTGCTTGAGCGAAAATTTGATAGAAACCAACCATTTGACTATCGCTAGAGCAAGATTATCCTTGCTTGAGCGAGATTTTCTTAAAAAAACCCCTCGTTTCATTCACAGGCCCGCTTAAGCAAAAATTGACTCGTTTTAGCGAAATTTAACCTTTAAACAAACTTCGCATCATATCTCACTCATTTGGCATCCAAATGCCATCAAACTTTAACCCACGTTATTTCTTACTAATTAAGACTTGTGGCCACTAGCCACACTGTAACATCCCTAATATTTTAGAAAAGTTTTAATTGACGAAAAATATTAATAATTGCCCAACCGGATTTATTGAAATTTTGGGAATTATTAGTATTAAAAATGCAATTAGAAATAATTAAATACTGTGGGAATAAATAAATTTATTTGATTAATTAATTATAGAAGATTAAATGAAGATGAATATAGGAAGATAAATTTGAAGTTACCTTGGAGTAAAAGGTGAAGGATGAAAGGTAAAGGTAAAAGTTTTAATTAAACTTTTTGAAGGAAAAAGTAATTAAAATAGGAAATGACCAAATCGCCCTTGGATATTAAAACTTTAAGTTTCATTTCCTTCCCCTTCTTCATTCACGCGATTACCTTCTTCTTCCTCTCCATGCTTGCCGTGATTTGCATGCTTCAAGGGAAGCTCCATCTTGCGTCAAAACTTCAAATTAATCACGTTTTCGGGATCGTGGCTTCGAGGTGAGTTCAATGGACCCATCAAAATTGAGTTATCTTCCCCTTTTCATTTTCTCTCTCTAGACAATGGCCATGCATGGAGGTGGGGGCTTCGATTTCCTACTCCTCTATTGCATGGGAGCTTAAAAATGACTTTTAGAGTAATGAGGATGGTTTAACATTGATGGGTTTTGCGTTTCGACCTCCGTAGGTGACGAAACAGTCGTCGGAGGATCGAACGGAGAAGTGGGCGTTGATTTCGGACGTGGAACATTGGACATAGCGTCGAGAGAACGCCAATCTCATCAAGAACGAGTCGTCGGAGCTCGGAACCAAGGTAAGGGGGGTGTTCGGGTTATAGTTAATTAGAATAGGTAAGTACGATTGAATTAAATCATTGAATGAAACATGGAAACAATGGAATTTGATAATGTGTAATAATTGTATGTGTATGAATATAAATTGTGTATGGTTTATGATGATTATGAGGATGACGTGACATGAGTTGCGATGAGCTGATGAGTATAGTGGCAATGTGATGACGGGCTTGACAAGTAGGTCGCCCAATTGATGAGTATATGTTTTGTTACTGGCCACTTGCGATTCGATATGAGGAATATGATTATACATGTATGATTATGTGGTGTGGGGACGGCCGACGGTATGTACAGCCCCTCGTTTCTGGCTCCCGTGGTGTTTATGCCCAGTTGAGCTACCCAGTGGTCAAGTAGGACCCAGTGGTTGAGGTAGAGAGTCAAGTAGGACTCGGTGGACCAAGCAGGGTTCACGGGGTGTCAAGTAGGACCCCCAGCTGAAGGCCGATCCTTTTAGTATCCGGATACTAGGCGTCGATTTAATATGAGAGTCAGTTGTGTTATTTGATGCATTGTTAGCATTGTAGAATGATATGAATGTGTTTCATGATAATTGTTGATTGTGATTGGCAAATTATGGATCAAGAGATTGGAATCAAATTTGATTGGTAAGTGGAAATTTAGGACAAGAGGTAAGATAAATGGCAGAAACTACAACTAGTGAATATGTATCTTGTTATTGAATTTCCATTCCATATTAATTATGATACCAAACACTCACCCTTGCTGTTGTTTCTTTAATTTTAGTAACCAATGACAGGGAAGAGGTTGAAGCCCCAGAGACGCGCCAAGCGGAGAGTTGATGCCAAGGAGTGCAGAGAATTATGAATTGAAGGATGTGTGTGTGTGGTGCTTTATATGTGTTATGTTGATATATGCCTTCCATGTGTGTTAGACTAATTCATGTGTGATTAATGTAATTAAGAAGGTTTGTAATAAGTATTAGATAGAGATTGTATGTTGGTGATGGAAAAGAGAATTCATTATAAGCTTCATAAATTAGACATAAATGTTTATGGGCAGGTCTTGATTGTTTGATGGAGAATGGATGTAGGGAGTGTGAATTAAAGCTCCTTAGGTGGTGTGTTTTAAGCTTTTGGATAGTTATCTTATGCATGAGCTAGGAACTAGCATGGTCAAATGATGACTTATTTGGTTTTGATGTAGTGGAAGGAATGCAATAGCTTAGATATGTTAATTGTGGTTTGTGAAGATTGAAAGGGGTCCATTTTGCCACAAGTGGACTCATTAACTACCACAAAATGCCTTAAAATGAGATAAACACATTTATACGCATAAATCACTCATTTTTAGGAATTTTTGAGTGCGGCCAATTGCCACACGTCACAATTGATGTGTTTTAGCTTGTGTTAAAATTTGGTGGCATTCCGATATCGTTTACATGGGTTTTGGTAGTGAAGAAGTTCATTTCGAGTGAAAAATCTGCATAATTTCTGCATAATTGCTGTCTTGAATCGATTCATAATGGTCATGAATCGATTCAAGGGTCCCTGGACGTGTTTGAATCGATTCACATGAGTTTTGAATCGATTCAAGGCTTTCTGGAAGTGCCTGAATCGATTCATACGAGTTTGAATCGATTCAAGGCCCTCTGTTTGTCAAATTTTGAGATTTTAGTATGCTTGAATCGATTCACACGAACCTGAATCGATTCAGAGCCCTGTTATGGCTACTGTCGTGCTGTTTTTCCAACTGCTCTGTTTTTCTTACTGTTTTTGGCCCGTTTGAGCATCTTAATGACATTTTTAGCCTCCGACCTCTTCATGAAAGTTGTAGATAATTATGTTACGGAGGTATGAAAATTGGTTTTACTTTAATTGGACTTTTCTAACTCTTATGAGGCGTAAAAGACCGGACCCATTACATGGTAAAACTTAAGTTTAAGAGGGTTTTGAACCCAACTTTTTATAATTTTCAAATTGGAACGAATAGGTGATATTTTGAAGATAATTATAATTTTCAAAATGAATTTTTCTTATGATTTAAGGTTGAATTGTGTCATGAGTTTATTACTACCCCAATTTGATAATATAATTAAGTGTTTTTAAATCCATATTTCGAATTCGGCTTTAATCGTGAAAAAAAAAATTTTCTTGAAATTTTGGGTTTGTTTTTTTTTTTAAGTTAGGATCTCACAGGTGGTATCAGAGCGGTTCTTTCTAGAGCCGGGTAAATGGGCAGTGTTAGAGCATTGTTTGAGTCCCATGTCGGACTATTTTTGCATAATATTGTAATTGTTTATGTGATAATTGAGTTGTACAGGTCCACTTGGCATCATTCCCTTGGCACTCTGGTGGCATTGTGTTTTATATGTGTATGAGGTAAATATCCTATCCCTGGTAGATCATTGGTTAGTACTGGTGATGTGTTTGGTTATCGTAGAATTGTTTTATGGCCGAGAAAACTAGTTTTGGTGGGAAGAGATGACCTCTCCTCGAAATTTTTGTAAATGATGAATAGGACTGAATCTAGTCCACCCTATAAATATTAGGTGAGGTAGGACAGAGATGAAACACACGAATAACAAATTGAATTGGAAATGATATTTAAAGTCAGCATATATATATAAGTATGTGTGCGTATTGAAGTGGACATCTACAAATGGGTATAACTCATAAAGGTTAAATCTTGTAGTGAAATGAGAATGGTAAGTGTGTTGGTAGCTATAAGTTTGTTTGAATACTGAAGTTTGATAATGCATAGAAGGAAATAAGTTGATGAATTCCCTAATACGATTATTCTTAGGAAGGGTGAATTCCCTATATCCCTCTACCTTGTATGGACGATGATAGATGTTAGTTGTTCATTTTTGTTATTGAATCTACTTGATGGACAATACAAAAACCCTCAAGATGAAGGAATGAGTTGTAGTAATAAACTGTCTTGTATTGAGTTTAAAGTTAGAGAACAATTGGTGGTATGTTAATATCGTTGAGTAAGCAACAAAAGACGTAAATGTATTGGTGGTATGAGTAAATAGAAGGGGTTTATGAATAAATCGAGAGATGATAATTGGGCGTAGTTTAAGAGATTAGGTGCAACGGTACTTGTGATTAAAGAATATTGATTTTATGAAGCTGGAGGATAGAGGATTGAATGGATGAATGATGAGGTAATGTGAATTAGCAACATTGTCGTAAGGTTAACTTTTAGGGGAGGTGAACCTTCTATACTGCTTTCATGAAGCGGATTTAATTAAGTGCTATCAGTAACGTCATATTCGTATTGTTAGACGATTGATTAATGGATATTAAGAGGAATTGTGAGTAATTGATGAATGACGGTGTAAGAATGCATGTACAAGTTGAAGATAATAGAAGAAGAGTGACTAGTAATAATTCTCAGTGATATAATTGGCGAGGCGATAGTTCACTCAGGAAAGGATTAGGAGGATGTATTATATGAATGATGGTCAAGTAAAGTATATGTACACTGGACTGTTACGTACATGATAAGAGAAGTAGTGATTAGATGACACTAAAAGGAAGTGACTAAAAGGTAATTAAGCAGATAGATAATGAGGATGAAGAGAAGTTTTACCTAGTCGTTTGGGCTTTACATTGATATTAGTGTTACATGGGAATCATAGCGGCTGGCCACCGTGGGTTCCTTTTAACACTAATTCAATATAGAGTTGTCAATAGATATAGGGAAATGAATTATGATATAAACAGTTTGCATATCGAGCGATGATGTGAATAGTTGGATTATATACCCGACTTTCACATGACTTAACTACAAAGTGTTGAACTCCTGAGACTGATCACCTCAGGTAGTTGCACTGGTAGTTGAGGTCGTGTGGAGTCGAGGAGATAGACATGTTGTAGCCAATCTTGAATGATCAGATTTAGAAAAGAGAAGTATATGGTTCGTGTTTTTGAAATTGGTAAATGATTAGAAATGAGGAACAAGTAGAGATGAGATTTGGCAACTGACGAATAATGAGTATAGAAAAGTAAATATTATGACATGGTAGTTATTATGAATTATTGCTAGATTTCTTTTAAAGAAAAGATGACCTTAAAAGGAAATTGGATAGCTCGAGTCCCTCCTAAGGTACACTTAGTGGGGAATTGACGAAGTGTCGATAGGAATTAAGGAAATAAGATAAACCAAAGGAGAGTCCGGTTGTGTGGCCTGGAAAATACGAATTAGGTTTCCAAACTTTGAAGAGATACTTGACTTCAGCGCCGGTACTTACACTACCTAATATAATGAAGGAGTTTATAGTATATTGTGATGCATCTAAGTTTGGTTTAGGATGTGTGCTGATGCTGGATGATAGGTAGATTGCCTATGCTTTAAGACAATTGAGACCATATGAATAGAATCACCCCACTCATGAATTGGAGCTTACAGCAGTGGTATTTACATTAAAAATCTGGCGTCATTATTTATAAGGTTCTTGTTTTATGGTATTTAGTAACCCTAAGAGTTGAAATACTTATTCGATCAGAAAGAGTTAAACATGAGACAGAGGAGATGAGTGGAATATCTGAAAGAGTATAATTTTGATTTGAAGTACCATCTTGGGAAAGAAAATATTGTGACTGATGCCTTAAGTAGAAATGTATTACATGCAGCCTTCTTGATGAGTAAAGAACGAGAATTATTGGGAAAATTTTGTGATATGAATATTGGGGGTTGTTATAAATGCCCCAGATCAAATGATAGTTGGAATGCTGAAGATCTCCAATGAGCCTTTGGAATGTTTAGCTGTAGCACAAGAGGACAATGAAGAGTTGATGGAATTGCTTGACACTCAAGCAAAAGGCAAGGATATGAAATTAACCAGAGGCAACGATGGAATTTGGCGGTTCAGAAACCGAGTTATGGTGCCTGCAAAAGGCGATTTCAGACAAGTCGTGCTAGCTGAAGCACATATAAGTTCTTTTAGCATTCATCCTGGTGTTACAAAAATGTACCATGATTTGAAGAGAAAGTTCTGGTGGCCAGGCATGACACAAGCAATCATAGTGTATGTAAGATCTAGTGTAATATATCAGAAATATAAGGCTGAACATCAGAAAACCCCAGGTTTACTTCAACCTCCAGAGATTCCAATATGGAAATAGGAAAGTATCATGACAGATTTTGTATCCGGGTTATCTCCTACCTATTCTGGTTGTAATGCAATATAAGTGATTATGGACAGGTTGATCAAGAGTGCTCACTTCTTGGCTATCAACATGAAATGGTCATTGGATTGATAGGCTAGATTGTATATCACTGAAATTGTACAGCTGCATGGCGTGCCTCCAAGTATTGTTTCAAACCGCGACCCTTGATTCACTTCCAGATTCTAGAAAGTTTACAGCAGGAATTAGGTACTGAGCTAAGACTGAATTCTGCTTAACATCCTCAAACCGATGGTCAATTTGAGCGTACAATTTAGACCTTAGAAGATATGCTTAGAGCATGCGTACTAGAGGAAGGTGGCTCATGGGAAAAATACATGTCATTAGTGAAATTCACTTATAACAACAGTCATTATAGTAATATTGGTATGGTTCCATATGAAGATTTATATGGTAGACGGTGTCGTACACCTTTATGTTAGAATGAAGATAGAGATGCAATCTATTTGGGGCCCGAGTTAATTCAAGAATGAATGATCAGGTGGTAAGGATTCGTGAAAAGATGAAACATTGCACAAGACCGTCAGAAAAGCTACTATGAAAATCGCCATAGGCCACTTGAGTTTCAGGTGGGAGACTGGGTGTTCCTGAAGGTTTCACCTACCAAAGGTGTAGGACGGGTACTAAAGAGCCATAAGCTCAACCCACGGTATATTGGACCGTATCAGATTCTGGAGAGAATTGGTGATGTTGCTTACCGATTAGATCTTCCTCAATCGTTAACTAATATTCACAATGTATTTCATGTGTCACAACTTCGAGCGTACATTCCTTGTGACTCCATGATTGTACCTGAATATTCTATTGAGCTGAAAGAAGATTTGACGGTAGAGGTGGCACCTATTGGTATTGAAGGATATCAAGCTAAACGATTGAGAAACAAAGAGGTATCATTGGTGAAAGTGAAGTGGTGGAATATAAATAGAGTAACTTATACATGGGAGTTGGAGGCGGACATGAGACAATTGTACCCCGATCTTTTCAGATAAGGTACATTGATTTCGGGGACGAAATCCCTTTTTAGGGGGGGTGGATGTAACATCCCTAATATTTTAGAAAAGTTTTAATTGACGAAAAATATTAATAATTGCCCAACCGGATTTATTGAAATTTTGGGAATTATTAGTATTAAAAATGCAATTAGAAATAATTAAATACTGTGGGAATAAATAAATTTATTTGATTAATTAATTATAGAAGATTAAATGAAGATGAATATAGGAAGATAAATTTGAAGTTACCTTGGAGTAAAAGGTGAAGGATGAAAGGTAAAGGTAAAAGTTTTAATTAAACTTTTTGAAGGAAAAAGTAATTGAAATAGGAAATGACCAAATCGCCCTTGGATATTAAAACTTTAAGTTTCATTTCCTTCCCCTTCTTCATTCACGCGATTACCTTCTTCTTCCTCTCCATGCTTGCCGTGATTTGCATGCTTCAAGGGAAGCTCCATCTTGCGTCAAAACTTCAAATTAATCACGTTTTCGGGATCGTGGCTTCGAGGTGAGTTCAATGGACCCATCAAAATTGAGTTATCTTCCCCTTTTCATTTTCTCTCTCTAGACAATGGCCATGCATGGAGGTGGGGGCTTCAATTTCCTACTCCTCTATTGCATGGGAGCTTAAAAATGACTTTTAGAGTAATGAGGATGGTTTAACATTGATGGGTTTTGCGTTTCGACCTCCGTAGGTGACGAAACAGTCGTCGGAGGATCGAACGGAGAAGTGGGCGTTGATTTCGGACGTGGAACATTGGACATAGCGTCGAGAGAACGCCAATCTCATCAAGAACGAGTCGTCGGAGCTCGGAACCAAGGTAAGGGGGGTGTTCGGGTTATAGTTAATTAGAATAGGTAAGTACGATTGAATTAAATCATTGAATGAAACATGGAAACAATGGAATTTGATAATGTGTAATAATTGTATGTGTATGAATATAAATTGTGTATGGTTTATGATGATTATGAGGATGACGTAACATGAGTTGCGATGAGCTGATGAGTATAGTGGCAATGTGATGACGGGCTTGACAAGTAGGTCGCCCAATTGATGAGTATATGTTTTGTTACTGGCCACTTGCGATTCGATATGAGGAATATGATTATACATGTATGATTATGTGGTGTGGGGACGGCCGACGGTATGTACAGCCCCTCGTTTCTGGCTCCCGTGGTGTTTATGCCCAGTTGAGCTACCCAGTGGTCAAGTAGGACCCAGTGGTTGAGGTGGAGAGTCAAGTAGGACTCGGTGGACCAAGCAGGGTTCACGGGGTGTCAAGTAGGACCCCCAGCTGAAGGCCGATCCTTTTAGTATCCGGATACTAGGCGTCGATTTAATATGAGAGTCAGTTGTGTTATTTGATGCATTGTTAGCATTGTAGAATGATATGAATGTGTTTCATGATAATTGTTGATTGTGATTGGCAAATTATGGATCAAGAGATTGGAATCAAATTTGATTGGTAAGTGGAAATTTAGGACAAGAGGTAAGATAAATGGCAGAAACTACAACTAGTGAATATGTATCTTGTTATTGAATTTCCATTCCATATTAATTATGATACCAAACACTCACCCTTGCTGTTGTTTCTTTAATTTTAGTAACCAATGACAGGGAAGAGGTTGAAGCCCCAGAGACGCGCCAAGCGGAGAGTTGATGCCAAGGAGTGCAGAGAATTATGAATTGAAGGATGTGTGTGTGTGGTGCTTTATATGTGTTATGTTGATATATGCCTTCCATGTGTGTTAGACTAATTCATGTGTGATTAATGTAATTAAGAAGGTTTGTAATAAGTATTAGATAGAGATTGTATGTTGGTGATGGAAAAGAGAATTCATTATAAGCTTCATAAATTAGACATAAATGTTTATGGGCAGGTCTTGATTGTTTGATGGAGAATGGATGTAGGGAGTGTGAATTAAAGCTCCTTAGGTGGTGTGTTTTAAGCTTTTGGATAGTTATCTTATGCATGAGCTAGGAACTAGCATGGTCAAATGATGACTTATTTGGTTTTGATGTAGTGGAAGGAATGCAATAGCTTAGATATGTTAATTGTGGTTTGTGAAGATTGAAAGGAGTCCATTTTGCCACAAGTGGACTCATTAACTACCACAAAATGCCTTAAAATGAGATAAACACATTTATACGCATAAATCACTCATTTTTAGGAATTTTTGAGTGCGGCCAATTGCCACACGTCACAATTGATGTGTTTTAGCTTGTGTTAAAATTTGGTGGCATTCCGATATCGTTTACATGGGTTTTGGTAGTGAAGAAGTTCATTTCGAGTGAAAAATCTGCATAATTTCTGCATAATTGCTGTCTTGAATCGATTCATAATGGTCATGAATCGATTCAAGGGTCCCTGGACGTGTTTGAATCGATTCACATGAGTTTTGAATCGATTCAAGGCTTTCTGGAAGTGCCTGAATCGATTCATACGAGTTTGAATCGATTCAAGGCCCTCTGTTTGTCAAATTTTGAGATTTTAGTATGCTTGAATCGATTCACACGAACCTGAATCGATTCAGAGCCCTGTTATGGCTACTGTCGTGCTGTTTTTCCAACTGCTCTGTTTTTCTTACTGTTTTTGGCCCGTTTGAGCATCTTAATGACATTTTTAGCCTCCGACCTCTTCATGAAAGTTGTAGATAATTATGTTACGGAGGTATGAAAATTGGTTTTACTTCAATTGGACTTTTCTAACTCTTATGAGGCGTAAAAGACCGGACCCATTACATGGTAAAACTTAAGTTTAAGAGGGTTTTGAACCCAACTTTTTATAATTTTCAAATTGGAACGAATAGGTGATATTTTGAAGATAATTATAATTTTCAAAATGAATTTTTCTTATGATTTAAGGTTGAATTGTGTCATGAGCTTATTACTACCCCAATTTGATAATATAATTAAGTGTTTTTAAATCCGTATTTCGAATTCGGCTTTAATCGTGAAAAAAAAAAATTTCTTGAAATTTTGGGTTTGTTTTTTTTTTTAAGTTAGGATCTCACACACACCCCCAAATATCCTTAAAATGAATGAGATATGAGCAAAATAGCGTATAGGTCGTTTTAAGTTATTTCAAGGGACTTAACTCCTCAAATCTCATCCAATTTGCTCCATTCCAATTGCAACACATTCTAAATACCAATTATGAGCTGTTAAACCTATCCAAAGGTTTCAAAACCTCACGGATCTTATTTTGACTTTAGTTTCTAACTATGCATAAGTTCACCAAATGTCAACTTGCCAGTAATCAATACTAAATCCATTCATTCACTACTAAATCATTAAATCATCATATTCATTCATCACAATATTATAGGCTTAATGCCACTACACAAGACCTACCTATATCATACTTTTCATAACATATCATCATATAACATAATTCTTAAGCATAAACGAACACAATTATACCCTTCATACTTCATATTTCAATATAACTCATGTGCATAAGTATCAAAACAATTTTATAGCCTCCAATGAGGTCATTAACTATCTAGACCAACTATGTACATGTAATTACAACATCCAAAACGAGTCGCCTAAGACTACTACATCAAAAAGCTATACAAGATCATCTAAACAAATGAATCCATACTAGGATTCATCCACCGCTAGCTTCTCAAGCTTTCAATAATCATCTGTGCGGTCTAAGTTCATTACAGATAAAAATAGTGCAGAGGTGATTCAACAAATACATAAACAGATTCGGCATTCCATGACTCATTTTAACTAGTCCAATTCATCAAACCAATATTGCCATTTAATTTATAATATAAACACACATTATATCACCATATCATCATCATCATCATACAATATCAAACATCCTTAGTAGTTGTCCCACAGCTTCTCATGACCACAATGGCTGCCCCGCAACATTTAGTGTACGTCGTCTCAGTTCAATCAAGCATAGCAAGCATATTGAGTCAATTATCATTATACATCACATTATTAAACACACAAGAATGATAATCATGCTCACATCATCATCACATATTCACATAATCTCATAACCAAACACAATAGGGGATAATTACATAATTATCACATACCATGAATAAGCACAATCACAACATGAATTCAATTAAATATCAAACTAGCCCCTAACTTGTTTCTAACTCATGCATTTAAGATATATAATAATTTCCCTATCTGGAATCCTCAATTCCAAAGTCTGAAACGTTTTCCAACACTTTCTGGTTACTAATTCACAAAGCCAACAATTCTAAAAATCAACAATAATTATGTTTCATATTCCATTCATTATTGACCTAATGTCACTAATTCGACCATTGAACGAATTTTAATACTCCTATAAGACTTTAATAATCTTGATCACAAATATTGATAATTATTACTATTTTATCTCGTTTCCAAAAAATGTAAAAAGATTTCGATCATCTTTGATAATCATCCATTCATCCCCCCCCCCCAAAAAAAAATAACATAACTCATGTGTAGTCTGAAGTATAAAAGAAATGAAATGAAACGATCTAATATCCGTTTGGTATACGGTTAGATAAACAAAGTTATGAAAATAAAAAAATCTAAGTTAATATTATTCAAGACAATCAAAACTACAATATTTTTTTTTTTTTAAAGTTTGGTCAAATCAATTTATCTTTTAACCAAACAAGTCACTATTGAGACGCCAAACCCCACCAATCATCATCGTTTAGCCCCTTCCCCTTGTCGTTTAATCTCATATACAGCGTTATGCAACCGTACGAGGTTCGTTTTTAGCTACCGAGCCCAAATAAAATGAACAGGGAAATAAGCACAAAACCCCGTTTTACCGCGTTCTTTCCAAGTTCCAATTAAACACTGACTTTCGCGTGATTTCTTTCTTGTTACCGAAAACGTAGAAGCCAAGATAAACCAAACGCGAAAGATATTCCAATTGTTCTTCCTTTGCTTCGTGCAGCGAATCAATGACACAGGATAGCACCGTTAGGGTTTCTTCTTCCGACGAAACCTCCGTTGCGAACGATGCTTCGCAATCGAGGCAGAGGTATAATCTACTCGATTGCTTTGTGCATTACGTGAAATTGCTTCGTCTTTTGTGTGCTGTTGATTCCATCAATTCAGCTGTCTTGACTATTACTATTATTTTTATTTTATTTTATTTATCATTATTTTGGTTGATGGAATTGTAATTGTTTGTATAGCGTAGGGATTGAGATTGTAGGGTTGCATTGATACGTGATAAAAATACGAAACAAATTTGACTATACTGGATTTGATGTATTTATTGAGAATTGTCGGGTTTTGTGTAGAAAGAAGAGAAAGTGGGATCAACCTGCAGAGTCTTTGGTACCAGTTGGAATGGCAGTCCCTGCAGTCCTTCCTTTGGGCCATGCTGCGCCCCTTGGAGGGGTTGTGTTTCCGGCCGTGACTCCGGTGATTGTCAGCAGTCTTTTGACGAATCCTCTGGCAGCTTCAGCTCAGCAGCTTCAGCAACACAGTGCTTCTGCCGCTGCTGCAGCCCTAAAATTGAATCAAGTGAGATGTCTGATATGTGATCTTTATTGTTTTGTTTTTTTTTTTTTTGGGGGGGGGGGGTGTGTCTAATTGTGTTAGAAGAAAATTCATCCGTAACGGGAATGATTAGGATTTAGTAGATTTTTTATGGTGCAAGAAACACAATAAAGGGGAAAAGAATTGTGAACCACTGGTGTCTCTTCAATTTGAAAAACCAAATCTTCTGTTCAATAAGTAGTGATGCTGCAGCATAACTGTTTTATAGGGAAAATCTGCAATAATGCGAAACAAGGATCTCTTGCATGTAGAATATTCCCGTCCGCACTACTCCTTATCAGACTCTGTAGAAATTCAATTAAAATCCAATCAGGGACGACCTTATCTAAATATGAAGTGCGAAGAATATTTCTCTGAGAATTCTCTGCAAAGAGGAAAGAAAACTTGGATATTAGCATTTTCTTTTGTTTGGGTGAAGAGGAAATGAAAAGAAAAAGAGAGGAAAGTTGACTTTTGGAAACAGAGAATCAATCTTTTCTTTCTTCTCATTTTCATTTCAATTCAAAACTTTTACTCTCCTCTCATTTTCTTTTCCTTGATCCAACCATTGGGTAACTGTAGATTGATGCTGTATTATTTGCCCAATTAGTAAGTATCTACATGGATATTTTGCAGCATGCTTCTGTTACCTTTTATTTCCTTTTGAAATTTTCACATTATTTTCATTTATTATGGAATTCTTTTGTATGTTTTAAATAGTATTTCATGTTCCATATCTTAATCACGGGATCAATTTTCTTGTAGCAAAAGATCCAAGATGAATTAATAATTGCTCGAGAAATTGTCATAAATGATGCAGAGTCTTCTGTTCGTTACAAGTTGACAAAACGCCAGACACAAGAGGAGGTGACTTGTATAAAATTGATTTTATCAATCTATTATCCTTTTAACTCCTAGGTTCTTTATTTTTTATCTTTAATGGTTGTTTTTCTTCATGCAGATCCAGAGGTGCACTGGTGCCATAGTTATAACTAGGTTTGTAGCTTATTTAAGGCATTTCCATCTATCGTTTTCTATACCCTGTGGGTGATGTGTATACTGAATTTTTCCACAGGGGGAAATATCGGCCACCGAATGCTGCGCCGCTTGATGGAGAGAAGCCATTGTATCTTCACATCTCTGCAGGAGCTCATGTAAAAGATGCTGTTTGTTTTTCATATTGCATAGCTTATTAGCATGATGATTGGGTTAAATAATCAAATTTCATTTAATATTTTTTTTGTAATTCTTTGTTTCATGTGAAAGTAGGCATCCATTTTATTTGGAAAGTAGTGTAGTTAGATATAGAGTGGAATGCTTTGAGATTAAGAAGTCAAAAGATTATTAACATCTAACCCAAACCATAAATGAAATGCCGTATGAAAGGGATTGATGAATTTGTTTGTAACATAGGGTATGTTTGGGAGCTCGGACAAAGGGAGAGGAAGTGGAGGTTTTGGAGGAAAAAGAAGGGATGGAAAGGAGGACTTAGCAAATCATGCTAAAAAAACTAGACTTACAAACACAAGGGAGAAGAGGGTTTCATTAAAACCTTATCCTTACCCTTCCCCTTCCCCTTCCTTCTCTTTTCCTACTCCCAGATATTCCCTTAAATGTTTTCTTATTCTTGTAAAATGTATTACAAGGCTTTTTTGTATCATCATTCACGACACAGAATTGCACTAATGGTGGTGCTTTTGTTTTTTTTATTTTCTCATTCTCTAATGGTAGTGTACCACAGAAATGAATTGCATAACCTAGTTTACTTTTGGTGACATCAAATTATATTGCAGATAAAAGAGACAGCAGAGAGGATTTTAGCTGTTGATCGTGCAGCTGCAATGATTGAAGAAATGTTAAGACAGGGGCAAAATTTACAGCCAATTTCTTCTGGCTCACCTTCAGCACTGGTTAATGGACTGAAGGTAGACATTCATGCATTACTAGCTTATGTACATTGTTGTGATGTGTTAACAAACTAACTTTCTTACAGAATCAGGTGTTGAGTGCATGTGTGTTTTTGGGCTTTGATGCTGTTCCTTCATTGAACATTGTTGCTCGTATACGTGGACCAAATGTAAGTCCCTCCCTTTACAATTGAAATTGTCTTGCCACTCTTGGAGGTGGAGTTTTTGTATGACCATATATGGATAAGTCTGCCCCAAATTATATGAGGAATTGAGGATTGAGCCTTAAAGTTTCTCTCCTGTAATCTGTTGGCTCTTTTGATCCCATTTGATGGTTTGCGAAATGACCACTTAGTCATATGCTGTTTTTGTTTTCATACATTTACTATTCTAACCTTCCACAGTTTCACTCACTATGTGTCTTTGTTCTGAACTTTTGATTGGATGGTGTGAAATTACTGAGGTATTACTTGAGGATCTGGTTTTCCAAGAGTCGATTAGGCAAGAAAAAGGGTGGATGAACTTAGGGAGTGGGGAGTAACAATGCAGTTTATGGTTTCTTATGGCAGTGTAATATTTGTGAGTAATGAAAATTGATCTTGACAAAGATGTAAAGCAGTTCTTCTGATGACTTTAGAAGGGCCTTTTTGTATGGACTATGGAGCAAAATCTGTCTACACATACACCCTCATGTCACGAGAACAGGGAATTTTTACCAAATAACTACATTCAGTGGTTCTCACTTCACGCACCAATGCCTAAAGCTAGATTTACCAACACAAATAAAAATAAAGGACTTATGCTAATTAATAATCTCATCCTACAGAATTAGTTGGCTTGCCTAGGCTATTATGTTTTCTTTGATCCCCCGTGCCATTATATTTATTTCCATTTGCTGGATATAATTCTTCACTTGAAATATATTCTGAATTTTACATTGTGTATAATGAAGTCATGATAATCTAATGTTTCAAGCTTTCTCTGACATCTCCATACAATTGGGAGAAATTGTTTTGGTGTTGGTGGTGGTTTGGATTTGAACGTGCAGGACCAGTATATAAATCACATTATGAATGAAACAGGAGCAACAGTTATATTGAGAGGGCGTGGTTCAGGAAACAATGAATGCTTGAGTGGAGAAGGTATTTTTTCATTGGTGTGACTGGACTTTTGGAGGACATGGTGTATCATAGCTTGTTTTTTTTTTTTTGTGTGGTTTTCAATTTGAGTCATTTTCTGATTGCAGATGGACAGCAGCCTCTGCATCTGTTTTTGTCTAGTAACAATGCGAAAAGTCTGGAAGATGCTAAGCTTTTAGCTGAAAATCTTTTGGATACAATCAGTACAGAGTGTGGCGCATCGAGGTATTTAATTTTATAATGGGATAGTGGGTAGGATCCGTGAACCACATACTATTTCTCCTCCCCAGTTGAATTGTTGATTTTTTATTTTGAAATTGTGTCCTTGTCAGATCTTAGCTCCTGCCATGTAGAAACAAATCTTCATTAAATTTCCTAATATATAGTATTTCATAATTCATGGAACATGACAACCTACCTTTTGATAATTCAAAACTTATCAACATGCTAAGATGCCCTTTTTCAATTCATGGAATTATTTTTATCATATATGTATCTGCCATGAATTTTTAGTATAATGATTTGGTACCATCGAGGCAAAGGCGGCCTAACAGTAATTCTTTATCAACCCATCCTGGAAAAATGCATATCCTCTTTTTACTATTAGAGTTTTGATCTCATTCTAAGTTAGACATGATATGTCAGGCTCAGATGCCTAGCAATGCACCTAGTGCTTCATGAGATGTGCTCACCTCTGTAAACAATTGTTGCTTTAAGGTTCCCTTGTCTTGGTAATTTGAAAGATTAACATGCATTAAGATGGGATACAATTAGATGATGAACACTCTAGGTTTGGGTTACAATTAAAACTAGCCTGGTATGCCCTATACTTGTGAGTTTCAGGCTGATGCCTTAGACCTTTTTCCTTGACAAAATCTCATGAAGGGCCTTGTAAACTATTTTCATGAATGTCTGTTACCTTTTGGTTGCTGTCTGGCTCTCTCATTAACACTTAAAATTATGCTGCTATTACAATTGTTTTTCTTTTTGAAATGAAAGCTATTACTATTGATTATTTAGTTTATATCTTGAGTATTTATGTGTTGCACACATGGTTCTTTTAATATGGACTGTATACTTTAATATGGCAATTCAAACTCTGGATTTTGTTGGCTAATTCAATTTAAATTCATTAAATTTAGAACTTTTGGTTTGTACCAAATTTAAATTTTAATTATTGTGGAACTGATAGAGTTTGAGAGGGAAGTGTGTGATTGGGAAGTAGAGGTCTGGTAAACTAGATTAAAATTTCCCCTTCTTAGTGCTTTCTAGCATTGCAATTCTTATAATTTAACTGTGTTTGCTAATTTTTAATGTTGGTACCATAATAAATTACTTTATGTTGGAAAGTTTTGGGGAATAACTTATGGTTTAACTGTCATAGGGTTTCATCATGTAAGCTTTATAGTGCTGTTCCACCACCACAGCAGGTATACACTGCTGTTCCACTTCCACAGCAGGTATACACTGCTGTTCCACCTCCCCAGCAGGTTTATAGTGCTGTTCCACCACCCCAGCAGGTTTATAGTGGTCCTTCATTGTCAAAGCAGATTCCTACTGCCATTTCACCCCAACAAATTTATAGTGCCGTTCCACCCCCACAGCAGTTGTTGACTGGAGTCCCAAGTTCTGTAATTGAGCTAGAGACAAGTACAGGCTTAACCACCAGTTCAATGTCATCATCGGTGGTCCCAACACAATCTACTGGACATTTAATCTCTGGGTCTCAAGCAAACATGAGTGGTTATACAACCCCTTTAGTATCAGGTGGCACTAGCTATATTGGATATGGTGGAATATATCCTCAAGCTTCCCCTTTGCAACAAGTTGCCCTTGCCTTGAGACACTCACCTCCTGTTGCATCAACAGTTGCACCCTCAACATCAGCTTCGAATGGAGAATCCAAGTCAACCACAAGCTCTAATCTTGGAAAGGAAAAACGGCCACCTCAGAAGCGAAAGTTTCAAGAGTTACCAGTTGCTTCAAAGGGCACAACAAAACTCAATCAGGTCATTGCATTATCATTGATGAAATTTGAAATACATCATTGCATCTTTCATGGGAAATAGCATTCAATACACTTGATTTAGTTGTAGTTCTAAGAAGTTTGCAAATGAAGAAAGGGCTTGGTTTACAGGAAGTCCGGTTTATTGGTATCTATAACTCGTTTTATTCTGATATGGAATTTGAAAAGTTGAGTATTTTATAAAGCATCAAAGCTATAGTTACCTTCCATCTTGGATGTAAACGAGGAGCATCATAATGCTTAAAATAGATGCCTGGGAATAGTTTCTAGATGGTAATGTTTTTACAAGATGTGAAATAAATGTGAGAATATTATATACCCATCTTAACATCTCTGGAAATGTAAATCTAAACCGTGAAACAAGCGCCCCATTATTGTTTTGCAGAGCGGTAACTGGTTTTTCCTTCTGGGATTCACATATGTCTTGCAAGAATGATTTTTCTTTTGACAGAGATTCTATACCCATGTTGCCATTGAAAACTAAGATTACTCCTTATATTTCTTAAAAGTAGTCTATCTTTAGGATTTTTGATTTCTATTGTTAATGGAAGCCGTGCTAATGTTATAACTTACAAGATTCTAATCCAATAATTGAAATAATATTGAATTTTAAATGCTTCAGTAAGGGAGTTCAATTATATGTAGACAGATTTGTGTATCCAAATTGACTGATTTAATAAGAATTTATTTTCTTTTCCCCAGGATGGTAGCAAATCTTTTAGTTTTTACCCTTTCATTATTGGTTCTATTCAGGCTGTCCAGCTCTAGTTTCTACCTCGACACGGAGGGAATTGTTCAAACATAGATTTGTAGTGTCGTGACACAACTCGCAAGAGTCCACCAGAAATGCTAAATATCCATTAATGTATGTCTAGAAAATAATAAAATAACTTATAAAATAACAGGAAACATAATATTAAACTAAACTCATACTCTAAAACATCAAACTTTGTCTGAAACATAAAACTCAAAGTCTAAACATAAGGCAATAATTCAACTATACAGTCTGGAATCAGCCTCATTACTGCCTGAAGAAACTCCACTGGATGACATTTTCTTCTCCACAAAACAGAGAATGAAGGAAGAGTAGAAACAGAAGCTGAGGTCGCCTACAACAGAGGGTCGAGATCGCCTGAGAGAGAGTTGAGGTCATATGAAACAGCAGGAGCGGTGTGTGAAGAAGCTGAGCTGCACAGAAATGAGATTGAGATAGGAGATGCACAGGGATGATAGTGAGTCCGGGTCTCAGTGGTGGGCAGAAAAGAGATGAAGTTGCATGAATAACTTTGGGATTTTAGGGTTTTTGAAACCACTTAACTTTTTGTGAACCAGATCGCATGCTCGAACCCGGTTTTTTTCCCACGTTTCCACAAGAGCAGACTCATGGGCATCTCACTGTTTCCATGCTCTGGTACATCGCGAACCAGGTGGAGTTGTCCTTAGGTGGAGACTCGGGCGCTGGTTCTGATCACAGTATTGCGAATGTGGTTCTTATAATTACATGATGCATCCATGTTGCGTATTCACTTCCAGTTGCATGTATGGATGAACTTGCTGTTTGACAAAGAAAATGAAATAAATTGAATCACTTGTGGAAACATATCAGGAACAGTGAGCCTTGTTAGCCCTTTTTTTTAAAAAAATTGACTACATCTTAGCTTTCTGTGAGATGTCTTTCCCTGCAAAACTGACCTGTTTTATGTTCATAATATTTTCTTTCTTTATCAAAGAAAACTGAAATTACACTAATTTTCTCTCAAATGCTCTTTCATTTCTAGCTCTGTTCTGTTTTAACTTTTTCATATTATCTGGTGCTGATTGTTAATGCTTAATATTCCAGGTATTTTCTCTGACCTTCTATCAAGCTAATAGGCTGACACTGGACCTGTCTGTTGGGCCGTTGGTTTATATGTTTGACAGGGTTTTTCAGTTTTGGAGGATGGTGCTTGTGGCTTCACAGCATATGCCTTTGCCAATCCAAGATATTATTTTGTTTTTTTTTCCATTCATTGGTAAAATTACTGCATAAGATGCTTTGGCATGCTTTGGTGTGCTCTCCTAATCCTGTATCTATAGACGTTCAATTTCCTGAAGAAAAGGCTTTACCAGCATCATATTGATGAAATCTATTATAAGGGTAAATGACAAGCAGAAATAGGAGAAAATATAAGCCTAGAGAATGAGATATGATAGCAAGTTATAATAAGAAATGGAATAAACTTTAAGATGAGTGAAGTATTAAAATATTAATACTCTTTCACTTTCCTAGTTATCCATTGAACAGCCACTCTTATGCATATAATGCTTGAAAAACATGGTGCTGACAACATTATCCTAAGGCAGGTGACAGTTAAAAACCATGTGTGCATGTCATTTAAAATTCATGAGCCAATTACTAGGTGCAAATGAAATCTTGGTAAACGTAATTTTATGTTCCTTGAAACGGTCATAAAAATAGGACTTGCATCTCCTTTGTTACCATTTAACCCACCATAAAACTGAGTTTCATGTGACTAGTCAACCCATCGATTATCAAAATACCCAGTTATGCGAGAGATTTTTTTTATCTTGATATTTGACATCAATTCCGCATCTGATATTGATGCTTAAACTTCGTAAGCAGGGTTGTGGATGTGACCATTATCTTTCTCTGTTGGAAGCATGAGTTGCCACAATTCAATGCACCTGTCTTAAATATATAATATAATATATCCATTTTAACCATTAGCTGTCTGCCAATGCCAATCTTTGTACTTTACTGTTGGTGGTCTCGTATGTGACAGTAGATCATGTTAGAATGGGTAACTATAACAGCTTATTGTCTGTTTATCCTAACTTCTATGTGTTAGATTGTTTTCTATTTTTGTTCTCCTTTGTATTTCAGAGTCTTAATTGACTTTTTAGTTTGTGGCACATTTGGACGATTAGTACAATATCTGATTCAGAAGTTGCTTTTGGATTTTTGTTTTCTCCCACTCTAACTCAATTGCAGGGTTTGGAGCCTTTAAAATCTAATGAACAATCTGAGGGTCTGGTGAGGAATATATCAACCATGCCTGCTCCCAAGAAGTTGGTCCAGCCATCATCCAGTGGATTGCCACCATCGCCGCCTCCAAGAACCATGCCCCCACCACCTCCACCTAAATTTTCTGATGCACCTGAAGTTAAATTACAAGACAAGAGCAAGAACTTTCTTAAGACAAAATCTGATTCAGTTCCTGGTTAGAATTAATCCCGCTCTTTCTACATCTAGCAACGTTGCTTTGATGCTTTATTTGTTGATTTTTCTGTAGATTGTAGTATGGATACTTATTGTTTGCTCTGTCTGATCATGTAATTTTACTTTAAAATAATGTTTTCTTTATTAGCCATCTTTGGATTGTTGTGTGACCTAACTTTTTTATTTCAGATACTTTGGTCAAGCTAATGGAATACGGAGAGGATGATGATGATGACCTAGATTATTCTAGTGAGGAATCGCTTCCTCACACCACCCAAGCAATTGGGGTTCAAAAGCCTTTCTGGGCTTTATGAGTTGCAAAGTGCATATTGAACATAAGCAATGTAAAGAAGTCATTATTTGGCTCAGGTTTTGCATTAGTGCTTGCTGTTTGCTGTTAATGGCACTCATTCCTACTTCCTAGTAGTATAGGGGAGCCCGCAGCATGATTTTTGGAGCAAAGAGCAAAGTAGTTTGTTGTTGAGTAGCATTTTATCTTCGAAGGTCATAGATGTCCATTCTCGTATGCTTTTTGCAACCAGATCGTCTGTTGTAATTTTGTCTTCATTTGAGTATAGATGTACACTGGTAGTCTATTTTTAGTAATGTAGGGCCACTAATGTGAAGTAACGATGTTGTGATAAGGGATTTTATTTCTTGCTTATTTCACCCCCTTTTCATAGTTGGCAGACGCTTGTTGCTGTTCTATAATTATGCGCTAATTATTGAAAATTGTTTATTTAAAACCTCGTTTAATGTAAGATTTTTTATGGCGTCAACCTGCTAGAATATATTGATATATGATTTTGAATTATTATTGAAGTTAATTTTAACGACATGTTAGTTCGTATCAGGCTATCATGTATACCTTTTTTAAGTTTAGTGTATTATTTCATTAAATTTAAAATGATTTCGTTTTTTGGGTTCACAGATTAATAAGTTATATTTGATGTAAAATAGGATATAAATTGTCCGAAGTCTTGTACAATCTAAATAATTCGTAGTGGATTTTCGTTATTGAAAGTTTCTACATTGTCATTTTGCCACTTTATGGGCAATGACATGAATCTGTTACTTAAATTCGTGTGGGGGCAGCCCAACAATTGATTGTTGGCTAGTGACAAAGGCAAGCCGTTTCCCAGTTTGACGATAACAAATCAAAGCTCAAAAAATGGAGTCAATATGCTCTGACCTGGTTACATGTATTGTTAGTGATTGGTGCATGTTTTTAAGCTTGGAGGTCAAATCATTGCCATAGCGGGATCATGGATTATAGAAGTTTATTTACTGGCTCAGGTGGCTTCGAAAACTATTTTAGGCTCAATATTGGAAATCATGGACAACGGACCAAAACAGATATAACGATGATTAACATACCAAGATTTGACGGCTATAATAAATTTTTTTTACCCATCACTTAGGGTGTGTTTGGTATTTATAGTTTTTAATTTTTGAGGAATTCTGTTTTCTAGAAAATCATAATTATTAAAAAAGTTAAATGTGTTTGATATGCTAAAAAGTTTTCTAGAAATGTTATATAAAACTTTCCCCGTTAGGGAAATTAAAGGTGTTTTTTATGGAACATTTTTTCACTTTTTCAATTTTCAAAAAGTTTTCCAAAAGGTATAGAAAATTGTAAAAATATATTTAAATACTCGATTTTCTAATTAGAAAATTTAAAAAATGTGTTTAATGCAAGTAGATTTCTATTTTATTTCATGATTTTATTTCACATTTAAATAAACTTTATAATACTATACTTTACATTATTTTTATTTTGAAAGAATTTCAAACATTCACCCTTTTTACAATGAAAAATTTCAAAAAAATGTCTTGAATAATTCTTTAAATATTGGTTATTTCATACAAAACCAATTTTCTGTTTTTCAAGTATTTTTTTTGAAAAACCAAATGTATGAATATGTTTTCTATTTTACTATATATATTCTTGGAATAATTTTATATTTTTCCTAAATAACATACTAACTAAATATACTCTAAGATTCTCACCTCTCACTTTTAAAAATTTTATTAGAAAAGTTTGTAAAATACAACTTAAAAGACTTTCCTAGGAATGTTTTTTAAAAACATACCAAATATACAACAAATATAAAAATGTAAGATAAACTTGGAAACTAAAAAGAATCCTAATTCCAAAGGTCTCCTTAATGATTCAAGTTTCCAATTTCAACTAGTAGCCTTGATAATTATAATGAGGTTTTAATTCACTCCTAGGAAGATCTTATTTTACATCAGTCTAGAGCTGAAATTCAAGCCAAACAATGACCTTATGAAAGTTAAGGGGGAGAAGAAAAGCAAACAAATTTTGGGAACATTTTTTTGATTATATCATCCATCCCATAGGTTACTTGCTGTAAGCAAGAAATTTCTTCATGGTGAAAATCCTCTCACCTCCGGGTCTGAGCGTAGTCATCAGGTTCATCATTGTTGTCCTTCTCTTCAAGAGGTTCAGTGAATTCAGCATTGTCTGCATCTGTTCTGTCATCTTGGTTGCTACCGAATTGACTAAGTTCACCACTGCCTGAGCCAATATCTACGCCATAATTTTCATTGGATTGGTAGTTACTAGCGGCATCAGCAGCACCACCAGTGTAACTAGTTTCAGCGTTGCCACTTCCATAGCTACTAGCAACACCATAACCACTACTTCCATAGCTTCCGCCCCTATTGTTATTACCCCTATAATTACCACCACCACCATAGCCACCGCCTCCATAACCACCACCACCACCGTAGCCACCACCACCATAGACACCTCCACCATAGCCACCTCCACCACCAAACCCTGGTCGCGCCTTTTCTGTAGCATAATTTACTCGTATCCTTCGACCATGAAGATCCTGTAAAGATATATCATTTGAGATGCTAAAGAAAGATTGCCCTATCTTTTATGCTTGAAAAACAGCAGGAAGGTTAATCTACTAAGACACTTAATGATTAATTGATGCAAAAATTCTAATTCAACTGTCATGAAGAATTGTATCCTCATTCTTTCTTTATTTAAATAGGTAAGATTAAATTTTAATTGGTAAAATATTTCAATTAATATTGGAACTTTCACATTCACAATCTTGGTTTTGAAATATAATTTAAGAATCTTCTTGGTTTCTCAAATATTTTTATTTTCAAAATGACTTGGAACAAATACAAAAGTTACAAATATTATTCAGCGCAAAGCATTATTGACAACAGTGCTACTATGCAGGTAACATATTTATTTACACCCTTCAACCATTTTGTAAATGCTTTTTCATGAGCTTGAAAATGAACTCTGAAGCCACTTGCACAACAAAAGTTATATCATTGTGTTCAACACCTTACCTTCGCCAAATAAAGCAATTGCTTACTCCAGGTATGTATAAAATGTTTTTCACTAAATATATAACAACGACAATAATAACTTAATAATGTACTCAAAAATTGAGGATACAACATCATGTTTACCATGTGAGACAGAGTCATAGGCATAAATGTTAATTTTAGAAGTCAGTATGATAAAAACTTATAATACCTGGCCATCCATGCCCTGAATGGCAGATGACGCATCCTCACTTGTTGTAAAAGTTATGAAGCCAAAACCTCTTGATCTGCCAGTTTCACGATCTGTAACAATCTTTGCTGAAAGAGCATTGAAGATAACCGGTGTAAGTACACCAAAACCAATAAGCACCATATTATGACATGCTTACTTTACGTGGCCAAAGTTTTTAATTGTTTGTTACAAAAACATTTAGTTGTTGCTATGTTGCACATTACAATAGATGACAATCAAACAACTCTGACACTAACAACTATAAGTATAAAATTAACACTAAGAAAACAGAGGAACAAAGAACATAGTAAAGAATACTCACAAAAGAAACAATGGAATAATTGTTCACCTATATATGAGCAGACAGTAGTTCTATAAAAAAAAGTTAGCCACCTTATCAAACTATATAAATAATGAGTATTCTATTGTTTTACTTTGACTCACTCTGAAATTCTAAACAAGTTCATGAGAGGGTTGTTTTAACCAATAGCTGTAATAATGAAAAACATGTAGACTTAAATGAGTCAGAAAATACCATCAACTACTTCTCCATAGCGACCAAAAGCTTCTCGCAGACTCATATCATCAGTGCTGTAAGAAATACCTGTAATACAATTGAATAATTATAGCTATGTTCCACTCAAACAATTCAGTGTGACATACTAATGTACCTCCAACAAAGAGCTTTGCGGATGACATG
The DNA here is from genome assembly GCA_037962975.1 of Clitoria ternatea. NCBI lineage: Eukaryota > Viridiplantae > Streptophyta > Magnoliopsida > Fabales > Fabaceae > Clitoria > Clitoria ternatea. The sequence continues at coordinate 271,745,035 of CM075672.1, forward strand.
GATCTAATTGCTTGGAGAAGCGAAGGAGTAGACATGGAAAAATCTTGATTGATGTGCTTGACAGCATTATTCTTGAGAAGATTTCCAATTTTATTGATGAATGCCATCGCTCAAACCTAAAAATGTATCACATTGTAAAAAGTTATACAGCATCTCCATGGTCTACATAAAACTCCACCCCCAAGGTCACTTTCTTACACATTAAAAGAATCATCAAAACAACCGCAATCTAATTTTACTTTAGCCACAGCATAGATATAAAAAGGCACCACCAACACCAAGGCTAAACACAGGAGTAATGGCTGTGATTGCAATAACGAAACAGCAAACTTTCTCCTTTTTCATCTGATTTCAGTCCCTTTGGTCCTCTCTACTTTCTCACCAACTTCTTCCAACAATAAAATTAACAAAATGGCAATGATGATCTTATTATAGAAAACATGAACTCATGAACAAACGCTCATTGTACAATTACTAGAAACAAATCATACCCAAATGAAACTATAAATTTACAATTGCTTTTTTGTATCATGAAAATATAAAAGGCTTTCTAAAACCCTTGCTAGTTGTCACATTAGAATGACAATGACAATATACCAGTAAAATTCTGTTTAAGCTGAATACAAGCTCATACATGCAGTAATATGCCACAAACTTCTCAAAAAAAAAAAAAACCAAGAAGCCACAAACACCACTTAAAACGAAATTGAGAACACCCACTTGCATTTTCAACAAAACAGAAGTCTTTCAGGACGTGAAAATCAAATCTTTCATAGTATTAAGCGTAATCAAGGAGAAAACAGCCAACCCCGGCAAAGCCGATCAACAAGGGGATGCAAAACAAAAGTAAGAGAAACCAAACAAGCTTGAATAGAGCAACAGTGAAATAATGATAGAAACAGAGGGAAAGGGTGGAAACAAAGTTGCGTATTTGAGATCTTACGAAACTTGAAGAGCGATATAGGGGTTCTCTTCTCTTTTCAGCTCGGTGTAGAGAGAGAGTGAAGAAATCTAAAACCCTTCGCTCTGTATGCTGACCTAAAATAGGGCTTTGGATTTCCAAATTGACACGTGGCAACTCAAGTAACCTACAGATGCGACACCATCCATAGATTTTGCTCACACTGTGACTTAGGAAAAAGACACTTTTTTTAATACAGAATTAGTTGTATAAAGTTCTTTTAACATCCAGAATAAGTTTTGATTAATAGAAAAAAGATATTTTATTATGAATAATTATGGATGTCCCCCTAAAGTTTTGATATTTATAAATGCCCCCCTCTCACCTCGTATAAATACCCCCTTCACTCATTAATACAATACAACTTCTTCTCTTTAATTTTACTACTCTCTCTTTACTTCTCTTACTCTCTTAACTTCATCTCCTCTTCTTCTAAGAATTCATTCCTCTTTATTATTTTGTCCCAATATTTTATAACACGTTATCAGCACGAGGTTCTGACCAACTGAGATCTAAGGTAACATAGAATTTTAATTTCTTTTCATAATTTCATTTCAATTTATATTATATGTATATATATATATATTATAATAAGTTCCTGAAGAACTTAAATTCCACACATCCCAGCAGGATGTATAAAATATTAATAAGTTCCTGAAGAACTTATATTTTGAACATCCCTATGGGATTTAAAAGAATTCCTGAAGAATTCTTGAAAATATTTACTGATAGTTCCTGAAGAACTAGAAATCAAATATTTTGTTATTTTATCGCATTTTAATATGTTAATTAATTATTATAATATTTATGTTTCATGTTCTTGTTTCATATAATTATTTTTGGCATTTCTTCTACTTTTGTATCTACTTTACTTAATTATTGTATCTACTTTAATTTTATTTATTTATTTATTCCATTATAGTGCCTTTATGTACTGCACATTCACGTTGCTTACCTGCTCTTGCATTATTGTGAACATTCATGTTTTACTCTTGCAAATACCTACTCCAATAATGTTGTTATAATAATTAAAAAAAAAGAAACCTTAACAAGGAGTAACCAAGATTCGAACCATGAACCTTGGCCTTGAAAGAAAAGTAGCTTACCACTAGGACACTTGATACAATTCATGCATTTATGCAAACTAAATTGTTATAACAATTAGTTACCTAGCAACATTTTTTTAATAACCATAATAATAATTTTTTTAAAACTTGTTTAATTAATTTACATTCTTTTACTCTTATAATAAAATAAAATTAATAATTCATCATTGACTTGTTACCATCATTAGATATTTATAATTAATAAATTTATTCATTTGAAATATATCTAATATATTGTTTCAACTTCTTATATAGAAATAACTATGTCAAATATTACCAACCTTGAGTTCGTGGCTCTTGACATATCTGGAAAAAACTATTTATCATGGACATTGGATGCTGAAATCCATTTAGATGCAAAAGGTCTCGGAGACACCATTAAAAATGGAAATTAGGCATCTAGTCAAGATAAAGCTAAAGCCATGATATTTTTACACCACCATATCCATGAAGGGTTAAAAAATGAATACTTAACAGTTAAAGACCCTCTTGTTTTATGGAATAATCTAAAAGAAAGATACGACCATCAAAAGGATATAATTCTTCCAAAAGCCCGTTATGAATGGATGCATTTACGATTTCAAGATTTTAAATCCGTAAATGAGTATAATTCTGCAATGTTTAGAATTACTTCGAGATTGAAATTATGTGGAGAACAAGTCACTGAAAGTGACATGTTAGAAAAGACATTCTCTACTTTTCATGCATCCAATTTGCTCCTGCAGCAGCAATATCGCCAAAAGGGCTTTACAAAATATTCTGAATTAATTACTTGTCTCCTTGTGGCTGAGCAAAATAATGAATTGCTTATGCAAAATCATGAATCTCGTCCAACTGGAACTGCTCCATTCCCAGAAGTGAATGTAGCAACACACGATCATAATACTCATGGTCGTGGTCGTGGCCGTAGCCGCGGTCGTGGACGAGGTAATGCTCGGGGACATGGTATTGGTCGTGGATATGGTTATGGCCGTGGTCATGGTCGAAATGATAAGAGATCATCATTCACATGGAAAAATAAAGAACATATGAAAAAAGGGACAGATGCTCAAAATAGTGAACAAACTAAAAATATCTGCTATCGTTGTGGCAGCAAGGGACACTGGTCTCGAGTTTGTCGCACACCAAAGCATCTCGTAGATCTATACCAAAAATCCCTTAAAAATAAAGGGAAAATAATAGAGACAAATTTTACTGGTATAGATGATGATTTCTCTGACTTTAGTGTTGATGATTTTCTTACTCTTCTTGAAGAAGAAATTGACCACTCGGTTGGAGAAGGGAGTGCCCCCAAATAAATTATTTTTGTTTCATGTAATTTGTTTTGTTGTAAATTTTATCTTTATCAATAAAATTTTGTTAAATATTATTGTTAATTATATTTTTACTCATGATTTTTTTTATTTATTTAATGAAGAATGAATGCTCATGTGAATGATGAAGATATATGTCTCGCAGACAGTGCAACAACTCATACCATTCTCAAAAATGAGAAATATTTTTACCAAATAGTAAAACAAGAAGCCAATGTTAATACAATATCTGGTAGTATAAATATAATTGAAGGCTCCGGCAGAGCCAGTATTTTGCTACCTGGAGGAACAAAATTGCACATTGAAAGTGCATTATATTCTAAGAAGTCTCAAAGAAATTTATTGAGTTTTAAGGATATCCGCAGAAATGGATATCATATTGAGACCACAAATGAAGGAAATGATGAATATCTATACATTACAAAGTTAATTTCTGGTAAGAAATGTATATTGGAAAAATTGCCTTCATTTTCCTCCGGTTTGTACTACACATATATTAGTACAATTGAAACAAATGCTATAGTAAACCAGAAGTTTACAAATAAGAATGACTTTGTTATCTGGCATGAACGATTAGGCCATCCTGGATCAATTATGATGCGAAAAATAGTTGAGAATTCAAATGGTCATTATTTGTCCAGCAGACAAATTATGCAAACTAAGAATTTCTCATGTGCTGCTTGCTCTCAAGGAAAATTAATCATTCGGCCATCACCAATGAAAATTGGGAATGAACCACTTATATTTTTAGAGCGTATACAAGGTGATATTTGTGGACCAATACACCCTTCATGTGGACCATTTAGATATTTTATGGTTTTAATTGATGCATCAACTAGATGGTCACATGTTTGCTTATTATCAACTCGCAACCAGGCGTTTGCGAGATTACTAGCTCAATTAATTCGTTTAAGAGCTCATTTTCCTGATTATCCAATTAAGAAAATACGCCTTGATAACGCTGGTGAATTTACATCTCAATCATTTAATGATTATTGTATGTCCATTGGAATTGATGTTGAACATCCTGTAGCACATGTTCATACACAAAATGGACTTGTTGAATCATTGATTAAACGTTTGAAATTGATAGCAAGACCATTGTTAATGAAATCAAAACTTCCAATTTCAACTTGGGGACATGCAATCTTGCATGCGGCAGCACTTATTCGCATCAGGCCTACAAGTAATCATGAATATTCCCCTTTACAATTGGTTCATGGTAAAGAACCAAATATTTCCCATTTAAGAATCTTTGGAAGTGCGGTATATGTTCCTATCTCTCCTCCACAACGCACTAAGATGGGACCTCAAAGAAGGTTGGGAATATATGTTGGATATGAAAGTCCATCCATAATAAAATATCTTGAACCTTTAACAGGTGATTTATTTACAGCTCGTTTTGCTGATTGTCATTTTGATGAATCTATTTTCCTACCATTAGGGGGAGAAAATAAACAGTTGGATAAAAGGATTAGCTGGAATGAAATATCTCTCTCACATCTTGATCCTCGAACAAAGCAATCTGAACTAGAAGTTCAGAAAATAATTAGTTTGCAAAATTTAGCAAACCAATTACCTAATGCATTTACTGATCCAAAAAAGAGACTAAGTCATACATACCAGCTGTTAATACTCCAATAAAGATTGATATCCCTGAAGGACAATCTAAATTTGCAAATGAGTCTGAAGCTAAAATAAAACGTGGCAGACCTGTTGGTTCTAAAGATAAAAATCCTCAAAAAAGAAAAGTAAATAAAGAGGATGGTCGAATTGAGGATATAAAGACACCAGTAGAGTCTCCTGACATAATCAAAGTTTCAAATCCAGAAGAAACTAAGGTACCTGAAATTGATACAAACAAAGAGATCTCGATAAATTATGTCATGGATGGTATACAATGGAATCGACCTGAAGTCGATGTTGATGAAATTTTTGCATTCAAAGTAGCTCTTGATATTATAAATGATGATAAAAATCATGAGCCAAAATCTGTTAAAGAATGTGCACAGAGAAATGATTGGCCAAAGTGGAAAGATGCAATGCAAGAAGAGTTAAACTCACTTGCAAAACGTAAAGTTTTTGGGCCTGTAGTCCAAACACCCAAAGGTGTAAAACCAGTTGGGTACAAATGGGTCTTTACGAGAAAAAGAAATGAAAACGGTGAAATTGTACGATACAAAGCAAGACTTGTTGCACAAGGATTCTCACAAAGACCTGGTATTGATTTTGAAGAAACATATTCACCAGTGATGGATGCAACAACTTTTCGATACTTAATAAGTTTGGCGATTCGTGAAAAGCTTGATTTACGCCTCATGGATGTTGTTGTAGCATATTTATATGGCTCACTTGAAAATGACATATATATGAAACTCCCTGAAGGATTTAATTTGCCTGAAGCATACAAGACAAATCCTCGAGAAAATTATTCAATTAAATTGAATAAATCTCTTTACGGACTGAAACAATCTGGACGTATGTGGTATAATTGCCTCAGTGAATATCTGTTGAAAGAAGGATATAAAAATAACCCGATTTGTCCATGTGTTTTTACGAAAAGATTGGGAAAAGAGTTTGTTATAATTGCAATTTATGTGGATGATTTAAACATCATCGGGACTCCTGAAGAGCTCTCAAAGGCTGTAAATTGCTTAAAAAAAGAATTCGAGATGAAAGACTTGGGAAAAACAAAGTTTTGTCTTGGATTACAATTAGAATATTTGAAGGAAGGAATTCTAATGCACCAAAAGACTTATACAGAAAAGGTGCTAAAGCGGTTTTATATGGACAAATCACACCCATTGAGCAGTCCAATGGTTGTAAGGTCACTTGAAGTAAGCAAAGATCCTTTTCGACCTCAAGACAAAAATGAAGAACTACTTGGTCCTGAAGTACCATATCTTAGTGCAATTGGTGCACTAATGTATCTTGCTAGTCATACAAGACCTGATATATCATTTGCTGTTAATCTGTTAGCAAGACATAGTTTTTTACCCACGAAAAGACATTGGAATGGGATTAAACACATATTCCGCTACCTTAGAGGTACAATGGACATGGGTTTATTTTTTCCATATGTATCTAAGGCAAACCTAATTGGTTATGCAGATGCAGGGTATTTGTCTGATCCTCATAATGGTCGATCACAAACAGGTTATTTGTTTACATGTGGTGGTACAGCAATTTCATGGAGATCCATAAAACAAACAATCACAACAACATCATCTAATCATGCTGAAATCTTAGCATTACATGAAGCAAGTCGAGAATGTGTTTGGTTGAGGTTTATGATTCAACATATTCAAGAAACTTGTGGCTTACATGCTGGAAATCTACCACCAACAATTTTATGTGAAGATAATGCAGCTTGTATTTCTCAGTTAAAGGAGGGCTATATTAAAGGAGATAGGACAAAACATATTTCACCAAAATTTTCTTTACTCATGATCTTATAAAGAATGGTGAAATAAATGTCGAGCAAGTCCGATCATGCGAGAATCTAGCAGATATCTTTACAAAATCATTACCAACCAAAGTCTTTCAGCAACTAGTACAGAAGATTGGTCTTCGACGTTTACATAAGTGTTCTGATGAGGGGGAGAATTAAATACTTGTAATTTAATTATTTTTCATGAATGTACTTTGTAAAGAATGTTGTACTCTTTTTCCTTCACTAGGTTTTTATCCCACTGGGTTTTTCCTAGTAAGATTTTAACGAGGCACATTCTAAATATGGACATCCAAGGGGGAGTATTATGAATAATTATGGATGTCCCCCCTAAAGTTTTGATATTTATAAATGCCCCCCTCTCACCTCCTATAAATACCCCCTTCACTCATTAATACAATACAACTTCTTCTCTTTAATTTTACTACTCTCTCTTTACTTCTCTTACTCTCTTAACTTCATCTCCTCTTCTTCTAAGAATTCATTCCTCTTTATTATTTTGTCCCAATATTTTATAACATATTTGAATTTTTTAATTTTAAAAATTAAAATGTCAAACAAAAGAAAGAAATATGGATTTTGGGCCTTTTTTCAACGGGGCAACTTAAAAGCCCAGATTACACATGGGGCTGGGGACAATTTAAAGAATTAATCCAATTAAGAGGTAGGGTATTAATATTGGATTTGTGATCAAATAAGTCAAGTCAATAGATTAATTTGATCGATTAACTAGAATTATTTAAAATATGAAAATAAAATATTACATAAATAATTTAAGTATTTCATATTTTAAAATTTTATAATTAAAAACATTAATAAATACCTAATAAAAAAATAAAACAACGCATTTTTAAAGATGGAAGTTTTTGAAGAAAAAAATACTTATTTTTATTTAGTCAACTAAGTCACTGGTTTTAAATAAAACCTTTTGGTTCAACTAATTTTATACTAGATCGTTTGGATAACTCGTCCAATAACCTATTTAGACCGATTGGACCATCGGTCTAAATCGATTTTTATAACACTACAAATTATATATAACAATACATGTTACTAGAAAAAAGCTTAGTGCGAATAGATAAAGTTTACAAGTTATTTGAATAGATTTTTTCGTAAGTATAAGGTTTAAGTTAACCAACATAAAGTAAATAAAATAAAGTACCAATATAAATATTTTAAATCTATACTAATAATAAATAACTTTATCTGTATAGAATCCATCTATATCATCATTACATAAATTATAGTGTTTGAAGAGACCCACAGCAATTATTTAACTTTTTTAATTAAATATTATACTAACAAAGATTATTCTAATAATTTATAAATTGTGCGTTAGTAATTAACATTTTTTTAAGTATTAATTTGTTTGCCAATTTTAAAAGTGAGAATTTTTAAAAACTTCTGTTAATATCAATCTTAATAGCTGAGTTTACGCCATTAAAATGATAATCTTTTATTGAGAGTGTATGTTGGACTTTATTTTTGTGATGAAATTATTATATTCATCATGATTAAATATTATTACTTGCAGTGATTTAAACTCAATCCTAGAAGAGGGAGATTAATGAAACCCATTAGAACTTAGTGTAATAAAATCCTTAATTAAAAGTTGACTTGTTCCAATTTTAATCCCCAAAGTCCCATCGCTGAACTAAGAAATGCTTACAAAAAAAACATGGTGCATTTGATATGGACACAGAAATTCATTATTTTAGAGTAATGATTGTAACACAGATTTTGAAGTTTCTCTTGACTTATTCCATGCTTGCAACATTAAAATCTCAAATATCATACGACTAGGTAATTTTTCCAACTACCTGGACTAGTACACTTCAATTCAATGTATACAACCATAATATTTAAATGCACCCTTTGTTTTTCTTAGTCATTTACCTCATGTCTTTGTCTGTAAAGTTAAAGTTTGTTTGGTTGAATCAAATATTATTTCTTTGTTTTTCTTTCTTTTCCTTTCAAATTCTGTAGAGCATTCACATTTTTTGTTGGTGTGTTTTTTTACAATTAAGTCTATTAAGTTTCATTGCATTTTGGTTTCTCTAGTTCGAGCTATATGTGATTTTAATCTGGTCATCTTCAGTTTTTATTAAGTCATTTTACTTATCAAATTGAGTAATTTTGATCCTCCTTTAATTTTTTTCTTATAACAATCGTATTATCATTTTCTACATAAAAGTTTTGCAAATTCAATTAATTAAATAATCTCATAGTATGCTACTCACCCATCAAAACATCAAATTTTATATATATAAAAAAACCCCTCTAAATTCTCTCTTTAAACTATATTTTCATGTCTTATAAAATCCTTTAAATTTTTTCAACTTTCCACTATTGTTTTGTTAAAATATATGTTTAATCATTTACATTTGTTTTAAGTTTCAATTTTATCTCATTTTTTTGTCTCAATTCTATTGCAACTAGAAAATAACTTGATTTAGAATAATTTTCAGGATTCTTTCATGTCACAACTATTATTTTTTCGAATAACAATTTTTTCTCCCTCTGTGTTTAGAATTCTGTTATTATTATTAACCATGGTTGAAATTGTAGTTCTTTTTTTTTTTTTACTTAGATGTCTCTAAATTGAAAACAGACGATTAATTGTTTCAAGATACAGAAGTTATCAAAATAAATTTTATTTCGCCTAATAAATTTTTTCGGTATATACAACAAAATTCAAATTTCTAATATAATATTTAAAAGACCTAATTATCTATTAATTTTATCGCCATTGTAATGCTAGTATCTAGTAGGAATTTCTTGAAACATTACAAAAATAATTAGAATCACAGTTCACAGTATTAAATAATCTAATATAGAATCCAATTTCCAAAAAAGGGATTTCAGGATTTTCTTGGTCAAGGGGTGAGGATATTCTACTATTCAAAAGGGCAGGTACATACATCAAGTCTTCCAACAGCACTCGTTGGCATTTAGCAATGGTAACTTGGCATATGCAGAAAATAACATGTCAACATGTTCCCTTTATATCACACTTAAAATAAAGCCAACCAATGAGGACCTTAAACTTTTTCATTTGTTCATTCTTATTCAAAACCCTTTCCCCCTTGAAACATTTTCCAAGTGAGAAACAACAACAACAAAGAATAGCTGTTGTTGTTTGAGGCAATGACTTGGTGGATGGATGCCCTTACCAGTCCATTAGTTTATTCCTTTTTTCTTTTGGGGTGTGGTGGGACAAAGGGTCTTAGTATCTTCATAATAATTCACATGGCATGACAAAAAAGAGTTAGGTCCAAATTCAATTTCACATTAAATATATTTTGACCATTGATGCTGACTATTGGAACACAAGACCCTCAAAAGATTTCCAACTTGCACAAGGAAGTGTCTCTTTCAGTCACTAGAGTTACACTTTGAGGTGGAAAGACCAAGTGCACTTCACCAATTTACTAATACCAGATAGACACATCTAATTAACTAATGCATAATTATAAGCTTCTTATTTTACATTTATTCATTAAAAAATTAATTGAAAAAAATACTTTGTAAATATTTTCTACACTATCTTCTAATCAGGAATTCTTGTTACACGAGCAAAAAACAATGTTTTTCTAATTGGTTGACCATGATTGTGTATCAAAATTAAACTCTTGAAGAAAAATATTATTTATGTTTTAAGAGGTTTTCTAAAATTGTATTTGCCTAGTCTTCTCTCTTTAGGGAAAAGACAACTCAATACCTTACACTTGATGACATGAAAATGAGGAAACATCATTGGGAACTACTTATATTTTGCAGGCCGTTTGGTGAATGCATCTGACATGAAAACTATTTATTTGACTTCAAATGTCTCCTTTCCAGACAAATTCATAAGCTACAGGTCAAAGTTAAAATATCTTGCCTTATCAAGAGCCATCTCAAACATTATTTCTAGATTTTGACTAAATATGGATTTCTTTGATGACCATTCACTGAAGTCAAAATGTTTACCGGTTGGTATTTTTGGCTTAGTTTATGGTCCTACCCTTGATCATCCAATTTAACATCAAGATATAAGAAAGTTAAAACCTTGCTAAGGTGGGAATTACAAGAGAATTTGAATAAAGAACTACCTTTTTTCATTAAAGTCTGTAATTATCTACATGCTTTAAAATTTATAGCATGTGTTGGACATATACACTTTAAAGAGAAAACCAACAGAATATTGTATTACTCCAAATTTGATTCAAATTTAAGTGAATACAAATATAAAGAATACATTGCAAAAAAAGCTGCATAATTATGAAGCTCTTCCAAGTTCCAATCATTACATACAATGCACACTAAGTGTAACAATAAGGTTTTGACATGGAACCTAACCTGCTTGTGACCACATTACAAGCCTTTGTTAGAGAACAGGATTATTCTTGCCTATTTGCTATCACCTCCTATGTGGATTTTGCAACAACTTTTGAGATCCTTCAAAGAAATCCAAAAGGTAGTTTTCCAAATCATCAGCGGTGTATTTAATGTGTTTGTCACTTATGTGACTACTATGCCTTCCAACAAATGTCCTATAAGCTTGAATTACTACGAGTGATGTAGAAATCCGTAAATCTTCACGAAGCTGAACATCTGGTATATGCCAAGCTGTCTGGATCCTGTAAACATCCTCAAAGCCAAGGTAGAAGCTTCTTAGCTTCTCTTTAAGAAGGCTTTTTGAGACAGAGTTTGTACCCGGCACATGAATTCCCTCATCCCTAAGTAAGCTGAGAATGGAACTCCAACTAGATCTCTCACATTTCATTGCATGCTGCTGAAACTTCCAGTTGCGCTTTCGAATCCATTCATCCCCATATATGATCCTAAGTTCAGACCCCTTAACCTTTTCAGCCATATAGTGTAGGTTGTTCATTAAGAACAAGTGCTGCAAGGAAGTGTCTTTGTATAACTTGGACTTCTCCTCAAGATTACATTCCAAGATTGAAGCTGTTGATTTGAAGTGGAGGGCCATTGAGGAAACTCTACCTGGTGATTCCTGGCTTCTGCTATCTTCTTCTGTGCCCGGGCTCATATCAGGTGACAGCAAAATGGCATCCTCTTCTTCGTGGTCCCTCAGAAGCAGATTAAGTATTTCACTGTAGTCGGTGAGGGTTCTAAGATAATTCATAACATATTTGGTTAAAGGATGTATGCCACCACCTACAAAAGGGGTTGATGAGACATTCGTAGCAATGGCATTTTTGAATTCAAGAAATGTTGCCCTCACACAATCACCTAATCTCTTCAGAACCTCATGGCATTCAATTTTAACAGAGGAACCAACCTCGTCTGAATACAATGCATCAATGTCTGGCATAAGGTCTGCTAGAACCTCATACATGTCGAGAATACGGAACAATTTCTCAGGCTGGTGAGGGCCGATTGACATGGCTTCCCCAAAATTCAGAAGCTGCAATATTGAAGCCTTGGATGCATCAACAAAACAAGCTACACTAACAGGCTCACCCTCCCCGAAAATCTGGTCACTAAGCCATCTCTCACTTGCAAGATACACCCTCACAAAGATTTTCAAAGCCCAAATCCATCTTTTGATTTTTGAATTCAGAGTACCCCACTCCATCTTCAAGACATCCTCGATGCTGAGCCTTTCCATTTCAAGAATGAAGAGGCACTCGTCCAAGGCGTCCCTCCGGACAATGGTGTAAGCATTGGAACATTCGTGGACATAATTAGAAGCAAAAAGTAAGTTTGCGATACACCTGAGGTCAGGAATCACAGCTGGATGAACCAAATCAATGATATGCTCCTCAGAGGCTCTGCTGACACTATCTCTTTGAAGTGATTCCTCAACTGATTCATCACCTAAAGAGACTATAGAGTTCTCATCAACAGCATCCTCCTCACTGGATCGAAAAGAGACATATTCAGGTTCAAAAGGTTGCCTGTTCTGGATAAGCAAGTTCCTGAATTCTTCTTCAAGTCGTGCCATAGCCGTTTGAAGAACACTATAAGCCATCTGCATAAACTTATACTCTTGGTCCTCTTTGTTCAAATGCAAACTTTCCAACTTCTCAATCAATCGCCGGGCGTCATTAGCAGCATTCAGATACTCAGATGCTTCTTCAGGTCCCAAATCCCAAATCATGGACTGATCTTCCTCCCATTTCATTATTTTCTCCTGAATCACACTAAGTCGTTCTTCAATAACCCTAACTCCCTCTTCCTCCTCCTCCTCCTCATCATCACCATCACCACAACCACCACCACCACCATCATGATCACCGCCACCATCCCTCCTTTGCCCTTGTTTCCCTTCTTCCTTTTCACTTGGTGTGGTCATAGAGGACAATTGAGAACCAAGATCTGCCAGAATCTTCTTGGCATCACTAGTAAGGTTCTTGTTTGACCCTAATGCCTTCACAATATGCCTTGCTGCAGCAATCAAGCTCTCCTCCCTTTCTAGCTCTGGCATCACAGGCTCAGACTCCTCCACGGCCATTGAGAACCAAACTTCCAACAAAGAACAGTCACCAAAAACACCAGTTCAAACCCTTCTCAACTCCAAAATCAAGATTGAAACTTTCTTCTCTAGAACCCCCCAAATACAGCTCTTAAATGATTTACACACGCTCACCAATCAAATTCAAAGCCAAAATTGGATTTGGGTAAGAAGAGAAACCTCCTTATTTTAGGCTGCACAAACCCAAAAAAAAGGTAAAAAATTGTTATCATAGATGAACCAAACCCATTACAACAAGGACCAAAACACACATATTGCAACCCCAAAATGAGCCATGAACAATAACAAGAAGAAGAAAAAATAAAAGACAAAAAATTCTACCTTCAGTTCCTTAATGACAGGAAAAACCCAGAAAAAAAAAATCAGGGTGAGAAGAAGCAGAAAAAGAGTTAAAATGAAACTTGTGCAAGATCTGGAAGGACAGAAGAAGCACCAAAGTCACTGTACGGTGAATTTTGACTTTCTTAACGCAGACACATGAAGAAGTTGTGTTGTGCGAATGGAGAAAGTGAGGGAGAAAAAAGAGCCAGCTTTTGGGAGCCTTCGAAGTTCAAACAGACAAAACTATGTATAATGAATCAAACAGACACAGTATTATTATTTTAAAAAAGTAAATTAGAAAAGAATGGCGTGGCTGCGATTTCTATGACCAATCTCACCCTCGTTATCTGCCTGCAACTTGTCAATTTTCTTTGCTAACTATCTATCCTTAAAATATTGAAAATTTTCGTACTCATCCGTGTCTTGTTTGGTTTTTCATCTTCATTACATAGATTCTAGACTCTACTTTGTGGTCAACTTTTTTCATATTAGTATATTTTAATATTCTCTAATCACCTTTTATAATCAAATAATTTATAGAGAAATATTAACTAATTTCTAGAGGATATTATTTAAAAACAGGTAAAATTAAAAAAAAAATTATACAGAAAACTGCATGATGATTGTGTAAAACTAGAAGTGAAAATGAGTACATTTTAATAATATTTTAAATAAAATTTTTTATTTTTATTTCATTAACCAATGTTCTTAGGTACTCATTAACGTTTTTCTAATTTATAAAACTACATGGTTCCGGGAGTGGTTATTGTTTAGGTTTCATAAAATACATTATTTTAGTTTTTTAAAGTTAGCTTTATTTAAAGTCAAATTCTATCTTAATAAAAATATAAGGAGTTTGATACTCGCTACGCACAAATGAATAACCTTAATCATAAACAAACTCTGAATTTAATTGTCTTTAAAAAGGATACATGTCTGAAAAAATACAAATAAATTCTACCATTTTTTTTGTGTCACTAGAAATTAAACTCATGGAACTCGCATAAATATTTCTAATTTTTTTTGGGCTTATAAAGGTATGTAAAACACTGTTTTTCAGGAGTTTACTTTTATTTTTAAATATAAAATTGAGATCTTTCTGTTGAATTAAAACTACTGTTGACTGATTTTTGTCTTTCATTTTTTTTTTATATTTTGGTTATATTTTTGAAAGTTTTGGTTAAAATAGTTCAAATCAGTTAGGAATATTGAGATCATAAGTTTCAGTTAAAATAGTTTAAGATCAATTAGAAATATTGAGATCCTAAGTTTACCATTTTTTATATAAAAGAGGAACCTCATAAGTATATTCTTTATAAAGGTCGTGTAAATTCTCAAATGAATTAGTTTTTAAGAATGAATTAATTAAGTCATATATTCAAATTAAAAATTTTTAATTTGCAACTGAGTATAATTTTAAATTAAGTGAACAAAAGTGTATTTTTTATTTTAATGCAAATTGAAATTAAAATGAATTTTAAATTAAATTATCATCTCTTATTTTAAGAATGAGCATGGTTTAAAAGAGTTTTGTTTTATGAATTGTGTAAACCTAACATAATTAATTTGAATGTACATGTTATTGGTTCGTAGTTTATATTATTAAACTTACTTTATTAAGATGATGTATCATGTATCTGATTCTGTTCGTTAAAGCTCATTTCATGCATGATTTCTTCATCCACTGTTATACTTTTGACTTCTTCGACCCTTTTTCTTTAATTTCCTTTGCCTTGTCTAAGAAGTGGAGCTTTTCTTCCTTCATTGCTGGCAGCTGGCAACTTTTGGTAAGTAACACATTGCCCAATAAAAAAATATTGAGTAACGTTTTTGGCATGTATTTTTCGAGTCCAAAACCTAAAAATTAGGGGATGTTTAGTTCGCAGTCGTAGATGAGAAAAGATGTTGGAGAAATTAAAAAATTTAAATGTTGATATTAATTTTTTACGTCGTTAGAGACAATTAAAACTTCGTTGATTCGTAGGTTAAATTTCCCTCCCCCACCAAACTCCGTTCCGTCTGTCGCAACTCCGTTCCATCACTTACCAAACAGCCTCTTAATCTATTATACTAGCGAATTAAATAATAACAAATTGATTAAATAATGTTTAAGAAATAATATGTTAAATCACCATGAAAAATTAAGGATATGATATTTTTTTTATAAATTTTGGAGGGTAACTTTTTGAATAACTAAAAAATTACACGAATAATGTATTATAATTCATGGATTGAAAGAGTTGCCAACCATGGGCGAACACATATAGATGTGATTGTGGATCAATTTGGACGGCACAAATTTAATAATAATAAATATACAATATAAAAGGTATACCATTATCTTTTAAATAAATTATGACTTCTAAAAGTATATGACATCTGGGTCCATTAGCTTCCTTTATTGGCTTCTCCCTTTCCTAATAATTTCCTTCTCAATTTTTACTTGAAAGTTGAAACAGTACTGTCTTTCCATCATCACTTGCCAAAAGAATAATTAAACACACACCGAATAACCTTTGGTAAAAATGCAATTTATAGTTTCCATCTACTTTATTTGTTTCTTAAAAAATTAATTTTTGATAGAGTTAATTTGAAATCCTTAATACTTTTGATTTTCTTTTATCCTCCGAAATATAAGGAGAAATTAACGAAAGAAATAAAATACATAACATAAAAGATGAGAAAGATAAATATCGGAGGTGGAAGAATGTGAGATTGATCTGGTATCAATACCGGCCTTTAAGCTAACACGAGTCCGGTAAGAGCTATGATATGATTGATAAAATAACCGGTATGTTTACTAAATGGACCCCGACTAAAAGTCTGCTAACAAGTGAGAGCTTTTGGACCAAGTTTGCAACTTGCCAATAGCAGTCCGACCTGTCAAATGTCAAATTACGAGTTGGACATCCATTAGATTATAAATACCATCATTCACAACAAATCAAGCATGTTTCTTTTCTGATACATTTAGTGCTCCGGTATTTATAAATTCGTACTGACTAAATTTATCATTTAAGTGTCTTTGCAGCTACCACCACCACCTATTCATGAACTGACGTTCATATGACCCAAGATCGTGAAGTTGAAGGGCACTGATTCGAGACTGGATTAGTGTTTGATAATAATATTAGATTCTTATTGAACAGATGTAAGAGGAGAAACATATATTTTACCCCAGTTGTGAGTGTACCAGAGTACCCCACATACCGAACATTTCAATAAATTTCAAGATGTGGAAGAATTTGAGATTTCACCCAAGTCCCTGTTTATATCCATGCCATTTACCAATCAATTGTATTAGTCTAAAGAAATTACATATACTTTAATAAACATATACTAAGTTATCATTTTATTTTGTTTTGTCAGTTACAAATTTATTTGTGCATTATCCAGCATTTGAGGTCAGACACATGTCTTTCAAGAAGAATCACTATAAAATCATTGAGAGTTACTCTTAACCGTGAGATATAAGCTTGTCATCAATCACATTATTCCTCATCCGTATGTAACTATGAAGTTTTATACATAAGTTTGACCTTATTCTATAAAGGAGCCAAATGAAATAAAAGTTTCAAGTTCGATTTTGAATTAGAGGCATTAAAAAATCAAAATAATGAATCAACGTCAACTATAACCCTTAACCTTTCAAACTAACAATACGGGTTTGATTCCCAATACTTGTTTATTTCTATCTTATTACTTTATTTATTAGAATTTTTTTCTATTATTATAAATGAATAGAAGGAATCTTAATTTATTAGTTCATTTTTTAATTAATCTTAATTTTGTATTTAAATTATTTATATTCAATTAAATTTGATTATATATATCTTATCTTAATTCTGTATTATATATTTATATATGATATAGAATCCTTAAATCTATATGTCTAAACACTTATTAATTATGAACATCATGCCTTAAGATATGAATAGATAGTGATATTGTAGGCATATGGTTAATCACTTTAATCACTAACCGGTCACCTTTTGTTGCTAGGATTTTAGAGGCCCTCAAATTTACCTTGCATGAACATGTTGTTTTTGTTTGGTAGAGTGGTAAACGCTTACACATTAAAATTATATACCAAGTCATTCATGCATATTTTATAAGTGAGAGCTTCAACATTATTCACAAACCATACACAAAAAGAGATATGGAACTAAGTAAGTAAAGATAAGCAGATTCTATACTTTTGTTTATGAAGTTCTTGAATTGGCCTTTAATAGTGAACTGGTCTGAACCGGGGTCTAGGATCCGGTGTGGGACCAGCCACAAGAATGTAGGTGTTTTTAGGGTTTGCACACCGGAACAGTGAGTATCCGGTGTATTAATCCGGTCTCTCAGTAGGAGAAGCCGGTCTTGTTGTCCTGGAGATCCTTCACACCAGCGTTTCGCGTTGCAGGGGGGCGAAAGGTGGTGCCACCTGCGAAGATTCTCCGACGCTCAAGTTAGAAGAGTGTAAGAACTCAGTGAATGCTCAAGCGATGTAATAGTAAAGTCTAAGTTAGAACAACGTCACCTTGCATGTGTATTGAAATGAGCTATTTATAGTTGAACGTAGGAAATGAATCGTTGGGTGCAAGTGGGCCCCTTGGTTCTGATAGCGTGTGAAGTGTGTCAATCAAAGTGGCTCAGTACTCAGAGTGTGTCAGGGGGGTAGGTCAATTATCAGAGTACGATCCCATAGGAAGAAGAGAGGATAATCACCTTTCCGCATAATCTGCTGACACATGTACTTGCTTTCTGAGGCCATTGACGCGACATATTTTGCTACATACAGTATCTTCGCTGATAAGTTATTAGGGGCTCTTATCTCGCTGTGACTGAGAAACTAACAGTTATATAAATGTTCTGTGAAAATGAACAATGATCCGTTTTAGAGAAAATAAGTGGGGCGGTTGTGAGGTGAGAACGGAAGGCCAGACATCGGATATCCGGTGTGGTAATGTTGAACCAGGACACCGGTTTTCCTTACATGAGGTCACTCTGACGTCACAAGATCGGGGCCGATATCCAGACCGGATCAAATAGAGTTTATTGTTACCTCTTTAAGAAGTAGTTGTTTTTAAAAAGATGAGGCAGCTTATTGTTAATTGTGAATATAATTTTGCTTTATTTTTTATTACATGGAGATTATGAAATCATATATTCAGACGATGTATCATATGAGAAATATTGTCTTAGGTGAGAGTGAGATGAATAAATCTGAACAATTAGATCTTATTATGAATGGTCGAGATAAAAATATATTGATCATGTGACTTTTTTAAAAAATCACATGAAAAGTCACATGACTTTTTAAGTAATTATATGGTTTTAAAAAACTTTTAATCATAACCATCCATATATGGTTCTATGGTGAAGATTTGTCTCCCTCACTCACACACAATACAATATTTCTCATAAGATACATTATATATATATTGCATCCCGTAAATTTTAATTAAGACTATTTGTTGATTCTATAACTTAATTTTTGTCTTAATCCTGCTAACCTCATTGCCCTGAAAGAAAGCTCAGTAGGTGGATCCTCTTTCCAGGTTGCAGGTGGAGAGCCGGTTGAAAGGCCTTCTGCCAATTGAGAATGATCCATTAATATAAAATAAAAAAAAGATTTTTTTGAGATGGAAGCCATTACTAAGAGTTAGACGACTTTTGTCGAAATGATGAGCCTGCTCCCCTTGAAAGTATCAACTACCTGAGGCTAAGGCGGATTTGTCAACGACCGTTAATTTTTGTCTTAATCCTGCCTTCTTATTAATTTCTTTTTCATGAATTTTGTTGCCTAGCTACTTTCTTTTATATGAAAATCTGATCCTTTAAGTTATTTATTGCATATTTAATTATTTCGAAATTTTAAATATTTATCATGTATTTCTTTTAATTTTATTTAAAGTTAAAAACATTCATATAATATGTTTCTCTAAAGTCTTAATTTGTCGAGATTGTTTTTCCATCTTTGTTTTAGCTTACCCATTCCAGCGTGTGACAAACATTTATATATAACGAAAAACAAAACACAGTTAAGAATCAACTCTTGCTCTTTCAACCAACCCTTCTTGTTAATTTGTTGACAAAGAAAAATTACATAAACTGTGTTCAGAACAATAGAAATTACCCTAAAAGAAACAATAGAAATTAGCACCTATTGGCTTTTACACTTGTTTCAAACTTTCTATTCTTTTTTTTTCTTTTTTCTTTTGTTCCTTCCTTTTTCCCTTTTCTCAACACCTTGTTTTCCCTTAGTTTAGGACTTTGGGAGAGGCTTTCCTGCAAGGAATGATTTGAATAACTGAAGGGCTGCTCTTGGCTTAAATAGTGGAACTTCATGGCCAGCCCCTCTCACAGTGGCAAATGTTAGTCCTTCATATACCTCTGTCCACCCTCCAACCTTCATAAAATCACAATTCCCTCAGTGTGTAAAACCCAATTTTGATTCATAATCATTAATGGCATGGTTGTTCATCTCATCATGCAAATAAAATTTATAAAAAATTACACTGGAAATCAATGTATCAGAAACCAAAGTGACAATAATATCTTCCTTAAAAGTTTTATAATTTTAATTTCTTTATTTATGTCTTGTTTCTTTAGTTTGTTCAAACAAAATTATTACATGCAGCAATTTTTTTTTATCAAGATTTAACGTAATTTTTGTGAGTAAAACTTGATATCATTAATATTCCCTTATACACATGAAGTGACATATATTGTCATTCTGTCAATGGCTGAATAGTTTGAAATTACCATTTCTGGACTTCGTTTACTATATGCAGCAATTGCTTCACCATAATTAGTTGCAGCTGTACATATGATAAATTTTGAAAAAGAAATATCTAAAACAATAATTGGAGGTAGGACCATTTAAGCCAAGTTATGAATATAGACCAGAAACGTCAAGAACATTAATTAATTAAAGAATAAGGAGTTAAATATATATATAGGTATCAAACACAACAAATATGTTTCATATTCTCTAGTTTTTAGCAAGAGTCAAATATCCTATCAAAGTTGGGGGCCAACCAGCAACAACTGAAATATCTGACTATTAATTCTTATATCATTATATAGTTTAATTTTCTTAATTTAAGACTAATCAGTAGCTCTAATGTTAATATAGCTAATTAATAGGCGATAATCATTAACTAATAAATGCAAATTGGAGAGAGGAAGAAACTCACCTGATTTTTGACATACCAAGGATACCAGGCTATTTTAGTTGACAACTTAAGCTGTGCCAGGGCATATCTTGTGGCTGTCACCGGGACCACTGAGTCCACGTCCCCACTGTATTAACACAGCCATCAAACGTAATTAATATATATCATCAATTAATGACAATGCTTATATAAAACTATTTCATTAATTAATATTCATCCTTAAATTTAGGTTTAACTACATTCAATAGTAATCTTTTAAGCCCTTTTTCGCACACCTTTTTTTTTGACATGAAGAAGCATGGCGCCCCAAGATTTTTTAATGTATTTATACATACATATCAAATTATATTAGCATAATTAACTAATTGTTAAACTATTTAATAACTTTTAGTAAGTTATTTATTATTGAAGTTTACTCTTAAACTCAATATTCATATCATATAAACCCTAAACCCATATCATATAAACTCAATAGGCTGGTTTAATTTAGGTAGTTATCAATGATATTATAGGTTCAAATTTTAGGTTTATTACTTTCTTATTGTAAACAAAAAATAATTCATATAATATATATAGATCATGAGAATAAAAATTAGATCAATTTAAAATTATTTAGTATACCAAAATTAATAGCTTATATATACTTTGGAAAATGTATGAAATTAGCCTTTAATTACATTCTCATATGTTTGTTTAAAATTAACAAAATTTAATAGAAATAGTATACATATAATGTTAAATTTTCATGGAGTATGATTAATTAAGAATGTAATAATTGGTTAAGGTTATACTAATATAATTTGATTTATCTTCATATATACCATAAATAAAATAAAAATAAAAATTAAATTAATCAACTTTTTTAATATCTATAATTAAATTAAAAGATTGAATTAACTATGACTCAGCCAACTTTTTTTTTCAAGGGCCGGCATTGGGTGTCTCCCAAGGGCAAACTGAAGAATAATTTTTTCAATGCTTAAAAATCATCAAAATAATTATTGCCTCTTCAAATAAAACATTTTCAATATATACAATAAAATTTAAATCTCTCTAATAAAATTCTCAAATGATCTAGTTATTTATCAACTTTCGTTTAGACTTTGTTGGTTGAATATGAGTATAAGTTTAACATAAAAAACACATTCTAAGAATTCCAGTATATTTCTAGCAAAACTTTTCTATGTTAAACAACTTAAAATCCATCCTTAAACTAGAGGTTAACAATTAAAACCTTACATAATATAAAATGTTACACAATCCAGCAGAAGAGAACTGAGACATTGGTAGCTAGAGAGTATATATAATTGTGGGAAAGTGAAAATGCGTTTGAAAACTAATTACCTGAACACCCAAACTCTGATTCCACGAGCCATCAACTCCCTATAAATAGGAAGAATAGATACATCTGTATCATTCCAGTTTCTGTTCAAGACATCACTGCATCAAATGAAAAAAACAACATATATTATCAATCAATAATATTATATATGTGTGTACAAGATCAATCTGATAACTTCATCGAAATATATATTTCAACCCCTTAATTTAATTATATATAGTATAGAGCTAGCACAGAGACTCACTTGCAAGCAGTCCACTTATATGAAATTCCGGTTGTGTTAGCATGAAGTGCTTTCTGAACATCTGGCCTATTGTAGTAAATCTCTGCATACTTTTCCGTACATGGATCATAACCAGACAATTGCCTAAAACCCTATGAATAAATTAATAAATTTCCATCAGTTCATATAATATACATTATTTTTCATATCATATATCCCATTTCCTTTGTTCTTTTTAATTATTTTATTGTGTCTTCAAACATCATTAGTAAGTGGTGTCTTAATGGTATTTTTTTTTTCATAAAGATTGTCACGACTACTGATCCAACCCAGTAAGTATTCAGCTGTCATTGGAGTGGAGACATTGAGACTCTGAAATCTTTTCTTACCATAACTATAAATGGAATACATATACTTTGATTTACCATTTTAGAATAGTAAATAAAATGTGACAAGATGTGGAAAATGAATGAATAGGTACCTACCGGATGGGGACGGTGAGGGAAACGCATGGTGTGGCGAGTGGGGGAGGTAGTACCATCAGAGTTGTTACAAGGAGGAGCATAGATATTGTACTGATCAATGTTACCGAATTCTTGATCCATAGCATAGCTATATAGAGACTCACACTCATCAGATTCCTTCTGCCGGTGGAAATCACATGTGTTTATCAGTTGCCGGTAAGTCTGGTCGGAGATCATAGCATGGCTCCACCAGTACGTCACTGTCCCCAAGTTATCATAATAGTTGTCTGTCACTGCATTCCCTACCTGCATTCCCGTCCATGCTCAATATCATACTCTCACAACAATATTCCCCCCTTATTCCTTAACCTCTCCGACCTTAATTTTAAGATTGACTTTAAGCCAATAAATGAGAGGACCTTAATGAATGAGTGTTCGAGTAAAAAATATTATTCTTACAAAATTGTAAAATTTTTAAATGTATTTTATTATAGTTTATACCGAATGCGATCTAATCCGACTAGATCAATGACCTAATTTTAAATAAGTATAAAGAGTCCAGTCTAGTTAGGTTACCTACATTAGCCAACTTTCTAATTAAGGGATTTGAAGGTTGATCATATAAATTGAGCCTGTTTGGATTTTTAACTTGATTGGTCAAAATCTAAAAATAGATCCTACCGTGAAATGGAGTTTTGACTGTTTCGAACTATGTGAAGATCAATATAAACCTTTAAATGTTTTCATTTCCCCAACTCCGTTTTCACAACTGTAAATCAAACATACTACAATCCAATTTTGCCACCCTTTAATTTACATTAGGGTTGGAGTTGAAAATTTTATAGGAGTGTAAATGAAATTAAGCATTTATACTTACCATTATTCCTTTGAGATTGATGGGTTGCTTGGTTTTGGTGTTATAGGTCATGATTTCTTGGGCTAATTGAGGAACATAATGGCCAGCATAGCTCTCTCCAGTGATATAAAGTTCTCGATTCTTATAACGGGGGAATCGTTCTAGCCATTGTATGACAAA
The DNA here is from genome assembly GCA_037962975.1 of Clitoria ternatea. Classification (NCBI taxonomy): domain Eukaryota; kingdom Viridiplantae; phylum Streptophyta; class Magnoliopsida; order Fabales; family Fabaceae; genus Clitoria; species Clitoria ternatea. The sequence goes on from CM075672.1 coordinate 271,768,902, forward strand.
CTCCAGAGAGTCTTCGGCTGAACAGTGAACACATAATAAGCATAGGATTTATTAACTAGTCATACCAAAATGGTTAATTACATAAATATTCATGCAAGAAAGAAACGGTTCCAACCATATTGTAATCAGATATATGAAGGAACGAGTAAAAAAATAAAAAAGCAAAGAAAAGGACTTCATTTTTATTCTTTTTATTGTGAGACACCAACATATCTAGCTATAGTGTGTTGCTGATAAAGTCAAATGGGTACTTATAAAAGTAAAACTAATCCTAGAGGTGTTGTTTTCAGCCTGAACCACGTTTTGGAAATTTCAATAATGATAAGAGAAATTTTTGTGCTGATACACAAGTACAATGTGGCTAGTTTAAGAGGGTACGTGGTTGGTCAATACATAAATTATTAATGTGATGAGGGTGGACCACCAAAAATGGTCCATCATTATCAATTGGCAATTATGTTGGGGACACACACATCAACTCAATAATAATAATAATAATAATAATAATAATAATAATAATAATGTTAGAAGTAGTAATTAATTTGGTGAGCCTAGTTCATTCAGCTGCTCATTTTTTATCACCAATTATAACAAGCCCATCTTATCATTTTCTATGGCCTACCAAAAATAAAAATCATCACTACTATGAAAAATATATATGTGTGTGTGAATGGTGGCGGACGGGGAGGATTGTGGGCCCTACCGGTGCGGCGATCGCCGGTGTCGAGGAGGTCCGATGAGCGGTTGGAGTAGGAGAATCCAACGCCGGCCGGTGCTTCCAAGAATAAGAGGTTGGCCACAGTGTTCCATGAGAACTTGTTAATGTATAGTCCAGAAGTTGTTTTATTTATTCTGAATGGGCCTATCTCTTCTGATGCTCCATATGCCACTGAAGAACAACCTGGACCTGATGTACCACTAAATTTTATTAAAAACAATTCAAGGAGCAAACTAAAGTATACAATGATTGAAGATTATAAATGAAAATCATGTAAAAAATTATTAAAAATAAAAATTTTATTATAAAATTATTCATATGTATATCCATGCAATCTAAAGTTTTTCTATCCTATTAAGAAACAAAAAAAATCATATTAATCTGTGTTCTTAAGCTATTAACCCCTTATTAAGTTAAAAGTTGGAGTTTGACCAACTTAAAAAAAATATTTTTACAGTCAAATAAAGTTTTGAATATTTTGAATCACTTGAAAAATCAATATTAATCTTTAAATTTTTTATTTTCTTCAATGTATACCAAAAATTAGAATTAAGATGTGCTTATAAAAGAATACCCTACTAGAGTATATTAGACCTAGAAATTATATATAGAGAATCTATATTTATTTTTAAAATCATATGGTAAAGCCATTCATTGTTTACAGGTCTATGTCAAGACCGATTCACAGCACTAAGAATTAAAATAAAATTATAAATAAATATGAAGTAATATATTTTATCAAAATGGTTTTCTAATATATATATATATATATATATATATATATATATATATATACTGTCACTAATTCTATTTTCGTGATTTAAATAGATAAGAATGATGATAAATTCACCAATGTTTTGCTTCTGGTTCCTAAAACTATAACATTAATAATGATTTTAAATAACATTATTTTTTTATAGTGAATTCGTTAAAAATATATTGGAAATCACATGATTACATTAATAACAAGTTTTCTTTAACTCTTTGACTATTACCGAAAAGAAATAATTAGGTCAGCATTTTTCAATGTCAGTATATTAAAGGTTACTAGAGTATTTCTTTCATGATTTCCAATGTGAATAACGTAATTTTTAATTTTTTTATTTAAAAACTTGAGTATTCAACGGCAAGTTACTTCGTTAGTTTTTTTTTTTTTTTACAGGTTAACTTAAATAGTAACTTAAGAGTATTATTTAAAGAAATAAAAGTAAATTTTTTAACATGTTTACCAGTATTCTATTACATTTTTAACCTTAATTTTAAGGCCCTTGTTAGTATTGTTTTACTTTATAAGTTTTTTTTTATCTAATGCAATTAAAAAAATATTTTTTTTATTTGTCAATTTTAAGAGTTGAAAAAAACATTATTATTTATTTTTTAATTATACTTTACTCTTTTAATAAATAACTATACAAGAATAAACTAGTGTGTTTTTTTCTAAATTAACTGTTGATGTGCTTTGAAAAAAGGGTTTACTAAATGAGTTTAATTAAATGCTGATACTGTATAAATATGGAATTTCTGAAGAAGATAAAGAGCTGCAATGCTAAATATAGGGTTGCATTGATGGTGCAGAAATGCCAGCTGACAAGTTGGCTAACAGAACCTTAAATAATGGCTCTGAGAGGCTATTTAATCATTAATGAGGCTGGTTTTTAGTTGCTTTCAAGCATTAAGTGCCATGCGTGTGTATGCGTGCGTCTATTTCTGATGTGATGAAGAAGAAGAAGAAGAAAAGAAATGAGAATTCTTCATCGTTAGTTAGCTCATCATTCCAACCCCTCATGTGGGCTCTACGTACCCTTCTTTTTGTTTTGTTTTTCACTCTACAAATACAAAAATTCATTGCATTTCTACACACTATTTAATCTTTTATTTCATGCTCTAACTAACCATGCTATTTAAAAATTAAAGAACTTCCAAACTGTGAACCTTTATAAGGTAATAAAACTATAAGAATAAATGTTTTTGTTCATGCTTCAATTCAAAATAAGCGTTATTTTAGGTAATGCAATTAAAAACGTCTCATTCTTAAGGATGCACGTCACAATATTCAAAAGGGTCAAATTAATAAAGATATTTAATTTGTACGTTTTTTTTTATGAATAAGATATTTGTACATTTTGTTTGACTAGCATGTCGGCAGCAAAGTAGTATCAGTAATACACTAATGCTGATCAATGCTTAAAATACTAAATGAGGAAAAATCATGCCACTAATAATCAATTATAGGCGATATAACAGTGACTTTAGTATATGCATATAGCCTCTAAAAAATTAATTAGTACTATCAAATATGCATGCCAATCACTCTCACTTGACACAATCAAAATTGCTTAATTAAACATGTTTTTGGAATTGGGTTAAAATCATGCTAAATCCACTTTTTCAAAAACACAATTAACAGTAACTTCTATTTAAATATGCACTTAACGTGTTAAAGTGTGTGTTAATGTAAGTGTTTGTTCACTGTTTGTGATATCATTCGATTTTATTTGTCTAATAAATGAAAAACTTAATTCTAATTAACCACATTTTTGTAGCAGCAGCTAGAAACCAAACTGATTGTGTGTGTTAATTAGAGAGAGAAAAGGGTGTGTGTATATATATGTATATGTATATAACTTCTAACCTCCATTGAGCCAAATGACAAGGGGTTTGGAGAGAGGATTTTGAGGAGCTTCAGTGAGCCAGTAAAAGAGAGCTCTACCAGCAACCTTGTTGACAGTAACATAGCCAGAGAACTGTTGAAAGGACACTTTGGGCTGGCCAGGGAGCTCCAAAATCCTATCAGCTTCTTCTTCTTCCCTTAATCCTCCTTCAGGTTTGGCTCTAACTAGGACCATAAGGAACAAAACAAGCACAAGATGGACAAAGATCTGCCTTTGCTCCATGACTTGGTGACCTTAGAAAAGGACTATGTGTAGTTTAAGGGAGAAGGAAATGTGTCTGAATTAAAGGTTGCTAGCTGTGTGGGAGAAGAGTGAGATGAAATGGTGTTAGGGGTGTGTGTCCTCCTGGATGGATTAAATAGGAGAGAGAACAAGAGGGTATATAGGGGAGTTATTATGAGTGTCATAAAACAATTTTCCATTCAAAATAACTATTTTGACCCTATTTTCTAGTGCAACTAATGTTGGTTTATCTTGTATCCAAAGAATGTTGATATATTAACTGTAGAGATAGAAATTTGGTGTTTGTAAAGGTGTCAGTGGGTCACCCCTAGTTCAAGCTAGGTGGGACTAAGGAGTGGCCCTAATAATAATAAAAATAGCAATTCAGTTTTTTTATATGTAATAATCTAGTAATCTAACTGCTTCTTTTAACTGTTCAAACATATATATATATATATATATTAAATATAAAATTAGTATTATTAATTTTTATAAAATAATTATTTATTTTAATATTACCATCATTATTTTTGTTTATTATAACAAAATTATTATTGAAAAAAAGCAATCAATGATTTTCACAAATTCTAAATAACAAACATATAAATGGACAGTTAATAAGAAATTAATAGCGTATTAGGTCTACATACAGTATGAATCTTCTTATAGAATTTTATTATTGGAAATTACATGAGAAATCGTTTAGAAATTAAGATAAATGAGCTTTAAAAACATTTTTAAAAAAATTTACTTTTATTTTCTTAGTCAGTATTTTTTTATTCTATAAATGATTATGAGTTTTATTTCAAGATTTCTTTTAAACTCGACATTAACGGTCAATTAGGTAAGTTTATAGAACTAACACTCAAATTTTAATTGGAAAACAGAACAAAGAGCATTTTAAAAATGCTTAATTATACATGTAATTTCCATAAATATTTGGTTTTGGATTTCTATCATCTCCCTTTTTTTTATATGTTCAATTGATATGAAAAAAAATTCCTGCCTCTTTTTTATATTTGCTTACAATTTTAAGAGATTAGTGATTATATTTCTTTTTTCACTTAAGTAAACAGGTAATTAATAGAGAGTTCTAACAGACAAAACTCTCTAGGACTAAGTTCAAATAGCAAAACATTTGTAGAGACTATAAATGCTTAGTCATAACCCCTTGGAAAATTGCACTTAAATTTTGTGGATAAATCATTCCTAATTTCAAAATAGGTAAGCATTTTGTAGGAAAAAAAAAGCTTGTATTCTTTTTTTCATGGAAAAACTTTAGATGAGTTAGTTTCAGATTACATTGATAAAATTTAAATATTATTAAATTTTATTTTTAATTCTTTATTGACTGAATTAACTAATGAATATTAGAAATGAAAAAAATTAATTTAAAATAATCATTAAGTTTGATTCTGAATTTCAACAAAATATTCTAGCATAAATTTCTTTTAAAAATTTTACTTTTTAAAATTTAAATGTGAATTTAGTTCTAAAATAAGAACTGAGTGCATTGGTTAAGAAATTAAAAATAACAAATTTTCATTTTAAATTATCATTAATGTATTATCTTCACTAATTTTTAAATAATCCTAACTCTAGTTCGAAAACAAACCTTTTACTTTTAATTCTTTAAACAATACTCTAACAAAACCCTTTGATTTTTTTTCATCAATCCTTGCACAAGTTAAAAAAACTGTGAAAAGACATTAAAAATTAGTGTTTAAAAAATCAAATTGGATCAATTAATTTGACTAATGAACTAATCATAACAATCGGTATACTCCAAAAAATGATAGAGTAAAAAGAGAGTTAAGAACCGGTCAAAAGGGATTAAAAATTGGTTAAAATAAATAACTTTAAAATTATTTTTTCCTTTTAATTTGAAATTCTAAATTGATTTTATAATAATAAAAAAATCATTTATGGAATGTGTATGAAGTACCATAATGTAATTATATTTTAGGTTTATGCAAATTTTATATAAGATAAAAGATCTAAAAAGAAATTTTTATTTAAAAGCATCAATAATGTTTACTATTTTGATTTTAAAGTAATTCTCATGTAATTTTTAATAAAAAAATCACACTTATTTTTTTATCATATGTAAAATAGTACAAATTAAACAAACTTATATATATATATATATATATATATATATATAATTTTTATCTTATACAACATGAGATTTTTTCATAATAATACTTATTTGTTTATCAATATATATGATATATATAATATAAAAGAATGTATAGTTATGATTTGTCTAATCATAATTAAACTATTGAATCGTGTCTGCGTTATTTTAATGATGGTTCGGTTTTATAAATACGGTAATGAGCAAGTCACGTTGATCAGAGTGTATTAAATGGCCACAAATTCAAGCGATGATCATTTTGTATCATATGATGCAACTGCCTCACATGGTCTTTGCATGACCTTGCATTAATTAGGCACAAGAACTTTGACCACCTCTTTTTCTTTTTATGTATTCTTATTGTTAACTTAATTCTACTTTGTTTCACATAAGTCCAAATAATATCTAATTTGGCATGTACAATACTACTACCTATATAATAATTGAGCAGATTATGATTAAATTTTTTGTCACTTTGTGTTAATAATTAGACATTTTTTATATATATTTCATTTATAGTCATTGATGACAAAATTATTGAAAATTAAATATGAATGGTATAATGAAGAAGTTTTATATCGAATAGAAATGAGTAAATGAAGTGGCTTATAAGCAAGGTTATAAAAACTGGATCGGACCAGTCGGTTCGACCAATTGAACCGGGAACCAATCAGGGTATCAGTTTGATCATGGAAAAAATCAAAAAATTCAGAACCGGTCAAGAACTGGTTAAAATTGGCCAAGATCAATTGAAGTCGGTTGAACATAAAAAACTATTTAAATATAGTTTATTATTTATATATCAATAATCATATCATATTATATTAAAATATATATTTTATTATCACTGGTTCAAATACGGTTGAACCAATAAATTTTAAACTAATACTTTCACCAATTCGATCACTTGTTTAGTTTTTAAAACATTGCTTATAAGTAGATAATGCCTAAAGTAACGACATAGCATTTAGGAAAAAAAAAATGGAAGAGAAGGGTGAGTTAAATGCTATTGCACTATTCTGCCAATAATCTGTATCCGTTTCAGAGGCCAGAGCTGATGATGTAAAAGAACATGATGTCATTTACATTTTTCTGAAACCAAAAGTCACTTCTCATTTTACCACTTAAATACAATGGGAGATTTTGCATGAAGACAGTTTTTGTCCTCGTTTTTTTTATATATAAAAATTTAAGTATGAATGGACTAAATATAAAAATAGGGAAATAAATAAATATATATATATATATATAGCTATAAATGAAAATGTATTAATTCATAAAAAAAAACACCCATCATATTCGGTTTAAAAAGTGTATCAAGCACATGTTTCGGTTGTCTATACAAAAACCAATTATGCTTTCTTAGATTAATTATAAAAAGATAGAGATTAACAAAAACTATTACTAACAATTAAATAGTTAGTTCCAATAATACATAATTGTTTTTCATTAAACAAATCCTTAGTTTCAAACTCTATATACAGAGAAAAACCTTCACCACTAGAGTTTGAGTTATTATAATGTAAAAGTTTTTAATTTGAATCTACAAAAATAAAAATCCTAATCTCGGTATTTAGAATTGAGTTTAAATTACTAATAATGATAAAAAAAATTATCATTAAGAAAACATTTATTATACTTTTGTATTGTCAATGTAATTATTGTTTATCATTTTTAATTGCTTAAACTTCACCTTTAAAACTTGAGTTATTTGTTTTTCTGCAGCTTTAGCCGCTTTTATTCATAATGGAAAAAATTAAAAAAATAAACACAAATCATTCTACCTAACCAAGTGTTTTGACGTGACCTAACTAAGTGACTAATGACGTGTCAACTAGAAAATTTCTAACTTACATGTAAATATTAGCACTCTAATTGATGTTCTTTGATATAAATATATGTACAATGTAATACAGTATAATAAAATATTGTCTAATATTTCTCATTAATAGCACTTTTTGATTTTTTGCAATGGCAATAAATTATATTAAAGAAAGAAAATGATAAATCGTGGGAATCTATCCACAGTTCAGATGGTAGTAATAATTAAGCATAAAGTATTGTTAAATAGTAACAAGGCATTTTCCATTTTGGTGAAATTGAAGAATAATGGCAAAGAAACGGATATTGTCCCTTTTCTAATTAGAGAGATAAAAAAAGGACCATTTCTACAGTTCTCTTTACGTGCACGCGAGATGCAGGGAAGAGAGGTGCCATTGTTGTGCCCTCCCCTCTAACATCCATCAAATCATCATGTCTCCTTCCCAACCTGGTTGGGAATGAGTAACACCCGGTTACAACTTCATTTTTTTTAGGTTTAGCTTATGACATTTATCGGAAATAATGAATGAGATAATTGACCTAAAGTTTTAAAACTATTTCATATTCAAAACGATGATTAAATTCTCAACACTTGGTTAAAAAGAGAATGAACTCTTTTCGCTCAACACACTTAGGTCTAGTTTATCTATCAGGGTTTATGTGTTATAACTTTAAATTTTTGTTTTTAAGTCGAATTTATTACATAAAAGATCATACTTTGACTTTTTATAAAGTTTATTTAATTAAGTAGATTAAGTAATCAACTTTTAAAAAGACCAATATGACTAGTTGGTCTATTAAATATATTTTTATATTATATATTTTTGAAACTAATTATAATATATTTTAATAATACATTTATAAAAAAATTCGGGTTGAGAGCATATATAGTTGGGTTTGAAGTGTTTTGTTTGGTTGGTATGTTAGGTTTGGTTAAATATTTATCAATTTGATATTGATACATTATTGAATAATATATGGCTTAAGACTTTTAAAATTCAATTGTTTATGTTAGATTTCTTTTCCTGTGGATAAATCATAGTAATAATAAAAATATGTTGCCTTTTTCTTATCATTTTAATTAGAGGTAATTTAAATAAGTTCTTTGGTTTGTTTGTTTTAATAGGTCATAGCTTTCTTAGACTAAAACGCTCACCGGTTTATGTACAAGCTTTTTGTGTAATTCAAGTTTTAAAAAACTTTTAATCCAGGTTAATTATTAAACTAGAGCATCTAACATTGATAGGAGTTTAGGCTTAACAAGTCTAATATATTTTCATTCTTAATTATGTTGCTAACTTATTTTCCCTCTCCCTAGTGGAGAAGTTAAGTTGAGTTCGTAGTAATTTTTATAAGATTTTGATTTTATTTGGTTTGGTATTTGCTTGAGATTGGTTTGGCATATTAAAAACAATTAAACACATATTTATTCAAGTTGAAGTTTTTTCTGGTTTGTAGAGTATTTTTATGGTAGATAATTAAGAGACTAATTTCACACCCAATGATAAGCATACAAAGCGGTAGGGGAATGATTGACCACAAAGCGTTTTCCATTCATTATTAAATTAAGATATTAAGATCGTGTTTAGTTCGTAATTTTTTAAAAAAAACTATTTTTAAAAATAGAAAAATTTATTTATTTATAAAATATTTAGAGAAAACTTATAGAAAACTAAAAATTAGGTTTTTTATTTTTTTAAGAAAAATAAAAAAAAGTCTTCAAAGAAGTTTTCCTAAAAAACTAAAAAGTGAAAAAAAATTCAAAAATTTTTCTAACTATTTCAGAAAATAAAAATTTTAAAAAACAAGCAAAAACACTTCTTATAAAACTAGAATAACTTTATATAACTAAATGTAGCCTAAACAATTACATTCACCAATGTTGTTTATTCAAGTCCAAATTGATATCAAAGTGTATAAATGGAATGACATTTCCACATATGGTTGTTCACCAAAAAAAATTAAACAATGTTATTTTTTAATCTATAAAAAAAATATTATTAAGAGATACCTAAACTAGTCAACAAAATTACAAGGATATCAAATCAATCCAAGGTTTCATTTTCCAATCATAAAAAGAGAAAGGGAAACCTTTTTAATGGACCCTTAGCGAAGATTGTCTCTAGTTTATTTTATAATTAGCATCCCTGCATCCATTTTAATCTCTTATTTGAGGTTGTTAAAACTATAACTAGTAGTCAACTAAATCAAGACTTTGGATTATTGGGTTATTGGTCAAATCAGTTGGTTTGGTTTTTATTAAAATATTAATAAATTATCTTATATATATGTAAAAGGATTCTTATTTCTTTTAAATAAACCATAAAATAAACTATCATATATACATGACCTAAAAATTAAAATATCAATACTTTAAATGTATCAAGATTTCAAATAAACAATCAAAGTTTAATATCCAAGTTCTTAACAAAAACCATAACATATAAACATAATGAAAATATAAGCTCTAAGTTTCATATCCAAGTTCTTCAATAACTATCTCAATATAAAAACATATTTAAAAACATAATTCCTAAATTTCATACCTAAGTTCTTAAATAACAGTTACAACTAAACATATTTATTCCCAATAAGGCAAAGTTGTGTCAAAATATAAACCCCTCTATATAACCTGATTCCAAAGGTTATTGTTTACCATCATTGCTTTAATTTTGAGTTGTATTTTCAATGACATTCTTTTGTGTAGGTGCAAGATCATCATTAATATATAACAATTAATAAAAATAAGTTAGAGTTTGTAGTACTCTTTATATAAGATACATTTTCCTTTTTAAGCTAAAACACTTTACAAAGCAATGAAATTAGTGACAAAGCAGGTTGGAGCTAGGCAAAGTATTTCACTCCCATGTTTCACTCTTATGTATGTTTTCTTATTAAGAACAGTGCATAACAATGTTTATATATGTATTTGGTAATTTTTGATGTTTTTCCCACAACCCGACTTCCTCTAACTTCCCGAAGTTGTGCAACATCAAATTAATACAATGTGTTGCACATAGGGACAATATAACTTAGGAAACTCAGCTTCTAACAACTTATCAACAACTACATAACTGACAACATTATCTGTCACAATTTGAATGATATTTTCATGTCCAACAAATAACAGTACCTTCCTATAAATCTTATACAACATTTCATCGATTTTGAAAGCATGCCAACATATTTTAGAAAATTAATAAGCATTCGACTATAATTATCAATCCATCATCTATCATTACAATACAACCAGGTTACTTTAAAACATTATGGCAACCACCAATTTGTTTTTTCACATCATCAACCCACTTATTTAACAAATAACCATGAACTCTATGAGAATGTGTGGCTTTGTAACATGACCCATTCTAGAAATGACATCAATCATTGGTTTAAAAATTTGAGTGTCAGACAGAGGACACAATTCTAAAGAGACACCAAGATGGAAGAGGTAGACAAAGTAAGTGTAATGTTTGATGATGGAAGGTTCCAACAAACGTTGACACTTCCAAGGTTCCGACGAACTTTGAAGTTTGCACAGTTAAGAAGACAGAACATGATAAGGAAAGGGTTTTGATGGAGCACATGACGATTAAGGGGTTCCAAGAAGATGAACATCTTTACGACGCGATTACCATTTTCATTCGACAAAAGGGTTCGAAACTTTGAATTTGATTAGAGTTTTAATTTCAAACTTGAAATTGAAATGTTCCTTGCGTATGAGTCCTTTACCCTTACAAGACCAAATGTTGTGTTTCATTTAAAACGTAGAAAAAATAAAATAAAAACAAGAGTTTTAAAATGCTATCGTTTTAGACCAAGAAGAAAAAAATGTGCATGACCCGACCGATTCACTCCAACTTGGTTGAGTCACTGATTCCATTACATGTTCGATCCGTTTAACCACTTGGACCTTTTACTTGTCCGATTCGTCGATTACCCGTTAAACAAGCTAGTCTTTTTGAATTTTTACAACATTACTCGTATTTCTTTCGAGCCATATACACCACAACTGTATACCAAATTACATACCAAACATGGTTTTCTTGTAGGGATTCTCAAACTATGTCAAATAAAAGTAAGCTAATTATAAGTATTCGTTAACATTTGATGTTTTATGATTAAAATTTTTTAAATTGAACACTGTTAAGTTAGTAAATCAAATTGAAGTGTTTAATAAAATTGCTTATTAAATACTAATTCATTAAATTATATATTAAAATTTATACTGATAACTTAGTCGACTAACAAATAGATTTTCTTAATTTACAATGAAAGTTGGGATTTAAATTAATGTAGGACCTCAAGTTAAATTAGATGAATCCACCATTAGGTCAACCCTGACAAGTTAATTAATAAATGGATTGATTTTGAAATAAGTCATTCACAAATATGCTTGTGTATAATAAACATCAAAACAAAATATTAATCAATAGGCTAGATCATTTATTTTTTATTTGTTTTTCAAATCAGTTTCATATTTTTTTATGTCAAATTTTTCTCTGAAATATGTTAACCATCTCATATTGGATACTTTTATTAGTTTTGATTGAAGACATTAATAAATATTGTTATGGTTAGTGTGAAAATGTTAGTTAAGGAAATTTGAAATATCAAAAAATCTAAAAGGCTATTAATTTAAAATATTATAAAAACATTTATCAACGTTGTTTTAAAAAGTAATAGAAATACACAATACGAAACCATTAGAATACAAGCAAAGGATTAATTTGACACAAGAAAATAAGACTCAATTAAATTTAAAATAAAAAAATCTAAATACTAACAAATGAGAGTTATTAAAATTCCTTCCTCGAAGCCAATAAAATAGATAAGATCTAAAAAATAAAGCTATCACCTTATATCAAGAATGATTTGCGACACAAATGAGGTTTATTCCAATGCTACAAAGGTTGTGTCTATTAACAACAAAAAAATTCCAGGAAAATGGGGAAAATTTATGTTAGAGAATAAACAGATAGATTACAATTTCTACATTTTAATATTGTAAAATTTAAATCTCAGTTACGTAATCTTAGACAATTTAATACCTAGTGTTTATTTTGCCTTTGCGTTGAAAGTTATATTTTGATTGTCTCGAATAATGTGAAAGATCAATATCAACTTTTAAATTTTTTTATTTTTCTAATTTTATTTCCTCAACTACAAACCAAACATCGTCTTAGTAATTTAAATTCATACAATTAAAAAAATCCTATATGAAAAACAAAGATAATACTGTATTGTCATTCATTCATGCATATCTTAACTTTTGAATCACTCACACATAGGATTTGGGTATTTCCATTCTAAGCTAAACAAAGAAAGAAGAGAAGTTAGGCAGCATAATTAACGTTGCGATTGCTCCTACCTATATTCAAAGGCATTGAAGGGAGACTCAGAGCCATTTGTCACTGTCACATCTTCATGGTCAATGCTCATCTTCTCCCTCAGGACCCGCACCCACGTTTCACTTCAAACTTCTAACTTCCCAATCCACAAATTTAATTTGGCTCTAATTTTTTAAGTTTTTTTCCCCGTAAGGTCTAGCTACTTACACATAGGATCTACTATGATTTATTTAAATTAATATTATAGATTCATATATATATATATATATATATATATATATATATATATATATATATATATATATTAATTATAATCTATAATAATTAATATGATATATATTTTTAATATGCTAATGATCAATTTAATGTAATATTCTACATTAGATACTAAATTAATATATTTTTACAATTAAAGATTTAAAGATATCTACACTAATATAAAACGTGACCAAATGATTATCATATGATTGCTTATCTAATATCTAATGTATCACTTTGATACTCCAACATCGTTCAATCTCCACTAATGATATAGATAAACAGTTGTATACATTAAGGATTATAACTAAGGCGTGGTTCGGTTCACCACTTTGGGCCAACGGAACAAAGTTGGCTAGGAGGAGAAATTTGATACTACGGTCTAACGGAGTTTTGATTGTCTCAAACGGCGTGAAAGATCAATATCAACCTTTAAATTTTTTTCATTTTTTCCAACTTCGTTTCCCCAACTGCGAACCAAACATCTCCTAAGTTGATCATGTATACCTATAATCAATTTAAAGCACGTTCGGTGTTATGCTTGAACAGAGAAAAACTCCGTTGGTTTGTAAGAACTTTTTGATCCTACGGGTCAATGGAGTTTTGATTATCTCTAACAGCATGAAGAATTAATATCAACTTTTAAATTTTTCACTTCAACTCAACTTTGTTTCCAACTGTAAACCAAACACCCTCTTAGCTTTTATTCCATACCGCACCAATGCAAAGTGGCAAAGTGGAGTGTTGTGGGCTGAACACGATGTTGGTGCGATAAAGTGGGCACTACACAATTTTGTGATTACTGGGCCATAAAAATGTGTTCTCAGCCGTGAATTAGAAGTCCTTATATATATATATATATATATATAAAGTTTGTTGATAAAAAGAAAAAAAAATACTTTTTATTCGGGTTTGTGTTCCGTATTTTTATTTGTCTATTATCATTACTTAAGAAAAAAAATCATATGTAGTTTTGAGTGATAGGAGTAGTAATGAATGCTTGATAATTACACGTATATCCTATAAGGATATTAAAGAATGATGATAAAGTAAGGGGAAATAAGAAGTTGAAAAAACCAGTTTGGTTATTCTCAATTCTAAATTATGAATTTAAATAGCTAAAAGTGGTAACTTTTTAGGGTCTTTTTAACCTGTGTTCAGAGATATTGTTTAAGAAATAAAAATATTTTTTTATTAAAATTAGGGTCAATAAATATTAATAATATTTTTAAATAAAAAATTTCAATTTTACTTCCTTGCTATGAGGACAATGGTTGACATTTTCCAAAATTTTATTTTGATGAATATAATCATTCCTTCACAAAAATAAAAAATGTAATTATTCCCAATAAGAAATTAACATTTTTAGTGACTTAAACACAGTGTTAAGGGATGAGATTATTAACAAAACCATTAAAAATAATAATTTTGATAAAAATAAATGTAAAATAACATTCTTCAATAGGTGTCTTTCGACTTTGGACAAATAAATGAATAAGAACTCGAATAGATAGATAAATAGGAACAGATGGTATTTTAACCTAACATTTTATACTATATATGAATTAGTCATTTTAAATGATGTTAGGAATTTTTCCAACAAAATCACTATTTTGGTTTTTTTTATTTTTGAGTTTTGTTTTAATTTAGATTTTTTAATCTTTTTTATTTTAGTTTAATCCCTACTTTTTATTTATTTATTTCAAAACCCTTCTATTATTTGGTTCAACTAAGAGTTTAGTCTCTATAAAAAATTTACGGTTTAGATTTAGTCCAAAAAATTTGTTATGATTAAATCCTTAACTTTATTTTATTATCCAGTTTTAATTCTTATAGTCTTTTATTTTATTAATGGATCTAGTAACTATTATTAATGTTGCTTTAATAACTTTTCAACTCACAATGAAATTGATGACAAAGAAAAATGAAGTAGAAATACATTATTAAGATCATATTATTAATGTATATTTAAATTAGTGAAAATAATGATAGAGACAAAATCTTAAATTTTTTTAAGGAATAAATTTAAATATTACAATTTTTATAGGAACTAATCACTTAGTTAAACTTTTTTATTTTAAACAAAATCTACCATTGAAAATATTTAATTGAGACTAAATGCATGAAAACATAACAAGCTTTAAGTCACCCAATTCTAGGGGGTGTGTAAAAATTGGATTATCTCAAATCCAGTCCAAATCTATTTAAAAATTATTTATAAAGATTGGATTTTGAATCCAATCCATTTTGTCATTTTACTCTAATTATGATCTAAATTTAGGTTGTGTTTAGTTCGCAAGTTTTCTAAGAAAAATAGAAAACTATTATTGCAAAAGTTGAAAAAATAGAAAAGACGTTTGTTTGCAAAATATTCAAAGAAAACTTATAAAACATAGAAAGTCGAGTTTTCTATTTTTTTAAAGAGAGAGAAGTCGAGTTTTCTATTTTCCAATAAAACTAAAAAGTGGGAAAGTTTTTTAAGAATTTTTTTATCTATTCCAGGAAATGAACTTTTTTGAAAACAAACAGAAAATTTTTCTCATAAAACTAAAATAATTTTCTGTAATTAAATGCAACCTTAGTTTTTAAAAAATGAATTTTATCCAAATCCAATTTTAATAAATCGGATTTGAACAAACTCAATTTTTAATTTAGTTTTTAACTCAGATCTAGTTTTAATCTAATTTTTTTAAGTCAAATAAAGTTTTTAAAACTAAATATATTTTTTAAATGCAAGTACAGTTATTAGCACATCAAATATGAAGTAATTTAAAGAATTAAATTATACCATTTAAAAAATTAAATTTTAAAATTAATTCATTTTTGTTATGTTAAACTAAATCGGGTCCAAATTCAATTTTTAAAAAATGAATTTATCCAAATCCAATTTTTAGAATCTGGATTTTATCTAAATCTAAATATAAAATGTGCCTTTAATATCCACATTGATGAAATCCAATTTTTTCTTATTTGGATTGGGCTTAAATATGATTTGGACTCAAAAATTAGCTTTTTATTTTCATTTTATGTTTTAACTATAATTATAAAATTGTTATCATGTTTATTTTTTAAAAAATTTATACAAAAAAGTGAAAATATATGATAAACAGAAAAAAATTATTTTTAATGTTTTTGGGATGAAATTTTAAAAACAAAAAACTAAGATAATAATTTTATAATTAAAATAAACAACAAAGAATAAAAACAAAAATCAAACAGAATTTATAATTTTAATTATAAAGTGTCATCATGTTTAATATTATTAAAATTCTAGTTAATTGGACAAATCAGGCTAACCTAAACAGGGTGGCAATGACAATGATAGTAACAGTCAGTCGCAAACACAATGGCAGTGACATATCCAACGCAATGGCAGTACCAGTCAATGGCAATGACAAACACAATGACAATGACATATCCAACACAAAGGCGAACACAATGGCAAACACAATGGCAATAGCGGAACGACCAATGCAGTAACAGTCAATGGCATATCCAACGCAATAACAATCAATGGCATATCCAACGTAGTAACAACAATGGAGGAACACAACGCAATAGTCAGCAAAGACGAAGAAAAACCTTTTAAACGAGCAATGGAGGACCCGAGCAATGGAGGAAGACAAAGAAACTGCTCAATGAGAGAAGACACAAACACGTAAGTGGAAATAGAAGCACCAACAATGGAGGAAGCAAGTATAACATAAGGGTTTGAGAGGAAGTAAGCAAGTAAAGTAAGGGCAAACATACGAAACCGTTCGGATTGCAAAGTGTTTTAAGGTTTAAGTGCAAGTTTTTAAAGCTACGTCGGTTCATAACACAACTGAGCATTTAGATACAACTAATTTGACGTATGAACTCGATTCCTCCGTAAACCAAGTTCATTGGTCTCCTAAAACAATGAAAATATTAAAGGTCACCCTAAGAACTCGATTCACGTGTTAAAAAAATTTTAAAATAAAAAATCAATACCTTAAGAACTCAATTAAGCGAAAGCTGAGTTCTTAGTTCTTTTTAAAAAAATTTAAATAAAAAACCAAAATCCTAAGAACTCATATCAGTGTGAATTGAGTTCTTAGATCTTTTTAAGAAAATTTAAAATATAAGATTCATGATTTACGAACTCAGTTGCGCAAGAATTGAGTTACTAGGTCTACTTAATTTTTTTAAAAAAAATATAACTACCAAAAAACTTTGTAGCGCGAGAATCGTGTTCCTAGGTTTCTCTAAAAAAAATTAAAAATGAAATGTGAATCCTACGTGAAACCGAGTTTCTATATTGTTTTTATAAATTCAAATTTGTCACCACCTCTTTTACAAACTCGTTTTACTCTAAAACATAGTTTATACCCTGTGGTAGTAACCCTTTTTTACGCTAACGTGTAGACTACACGGTAACCTATCAAGCAACCTTATCTCTTCTGACTTGTCTTTACCATCTTTTTACATTTTGTGTTTTTGCAAATTTCATATATTTACTTGACAGTATTGTTATTGTTGTATGGGTTTGCACTTCGCATAGCATTCATTTTGGCCTAAGAAATTTTGAATCTTGAAAACTGTGTGCTGCCAAAATAATATTGAAAACGATCCTTTTCTTATTAAAGGCATGAAAAAAAAAATATGAAACTTCATCCTCTGGAAATAAAGTTGAACATCATTAATTGATTTAATTCCACTTGATGCCAAACATAAACAAAGCTAGTTAGTAATGATTGTGCTAAAAACACTTAAAAACTTCTATGAAGTAAACAGATAGATGATGACATTGTTTTCATAGCTTCAAACTTCAAATGAATGGTTATAAGGAGTCTTACGACACTTGTACTTCTAAGGCCAACTTTATTTTTGGTGTATAAATTTTCTTCCAGAAGGATTTTACTTTTCATGCTGAAAAGGGGAAGCTTGCATCATTATAAAAAGCATGCTAGGATATAGGCTTGGATTTTGTTTTATATGTTAATTCATTCATTCCTCATCCATTCTAATGTTGTTATGTTGGTACCACATTTCCCCCTTAAAGAGTGCTGTTGTGTGGTTCTTGTAGCATTCATTTTGGCCTAATAAAATTAGAATCTCGAAAACTCTGTGTTGCCAAAATAGTATTCGACATAACACATTCCTCATTTAAAGCATGAAGTGTTATGAAAAAGAAATAACATCCACTTGGGTAGTTTTCTACTTTTATTGTTTCAATGAGCTTAAATTATCATGCATTGACTTGATTCCCAATTCTAAAACATCAAAACAGACTTGGTTCTAACTTCTAACACCACATTGACACCAAACATAAACAAAACGTGCTGTGTTTGTTCTAGAAACTTTGGGGAGCAGAACTTCTAGTGCACTAGAAAAATATGGTAAGCTGCAAATTTTAGTGGATTCTTGAAATGAAATAGAAACATAGGGAGCGGAACTTCTAATTCACTTGAAAAATATGGTTAACTGCAAATTTTTATTGGATTCTTGAAATGAAATTTAGAAATTTGTAGACTTCATTAAATTGAAAATGTTAAGAACTAGTAAAATACTATAAAATTGATTCATTCATTAGATTGCTAGATTTTTTTTTATTGGACTTTGAACAATTGATCTTGTCCAAAAGTTATTATTATTTGCAGCATCACTGATCATCTGCTGTGAATCCACCATAACAGATTAGTGAATGAATTCCCATCATCAAAGCCTTTCAACATTCTTATATTCTCCAATGCTGTCTCTTTATCATAAATTCCTTGCAAAGCATAGGTAAACCCCTTCATGGATTCTTCATTTGTTTTATTCTTGAAAGAAGGCAGTGTCCATTCCACAAGCTCCTTAACATAAGCAGCATCATAGAACAATGTCTCAGTAATGGGCAACAAGGGTAGAACTTGGATAAGAAGCCTACACTCTCTACACTCGGCAGAAGCCCACCATAGATTACTGTCCCTCTTGTTAGCCCACAGAACACCAACTATCCTGTTCTCTTTTGCAAACTCTTCATGGTACAAGTTGTCTTCCACTTTCACATGCCACCAAGTTTGTGCAGCACTAATTTCCAATGCTAAAAGTGTTGACCCTGTGGCAACAAGACTTGTGTCACCATATGCTAGACCAATCAATGCCGCTGAATAGTAAGCATTCACAGCTTCACTTGTACTTTCCTGGTTCCTTCCATCCTGAAATTCAGTCAACCCTGCTGCCCAAGAGTGTAGCTTGTAAAAGTCAAAGCACCTTAAACGTGGATAATGTAATGAGTTATAGTTATATCCTTGGCCCAAGTTCAAAAAATCGGTGACAAGTGAATAGGCTTGTGGCTTGTATTTTTGTCCCCAATCAGGATCAATCTTTGCAAGAACCGCTACTCCATAAAGGAAGTACCCCAAATGAAAATGGTGATCATTGTAAATTCCAAACCCAAAATCAGCACTTGAATCAGTTGACCCTTGTTTGGTGATAAGTCCACCCCATTTTCTTTCATACAGAAAACCATTCCCTTTAAAAGTTCCATCCAACCAAGGCTCAATAGTCTCCTTAAGAAACTCCACAATTGTGGGAATCACTTCAGGAAAAGATACTTCTTCTGCTATCAATGCAAACCTTGCAGCCCTTGCGACATGCTTCCCATAGAAATAAGAAGAGCTTGTTGTCATCACAGAAGAATTCAGCTGCTTGACATCTTCAGAAAGTGCTGAGACAATCTCTTCATATGACTCTTGTTTGATACCTTTGACAGAATGCCATGTTACAGGAACAGGATCTATTTGCAAGACCCATGAATCTCCAACAACACCAACAAGATCACCATCAATGCTTCTATACTTAAAATAATGAAGAACAGTGACATGATCAGAGTTATTATTGTAATATGACAGAAGCTTAACATGAAGAGGGTGAGCTAGCATGAGCAAGTTCCCACAATTTTTCTTTTTCCATTCATACACCAAAGTGAAAAGCTTCTGACTCTGAAGTTCTGCATCACCAGACACAGGGTAACATGAACTGAACTTGTCAAGAGTTTCCTCCTCGTAGTTGGAAGAAGAACCAGGCAACACTGCAAAACGAATTGTCCCAGAGAATGGTTTGGACACAACCTCAGTAACATCACCATGGGTCAAATAGATTGGGTTGGAGGTGTATATGAGCCATGTTTGAGAGTTGTTGAGTTGAAGGGTGTACTTGGTGTTGTTGTCACGATTGGAAGACAAAGAAACTATGGTGTGCACTGTTTTGATGGAAAGAGACGTTGAGTTGGTGACAGAAGCAGTTAGAAAAGGGCTTCCTCTAACAAGAAAGAACCTCAGGTTGGAAGAGGGAATGTCCAAAGTGACACCGAGATCACTATAGGATGAGACAAGATGGTTTTTCCCATATGGATGTGGTTGAGTCGAAGAGATTGTGAGATCTGGGACAAACACTTGGTACAATACAGCTGCACTGAAGAAGAGAAAAGGGTAAGAAGCAGAGAGTGAGGAGTTTGAGGATTTGATGAGGTAAGGATGAATGTACTCAGCTTGGGACCCATTTTGGAGAACAAAGTTTTGGAAGAAAGAACTTGTAGGGAGTGGTGAAGAAACAAGGTTTTGGGAGAAGAAGTTTGAAGGGTCTGGAAGAACTGTGGATTGGGTTTCAGGGAATGGAAAAGAAGAAGACATGGTTTTTTTGGAAGAGAAGATAATGAAAGTTGATAATTGCTTTGTTGCAATGTAAGGTGGTGATCGCCTCTTATAGGAGCTAAAGAGGTGAAAGATTGTTTTCTGTTGGAACTAGCAAGTCAAAACTATTTGACTTTTAGAATGATATAATATAATTTTGTGCCTTTTCATTAGAAAGTTATAGTTAAATAGGTAACGGATACGTATTTTAAATATAAAATGATAGAAAAACTACAAAAGATTGATCATTTAAGGTTATTCCTCCTCTTAACAATCGTGTTTTTTTTAAGAAATCAAACTTGTATTTTACATATGATGTTATGCCGCTTAGCACTGGACCAACGGCTCATTTTTTTATTTCAATATCAATTTATACAATTGTTTTAATTCCTATGTTTAAAAATGTTTAAAATGATCTTTATTGTGAGTTAACGAGATCTTTATATCCAAATATGAGATGTTATATGCTACTTCAAAATTGTTCTAACATGGAAAACTATGCATGTGTCATGTGAAATTGGGGTTACTAGCTAGCTTGATCCAATTTTGTTGACTTTTTTTAAAAGAAAATATCACAGTAACTTAAAACACCTTATATCAAAATAGATCGAGCCAAAATTTTATTAAGCCTAAAATTTAGTGCCTAAACTCTATGTTTCATTGTGCTTAATCGAGTCAACTCATTTTTACCTATTCATTTGGCTAGTTTTTAAATGTGGTAATAGAGTATTTTATAAAATTAAAATATACAGGGATCAAAATAAAAATAAAAAACTAAATTCAAAAATGTTTATAGAAACTAAACACTTTAAGTTAGATATGTATTAAAAAATGTTGGAATCTAAAATATAACAGTATAATTTTAGTTATCTTTTATTTGTTGTAATCTATTTATTTAATGTATTATTTTTCATTAAGTGGTAAGATTTGGATTTGGTGGCAGTTTAGTAGGAGGATATCAATGATTGATTACATTTTATTATAAAAGCGTCCTACTCCAAGAAGCAGAGCATATGTCCATTTCAATTCCAAGGCACGCATGATTCTCATATTGGAAGAAAATATTGCATGTCCAAAATCAAATTAATCATAAAAATGATATGTATCGATAAATATAATATAATAATTGTATCTTCATTCATTATAAATTTCTATATTAACAAACATTAATTGGATCATGAAATCATCAATGATATGATGGTGATCATAAACTATAATGATGATATAATGTATTTGAAGAAAATTGTTAATCACTTCTTATCTAATTCTATTTTACTAAAACATTACCCACGACATCATATTGGCATGTATGTTACTAAAATATTTGTGGTATTATGTTTGTTAAGATATTGAAATAAGTTTTATATTGGCTAAGTATTGAGTTTATAAGATTTGTGGTGACTTTTAACCATAAGTTAATTTTTGAGATAAGTTAGGTCCATCATTTTCAGATATGGTATTAAAGTGTAACATGTCCCAAATCTCTAACCTTGTAAAACTTTACGCATCGGATGTCCAATCCTGGGCATGATGAAGGTGCCTTAATATATTGAGATAAGTCTTATATCAATGTGAGAAATATGATCAGTGTCTAGTTTATAAAATTTGAGGCAACCTTTAAATTTTTTTAATAATGTTATTAAGAAAATGAACCATTCATTATGTGACTTCTCCGCCTAAATTCCTAGAACTTGCCCTAGGGTCTAATAAAATTAGAGAGAATTTTTGCATTTAGAATGCCCTAGCGAATAAACCCTAAGAACCTAAGTTGTACGTGACCTTAAACAACTTGGGAATCTTTAATTGCTCTCTAGTAATTGATTATAGAAACCCTGTAATCATAAAATTATGCATATTTTAGTCTCTAGGACAACTTCCACAACCCCCAACTTGCCAGTTTAACCTCTGAGTGCTACTAAACTTTACAAGCACTACCCACGACTCATTTGGGACATGCTGCCGTATTTTGTGCTCAAAAATTCCTTAGAATCGTAGAATTATGCAAAAAAGTGTATGTAGGTCACTTTCACTCAACTCCTATACCAAAACTTTATCAAATCTCATCCAATTAACAACTTTAATGCACACACAAGTTTTAAATATGCCTAGGGATCTATTGTTAACTTTCAACGACTTTGAATCCCACTACAACTTAAAATCACATCCCTAATTGATTTAATTTGCCATTTCTCTTCAAATATATATATATATATATATATATATATATATATATATATCAATTACATTAATTCAGAAGCATTCATCAATTCACAAAATAACAACACCACTGTTAATCACATCCTGCCCATGGAACATAATTTCATCAATACTTTGGCTCAATATCATTTTACACTACATTCACAACACTTGGGCATAACATATATAATTCAGCGTTAATATCTACTTGGCTCAGTGTCATCCATAAGCAAAATATATACACATACTATACTACTACAGTTATTCAACATAACTCATCATTGCTAAGTGTCATTTCTCATCTTATACCTTTGTCATAGCACACATACTAAATCATCATTCACATCCATTTATATTCTAAGCATTACGAGCCACCTAAGCTACAATAGCAATGTACATACAACATATATCAATTCATCTTCAATCATTTTAATTATTCACAACATCACATAAGGCATTAATTATCATTCATCAAGCACACAATGCACCACTAACTCTCATTCAAGGTTTATTAGACTCGCTAGTATCCAGATACTAAAAATGGATCAGCCACCAGCTGAGGTCCTACTTGACACCCTGTGAACCCTACTTGGTCTATTGAGCCCTACTAGGTTCTCCATCTCAACAACTGGGTCTTGCTTGATCACTAGGTAACTCAATAGGATCCTACTTGACCACTAGAGCCAAAACTAAGGGGCGAATATAATGCAGAGTTGTCCAAACCACACAGAATCACATATATTCAATTTTAATCTCTTCCACTAGATTAATTAATCAGTTCTCTTAATATTTAGCACCGCCGGCTATAAATGCAATTCAAGCCATCAAGGCATCCTCTATCTCAATTAGCCACTCAGGCATTCAATATCAAATAAAATGGCAGCCACTCAGGCACAGACCACCTCTCAAATCTCTTTTCATCATAATTTACTTTCTCACATCAATATATATATATATATATATATATATATATATATATATATATATATACATACATACACACACACACATCACACACTCAATACCACAATCACATTCTTAGCATTGCTAAATTTATACTTCATTACTTTCACTACATTGTATTCCATGAATTTCTATATTTCACATGTAATAATAATATTACAATTTAGCTATAATTTTACCTCTTTTTTCGGACGTCAATCAACGCCGAACGATATTTCTAATTAATCAGTACTTCGAACACCCTTTTTCTTCAATTCTACGCTTCTGACACTTCCTCTCGAGATCAGGTATGTCATTATCTAAAATTCAGGAATTTACGAAAGAGGTTAGCATTTCAACCTTCGAAACCAAAACTCATTTTACCGAAACAAGTCAAAGCTTACCTCGACTAATTCCGCTCCTTGTTTCGAGTCCTACTTTGACTAATGTATCGCCAATACTTGAACTGTAACCCATGGGTACTGAAACGAAAACCCATCAACGAAATATCAACACCCATTGTATAAAGTTTCCATTGATAAGCTTAAATTGAAAAGTCTTAATGAAATCAAAACCCCTTCCCATCATGGGTGAAATTTGATTTTGGGAAAAACATTACGAAATGTAAAATTAAGGCCACCATAATGCTCACCTCGCTTCCACGATTCCAATTACGTGAGAAAGAAAAAGGAAATGAATATGCTTTAAAGCTAAGGGTAAAATGGTCATTCGACCATTTCTTTTATATTTTCTTTTATTTCTTTTAAATTAAATTTACCTTTTACTTTCACCACATGGTAGCTTATATTTTACTATCACCATTTAATCTAAATTGAAAATTTTCAAATTAAATTCACTAAAATTTATTATTTATTTGAAATTCGTCATTTTTTTACAACTCCCAATTAATTCATATTAATTTAGGGAAATTCTCAATTAAATCTAAAATTTTTAATTTAATACTCAATGGCACTTAAATTACTTTTATATAATAAAATAAATTTTAATTTGATATCAGGAATGTTACACGTTAAATTTGGTTTAATTTAGGTGTGTGTGGTATTTCAGAAGTACCAACCAATAGTATTAAGTTAGATCTAATTTGTTGATAGCAATACCATGTGGCTAAATATTTATTGGAGTGTACACATTAGGTTAGCTTTTGGGGTTTTTTTCTGTATATTTGGAACCCGAAAGCTAAGTTAGTGCTTGCAAGTCACAGGCTGCGTGTGCAAAGGGCGAAGAATCAATTTTGACTAAAGCAGAAAATTTTTGTTGCCATTTAACGTGTATTACTGCATGATTCATGCCCCATTCAATTTGAACCATTAATCTCGCTTTGAAACAAGGAAACAAACGCATGCAAACTATAATCTCTAAAATATTGTAGCACAGATGCAATAGCATAGCACAAGAAGTGGTAATATTTTAAATAATCCATTCCCACTCCCCACACACTTGTACGCAACCAAACAGTTTCGTTTGCTTCCATGTTTTGGCAAAAAAAAATCTTACAATCAACCATATTTTAATTATATCGAACAATATAAACATATTTTAATTATAATGTAAACATATTTTAATTCTATCAAACAATGTAAACGATACATTATCGAGTCCGATTTTCTTAAATATTGTAATGCCTTTTACAAATTTTGGATATTAAGTTAAATATATCTCTGAACGGCCTTTTATTCAGACTTAACCTATAATTTATTTTTGTCAACAACCTATAAATTCCTAGATGAACTGATTTCATTTTTTTGACTCCTACACGGTCTTGGTGTTTTGGATCATCGTGACTATTTCTTTTTTTTTTGAACAATGGGTCAGTCACTTGGTATCATTCCAATTCAAAATGGAAACTTATCACCCTACATGTAAATAACACTCCACAAACGAAGTAGATCTTTGATAATACTATTGTAAGTTGTAACAGGCACAATAGGTATCATTCAATCATTAACCAGTAACCAATAGCATTTAAACATACAGGAATCAATAGCATGAATATTAACGATCATGCATCAGCTCCATCAGAGGGTTTTGCAGCAAAAGGATCATGAGTTGGACCAACATCCTGGCCAATGTGACGCTGCACGAGGCGCTGCAAATCGGCCATAACCTTGTGCTCCCTTTTGGCCTTCTCTTCATAGTTAAACATAGCCAAAGCACGCTTATCCTCAGCACTATAAACCTGGTTTTCTTTCCTAATACGAATGGCATTCATCCTCTGATGCCTACTACCACTCATCACATAACCAAGGCTCTCAAACTTCTGAATTTCCTCTGCAGAAAGACCCACTTCTCCTCTACGCGGAATACGCTTCCCTTGTTGAACATACTGTGCAATAGCATCACCTTCACCAGGCCTCAGCGCACCACCATAGCTGATATGCCCCTCAGCTCTAGGCAAAGGCATTGGCCCAACCGTTGGTTCATTATCCAAAGCAGGTTTCTTCTGTGATTCGAACAATTCCTTCAACTTTAAAGCCTCAGCATTAATCTCAATCTTCTTCACATCATCATCAACGATTGAATTACTCTTAGCATCACCCAAATCAGAACCTTTCTCCTCCTCTGAAGACGAACCCTCACTTTCAGTTTCAGACCTTGTCTTTGTTTTACTTCCACTCCTTCTGCTACGTGACCTTGAAGATGAAGAGCGTTTCTTCCTCTTTCTTCCACTGCTATCAGAGTCATCACTCTCATCGGAATCACTGTACCTTCTCTTCTTGTTCCTCTTCCTTTTCCTTATACTCTTTCTTCGCCTACGATCTTCTTCTTCTTCCCCGGATTCAGATTCTCTGTCGCTGCGCCTTTTCCTGAACGAACTAGAAGAACCCTTTCTTCTTTTCTTCCTCGACCGCGAATCGTCTGAATCTGATTCACTACTTGCAGATTTCTCTGATTCCGGTTCAGAATCAGATTCCAATTCAGTTTTCGATTTCCCCCTAGGTTTAACCTCTTTGTCGGTCTTCACAGCGTCCTCGTCTCGGTGTTTTCCAGAAATCTCTTCAGCTTTGTCGTCATCTTCGTTGTTATCACGTCTTGGAGGACTCGGCGTGATGTTCCAGATACAGTGCTTCAGAGATTTCCTCATCTTCTGCCTCTTGAGCCTCCTACATTCCTCGTAACTCAAACCCTTCAATTCCTCGTCAGACTCGGAATCGGAGCACCGCCAAGCCCCACGGTCACGGTCCAGATAGGCACCATTTCGACGACCGAATCTCTTTGGCGGAGCGTTGTCGTTCGAAGTTGCATTCATGTATCTAGGGTTTCTGGGTTCAGGCGATTCCGAACTCTTGCGGCAGCGGCGATCCATATGGTGTTCGTATGATTCATAGCTAGGGCTTCGACGGCGGCGATCTGAACGGCGGTGATAGTCATCAGAGACAACAGACTCAAGGGTGCGGCGGCGACCGTCAGGGATTTCGACGGTGGATGATGGTCCTCCCATTGCGGAAACAGTGAATAAAACCGACTATTTCTTTTTAAGGTTTAGACTTTTTTTTTTGGTGAAAGGTTTAGACCTTAGTCACTAAGTTTGGCCCACTAGGTTTAGTATTGGGCCTGTGTATTTTATCAAAATTAAAAAGGGTGATGTTAAAGGATAACTCCTTATTCCTTTGCCAAAAAACAAACTAAGGATAACTCCTTATTCTAAATGCTTATCTTTTCAGCAAACTTAAAATAAGATTTTTAATTTTTTTAGTCAATTAAGTTTCTTATTTTTTAAAATGTTTTAGTTAGGTGTACTCCATCCATTTTTTATTAACTTTGTTAATCAAGATTTGATGTGTTATTTACATTGCTTGCGTTGTTACTCTATGTATCAAATATTATTGACATGACTACTCTACGTGTCATTGCTAATGTGTATGTGTTTAGTTAAAAATATATATTTTATCAAATAATAAACATTCAAGATGTTAAGTCATCATGTCAATAGAGCTCGCCTTTACAACATTTGACATGTGTTATATGTAATGTGTTGCACACTCAACAAATGAGGACATAACCACATGATATCTGCTGACACATCATGACTCCACTGTTGGAGTTAGTGAAAATTAGACGAAAATGACATATCTAAAACATTTTAAAAAGTTAAAGACCTAACTAAGTGAAAAAAATTAGGGGTCTAACTTGAATTTTAGTGAAAAGATAAGACATTGAAATAGTAATTTAACCAAATTTAAAAGACTCACTTTAGATTTAGACCAATAGAGTTGTACATTTTGTAAATGAAAATATATGAAAGCTCTAAAATTATGTGTGTGTATAATATTTATAATTTGATAGTTTGTCTAATAGAGTTGTACATTTTGTAAATGAAAATATATGAAAGCTCTAAAATTATGTATGCGTATAACATTTATAATTAGATAGTCTGCGTTTGTTTCTCCATTGGCATAGACCAGGGGTTAGTATAAACCACCACCACCGTGAAAACCGAATAAAAAAATGAGTTTGGTTAGTTTCAGACGAGTAAACAAGTAATTGGGTCAAAGAATTGATTAAGTCTAAATGAATCTAATTTTATATTTTTAACAACTGAATTAACCTACTTGACTGCACCCTATTATAACTATTAAGCCTATTACTTTTTTGCACGGCCCATCAATTCCCCATATGATCATATGTATATGTTTTTATGTTTTCTCGTAACATTCATATTTTGTCATATCCATACCAACTAGTAAGAGAAACATCTTTCTAAAACATTTGTATAATTTGTGAGTATTATTTCAGCATAATTTTATAAGCAATGTACCCATGATATAGTATTTTATAATAGACAATCAAACTTAAACTTTGAATTAGAGTGTGTAAAGTGTATTATTGGTGTGAGATATATCTAGTATGCATTGAATCATTTTTTTTATCGAATTGATAAGGAAAATGTATAAAAAAAAGTTTAAAAATAAATTTTGGTAAAAAAAATTCAATTCATTACAAGTTTAAATTAAAATTACCCGTTGTAACTTAATCGAAACTGCTCATTCAAAACTTGATGAAACCATGAGGTTATTTAATTGGATTTAGTTAGAAATAAATTACATTTAGTTAAAATTATTCATTACTCAAATCCGCCTAAACCGACCGAGTATCACCCATAGCACATATGCCAACTGCGTTCCACCAAGGCCATCTGTGTGTGCCTTCCAGTCAACCTCTGATCCATAGTCTCCATGTGCGTGTTAACAGAGTTCAGATAAGGTAACAAATAAACAGTGCCAATTCATTGCAAAAGTAAATTTTAAAGATTTATTAATTCCATTTAATGATTTGAGAATAACATTATGTGCGTTACAAAGCAAGCCTATATGTTGCATGAGTATAGATTGTAGCTGTTAAGTAACATTTTTCTTTTGCAGCATTCAATGGCAATATTTGATTGAACACATTTGTTAGTGAGTATGTATATGATAAAATGGGTCTATGAATTGAAAACAAGCCAAAAATGTTGGGCTTTGGCCCAGCATGTCTCTTTTTTTGGCACTTTCTAGGGTACACACACTTACTCTATTATTACTCTAACATATATAATTTTTTAATATTTTAATCCTCGACCCAATGGACCAACCCAATCCTTTATTGTTTTTTTTACCAATACGAGTCAAACTTATTTAGAGAAACAAACTTAAAATGATGATCCAACCCACTCTTTTGAACAGGTTAAATAAGTTAACCTATGAGTTTAATCATATATATTAAAATTGTAGAAAAAATTCTAGTTTAATTCTTATTAAATAAATAATTTAAAAAGGTAAGGAATCTTAATTGTAATGGAGTGATGAGTGGAAATATTTCTAATTGTTGAAAAGATATATGCAATTAAAAAAATTATGAGTTGTATTATGTGAAAGTGAAATGATTTGAAATTCTAGTTTAAAAAAATGTGGAATGAAATTAAACTAAATACAAAATTGATGCCAAACTGAGCTTTCAATTTAAGTTTCCATAAATAATTTATGAAATAAAATGCCTAATTTTTCTCTAAAAAAAAATTATCCAGAAATCCAAAGGAAAATAATGGATGCGATGATGCATTGTGTTGCTACTTGCTAGCCGGCTAGGCAGCAAATCAAACGCATCCTACATGGTCTGATGAGATTCTCCAATGGCTATTATTTCAAAGTGTAAGACCCTGTTCTTCTCAAAAGTTATTTACCATAAACCAACATGATTATTTCTTAAACATTTAATTCTTGAGTTATATAAATTTTTTTATTACTTACAATGTTGATTATCAGAATTAAAGATCAATTTATTTATTATTGAACCTCGAATTGCACGAATGACACAGGAATTATTGTTGTAGTCCTTTCATAACGCCAATCCGGCATTTTAACTGTATGTGGAAGGGCATCTACATAACTCTTTTTGTTTATTTAGGAAAATAAAGCATGCACCTCTATAACTCTTCTGATTTCGGGAAAACAATGAAAAAATAAATATCAATTTTTATGAAAAACAATATATTAAGATTGCACCAGCATTACAATAGAATCCAAAAATTCATGTCAACTTAAACAATTGTATACCGTTGAATAATATTAAATTTATTAAGTTAATGAATTTTTTTTAGTTCAATCTCAATTTAATTGAGGTGGATTATATAATTTAATTATTATTTTTAAGAAAACCCCAACTCCATCACGAAATTCTTTTCTTCGCGCCCTCAAATACTAACTAAACTCGTCACTGAACTAAACAAAACCGTTACATTTCCGTTTACTCTGTCACCACCCTACACTGCCATGACGTCCACCGCC
This sequence comes from Clitoria ternatea, assembly GCA_037962975.1. Classification (NCBI taxonomy): domain Eukaryota; kingdom Viridiplantae; phylum Streptophyta; class Magnoliopsida; order Fabales; family Fabaceae; genus Clitoria; species Clitoria ternatea. Next base: position 271,799,638 of record CM075672.1, read on the forward strand.
GCTGCCACCACACCGTCTCAGATCCTCCAACACACAACCGCCTTCCTCAACGACGTCGTTTCGCAACGCGATCTTCGCTGTCGGCTGATTTCCACTCTTCACCGCGTAATCTCCGACCAAACAACCACAACAGTCAACCACCTCAAACTGGCCAACGACACTCTAGAAGCCGCGATCACATTCTCCAACAACACCGCCGCCCGATCCACCTCTCTCTCCCTCGCGGAGAAGCTCCTCCTCCGTCTCCCGGAATCTCCTCTCGCCTCGTTCCTCCTCTCACTTGTCCTCACTATCCGCAACCGCCACACCGAAGCCGCAACCAGTTTCCTCAGAATCTTCCTCTCCGATCCCTCGCTTGCGCGATCCGAGATCGCGCCAGTGATCTACGACCTCCTCTTCTCTCTGCACCTCGGTCCGGTGTTCCGGCAGTTTGAGGATCGGAGATCATGGATAGTTTCGTCGAAGTCGTTGTCGAAGATGAGCGAGGAGGAGGCGAGGAAGTTGAGGGATCTGGAGAGGGAATACGAAGAGGTTGTGGATGAGAATTGCAAGGTTGTTGCGGTGTATTTCAAAGAGGTTTTGGAGAATGAACACAAAGATGCGTCGATTGATCCACCATTGTTGACTCTGAGTAGCGTCGGAGAAGGTGACGAAACGGAAGAGATAGACAAAGCCGAAACGCTGCTGTTGAAGAACGAACGCCATAATGTAATGTTCCATCACATTCAAATTCAAATATAATATTATAATATATTTCTTTAAAACAAAGTATTTAGATTTTAGAACTTACCCAACAAAATCTTACAATTTAGAATTTTTTTATTAATTTAATTTTCTAAACCAAGTGATTTTCTTCTGGGAAAATTACATTGGCTCATTAAAATTTAACTTAATTACACTTATTGTTTTTTTATTTCAAAGGCTAAAATACTTTTTTCTTTACTTTATGTTTGAGTAAAAAAAATTGGTTTTGTAGGTTAAAAAATTCGATTTTCATCATATATGTTTCATAAGCGTTTTATTTTAGTTCTTTTTTTAGTTTTTTTAGAAAAATTGACATCATTATTTCAATGATTTTAAAATAGATTTTAAATGACATTGTAGCTATGGCATTTTAGATAAACGGCATTAGAAATGTATTAACAAAAGTCTAAAAATGACTAATATGAAATGTTTTTCAAATATTCAAGATAAAAATAAAATTTTTAAACGTACAAAACTAAGATGAAATTCAACTTAAATAATAGTGTATGTAAATAACATATTATGCTATTTTAAAAATAACATTGACCTACCTTAAAGGATTCATGTGATTTCACTCACCTCTATTACAAGGGAGTTTAACTATGTAATGAAAATAAAATTTTAGGAGATTTGAAATAAAATGTAATCAAATTAAATTTTAAGGGAGTTCTGTGTAACTTATTCATTGTTCTACTAAACGTAAATTTAATTTCTTATATTTTTTTCCCAAAACCTGAAATTTGTAATTAAAAAATTTTAGTTCTAAATTTTCAAAATTTATCACTCCAGTCCATAACTTTATGAATCTATCACTCTCTAAGATTATTTGTTGTCGATCAATTTCTCCCACCTTTTGAAAACCACCACTTTAGTATGTAAAATTGTTTAGGGTTTAAGATAGATTAAAATAATGACATTTTTAGTTTATGCATTTTAATTTTTTTCTCTGAACAATTAGTAGTTAGAACAATCTTAATATAAAAAGAAATCTTATGGACAAAATTGAATGGTTTTCAAAAGCTATATCTATACTAAAGTCATAGTGTGATTTTTCTCTCTCTAAATCTTTATCTTAATAATCCGAAGAATAAAGTTAAACATTAATAACTAATATAATCTATTAAAAATAAAACATTTAATCAAAGAACCAAAAGAAATATATATGCAACTAACTTAGTTCATCTGAAGCTATAATTTCTTCGTTTTATTTTCCTCTTGTGCCCTAAAAAACACGGGCAACTCACTGATTTTTTTAAAATGATGTCTCTTGCAGCCGATTTTCAGAAGGTAAGATAATTGACACAAAACCAAGGAGGATGGAAACTAAACAATTACATGCACCATTTTTTATACCGCAATTCTTCTTAACGTTCACCGAACCTGAAGCTTTATTGGAGGACACTTTTTTTTTTGTATTTTACAGGTTTCTTTATTGTCTTTGGTTCTGTAATGTTTTATTAGGCTCTAGCTCTTTTAGTGTTTGTATCTTAGTATAACTGTTTAGTTTCCTCTAGGTCAAGGTTTCCCAACTCAATTTAACTTTAAACAAGTTGTTAATGTTGTTAGACAGTACATCTAAATGATATATATGATGAAAACTGATATTTTGATATTTTTCGAGTTCGGATGGGTAGCACTGTTGTTGCCCAGTAGCAATATACAAAATGCATAATCATCTCTGAGTGATTTGCATGGAAATTAATGCACATGCACTGCAGCACTATGCCAATAGAATTATCATTAAGTGTGAACAAAAATATCATGACATGTTTTTCAATTCTGAGACAAACGGTAATTGTTCTGAGAATAGCCATCCTGAACTGCAATTCTCATAATTCACCGTTAGGATTCATAAAAAATTGGAGAAAATTATATCTATTACCCTCCTCTTATACCAATTGTTAGTTGTAACTTTCCTTTTAGTTTGCTATTCTCAACATTAATGTTATGTTTGTTTGAATGGAAAATGGGGGAGACTAATCTCATTTCATTCTTACATCTAGACAAGGGGGTTGATGTTGAATCAATAAATATAAACAATCGATAAATTCAATACATTTATATCCAACGCATTTCCTTAAAATAAGGATTTTTGAGCTTACAAAATGGATAATTTAAACTAAATTATTGGGATTCATGGATGGTTTTAGATTTTTATTTTAAATATTAAACATATAGATATTAATGTAATAAATATAAATTATATAGTCAATTTTAAAAGTTTCAATCAATAAAATAAAATTATAGGTTGTTTGTTTATTATTTTTTACAAATAATTTATTTTGTTAGGAATACTCTATTTTATAAGTTATATGTTATACTTATGTCAAGGCTCAATAAGTTAATTTACTTGTGTATATTTTAAATTCAATAAATTCATATCACAAATGACACATGAACATTAATTATATTATAACGTTACTTTAAAGCTATAAGAATTAAAAAGATGTACCAAGCGTGATTCTTTTCGGTTATATATGGGAATAGGAATTGCAGAACAAAGTGAACAACGTGCACTAGTGGAAAAAATGGATACAACCACGGGGGTATAATCACGGATTAATGTGGATCCGTGATTAAAAATGACGCGGTGGCATTTTTGAAATTTTTGGGAAAACTTTTAATCACGGTTGTTAGGCAACCGTGATTAAAAGTCTATATAATCACGGTTGTTTGACAACCGTGGTTATATGTCATGACGCGGTGGCATTTTTGAAATTTTTGGGAAAACTTTTAATCACGGTTGTTAGGCAACCGTGATTAAAAGTGATTAAAAGTGTCTATAACCACGGTTGTTTGACAACCGTGGTTATATGTCAAAATATTATTCACCTTATTTTTAGAAAAATCCAAAAAAATAGAAAAACATGGAATTTTGATCTGATTTTTTGCGTCATGACTTCTTTTGGTACTTATTAGCTATTCGAGTTGGAATTTTTGAAAAATCAATTTTTGAGTGAGAGATACAAAAATTTTGTGACGACAAAAATCGGCAAACTTCAAACGAGCATAACTTGAGCTAGAAAACTCAGAATCCTTATTGCTGCATATGATTTTGGGGTAGAAAAAAAATCCGCATTCATTCTAACTCGCTATGCCAGTTGGGATTGCTCAGATCTTCAAAAAACCCTTGTTTTCTCAAAATTTTTTATTTTTTGTGATTTATTTGCTTATTTTTTGGATTTTTAGGCTTCTACTTTACCTACCAAATAAATTCTAAAAATTCTAAAATTTTTTATGGTGTTTTCTAATGCCAAAATAAATTGATTTTCACATATAACCACGGGTCCCTTGTTCAACCGTGGTTATATGTCATATATATAACCACGGGTCCTGTAGTAACCGTGGTTATAGGTCATACATATAACCACGGTTGCGTGTGTAACCGTGATTATAGCTTCCTTTTCATTTTAAATTTCGTAATTTCACGAGCGCGCCTTAGTCTAACTCTCTTTTCTCTCCTTCTTCTCTGTAAGGTTTCTCTTCTCTGTTTTCATGTTTCCATTTACATTTCATTATTTACGTTCTAGATTTGTTTATTATGTGAGTTCTTACTATTTTTCTGTTGCCATTTACAGGTTTCCCATCGCACGCCATTGATTATTTACAGGTTTACGTTTTAGATTTATACTTGTGTTTTTCGTTTTGCTATGTGTTCTTCGTTTTACTCTGTGTTCTTCTCGTTCCTTTGTTGTAGTTCTTCTCGTTCCTTTGTTGTAGTAGCATTCTTGTTTCTTGTTTCTTGTGGTTGTTCTGATTTTCATTCATTTACTTTTCTTCTGTTTTTGTTTCTTGCGTTCTTGCTGCGTTTCTTATTTCTGGTGTTGGTGTTCATTGTGTTCTTGCTGTTTCTGAATGGTGAAGATGATAACCACGATTTTTAATTTTTTTTTGGTCCAGTACATTTAATCACGGTTGCCTTAGGCAACCGTGGTTATATCCACTCCACTTTTAACCACGGTTCAAACCCGTGATTAAATATCCTGATATACAACCACGCCCACTTTTAACCACGGTTGTTCAACCGTGATTAAAAGCCTTTTTTAACCGTGGTTAAAGCCATTTTTTCCACTAGTGGTGTGAGTTTTTGTGGTTGTAGTTGATATAGTTAGTGACTTTTATAACTTATAGTTTGAATAAGTTAGATTTTACAATCAGTCACGGATTAATTCGGTTCCTAAACACCCTTACATTCTATCCTGATAAAAGAATTATCACTTTTATATGATGTTTGATGTACATATGAGTATGGACCAAGACTTCATATCAACGTTCTATTCCATATATTTTGTTAAATTTTAGAGACAGAACACAATGGTACAGACATTAGTAGAGCAAATATCTTCCTTTGAAAAAAGTGAAGCGTAACGGATCAAGTTCAAACAATATTTTAAATTACCAAAATGCCTTAATAATAAATGTTGAATTACTTATTTATTACATATAAACCAAATTAATAATTTAATAATATCTATAATGTTATTTCGAGTGTGAATTTTTTAAATTACTATTGATTTGTGACTGATACTGATCCAGATAATATATATCAACTCTAGACGGTGTTCTTTAGTGCGAGACACCTCTTATAAGTAGTCCACAACACTAGATTTCCCATACACGGATTCCCCTATGGTAGATCTTCATGACCAGAGTCAGTAACGATCGAAGCCAGAAAGAGTCTGCAAGACGCCTCGGGGGCATACTAGTCGCATACTAACAGAGGGTGTCAAGAATTAACGTCTATAATTGCGTCAGCTTTATATGTCTTTAACAATATCTCCATTAACATATCACTTGTGTGGTCGTTCCCCATGTCTTATAAAAGTAAAGGAAAGAAAATATAGTAGAATCAAAATAGGACGACGGTAGAGGCTACTTTACGAAAGGACGACGTAGGTAATTTTCCTTGTATGAGGCAACAAGTCTAGACAACTTCACACCGGTAGTTTTTTCTGATATCGAGGCAGAGGTTTTATAAAAACAACAAGCCATTTTTTAAGCTTAGTGAGTTCCTTTTATAGACGAGGCCTGGGGGAAAAGGCATGGGTGACTGTTACACATAATAATGACACCTGCACGCATGATGTTTCATATACTATCTAACAGGCGTACAAGAAATGAAGTTTTGTAACCAATCCCCGCATGCCACATTTCCCTTAGAACCCTTACCTACTAAAAGGTGTGTCGCATCGATCCCAAGTACCAACTTTGATCGGGAACAAAAAAACAAAGAATTATTGATCACATTAGGCTATTATACCTATAGAGGGTGTCAGGAATTTGTAGTGAATGACCTTTTTTCTGATGAACGCATAGGCCAAAACATTCCCAAAGAACAAACATTTGAAATTCCTTGTTGATGGTGTAGCCAAATACACCAATGCTCTCAGACTTGAGCTTGACGTCTCTAACAAAGGGCTTGACATTCGCTCAAAGAGGTTCACTCCGTTGGTGGAAGACATTAAGGTGAAGGTTGCAAATATTAAAAATGGAGGAGAGTTCACCATCTCTAGTGTTGAAGAGACCATTAAGGCTTTTTAAACCCTTGTTGTATCCTTCTTCATTAGTTGAGTGTGTTTTGTGACTCTTTGATACTAATATGTTAGAAACATTTTGCTTTCCAAATATGTACTTTATGTTGTGTGTTTGGGGGGGGGACATGATATGGTTCATAATATGGAAAAAAAAATAAAATTTATAGCTTTAATTGATACCATGCTTGATGGTTACTTGATTTATTGTTGTTGAGTCAGATAAGTCTTTTTCTTTCATGAAAGAAAGAAAAAACTCACCACAAAATAAAAAATAGTAATATTAACTATTTTGAAAATGCTAGCCAATTTTAGGCCCATTGTTGTTCCTTATATAATGTGTGACATCCTGGTGTTGTTAAGGGTGGGGAGTGATCGCCGGTGCATAAGCACGGACAAGGAGCGGCTCCTGGCAGGCTTCCAACAGGGAATGTGACATCCCGCGCACTGTTGAAGGTGGGGAATGATCGCCGGTGCATAGGCACGGACAAGGAGCGGCTCCTGACAGACTTCCAGTGGGAGGGACACATGAACAAACCTAATACATACCAGAATGACATGGATCCAAAGACTGTATAGGTAAGACTAAGATAGCTTAAAGGAATGAATTCGTACTACCTATACCAACAAATGCATTAGCCTTTTCAGTGGCCCATCACTTAAGGACTCCAAGGTTAAGCGTGCTTAACTTGGAGTAATTATGGGATAGGTGACCTCCTGGGAAGTTCTCAGAAAGTGTGTGATTGGGGACAAAGCACACTATAAAGGTCTCGTGTTGGTTTGTGGGGAGAGTCGTTAATTCTTGAAAAGTGGTCGGAGCATTACATAAGGGAAGCAAATCCTCTCCCCATGGTTGTTCTATATGAAATTTGTACATACAATGGTAGTGTTAGGCAAGTTTGACTAGAAGTGTTAGTGTTAGATAGGTATAAATGTTAGGTTGTTAAAAAATAGCCGTTGGAAGTGAAAATAAACTTTGAAAATGTTATGAATTGCTAGCTTGGAAATTAGGAGGGAAGGAAATAGGAAGAAAAAAAGTTTTTCTTTATTTGTTTAAAAGGAAGCAAAATGAAGAAAGTAGTGAAACTCAATGGAAATTAATTATTGATTTAGTAGAAAATTAGAGGAATAATGGTGAGAATATTGTTTAATAATATTAATAATTTAATAAAAATATTTAAAATATTTTAAAAATTATATATTAAAATTTGTTATAATAAAAATGTATATTTTCTATAAAATTTATTTTATTTCCTATATAACTAATTCATTTTCATCCTATATAACTAATAAACAGGTCTTAGACGTGACATTAGTAACTTTTTTTTTGGTAATAACATAATAGAAACTTTATAATCATTCATCTGGCTTTTAGCCAGCCACGGTAATTGTAACACCCCTATTTTTATTTTATTCATTCAGAAAATTTTATATTAAAATCCGGATGGAATTCGAATATAGACCTTTAGAACTTTTTGATCAATATATTATTTTAGAATTTTTTTTAAAAAAAATGAAATTGCTATTCACACCTCTCAAATTGTTATTTGCACCCCCTCATAATTCATCAGATTCCCTCACGTGAAAAACACTGTGCATTTCTGAAATTTCCAATCTTTGCGCAATAATCTATATGAAATTTTCAATTATTGCACAGTACTTTTATAACAAAATAATAGAATGCATAGAAAATTTCTTTCCTATAAATACCGAGCGAAGGAACGAAGGAAATCATAGTTTTCTGATTAAATTTTCTTAATATAGTAGTGCTAGAGAGATAGTGGTGGAAGTAAGAAAGAGAAATAATTTTTTAGAAGGAGGTTAACAAGGTAAGAATACCTCTCTTTTATATTTTTTAGAGTTATTTTCATATCGTTTTAGAAATTTATTATTACACTGGATATAATATTATTTTAAGTTACTATTCTGAATAGTAAAATACTATTTCAATAGTAAATTACTATTCAAATAGTAAATTACTATTTACTATTACTATTTACCTTTAATATTCATGTTTTACTATTTACCATTACTATTCATATTTTACTATTTACTGTTACTATTTACGTTTTACTATTTAATGTTACTATTCACGATTTACTATTTACTATACTATTCACTGTTTAAAATTTACCATTTCTGTTTTAAGTAGTAATCTTAATTTTCATCTTATGCCTATACTAAAATAAGATTGGTATTGATATTTCTAGAAATCGGAGACGCGAAGCAAACTCTCTTTTGGTAACAATTCAAGGTAAGGGGAGTGAGATAGAAATATAATATGAAAAGATATAAGAATAATGGAAGGAGTCCTCTACTCCTTTTAAATTTAATAATATTATTATTTTAAAATATTAACTTTTTAACGTAAAATTTATAATAAATTTTAAATTAAATATCTGGTGTAACCAACTCTGACATACCCATGCATTTCATAACCTATATGAATTGGACTGAACCTATGCAAGAACTTGGACTAGTTTGACCTATATGGATTGAACTATACCTATGCAAGGACTAGATTATATGGACTTACATAGACCTATGCAAGGAATGGACTATAAGGACTCAAAATCAATTTTGATAATTTAAATAACCATTAAAATTTGAATTATATTTAATTGATTTGATTATAATTATTAGTATTTGATTATTGTTGATGTTATTTAATTGTGAACGATATTATTTGATTGTGATTGATGATATTATTATTGATAATATTTGATTATGATTGATGATCTTGTGATATGAAGTTGAGGATATAGCAAGCATGACGAAAAGCTAAAACTCAGTAAGAATTTTCTTACCTTACTCTTTAAATTTTTATTATTTTAAATCTTTTATTTCTTCTTAGAAATTATTTTTATTAACTTTACTTTTAATATTTAAAATAAAAAAAATAAAATTTATTTTAGAAAGAAGTCATTTTATGAAAAATAATTTATAAAAAGGTTGAGATAATTAAATCTTGAATTAAAGAAAATTTTTATAATTTTAAGTATTTTTGGTTAATGATTTAAAGATTATTCTCTTTTAATAAAATAGAATTTTCAAAAGAAAATTATTTTCTTTTTCCAACTTAATAATTAAAGATATTTAGAAATAATTGAAATTTCTAAATTCGATCTTGTTAAGATTCAAATTGAGAAAAATCATGTAAAGTTTTATATGAGAAAGTTTTGAGATATTTAAGGCTTAGGAACTCAATTTCAGTGAGATTTGAAAACTGTACCAAATTTATTTCTGTGGGACATAAATTCAGAGAATTGAGAAAATGTACAATTTATTGAAATGATGTTGTAAACCTTCAAGGTATTTAATAATTGAGTTTCTAAAAGTCTTAACCGAAGAAATACACAAGTAGTTTATACATTATGAATCATTAAAGTGAAACAAAATGATATTGTCTGGGGACGGATTATAGAAACTAGGGATACATTAGAGGAGGCTTAATTGCGAGCCTTGGGATGAGAGGGTGTGCAAGGGTGCTTTAGGGGACCTGGGGTAGCTCCCTAGTGTCGGGTACTTTCACAATAAAAACTTTCTCAATCTGACTTGTCTCTAAGTGTTTCCATGTCAGTTGAGCTGTTCATATTATTATTATCCAGACTTATGGAACAGTGTAAACTCCTGGTTGACCCAATGCAAATGAAAATATAAGGGCCCACATATATAGGTAAGTTATGATGAAGATATTGCATAACATTCATGCATTCATAATTGATTGTGTATGTGATTGTGACTGATATTATTATATATTAGTTTGTGAAAACCTTTTGTTGCTTATGTCTCATTCAGGAATATTATATTATGTTCCTCACTCCTTTCTCCGTGTTTTTGTTTCATATGTTTTAAATTGATGGTTTAGAGGGAAGGCTCGAAGAATCTCGGTAGTAAATATAACACGTTATAGAAAGGGAGCTCGGTATGAATACCGTGGCCCAATGAATAAATAATGTTATTAAGTAACTACTTCTGGGTCATGGAGTTTCCTCTCTTTCTTATAATGTTTAATATTTATTTTATTCGGATGAATGTAAAATTACCTTATAAAGTTTTAATAATATTATGAGGTATTTCAGAAATGTTATATGTAATTTATTCCGATAGTTTCTTCTTAGCAATCATATTTTTAGTAAAAACAAAAAAAATTATAAATTTTTTTAGAATTTATTAAGATGTAACAGATGACGTTACAGTAATCTCTATCCAAACAAGCTATATGTATCTAATTAGTAGATGTAGTTTATGATTTTTTAAAAGTTAAAAGTTTATGAGGTGTTTGGTACACAGTATCTTCTTATACATTCAAACATACATAATAATTGAAATAATTTTTAAATATAATCTATACTAAACACACCAATAAGATATCCTATCAAAATTTCTACCAATTTTAAAAGAATAATTATTATCTAATATCTATTGTTTTGTTTAGACTTATGATAAAAAATAGGAAAATGTTGTAAGAAAGCAAAAAGGAGATGTTTTTATTTTAAAAACATCACTAAACCTACTTATCCCGGTTTATAAACAATCCCTACATAATTTCTAACGAAAAAAGTTCTATTTTTACTTCTTTTTAAAATATTGAATAACGGGAACTAAAAATAATATTTCAATTGATTAAACCTACAATTAGAAGTAGGGAAGACTAGCTCATACTAAATTTTGATAGGTTTAGCTTGAGTCTTATTAATAAGTATAAGTTTGTGTTAAATATAGCTCAATTTTTAAGACATGACTATGTTTGTTTAAAAGTGTACTAGGTCAACAAGTCAATTTTAAAAAATGTTTTGTTAACAAGTTCCTTAAGATATTATTTACAAAATCAAACATAATTTTTTTTATTAGAAACGGTGTTGAGATTGCTTAAAAATCAATGCTAGTGACACTAAATTAATGATGTTTTCAAATAAAATTTTTATTTTTAAATAAGTGTCTCAAGCCTTTTTGATGTGTGAAAATGAGTATCGAATTAGGGCTTGAAATTGGAATTGAGCCTTGGAATATCAATGATGATATTTGAAGCCTTCTTAGAATTAAAATTACAATTCTAAGGTATAATTCTATAAAATTATAATATAACTAAATTAATTATTTTCAATTACTAATTTCTAACATTATACTACACTCTTGTCACCACCATTACCACTCACTCTTTGTTGTCATCACCACCACTCTAACACCACCTCCATTGTCATTACCACTACCACCACTATTGTCAACATCACCATTATCATTATCATCGTCACTCTGATTTCCACATCGTTATCATCATCATTATAACCAGTATTACATCTATCACCACCCTTATTTTAACTTAGAATTATAATATTATGTTTTAATTTTTTATGATCCTAGAATTCATAATTTTTATATTCTCATTCAAACTCTATAATATTTGGAACTGAAACAATTCCAATTCTTATACCCAAAAGGACCTTTTCTTTTAAAAAATATATACTCTGACCAATAAACCCTATTTCAGTACACCCCTGATGATATGAAGGACTTGCTTAGGTTAGTTTTAATTTGTGAAACAGATGCAGACAAAACAACAGCTGCAACAGTTGAATACACATTTGAATCTGTTAGGATATGTTACCTTGGTGGGGTTTATTATAGACATGTGGGTCCAATTTTCCCAAAGTTACGCACGTTCGTCAACATAAACAACAAACAACTAACATTTTCTATCCTCCCATCTTGTAGATAACGTCTTTTTCCCTTTGTTTTGAACTTTTAACTAATGAAATGAATTATTTTATTTGATAATCGGTTATAAAAATTAAAAATTTAATAGTTAGTATTAATTTTATACACTATTTAATAAAATTAATTTTATACATTTTTAGAGGGTGTTTGGTTTGCAGTTGAAGAAACAGAGTTGAGTTGAAGTGAAAAATTTAAAGACTGATATTAATTTTATATCGTTCGAGACAATCAAAACTTCGTTGATCCGTAGAATCAAAATCATACTTCTACTTAACGGAGAAAAACGGAGCTTTCCTCCGTTCCAGTGTTAGTGATATTTATATAACTGTTAATTGAGTGAGGACATGTTTGTGTTTTGTTCCTCGTTTCTGCCAAAACTTTATGCAACTGTCTCAAAATTGGTATTCTTCTTCTCCAAGTAATGATAAGTCAAAAATCTTGATTACCAAGAAAACAGTACAACCACAGCAAGAAAATTTTTATTTGAAAATATTATTAATATTTATCTACTTTATTTTTGAGTAATTCCAATAAATATTTGATAAGAAGTTTTTGATTTTGATGTTCCTATAATACATTTTGATTTGTTCAAACAACACTCTAAATGCACTAATTAATAAATCTATATCTTTTTTGTAACTTAAAATTTGTGAATGATTTGTACAAATCTCACACTTTTATTATATTACTAACACAAAAAAATTAGCAACCAGATTAGTACAATAATATAACAAAGGTTTTTATAATCTGGGTAAGCTGAGCATTAATTATGTCCACAAACTAAATTCTATGCCTAACTCCCTATGAAATTTTAATTTTTTTCACTTTTAATTAAGAACCTAATCTCCCTCTCCAATAGTCTCTCACTCACAATCAATGTCCTATGATTGTTTAAGCGGCACCTCTCTTGTAGTGAGCATTTCACTTTCACTTTCTAATATAGATTAACACATTTTGTGTTAAATGCATTTTATATTTAATGGTAAAAGAATTAAAATAATAATTCATTTTAAAATTAACATATGTTCCGTATCAAATTTATTTTATACTTAATGGTAAAAGATTTCAATAGAATTCGTATAACATGTGAAACATATTTTATTGTAGTGACAATTGATTAGAATGAATGAAGTTGGAATGTGGAAAGAGGGATATTAATTTGCAGTGAACAAATAATGAGCAATTATCAGTCACTAGTTGGAAACCAACAAATGAAGAGGTGTCCTTAGCTATAGGTACCGTTTCAGAGAGGGCCCCATTAGAGCAATTCAAAATATATTTCTGTTAGATTTGAAATTTCTTGAGTGGGACGAAACAAAAAAGTGCAGAAACCAACACCATTTGATTAAACTTGTTGCAGCTCCACTCTCTCCCTATTTTTCTATGGTCAAGAATGAACTCTACCACACCTTTTTTTGTTTAGAAAAAAAAAACTTTCTATATCATTAATCATTAATAAATAATTTACTAAGAAAACATAGAATTATGAGCTAATATTTATTAAATAACGAATGACATACTTGAAAACAATAAAATTGATATTACTTTAGAGTTATTAATTTGAGATTTTAAGATATACTGTAAAGTTATTTATTTTAATTATTTTATTAAATCTTCCTCGGCCATTTAACTATTTTAACTACTCTCTCTGTATTTATGTATCTCTGTTTCACACACACCCTTTAATGTAGCTCAGAGATTGTAGTTCTGACTGACTTGTTTCTTCTTCACACTTTTTGGGAGTTTTGATAGACTCAACTTTTAAGGGTCTTTTTCTACCTATATTAGGAGCAAGTGTTGGGTCTATATTAAGAACAACAAGAACAAAGATCTCGCTGTTCTGTTCATAGGATGAGTGCTTCAAAGTTCATTAAATGTGTCACTGTTGGAGATGGAGCTGTTGGCAAGACCTGCATGCTCATTTGCTACACCAGCAACAAGTTCCCCACTGTAACTCCATAAACAACTTCAATCTTTCTTCTTTCATCCATTTACTTTCCTTTTTTTTTTTCTGTTTGTGGTTTTCCCTTTCCTTTTTTTTTTATAAAGTTTTGGAGCTATTTTATCCCAATGGTGCTTTCTGTTCCAACTCACAGTGCATGCACAAGATAAAGTTTTGGGCTTTTTCTCTGAACAATACATGTGGCTGATATTTTGTTTTGATAATGTGTTTGATTTTCTATGTTGATTTGTTTATGAATCAAATGTGGGGTGGTGAGAACCCTTTCCTTTTTATAATCTAGCTCACTACTATTGTTTTTTGTTTAATTTTTGAATTTTTGTTGCAGGATTATATACCAACAGTATTTGATAATTTTAGTGCTAACGTGGCTGTGGATGGAAGCATTGTGAATTTGGGGCTGTGGGACACAGCAGGTACCAGGAGCATCCAACTTGGGCTTTTATCGTTCATAACTATGTTTTGGTTGTTCATTTGTATTTACTTTGGATACTTTTTTTTCTTCACTGTTTTAAAGGCCAAGAAGACTATAGCAGGTTGAGGCCACTGAGCTATAGAGGAGCTGACATTTTTATCTTGGCATTCTCATTGATTAGCAGAGCTAGCTATGAAAATGTTCTCAAGAAGGTTCATTTCTTTCTTTGCTTCATCCTGTTTTGCTTTCTCTCCCTTGTTTCTATTTTTGGATTCAGAAAGTGAGGCTCTTTTTACCCTTTAGGCTTTCCTTGGATGAAGGAATAAAATGGAAGGAAATGAAAATGAAAATGAAAAAACCAGAAGAAAATTTATGATGAAATTCATTTTCTATTTTACTACTGTGTACTTCCTTGTAACTTTATTTTTAAATGTTGTTTGAAATATTTGTTAAGTACTATCTTGTTACAATTGTTGGTGTATGAGATTTAATATTTGAAATGTTAATAAGTATCTATGTTAATGAAAATGTACCAAATGTGTTAACAACAGGCCAGAGAAATCAAGTTGAATAATGGGTCTTTGGTTGATTTTTGCTACTATGCCTTTTTTGACTTTTTCTTTCTTTCTTTCTATGTGATGGCCTACTAAAGAGGGGAAGAAACAGGAGAGGAGCGTTAGAGAGAGGGAAGGGAACATAGGGGTTCAATTTGATCCAAAAAGAAAACATTAAAAACTAAACAGGTACACTATTTTAGTATAAGGTTAGCTGTCAAACATTATTT
The DNA here is from genome assembly GCA_037962975.1 of Clitoria ternatea. Taxonomy (NCBI): domain Eukaryota; kingdom Viridiplantae; phylum Streptophyta; class Magnoliopsida; order Fabales; family Fabaceae; genus Clitoria; species Clitoria ternatea. The sequence continues at coordinate 271,814,790 of CM075672.1, forward strand.
GAATGTGTATCCATTTAAACACCATTTTATAGTAATGATTTCAAACATCAAACGTTGATTATAAAAACTAGCAGTAGTGAATGTGTGACAACACATTTTGGGTATAGTTTTATGGTACCATAGTACTAGTAACATCATTGTTTTTTGTTTTGATTTACCCTATTGGGGCTAGAACTGAGTAGGATCACTATGGATGATAAATCTACCCAACTGAGTTTTGTAAATCTCATACATACCTACTAATCATATTGTCTGATACCATGTACAAGTTTTTTTTTTCAAACAACTGATTTTGGTGTTCTTTTAACTGATACAATGTTGCGTTTTCTGTATAACATGGAATGGCCTATAGTTTATTTCACATTGTTTGTAAAATGTGGGTTTTACATTCCAAAAATTAAACTTTATATTCAACATTTGTGCAAATCCAAGGGCCAAAAGAAACTTAAAATAAAAGATATACACCTCCCATCAGTGTTCTTTTCTTGGTAATTTTTTTTCTCTCTTGTTTCTGTGAGTGTAAGTTAAAAAAGGAAACAAAGTTCTTATTTTATTGCTCTCATTTTCTCTTCAGATGCGAACTATTTTTATATTTTTGGTCTGCATGTAAGTTTTATTTAGGCCCGCAACTGTTCAAATGCATATTTGATTATTTTCATTGTGTTAACTTATTTGGAGTTATGATCAATAATGGACTATTTTCATTATAACATTTACAGTTATGTGTGATATATCCGTGTCTAGGTTCGAAACTTTGAACCTTGGTTCTCCTTCACTTATTTCACTTTACCATTATTTCAAAAGATAAAAAAAAAGATTGTTGCATTTATGCCCCTCCATAACGCTGTTTCTCATATTCATATGTGCTTTTTCTTCTCTTTTTCAGTGGATGCCAGAATTGCGTAGATTTGCGCCTAATGTTCCAATTGTTCTTGTTGGCACAAAGCTAGGTAAAGAGGAGCATATCCAAAGTTTCATACTTTCATTATGTTGATTTTCTAACTGTGTGACATGAAGTATTAATTTGTTGATTCCAGATCTTCGTGACGATAGAGGATATTTAGCTGATCACATGGGATCTAATGTCATAACATCTGCTGAGGTGTTTGTTTATATTCTTGACATTGGCCTCTCTGTTTAAATTTTTTCAATCATATTTTGTTTAGAACTTCATGTATTATGTAGATATATGAAGAAATGATTTCATTTGTCAATCATGGTGCATTGCTAACAGGGGGAAGAACTGAGGAAACAAATAGGCGCAGCAGCTTACATCGAGTGCAGTTCAAAGACTCAGCAGGTAGTAAATATTGAAATCAGAGATATCAGATCTTTTGCTGTATATGATGGTTTATATTGTACACAGAATCTTATGACACTGAATTTGATGATGATTGTTTTCTTGATTCAGAATGTCAAAGCTGTTTTTGATACTGCAATTAAGGTTGTTCTCCAACCTCCAAGGAGGAAAGAAATGACAAGGAAGAAAAGGCATAGGTCTGGTTGCTCATTTGTGTAAGTGCTAAGCTCCTACAATCTCCTGAAGTGTTGAATAGAAAGGCCAAATCCTCTGAGGCATTCATGCTTGAGATAGTGTTTTCGGCTCAACTGTTTTTTGGTTTCTACTTGAAAGGGAAAGAAAGAGTCAAACACAATTCTAGAAAAATTCTTGAAAAATAAAAGTAGCTTATTTTTTATGAACCAAAGCCTAATAAATAGGTAGAGCTCTTTATTAGAAATGGATACATTTATATTTATTGTACCTTTATTCCTGTGATGTAATTAGTTATAGTGGTTTAAACTCATTTAGCTTAAACTTGGGCTATAAGGTTTACAAAATCATACTCTTTTTTTTGTTATCTATTACAGTGTATATTGATGAATCTATGCAAATGCTTGTTTCACTCATACTGAAAATTTATCTCACACCTGTGAGATTCGACTGGTTGTTGACATGTATTTTTACTGATTGGCAGAAGTATTGTTTGTGGAGGCTGTGCTGCTTGATACACATCATTTTGCACTGTCACCTTCTTTTGATGTGGATGCTATTTTCCTAAAGCTTCAAGGTCCAAGTGTGGAAACCCTGACACCTGATCACATATCTAAATGTATCCTTATGCTTGAATTGTAACCAGTGTAAGATAGTGATATCTAGTTATTTTCACTCTACAAGACTACACTGAAGGTAATTTTTCATTTTCTCAGTCTGTTTACTAGGACATATATGTATTATATATTACCAATTCATTTACTTCATTCATGCCACTTTAAATTTTATTAGAGGATATATAATGTTTGCTTAGCATCGCAAAATGACTAGAAAACTGTTGAAAAACAAATTCTCATCCCTGCCTATTTTTTGCTTATTAAAGGAGATCATGTGTCTTCTATGTTAACAGGGAGATTCAGATGGGTTTGTATTCTTAAGGAAAAAGTTACATGACTTAAGACTTTTTACCTTGGTTATTTGAAAATACTTTCTTATACTGGTTTAAAAACTAATTGGTTTATATTTTTTACACCGGTTAACCTGTATAAAACAGTGTTTTCACACTGGGTAGTACAATAACTGGTGTAAAAAGCCTAAAGTCACTGAATACATTTCGGATTTTGAATTCAAACTGATGGGGCCATTCCCCTTTATATCTCTTATGGTTTCGTGGATATGATATTGAATCATATTGGTTTCTTTGGATGAAAAGATGAAATGAAATATAAGAGAAAGAATTTGGAAGGAAAGAAATATAGTATAAATAAGATAGAAAAATATTTTATGAATAAGTGGAAAAAATAATATTTTTTTGTTTGGGTAGAAGAAAAAAATGTAAATGAAAATGAATTAGTTTATATTTAAAAATTTAAATTTTTATTATAATAAATATTAATCCTTTTAAAAGTTCACCGGGTCGTATTGGATGATTTTGAAAGCCTTGCAGAAAGGTAAGTGATGGCTTCGAGGAGCCCATGTGACCACCTGTCTTTATTGCTGGAGGACCCTTGGGAGTTATGTCTTATGTGTCAATAAGCTAAGACGATTAATTTAAAAAGTTTTACAAATTAAGGAAGTTTTGACTGTGTCAAAGTTTTAATTTTTTTTATTTTTATAATTTCTTTTTCTCATACATACTAAGAGGTTGTAGAGGTTGTTTAGTTCGGAGTTGAAGAAATAAAAAATTTAAAAATTGATATTAAACTTTACGTCGTTTGAAACAGTTAAAAGTTAACCGAGTTTTATTAACAAACCTCAGTTTGCCATGTTGTACCAAACTTCCTCTAACCCCACAAAACTTCACCAGATGGAAGCAAGGGTCATCGTATGATGTTGCTGTGTCATAAATAACAACAATGGAGGGAAACATCATCTTGAAAAGGCAGAATAATAGACTATAGAGATAAACACCAAAATCTGTTAAACTAGTTGAAAGAACAAAAAGGGATGCACGTGGAACTCATCTGTGAGAATTTTATGATTATTTTAGCCTTATTGTTATTATTATATCTCAAAAATGTCTTTATTATTTACCCCCTATCTCATGTTTTTTTTATTAGTAGGCATCGAAAATAGTATCAGGAAGTTCTTAATTCATATTATATCTAACTAACCAAACTAGATCTCATGATGTTTCTCTCATATTCATTAACATGTTCACAAAAGCACTGACATACAAATATTCAATTCTAATTTATACTTTGGTTTTTTTCTAGTACCCTTTAATGTTAGTTAGAGGGTTAGAGTACCCCTCTAACCGTCTAATGAATCATATCTTCTAATAATTATTTATATATTATCTTTAAATGTTTTTAATCATGAATTCAATCATAAAAGATAAAATAAATAAAGAAGAAACTTTAGTCATATAATGGTTGAGTTAACAAATTACGAAGTCGTAGGGAATTACAAATTACATTATAATAGGAATCTTAGGATTAGTAATTCTTAAAAAAATAAATATAACAAGAAAATGAATATTTGACATTCAATTTCAATTCATGCAGATCCGCAGAAATAAATAAACAAATAACCGATTTAATAAAAAGTTTAAGACATTAGTGACATTAGAATCATGCACTCACCAAACTACACATAAAACATAGATCAAACAATTACACATACACTTTGCTCTAACATTTTCTCAATATAGATGTGTATTTATTGACATTGCCACATTTAGGTCTTAAGATTTACTAAGATTAAGATATCTCAACAATCAAATATAATAATAATATGATACCCTAATGTAATGCATGGAGTATATCAATTAGGAATTAGGCCACAAAATTCTATAGATGTTAGACTAGTAGGAATGTGTTTAGGAGTTAGGTTATAGAGAAAAAGAAGGAAATGGAGACACTCTCATTTTTAACACATTCTCTAATATGATGATTTCCCTTGAATAAAAAAAATAGGCTTATATATTGATAAATTTAATGTCTCATTTTTTACAAATATTATACTTCTCTTGATTATTATTTTTTTAAAAATCAAAATCAAATTATTAAAAAAATGAGTACTAGACATACTCATCCTAGAGATACAAAGATGTCACAATAACCTTAAAAAACGAAGCTAAACACCACTACAAGAATTGAAACTGAAACCGTACCCTACAAAGATATAACCACACCCACACATCCAATTCATGATATACTTCTCTTAATTTAAAAACAAATAATTTGTTTTCCTTTTTAGTTCCTACTTCTCATTTTGTTGGTGGTTAATCTATAAGAATATTTCTAAACATTCATTAAATTTTGAGGTATGATCTTGCCTGTAATAAGTTTTTGGGTCTAACTTATTTAAACTCTTATAAAAATATTAATAATTTCAAGAAATATTTATAACATAAAGTAAGAAATATGTTAGTAGTCCTGTTTATAATATAAAAAACTTACCAATTTTAAAATATTTACTTCTCCATTCTTATTTATAAGATAATTCAAATAAAAAACATATATTAAAAAAATATATTAGCAAATTAAAAAAACATTATAACATTCCAATTTGTTATATATATATATATATATGGCGGTTAATTTCGAGTTGTCACAAAAGAATGCATATATAAATTGTTAGTGTTATATCATTATGTTTAATATTTGTTATTCCATTTTAAGTTAAAAATTACTAAGAAAAAATTATTTCTACTAAACTTTAACAAATCATTTTCAAGTACTCAAATACAACTATCAATATTATTTTAAATGCATAGTTTAGATTTAGTGATTTATAATATTTCCATATTTCCTTTTGTTTATATATACATGGTTTTTTAGGCTACATGAAAAGAATTTAGGGTGAGGGGCTATGACCCCTCTGCCTGCCCCTTAAGAGCAAGAAGATTTTACATAAAATCATTCCTTAGACGTGAGGTTCCAGTGTTTGTAAGCGGAGGGTAACTTTTAATGTAGGTTGTATATTTTTTAAAACATGAATGGAAGACAATATTGGGTTCGTTTGTTTAAGCTTGTTTTTAAGTGTTTTTTTAAAAAACATTTTATTTATAAGTAATTTTTTAGTAAACACATCAAAGTTGCTTTTTAAAATAAGTAAAAATCTGTTTATTTTTAAAACATTAAACAAACACATAAAAATTTAAAATAGGTAATTTTTTAATTAAAAAAGTACTTATCTCTTAAAATAAGTTTAAACAAACGAGTCCATTAAGGAGTTTATAATATATAATTACATAATATATATTGCTAACTAAGTTAGACCTTCTGATGATCTCTATGTCAAATGAGTTAGTCTTTAATGTTTGATTATGAGATATTTTTGAATTCACCAAAAAATTAAGGGGCTATTTGGATTGTAAAAATGTTTCTTGTTTTTATTTTTTTTGTTTTAATTACAAAATTGTCGTTATGTTTCATATTTTCAAAATTTTAAACTAAGAAAATGAAAACAATAAATGATACCAGGAAACAAAAAAAATTGTTTTCCATGTTTTCTATACAAAATTTTGAAAACAGGAAAAATAATGACAATCTTTGTAATTAAAGTTAAGAACAATAAATGAAATCAATTTTTTTTTAGGGAATGATCAAATATTAACCGAAGTATAAAAACACGAGATGTAGGGATGAACACTTAAGAGAATAAGTGAGAACAAACTTTTGAGAACTACAAATACTATGGTGTGAATTATCTTCATTTCTTTTTAAGTGGTATGAATAAATAAATTTTGTTAGTCTAGCTAGACGAGAATATTCCTTATTGTTTTAGTAGACTAATGTGAACCGGAAGTCCAAAAGTATACTACGCACCTGATTAAATCTAGCAAGATTATAATAGTCGACAAGGGAAAGAATAGAAAAAGAAAATAGGCATACAATAGACTGAGGGAGTAATTATTTCTATCTAATTCAACTTCAGTTTGAAGTTTGAACCCTAACAGAGTAAACACATAACATGATACAGATTTTATAGTATCAATGCAACCTGCGAAGTCTACATCTACATGCCCTGTGACAAACCACTTCCAACTAAATATCTGAGCACCCACGTGAGAGTATTCCAATGAGCTTGTATAAGATTTTCCATAAACCAGCTTATTAGATTGATAGTATAAGGTAAGTCAAGTCTGTTGCACATCATTCCATACACGATATCACCAACACAACTTGCATAAGGGATGGACTCTATCTCATTCCTTTCTTTATCAATTTTAGGAGACTGAGAAACAAAAGACTTGGTAAGAGAACCGAAAGGTGTGTGGACAGACTTAGATTGATGCATTCTAAATCTTTCAACCACCTTCCTTAAGTAACCTTGTTGAGACAGAAATAGTTCTCCTTGAGACCTGTTCCTTACAATGTCCATGCCTAATATCCTTTTAGTTGGTCCAAGGTCCCTCGTTTCAAACTCAAAGCTAAGTCTACCCTTAAAAGCCTTTATTTCCTTCTTGCTATAGATGACCAGAAATATATCATCCACATATACAGTAAATACAACACACATTCCTTATTCCTCTAAAAAACGTAGACACAACTGTCATATTTACATCTTTTAAACCTAGACTTAAGAAGAAAATCACCAAACCTTTTGTACCACATCCTAGGACTTATTTTAGGCCATATAGAGACTTTTTCAACAAATACACCTTGTTTCTTTCTTCAAAAAACCTTTTGGTTGCTGCATGAAGATAATTTCCTCTAATTCCCCACATAGAAATGTTGTTTTGACATTTTTTTGTTCCAATTCTGGGATATACTGGTTTACTAGACTCAACAGTATCCTTATAGAGTAATGTTTCACAACAAGTGAAAAGATTTTGTTGTAATTTACTCTTTGAACTTGGGTAAAACCTCTTGCTACAAGCCTTGCTTTGAATCTAGGTACCTCTACTCTTGATATGCCTTATTTTCTCTTGAAAATCGATTTGCATCCTATAACTCTTTTTTCTTTTGGTAAGTCAACAAGTTTCCAGGTTTGGTTCTTCATAAGAGATTCCATTTCTTCATGTACAACCTTCATCAAATTTTGTGATTCACAACCTTTCATAGCTTCCTTGAAAGTTTTTGGTTCCAAAATTTGAATTTCTTTTGCTACACTTAGAGCATAATAAATAAGGTTAACATAACCAAATCTATTTGGTGGCTTAAGATTCCTTCTGGTTCTGTCTCTAACTAGTTGATAACCAGCGATATTTTGTAAGTCTGTTGCTCCACCTAAACTAGATGCTTCCCTTGGTTATGCTTTTGGGTTTGCTCATTCAGAATTTTCCCCTTTTGGTTTTGAAGTCTGAAAGGAAGAATCAATTAGTTACATACATAAAACACCACCAAACTAGACCAGAAATGATAGTACCCTAACATACCTTGGTCTCGATGCTGCTTGGAGGAGATACAACAACTTCACCAAATGATCATGGCTGGGAAACACCAAGTCGTGAGATAGAGGAAGAAGAAAGCCACTTATGAGGTGGAGGAGGCAAATCGGGTGCTACCCAGAACATGGAGACAACTGTGAGACCTTGATTTGATGTTTTAAAACAAAATCCCCAACCTTTAAAACCCTAAGTCTAAAGGCACCCAAAACCAAGTCTAAAAATTTACTCAAATGGAAAATAGAGAAACAGAGAGACATAAAACACCACCAAATCAGACCAAAATGGGAACCCTAACATACCTCAAACTCGATGCTGCTTGGAGGAGATATGGCAACTTAACGAGAAGGTTGTGGTTAGGAAGCACTAACTCACGGGAGAGGGGAAGAAGAAAATAACATCACAGGTCCATAAAGAAGAAACTCGTGAAGTGGTCAAAAGGTGATAATTGATAAGGTTTAGTTTGGTCTTGAGAGGAAGACGAAAAGAACTTGGGTTTAGGGTATGCCATAGGGTAGCGAGGTTCATAATGCCACAACCATAATTTTAGGGTTTCTTTCCTTCAAATGAGATAAGAAGCAACACCTTTGTTGTGACTTGTGGCTACTGGGTTTAGGCCTTGGAAATTATATCACATGAGCCTTTTTTCATCAACATTTGATCGGATTCAGACACCGATAAGTCATATGTAAATGATCTAAGTCTGACCGTTTTTCTTTAGAAACTTAAATAAGATATATAAATTATTTTAAAGTGTCATTCTTCATTTCTTTAGAAACTTAAAGTCATTAATAAATCAAAACCTATTTATTTTAATCTATTACCTCAATACACAAGTTGAAAAAGAAAGAACAAAAACGTTTGATACAAAATATTTGAGAAACAAAATGTGAAACGTTAATGATGCGTTTACTTCATAAGTTTTCTTTAAAAAATAAAAAATTATTCATAGAAAAATAAAAAATAAAAAAACTGTTTATTTACAAATTATTTTAAATTTTTTATAAAAAAATAGAAAACTAATTTTCTATTTTTTAAGAGAACCAGAAAACTCTTTTAAAAGGTTTTTTAAGAAAAGTAAAAAAATAGAAAAGGTGATAATTGAATTACAAGATAAGGTAACTGAATTACAAGATAAAGACTGTTGTAACCAAATGAGAATATGAAACAAGCTGCTACTAATTCAAAAAGTTTTACTGCTACTATTTTGAAATATATTTTGAACTGGTCTGGACCGGGGTCTAGGATCCGGTGTGGGACCAGCCACAAGGATGCAGGTGTTTTTAGGGTTTGCACACCGGAACTGTGTATATCCGATGTATTAATCCGGTCTCTCAGTGGGAGAGGCCGGTCTTGTTGTCCTGGAGATCCTTCACACCAACGATTCGCGTTGTAGGAGGGCGAAAGGTGGTGCCACCTGCGAAGATTCTCCGACGCTCAAGTTAGAAGAGTGTATGAACTGAATGAATACTCAAGCGTGATAACAGTAAAATGTGAGATAGAATAACGATACCATGCATGTGTGTTGATATGGCTTCTTATAGTTAAACGTAAGAGAAAAAATGAGACGTTGGATGCAGGTGGGTCCCTTATCTCTGATTGCGTGTATATTGTGTCAATCAAGGTGGCTCGACTTTCAGAATGTGTCAGGAGGGTAGGTCAATTATCAGAGTACAATCCTCCAGAGAGAGGAGGGGATAATCACCTTTTCCGCATAATCTGCTGACACGCCCCCTTACTTTCTGAAGCCATTGATGTGACGTATTTTGCTACAAACAGTGTCTTCGTTGATAAGTTATCAAAAGGCTCTTCTCTTGCTATGAGGGAAAAGCTATCAATTATATAAATATCCCGTATCAATGAACATAGAACCGTTACAGCGAAAATGAATGATGCTGTCATGGAGTGAGGGCGGATGACCAGACAACGGATATCCGGTGTGGTAACGTTGAACCTGGACACCGGTTTTCCTTATATGAGGTCAGTCTGACGTCACAAGTATGGGGGCCGGTATCTAGACCGGATCATATTTAAACACAAACTCATTTGCTCTCATTTTAATATTTCTTTAAATTTTTGTCATAATTTTTATGTGATGCATATATTATACAATATTGTCATAAATAATATATATATATATATATATATATATATATATATATAAGACATGTGACATCCCTCGTCAATTTTCTCATTTTTCACAATAGATTTTTCGCTTTTAATAAAATCCACTCGGTCTTAATATAAAATAATCTTTACTTTTATTAAATTCGTTCAAAATAATGAAATCTTACTTAAAATAGTAATTACCGACTAAAATGAATCCTTAAATAAAGCATATTAAAGATAATGACCGATCAAAATATTTCAACATAAAATTGTAAATCAATTAAAGGAAGAAAGCAGAGTCAGGGATCATTCGCCTGAGCGAGACCCTGACTCGCTTGGGCGAAAACTAAGAAAGTCGCTTAGGCGAGTTCCGACCCGCTTGGGCGATTACTACACATTAAATCTGAATGAACAAGACTTCAAGAAGAGTTAACGAGTCAACTTTCACTCGGAAATAAGTTCACTCGAGAACACTGGTCTTTCATCTCTCAGAAAGGCTTAACCTCCCATCACTCAGGAAAGACTCACTCATACCTTCACTCAGAAGCACTCTAGTCTTCACTCGGAAGTACTCTTATCTTTCCTTCGCTCGGAGTCTCATCCATAGCCCACTCGGAAGCCGGTCTCTCGGTTATTTTTCTCCCAGAAAGAAATGAAGAATGCTCAGGTACCAAATCAATGGACCCTTGCTCGGGCAAGAATGATCCACTCGGTAATTGACTATACTACAGCAATACGAATTCATTCAAAATAAACACCATTCATATAATCATCAAGAATTTATACTCACTTCACACAGCATATCGGTTCATCATACAGATAGCATCAAACACTCGGAAAAATCAATATATATATATATATATATATTACACTCAGAATTCATTTCAAAACACTCGGTTCCTTGGCATCAATCCTCCACTTAGCGCACCTCCATGGCTCCGACCTCTTCCCTGTCACTGATTACTAAAAATTGAAAACCACAGAAAAGGTTAGTGTTTAGCATTATAATTAATTTAGAACAGAATAGAATATGAATATAAACTCTATCCGATTCTTTAGCTTCAGATTGTACATTACACTCGGCCATTTAACTCACACTCGGCATCACACTCACACTCGGCACTTTACTTACACTTTGCAATATATCCCTTAACACTCGACATTATAGTAACTCTCTCAGCAATATAATAGTCCTCATTCTACAATTTTAACAACATTCAGCAAATAGCTTCCGCTCGACAAATATAACAACTTTCCACTCAAAAAATATAACAATCACTCGGCAATATATATATATATATAATTACACTCGGCAAATACGTCAAATACTCAGCAAATATTCCAATTCTCATTCATCAATTATAACTAATTTTCATTCGGCAATTAAAACCAATTGCACTCAGCAATACCTCAAATCATTCTCAGCAAATATATCAAAATCTCGTTCGACAATTATAACAAATTGACACTCGGTAATCATAACAATTCATGCTCAGCAATTATGATGTTTCATACTCGGCAACTATATTTAATCTTGTTCAGCAAATCCAATAATTTACGACTCAGTAAATATAACATAGCACACCCGGCAGTTATACCCGTTTACACTCGTCACATATAATGAATTACCCTTAGCAATTACAACATCATACTCAACAATTCTTACTCGAAAATTATGACATCTACTCAGCAAGTATAATAATTCATGCTCATCAAATACAGCCCATCACGTTCGGCAATTAAGTCAATCATGCTCATCAAATATATCAAATTCTCATTCGGCAAATATATGAATCATACTCGACAAGTTCATCAAATCATCAATTGACACGACTGACTCACATAAAATTGGCGCCTAGTATCCGGATACTAAAGGATCGGCCTTCAGCTGGGGGTCCTACTTGACACCCCGTGAACCCTGCTTGGTTCACCGAGTCCTGCTTGACTCTCCACCTCGACCACTGGGTCCTACTTGACCACTGGGTGGCTCAACTGGGCACAAAAACCACGGGAGCCGGAAATGAGGGGCTAAACATACCGTCGGCCATCCCACACCACATAATCACACACATTCATATTTCACATGTTATGAGTGGCCATCAACAACAATTCATCAGCACTCGGGTGACCTGCTTGTCAAACCTGACTCATTAACAACATCACTCGGGTGACCTTCTTGTCAAACCCGACTCCATATAGCCACAAAACATCAATTGTCATAGTATTAAATATTTTAATTTCAATCGGCTCAAGCCACACACACACGATCGAAAATCGATCGGTGTCCATACATTTACATGCATTCATTCTCATTCATATACAATTCATTCGGCATTATCTCAATTATCACAACATTAAATACTTTTCAAGTCACATGCACACAATTAGAAGCTGATCGGTGTTCACATACATGCATACTCATACATTCACAACTTTCACTCAACAACAACATCAAATATTTCTTCATTCACACACACACACATGATCCTAAACCGATCGGTATGTACATTCATATGCACATTCACACAGTTTTAATTCAACATCACTCTCACTTGGTTCACAGTCATTACAATGACTAGGACAGTGTCCTATTCTAATTAATTATAACCCGAACACCCCCTTACCTCTGTTCTGAGCTTCAACAGTTGCTGGGTGCACCGTTCCACCACCGTTCCAGCAGCAACTCTTTTAATCGTCCTACTGATGCTCGTTCCAGCACCAGCTTCTTTAAGCATTCCACCCGTGTTGTTCCACCACCTACGGTCTTGAACTCACTGTCATGGCTATGTAACTATTTCAAGGTCTGATGCAAAAAGGGACCTCCCTTCAAATCATGCAGCTCGCCACAATGGAGGAAGGAAAGGAAGAAGAGAGAAACGGATGAAGAAGAAGAAGAAGGTTCTCGAAAATGAATGATTGAGAGAGAGAAGCCTTTACTTAAACTTATGGCAACCTATTACCTGCTCAACCGGTCACTTCCAACCGGTGACCTCTTCAACCGGTTATTTCTCCATTCCCTTTATAATTTCTCTAATAATTTTAATTAAATCTCTCTTCTTCTAATCACACCTTTCATACTAAACCAATAATTCTTAAAAATATCCAATAAATTCCTAAAAATAATTATCAATATTTTCCACTTCACATAATTTTCTATAAATATCCGGGATGTTACATCCACCCCTCCTAAAAGGGATTTCGTCCCTGAAATCAATGCATCGATTGAAAGAGATTGGGATACACCCATCTCATGTCCGATTCCAATTTCTATGTATAAGTGACCCCAATACCGATCGACGTACCTCCACCGTCAGGTTGTCCTTCAATTCGATAGAGTCACTCGGCACAATCATTGAATCACCCGGAATATACGCTCGGAGTTGTGACCTATTAAACACATGAATGTTAGTTAACGACTGGGGAAGATCCAGTCGGTAAACAACATTACCGATCCCTTACAAGATTTGATACGGTCCGATGTATCTCGGATTGAGCTTGTGACTCTTCAATATCCGACCTACTCCTTTAGTCAGTGAAACCTTCAGAAATATCCAGTCACCCGTCTGAAATTCAAGTGATCTATGCCGACTGTCATAGTAACTTTTCTGTCGGTCTTGGGCAATCTTCATTTTCTCTCGGATCCTGTTCATAGCCAAGAAGTGAACATTCTCGGTCAATCGGTCTACCATCACTTTGATTGCATTACACCCGGATCGGTTACAAAGTAACCCGAACACGCAACCCCGATTGGAATCTCCGATGGTTGGAGCAATCCAGGGGGGGTCTCTGGTGCTCAATCATACATACAAGTTATCGTCTTCTGCATTCCCGACTACCAAAGTCCTTTCTTACCCAGTAATACCGGAATGAATGCTCAAAGAACCCTTTTACATGTAACACCACTCGGTCTCAGAATCTGCAAATTCTATCATTACCTTCGGTTAATTTCCACATTACTTCTTGAGAATATCACTCGAACCGAACAAAGACTCAGCAATTCTGATTATGGACCCGAGCACGAATTAAACGAATTCCCCACTCAGGTACATACTCCCCTTATGAATTATTCACTCGGAAATATACCCATTCGAAGCCTCTCTTTCTTTGTCCAGAAGTACTTTTCCTGAAGAAAGGATCACTCGGTATATCTTGATTGGTACTATCCCACTCAGAAAGTGTCGCACTCCACTCGGAGGTATTCCGTTCGGGAATTCACTACTCAGAAATATCTTGGCCCGAGTACTCATTCGAAATCAGCTTTTCTTCACCTGAAAGGTCTTGTCTCCAACATGATTTACTCGGAAATTCCCCACTCAGTGTACCCTAGGTAATCTCTTCTCCCCAGAATCTAGTAATAATTCATACCGACTACCATGTCACAATGTTTACTTTTCTATACTCATTATTCGTCAGTTACCAAATCTCAGTTCTATTTATTCTTCATCTCTAATCATTTACTGACTTCAGACATACGACGCATACACTTTTCTTCTCTAAATCCGATCACTCAAGATTGGCTAAAACACATCTGTCTCCTCGACTTCACACGACCCCAACCACTAGTGCAACTCCCTGAGGTGATCAGTCTCAAGGGTTCAACACTTCGTAGTTAATCCGAGTGAAAGTCAGGTATATAGCCCAACTATCCATATCACCGATCGACATGCAAGCTGTTTACATTATAATCCATTTACCTATGCCTATTGGCAACTTCACAATGAATTAATGTTAAAAAGAACCCACGGTGGCCAGCCATTATGATTCCCCTGTAACATTAATGTCCATGCAAAGTCCAAACGACTAGGTAAAACTCCTCTTCATTCTTATTCAACTACTTTTAAATCACTTCGTCCCATGTCCTTCATTCACTACTTCTCCTTATCATGTACACCATAGTCCAGTATATATATACCTCACTCAACCATTATTCACACAATTCATTCTCTTAATTATTCCGAGTGAATTCTCGCCTCATCAATTATCTTACTAAAAATTATTAGTAACCACCCTTCGACTGTTACCTTCAACTTATTTGGCATTATTACACCATCCTCCATTACCTACTCAGAATTCCTCCCAATATCCATTAATCAATCGTCTAACAACTCGAACATGACAGACTGGTAACGTTTATTTAAACCACTTTATAGAATCACTACAGGAGGCTCACCCCTCCTAAAAGGTCATCCTTATTACAACGTTGCTAACTTGCATTATCTATTATTCCTACATCTTTGGGTGCTCGACTTTACTAGCATACCACCACTTGCTTACTAACCTTAAGCCCAACAGTTTATTGCAATAGTTTGTTCCTTCACTTAAAAGATTTTTCGTACTATCCATCAAGTACGTTCAACACCCGAATGAACAACTGATATCAATCGTCATCCTGACCCGGTAGAAATATATAGGGGATTCATCCTTCCTAAGAATAATCATATCCGAGTATTCATCCATTTATTTCATTCCATGTAATATCAAACTCCATTATTCAAACAAACTTATAGCTACCAACGCACTTACTATTCTCATTTCATCACAGGATTTGGCCTCCTCTCGGAAAATTAACAGCCGAGTCCCAGAAGTGTTGGCTCAGTTCCATACCCACTCGGTTGCTGCCTCTGTGGACAATCGGGCCTAAGGTGCCCTGGTTGTCCACATTGGAAACAAATGATTTGTCCAGTCGGACAATGTCTTACAATATGGCTCAGCCACAACTGTAGCATGTTCGGCTACCCGATTGACTACCAGGTCAGCCAGTAGAAATCCGTCCAGAAGATGAAGAAAACGTAGCGGAAAACTTACCGCCATGAAAGAACTGATCCATTTCCTTGAAACCTAATCCGCTTGCCTTCACGACCTTTTATCTTCCGACTGAAGGGTCCTCCGTAATTGCACTTCCTTGGTCAGCACATCCTTGTCCATCAGAATCGGATAATTCCCGAATCTCAATCGGCATAATCACACTGCGAATTCTGATTCACAATCCCGCTTCATACTTGGCACACTCACTACTCTCGATTCCTTTTAGTGAGAAAGAGTGACAGAAGTCACAGCTCATCAAACTTAATAATGTGCTCGGCCATTGACACTCGGCCCTGTCCCTACCTCAAGTTCCATTTTCTTTCGAATTTTCTAATTATCCGAGAAGTACTTGTCAAGAAACCACTCTCGAAAATTCTCCCACACTAGCGACTCACTCGTCGCCTTCATCGGTACCTTAGTTCGAGACCACCATATTCTAGCCTCTCCTTCAAATGATAAGTCATAAACTGCACTTTATGCTCTTCTGAGCACTCAGAATACTCAAAAGCTAACTCGGTTTCCCTTATCCAAACATATATCCCACCGTAATCGGGTCCTCCTCTATAAGCAGGGGGATTCCTTTTCAGGAATTTATCAAGAGTGGGACCTGACTCGGTCCTACTCATCAGTTTAGAAAATTCCGAGAAGAAACCATCTTCTCTATCAGAACTAAATTCCCAACCATAAAATAATTCTATAATGAATAAACACTTCACCATTAACCAATACTCTACCAGGGAATCGGATATTTACCTCACACATATACAATGTCGCTGGAGTGCCAAGGGAATGATGCCAAGCTGCACAAACAACCACAAGTACACTGCAATAAAATGCAAAACACAGTCCGGTATAAGACTCTTCATAATCACTCGGTTCGCCCATCCATTCGGCTCTAGAAAGAACCGCTCTGATACCAATTGTGACATCCCTCGTCAATTTTCTCATTTTTCACAATAGATTTTTCGCTTTTAATAAAATCCACTCGGTCTTAATGAAATCTTTACTTTTATTAAATTCGTTCAAAATAATGAAATCTTACTTAAAATAGTAATTACCGACTGAAATGAATCCTTAAATAAAGCATATTAAAGATAATGACCGATCAAAATATTTCAACATAAAATTGTAAATCAATGAAAGGAAGAAAGCAGAGCCAGGGATCATTCGCCTGAGCGAGACTCTGACTCGCTTGGGCGAAAACTAAGAAAGTCTCTTAGGCGAGTTCCGACCCGCTTGGGCGATTACCACACATTAAATCTGAATGAACAAGACTTCAAGAAGAGTTAACGAGTCAGCTTTCACTCAGAAATAAGTTCACTCGAGAACACTGGTTGTAACATCCTAGGTTAATTTCCCTTTTTATTTACATACGGCAAATTATTTCACAATAAATTTTTCGCGTTGAATAAAATTTGTATCTTAGTATGAATTAGTATTTACTTCTTTTAACATTTAATCCACTCGGTCTAAATGTAAAATAATATTTACCTCTTTTAGCTACATAAAATCATGCTCAGTATGAACAAACCGTTCTAAAATAATTCTTTAAAAAAAGTATGTTAAAATAATAACCGATCGGGAATGGTTCTACCCGGTCTTGATAATAAATAGTATTCACTTAGATGCACTCAAAATGATAATAAGAGTGCACGCAGAATAACATCCGCTCGGTAAAATGGAGTTAGAACGACGGGAGAAGAAGAAAAAGCAAAAGAAGAAGAAGAGGATAGGGGTCACTCGCCTGAGCGAGACCCCAACATTCCTAGGCGAAACCCGAGAGTCGCTTAGGCGAGTACCGACTCGCTTGAGCGAATGCCACTCTGAAATCTAAGCGAACAAGACGCACAGGCGAACTCACATGGGGATTCACTCGGTAAAATGGTTTACTCGGCAATAGGGTTTCGCTCGGAAAATACTCAACTTCCACTCACTCGGACATTCTACACTTGACTCATTCCTACCCTTCACTTAGAAAGCTTAGCTCGGTCACAACTCCCTCGGGGATGATTCAACCTCCTTCACTCGGTTATCGCTTCTCCGAATATCCTCACTCGATGAATACCCTATCCTTACTTCCCTCGGAAGAAACTCAGATTTCCCCTCGGACACATCTAACTCCTCTTCACTCGGAATCATGATACATCTTCTTCACTCGGAATCTTTACCCACTTTCTTCACTCGGAACTCTCTCCCCACCAATCTCACTCGGGACATTCTAACCTTCCATCCGGAAGGAGGGTCTCTCGGTTATCCCTCACTCGGGCATGAATCCGCTAGTTAATGAGCTGTCACGGTAAACATGAAAACATATAGATCAATGTATTTTAAAATATAAATTCACATCCGATTCAAATTAAGTTGGCACACAGATAATAATAATCACTCGGAAACTCCTTATACACACATATACCCTACACAATCACTCAAAATCACTCAGGCCTTGGCATCGATCTCCCCCTTGGCGCGACTCCATGGCTCCGGCTTCCTCCCTGTCACTGGTTACTAGATTAAAATAACAGCAAGGGTGAGTGTTTGGCATCATCATCAATATAGAACAATATGTAACAAGTTATATATATATAAGTTACGTCCGATTGCATTTTCATCACTCGGCAATTATAATACATCATACTCGGCCAATAGAACAAACTTCACTCGGCAAATACAACAAATGCCACTCGGCAAATATAACAAATGTCACTCGGCAAATATAACAAATGTCACTCGGCAAATATAACAAATGTCACTCGGCAAATCTACACATCACAACTTATAATTCATCAATTATCACAACTGACTCTCAGATAAAATTTGACGCCTAGTATCCGGATACTAAAGGATCGACCTTCAGCTGGGAGTCCGACTTGACATCCCGTGAACCCGACTTGGTTCACTGAGCCCGACTTGGCTCCCCCTCAACCACTGGGTAGCTTAACTGGGTCTGACTTGACCACTGAAGCCAAAATAAGGTAGTTCATACCGTTAGTCGTGCTTCACCACATAATCACATTCCATCATATAAACAAACATATCATTCCGATTACCACTTGCAACTGTCAGAAACTGACCTGTGCTCACAGCGTAGGGCGACCGACTCGTCAAGCCCCTCAACATAACATACTGATTACCACAACCATCACTTATTTCATGCCATTGGAAACCATACACACATACAACTCAGCATCAAATATTCCAAGCTCACAACAGGATTAATTCAACCACACACTCGATCTTCAACTGATCGGTGTACACAGTCACGCATGTACAAATATGGGCACGCAACAACATTCAATAACATTTTATTACCCTGTTCGTACTATTCAATGACTCGGATGGGAAATGAGTCCTATTCAAATTAATCATAACCCGAACACCCCCCTTACCTCGATTCCACGCTTCGATGATCTGCTCCTGGTGTCGGTCCCTTCCTCTGAGTACTGAATTCGCAGTCTCAGCTTCGTCACTCAGCCTTTCGTTGTCTAATCTACTACCTACGGGTCAGAATGCAAAACCCGTTAACTCAACGCCCTCAGCTCTTAGGCCACATTTGAGCTCACACTCACTAAAGGAATGGAGAACAGACTCGAATACAGCCATGCATGGCCCTTGGCTACCAGAGAAACAAAAGAGATAAGGAGCCACAAATAAAATGGATCAGTGGACTCACCTTGAGGCTACGATCACAGGAATGAGGTTCGATTGAAGCTTTAACACGAATGGAGTCCCCCTCTGGGACATGCAATTCAGCAACGAGAGAGGAGAAAATGAAGAAGAAGGAGAACAGACCAAGAAGAAGAAGTGATTCGTGAGTAATGAAGAGGGGAGAGAGAATTTCCTTTTATATAAAGCTCAGGGGCAAGACAGCCTTTTCCCTTATTTTATTTGCATTCTCATTAAAAGTTTTTAATCAATTTCATCACATTGGATTCTTTTATAATTTCCGACCAACTACGCTTATTTGCTTTCACAATGTTTAATTATTCGTAACTGTCTGATACTTCATAAGAGCATCGATCCGAGCTGGATACCGGCCAACCGGTGTCCAGGTGTAGTGCCCACACCTCGGTAATCCGAGCTAATGTTTAAGAGGTTGGGCACTTCATCCGTCCTTACATCTTTCCTATGCATATCCATTTGCCTCAGCCATACAAGAGGTTGATCCGGACTATAATTCCGAGTTAGGCATTCTCCTCACACCGGTTAATCCAAGACCACTCCAGGCACACCGGATAAGCGTCAGTCACAAGACAGCACGTCTTTGACCGTTCTTCTCTGCACAACTGATCTTCAACACCGTTTGATCCTCACATCTGAGACCGACCCGACACCGGATTCCTTGACCCCGGTTCAGGCAGATCAATTATTAAATAAATCTCTAAAACATTTGCTAATATTTTCCACTCTCCATAATTTTTATTAAAATACCAGGAATGTTACATCCACCCCCCTAAAAGGGGATTTCGTCCCCGAAATTAGTGTTCCGATTGAAAAAGATGGGGGTACATCCGCCTCATATCCGATTCTAATTCCCAAGTGTAGTTTATCCAATTCAAATTCTGCCATTTCACCTTCACCAACGACACATCTTTGCTCCTTAACCGTTTCGTTTGATACTCCTCAATACCGATCGGTACAGCTTCCACCGTCAGGTCTTCTTTTAATTCAATGGAGTCACTTGGTACAATCATTGTGTCACACGGAATGTAGGCTCGAAGTTGTGATACGTGAAACACGTTGTGGATGTTAGTCAATGACTGGGGAAGATCCATTTGGTAAGCCACTTCACCAATCCGTTCCAGTATTTGGTAGGGTCCAATGTATTTCGGATTAAGCTTTTGGCTCTTCAAAATCCGATCTACACCTTTAGTCGGTGAAATCCTCAAGAACACCCAGTCGCCCACTTGAAACTCAAGCGGCCTATGCCGATTGTCATAATAGCTCTTTTGTCAGTCTTGGGCAATTTTTATCTTCTCCCGGATTAAAGCAACTTGTTCGTTCATCTCTTGAATTAGCTCGGGCCCCAGATGAATGGCATCGCCATTCTCATTTCAACATAATGGAGTATGACATTTCGGACCATAAAGGGCTTCATATGAAGCCATCCCAATGCTGCTATGATAACTGTTATTGTATGCAAACTCCACCAAAGGCAAATACTTCTCCCATGATCCGCCCTGCTCCAACACACATGCCCTCAGCATATCCTCGAGAGTCTGTATTGTCCACTCCAATTGGCCATCGGTCTGGGGATGGTACGCCGAGCTCAGCCTGAGCTCAGTACCCAGTTCTTGTTGCAAGCTCCCCCAAAATCTTGAAGTGAATCGGGGATCCCGATCAGAAATAATGCTTGAGGGTACACCGTGCAGTCCTACAATCTCAGCAACATACAACCTAGCCAATTGGTCCAGCGACCATTTCATATTCATCGCCAGGAAGTGGGCACTCTTGGTTAGTCGGTCAATAATTACCCAAATCGCGTTGCACCCGGTTCGGGTATGAGGAAACCCAGATACGAAGTCCATGGTGATGCTTTCCCACTTCCAGATCGGAATTTCTGGGGGTTGAAGCAAACCTGGGGGTCGTTGATGTTCGACTTTGCACTTTTGGCATATCACACAGGACCTCACGTATTTAGTTATTGCCTTCTTCATGCCCGGCCACCAGAATTCCTTCTTCAAGTCATGATACATTTTCGTCACACCGGGATGAATACTCAGAGAGCTCCTGTGTGCCTCAGCTAGCACAGCTTGCCTGAAATCTCCATGTGCAAGCACCACCACTCGGTCCCGGAATCTCCATATTCCATCATTACCCCGAGTTAACTCCATATCCTTGCCTCAAGCCTGAGTGTCAATTAGTTTCAGCAACTCCTCATCGTCTTTCTGAGTAGCAACAATAGACTCCAGAAAATCGTTGGAGATCTTCAACATTCCGACCGTCATTCGGTTTGGAGCGTCCATAACAACTCCAGTGTTCATATCCCTAAAGCTCTCCAGCAATTCCTGCTCTCTGCCCATCAAGTAAGCCGCGTGCAACACCTTCCTGCTCAGTGCATCGACAATAATATTCGCTTTACCCGGGTGGTACCTCAAGTCGAAGTCGTAATCTTTCAAGTACTCCACCCACCTTCTCTGCCTCATATTTAGCTCCTTTTGGTCGAATAAATACTTCAAGCTTTTGTGGTCACTGAACACCACAAAACGGGACCCATAAAGGTAATGACGCCAAATCTTTAATGCATATACTACTGCTGCCAGTTCCAGATCATGGGTCAGATAATTCGATTCATGGGGCCTCAATTGCCTGGAAGCATAGGCAATCACCTGGTCGGATTGCATCAGCATGCATCCCAAACCGAACTTGGATGCATCACAATACACCACAAATTCCCATGTTACATCGGGCAATGCAAGCACTGGGGCAGTCGTCAAACACCGTTTGAGAGTCTGAAAACTCAGCTCACACTTTTCAGACCACACAAAAGGACTCTCTTTTCTTGTTAACCGAGTCAGAGGAAGTGCTATCCGAGAGAACCCTTCAATGAAACATCGATAGTATCCAGCTAATACGAGGAAACTTCTGATTTCAGTTACCGACCTCGGCCTCTCCCAAGCCATAACCGCCTCAATTTTAGTCGGATCAACTGAGACGCCCTCTCGGGAAATTACATGTCCCAAGAATTGCACACAACTTTCCCAGAAATCACACTTGGATAATTTAGCATACAACTTCTTCTCTCGGAGTATCTGCAGAACGGTCTGAAGGTGTTGAGCATGCTCCTCAACCGACCTCGAATATACCAGGATGTCATCAATGAATACCACCACAAACTGGTCCAAGTATGGTTGAAAAATCTGATTCATATAGTTCATGAAGATGGCGGGGGCATTCATCACTCCAAAGGGCATTACAATGTACTCGAAGTGCCCATACCGAGTCCGAAACGCTGTCTTCGGAATATCTTCCGACTTTACTTAGATCTGGTGGTATCCCGACCTCAAGTCGATCTTAGAAAACACGACAGCGCCCCTCAGTTGGTCCAGCAAGTCATCAATCCGAGGCAATGGATATTTATTTTTAATCGTCAATTTATTCAGCTATCGGTAATCGGTGCACATTCGCATGCTACCGTCCTTCTTCTTTACCAGTAACACCAGAGCGCCCCATGGTGAAGCACTCAATCGGATAAAACCTTTTTCCAGCAGTTCATTTACTTGTTTCTTTACCTCGGCCAATTCCACTGAAGACATTCTATATGGCGCTCGGGACACAGGCTCTGCCCCGGGAATTAAGTCAATAGAGAAATCAATCTCCCGACTCAGAGGCAACTCCAGAATTTCTTCCGGGAAAACATCAGGAAATTCGCAAACAATTGGAATATCACTTGGCAGAAGGTTATACCGACCCTCCGAAGCAAATAAAATAACATACGTGGCTGAGACATCACTCACCACATCCTTCGTGTCGAGTTCCTGAGAGAAAACAATACTCTTCTGATAGCAGTCGACCATCACATGATTAACAGCTAACCAATCGAGACCTAGAATAACATCTAAGTTCCTCAACGGTATACAGATAAAGTTTACTCGGAAAGTACGGTCTTCAATTTGCATCGGCATATCTCTACACACGGTGGTCGCGCGAAAAGTGGAACCGGTTGGATGGAAACAATAAGGGCGTTCTCCATTAAACTGATCGGCAAACCAAGCCGTCGTACACAACTCTCAGAAATAAATGAATGGGTCGCGCCCGAATCATAAATTACATCAACAAGATAGCCACAGATGAGGCACTTACCCTGCACCAAGTTGTCATTCCTTATGGCTTCCGAGGCATCAAACGCGAACACCCGCCCGGTCATGGCATTCTGGGCACCACTGGACTGGGCATCAGATCTTCCCGATTGCTGGCCTCCCCGACCAGCACCATGTCTGCCTCCCCTCTGAAAATTGGCACCCCGAGTCCCAGAAGGGTTGGTTCGGTTGCCTTGCCTGCTCTGTTGCTGCCTTTGTGGGCAATCGGGCCTGAGGTGCCCCGGCTGTCCACACTGAAAGCATACAATCTGATTGGTTGGACAGTGTTTTGAAATATGGCCCTCCTTGCCACAATTGTAACACACACGGCTACCAAAGAGATTACTCGATCGGCCAGTAGAGCCCCGACCAGAAGAGGATGAAGAAGTAGCAGAAGACTTGCCGTCTCGAAAGAATTGGCCCATCCTCTTGAAGCTGAAGCCCTTTGCTTTCAGTGGCTTTTTGTCTCTCGGCTGAGACGTCCTTTGTAACTGCACCTCTTCGGTCAGTCTAGCTTTATTCACCAGAGTCGGGTAGTCCCGAATCTTCATCGGTACAATTACACTACGGAGTTCAATCCGTAGTCCAGCCTCGTATTTAGCACACTTGCTGCCCTCAGTCCCTTCCAGCGAAAAAGGATGGTAAAAATCACACAGCTCGTCGAACTTGCTGGTGTACTCGGCCACAGACAGCCGGCCTTGCTCCAACTTCAGGAATTCCATTTCCTTCCGGATTTTGTAGTTATCCGGGAAGTACTTAACAAGGAATCTCCTTCAGAAATTTTCCCATACTAGCGGCTCATTTGCGGCGTTCATCAGTACCTTCACCCGATACCACCATACTCTAGCCTCGTCCTTTAATTGGTAGGTAGCAAACAAAACCTTTTACTCTTCTGAGCACTCGAAGTATTCAAAGACCTGCTCTATGTCCCTGATCCAAATGTATACCCCATCATAATCGTGTCCTCCCTTGTAGGCCGGGGGATTCCTTTTCAAGAATTTGTCCAGAGTGAGACCAAACTCGGTCCTACTTATCAACTGGGTAAATTTGGAGAAGAAATCGTCTCCTCTACCAGAACTGGTTCCTTCGGCCATATTGTAATTCTACAATGAGCAAACACATCACCATTAATAACCAATGCCAACCAGGGAGTCGGAAATTTACCTCACACACATAAAATGCCACGCCAATGGAGTGCCAAGGGAACGATGCCAAGCTGCACAAGCAAAACACAACACAATTGAATGCAACCAGCCCTCACAGGACTCATACAATCACTGGATTGACCCATACACCCGGCTCTAGAAAGAACCGCTCTGATACCAACTGTAACATCCTAGGTTAATTTCCCTTTTTATTTACATACGACAAATTATTTTCACAATAAATTTTTTGCGTTGAATAAAATTTGTATCTTAGTATGAATTCGTATTTACTTCTTTTAACATTTAATCCACTCGGTCTAAATGTAAAATAATATTTACCTCTTTTAGCTACATAAAATCATGCTCAGTATGAACAAACCGTTCTAAAATAATTCTTTAAATAAAAGTATGTTAAAATAATAACCGATCGGGAATTGTTCTACCCGGTCTTGATAATAAATAGTATTCGCTTAGATGTAATCAAAATGATAATAAGAGTGCACGCAGAATAACATCCGCTTGGTAAAATGGAGTTGGAACGACGGGAGAAGAAGAAAGAGCAAAAGAAGAAGAAGAGGATAGGGGTCACTCGCCTGAGCGAGACCCCAACATTCCTAGGCGAAACCCGAGAGTCGCTGAGGCGAGTACCAACTCGCTTGAGCGAATGCCACTTTGAAATCTAAGCGAACAAGACGCACAAGCGAACTCACATGGAGATTCACTCGGTAAAATGGTTTACTCGGCAATAGGGTTTTGCTCGGAAAACACTCAACTTCCACTCACTCGGACATTCTACACTTGACTCATTACTACCCCTCACTCAGAAAGCTTAGCTCGGTCACAACTCCCTCGGGGATGATTCAACCTCCTTCACTCGGTTATCACTTCTCCGAATATCCTCACTCGATGAATACTCTATCCTTACTTCCTTCGGAAGAAACTCAGATTTCCCCTCGGACACATCCAACTCCTCTTCACTCGGAATCATGATACATCTTCTTCACTCGGAATCTTTACCCACTTTCTTCACTCGGAACTCTCTCCCCACCAATCTCACTCGGGACATTCTAACCTTCCATCCGGAAGGAGGGTCTCTCGGTTATCCCTCACTCGGGCATGAATCCGCTAGTTAATGAGCTGTCACGGCAAACATGAAAACATATAGATCAATGTATTTTAAAATATAAATTCACATCCGATTCAAATTAAGTTGGCACACAGATAATAATAACCACTCGGAAACTCCTTATACACACATATACTCTACACAATCACTCAAAATCACTCGGGCCTTGGCATCGATCTCCCCCTTGGCGCGACTCCATGGCTCCGGCTTCCTCCCTGTCACTGGTTACTAAATTAAAATAACAGCAAGGGTGAGTGTTTGGCATCATCATCAATATAGAACAAAATGTAACAAGTTATATATATATAAGTTACGTTCGATTGCATTTTCATCACTCGGTAATTATAATACATCATACTCGGCCAATAGAACAAACTTCACTCGGTAAATACAACAAATGCCACTCGGCAAATATAGCAAACGTCACTCGGCAAATATAACAAATGTCACTCGGCAAATCTACACATCACAACTTATAATTCATCAATTATCACAACTGACTCTCAGATAAAATTTGACGCTTAGTATCCGGATACTAAAGGATCGACCTTCAGCTGGGAGTCCGACTTGACATCCCGTGAACCCGACTTGGTTCATTGAGCCCGACTTGGCTCCCCCTCAACCACTGGGTCAAAGACCTCTGGGTAGCTTAACTGGGTCCGACTTGACCACTGAAGCCAAAACAGGGTAGTTCATACCGTTAGTCGTCCTTCACCACATAATCACATTCCATCATATAAACAAACATATCATTCTGATTACCACTTGCAACTGTCAGAAACTGACCTGTGCTCACAGCGTAGGGCGACCGACTCGTCAAGCCCCTCAACATAACATACCGATTGCCACAACCATCACTTATTTCATGCCATTGGAAACCATACACACATACATGCATACACATACAACTCAACATCAAATATTCCAAGCTCACGACAAGATTAATTCAACCACACACTCGATCTTCAACTGATCGGTGTACATAGTCACGCATGTACAAATATGGGCACGCAATAACATTCAATAACATTTTATTACCCTGTTCGTACTGTTCAATGACTCGGATGGGAAATGAGTCCTATTCAAATTAATCATAACTCGAACACCCCCCTTACCTCGATTCCACGCTTCGATGATCTGCTCCCGGTGTCGGTCCCTTCCTCTGAGTAATGGATTCGCAGTCTTAACTCCGTCACTCAGCCTTTCATTGTCTAATCTACTACCTACGGGTCAAAATGCAAAACCCGTTAACTCAACGCCCTCAGCTCTTAGGCCACATTTGAGCTCACACTCACTAAAGGAGTGGAGAACAGACTCGAATACAGCCATGCATGGCCCTTGGCTACCAGAGAAACGAAAGGGATAAGGAGCCACAAATAAACAGATTAGTGGACTCACCTTGAGGCTACGATCACAGGAATGAGGTTTGATTGAAGCTTTAACACGAACGGAGTCCCCCTCTGGGACATGCAATTCAGCAACAAGAGAGGAGAAAATGAAGAAGAAGGAGAACAGACCAAGAAGAAGAAGTGATTCGTGAGTAATGAAGAGGAGAGAGAGAATTTCCTTTTATATAAAGCTCAGGGGCAAGACAGCCTTTTCCCTTATTTCATTTGCATTCTCATTAAAAGTTTTTAATCAATTTCATCACATTGGATTCTTTTATAATTTCCGACCAACTACGCTTATTTGCTTTCACAATGTTTAATTATTCGTAACTGTCTGATACTTCATAAGAGCATCGATCCGAGCTGGATACCGGCCAACCGGTGTCCAGGCGTAGTGCCCACACCTCGATAATCCGAGCTAACGCTTGAGAGGTCGGGCACTTCATCCGTCCTTACATCTTTCCTATGCATATCCGTTTGCCTCAGCCATACAAGAGGTTGATCCGGACTATAATTCCGAGTTAGGCGTTCTCCTCACACCGGTTAATCCAAGACCACTCCAGGCACACTGGATAAGCGTCAGTCACAAGACAGCACGTCTTTGACCGTTCTTCTCTGCGTAACTGATCTTTAACACCGTTTGATCCTCACATCTG
This sequence comes from Clitoria ternatea, assembly GCA_037962975.1. Taxonomy (NCBI): domain Eukaryota; kingdom Viridiplantae; phylum Streptophyta; class Magnoliopsida; order Fabales; family Fabaceae; genus Clitoria; species Clitoria ternatea. The sequence goes on from CM075672.1 coordinate 271,842,644, forward strand.
AGACCGGCCCGACACCGGATTCCTTAATCCCGGTTCAGGCAGATCAAATATTAAATAAATCTCTAAAATATTTGCTAATATTTTCCACTCTCCATAATTTTTATTAAAATACCAGGAATGTTACATTGGTCTTTCATCTCTCAGAAAGGCTTAACCTCCCATCACTCAGGAAAGACTCACTCATACCTTCACTCAGAAGCACTCTAGTCTTCACTCGGAAGTACTCTTATCTTTCCTTCGCTCGGAGTCTCATCCATAGCTCACTCGGAGTAACTCTAACCTTTCCACTCGGAAGCCGGTCTCTCGGTTATTTTTCTCCCAGAAAGAAATGAAGGATGCTCAGGTACCAAATCAATGGACCCTTGCTCGGGCAAGAATGATCCACTCGAGAATTGACTATACTACAGCAATACGAATTCATTCAAAATAAACACCATTCATATAATCATCAAGAATTTATACTCACTTCACACAACATACTGGTTCAACATACAGATAGCATCAAACACTCGGAAAAATCAATTTATATATATATATATATATATATATATATATATATATATTACACTCGGAATTCATTTTAAAGCACTCGGTTCCTTGGCATCAATCCTCCACTTGGCGCACCTCCATGGCTCCGACCTCTTCCCTTTCACTGATTACTAAAAATTGAAAACCACAGAAAGGGTGAGTGTTTAGCATTATAATTAATCTAGAACAGAATAGAATATGAATATAAACTCTATCCGATTCTTTAGCTTCAGATTGTACATTATACTCGGCCATTTAACTCACACTCGGCATCACACTCACACTCGGCACTTTACTTACACTTTCCAATATATCCCTTAACACTCGGCATTATAGTAACTCTCTCAGCAATATAACAGTCCTCATTCTACAATTTTAACAACATTCAGCAAATAGCTTCCGCTCGGCAAATATAACAACTTTCCACTCGAAAAATATAACAATCACTCGGCAATATATATATATATATATATATATAATTACACTCGGCAAATACGTCAAATACTCAACAAATATTCCAATTCTCATTCATCAATTATAACCAATTTTCATTCAGCAATTAAAACCAATTGCACTCAGCAATACCTCAAATCATTCTCAGCAAATATATCAAAATCTCGTTTGGCAATTATAACAAATTGACACTCGGTAATCATAACAATTCATGCTCAGCAATTATGATGTTTCATGTAACAGCCCAATTTTTTTAGCGGTAATTAAATAGTGAAAAAATTAAAGTTTCTCAGAGAAATAAGAAATGAATCCTAGAAAATAGAAAATTTAATTATGAATACAAGGATATTTTTAGTCTGACTTAAAACAGAATTAAACGAGAATGGAACGTAGAATAGAATAATAAAATAAAATAAAAATCTTCTACAGTAAAATGCTACAGTAAACGTCATGTGAAAAACTTGCAAAATGCAGAAAATTCAGGAGAGTTCTCCATTTTTCCACCGCCTCATGTCATTTCGAGATGCTACAGTGATTTGCTACAGTGATTTTCTACAGTAATTTGCTATAGTAACCACCATTGATAGCCTATAAATAGGGCCCCAACCTCCCACATTTCCTCAGACCACAAACCTCACTGATCCTATAACCTCTCATCTCTCTCTTCAAGCTCTCAAAACCTTCATTCTTTAATTTTCGCATAAGAAGAAATTTACGCAAACTTGAAGATTTGAAGAAATACAAGGGAGTTTAGCATAAGGAAAGTTTAACGATCTTCATTTGAGGTAAGAAAGAGGGGATAGGATATTAAATACATAGAAATTAAGTTAGAATTGCTTGCTTAATTATTTAGAAACTCATATAGTTAGATTTTAATTTAATTTGACTTAAATTGTGAAATTGATACAAATGGTTTGGAATATGATATTAAACAATTACTATAACATGGAAAATGTGTTTCCATACTCTTTGACTTATTAAATGTTATGGAAAATATGATTCCATATGTTTGAAATATGATATAAATGTTATGGAAAATATGTTTCCATATGATTGAATTATGATATAAGTAGTATGGAAAATATGTTTCCATATTCTTTGAATTACAAATAAAGTATGCTTAATTGATTGTTATAATAATTTTATTGTTAAAATTAATTATAAAGGAATTTGATAATTTAATGCATTCATGCATCATATGCATTGGCCGTTCAAAGAATCCGCAGAGGGGTTCTTTGAGGGGGTTCCCGGTGGGGGAACGCGCTTTGTTGAGCAACAGACCTCTGCGGTGGTTTTATACCACGGCTGTCTTAAGGGCTAAGCAGTGTGTCCTTAAGGGGGGTCCCGCAACACTTGTTATTGATATTATGATATTGTTATCCGATGTGGTGTTGCATTATAGGGTGCGGTATCGGTTGGATATCTGTAAAAATGTTATTGTTGGAAATCACTGCAGATGTTCCCACCAGAATGGATCCATCATGCATTTTCATTTATATATATAAAAAAATGGAATACAATAATATCAGTATAATACAAAATGTAACATCCCTGTTTTTAGTAGCAGTCTTATTTAGTAAAAATTGAAGTCTAGAAGGTCTGTAAGTGGTAATAAGTGAATATACACCCCGTTGATAGTCTGTGGTATCTCAAAAATGTCATTTTTGTACATAATAATGGAATTTATACGGACCATTAGTGAAATTATGCAAATTCCGAGTGAAATAGGCTCTGATCCGAGTGACAGAGTGAAATTCCGAGTGAAGGATTAGCAATTCCGACTGAAGGATGAAATTCCGAGTATAAGGTTATGTTATCCAAGTAATATATAACCAAGAAGGTTACTACCGAGTGGATCCTTGATCACAGAGACAGCTGGAGTGAAGTGGGTTCAAGGGAACCACTTCTGGATGAATATTCCGAGTGAAAACACCCTTGAGAGACTCATTTCCGAGTCAGACCTTTCCAATTACTTCTTTTCGAGTGACAATCGTTATAATTACAGTATACCGAGTGAATAGACTCAATCAGAATTATAACCAAGTGCAATCCGAGTGAGTTGTCCAACTCAGATCTTCCTAGAGAAGAAGGGAATAGCATTCCGGGTAGAAAGATCTTCGAGTGTGGTGTTTTGGGTAGTAGAGTTCCGAGTAAGGGCATATTTGAATCCAGTATAACCTGTTCTAAGAAGCATGACCTCAAATATGCAATTCCGAGTGAAATATAGAGTAATGGAAGCTCATTCCGAGTGGAATATATAGGGCAGAGATATTTCCAAGTAAGGTTTATGTGTGTTACTCATTTTCCGAGTGGTGAAAGACCTTAAAAGATTCTGAATGAAATGTATTTTGATGAAGGACTTAAAATGCTTGAGTAGTTAAGTATGAAATAAAACCCGAGTGAATGAAACCCTTTAAGTGATGAAGAGTTTGAATGGTTCCGAGTAGACAAGAATTTAGTAGGTCTGAATGAGAAACCCGAGTGAATGCTGAGGAGTTCCGAGTGAATGAATGCATATGTAAAGTTGATACCTTCTACCGACTGAAATGTGTTCTTAAAATTATTGAGAAATGTTGGTGGAAGAAATAGTCATTAAGTTATGGATTCCGAATGGTTATATATATATATATTGTATGGTTAAAGCATTACTTGGCTTGAATATGAGTGGTGATGAATGAATAATGCTAATTTAGTAGATACCGAGCGGAAAATGGTATTTGAGAACCCATTCCGAGTGAATTGCAGTAGGCAGGGCCATTTCCGAGTAAGTCTATGAGTATGACTCCTCTTCCGAGTGAGAAGTACTCTACTGGACCAAGTCCGGGTAAGGCTCATACGTGTGTGTCTTTTCCGAGAGGTAATGACCTTAATAGGCTTCGATTGAAATTGTAGTTGAAGAGTTTGGTTCAAACCGAGGGAGAAATATGAGTGGACCGAGTGGAGAAAGTGTTGACTTCTGAATAAAGGATGTTATAATTCTGAGTGGAAACTGAATGAATATGGATACCCTTTTCCGAGTAAGCCTAAGGTGTTATGAAATCCGAGTAAAAAGTGATTTGATGTTGAGTTGGCTAAGGAATGATTTAGTTAAGTATGAAATAAATAAGAATAGGTTGTTTACCGAATGGAAATCCTGAGTAAAAAGAATCCGACTGAATCTAGAAGAAATCCAACCTAGAGAGGAGAAATCCGACTAGATGTTTTAAGAAGAAATAATCAAGAGTGAGGACCAAGAGAAACGAATCAGTTTTTGAAGATTTCCGAGCCATGAAGGGCGGACTCGCTCAAGCGAATCAGATTTCGCTTAAGCAATCTGATGTCAGCACTTCACACCGGTTGGCCAATTAGGTCGTCCTTAGAGCAGGAGTTCACACTGGACAGCTCTGAGCCGGTGTTCATCACAACACCGCCCTCTTTACACAGACGGTGTCCTTAACTCCTTCACACACACCGTCCTTCCCTACTTCACACTCAACACCGCCCACTCCACACCGTCCTTACACTCCACACTGCCTCCCACAGTACACCGCCTCACACTCCACACCGCCCTCTCTTAACTCCGCCCGCACACTACACTCCGCCCTCACATATTCAATACCGCCCTCTTCAAAACTCCAACACCGAACACCTTTTTACCCCACTCAGACCACTTTATATATTTTAATATACCACTAACCCCTTTAATGCAAAGCTGACAGTGGAGTGAGTCAAAAGTTTCCATTATCACACCTAATCCTCCAATTGATGTCTCCCACTTGTCTCCTCCAACTATTAAATCAATGCATCTCCAAGACAAACTATCAGAAACAAAATTAAGAACTTCTTCCTCTTCCTTCTTCTTTCTCTTACGTACCAGCACCAACCTCTTCCTTTCCTCTCCTCCAATTCTTCTTCTCCTCCAAGAACTCCATCAAGGTAAGGGGGGTATATTCTCGGGTATTCTGGGGAAATCTGAGTGAAAGGAAAGATCTGGTTTGTTGTGATTTAATTGTTTTAATTGTTTGTTATATATATAATGTATTGAACATGTTTAATTACAGCGTTGTTTATTATTGACCATGAGAATTCAGTGAACCTGTTGATTTTATTGATTAATACGAATGAATAAGTGTATATGTTTGATGTTGGACTGTAAAAATATTAAAGTATCATGGGTATTTATGAGGACTCCAGTGAAGAGATATGAACTGACATCGGATACTATGATATTAAGCTCGGTATTGTACCAATCAACCAGAGCAGTTAAAGAATACACAAATTCACTCAGAAATTACAGTGATTTGACCAGATATATATTAATCCGATTGGTTATCTGAAGAATACAAGTTTCTTATTTAAATCTTCACACAGGATTATATTTAATTTGATAAACACCTTAATTTCACTCGAAAAATAGTATTTCACTTAGAAAGCTCTTTTTAATTGATTTCATTTGAAGCTATATATATATTGGAACTAGAATAAAACTTATTTCACTCGGAAAATCAGTTATTTCACTCAAGAAAACTTACCCAGTTTGATTTTTACTCGGGAAACATCTTATTTAAACTCATAAAACTTCATCAATATGATTCTACTCGGATTTATAATCTTTTCACACATAAAATATCTTTTAAATCAGAAATTACTCAGAAAATAATTATTTCACTCAGAGAGCTCTTTCTTCATTATGATCTACTCAGAAAAACGTTTTAACTTCACTGAGAAAATTCTTTCAAATTGATTTCACTCGGATTCAGATTTGTTTTATTCAGAAAATCCTCTCAGTTTGATTTTATTGGAAATTCTGCTTATTTTCACTCGGAATCTTAACTTTTGCACTCGGTATTTATCCAAGTTTTACTCAGAAAGTCTGGTTATCAACATTTCCACTTGGATATAACTTGTGTTTAATCGGAAAACTCATTTCTACTCGGTACTAATCTATTTCTACTCGGAAAATTCATTTTTACTCGGAAACAGACTTCTTTTACTCGGTTAATTATATTTCACTCGGTATTTAATTGATTTCACCCGGAAAAACCTATTTGTCACTCGGTATTTAACTCCTTCTCCTCGGAAAAGCAGTCTTAACGTTTTATACTTGGATTTTTCAATCAGAATCCCTTCTATACTCCTTATTGAGTTATTAAAATGTTATAAATATCATTATTGGTCTTTTCCCTATTATTATTCTTAATATTATTATTATTATTTACATTATTATTTTTATTATTGTTATTCTTATTATTATAATTAGTATTATTGCTATAAATATCTTATTTTATTAACTATGAGTAAATAAATATGAATTATATTTTATTATTTGTACAAGTATAATTTCAACTAAGTTATAAACGATGTATTTTATCAAAATAACCTGCAACGTTTGATCCATTAAATCAAAAGCTTGTGAACGAATATGATGAGGCTGGAATCACATAAATACCCATGACTCAAAAGATGAAAGAGAATACATTTTGCATCATGAAAATATTTTTGAAGAAGAAAAACCTCTAGAGCATACACTTGGTACAGTGGAGAACACTCACGTTCGATCTCCATGAAGAATCTTGGGAGTACAACCGGAACGGCAACCCAATGGCATCAGAGTCGCGCCCTGATAGCCGGGTGAGACGAATAATTCTGGTGTACTTTGACTAAATGACGGAGTGTAACTATGATCGTAGGGATCCAAGTCTCAAAAATATATATATAAATCAATGATGAGAACCAATGAGTTCATTTGTACCAGAGCTTGGGCGGACCCTGATCGCTCTAGAGAATTGGAATGGTGATATTCCAGAGAAGAAGAAATAATTTCTTGGGCCCACATGCATCATGAAACGTAATCAAGAAATATCATAAAGGAACAAACTCATGCATTCCCTGATGACATATTTGATTGTTATAATCTTTGAAATATGAATTGTATGATTACATGTTATTACTTGTTAGCTGGATTATGTCCGCACCGGGTAACCTACAGGGTCTTGGGTTATACTCACCCTTACTGTTGACCATTTTTCAGAGGAATTAGAAACTCAAAAACCCGAATGTGAAGATCAGCAATATGCTGAACCCATTGAGAACAATCATTAAGGATAGAATATTTATGATTAATAATCAGACACCGGATGACTGTATAATATCTCCCCATTCTGTTAAGAGTACAATTACTTACAGTTTGTGATTGACTATGTGATATATACAATATTGCTTCCACTGATCTGCCACGTACTTATTTTAAAAAAAAATATTCACTTTTTCTGAAAACTGTTAACACACTCAGTTAAATAGGATGAACCTACACAAGAATTTGTCTTATCTAACCGAGGGTGTTATACAAAATACTTGTTTGGCGTCTGTATTGCATAGCATCCTACTTGTGATTGTGTTTGTTCTGATTTAATTTCTATTTATTTGATATTTTATCTCACTCTTTCTGTTACTTGTGGCAACCCTTTAGTGGTTAACCAGGAAGACATGTGACAAAGTGGATGTTGCTGAATATGGATGAATTATGAAGGCTTTTGATGATGATGTTTGCTTGCATGACTACTATTGCTGTATTATGTATATGCTATGTTTTGGTACTTTACATCTTTATATTTTATAAGATCTAGGTGCCTGTTGTAAAATATAATATGTATGGAACTCTAATGTTATGTATAATAATAAGAAGTTAATTATGTAAAGGTTGCGTACTCTGATATTGTATCAGTAACCTCTGGAATCAGGTTGTGAATCTCTTGATAATTACCGGGCGAAAAAAAAGTTATCTATGAAATTTTATATGGTGACAGTAATTATCTTGGGATTTGCAAGTTGACTCCAGGGCGTTACATTTCATACTCGGCAATTATATTTAATCTCATTTAGCAAATCTAATGATTTACCACTCAGTAAATATAACATAGCACACTCGGCAGTTATACCCGTTTACACTCGTCACATATAATGAATTACCCTTAGCAATTACAACATCATACTCAACAATTCTTACTCGGAAATTATGACATCTACTCAGCAAGTACAATAATTCATGCTCATCAAATACAGCCCATCATGTTCGGCAATTAAGTCAATCATGCTCATCAAATATATCAAATTCTCATTCGGCAAATATATGAATCACACTCGACAAGTTCATCAAATCATCAATTGACACGACTGACTCACATAAAATCGGCGCCTAGTATCCGGATACTAAAGGATCGGCCTTCAGCTGGGGGTCCTACTTGACACCCCGTGAACCCTGCTTGGTTCACCGAGTCCTGCTTGACTCTCCACCTCGACCACTGGGTCCTACTTGACCACTAGGTAGCTCAACTGGGCACAAAAACCACGGGAGCCGGAAATGAGGGGCTAAACATACCGTCGGCCGTCCCACACCACATAATCACACACATTCACATTTCACATGTTATGAGTGGCCATCAACAACAATTCATCAGCACTCGGGTGACCTGCTTGTCAAACCTGACTCATTAACAACATCACTCGGGTGACCTTCTTGTCAAGCCCGACTCCATATAGCCACAAAACATCAATTGTCACAGTATTAAATATTTTAATTTCAATCGGCTCAAGCCACACACACACGATCGGAAACCGATCGGTGTCCATACATTTACATGCATTCATTCTCATTCATATACAATTCATTCGGCATTATCTCAATTATCACAACATTAAATACTTCTCAAGTCACATGCACACAATCAGAAGCTGATCGGTGTTCACATACATGCATACTCATACATTCACAACTTTCACTCAACAACAACATCAAATATTTCTTCATTCACACACACACCCACACACACGATCCTAAACCGATCGGTGTGTACATTCATAGGCACATTCACATAGTTTTCATTCAGCATCACTCTCACTCGGTTCACAGTCATTACAATGACTTGGACAGTGTCTTATTCTAATTAATTATAACCCGAACACCCCCTTACCTCTGTTCCGAGCTTCAACAGTTGCTGGGTGCACCGTTCCACCACCGTTCCAGCAGCAACTCTTTTAAATCGTCCTACTGATGCTCGTTCCAGCACCAGCTTCTTTAAGCATTCCACCCGTGTTGTTCCACCACCTACGGTCTTGAACTCACTGTCATGGCTATGTAACTATTTCAAGGTCTGATGCAAAAAGGGACCTCCCTTCAAATCATGCAGCTTGCCACAATGGAGGAAGGAAAGGAAGAAGAGAGAAACGAATGAAGAAGAAGAAGGTTCTCGAAAATGAATGATTGAGAGAGAGAAGCCTTTACTTAAACTCATGGCAACCTATTACCTGCTCAACCGGTCACTTCCAACCGGTGACCTCTTCAACCGGTCATTTCTCCATTCCCTTTATAATTTCTCTAATAATTTTAATTAAATCTCTCTTCTTCTAATCACACCTTTCATACTAAACCAATAATTCTTAAAAATATCCAATAAATTCCTAAAAACAATTATCAATATTTTCCACTTCACATAATTTTCTATAAATATCTGGGATGTTACAAGACATATCTCAATTAATTTAAATTAAAGAATGTTTGAAAAAAATTTAAAAATTAAGTGCACGTGAACAATATTTTTAGTTTTCTAGTTTTCCAAATTGAAAAATTGTCACATTATCTAAACGAGTTTTCAATTTTTTTAACTATTCTAGGAAATGAACATTTTGAAAAACAAGCGAAAAACTTTTCCCAAAAAACTAAAATAATTTTTTGTAACTAAACACTCACTAGAAGAAATGTTATTTTCTTTTATGTTTAATTATTTGCTTATTTGATAAAATAGGAACAAACATAAATAAAAGCACCAAGACAATAAATGTACATGTAAAAGTTTAAAAGATCAAAGAGTAATACCCAATCCTATAAGATAATAATTAGTAATTTTACTAACATATCATTTTATTTAATATAAAATAATAATTTAAGGGAGCTGTGACTCCCTCCCTACGATAAAGCTTCACTTGTAGGTGTTAAGGATGTAAATAGTAATCAAATTAAAATAATTAATACAGGTTTTTATGGATCCTCTAAATGGCATTATGTCACTAATAAAGGAAGAAGAAGGTGGAAAATATATATATTTTTTTATGTTGAAAGTCCAACTAAACTATGTTAAGAATGAGACCACAGGCTAATTTTTTTTCTTTTAATATTTTAAATACGTAAAAACTTATGAAAATTAGTTGATTTTAAACATTTTAATTCCATATCTTTTCTTCTACATTTAAAACTTTTTATTTTATATTATTACTAATTAGTATTAATTTGATTAGAAATTATTTAAAACAAATTAAAAATTATGCAATTATTTTAACGAGTAATCTTGAATATAAACCCTAAAAATACCACTACATTATAAATCCTAATATATATACGAAATAAGATAAGATGTAGGTTGAGTTTATTACCTGAAGGGGTGATGGAATAATAAATATATTTACTTCCACAATCTTTCTTACTTTGAAATACAACCCATACAGTCGTATTTCCCTCTTGCTGCCCTAACTACGCCATTGCTGTTGCTGAGCTAAAGGGTTGCTCTGTTCTCTATTGCTAATCACCATCTAATCTGGAACAGCAAATCAAAAACCAAAAACCCATCGTTGGTGTTTTATTCTGCGACCATGAAATTTCGGTACGCTATGGTCTGTTCTTCGAATCAGAACCGAAGCATGGAGGCTCATTTCCTCCTCAAGAGACAGGGCTTCGACGTGTCTTCCTACGGCACCGGTACCCACGTTAAGCTCCCTGGTCCTTCGCTCAGAGAACCCAATGTCTACGATTTCGGAACCCCCTATAAGCACATGTTCGATGACCTACGCAGAAAAGACCCTGAACTGTATCCTTTTTTTTCTCTCTCTTATTTCTTCATTTTCATCTACTCTTTTGCCCCCTTTACCCTAAAATGAAAGAAAAAACTTGTGGGGTTCCTTCAGATGAAAAAAGTTTTTTTTTTTTGGTTTGGGGGTGGGTGGTTAAAACAGTTTAATTTTATAGTTGGCGATTTTAATTTTGTTCTTTTCATTCTTTCAATCCTGTTAATAATCTTGGGTTCGGGTTTGATTACATGGGCATTAAGCAAATCGATGCAAAACGAAAGAATTTTCATTTTTTTTAATTAAATACACGTCTCTTTGCTTTAGTTGTTCTGCACTTGCTACTCTAGCTAGAAGTGGTTTCGATGAAAGAAAGACAAAAAAAATCCAATCGCTTGAAATCAATAAGTAGTGTGGATTTTATATAGGGATTGAAAGGTTGACATTGTTATGATCTTATTGTGGTTTTTGTGAGCAAATAGAGAAAGATCCTATGTTGATTGATAAAGTAGTGTGTGTTATTTATATATATCTATCTAATGTTGGACTTGTGTGTTGGATAGTGCCTTTACTTGTGTTATTGTTCCTTATTCTTTGTGGTGTTGTGGATGGATGGAACTGGAACCTTAACAAGAGTGCAGTTACAAGAGAAACGGAATCTTGCCAATGCTTAAAAGGAATTTAACTGTTAAATTGGCACCTCAACGATGGCAAGAAAATGCTGCTGATGGCTCCTTTGATGTGGTTTTTACTTTTGAGGAAAAAGTATTTGATATGGTAGTTGAAGGTTGGTATTATTCCTCCCGATTTGTTTCATTATGTTTTCTGATTGTTCTCGTGGTTTAAGTTAATATAGAATTGGATTGTAATCTATTTGAATTTAAGTAACTTTTAGATAGATTTTTACTTTGCTAGCAATCAAAGCACAGTCCCTCTTGAGTATTGGCCAATAGAACTCAGTGAGTAGCTACTTGGGTTTTGGGCTGTAATGTTAGTCAGTGCCATTAATGAGGAGTTAGTGTTTGAAGCCGCATAATTGCTCTTGTCATGGTGTCCACAACCTTATCATGCTGCAATTGTGGTGTATTAGAAATTCACTCTAAAATCTGAAATGCAACACTACATCACCCGATAAGGGTTGCATCAGACCACATCAAACTGCAACTTGCCACAATGGACATTAAAGTGTTCACACAAATTATTTTTATTTTCTACTTTAGCATATTTAGATGAATTTGTAAAGAGTTTGAGGGATCTTAGAATGATAGTGAGTTGGTGATGACGGAAATATGTGAATTGTGAATGAGGGTTAAGGAATGTGAGATTTTAAATGAGTACTAATCGGTGTTATGAAGTGCAAAGTTGAAATAAATGTATTGCAGTGAGTGCAATATTCTCAATCGCAGTAGCCGCGACTGCAGCTGCAATTTAAAACACTGACATTAATAGGATGCTCGAAAGGGATGTTTCTACTTTCATAACCTTGAGTTTGGACTGGTTTTCAAAATAATTAATAGAATAACAAAGCCATATGTTTGCAGCCCCAAATTTTCAAGGGGTTTGCAAGTATCATTTATTTTTCTCCCCTCATTTTCCTTAACATCAGAGTTGCAAATGCAATAAAGTTTACTAATTTTCTGTTTACCACATTATCATTTTTGGCGGCAGATGGCTAACATGTGGCTGTTTTACTCAATGAGTGCTTTTTGTTTTTTAATTATTAAAGGTAGGTTTTTGCCTAACATAAATTAGTGGCAAATATAGATTTCTCAGGAACGAGAATTGTCTGCACTTGATTATTGGCATTTCATACTTGAAACTGTTTTGTTGAAATTTATGAAGCTGTCAAGTTCTTTTCAAAGTCATTATATGGATATTGTTTTGCCTATCTATCTGATCTTCTACCATGTGGAAATTTTAGTTTGGACATATGTAGAATTAAGACCATGTCGAGATCAATGGATTTAGTTGTATGAATGTTTGACAGCTATCTAACTTCAACAACATGCAGATCTCCACAATAGAGATCAGGTTTTAATGAAAACTGTGCTGGTAATCAACTTGGAGGTGAAGGATAACCACGAGGAGGCAGCCGTAGGAGCAAGGCTTACTTTAGATCTATGTCAGGAGGTCTGTCTCTCATGCTAGACTTTTTCTTTGTATTCATAGTTTTTTTTATTGGCAAATATTAGTTGGTTATTTGTTATAAATGTTAGGAAGGGGGATTTGAATTTTGAACCCGTGACCTCTCCCTTCTCCCAACCACTTTGCCAATCTTATATTCCCTTGTTTGTATTCATAGAATATGTATAACATATTAACATTTGAAGTGCCATTTAAGAATTTTATTTGTTTCGATGTGGAACTGGAGACTATTCCTTTTCCAAATGCTCTAATTTCATGGCTAACCATGGATATATTTTATGCATAGATTGAAGAGGCTGCTGAATCATGGGAAGAGTCAATTGATGACATTGTTGCTGGCTTTGAGAAACAGCATCGGCGAAAGCTTTTGTACAGCATCTCCTTCTACTAAAACTTGAGTTGTTTCCCTGGAAAAGGAATTGTTACTCCGATCTTAATGGTTTGATTAAACTTGACATTCAATCAATTTTGTATATTTGGCAAGTAGATCTCATATCATATGAAAACTAATATGTTGGCTGTTGAGATTTAGAAGGGATTAACTACCAACAAAAGTAAATCAGCACATACATGTTTACATGAAAACCCAAACAAATGGGCATACAACCCTCTAGAATCTTTTTACATTTGGGAGTATTCTATTATTATACTTGAAACTTGCACTTAATTGCCAACATAAAACGAAATGAAGCAGCAGAAAAAACTTAATTGCTAACATAAAACGAAATGAAGCAGCAGAAAAGGACATATTTGGCAACCTTAGTTAGAATCACTAAACATCGAACCTTCGAGGGATTCAAACAAGTATACAATTACAAATAAAAAATGATAAGAGACAATATCTAAGATGAAATAATGTTAGGCTAGATGTCAAACTTGTGTAACCAATGTGGACTTTCTGCACAGAAGATCATACCCAGAACAAGCCTTGCAGCTGGGTAGATGCCCAAAAACAAACCCGCCACCTATGCAATAAAATTCAGGGTGTATTTCTAAAGCATCATGAATAAATTGTGGACTACATTGTGAGATGAATATAAGATTCAAATGATACCATCCAGAAATTTTTTAGACAGGGATTCCAATAAATAAAGCCCCCATTAGTCCAAGACATGTTGCAATCTGGATGAAGGCTCCAAAAGCAGGAGAAACCTTCCATTCAAGAGAGTAATCACATGAATGGTCAAGTAATTTTCAGCCTAGTGAAAAAGACAGATGCAACAATCTACATACCTGTCACATAAAGAACAGGAGGATCCAGGCCCAACAAAAACCTTCCAACAAGCATGTCAACTAAGGGTCCATTTAGTTTCCATTTTGAGAAACGGAGTTGGGAAAATGGAAAAATTTAAGAGTTGATATTGATCTTTCACGTCGTTGAAGACAGTTAAAATTCTGTTTGACCGTATGATGTATTTTTGGATATATTACTCTTTTACATATTATATTTAATAAATACAGTATTTAATTAAAATTTGCGTAGAATATGCTCGTGTATTAAACAATACATATAGAAACTGGAAAAGTGTAGAATTTGTGGTGAAACTGAACATACACCATTTGCTTTGAAGTTACATGCAGTTGCAAAATTGGACATTCATTTGTTTTTCTTTATTTGTATCAAAAGACCATTGAATCGAGATTTCATGCGATGAGAAGTAGCTTCGAACCTCGATTTTCTCATATCTTAATATTTATCTTTTTTTACCCTTCTTGTTGTTTCAAAGGATAAGAAAAATAAAAATCAATGCAGATGATATTATAACAGTGTTGGAGCAAAACTGCACACAATACAAGCATGAGAACTCTGTTCTCACCATGTTACCATTTCATATGTTAATGACTTGCAAGTTTTAGGAAGTGTTCGGTTCTACGTTGGGATTGGTCAAATCGATTTTTAAATATCTTAGATAATATAATATTTATTTTTATAATTTCGTTTCTTCAACTACATACGAAACGTAGTTAATGTACTTTTTGTTTCCAAAAGACAAAATAGAATAAAATAAAAGTAAAGGAAGCTGGCATGATTTGGCTACAATGCAAACATGTGTGCAACGGTAATATTCTCTACAAATAGGATTTGGATTAAATTTTATATAATATATATGTCGGTATTACACTATTAATAGGTCATGTGCTATATTTTTAGTCATAATGCAATCCATGATCAAGAGGCTTTTCAGAAATGTTATATTTAAACATTAAACAGGCATTAGAAAAATGAAATGAACAAAGCAACGGAAAGATTTTATGTTCCACTTGCTGGAACTTTTACATGTCTTGGAAATGATCACATGCTCTGCCGCCTTGCCATAAGAATTTTATTTTCAATATAAAAATCATCAATAATCAATGTCCTCTTGGAAACCTGCCACCAAACCCGAATTTAATAAATCAAATTATAAATGTATTTTTTGAGTTCGACAATCTTATTTAAAGTGAGAATATTCAATTTGTACTAAAAATTCTTTCTAAACTTTAAACACAAAATATTGTTTTTAAAAAGTTCTAGTATATATCACTTTAAGCAACAAAATATCACACAATTCCTTAAACTTAATGAACAGGTTTTAATTTATGTATAATCTAATTTTTTTCCATTTCTGGTGTGAAAAAGAAAGTAGTGTAAGTAAGAAAGATCAATTAACCTAGTATATAATATTTAACCAAAACACAAGGAATGTGTGGCATGATATGATAACATGCAAGAAGCTAAATCTGAAGTCAACTTTCGTGTGCAATACAATTTCTTAGCTGAGCTAATATAAGAAGCAAGCACTACACACAACATTTCTTCAACCGCCCAAATGGCTCCTTCTTCTTTTCTATTCCCTCAAACTCAATCCACAGTCCTTCCAAACCCTTCAAACTTCTTCTCCCAAAACCTTGTTTCATCTCCACTCCCTACAAACTCTTTCTTCCAAAACTTTGTTCTCCAAAACGGTTCCCAAGCTGAGTACATTCACCCTTACCTCATCAAATCCTCAAACTCCTCTCTCTCTGCTTCCTTCCCTTTTCTCTTCTTCAGTGCAGCTGTATTGTACCAAGTTTTTGTGCCAGATCTCACCATCTCTTCTTCCCAAAATCCTCACACATACTCACAACAACCAAGCCATTTTATCTCATCCTACAGTGATCTTGGTGTCACTTTGGACATTCCTTCCTCTAACCTAAGGTTCTTCCTTGTAAGAGGAAGTCCTTTTCTAACTGCTTCTGTCACAAAGCCAACACCCCTTTCAATCACAACAGTTCACACCATAGTTTCTTTGTCTTCCTGTGATGACAACACCAAGTACACCCTTAAACTCAACAACTCTCAAACATGGCTCATATACTCTTCCTCCCCAATCCATTTGACCCATGATGCTTCTGAGGTTAAATCAAAGCCATTTTCTGGCGTAATCCGTGTGGCTGTGGTGCCTAATTCCGACACCAAGTATGAAGAAACTCTTGACAAGTTCAGTTCTTGTTACCCTGTGTCTGGTGATGCAGCACTCAAGAAGCCTTTCCGTGTGGTTTACAAATGGCAAAAGAAAAGGTCTGGGGATTTGCTCATGCTAGCTCACCCTCTTCATGTTAAGCTTCTGTCATATAATAACAACCGTGATGTCACTGTTCTGCATGATTTTAAGTATAGAAGTGTTGATGGTGATCTTGTTGGTGTTGTTGGAGACTCATGGGTCTTGCAAACAGATCCTGTTCCTGTAACATGGCATTCTGTCAAAGGTATAAAAGAGGAGTCATATAATGAGATTGTCTCAGCACTTTATAAAGATGTCAAGGAGCTGAATTCCTCTGCAATAGCGACAAACTCTTCTTATTTCTATGGGAAGCTTGTTGGAAGGGCTGCAAGGTTGGCCTTGATAGCAGAAGAAGTGTCTTTTCCTAAAGTGATTCCCAAGGTTAGGGAGTTTCTTAAGGAGACTATTCAACCTTGGTTGGATGGAACCTTCAAAGGGAATGGTTTTCTGTATGAGAGAAAATGGGGTGGACTTGTCACCAAACAAGGGTCAACAGATTCAACTGCTGATTTTGGGTTTGGAATTTACAATGATCACCATTTTCATTTGGGGTACTTCCTTTATGGAATTGCGGTGCTTGCAAAGTTTGACCCTAAGTGGGGACAAAAGTACAAGCCACAAGCTTATTCACTTGTGACAGATTTTTTGAACTTGGGCCAAAGGTATAACTCAGATTATCCACGGTTGAGGTGTTTTGATCCCTACAAACTACACTCTTGGGCTGCAGGGTTGACTGAATTTCAAGATGGAAGGAACCAGGAAAGTTCAAGTGAAGCTGTGAATGCTTACTATTCAGCAGCATTGGTGGGCCTAGCATATGGTGACAAAAGACTTGTTGCCACTGGATCAACGCTTTTAGCATTGGAAATCAGTGCTGCACAAACTTGGTGGCATGTGAAAGTAGAAAACAACTTGTATGATGAAGAGTTTGCAAAAGATAACAGGATAGTGGGTATTCTGTGGGCTAACAAGAGGGATAGTAAGCTATGGTGGGCTCCAGCTGAGTGTAGAGAGTGCAGGCTTAGTATCCAAGTTTTACCCTTGTTGCCTATTACTGAGCCTTTGTTCTTTGATGCTGCTTATGCTAAGGAGCTTGTGGAATGGACACTGCCTTCTTTCAAGAATAAAACGGACATAGAAGGGTGGAAGGGATTTACCTACGCCTTACAAGGGATTTATGATAAGAAAACAGCATTGAAGAACATAAGAATGTTGAAAGGTTTTGATGATGGAAACTCATTCAGCAATCTCTTGTGGTGGATTCACAGCAGATGAGGAGTGATCCTAATAAGTTTTTGGATGAGTTACTTGCAATCTGATGTTTCAATTGGATCCTTTAAACATTTTTTTACCTATGAAATTCTACATCCTGTATCAGTTACTGTTATTGTGGTGGTGTAAATTTTGAGTTCCGGGATTTTTCAAAGAATTTGATGAAATATGCAGTTAAGGAATCCTCCTACTGTACTATATGTTCAATTACGTCTAAGGTGTTTGAGCCAAGTGAATTAAGTTAATGAACGATGTTCAAGCATTTTCAAACGAAAAAGGTGTAAAACCATCGAAGAATATATGGCTTCATTTTCATAACACTTCACGGTTTTAATGAGAAATGAGTATGCTTTCAATCTATTTTTGCAATACAGAGATTTCAAGTTTAATATGCCAACACCAGAATAACACTTTTAAGTTATACCAACGTTGTTTAGGTGTAGTTGTTGAAATTCATGTAAAATCCATCAAATTAGAATCAGGATTCACTAATGAAAAGTGACACTGACCTCGACCTCATTTAGCAGATTCATGAACTTTACTAATGTGTTGAAAAGAGCACATTAGATAGTGTTATTAGCAACTTTTTAAAAGTAAAATATGTGCAACTTTTTTTTGGGTTCAACAAATATGTGAAACTTGTAAAAAAAAAAAAGATAGAAAATGCAGAAGATAACCTGAAAAACAAAGTTCTATCCCTTCAAGTTTCTCCTCTTCACACGAAATTCCATGTGGGTTAGAACAAAATTTATATCAATATAAAGTGGGCCTTATGAAGCACAAGCATTCTAAGACTCCTCACTCCATTCATTTGAGGCAATTGCTTCCTACAGAAACATATATCACAAAAATATACCAATCCACTCATTTTACATTATTGGACGTTATAATCTGGTATGAGTTGCAGCAAATTTTTTTGATGTATGTAGCATTTGCCTTCATTTGAACTAAAAAAAAACATGGCATGATCTCCTATATCTTTACTACGCAGAATGTGTATGGACTTTAGATCCAATGGACCTTTTCAGCCCAAATTGTGCTCTTTCTGACACAAAATGTCCTAATTGATTTATGTTTTGTCTCAATATATAAAAGGATATGAAACTTCATTGACAAAAAGAAGGACATGAAACTTTGATAATAATGATATATTGTTATATACTAGGAATTAACTCTCCTGCATTCTCAAAAGTAAAACTCAAGCAACATTCAACTGCTTGAGATTTCAAAACTGAGATTCAATGAAAAAGCGATAGGTAGGTTCCAGGACATAAGCAACTTAAGCTCACTTCCAAGAACAGATATAATGTTGAAGAAATCATTGAAACAATAAATTTTCGGTCTCAGTCCAATAGAACTCAGTAGAATCAATGTTACAAGGCAGAAGAAAGATGAGCCAGAAAACAGCAAAAGTCATGTTTTTATGAATGACTATATTAACTTAAATAATATAATGTATTTTTTAAAAAAACTTAACAATTCTAAGGCTTAATGCAGTATTTTGTGTTGTTCTTCGATAAACTTCCAAATTGAACAACCCAAAAATCGTTGAAACATAATGTCTAAACTCCTAACCAGAACCTTAATATTCACATAACCGGCAACTCAAAATTAAATTAAATTCATGCTCATTTTAAAGATTATTTATTTTGGGTTAGGGGGTCTCCCCCGTATGTTATACAACATTTATCTCTTTCTCTTTGTCGGGTTTGAAACCTTGGGGACTATATGGTAAGGCTATTATTTTTAGTTATGCAATTATTGGACTTAATTCTTTCATTTTAGAAAATTAAGGGTCTACATGCATGTATGATTTTTTTTTTCCAAAGTTTTTCAAGTAACCTATTTTTGTAGTTTATTCTTTAAAAAATTCATCCGTGTAAGCTTTAAGCCTTTTTTTTTTGGAAACTTTATGCCTTTAGATATTCCACTTAATCTCTATCTATAATGCGAAATGTTCAGACTTATCATCACTCCAGAAATGGTTTTAGAAGTGCTAATTGAACTTCTAGTCCATATTAACTTGTATGCAATTTTAACTTTCTATATCTTGCACTCAGTTTTTTAAAAATTATGATTTATTATACATGTATCATGAAATTATTATATAATTTGACATAAAATTCTCATTATCAACCTAATTACAAATGTCTTAATTACAAAACAAAATTATGAAAAAAACATCATTTAATATTCACCATTTAAAACATCATTTAGTTTTCACCTAAGATTTCCCATCTAAGTAATTTTATTTTATTAATCAATTGAAATGTAACCAAACTCAAATATAATATCAATCATTAAATAATTTTATTTATACAACTCTATTGATGAATACTAAAAACCTCGTTTAACAAAGTTTTAACAATATTAAAGAATTTAAAAAACCAATATTAATCATTAAATTTTTTTCATTTTTAAAATTCTATTTCCACATATACTAAGAAACTCAACCAATATTACTAACTCCTCAAGAACACGGGAGAAGAATGGTTGAATAAGAATGGAAAGGAATGAAATGAAATAAGTTCCTTTCATAAATCATAATTATATAATCTATGATTTAAGGACGAACAGAACTTGACACCACAAACAGATTAGAAGTAAAGGGTGAGAGTATAAGGGTGATCACAGGAATCAATAGGAGAGTAAAAATTTGATCACTCATAAATGGTTCTCTCTTAAACCTCACAACACAAAGTTACAAAAAGCTTGGACTAACAACAATATGCTTCAATGGGTTTGCCACATCACCGCCACCAGCATGCTTGATAAACTCAGAAGGGGTGAGAAAACTGCCATGGCAAACACACACTATCCTCACTTCCTCACCCTTCTCATACCGGTAAAGAAAACCTTCTATTTTTCTCCCATCTGGGCCATCTCCTTTTGTGGACACACACGGCATGTCTTCCAACAAGTTCTTCACAATGTCTTTGGTTCTGTGGTTGTTCTCAGCTGCTGAATGCTTGTTAGCCTGATGATCATTTCTCATTGCTACTGCACCATTCTTCATTGGTGATTTCAGTTCACTATCTACTAACGAGTTGGCACCAGTAGGGCTTCCTATATCCATTGGTGTTATTCCTGAAAAATAGCAGAAATGGATAATATTGAAATTATTTTAATTGAATATAACAAACATCATACAAAAAACATATATTTGTGTCTGAACAGCTACCAAAAATATCATATATTTGCATGCAGACTGGTCATTACAAGAGGAGATTAATCAACTCATACCAGTTGAGAAAATATTTTATAAATGAGTATCGTTCACGGGAAGAAATCCTATTCAAACCAAAAACATCCCTATCATGGTTTAAACCCAACATCTTATTAAAGAAAATCAAATATGTACCATTAAATCCAACCATCCGTTGATGGAAATATATTTGAGCAACCATATGTAATTGATGAATCTAGGCAAGGGAAAATGTGAAGTGGTTAAGTGTAGTGTACAGAATATCCTTGTACAATAAAACCAGATAAAAAGGATTCACAACAAAACAATGTGAAACCTTTTCCATGGAAAAGCCTACTCAGGTCCAAACTCAAAATTAAAGCTACGGAATTTTTATGGAAAATTAGTCAATTGCAAAAGCATATATGGTCATTAGGATATTTATTTCTGGGGAAAAACTTACTTTTGTAAGTATGAAAATAACAAGATTAATCCCTTCGAACACACATTTCTGATTTACTAGAAACTAGAAGATTAGGTTTACTCCACAATTTTAGATGTTACGCACCAGAACTCTCCCCCAACAGGAACATGTGTCCGTCTCTCCCATCTATTGAACCTTGCATCCGCAGTTCGAAGTTGGTGTCACCCATAGCAGGTGTGAACAATGGAAATGGATGTTCATTTTATATTATACAACATTTTCCATGAAGCCAATAAATTCAAGTAATTAGGAGGGAAATAATGGAATGAAAACTAGAAAGTAGGTTCAGTAAGCTCCACATATTTTGCTTTTCACCTAGGTGGACATGAGGTTTTTCATGTGTTCTCCGATCGTTGAAGTTTCGTCAGATGTTGTTGGAGAAATCAAATGCAGAAAATGCCAACTCATCTCGGCCAAGCAAATGTGGGCTACTCCATGCAAATATAACCTTTAGGGACTTTACAAAGAAGAATTACATAATCCTTCCCTAAAGGTTATATTTGCATGGAGTAGCCCACATTTGCTTGGCCGAGATGAGTTGGCATTTTCTGCATTTGATTTCTCCAACAACATCTGACGAAACTTCAACGATCGGAGAACACATGAAAAACCTCATGTCCACCTGGGTGAAAAGCAAAATATGTGGTGCTTACTGAACCTACTTTCTAGTTTTCATTCCATTATTTCCCTCCTAATTACTTGAATTTATTGGCTTCATGGAAAATGTTGGACAATATAAAATGAACATCCATTTCCATTGTTCACACCTGCTATGGGTGACACCAACTTCGAACTGCGGATGCAAGGTTCAATAGATGAGAGAGACGGACACATGTTCCTGCTGGGGGAGAGTTCTGGTGCGTAACATCTAAAATTGTGGAGTAAACCTTTGAAGCACTGAATGATCAAACCAGTTTTTTACTTTACTATTTTTCTGGCATCCAAATAACCAACAAAATAAACTTCTTCCCAATTCTGTTCAATTTACACCTAACCAAACATGACAAATTCCTATCTAATTTCTATTCTATTTCTTTCCATTTGTTTTATTTTCACTCAATTTATTGCCTTGCAAAGAAAATTCACTAACCATTCATAGTTTTTTTACAAAGAAAAACAAGCAATATCCCTAAGATGTTCCTTCAGGCGCACCCACATCTGGAGTCCCTACACTCGGTGTGTTTCCGGCAATCCCTGGCCCAGCTTCAACATTTGTTAGGTTCTCCGCCGACTCGGATGGAAGCACAACTTGCCCATCCACCACAACCCCGAACGGTTCGAGGCCTTCAAAATTTAGCTCGACTGAAGGGTTTAGAGCTGAGATCTGCTCCTTACAAAGATCAAAAGCCTCCACATATTGAACCGCAACATCCTGCTGAGCTGCAGCCAGATCCTCTTGTGATTTTACCTTCAGGGACTCCAAATTTGAATTTGCCTCCTGGAGTGCCACCTCCAATTCCTGTTTTCGAAGGGATAAAGCGTTAGACGACTCTTCAGCCTTAGCAACTTTGTTCTCCCAGTATGAACATTTTTCCTCAGCGGTCGCCAAACGAGACTCCGCAGAATGCCTCTCATCCCGAGCGGATTTCAAATCATCCTCTGACCTTCTCATGGTTTCCTTCATCAAGGCCACCAACTTTCTGAGCTCCCTAACCCAGTCGATTTCTTTCTGCTTCTCCCCATCCAACGTCTCATTTTCCTTTTTCAAGGACTCATTCTTGGAAGTCAACTCTGCCAGTAATTTTTCCCGATCAAGCAAACGTTTTTCCAAACCCTGTGACATGGAGGAAAGACGTAAGCCAAACATCTCCATTGCTCGACACATGGCAACAGGGTTATTTGAGGCATATTTTTCTTCGTCTTCCTTGAAGAAAATTGTCTGATCAACAAAAGGCCCAATGGGAAACCGAGCATCCCACAAGGAGTGGGCAGGATTCCTCCCCGAAACCAGAGACCCATTAACGAATGCTTCCCACAAATGCTCGGAGTCATCTGAGGGACACGGAATAGCACTGGCTATCAACTCAGCCAAAACAGGAGGAGGTGGGTTTGAAGACGATGGCGTAGAATGAGCTCTTCTAACCGATTGGCTACGAGTCTCTAGAGATGGACCCCCATCCTCCTCGGCATCGGTAACCAAAATCGTCTCGGTGTAGGGTAAAGCCGGAGGAATAGAAGGCGATTCCTTTCCAGCCCCGGCAGCAGTATCATCAGAACGAAGCTTTTTATTCACCCGTCCAGCTTTAGCTTCTAGCTGTGAAGGAACAGTGGTCAGAGGAGTAGCGGCGATCCGAATTTGAACGATAGGCTGGGCTGCGGTTACAGTGGAGGAAGATCCAGCCTTCTTCGAAGTCGTTTTCCCGACTCCCTTTGAAATGGCTTCCTCGTAACGTTTCTTGAGTTCCTTTTTTGAAAGATGGTGAGGAGCCATATCGCCTGCAAAACAAAGGGAAAAGTTTTTAAATTAGCATCAAATAAACGAGAGAAATTCCAAATCGGAGGACACTACTAAAACTTACAAATCTAGGCGGCCAGAGCATCCGGGGACGGAGCTAGGCCAATCAGTGCCTGAGAACTAAAAAATACATTCACATCCTCGAAGAGAAATTTCACATCCGACTTCTCAGGGATAGTCAAATCATCCCACAACATTCGAAATTGTGTCGGGTTCTGGGTCCAATACAGAGGAAATAAGGGTTGAGAATCAGCCCCGTGAAGGAAATCTTCCCCGGGTGGCAACAATCCACTCTACATGACTAGGTGAGACGTTCTCGATCCTTCCTCACCCTACCCACGAGGCACTCATTCGACGCCAGAACCTTCCTTCACTCGGAAATGGTTCTCTCGGTCATGCCTCACTCAGAAATATCTCACTCGAAGTCAGATCCTTTTCTTCACTCGGCAGGTCTTATCCCAGACATGATTCACTCAGAAATATCTTAACCTTCCTTCACTCGGAAATGGTTCTCTCGGTCATGCCTCACTCAGAAATATCTCACTCGAAGTCAGATCCTTTTCTTCACTCGGAAGGTCTTATCTCAGACATAATTCACTCGGAAATATCTTACTCGAATATACTTTACTCAGTAATGTCCCAATCAGAGCGCTACCGGAAGTTAGTATCAAAGAAGGTATTTGAACGAATCAAAAAAGAAGCTTTGGATCGCAACCACACTTATGTAGCCACTTCGCTTGACTGATCACTCAAGACTCGTGGCTGGGGGGCTCTTGTTCCCCCAGAGGTTAAGGGTGGCCCCCACAACTAGCTTCATCTTCCATAAATCCCACTCCCTACGCGAATCAGGAAAAGGACCCCACCATAAATATTTGTAATGTAAGTGGCCTCGTATGTGAAGCCCACTCATTTTCATTATCTTGTTGTATAAATACAGCCATGGGCTAATGATATAGGCAAGTGACAACAGAGACTCTACCTTGAACATAGCTAGTCCCAGTTATTTTCTGTGTGAACATATGTAATTCTGTAAAAACTAACCAGTTGGCTCCATTAAAAATTATAGGATAAATTACACTCCCACTTCTGGTGTTAGATAAAATTACACTCGGTAGTCCTCCTTTTCCTTGACTTTATACAAACCTCCCTTAATTTATATGAAACATAACACTAATCTCATTTAAGTACTCCTCCCAAAAACATAGTCAAAGTGAAGTTCATACTAGCTAACCATTACGGAAGAAGCTTCAAGTTTAGCAAGTTAATTTTTCCACATATCAGCAGACAGTAGCACGTAATATGAATTAACTAACTGATAAAATGCCACAAACTATCAGAGACCCGACATGAAATTTGCAAACAGAAAGAAACCAATCCAAGATTATTACTACTTCAAATCAAACAGCAATTTCAGCTAAAATAACACCGCCAGGTGAATCATTATGCTGTTAGTGTTAGAAAAATCACATGGTAATTGGCAAAATTGAACCGAGACAAAATTCTTATTAGTTTTTAAATTGTTGCAGACATGATCTGACAGGACAGTGTAAGGATCGACCTTGTCAATGAATACCATGGAAGGCTACTTGCCACCACGTGACAGATACAATAAAATCCAAGAACTCAACTTGATCGATTCATGCAACAAATTAGCATCAAAGTTTAATAATTAAAAAAAAAGAAAAGAAAAAGGATGTTAATAATTCCATGCTTGCAGCTTGTGTTGAACAATAAAAAAGAAGACACAAAATTACCCCTTTCTGGGTTGATTGTTAACTATAATATCCTAAAAGGTGCATAAAACAAAGAAGAATAAAAAGGGCTAAAAACCATAAAAGCAAACGCATCCACAAATAAGTAAATCCAGAAAGAAAAAAAGTGAAAAAAAAGTGTAAAAAAGTAAGAATTAGTTACCTTGACCCTGATGACTCTCAGATTCGGAGGTTCCTGAAGACCCAATTCCCTGAGTAGGCGAAGGAGGTGGCTTTTCCTTTTCCTTCTCCCCATTCAAACCAAGTCCACAAACACGGGTGGTCAACGACATGGTTCTCCCCAAACTAGTACTACTATTGTTGTTAACCTCACTCAAAACCCCTGTAACTTGCTCTACTGGATTATTACTATTCCCTTCTGAACCAAGCCTTTCCCTCAAAGCCTTCAAGTTCCTTTGCTTCTCGGATCGCTTTCTCTTTGCCTCCATTCTTCTCAGAGTCTGCAACTCCTTCCTCTTCCTCCACTCTTCCTCTGTCTCCGTTGGTAAAGAACATGTCCTCGCCAAAGGGGCACACGCCATTGAAACCGCATACCCCATCTCCTCATCTCTCACAAACTCGGGTATCGATGTTGTTCTCTTTATCTTCTTCGCCGTTGGGTCCACCCCAAATCTTCCATTCATGGAAAGCCCAAGACTTAGCTCTAGCTCCTCCTCTTCCTCCTTCTCTAGCTTCACCACCGGCAAAGGCAAGTTGTGATGATTCTGATGATGATGATGGTGATTGTTGTTGTTGTTCACTGCCATGAACCTCTTCAACAGATCTCGCGGGGGGAAATTGCTCATTGGAGCTTGTGTTGTTGAAGAAGGGTGGTTGTTGTTGCGGTGGTGGTGATGGGGGTGGGGGTGGGGGTGGGGGTGGGGGTGGGGGTTATGAGTGTTGTTGTTGTTGTCGTTGTCTATGTCTTCTTCAACCTCTGTCATTGGGACGGGAAAACCTTGCAGAAACGTGAAATTCAAGTGTTGGTGGGTTTGTGGGTAACCGAAGATGATTCATGATGACACCCAAGAAATCAAAGTTGAATGCTTTTCATTGAAAACCGACTAAGTCATACGTTTTTTTCTTTTCTCTCCTTTAAAACTTCTGTTTGGCTCAGGAACAAGAGATTCTACATTTTCTCAAAGGTGTTTTTGATGTTTTTGTTTACCAGTGCGCATATGTTAGAGAGAGAGAGAGAGGAAATTTATATATATTTTAATTAAAATCTAAAGCGATTAAAAATTACTGATTCCATTGTTTTATTCATTATCAATAATCAATAATTCTGTTTATATTATTGTTTATAATAAATAACAGAGTTAAAAGTAATTAAATTATTTTTTCTAAACCCTGTGAATTTATATTTTAACGATGAATAGTTTTAATTTAATTTGAGTTTTGAATCCAAAAAAAATTCGGTTTCAATTGAATTTTGATATAGAATTTATAATCATAGTTATGGTATATTAAAGAAAAAAGGGGTGAAGGAAGCAGAAGAAGTGAAATACCGAGAGTGACCTGAGGGGATAAGGGAGCGACACGTGGAGGAAGGAGAGGGATTCTGAGGGACACGTGGCGTGAAGTGGCGCGTAGTGTTTGTCTTTTAGAAGATGGGATGTTAGGAATTTTGTGGACACGTGTCGGAGGAAGGAAAGAGGCTCCACGTGATGGAATGACAACGTGACACATATTGACTAGAATATAAGATAACGTCCAGACATATTTCATTCGTTTCTTTTCTGTTTCCCTTTTTAAGAAAAACATGTCATCTAATATTTTCAATCTCTATTTTCTTCTTATCGAAAATAGAGATCTTTAATAAATAAATAAAAACATCACTTTCACTTGAATGTATGAGTTATTATGAGTCTTTTAAAATAAATTTAATTTTCAATAATAAAAATAAATAATTTGATAATATTTAAATAAAAAAGGTTATAATTATCCTATAAAAATAAAAGTAGAGCTGGTTCATACAAAGACGCGCACCTATAATATAATATAATAGATAGATATAAGGATCGTTTATATGTTTATTATTTTTTATGTTTTTAATTTGTCTTTATTGTTTCAAAATTATGGTTTTTGAACTTTTTTAAAGTTATTGTCATTTAAAATTTAAGACTCTTTTTTTTCAATTTTATTTTCATTTGATAAATATAACTCCGTTGTTTAGCCAAAAAATTTAGAGGAAAAACAAATGAAACAATACAACTTTTAGTTTAGGATATTGTGATAAAATTTTAATAAATTTTATTTCAATTAAAAAGCTTAAGTAGCTACTATAATTTTGATTAAAAAGAAACGATGTAAGACCACGAAATATTTGACATGTGTTTTTTTAAAAGATTTATGATTGGACTTCTTAAAAATCATTTATCCTAAACTATAGTGTTTTTGTTTATTATAGGTTATAAATATGTTCGTCATGTTTAAAAATGATCGAAAATACTATTGTAAATATAATTAAATTTTCATGAAACTTTTGTAAGCATAGCCCATGTCATAGGAATATTTTATTAGGGATGGGTTTTTTTTAATTTGTGCAAGATTTTATAGGGTAAGATATGAAAAAAAAAAGAAGAAAATTTGTGTTTAGGTATCATACCCAAAGAGTTGTCTATTTTTGTGTTTAGTTTTCATTTCACTAACCTCAGTAAACAATTACAAGTATACCTGATTTGTCAAAAGTTTATATCTATATATTTATCAATTTAATTTAATTTATAAATTTATGCACTCTTTTCCATACGAGATGACATGATTTCGTAATTTCATGCGAATTTTTCAAAATAATTATTTTTAAAATTGTGAATCATTTTTCTACTATCAAATATTTAATCATGAAATTAAAATAACTACTTGTGAATGAAAATTCTCTTTAAAATATTTTTTATTTGTTTAATTAACTTAAATTTTCTATTTTTTAATGTATTATACAGCTGTCAATTTTACTCACATAGAAATTAAAAATATTTTAAAAAATAACATTTTTTTGAAAAAGCAACGTGTATTTTATATATTTATTTGGGAAGGGGATAGCATAACATAAGCATAAAGTGAGTAGCGCGTGGTGGCTATCAGTTATTGGATTGATTGAAATAAATTATGCGCGTGAGTCAAATACTAAGAATAAGAACAAATTCATTCGTTTAGGATTAACCTTTCTTTATCGGTTTAGTGTATGGCGTTTCATCGGAGAAATAAAGTTATAAAAATAAAAAAATTAAAATTAATATTTATATTTTATATTGTTTAAAACAGTAAAATTTTATTTAATTAAATGTAATTTTTAACCAAACAAGAGTTAAAAAATATCTATCATGACTAAAAAGTTATTACAACCGTGATTGATTTTTATCTTATTAATGTATTTGTGATGAAAAAATTAATATTTGTGATTATAATATAATAGTGGGCGAAGAATGAATAAATAAGGATAAGTGATGAATTTTTGGTTAATGGTGAGTCACGTCAGTATGTTTGACCTGCATGTTCTCACCATTTAATTAATTTGTCTTTTTGTGTTATATCTGTATATGTCTTCTAGACTCCTTCAAGTTAAAGCCTTGAGTTGGTGACAGAATATCAAACACAACTTGCTCTGCAACTTGTCCCAACAACATCTCTTTCTTTCCATTATATAAAATATACTCTCATACAATACAGTTTTACGGACAAATAAAATTTTAATTGTCTTAAATGACTTAAATGATAATGAAGTTTTAATTATTTTAAACAATTTAAAAGATCAATATTAATTTTAGATGTTTCTATTTTTATAATTTCATTTCTCCAAGACTATAAATAAATTATAATTAAATTGATAATTTAATGGTATTTAAATTTGGGTTATTTTAAAATTATTTTATTTCGGTTATTTAACTTATTAATTTATGGTTCAACTAATTATAATCGGTTTAATTTTAATAATAATGTCTTCGTCAAACAAAAAATAACTGTTTTCTACCAAAACATTTAACCGTAATTTGACTACATTTATTATGAGTTCAATTTTAATATGTTATTAATGTAATTATTTTTATATGGTTAATCAATTGGATTATATAATAAGAGTATAATTTTCGATATAAATACTCATCAACTATTTCCTATGTTGTTGTACTTGACGCGTAAATAATTTTGAGTGTATATAGCATAGTTAAAATTTATTTATTATTTATCAGTAAAAAATATCTTACATGAACATGCATAAAATTAGCTAATAATTCGTGTAGCGCAGGTGATTTTTTTAATTTAAAAATATTATTTAAATTATTATCTAAAGATTAATCTTTTAATGCGAAATATACAAATATTTAAATTTGTGCATATCATAACTTTAAATTAATACACACAATTTGACGTTTAAATCTTAATTATATATAACATTATAACAATTTTTTAAAATATAGTAATGTTTCAAATATTTATTCTTTATCATACTAATTAATTTTTCTTGAAATTAGTTGCGTAAAGATAAATTGTTTCCAAAATAGTGTTTAAAAACTACAAATATGAATACTTAAAGTCGATGATTTCAACATAGTTAGTTAGTAATTTATAATTATTAGAAAAAGTCAAAATAAAAAGAGAGAAATTTAAGTTAAATGAAACAGCAGAAAAATTAATAGGTGAATTCGTATTATGTGGCCTTAAGTATACCAAAAAACAATATTCCTAAACATATTTTGTTTCTGTTAATTTTAAACAATTGACAGAATATAATATTGACTCGTTTTAGAAGCTGGTTATAATTTAGGGAAATCATAAAAGTACATAAAATTATTGTGGATGAGTCATACACATGAGAATGTTGATTATATGAGTGTAAGCATTTGTTTAATTTATTATTGTTAATCTGATTGGGGTTTGTTTGGTTTTCAGTTGAAGAAATAGAGAAATTTAAGGGTTAATATTGATCCTTCACGCCGTTCAAGACAATCAAAATTCCGTTTAACTGTAAGATTTATTTTTAGGGTTGATCTCGGTTGACCAACCTAGCTTGATAACCAAACGGGTATTGTGAGATTCATTGGTTTCTTACTTTTGATGGGCAAGTTGCTAAAAATTGAATGAATCATTGGTTTGACATGGGTGGATGATTAGTAGTTGGCATATATTCGGCAATTTATCACTTGTCATATTATATCATTCTCACAACACAAGGTTCCATTTTATTGAATCACCACACACACATCCTTTAAACCGAATAACAAATATTATACTGCAAAGTTGTCCTCTGTTTCATATCCAGTTTTGGGTCTCTTCATATTTTTTTTAAAATAAAATTTCTACTCGTAGATTAGCCTCTAGGATCAGATAATTCGTATATGCTATATTGATTTTCTGAAGTTTGAAGCATCTCAACCTTTTAGTTTGTAAGCTAAAAACAGTCAATATAATAACGAGTTTATTAGTGAAAATTATAGAAGAAATAGATTTGAAGATGAAGAAAGGAGAGTAAAGAGAGAGTAATGAAATTGAAGAGAAGAAGTTGTATTGTATTAATGAGTGAAGGAGGTATTTATAGGAGGTGAGAGGGAGACATTTATAAATATCAAAACTTTAGGGGGGACATCCATAATTATTCATAATACTCCCCCTTGGATGTCCATATTTAGAATGTGCCTCGTTAAAACCTTACTAGGAAAAACCCAGTGGGATAAAAACCTAGTGAAGGAAAAAGAGTACAACATTCTTTACAAAGTATATCCGTAAAAATAATTAAATTACAAATATTTAATTCTCCCCCTCATCAGAACACTTATGTAAGCGTCGAAGACCAATCTTCTGTACTAGTTGCTCGAAGACTTTGGTTGGTAATGATTTTGTAAAGATATCTGCTAGATTCTCGCATGATCGGACTTGCTCGACATTTATTTCACCATTCTTTATAAGATCATGAGTAAAGAAAAATTTTGGTGAAATATGTTTTGTCCTATCTCCTTTAATATAGCCCTCCTTTAACTGAGAAATACAAGCTGCATTATCTTCACATAAAATTGTTGGTGGTAGTTTTCCAGCATGCAAGCCACAAGTTTCTTGAATATGTTGAATTATAAACCTCAACCAAACACATTCTCGACTTGCTTCATGTAATGCTAAGATTTCAGCATGATTAGATGATGTTGCTGTGATTGTTTGTTTTATGGATTTCCATGAAATTGTTGTACCACCACATGTAAACAAATAACCTGTTTGTGATCGACCATTATGAGGATCAGACAAATACCCCGCATCTGCATAACCAATTAGGTTTGCCTTAGATACATATGGGAAAAATAAACCCATGTCCATTGTACCTCTAAGGTAGCGGAATATGTGTTTAATCCCATTCCAATGTCTTTTCGTGGGTAAAGAACTATGTCTTGCTAACAGATTAACAGCAAATGATATATCAGGTCTTGTATGACTAGCAAGATACATTAGTGCACCAATTGCACTAAGATATGGTACTTCAGGACCAAGTAGTTCTTCATTTTTGTCTTGAGGTCGAAAAGGATCTTTGCTCACTTCAAGTGACCTTACAACCATTGGACTGCTCAATGGGTGTGATTTGTCCATATAAAACCGCTTTAGCACCTTTTCTGTATAAGTCTTTTGGTGCATTAGAATTCCTTCCTTCAAATATTCTAATTGTAATCCAAGACAAAACTTTGTTTTTCCCAAGTCTTTCATCTCGAATTCCTTTTTTAAGCAATTTACAGCCTTTGAGAGCTCTTCAGGAGTCCCGATGATGTTTAAATCATCTACATAAATTGCAATTATAACAAACTCTTTTCCCAATCTTTTCGTAAAAACACATGGACAAATCGGGTCATTTTTATATCCTTCTTTCAACAGATATTCACTGAGGCAATTATACCACATACGTCCAGATTGTTTCAGTCCGTAAAGAGATTTATTCAATTTAATTGAATAATTTTCTCGAGGATTTGTCTTGTATGCTTCAGGCAAATTAAATCCTTCAGGGAGTTTCATATATATGTCATTTTCAAGTGATCCATATAAATATGCTGCAACAACATCCATGAGGCGTAAATCAAGCTTTTCACGAATCGCCAAACTTATTAAGTATCGAAAAGTTGTTGCATCCATCACTGGTGAATATGTTTCTTCAAAATCAATACCAGGTCTTTGTGAGAATCCTTGTGCAACAAGTCTTGCTTTGTATCGCACAATTTCACCGTTTTCATTTCTTTTTCTCGTAAAGACCCATTTGTACCCAACTGGTTTTACACCTTTGGGTGTTTGGACTACAGGCCCAAAAACTTTACGTTTTGCAAGTGAGTTTAACTCTTCTTGCATTGCATCTTTCCACTTTGGCCAATCATTTCTCTGTGCACATTCTTTAACAGATTTTGGCTCATGATTTTTATCATCATTTATAATATCAAGAGCTACTTTGAATGCAAAAATTTCATCAACATCGACTTCAGGTCGATTCCATTGTATACCATCCATGACATAATTTATCGAGATCTCTTTGTTTGTATCAATTTCAGGTACCTTAGTTTCTTCTGGATTTGAAACTTTGATTATGTCAGGAGACTCTACTGGAGTCTTTATATCCTCAATTCGACCATCCTCTTTATTTACTTTTCTTTTTCGAGGATTTTTATCTTTAGAACCAACAGGTCTGTCACGTTTTATTTTAGCTTCAGACTCATTTGCAAATTTAGATTGTCCTTCAGGGATATCAATCTTTATTGGAGTATTAACAGCTGGTATGTATGACTTAGTCACTCTTTTTGGATCAGCAAATGCATTAGGTAATTGGTTTGCTAAATTTTGCAAACTAATTATTTTCTGAACTTCTAGTTCAGATTGCTTTGTTCGAGGATCAAGATGTGAGAGAGATATTTCATTCCAGCTAATCCTTTTATCCAACTGTTTATTTTCTCCCCCTAATGGTGGGAAAATAGATTCATCAAAATGACAATTAGCAAAACGAGCTGTAAATAAATCACCTGTTAAAGGTTCAAGATATTTTATTATGGATGGACTTTCATATCCAACATATATTCCCAACCTTCTTTGAGGTCCCATCTTAGTGCGTTGTGGAGGAGAAATAGGAACATATACCGCACTTCCAAAAATTCTTAGATGGGAAATATTTGGTTCTTTACCATGAAGCAATTGTAAAGGGGAATATTCATGATTACTTGTAGGCCTGATGCGAATAAGTGCTGCCGCATGCAAGATTGCATGTCCCCAAGTTGAAATTGGGAGTTTTGATCTCATTAACAATGGCCTTGCTATCAATTTCAAACGTTTAATCAATGATTCAGCAAGTCCATTTTGTGTATGAACATGTGCTACAGGATGTTCAACATCAATTCCAATGGACATACAATAATCGTTAAATGATTGAGATGTAAATTCACCAGCGTTATCAAGGCGTATTTTCTTAATTGGATAATCAGGAAAATGAGCTCTTAAACGAATTAATTGAGCTAGTAATCTCGCAAACGCCTGGTTGCGAGTTGATAATAAGCAAACATTTGACCATCTAATTGATGCATCAATTAAAACCATAAAATATCTAAATGGTCCACATGAAGGGTGTATTGGTCCACAAATATCACCTTGTATACGCTCTAAAAATATGAGTGATTCATTCCCAATTTTCATTGGTGATGGCCGAATGATCAATTTTCCTTGAGAACAAGCAGCACATGAGAAATTCTTAGTTTGCATAATTTGTGTGCTGGACAAACAATGACCATTTGAATTCTCAACTATTTTTCGCATCATAATTGATCCAGGATGGCCTAATCGTTCATGCCAGATAACAAAGTCATTCTTATTTGTAAACTTCTGGTTTACAATGACATTTGTTTCAACTGTACTAATATAAGTATAGTACAAACCGGAGGAAAATGAAGGTAATTTTTCCAATATACATTTTTTATCAGAAATTAACTTTGTGATGTAAAGATATTCATCTTTTCCTTCATTTGTGGTCTCAATATGATATCCATTTCTGCGGATATCCTTAAAACTCAACAAATTTCTTTGAGACTTCTTAGAATATAATGCACTTTCAATGTGTAATTTTGTTCCTCCAGGTAACAAAATACTGGCTCTGCCGGAGCCTTCAATTATATTTATACTACCAGATATAGTATTAACATTGGCTTCTTATTTTTCTATATGGTAGAAAAATTTCTCATTCTTGAGAATTGTATGAGTTGTTGCACTGTCTGCGAGACATATATCTTCATTATTCACGTGAGCATTCATTCTTCATTGAATAAATAAAAATAAATCATAAGTAAAAATATAATTAACAATAATATTTAACAAAATTTTATTGATAAAGACAGAATTTACAACAAAACAAATTACATGAAACATTAAAATAATCTATTTAGGGGCACTCCCTTCTCCAACCGAGTGGTCAATGTCTTCTTCAGGAAGAGTAAGAAAATCATCAACACTAAAATCAGAGAAATCATCATCTATACCAGTAAAATTTGTCTCTATTATTTTCCCTTTATTTTTAAGGGATTTTTGGTATAGATCTACGAGATGCTTTGGTGTGCGACAAACTCGAGACCAGTGTCCCTTGCTACCACAACGATAGCAGATATTTTTAGTTTGTTCGTTATTTTGAGCATCTGTCCCTTTTTTCACATGTTCTTTATTTTTCCATGTGAATGATGATCTCTTATCATTTCGACCATGACCACGGCCATAACCATATCCACGACCAATATCATGTCCCCGAGCATTACCTCGTCCACGACCGCGGCTACGGCCACGACCACGACCATGAGTATTATGATCGTGTGTTGCTACATTCACTTCTGGGAATGGAGCAGTTCCAGTTGGACGAGATTCATGATTTTGCATAAGCAATTCATTATTTTGCTCAGCCACAAGGAGACAAGTAATTAATTCAGAATATTTTGTAAAGCCCTTTTGGCGATATTGCTGCTGCAGGAGCAAATTGGATGCATGAAAAGTAGAGAATGTCTTTTCTAACATGTCACTTTCAGTGACTTGTTCTCCACATAATTTCAATCTCGAAGTAATTCTAAACATTGCAGAATTATACTCATTTACGGATTTAAAATCTTGAAATCGTAAATGCATCCATTCATAACGGGCTTTTGGAAGAATTATATCCTTTTGATGGTCGTATCTTTCTTTTAGATTATTCCACAGAACAAGAGGGTCATTAACTGTTAAGTATTCATTTTTTAACCCTTCATGGATATGGTGGCGTAAAAATATCATGGCTTTAGCTTTATCTTGACTAGATGCCTGATTTCCATTTTTAATGGTGTCTCCGAGACCTTTTGCATCTAAATGGATTTCAGCATCCAATGTCCATGATAGATAGTTTTTTCCAGATATGTCAAGAGCCACGAACTCAAGGTTGGTAATATTTGACATAGTTATTTCTATGCAAGAAATTACAAATAATAAATTAGATAATACTTCAATAAATATATTAACTATAATTATTTAATAATAATGGTAATGACAATAGTAACAAGTCAACAATAATTACAAATATTTATTTTATATATTTTTTATTAAAAAAAAAATTTATAAAATTTCACATAAATAATCTGATAATAAAAATTTAAAATTTTTATAACATATCAATCAAATATTAGTGGCCTAGTGGTAAAGTAATAACAGCAATTAGGTAGTAGCAATAATACGTGAAGTGAAGTATCAATTATGAACGCACTTTAGCAAAGTCGCAAAATCAACAAAACCACTAGAGTAATCAGGCTCATGATAGTAATCATTCATTCTTCATATATATAATATAATATATATCAATCAGGTATTCACGTAGGCAAAAAACACTAGCTATTGAATATTAATATAAAATGATATGAAACAAAAGTTATATAAAATAATTCTAGTGCATTCACGTAAGCAAAAAAAAATAAAAATAAAATAATGTTACATAAAATAATCCACGGGCACATGTGAAGTCACAGTAGCATTAATAATCAGCAATTAAGATAGCAAAAGCAAAATATAATATAATAATGCAATCATATAATGCAATATAAATTAATAATATAAATGCATCAGCTAACAATTGCAATGAAATAAAGGTAAATTAAATGCAACGCATGATATAAAGCAAAATAGTAAAGAGTAATCATGTGTATGATTTATTTATTTAATTTAATTTTATTTTAATTTCTTAAATTGTTATAGTTCTTCGGGAACTATCAATAAATATTTCAAGAATTCTTCGGGAATTCTTTTAAATCCCACAGGGATGTTCGAAATATAAGTTCTTCAGGTACTTATTAATATTTTATACATCCTGCTGGGATGTGTAGAATATAAGTTCTTCGGGAACTTATTACAATATAAATATATATATATATATACATATAATATAAATTGAAATGAAATTATGAAAAGAAATTAAAATTCTATTACCTTAAATCTAAGCTGGTCAGAACCTCGTGCTGATAACGTGTTATGAAATTAAAGAAAATTAGAGAAGAAATAGATTTGAAGATGAAGAAAGGAGAGTAAAGAGAGAGTAATGAAATTGAAGAGAAGAAGTTGTATTGTATTAATGAGTGAAGGGGGTATTTATAGGAGGTGAGAGAGGGACATTTATAAATATCAAAACTTTAGGGGGGACATCCATAATTATTCATAATACTTTTAAAGTTTATTGAGGTTAGGTGTTAATAGACCATCATATGTGATCTTAACACCCACTTAGGTAAGTTTAATGGTTAGAAATTCCGATTTAGGTTTTTAAAAAATTTTTTTAAGTAAACATGTTAGAATAAAAAATCTTTGAAATTTAATAGGTTGATTTATTTAATGAACCTACTACTACACTGTATATATACATAATAACTATAAAAAAATGACAATATATAAAATTTAATAACTATAAATTTATGTTTTTTTATTTATTTAAAATTTTATAAAGTTGTATTTGTATAAAATGATTAGAATCAAGTGTATTTGACTTGTTTATATTGATATGTTCATTATAATTGTAAAGCCGTTTATATTGGTATATAATTATTTCAAATTATGATTTTTTTAATATTAATCAACAAAAGTTACATCGATTTCTATACTATTAAATAAGTTTATATTATATATTTTCATTCAAAATATCATTATTTTATTAAATATGTGGGGAGTTTCGTCCCAACAATAAAATTAAAATGAGATTTTATGACTTTGTAACAACTTGATGTACTCAACTTTCAAAATAATTATATCATTGTATCTAAATGTGGATATCCAATAGTAGGGGTGTTCCTGGATTGGATTAGTTTTGAGGTCAAAAGTCATCTGATTCAATTATGGAATCATTGTGCGATTTGTATAGTATCAGTTATGATATGACATGAAATCTGATACAATATATTATCGGTTTTGATTGAATTGTATTTCGGTTTTTAAAAAATAACTTCAAATGTAAATCACTTACTATAAAAATCACATACTAATAGTAGTAACAAACAAGTAGCATAATAATTCTAACTGAAAAATCCAAAAACTAATATGATAAATCTAACAACCCATAAATGACATACTATGTTACTAACAAATGACAGTCATTGTCATTTGGGCCTAAACTATTTTACTTTTTAAAAATTATAAAAATAAATAAAATATATTGGGTTTTTATGTAATAAGTTCAAAGTAATAGTAGTAGTAAAAAAGACTTCAATCCATTAAAAAATATAAAATTTTTTTCAATTATTGATTTTTTCAGTTATCAATTTTTTCACTTCGGTTGAACGATTTTTTTAGATTGGATTGGATAATAAACACCCTTATCCAATAGAGATAAAAAAAAAACTCGGTTGGTGAAAATTTTACATACAGTCGTAATGAAGTTTAAATTTCAATTTCTTTATTATTAAATAAAACACGCTCAAATATAAACTAAAACAAAATCACATGATCTCAAAATCCTTGTCTAACCTCAAATTTCCATCTAACAAACAAACTAAACTAAAATGATAAATATAAAAAATAAAATCCTCTTTTCAAAAAGAGGGTCTTAAATTAGCAAGATAATCAACCCATTTAGACCTTTAAATTCTAAAGTTATTAAACTAATAATATGTGTGATTTAAAATTTCTCCAATTATACCAAAACAGCTCATTACAGTTTAAGTGGTTGCTTTCAAATTCTCCCAATTATAACAAAACAACAATCTACTGTTATAGTGGTCATTACTGTTATAGGTTTCAAATCCTCTCATTATAACAAAGTGATTGTTACAATACTTTCAAACATATACAAATTTATGCATCATTCTCCCAAAACGTAGCTTGATCCTCGGAACAACAATTTTGATAATTTTAGTTTTTATTATATTTATTATGTTATTCACAAAATATCATTATATTATCACAATAAATTATTATTCTTTATTTAAATTATTTTAAAATTATACGTGTTACTTTCTAAATATTAAAACTTCGCAACTTATTAAATATAAATTTATCATGCTATTAATTAAACATTATTATGTTTTTAAACATATTTTTTTTCAATATATGTTTAAATATATTTACACTTTTCCCCAAAGAATTTAAAATAATAAGAGCTTAAAAAATAACATCATAAAAATATTATATAGAAAATGTAAATGTTATTATATTTCACACTATATTCATCACAATTTCTCAAGTCATTCAAAGCATAGCAAGCAATTTCAATCAGTTATCTTCATAACCATAAATTCAACTTAAATATACATATGAACGGAATCCAAACACATCTAATAATCATCAATCAAATCAACAATAATATCAAAATGAGATATGCTATCAACACAATCATATATCAACATCATCGTCAATTCTCGTTAAGGCATCAATTAAATCATCATACATACATAGATATCCCTTATTCGTTCATAACTCATTCATCAACGCTCCCCCTACCTGGAGTTATAGTTGGATATATGGGTTGCCCCGACCCGTAACGAGCCAACCCCCGTAAGCCCGCCCCGCAACAGACCAACCCGTGTGAGCCCGCAATTTAAATGAGTTAGTTTTTTCAGGACCATGTAAGGCTTGCAAGCCCGCAGGTTGGCCCGTATGCTAGCCCGCATATATTTTTCGGTTTTTTACATATGTTTTGTTTTAAAATTATTAGGATTTGGTTCTAAACACATTTTTTTATGAAACTCAAGCCATATATAATTTAAAATATTTAATCATCTAAACTCGGAAACCTTTACAACTAATTTTGAATAAATTAGCGAACAATGAAATTTAAATATCAACTTTCTCATATTTCAATATAAGGAATAATGATATAACATCATCTTAGGTTAAAAGCTCTTCCTTTTTATAAAAAAATGTAGTGTGAAAGTAAAATAGTATGAAGAAAAGGTGGAGTTTATTTAAATTAAAATAAAAAATTTAAATATATATTAGCCGGCGAGCCCGTAGGTTGAATCCGTTTAACTCGCGGGTTAAATGAGCTCAACCCGTGAAACCCGCATTTTAAATGATCATTTTTTTCTCAACCCACAACCCGCGTAAGAGTGGGTTAAACGGGCCAGCCCGTGGGCTTAGGCTCGTATAACCAACTCTACCTGGAGTCCCCAACTCCAATGCTCAAAACGCCCCCTTTTGGCGATATTGCTGCTGCAGGAGCAAATTGGATGCATGAAAAGTAGAGAATGTCTTTTCTAACATGTCACTTTCAGTGACTTGTTCTCCACATAATTTCAATCTCGAAGTAATTCTAAACATTGCAGAATTATACTCATTTACGGATTTAAAATCTTGAAATCGTAAATGCATCCATTCATAACGGGCTTTTGGAAGAATTATATCCTTTTGATGGTCGTATCTTTCTTTTAGATTATTCCACAGAACAAGAGGGTCATTAACTGTTAAGTATTCATTTTTTAACCCTTCATGGATATGGTGGCGTAAAAATATCATGGC
The DNA here is from genome assembly GCA_037962975.1 of Clitoria ternatea. Lineage (NCBI taxonomy): Eukaryota > Viridiplantae > Streptophyta > Magnoliopsida > Fabales > Fabaceae > Clitoria > Clitoria ternatea. The sequence goes on from CM075672.1 coordinate 271,883,193, forward strand.
TTTAGCTTTATCTTGACTAGATGCCTGATTTCCATTTTTAATGGTGTCTCCGAGACCTTTTGCATCTAAATGGATTTCAGCATCCAATGTCCATGATAGATAGTTTTTTCCAGATATGTCAAGAGCCACGAACTCAAGGTTGGTAATATTTGACATAGTTATTTCTATGCAAGAAATTACAAATAATAAATTAGATAATACTTCAATAAATATATTAACTATAATTATTTAATAATAATGGTAATGACAATAGTAACAAGTCAACAATAATTACAAATATTTATTTTATATATTTTTTATTAAAAAAAAATTTATAAAATTTCACATAAATAATCTGATAATAAAAATTTAAAATTTTTATAACATATCAATCAAATATTAGTGGCCTAGTGGTAAAGTAATAACAGCAATTAGGTAGTAGCAATAATACGTGAAGTGAAGTATCAATTATGAACGCACTTTAGCAAAGTCGCAAAATCAGCAAAACCACTAGAGTAATCAGGCTCATGATAGTAATCATTCATTCTTCATATATATAATATAATATATATCAATCAGGTATTCACGTAGGCAAAAAACACTAGCTATTGAATATTAATATAAAATGATATGAAACAAAAGTTATATAAAATAATTCTAGTGCATTCACGTAAGCAAAAAAAATAAAAATAAAATAATGTTACATAAAATAATCCACGGGCACATATGAAGTCACAGTAGCATTAATAATCAGCAATTAAGATAGCAAAAGCAAAATATAATATAATAATGCAATCATATAATGCAATATAAATTAATAATATAAATGCATCAGCTAACAATTGCAATGAAATAAAGGTAAATTAAATGCAACGCATGATATAAAGCAAAATAGTAAAGAGTAATCATGTGTATGATTTATTTATTTAATTTTATTTTATTTTAATTTCTTAAATTGTTATAGTTCTTCGGGAACTATCAATAAATATTTCAAGAATTCTTCGGGAATTCTTTTAAATCCCACAGGGATGTTCGAAATATAAGTTCTTCAGGAACTTATTAATATTTTATACATCCTGCTGGGATGTGTAGAATATAAGTTCTTCGGGAACTTATTACAATATAAATATATATATATATATATACATATAATATAAATTGAAATGAAATTATGAAAAGAAATTAAAATTCTATTACCTTAAATCTAAGCTGGTCAGAACCTCGTGCTGATAACGTGTTATGAAATTAAAGAAAATTAGAGAAGAAATAGATTTGAAGATGAAGAAAGGAGAGTAAAGAGAGAGTAATGAAATTGAAGAGAAGAAGTTGTATTGTATTAATGAGTGAAGGGGGTATTTATAGGAGGTGAGAGGGGGACATTTATAAATATCAAAACTTTAGGGGGGACATCCATAATTATTCATAATACTTTTAAAGTTTATTGAGGTTAGGTGTTAATAGACCATCATATGTGATCTTAACACCCACTTAGGTAAGTTTAATGGTTAGAAATTCCGATTTAGGTTTTCAAAAAAATTTTTTAAGTAAACATGTTAGAATAAAAAATCTTTGAAATTTAATAGGTTGATTTATTTAATGAACCTACTACTACACTGTATATATACATAATAACTATAAAAAATGACAATATATAAAATTTAATAACTATAAATTTATGTTTTTTTATTTATTTAAAATTTTATAAAGTTGTATTTGTATAAAATGATTAGAATCAAGTGTATTTGACTTGTTTATATTGATATGTTCATTATAATTGTAAAGCCGTTTATATTGGTATATAATTATTTCAAATTATGATTTTTTTAATATTAATCAACAAAAGTTACATCGATTTCTATACTATTAAATAAGTTTATATTATATATTTTCATTCAAAATATCATTATTTTATTAAATATGTGGGGAGTTTCGTCCCAACAATAAAATTAAAATGAGATTTTATGACTTTGTAACAACTTGATGTACTCAACTTTCAAAATAATTATATCATTGTATCTAAATGTGGATATCCAATAGTAGGGGTGTTCCTGGATTGGATTAGTTTTGAGGTCAAAAGTCATCTGATTCAATTATGGAATCATTGTGCGATTTGTATAGTATCAGTTATGATATGACATGAAATCTGATCCAATATATTATCGGTTTTGATTGAATTGTATTTCGGTTTTTAAAAAATAACTTCAAATGTAAATCACTTACTATAAAAATCACATACTAATAGTAGTAACAAACAAGTAGCATAATAATTCTAACTGAAAAATCCAAAAACTAATATGATAAATCTAACAACCCATAAATGACATACTATGTTACTAACAAATGACAGTCATTGTCATTTGGGCCTAAACTATTTTACTTTTTAAAAATTATAAAAATAAATAAAATATATTGGGTTTTTATGTAATAAGTTCAAAGTAATAGTAGTAGTAAAAAAGACTTCAATCCATTAAAAAATATAAAATTTTTTTCAATTATTGATTTTTTCAGTTATCAATTTTTTCACTTCGGTTGAACGATTTTTTTAGATTGGATTGGATAATAAACACCCTTATCCAATAGAGATAAAAAAAAAAACTCGGTTGGTGAAAATTTTACATACAGTCGTAATGAAGTTTAAATTTCAATTTCTTTATTATTAAATAAAGAAAAACACGCTCAAATATAAACTAAAACAAAATCACATGATCTCAAAATCCTTGTCTAACCTCAAATTTCCATCTAACAAACAAACTAAACTAAAATGATAAATATAAAAAATAAAATCCTCTTTTCAAAAAGAGGGTCTTAAATTAGCAAGATAATCAACCCATTTAGACCTTTAAATTCTAAAGTTATTAAACTAATAATATGTGTGATTTAAAATTTCTCCAATTATACCAAAACAGCTCATTACAGTTTAAGTGGTTGCTTTCAAATTCTCCCAATTATAACAAAACAACAATCTACTGTTATAGTGGTCATTACTGTTATAGGTTTCAAATCCTCTCATTATAACAAAGTGATTGTTACAATACTTTCAAACATATACAAATTTATGCATCATTCTCCCAAAACGTAGCTTGATCCTCGGAACAACAATTTTGATAATTTTAGTTTTTATTATATTTATTATGTTATTCACAAAATATCATTATATTATCACAATAAATTATTATTCTTTATTTAAATTATTTTAAAATTATACGTGTTACTTTCTAAATATTAAAACTTCGCAACTTATTAAATATAAATTTATCATGCTATTAATTAAACATTATTATGTTTTTAAACATATTTTTTTTCAATATATGTTTAAATATATTTACACTTTTCCCCAAAGAATTTAAAATAATAAGAGCTTAAAAAATAACATCATAAAAATATTATATAGAAAATGTAAATGTTATTATATTTCACACTATATTCATCACAATTTCTCAAGTCATTCAAAGCATAGCAAGCAATTTCAATCAGTTATCTTCATAACCATAAATTCAACTTAAATATACATATGAACGGAATCCAAACACATCTAATAATCATCAATCAAATCAACAATAATATCAAAATGAGATATGCTATCAACACAATCATATATCAACATCATCGTCAATTCTCGTTAAGGCATCAATTAAATCATCATACATACATAGATATCCCTTATTCGTTCATAACTCATTCATCAACGCTCCCCCTACCTGGAGTTATAGTTGGATATATGGGTTGCCCCGACCCGTAACGAGCCAACCCCCGTAAGCCCGCCCCGCAACAGACCAACCCGTGTGAGCCCGCAATTTAAATGAGTTAGTTTTTTCAGGACCATGTAAGGCTTGCAAGCCCGCAGGTTGGCCCGTATGCTAGCCCGCATATATTTTTCGGTTTTTTACATATGTTTTGTTTTAAAATTATTAGGATTTGGTTCTAAACACATTTTTTTATGAAACTCAAGCCATATATAATTTAAAATATTTAATCATCTAAACTCGGAAACCTTTACAACTAATTTTGAATAAATTAGCGAACAATGAAATTTAAATATCAACTTTCTCATATTTCAATATAAGGAATAATGATATAACATCATCTTAGGTTAAAAGCTCTTCCTTTTTATAAAAAAATGTAGTGTGAAAGTAAAATAGTATGAAGAAAAGGTGGAGTTTATTTAAATTAAAATAAAAAATTTAAATATATATTAGCCGGCGAGCCCGTAGGTTGAATCCGTTTAACTCGCGGGTTAAATGAGCTCAACCCGTGAAACCCGCATTTTAAATGATCATTTTTTTCTCAACCCACAACCCGCGTAAGAGTGGGTTAAACGGGCCAGCCCGTGGGCTTAGGCTCGTATAACCAACTCTACCTGGAGTCCCCAACTCCAATGCTCAAAACGCTATCTGATTACGTTCCGGCTACCGATTTCTCAATCTACCAATCTCCTAAAGTTAATAACAATTATTTTAGTAACCTTCATGCCACTAGTTATCTATTTCAGAACTAAATTCATTAATTTATTAGAGTTACGATTACGGGTGGCAATGTGGGCCAACGGGCCGGGCTGGGCCAAGGCCCGTATAAGCCCGTTCTAATACGGGCCGGGCCAAAAAAAGAAAACGGGCCAAAAACATTGGCCCGGCCCGTTTTCTTTTCCAAATTATTTTTGTTTCTTTTATATTTAAAATTTGTACTATTTTAAAGGTTTTTTAAGGAAAAAGAACTTTAAATATAAAAACTAGATTTTATCTTTTTTGAAACTAGTTTGTTTATAATTAACCCAATTTATTTCATTAAAAGTTTAAATAAATTATATTTACATTAAATGGAAACAAAACTTTATTATTTATATTTTATAATATTATACTATCAAAATTATAATAACATATACAAATTAAAAAAATAGAAAAACATAACCTTTTTAACATATATAATTTATATAGTAATATAAAAATAATTTTTTAGTAATTTAATATTGGCCCAACGGGCCGGGCGGGGCCGGCCCACATAGGGCCCGTTTTTTTACGGGCCAAAACAGGCCGGGCCTATATGGGAAAACGGGCTCAAACCCTTGGCCCCGCCCGCCTATTTTCAACGGGCCAAACGGGCCGGCCCGCGGGCCAAACCCAAATTGCCACCCCTAGTTACGATAGGCATCCGTTTACCGAATTGTGTCGACAGATTCTGAAACCAACTCTGCCAAGCCATGTAACCCATGACTCCAAAGTAGTTCCAGACACAAACTATCACCACGGAATAATGAGATTAAAGTTCAAATTTAAGAATCGAACTCATATGAGTCATTGCAAAACTCACCGACAATGAAGAATCAAGAAACTCTAAGTGTCTAATAATGTTACTCGCTAGATAGGTTCCAAAATGACCTAAAAATCCAAGGGGTTGGAGAAGTTTGAGAATGAGAGTTCAAGAATGAAAGCCAAAATGAAAAGGGATTCCATGGCACCATACCTTAGAAAATTGAGAAAGAAGAACCCTTTAAGCTGGTCAATGTTACTCGTGTGGAGGAGGACGATAAGAAGTTGATGAGTTCTAACTTGGCCTTGATGAGAATGTGGTAGAAGAAGATGACAATAGGGGTGATGTGCCACGACAAGTGAGGGGGAGTTCCTTTTTCTTTCTAACAAGCATGTATACAGGAGTGAAAGTGAGGGGGAGTGAAATTGCAACGAGGAATTAAGAAATTAGAGGCAATTTTAGTCCTTTCTAACATTTAGTTAATTTCTAAAACCAATCAAGTAACTTCAGGTTACCCAACACGTACCCTGATAAATTTTAGAAATTAATGCATCGGTCATTAATTAACTTAATTAATTTAATTTTTTAATCATTAAAATTAACCAATAATTAAAATTAGGATGTTACAAATGATAAACCCAAAACCGATTAATACTACACCGATAGACAAGAGTTAGTACCTTTGTTGATATATACTATTAAGAGGGTGTTTAGTTTACAATTGAGGAAACGAAGTTGAGTTGAAGTGAAAAATTTAAAGATTAATATTAATTTTTCATGTCGTTCGAGTCAATCAAAACTCCGTTGACCCGTAAGATCAAAAAACTCCTCTCACTTATCGGAGAAAACTCCGTTGGAATTGAGTTGCCAAACCTAAGTATCTTATGCTGGTTTAAAATATCCCTTAACGTCACTGTGGTTAATTTAACAGGGGAGACTAATTTAATAAATAGTTCTACAAATATATTATTTTAGTCACCACCAATCACTAGCTCCAATACCACTTTTGTGTTAGAAACAACATATTTCTATAAATATAGAAAAAAATATTATTTCTATAAAATATTACTATTGTTGTGTCATCTAATTTTGTTGTGCTTTAGAAACACTTATTAATTGCACTATTTTCTCAGCAATTACCCTTTCTTGATCTTTAGGTTTTATGGTAGGTTAGGTAGAAATCATAATGGCCAATGGCCATGAATTCATCAACATTTTTCAAAGGCAACCATAGAAAGATTACATGGTGGAGACTGGGATAGTAATTTAAAAAATAAAATAAGTTTAAATCCAAATAAATGATACATTTATCATCAAATTGCCATAATTAATTAACACCTAAACTAAACAATGGGTTAAATGAGTTACTGGTCAATAAGATTAGATTCTCTTTAAAAAAACTAATACTTTGGGACTATTTTATCATCTCTCTAACTTCCCTTTTAATTAGAAAGTTGAGACCTAAATATTATGTCATGGATGGTTTAACTTCTCCACAAGCTTGGATTGTTTATGTATGTTTTCATGAAATGCTTGCACTGTTTATAGTCATCTGTAATTTAGGTTCTACTTCCATATGCATTGTAAAACAAATTTAATTTAAAATTAACGAGTAATTATTTTTATCCTATGAAATAATGAGATTTATTATCAATTTGTTTGCAGACACAAGAAGAAAAAGTCACATGTCATTTCAATAAATGTATAAGTTAGTATTATATTTAATGTTTGGTTTTATGTACAAAGGATTATGATTCAGTTCGCCTAGATAAATCTTAAACATTTGGATTTAAAATGCTTAAAGATTTATTTTCTTTTATTTTATTTTTAAGATGTTTTTTATGTTATAAACATGTAATATTCTTCTTTATTCTAATTGAGGCAAAGTCCTAACATTTACTTATTTACTTAAAGTTAGTTATTTTCAAATTTAATATTGCTTCTTATTTGTATATTTTAAATGTGTAGAGAATTATGTTAGCATGTAATCAATAGTAGAGACTATTTTTTTATATTTTATCTCCTAAAATATGTAAAATGAGCTAGAATTAGTGATTGAAATGTTGAAAGTTAATTAGTCACCGAATTAACCATTAAAATGTTAGAAATTAGTTAGTCTTGGATTAGCTACTGAATTGCCACTTGATACAATAATGAAGTTCCTTTTAGTAGTCATTGATTTAGCTACGGAATTCACTGATATTATTTTTCATTGGTTTAGCTATGAAAATATTTGGTCGTAAAAATGATCATTTTGTTTGAAAATGAACGAATCTAGCAACTAATGTTTTTTTTAATATTTTGCAACAAAATATATTCATAACTAATTAGACATAAAAAAAAGTTCGGTGACTAATAATTTAATAATAGGTTTTAACAACGGCAGTGGTTAATTTTTGTGGTAAAGCAAATTAAGGGCACAATTAGTTGTTTATTCCACCAATATATTCGGTGACTAATCCAGTATTTTTTTCTAGTTGTGATTATAGTTGGTAAAATTTTCAAATATGAACTAATTAATTTATAAAAATATAAAGTACATAATTCACTTAAATACTATAATTTTAAGTATTCTATTTTAATAAATACTTGATTATTTGAATTATATTATTAACTTTAAATACATAATAAAATAAGGTTATTATTATTAATGAAACTTATAAATAAAACATACATATAAAAAACGACTATTGCGTTTATAACCTTATTTTCATTGGAATTACATTTTTTTTATATAAAATCCAACTGCCATTATATTATATATAATTATTTATTATTTTATAAGTTTTACTAATTATAATGATGTTATTTTTATTATTTATTTAAGATTGATAATATAGTTTAGATAAGAAACTATTTAATAAAAAAATCTTAAAATTATATTATTGAAATAAATTATACTCCTATATTTTATATTTTTATAAATGTTATATTTGTAAGATTTATATTCTTCTCAAATATAATAATATGAGTTATAATAATATTAGACCAATACAAATAACTTTTTGCTAATATTCTATGATTATCGTAACATACGACTTTAAATTATTATTTAAATACAACCCAATTTTTTTATTCTTGTCTAAATATAATAAAGGTTATTACACGAAAATAAATTACGTGAAAATGATTTTAGATATATTTTTTTCTAGAAGAGTATATATTATAATTGATAACTTTCATTTATCATTATATTCTACAAATAGCCATAATTGTGATATATTTATTTATGTAATCCTATAATATGTTACGAACAAATATAATCAAATTTATATCGGTAGATTAAATAAAATTGGTAATGGTATTAAAAACAAAAAAATTAAATCATGCATAACAATATGATTAATGTTATTTGAATTTATTTAATTAGTATTTTGATTTTAAATATTTATTATAAATCATTCATTGTGTGACGTACCCAATTTTTCAACAGTAACGTGTTTAAACTCCCAAGTCTTTCCAATAAACTAAGACACCAATCTAGTTTATTTTAAAAATTGTCAAGTAGATATTTCTTAATAATTTTAAAATGCTTCCGTGTCATTTAAATATATTGTAAATATCACACTTTTTTTTAATGTTAAATGTTTTTCATCTAAATACGATGATGATTCATTGAACACCCTTTCAAAGCAGACTCCATTGAAATCCTTTGAATTTGCTTCCACCGATAGTGGAAAACCCCAAACTCCAAGCAACTCAGAGATCCTTTAAAATACCTCATGACTCAGCTTTGAGTAATTATAGAATTTTTTTTTAAAAAAATAAATTTTACTGACATCATTGTTATTCATCAGTATTGTTTTTAAGATTTAAGAAAATAAATATATATGAACCATATATAAAGCAATATTTATTGTGTGGAAAATGTTGAATAATTAGTTAATATAAATATATAAAAAAGATAAGGAGAAAAATAGCATTGTTATCAAAATTGAATCGGTTTGATCGGTTCGGCCGGTTGAATCTTAAACCGTTTAGGTGATTAGTTTGAGTCAATTCTTTATTACGATCGATTTAACTACAATTAAATCCTATTTTTAACATAATTTTTATAAATCGATATCTTTACTGGTTTAATGACTGTTCGAATTAAAAAAACATTGATAAGATTGTTTGTTTGCAAGTGGGGGAGAAAAGAAGAGTAGTAGTATGGTCTATAATGGCATATTAGTGATAGCAAGTTGGGTGACAGAAAATGAGGTGACGAAACGTGGACCGTACGTATAGAATACGATGATGCAGATCCAACGGCTGAGGATGGCGCAAGACAGACAAAATCCCAAGGAATCTCCGGACAACACGGCAGCAGATCAAATTAGGATTATTAGCGGATCCGGTCGTGGGGTCCACGGGAGAGTGCAAGTTGCACTTTTTTGTGAGTGTGGCGCATTGGGTGAATGCCACGCGTCCTTCGGCAGGGGCAACTTGCAGAGGCTGACGTGTCTAACGTGAAAAGCGTACGTTGCTGTGTCAGAATGACGTGACGCCTTCCCATCGCTATCATCTCTCTCTTCCACACGTGTCTCTCTCTCCCATTCCCATCACTTTTATATTTATTTATTACTGTCACTTTTTTCTTTCCATTATTTATAATCATTATTTTATTCATATGAATAAACTAAAATACTAATTCATCAAGTTATAATTATAATAATCTTTTAACTTATAAATTATATTTTTATAAATAAAATAGTCTACATATTACAGAATCGTTTTTATAATCACCACTAAACAAGTGAAAAATATCATTGCAATTTAAAATCAAATTATAACAAAAATATCCCTATTTAACTGATTTTTGGAGAAAAACTCATACTTAAAAGAAGAAGTTATTATTAATTTAATTTGTTAATTTTTATGAACTGGTCTGGACCGGGGTCTAGGATCCGGTGTGGGACCAGCCACAAGGATGCAGGTGTTTTTAGGGTTTGCACACCGGAACTGTGTATATCCGATGTATTAATCCGGTCTCTCAGTGGGAGAGGCCGGTCTTGTTGTCCTGGAGATCCTTCACACCAACGATTCGCGTTGTAGGAGGGCGAAAGGTGGTGCCACCTGCGAAGATTCTCCGACGCTCAAGTTAGAAGAGTGTATGAACTGAATGAATACTCAAGCGTGATAACAGTAAAATGTGAGATAGAATAACGATACCATGCATGTGTGTTGATATGGCCTCTTATAGTTGAACATAAGAGAAAAAGTGAGACGTTGGATACATGTGGGTCCCTTATCTCTGATTGCGTGTATATTGTGTCAATCAAGGTGGCTCGACTTTCAGAATGTGTCAGGAGGGTAGGTCAATTATCAGAGTACAATCCTCTAGAGAGAGGGGAGGATAATCACCTTTTCCGCATAATCCGCTGACACGCCCCCTTACTTTCTGAAGCCATTGATGTGACGTATTTTGCTACAAACAGTGTCTTCGTTGATAAGTTATCAAAAGGCTCTTCTCTTGCTATGAGGGAAAAGCTATCAATTATATAAATATCCCGTATCAATGAACATAGAACCGTTACCGCGAAAATGAATGATGCTGTCATGGAGTGAGGGCGGATGACCAGACAACGGATATCCGGTGTGGTAACGTTGAACCCTGGACACCGGTTTTCCTTATATGAGGTCAGTCTGACGTCACAAGTATGGGGGCCGGTATCTAGACCGGATCATTTTATATTATAGTTGATTATTTTTATATTTTATCATATCTCTTATGTATTGTTTTTAATATTAATAAGTGTATTATTATAAGAACAATAATTAATACTTTAAAATTTTAAATGGACAATTAAACAAAAATAAATTTTTTCTAATGAATAGTTAAATAAAAACAAATGACTACTTGTCTCCAAACCCAAAAGTAACCCTTCGAAAGTTAGAGATTAATTATTTTGAGGTGTTAAAATTATCGAAGTAATCTCTACCTCTTTTAATAAAGTAAGTTTTCACTCAATCAAGTAGCTGAATATACTTGATATTTATGATCTTATCAAAGAATTAATAATACATTTTAAAAAAAATCTATAAAAAATATGCCCTTCTCAAGATTTCCAATGCATCTCATCGTAAGTTTTATTATAATAATTTTACATTTTCCATGTTTAACTAGTGTGATCCTTTTAATCATCATTTACTATTTTCATGAAGTTAATTTCAAGAAACTTGTAAAGTATTCTGATTGAAGGCCCAGTTTACAAATGAAGAAATTTCATTATTTTAAAACTTGTTTGTGTGAGTTTTTGATTTTTAGTTTTTAAAAGTTAATTTAAAAATAAAATTGTTCAATAAAAAGGTGTTAAAGTTATTTTTATTTGTTTTTAAAATCATTTTAATCATTTTTTAAAACTAAAAAATAGTATTTTGTTTTTTGGTTTAGTTTTATAACTTCTAATTTTCGATGTTCACCACCACCATCACCACACCCCCAACCACCATCATCATGATCATTATCATTACCACCACCGTCACGATCATCACTGTCATAACCACCATCAACACTACCATTGTTGTCGTCGTCACCACCACCCCACCACCATAATCACCATGACCATTGTCTTATAACTAATACCACCATCGTTTCCACCATCACCACACTCTCAACCTTCACCATTGTTGCGACGACCACCATCATAACCACTACCACAACTTCTATTACCATTATCGTATCATTCCCATAATCACCTCACCATTCACCACCTTACCACCATAACTATCATTGTCATTACCGCCACTGCCACAGTCACCCCTGTCATTATTACCATCATCACCACCCTCTCCATCACCCCACCTCCATTGTCATTGCCACTGCCACGACCCTTATTGTTGCAAATGTTGTCATTATCATTATGATGATAATTGTCGCGACGGGAATCGCGATGAGATGGTTGACCTTGAAAAAAGAAATGGTTTCGATCTTTCAAAAAACAGTTCTAAAAATGGACTCAGCACTAATATTTTTTTGAAGGAAAATATCAAGATTTTTTTTGTTAATACACTAGTTATTTAAAAGAAAAGAATTTGAGTTCGGTAGTTGAATATTAGCACCCTACATTGTCCGTTGTAAAACAGTTACCTCAAATTAATCGCGCACATTTTAGTAACAAAAAAAAATAAATTAACCTCTTTTTAAAAAGCAACGATGGACAAATAAAGAAAGAACGAATTAGTGGACGCAGAATAATGAAATAAAAAAAAGGGAACGTCTCTAAAACGAGATTAACAAGATGTCTCTTCTAAATTAATTCTTATTAATAGGGCGTCCTCCCCAAAATAATTTTTGGAGATGTGCCCAAAAAGCCAACGGTGTTGGAAGCGTTTCTTTTAAAGGAAAATATTAGCAAGACGTTTATTCAAAATTGATATTAAAGACAACGACTTGTAAAAAAATAACAAGATTAACAAGATATCTAGCTAAATTAATTTCACCGCAATAAAATTTTATTTCAACGAACAAGAGCACAACGCATAAATAAATAACAAAACGGGTAAAGAAAGCGAGTAAATAAATAAATCAAAAAACGGGTGAAAAAGGTAAAAAGAAAGAAAAGAGGGATAGAGAGAAAAGAAAGACAAGGTATTCATATGGTTCAAGTTACTAATACCAAACTAAACTTAAACAACAATCATTAAAGAGCAACAAAATATAAATCTTACACATAAACCTAGTCATTCATTTAACCAAAATCAATAACATACATGGTATGTGAAAATAAAAAAAATACAAATATTCCCTAAGTAGGGATTATACTTTGTCACTTTATGGAAAGGAAGACAATACATACTCTACTATCTCTTTTTGACCTTACAAGTGAAAAAGAAGATAAAACACCCTTATCTTTTCTTTCAAACTCAAAGGAATAGGGACCTCTTTCCCAAATTTTAGTGAACCCAAAAAAGAAGACCCCAAGTAAAAAACCCTAATGAAAAGAAACTTAAAACCAAACTAAGAAACTGAAGGTATTTCTTCATTGGGCATGGGGTTGGCTTTGCCCATTGAAAAAGATAGATGACTGGTACTTTAGAGTAAGAGAGGACTAGTACTTTAGAGTGAGAGAGGAGGGCTAAGGTCCATTGGGCAAAGAGGGACTTAGTCTTCGTCTCCTATCTTTTCGTTTCTATGTCTTAAAGTCCTTTTCAATTTTTTCTTTCCTTCTTATGTAAAAAAGTTTTTATTCATTGGACATGAAGTTGACTTTACCCATTAAAAAATAGAGAAGACTAGTATTTTAAAGTGAGAGAGGAGGGCCAAGATCCCTTAGGTAAAAAAGAGCTTAGTTCTTATCTCTTATCTTTTTTTTTCATACATCAAAGTCTTTTCCCTTCTTTTTTCATTTTTCTATTTTTTTTATATTTTTATCTTTTATTTTTCTTTCTTTTATTTTTCTTTCTCCTTTTTTTCTCTTCGAAGTATTTTTTGAGTCAGACACAAATGAACGTTCATTATAGTGACCTCTACCACCATTATTATTGTCACTGCAAGCACCCTTCCACCACAACCACCACCACTGTAGTCGCCATTGTGGTTGCCGTCACCGCCACTGTCAAAACACCATTGTTATAGACGATTTATTATTACTATTAATATTATTATATTATTGTTGTTTATGTGTAAATATAAAAGTTTTACGACAACTTTACAAAATTCAAAATCATATAAATAAAAATATAAAACTAAAAACTACCGCAGACGAACTTAGCAAGTGGCATTAGTTTAAAGAAAATGAGAGACGTTGTGCTTTATGTCGTTTTCATTTCATTAGTTAATTCGTCACAAAATGCATGTTACTGAAATTGCTCGCTTTGGGTCTATAAATTTTGTGTCATGTGAAAGTCCTAATCAAACGTATTGGAAACTTGTTCCAAATAGCAATGCCAATGGATACCATCTTATTACTATTATCTTACCACATGCCACCTGTTATATGCATTCTTCCATTTCCATTAATTTGTCAAATTCCATAGATACACTGAACGCAACTCACCATTCTCATTATTCTTTACGGAGATATGTAGGAGACATAACACATTTAAAATTCAACTTACTACTATTGCATTCTTGTCCAGTTATCTACTGCACTTGGAAATAAACAGATTTAATAGACAAAATGCATATGGTGATCACACTATTTCTACCATCGTTTCCAGAACCAATCCAGATCAAACTAACTAATCTGATCGATTAAACCAAAAATTAGTTAGATAACTGATACAATCTGTATCTTCACATGTTTAATCACTAGTCAAATTTTTAAAAACACTACATTGTTACTACAGCATTATCTTCATTCTTTACCAAATATCTATCCTTCAAGTCACCTTAAAATTTAGTTTGTTCTATGTAAACCACTTTACAAAACCTATATAATATTAAATGTTTTTTTTCAAGTCTGCCCTTAATCATTAATTACATTTTATTTATCTTATATAATTTATTTTTACTTGCTAATATGTTTAAATAAAAATAGTTGAGAATATTTTTCATTAATACATGAAAATTAACAAATTTCATTAATCTATGTAAACTAGTTAAAAGTATCTTTCTAAACAATTTTGTATAGTATAATATAATATAATATAATATACTCAACACTTCAGTTTTCCTCTTCATTCTCCTAGTTATATTTTTCCAAAACAGATGGCGCAAACATAAAAAACAAGCCATTCCCAAATTTTACAAGTATATCAAAAACAAAACAGAAACTAACAAGAGTTCAAGTTCAAATAAAGTATATCCAACAAAAAATAAATGAAACTAATAATAACCCTTTTAAAATGTTAAAATCTCATTTTGGATATAGAAATATTGCATCATAGGGAAAAAAGAACTAATGGTTAATCTACTGTCAAATTCAATCATCGCATTTGTTTTTGATTTTTGAAAAGAGTATACCTATTCCTGATCACTACTAAAGCTCTAGGATCATAGCAACAACTAGAGATACTACAACTGTGGGTGGCAAGAAAATTCCGCATACTCTGCATCTTTGTAAATGACCAAAAAAAGGGGGTCTCAGAACAACCTCCTAAAAATGATTTCCAATGTTTCAGTTGGAAACAGCATTTTGTTTTTGTGCACTTGACCTGCCACCTCTCCCTCTCCCTTGGTGATAACCTTCTCCATGACCACGTCCTCTACCAGAAAATTCACCACGGCTTCCATAATCACTTCTACCGTAGCCCCTACTACCACCATAATTCCCGCTGCGACCCTTGAAAGAGTCATTTCGAAATCCACTCCTTCCAGATGGGATCCTTGCTCTTCCAGTACTGCTAGTGACACTGCCAACTGAAAGAACAAAAAAAAAGTCAACTATATTGAAGCTCTCTAATAATGAAGCATCCTAATTCTATTTATTATCCCTGTTCTTGAATGAAATAACACCAATTGTATTTGAAATTTGCAACATTTAGCTTCAAATTACCTCGAGTTGTGGTTCTCTTTATCTCAACTACAGCTTGACGCCCGCCAACAGTCATCGGTGAAGCCTGACAAAGGTAAACTCACTGTCTTAGTGAACAATGATCTGAAGATGTTCATATCAAATTATTACAAATAACAAATGAGAAACAAGACAATGGAAGTTCTACAAAGCATGGATAATTTCAGAGACAGAATTATCTATATCATGATTATCAAGTGGCAATACAAATTACATAACAAGTCAACTGCTTTACTAGGAAGCAAAATCATTCAGCATTTCATTTCATTGAACTTTTGGCCTAATATATCACACTTCCCCCTTTGGAACAAAGGGGAGAATGGGAAAACCACAGATTTCTAGAAATATGTGAAAAGGATGGTAGGCCAATATTATCAAATCATTCAAATAAACATTAGAACACTATAGAGAAAATGAATCACCTTTTGAAATAGCAGTTAGCATCAAGAATATCAACATCACCTTGGTCACTTTTGAAGCCTATCTAATAAATTATAGCCATGAATTTTATTCCCCAATAGAAGGGTAGTCTGTTATAAATGTTTAGATATGCCCAACCAACCAGTTAGGTCCTTTTACTGAAGATGGATGACCATTAACGTATAAGCTGCTCCAGATTTAACAATGGATAAAACTACTAGTGGTTCTTGTCATACAAGCCGAAAAGCATCCAACCGAAAAGATACTATATAGATAAATTATACAACTAAACTTGGGAAGAAAGAGGAGAAAGCTTTGAAAACAATGAACCAGGGCTCAATTAGCCAAAAAGTAAAACAAAAGTAAAAAAGAAGGTAAATATGAGAATAGTTGTAGAATTAGGGTCTGTTTGAAATAAATAGCTGAATTAAATACTTATTCAATAACCGCTTATTTTGATAAGCTTTACAAAGAAACTTATTGAAATAAGCTAAAAATAGCTTATAGGAGACAAGTCATTTTCATAAGCCCAAATAAGCTCCATAGGAGCTATGCCAAATGTTCCCTTGCGGGGCTTAGCTAAAAAAGTAGAGGGGGTTGGAGAATGAAGAGATGGTTAGAGTTTCTCAGTTTGTCATTCAGTTTACCATCATAAGTGCTCTTCCACATTTTCTCCTGTTTGGATATGTCATAAGTTGTTGACAAAGGTTGCTAAATTCAGTAATGAATTAAAGGTTTTGAGATTTGAGAAGTGTGCTAATAGCTTAAGTTATTTGGAAAGAGGGGCATCTTAGATTGTACGTTGACTATTGATAACAAGTTAAAGCATAGTATAGTTTATCTTGAAGTGGAGTTATATTATATGATGCATTACAGCAAATTGAATTTATTAAGTGAAAGGGGGATAAAAAGGACAATACTAAAGTAAAATACGAAAGAACTCAAAAGTAGCAAAAGGGGAAGGCAAATAAGATTAATAGTGCTTAACATAGGAAGAACTATAATTTGGAGAACATTTTGGTCCCCACCTCACTTGAATAATAGTTTGAATGGAAAATTCAATTTGTACACAGATGAAATGCATAATGTCAACATATTGCAGCAACCTCAAAGTTTAGAAATTAAAAATTGAACATTAAGATTTCAAGAATTTATTCCAGCACACACTAATTGGGTAATTCACAGCTTTATCCTAGATATGTAGTGTCCAACAGACATATTCTGCCAAACCATTACCATCCGTTGAGGTTAGTAGCAGTGACAGATTTATGAATTTTGAAAGCAGCTTTAACATAATAAATAAAAATAATTAACTTGCATGATTAAATGCCTAAATTCTATAAATATAGACTCTATCCACCAATGAGACTATACCTGAATTGCACTGTTCATTGAATCCAGAGACAGGAACTCAACAAAGCCAAAACAGTATCCCTGCTGCTGTAAGGACAAATACAAACAGTGTTTCCAACAAAACTACATTAGAACTGAAGAAAAGGGAAAAAGGTTAATTTGAATGTTCATCAACCTGATAACCACCTTATTATATCTGACTTGGATGCCTCCCGGCTTGATGGATCCAAATTTCTTAAATTCCACTTCCAACTGAGCAACCGTCACATTTAAAGGCAAATTTCGGATGTAAATGGAGTACCCCTCAACTGTTGCCAGAAGCACAAATGTTTTCAGTAAAATATTATGGCTGAGTTTCAAGCAGCCAACTTATTGACTCTACAAAATTAAACGGTATATTTTCTTTAAAATTCATTTTATCCAAACAAATTTTAGAAGAAAAAAATCAAAGCATAACATATGGGAAATGCAAAAAAAGAATGTGCAGTCGTGTACCTTCCTCATGAGTATTGCTACTTTCAGGGTTGTTAACAGTATCCGGTGTTGATTCAGGCAATGCAGCAGATTCGACTGGTTCAACGACCTGGCTCTCAGTTTTGTTAGGCCCTGACTTTACTGTGTTAGTAGGCACATAGACTTTAACTGGTCCCACATTCCCCTTTTGGACTTTCACCTAAAACAAATCAAAGAAGCTTCAAAATTTTAATCAAGTAAGTACTTGTTGATGAAGATTTATAGCAATACTCACAATTGATGCATAAGACTGCTTAGGGGCATCCTCTTGAGCAGAAGAGGCCAGTTCTGTGGCCTGAGAATCTTCATTACCATTTGACTGAAAATGGGATTCCATATCATCTTCATTTTCAACAATTATCTGTCTCTCATGATGATTAGATGGCTCATGAGCATTCTCAGCAACAATTTGATCCTCGTTCACATCAGAATTTGAGGGGTCTGGTGCAGAAGAATCAGCAATATGACTGGGTTCTGTAAAGAAACGAGAACAGCATAACTACAGCTCCTGCATAAATTTTGTACCAGATGATACGGTTTTCCTTTAAAATTAATCTTACCTGGTTCTGGAGTCACTGGAACAGCAGTTGCATTATCATCTCCATTAACTGGATGCAGTTCTGATGGTTCATGGTCTTCTACATACCGAAAAACATCATTAAGAACAAAATATCCATTGTCTTGTGGAGCAAGAAAGAATGACTGCGCAAATTTTCTTCTCAAGTTATCTTTGCCAGTCAAGCATCCAGTCACTAGCACAGTCACACCTTCCTTGTACGATTTTTGAGCATCTGCAGTTTTTATCTCTGCTTTGAATTCTTTGAAATTTAGTGAAAGAATCTTCTCATTAATCCCCTGCACCATAAACCCTTATAATTAGAGATCAGCTGAAAAGTGAGATATATCTATTGAAAATTTACAAAAGCATAATAAAATCTAAACAGCAATCATTTCATTCTTCTCAACTTTGTAAAACAGACGAAAATAGAAGTATAACCCAATAGCTGCCAATATGAAGGAATTAGCAGGAAATTGAATGTTCTATGAGCATAGCAGTCTGTATAAATATTAAATAGTAATTCAACAGCAATGATGTAATAGATATCAGTGGTGGCAGTGGCATTACTTTACATTTTACAGTATTTCTTCTCTTTGAGGTTCCAGCAAGGCATTACAGAAAACTATTATAGAATATTAAAAAAAGGTCATGGAGGCACAACATTTGTGTCAGGAAACTTACTTTCATGGTTGTAACTGACGTCATTATACCATTAGAATCAGGACGACTTATCACACTAGAGTCTTGATAAAACCGATAGACCAAATCTGGTGAGTGGTGAAGAATATGGTAATACTGCTCAACAAATGCATTACCAACAACTTGGGCACTGGGAGTAGTTGGAGGAGCAGCTGTTTGCAAGGCCATCTGTCAAAAACCAGTTGATCAATAGTTGAAACTTGAGAACATTTAGATACATATAAAAATATGTAAAAGAAAGAAGAGAAAATTAGGTATCCAGTTTCATTTACATCTAAATGGCTTTTATGAAAGAATGCTTTGCAAACAGAACAGAGTGCTGTTATTTTGATCCATTTAATTGATCTCACCTAGTGGGAAAAGGCTTGTGCTGCTGTTTTTTTTGTTGTATAGAACAGATTAATTCATTTCAAGAAAGATAATATCACACATTCAAAGTTCAAATATGTATGAACAATAAAAAAAGCCAAAAACCTCAGCAAGGCATATATCTTTAAAATCACCATGTTAAGATATGAAACACCACAACGAGATGTGTAACAGAGCTAAGAACCATATAATTGCTGCATAACTGCATATAGTATTAGTACTCATAAATTGTTTGTAGAGCATACACGAGCAATGGGATGAGAAAACTTGAGACAAGGGAAGGCAGGTGTAAGTATTACAAGATGAAGCTTAACAAGCATATACCAGCTAGAATACAGCCGAATAGATTTAAATACTAGAAGCAGTCTTGACTAAAGCCTTTAAATTTTATCAAGCTGGAGGGGTGCCGACATGGTTTAACTAGTCACTAATTCAATATTTGTTATGATTCAGTATCTAATCCCGATTATTAGTCTTTAATTTCATGGCCAATTGAAAAGGTAATGGAAACAAGTGACATTATAATGTACATATAATCTGTAAGCAGTGTTACATACAAAATTGAATGCAAGAACCATAGTAAATGAGGACGCATACCACAGACGGAAATTGGAGTTAACTAACCAAGAACACATAAAAATAAAATATCTCCCTCATCCAGTTAAAAATGTTCAAAAACAAAACAAAATAACTTGAGTCCCTTCCACAAGTGATAGGGAGTTGTGAGAAAGTTATAGAGACACAATATAACTCAGACAAAAAGGCAACATAGAAAACGACAACAAAGCAACCCACATTCTCCAAATGAAGTGAGATCACCTTAATTTATCATATAACCAAACACATACAATCCAGTGAAGAAACAAGAATAATAATTGGAAAAAAAGAAAACCTTTCTTATTACCATACTAGCCTCATTACATTACCCCCAGATCCAAAGGAAAAAAAGTTCTCAAATCTAAACCCTAAACCGACCACATAGTACGAAACCAAAACCACCCGGTTGAGTTAATCGTTCACAGCAACCGAATCAATCATTAGGGACAATGGGGAATTCAAACTTTGACAAAAGAAAGAAAACCCCACAAACAAACAAACTTCACCAGAGCCAATATTCTCACAATCACTAGCTAGTCACAAAGACAACCTATAATGTCCGATCATTACCGAACAAAACAAAAGTGCAAGATACCATTTTCAGAACCGTTAACGTAAGATTGGCATTACCCATTTGCGAAAATTAAGGAATTGGTTAAAAGAGTGGGAGAAAGTGATTAAATTGTTGAAAAAGAAGAACACCCGAATGCGAGGAGAGTGAAAAAAGGGAATGTGGGAGTACCTTGGTGAAGAATGAAGGGGTGTGAGGTGAAGAGGGATGGCACAGTGTGTGGAGTGAGTGAGAGAGTGCGAGAGAGAGACCAACTGGAACAGTTTACGCACGAAAAAAAGGAGAAGTGTGCGAAAGCTACCTGTGACTGTGATCAGTGAAACTCACTGTCAAGATATTCATTTACCTACGGTTCGTTAGGTTCATCACTTGTGATGATTGGTGAAAAAATGAAACCCCCCTTTGAGGTCAACACAAATTTTGGTTGTTTTTCATTTGGTCAACAACACAAGTTGGAATGGTATTAATATTAAATTATATTCCCTCGGTCAATTTAATCTTTAAAATTATAAAAAAATATTTTAGTTGTTGAAAATATTAAATGCAAGTTATTTTAATTTTTAATATTTTGATTTTGAGAATTAAAATAATCTATTTTCAAATATTGAAACAGTTTTGTATTACCTTTTAATGTGTTGATCCCAAAGTAATTTATTTGCTTATTATTTTATAAATCAAATTCTAAGAGAATTAACTTAGATGGTTTAGTGTAACAAGCTTTTAGTTTATTTTTTTTAGTTTATGACTTTTCAAAAATTACTGGAATTGTTTTATTTGATAAACACAAAGTTACTTAAGGAAACTTGTAACTTTTTAAAAACTATAAGCTTTATTATTAATTGTTTAGTCATCATTTTTACTCTTTTTTATGACAACTTTTATTTTTTTCATAATTAAAATATAATATGTCTTTTAAAATTATTTAACACAATTTAAACTTTACAACAGTTCTATTTTAATAAGCTCTCTAAAAAAACTATAAGTTATAAACTACTCAAAAAAGTCATAAGTTTGTTTTGCTAAACAAACGTTAAGTAAGACGTGAGAATTGTTGTGAATTAATTCTCATTAAAAACAAAAAAACACAAATTAAATAAATTGATACTTATAAATTCGGAGTTGGTATGTTGAATATTTACTTCCATGGATATTTTTGGTTTCAAATATAAACAAAAATAATAAATTTCTCACATATTAAAAATAATAATTAAAAATAATTATTTACATCAATATTATCATGTATTTCATATAGTTTTTTAAAATATCATTTATTATACACAAAAATGACATATTTAATAGACAAACATCTAACGATATTAAAATATAATTTTATTATAGAAACCGAAAAGTTTTATTAAAATTTCTTATATTTAAAATTAGAGGTAAAACGAAGACTGTATTCCTTAAACATTTAACCTTTTTAATCATAAGTATTCTTTATCTGGGGTATTTCTGTTTGTGCCAACAACATTCATACTATAATGGGTTAGTTTTTTCAACAATAATGTTTTTTATTTATAAAATTTAAACTTGAAAACTTATTTGAGTAAAATTATACATAAATTATTTTAATTAACTCGTAACTTTTTTTCTTCAAATAAGCTAAAATTAAGTATTAATTTTTCAAAGATGAAATGAAAGTTAGGACTTTCTTTCTCCTTTCCCACTTCTAGCTCATAACGCTGAATCTTTTAAATTCTCATTATTTTTTTTTTGTTTAGGTAGATTGGTGTTTTATTTCATGGATAATGATTTTTTAAAATTTAAAGTGAATGACATTTGGTAAAATTAAAACTTAAACGAAGGTTTAATCAAGGTGTTTTTTTTTTCCTTTGACGAAAGAAAATGTAGTTAGTCGTAGTGTGTGTTTGGTTACAA
This sequence comes from Clitoria ternatea, assembly GCA_037962975.1. Classification (NCBI taxonomy): domain Eukaryota; kingdom Viridiplantae; phylum Streptophyta; class Magnoliopsida; order Fabales; family Fabaceae; genus Clitoria; species Clitoria ternatea. The sequence goes on from CM075672.1 coordinate 271,905,814, forward strand.
CTTAGGAACTTCTAATTTAATTTAGATTGAAAAAATCAAAATGGGTTTGAGAAATTTAAGTTGGATGATATGTGTGTGTTTGGGTGTGATTTTTCCTCAATCAAACCAAATGGATATGTCTAGGTTGGATGAAATTAATGATGAGGTTGCTTCCAATTCACCACCAAGTTGGTCCAACTTCATTTTTTAAAATATTAAATTTAAGAATATTAAGTATTAATAATAAATATAAATATTAAATATAAATTTTAATATTCAATATAAATATAAATATAAGTATTAAATATTGAATATTAATTATTAAATATTGAAGATTAAATATTAAATATTAAATACTAAATATTAAATATCAAATATTAAATATCAATATTAAATATAAAATATAGATGCTCAATATTGATTCAACCTAAGTTGAGAGAAATCTTATATTAACCAAACATAAATTAATACTCTTTGACCAATAATTTTTACACTAACATATCGAAACACAATTCACACTTATCAAAACAATTTTACTAAACTAAGTTTTTTGAAACTTACGTTCTCCCAACCAAATTTACTTTATTTTAATTAAGCGAACAAGTAATGTTGAAGGTACAATCTCAAAGAGCTTTTTTTTTTCCTATTGTTGATAGCATGTTAATAGAAATCCGCATTAGAGATATTTAGGTGGATAATTGAAATTTCATTTTTCATCTAGTTGGTAGTGTTTTTTGAAATATCAGCTAACACTTGGAATTTTTTTTGTTTTATTGTCCTTATATATTTTTACTTTTTAATAAACATGTCATTTTGTAATTTTTAGTTACTGAAACAATTAATTTTATTAAATATTGTAAATACAATAAGTTAGTTTCACAAATAGATTTTTATTCCTTCAAACCATTTCAGCAAATGTAATAACTTCATCGTATAAATAAACATACTCTATGCATATACACCTTCGGTTAATTAATAAAAACGCTTCCAAATTCAACAATCAACAAATATAACTGTAAATCAGGTCAAAACAGGATGTGTGCATCGGTTTTAGCTGCCAAGCTATAAGAATCCATCCATTTCCTACGCCACCAAAAAACATATGTCCAACGCTAAAGCGTAGTGTGGGGCATAACATTTCATGCCTAGGTCCTAGCTTTTTCTTTACTTTATTATTGTTATTAACCCATGAGAAATATATAAATAAAACACAATATAATACTTAAACAAAAAACCAAAAATCAACGTCCATAGAGAGAGTGGTGGCAGGGGTGCTGTTGAGGTGGGTCCTTGAACAGTCGCCTGTTAGGCTCATGGCGACGACGTTGATGGTGGTGATGGAGAGGGCAATGGACTTTTAATGTCATTCAACTCAGCTTAACCAATAGTTGGACAATGTCATCATGTGGTTCACTACTCATGGTGTGTAGTCAACCGTCTGTATTGTTATTCCAACTAGCCTATGTCACCTCCTCATTCCACGAGAGATGTGTAGGGGTACAATGATCAAGGTTCTATCTACGAGCATTTCCCTAAGATGTCATTGAAGTGTGTCCTTCCAACCTTTATGAACACGACCTTTCATCGCATCCTTGTGCTCAGGTGCGAAAGTCACACATTCCTGTAATTGACAAATGATATTTAAAATATTAAAAGAAAATATAAACATTAAGAAATGATAATTAAAAGTAACTTATCAATCAATTCTTTTACCATTGGTTGATGGCATCATCCAGAACAGAGAACCAATCATTCCATGGTCCATAAAAATGGAATTGAATCACCTGTCTCAACTTCATAATATATTCATTCTTTAATAAAAAAGGTATTACATTCAAAACAAATATTTATCAATTTCAAAAATAAAAATACAAATAATTAAATTAAAAACCTAATAATTTAAATAAAAAGTATGGCTTACCCATTTTTAGGAATAAGTATGATTTCCCCTTAAAATAATGGCATGCTTCTCTCATAGTGCATTAACACGCCATTACAATCTAGCCTTGTTAACTAGCACGTAACCGAACATGAGGCTCTACTACATTTCCTTTTCCCGTTTTTAGTCATTTGAGTTTAGCATCACTTATTGTATCTTCGCACACGAAAATGTGTCTGAAAAACCATTGATGAAGTTTTCATCCCTTGCCTTGTTGTCCATTGGTCACTATCAAATATCATGCCTAGATGACAAAGGCATTATCTCACAAAAGGTTGGTGCTTGGGTTAAGAAAGACATTGGCTCTTACCATCATCTATCTATATTTCAATTGTCCTCTAGAGTAATCATATAACTCAGTCTCTTTAAATTTAACAATGTTTTTATTATAACCAAGTCTATTACGTCATAAACAAGATAGTTGGTGTCCTAAAACTTTGTGTGATAACAAACATAAAAGACTTAAGTGAAAAAGTTTGTTAAAGGACTAATTTGTTAGTCAAGTATGCAGAAAAAATAAATATGCTTAAAAAGACACCAAGTTTGTTGGGTTGCTGTTACAAAATATGCAATAAGTGATATTTTGAATCTGAATGAGCATACTTAAGTCTTGTAAATTTAATTGTCATTGATCCCTATTTTTTGTGCAAATTGTAAAGCAATGAAGAAAGGATCGAGGAAGGTCGGAAAAATACAAGCAACAACCTTAAAATTGTTTGATATTTGGTCTTGAAGCCTCTAGCTTGAGCTAGACATACTCTCACTTAAATGAGAGAGGATCAGGTGAAGGATTTGAAGCATGACAAATTTTGCTTGAATGAGATTTTTATAAGTAATTATCTTTTTCGATCTAGGTGAAACCGATACCTCCTTAGCAGGCCCCTCCTCTACAACATCCATTGTCTTATTTGATCCATCTTTCGGTCTCTTCATACTTCTAAGCCACAAATCTTCTTCCTCAGTGGAACGAGGGTGCACCATCGCTGCTAACCCTTTTATCTTCTACTATTGATATATACTTTCATTATATTTTTAAAATTTAAACACATGAAGAATTACAATTATTTTTAAAATCACACTCATGAGTTTTACAATATAATTTGTCAACATAATCTTTAAAATACTAGGCAAAAATACAAATTGACATGTTGGCTGCAAAACATATTTATGCTTCTAGAGGGCGGCTGAAAACAAAAATTCTTTATATATAATGGTTAGCTCATAGCTGTATCAATAATCATTTTAAGTAAACAAGTTTCATTTTTATAATTCGTTAAGCAACACCCGATGTGGACAATAATTAAGATTTCCCTTGTATCATCATATCATCATATTTACAAAGTCAACCACTGTATAGAGCCATACTCCTATTACCAACGAAGATTGCTCAAATTAACGATTAAATTTGTGTTTACAGGTTTAAATTGTCTGAAAGAGTCAACAGAATCAATTATAACTATTATATTTTTTTATATTTACTAACTCTATTTTTACAACTAATTATCAAACAAAGTTCAACATCATTAGGAGGGTTGACTAGTCACTAAAATCCATATAAATCGAAATCATATCAACTTATGAAACAGCACACACAAATCAAAACTGATTCACAATTATGGCTTCAATTATTAATGATCGCAAAGCTAGTGAGATCTTTCAAGGTCAAGCCCTCTTGTACAGACACTTGTATGCTTTCATAGACTCGATGTGTCTTAAATGGATTGTTGAGCTTGACATACCAAATATAATCAACAAACATGGCCAACCTATTACTCTTCAAGAGTTGGTGTCAATTCTACAAGTTCCACCAACTAAAATTGATAAGGTGCATAGTATCATACGTTACATGGCACATAATGGATTCTTTGAAATAGTAAGAATTCATGATGACAACAAAGAAGCATATGCACTCACTGCTGCATCAGAGCTCCTTGTCAAAGGCACTGGTATTTGTTTGGCTCCAACGGTTGAGTGTTTTCTTGACCCAACTCTCTCAAGCATATACCATCAATTGAAGAAGTGGATCTATGAGGAGCACCTCACTCTGTTTGAAGTTTCCTTTGGAACCCAATTCTGGGAGTTTCTTAACAAGAACCCTTCATATAACAAGTCATTCAATGAGGCAATGGCCAGTGATTCTCAACTGATCAACTTGGCATTGAGAGATTGCAATTTGGTCTTTGAGGGATTGGAATACATTGTGGATGTTGGTGGTGGAATTGGAACCACTGCCAAGTTTATCTCTCAAGCATTTCCCCACTTGAAATGCATTGTCTTTGATCGTCCTCAAGTTGTAGAGAATTTGTCAGGAAACAACAATCTGACTTATGTTGCTGGGGACATGTTCAAATCTATTCCAGAGGCTGATGCAGTTCTACTTAAGGTATGCGTATAAGTAAACAAATTAAGACCTAGTGAACTTGTTCTGTTACTGCAAATTTGTTTATTTTAGGATAAGTGAATGTTTGGTTCAAAGATGGGGTTATCCCTGAGTTTATTAGAAACATGTTTTTTTTATCTGTTGGCTAAATTAGAATTTAAGATATCTTAAATAACATACCAAATTAATACTAACCATTAAGATTAAGATGATGTTATTTATTAGTCAGACTTTTGTGCACATGATGTATAAACAAATTTCTAAACCTCTCTCTTTTTCTTCATTCCTCTGCAGTGGATTTTACATGATTGGACTGATAAGGATTGCAGAAAGATATTAGAAAATTGTAAAGAAGCTATTTCAAGTAATGGCAAAAGTGGGAAAGTAATTCTCATAGATATTGTGATTAATGAAAAGCAAGATGAGCATGAATTTATTACTCTGAAGCACCTTATGAACGTAAACATGACATGTCCTAATGGAAAAGAGAGAAGTGAAGAAGAATGGAAGAAACTCTTCATGGAAGCAGGGTTCCAAGACTACAAAATAACTTGTTTGACTGGTCTCATGTCTCTTATTGAGATCTATCCTTAAGGCTTAAGCACTAATGTTGTATGATCTACTAATGTTGTCAACTACTCTATTCGTTTTTTAATATGTGTGTTTTTTAAATTTGCAAAATAAAAAACAAAACAAAACGGAGAGTGTAATTAAATAAATTAAGTGTAGCATGTGTTGAAATAATGGGATCAGGTGACATTAAATTTAATATTATTGTTATGATTTAAACTATTAATGAAATTTAATAGGTTTAAATGTGCTTTTTTCCAATAGAAGAAGAAATATTTTTTTACATCTCTTTATTATTGAATATTTGATTTTTGTTCCAACTTTGAGTTTCAATTTGAAATGAGTAACTAAATTACATGTTAAAATATATATTTTAGTAATTAAAATTATTTTCAAAGTTATTAGAAAATAAAATTTTAATGAGTTAAAATATATTTTTAGCAATTAAAATTAGTTTTAAAATTTTTACAAAATAAAATTGTTGAGATTTTTAAATTCCAAAAATTATATTTTAACATAAGAATCATGTGTTAACAACAAGTTGGGCATTCCAGAATCATTTGAAAAGTTAAAGTGTAATTTAGTTATTCATTCCAACAAATAACGAGTTTAAGTTCAAAGTAAAGACTAAAATTAAAATATTAAATAAAAAAGATGTAAAAGAAAAAATATATTTTATAGGGATTAAAATAAAAAATATTTATTTTATAGGACCAAAATCATATTTAAACTAATTTAGTATCATTTTAATATACTTAACTGTTGGTCATGAAATAACTAGCTTGTAGGTCTTGTATAAGTTTGATGGCTTAGGATAATGACATAAATGATGTGAAAATATTTTTTTTCTTTTTTTCAATCTGGTTTTTTAGAGTTAAAATGAGCCAACCTCACCTATATGGGTTGAGGCCTTTTTCGAGCTAACTCAATCTAATTTAACTTTAAAGTGAGTCAAATTTGTTGAACCTAACTCAATCCATTAGGTTGGTTTATGGGTTAGTCCATCTACTTTAACAAAATTAAAAAATCAAATAAAAATATAAAAACATAAAAATATAATTCATTTATATGTTATAATCCTTATAGGTTTCGCTTATAGGTTGACTGATTGGGTTGGTGGATTGAGTTGAGTTGGCTTAAATTTTTTGTGGGTTAAGTTAGTTAGGTTAGTCAAAATTCATCAATAACCAATTAGTCCATGAGTTGCAACTTAAATTAATATTTGTAGTACTCTTAAAGATAATTTGGAAATTTAAAGAGAATGAAAAGAAAAGAGAATAAGAGGATTAAGAAGAGTAACAAGTGAGATCGAAGAAGACTTATAAGTTCAGTAAAAAAATGATACTCAAGCAAAAAGGGAAAAAAATACTTCTAATAAAATTTATCTTTCTCTCTTTTCATATATAAAATTTAACTCGGCATAATTAACTTCATAAAGTATTTAGAGATATCATAAATGATTTACCATTTTACAACAGTAAATTCTTTATATTAATTTCCAACAAATAAGAGGGGGTTTAGTTCCCCGTTCCACAGAAGGAATCAAGATTTGTTCCAAAATCTTAAAAAATATATCTTACAATTAAATAAAGTTTTAACTGTTTCGAACAATATAAAAAATTAATATTAATTATTAAATTTTACCATTTTCATAACTTCATTTTTTCAACCGATAACTCAACAGACACATGAAAGAATGAGCAAAACCTAACTTTGATCTATTTTCACAAATCCCAAGTTTTTAGGGGTTATAAATGCCAAGTTATGACAACTTGGTTTTTTTTTTTTTGGTCAACAAGTTATGACAACTTGTTTACGAACTCCTATTTCTTTTGTTTTTGGTAAAGTGAACTCCTATTTATAGACTACACGCTTCGTTTTTTTTTTCTAAACTAGTGCTTAATGGCCCATTAGGCCATGTAATAGAATGCCTAAGTGGTCGAAACCCAAAAGGCTAGTTAATCAAAAAAAACCTAAAAGGCTACTTATTACAAGTAAACCTTAGACATATATATAAACTGTTTAGTTATTATCTTTATTTTTATATTTTTTTAAAATAAACACTTTTATTTTAATATAATTAAAATATTATATATTATTTAAAATTATTTAATATAATTTAAACTAATTTTAACCACCAGTTAATATTTCAATGAATACCCTATAAAATTACAAGTTATGAAACCAAAAAAATAAAATAAAATCAAAAGCGATAAGCTCGATGGTGTTGTAAAACGGAGCTTAAATAAAACTCACCTGTGGCAGCTACAAACACGTTCACATGTCATACAACCATTCAATATTTCTGCGTCTGATAATGATTGAAAACCATAAACTCCTTTCCACAAAGAAGAGAAGGAAAAGAAGACTTTAGTCACGTTTAGTTTTTCACATGTTGAATTAATAATTGAAATAAGTAATATTTTTTAATGTTTTGAAACCGGATCGGTGATTAAATTGATAAAGACATTGATTCATAGTATATTGATTAACCATGTTCAAAAACTGATGATATTCAAACATATCTTTTAATATAATATATTATATTTTATAACATATTAATAATAAATTATATAAAAGTTAATTTAAGTAAAAGTTTGAAAATTGTATAAAAGAGTCATAATGTTTTTTTTAAAATGAAACATTCATAATAAATATAAAATAGTAAAATTGAATATAAATATTTTTATATGAGCCTTTTATTTATTTAAAAATATTTTATACAAAATAGTTTTAAAACATAGCAAAAAATTTTAAAAAAATTTAACATAAATCAGTTTGATATGGTCTCGATACCGGTAGCTGGGACAGATAGGTAATTACATCCGTTCTCACCGTGCTACCGGCCTCATAGGTATACCTTCGACTGTAAATCCGTATAAGGCGTTCTCCATACTGGTATGTCCAGGTTCTTACCTTGCACACCGAAAAGTATCCACGTCACCCGACAGAAGGTACAAGGTACAGCCGCAAGGAGGATACACGAGAAACGCGGCTCTCCTCGCGTCGTGTGTCAGAATCGTACACTGAGCAGTGTACTATTTGTCTCCTGGCCCCACCTGTGCCTAACGATTCATTCTCCATGCTCACCTATAAATAGTCAATTCTCACACTCATAAAAGGTTACGTTATTCTTACTCTTTATCTACTGTTACATTGCTAAAATCCCTTGGAATCCTTGTTCTTTTTCATTGACTTAGTCTCGGAGAATTTTCGCAGGTGACACCACCTTTCGCCCCTCTTCAACGCGAAAGCTTGGTGTGTAGGATCTCCAGGACATCAAGATCGGATTCTTCCATGGAAAGTTCGGATTATAATACCGGATACCCACTGTACCGGTGTACAAACACTTTCTATCCTTGACTTTTGAGGTTGGTCCCCACTCCGGATCTTTGACTCCAAATTAGACCAGTTCAGTTCAATTTCAATTTTGTTCATCAATTTCAACGAGTTTTAAACAATTTAACGGTTTTTTCACTCATCCGGACGAGTACCTAATTGGTTCCCAATTCAAGTGGTTGATATTACTAGTTTAATTTACTTTTTATAACCATGATCTACTTTTCATCCATTAAAATTAATAGTTAATTTATTAATAAAAGAAATCAAATTCATAATCTTCACTCCCATATATTTATCCTAAAATCACCTTATCATTAAAAAAAATAACAATATTTAAAAGTGAGTGGTAGGTGTGTGATCAATTACCCTATCTATGTGTATGAAAGAAGTATTAGTAACATTTATGGAGCTTTTCCTTTTCCCTATGATATTTGGTTAATTTATAAACTCTTGTATTTGTATATACGCTAAAATTTATTTCATAATAAGACATCTTATTTGTATGTTCTACAAAAATCACAACAATTAATTTTAAATGCAAGACTGGAAAATACGAATTTTGGAAAAAAATGTTCCACCAATTAAGTTAGGTTCCATTCGGGTGCTTGTCAATCAAGTTTTTTGTTTTATGGAAAATCAAATGGATAATTTGAAAACTTAAAATTGAATTAAAAGCAATTTTTTATGGTTTTAAAAAGATAGTTTTTTAAAATCATTTTGAAAATGTGTTTAAAGGAAATTAAAACTATAATATTTTTACAAGTTTTAGTTTTAAAAATAAAAAATTAAGAACCTGCAATAATCCAAACGTGACCTTAATTACTTTCGTATATATTTTGTGCAGGTGTATGGTCGAAATTGGCGGCGAAGATTCTAGTTTTGTTTATAATTTTTAGCAACAACTCAAATTTATGCACTGTGTCGGAACTATGAATTTATATATAGATTCTCCTTCTTATTGCATTATATATAATACGAGGTACTTGTTGGTTAACATTTGAATAAGAGTTTTGTTTTCGTAACATTTGAATAAGACTTTCATTGTACAAATTTGCTACGGAGCTTTAAAGTAAAATTGACTACTCTTTATTTACATAGTTTTGGTCTCTCTTAAATGTAACTTATTTTAATTCCTCTGTTCTAAGTGTATTAAATTTGTTCCTTTCACCTTATATTTTTATGGGCTTTTAATAAGGTGAGACGGTTTAACTTGACGAGTCAATAACCTTTTTTTCCACTCCAAATTTTTTTATTTTGGTAATGTATTACTTTGTATTTTTTTATAATTTAATAATTTTTTTATTTTTAAAAATAATAAATTAATTGATTTTTATTAATTTTAATTATTTTATATATTTTTTATGCGGATGAACCCATCAACCCACTACTAAAAACTTTTATTTTTTAACAAATACTAAAAATATTTTTTAAAAAGAGATTTTTTTTTATTTTTTAAAACTTGACAGACCAACTTACAAACCCACCATTAAAGTAGGACGATCTATAAATTTCAGTCTGCATCCGATAAAGGGCTAAACCCACATCACCTCATATTTAATAAATTGAAGGCGATGCAAGACAAGTTTACCTGTTTGACATCTCTATATTAAATACTAAGTTGCATTCAATTACTCAATTATTGCATTATTGCATTCAAATATATCTTACACTTTTTACTTCGACATATTTTGATTTTTGGCTTTCAATCCCTTTTGGCTTCCTTGCATCCTTACAGTATCTCGAAGTTGAAGCTATGCCCTAAATATGATACACCAAGAGCACACCAATCCTAGTACAATGTTTGTAGCTCAATCAAAAACTAAGATGAATAATAGTGTTTCAAATTAAGTGATTATTTGGTATAGTAAGAATTCAACGGTAAATATTGATTCTAGATGTTTGAAGTAAATCAAACTTTATTCAACCGAATAATTATAAAATCCTTTTTGATCCATTCTAAGTGAGAAAATTCAACTAAATGGTAAAGAGATCCTAAGGCAAGGAAGCACAAAGATAGTGATTTACTTTTTGAAAAAAAGTAAAGTTAACTAGTCTTTGCCTAGCTGGTTATGTGCCACAATTAATGGGTTGGGTGTCAATTGTCAAACTATTTACCTTTATTATCCCTGCTTGATGGAATCCATAGTAAAGTTAAAAGAGCAAAGTATTTCATATTTTCATACCATTTTTTTAAATAACTAAGACGAATTCAAATTGCAACAATAAGTCACCTTATAATAGAATATGTTACCGATGAATGTCTAAAATGATATGAGAGAATGAGATATGCGGCACAGGTTCAATTTTATATTTGCAGATCCATTATTCTACTCTACTTGCCCACATTCAACTTTGTTTCTTTTTTTTAAGAACACATTCAACTTTGTTGGCTTGGCTGAAAATTTAGAATAGTGTGGTACATTTTTCATTTTGCCTAGCCTAACACTACAATCCATAGTCATAGAGTAAGACACCAGTATCACTGATGCCTCTGAAACTCTATATAAAGCGATTCATATCAACTTTTAAGCACAGCAAAAAAACACAACCAAAAAGTTTTACTTGCAACTATGGCTCCATTTATCAATGGTCGTAAAGCAAGTGAGATCTTTCAAGGTCAAGCTCTGTTGTATAGACACTTGTATGCCTTCATAGACTCAATGTGTCTTAAATGGATTGTTGAGCTTAACATACCAAACATAATCCATAAACATGGCCAACCCATTACTCTTCAAGAGTTGGTGTCAATTCTACAAGTTCCACCAACTAAAATTGATAAGGTGCATAGTATCATACGTTACATGGCACATAATGGATTCTTTGAAATAGTAAGAATTCATGATGACAACAAAGAAGCATATGCACTCACTGCTGCATCAGAGCTTCTCATCAAAGGCAATGACCTTTCTTTGGCTCAAATGGTTGAGTGTGTGCTTGACCCAACTCTGGAAGAGTCATACCATCAATTGAAGAAGTGGATCTATGAGGAGAATCTGACACTGTTTGATATCTCCTTAGGATCACATTTCTGGGACTTTCTTAACAAGAACCCTTCATATAATAAGTCCTTCAATGAGGCAATGGCTTGTGATTCTCAACTCAGCAACTTGGCATTGAGAGATTGCAAGTCAGTGTTTGAGGGACTGGAATCCATTGTGGATGTTGGTGGTGGAACTGGAACCACTGCCAAGATTATCTCTCAAGCATTTCCTCACTTGAAATGCATTGTCTTTGATCGTCCACAGGTTATAGAAAACTTGACAGGAAATGACAATTTGAGTTTTGTTTCCGGAGACATGTTCAAATCCATTCCTAAGGCTGAAGCAATTCTACTTAAGGTATTAACACTAATTTATTTACTCATATCATAACTTCTCACATCACATTAAGTTAATTATGAGCAAAATTTCTAATCCTCCATGCTTTTTTTATTATTAATTATTGCAGTGGATTTTTCACAATTGGACTGATAAGGATTGCAGAAAGATATTGGAAAATTGTAAGGAAGCCATTTCAAACAATGGTAAAAGAGGAAAAGTAATTATCATAGATGTGGTGATAAATGAAAAGCAAGAAGAGCACAAAGTTACTGAACTAAAGCTCCTTATGGATGTGAACATGGCATGTGTTAATGGAAGAGAAAGAACTGAAGAAGAATGGAAGAAACTCTTCATTGAAGCAGGGTTCAAAGACTACAAAATATCACCCTTGACAGGATATTTGTCTCTTATTGAGATATATCCTTAAACACTGAACATTACTAATGTTGTGATCCCTTTAATGTTATGAAAATAAAGTTGTAAGCACCGACTAAATAATTTATATGAAGAAGAATTGATTTGAAATAAGTATTGGTGGAATGAAATTTGATTGAATGTAGTTTATATAGTGTAGGAAAAGCAGTCAAGTAATAATAAAGGAATTCTTGGAGATGCTCAATTTACGTTAGTTTCTTTATTTTAGAAATTAAAGCTACATCAATTATATTATATATAATGCCGCCAGTTGAATATTGCAAGGCAATTGGACTAATTTCTCTCTCTAAGTAAATCGTTCAAATAAAGAATTTGACAAATATTTCATTTTTTTTACAGTTAGGAAGTTGTTCTTAGTGTGGTAGCATTCTCCTACTATTATGTAATATTTAAGTGTTTAGAGGATTGCAATGTTAGAGTTTAGGTTGGTCAATGAGCTCAATATGTTTAGGAGGAAAGTTAAGATGAGTTATATTAGGTGAGAGACACTTAACCATAAAACTTTAAGGCAATATGGGTGATGTTCTGAAGCCTTTATGTCCTTCCATTGTATTCAATGTGAGACTTCTTAATATTTCCCCTTAAGTCTAACTAGATTTCTAGTTGAAACTTGATTTTCATTTCATTTTAATTTTTTAGGGCTTGTAATCAAGGAATCTCACATAGATACATTTCCACAAATGAGTAATTAGAGGGCATCATATGTTCTACAACTAATATATGTTGACATTTGTGGACCGATCACACATATCTCCAACAACAAAAAGAGGTATTTAATCACTTTCATTGATGATTTCAGTAGAAAAACATGAGTTTATTTTTTGATAGAGAAGTCTAAACCCTTACTGTTTTCAAAAACTTTAAAGTTCACGTTGAAAAGGAATTTTGAGTTTCTTTATCAAAAACTTACGTACAGATCGAGGTGGAGAATTTACATCACGTGATTTCAGTAATTTTTGTGATGTAAATGACATACACAGACAGTTCACAACAGCCTATACGCCACAACAAAATGGGGTTCTAAAAACGTAAGAATGGGAACATTATGAACATGGTTCGTAGCATGCTCTCAGAAAAGAAAATTCCTAAAACTTTTTGGTAGTAAATTAGTGCATATTTTAAATCAGAGTCCAACAATGGTGGTAAAAAATCAAGTACCATAATAAGCATGAAGTGGAGGTAAGCCTTCAGTGGAATATTTTTGACTTTTTGGATGTGGTTGTCATGTCCATGTACCTGATAATACGAGAAATAAATTGGATGATAAGAACATCAATTGTGCTTTGCTTGAAGTTAGTGAAGAATCCAAGGCCTATAGACTTTGGGCCCGTTTGTTTAAGTTTATTTCTAAATGTTTTTTAAAAAATATTTTCTTTATAAGTATTTTTTTAATAAGCAAACCAGAGTTGCTTCTTAAAATAAGCAGAAATAATTTTTTTTTATTTTTAAAACTTTAAACAATCACAAAAATTTAAAATAAGTACTTTTTTATTTAAAAAAACGCTTATCTCTTAAAATACATTTAAACAAACAAGTCCTTTATAATCCGATTTCACAAAGGATTATAATCAGCAGAGATGTTGTATTCGAAGAAGACAAGTGTTGGGATTGGGATAAGAAGTAAGAAGTTGTTATTGCATACAATTTAGAATAGGATGATCATTCATACGAGGAGACAACATTAGAGGAGAATGCAGATGCTAGAGCATTTGATATTGATGAGGGAAATCTTGATTCCAAGTCATTAATTGAAGAAGGCTCTACTAGTTCAAATGAAGAGAGGAATAGAGTGCCACCAGTATGGATGAGAGACTATAAGACAATAGAAAGACTTTCTGAAGGTGACAAGAAGGCTTACTTTCTTATGTTTGCAATAGTTAATCTTGTTCGCTCTGAGGATGTTGTAAAAAGTAAGAAATGAAGAAAGGTGGTGGATATTGAAATGAAGGCAATAGAAAGAAATGGTACATAGGAATTGGTAGAATTGCTTGAAGGGTCAAAGAAAGTAGGAGTGAAATGGGTTTATAAGACTAAATTTGATGAAAATGGAGAAGTGAACAAGTAGAAGGCCAGACTTGTAATGAAGGGGTATGCTCAAGAACATGAAATAGATTACACTGAGGTATTTGCATATGTGGCGCGTATGGAGACGATTCATTTAGTCATTGCTCTTGCGCCTAAAAAATAATGTGTTGTTTATCAACTAAATGGAAAGTCTGCATTTTTACATGGTGAGATGAAAGAAAATGTCTACGTAGAGCAACGTTGTAGATATGTGAAGAGAAGAAATGAGTAGAAGGTTTACAAGTTAAAAAGGGCACTTTATGAGCTTAAGTAAGCACCACGTGCATGGTACAACCGTATTGAAGCTTATTTTAGGAAGAAAGGTTTTGAGAAGTGTGTCTCTGAATATACTTTATTCATTAAGACAAAGGAATAAGGCTAGATTTTGTTTATAAGTTTGTACGTTGATGATCTTATCTTTACTGAAAATAACAAGTTAATGATTGTAGATTTCAAAAATTTCATAAAGAATGAGTTTGATATGATTGATCTTGGGAAAATGAATTATTTCTTTGCTCTTGAAGTATTGCAAAGTTCAAATGGGATTTTCATGTCAAAAGAAGTATGTAGTAGAAATTTTATGAAGGTTTGGGATGGATAATAGTAATTTCGTGCATAATCCAATTGTTCCTGATGTTAAGCTAACAAAGGATGAAGGTGGAGCCAAAGTGGACAAAACTTATTACAAGCAAGTTGTGGGCAGTCTAATGTATCTTATATAGCAACTCATCTATAACTGATGTTTGCAGTGAGTCTAATTACTAGATATATGGCAAACCTCATCGAGTCTCACTTGCAGGTTGCAAAATAAGCGTTGCGGTATTTAAAAGGAACAGTTAAGTTTGCAACCTTTTATAGAAAGGGAGGAAATGATGAACTAGTTGTTTATTCAGATAGTGATTCTACAGGTGATGTGAAAGATAGGAAGAACACTTCAGGCTATGTATTTTTACTCATTTCAGGAGCAATATCATGGTCATCCAAAAAAACAACCTGTTGTGAGTATATCCACTACCGAGGTAGAATTCATTGTTGCAGCTTCATGTGTGTGTTAAGTTGTATGGTTAAAGAGGGTGCTACAAAAGTTGGGGCAGAATCAAGATAAAGCAACTTGAATTGGTCTTATCCGCGGTCAAAGATCCGAAGTGGGGATCAGCCTTAAAAGTCAAGGATAGAAATGTTTGTACACTGGTACAGTGGGTATCCAGTATTATGGTCTGAACTCTCAGTGGAAGAATCTGATTTTTTTGTCCTGGAGATCCTTCACACCAAGCTTTCGCGCTGAAGAGGGGCCAAAGGTGGTGTCACCTGCGAAGATTCTCTGACGCTCAAGTCAGTGAAACAGAATCAGAATTCCAAGGAATTTGAGCAATGTAACAGTAAATAGAGAGTAATAATAGCATAACCTTTCCTGCGTATGAGATTTGCCTACTTATAGGCGAGCATGGAGAATGAATCGTCAGGTTTAGCCAAGGGACAAATAGTACACTGCTCAGTGTACGATTCTGACACACGACGCGAGGAGAGTCGCGTCTCCCGCGAATCCCCCTTGTGGTTGTACGTTGTACCTTCTGTCGGGTGACGTGGATATTTTTCGGTGTGCGAAATGCAAACCTGGGCATACCGATATGGAGAGCGTCTCACATGGGTTTACAGTCCGGAGATGTACCTGTGAGACCGGTAGCACAGTGAGGTCGAATGAAATTACATCACTGCTACCACAACTATTGTTTCATTGATAATAGCTTAACTATCAAGCTTTCGAAGAACCTATGATACATTGTCGAAGTAAGCACATAGATGTTCGCTTCCATTTTCTTTGTGATCTTACTAAAGCTGGTAAAATAGAATTTGTGCACTGCAACACACAAGAATAATTAGCAGATATCACGACTAAAGCTCTTAAGTTGGATGTTTTCTTGAAGCTATATGGGATATTGGAAATATATATGCTAATACTCATATAAACTAAATGTATGAAGTATTTAGTTTAAGGGAGGATATGTTAGGAAGTTGTTTTTGGTTTGGTAGCATTTTCAGCTAGTTTGTTATAAGTTAGATAATAATCTCTTATTATTATGAGATATTTTAAGTGTTTGAAGTAGTAATTATTCTTTCTATTATGTAAAATCTGTATTTAAACCAACTTCTTTATTTTTAATAAACATAAATTTTTTCTCTAAACTTCTCTTTTTGACTTTATTCTTAACAACGCATATTTCATTTGCACGAACAAAATTTGTTTACATGATAAAAAGAAAAAGTTTAGCATTACTACTGTTTAAGGCTTGAGCCGTACTTATATAATTGTGTTCGGGAATTTTTTTTTTTACCCCCCAAAAAATCTATTAATAATATAGTGATAAAACCATACAAAAAAAAAAGAGATTTGGTGTCCACTTTTTCTACCCATTTTATTCTTCAAAAAGGCCATTTTTGGTCAATTGTATCCTGTGACTTCCAATCATCTCATGCTTAGAAAAGTAAGAATGTAATAACATGCTTATCCTCTCTTTTTTTTTTTTGAAAATTTTGAAGTTAATTAATACGAAACATGTTTGGTTTTCACCTTTTAAAACCATTTTTAACTTTGAAAAATGTAATTATATACTACAGATTTCTAATTTCTGTATAATAAAATAAACCACAATGAAACAAAATTAAAAATACAAATTCTCATTATATAAGTCAATCTTTAAAAACAAAGACACTTAATTTTATTAGAGTAATTACTATTTTAATTTATATAAGCTAATTTTATCCTTTTAAATTTATTCTCATTTTAAGTAAAACTTCACTATTATATATTAATTGCATAAATATAACAACATTAAATGCTTAAGAGTAAAATATATGATCCGGTCCTAACACCGGCCCCCAAGAGCATGGCTTTAATGCTTTGCCAGGTCAGCATTTCGAACGAGGTAAATACACTTCAAATACGGAGTATATACGACGAAGGCATGACACTCCGCCTAGGCATGTTACCCTGCCAAGGGACATAACTCCGCCTAGGCATGTCACTCCGCCAAGGCATGACACTCCGCCTAGGCATGTTACCCTGCCAAGGGACATAACTCCGCCTAGGCATGTCACTCCGCCAAGGCATGACACTCCGCCTAGGCATGTAACGCCGCTAGAATGCATATTACTCCGCCAAGCCATAGGCTCAACACAGGCGGAATATTGAACTTCCCATGCTGCGTAGCGAACCCATACTCACAACCCCGGCACGAGGTTGACTCTGTCTTGAGAGGTTAATAATGGGAATCACGTTGTCACGCATAAAGGGAAATAACAATAAAATAATAAAGCATTCACGCTTCCCAAGTAAGTGGAAATACCTACTACAATAATGGTGCTCGTGAACAACACAGGGACCCACTGTCTTTCTTGCTTTATGCTAGAAAACAAGGAACGGACCCTACCAATAATGCAGCACCAGTGACAGGTATATAAACCTCAGCAAAAAGGTATACAGGGGCTGGCTCTCTCCCCCATTTCTGAACCTTACTCTCTCTTACTTGCATAATTCTCTCTGATCGTCTTTCTAAGTCTTAAAGTATTCTGAAATACTGACTTGAGCGTCGGAGAATAATTGCAGGTACCACCCCAAATTGGGTCAAGGCAAAGGAGAGACCGTCAGGCGGACTGTGACACCGCCCATTCCAACTGTGTCAGGGCATAGAAGACAACTCTAGGCGGACTACGACACCGCCGCAGTGTGAGTTACACTCCGCCCTAGTGTGGTCCAGACTCCGCCTCAACACACGAAAACACTCCATATCTGAACATTTACGCGCATTGCTTTGTATCAGATTGAGCTGTTTCAGGATCATAACTTTACACCCCCCGTAAAGGACGGATCATTGGCACGCCCAGTGGGACTCGTTAAAGTTATTCCCACCTCTCGTTTAAGAAGTTTGGTCTCTTATTATGGAAGGTAATGGGAGAAACCAACCAGATGGGCACGTGGAAGACATCACTTCCCAGAACAACCATTGAACAGGCACTTAGCTTTCGAGTCGCCTGTGGAAAGTTCAAGAAGAATGGTGCAGGTTTCAGCACCAAATCTGAAGGATGAGATGATAAGAAAGCTGAGGGAAGAACTGATGGAATTGAAACGCCAAAGAAAGAGCGTGGAGGAGAGAGCCATGTCTCTGATCAAGGGGTCACATCACACAACCGAGGGAGAAAAATCCTCTACCCCCCAGTATTCAAATATCCCACAGTTGAAGGGAGGCCATGTACCTGGGGGCAGATGAAGATGTCATGTACAGGATGTTCCCTCGGACTCTTGTTGATAATGCCCTTAGATGGTTCAGGAAGCTACCATCAGGTTCCACTAACTCATGGGAAGAAATGGCAACAGTGTTTGTGGACCACTTTGTCATTTCCAGTGATACTCCCAGAATATCTCATACCTTGGCTCAGATTAGGTAGGGGAAGCATGAAACTCTCAAGGATTCCTTGAAGAGGTTTCATAAGGAAGCAGCTGCTGTTCCAAACTTGGCAGAGGCACTTCAATTGCACATAGCAATAGAAGCTTTGCAACCAAGCTCTTCTTTTGCCATGTCATTAGCAAAGAATCCTCCAGTGAATTTCGAAGAATTCAAGAGGAAAGCATCCAAGTATGAGAGCAATGAAATACACTTGGAAGCAACAGCAGCAAGAAAGAAACCCCCAACGTTACAACGGAGTGACTGGCGCGGATAATTCCCATCATCATCCATATGATGGAAGTCTTTGAAGATTCAATCCGTACTCCTACGATTGAAAAATGTCTCCAGGGCGGATTATCTCAATCACTTAATCTGTGATCTGACGATGAAACTCTTGGCGTTGTGTACTTTTCCAGAACGGATAACCTCAGTCACCCATTATGTGATATGACGATGTAACTCCTGACGTTGTGTACTTGCCCAGGACGGATGATCTCAATCACCCATTCTGTGATCTGACGATGTAACTCCTGGCGCCATACACACCTCAAGGACGGATGATCTCAATCACCTAATATGTGACCTGACGATATAGTTCCTGGTGAGATACACTTCCTCAAGACGGATGATCTCAATCACCTATGAAGTGATTCGACGATAAAACTCCTGGTACGAACAATTCCCATCATCATCCTTATGATGGAAGCCTTTGAAGACTCAATCCGTACTCTTACGATTGAGATACACTTCCCCAGGACGGATGCTCTCAATCACATATTCTGTGAGTTGACGAGGTAACTCCTGGCGCGGACAATTCCCATCATCATCCTTATGATGGAAGTCTTTGAAGACTCAATCCGTACTCATACGATTGAGATGCACTTCCCCAATCCGACCTCAGTATCGATCACGTTGAACGGATTATTAAATACTTTCCTGCATTCAATCTTCACTCTAACTTTGAATTGATTATCCATGGCAGAACTTGTTCCCATACAGATAAGACAACGGCTCCAAACTGAAGCACAGACGCATAACTCTTTATTCCATAAAGATCAACCAACATGCAATAATGAAACGGTGTGCTGTGTGAGAGCGGTATGGAGTATGAAACAGTATGCTGTGTGAGGGCGGTATGGAGTGTTAGGCGGTGTGGAATGTGAGGCGGTATGGAGTGTTAGGGCGGTGTGTAATGTGAGGCGGTATAGAGTGTTAGGGCGGTGTGTAATGTGAGGCGGTATAGAGTGTTAGGGCGGTGTGTAATGTGAGGCGGTATAGAGTGTTAGGGCGGTGTGAAATGTGAGGCGGAGTGTAGTGACAGGCGGTGTATAGTATGATGGCGGTATTGAATGAAGGCGGTGTGGAATGTGAGGGCGTACTAAGAGAGGGCGGTATGGAGTGTAAGCGGTGTGAAGTGGGCGGTGCTGAGTGTGAAGTAAGGAAGGACGGTGTGTGTGAAGGAGTTAAGAACTCCGTATGTGTAAAGAGGGCGGTGTTGTGATGAACACCGGCTCAGAGCTATCCGGTGTGAACTCCTGCTCTAAGGACGACCTATTTTAGCTAACTGGTGTGGAGTGCTGACATCGGATCGCTTAAGCGAAATCCGATTCGCTTGAGCGAGTCCGGCCTTCATGGCTCGGGAATCTTCAAAAACTGATTCGTTTTTCTTGGTCCTCACTCTTGATTATTTCTTCTTAAAACATCTAGTCGGATTTCTCCTCTCTAGGTCGAATTTCTTCTGGATTCAATCGGATTCTTTTTACTCAGGATTTCCATTCGGTAAACAACCTATTCTTATTTATTTCATACTTAACTAAATCATTCCTTAGCCACTCAACATCAAATCACTTTTTACTCGGTTTTCATAACACCTTAGGCTTACTCGGAAAAGGGTATCCATATTCATTCAGTTTTCCACTCAGAATTATAACATCCTTTATTCAGAATCAACACTTTCTCCACTCGATCCATTCATATTTCTCCCTCGGTTTAAACCAAACTCTTCAACTACAATTTCAATCGAAGCCTATTAGGGTCATTACCTCTTGGAAAAGACACACACGTATGAGCCTCACCCGGACTTGGTCCAGTAGAGTACTTCTCACTCGGAAGAGGAGTCATACTCATAGACTTACTTGGAAATGGCCCTGCCTACTACAATTCACTCGGAATGGGTTCCCAAATACCATTTTCCACTCGGTATCTACTCAATTAGTATTATTCATTCATCACCACTCATATTCAAGCCAAGTAATGCTTTAACCATACGATATATATATATATATATATAACCACTCAAAATCCATAACTTAATGATTATTTCTTCCACCAACATTTCTCAATAATTTTAATAACACATTTCAATCGGTAGAAGGCATCAACTCTTCATATGCATTCATTCACTCCGAACTCCTCAGCATTCACTCGGGTTTCTCATTCAGACCTACTAAATTCTTGTCTACTCGGAACCATTCAAACTCTCCATCACTTAAAGGATTTCATTCACTCGGATTTTATTTCATACTTAACTACTCAAGCCTTTAAGTCCTTCATCAAAATACATTTCATTCAGAATCTTTTTCAGGTCTTTCACCACTCGGAAAATGAGTAACAGACATAAACCTTACTTGGAAATATCTCTGTCCTACATATTCTATTCGGAATGGGGGAGAATGTAACATCCCTATTTTTAGTAGCAGTTTTATTTGGTAAATTTTGAAGTGTGGAAGGTCAGAAAGTAAGAATAAGTGAGTAAATACCTTGTATAGGGTCAGTAATACTCTAAAAAATATATTTTTGGGTATAATTATGGAATTTATGCAGACCTTTGAGGATATTAATCAAATTCCGAGTGAAAAGGGACTCTGATCCGAGTGACAGTGAGCAATACCGAGTGATAGAAAGAAAATCCGAGTAAGGAATGAAATTCCGAGTGTAAGGTTATGTCATCCGAGTAATATATAACCAAGAAGGTTACTACCGAGTGGATCCTTGATCATAGAGACAGTTGGAGTGAAGTGGGTTCAAGGGAACCACTTCTGGATGAATATTCCGAGTGAAAACACCCTTGAGAGACTCATTTCCGAGTTAGACCTTTCCAATTACTCCTTTTCGAGTGACAATCGTTATAATTACAGTATACCGAGTGAATAGACTCAATCAGAATTATAACCAAGTGCAATCCGAGTGAGTTGTCCAACTCAAGATCTCCCTAGAGAGGAAGGGAATAGTATTCCGAGTAGAAAGATCTTCGAGTGTGGTGTTTTGGGTAGTAGAGTTCCGAATAAGGGCATATTTGAATCCAGTATAACCTGTTCTAAAGGGCATGACCCCAAATATGCAATTCCGAGTGAAATATAGAGTAATGGAAGCTCATTCCGAATAGAATATGTAGGACAGAGATATTTCCAAGTAAGGTTTATGTTTGTTACTCATTTTCCGAGTGGTGAAAGACCTGAAAAAGATTCTGAATGAAATGTATTTTGATGAAGGACTTAAAGGCTTGAGTAGTTAAGTATGAAATAAAATCCGAGTGAATGAAATCCTTTAAGTGATGGAGAGTTTGAATGGTTCCGAGTAGACAAGAATTTAGTAGGTCTGAATGAGAAACCCGAGTGAATGCTGAGGAGTTCGGAGTGAATGAATGCATATGAAGAGTTGATGCCTTCTACCGATTGAAATGTGTTATTAAAATTATTGAGAAATGTTGGTGGAAGAAATAATCATTAAGTTATGGATTTTGAGTGGTTATATATATATATATCGTATGGTTAAAGCATTACTTGGCTTGAATATGAGTGGTGATGAATGAATAATACTAATTGAGTAGATACCGAGTGGAAAATGGTATTTGGGAACCAATTCCGAGTGAATTGTAGTAGGCAGGGCCATTTCCAAGTAAGTCTATGAGTATGACTCCTTTTCCGAGTGAGAAGTACTCTACTGGACCAAGTCCGGGTGAGGCTCATACGTGTGTGTCTTTTCTAAGAGGTAATGACCCTAATAGGCTTCGATTGAAATTGTAGTTGAAGAGTTTGGTTTAAACCGAGGGAGAAATATGAATGGATCGAGTGGAGAAAGTGTTGATTCTGAATAAAGGATGTTATAATTCTGAGTGGAAAACTGAATGAATATGGATACCCTTTTCCGAGTAAGCCTAAGGTGTTATGAAAACCGAGTAAAAAGTGATTTGATGTTGAGTGGCTAAGGAATGATTTAGTTAAGTATGAAATAAATAAGAATAGGTTGTTTACCGAATGGAAATCCTGAGTAAAAAGAATCCGATTGAATCCAGAAGAAATCCGACCTAGAGAGGAGAAATCCGACTAGATGTTTTAAGAAGAAATAATCAAGAGTGAGGACTAAGAAAAACGAATCAGTTTTTGAAGATTCCCGAGCCATGAAGGGCAGACTCGCTCAAGCGAATCGGATTTCGCTTAAGCGATCCGATGTTAGCACTCCACACCAGTTAGCTAAAATAGGTCGTCCTTAGAGCAGGAGTTCACACCGGATAGCTCTGAGCCGGTGTTCATCACAACACCGCCCTCTTTACACATACGGAGTTCTTAACTCCTTCACACACACCGTCCTTCCTTACTTCACACTCAGCACCGCCCACTTCACACCGCTTACACTCCATACCGCCCTCTCTTAGTACGCCCTCACATTCCACACCGCCTTCATTCAATACCGCCATCACACTACACACCGCCTGTCACTACACTCCGCCTCACATTCCACACCACCCTAACACTCTATACCGCCTCACATTACACACCGCCCTAACACTCTATACCGCCTCACATTACACACCGCCCTAACACTCTATACCACCTCACATTACACACCGCCCTAACACTCCATACCGCCTCACATTCCACACCGCCTAACACTCCATACCGCCCTCACACAGCACACCGTTTCATACTCCATACCGCTCTCACACAGCACACCGTTTCACACTCCACACCGCCCTCTCTTAATACCGCCCTCATACTACACTCCGCCTTCACACACCCGATACCGCCTCGCATGAGATGACGACCTTGCCAGCACTAAATATTTTTTTTATTTCACATCAGATAGTGGTCAGCCCACTTAACCATATAACGCCAAGAATGATTGGCACAATAAACCAATCGAAGGAGAAAGTTGCCTCCATTACAATAACTTTATATATTTTATTTCTATTTAATGCTACGCTGACAGTGAAAGTGAGTCAAAAGTTGCCATTATCTTCACCTAACCATCACTCACGGGAAATGTTGTCTTCCACTTGTTTCCTTCATTATCAATACATTATTATCACTCTTAGAACACACACACATACGAAACATAACCTCTTCTTGCCAGCTTTCTTTCTCTCAATTCTTTTCCTCTCTCCCGCGGACTTGAAGTAGGACAGTGAAAGGAACCCTTTTTCTCCTTATCCAGGAACTTCATTAAGGTAAGGGGGGTATATTCTCGGGTATTCTGGGGAAATCTGAGTGAAAGGAAAAATCTGGTTGTTGTGATTTAAATGTTTAATTGTTTGTTATATTTGTATATGTAATGTATTGAACATGTTTAATTACAGCGTTGTTTATTATTGGCCATGAGAATTCAGTGAACCGGTTGATTTTATTGATTAATATGAATGAATAAGTGTATATGTTTGATGCTGGACTGTTAAAATATTAAAAGTATCATGGGTATTTATGAGGACTCCAGTGAAGAGATATGAACTGACATCGGATACTATGTTATTAAGCTCGGTATTGTACCAATCAACCAGAGCAGTTATGAATACACAAATTCACTCAGAAATTACAGTGATATGACCGGTTATATATATCCGATTGGTTATCTGAAGAATACAAGTTTCTTTTTTAAAACTTTCAAACAGAATTATGTTACATTTGATAAACACCATAATTTCACTCGGAAAACATCTTTTCAACTTGATTTTCACTCGGAATTCAGTATGTTACTTAGAAAGCTCTTTTTAATTGATTTCATTTGAAGATATATATATATATATATATATATATATATATATATTTGAACTAGAATAAAACTTATTTCACTCAAAAAATAGTTATTCACTCAACTTATTTCATTTTTAATTCACTCGGAAAATCAGTTATTTTAACTCAGAAAACTTCATCAGTATGATTCTACTCGGATTTATAATCTTTTTACATAAAATCTCTTTTAAATCAGAAATTACTCAGAAAGTAATTATTTCACTCAGAGAGCTCTTTCTTCATTATGATTTACTCAGGAAAATGTTTTAACTTCACTGAGAAAACTCTTTCAAATTGATTTCACTCGGATTCAGATTTGTCACTCGGTATTTAACTCCTCGGAAAAGCAGTCTTAACGTCCCATACTTGGATTTTTCAATCAGAATCCCTTCTATACTCCTTACTGAATTATTAAAATGTTAAAAATATCATTATTGGTCTTTTACCTATTATTATTCTTAATATTATTATTATTATTTACATTATTATTTTTATTATTGTTATTCTTATTATTATAATTAGTATTATTGCTATAAATATCTTATTTTATTAACTATGAGTAAATAAATATGAATTATATTTTATTATTATTACAAAGTATAATTTCAACTAAGTTATAAACGATATATTTTATCAAGATGACCTGCAACGTTGATCCATTAAATCAAAAGCTTGTGAACGAATATGATGAGGCTGGAATCACATAAATACCCATGACTCAAAAGATGAAAGAGAATGCATTTCGCATCATGAAAATATTTTTGAAGAAGAAAAACTTCTAGAGCATACACTTGGTATAGTGAAGGACACTCACGTTCGATCTCCATGAAGAATCTTGGGAGTACAACTGGAACGGCAACCCAATGGCATCAGATTCGCGCTCTGATAGCCGGGTGAGACGAGTAATTCTGGTGTACTTTGACTAAATGACGGAGTGTGACCATGATCGTAGGGATCCAAGTCTCAAATATATTTATAAATCAATGATGAGAACCAATGAGTTCATTTGTACCAGAGCTTGGGCGGACCCTGATCACTCTAGAGAATCGGAATGGTGATATTCCAGTGAAGAAGAAATAATCTCTTGGGCCCACATGCATCATGAAACGTAATCAAGAAATATCATAATCAAACTCATGTATTCCTTAATGACATATTAGATTGTTATAATCTTTGAAATGTGAATTGTATGATTACATGTTATTACTTGTTAGCTGGATTATGTCCGCACCAGGTAACCTACAGGGTCTTGGGATATACTCACCCTTACTGTTGACCATTTTTTAGAGGAATTAGAAACTCAAGAACTCGAGTGTGAAGATCAGCAATACGTTGAACCCGTTGAGAATAATCATTAAGGATAGAACATTTATAATCAGACACCGGATGACTGTATAATATTTAAGGGTGCCTGCGTGCCCCATTCTGTTAAGAGTACAATTATTTATAGTTTGTGAATGACTATGTGATTTATACAATATTACTTCCGCTGATCTGCCACATATTTATTTTAAAAAAAAAATATTCACTTTTTCTGAAAACTGTTAACACTCTCAGTTAAATAGGATGAACCTTCAGAAGGATTTGTCTTATCTAACCGAGGGTGTTACAAAGGTGGTATCAGAGCATAGTCGATTCATTAAGCTTGTGGAGTGGACCATTAGGTTTCCACGTACTCTGATAGAAATATTAAACAGTCCATAAAACACCTAAGACTAGATTTCCTATGTGGAATTCTCCACATAACATATACCCAGAACCTCTTTGTTGATATTCCATCAACAATTTCCTAATGACTCACTGAAACAATGATCATGATATGGAGAAACTTCTTACTCAAATCATGGAGATGATAAAACAACAAGAATTACCCCATATCTCTACTAAGTAGAGCCAAGGATTAGCTAACTTTCAGCAGAATGATCTTACACAATTCGAAGGAAAGCTACGACAGGAAATCTGTCAAACATTATTGGAACTTGAAGAATTAAAATAAGAACCGATTAGAAATCTGAGTATAGGACCAAGTAGCTCCGATTGAGATACCATTGGTTAAGACTATTAAGGATAATAGTGGAATTTTTGAAGTTAGTATTAAGCCCAAACTGAGATCTTGTTCGAGAAACAAGAGATGACCTATTTCCTTATTCTCTCTTCATTTTTATGTGCATACTAGAGCTTGGGATAGCTCAGAGCGTAAGGTAAAATTCTCTAATCTTTATTTCTAGGTTTTGAATTTCTATGTGATTAAGAGCATATCTTGTGAATGGGTTTTAGGAATAGAAACCGTTTTCATGTAAAACCCAAAGGTAGAATACACTTATGTGTGTTTTAGGATGGATGTGAAGTGGTATACAAAAATTTCAAGATTTGAGACCGAAGATGATGGTTGTAGTGGAACCCTAACTTAGGATTTAAGGGAAGTGAATAATAATGTCATGAGAGATGATTTTTAGCGAAAACCCACGATAATGTGTATGTAAGTGTTGTTAATGGAAATTGGTGATTATTAGAAATGATCATTGAATTTTGGTGAAAAACCCTAAGTGTAGTGATTTGAGGATTTTAACTAAGTTGATGATCTTGATGGCTTTAAATACTCTAGAATGATTACATATAAAGAAATGAATATCTGAGGCATTAGGTGTTGATTATTGAGGATTGGGAAAGGAGTGTATATAAGTAAGTATGTAATTGGAGTAATTAATTTAGACTATTGATGTTATGATAGTAGATTAAGGAAACAATTGATAGTGAATTAAGATATTTGAAATGATAAATAGGCATGTCATTTTGAAATAAGATGAATTAGTGATGATCTTAGATGAAACCAAGAGGCTTATAATGAGTTTGACTAAATTTTAGTAATGATTAAATGATTCATGTGATGATTTGGAAGTCTTAAGGCTAAGGAAATCATAGCATTGTTTTGTTAGGTACGGATAGCCCTTTAAGATTTAAGAGAATCTTGATCTTGAGAGAGAAATTTCCGAAGCATAACATGAGCATACAACTTGGATTCAGACAAGTCTAGGACCTGATGATAAGTTTTGGGGGACGATGTCCTATGATGGTATATTAATAGTATATATAAGTATGATTATGAAAGAATTGTATTCAGGACGATGATGCGAAACAATTTCACCTTTTGAATTTCGGGACGAAATTCCTAAAAGGGGGGAGAATGTAACATCCCTGTTTTTAGTAGTAGTTTTATTTGGTAAATTTTGAAGTGTGGAAGGTCAGAAAGTAAGAATAAGTGAGTAAATACCTTGTATAGGGTCAGTAATACTCTAAAAAATATATTTTTGGGTATAATTATGGAATTTATGCAGACCTTTGAGGATATTAATCAAATTCCGAGTGAAAAGGGACTCTGATCCGAGTGACAGTGAGCAATACCGAGTGATAGAAAGAAAATCCGAGTAAGGAATGAAATTCCGAGTGTAAGGTTATGTCATCCGAGTAATATATAACCAAGAAGGTTACTACCGAGTGGATCCTTGATCACAGAGACAGCTGGAGTGGAGTGGGTTCAAGAGAACCACTTCTGGATGAATATTCCAAGTGAAAACACCCTTGAGAGACTCATTTCCGAGTCAGACCTTTCCAATTACTCCTTTTCGAGTGACAATCGTTATAATTACAGTATACCAAGTGAATAGACTCAATCAGAATTATAACCAAGTGCAATCCGAGTGAGTTGTCCAACTCAAGATCTCCCTAGAGAGGAAGGGAATAGTATTCCGAGTAGAAAGATCTTCGAGTGTGGTGTTTTGGGTAGTAGAGTTCCGAATAAGGGCATATTTGAATCCAGTATAACCTGTTCTAAAGGGCATGACCCCAAATATGCAATTCCGAGTGAAATATAGAGTAATGGAAGCTCATTCCGAATAGAATATGTAGGACAGAGATATTTCCAAGTAAGGTTTATGTCTGTTACTCATTTTCCGAGTGGTGAAAGACCTGAAAAAGATTCTGAATGAAATGTATTTTGATGAAGGACTTAAAGGCTTGAGTAGTTAAGTATGAAATAAAATCCGAGTGAATGAAATCCTTTAAGTGATGGAGAGTTTGAATGGTTCCGAGTAGACAAGAATTTAGTAGGTCTGAATGAGAAACCCGAGTGAATGCTGAGGAGTTCGGAGTGAATGAATGCATATGAAGAGTTGATGCCTTCTACCGATTGAAATGTGTTATTAAAATTATTGAGAAATGTTGGTGGAAGAAATAATCATTAAGTTATGGATTTTGAGTGGTTATATATATATATATATCGTATGGTTAAAGCATTACTTGGCTTGAATATGAGTGGTGATGAATGAATAATACTAATTGAGTAGATACCGAGTGGAAAATGGTATTTGGGAACCCATTCCGAGTGAATTGTAGTAGGCAGGGCCATTTCCAAGTAAGTCTATGAGTATGACTCCTCTTCCGAGTGAGAAGTACTCTACTGGACCAAGTCCGGGTGAGGCTCATACGTGTGTGTCTTTTCCAAGAGGTAATGACCCTAATAGGCTTCGATTGAAATTGTAGTTGAAGAGTTTGGTTTAAACCGAGGGAGAAATATGAATGGATCGAGTGGAGAAAGTGTTGATTCTGAATAAAGGATGTTATAATTCTGAGTGGAAAACTGAATGAATATGGATACCCTTTTCCGAGTAAGCCTAAGGTGTTATGAAAACCGAGTAAAAAGTGATTTGATGTTGAGTGGCTAAGGAATGATTTAGTTAAGTATGAAATAAATAAGAATAGGTTGTTTACCGAATGGAAATCCTGAGTAAAAAGAATCCGATTGAATCCAGAAGAAATCCAACCTAGAGAGGAGAAATCCGACTAGATGTTTTAAGAAGAAATAATCAAGAGTGAGGACCAAGAAAAACGAATCAGTTTTTGAAGATTCCCGAGCCATGAAGGGCGGACTCGCTCAAGCGAATCGGATTTCGCTTAAGCGATCCGATGTCAGCACTCCACACCAGTTAGCTAAAATAGGTCGTCCTTAGAGCAGGAGTTCACACCGGATAGCTCTGAGCCGGTGTTCATCACAACACCGCCCTCTTTACACATACGGAGTTCTTAACTCCTTCACACACACCGTCCTTCCTTACTTCACACTCAGCACCGCCCACTTCACACCGCTTACACTCCATACCGCCCTCTCTTAGTACGCCCTCACATTCCACACCGCCTTCATTCAATACCGCCATCACACTACACACCGCCTGTCACTACACTCCGCCTCATATTCCACACCGCCCTAATACTCTATACCGCCTCACATTACACACCGCCCTAACACTCTATACCGCCTCACATTACACACCGCCCTAACACTCTATACCGCCTCACATTACACACCGCCCTAACACTCCATACCGCCTCACATTCCACACCGCCTAACACTCCATACCGCCCTCACACAGCACACCGTTTCATACTCCATACCGCTCTCACACAGCACACCGTTTCACACTCCACACCGCCCTCTCTTAATACCGCCCTCATACTACACTCCGCCTTCACACACCCGATACCGCCTCGCATGAGATGACGACCTTGCCAGCACTAAATATTTTTTTTATTTCACATCAGATAGTGGTCAGCCCACTTAACCATATAACGCCAAGAATGATTGGCACAATAAACCAATCGAAGGAGAAAGTTGCCTCCATTACAATAACTTTATATATTTTATTTCTATTTAATGCTACGCTGACAGTGAAAGTGAGTCAAAAGTTGCCATTATCTTCACCTAACCATCACTCACGGGAAATGTTGTCTTCCACTTGTTTCCTTCATTATCAATACATTATTATCACTCTTAGAACACACACACATACGAAACATAACCTCTTCTTGCCAGCTTTCTTTCTCTCAATTCTTTTCCTCTCTCCCGCGGACTTGAAGTAGGACAGTGAAAGGAACCCTTTTTCTCCTTATCCAGGAACTTCATTGAGGTAAGGGGCGTATATTCTCGGGTATTCTGGGGAAATCTGAGTGAAAGGAAAAATCTGGTTGTTGTGATTTAAATGTTTAATTGTTTGTTATATTTGTATATGTAATGTATTGAACATGTTTAATTACAGCGTTGTTTATTATTGGCCATGAGAATTCAGTGAACCGGTTGATTTTATTGATTAATATAAATGAATAAGTGTATTTGTTTGATGCTGGACTGTTAAAATATTAAAAGTATCATGGGTATTTATGAGGACTCCAGTGAAGAGATATGAACTGACATCGGATACTATGTTATTAAGCTCTGTATTGTAACAATCAACCAGAGCATTGAGAGAAAGAAAGCTGGCAAGAAGAGGTTATGTTTCGTATGTGTGTGTGTTCTAAAAGTGATAATAATGTATTGATAATGAAGGAAACAAGTGGAAGACAACATTTCCCGTGAGTGATGGTTAGGTGAAGATAATGGCAACTTTTGACTCACTTTCACTGTCAGCGTAGCATTAAATAGAAATAAAATATATAAAGTTATTGTAATGGAGGCAACTTTCTCCTTCGATTGGTTTATTGTGCCAATCATTCTTGGCGTTATATGGTTAAGTGGGCTGACCACTATCTGATGTGAAATAAAAAAAATATTTAGTGCTGGCAAGGTCGTCATCTCATGCGAGGCGGTATCGGGTGTGTGAAGGCGGAGTGTAGTATGAGGGCGGTATTAAGAGAGGGCGGCGTGGAGTGTGAGACGGTGTGCTGTGTGAGAGCGGTATGGAGTATGAAACGGTGTGCTGTGTGAGGGCGGTATGGAGTGTTAGGCGGTGTGGAATGTGAGGCGGTATGGAGTGTTAGGGCGGTGTGTAATGTGAGGCGGTATAGAGTGTTAGGGCGGTGTGTAATGTGAGGCGGTATAGAGTGTTAGGGCGGTGTGTAATGTGAGGCGGTATAGAGTGTTAGGGCGGTGTGGAATGTGAGGCGGAGTGTAGTGACAGGCGGTGTGTAGTGTGATGGCGGTATTGAATGAAGGCGGTGTGGAATGTGAGGGCGTACTAAGAGTCGGTTAGATAAGACAAATCCTTCTGAAGGTTCATCCTATTTAACTGAGAGTGTTAACAGTTTTCAGAAAAAGTGAATATTTTTTTTTTAAAATAAATATGTGGCAGATCAGCGGAAGTAATATTGTATAAATCACATAGTCATTCACAAACTGTAAATAATTGTACTCTTAACAGAATGGGGCACGCAGGCACTCTTAAATATTATACAGTCATCCGGTGTCTGATTATAAATGTTCTATCCTTAATGATTATTCTCAACGGGTTCAGCGTATTGCTGATCTTCACACTCGAGTTCTTGAGTTTCTAATTCCTCTGAAAAATGGTCAACAGTAAGGGTGAGTATATCCCAAGACCCTGTAGGTTACCTGGTGCGGACATAATCCAGCTAACAAGTAATAACATGTAATCATACAATTCACATTTCAAAGATTATAACAATCTAATATGTCATTAAGGAATGCATGAGTTTGATTATGATATTTCTTGATTACGTTTCATGATGCATGTGGGCCCAAGAGATTATTTCTTCTTCACTGGAATATCACCATTCCGATTCTCTAGAGCGATCAGGGTCCGCCCAAGCTCTGGTACAAATGAACTCATTGGTTCTCATCATTGATTTATAAATATATTTGAGACTTGGATCCCTACGATCATGGTCACACTCCGTCATTTAGTCAAAGTACACCAGAATTACTCGTCTCACCCGGCTATCAGAGCGCGAATCTGATGCCATTGGGTTGCCGTTCCAGTTGTACTCCCAAGATTCTTCATGGAGATCGAACGTGAGTGTCCTTCACTGTATCAAGTGTATGCTCTAGAGGTTTTTCTTCTTCAAAAATATTTTCATGATGCGAAATGCATTCTCTTTCATCTTTTGAGTCATGGGTATTTATGTGATTCCAGCCTCATCATATTCGTTCACAAGCTTTTGATTTAATGGATCAACGTTGCAGGTCATCTTGATAAAATATATCGTTTATAACTTAGTTGAAATTATACTTTGTAATAATAATAAAATATAATTCATATTTATTTACTCATAGTTAATAAAATAAGATATTTATAGCAATAATACTAATTATAATAATAAGAATAACAATAATAAAAATAATAATGTAAATAATAATAATAATATTAAGAATAATAATAGGTAAAAGACCAATAATGATATTTTTAACATTTTAATAATTCAGTAAGGAGTATAGAAGGGATTCTGATTGAAAAATCCAAGTATGAGACGTTAAGACTGCTTTTCCGAGGAGTTAAATACCGAGTGACAAATCTGAATCCGAGTGAAATCAATTTGAAAGAGTTTTCTCAGTGAAGTTAAAACATTTTCCTGAGTAAATCATAATGAAGAAAGAGCTCTCTGAGTGAAATAATTATTTTCTGAGTAATTTCTGATTTAAAAGAGATTTTATGTGAAAAGATTATAAATCCGAGTAGAATCATACTGATGAAGTTTTCTGAGTTAAAATAACTGATTTTCCGAGTGAATTAAAAATGAAATAAGTTGAGTGAATAACTATTTTTTGAGTGAAATAAGTTTTATTCTAGTTCAAATATATATATATATATATATATATATATATATATATATATATCTTCAAATGAAATCAATTAAAAAGAGCTTTCTAAGTAACATACTGAATTCCGAGTGAAAATCAACTTGAAAAGATGTTTTCCGAGTGAAATTATGGTGTTTATCAAATGTAACATAATTCTGTTTGAAAGTTTTAAATAAGAAACTTGTATTCTTCAGATAACCAATCGGATATATATAACCGGTCATATCACTGTAATTTCTGAGTGAATTTGTGTATTCATAACTGCTCTGGTTGATTGGTACAATACCGAGCTTAATAACATAGTATCCGATGTCAGTTCATATCTCTTCACTGGAGTCCTCATAAATACCCATGATACTTTTAATATTTTAACAGTCCAGCATCAAACATATACACTTATTCATTCATATTAATCAATAAAATCAACCGGTTCACTGAATTCTCATGGCCAATAATAAACAACGCTGTAATTAAACATGTTCAATACATTACATATACAAATATAACAAACAATTAAACATTTAAATCACAACAACCAGATTTTTCCTTTCACTCAGATTTCCCCAGAATACCCGAGAATATACCCCCCTTACCTCAATGAAGTTCCTGGATAAGGAGAAAAAGGGTTCCTTTCACTGTCCTACTTCAAGTCCGCGGGAGAGAGGAAAAGAATTGAGAGAAAGAAAGCTGGCAAGAAGAGGTTATGTTTCGTATGTGTGTGTGTTCTAAGAGTGATAATAATGTATTGATAATGAAGGAAACAAGTGGAAGACAACATTTCCCGTGAGTGATGGTTAGGTGAAGATAATGGCAACTTTTGACTCACTTTCACTGTCAGCGTAGCATTAAATAGAAATAAAATATATAAAGTTATTGTAATGGAGGCAACTTTCTCCTTCGATTGGTTTATTGTGCCAATCATTCTTGGCGTTATATGGTTAAGTGGGCTGACCACTATCTGATGTGAAATAAAAAAAATATTTAGTGCTCAACCAAGCTCTGCTTTT
Organism: Clitoria ternatea; assembly: GCA_037962975.1. Classification (NCBI taxonomy): domain Eukaryota; kingdom Viridiplantae; phylum Streptophyta; class Magnoliopsida; order Fabales; family Fabaceae; genus Clitoria; species Clitoria ternatea. The sequence goes on from CM075672.1 coordinate 271,939,881, forward strand.
GCCATGTCATTGGCAAAGAATCCTCCAGTGAATTTCGAAGAATTCAAGAGGAAAGCATCCAAGTATGAGAGCAATGAAATACACTTGGAAGCAACAGCAGCAAGAAAGAAACCCCCAACGTTACAACGGAGTGACTGGCGCGGATAATTCCCATCATCATCCATATGATGGAAGTCTTTGAAGATTCAATCCGTACTCCTACGATTGAAAAATGTCTCCAGGGCGGATTATCTCAATCACTTAATCTGTGATCTGACGATGAAACTCTTGGCGTTGTGTACTTTTCCAGAACGGATAACCTCAGTCACCCATTATGTGATATGACGATGTAACTCCTGACGTTGTGTACTTGCCCAGGACGGATGATCTCAATCACCCATTCTGTGATCTGACGATGTAACTCCTGGCGCCATACACACCTCAAGGATGGATGATCTCAATCACCTAATATGTGACCTGACGATATAGTTCCTGGTGAGATACACTTCCTCAAGACAGATGATCTCAATCACCTATGAAGTGATTCGACGATAAAACTCCTGGTACGAACAATTCCCATCATCATCCTTATGATGGAAGCCTTTGAAGACTCAATCCGTACTCTTACGATTGAGATACACTTCCCCAGGACGAATGCTCTCAATCACATATTCTGTGAGTTGACGAGGTAACTCCTGGCGCGGACAATTCCCATCATCATCCTTATGATGGAAGTCTTTGAAGACTCAATCCGTACTCATACGATTGAGATGCACTTCCCCAATCTGACCTCAGTATTGATCACGCTGAACGGATTATTAAATGCTTTCCTGCATTCAATCTTCACTCTAACTTTGAATTGATTATCCATGGCAGAACTTGTTCCCATGCAGATAAGACAACGGCTCCAAACTGAAGCACAGACGCATAACTCTTTATTCCATAAAGATCAACCAACATGCAACAACGCTTCGCAAACGGAGTCAACAAAAACTCCTTGGGGGGAAAGGATTGGTGTCTCAGCTATATGCTGCACCATACCGACCCTAAGGTCCAAAAAACTCCTTGGGGGGAAAGGATTGGTGTCTCAGCTATATGCTGCACCATACCGACCCTAAGGTACAGAAAACTCCTTGGGGGGAAAGGATTGGTGTCTCAGCTATATGCTGCACCATACCGACCCTAAGGTACAAAAAACTCCTTGGGGGGAAAGGATTGGTGTCTCAGCTATATGCTGCACCATACCGACCCTAAGGTACAGAAAACTCCTTGGGGGGAAAGGATTGGTGTCACAGCTATATGCTGCACCATACCGACCCTAAGGTCCTGCAGGCCGCCTCTGGAAAGAACTGGTGTCACAGCTATAGGCTGCACTAATTCGTCCCCAAGGTCCTGCAGGCTTCTTGTGGAAAAAGCTGGTGTCACAGCTATATGCTGCACTACGCTAACTCCAAAACGCAACCAGTTTCTTGCAGGATGAATTGGTGTCACAGCTATTTGCTGCACCATACCGCCTCAAAGGTACAACTAATTTCTTGCAGGAACAATTGGTGTCACAGCTATATGCTGCACCACGCTAATCCCAAAATCCAACAAATTCCTTACAGGATGAATTGGTGTCTCAGCTATATGCTGCACCATACCGCCTCAAAGGATGAATTGGTGTCACAGCTATATGCTGCACCATACCGCCTCAAAGGATGAATTGGTGTCACAGCTATATGCTGCACCATACCGCCTAGCTTCCAATGTTTTACGGAGTACATAATCAACAAGTTCAAAAGTTCAACACTTGTAAAATTGTACTTCATTGAGATTCCTAAGAGGCTATTCCGCCTTCTTACGGAATCAACTCCTTGGAAATTCCTAAGAGGCTATTCCGCCTTCTTACGGAATCAACTCCTTGGAAATTCCTAAGAGGCTACTCCGCCTTCTTACGGAATCCAACTTCATTGGAATTCCTAAGAGGCCACTCCGCCTTCTTACGGAATCCAACTCCTTGGAAATTCCTAAGAGGCTATTCCGCCTTCTTACGGAATCAACTCCTTGGAAATTCCTAAGAGGCTACTCCGCCTTCTTACGGAATCCAGTTCCTTGGAAATTCGTAAGAGGCTACTCTGCCTTCTTACGGAATCCAGTTCCTTGGAAATTCCTAAGAGGCCACTCCGCCTTCTTACGGAATCCTACTTCATTGAAATTCCTAAGAGGCTACTCCGCCTTCTTACGGAATACAACTCATTGAAATTCCAAAGAGGCTACTCCGCCTTCTTACGGAATACAACTCATTGGAATTCCTAAGAGGCCACTCCGCCTTCTTACGGAATCCAACTTCATTGGAATTCCTAAGAGGCCACTCCGCCTTCTTACGGAATCCAACTCCTTGGAAATTCCTAAGAGGCTATTCCGCCTTCTTACGGAATTCAACTCCTGGAAATTCCTAAGAGGCCACTCCGCCTTCTTACGGAATCCAACTCCTTGGAAATTCCTAACAGGTCACTCCGCCTCCTTACGGAATTCAACTCCTTGGAAGTTCCTAAGAGGCTACTCCGCCTTCTTACGGAATTCAACTCCTGGAAATTCCTAAGAGGCCACTCCGCCTTCTTACGGAATTCAACTCCTTGGAAATTCCTAAGAGGCTACTCCGCCTTCTTACGGAATCAATCTCCTTGGAAATTCCTAAGAGGCTACTCCGCCTTCTTACGGAATCAACCTCCTTTGAAATTCCTAAGAGGCTACTCTGACTTCTTACGGAATCCAATCTCATTGAAATTCCTAAGAGGCTACTCCGCCTTCTTACGGAATCCAACTTCAATGAAATTCCTAAGAGGCTACTCCGCCTTCTTACGGAATCCGATCTCATTGAAATTCCTAAGAGGCTACTCCGCCTTCTTACGGAATCCAATCTTATTGAAATTCCTAAGAGGCTACTCCGCCTTCTTACGGAATCCAACTTCAATGAAATTCCTAAGAGGCTACTCCGCCTTCTTACGGAATCCGATCTCATTGAAATTCCTAAGAGGCTACTCCGCCTTCTTACGGAATCCAACTTCAATGAAATTCCTAAGAGGCTACTCCGCCTTCTTACGGAATCCGATCTCATTGAAATTCCTAAGAGGCTACTCCGCCTTCTTACGGAATCCAATCTATTGAAATTCCTAAGAGGCTACTCCGCCTTCTTACGGAATCCAACTTCAATGAAATTCCTAAGAGGCTACTCCGCCTTCTTACGGAATCCGATCTCATTGAAATTCCTAAGAGGCTACTCCGCCTTCTTACGGAATCCAATCTCATTGAAATTCCTAAGAGGCTACTCCGCCTTCTTACGGAATCCAACTTCAATGAAATTCCTAAGAGGCTACTCTGCCTTCTTACGGAATCCGATCTCATTGAAATTCCTAAGAGGCTACTCCGCCTTCTTACGGAATCCGATCTCATTGAAATTCCTAAGAGGCTACTCCGCCTCCTTACAGAATCTACTATGAAATTCCTAAGAGGCTACTCCGCCTTCTTACGGAATCCAATCTCATTGAAATTCCTAAGAGGCTACTCCGCCTTCTTACGGAATCCAACTTCAATGAAATTCCTAAGAGGCTACTCCGCCTTCTTACGGAATCCGATCTCATTGAAATTCCTAAGAGGCTACTCCGCCTTCTTACGGAATCCAATCTCATTGAAATTCCTAAGAGGCTGCTCCGCCTTCTTACGGAATCCAACTTCAATGAAATTCCTAAGAGGCTACTCCGCCTTCTTACGGAATCCGATCTTATTGAAATTCCTAAGAGGCTACTCCGCCTTCTTACGGAATCCAACTTCAATGAAATTCCTAAGAGGCTACTCCGCCTTCTTACGGAATCCGATCTCATTGAAATTCCTAAGAGGCTACTCCGCCTTCTTACGGAATCCAATCTCATTGAAATTCCTAAGAGGCTACTCCGCCTTCTTACGGAATCCAACTTCAATGAAATTCCTAAGAGGCTACTCCGCCTTCTTACGGAATCCGATCTCATTGAAATTCCTAAGAGGCTACTCCGCCTTCTTACGGAATCCAACTTCAATGAAATTCCTAAGAGGCTACTCCGCCTCCTTACGGAATCCGATCTCATTGAAATTCCTAAGAGGCTACTCCGCCTTCTTACGGAATCCAATCTCATTGAAATTCCTAAGAGGCTACTCCGCCTTCTTACGGAATCCAACTTCAATGAAATTCCTAAGAGGCTACTCCGCCTTCTTACGGAATCCGATCTCATTGAAATTCCTAAGAGGCTACTCCGCCTTCTTACGGAATCCAATCTCATTGAAATTCCTAAGAGGCTACTCCGCCTTCTTACGGAATCCAACTTCAATGAAATTCCTAAGAGGCTACTCCGCCTTCTTACTGAATCCGATCTCATTGAAATTCCTAAGAGGCTACTTCGCCTTCTTACGGAATCCAACTTCAATGAAATTCCTAAGAGGCTACTCCACCTTCTTACAGAATCCGATCTCATTGAAATTCCTAAGAGGCTACTCCGCCTCCTTACGGAATCTACTATGAAATTCCTAAGAGGCTACTCCGCCTTCTTACGGAATCCAACTTCAATGAAATTCCTAAGAGGCTACTCCGCCTTCTTACGGAATCTGATCTCATTGAAATTCCTAAGAGGCTACTCCGCCTCCTTACGGAATCTACTATGAAATTCCTAAGAGGCTACTCCGCCTTCTTATGGAATCCAATCTCATTGAAATTCCTAAGAGGCTACTCCGCCTTCTTACGGAATCCAACTTCAATGAAATTCCTAAGAGGCTACTCCGCCTTCTTACGGAATCCGATCTCATTGAAATTCCTAAGAGGCTACTCCGCCTTCTTACGGAATCCAATCTCATTGAAATTCCTAAGAGGCTACTCCGCCTTCTTACGGAATCCGATCTCATTGAAATTCCTAAGAGGCTACTCCGCCTTCTTACGGAATCCAATCTCATTGAAATTCCTAAGAGGCTACTCCGCCTTCTTACGGAATCCAACTTCAATGAAATTCCTAAGAGGCTACTCCGCCTTCTTACGGAATCCGATCTCATTGAAATTCCTAAGAGGCTACTTCGCCTTCTTACGGAATCCAACTTCAATGAAATTCCTAAGAGGCTACTCCACCTTCTTACAGAATCTGATCTCATTGAAATTCTTAAGAGGCTACTCCGCCTCCTTACGGAATCTACTATGAAATTCCTAAGAGGCTACTCCGCCTTCTTACGGAATCCAATCTCATTGAAATTCCTAAGAGGCTACTCCGCCTTCTTACGGAATCCAACTTCAATGAAATTCCTAAGAGGCTACTCCGCCTTCTTACGGAATCCGATCTCATTGAAATTCCTAAGAGGCTACTCCGCCTTCTTACGGAATCCAATCTCATTGAAATTCCTAAGAGGCTGCTCCGCCTTCTTACGGAATCCAACTTCAATGAAATTCCTAAGAGGCTACTCCGCCTTCTTACGGAATCCGATCTTATTGAAATTCCTAAGAGGCTACTCCGCCTTCTTACGGAATCCAACTTCAATGAAATTCCTAAGAGGCTACTCCGCCTTCTTACGGAATCCGATCTCATTGAAATTCCTAAGAGGCTACTCCGCCTTCTTACGGAATCCAATCTCATTGAAATTCCTAAGAGGCTACTCCGCCTTCTTACGGAATCCAACTTCAATGAAATTCCTAAGAGGCTACTCCGCCTTCTTACGGAATCCGATCTCATTGAAATTCCTAAGAGGCTACTCCGCCTTCTTACGGAATCCAACTTCAATGAAATTCCTAAGAGGCTACTCCGCCTCCTTACGGAATCCGATCTCATTGAAATTCCTAAGAGGCTACTCCGCCTTCTTACGGAATCCAATCTCATTGAAATTCCTAAGAGGCTACTCCGCCTTCTTACGGAATCCAACTTCAATGAAATTCCTAAGAGGCTACTCCGCCTTCTTACGGAATCCGATCTCATTGAAATTCCTAAGAGGCTACTCCGCCTTCTTACGGAATCCAATCTCATTGAAATTCCTAAGAGGCTACTCCGCCTTCTTACGGAATCCAACTTCAATGAAATTCCTAAGATGCTACTCCGCCTTCTTACGGAATCCGATCTCATTGAAATTCCTAAGAGGCTACTCCGCCTTCTTACGGAATCCAACTTCAATGAAATTCCTAAGAGGCTACTCCGCCTTCTTACGGAATCCGATCTCATTGAAATTCCTAAGAGGCTACTCCGCCTCCTTACGGAATCTACTTTGAAGTTCCTAAGAGGTTATTCCGCCTTCTTATAAAAGCTAAAACTTAAGTGTTATAGCTCATTACAGTGACTCCGCTAGTCACTATAACAAGCTAGGGGGCATATGATCCGGTCCTAACACCGGCCCCCAAGAGCATGGCTTTAATGCTTTGCCAGGTCAGCATTTCGAACGAGGTAAATACACTTCAAATACGGAGTATATATGACGAAGGCATGACACTCCGCCTAGGCATGTTACCCTGCCAAGGGACATAACTCCGCCTAGGCATGTCACTCCGCCAAGGCATGACACTCCGCCTAGGCATGTTACTCTGCCAAGGGACATAACTCCGCCTAGGCATGTCACTCCGCCAAGGCATGACACTCCGCCTAGGCATGTAACGCCGCCAGAATGCATATTACTCCGCCAAGCCATAGGCTCAACACAGGCGGAATATTGAACTTCCCATGCTGCGTAGCGAACCCATACTCACAACCCCGGCACGAGGTTGACTCTGTCTTGAGAGGTTAATAATGGGAATCACGCTGTCACGCATAAAGGGAAATAACAATAAAATAATAAAGCATTCACGCTTCCCAAGTAAGTGGAAATACCTACTACAATAATGGTGCTCGTGAACAACACAGGGACCCACTGTCTTTCTTGCTTTATGCTAGAAAACAAGGAACGGGCCCTACCAATAATGCAGCACCAGTGACAGGTATATAAACCTCAGCAAAAAGGTATACAGGGGCTGGCTCTCTCCCCCATTTCTGAACCTTACTCTCTCTTACTTGCATAATTCTCTCTGATCGTCTTTCTAAGTCTTAAAGTATTCTGAAATACTGACTTGAGCGTCGGAGAATAATTGCAGGTACCACCCCAAATCGGGTCAAGGCAAAGGAGAGACCGTCAGGCGGACTGTGACACCGCCCATTCCAACTGTGTCAGGGCATAGAAGACAACTCTAGGCGGACTACGACACCGCCGGTGTGAGTTACACTCCGCCCTAGTGTGGTCCAGACTCCGCCTCAACATACGAAAACACTCCATATCTGAACATTTACGCGCATTGCTTTGTATCAGATTGAGCTATTTCAGGATCATAACTTTACACCCCCCGTAAAGGACGGATCAATATATAAAAAATACCATATAATTTATTTAACATGTGTAATCTTCCACGTTAAAAAATCAAAAGTAGATTCTTTTAATTGAAAGTAATATAGAGATTATTTAGAAGAAGATAATTGAACATTAATAAAGTTTTTAAATAACTTTTTTATTCTTTATCCTATATAATTCTATGTAGATTAAATAAACTCATGTAACACCCAAAAGCAAAAATTATAAAGGTTGATCTAATACATAGGATACGAAATCAAAGGCAATTTTTTTTATTTAAAACATTATTAATATTGACCCACCTTTTTAAGTAATTTCTACATATATTTTAATACAAGATTTTGCTTTTAATTTCATAGCTTATGAGATTCCAAGTTAATTAATTAATTAATCTCCGGTAACTCTGCATTATAAAATTGAGAAATCTGTAATAAGGACAGGAAGATTAATTAAATTATTTCAAGTTGAGCATATTTTAGTGTGCCCCTGACTTTGACCTGAAACAGCCTGCAATAATAGTTGAGATCTGCAACAACGAAAATGCCAAGAATTAGAAATCAATTCTTTTTTATATTTAAAATCATCATCTAAGTTTATCAATTTTAATTTTGAAGCATTTCTAATAGAATTTTCAAAAATAATAATTTTTAAAAATTTCTAAACAAATATCCTTAAACACCCTTAAAAAATCACAAGAGAAGAGATATACTTTTTTTTGGGCACAATCAAAATATTGTGCCACCCTTATTTTCTTGGGCATATAAACAAGAGATATATGCTATACAATGCATGGGTCCACGTGCATGATCCAAGCGAAGCACGTGATGTTGTTTCCGTACCCAGCCTATATGGGCAGGAAAAGAATTATTTTTAAAAATAAATAAAAATAGATGTTTCTTAACATTAGCCCTAATAACTGATTAAGTCACTTAAAGTGTTAAACCTTAACTTTTATTAGAATAAGTTAAATAATTACATCATATAAATAAAAGTATAATTATTATATTAACTTTTTCAGGAAAAATTTATCATTTTTGATGGCTTAATTAACCTAGCCCTTCAAAACCCATAAAATATCATTTTCATGTAAGAATAGGCGGATAAAATTTATTGGGGGTAATAATGCTGTTAAGTTTTAAATATAATAGAAAATGATACTATTATTATTTCAAAAATGAATAATAAAGATAATTTACACACTATAACTTATTTTTTAATAACATTAAATAAGATCCCCAAACATTTTCAATTAATTAACATGAGATAGTTATTTGATAGAGTGTGAAAGAGTAGAACTTACATTTCAAACAGCGCGGCACATTTGATAAGTATGGTATTCTAACATTTTATAGTCTCAAGGGTTGAAGAAACTCTATATAAAGCGAATTCTGAAACAGTACAAAAACACAAATCAAATCAAATTTGCAATATGGCTTCATCAATCAATGGTCGCAAAGCAAGTGAGATCTTTCAAGGTCAAGCTCTCTTGTATAGACACTTATTTGCTTTCATAGACTCAATGTGTCTTAAATTGATTGTTGAGCTTAACATACCAAACATAATCCACAAGCATGGCCAACCCATCACTCTTCAAGAGTTGGTGTCTATTCTAAAAGTTCCACCAACTAAAGTCGATAAGGTGCATAGTATCATACGTTACATGGCACATATTGGATTCTTTGAAATAGTAAGAATCCACGATGGCAACAAAGAAGCATATGCACTCACTGCTGCATCAGAACTCCTTGTCAAAGGCACTGGCATTTGTTTGGCTCCAATGGTTGAGTGTTTTCTTGACCCAACTCTCTCAAGCCCATTCCATCAATTGAACAAATGGATCTATGAGGAGCACCTCACACTCTTTGATCTTTCCTCAGGGTCCCCTTTTTTTGAGTTTCTTAACAAGAACCCTGCATATAACAAGTCATTCAATGAGGCAATGGCTAGTGATTCTCAAATGATCAACTTGGCATTGAGAGATTGCAATTTGGTGTTTGAGGGACTGGAATCCATTGTGGATGTTGGTGGCGGAACTGGAGCCACTGCCAAGATTATCTCTGATGCATTTCCTCATTTGAAATTCATTGTCTTTGATCGGCCTCAAGTTGTAGAGAACTTGCCAGGAAACAACACTTTGACTTATATTGGTGGAGACATGTTTCAATCTATTCCAGAAGCTGATGCAGTTATACTAAAGGTATGCAGATAAGTAAATAAATTAAGATACAATGAATTTGTTTAGTTTCTGCAAAATTTGTTAATTTTAGAATATAAACTACCTCTCTTAGGAAGTTGGTAACAAAATTCTTACCTTTTATCTTTTTTCTTTATTCCTAAAGTGGATTTTGCATAGTTGGACTGATAAGGACTGCATAAAGATATTAGAAAACTGCAAAGAAGCTATTTCAAGTAATGGCAAAAGAGGGAAAGTGATACTCATAGATATTGTGTTAAATGCAAAGCAAGATGAGCATGAATTTACTAATGTGAAGCACCTTATGAATATAACCATGGCAAGTGTTAATGGAAAGGAGAGAAGTGAAGAAGAATGGAAGAAGCTCTTCACCGAAGCAGGGTTCAAAGATTACAAAATAACTAATTTGACTGGTCTTTTGTCTCTTGTTGAGATTTATCCTTAAACAGTAATCTTGTATGATCCACTTAATTTTGTTTTCATTTACTTGTAATGAACTAAATAAATGTGGTCTGTGTTGGAATAATGGCATTAGGTGCCCTTTTGACCATTTCCATATCATAGTCGTTTATTGTTATGATTAATCATAAACTGTTTGTAATACTATTTTACTATATTTAACTGTTAGCTATTGGTAATTAGCTGTGAGTTTAGCAAAATGTGATGTAGATCATACGGAAAGAAGGAGAATGGAAGGGTTAGGAAGGAAAGAAGCTAGAACAAAAGGAGAAAATATTATTATATAAAAAAATGTTACTCACAAACTGAAGAAGGGGAAAAAGAGAACTTTTAATAAAATTTATCTTTTTCCCTTTCCATATAAAATTTAACTCATCTTTAATTCCCTTAGGAAAGTATTTGTGAGTTGACGAGTCTGAGAGAATACTAGGTGGAGCAACTAGATGAGTATCAAATATTAAAATAGATAAAAGAAAAAGATGCATACAAATTTTTGAGTATCAATCATTAAAATACTGAATTTTCATACTTGGACCCTAATGATGAGATATTTAAACAACAAAAAAACTCTTCATTGGGATACATATTTTTGTGGATATATTTAGTATATATTTAAACATTTTAGTGATATTTTATAGTCTTAAATTCCAATTATAATTTTTAAGGAGTTGTTGTAAGAGGTTATATATGTGTTGTTACCAAACAAAATAAAAGTTGCATGCAATTAATTGATAATGCATTATGTTCCTTTAAGTATCATGGAAACCAATTTAGTTTTAAAAATATTGGTGGAAATGATTTTCATGATACCTCCTTATAAGATTCTTTTGAGAAAAAAAAATTTAACGTTCTCTTTTAAATTTTTATGTCGTTAATTATTTTTGACCAAAATATTTCTACTAATGTATAACTTTTTCTTGAAATCAATATAACAATAAATGTGATACATCAATTACATTATTTATATATATCTCCTATAATAATTTGATAGTAAGTGAAGAAAATTGAATAATGGGTCATAGTATAATCAAAGTGTAATTTTGAAAAACTTCAATAAATTTCAAACAAATTTAATGGTTTTAATTAAATTAACCATATTTTTTAATACGCGTGAATTAGGTAGAAGAGTCTTACATATTTACATATGGAGGTAGTATCAAATAGAGACAACAACAAAAAAAAGAATAAGAAATGCGTCATCCAACAAGAAAAGGATATAGGATCATTAATACTACCTCTGTCATTGAATATAAGACATATATTAAGAAAGTTAGTTAGTTTAGTTAAAATTATTAACTTTGTCCGAAATTTGAGATAATTTTTTAAATTACTCTTAAGAGAATTGAAAATATAATTTTTCTTCTCACTCATTCTCTCCCCATCATAGTTAATTATTTGTATTCCATATGAAAAAGTATAACACTTATTAAAAAATGGAAAATTTTAAGTATAACACTTGGTTAAAAAAAAAGCAGAATTTTTTTTAGCTCAAGCGAAAAATTTTAGCTTGAGCGAAAATCCTTTACCTTAAGTGAGAAAATTCTCTCTTAAGCGAAAATCCTCTAGAATCTTTCCTTTTGAATTTTGCTCAAGCAAGATTATCCTCGTTTAAGTGAAATTTACCAAGTAACCAACCTCCATTTCACTCAAAGTTTTGCTCAAGCGAGCCCAATCTTACTTAAGCGAGATCTATAGCAGGCCAACTTTCACAAACCTCGTTTCACCTCCAAATGGTACCAAATTTTAACACAAGCTATTTTCCAATAATTAGGACCTGTGATCACAAGCTACACTTCAAAATTCTCAAAAATAAGAGAGGTATGCCCATAAACGCATTTAAGCCATTTTAGGTCATTACCAACAACCAAACCATGTAAATCTCATCCAAATGGGACCAAACCAAATCTTACACATTTTAAATAACATATAGGATCTATCAAACCTATTCAGGGGTTCTAGAACCTCATAGATTTAAATCTAACCTGCTCAGTTCTTTGCTCATGCATACACTCCAACTTAACAATAAATGAACCATGATATATATATATATATATATATATATATATATATATATATATATGAACTATAAAAAAATAATAACTTAACAATAAGTTATGATGCAATAATTGAGTAGATCTTATGAACTATAAAAAAAACAATGACTTAATTTTTTGTTAGTTTAATAAGTTGTAATATAAATTATGATATTTAAAATGAAAGATTAAAATCATATAAATCGAGTGAATCTAAACCTATGTGGTATATGATTTGATTTATTTTTGCATTTCACTTCAACTAATATAAACTAAATTATAAGTATTTTTAATATTCAATTTAGCTCGTTATTTTTACTTCAAATGTGAACCCAACCTCATTGTATCATGAATATTTGTATCACAAATTTGCGAAAATCCATGACCTCACTTGATTTGTGCCAAAGAATTGTATCTCTTTTTATCTGAAATTTATAACCAATCATTGTGTTCCATGTGAATGATGGCTTTGTCCTTCTAGACCATATAGCCATACTATTCCATTTCAAATATTGCGGCACATTTATCATATCATAATCTAACATTTTAGAGTGTCAAAAGGATTCATAAATTAGGAGGGTTGACCAAACTCTATATAAAGTGATCGAAATCATATCCACTTCTGAAATAGCACAAAATACACAAATCAAAACTCATTCACAATTATGGCTTCAATTATCAATGGTCGCAAAGCTAGTGAGATCTTTCAAGGGCAAGCTCTCTTGTACAGACACTTGTATGCTTTCATAGACTCGATGTGTCTTAAATTGATTGTTGAGCTTGACATACCAAACATAATCCACAACCATGGCCAACCCATTACTCTGCAAGAGTTGGTGTCTATTCTACAAGTTCCACCAACTAAAATTGATAAAGTGCAAAATATCATTCATTACATGGCACACAATGGTTTCTTTGAAATATTAAGAATCCATGATGACAACAAAGAAGCATATGCTCTCACTGCTGCATCAGAACTCCTTGTCAGAGGCAATGACCTTTCTTTGGCTCCAATGGTGGACTGTGTTCTTGATCCAACTCTCTCAAGTTCATTCCATCAATTGAACAAGTGGGTCTATGAGGAGCATCTCACACTTTTTGATCTTTCCTTAGGATCCCATTTTTATGAATTTCTTAACAAGAACCCTGCATATAACAAGTCATTCAATGAGGCAATGGCTAGTGATTCTCAAATGGTCAACTTGGCATTGAGAGATTGCAATTTGGTGTTTGAGGGACTGGAATCCATTGTGGATGTTGGTGGTGGAACTGGAGCCACTGCCAAGATTATCTCTGATGCATTTCCTCACTTAAAATTCATTGTCTTTGATCGTCCTCAAGTTGTAGGGAACTTGCCAGGAACCAATACTTTGACTTATGTTGGTGGAGACATGTTTAAATCTATTCCAGAAGCTGATGCAGTTATACTAAAGGTATGCAGATAAATAAATATATTAAGATACAATGAATTTGTTCAGTTACTGCAAAATTTGTTAATTTTAGAATATATACAAACTACCTCTTAGGAAGTTGCTAACAAAATTTCTAACCCTTTATCTTTTTCTTTATTCCTGCAGTGGATTTTGCATAATTGGACTGATAAGGACTGCATAAAGATATTAGAAAACTGCAAAGAAGCTATTTCAAGTAATGGCAAAAGAGGGAAAGTGATTCTCATAGATATTGTGATAAATGAAAAGCAAGATGAGCATGAATTTACTAATCTGAAGCAGCTTATGAATGTAAACATGGCATGTGTTAATGGAAAAGAGAGAAGTGAAGAAGAATGGAAGAAGCTCTTCATGGAAGCAGGGTTCAAAGACTACAAAATAACTAATTTGACTGGACTTTTGTCTCTTGTTGAGATCTATCCTTAAACACTAATGTTGTACTATATTTAGGAGTCTCTAATGGCTGTTTTTTCTGTGATGCAAGCAACTTTAATTTCATTGTTGGACTGGTTTGTATTTGTATTTGGCTGTTTACTGTTTATACATAGAAGATCATGGTCAATGGTTTTGTTGGTCAATAAAGGTACAATATAATGAGTAACGTAACAGATTCAATTTCTTGATTTCAATGTATATAATATACTATATTGACACGCTGCTTGAGTTTTAGAATAAAATACACAAAATTTTCATCAAGGTAAACTATTAATAGTATAGGTTTTATTATATACACCATTATAATGGTTTCTGTTTTTAAAATATTGATTTGACTCTCTGGTGATTCGCTGCAAATTTATATAAGCTGAACACAATTTTGTTTGGTTGCTCTGTTTGGGGCGGCGGAAAGTGAGCACCGAGTTTTTAGAATTGCTAATTGTCGTTTCAAACAAAAATTAGAAAGGAAAAAAGACAAATGACCAGAAACTAGATAAGATTTACCTATTTAAGAAAAAATATATCACGTCTTTTTTATATTTTAATTGCACCATTGAACAAGGAAATTCATATGTTTCAGAAAGTTTATTTTACGTAAAACATAAATTTGATCATAATTTATTAGATTATTTTTAAAGAAAAATAATTATAATAAAAATTTGATTTTCTTTTAGATTTGGATCATAAAAAATACTTATTTATATAATACATTTATTTTTTTCCTATTTTAACCTTTGTATTTTCTCAAATTCCCAATTCTTATATCTATTTTAACCTGTTAAAACTTAAAAAAGTATTTTTCTAATACAATTCAAATAAAACAAACTATCTAAATAATCTCTTTTTTATAATCACATTCAAATATCAAGATGGATTCTAATATAATTGATTCAATTATTGAAATAAATGTTTATCAAAATAAAGAATTTTTTTATACATTTATCAAACACACCCTTAAATTCATTAGGTGTTACTAATTCTTATGACCAGAGACAAGTTTTTATACTTTGGTCAAATTTCTGATTGATTTGACCAACTTCTAACATTTACAGAATTAATATTTAATTATTTGATGATTTGGTTTTTACAACTAGCTATAAATAGACAGTCAATGTTATGTTTGGATAAAATGATGAAATTGGAATTATATAAATTGATTGGAAAGAAATGGAGTAGAAATTGAAAGGGAATGTATTGTGTTTGGTAAGTTGTAAATTGAAAAGAATTATGAGGAAATTTATCTTTGTTAGTTGTTTGGACAGAAAGATTGAGTCCACTATTTTGTCCTTAAAAAATCTATGCCAAATCACAAGTTTTATATTACCCACTAAAACTGTAGAACTCTCCTATAATAATAACATGTGTTCAGTAGCGCAAACCCAGTGAAATGTCCTTAAAAAATCTATGCCAAATCACAAGTTTTATATTTTTTATACAATTTTTTTTAAAATAATAAAATAATAATTTTATAATTAAAATTAAACACAAGAAATAAAATCATAAGTGACGTCCATTTTTTTTCGTAACATTTTGCTTAACAATTCTTCCATCCATAATCATAAGGTGCATGACTTTTTATTCAGTTCATAACTTCCAAGACTACAGTAAATCACATGGCAACATAATTTAGTTAATTCAAAACATGAAAACTACTGTATGAATCAAAACATGAATTAATGTCTAAGGATATATCTCAATAAGAGACAAATATCCTGTCAAGGGAGAAATTTTGTAGTCTTTGAACCCTGCTTCCACGAAGAGTTTTTTCCACTCTTCTTCAGTTCTCTCTTTTCCATTAAGACATGCCATGTTCACATCCATAAGCAGCTTTAGTTCAGTAACTTTGTGCTCTTCTTGCTTTTCGTTTATCACAACATCTATGATAATTACTTTTCCTCTTTTACCATTGCTTGAAATGGCTTCCTTACAATTTTCCAATATCTTTCTGCAATCCTTATCAGTCCAATTGTGAAAAATCCACTGCAATAATTAACAAAAACAAATACATGGAGGATTTAGAAATTTCGCTAATAATTAACTTAATGTGAGGTGAGAAGTTATGATATGAATAAATAAATTAGTGTTAATACCTTAAGTAAAATTGCCTCAGCCTTAGGAATGGATTTGAACATGTCTCCGGAAACAAAACTCAAATTGTCATTTCCTGTCAAGTTTTCTATAACCTGTGGGCGATCAAAGACAATGCATTTCAAGTGAGGAAATGCTTGAGAGATAATCTTGGCAGTGGTTCCAGTTCCACCACCAACATCCACAATGGATTCCAGTCCCTCAAACACTGACTTGCAATCTCTCAATGCCAAGTTGCTGAGTTGAGAATCACAAGCCATTGCCTCATTGAAGGACTTGTTATATGAAGGGTTCTTGTTAAGAAAGTCCCAGAAATGTGATCCTAAGGAGATATCAAACAGTGTCAGATTCTCCTCATAGATCCACTTCTTCAATTGATGGTATGACTCTTCCAGAGTTGGGTCTAGCACACACTCAACCATTTGAGCCAAAGAAAGGTCATTGCCTTTGATAAGAAGCTCTGATGCAGCAGTGAGTGCATATGCTTCTTTGTTGTCATCATGAATTCTTACTATTTCAAAGAATCCATTATGTGCCATGTAACGTATGATACTATGCACCTTATCAATTTTAGTTGGTGGAACTTGTAGAATTGACACCAACTCTTGAAGAGTAATGGGTTGGCCATGTTTGTGGATTATGCTTGGTATGTTAAGCTCAACAATCCATTTAAGACACATTGAGTCTATGAACGCAAATAAGTGTCTATACAACAGAGCTTGACCTTGAAAGATTTCACTTGCTTTACGGCCATTGATTAATGAAGCCATAATTGCAAAGTGATATTTTGATTTTGTGCTGTTTATGAAGCTTTGATTGGCTTTATATATGTAAAACTTCAACTACCGGCGTGGTCTCTGTAGCTAAGAAAACGACACAATTAATGTGTTTGAACGATGACTGTTGAACAGTCTTGATAAAATTAACGTACCGTATACCAATCTAAATGCAACACCGGCGTGGTAACGACTACCACTTTTAATATGCCCACAACGTTGATTGCTTGAAAGAAATGAATTGGTGATGGATCCATCACTCTGTTTTTAGTTACCATAATTTTTGCTATGTGGAGAGTCAAGGTCATAGCTTTACTAAAAAAAAAAAATTTATTAAAAAATAAAAAAATGAAGAATTTTTTTCAACCATTATTTGAGTTCTAAACAATTCTCACATAAATTTAAATAAAATAATTTTATTTTTATCTCTTATCCTATATAAAATTACAAGTTAAAGAAACACTTACTAAAATACTAAAGTTGAATTTAATTATGTTTTAGATTCAATTAATTTGCAATACTGGTTTTCATGTTTAATTCACAAGTTTTTTAAGAAAAATAGAAAATTATTCTTAAAAAAGTTGAAAAAATAGAAAAGGTGTTTGTTTACAAAATATTCAAAGAAAACTTATAAAAAACTGAAAACCGGATTTTCTATTTTTTTAAGAAAAATAGAGAAGTCTTTAAAGAAGTTTTCCAAAAAAACTGAAAAGTAGAAAAAATTTTCAAAACTTTTTCTATTTATTCCAGGAAATGAAAATTTTGAAAAACAAGCAGAAAACTTTTTCTAAAAACTAGAATAATTTTCTGTAACTAAACGCAGTCATAACTTTTTATAAAGCTGACTTAGAGAACTTTGTTTATTATACAAAATTAGAGGGATTTCGCTTATCAGGTTTGGCATAAAGATTGTTGTATATCCCATTTTGTTTCTTGTGTAATATGATTTTAACTACATGAATCTTTCTCATAATTAAGCAACAATCGAAGATAATTCTAGTTAATGTTTAATTACAGTTAAGATTTTTCATATTTTAAAAAGTAGTTTAGTAGAAGTAGAATTCAATATTCTTCTCACAATCATTTAGCTTATGTTAAATCTTATCATTTTATTGAGAGGTGAAGATTGATCGGTTTCTTATATATGAATAGAATGACCACTATTCTTCAATGGTGTTTTATAACTAAACCAATTCACGACCAACCGTAAGATCGAATCAATCAAACCATTTATCAAAAAAATCGTTAACTGCACCAATTGCAACAACAAAAATCACACATTCAAATGGGATTTGATTTGGTTTGTGGTTACTCCTTCATAAAACAAAACCTAGTCAAATTGCACTTAAGTATAATCTAGAGCTCTACGTTTTGTATCGTGAACCATCAGTTGTTTCTAAAAAAAAAAAAAATTAGTAAATTATGTATCCCACTTTACTCAAATCAAATTTAAGAATATCATTTGTGTTTGTTCTACATATATACTATGTCTTTTTTAATAAATCCATTTGATTAGGTAATATTAAATGCTATGTTTTAGTAAATATGTCATTATCTGCCATATTTTTCTTCCATTTCTTGTAACTTTTAAGCTTGACTATATAATTTGTACTAGATTATTGTTTGTGTAAGTATGTAGGAAAAATTATACTTTTAGTCTCTTACATTTGAGGCTTAGTTCGAGTTTGCGTCGTAAGTTTTTTCCTCTTACAAAGGTCCCTCATGTTTTGAGTTAGCCTGCTTAGGTCTTTTTCATCAAGTTTGTTAACTTAATTAATAGAATACGTAACGTGGTAAACACATGGCCATGATTGTGCTTAAAGTATTACCACGATTTTGCCATGTGAGCCAAGTTTAAAAAAATTAAAAAAAGAATTAACTTTTTTCTTTATTTTAAAAAATAAAAAAAACCAAAGCTTAATCTCTCTCATCCTTCACTAATCATTGATAAACCCTCTTTACCATTCACCCTACCTTTTTCCATACTTTTCACAAAGAATTTGGAGTTAAACAAAGGAAAGAACGAGATACAGGGGCGTGTGTTGGTGATTCTAGCTATCATAGTGAGGAATAATGGCGGCGCACAATGAGGATCGTGATGGTGCTTAAAGGCTCGTGTTACCTATAACACCCCTATTTTTATTTTAAGTTATTTCAAAAAATTTTATATTAAAATCTGGATGGAATTTGACCATAGACCTTTAGAAGTTTTTGATTAGTATATTTTTCAGAATTTATTTTAAAAAAAATTTAAAAAAAATGAAAAAACATTGTTTGCACCCCTTAAATTACTATTTGTACCACCCTAAATTGTTATTCGCACCTCCAAAATTGCTATTCGCACCCCCTCATAAGTGAAACTCACTATGCGTTTCTGAAATTTTCAAACTTTGCACAGTAACCTATATGAAAATTTCAAGTTTTGCAGAGTAATTTTATAATAAAATATTCAAACGCACAGTAAGTTTTTTTCTTATAAATACCGAGCGAAGGAACGAAGAAAATCACAGTTTTCCTATTAAATTTTCTTAATATAGTAGTGCTAGAGAGATAGTGATGGAAGTAAGAGGGAGAAATAATTTTTTTGGAAGGAGGTTCTGTTAAAATTCTAAGGTAAGAATACCTTTCTTTTATATTTTTTAGGGTTATTTTTATATTATTTTTAGAAATCTATTATGATACTGGAAATAATGTTATTTTAAGTTACTATTCTGAATAGTAAAATAGTAAATTACTATTCAAATAGTAAATTATTATTTACTGTTACTATTTATCGTTACTATTCATAATTTACTATTTACCATTACTATTCATGATTTACTATTTACTATTACCATTCAAGTTTTACTATTTACTATTACTATTCATGAATTACTATTCACTATTCACTATTCAAAAATTACCATTTCTGTTTTAAGTAGTAATCTTAATTTTCACCTTATACCTTTACTGAAATAGATTGGTATTAATATTTCTAAAAATCGGAGGCGCAAAGCAAACTCTCTTTTGGTAACAATCCAAGGTAAAGGGGAGTAAGATAAGAATATAATATGAAAAGAAATAAGAATAATGAGAGGAGTCCCCTACTCTTTTTTAATTTGATAATATTATTATTTTAAAATATTAACATTTTAACTTAAAATTTTTAATAAATTTTAAATTAAATATCTGATGTAACTAACTCTGATATACCTATGCAAATACCTGGATAACCTATGCGAGCTGGACTGAACCTATGCAAGGACTTGGATTATTATGACCTGTATGGACTGAACTATACCTATGTGAGGATTGGACTATATGGACCTACATCTCAAAATCAATCTTATTAATCTAAATAACCATTAAGATTTGAATTACATTTATGAGTGATATTTAATTTATTTGAATTGTTTATAATTGATGATTTTTTATTTTGATTGATATTTAATTGTGATTAATAATATTTGATGTGATTGATGATATTTAGTTATGATTGATAATATTTGATTATGATTGATGATCTTGTGATATGAAGTTAAGCATATAGCGAGCATGACAAAAAGCTAAAACTCAGTAAGAATTTTCTTACCTTACTCTTTAAATTTTTATTACTTTAAATCTTTTCTTCTTAGAAATTATTTTTATTAACTTTACTTTTAATATTTAGAATTAGTATTTATTTTAGAATGAAGACATTTTATAAAAATTAATTTAGAACAAATTGAGATAATTAAATCTTGAATTAAAGAAAAATTTTATAATTTTAAGTATTTTTGGTTAATGATTTAAAGATTATTCACTTTTAATAAAATAAATTTTTTAAAAGAAAATTATTTTATTTTTCCAACTTAATAACTAAAGATATTTGGAAATGATTGAGAATTCGATCTTGCTAAGATTCAATTTGAGAAAGATTATGTAAAGTTTTATATGAGAAAGCTTTGAGATATTTAAGGCTTAGAAACTCAATTTCAGTGAGATTCAAAAACTGTACCAAATTTATTTCTGTGGGACAGAAATTCAGAGAATTGAGAAAATATACAGTTTATTAAGATGATGTTGTAAACCTTTATGGTATTTAATAATCGAGTTTCTAAAAGCCTTAACCAACTAAATACGTGAGTAGTTCATGTATCATAAATCATTAAAGTGAAACAAAATGATATTGTCTGGGGACGGATTATAGAAACCAATGATACATTAGAGGAGGCTTAATTACGAGCCTTGAGATGAGAGGGTGTGAAAGGGTGCTTCAGGGGACCTAGGGTAGCTCCCTAGTGTCGGGTACTTTTACAATAAAAACTTTCTCAATCTGACTAGTCTCTAAGTGTTTCCATGCCAGTTGAGCTGTTCATATTATTATTATCTGGACTTATGGAATAATGTAAACTCCTGGTTGGCCCAGTGCAAATTAAAATTTAATGGCCCATATATATAGGTAAGTTATGATAAAGATATTGCATAACATCCATGCATTCTTGATTGTGTATGTGATTGATAATAATATATTAGTTTGTGAAAATGCTTTATTGCTTATGCCCCATTTGGAAATATTATATTCTGTTTCTCACTCCTTTCTCCATGTTTTTGTTTCATATGTTTTAAATTGATGGTTCAGAGGGAAAAATCGAAGAATCTCGACAGTAAATATAGTATGTCCTAGAAAGGGAGCTCGGTATGAATATCGTGGTCCAATGAATAAATAAAGTTATTAAGTAACTGCTTCCGGGCCATGGAGTTTCCTCTATTTCTTATAATGTTTAATATTTATTTTCTTTAGATGAATGTAAAATTACATTATAAAGTTTTAATAATATTTATGAGGTATTTCAAAAATAATGTATGTAATTTATTCCGATAGTTTCCTTTTAACAATCATATCTTTAGTAAAAAAAATTACAAATTTTTATAGTATTTATTAAGGTGTAACTGAGGGTGTTACATTACCATTCAAGGATGAGTGGTTGGATGATGGTTGGCTTTCTATTTAGGATAATGGTGTAGTGGTTGTGACATGATGGAGATTCTTTATTTCAAGGCAGTGGCACACAGGGTTACACATGGCGGACACGCTGGAGCTCACATAAGCCCAATGGGGTTTCGCTGTTTATGCTTAGTGGCCTAAAGGTCTTATTGGAAATGGCCTCAGACTTAATAAAGGGTGAATTAATGGAAAATGCTCACGTTTTCGGAAGCATTATTAAGGAATGTTTATTTTAAAAGACCTTTTACCAAAAGAAAGCAAGAAATGATCTTTGAAAAGAAGATATTGCAAGTAAGATAAGTAAGGAAATAATAAAATAGAGTAGGGTTAAGAAAAGCAAACCACGATGTATCTTTATTTGATTACCACCACTGTAATCTAGTCCAATCTCTCAACACAAAGACTTAAAATTTTTCCACAATAATCAGATCGGTTACAAGGTTATCTATTTACAACTCTTAGACTACATCTTCAATACTTAAAGCTTCCTCACAACCCGATTTCAATTCCAACAGGATCAACACAGTCTCAAGGTATCTCTAGAGAAGACTTTCTTTCACCCAAGACCCAAAACACTCTTAGGGTATGTTTGGTTATTAAGTTGGGTTGGTCAAATCTCGGTTTGACCAGCCCCAAAAATAAATCCTACGGTCAAACGGAGTTTTGACTGTCTCGAACGGCATGAAGGATCAATATCAACCCTTAAATTTTTTCATTTCTCCAACTGAAACCAAACGGGCCCTTAGTCCAAGAGTATAACAAAAAATAATTACAACTCAGATCTTATGACAGAAAGACTAAAGTGAGTAAGAGAGAAAACCAATTTGTGTATTGACAACTAAGTAGTGAGATGTTTATTCCTAAAATTTAGGCTCTCGATTTATAGGAAAAAATTATTGCCAAATAAGGAAATAAAATATGTCTGGTTGCCACAAATAAGACAGACTCAAAATCAAAGCCCACTTGTAGAAGTTGGTTTGAACCAACCTCCTCAGTGGTTCAAATCACATGGTTCTAATCGCTCCCTCAGTAGTTCGAACCACCCACTTAGATTTTGTCCAATTTTTTTGTTTCCAAAAAATATTTTAATGTGTGGATTTAGTTAACTTTATACTCACTTTAAGACTTTGTTGTCTTAACAACAATTAAATGACTAAGGGCTAACTCTAAAGACATCAACCACTTGAAAAATCTTGATTTCCCTTTGATCCACACATGCACTTCTCGCTTTTAGGTATGTCTAAATTTATTCCATTGCCTTAGAAGCACAACCTTGGTCCAATTTACTCATTTGTCTTAAGATTTATTTTAGGTTTATCATTATCAAAACCTATTACACACAGGTTTCATATATCCAAAGATTATAGTTTGTGCATGACAACATCACTTTGGCTCAAAGTTTTGTCCTTTAACACACATTATTCATCATTCGAGGTGCAATTAAGTCATAAAGCTTTTGTTCAATCCATGTAGTGCAAGTGATTATAGACATATATGTTTTGGTTTTTTTATATGATTTGTTTCGATGTATGCAAGTTTCTCTTTCAAGTGCCTTAAAGGCTTATGTTCTCAAGTATTATTATACTTTTCAATTGCTAACGAGAAGCCAAATTTTGTGTACTCTCTGTGCTTTGCTTTTGTTATGATGATTTCATAATATGCTAAATTTTAATTTGCTTCTTTATCCTTTTATTCATACTCCAATATGTTGGTACTAAAAATTAGAAGAGCAGTGATGTATAGTTTATGTGGCACTCAGTTTGAAATTGTTCATAGTTTATGACTTATATTAAGACAAGAAAAACAAGAATAAAACAAAACTTAGGTCCAGCATACTTGCAAACCACAGCAAGATATGGTTTCAGAATTAGCTTTGGTTCTGTTCTCTGTGTAGATTGAAGGGTCTAATTGATGAATAGATGAGCAGCAAATTGAAGGAAGTGCAATTTTTTAAAATTCCCAAAATACGATAAATTGTAATTTCAACGGCCGCAACCATAATTTTTTCATTAAATATGTCACATGAGTAATGCAACCACAATTTTTTCATTATATGTCACATCATCAATAATGCAAGGTTGTTAATATAATATGATGTGTACAGGTTAATGGAGTCAAAAAAAAAAAATACAGGTGAACTGACTCAAAATATGAGGAATCTTTTTAATTGAAAAGTAAAAGTCAAAGAACCAATTTCAACCAAATCAAAATGTAAGAGACCAAATCAAAATGTAAGAGACTAAAAATATAATTTTGATAAATTTGTAATAGTTGTAAGTTAATATCTCTATGTTCAATAATGACAATGGATTCACTTGTTATTTATTTGAAAAACTCTATTATGTTTATTAAATATTTAGATGTTTAATATTAAAGATAAAAGTTTAAAACCACATTAACTGAATAAATTAAAATTGCAGAGGCTTAGTTAGATTTTGTTTTTATGTTTTGTTTCAACTAAATAAAGCCAATTGCACAATTTTTTATTATGTGGTTCAACTTAATTCCTCGCTTTAAAACTAAACTGAATGGGACCATTAAGACCATAATATTCTTCACTTTTTCCACTTCACAAAAAGAAAAACATACTCCTTTTGTTTTTATTTCACTATCTGAAAAATAAAGGAACACATATATTAAGAAATATAATTAATATTATTAATTTTTATAAAATAATTGATTATTTTCTATTTTATTTTTATCTTTTTTCATTTAAGCTCTTAAATTCTTTTCACTTTTAATATTAATAAGAGCGTTATTGGTTGAAAGAGCAACAATTAATATTCTCTTAAAATTTTAAATAGACAATTAAGACTTTTTTAAAATTTTAAGTGAATAATTAAATAAAAAGAAAAATAAATATAAAAATTGATAGTTGACATAAACATTTAAATAGTTTTTACTAAAGAAAATATAGTTAGAACAAAGTGTAAACCTTGAATCTTGCACCACTCGAATTATATTGTAATATTTGTATTATTATCTAAAGAATAAATATATTTTTAAATGTTATCCAAAATAATGAATTAAATTTATATCGTTTTGAAAAGTTTGTGTTTGGTAAACATATCATTTTGAAAAGTTTAATATGAATTTTTTTCTCACCTACTATATTTTGTCAACACTTTATTTACCAAATAGGGATTCTTTTATTTTGGGTAGTTGTTGAAGAAAAGGTCTGGGCTGAGGCCAGAAAGAAAACAACTGAGCCATTGCCTTTTCACTGTCGTATTAGGCTATTAGCTACTCATTGAGTTGAGTAACTCAAATTCCCCATTGGTTTGGAGCTACAAGGGTTTGTTTGGTATATAGTTAGAAAAATAAAATTTTAAAAAAATTAAATATTAATATTGATGTTTTATATTGTTTAAAATAATTAAAACTTTGTTTAACTGTAGGATATATTTTCTCTTATTTGCAAGTTTAGAACTCGTAAATAAACACATGTTGAGTCATTTTAATTTAATATTTTTGGATACTTTATCATTAAATTTTAGTATGAAAAGTTTTATTATTTATAATGTTAATATCACACAAAAAATTGTCTACATCAGGATAGTTTTTCCTAAATTAACTAGTGATTAGATTATTACTTTTCACAAACTATATTTATAAAAATTTTGTATGAATTCAATCGGTATCATATTTATGGTTGTCACATTCTCTCGTTATTTTATTAATTATTGGGCTCATTTGTTTAAGCTTATTTTAAGAGATAAATACTTTTTTAATTAAAAAATATTTATTTTAAATGCTAATGTGTTTGTTTAATATTTTAACAATAAGCAGAAGATAAAAATAAGTTGATTGCTTATTTTAAGAAGCAACTCTGATGTGCTTATTAAAAAAATGATTATAAAAAAATGTTTTTTTAAAAGCACTAAAAAATAAGTTTAAACAAACGGACCCATTATCACCATGTGCATGGTACTACTAGATCTATGTGCATTTGACTAATCTATAAAAGATGTCTTTTTCTAATAAAGACCTAAATTAAGATCTTTTAATAAAATTAAATTACTAAAATGAATAATAATTTAATCAATTACATTAATAAAAGGTTTTTATTGAGAATTGAGCTGAGTTTGTCTTGGAAATCATAATAAATTGTATTTTATTTATTTGAAATGAATAAATTTTATCACATGGGAAAAAATATAAATAAAAAAACATATATTGACCATATTAACTTTTGTTTTTGTACGCATTCAATCGGTTCTCAGTTTCTATCAATATTTTACCGATTCGTATGGATGGCAACGGTTGGGTATGACTAGTGACTACTATAATATGTGTGTTCACACATTTAATTAATATCACAAATCACTTCATAGCATGATTTATGTGCATTTGACTATTTTATAAAACAAAATGTCATTTTTCTAACAGAGACATAAATTAAGGTTTCTTAATAAATTAAAATTATTCAAATGAATATTATAAGTTTAATTTATTCCACTGTATTATTAATATATTATGTATCCAGTATATCGTTAGCATCAACAATAATAATTATGATTAAGACAACTTTTTCTTTTAAAATATTCCTTCTATTACGTTTATAAGTCCTTATTTTTTAAAGATACACAGTTTTAAGATAGTAATTATTGTTTCGATTTTATAAAAAACAAATTTATCTTTTCAGTTATACCTTCATTTAAAGTTAAACTTTACTCTCCTATATTAATAATACAAGTTTAAAAACATTAAATTCTTAAGAGTAAATTAAAAAAATACAATAAATATTTTAAAATTTTTTAGGGGTTATAAAAAATAACACAAATTTTGTATTTTAGAAGTTTATAAAAGGTAACCAATGGAGTATTTTTAAATTAAAGTTTAAAAATATATTTTAAAAGTCAAAGATTTTTTATGTTTTATTTGAAATAAAGTGTAGGATTTAAATCTTATAGATAAAAAAAATTAAATACTTATAGAAGTATTTATATATCATCTAACCAACAAAATAATTATGTTAATGAGATTTAAGTTATAACCATACCTGTACAGATCTTTGATGACAACCCTATTTATAAAACAAATAAAAAGTATTTTAATAGATCTATTTTAAGTTAAAACTCATTTATATCTAGACATTTAACGTTTTTTCCTTGGTTTACTCTTGTTTTGGAATGTATTATAATTGACATAAAAATAGAATTTAAATTTAAATAAAAATAAATTATTCAATTAATATTTTTATTAATATGTATATTTAATCTGAATTATCTTATAAATAGATAGACAATAATAACATTTAACAATAAGTTTTAAAAAGTATTTATTACATGAATTTTTAAACATATACGTCAAAAAGTGTTGCCGACAAAAAGTTGCGAACCAAATTATTTGTCAAAGTCAAATGCTAATGAACATTTTTCAAATTCAAAAAACAAAACTATTAATTGGAGACCCTTTTCTCAGTATATATTTGGACCTTTGGAGGGGAGATATAAAAAATAAAGTTAAATTTAAAAAATATATATGATGAGTAAATTTTTTTAGTGGGAATTGAATATGTCAAAATATATTAAAAGGTTTACAAATATGATACGTAATCCGATTAATGTAATATAAAGTAAGAAATACTAATCAAAAAAATATATAAGAAGGTGAAAAATAAATAAATAAATGAAAAGTGAACTGTAACTATAAAATAATTACTTCTAACTTAAAAGGTAATAAAAATGATTATGTAAATGTCTTTAGGAAATGAATTAAAGAATAAAAAATAAAAGTTTTATTAAAAATTGTGTTGCGTTTGTTTAAAAATCAAAATAATATGTATCATTTCATCTATTCTTATTTATAAGATTGTAACATCTTGATTTTAATTATTGGTCAATTTTATTAATTAAATAATTAAATTAGGAATGCTTAATTAATGAACTGGTCTGAACCGGGGTCTAGGATCCGATGTGGGACTAGCCACAAGAGTTTAGGTGTTTTAGGGTTTACACACCGGTACAATGGGTATCCGGTGTTATAATCCGATCTCTCAGTGGGAGAAACCGGTCTTGTTGTCCTGGAAATCCTTCACACCGACGTTTCGCGTTGAGAGGGGGCGAAAGATGGTGCCACCTGCGAAGATTTTCCGACGCTCAAGTTAGAAGAGTGTATGAACTCAGTGAACACTTAAGCAATGCAATAGTAAAAAAGTGAGTTAGGACAACGTAACCTTGCATGTGTTTTAGATCATGCTATTTATAGTTGAACGTAGGAAATGAATCGTTGGATGCAAGTGGGCCCATTGGCTCTGATAGCGTGTGAAGTGTGTCAATCAAAGTGGCTCAGTACTCAGAGTGTGTCAGGGGGATAGGTCAATTATCAGAGTACGATCCTGTGATAAGGATGGAGGACAATCACCTTTCTGCATATTTCGCTGACACATGTACTTACTCTCTGAGGTAATTGACATTGACACATTCCGCTATGCAGGGTATCTTCGCTGATAAGCTATAAGGAACTTTTATCTCACAGTGACCCTGAAGCAAACGGTTATCGACGTGAAATGAGAACGAATGAAGCATCCGTTGTAGCGAGGACGAATAGAACGTCTGATGGAATGAGAACGGATGAAAGTACAACGGATATCCAGTGTGGCATCGTCTGAACTGTGACACCGGTTTCCCTCCTTAGAGGTCATTCTGACGTCATAACATTGGGGACCGGTATCCAGACCGGATCAATTAATTTAAGATAATTATGTTAATTTCTGAAAATGATTTGGGTACATTCCGGGTAATCCGAAGTTACTAGATTAATTTTAAAAATTGACTAAACACTTAGAAAGACCAAACTACCCTTAATGACCTTTTACTCTTATCGTGCATGTAGAAAGCAAAAGAAAAAGTCATTGCCTTCTCCCACCACCCGCGGCACATCACTCTCATTTCCACCATTTTCTTCTAAATTCTTCATCAAAGCAAAGTTGAAATCAAGCTTTTCTTCCATTCCATTCTCACGGGCAGCCATAAGAGTAAGGGGAGTCTTCAATTTCTTTAATCTTAAAGGTATGATTCCATGGACCATTTTGTTTTTGGCATGTTTCTTCTTCTCCCACTTTAATTTCCTAAATTCCATGAATTTAGGACGCTTGGGACCAATTTCCACGAATGGGAAGCTGGGATTTTGGCCAAAATAGGGCCCTTTTCAAAACTATTTGTGTTTTTTGGTTGAAAAAGACCAACTGATTCCTTGATACAAATAGGGAAAATTATTAAATATAATACTTTCTATTTTTACATATATATATATACATAAAATAAAATAAAAGCTTATATAATATATATATAACATATTAAATATATATTAAAATATTATAATTTATAAATTAAATATATATTTATAATATTTTAATACATATTAATATAAAAATTTATATATATTATTGTTAGTCTATAAACTAACGTTAATATGATAAAATATTTTAATATATATTATATATTAATAGAATATATATATATAGAATATATTAATAAAACATATATATATATATATAGAATATATATTAGTATATATTCTTTTAACGTTAATATATATTATATATTAATAAAATATATAAAGGATTTTAATATACATATTTAATAATATATATTAAATATATATAATTTATATATTAAAATATTAAATATTAAACATAAATATATATTTTATATTAAAATGTTTTAATATATTAACGTTAGTTTATATACTAACAATAATGTATATAATATATGACACCTCTCTGCCAATTCATCTCCCCCAACAGGTAAAATTACAGAATTGCCCCCCTATCAGACGAAATTAATTGTTGATGTGACAGAAACTACCCCAGGCCACTAAATATTTTTTTTCAACCCCAAAAACGTAAATAGTTTTGAAAAGGGCCCTATTTTGGCCAAAATCCCATGGGAAGCTTTGGGCATTTGGGGTTTTCTAATTTCTCAATTTCAAGTAAGCCATGTGAACACCCATGGTCCTGTTTGGTTCCATCTTGCAAGTCTAAGCTTTAACCTATTTCCATGCTTAGGGATCATTTCGGAACCATTAATAATACGTGCCAGCTTTGGAGTCTCGAGACTTTAGTGTCGGAACCGTGTCAGCGTTATTTGGTAAGTTAATAATTATCGAAATTGTAGGGAATTGATGAACTTAGCTCTAAAATGTGGAATTAGTAATGTAAGGGTCATTAAAAATAATTGTTGTTAATTGTAGAAATTTTTAGATGAGGAACTAGTGATTGGGAACAAAATTAGAGCGATCAGAAAGCATTTTCGAGTTTTGGAATCGATGATTCTAGGAAGAGGTAGCATTGTATTTTAAATGTATCGATAAGCTATATGTATGTTTATTTTTGACGATTTGTGATGCTTTGATGAAAAATATGATGACAACGATGTTTGATTAGCAATATACACATTTTGATGTGATTATTATCTTGATTGGTGGATTCTTGAATGTATGAGATTCTGTTTATCTATGGATTGGTGTTAACTTGATGATTTTAATATTGATCGCATGAGATTGCAATGAAAGAATGTAATAGTTGATTGTATTGTGTTGATGAGAATAAAATATGTAACACCCTCTGTTACATCTCAATAATTTCTAAAAAATTCATGAAATTTTTTTTTAAAATATAATCGCTAAAAGAAACTATCAGAGTAAAATTACATACAATATTTCTGAAATACCTCATGTATTATCATTAAAATTTATAAAGTAATTTTACATTCATCCAAATAAAATAGATATTAAACATTATTAGAAAGAGAGGAAACTCCATGGCCCAAGAGCAGTTGCCTAGTGACATTATTTATTCATTGGACCACGGTATTCATACCGAGTTCCCTTTCTAGAACGTGCTATATATACTGTCAATGTTCTTCGATCCTTCCCTCTGTACGAACCATTAATTTAAAACATATAAAACAAAAACATAGAGAAAGGAGTGAAAAACAGAATATAATATTCCCAAATGGGACATAAGCAATAAAGGGTTTTCACAAACTAGTATAATAATATCAATCATAATCACATACACAATCAATTTATGAATGTATGAATGATATGTCATATCTTCATCATAACTTACCTATATATGTGGGCCCCTTAAATTTTAATTTGCACTGGGCCAACCAGGAGTATACACTGTTCTATAATTCCGGATAATAATATCATGAACAGCTCAACTGGCATGGAAACACTTAGAGACTAGTCAGATTGAAAAGATTTTTATTGTGAAAGTACCCGACACTAGGGAGCTACCCCAGGTCCCCTGAAGCACCATTTCACACCCTCTCATCCCAAGGCTCACAATTAAGTCTCCTCTAATGTATCCTCGGTTTCTATAATCCGTCCCCAGACAACATCATTTTGTTTCTCTTTGATGATTCATGATGCATGAACTACTCGCGTATTTAGTTGGTTAAGGCTTTTAGAAACTCAATTAAATTATCAGGGCATACGAAACACGACATAGCCACCCCAGTAAACTGTACTTTTTCAACTTCTCAAATACGCACATAGAATTTTGGTACAGTTCCTTTTCAAATCACAAATCAAATCTCCTTATAAATTTGAGTTTCAAAGCCTTAAATATATTTCACAACCTTCTTTAGAAAGTTTATAGGTCAATTCAAAATCAATTTCTAAAAACTCGAATTCAGAATTATCAATCTTTAAAACCTTAGTACTTGAAAATTTTGTATAATATTTTTATACATTTAAATAATATGTATATATATATATATATTAAAATATTAGTAAAAATTTATTTTTATAAAATAATTTCTCTTTCTTTTTCTTTTTGATAAACTAACTAACAAGTCTAAATTTTAGTAAAGATATATGCATATATATTAAAAGATAAAAAGAGATTTCTAAAAACTTATGTAGTTTTATTGAAATCTAAGGAATTTCTTAAAAGTAATTTAAATAAAGATGAATAAGTAAATAAAGAAGTAGGAGATAAGTAAATTCTTACTGAATTTTAGCTTTCCGTCATGCTTGCTATATGCTCAAACCCCACAGTACAAGATTATCAATCATCATCAAACATTGTCAATCACAATCAAACATCATAAAACATAAATAAATATTAACAATCATAAATCAAATCAAATAATTAAGCATCAGTTATAAATATGATAATTTAAAATTCAATGATTATTTAAATTAATAAAGTTTGTTTTAAGTTCTATGGTCAATTCCTCGCACAGGTCTATGTAAATCCAAGATAGTCCAGTCCTTGCATAGGTCTAGTTCAGTCCATATATGTCATAATAGTCCAAGTCCTTGCATAGGTTCAGTCAAGTTCATAATAGTTCAAGTCCTTGCATAGATTCAATCCAGCCCGTATAGGTCATAATAGTTCAAGTTCTTAAGTAAATATTTCAGATATTAAGTTACACAAGATGCTTAATTTATTAATAACAATTATTATAAATTTTAAGTTAAAAGTTATTATTTTAAAATAATAATACTGTTATGTTTAAAAGGAGTAGGAGACTTCTCCTAATATTCTTATGTATTTTTATATTATATCCGTATCTCACCCCCCTTACCTTGATTTGCTACCAAAAGTGAATTCGTTCTGCGCCTCCAAGTTCTAACAAAATATTAATATTAATTTATTTCAGTATGAGCATAAGATGAAAATTAAGATTGCTATCAGAATGATAAATACACATAGTAATAGTAAATAGTAACGGTAAATAGTAAATCATCAATAGTAACGGTAAATATAATTTTTGAATAGTAATAGTAAATAGTTAATTGTGAATAGTAAATTTTGAATAGTAGTGGTAAATGGTAAATCATGAACAATAACAGTAAATAGTAAATTTTGAATAGTAACAGTAAATAGTAAATTTTAAATAGTAACGGTAAATAGTGAATTTTGAATAGTAACAGTAAATAGTAAATTTTAAATAGTAACAACAACTAATAAATTTTGAATAATAACGGTAAATGATAAATTTGAATAATAACAGTAAATGGTAAATTGTAAATAGTGACAATAAATAGTAAATTTTGAATAGTAACGGTAAATAGTAAAAATAAACGGTAAATAGTAAAAATAATACAGTGGTAATTTATTTTTACTATAGTAACTTATTCATAATAGTACTAGTATATTAATGGTTTAAGAGTGCTAAAAAAAATAAACTAAAATTATAAAAAGAATATAGAAGAAAGTTATTACCTTACACCTCCGGCAGAACTTCTTTTTACCAAAAGAATTTACTCCCCACTAATTTCTTACGCACTATCTCTCTAGATTCTCTCTAATTTTTGGTGTGGGAATGTTGTAAATGAGTCATCTATTTATAGGAAGAAAATTTTACTATTTAAGATTACTTAATTATTTTTTTTACTATTCATGATATAATGGATAAAAAGACAATAAGACGTCTTGTCTTACTTATTTTCTAAAAAAAATTAATTTTTATTAAGAAATATAAAGTTTAAAACAAACAAATAAATAAATAAATAAAGATAAGAGAAAAAAAATAGAATTAAACACATCAACATGAAGATAAAGAAATATAATACACTTAATTAATTAAAATTGACAAGGAATATTATTTAATTATCTTTTAGAAAAAATAAGATTAATAAGATGTCTTATCTAAATTAATCTCATCTTAAGTTTTTTAAAAAAATGAATGAATAAATAACACACTATTTATTAGTCTTGATTTTTTATTTTATTTTTTTATTTTTTATGAAAGTGATTTTTTCTTAATTATTAAAAGGTTACTAAGAGAAAATAATAGGAAATCATGACCATAATAAAAAAAATAGATAATTATGTATACATATATATACATACTTATAAACTATTAAAATGGTTAAACATAAATAAATAAATAGAAAGTGTAGAAAAATAAATAAATAAAAAAAGCAAAAAGATAAATAACTAAAAATAAAAATACAGAGAATAAATAATAATAATAAAATATAAAAATAAAGGTACAAAAATAAATAAAAGTTCAAAAATATAAAAAAATAAAAATAAAAATAAATAGACATAACAATAAATACATAAAAAATAAAAAAACAGAAAAATAAATACATAAAATAAAGGGGCAGAAAAATAAATAATAAAAAATAAAGGAGCAGAAAAGTAAATAACAAAAATAAAGCAGCAGAAAAGTAAATAACAAAAATAAAGGGACAGGAAAGTAAATACATAAAAATAAAGGGGCAGAAAAGTAAATACATAAAAATAAAGGGGCAGAAAAGTAAATAACAAAAATAAAGGGGCAGGAAAGTAAATACATGAAAATAAAGGGGCAGAAATGTAAATAACAAAAATAAAGGGGCAGGAAAGTAAATACATAAAAATAAAGGGGCAGAAATGTAAATAACAAAAATAAAGGGGTAAAAAAGTAAATACATGAAAATAAAGGGACAGAAATGTAAATAACAAAAATAAAGAGGGCAGAAAAGTAAATACATGAAAATAAAATGGCAGAAAAGTAAATAACAAAAATAAAAGGACGGAAAAGTAAATAAATAAAATAAAAGGGCATAAAAATAAATAAATAAAGATAAAAATATAAAAAAATAAAAAATAAAAAAAATAAACTAATAATTACAGAAATATAAAGTGCGGATAAGTAAAGTGCAGGAAAATAAATTAACAATAATAAAAGTGCAGAAAAGTAAATAAAGAGAAATAAAAGTGTAAAAAAAAATAAATAAAGAAAAATAAAGGTACAAATAAATAAATAAAGATGGAGATGCATAAAAATAAATAAACAGATAAATAACTGTAGAAAAATAAAGTGCAGGAAAATAAAGTGCTTGAATATAAATAAAGAAAAATAAAAGTGCAGAAAAATAAATAACAATTAAATAAGACGAATAAATAAATATAAATAAACAACTTTGTATTAATAAAAAATACCTTAGTACAAGATCAATTAGAGAGAAACTAGAATGGAAGTCAGGAAATCAATTTTGTGTAGATTTCCTTTGCTTTTGGCTTTGTTTGGACTTGATTTGAAGGTATTTGGATACCGGTTACAACACTTGGACAGTATTTTAGCTCACAAAAACTCACATACTAAGACAAACAAGAGTGGTGAACTCATTTTCCTAACTAGAATTACACAAAGTAATTTTTGAAAACCAAAACTTCTAAAAATTCTCACAAAAATTTAACACTCTTTCCCCTCTTTTTCCTCTTCTCCCTCCTAAATGCCTCAATATCACATTCTATTTATAGAAGAAAATTGGCATTGGATCCTCCATAAATGACATCACTTTTCTACTTTTTCAATTTGTCCAAATTTGATGTCAATTTCCCCAATTTTCTCCAATTATCCAACCAAACCGGGGCCCACCACTAATAAACCACCGTCAACTTTTCTGATTTTCTTTTTTTTTTTTAATTTTCGTTTTTTTTTGGACCTCTTTTTTGACTTTTTTTGGCCCATTTCCTTTTTTTTTGTTTTTTTTTTGGGCCCATTTTCCCTTTTTTTTTTAGATTTTTTTAGGGCCCATTTTTTCTTTTTCTTTTTCTTTTTCTTTTCTTTTTTTTTGGCCCTTTTTATTTGATTTTTATTTTTTTATTTTTGTTTTTTTTATTTTTTATTTTTTATTTTTTATTTTTATTTTTTTTGTTTTTTTTTTGGCCTTTTATTTAAAGGTACAAATGGAAACATAAATTATTTATTACATATATGAAAATATATAAAATATCCAATAAATATAAATTACTACCCACACTATAAGGAGTAAAAAGGTAGTCACAAAACATCGTCTTCCCTCCCTTATTCTTTCCTCTTGGCTTCGGCATCCATCAGCCATTGCTTGAGAGAAATGAAGAGAATTGATGAAATGAGAGGTGTGGTAGGAAATGAAGAGGGATTGGGTATTTATAGAGATGGGGAAGGGTTACTATTCCAACGGTCACTATGCAATTTTTAATATTATTTTTTTTAATATGATCCGGGGTGGCAATCTGGACTGGGCGGGGTTCTAAGCACTGTACCGCGTCACCAACGAGAACTGGTAAGTCATAACCGGGGTCTGAAATCATTGGACATTTCTCTTCACCTCGGTTAAATATTAAGCATTGGGGAATCTCCTGCAGGTGTACCTCCGGTGTGTCTTGAAGTTCAAGTACGGATTAACACATCAGTTTTAACTTGAAGAACCTCGGATTCCCTTCGAACTGAGGTGTAAAATACCGTACTCCACTGAGGCTGTACGAGCTTAGAACTAATGAGGTAACACCGGTCATGAAACCGTGCTAGGACCCCGGTTAATGCAGTCAACATTGACTCCGGACTCTAGGACAAAAAAACTCTTTTTTCTTCTTCTTTTTTTTCTTTTTTTTGTCTTTTTAATATATATCACCGGACAAAAATAGGTGTTCACAGATGCCCCTCTTTACTTCTTTTCATAAAAGAATATGAGACATATTCATATTATTGATGTGAAAAGAAAGTAAAGACGTGAACACCACTAAGAATACTCGACAACTTTTGACAATAAGTAAATAGCCGAATGGTGTTGTCCCAATGCTAGACAGTTTAAGGAGAGGCACTTGGAACATGACAGGAAGATAAATGGCATAACCTAGGGGTTAATACCTGAAGCTTTGGAAAAATATGAAGTTGTCTTGACATTTTGAGGAGCCTAAGAATGGGTATTTGAGGCTTCGACATAAAATAGATGACAGGGGGATGCCCCTGAATGATTTTGATTGAGATAGCCTAGGGAAGGATTCCTGAAGCTTTGACATGAAACTAAATGACTGGGAAGATGCCCCTGATTTGATTTTGATTGAGATAGCCTAGGGAAGGATACCTGAAGCTTTGACATGAAACTAAATGACTGGGGGGATGCCCCTGATTTGATTTTGATTGAGATAGCCTAGGGATGGATACCTGAGGCTTTGACATGAAACTAAATGACTGGGGATGCCCTTGATTTGATTTTGATTGAGATAGCCTAGGGATGGATATCTGAAGCTTTGACATGAAAATAAATGACTGGGGGGATGCCCCTGATTTGATTTTGATTGAGATAGCCTAGGGATGGATACCTGAGGCTTTGACATGAAACTAAATGACTGGGGAAATGCCCCTGATTTGATTTTGATTAAGATAGCCTAGGGATGGATACCTGAGGCTTTGACATGAAACTAAATAACTGGGGAAATGCCCCTGATTTGATCTGAGTAGCCTAGGAATGGATACCTTAGGCTTGGACATGAAGTAAGACTTAAGGGAGACCTCTACCATAATGACTTATGGTAGAGAATTATATGAGATTTATGCTCAAGAAGAATGTGTCTGAGATTGACTTTTCTGGTTTAGTGTGGGTTCCGAGTGAATACAAAGATTGCATTTTCACATCTTAGTAAACCATCCCGACTGGAGTTAGGTGATAGGCTGAAACTGTTGATCTCGACTCTTCATGGGGAATATTTGTCCTTGTTGTAACCTCAACCCTGCATAGAAGAAATAATCAAGTGGAAAACCAAAGGTTAAAGATCTTGTTTCCTCTAGATGACTACCATAATCCTTATGGGACTTGTTATTACTCATGGCAGAGCGGAATATCCTGATTACCAAGGTCTGTGTAATTGGGAAGTATCAAGCTTGTTTGAGATTAAAAATATGCTTTTCATGATTTATTTTTTTTTAAAAATATTTTTCACAAAATGCATGCAAATGAAACCTGACAAGACAAGGATTGGAACTGAAATTGAGAATTCCATATATTTACTTGGGAAAATTACAAGTTTATATCATAATTTTTAATCCAAACTTTTAGAGGACATAAAGACTACCCTATCCCTTTAGAGTACGCTCAAGCATAATACTTCTTGACTGCATCTGAATTGACCGGGAAAGATAACTCCTCACCATCCATGTTCGTCAAAATCAAAGCTCCTCCAGAAAAGGCTCTCTTTACGACGAATGGTCCTTCATAATTTGGCTTCCATTTGCCTCGGTGATCATTTTGATTCGGCAAGATTTTCTTCAGTACCAAATCACCTTCATGAAATTGACGAGGTCGCACTTTCTTTTCGTATGCCTTCTTCATACGCTTTTGGTATAACTGCCCATGACAGAGAGCGGTTAACCTTTTCCCATCAATTAAATTTAATTGATCATACCGGGACC
Source organism: Clitoria ternatea (assembly GCA_037962975.1). NCBI lineage: Eukaryota > Viridiplantae > Streptophyta > Magnoliopsida > Fabales > Fabaceae > Clitoria > Clitoria ternatea. The sequence continues at coordinate 271,977,748 of CM075672.1, forward strand.
GAACCCATTCAGCTTCTTCTAATTTGGCATCCATGATTACTTTTAAAGACGGAATTTCCACTTCTATTGGTAAAACAGCTTCCGTACCATACACCAATGAGAAGGGTGTTGCCCCTGTCGAAGTTCGTACAGAGGTACGATACCCATGTAAAGCAAAAGGAAGCAACTCACTCCAGTCTTTGTAGGTTTCAACCATCTTTTGTATGATTTTCTTTATATTTTTGTTAGCAGCTTCCACTGCTCCATTCATCTTAGGTCTGTATGGAGATGAATTAAGGTGTTTGATTTTGAATTCCTCACAAAGTTCATCCATCATTTTATTTTTCAGGTTTGTACCATTATCAGTGATGATCTGATTTGGTAAACCATATCTACAAATCAATTCTCTCTTGATGAATTTGACCACAACATTTTTAGTCACGTTGGTGTAGGAAGCTGCTTCAACCCACTTAGTGAAGTAATCAATGGCCACCAAAATAAAGCGATGCCCATTCGATGCTTTTGGTTCAATGGGACCAATAACATCTATGCCCCACATAGCAAAAGGCCAAGGCACAGTTAGAACGTGCAAAGAAGATGGTGGTGCATGAATGTTATCTGCATAGGTTTGACACTTGTGACATTTCTTGGCATAGTTATGACAATCATTTTCCATTGTCATCCAATAATATCCAGATCTGAGAATTTTTCTTGCCATCGAGTGCCCATTTGCATGTGTTCCGAAAGGCCCTTCATGAACATCCTTCATGATTTTGTTAGCTTCCGTCACGTCTACGCAACGAAGGAGAACAGAATCATAATTTCTCTTATAGAGTGTATTCCCAGTCATAAAGAAATTCATGGCTAGGCGCCTGAGGGTTCTTTTATCATTTTCTGAGATACCAGGAGGATATTCTTGATTTTGAATATAATTTTTGATGTCATGAAACCATGGTTTCCCATCGGGCTCTTCTTCTATCTCATGACAATATGCAGGTTCGAGACGCCTTTCAATCTCGATGAAGGGCATGTCACAATCCCTACTTACGTTGAACATGGAGGCCAACGTGGCCAAAGCATCGGCTAATTGGTTATCATCTCGAGGAATATGATGGAAAGAGACTTCATCAAACCCTTTGATTAGTTCCATGATGTGAGCTTGATAAGGAATCAATTTTCCATCTCTAGTATCCCATTCTTCTTTCAGTTGATGAATCACCAAGGCAGAATCTCCGTATATTTGTAGAGATTTCACCTTTGCTTCAAGTGCCGCCTGAATCCTTAAAACACAAGCTTCATATTCTGCAATATTATTGGTACAATCAAAATAAAGTCTAGCAGTGAATGGGAAAAGCTTGTTATCTGGTGAGATTAGGATGGCCCCAATCCCATGCCCCAGTGTATTCGACGCCCCATCGAACATCAAAATCCAAGTTCTATTAGGACAATCTTTCTCTTCTGACAACATCATAATATTTTCATCAGGAAATTCGAATGACATTGGTTGGTACTCTTTTAGGGGATGGTGGGCCAAGTGATCAGCTAAAGCACTCCCTCTTACAGCTTTTTGGGTGACATGAATGATATCATACTCAGTCAAAAGAACTTGCCAACGAGCTATTCTTCCCGTCAGAGCCGGTTTTTCAAAGATGTACTTAATTGGGTCCATCTTAGATATCAACCAAGTAGTATAAGATAACATGTATTGCCTTAGGCGACGAGCAGCCCATGCTAATGCACAACAAGTTCGTTCCACAGTAGAATATCGTGCTTCGCACTCAGTGAACTTCTTGCTCAAATAGTAAATAGCATGCTCTTTTCTTCCAGACTCATCATGTTGCCCCAGTACAGAGCCCATAGACTCATTTATCACCGTCAAATACAACAGGAGTGGTCTTCCTGGGATTGGGGGAACCAAGATCGGTGGGGATTGCAAGTATCGCTTTATTTGGTCAAAGGCCTCCTGACAATCATCATTCCATTGTGATGGTTGATTTTTACGAAGCAACTTAAAGATTGGATTACATACAGCTGTTAGTTGGGAAATGAAACGAGCTATGTAATTCAACCTTCCAAGGAATCCTCGTACTTCTTTTTCAGTGCTAGGGGCAGGCATTTCCATGATTGCCTTTACTTTATCGGGATCCACTTCGATACCTTTCTCACTGACAATGAAACCAAGCAACCTTCCAGAGCTAGCCCCAAAAGTGCATTTAGCCGGATTTAATCTGAGTTTGAATTTTCTCAGGCGTTCAAAGAGCTTTCGTAAGTCAATCAAGTGACCTTCAACGGATTTGGATTTGGCAATAATATCATCCACATAAACCTCTATCTCTTTATGCATCATGTCATAAAATAGAGTTACCATCGCTCTTTGGTAAGTGGCACCGGCATTTTTCAATCCAAAAGACATCACCTTGTAGCAGAAGGTTCCCCACAAAGTAATGAAAGTGGTTTTTTCCATGTCTTCGGGTGCCATCTTGATTTGGTTGTACCCAGAAAATCCATCCATGAATGAAAAAATGGAATGTTGGGCCGTGTTATCAACAAGAACATCAATATGTGGTAATGGAAAGTCATCTTTTGGGCTAGCTCTATTCAAATCCCGGTAATCAACACACATTTGTACTTTCCCATCTTTCTTCGGGACCGGAACAATGTTGGCCACCCATTCAGGGTATTTGGAGACAGCCAAGAACCCAGCATCCAACTGTTTGGTTATCTCTTCTTTAATCTTTAAGAGCATTTTTGGCTTCATCCTTCTCAACTTTTGCTTTATGGGGACGCAACCAAGTTTCAATGGCAACTTGTGTTCAACGATGCAATTATCTAATCCCGGCATATCCTGATACGACCAAGCAAACACATCGCTGAATTCGACCAACAATTCTATTAATTCTCTCCTATGTTCTCTACTCAAAGAGGTGCCGATTTTGACTTCTTGTTTGTTTTCTTCACTCCCCAAATTTATGACTTCAACAATTTCTAGATAGGGAGAAATTTCTTTATCTTCCTGATCTAGCAGCCTTAGTAATTCAGGGGAAGGTTCATCGGACTCTTCATCCTCTTCGCTTGTTGGATTAAAATCATGATGGGAGAAAGCAATCTTATTATTTTGGAATTCAATTTCAGATCTGCAATTTATTTAATATAAAAAAGGCAAAATAAGGAAAATGATAATTGAACTTAACTTTTATTTATTTGAAATGATAAAGGAAACATGTTTTGCCCTTATTAAAACTCATCCTAAGGCTTTAGGCATAGCCAAAGGATTTAAACAAAAACCTACAAAGTGAACAATTACTTTGAAATGATCTCTGGAAGCTCAACGGCTTCCCAATTACACAGTTCAGTATCTGAAGGACAAGGGTAAATCAAGTCTTCTTCTCTCTTAGACTCATCATCGACGACCGCCACTTGGTCTGGAGATGTCAAGCCTGCACTCCTGAAGCTTCGGTAAAGGTCACAGATAGGGATCTTCGCAGTTAGGGGTTCTCGGTTTTCTAACCGTGCAAGTCGCTTTTCTCTCTTATCTGCGAAAACCTTCGCTCTTTCCATTGGAGATGGATGATACCCCAGCCCAAAGCCGTTCTTATTCTCCTTAACCAATAATGGGTCTACTCCTCCATCAAGCATCTTTCCAAGCCCTTTCCCTGGCTGGAATCCAGATTTCATCATCACTTTAGCTACCATCATAGAAGCTTTAGAAGGACGAGCTAGTTGTAACCCTTCGCTCACATAGGTGGTGTGAGCAATTTTCAATGATTGGAAGGAAGTCTCAAGACTTTCTTCAGCCGCTTCTATATATGGAGTTGACATGGGCTTACTGATAAGGAAATCTCCCTCACCAGAAACAATGATTAGCTTGTTGTTTACCATAAATTTAAGCTTTTGATGAAGGGTAGATGGAACCACACCGGCAGAATGTATCCAAGGCCTCCCCAATAAGCAGCTATAAGCAGGATTGATGTCCATCACTTGAAATAATACATTGAAGGTGCATGGGCCCACTTAGATGGGGATCTCAATATCTCCAATGACCTCTCCGAGTACCGTCAAAAGCTCTTACTACCATTGAGCTTGGCTTTATATGTGACCCATCAAAAGGTAGTTGATTTAAAGTGGACTTTGGCATGATATTCAGAGAGGAGCCATTATCAACTAGGACCTTGGCTACGATATGATCCCCACACTTGACAGAGATGTGTAATGCCTTATTATGACCTCTTCCTTCAGCAGGTATCTCTTCGTCGGTGAAAGTTAAGTAGTCATTTGAGGCAATATGCCCCACTATCCCTTCAAACTTTTCAGGCGAAATATCTTTCGCAACATGTGCTTTATTCAAGACCTTCAATAACTTTCCACGATGTGGTTCTGAGTCCAATAAGAGAGATAACAAGGATATTTTTGCAGGAGTGCGGTTTAACTGGTCGAGGACCTGGTATTCGCTTTGCTTAATGAATTTCAAAAATTCACAAGCATCTTCCTCTGTTATTCCTTGGGGAGGATCTTGTTCTTTACCACGACTTTCTTTTTCACTTACAAGTACATCCTCCTTTCTTAAGTTTTCAGGAGCATAAACTCGTCCACTCCTAGTCATTCCACTTGTCTCGAAAATATTGGTTACTGAGGATGACGATCCCTTTAGGAGTTGAGGGATTACATCCACTTCATACTTCCAAGGTACTGCATGGGTATCCTTGTATGAAAATGGAGATGGGGTCCTAATTGTCAAGGACGGATGGTTTATGACTGGTTCGGTCAAAGGTTTCTTGGTGTAATAGACCACCAAAGGAACAGGGGTGACTGGGCTTACTGAGTCTGTACCATGCTGCCCATGGATCATGTTGACATCATTGCAAGGGGGACAATGATCACTTCCCAAGTCATGTGTTATTGCATTTACCCTAGTATTTCCATGATTAGGCAAAGGATTTCTAATCACATTTGGGGAGCCTTCTTCGAAATCCAACCACTTGGCATTTATCAAATCACGTACCTTAAACTTTAAGGCAATGCAATTTTCTGTAGAATGCCCCGGTGCCCCAGCATGATAATCACACTTCACATTAGGATCATACCCCTTAGGATAGGGTGGCCCTACGGGTTTTAAAGGACATCGTACAACAAGAGAACTTTTGAGAATTTGAGGCAAAAGTTCAGTATATGTCATGGGAATTGGATCAAATTGGACAGAAGGACGGTCATTGTTTGGCTTTTTTTATGGAAGATTTGGGTTGGGATTTTGCATCCATTGTTGGGGAGGAGGTGGTGGTGTATTCTTGAAATTATGGATGGGTGGGGGTCTATATGATTGAGGATGGGGAAATGAATTTCCAGAAGCAGCAGCTACATAAGGGTAAGGTCCGTACGGTGGATAATGAGGTGGGAAAGGGAAAGGGGAAGGTTGAAACATTTTTTGATTATGTTGACCTTGATTTCCCATTACAGCATTTGCTTCCTCACCCTTTCTTCTTCCTGCCCCTGTCATAGGTCTTCCTATTGATGGGGAACCTTGGACAACTTTTCCTGTTCTCAAACCGCTTTCAATTATTTCCCCTATTACCACCATATCAGAAAAGCTTGATGATACACTCCCAAGCATCCTTTCATAGAACGGTGGCTGAAGAGTGTCAATGAACATTGCCACTATCTCTTTCTCTATCAGAAGTGGTTCAACTTGTGCAGCCATTTCCCTCCATCGTTGAGCATATTCTTTGAAGGACTCAGTATTCCTTTTGGTCATATTCTGAAGTTGTAGCCGATCTGGTGCCATGTCCATATTGTATTTATATTGCTTCAGAAAGGCATCGGCTAGATCCTTCCAACAACGAATACGAGTTCGTTCAAGGTGAGTGTACCAGCTCAACGCTGCCCCAGCAAGGCTATCTTGAAAAAAATGGATCAACAACTTTTCATCATAAGCATACCCAGCCATCTTTCGGCAGTACATGGTCAAATGGTTACGAGGACAAGTTGTTCCTTTGTATTTATCAAATTCCGGCAATTTGAATTTGGGAGGAATTACCACATCTGGAACTAGGCATAATTCAGAAACATTTGTTACGCCTAAGCCACTTCCTCCCTCTACTGCACGCAATCTTTCTTCCAATATTTCCATTTGCCCTTTTGACAAAGGCGCTGCTGGCTGATCAGGATTTGGTGGAGGGACTTGAGCTTTGTGTGACAAGTTTTGGGAAACACCTGCCTGTGGTATTGGGCAACCATAAGGGAAATAATATGGCACTGCTTGTGGGTTTGGTTGTGTGGCATCATTTGGAGTCTGGTGATTTTGTAGTGGAATTATATTAGGTGGAGTGACATTGGGTGGAGCCTGAGTATTTTGGGGAATAGCTGTTGATTGGTTAAAATTTGGAGGGTTAGATACCGGGGGATTGGGAATTTGTTGAGCAGCAGGAGGATTTTCTTGATTAGGATTAGGGTGCATGGTGTAATACCCTTGAGGTAAGCCATATGGAGGCCAAGCATATGCTTGCTGAACATTCCCGTCTTGGGAAACAAAAGGTGGCAATGGTATACCATAAGGTTGGTGTGAGATAAATGGAGTTTCAGTGACTAGAGCAGGATCATTTAAAGGTATAGGGTTCCCCTCTTGAGCTTGAACTTGAGGAGTGGATGTTTGTTCCCCATTTCCTGCAGAAGATCCCTTTTCTGTACCTCTTTTTTCAAGGAGCTTAAGTATTTCTGCCATCTGCTCCTTGATCTGGCCAACTTCATTCCTCAATTCTTCAACTGCGCTTTCCGGCTCTGCCATGAGTCTTGTTTGCAATCGGGTTTGATAAGGATGCTTTGAGCCCTTTCTCCCCGTGATGTGAATAAATACAAAGAAATCCCCCTTGGTACAAGAACAAGTATTGTTAAATGACATAAAGAGATGTAAAGTAAATACATGATGAATTTTAAATATCGGTAAGCAAAGATAAACCTTTCTTTTAGAATGTCTTTTTCTAAAGTACTAAGTTAGAAGAAAAATGCAAATTCAACATGAGATTTATTCATTGATCAACAAGTTCTGATACATTATTTGTTACAACAACTCAAAATTAATTCTCTCTTGCTTTAGCAATCCAGACCTTCATTTCATCCAATCGCCCCTTGCAGTATTGGATAAATGTTGCGATTTCCTCCGGTGTAGAAAGCGGGTTCATCATTGCTTCAGCCTTCTTCAACAAGTGAGGAATATCTCTAAGTGTTCCATTAGCAAGACCGGCTAGATTAGAAAAACGGTCTCTCCAAGAATAGACAAGACTTTCCAACTCAACCCTTTCTAGGGTCATTAAACGTATAATCTCTTCATATCTATCCTTGTCTTCCATGGCTTGCCATTTTTCTTCATTTATTTCACTCTCGCAAGCACTGACGACATCTCTGACTTGTCGTTCCAGTTCATCAATTCGCGCTTGCATAAGGTTCTTTTCAACTTGAGCTTCTTCTTTTGTCTTGGCTAGAATTTCTCGTAACCGCCCTTTGTCAGCCAATATATCATTCTTTTGTTTCTCTTTGGTCTTCAATTGGCTGTTCACGGTTTGGAGGCATTGATCCAATTGCATCATATGTTCTCTTTCAATTCGCTGCTTCTTACCTATGTCTTCAAAGGCATTTTCTAATTCACACCTTTTTCTCTTAAGGGAAGCATTGTCTTGTTGAATTTTGATTAAATCATCCTCCAAAGCTTGATTTTTCTTTGTCATTTCAGCCAACTCACTCCTCAAATTTTCAATCTCTTTGCTTTCATCGGGATCTGGATTTCTCACATGAGCACCGTGATCTTTAAAGGGTAATTTAACAATGGCTACCCTATTTGAAATCCACTGGTAGTAACTTTCTTTTGCGGCATGACTTCGGACACCCAATTCTTTTCCTTTACTATGAACCTTGCCCCAAGCATCAATGACAGTTTGAATAACAGGAGCACTATTTCCCTCAATATAATAATGAAGGAAAGGCGTTACTGTTTCTTCTTCTAGAGGCTGTATCATAGGATAAGCAAGTTGTCTTTTTACAATGCTAGGATTGTAATTGATGCATCCTTGAGTTCCCATGAGAGGCACATTCGGAAATTTTCCACAGTAGTAAATAATGGAATCCACGTTCATCCACTGAGGGTACCACCGAATCATGCTAGCAGATAATCCTGCCAGATGTCCTGCCCACTCCCTATTAGTCTTCTTGGTTAACCTAAGGAGCTTCAAATCAGAGATAGGACATTCAACCTTGCCAACTTGATTGAAGACATGAGAAGTAAGCCATAGATACAAGGCGGGTAGACAACAGACGATCTTCTTCCCATTCCGGTTGTGACAGGAATCCATTGTACAATAGATATCAGCTAAGACAGCAGTCATGGAACTTTCACCTCTAAGCTTTCTAGCTAGGAAAACATCAATTGCCTTGAAATCAATATAATTATCAAGGCTTGGGAAGAGGATCACACCATAGATGGCCAACGCCAAAATGTCAACAAACACGTCCCATTCTCCTTTCCCTGCCTGACTGAGGAGTTGCTGCTCAAAGAAGCTTAGTGCGATCCTAAAATTTGGTTCCTGCTTAATTGGGCCTTCTTAAGCATTTCAGGATCTATCTTGAGAATGCGAGCTACACTGAAGATTGAAGCATGATGTTCAGTTCGACGATAAGGTTTCAAATCTTCTAATGGCAAGCCAAATATCTGTTCAAACTCCTCCAAAGTAGGAGCTAACTGGAAATCTTTGAATGTAAAACAGCGGAGAGGAGGATCATAAAACTGAGCTAGAGCAGTAAGGGCCCCTTCTTGCACTTCGACCTCTAAGAATTTTAGGATCTTTCTATATTTCCTTGTAAAGGTCATTTTTTGAGTAATATCCATCCTTTTGCTTAAGGATAACAAATTGCTAGTATTTGATCTGATGACTTTGAGGTGTAACAAATTTTTTAAACCAGTTGCCTTCACTTCCTGATCACTTGATCTCATGTTAAATTCCATTTTTTAGTGATACTTACCGATGTTTAAATTTCACCTTTAACAAAAGAAATAAATGAATTAGATTAATAAAGAAAACAGTTTGATAAATATCCTCATATAAGAATAATAGTATTTATCATGACTTGAGTATAGAAAATATACATTTTTGATGATTTTTTTTTTTAAAAAAACTTTGTGTAAATGAATAAAAGATAAAAGGAATGTTTGCCCAATTGTGTCTTAGACAAGGTAACCACCTAATTGGCTCTAAGGCTATTTAATCGTGTTTCTTCAAAAGGTAATTGTTCTAATTGGTTCTAAGAAGGTCACCGGAGCTCTGATCTTTAGCTATGAGTCTTATGCAAAAAGTAGGGAATCCTACTTAGTGCGGACATCATAACTAAGATAACACCCCGGCTGAGATTTTCACGCGAATCATGGTAGGACGTCTCGTCCTAAATGACACCGCTAATAATCTCCCCTAGCCTATGTCTTTTGCGGGGCCCGGGAATAGGGTCCCTTCTAATAGTGTGTGCATTATGGTGAATGTGAAGTGTGTGGGGCATTCATACCTGGATTTTTACCCATTCTTCACAATGAACAAACATAAAGAAGAATAAATATCACATGTCTTCTACCCTAAGGTTCTAAATTAAGGCAATACAGAAGTAAAAAAAAAAAGTATAAAATCTAAAATTAATGGAAGATTAGATAAACAACAAGAATAACATAACAAATAAATATAAAGGATGAAATAATTAACAATCAACAAAATACACAAGATCAATTTAACGGGCTTGACTCTCAAAATGTCCCCAGTGGAGTCGCCATCTGTCGCGACCGGATCCCGGCGCGCGACGCGGACTGGTTAAGGACAAATAAAAGAAAATTGAAACTGCATTGAAGTGAGGCTCTTGAGAAGCCTAAAAAATAAAGGGTTCAAGGAGTCGCCACCAATATTTATTAAGGAAAATATTAGGAAAACCTTTAAATAGCACTGGTTTTTTTTTTTGTAAAAAAATGAGATTCTGTTTAGTCCGGGAGTCGAATTACAGGTGGGGAAGGTATTAGCACCCCACACTGTCCGTAAAAAACGGTTACCCAAATTGATCATGCGTAATTTAAAAAATGATTATCAAATATTTCATCCTTCATAAAACAATCATAAATAATATACACAATAAAAAAATATATAAATATGAATAAAACAAAGATAGTAAAAGAATACATCCCCTAAGTTTGTTGTTTTTTAGTTCTAAAAAAAATAAATAAACAAATGATTAAAAGACCATAAAAATAAAAGGATAAAAAGACAATAAGACGTCTTGTCTTACTTATTTTCTAAAAAAAAATTAATTTTTATTAAGAAATATAAAGTTTAAAACAAATAAATAAATAAATAAATAAAGATAAGAGAAAAAAAATAGAATTAAACACATCAACATGAAGATAAAGAAATATAATACACTTAATTAATTAAAATTGACAAGGAATATTATTTAATTATCTTTTAGAAAAAATAAGATTAATAAGATGTCTTATCTAAATTAATCTCATCTTAAGTTTTTTAAAAAAATGAATGAATAAATAACACACTATTTATTAGTCTTGATTTTTTATTTTATTTTTTTATTTTTTATGAAAGTGATTTTTTCTTAATTATTAAAAGGTTACTAAGAGAAAATAATAGGAAATCATGACCATAATAAAAAAAATAGATAATTATGTATACATATATATACATACTTATAAACTATTAAAATGGTTAAACATAAATAAATAAATAGAAAGTGTAGAAAAATAAATAAATAAAAAAAGCAAAAAGATAAATAACTAAAAATAAAAGTACAGAGAATAAATAATAATAATAAAATATAAAAATAAAGGTACAAAAATAAATAAAAGTTCAAAAATATAAAAAAATAAAAATAAAAATAAATAGACATAACAATAAATACATTAAAAATAAAAGAGCGGAAAAATAAATACATAAAATAAAGGGGTAGAAAAATAAATAATAAAAAAATAAAGGAGCAGAAAAGTAAATAACAAAAATAAAGCAGCAGAAAAGTAAATAACAAAAATAAAGGGACAGGAAAGTAAATACATAAAAATAAAGGGGCAGAAATATAAATAATAAAAATAAAGGGGCAGAAAAGTAAATACATAAAAATAAAGGGGCAGAAAAGTAAATAACAAAAATAAAGGGGCAGGAAAGTAAATACATGAAAATAAAGGGGCAGAAATGTAAATAACAAAAATAAAGGGGCAGGAAAGTAAATACATGAAAATAAAGGGGCAGAAATGTAAATAATAAAAATAAAGAGGTAAAAAAGTAAATACATAAAAATAAAGGGATAGAAATGTAAATAACAAAAATAAAGAGGGCAGAAAAGTAAATACATGAAAATAAAATGGCAGAAAAGTAAATAACAAAAATAAAAGGACGGAAAAGTAAATAAATAAAATAAAAGGGCATAAAAATAAATAAATAAAGATAAAAATATAAAAAATAAAAAAATAAAAAAAATAAACTAATAATTGTAGAAATATAAAGTGCGGATAAGTAAAGTGCAGGAAAATAAATTAACAATAATAAAAGTGCAGAAAAGTAAATAAAGAGAAATAAAAGTGTAAAAAAAAATAAATAAAGAAAAATAAAGGTACAAATAAATAAATAAAGATGGAGATGCATAAAAATAAATAAACAGATAAATAACTGCAGAAAAATAAAGTGCAGGAAAATAAAGTGCTTGAATATAAATAAAGAAAAATAAAAGTGCAGAAAAATAAATAACAATTAAATAAGACGAATAAATAAATATAAATAAACAACTTTGTATTAATAAAAAATACCTTAGTACAAGATCAATTACAGAGAAACTAGAATGGAAGTCAGGAAATCAATTTTGTGTAGATTTCCTTTGCTTTTGGCTTTGTTTGGACTTGATTTGAAGGTATTTGGATACCGGTTACAACACTTGGACAGTATTTTAGCTCACAAAAACTCACATACTAAGACAAACAAGAGTGGTGCACTCATTTTCCTAAGTAGAATTACACAAAGTAATTTTTGAAAACCAAAACTTCTAAAAATTCTCACAAAAATTTAACACTTTTTCCCCTCTTTTTCCTCTTCTCCCTCCTAAATGCCTCAATATCACATTCTATTTATAGAAGAAAATTGGCATTGGATCCTCCATAAATGACATCACTTTTCTACTTTTTCAATTTGTCTAAATTTGATGTCAATTTCCCCAATTTTCTCCAATTATCCAACCAAACCGGGGCCCACCACTAATAAACCACCGTCAACTTTTCTGATTTTCTTTTTTTTTTTAATTTTCATTTTTTTTGGACCTCTTTTTTGACTTTTTTTTGGCCCATTTCCTTTTTTTTGTTTTTTTTTTGTTGTTTTTTTGGGGCCCATTTTCCCTTTTTTTTAGATTTTTTTTAGGGCCCATTTTTTTCTTTTTCTTTTTCTTTTTCTTTTCTTTTTTTTTGCCCTTTTTATTTGATTTTTATTTTTTTATTTTCGTTTTTTTATTTTTTATTTTTTATTTTTTATTTTTTGTTTATTTTTTGTTTTTTTTTGGGCCTTTTATTTAAAGGTACAAATGGAAACATAAATTATTTATTACATATATGGAAATATATAAAATATCCAATAAATATAAATTACTACCCACACTATAAGGAGTAAAAAGGTAGTCACAAAACATCGTCTTCCCTCCCTTATTCTTTCCTCTTGGCTTCGGCATCCATCAGCCATTGCTTGAGAGAAATGAAGAGAATTGATGAAATGAGAGGTGTGGTAGGAAATGAAGAGGGATTGGGTATTTATAGAGATGGGGAAGGGTTACTATTCCAACGGTCACTATGTAATTTTTAATATTATTTTTTTTAATATGATCCGGGGTGGCAATCTGGACTGGGCGGGGTTCTAAGCACTGTACCGCGTCACCAACGAGAATTGGTAAGTCATAACCGGGGTCTGAAATCATTGGACATTTCTCTTCACCTCGGTTAAATATTAAGCATTGGGGAATCTCCTGCAGGTGTACCTCCGGTGTGTCTTGAAGTTCAAGTACGGATTAACACATCAGTTTTAACTTGAAGAACCTCGGATTCCCTTCGAACTGAGGTGTAAAATACCGTACTCCACTGAGGCTGTACGAGCTTAGAACTAATGAGGTAACACCGGTCATGAAACCGTGCTAGGACCCCGGTTAATGCAGTCAACATTGACTCCGGACTCTAGGACAAAAAAACTCTTTTTTCTTCTTCTTTTTTTTTCTTTTTTTTTCTTTTTAATATATATCACCGGACAAAAATAGGTGTTCATAGCGAGCATGACGAAAAGCTAATACTCAGTAAGAATTTCTTACCTTATTCTTTAAATTTTTATTATTTTTCTTTTATTTCTTTTTAGAAATTATTTTTATAAAACATTAGTATTTATCTTAGACAGTAGACATTTTATGAAAATTAATTTATATCTTTAATTAAAATTTTTCAAAAGAAAATTAGTTTATTTTTCCAACTTAATAAATAAAGAATATTTAAAAATAATTGAGATTTCTAAATTTGATTTTATTAAGATTTAATTTGAGAAAGATTATGTAAAGTTTTATATGAGAAAGTTTTTGAGATATTTAAGGCTTAGAAACTTAAATTTCAGTGAGATTTGAAAACTGTACCAAATTTATTTCTGTGGGACAGAAATTCAGAGAATTGAGAAAATGTACAGTTTATTGAAATGATATTGTAAACCTTTAAGGGATTTAATAATTGAGTTTCTAAAAGCCTTAACCAACTCAATACGCGAGTAGTTCATGCATCATAAATCATTAAAGTGAAATGAAATAATATTGTCTGGGGACGGATTATAGAAACCGAGGATACATTAGAGGAGGCTTAATTACGAGCCTTGGGATGAGAGGGTGTGAAAGGGTGCTTCAGGGGACCTGGGGTAGCTCCCTAGTGTCGGGTACTTTCACAATAAAAACTTTCTCAATCTGACTAGTCTCTAAGTGTTTCCATGCCAGTAGAGCTGTTCATATTATTATTATCCGGACTTATGGAACAGTGTAAACTCCTGGTTGGCCCAGTGCAAATTAAAATTTAAGGGCCCACATATATAGGTAAGTTATGATGAAGATATTGCATAACATTCATGCATTCATAATTGATTGTGTATGTGATTGTGATTGATATTATTATGTATTAGTTTGTTAAAATCCTTTGTTGCTTATGTCTTAATCGAAAATATTATATTCTGTTTCTCACTCCTTTCTCCGTGTTTTTGTTTCACATGTTTTAAATTGATGGTTCAGAGGGAAGGATCGAAGAATATCGACAGTAAATATAGCACGTTCTAGAAAGGGAGCTCGGTATGAATACCGTGGTCCAATGAATAAATAATGTTAATAAGTAACTCCTTCTGGGCCATGGAGTTTCCTCTCTTTCTTATAATGTTTAATGTTTATTTTCTTCGGATGAATGTACATATACTTTATAAAGTTTTAATAATATTTGTGAGGTATTTCAGAAATAATGTATATAATTTATTCTGATAGTTTCTTTTTAACAATCATATCTTTAAAAAAAATAAAATTACGAGTTTTTCTAGAATTTATTAAGGTGTAACAGAGGGTGTTACAAAGTGGTATCAGAGTAGTTAATCCAATAGGCCTGGGGAAAAAGTCTATCTTGCTTTGTCTGTAAACTCTGTATAGGTAGAATATCTGACTTGGTAGTAACTGTGATTGATGTGACAAATCTCAGTTACTGTGAAACAGGAAACTAATGGCTGGAAACGATCTTGCTGGAGTTGTAGAACGCTTAATCAATGCAATGGGAGCACGTGAAGGTCAAGGTAACGATGCCTTGAGAAGGCTGGACCTATTCGAAAAGCGCAATCCACCTCGTTTCAAGGGAGGATATAACCCTGATAGAGCACAAATCTGGATTCGAGAGATAGAGAAGATCTTTCAAGCATTGCAATGTAATGAAGCTGATAAGGTAGTCTTCGCTACTTATGCCTTATCTGAGGATGCCGAACATTGGTGGGATAGCATGCGTAGACAATTCGAAGTCAACGACGTGGAAATCACTTGGGATTATTTCAAGGATATGTTTCTGGAGAAATACTTTCCAGCTGATGTTAAAGAGAAAAGACAATTCGAATTCCTATCGCTGACCCAAGGAAATATGACCGTTGGAGAGTACACATCCAGGTTTGAAGAGCTATCTCGTTTTCATTCTCATTATAATGATGCTACTAATGAAAGAGATCGGTGTGCAAAGTTTGTAAATGGATTGCGGCCAGAAATTAAGGAAGCTATACGAATGCAGGAAATCCGTGAATTTTCTGTATTGGTAAATCGCTGCAGGATCTTTGAAGAAGATCATAAGGATAGAATGACCAAAAGTCGTGAGCCCATTCACAAGGCAGGAGAAATGAGAAGTGGAGGACCTCACCATCACCAAAGAAGAGACTTCAGAAGGAATAAGCCTTACCAAGCGCCATTTCACCGGTTTGGAGCAACATCTGTTCCTAACAGACCCCAAGCTTCAACTGGAAGCTATTACCCAACATCTGCACCAAATTTTAAATGTTTTATCTGTGGAGGACCCCATTTAAAAAGGGATTGTCCTAAAAACATTTATGTTTGCTTTAAGTGTAACAAACCAGGTCATCACATCAAGGATTGCCCAGAGATGAAGAGAGAAAACCCTGAAGGTGCAAGTACAAGCATAAATACTCAAGGAGGCGCGCACAGTGCAGTCGGAAGGCCGAAGGCAAAAGAAAAGGTTTTTGCAATCACTGGAGAAGAAGCATCTCATGCTGATTCCATGGTGGAAGGTAAGTGTATCATTAATAAGATTTCTTTAACTGTTATGTATGACTCAGGTGCATCACATTCCTTTATTGCCAATGACTGTGTAGAAAAACTAAAATTACTTGTGATAGAACTGCCATTTGACTTATTTGTACATACTCCTGGAAACAATCCCATTGTTACTTCTAAAGCCTGTTGGAAATGCCCTATTGTCATAAATGGTAGGGACTTTAAAGCTAATCTTTTCTGTTTACCCCTTTCTGGCTTAGAAGTTATTATTGGGCTAGATTGGTTGTCTGACAATCATGTTCTAATAGATTATCATAATAAAACCATAATGTTTAAAGAACCAGTGAATTTGAATCCTGAGGATTCGAGATTTCTAGCCGCCAACCAAGTGAGTGCCTCTTTAAAAGGAGGGGCTCAAGGATTCATGCTATTGCTTTCAACGAAAGGAGAGCAAGAATCAAAAATCAAAAATCTGCCGGTTGTGTGTGAATTTCCTGACGTTTTTCTGGCTTAGAAGGATGGTAGCATGAGGTTGTGTGTAGATTATCGACAACTGAACAAGGTGACAATCAAGAACAGATATCCTCTACCAAGGATTGACGACTTGATGGATCAGCTGCGTGGTGCCACGGTGTTCTCCAAAATTGATTTGAGGTCTGGATACCATCAAATAAGGGTGAAGAAAGAAGATGTATCAAAAACTGCTTTTAGAACACGCTATGACCATTACGAATATCTAGTAATGCCTTTTGGTGTAACTAATGCACCAGCCTTATTCATGGATTACATGAATAGGATTTTTCATCCATATCTAGATAAATTTGTAGTGGTGTTCATTGATGATATATTAGTGTACTCTAAAAGCAGAGAAGAACATGTTGAACATTTGAAGGTCGTGTTGGAAATCCTGAAAAAGAAACAACTGTATGCAAAGCTGTCGAAGTGTGAATTCTGGTTGGAAGAAGTGAACTTTTTAGGACATGTAATTAGTCAAGGAGGAATAGCTGTAGACCCTTCCAAGGTGGAAGCAGTTTTAAAATGGGAGAGACCAACCACAATCACTGAGATTAGAAGTTTCTTGGGTTTGGCTGGATACTATAGGAGATTCATTGAAGGATTTTCAAAGTTAGGATACCCACTGACCAAGCTAACACGGAAAGGAGAACCTTTTGTGTGGACGACACAATGCGAGAATAGTTTTCAAGAGCTGAAAGATCGACTTACTTCTGCGCCGGTGTTAGTACTCCCTGATCCACATCGAAGTTTTGAAGTTTACTGTGATGCGTCTAAACAAGGACTAGGAAGTGTACTCATGCAAGACAAGAAGGTTGTAGCCTATGCGTCGCGCCAATTAAGGCAACATGAGATTAACTACCCTACCCATGACTTAGAGTTAGCCGCTGTAGTTTTTGCCTTAAAGATTTGGAGGCATTATCTATACGGTGCAACATTCGATGTGTTTAGTGATCATAAGAGTCTTAAGTATTTATTCGACCAAAAGGAGTTAAACATGAGGCAACGGAGATGGATGGAGTTCTTAAAGGACTACGACTTTGAGTTGCAATACCATCCTGGAAAAGCGAACGTAGTAGCTGATGCTTTAAGTCGAAAGTCTCTACATGTGTCCACAATGATGATTAAAGAGCTGGAATTAATAGAGAACTTCAGAGATCTTAACCTAGCAGTAAAAGTTAATACTAACAGCTACAGATTAGGAGCGTTGCAAGTGACAAATGAATTCCTGAGGCAAGTTTTAGAGGCTCAACGAGATGATGAATTCCTACAAGAAAAGAAAGAACTTTTGAAACAAGGAAAAGAAGTCGAGTTCAATGTAAGAAGTGACCAATTGCTGAGGTATAAGGATCGAGTGTGTATCCTTAATCAAGAGGAGTTGAGGAAAGCAATTTTGGAAGAAGGCCATAAAAGTTATATGAGATTCATCCCGGAGCTACTAAAATGTATCAAGATTTGAAGAAGTTATTTTGGTGGCCTGGAATGAAGAAAGCAGTAGCAGAGTACGTGGCTGCATGTCTAATTTGCCAGAAGGTTAAAGTAGAACACCAAAAGCCCCCTGGAATGCTACAATCAATGGAAATACCAGAATGGAAATGGGATGGCATTACCATGGATTTTGTGACTTCTCTACCCAAAACTCCATTAGGACATGATTCAATATGGGTAATAGTTGATAGACTAACAAAGTCTGCCCACTTTATTCCCATCAACATTCGTTACTCTATAGAGAAGCTGGTAAAATTATACATCGAGGAGATTGTGAGATTGCATGGAATTCCTTCAAGTATCATTTCTGATCGGGACCCTCGTTTTACATCACAATTCTGGAAGAGCTTGCACAAGGCTTTGGGAACAAGACTGCGTCTAAGTTCAGCATATCATCCTCAGACGGATGGACAATCAGAAAGAACAATCCAATCTCTAGAGGACTTGTTACGAGCTTGTGTGTTAGAGCATAAAGGAAGTTGGAATCAATTCTTACCATATGTGGAGTTTACCTACAACAACAGTTTCCATGCTAGCATTGGCATGACACCTTTTGAAGCATTATATGGAAGAAAATGTAGGACCCCGCTATGTTGGTTTGAGACTGGTGAAAACTTGATGTTAGGACCAGAGTTGGTACTGTTAGGGAATCCCTAAGCATGAGCAGCGGAAAGGTAAAAGGGATTCCATAGGATTTGCAAGGTTCCGTGTTTCAAAGCACAAAACAATTTCGAATTATTTTAGGTTACCTCTTGAAGAACTCCGAAGCAGTCGTAGCCTCGTCCTTTAGGGGTCCACACGAGCACTCCCACCAGAATCGCAACACTTGCCAACTGCTAGGTTGACGGCGTGTAGCTCTTGCAACTTTTTGCGAATTTGTGTCTCACTTGAGTGAACGGCCTATGAGCATCTTATGCTCTATTTATAGGCTTAGGTTTGACCTAATTTGTTCTCTCTAAAAGTGGGCTCCTTACTCATTCCAAATGAGTTAGGCCCAATAGCTTTATTTTAGTCCAACTAAAATAAGACAACATTTTCTGATGGGCTTACTCTATGTGTGTGACCCTATAGGTAAAATACCCGATCATATTAATAATAAACTATTTTATTATTAATATAAAATAAGAGCGGCATCTAGCAATGCATCATTATGTCCGAATATTATCAACATAACCTATAAGTGATAATTATTTAATACGTTTATTCCTTTTGTCACGATATCCTAATTGGGCCCAAGGCATGGTCGCGTCATCCTTGTATGGCCCAATTTATTTTACTTGATACCGGAGTAGACTGGATCCGAATAAATATCTAATATTTATTCTTTCTAGCATGGCCATGCGTTTTCTTAGTCTTACTCCATCAAGTGGCCTATGGATATCACTCCTGTCACATAGGAGAGACAAATCCCATCTACATCACTCACATCCCTCTGCATAATTTGTTCATTGTCTAATCACAACCTTTATAGTCCTCTTGTTACAGAAGACGTTTAATTGTATTAAAACAATAAACTCCTCATGTAGGAATCGTAGTGACTTCAGGTCGAAGGACTACATATACCATTATTACATTGAGAATCGTTTATGACAATCATGTAACGATCCATGCAACGTTCTCATGGTGGGTCTGTCCAGTACATCATTACTCTTAATGTGTACCCGTGTGAAGACTCGATATCATCTATATCTATGATCTGTGAGATCAGGTCATCAGTACACTCACACACTAGTCTCAGTGTATTTACATGTCCCCATGTAAATACTTATCTAGGGACATTTTAGGAATAATTTTTAATGACCTATTACTCCAAGGATAAATAAGTTTAAAACAATTTTAAACTGAAATATTTATTCTATTGATAAGTAGAAAAATGATACAAATGAAAAAGCATAAAACCTCATAGTGCATACACCAACAGATACAACAAACCACGGATAAAATCAAAATAGTTCAGGAAAAGATGAAGGCAACACAGAGCAGGCAGAAAAGTTACTATGACAAAAGAAGAAAGCCGCTCGAATTTCAAGAAGGCGATCATGTATTCTTGAAAGTCACACCTATGACTGGGGTCGGTCGGGCAATGAAATCTCGAAAACTCACTCCTAGATTTATTGGTCCATACCAAATAATGCATAAAGTTAGTCCCCTTGCCTACCAAATAGCATTACCACCTTTTCTTTCTAATATCCATAATGTTTTTCATGTGTCAAACTTACGAAAGTATATATCTGATCCTACACATGTTATTGAACCTGATGTCATACAAGTTAAAGATAATCTTACATATGATGCACCACCTGTTAGAATAGGTGACAGAAGAATAAAAAAATTAAGAGACAAGACAATTCCGCTTGTAAAGGTCATTTGGAGTGAAACGAGAGGAGAAGATGCTACATGGGAACTAAAAACTGAGATAAAAGAGTCTCATCCTCATTTGTTTTACTGATTAATGTAAATTTCAAGGACGAAATTTTTTAAAGGGAGTAGAGTTGTAACACCCTTATTTTTATTTTTATATTGAAATTTTGAAGGAATTAAATTATGGTTCTTTAGAACTTTTTAATCTACGTATTATTTATGATTTTTTGGAATTTTTTGAAATTTTGGAATTTTTTTTAATAAAATAATATTTTTTAAATAATTTTAAATTCATATAAGTGACTTAAATTAAAAATATTTATAAGAAAGTGAATTTAAATTATAAGAAAATTTTCTAAAATCCGTTTCAAGTAGACTTATCTAAAAATTATCGGTTTGAGAAAAATCTTGATTTTTTCCAATCGTTAAAAAAATTGGAAACGTATCAATAAATTTTTATTAACAGAAAATTTTAGATTTTTAAAATTTCAGCTTTATATTACTTATTATAAAATTAGTGAGGACTGATATAATATCGCTAAATTTCTAAAAAGACTCATTTTAAATATTTAAAATATACCGAGTGAAGGGTTACTATTTGACTTAATTTTGCCGACAATTACTATGCAAATTACTGTACATGTATAAAATTTTCAAAAGATGCACAGTAACCTGGAATAAAAAATTCAAAAATGCATAGTACTTTTATATTAAAATAATGGAATGCATAGTAAATTTTTTTTCTATAAATACCGAAGGATTTCTTCTTTAATTCACAATTTCAGATTAAGTTTTCTTAATATAGTAGTGCTAGTGAGATAGTGGTGGAAGTGAGAGAGAGAAGAAAAGTTTTTGGAGAGAAGATTCTGCCAAAATCCTAAGGTAAGAATACTTCTCTTTTATATTTTTTAGGTTATTTTTATATCGTTTTTAGAAATCTGTTATTATACTGGAAATAATATTATTTTAAATTATTATTCTGCATAGTAAATACTATTTCAATAGTAAATTACTATTTCAATAGTAAATTATTATTCAAATAGTAAATTACTATTCACTGTTACTATTTACCGTTACTATTCACGATTTACTATTTACTGTTACTATTCATGTTTTACTATTTACTATTACTATTCACGTTTTACTATTTACTGTTACTATTCACGATTTACTATTCACTATTCACTATTCACTATTTAAAATTTATCATTTCTGTTTTAAGTAGTAATCTTAATCTTCGTCTTATGCTTATACTGAAATAAGATTGGTATTAATATTTCTAGAAATCGAAGACGCAAAGCAAATCTATTTTGGGTAACAATTCAAGGTAAGGGGGAGTGAGATAAGAGTATAATATGAAAAGACATAAAAATAATGGGAGGAGTCCCCTACTCCTTTTAAATTTAATAATATTATTATTTTAAAATATTAACTTTTTAACTTAACAATTTTAATAAATTTTAAATTAAATATCCAGTTTAACTAACTCTAACATACCTATACAAGGACTTAGACCATTATGACCTATATGGACTAGACTATACCTATGCAAGGACTTGGACCATTATGACCCATACGGACTGAACTATACCTATGCAAGGACTGGATTATATGGACTTACATATACCTATGCGAGGAATTGACCAAATTAACTATATTAATAATCATTAAATTATGATATGTATTAATGATATTTAATTTAATTGATTTGATTATGATTGATTATATTTGTGATTGATGATGTTTAACTGTGATTGATTATATCTGATTGTTGATATTGTAATGTGGAGTTTGAGCATATAGCGAGCATGACGAAAAGCTAATACTCAGTAAGAGTTTCTTACCTTATTTTTTAAATTTTTATTATTTTTCTTTTATTTCTTTTTAAAAATTATTTTTATAAAACATTAGTATTTATCTTAGACAGTAGACATTTTATGAAAATTAATTTATATCTTTAATTAAAATTTTTCAAAAGAAAATTAGTTTATTTTTCCAACTTAATAAATAAAGAATATCTAAAAATAATTGAGATTTCTAAATTTGATTTTATTAAGATTTAATTTAAGAAAGATTATGTAAAGTTTTATATGAGAAAGTTTTTGAGATATTTAAGGCTTAGAAACTCAAATTTCAGTGAGATTTGAAAACTGTACCAAATTTATTTCTGTGGGACAGAAATTCAGAGAATTGAGAAAATGTACAGTTTATTGAAATGATATTGTAAACCTTTAAGGGATTTAATAATTGAGTTTCTAAAAGCCTTAACCAACTCAATACGCGAGTAGTTCATGCATCATAAATCATTAAAGTGAAATGAAATAATATTGTCTGGGGACGGATTATAGAAACCGAGGATACATTAGAGGAGGCTTAATTACGAGCCTTGGGATGAGAGGGTGTGAAAGGGTGCTTCAGGGGACCTGGGGTAGCTCCCTAGTGTCGGGTACTTTCACAATAAAAACTTTCTTAATCTGACTAGTCTCTAAGTGTTTCCATGCCAGTAGAGCTGTTCATATTATTATTATCCGGACTTATGGAACAGTGTAAACTCCTAGTTGGCCTAGTGCAAATTAAAATTTAAGGGCCCACATATATAGGTAAGTTATGATGAAGATATTGCATAACATTCATGCATTCATAATTGATTGTGTATGTGATTATGATTGATATTATTATGTATTGGTTTGTTAAAACCCTTTGTTGCTTATGTCTTAATCGAAAATATTATATTCTGTTTCTCACTCCTTTCTCCGTGTTTTTGTTTTACATGTTTTAAATTGATGGTTCAGAGGTAAGGATCGAAGAATATCGACAGTAAATATAGCACGTTCTAGAAAGGGAGCTCGGTATGAATACCGTGATCCAATGAATAAATAATGTTAATAAGTAACTCCTTCTGGGCCATGGAGTTTCCTTTCTTTCTTATAATGTTTAATGTTTATTTTCTTCGGATGAATGTACATATACTTTATAAAGTTTTAATAATATTTGTGAGGTATTTCAGAAATAATGTAAATAATTTATTCCGATAGTTTCTTTTTAACAATCATATCTTTAAAAAAAAAATTACGAGTTTTTCTAGAATTTATTAAGGTGTAACAGAGGGTGTTACACCAAGCCTATAATAAAGCTTACTTGGAAAAACTAGCATATATGTACATATTGTAGATATTTGCAAGGTTATAAAAATTGGACCGGATTGGTCGATTTAACCGGTTGGATTGGTAACCGATCAAGGTAGTCAAGGAAAAAACTGACAGATCCAGAACCAATTAAAAACTAGCTAAAACTGGTCAAAATCGATAGAAGGCCTTCGCTCAAGCGAGTTGAGCGAGACAGATAGAAAAAAATCCCTTTTTGGTGTTATATGTATATTTTTTAAAATACTATTTTTAAATGAATGTTATAAAGATAATTCAAACTAAAATATACATATAAAAAAAAATATTAATACATTAATTTTAATAAAAAAGAACTTGTAACATTTTAATTTTATCTTTATTTAAATTCAAATATTATTTTAACATTAATAGTAATATTTTTCAATGTAAGGGTAAATTTAAAAAAAACATATTAAATAGTTATAAGTAAATAAATTTTGTCTTATAAATAAGATCGTTTAAACACTTTTTCTTTATCTTATAAATAGGAACTGATAAGGTAAAATGTTATCGTGACATGAATAGTCTTTAAGAGACTAATTTTTCATTTTATTGGTAAACATACTAAATGGTAGGAAACAAACACTCTCTTAAAGAATGTTTTATAGGATGTAAGATTTTTATTTCCTTTGAATAAGCTTTAAAAAGAAAGGTTTTCGAAAGAAGTTATAAAAAATTATTTTCCAATAAATTGAATTACTAAAAAGCTTAAAATAGGAAGAAATATTTTAGAGTGAGCTTATCCATCTAAGTAGATAGGTAAAGATTTAAAAAAAACTTAAAAGTTTATATTAATACCGAACATTACTATAGTATTATTAGTTACCATTTTTGTTTTTTAATTTATTTAGAATTTTCCAAGTTTTACGTCTCGTGAATCATGTCGTGGTCAAGGGCATGTGTTGAAAGTGACTTTTGATTTTGAATTGGCTTCGTCCTTCCTGGCGGCTAACTATACCCTGTTCCAGTTTCAATTAATTTAAGCAGTTTTAGAAGAATTATAAGTAAAATTTTAAAGAAAATGCTAACAATGGTTTTGAGAATACGGTTAAGAAATTAATTTTTTTCTATAAATAGATATCATTGATGTCCATCGTTCTTAATTTTTAAATAATTATAATATAATTTTAATAGAAAATTATTATTATTATTTATTTCTTAAACAATAGTGTTAACATACTGATTAACAAGTTATGGTTTGGATTCATCTAAGGGCCCTATAAACACATGCCATAGGGGTATTGCTTAAAAAATCAAAAGAATAATTTTTTTATAGAAATTATATGGTGATTTCTTAAAAATCAAAATGAGTGGACCTTTAATAATATTTTTAAATAAAAACTTGTTATTATTTTTTTACTAGTTAACATCTTCCTTTTTAAAACCATAAGAGGGTAACATTTTATTTAGGTTTGAGTGGGATAGAACCATTATAAATACTTGACAACAAAACTCTTATCGATATTTAACTGAAATGTATTGTTTACATGATGTTTATTTTAAGGTAGAATTTTAACTGAGAATAAATAACTTTGAAAACACATTATTTTGGTTAAATTTTGATATGCACAATGGTATTTTTTAAATTTTAAATAATATGAGAAAATACGAGGAAATATACAAACTGTTTTTGAATTAGGTTGCCAATAAAACTTTATTCCCATGGAAAATTCATTTTTCCATCTCTTTTCTCTGAATGAAAAGTTAGTTGACCATGTCACATTCACCAAAATACACTTTTATACTTGCAAAACAAACACTTTCTTAGTACTCAATCTTGAACCACACAAATAAATTTAGAACCATCATTTATCAATTGACCTACCTATTTGATAATTATTAATGCCTATTTAAAGTAAGATTTTAAACTTTTTTTTAATAAAATGAAACAAATGCTCCCTTATAATTCAAACTTGAAACCATATAAATAAAGCTACAACAATCATCCATCAATTGATCTATCTACAAGATAGTTATTAATATTAATTTAAAATAAGAATTCTTAACTTTTTTTTATCAATATGCGCCCTAATGAAAATATTAGAAGAAAGCTATTTTTATATTAGTGTCATTTTATTAATTTGTTAAGGTTGACCTAGTAGTAAGAAGTTTAAGTAGCTAATTTAAGGTTATATGATCAAATTTACCTTATATTTTTTTACTTTTTTGTTTTAAAATTATTAAGCTTTGATGGAAAATATATTTTTTTATGAAACTCAAGCCACATATAATTTAAAATATTTAATCATTCAAAATCAGAAACCTTTACAACTAAGTTTTAATAAATTAGCAACTAATGAAATTTAAATATCAACTTTCTCATATTTCAATGTAAAGAATAGTGATATAACATCATCTTAGGTTAAAAGTTATTCTTTTTATCAAAAAAGTGTAATGTGAAAGTAAAAATGAAGAAAAGGTATAGTTTATTTAAAATAAAATAATAAATTTAAATATAGATTGACTTGCGGGTTGGCTCGTGAACTCGTGGGTTAGACCCGTTTAACCCGTAGGTTAAACAGGCTTTAGTCTTCTATTTTTTTCAACCCATAATCTACATAAGAGCGAGTTAAACAAGCCGCCTTGTAGGCTGTGCTCGTATACCTAACTCAAATGACAATGATTTTTTAAGAGTTTTGTTGAATGGTATATGAGACTTCTGCTATGTTTATCAAAATTATAATTCTTTATTTTTTATTTATTTTATTTTTGTATATGGGTTAAGGTACCCCTTGTACCTATATTAATATATTGATTGTTCCTTTGCTGATAAAAAAAAAGCGTGCATAACATTATAACTATCTTTTTGTTTTTCTCAGCAACAATAACTAACTCTTCTTGTTCAAGCATTATAACTGGCTATATATATGTATGAGATGTATCTTATGAGAAAGGTTTTCTTACACGAGAGTGAGAGGAACGAATCTGGGCCGTATAATTATACAATGGATGGTTAAGATTAAAAGTTTTTCAAAGTCACATGATCACTTAAATGGTCATATGACTTCTTTAAAAAATCACATGAGTAATCTCAACTATCCATTGTATGGTTGTACGGCCCAGATTCGCTCATCTTACTCTCACATAAGAGAGTCTTTCTCATATGATATATTATTTATATATATATATATATGTGTGTGTGTGTGTGTGTGTGTGAGAGAGAGAGAGAGAGAGAGAGAGAGAGAGAGAGAGAGAGAGATTCTAGGCTTTGTTAGCCTAGTGCATATAAAGTCAAATAGAAAAGTAGAAATAGGAAAATGGATCATATCAGTAAAAAAATGGAAGGTATCATTGTCAGAGATCATGTAGATGAAATCGTCTATGGCCAATCTTCTCAGGTTTAGGCTCCAACGGTCATTCAAGCAGAGGCATTGACATTGCAAGATGCACTGGTTTTGGTGAACAACCTAGAGTGGAAGAACATTCTGTTAGAATCTGACAAACTAGAGCTAATTAAAGCTTTTAGAGGATAAATAAAGAGTGGAGAAATTGAATCTATGGTTAGGGATATTAATACAATTCGGAGGAACTTTGATTCATGTGGCCTTTTGTGGGCCAAATGTCAAGCGAATCAGGCGGCTCATGAGGTGGCCAGACTCAAATTCTCTGATGAATTGGGGAGGTTATGGTGGTGAGTGTAACACCCTCGGTTAGATAAGACAAATCCTTCTGTAGGTTCATCCTATTTAACTGAGAGTGTTAACAGTTTTTAGAAAAAGTGAATATATTTTTTTATTTTTATTTTTTAAAATAAAATAATGGCATATCAGTGGAAGCAATATTATATAGATCACATAGTCATTCACAAACTGTAAGTAATTGTACTCTTAACAGAATGGGGCACGCAGGCACCCTCAAATATTATACAGTCATCCGGTGTCTGATTATAAATATTCTATCTTAATGATCATTCTCAGTGGGTTCAGCATATTGCTGTTCTTCACACTCGGGTTTTTGATTTTCTAATTCCTCTGAAAATTATCAACAGTAAGGGTGAGTATAACCCAAGACCCTGATTGGTTAATCCGGTGCGGACATAATCCAGTTAACATATAATATCACATAAATCATATAATAAACATATTCACAATTACGATAATCAAGCATGAAGTCATGGAATGCATGAGTTGAATTTATTATGATTTATCTTAGGTTCTGTCTCATGATGCATGTGGGCTCAATAAATCTTTTCGTCTTCTTCTCATTCTTTGGAATAACTCCATTCCAATCATCTAGAGCGATCAGGGTCTGCCCAAGTTCCATATGGTACAAATGAACTCATTGGTTCTCATCATTAGTTTAAATATTTTTGGAACTTGGATCCCTACTGTAACACCCTCTGTTACACCTTAATAAATTCTAGAAAAATTCATAATTTTTTTTTTACTAAAGATATGATTGTTAAAAAGAAACTATCGGAATAAATTATATACATTATTTGTGAAATACCTCATAAATATTATTAAAACTTTATAAAGTAATTTTACATTCATCCAACGGAAATAAATATTAAACATTATAAGAAAGAGAGGAAACTCCATGGCCCAGAAGCAGTTACTTATTAACATTATTTATTCATTGGACCACGGTATTCATACCGAGCTCCCTTTCTAGAATGTGCTATATTTACTGCCGATATTCTTCGATCCTTCCCTCTGAACCATCAATTTAAAACATGTGAAACAAAAACACGGAGAAAGGAGTGAGAAATAGAATATAATATTTCTGAATAAGACATAAGCAACAAAGGGTTTTCACAACCAATACATAATAATATCAATCACAATCACATACACAATCAATTATGAATGCATGAATGTTATGCAATATCTTCATCATAACTTACCTATATATGTGGGCCCTTAAATTTTAATTTGCACTGGGCCAACCAGGAGTTTACACTGTTCCATAAGTCCGGATAATAATAATATGAACAGCTCAACTGGCATGGAAACACTTAGAGACTAGTCAGATTGAGAAAGTTTTTATTGTGAAAGTACCCGACACTAGGGAGCTACCCCAGGTCCCCTGAAGCACCCTTTCACACCCTCTCATCCCAAGGCTCGTAATTAAGCCTCCTCTAATGTATCCTCGGTTTCTATAATCCGTCCCCAGACAATATTATTTCATTTCACTTTAATGATTCATGATGCATGAACTACTCGCGGTATTGAGTTGGTTAAGGCTTTT
The DNA here is from genome assembly GCA_037962975.1 of Clitoria ternatea. Lineage (NCBI taxonomy): Eukaryota > Viridiplantae > Streptophyta > Magnoliopsida > Fabales > Fabaceae > Clitoria > Clitoria ternatea. The sequence goes on from CM075672.1 coordinate 272,006,259, forward strand.
AGAAACTCAATTATTAAATCCCTTAAAGGTTTACAACATCATTTCAATAAACTGTACATTTTCTCTGAATTTCTGTCCCACAGAAATAAATTTGGTACAATTTTCGAATCTCACTGAAATTGAGTTTCTAAGCCTTAAATATCTAAAAACTTTACATAATCTTTCTCAAATTAAATCTTAACAAAATTAAATTTAGGAATCTCAATTATTTCTAAATATATTTAGTTATTAAGTTGGAAAAAATAAAATAATTTTCTTTCAAAAAATTTGGTTTTATTAAAAGAGAATAATTATTAACCAAAAATACTTAAAATTACAAAATTTTTCTTTAACTCAAGATTTAATTAAATAAATTCTCACAAAATATTTTCTTTCTAAAATAAATACTAATTTTTTTATTCTAAATATTGAAAATAAAGTTAATAAAAATAATTTCTAAGAAGAAATAAAAGATAATAAAATTTAAAGAGTAAGGTAAGAAATTCTTACTGAATTTTAGCTTTCCGTCATGCTCGCTATATGCTCAAACTCCACATTACAATATCATCAATCAAAATCAAACAATATCAATCATAACTAAATATCATCAATCAATCAATCATAATCAAATCATAATCAAATCAATTAAATATCATTAATACATATCATAATACAAAATTTATTGATTATTAATATAGTCAATTTTTAGTCCTTTTGGTCAATTCCTCGCATAGGTATATGTAAGTCCATATAATTCAGTCCTTGCATAGGTATAGTTCAGTCCATATGGGTCATAATGGTCCAAGTCCTTACATAGGTATAGTCCAGTCCATATAGGTCATAATGGTCCAAGTCTTTGCATAGGTATGTTAGAGTTAGTTAAACCGGATATTTAATTTAAAATTTATTAAAAATTTTAAGTTAAAAAGTTAATATTTTAAAATAATAATATTATCAGATTTAAAAGGAGTAGGGGACTCCTCCCATTATTCTTATGTCTTTTCATATTATACTCTTATCTCACCCCCCCTTACCTTGAATTGTTACCCAAAATGGATTTGCTTTGCGCCTCCGATTTCTAGAAATATTAATACCAATCTTATTTCAGTATAAGCATAAGACGAAGATTAAGATTACTACTTAAAACAGAAATGATAAATTCTGAATAGTGAATAGTGAATAGTGAATAGTAAATCGTGAATAGTAACAGTAAATAGTAAATCGTGAATAGTAACGGTAAATCGTGAATAGTAACGGTAAATAGTAAATCGTGAATAGTAACGGTAAATAGTAATAATAAATAGTAATTTACTATTTGAATAGTAATTTACTATTGAAATAGTATTTACTATGCAGAATAGTAACTTAAAATAATATTATTTTCAGTATAATAACAAATTTCTAAAAAACGATATGAAAATAACCCAAAAAATATAAAAGAGAAGTATTCTTACCTTAGGATTTTGGCAGAACCTTCTCTCCAAAAACTTTTCTTCTCTCTCTCACTTCCACCACTATCTCACTAGCACTACTATATTAAGAAAACTTAATCTGAAATTGTGAATTCTAAAGAAGAAATCCTTCGGTATTTATAGGAAAAAAATTTACTATGCATTCCATTATTTTAATATAAAAGTACTATGCATTTTTAAATTTTTTATTCCAGGTTACTGTGCATCTTTTGAAAATTTCATACATGCACAGTGATTTGCATAGTAATTGTCGGCAAAATTATTAAGTCAAATAGTAACCCTTCACTCGGTATATTTTAAATATTCAAAATGAGTCCTTTTTGAAATTTAGCGATATTATATCAGTCCTCACTAATTTTATAATAAGTAATATAAAGTTGAAATTTTAAAAATCTAAAATTTTCTGTTAATAAAAATTTATTGATACGTTTCAAATTTTTTTAACGATTGGAAAAAATCAAGATTTTTCTCAAACCGATAATTTTTAGATAAGTCTACTTGAAACGGATTTTAGAAAATTTTCTTATAATTTAAATTCACTTTATTATAAATATTTTTAATTTAAGTCACTTATATGAATTTAAAATTATTTTAAAAAATATTATTTTATTAAAAAAATTCCAAAATTCCAAAAAATTCTAAAAAAATCATAAATAATACGTAGGTTAAAAAGTTCTAAAGAACCATTATTTAATTCCTTCAAAATTTTAATATAAAATAAAAATAGGGGTGTTACAACTCTACTCCCCTTAGAAAATTTCGTCCTCGAAATTTACATTAATCAGTAAAACAAATGAGGATGAGACTCTTTCATCTCAGTTTCTAGTTCCCATGTAGCATCTTCTCCTCTCGTTTCACTCCAAATAACCTTTACAAGCGGAATTGTCTTGTCTCTTAATTGTTTTATTCTTCTGTCACCTATTCTAATAGGTGGTGCATCATATATAAGATTATCTTTAACTTGTATGACATCAGGTTCAATAACATGTGTAGGATCAGATATATACTTTCGCAAGTTTGACACATGAAAAACACTATGGATATTAGAAAGAAAAGGTGGTAATGCTATTTGGTAAGCAAGGGGACTAACTTTATGAATTATTTGGTATGGACCGATAAATCTAGGAGTTAGTTTTCGAGATTTCATTGCCCGACCGACCCCAGTCATAGGTGTGACTTTCAAGAATACATGATCGCTTTCTTGAAATTCGAGCGGCTTTCTTCTTTTGTCATAGTAACTTTTCTGTCTGCTCTGTGTTGCCTTCATCTTTTCCTGAACTATTTTGATTTTATCCGTGGTTTGTTGTACCAACTCTGGTCCTAGCATCAAGTTTTCACCAGTCTCAAACCAACATAGCGGGGTCCTACATTTTCTTCCATATAATGCTTCAAAAGGTGCCATGCCAATGCTAGCATGGAAACTGTTGTTGTAGGTAAACTCCACATATGGTAAGAATTGATTCCAACTTCCTTTATGCTCTAACACACAAGCTCGTAACAAGTCTTCTAGAGATTGGATTGTTCTTTCTGATTGTCCATCCGTATGAGGATGATATGCTGAACTTAGACGCAGTCTTGTTCCTAAAGCCTTGTGCAAGCTCTTCCAGAATTGTGATGTAAAACGAGGGTCCCGATCAGAAATGATACTTGAAGGAATTCCATGCAATCTCACAATCTCCTCGATGTATAATTTTGCCAGCTTCTCCATAGAGTAACGAATGTTGATGGGAATAAAGTGGGCAGACTTTGTTAGTCTATCAACTATTACCCATATCGAATCATGTCCTAATGGAGTTTTGGGTAAAGAAGTCACAAAATCCATGGTAATGCCATCCCATTTCCATTCCGGTATTTCCATTGATTGTAGCATTCCAGGGGGTTTTTGGTGTTCTACTTTAACCTTCTGGCAAATTAGACATGCAGCCACGTACTCTGCCACTGCTTTCTTCATTCCAGGCCACCAAAATAACTTCTTCAAATCTTGATACATTTTAGTAGCTCCGGGATGAATGCTCATATAACTTTTATGGCCTTCTTCCAGAATTGCTTTCCTCAACTCCTCTTGATTAGGGATACATACTTGATCCTTATACCTTAGCAATTGGTCACTTCTTACATTGAACTCGACTTCTTTTCCTTGTTTCAAGAGTTCTTTCTTCTCTTGCAAGAATTCATCCTCTCTTTGAGCCTCTAAAACTTATCTCAGGAATTCACTTGTCACTTGCAACGCTCCTAATCTGTAGCTGTTAGCATTAACCTTTACTGCTAGGTTAAGATCTCTGAAGATCTCTATTAATTCCAGCTCTTTAATCATCATTGTGGATGCATGTAGAGACTTTCGACTTAAAGCATCAGCTACTACGTTCGCTTTTCCAGGATGGTATTGTAACTCAAAGTCGTAGTCCTTTAAGAACTCCATCCATCTCTGTTGCCTCATGTTTAACTCCTTTTGGTCGAATAAATACTTGAGACTCTTATGATCGCTAAACTCATCGAATGTTGCACCGTATAGATAATGCCTCCAAATCTTTAAGGCAAAAACTACAGCGGCTAACTCTAAGTCATGGGTAGGGTAGTTAATCTCATGTTGCCTTAATTGACGCAACGCATAGGCTACAACCTTCTTGTCTTGCATGAGTACACTTCCTAGTCCTTGTTTAGACGCATCACAGTAAACTTCAAAACTTCATGTGGATCGGGGAGTACTAACACCGGCGCAGAAGTAAGTCGATCTTTCAGATCTTAGAAACTATTCTCGCATTGTGTCGTCCACACAAAAGGTTGTCCTTTCCGTGTTAACTTGGTCAATGGGTATCCTAGCTTTGAAAATCCTTCAATGAATCTTCTATAGTATCCAGCCAAGCCCAAGAAACTTCTAATCTCAGTGATCGTGGTTGGTCTCTCCCATTTTAAAACTGCCTCTACCTTGGAAGGGTCTACAGCTATTCCTCCTTGACTAATTACATGTCCTAAAAAGTTTACTTCTTCCAACCAGAATTCACACTTCGACAACTTTGCATACAGTTGTTTCTTTTTCAGGATTTCCAACACAACCTTCAAGTGTTCAACATGTTCTTCTCTGCTTTTAGAGTACACTAATATATCATCAATGAACACCACTACAAATTTATCTAGATATGGATGAAAAATCCTATTCATGTAATCCATGAATACGGCTGGTGCATTAGTTACACCAAAAGGCATTACTAGATATTCGTAATGGCCATAGCGTGTTCTAAAAGCAGTTTTTGATACATCTTCTTTCTTCACCCTTATTTGATGGTATCCAGACCTCAAATCAATTTTGGAGAACACCGTGGCACCACGCAGCTGATCCATCAAGTCGTCAATCCTTGGTAGAGGATATCTGTTCTTGATTGTCACCTTGTTCAGTTGTCGATAATCTACACACAACCTCATGCTACCATCCTTCTTCTTAACCAACAACACTGGTGCACCCCAGGGGGATACACTGGGTCGTATAAACTACTTCTCTATCATCTCTTCAAGTTGTTTCTTCAACTCTGCTAATTCTAGAGGTGACATTCGGTATGGTGCAATTGAAATGGGTCCAACTCCAGGTACTAGATCAATGGCAAATTCCACATCTCTTTCTGGGGGTAAACCAGGGATATCTTCAGGAAAAACGTCAGGAAATTCACACACAACTGACAGATTTTTGATTTTTGATTCTTGCTCTCCTTTCGTTGAAAGCAATAGCATGAATCCTTGAGCCCCTCCTTTTAAAGAGGCACTCACTTGGTTGGCGGTTAGAAATCTCGAATCCTCAGGATTCAAATTCACTGGTTCTTTAAACATTATGGTTTTATTATGACAATCTATTAGAACATGATTGTCAGACAACCAATCTAGCCCAATAATAACTTCTAAGCCAGAAAGGGGTAAACAGAAAAGATTAGCTTTAAAGTCCCTACCATTTATGACAATAGGGCATTTCCAACAGGCTTTAGAAGTGACAATGGGATTGTTTCCAGGAGTATGTACAGATAAGTCAAATGGCAGTTCTATCACAGGTAATTTTAGTTTTTCTACACAGTCATTGGCAATAAAGGAATGTGATGCACCTGAGTCATACATAACAGTTAAAGAAATCTTATTAATGATACACTTACCTTCTACCATGGAATCAGCATGAGATGCTTCTTCTCCAGTGATTGCAAAAACCTTTCCTTTTGCTTTCGGCCTTCCGACTGCACTGTGCGCGCCTCCTTAAGTATTTATGCTTGTACTTGCACCTTCAGGGTTTTCTCTCTTCATCTCTGGGTAATCCTTGATGTGATGACCTGGTTTGTTACACTTAAAGCAAACATAAGTGTTTTTAGGACAATCCCTTTTCAAATGGGGTCCTCCACAGATAAAACATTTAAAATTTGGTGCAGATGTTGGGTAATAGCTTCCAGTTGAAGCTTGGGGTCTGTTAGGAACAAATGCTGCTCCAAACCAGCGAAATGGTGCTTGGTAAGGCTTATTCCTTCTGAAATCTCTTCTTTGGTGATGGTGAGGTCCTCCACATCTTATTTCTCCTGCCTTGTGAATGGGCTCACGACTTTTGGTCATTCTATCCTTATGGTCTTCTTCAAAGATCCTGCAGCGATTTACCAATACAGAAAATTCACGGATTTCCTGCATTCGTATAGCTTCCTTAATTTCTGGCCGCAGTCCATTTACAAACTTTGCACACCGATCTCTTTCATTAGTAGCATCATTATAATGAGAATGAAAACGAGATAGCTCTTCAAACCTGGATGCGTACTCTCCAACGGTCATATTTCCTTGGGTCAGCGACAGGAATTCGAATTGTCTTTTCTCTTTAACATCAGCTGGAAAGTATTTCTCCAGAAACATATCCTTGAAATAATCCCAAGTGATCTCCACGTCGTTGACTTCGAATTGTCTACGCGTGCTATCCCACCAATGTTCGGCATCCTCAGATAAGGCATAAGTAGCGAAGACTACCTTATCAGCTTCATTACATTGTAATGCTCGAAAGATCTTCTCTATCTCTCGAATCCAGATTTGTGCTCCATCAGGGTTATATCCTCCCTTGAAACGAGGTGGATTGCGCTTTTCGAATAGGTCCAGTCTTCTCAAGGCATCGTTACCTTGACCTTCACGTGCTCCCATTGCATTGATTAAGCGTTCTACAACTCCAGCAAGATCGTTTCCAGCCATTAGTTTCCTGTTTCACAGTAACTGAGATTTGTCACATCAATCACAGTTACTACCAAGTCAGATATTCTATTTTCTATTACCTATACAGAGTTTACAAACAAAGCAAGATAGACCTTTTCCCCAGGCCTATTGGATTAACTGCTCTGATACCACTTTGTAACACCCTATGTTACACCTTAATAAATTCTAGAAAAATTCATAATTTTTTTTACTAAAGATATGATTGTTAAAAAGAAACTATCGGAATAAATTATATACATTATTTATGAAATACCTCATAAATATTATTAAAACTTTATAAAGTAATTTTACATTCATCCAACGGAAATAAATATTAAACATTATAAGAAAGAGAGGAAACTCCATGGCCCAGAAGTAGTTACTTATTAACATTATTTATTCATTGGACCACGGTATTCATACCGAGCTCCCTTTCTAGAATGTGTTATATTTACTGCCGATATTCTTCGATCCTTCCCTCTGAACCATCAATTTAAAACATGTGAAACAAAAACACGGAGAAAGGAGTGAGAAACAGAATATAATATTTCCGAATAAGACATAAGCAACAAAGAGTTTTCACAACCAATACATAATGCATGAATGTTATGCAATATCTTCATCATAACTTACCTATATATGTGGGCCCTTAAATTTTAATTTGCACTGGGCCAACCAGGAGTTTACACTGTTCCATAAGTTCGGATAATAATAATATGAACAGCTCAACTGGCATGGAAACACTTAGAGACTAGTCAGATTGAGAAAGTTTTTATTGTGAAAGTACCCGACACTAGGGAGCTACCCCAGGTCCCCTGAAGCACCCTTTCACATCCTCTCATCCCAAGGCTCGTAATTAAGCCTCCTCTAATGTATCCTCAGTTTCTATAATCCGTCCCCAGACAATATTACTTCATTTCACTTTAATGATTCATGATACATGAACTACTCGCGTATTGAGTTGGTTAAGGCTTTTAGAAACTCAATTATTAAATCCCTTAAAGGTTTACAACATCATTTCAATAAACTGTACATTTTCTCTGAATTTCTGTCCCACAGAAATAAATTTGGTACAATTTTCGAATCTCACTGAAATTGAGTTTCTAAGCCTTAAATATCTAAAAACTTTACATAATCTTTCTCAAATTAAATCTTAACAAAATCAAATTTAGGAATCTCAATTATTTCTAAATATATTTAGTTATTAAGTTGGAAAAAATAAAATAATTTTCTTTCAAAAAATTTTGTTTTATTAAAAGAGAATAATTATTAACCAAAAATACTTAAAATTACAAAATTTTTCTTTAACTCAAGATTTAATTAAATAAATTCTCACAAAATACTTTCTTTCTAAAATAAATACTAATTTTTTTATTCTAAATATTGAAAATAAAGTTAATAAAAATAATTTCTAAGAAGAAATAAAAGATAATAAAATTTAAAGAGTAAGGTAAGAAATTCTTACTGAATTTTAGCTTTCCGTCATGCTCGCTATATGCTCAAACTCCACATTACAATATCATCAATCAAAATCAAACAATATCAATCATAACTAAATATCATCAATCAATCAATCATAATCAAATCACAATCAAATCAATTAAATATCATTAATACATATCATAATACAAAATTTAATGATTATTAATATAGTCAATTTTTAGTCCTTTTGGTCAATTCCTCGCATAGGTATATGTAAGTCCATATAATCCAGTCCTTGCATAGGTATAGTTCAGTCCATATGGGTCATAATGGTCCAAGTCCTTGCATAGGTATAGTCCAGTCCATATAGGTCATAATGGTCCAAGTCTTTGCATAGGTATGTTAGAGTTAGTTAAACCGGATATTTAATTTAAAATTTATTAAAAATTTTAAGTTAAAAAGTTAATATTTTAAAATAATAATATTATCAGATTTAAAAGGAGTAGGGGACTCCTCCCATTATTCTTATGTCTTTTCATATTATACTCTTATCTCACCCCCCCTTACCTTGAATTGTTACTCAAAATGGATTTGCTTTGCGCCTCCGATTTCTAGAAATATTAATACCAATCTTATTTCAATATAAGCATAAGACGAAGATTAAGATTACTACTTAAAACAGAAATGATAAATTCTGAATAGTGAATAGTGAATAGTAAATCGTGAATAGTAACAGTAAATAGTAAATCGTGAATAGTAACGGTAAATCGTGAATAGTAACGGTAAATAGTAAATCGTGAATAGTAACAGTAAATAGTAACAGTAAATAGTAATTTACTATTTGAATAGTAATTTACTATTGAAATAGTAATTTACTATTGAAATAGTATTTACTATGCAGAATAGTAACTTAAAATAATATTATTTTCAGTATAATAACAGATTTCTAAAAAACGATATGAAAATAACCCAAAAAATATAAAAGAGAAGTATTCTTACCTTAGGATTTTGGCAGAACCTTCTCTCCAAAAACTTTTCTTCTCTCTCTCACTTCCACCACTATCTCACTAGCACTACTATATTAAGAAAACTTAATCTGAAATTGTGAATTCTAAAGAAGAAATCCTTCGGTATTTATAGGAAAAAAATTTACTATGCATTCTATTATTTTAATATAAAAGTACTATGCATTTTTGAATTTTTTATTCCAGGTTACTGTGCATCTTTTGAAAATTTCATACATGCACAGTAATTTGCATAGTAATTGTCGGCAAAATTATTAAGTCAAATAGTAACCCTTCACTCGGTATATTTTAAATATTCAAAATGAGTCCTTTTTGAAATTTAGCGATATTATATCAGTCCTCACTAATTTTATAATAAGTAATATAAAGTTGAAATTTTAAAAATCTAAAATTTTCTGTTAATAAAAATTTATTGATACGTTTCAAATTTTTTTAACGATTGGAAAAAATCAAGATTTTTCTCAAACCGATAATTTTTAGATAAGTCTACTTGAAACGGATTTTAGAAAATTTTCTTATAATTTAAATTCACTTTCTTATAAATATTTTTAATTTAAGTCACTTATATGAATTTAAAATTATTTTAAAAAAATATTATTTTATTAAAAAAATTCCAAATTTCCAAAAAATTCCAAAAAAATCATAAATAATACGTAGGTTAAAAAGTTCTAAAGAACCATTATTTAATTCCTTCAAAATTTTAATATAAAAATAAAAATAGGGGTGTTACACCTACGATCATAGTTACACTCCGTCATTTAGTCAAAGTACACTAGAATTGCATCGTCTCACCCGGCTATCAGGCGCGACTCTGATGCTATTGGGTTGCCGTTCCAGTTGTACTCCCAAGATTCTTCATGGAGATCGAACGTGAGTGTCCTCCACTGTACCAAGTGTATGCTCTAGAGGTCTTTCTTCTTCAAAAATATTTTCATGATGCGAAAATGCATTTATTTTATCAATTGATTCCTTGAGTATCTTATGTGTTTCCAGTCTCATCATATCATTCTCAAGCTCTTTGAATTCCATCAATTATTTAAACATTGTAAGATATTCGTTTATTATTTTAGAAATATATCTATTATATCTTGGTTAAAATTATATTTTGCATAAAGAGTAAAATAATATATTCTTTATGTAATTACTCATAATTAAGACGTTAACAATGTTAATAACAATAAAACTAACAATAATAATAACAATATTAAGATTGATAATAATTAGAATAATAATAATAATAGAATAAGAATGATAATAAATATTATAACTTCCCAATAATTTAATAAAAATATTAAAGAATAGTTTCTAAATGAAAATTCAAGTGAAAAACATTAAAAAACAGAGTTTTCCGAGTGGAACAAGGGTAAATCCGAGTGAAATAAGTATGATTCCGAGTGGAATCATACTGAGAAGGGTTTTCCAAACGGTCTGGCTAAAAATCCAAGTGAAATTACACTGGAAAGCTGTTTTCCGACTGAAACAGGTTTAAAAATGAACTGGAATTGATTTTTCCGATTAAAACAAGTTATATCCGAGTGGAAATGTTGATATCCAAGCTTTCTGAGTAAAAATAGGTTTAATACCGAGTACAACAGATAAGATTTCGAGTGAAATAAGCATGATTTCAAATAAAATCAAGTTGAGAGGGTCTTCTTAGTAAAACAATTCTGAATCCGAGTGAAATAAAACTGAATGAGTTTTCTCAATTAAGTTAAAATGCTTTTCCGAGTGAACATAATGAAGGAACAGTTTTCTGAGTAAAATGAGTAAATTCTGACTGAAAAATGAGTTTTATACGTGAAACGATTATAAATCTGAGTAGAATCACACTGATGAGTTTTTCTGAGTGAAATTAAGGTGTTTACCGAGTTAAATCACTGAAAAAGGTTTCCTAAGTAAAAATAATACATTTTCCGAGTGAAACTAAGTTTCTGAGTGAAATAACTATATTTTCTGAGAGATATCAACTGGGAAGATGTTGTCCGAAAGAAAATAGGGTGTTTTCCGAGTGAAAAATGCTATATCCGAATAAGAACTATTTTTGTAAGGTAAAATTCGATTGAAATGATGTAGAACCGGTCGGATTAACATAAAACAGAGCTTGTTATCATTAAATCCATCTTCTATTCATAATTTTTCACTGGAAATCACACGGTACCCATGATTCTTAGTATTTTCAGTCCAATACAGTTCATATCATTTCACAATTCATCACTGATTATATACACTTAATAACAAAATATATATATATACATACAAATAACAATTTAAAGCATTTATTTCATACAACACTGAATCTGTCCTGGAAAGGTAAGGAACAAGTTCCATAACCCTTTCCTTCACTCGGTTTTCCCACAAAGCACCCAAGAATATACCCCCTTACCTCAATGGAGTTCTTGGAGGAGAAGAAGAGGTTCCCTTTCACTGTCCTGCACCAATTCCGAGTGAAACAGAAGAGAAAAGAGAGAGGAAAAAGCTTGCTGGAAAGGAAAATGGTAACAGAGGTGTGTTTATAGCTGTGTTTCGTGTGTGTGTGTTCTTAGAGTCATAACACTGGGTTTAATAACAAGAAGTGAGTGGGAGACATCGGTTGGAGGATTAGGTGGGATAATGGAGCCTTTTGACTCCTTTCATAGTCAGCTTTGCATTTGATTGGAATAAAATATATAAAGGTATTATAATGGATGCAACTTTCCCCTGTGATTGGTTCGTTGTGCCACTCATTTTTGGATTTATATAATTAAGTGGGCTGACCACTATCTGAAGTGGAATTAAAAAGGTGTTCAGTGTTGGAGGATTTGAGGAGGTCGGTATTGCATGTGAGGGCGGTGTGGAGTGTGAGGGCGGTATTTGAGTGTGAGGGCGGTCTGGAGTGTGAGGGGCGGTGTTGATTTGAGGGACAACGTCCATGAGAGAGGACGGTGTTGTGGTGAAGGAGTTAAGGACACCGTCTGTGGAAGAGGGCGGTGTTATGTGGGAGAAAGGGCGGTTTGTGAACACCGCCTCAGAGTTGTTTGGTGTGCACATATACTCACTCGGTGTGGTGTTAGTCTGGTCTGCAATCAGTTAGTCTTCCCTTACTCCGCCCATCCAAGCTGTTATAAGAGACATCGGATCTTAGATCCTAGATCAGTACGGGTCGAGGCACTCGGAAATGTTCCATCCGATCTACGATTCCTTTTCATTCGGTTGTTCACTATGTCACGTCGTCCTAACTGATTCAGAATTCCTCAGACTACCACTCAGTTAAGTCATCTTAAACCGTGTCTGTTCTAGCCAATCTCACTCAGGATTTCATAACACCTTACTGACTCGGAAATGGTATCCATGTTCATTCGGAATCTTTCCCAAATATTTCCTTAACACGTTCCAGTCGGTGAGAAGCATCAAATCAATATAAACATAAGTATATATGTATTCTTTCACTCGGAATACTTCAATCAGAGGAGTTTCCTTCGGAAAAGAAGCATTTGGCAAGGTTTGACTCGGAAACGAGTCATTCTAGGGTGTTTTGACTCGGAATTTCACCCAAAAGTGGTTCTTTTGAACACACTTCACTCAGAATTGTTTCTCAGGTCAGGACTCCACTCAGTGGTAGTCCTCTCAGTCATGTTTTACTCGAAAAACATGACACTGACTCGGAATTCCATCCTTCACTCGGAATTTCTAATTATTCACTCGGAATTCCTCTCTGTTACTCGGAACAGAGCCCTTTTTCACTCGGTTTTTGCATAATTTCACTAATGGTCCATATAAATTCCATTATCATGCATAAAAAATGACATTTCTGAGATACCACAGACCATCAACAGGTATATATTGACTTATTCTTACTCACAAACCTTTCATAATTCGAAAATTACAATAGTAAAATTATTCCTAAAAACAGGGATGTTACAGTGAGCTCCGCCTGCTAGCTTGAGATGATTTCTGGTCTAGGATTGGAGATGGATTCTACCAAGTGAAGTGACAGTGCCTTCATGAGTCTATGAATCAACTCCCATAATCTGCTTCGCGCGTTAGTATTGCTTCAGCTTGGTAGGCAACCCTAGCATAGTTGTGAAGATGGTGATGGGTGCTATGTGCCTTTGGATCGGGTGTCAATTTTGGGCCTAATGTTTGTTATTTTCTTCATCGATTTTGTTCCATTTTGTTTGTGTGTTTAGGCCTTTCTTGGCCTAAATTTTTAAACAAAAACAAAGTAAAAAAATGGTAGGGTAGACAAAAAATATTTAGTCTATTGTTTATCAAGGCTTGACGAATCAACATATTTTAACAAGACAAGCCAGTCCAATAAACCCCTATTTAAATATTAAAATATTATAAATATTAATAATAAAATAATATTTTATTATACTATAGGTTTATTTTCTAAAATTAAAAGAGTCAGGTCTCTTACTCTCTTCTTTTTTTATTATACTATAGGTTTATTCAACCCGTCATCTTTTTTCTATTTTTTTATTTTGGTGGGCAAGCCTGTTGTTATGAGGAGATTTCTTTTCAAAAATGACATGAGTTTTTTTTTTATCTTAGATCATCGCAAGACATTGGGGAGGAAAACAATTTACTTTTGAAAGCAAGTTCTACCTATAAGGAAAGGATTCTAGGGAAAACAAAGGAGTTTTTGCGTGGCATCTCCATGTTTGCTTATTTCTTCTTTGTCTTTGTTCATTCTATCATGTATGGTTAAATTCCCTGGTAGGGACTTGATGAAATTTGAGTTGAAATTGTAATTTAAACTTGATTGAATGAATTGCTTGACTTTTTAATTGATTAGTTGTGTTTTCAATTTCCCTTTAAACTGGTCATTGTTTATATTTAAATTTAAATTCATACTCTAATTAGGACATTAGGAATTGAATTCGAACCTCAATTAATCAGCATGCGTTGCATGGTTAGGGATGTCTTATGTATCATGTGCAACTCTTTTTTCTTAAAATCCATATTTCGCATCGACGTTACAATTCATAAAATAGCTTAAGGAATTTGGCATTTTAATTGTGATAAAGTGTAGCGCATCAAGGAATTGAGGATTACAACTTAGGATTTGCAATTGTTAACAAAGTTAAGTAGATCTTTCTTTTCTCGATTGAAAATTCCTCATTAAACTCAAAGGAAAATAATTCTTTAGCTTTTCCATCTTTGCTTCTATATCTTAATTATTGTCTATTTTTGTTAACCTAAATCTTTCAAAATCAAATCATTCTTCTTAAAGTTCATTCTTATCATTTGTGTTAGGGTGATAATTGCTTATAGATAATCCATGTGGATTCAACACTCAACTCACTTCAAATAAGACACATTTTCTCTTCAAGGCCACATTCCAGAAGGCTAAGACGATAGGATTAATGAGGAGGAGATGGAGACGAGTCACAATAAGGTGGGATAAAATAGGAGAAGGGAGGTGAGAGATGATTGAGAAGAGAATCAGAGAGGGGAAGAAATAGCTAAGGTGGTGGGGTAAGAGGAGACAAAGGTAATGAGCGGTGAGATGATGGTATAGGAAGCAATGAAGTAGTGAGGTCGTAGTGTAGAGCGGCATCGTATGGGAGAGAAAAGTGAAGCATATGGGGCCAAGAAGGAAAGAAACTCTTGAATCTCACACTAAAAAAAATGAATTAAAGGGCAAGTGGTTATACAATAAAGAGAGTTTTTTCTGTTTCAAATTTAAGCTCTCATTTTAAAAAATCAATAATTAATGTTTTTTTACATTTTATCTCAATCTATCAAAACACATAATTTTCTTTCAATTTTTATTCAATTCATTCGTATTCATTTTATCTACACTCAATTAGTTTCCCTCTTATTTCCTCCCGAAGATCCAAACAAATGAGAAATGTCACGTGCTTCTTTTGCTTCAAAATAGATTCAATATTTTACATAAGAAAGATTTATGTGATATAAAAAAAAGGAAAGAGGTATGAAAATTTGAGAATGAGCACGATATAAAGGTGTTTAGAGAGCTCAATTTGAAATGGTCTAAAATATCATTTAATTTGTTCCCGGCGGTTCACGTAGCTCTCTCACGTGATGCATACCCCACACCAACCATAACCACCGTGAAAACCGAATTGTATCAGGTTAGGGATAGCCACAACAAATAGGGATCAAAAATTAATATTAAATAGGTAAAATCTTAAAATTTGTTTTTTTCTTATTTATTATTATTGTTTTAAAAAAGTCTATTATAAAATATTTCTAAATAAATAAAAGACTCATAATATTTATATATTATTTTAAATTTTTTTATAAAACATATAATAATTTAATTTTTATATAATATATTATATTTTATTATCATAGTAACGGAAATCTTCCCGTTAAATTGCAGTTTCATTTATTTGTAAGGTCAAAGCCGTATCAAGTAAGGCCACACGAAACAAAATCCAAACTGGAGTGGTCCCGTGACAATCAAGTTGTTTACCGGAAGAAAACTTAATGTATAATCTTTAGATTTTTTTATTTTTATAATTCTATATATTTTTTAACCCATATAAATACTAAATACAAATTACTACAAGAAAATATGTTTATGGGACGAAAATTTTATCACAACCATAACAATTGACAGAAGATTTAGAACTTGTGTTACTAATACAGTAATAACATTAGAATTAATACTTCTTGAAGTGCTTGTAATAACAAAGCTTAATTCATGCAAAGCCACTTGATCCACCCAACCTGGCAAGGAAATCAATACTGAATGCCATTGACAAAGAGAGAAGCAAAGGCCTCCATTGCTGCTTTCTTGGACACAAAACTGATCTCAACTCCATCACCATTTCTGCTATCTGAAAGACAAAATGCTGTGGTTCTGTCTATAGAAGCCATCGCCACTTTCTTTGGTCTACCCCAACCAAAGTCAATGCTATAAACCTCAAACCGGGGTGACCCAGCAACACCAATGGTCTTGACATCAGCATCCAAACCATTAATCAACCATGTACACCAATTTTCAGATCCATTCAGCACCCCTTCTTTGAGACTTTCCAAAGCTGCACTAAGTGTCTCCACAGCCACAATTAGTCCATCTTCCCCTTGCAATTCCCTTGTTTCAAAAATTGGAAGCCTGGCCCCAACACAATTCCCAAAATACGTTGAAGGAAGAGGTGGCTCTAAACGACCCCTGCAATCAACATTCAAAGCCATGACAATTCTCTGGAGTTTTATCAATTCCTCTACTTTCACTCTGCATACCAATGCATAAGCAGCAGATAACACTAAAGATGACAAGTGAAGCTTCTTGTCCCCTTTCTGTTTAGACACCACAAGTTGCCTCAGCTTTTCAATATCTGAACGAGACAAATGAAATGAACCATATGTAGCATCTTCCTGAACTTGCAGATCCCAAACCATGAGGCTTCTGTTGTTGGGTCCACCTTGCTTTAACCAATCATTGGCATATTTTGCACTTAGATCATTTGGGTCTTTCACTGCTTCCCTTTCATGGAATGGACAAAGTTCTGGTGGCAATAATAAATAAGTGGTTGATTCTCCTAGCTTGCTGCAGAGATAAGCCCATGATTTGATGAACGAAGTTGAACTTTTGCCATCTAGAACAGCATGGTGAGAAGTGATTCCAATTGAAAAACCAGTGTTCGGAAAGAGAGTAACTTGCAAGGCGAAAACCGTAGCTTTTTCATGGGTTATGGTCAAGTGAGGTAAAAGGTGATGATTTTCTTTAGCGTCAAAAAGATCCGTGCCTGATAGGTGATTGAAATCAGTATCAGATTCAGCAACAGTGAGGGAAACAGTGTCACCAGTGTTGTAATCGATGATGGGGTAGTTGGAGTCAACTGGCCAAATGAGGTGACCAGCAAGAGGGAAGAAGTAAGAAAGTGAAAGAGAAAGAGAGTGTTTGAGTTTGGGAAGAAGGGTGTGGAAGAAGAGTTGTGTTGGATGAGGGAATTCATAGAAGAAAATGCGTTGAACTGGTGGTAACCTTAACCATAGTATGTCAAAGAAAGTAAGGGGAAGTGATGTTTGAGAAGGTAACTCTAATTCAGATCCTGAAGTTGGTGCTACATGGAAAACTTCAACAATTTTCATGGTTTGTCGGAAAACTAGAAGAAAAAACAACAGATGCAGGTGGTTGTTTTGTTAAGGATGTTTCGTCTTTCTCCGATCTGCTATAGCAACCTCTCCCTGATTAGGATGACGATTTTTCTTATTAACTTTACACGATTTTTGTTTTTAAATATGTGCAACTTGGAAATGTTAATCAATTTTTTAATTGTGCTTCGTACTTTTCTCCCGTGGAAAAATTAAGAGGAAAGCGCGTGTATACTGACCCAATTGAGACTACTTGTTCATATTATGTTTTAAGAATGCGGTAGAAAGTTTTAGAATGGGGAAAGAGAATATTGCGTAAGAAAAGAAGATTGTGTATTTTTATTGTTATAAAGTGATTTTATTTTTAGATGCTCAACCAAGTTAATTTTTTTTGAGTTCCCAAAAATTAAGCACAAATAACTAAGACTCAATCAAAGCACCCATAATCCGCTCCTAAAAGAAGCCACAATGAAAATATCATATAACAACCTCACAAAGTTAATATCTAATAAAGTAATAATAGAAGGATTAATATCAATATTAAAAAGATAAAGTAATCAATATTAAAAAGATAAAGTAACGTTAAACAATTATATCGACTGGAACTAAAATTTAAATAATAAAATAACAATTAAAATAAGTAAATTTTAAACCGCAAGAAAATAAAATATTTTTTAACATATTACTCTCCATTTATCTCACATTTTTATTATAGTTATTTATTTAAATTAGTAAGAGTATAATATTATTTAGGAATGATTGGGAGAGAATTTTTGCCTGGGTATGAAAAACCACTGGTGGTAAGGGATTGTTCAAGGAAAAACTATTAGGAAAGTAAAAAATAAGGTGTAGCAGAGAACGAATAGACACAATGAATGAGAGACCGATGAAGGGTAACTTTGTACAGGGCAACCTACTTTTGCCTAGTGTGGTGTTCAAAGATAAAATCTTATCTGAATTGTGTGATCCCTGAAAGAAAGCTTTAGTCGTCAAGTTATTAGGGCGTTTTGTAGGATACAAGATATTGAGGGCACGATTGGAGAGCTTATGGAAACTAGTGGGTTCCTTTTTCACATGTTGGATATGGATAAAGGTTTTTATCCGGTGCTCTTTAAGGATTCAAGTGACAAGGAGAAACTGGTGAACAAAGACCCATGGATGATCTTTGATCATTATCTTATGGTGGCTCAATGGTCACCGAATTTTGTGGCGGTTAAGGCTAAAATAGATAGAACTATAGTTTGGATTCATTTTTTGGGCTTGAGTTTAATATACTATGATAAGAATGTTCTATTGGCTTTAACATCTTGGTTAGTTATAGATCTTGATAAACTTATGATTAGTAAAATCAGTGTGTAAGGGGTCTAGTAGAAGGTGGAGTATGAAGGGCTACATATTATCTGCACCGACTGCGGGAAGTATGGTCATAGTTTGAAAGATTGTTCTCTAAAGCCACCATCTTTCAATGATGGTGGCAATGGGCAGCCCATAGATAATGCCAAAATTCAATGAGCCTATGGGTTATGTGGGCAAGATGGTATGCATGAGTGTGATCTTTCAAGGGCTATGATGGAAAAACCACATAGAGATTGACATATAGTCTAGAAATCTAGGAGATTCCTTAGATCACGTGAGGATAATGCCATGTGTAATAGAAGTGTGGATTTTACGGGAATGCTTACTGAATGCGAATCGTCTGGAACTAAATCATAGATTTGCAAACTTAATCATAGTTCGTCGTAAGTTATTAGTTGGCTCGTGTAGAGTGTCAGTTGTTCATATGTTCAGAGAAGGGAATCATTGCATAA
The DNA here is from genome assembly GCA_037962975.1 of Clitoria ternatea. Classification (NCBI taxonomy): domain Eukaryota; kingdom Viridiplantae; phylum Streptophyta; class Magnoliopsida; order Fabales; family Fabaceae; genus Clitoria; species Clitoria ternatea. Next base: position 272,025,210 of record CM075672.1, read on the forward strand.
ATTTTCTTGCTAAATTGGGTGTGGAATCATCGATTTCATACTCTTTGTTAATGGTATCTGCCTCTCAACTTAAAGTCCCCTTTCAAAAGGATGAGAATAGGGTTGAGATTTTTAAGGCTTAATGGTTTTTTTTTTCATTTCCTTGTCTTTGTTCACCAAAAATAAATTGTGCAAGGTTATACCGAAAAAATAATTTGATTGTATATGTTCCAAAATTAATTTTCGATTTGAATGAAAAGAAAAGAAAAGGCAACACAAACGAGGGTTGGTATAGGTAGTAAGTAACTTAATATCGCTTAAGTAAGGTCTTAAATCGAGACCTTATGTATGTAAAAAATCCTCATTGAGAGTCTCACTTGTCATATAGAGCGAGCAAAATTACTCCCGAAAAGAGATACCTAGAGATTAATTTTGTTTTTAAAAAAAGCAACGGTGGCAACTCAATCAAAGTAGGCAAATCTATTAAGAACTACTTTTTATATATTTATTTATCACCTTATTTTTTTTGAGTTTAAGTATTATGTAATCTCAGTCAATTAAGAGTAACTTTCCTCAGCAAAATAAATAAATAAATAAATAGTAAATTTAAATTTTGTTTTTCATGTAATATTGTTATATAAGACAACAATTTTAATTTAAACGATAATATATAATTAAATGTGAGTTTACGCTGAGAATGTATTATAACTAAATTGAGTTCTATTTCTCATCATATTGTTTGTCATTACATTTCAAGTTTTTTCTTCCCCTCGTTTTTTTATTATCTCTTCATCAGAATAATACCTCTCTCTGTCCTCATTTTTCTTGGTTACAACTCTCTTTTTTTCTTTTTTCTTTTCTTATTTCTTTGAGTTGCCGCTCAATTCTATTCGGCGATATTCCCCTTCATTAACATCACAATAAGTTAAATTTTATTATATTATTCCAATTATTTTAATTTTTAATTTCATTTATTTACTAATTTTAATTACACTCCTTTTTCTTATTTTTTGGTGGCAATATAATTCAAAGTATATACCGTCCATCAAGTTGACTAATATCTTAACTTTTTTTTTTCTTATACAGCTTATAATATTTATCACTTTATTTTTTTCCTTGCGTTTCTTATTTTCAACATTCACATTTAGAATCTTCTTTGTTTTTGTTCAAATATAATGACAACCGTGGCACAAGTTGAAACCAAAAAAAATACTATAATAGTAACATTAAAAATAGTTAAATTGTATTCAAACTTCTAAAATTTAGTATAATCTAACTTTGGAGATCACAACATATCCTATAATTAAAAATTAATTAAGAAATTGAATGGAATGATAACCAACTTTCTTTTTTGAAAGTGAAGCAGCAATAACAAGACCACTTGGTATACAAAATTATAAATTTAATCCAAACCTAATTTTTATTTTATTTTATTTTTCCTGCCGTACTGAAAAAAGATAGGGGGTTGGTTAAAGGGCCAGCCACGTGTTATTTGTTTGGGCCTGGCCCGGTTCTTTATTAAATCTCTTGACGACAAAAAAGATTGTTTTGGTCAAAGAAAAAAGATTGTAAGCATGTACAAGACTTACCCACTCAAAACATAGCAAACTTGGAACAACGATGCAACTCAAAAATGGAATTATCACTAAAGTTCATTGCAGTGTTGGAATCTGCTTCCACTACATCTTCATTGCACTTTGTTCATATTGAGAATGTTGTAGATGCTGGTCATTTTGTAAGGTCAACACCCCTTGTTGGTAAAATTTCAAATCTGATTGTTGGTAAAAACCATTGTTATCAAAATTTAATCAGTTTAGTCAATTCTTATACTACCGATTTAATTACGGTTCAACCCTGATTTAATCATAATTTACTTGAATCAGTATTTTTATCGGTTTAATAGTTCTAAAAACATTGGTAAAATTCACATGATCGACATGGTAAGTTTTTTAATGTTTGCGGTGAATCACTTCACTAGTAAGTTTTTCGTCTTTAATCTTTACCCTCCTATGGTGATTCCCACATGTCATATTTTCATTTTGTCTATTTTTCAAATCTGATTTAAATCTTCTTTTAAATTAGAATTGAAATTCTCACGTTGTTTTCCTCTTTTTAATCTTCTCTTCATATGGTACGTTGAATGCATGCGGTCCATAAACTCCCTTTTTCTACTATTTATTTTACTATATGTATATATGTTCTTCGACTTCCATAGAGTCTTTGTTTTTAGTTGATTTTTTTGTTTATTCTTTTACAATGATATTCATTTTCTAATAAATATCTGTATTATCTCCAAAAGAATTTATTTTGAATTTATTACACCAGCAAATTAAGCATGACTATAAATTGTAATTTTATTAATTATTCCATAGCGATAATGGAAGAAAGATAGGGTTAGCAAGTATACTTTCACCATTGTTAATGCAAAATATTAGCCATATTAATCTAACAAGGCAGAGGAAGTTAGGTTACTGACTTACTAGCGAGAAGACTCATATATCCAATACGATTCTTACAAAAATAATATTCTTAAAAATATGGTAATTAAATGAAAAAATTATTTAATTGATTTTTTTAAAAATTTTGGGATTTGAGACAAGTAAATTTATCTAAGAATTTTTTAATTGATTAATAAGTATTTTTTATTGACTTAAAAAATATATTTTAAATTCTAAAACAACAATTATAAATTTTTCACATGAATATTTTCCTAGTTCAGGATGATAGTACTCCATATATTTTCTGAAAAATTATCGTTTAAAATTTTGAAAAATTCAGACACACATTAAATTATCTTGATTTTATAAAAAACTACTTTGAAACTTTTTATTATGTCCTTTATATAGTTTCTTTTTCATTGTAATTACTTTAAAATTTCTCTTTATCATAATTATTTTAAGCATAAAACTGGAAGAACAAATTAACTAAAATGACTATTTTACAAAAACACCAATAGGGATGATAAAAAAACCCGTGTCTGTGGGAAATCCGCGGGTTACCCGCAATGAATAACCTCTTATTTATTAAATGGGTGGATAGTGGTATCACACTACCCGTCCCACGGATACCCGTTTAATTATTAATTTTTATTTTTTATTAAATATATTTAAATATCTAAGTTTTTTATTATTTTATAATGAAATAAATAAAATTTAATATTTTTTAATGATAATACTTTTAATTTATAAAGTTGTAATATATGATACAATATTAATTTAAATTATATTATATTAAAATAATATTATGTTCAATATATTATACCATATTTTTTTTAGTTTTATTTTATAAAAATAATAAATATTTATAAATACTGGTGGGTACCCGTTACCGGATCCATAAATACCTGTTACCCACCTTAAACTCGTAAATACGGGTAGCGGTAACATACTACCCCTACCCGTCCCATTGACATCCCTAAAGAGAAGTAAATAGGGAGCTGGCTAGAACAATGATTTGTTGCTTTTTGCTCGTTTCTTCTGTAAAATGTTTTAAAAATCCATATGCGTGGGAGTGATGACAATAAGATGGGGTTGACAAGTTAGTCCTTCACAACTCTTTTCACAATGGGCAAGTTCTGGTATGATGTCTTTTTTCTTTTTTGCACAGGGTTCTTATAGAACTAGAGTTAATATGGGTTTCTAAGCATAACTATTCTGCATTCTAATGCAGTTCTGTTGTAAGGTTTATCAGAAACAAAAGAAGCAGAATTATTACACATTTTCAGTTTTTCCTTTGTGTCACAAGAGTTCATTCCTCTGGCTTCAGAGTCTTTTTGTTATTTGTAAAACCAAAAAAGATGGTAAGTTAAAAATGATGCAGTGGTCAGCAATAAAAGGGTGCCGACAGGCAAAAGGCATGCGTGTGCTCCGACAAAACATCAGTACATGTACACATATCCCAACTAACTAGCATTTGTTAATGTTACGTCTTCGGTTGTTCTTCTACCCATCTCGCTAGTTTTTTTCTTTCTTTCATAAAACCTAAAAATAAAGCTGTTAGTATCAGAAAGCTAGGGTGATTTCTTTTAAATTTAACACTTGGATTTGGATCTATTTAAATAAATATATATATCATATACTGTAATAATGAAGCATATTACAAATATGTGTTTGCTTCAAATCAAAACACTTCACCAACACTGACGAGGTTTTGAAAATTTTTATTCTAAAAAGGTTTTGAGACAACTTCTCTCACACCTTTAACTACCAGCATTAAGAGTTCACACTTGACACACTCAACTTTCTTTTTTAACAGTTATAAATTATTTATTATTTTATTTTTAATTAGTTTATTATATTAATTTATTAATTTTAAATTTATTTTTTTTATTTATTTCCTATAAGTATCCTCTTTCACGAGCAATTCAGTTTGCCCTCAATCGTATATCTGGATATGACAAGTAAGACTTCTAACAATTTTTACATACCTTAGGTATTGAATACAGACTTTGTTTAAGTGATGTCAAGTTGCTTATCATTTGGACAAACCCAATTGATTAAATTTAATTCATTTATAACATTATAATTATATCATTTCGAAGATGTTAATTTTATAGTTAGAATAAAATGGTTTTGACCCTATATTTAATTTTATTTATGAATTTATGTATAAAATTAATATAATTGGTTCAGTAATAAAAGGTTTTAAGATTTTATATTCTACTAAAAACATTTTGATTGCATGTTTTTTAACTAATAGTTTATTATATTTTATGTTGATTTCATAAAATTAATAAAAAATATTTCTTCTATATCATAACAAGAGAGTTTAATTGAAATATTTCATGGGGTGTTTGCAGTGTGATTCTGTTGATATAGTTTTGAATTTTGATTTTAAACATTAAATATTTAGACATATATAATTAAAAAAACAAATACTAGAATATTATAAAATCAATCTTAGTTTCATGAAACTTAGGTGAGAACAGGTGAAACTAAAATATTATACAATCAGCTATCAGGAAAATATTTAAATTTTTTTACATTGCTCCATTACTCTGGTATTACTAGTTACTGTTAAACTATTTTGAATTTTGTTCTTATATTACTATTACCAAATAGTTGAATTAAAGGTAAACTAGTATTATATTACTATTATTGTTGAATTAAAGATATAAGAAATATTTTAATTTTTATAGTGATATATTTTTTGTTTGATATACTTTATTAGAGTTCAAATTAAAAAGAAAAATCATGTATACATACCATACATGTATTACATTACTCATCTCATACGGGATATATGTACTTATAAATATTTTTTATTAAATATATCTAAATATTTAATTTTTTTATTATTTTAAAATAAAAAACTACTTAATATTGATATATAAATTTTTTAAATATATTAAGTTATAATTGTATTATATAATATACTATTTTATATTATTCCACACTACTAATTACTTGTTTTTGCACCACTTTGTAGTAACTGAGATTTTTCCATTTCCCTTATATGTATTTGGCCTGACACGTCAGTTTTTTGTTTAATAGCCTTTCCATCGTTAATTGGCCTTCTCACCCAAGTTTGACCCTCAAACCGTGTTTCGAGACAAGTAGTGTATATTAAATTTCATTAATTGAGGTACTAAATAACTATATCCTGAATAGTTTTGAATTTGGTTGGTTGAAACTCAGTAACACGATTTGGTTTTAGCAGCGAAGGTTCATATAGCATAGAACTCCTAGCTGGTTTGTGTGATTTTCAGGTGCCCTTCTGATTCTGAATTATTTCTAGACATTTAACCATGATTCACCATCAACTCCACTTTGTTTGCATCCATCAATTTGAAAGCATCATCATTCACATCCAAATCCTATATAAGTAGTAAACATGATTTACCTGAACTTCAATCAGTATCATTTCTAGTAGTACCTCCTCGCATAAAAAAACTTAAAATTATTTTCCAATATCTAGTGGTCAATGTTACCAAGACAACACAATATATCAACTCATTGATACCTCATTTGACTTTTCTTCCCGGCCAAATTTTGAACAAAGATCGAGTTCATGTCAGCATTGTAATCAATAAATTTTGGTCTCAAAATGATAAATTTGGCATTATTGGGAGGCGTGATCTTTAGCGATAGCGAATTCCATTAGCAAATTAAGATGATTGGAGGGGCGGTGCCTTATAGCATAGAGGTTACTATCTCATATCTCACATCATGGAATGGTTTTTCTCTCACCCGAATTTCCCCTAACCCTTCCAACATAATTCCCTGTTTCTTTCAATAATTTTATATGCTTATATATGACTGGATGAGAATAATTCATCCTATTCACATCCTCATTCATATTTTATTTTCTGTTACACCATTTAAAATATAAGGTATATTTTTTTAATATATTTTATACTTGTTTCAATAATCAATTAAAAACTATATTTGATATTGGTTATTGAAATAATTAGAAAAAAAACATATAACAAAACTATTTTTTTATGTTAATTATTGAAATAAACGGTCTAAATAAATATATTATACTAGTTCTCAAAATAATCAATATAAAAAAACTAACCCTTTAAATTTAAGAAGTTAAACGACATAATATAAGTAAAATTATGTCGTAGTAAAAAGACTGGTGGTTTGGGGTGCAAGATTTGGGTAAATTTAAGTCTGGGGAAATAAGTGTGGAGTTTGTTAATTGAAAAAGATAGCTTATGGGTTGAAGTCATTGAGTCAAAATATGGGTATGGTATTCATTCTGGTGACTTGGGAGGTGTTTAGAAAATGGTCTAGATAGTAGAGAAATCTGGGGTGTGTCTTAAAATAGTCAGATGGAGGTGTGTGGTTTAGGGATAATGTGAGACAAGTCATCAGTAATTGTTCTTATATTCGATTTTGGTTGGATTGTTGGGAAGGGGAAAAGAGATTTAAAGTCATGTTTTCTAATATTATTTTTAGTATCATCTCAGCAGGATGCTTCTTTGACTGAGATAGGTGGATGGGTGAGAGATAAATAGGTCAGGGATCTCAAATGGTGTAGAGAGCTATTTGTTTAGGAACAAGATTTGTTGTCATATCTTAATCAGACCCTGCATAGTTTTGATGATGTACATGATAATGCTCAAGATTCTTACATGGATGGGAAAGCGTCCATCAGTCTATATAGCTTGTGCATCAAAATCCAGATTTATGCATCAAAACAACAACAAGTTCATGTTTACTTCAGAATCATTGTTCAACTCAAAAAAACCCTTAAAATGGCATTTACACTCAACTTGCATAGTCGAACAGAAACCCAACCATGCAGAACACTTTTGTCATAAGGAATATGAAATTTTGCAAGAGAAAAACATATAAAAGCTGGTCTCCACACAGTCATCAGAAAAGACACAAAGCATAAATAAATTGTCCAGTACATTCGTTATAATAAGAATTAAGCAACATATTTTTATAAAATGCAAAATACCAAGTATATGATTGATAAAAATAACGAAAAACTAACAAAAACTAAAAAACTAGTTAAAAATTAAAAAAAAAACTAAAAGCTAATAAACTATTTGATTGTAGGAAATGTTGATGAAAATTAACTATTATAGTTGAACGGTAGATAAATGTAAAATAGATAAAAGGGCAATATTTTAATGGGATAAACATGTTTCCCCGTAAAATCAATAAATTTTAAATGTCATCCCTGTTAAATTTTTGTTACATTTTTTTTCTCTACTAAATTATAATATTTCATAAATAATACCCGCCATTAGATAGCAACTATTGATAACTAATTTGTTTGACAGATTACTAGATAAATATCATTTAATTATTTTAAGGATGGATACGAGAAGCTTTTAAAGAGAAAACATTTTACTTTTATGGTATTTTTTATTAAGGTAATCAATACATGTTGAGGTATTATCAACATATTTTTATATTTTTGTTAATAACTTTTAAATTAAATGATTTAAAAGATAATTAGCAATATATCAGATACATACGACGCAAGCATATGTTGAAAAAATTACAAATAAAAAAATTGAAGGAATAAAACCAAACAATTAAATTAATAAGATAATTCTAAATATTTTATATTAATAAAGATGAAAAATGTAACAAAATATTAACCAGGGTTAAAAATGTAACAATTTTTATAGGGACGAAAATTAAAATTTTGTATTTTATAGGAACTAAAATATATTTAAATCTTTTTAACTAATATCAAATTTTTAAAAAAATACTTAAGTTTTTGTTTCTTTATAATTTAAGTTTTATTCACATTAAGAAATTATTAAGGGAAGGAAGAAAATAAACACTATGTGCGTTGAGAAGAGAAGAAGCATGCTACGGTTTTTAATTTTTTAAAAATAAAGGTTTTAGTCTTTTGAAAATAAAATAAAGGGTAATATTATTAATAATATTTTTATTATAAAGGGATAATAAAGTAAAAATAAATTTCAAATTACTATCTGAAATTTATTTTAAAAAATGTTATCAATTAACTGAAAACATTATCCATACCCGAATATAATTTATTATACTAATTTAAAGTGATATTTTAAGTAACATAGTAAAATATCTTACCCAATATACACTAATAATTTTTCTTAAATCCTTCGCTAAAGTGTAATTTGATTTTAAGTTAAGTTTTCCCAACAAATATTAATCCGGTTAATTAATTAATTATGAATTAAACTTTGTATCCTACTTTTAATTTAACAAATAAAAAAAAGTTTAAATTTTAGTACATTAATGTTACTTAAAGTGTTCTAAAAATTGCAGTTAAAATTTAAGAAAGACAATTAAAAGGAAAATGTTGCAGACTGTAGTACTTATATTGTTAAATCTGCATTTATTCATGAAAAGTGACAGTGATTAGTCACGAGTTCTTAATCTGACTTATCTTTTTTTTTTTTTAAGAATTTAGGGATTATTTTCTTGGACCATACAACATTGTTAATTTGTTACCCTTACCTACAAACTTATTGTTAGTCTATTTATAATATATATATATATATATATATATATATAATCCTTTCTCTTTCTTCTTTCATAAAAAAGTAGTATGAAACTCAATTTTTCTTTCTTTCTTTCTTCTTCATCCATTTGTTCATATTCATGTTTGTTTTGTTAGTTACTTCTTTTTAACTGTTTTATTTTTTTTTTGTTTTTTGGAATAACAATTAAGAAATGCAAGATAAGGATAAGAAAACATAAGTTTAAATCTAGCTCCTTATAACACCAATTGTATTGAAATTATATGATGTGTAAAATATAATAACTAGATCACCTTCTATAATCTACATATTAAATGATTGTGTATTTTATTAACTTAGTTGGTTTAACTTATTTAAATTTTCTTCAGGTTTTGTGAAACAAGGTTCTCATAGTGGAGCATATAAGATGTAATACTTACTTCTTCAGTGTTTGGTTTTCTTTTTAATTTTTTTTCCGTTTACTACTAGTTTGAAATGTTTGCGTTCTGTGTGTGTTTAGATGGTAGACCTTCGACCTTCAACACGACTGATATTGGGTCTTCAACATTTTATGTTTTTTAAGATTATATATGATATATCCAATTCAGATAGATAAACCACACATAAACCAGCATATTATATAATCTTTCTGGTTTTTGTCTGTAATGTCTACGTGTGTGATGAAAATGAATTGAGTCCATAGAGTCGCTTTCCTTTTTTTTTTCCTTTCTTTAGAATTAAAAGAAGGGCCACCTTTTTTTTTTTGGAAATTAGAGATATTTGTGTATTGTTTTACTCTCTCTGTTACATTTCAAAGTTATGCAAACATGAAGAGACTTTAGGGTATTCAGGAACTCTCACATAAATCATTGTTTTACCCACCATTGAGATGATTAAAATTTCCACTCATTTTGGCTGCATATGTTCAAGGGTTTCTCCTTGCTTTGTTTGTGAGGCAGTTTTAGTCTTAGGGTTAAGGTGATAACATAGTTGCAGTGTTTTGGCAAATGGAGAAGAAACATTGCTTACGTTTTTAGCATCTCATGAAAAATGATTAATTGACTTAGTTTTGAAGAAAGCTAGCAAGCATGCGTCATGCGGTTATTAAGGGTTGTCAGTGTCAGCTCAATGAAAAGCCTCAACTTGCCCCCCATGCATATCTCTCTGCAAAAGTTGTGTGGTCCTGTTTCTGTGCTCAGTGGATGTACGTTTTAAAAGATAACATAACATAATAATTGGTCCCTCACCTTCCATTCTATACGATGTAGCTATCATACACATAGACATGACAATGTTCTTGGACTAGACACCACAACTTTTTAGTCTTTCCATTAGTTATATCTAAATTGGATTTCTTTCTTTGTCTTCTAAATCCTCTCCATGTGATGCATTCGTGAGAATTGTTTATTTATAAAAATTTTAGACATGGTTGGTTTCAACCCATTATGGATTTATAAGTGAATTGTTTATTTATACCCACGATTCCTAATAAAACATTATGTTGTCAAATTGGATTCCATTTGTAGAAATTTTTTTTTGGTTGTGGTCATTTGGTTCATAATAAAACATCATGCATGTCTTTTTAAGTTTGAAACAGCCTAAAAATATGCTTACATAATACTTTTTAAATATTTAATTTTAGGTTTTAAATTTGTAAAGTTGGTAAAAATCTAAATATATGTAAAATTGTAAACAAATTATGTGGCTATGCAACAAGAATTACAATCCCGAATAGGTGATCATTGTTCCAACAAAGCAAAAGGGTGCAACTGTTGAATGGATGAATTAAGTTTAGAAGAATTAAGATGAATTATATTAGGTAACGGATATTTATGTGTTTTTAACATTTAGAATTGATACTCAAATAATCTCGAAGTCTTTTTTTAGTTTGGATTTTTTTTTTGAGTTATAAAGGTTTTATGTCTTTTTTTATTAGGTCAATACTATTAAACATTTAGACTCTAATATCATGTTAAAGTTTTATCTTTAAATCAATTAACATGTGAGGAATAACTTATAAGTATTTAAATTATGTAATATAATATATTATAACACAAATGGTATGGGATTTCTGAAAATATTAACCTTATATCAACCAGCCATGCAGACATATATCAGTTTTTTTTGTTATATATAGATTTAAGTTAACTATAGGCTTTAACAAAGATCATTTTCCTTGCTAAAAAAAAAGGGATAATTTTTCTTGATGATGTTTTTGGCTTGTTTCCGTGGATCCCCATGTGATGCGATCAGTCACAAAACCTTTTGTAGTTGTCGATAAAGTGTAAACTAGCCGCTTTTCGAAGTGTGTAGTAATGGTCCCCTTTGAGGTTAATTAACTGTACTGTTCATTCCATTAAGCCCTCTGTACTAAATTACTATACACGTGACCTTTTTAACACATATATAAAACCCAGACTTTGGAAAAATATTCTGGAAAATTATTGAAGTAACATAAAAGTATTTTTCGTATATAGTTGAGGAAATAATGTTTAAAAAAAGAAAAAATTTAATGATTAATATTGATTTTCTACATCGTTTGAAACAATCAAAACTCCGTTTAATAGTAGGATATAAAATCTCTCATGCCAAAATTCCTTTTGAGAGAAAACAAACTTGTAACCAAACAAACTGTAATACATATATTAAAAAGTGATTTTCTGCAAAGAGATCAATTAATGTGGACTAGGCTTTAATGATGTTGATATCCTATTTGAGATTTTATTTGTTAAGATTAAAATAAAAATATATTATAACTTTATAATGTTTTTAATTAAAAAACTAATTTTTATCTCAATCTTAAATTAAAATGGTTAAATGGTTTGTTAATTTAAGGTTGAGATAGAAACTATTTTTTTAATTAAAAGATCTTGTAGAGTTGTAGTATATATATTTTAATTTTAATCAAAAAAACGATATTTCAAACAAAATCTAAGGATTATGAATCATAAACTAAATAATGTTTATCAAAAGTTGTTTTATTTTTTACACTTTCTAGAGAGGGAAAAAATCACAAATTTAGCATTATCACATTGGTTGTTGGAAATTATATGTTGGAGCCGTAAAATCAACACTTATAAATATTAAGACAGTTTATTTTGTGAAAACAATAAATAAATTAGGTTATATGATCCATGTATAATAAAAGAAATGATTAGCCATTATGCCTGACAAAAAAATGATAAGATGTAGACTTCCATATTTATTTGACCAATAGGGATGTGTGACATGTGGCAACCCATGCACCAGTGCTTTATCTTTCAGTGCGGCGAGGTTAATTCAATTCCGGCATCTTCCTTTTCCAAGCTGCAGACTCAACAACTTCACCAAATTTTATTCTATACAATCAAAGCCAAGCCAAAGCTATGAAACTTCAAATTTTGATCTAGCTTTGTAAGTAAAGGCACACTGCAACCTTCATCCTTCTACCTTATATGCTATCAACTAGTGGTAGGCGATTCATTATAAAAGTTAGGCAGGTGTATATTTTCAAATATATGACTAGGGCTTGCATTCTATCTGTATACTTGATTTTAATTACATGTTTCTATTGTTTAATATATAGTTGCTATGTTCTTCCCTTCTCTCCATTTGACTTGGATGTTGCCTTGCCTTTCACTATTAACTGAAATCGAATTTGCTACAATTTTTTTTATTATATGACCATGAATCAAGTTTTCAGATGATTTATTAGTGTATTATAAACTATAATTGTTTACTTTGACTTTGATTCCATCAAAATTACAATTGTTTTATATGATATATCATTTAATAATATCCATTGGTTAATGGAAGTGATCTCAGCAAGCAACCTGTGGCATCTGTTCGTCATAAATTCACTTCTGAAGGGTTAAAAGCAAACATAAATTCTAAATATTATATATATATATATATATATATATATATATATATATATATATATATATATATATATATATATGAATCCATTCAACAGCTTTCCATATTCATTTCCTTTTTTTAAAATTTCATGTGTTTCATGTGTTTCTGATGCAGATACCTAGGATCAAGAGACAAGCAGAAATTATGTTCCAAACAGTGAGTTTATAAAATTTAGCAGTTTATTAATTCACTGTTGATGGTGGAACAGAAATTTTAAATAAAAAAATAGTAGAAGCTGGACAGAACAGTACTGGACCTGGGAATTACCAACAATGAGAGACACAAGAACATGAAACAAGAGGGTCGTCATTCTCATAATTCAAGTGATCATCATGAAAAAGCAAAGGCTTCATCATCAGCATCAGCTGCACACTGGCCAAGTTTGAAGGATCCAAGGATTGTTCGAGTGTCTCGAGCCTTTGGCGGAAAAGATAGACACAGCAAGGTTTGCACAATAAGAGGGTTGAGAGACAGGCGTGTGAGGCTATCAGTGCCAACTGCTATCCAACTCTATGATCTTCAAGACAGGCTAGGACTCAGTCAACCAAGCAAGGTTGTTGATTGGTTGCTCAATGCTGCTAAGCATGAAATTGATGAACTCCCTCCTCTTCCAAATGTTCCACCACTGAATAATTTCACCCTTGGTTATCCATCTTCTGCTTCTTCTATTAATGATGCTGCTGCCACTAGCTCTCTGCACTCTCAGGTTAATAATGAACAACTTTTTAATCTCAATAGGAGCATTCAGTGGGAAGCTCCTACGCAAAATTGGAAATTGAAGGCTAAAGAAGTTTCTGGAGAAATGGTTAGTGCTATTGATAAAGATAGTAGTTGGATGAATAGAAGTGAAGATGGTTATAAGCAAGGCAATGAAGGTACAAGCAGTAGTACTGGTGCACATGTTTTGCAAAACAATGTTTTACCAAGAGCAAATCATCATCATCCTTCATTCTTGGGATTGCTAAATACCATACCACATGGTTATAAAAACCAATGGGAGCCTTCTTCTGCTGGTGGTGATGTTTCTCATCACCAATTGGGAAACAATGGATTCAGTACTAACATTGTGCCTTTTCCATCAACATTGTCTTTGTCAACTGGGAATTCTCAGATTCTGGTTTGTCCTAATCCTTCTGGAGCAACACAGTCATATTTCCCTTCACATGTTACAACATTAATGGACATGGATCCGAGACAAATCAACCACTACCAGATGTTGAGTTCAAATTCACAAAATCTTTTGACAAATTCTCTCAATCCATCTTTCAGCTTGGCCATGATGACTACTGATCATAAACATCTCCATTCACCCAAAAGTCCATCACATAAAACACCATGATTTCCCTTCCAAGTGATACACAAACACAAGGCTTCTGTACATTTTTCTATCCATGGATTATCATGAAGATTGAGAAAGAGCTTCTTCAATTACAAGATATATATTTTTCTTGGCGTGATTTGAATAATCTTTTCGTTTTGTGAGTGCATGTTTGGATTTCCTTGTTTTTCTTTCAATTATAGGTAACCCTTAAATTTTCCCTTCAGTTTCTCCGAGTCCATGAAACATTCTAACATGAATGGCTCTCTCCCTTTAAGTGGTTATGAATTGCTTAACTAAGAGAATACAATTGTGCAAGCAAATATTTTCACTTTCTCTTATAATATAATGAGAATTGTTTGTCCTACTCAAAGACAAATGTGTGCATTCAGATTTTATTTTCTTTAATCAAATGCTATCTGCCATGTATGTCTTATATATTGTTTGATTTTTCGACCTTTGTGTTGTAATATTTCCATGGGGTGAAATATGGGAAGACACTCATTTTAGTCTTGATGATATTTAAGATCGATTAATTTGGTCTTTATATTAAAAGAAACTCATCAAACACCCTATTATTTAGAGATTTTCATTAATTTAGTCTATCAATTAGTATATTATCATTATGTAACTTAACAAAAGTGTCACATGACACATTAAACTTCAATTGTGTATGCATCACATGTCTGTTTTTTTGCCTTGTTAATGTCCACGTAATAAATACATAGTTGATCCTCTAAATGCATCAGATTAATTGGTCTCTATGAAAAATCAAATTAGTTATTAGTTGTTAAAGAATGTAGATCTCTACTGCAAAGCTTAAAAATTAGCACTTGTATGTTGTCATCTAACTTGATGAAAACACATGCTTAAACAATCATAGGTCTCAAATGTGGATTCAAACACGACATAAATTTAGGTTTTAGGTGGTGAATTTTTATAAGCCCCACAAACAGTAAGACTACGATAAGAAACAAAAGTAAACTCGTGAATGCAAAGAAGTATTAACTGCTATGCTATGCTACTAATATTCTAGCTTCAATTCATGAAATAATGCTTAAAATAATAGAAACAAATTGTATAACAGAATAGTTTTTGGTTTTTTGAACAAACTAACTCTTCTCTTAACAATGTTGGTTTGCCAAACTTTACACGGATATATTATTACCAATGCTTAAAAACCATCGCCTAAAACCCAGGTGGTTATGTCTTGCATGTGTTGGAATTCAAATTCAAGACCTATGATTATTTTAAGGATGTTTTCACTAAGTTATAGATGACAATATACAAGTTATAAATGTTAATTTTCAAGTATTGCAGCATACCTACATTCTTTAAGAACCAAGGTCTAATTTGATTTTTTTTCACTTGGACCAATCTTGTATTTAAATAGACTAAATTTATATATTTATTACATGAATACTAACAATAATTCACCAAAGCAACAAACAGACACATGACACATCCATATAAAGTTTAATTTATGCAATAACAGTGTTAATATAGGGATCAAATTGATAATCGTTAGAGATTAAAATGAGTTAAGGTTATTGTAGGGATAAAATTGATTGATGAGTAAATTAGATGTTTTCTCGATAAAATATATAAGAAATAAAAGACATACCTAATCTTCTTGCTTATACTCGATGGCCAAGCACATCGACCAAAGGTTATTGTCTCAAAACCGTGACTGTGACATTGACACATGAAAACTACGTATCTGTAAAATTGCTGCACAAAGAGAAGACTGGTCTGCATGATTAGAGAAATTTTTTATATTAATCACAATTTATGTAGTACTGCGTACTTTAAAGAAAACTGAGCAAGAAGACACAAGTTCAGAGTACTTACACCTTCTGTATGCTTTGTCTCGGAATAAAGCTTAGGCTGCTTTGGTATTCTTTTTCTGAAAAGTCAACATGGAAGATAAAAGGATAAAGTATAAAGAAAATACGATAAACCTAAGGATAAATTAACAAGATACAAAGACGTGTAGGGTTATGGGTAAGCACTGTTTAATTGTGAATGGTGAACATAGAATGCAGAATCTATACAATATCTATGTTCATGACTTCACATATATAAGTCCCTTTTTGCTGTATACTTGAATTATAAAAGGGTTTTGCTAACCATGCAAAATATTGTATTGAAAACCAGGACAGTATTTAGGGTTACAAATGTCTTATATCTTGATTTTCAATAAAATAAAATTATTGATTGATTGATCTTATGATAATTTATAGCAAACTCATTAACATGTTGTTTATCCTTTTCCTCATAGTTGTTAAATGGGTTAAATATAGTTATTAAATGGGAAAAAAATCAGTTTTGTAGTAATTAAATTAGTAAGCAGGAAAAAGAAAGCAAACATAAATTAATCTTTCACTCTTGATCAGAAAATTCACATTGATCTTATAGAAAAAAGAAAATGTCAACTTTTAAAGTTTTAAAAAATGTGAAGAATATTCATATATGAGAAAAAGGAGTTAGATCACTAGTCTCTTATTTTCTATTTTGTTTCAATTTTAGTATCTATTTTTTAAAATTAAATTCGTTTCTTAATTATGCTAATGATCATTTTCATTAATTTTGACTATTAAAGTTAACTATGATTATTCAAATTAATTATTTATATTTTTATAATATTTCAAATTTCTTTCAAAATAGGTTGAGAGTTGGTTTTTAAAGAAGAATGAAGCGAAAGTAAAGGTTTATTAAGAGTTTTTTACTCATTGTAATTTGAGAGTTTGATTTTTTCTTTCAAATGTATTTTACAAAACATTCTTACCCGTATCCTTTTCTTCCAAATTGGTTCACAACTAGGAAAAAAATAATTTAGCAAACGAAAATTTGGTGGTTAATACTGCTATTTCCATTAATAATACTGTTAGTCGTTGAATCTTGGTATGACAAAAACCCAATGGCTAAATTGATTAGCCATGAAATTTAATTTTGTGTCTAACTAATAACGAAGAAATTTTGTCACAAAATAAAAATAATTTGTTGTTAGATCCGGTCATTTTAACAAAATAACCATTTTGTGACCATAGTTCGGTAGTTAATAGAAGATAAATTTGTTAGTATTCCATGGTCAATCGTGACTAATTTAGTGGCTAATTAGCCATTATATGGTTTAAAAAGAAAATTCTAGGTCATTTTAATATAAATTATTAATACTTTTTTAAAAAAATTAATATCACAAAGGCTTTTTTGGGTATATTGATAAAAGTAGAATAATTCACATTTGATTGTTGTAATTTTTAAATATTCATTCCAACTGCAAATCCCAATTTTTTATATACTTAATTTCATAAATTAAAAATGGAAAAACTACTACACATACATATTGCAAACTTAATATCTACTTGAACATATATATGAATCTAAAAATAAATAGAAATACATTTTTCACATTAACATTGTCGAGTCTTTTCCATATCTATACATGGGTTCTTGAAAAATCAAATGATAAAAATTATCAAATATTATTTGACAAAGCAAAAAGGAGAAAATAATAATGCAACTCTCAAACATGCAAGTATGGAAACTAGAAATTAGGTCACGCTATAATAAAATTGATTCATATCATCTAAAAAGGTTTTTCAAAGGGCTGGTGAGTTTTCCATGCTTTTAAGGCTATATAATTGATTACCCAGATTGGCCTAATCGATTACTCATGAACAAAAATTCTTTCAGCAAACAGAGATTGAGTAATCGATTAACATGAACTGAGTAATCAATTACCATGATTAGAGTAATTTATTATCACTTTTACTACTTAGTGTAGAAAATATATAAAATACAAATACACTACATAAAATGTTTCGATCCATGATAGTGACAAATGAATGGTACAAGACAAATAAGCATAATAATTTAAGAACATACAACATAAAGAGTTATTCACACACTATAAGAAAAACTCAACCAAATACAGGTGTTTTGTAACATCCTAGGTCAATTTATATTTATTTTTATTCAATTAATTAATTTTCACAATAAATTTTTCACATTTAATAATAATTACATAGTTTCTAGTTCAAAATAACCATTATTTTTATTAGACATGTTCAAAATAATGAGTAGAATTAAAGTTAATAAGTTTAAGGATAGAATAAAATTGATTAAATGGAACAAGACAAGAGAACTAGAACCAGGCCCACTCGCTTGAGCGAATACCTGATTCGCTTGAGCGAGATCAGGAGCCTTCGCTTGAGCGAGGTTGTCTTGCTTGAGCGAAATAGCTCCATTAACATTACCAACGGGACTCGCTTAAGCGGATTATTCTCGCTTGGGCGAGATTACTCCAGTAAGGAATCCTACACATTCGCTTGAGCGAGGCACCCACTCGCCTAAGCGAAATCCGACCAGAGGTCGTCTTTCCCATCACTCGGTTTCACACTCGGCAATTCAATCAAAGCCGACCCGTCTCTCACTTGGCTTTTCACTCAGCAACTTATTCCAAATCTGAGTCATCTCTGATAGGTCTTTCACTCAGCGAATTATTTCAAAATCGACTTCACACTCACTCGGGTTTCCACTCGGAAAATAATCCAGACCGAGTCTTTTCTCACTCAGAATTACACACACGGAGGGAATCTACTCGGAATGAGTTACTTTGAACTCGGAAATTTCCACTCGGAACACCACTACCCGGGGTATCATATTGGGAGACCCATCACTCGGAATTATACGCACTTCCTCACTCGGAAGGTTCCGTCTCGGACATAGCCCACTCGGCATTTCACTCGGAAATTCACTACATCATAGAATTATTTTCTAAGGTTCCCACTCTTAGTGAAATTTCGTCCGGAATCCCACTTACTCACCATACACTCGTCACACTCGGTCAAAAACACAACCATACCAGTCACTCACTTGAGTGAGCACCATCCCAGCATCAAACTTCCCACTCTCGCTCAAGCCACCCACACACGCTTGTAGGGATGGCAAAACGGGCTGGCCCGCCCCGCCAAAGCCCGCCAAAAAAGGGGCCGGCCTGGCCCGCCCCGCCAAGTTAAACGGGCCAAAGTTCAGGGCCCGCCCCACCTAAGGCGGGCCCGGCGGGCTGGCGGGCCGGCCCGCCAAAGTTAAAATTGTAATTTTTTAAAAAAAAATGTCAAATTAAGATTAAAAAATTAGAAAAATAATTTTTTAAAAAAATTAAAGAAAATATTATTAAAAGAAATGTATAAATAGTAAGAGATGTTACTTTTTTTTTAATTTTAGAAAATCAAAGTATATATTTTAATAAAATAAAGTATAAATTAGTAATATTTATATTTTTTTCTTTTGGCGGGGGCCCGTCGGGCCGGCCCGCCCCGCCAAGATTTTGGCCCGCCAATTTGGCGGGCCAGGCGGGGCGGGCCTTGGCGGGAGGCGGGCTAAAAATTCTTGTCCGCCCCGCCAAATTTAGCGGGCTTGGCGGGCCAGCCTGTTGGGCCTGGCCCGTTTTGCCATCCTTACACGCTTGGGCGAAAAATGTACAGTGACCATTTCCTCACTAGCTCACTCAAGCGCGGCCATGCCCGCTTGAGCGAGATTCGTCCAGTAACTCCCCTGATTGCATAACATGCATCTCGCTTGAGCGGGAATCCTCCCCGTTTAGGCGGAATTAACCCAGTAGCCGCTCTCACCTAACACACAAGTCTCGCTTGAGCCAGAGCCTTTCTCGCTTGAGCGAGAATTGGCCAGAGACCACAACATTGATACATGGCATTCTCGCTTGGGCGAGTATCCATCTCGCTTGAGCAAATATACTCTGGCTTGGGCGAATTATGTAGCAAACACATGGAACTTAAAACTCTGCACCATCTACATGCCTAAACATTCATATACACTATTTGGTTTAATTTGTACATAGACATACAATCAAACAAACAATAGGATTGAATTCAACTGAACCTATACTTCACTTCTAACTCCAATCCACTAAGTGCATACCAATCATCAATGCACTAGACCATTCACATACCATTTGCATCATTCATGTTTTATAATTATATACAAAACCTGTCTATAGCAATTTATCATTCATACCCACTATTGGCTCCATGCCAATATGCACCAGATTCATGAAATTCAACATTGCTCATATTAATATCACTATCACACCACTTCATCAACATAAATTCATGTTCTCATCAACCAACATACAAATTTTTATCCATAATTGATTACACACCTTCATAACTAGATTTATCACATCTAAATTAGTTCAGCACACATAGGTAATGTATGAGCATAATACACATAAAACATAATACACACATCATTCAATTCATGATTCTCTGCACTCCTTGGCATCAATTCTCCGCTTGGCGCACCTCCTGGGCTTCGACCTCTTCCCTGCCACTGGTTACTAAATTAGAAGAAAACAACACTAAGGGTGAGTGTTTTGTATCATAATTAATATAGAACAACAATTAAATAACAAGATACATATTTGCTAATTCTGCATTATGCAACTAGTCTCACCTCTTGTCATCGAATCATACCTACTAGTCATAAACTCATTGCCAATTCTTTATCCTCAATTTGCCAATCTCAATCAACAATTATCACAAAACACATTCATATCATCACGCAATGTTAACAATGCATCGAATAACACAACTGACTCTCATATCAATTCGACGCCTAGTATCCGGATACTAAAAGGATCGACCTTCAGCTGGGGGTCCTACTTGACACCCCGTGAACCCTGCTTGGTCCACCGAGTCCTACTTGACTCTCCACCTCCACCACTGGGTCCTACTTGACCACTGGGTAGCTCAACTGGGCATAAACACCACAGGAGCTAGAAACGAGAGGCTATACATACCGTCGGCCATCCCACACCACATAATCATACATGTGTTTACAACTCACATTTCTCATATCAAGCAACAAGTGGCCAGCAATACACATATGCTCATCAATTGGGTGACCTACTTGTCAAACCCTTCATCACAATGCCACTATGCTCGTCAACTCATCACAATTCAAATCACATTATCCTCATAATTATCATAAACCACACACAATTTACATTCATACACATACAACTATCATTCCTTGTCTATTCTCATTATTTCCATACTTAATTCAATGACTCACTTCAATTATACTTACCTATGCTAATTAATTATAACCCAAACACACCCTTACCTCAATTCCGAGCTCCGACGACTCGTTCTTGATGTGATTAGCGTTCTCTCGACGCTATGTCCAACGTCCTACATTCGAAGTCAACACCCACTTCACCGTTCGATCCTCCGATGACTGTTTCATTACCTACGGAGGTCGAAACGCAAAACCCGTCAACGTTAAACCATCCTCATTACTTTAAAAACCATTTTCAAGCTTCTACGCACTAGAGGAGTAGGAAACGAAAGCTCACTTCTCCATACACGACCATTTGGTTTAACGGAGAAAACAAAAGATATGTGAAAGCTTAATTTAAAGGGCTCATTGGACTCACCTCGAAGCCACAGTCTTAAAAACGTAATTATTTCGAAGTTTCGACGCGAAATGGTCTTCTTCTTGGAGCATGCAAGCCACGGCAATGGTGAGGAGAAGAAGAAAAAGTAACTCACGTGAAGGTGAGGAAGAAGAAGGAAAGGAAATTAAAATTTAAGGTACAAGGGCAAAATAGTCATTTCCCTATTTCTTTTATAATTTCTTTGAAAGTTTTAATTAAACTTTTACCTTTTTACCCCATCGGTAACTTCTAAATTTACCTTCTTCTAATTATCTTCATTTAATCTTTTGTAATTAATCAATCAAATAGATTTATTTATTTCCACATCGTTTAATTAATTATAATTGCATTTTTATTAATAATAATTCCCAAAATTTTTCAATGAATCCACTTGGACAATTACTAATACTTTCCGCCAATTAAAATTTTTACTAAAACATTAGGGATGTTACATCCACCCCCTTAAAAAGGGATTTCATCCCCGAAATCAACGTACCTCATTGGAAAGGATCGGGATACAACCGCCTTATGTCTGATTCTAACTCCCATGTATAAGTTATTCCATTTAGATTCTGCCACTTCACTTTTACCAATTGTACTTCCTTATTTCTTAGCCGCTTAGTCTGGTATTCTTCAATGCAGATAGGTGCTACTTCCACCGTCAAATCCTCTTTTAGCTCAATAGAATCTGCCGGTACAATCATGGAGTCGCAAGGAATGTACGCTCGAAGTTGTGACACATGAAACACATTGTGGGTATTAGTTAACGATTGGGGAAAATCCAATGGGTAAGCGATATCACCAATTCTCTCCAAAATCTGATATGGTCCAATATACCTCGGGTTTTGCTTATGACTCTTCAGTATCCGACCTACACCTTTGGTAGGTGAAACCTTCAGGAATACCCAATCTCCCACCTGAAACTCAAGTGGCCTATGACGATTGTTATAGTAACCCTTCTGACGGTCTTGTGCAATTTTTATCTTTTCACGAATCATTATCACCTGATCATTCATTTCTTGAATTAACTCAGGTCCCTAACGGATTGCATCTCTATCTTCATTCCAACATAAAGGCGTATGATACCGTCTTCCGTATAAAGCTTCATAAGGAGCCATTCCAATGCTACTAGGATAGTTGTTATTATAAGCAAATTCCACCAATGGTAGATATCTCTCCTATGAGCCACCTTGCTCTAGTACTCAAGCCCTGAGCATATCCTCCAAAGTCTGGGTCGTACGCTCAGACTGGCCATAAGTCTGAGGATGATAAGCCGAACTCAACCTCAGTTCAGTACCCAATTCCTGTTGTAAACTTCCCCAGAATCTGGAAGTAAACCGAGGATCACGATTTGAAATATTACTTGAGGGCACGCCATGTAACCGTACAATCTCCGTAATATACAATCTAACCAACCGGTCTAATGACCATTTAACGTTCATAGCTAAGAAATGAGCACTCTTGGTCAACCTATCCACAATCACCCATATTACATTATAACCAGAACGGGTACTAGGTAACCCGGAAACGAAATCTATAGTAATGCTTTCCCACTTCCATATTGGAATCTCCGGAGGTTGAAGTAAACCTGGGGGTCTCTGGTGTTCGACTTTACACTTCTGACATATTACACAAGATCTTACATACTCTATGATCGCTCGTTCCATGCCTGGCCGCCAGAACTCCCTCTTCAAATCATGGTACATTTTTATAACACCCGGATGAATGCTAAAAGAACTTCTATGTGCTTCAGCTAACACGGCTTGCCTGAAGTCACCTTTCGTATCAGTACCTTTGATTAGCCCCATATCTTTTCCTCTTGCTTGGGCGTCGAGTAATTCTAGTAACTCTTCATCTTCCTCCTGAGCCACAGTTAAGGGTTCTAAGAATTCATTAGAGATCTTCAGCATTCCAATTATCATTTGATTCGGGGTTTGCACAACAACCCCAACATTCATATCACGAAAGTCTTCCAACAATTCTTGTTCTTTGCCCATCAAGAAGGTTGCATGTAATACTTTTCCACTTAAAGCGTCAGCCACAACATTTGCTTTTCCAGGATGGTACTTCAAATCAAAATCGTAATCCTTTAGGTATTCCACCCATCTCCTTTGGTTTATCTTGTTTCCTTAATTCCTATCGATACTTTCATCAATTCCCCACTAAGTATACCTTAGGAGGAACTCAAGTTATCCAATTTCCTTTTAAGGTCATCTTTTCTCTAAAAGAAATCTAGCAATAATTCATAATAACTACTGTAACACCCCTGATTTTCTATACTCGAATCCCGATGTGATCGTCATAATTAATAAAATTACGAATAAATTTTTTTTTCACGTTTGAAAACAATTCCAAGACACCACCATGATCACATCAAGACCCAATTCACAGAAAACCAAAGAGTGAGATTAAATAACCTAAAACTGGATCGATAACTAAAATGCCCATAGCGGTATACAAAAATAAAAGAGTATACAGCGGAAGAATGTGTATACCGGGCACACGCCTAGTCCCATATATGACGATATGAGAAAAGGCTCGGCAAAGCACGCAATGACATATCATAAGCCTAATAGACAACCATCATCATTTTACATAATTATATAAGCATGCAATGCCTAAGATATAATTATATACATATATATGTGTATATATACATATACATTCGGAAATCTTCTTCCGACAATCTCAATTCTCAATGCTCATCATTCAATTATTAAACCTTTTATTACACGTCAACTCATCTCTTACATATCACATTTATATCTACAACTCACAATTCCGAAGAATCATCCTAGACATATCCAAATTCATTAAAACATCTATATTATCATAAACAATCTATCCCTTGCACAAGAATCCATAAATGATGCCGGCCAAGGCACTTCCTCTACCACTATTTACCTTCATCCAAGCTTTAATTAAAATCTGAACTCATCCCATGGCAACCTGCATCACAATGCTAAAAAGGAGACCACATGGGAGAGTGAGTTATACATTCAAAATGACGAATAACATATATATTATGATCAAGTGTATATGCATACAAACATCATGTGTACTTTGC
Organism: Clitoria ternatea; assembly: GCA_037962975.1. Lineage (NCBI taxonomy): Eukaryota > Viridiplantae > Streptophyta > Magnoliopsida > Fabales > Fabaceae > Clitoria > Clitoria ternatea. The sequence continues at coordinate 272,049,850 of CM075672.1, forward strand.
TATAAAACCATTTAAATTATCATCCATTCATCATATCATTAATATAATAGGCATACAAGCCTCATACATAATCACATACACAATCAATTTGCCACTTCTCAACAAGGGCACTCATAATCATTATCATCATTACACCATTAAGGTTTCACACAATACCTCCTCGTAAGGGGTTTCTCAACACTCGTGGTCATCCCATCTCAAATATATAATTAATTTAATTCTATATCAATGGGTGATCGCAACCACCATAATCAAACATTCATAACCATAATGGGTGATCGCAACCACCATAATCAATTCTTCATAATAATAATAGGTGATCGCAACCACCATAATCAAACATTCATAACCATAATGGGTGATCGCAACCACCATAATCAATTCTTCATAATCATAATAGGTGATCGCAACCACCATAATCAATCATTCATAATCATTGGTTTCCTGCCTCGCAAGGGGTACTCCCTAAAGCAGCCTCGCAAGGAGCTTTCCTGTGATCGCAACCACGTTCAACAATTCACATAGGTTTCCCACCTCGCAAGGGGTACTCCCACCTCATGATCGCAACCATGGGCATCATAGGTGCTCGCAAGCCCTTTATCATATCAAATACCAAGTGATCGCAACCACTGGTTCATCATCATATAATGGTCCCCGCAGGGCCTTTCACATTTCCAAATCCAGGTGATCGCAACCACCGACATAATATCATATCATCATCACTCAGGGCTATGCCCTTCGTGGCACCCCGCAAGGTGTTTCATTTCACAATAAATAACATAATACCATCAGCACTTAGGGATACACCCTTCGTGGCACCCCGCAAGGTGATATGTTCATAATAAATATCACAATACCATCATCACTCAGGAATACACCCCTGGTGGCACCCCGCAAGGTGATATACTCAACATTATGATCAACATCATCTTCACTCCGGGGTTTACCCGTCGTGGCACCCCGCAAGGTGATATATTCACATAATTATTCAACAACAATAGGACAACGTTCTCTTCACTCAGGGATTTACCCTTCGTGGCACCCCGCAAGGTGATTCATTCAATAATAATGCATATCAATGCCATGCTATGCCATGAACGTAACAATGCAATAATGCATGTGCTCAACAACCTCGCAAGGACATCTCACCCTCTCAATTAGGGATATATTGTATATTTCATATTTTGTCATCAATGGCATTTCAATAATCATACAAAATCATTTATCAAGCCCCTCAAGGCATATCATCGATTTAACTAGCATTCATTGGCATACAAACATTCACAAGGCCCTTCAAGGCACATCATTCAAATAATTGGCATCAAATAGCCACAGTATCAATCACAATAATCCACACATAAAACCATTCGATGCATATTCATCATTCACAAATTTGGCAATCATCATTGCCTCGAACACATACAAGTCTAACACTTGTATCAACCGCTAGAATGTCATATATTTCATTTTATCTATCAATATCATTATATATATTCATTGGGGATTTCCAACCCAATACAAAAGTATCATAATAATTCTCAATAATTAACAATTTCTATTTTCACTAATTCAATACATATATATATGGCAATGCAAGCATGAGTATCAATCACATACGATAATCATCAAATATATAACTCATGTAATTTGAATGTTAACTCCTCTCCTACCTTGAGGGAAGAGCCGAAACTAGTCCAATGCTCCGAATGCTCCATTGCATCACCCGAAATACAATCTACATAATATACATATGCATTCATACAATTAATAAGCCATCTCAAGGCATTCCTCATAATTCTTAAACATTTGCTAGCTTACCATAAAACCCAACATCAAGTCCTAGACTTGATGAACACCAACTTATGCAATTGTATTAGGCTTCGGGAATTCCTTTCCCAAAGCCAAGATCCTCTAGATCTAAAAGGGTTAACCATTCCCAATTACAACAACATCACATTTATCCCTCATCTATAATGCCATCCATATTACCTTTAGTGAATCCGTTCGTTTTTCCTAATAATAGAGGTTTTGGGCAACAATGAGCCCGTGGTAAATTTCAGCATTAAGACATGAGGTAAGCTTATTTTTAGTCTTAAAAATAGTGGGACATGTCACAAATATCACCTATTAGTCCCAATTTGATAACCATAAAAAGTTGGGTTCAAAACCCTCTTAAATTTGAATTTTATGACGCAGTAGGTCCGGTGTTTTATGTCTAATGAGAGTTAGAAAACTCCAATTAATGTGAGACTAATTCTCACACCTCCGCAACATAATTATCTACAACTTTCATGAAAAACTCGAAGGCCAAAAATGTCATTAAGGTGCCCAAACGGGCCAAAAACAGCAAAGAAAACAGACCAGTTGGAAAAATAGTACAACAGTGGCCATAACAGGGCTCTGAATCGATTCAGGCTCGTATGAATCGATTCAAGCGTCCCAAAATCTCAATTTTTGACAAACAGAGGGCCTTGAATCGATTCAAACTCGTATGAATCGATTCAAACGCCCCTGGAGCCCAAAATAGTGAAAACAGCACCTCTTGAATCGATTCAAAGGGTCTTGAATCGATTCAAGACAGCCCTGCTGCTGTTTTTATGCAGAACAACACCAAAATTTCAACTTCCAATCACTCAATCTCATTCAATTCAAATCCAATGACCTTCAAAATTTGTCACAAGCTAAAATATATTATTTGTGACGTGTGGCCACCGGCCTCACACGAAAATTCCCAAAAATGAGGGACTTATGCGCATAAATGCGTTTTACCCATTTAGAGGCACTTTTATGCAACTCAAGGGCCTATTCTCAATGGAATTGGTCCATTCCAATTCCTACAAGTCATAAACTACATATATAGGCTATTGGAACTACCGCATGCCATCAAAACCACATAAAACTCTATTTGGCTCTATGAGCTCCTCAATTATGCATAAACCTCAAACTTATCACTAATACTATCACAATGGCTATCACATTCAATGCCAATCATCCACATAAATTCTCAATTCACAAAACACATACTTCATCCCCTCAAGGATGGTTCATTAACATGTACATATTTCAACCCCTCATGGGTATTCATCATCATATATACACATACATTATCATCAATAGCCAACAATTTGCCATTTATATCATTCCACTAAAAACATGGCATATATCAAGGCCTACTTATTCATCAACTCAAGTATCTATTTTCTTAATCCATTATCAATGGCTTGCAACCATTTTTAACATCATCATAAACATCAACAATCCAATTTAATTCTTCCAACCTAATTAATCAACACTAATGCTTCAAACATTCATCTCCTCATATAAAATCATTCTTAAGACATCAATAATCATCAAAATCACCTATTTAGCTAAGACCCCTAATTTATCATACTTAGGGTTTTCATCAAAACTCAATAACCATTTCTAATAACCACCAATCTCCATCATTAACAACACCCACACACATATTATCATGGGTTTTCACTAAAAAATCCTTTTTCATGGCATTATTACTAATTTCCCCCAAATCCTAGGGTTAAGGTTTCATTAAAATCAAGCAATCACCACTAACAACCATCATCTTCCATTTCTAAACACCATATTTTCGTGTACCCCTTCATACCCATCCAAAAACACATATAAATCACACCCCACCTTAGGGTTTAACACAAAAATGGCTTCTAATTCATAACCCATACATATTTTACACTCTCCTAACAAATAAACTCATAACCAATGGTATAAGCTCAACAAAAATGGTGAGGAACTTACCCCAAGCCAAGAAACAAGTGACCTTCCAAGAGAGGAAGGATGGGTGACGAAAATGAGAGGGAAAGAAGAGGAGATGAGCCAAGCTTTGCCTCTATGTCCATTACAAGCTTCATAAACCTAAGGAATCCTCTTGATTTTGGGTGAAAATGGCCATGGAAAAGGGGCACGGTTTGGGCAAGAAAAGAGGAGAAAGAAGATGAAGGAAGTGAAGAAGGGAGAGGGAGAAAGAAGCTGACGGGAAGTGAAGAGAAGTGGAGGAGATTTTGTTTTTAACTTAACACTTCATAAATGCTTCTCCGCTTTATAACCAACAGGTTCTCTGTTCGGGCTCAATACAAGATCCAAAAATTATTCCGAATATAGATTCGGACTCCCAATAATATTCTTAACAGCCCTGACCAACGACATCTCATTCAGAGATACTTGGTCCGACACTCATATTCTAATTGGGTAAAATTTTCAGCTTATCCAGTCTGCATAAATCACCCATAGTCCCAAAAATCTTAATTCAATTATTTCTAATATATTAGGACATTAAATAATGCACAAATAATTTTCTAAACACTCAAGACCCATCAAATATTTATTTCCACTTAGTGGGTCCCACATTATCCGTTAAATCACCCGATTCCGGTAAATTTTAATTTACCGATAATTCATCTCTAATGTCTAATAAATTCTCCCATAATTACTCTTCCATAAATAATTAATTATCCTCTTCCAATAATTAATTTTCATAATAAATTTTTCACATTTAATAATAATTACATAGTTTCTAGTTCAAAATAACCATTATTTTTATTAGACATGTTCAAAATAATGAGTAGAATTAAAGTTAATAAGTTTAAGGATAGAATAAAATTGATTAAATGGAACAAGACAAGAGAACTAGAACCAGGCCCACTCGCTTGAGCGAATACCTGATTCGCTTGAGCGAGATCAGGAGCCTTCGCTTGAGCGAGGTTGTCTTGCTTGAGCGAAATAGCTCCATTAACATTACCAACGGGACTCGCTTAAGCGGATTATTCTCGCTTGGGCGAGATTACTCCAGTAAGGAATCCTACACATTCGCTTGAGCGAGGCACCCACTCGCCTAAGCGAAATCCGACCAGAGGTCGTCTTTCCCATCACTCGGTTTCACACTCGGCAATTCAATCAAAGCCGACCCGTCTCTCACTTGGCTTTTCACTCAGCAACTTATTCCAAATCTGAGTCATCTCTGATAGGTCTTTCACTCAGCGAATTATTTCAAAATCGACTTCACACTCACTCGGGTTTCCACTCGGAAAATAATCCAGACCGAGTCTTTTCTCACTCAGAATTACACACACGGAGGGAATCTACTCGGAACGAGTTACTTTGAACTCGGAAATTTCCACTCGGAACACCACTACCCGGGGTATCATATTGGGAGACCCATCACTCGGAATTATACGCACTTCCTCACTCGAAAGGTTCCGTCTCGGACATAGCCCACTCGGCATTTCACTCGGAAATTCACTACATCATAGAATTATTTTCTAAGGTTCCCACTCTTAGTGAAATTTCGTCCGGAATCCCACTTACTCACCATACACTCGTCACACTCGGTCAAAAACACAACCATACCAGTCACTCACTTGAGTGAGCACCATCCCAGCATCAAACTTCCCACTCTCGCTCAAGCCACCCACACACGCTTGTAGGGATGGCAAAACGGGCTGGCCCGCCCCGCCAAAGCCCGCCAAAAAAGGGGCCGGCCTGGCCCGCCCCGCCAAGTTAAACGGGCCAAAGTTCAGGGCCCGCCCCACCTAAGGCGGGCCCGGCGGGCTGGCGGGCCGGCCCGCCAAAGTTAAAATTGTAATTTTTTTAAAAAAAATGTCAAATTAAGATTAAAAAATTAGAAAAATAATTTTTTAAAAAAATTAAAGAAAATATTATTAAAAGAAATGTATAAATAGTAAGAGATGTTACTTTTTTTTTAATTTTAGAAAATCAAAGTATATATTTTAATAAAATAAAGTATAAATTAGTAATATTTATATTTTTTTTTCTTTTGGCTGGGGCCCGTCGGGCCGGCCCGCCCCGCCAAGATTTTGGCCCGCCAATTTGGCGGGCCAGGCGGGGCGGGCCTTGGCGGGAGGCGGGCTAAAAATTCTTGTCCGCCCCGCCAAATTTAGCGGGCTTGGCGGGCCAGCCCGTTGGGCCTGGCCCGTTTTGCCATCCTTACACGCTTGGGCGAAAAATGTACAGTGACCATTTCCTCACTAGCTCACTCAAGCGCGGCCATGCCCGCTTGAGCGAGATTCGTCCAGTAACTCCCCTGATTGCATAACATGCATCTCGCTTGAGCGGGAATCCTCCCCGTTTAGGCGGAATTAACCCAGTAGCCGCTCTCACCTAACACACAAGTCTCGCTTGAGCCAGAGCCTTTCTCGCTTGAGCGAGAATTGGCCAGAGACCACAACATTGATACATGGCATTCTCGCTTGGGCGAGTATCCATCTCGCTTGAGCAAATATACTCTGGCTTGGGCGAATTATGTAGCAAACACATGGAACTTAAAACTCTGCACCATCTACATGCCTAAACATTCATATACACTATTTGGTTTAATTTGTACATAGACATACAATCAAACAAACAATAGGATTGAATTCAACTGAACCTATACTTCACTTCTAACTCCAATCCACTAAGTGCATACCAATCATCAATGCACTAGACCATTCACATACCATTTGCATCATTCATGTTTTATAATTATATACAAAACCTGTCTATAGCAATTTATCATTCATACCCACTATTGGCTCCATGCCAATATGCACCAGATTCATGAAATTCAACATTGCTCATATTAATAGCACTATCACACCACTTCATCAACATAAATTCATGTTCTCATCAACCAACATACAAATTTTTATCCATAATTGATTACACACCTTCATAACTAGATTTATCACATCTAAATTAGTTCAGCACACATAGGTAATGTATGAGCATAATACACATAAAACATAATACACACATCATTCAATTCATGATTCTCTGCACTCCTTGGCATCAATTCTCCGCTTGGCGCACCTCCTGGGCTTCGACCTCTTCCCTGCCACTGGTTACTAAATTAGAAGAAAACAACACCAAGGGTGAGTGTTTTGTATCATAATTAATATAGAACAGCAATTAAATAACAAGATACATATTTGCTAATTCTGCATTATGCAACTAGTCTCACCTCTTGTCATCGAATCATACCTACTAGTCATAAACTCATTGCCAATTCTTTATCCTCAATTTGCCAATCTCAATCAACAATTATCACAAAACACATTCATATCATCACGCAATGTTAACAATGCATCGAATAACACAACTGACTCTTATATCAATTCGACGCCTAGTATCCGGATACTAAAAGGATCGACCTTCAGCTGGGGGTCCTACTTGACACCCCGTGAACCCTGCTTGGTCCACCGAGTCCTACTTGACTCTCCACCTCCACCACTGGGTCCTACTTGACCACTGGGTAGCTCAACTGGGCATAAACACCACAGGAGCTAGAAACGAGAGGCTATACATACCGTCGGCCATCCCACACCACATAATCATACATGTGTTTACAACTCACATTTCTCATATCAAGCAACAAGTGGCCAGCAATACACATATGCTCATCAATTGGGTGACCTACTTGTCAAACCCTTCATCACAATGCCACTATGCTCGTCAACTCATCACAATTCAAATCACATTATCCTCATAATTATCATAAACCACACACAATTTACATTCATACACATACAACTATCATTCCTTGTCTATTCTCATTATTTCCATACTTAATTCAATGACTCACTTCAATTATACTTACCTATGCTAATTAATTATAACCCAAACACACCCTTACCTCAATTCCGAGCTCCGACGACTCGTTCTTGATGTGATTAGCGTTCTCTCGACGCTATGTCCAACGTCCTACATTCGAAGTCAACACCCACTTCACCGTTCGATCCTCCGATGACTGTTTCATTACCTACGGAGGTCGAAACGCAAAACCCGTCAATGTTAAACCATCCTCATTACTTTAAAAACTATTTTCAAGCTTCTACGCACTAGAGGAGTAGGAAACGAAAGCTCACTCCTCCATGCACGACCATTTGGTTTAACAGAGAAAACAAAAGAGATGCGAAAGCTTAATTTAAAGGGCTCATTGGACTCACCTCGAAGCCACGGTCTCAAAAACGTAATTATTTCAAAGTTTCGACGTGAAATGGTCTTCCTCTTGGAGCATGCAAGCCACGGCAATGGTGAGGAGAAGAAGAAGAAGTAACTCGCGTGAAGGTGAGGAAGAAGAAGGAAAGGAAATTAAAATTTAAGGTACAAGGGCAAAATAGTCATTTCCCTATTTCTTTTATAATTTCTTTGAAAGTTTTAATTAAACTTTTACCTTTTTACCCCATCGGTAACTTCTAAATTTACCTTCTTCTAATTACCTTTATTTAATCTTTTGTAATTAATCAATCAAATAGATTTATTTACTTCCACATCGTTTAATTAATTATAATTGCATTTTTATTAATAATAATTCCTAAAATTTTTCAATGAATCCACTTGGACAATTACTAATACTTTTCGCCAATTAAAATTTTTACTAAAACATTAGGGATGTTACATGTTTGGCGATGACACTAACATTTGTCGGTACTTGCCACAAATTTGGCGACAGTATTCAATCTTGTTTGATTAGTAGATTAAGTTATGTACTTGGAGACTAATACAAAATGCTACTGAATTTCAATCAATTATAATGATCGAGTTTCAAATAGTAAGCAACTATGTCCAATTAAATTCATTATTCCTGAATAGGTTAGGGCTATACCAAAATAAAGAAAGAGTGAGGTGACATCATATGTATAGAAATTGACGAGTATGTATCCTTCCCTTAATTCGTAACACAAATGAATATATCTGACCATCGAAGATGCATAGATAATAGGCTAGATCTAAGCAGGTGTGAACTGTTAGTCCTCAAATTTACAATAAAATCTTTAATAAAAATTTTGTAAAAAGAATAAGAATTTGGTGAATTTGTTAGAAATTTAGGTTTTAAACTTAATAAATGGATGTTGTTGGAAATAATCTGCCCTTGATCAATTTTCTCTAGTTTTGTAGTAAAAATGTGAAGAATTTAAAGAGAAAAATTGAAGAACTGGAAAGCTGACATGTAGCATCAACACCACACGTAGCGTGGGAACTTCTGATGCTGACGCTACGTGTCACACCCACGTGTAGCGTCAGGAGCTACGTGGACACCACTGACAGGTGGTCAAGCACTCAGCCAATGACCCCTCCACTACCCACAAGTGTCCAAGCCGAATTGGGGGACAAGGCACATCTGTCTGGGCATGATTAATTAAAATAATTATACAATAATGGTCACTTTGATCTGATTAATGGAGGCTGAGTCAGGGACCTGGCGCGTAGCGTCAGCACCCTTCCTCAACCCTATAAATAGGGCCATTTTACATACTTCTAAGCATCTCATCTCATATTCTGAGCTCTCTTCTTCTCTTATACACTCGTGTTTGAGTGTTTCTTTTGTAAGTTTGTAGTTCTAGAATAGTTTTCTAGATACTTGAGAGTGTTGTGTAGTATTATGAGTGTTGTATCGTGAAGTTTCCATCGCCTTCGTAATGTCAATCTCTGTAAGTGTTGTTTTTACTTTCACCATGGGTAACTAATCTGTTTATGTTGGAATTGGTGAACTAATCTATTGAGTATGATGTTGTGAATTCGACCTTTGCATGTTTATGATTCAAGTACATGTTAGTGTTTCAATCTTTTATTAATATGAATGTCAAACAGGAGAATGATTTTCATGCGTATTGAAACTTGTTTTATTAGTATGAATGTCAAACAGAAGAATAATTATTTATGCCGTATTGTAACCTGTTTTAACGAAAGTAAAAGTTGGAATACCCTTGGTATCTCAATTCTATAGGGGTTGTTAACCATTGTTGCCATAAGGCCAGGACTTAATGCAAGTTTTTTACTGAGAAAGCTCACGAGGGATCGAACTTTACGGTGTTTAGAATTTATATCACGAGGGATCGGTTATAATGATTTTAAGCTGCAATGACATGAACTTGATGAATAAATATGCATGTCTTGAGTTCTTCCATTGTTATTCTAGATTAAGGATCCAAATTCCAACATAATTTGTTTATCTGTGTTTATCTTAAGTATTTTAGCTATTCTAAATTGCAACTCAACTTTATAGATAGATTTTATTTTCTTTTTATCACATGAACAACTTAATTATGCAATCTTGTGAATATTGTATAAATTGTATATAAATTATTATTTTTTGATAAAGTTTACCATACTAACTAGAAAATTACTGTTAGTTATTGGACTTTCAATCCCAGTGGAATGATATCTAAATTTGAAAACTACAAACGATTGGTGCGCTTGCCAATTAATAGACCCGATAGTAAACACACAGAGTTAACAAGTTTTCTACTACTATCCCGGGTCTAATAAGTTTTCTGGCGCCGTCACCAGGGATTGAATTGATTCAGTAAAACAGTAAATTTTTAATTACCATGGTAAATATTTTTTTACCTTAGTTAAATTTTTAATTTTGTTATTTATTTAGCTACTTTTTCTTATCATTGTTACACTAACTTTCTTTGTCTAGTTTGTGTATGCAAACCTGATCTACCGTAGGAAAAATTTACTTTGATCCTGAGATAGAAAAGTTTGTAAAGAAAATCAAGTCTTTGAAATCTAAAACACAAACTAATTCTTCTTCTACTTCTAAAAATTTTGAAAATTCAAATATGGCTGCTGAAAGGAGAACATTTGGACAGTTTGCTACTATTAATGGTCCACCTCAAGTATCGGGAATGTTTCAAGGACCTGTTGTGCCAGTGGAGATTAAACCTGCCACATTAAACACTATTCAAAATAATCAATTTGCTGGTTTAAATCATGAAGAACCGTATGATCACTTAACTATTTTTTATGAGTTATGCAGTATAATTGATTTCGAACTCAATCAAGAAGAATCTGTTTATATGAGATTGTTTCCTTTTTCATTGGTTGGTAAAGCTAAAGAATGGTTTAAATCTTGTCCATCGGGTAGTTTTGCAAACGGGTCCGATGTTGAGAGAAAATTTTTGGAAAGATTTTATTCTCCTTCAAAATATATTGAATCCATGACAGCTATACATTCTTTTTCACAAAATAATGATGAATCATTAGGAGAAACATGGGAATGATTCAAGGCACTCTTGAGGAAAACTGTGGTTTATTATCTTAGTTCAAGATGATGTTAGATGCTTGTGCAGGTGGTTCTTTAATGAACAAAACTGTGGAAGAAGCAATAGAAATATTGGAATCAATGTCCATTAGTGACCGACAAGCAAAACATGAAAGAGGTAATGCACCAAGGAAGCCAGGTATGCTCGAATTAGGAGTGAATGATGCAGTATTGGCTCAGCAAAAATTGCTAACTCAACAAATTGAAGCTATGAGCAAACAATTAGAGAAACTTCAAATTGCTCATGTGACATCACCACCCCCCGCTTAATTGAAACAATGTATGTATTGCATGGGAGAACAACCGTGTGGTTCCTGTGCCCCTGATAGAAATGAGCAAGAGCAAGCCAATTTTTTGTATCATCAAAGAATACCATTGGGTAACTTTCCTTTCAATTATGGTAATTCTTTTCCTAACAATTTTCCACAGGGATGGCAGAATCAGAATTCTAGCTGGAGACAAAATGCTGGACCTTCCAACCGACCTCCTAACAATCAATTTAAGCAACAACAATCACAAATTGACAATACAAGACTGACAATGATTGAGGAATCTATCCAACAGTTATTGTAATTTGCGGAAACAAATGAAGCTGCCTGAAAGGCATCAGATTTGTAAATAGGTCAGCTAGCAAAGGAAATAGCTGAATTGAAAAGTTCTAGTTTTACTGTAAACACTCAGAATCCAAGGGATCAATGTAATGCTGTTTCTTCTAAAAGTTGCAAATTTGTAAAAATAGGTTGTAAAAAGAAAAAGAATGAGAAAAAAGAAGAAAAAGAAAAAGAAAGTGAAAAAGAAAAAATAAAAAAAATGAAAAAAAATATACAAGAGCCTATTAATGAAGAGCAAGAAGCAAGTCGTATTGCCATCTTAACATCAGAAAAATGTAAAGATCCAGGAAGTTTAACCATTCCTGTAACCATTGGAAATATCAATATCAGGAGTGTTTTGTTAGATTTAGGGGCTAACATCAATCTTATGCCCCTAGATTTGATGAAGCATATTGGTGATCTGGAATTACAAGAAACCAAAAGGACTTTACAACTGGCTGATCGCTCTGTCAAGTAACCTGTTGGGATTGTGGAAGATGTATTGGTAAAGGTTGACAAGTACCACTTTAGAGTTGATTTTGTGGTACTGGATATGAAGGAGGATACTGAGATCCCCCTAATTCTTGGAAGACCTTTCATGAAGACTACAAAAATAATGGTAGTAAGGTTGCAATTAGAATTCATGAAGATGAGGTAAGCTTCAGTGCTCATGAACATCTCAGGATAAATAATGAAGAAAAAGTTTACCTTTCAACCGAACCAGGTATATCTCTTCCCAATTAATTAAATTGTTTTAAGTTAACCGAATGCTTGAGTGATGAAAAACAGGTAATCAAGCATCGAAGAAGAAGAAGGATGAAGAAAAAGACGGGTGATTCCTCAACCAAAATTGAGGAACCACCTGATTGATCAAAGGTAATGTCTGGCTGGAGACATTAAATCTAGCGCTCAATGGGAGGAAACCCATTATTTTTTCTTTATTTTTTAACTTATTTTTACATAAAAAAATAAAATAAAATATATATATATATATATATAAATAAAAATAAAAATTTATGTTTATCAAATTTTAGTTAGAATTATGTTTTTGAAATAAAAAGGGTTTTAAAAATTAAAAGAAAAAGGTTTTTGAAAATCAAAATTTTGAAAAATGAAAAAACAGAAGCCCACGTGTAGCGCCATACTGACGCGTAGCGTGGAATTTGAATTTTTAACCTGACGCGTAGCGTCACAACCATGCGTAGCGTCAGGGCACTCGTTCAGTTTTTAAAACTGGACCCCTAAAACAGAGGCCCATAACCAAAACTTTAAAAACCTGGTTTTGCCTCCACATTCCAATTTTCAGAAACCCTAAAAAATTTCAAAGCCTCTCAACCTTAAAAAGCTCTTATTTTTCTCATCACTTTTCAGCAAGGATTTCAAGTAAGTTCTTGATCCTTTCCCTTTTCAATTTTTAATTTTAATTCTAGTAATGCATGCAGTTAGGAATAGGATTAGACAACCACTAGGAATTGATTGCTGTTAGAATAAGAAAATGAATAGATTGTTTCAGGTTTGAAAGGGGTTGCTGCTGCGCAACCCCTATTTTGCAGTTTCTGTTCTGTAAGTCCACGCGTAGCGTCCCACTGACATGTAGCGAGGGAAGAACAGAGTTGACACGTAGCGTCCCACCCACGTGTAGCGTCAGCCTCTGTTTTTGATTTTTTGTTAATTTTGTGGTTTTATTCTCTGTTTAATGTATATATTGTTTTTATATTTTTCATAAAATTCTGTCCTGTTTAATTTTTGTATGTTTGTTTGTTTGTCTTTCATTTTTATTAATAAAATTTCTTAGTTTGCATGTTTGTTATACTTTCTTGCATAAAAATAAAAATACATAAATTTGAACAAATTTGTAAATATGTATGTTGTATGATTTTGCATGTTTTGTGAAATTTATGTTTTGTTAAAAATAAAAATATGCATGTTGCATTTTGTGTGAATTTTTAATGTTTTTGATAAAAAAAATTTGTATAAATAGTTTTTGAAAATATTTTGTTGTCGTGTATGTTTTAAATATAAAAACAAAGTAATTGTTAACTTTTTAATGTTTGATTTGTTTTTCAAATAGTGTAATGTGTTTGATTTTTAAATTTTTCTTTTTGCAGATGGCACCTAAGAAATCCATTCCGACTACTGGTCCTAAGAGACAGAGAAGGACCACAGACACTGACACCACTTCTGAAGATCCAGATCTTCAGGGAGAGGAGGTGCTAGGACCGAGAGATCCTTTCAGATTTCACACTAATGCGAAATGGGCCCGGTTTCATCAGATAAAGGGCTAAAGACTCATCTGGGAGAGAGTCTTGGATTTAAGTGCTGGGGACTATCCTGAGCTACAGGATGAGGTCCAGAGGAGGAGATTGGGACCCTTATTTTCCCTGCCTACTGAGGGGGATCCCATCTTAGTGATGGAGTTTTATGCAAATACTTACTAGACTCGCCAGGATGCACCAAATATCAGCCAGCAGAAGACGAGTTGGGTTAGGGGTCGATATATTACGTATGACTGAGACACCATTAGTACCCTACTGGGTAACCCTTGGGAGCCTACTCCCGAGAGCGATACTTATTTCTGGAAGGAAAACAGAAACAAGGTTGCGACTGAGGATGGTGATTTAGAATACTTCCTAGATCAGGTTGCTCACTTCTTGAGCAAAAATGGAATCTTCTTCAACCTGAGTAAGGTTGGAAGGACTCCATCTAACCTCCTCAAGACCCAGCTGACCCCTATAGCTCAGGTATGGCCTCATCTTATGCTTTATAACATCACTCCTGTAACTCACCTCTCTTCTATCCCAGTTGATCGCTGCTGCCTTCTTTACTCTATTCTTTAGGGCCATACCATTGATATTGCTGAGCTTATATCTGAGCAGATTCACCTTTATGCCCTTGGGTATAAGGTGAATCATCCTATTCCATTCTCTCTCATCATATCTTCCTTACTGAGGAGGTAAGAAGTTGTTGTGCCATCATCAGAGTTTACTAGTTATTCGGGGAGAGTCCCCAAGGTTCTAATGAACAGAGATTACTTTCTCCAGCAGTGCGAGCTTCCACCACTGGAGCAGGAGGCTCAACCCAGACAAAGGAGGAGAAGACCACCAGTTCAGCCACCATCTACTGATGCTATCACTGATGGATTTGCTAGGATGACTCTTGAGTATCAGCATATGATGCAGATGATGGCTGCCACACACAGAGCTTATATGCATCTTCATGATGCATTTTATCAGTACAGACTTTAGGGGGAGGGGGCACCTTATGTCACACCAGCTGAGTTTGCAGCTCATGTAGCTTGGCCTGGTGATTCACCTACATACCCTAAGGCTGGTGGACCGTCTAGAGCACTTGCTAAGACAAAGGATGATGTAGATGAGGAGGGAGATGATGAGGATCACATAAAGGATTAATGGTGTTATTTTTCTACACCTTCTACATGCATTTCAGTTTACATTTAGTTTGGTATTTACATTGGCATGATTGATTTTGGATTATATTATATTTTATTATGTGGTGTAATTTTTACGGTGTTTTGTGTATCGTCTTCAAAAAAAAATTAAGAAAATTTATACACTTAAAGTTTTTACACAATAAAACCATTTTCAATCATCAAATTATCGATTCTTCGTGTAATTAAGGAATTTTGATAAAATTCAATTACAATAATTTTATTAACTGTCAAGCTAGCTGAAAGATTCTTTATACACTTGAGGGTTTCGACATAACTTTATTCGAATTGATTTTGCTTTAATCTGTGATTTGTGTTGTTATACAGAGAATTCAAGAAAATGATCAAGGCACATTTTTGGTAAAAGAAACCTTGGGCCAAAAAGCTTACCATGGTAAAATCATTTTATCCTTTGAAAGCCAATTTTGAGCCTGAAAAATAAATTCTTTGGTACCCTTGACCCTTATCAAATTTGAACCATTCCCTTTACTTGATTGATTAAAAGAGCAATTGATCAAAATGGAAAGAATATTTTGAGTAGGGAGTGAACATTAACAACTTGATTCTTTTCAAGAAAAATCAAAATTGTGCATATAAATGAAAAATGAAAAGAAATATATAACAATCAAAAATAGATAAAAGAATCAAGTTGGGGGTATTTATTTTTCATCAATAGGGGAATTGAGATTTGGGCCAAGAGAAAGCCTAAAAATTATAAAATGCTCTTTTATGATTTCAGGTTTTTGAATTCCAAGAAAAACTATCATTTCTTGTAAGCCAAGCCTCATTACAACCTGTGAAAAGACCTTGTGATTTTTGAATTAACTCTGTAAGATTAACCATTGATTAGATGAACATCAAAATTAAATTTGCTTGATTTTATGATTGATTGAGTGAAACAGGTTACCCTTTGCACAAAGATAAACACTTGTGAGGTAAGCCTGAAATTATGCTTGATTAGTTAATAAGGCATTGTAAAATTTTTTGTCATTAAACCTTTATTACATAGGATATCTATTTTTGGTTACTTTAAATGGTAAATTGTAAAATTAATTTTTATGATAAATTCTCATACTAACTCAAAAATATGATTTCAATTTTTTTTTTAATTTTCTCTCTTGCTCGAGGACGAGCAATGTCTCAAGTTGGGGGTATTTGTTAGTCCTCAAATTTATAATAAAATCTTTAATAAAAATTTTGTAAAAAGAATAAGAATTTGGTGAATTTGTTAGAAATTTAGGTTTTAAACTCAATAAATGGATGTTGTTGGAAATAATCTGCCTTTGATCAATTTTCTCTAGTTTTGTAGTAAAAATGTGAAGAATTTAAAAAGAAAAATTGAAGAACTGGAAAGCTGACGCGTAGCGTGGGAACTTCTGATGCTGACGTTACGCGTCACACCAAGGTGGTCAAGCACTCAGCCAATGACCCCTCCACTACCCACAAGTGTCCAAGCCGAATTGGGGGACAAGGCACATCTGTCTGGGCATGATTAATTAAAATAATTATACAATAATGGCCACTTCGAGCTGATTAATGGAGGCTGAGTCAGGGACCTGACGCGTAGCATTAGGCTGGCGTGTAGCGTCAGCACCCTTCCTCAGCCCTATAAATAGGGTCATTTTCCACACTTCTAAGCATCCCATCTCAATTTTGCAGGGGTTGTTAACCATTGTTGCCATAAGGCCAAGACTTAATGCAAGTTTTTTACTGAGAAAGCTCACAAGGGATCGGACTTTACGGTGAATACTTAGAATTTATATCACGAGGGATCGGTTATAATGATTTTAAGCTGCAATGACATAAACTTGATGAATAAATATGCATGTCTTGAGTTCCTCCATTGTTATTCTAGATTAAGGATCCAAATTCCAACATAATTTGTTTATCTCAAGTATCTTAGCTATTCTAAATTGTAACTCAACTTTATAGATAGATTTTATTTTCTTTTTATCACATGAACAACTCAATTATGCAATCTTGTAAATATTGTATAAATTATATATAAATTATTATTTTTTGATAAAGTTTACCATAGTAACTAGAAAATTACTGTTAGTTATTGGACTTTCAATCCTAGTGGAACGATATCTAAATTTGAAAACTACAATCGATTGGTGCACTTACCAATTAATAGACCCGATAGTAAACACACAGAGTTAACAAGTTTTCTACTACTATCCCGGGTCAAACATGAATAGAGGAGTTCGCTGTTGGAGTTAATGAATTTAATTTATTTGCTACTAGGAAAGACAATTTTAATCGATCCCTAAGGTTACAGTGTCCATGCGAGAAATGTAATTATAGGAATTTTTGGGACCTGAGTGATGTCATGGTACATCTTTATGAAAAAGGCTTTAAGGGTAATTATTATTGGCATTGTCACAAGGAAACAAGGTCGCCACTAACAGTGGTTGATGTGGCTCCAAATAGGTATTACAGTTGTCAATATCATTGATTGTGTTAAGCTTGAAGTCAGAATATAACATGCCTCGGGGTTGTGTTAATCATATAATGCAGTTTAGGGGTGATGCGTTGCCAAGTGACAACTGAATACCTAGAAATCTTTACCAAGCAAAGAAGTTTGTATGTAAGTTGGGGTTGAGTTATGAGAAAATCGATTGTTGTATTGATGGTTACATGTTATTTTATGGTTAATATGTATATATGAGTGACACAAATTATGTTGAATACACAAAAGATCATTACAAGATGATGAAATGGATAGGTGAAGTGAAGAAGATACCTGTGAAGTGAATATGATATTTTTCGATAATATAATGACTACAACGATTGTATTCCTTATTGGCTACAACCAAAGACATGTGATTGAATAAAAAAGAAGAACGTGTATTATGTCATCCATTGAACGGAGAAGTGTGACACCCAAAACCCAAATTACAAATTCCAATTAATTAACCCAAATTTTTGAAATAAATTTTTCACGTTTAAAGAATCATTTTGAAATTCGTAATTTAAATTCTGAGGTCACGTAAAAATTGATAAATGCGGAATACTATCATACATACTAGTCGTAAGCGAATAAAACATAATACATTTACATAGCGGAAACGATAAATAAGATTGCAGTACGAGGTATATAATATTATTACAACACATTAAATCTCAAATGAAATCAAAGTCCAAGCAATAAAATATAAAAACTTCATTAATTGCACCACTCGTCATTCTGTGAAGCGTGCACTGTAAAAATAATGTAAGAGTGAGATAAAATATAGAATAAATATAAAATAAGTAAAATTGCACAAACACAATCAACAAACAATTATGATATGATGAATATGCCAAACAAGGTCATTTACATTTAATAATCTTTAATTTAGTTAAATGATGTCATGTTGGATCAATTTTGATTTAGTGGGAATACTGTAGTAAAACGTCCCATAGAGACTCAAGTAAGACTTAGCATAATGCCACGAATCCCTACCCTTCGTAGCGCTCAAGTACCAAAGTACACAAGTAGGACTTAGCGTATACCATGAATCCCCACCCTTCATGGCGCTCAAGTACCAAAGTACACAAGTAGGACTTAGCATAAACCATGAATCCCTACACTTCATGGCGCTCAATGAAAATAAGGGTTTAACTCATCATAGAGTAAACCCCAACCAGCAATCATGGAACCCTTAAATTGCATGGTGCGTCCAAATGCTTATGATGCATGAATGCCTTTAATTCTCTTTATTAATTTAACATACCATGATATCAATACTTCCATAATCACTTGAAAGCCATAAGTACTCAAAGGACACATCACATATATCAATTCTCAAAATCATGGATTTACAGTTAAACAACATATCTCAATAAACCACAAGGCATTCATGTATACATTAATTTAGTCATTCATACTTATTCATCACAAAGATATACATACTGTATGATATTCATAGGACACTCAATAACATCCATAATAATCAATAATCCTTCAATAATTCATAAATAAATCATTACCCATATGGAAAATATCATTTTTGATCCGGTCTGGATACCGGTCCCTAAAGTTGTGACGTCATCATGACCTTTTAGAAGGGCAACCGGAACCATAGGGAGGCATCGTCACACCGGTCATCCGTCCTCACTTAATTAGATTGTCCATCTGTCCTCACTATGTCGGATACTTCATCCGTCCTCACTTCCCCGTTACGTATAACCGTTTGCCTCAGTGTCACAATAAGATAAGAAGGATTATAACTTATCAGTGTAGATACTCTGCACAGCGGAATGTGTCTATATCATTCACCAAAGGAGCAGGTACGATCGCAGGCATGACATACGGAAAAGGTGATTATCCTCCATCCCTGTGTCAGGATCGTACCCTGCTAATTGACTTACCCCCTGTCACACTCTGAGCATTGAGCCACTCTGATTGCCACTTTATACATGGTATCAGAGCCTATGGGCCCACCTACGTCCAACGATTCATTTTCCACGTCTAACTATAAATACCCTATTCCAATACACATGCAAGGTGACGTTGTTCTATCTCTCATCCTACTATTGTATTGCTTGAGTATTCGCTGAGTTCATATACACTCTTCTAACTTGAGCGTCGGAGAATCTTCACAGGTGACACCACCTTTCGTCCACTTCAGCGTAAAACTCTGGTGTGAAGGATCTCCTGGACAGCAAGACCAGTTTTTCCCACTGAGAGACCGGATTACAATACCGGATACCCCCTGTACCGGAGTATACATACCAAAATATCTAAACATTTGTGGCTGGTCCCATACCGGATCGTAGACCCCGGTTTAGACCAGTTCATTAGCACGCCTGGTGGGACTCAATAGAGTTATTCCCACTTTTCGTAGGAGTTTGGTTGTTCATTATGGAAGGCGACGGACATGATTTTATGGAGGGTCACTTGGAGGATGTGACTCATTAACAAACTGGAAGGAGACTTGTCTTTGAGTCTCCTGTAACTAACACAAGAAGGATGATGCCTATGACATCCCCTGACCCTCGGGATGAAGTCATAAGGCAGCTCAGAGAAGAATTGATGGAGCTGAGAAGGGAGAAGAAAGGTACTGGAGACAGAGTGACGTCCCAGGCGGAGGATGCCCATCATGCATCCGCGAGAGAAAGGTCCACGACCCTCCAATATTCGAAGATCCCTACTTACGAGGAGAGAGAGTAGACTCAAGACTCTGGTGATAGAGTTAGTACAAGAAGGAAGGAGCAGGTAGTGGTAACCTCAGGGGCATATAGACTCAGTGTTCCTTTCTCAAGGAGGCTCATAAGTGTCATTATCCCAAAGCACCTGCAAACAACCCAGCCACTTTCTATTGGAAAGTATAATGGGGAGACTGATCCCACTAAGTACCTTGATGCTTATATGTATGAGGCCATGTATATGGGAGCTGATGAGGATGTCATGTACAGAATGTTCCCAAGAACATTGACAGAGGAAGCTCTTAGTTGGTTCAAGAGCCTACCCTCAGGGTCCATAGATTCCTGGGAAGAAATGGCTGCTGCGTTCAAAAGCCATTTTGTCATCTCTAGGGACATTCCAAGGACTTCACATACCCTGGCCCAAGTAAGGCAGAGAGAGAATAAAACTCTCAAAGAGTTTCTGAAGAGATTCTACAAGGAGGCTGCGTTGGTGCCTAACCTCACGGAGGCTATATAGCTCCATATTGTGGTTGAAGTTTTACAGCCTGGGTCTGTTTTTTCCTTGTCTTTGGCAAAAAGCCATCTGACAACCTTCAAGGAGTTCCGAAGGAAGGCTTCAAAGTATGTTGGTATAGAAATGCACCTGGAGGCTACGGCAGCCAGGATGAAGCCACCAGTACCCTCACAGCAACCACAGAGAAATAAGGAGAGGGTAAGGCCAGAGAAGCACGTCCTAAGGGAGGATTTCATGAGTACTCGACCTCAACAATGAGAAAAACGTGTTTCTTCCTTCAGTAACTATAACCCTCTGAATTCCGGGCACTCCCAGATTCTGAGGGAGGTTGGTTGGCCAACACTCAGCGTCTATGGGGTAAGGAAGCCACCTCCAGTGAAACACCCAGGGAATTCATAAAAATATTGTGCTTTTCATGAACAGGTTGGTCATCACACAGACGAGTATAAAGCATTGAAGAACACGTTGGAGACCCTTATTAGATAGGGGAAACTGAAACAATATTTGTTTAAGGAGAAGTCCCTGGATGAGCCAGACAGGATGGATAAGAGAGGAAGAGATCCAGATGATAAGGGTGATAACAGTCGCAATCCTGTCAGAAGGTTCACAGCCACTGAGAAACAGAAGGGAGTGGTGATCGCTGGAAGAGCCCAGCAGGACGGTATGCCTCAGCAACAAAGGCAAGGCCGGTGCGAGGTGATCGAGATGATTGCTGGAGGATTTACGGGAGGAGGAGCATCAATCACTGCTAGGAAGAATCATCACCGAATGATCCTGTCTGTGCAGGGGAGACCCAGAGACAACTGCCCTTTCAGGGATGGTGTGGCAGCACCGGCGGTGTCGTTCACAGACGATGACTTTGGCCCAAGGATCCCAGGAGGAGACGATACAGTAGTTATCATCACAGTCATAACCAACAAAGACGTCAAAAGAATTCTTGTCGATCAGGGAAGTTCTTGTGATGTAATTTTTTATAATTGTTTCAAAAAAATGGGCTTTAATGATACAGATTTGCAACCATATACACAAGAACTCACAGCGTTCAATGGGGCGAAACAACCCACCAAAGGTTATCTTGATACTCTCATTTCTTTTGAGGGTGAACCTGGAGCGAGAACAATGAAGTCCAGAATATTGGTGATTGACGTGGAGTCCCCATACAATGGGATTATAGGCGGTCCTACCTTGAACGCGATGGAAGCAATCGTGTCTACTCCACATCTCCTTATCAAATTCATTGACAAGGACAACGGTGTGTCATCCCTTCACGGAGATCAATAAATGGCCAGGTATTATTATAACCTAAGCCTGAATATGGTGAAGTTAGATGCATTCAACAAGAAGAGGAAGTTGAACGATGGAGGAACAGCAGCTGGGTCTGTCAGTTTAATTGATCTGGACCCCAAAGCGGAATTGAAGATCGACCCTCTCAACCCCTCAAAGCCCACACTGGATGGTGGTTCTAGGGATATTGTCTTAGGGGATTCCCCAGATAAGGTCATGCACATCAATGACAAGCTGGAGTTGGCCATGGAGCAACGATTGGTGGCACTCCTTCAGGAGTTTAAGGACCTTTTCGCAAGGACCGCTGCGGACATGCCTGGGATGGACCCTGATTTCTGCCGCCATAAATTGGTTGTCTATCCAGAGACAAGACCGGTTGCCCAAAAGAAGAGGAGATTGGGACCAGAAAAATAGAAAGCAGTATGTGAGCAAACAGAGGAGTTGTTGAAGGCTGGGTTCATTAAAGAGGTCCGTTATTCATCTTGGCTCTCCAACGTAGTAATGGTGCAGAAGGCCAATGGCAAATGGAGAATGTACATAGATTATGTTGCCCTCAACCGATATTGCCCGAAGGACCCATATCAACTCCCAAATATTAATCGTATGGTTGATGATTCGTCTGGGTATCAGTACCTCAGTTTCATGGATGCTTATTCGGGGTATAACCAAATTTCAATGTGGGAGGAGGATCAAGAGAAGACGGCTTTTGTCAATGACCGCGGTGTCTTTTTCTACACCATCATGCCTTTCGGTTTGAAGAATGCTGGAGCCACTTACCAGCGAATGATCAATAAGGTGTTCGAAGGCATGCATACTAAGCTGGTGGAGGTATATATTGATGACATTATCGCTAAGACTCCCTCTGGAGGTGATCACGTTGAAGATTTACGCCATGTGTTCATTTGGTTACGACAATACAACATGAGGTTAAATCCATTAAAATGCACTTTCGCAGTCCCAGCTGGGAAGTTTTTGGGTTTTATGTTAACCCAGCGCGGCATTGAGGCCAACCCTGGTAAATGTCAGGCGATATTGGAGATGCAAAGCCCCAAGAGCTTGAGGGAGGTACAGTCGTTGAACGGAAAGGTGGCAGCGTTGGCTCGGTTCATGCCCAAAATGGCGCATAGGTCCCTTCCCGTGTACAAGGCATTGAAGAAGCACAAGAAGTTCGAGTGGGGAGAAGAGCAAGAACGGGCGTTCCAGTAGCTCAAGACCGTGCTGTCAAGTCCACCAATATTGGTGAAGCCAGCCTCTGGTGAGACTCTCGTCTTATACTTGGCCATTTCTGATGAGGCCTTGGGTGTAGCTTTGGTCAAGGAAGCCCCTGAAGGGCAGAGGCCAGTGTATTTTACTAGTAAGATATTCCAGGGAGCAGAAGTTAAATACCAGAAAATAGAGAAGACCACTCTTGCAGTTATATGGGCTTCATGACGGTTGAGACCGTATTTTCATGCACATCCGGTTTTAGTAAGAACAGATCTGTCACTCCGTTCCGTGCTTAGTAAGCCAGACCTCGCTGGAAGGATGATCAAGTGGTCTATCGAACTTTCTAAGTTCGAAATTTCTTATGAGCCACGAGGAGCCATTAAAGCCCAAGTCTTGGTGGATTTCATTGTAGAAATGATAGGGTCAGATCCAGCTACACCTTGAGCACATTGGACCGTTTATGTTGATGGGTCGTCGAACAATAAAGGATATGGAGCTGGTGTTGTTGTGGAGAGTGATGACGGTGTGCATTTGGAAATTTCCCTCAGATTCAATTTCAAAACCTCCAACAACCAGGCTGAGTATGAGGCATGTTTGGCCAACCTCCGCGCAGCAATAGATATTGGTGCAACAGAAGTGACATTGTGCAGCGACTCACAGCTGGTGATTTCGCCAATTCAGGGAGAATATCAGGTCCGCGAGCCCCAACTTCAATTGTATTTGAATTGTGTGAACAAGTTGAAAGGGAGATTCGATGTGTTTGAGTTTAAGCACGTGCCAAGAGAGGAGAATACCAGAGCGGACATCTTATCGAGACTTGCAAGCATGAAACAGCCTGGTAGCACAACGACGGTGGTTCAGAGCACACTAACATCACCTAGCATTCCTTTGTTCCCTTCCTTGAATGCTATAACGGCTAACTCCTCTTACGAGGATTCTTGGGTCACCTCATATATCTGTTATTTGGCTGACGGACAACTTCCCACAGATAAGAAAGAAAAAAGAAGGGTGAAAAGAGAGCTACCATATTTCACCATGGCCGATGGTGTGTTTTACAGAAGAGGATTTTCAGTCTTATATCTCCTCTGTCTGAAAGAGAGCGAAGTACAGGGAGTAATGGAAGAGGTGCATGAAGGGCAGTGTGGCACCACGCCGGAGGAAGAAGCTTAATGAGAAAAATCCTCAGGGCTGGGTATTGGTGGCCCATAATGAAGCAAGACTCGATTGATTTTGTGAAGAAGTGTGACGCCTGCCAAATGTTTTCTAATCTTCATCACACACCGGCCCAAGAACTCTCTTCATCCGCTGTACCGTGGCCTTTCTATCAATGGGGCCTTGATATCCTGGGTCCATTCCCCACTGCTCCAGGAGGCATTAAGTATTTGATTATGGGAGTGGATTACTTTACCAAGTGGATTGAGGCGGAGCCGGTAGTTCACATCACATCAGCGCGGACGCGACGTTTTGTTTATGAAAATATCATAGCTCGGTTCGGCGTACCAGGGCGGATTATGACTGACAATGGCACCCAGTTCACAGATAGAAAGTTCACAGAGTTGCTTGAAAGACTGGGGATAGTCCAAATCTTTTCATCTGTTGAACACCCTCAAACTAATGGCTAAGCAGAGGTAGCCAATAGAGAGGTGTTGAAGGGGTTGAAGAAATGCCTTGGTGAGGCAAAAAGAGGATGGACCAATCAATTATGCCATGTCTTATGGGCATACCGTACTACACCATATTCTTCTACCAACGAATCCCCATATCGGTTGACTTATGGTGTGGAGGCGATGATTCCGGTGGAACTCCAAACCAGATCAGCTAGAGTGGAATACTTTTCAGCTGGGGACAATGACGCCAATCTGGCTTCATAGCTGGACGTTCTTTATGAGTTGAGAGAAGAAGCTTTCGTTAGAGACCAGGCAATAAAGGCAAAGGTGGCCCTCCGTTATAATAAGCGTGTGCAATACAGAGCTTTTAACACCGGAGACCTTGTCTTGAGAAAGGCAAGCGTGGGAAATAAGTTTGCTCATCAAGGAAAATTGGCACCAACATGGGAAGGCCCTTACAGAGTTTCTGAGGGGACAGGAAAGGGATCATATCAGCTTGAAGAGCTTGATGGAACACTTATTCGCAATAAGTGTAACACCCAGAATTTACGTATTTACTACAGCTAGTTGGTAAGACGGCATGTACTCTTTTTCCTCGCTTGAGTTTTTTCCATTGGGTTTTCTCAAGAAGGTTTTAACGAGGCATGACCCCAACTACGCCCTCTTTGTAATATATATACAATTTAATAAAAATGCAATTCATGAACTCATTGCTTTCACATTTCTTTTCTATGCTGTGATTTATAGCCATAGGCCGTTGCACACTAATACCCCCAGGATGGATGATCTCAATCACATGTTCTGTGAATTGACGATGCAACTCCTTGAGGGGTGAAATGGTTAGTAGGATCGAACCGAAAACCATTCGAAGACCCAAATTGTAGGATCGAACCGAACTCTGGGTACGGTTAGTAAGTTTGGCTGAACACCGATAAAGGCTGGGATTGTAGGATTAAATCGAACTCCAAGTATGCTTAGTAGGACCGAACCGAACACCATTTAAAGGCTCAGATTGTAGGATTAAACCGAACTCTGAGTACGACTAGTAGGTTTGGCCGAACGTCGGTGAAGGCTTGGGCGCAGTAAGCTGGTCCTTCTTCAAGACCACATTGAACCCTGAGTAACAGGTGCAGTAGGTTCAGGAGTAGCCCTGATCTGAACCCCGTGTCGAAGGCTTGGACTGTAGGATTAAACCGAACTCCAAGTATGGCTAGTAGGATCGAACTGAACACCATGGGAAGGCCCAGATTGTAGGATTAAACCGAACTCTGGGTACGGTTAGTAGGAGTAAACTAAACATCGTTGAAGGCTTAGATTGTAGGACTAAACTGAACTCCAAGTACGACTTGTAGGTTTGACTGAAGGTTGAGGAAGAATCAATCATCATCTTCATTACTGAATTCGTTCAGAAGTACTTTCCCTGAGAATTCTTCACTCGAAAATATCTCACTTCAAAGTCAGACTCGCGAATTCATTAATCGGAGACATTTCCACCCAAAACGTACTCATTTGAAGTCAAAGCCTTTCTCTGTCCAGAAGCGTTTCACCCAGAAATGCTTCACTCGGTGCCATACCATGCAGGAATTGGAGATGTCTCACTCGGTGCTATCCCACGCGGAAATGTCACACTCGGAGACACTCCACTCGGGAACGCTGCGCTCAGAAACTTCCTACCCGAATGAAGACTCGTATTGTAGGACTAAAACTGAACTCCGAGTACGGTTAACCGAACGCCGTCGAAGGATCACTCGGAAATCTTCCACCCAGGAGGATCCATCGGAAATCGTCCACCCAGGAAAGATCAATCGGAAATCCTCTACCCGGAGGGATCACTCAGAAATCTTCCATCCGGAAGGATCACTTGGTATTTTTTAAGACAAGCCTGGGCACAAGCCCTCGATGTAATAAGATAAGAGACTCGAATAACACGCACATGCTTTTATCAAATAGCACGAGGAGGCTCCAGGTAATGGAACTTCCCAGGTGACAAGGCCAGAATCAACCTCACTCGGAGTCACTCACTCAGAGTCAATTGTTAATTCAGAATCACTCACTTAGAACCGATCACTCAATAATGCTCGGGAACAGTATTCAACGATCAACGAGTACTGTGAAGGTAAAAACAATAACAGGAGTTAAAGGTGACACTTCACAACAAATATTTGCTTCCCAGAACACTTATACTTGGGGACAAGGCATACTTCAGCGTAATGTTGCTTATCTGTTACGATTTCTATTGTTTTCTCTGGGGTGCAAACTATGCTTTTAACGTTAATATAGTTAAACAGAGCAGATTTACAATTAATACAAAGGTAAAAGCATAGCATATATGTCTAAGTTATTTGACGATCATACACTTGTTATAAACGAGTAAGGCAAAGTGAAGGAAAATTTCATCTATTCGAAGAAAAATTTTATACATGTAAGTCATAGAAACTGGAGCTGATCCCAGTACACAGCTATGAAGTAAAAGGTCAAAAAATTAAGGAGCAAGTGTTTGAGTCTCCGTTGTGGGTACACTCGTTCCCCCTTCCTTGGCTTCTTCAGTTGGGGCCTTTTCAGCTTCAGTCTCCTGGCCAGCTTGGACGTTCTCTTGAATAATATTTTCAGGGCCAGGAGTAACCGGTGGTGGTTCCATGCTTTGGCCCTCCGGAAGAGAGGACAGTTCATAAAGAGAATCGGGAGGATCCTCGTGTGAGCCGTCACTTTTCACCACAACAAGTTTCACTCCGTGGAACTCATAGAACGGATCCAGCTCGTACAAGTTGAGTTATACATCAGGATTGCGGTAGAAGACCTGACGAAGAGCTAGGCCGAAGGATTCAAAGGATACCTTCTTGCATATCTCCAAAGCCTTAGCCGCTCTGGCTTTGGAAGCAGCCAATTTCTTGTGAAGCTTGGTAACCTCTTCCTCCAACGGCCCAGGGCCCACACTCCCCTTCTTCAGCTCTTCAATTTGAATGTGCAGCTCTTTCCTAAGGGCCTCCTACTCTCCTAAGCTTTTGTTGTGGCCAGCCTTTGCTGCAGCAAGATCCTCACTGAGCTTAGCGGATTTTTTCTTTTCAAGCTGGAGTTCTTCCTCCAGGAGGGGAATAGACTTATTCTGCTGCTGGAGCTCAGAAACTTGCCGCTCCAAAGATTTATTGGTGAAGTGAAGTTGGCTTGTTTCCGTGGTCTTCTTCTCCAACAGCTCTTTAGCTTTCTTCAGCTCTGACTCAACCCCCCTGGCGGTCTCCGCTTGTTTGGCCGCCCAGGCCTCCTTCGCAGCGATGTCAGCTTCAAGTTTTTCAACTTGTTCTATGTAATCTGCCTTATCGCTTAAGGATTCCAGAAGGCCGGAGAGTTCCTCCAGCTGCCAGCGACCGGTCTTACATGCGCCCCTGACTTCAGCAGCTTCGAGAGTGGGGCGAAGGCAATACTTTGCCTTAAAAAGTGTGGGAGGCATGGATCCCTGGAACCAGAAGTAGGGAGAAAGGAAGGATTTCTTCGGAGGGTCATTAACCGGCGGAGGCCCTCTCTCTGACTCCGTCTCAGAACCGGTGTGTGAAGGAGGGGCGGGGGAAGAGAAAACTGGTTTCTTTCCCTTATCCTTCTTCATGCCAGTTTCCTCCAGGGTTTTTTGATGTTTTCTCGGAGAATCATCGACAGAAGACTTCTTCGTGTCAGTGGCCTTGACCAGGACCCTCTTTTTCTTTTTCTTCTTCTCAGGGACGTCCTGCTCCTGGTTTACCTCTTCAACCGGAGGTTGTTCTTCAGTTTCTTTCTCTTCAAGGAGAGGCACATCATCCCCCACAGCGGATGTCAAGGGGATGATGGGAGTTTCATCTTTGAAAGAGTTCCTCTTGGCCTGGATATCATTTTCCTCGGAAGAGGAATCACCATCTGCCAGCATGGACTTTAAAGACAGCATTTCGGGGGAGACTTTTTCGATTTGCTCTGCAAGACAAAGAAAATTGAGTTAAGGTATTGAGGGAAAGGCAGTAATACAAAATGAATATGTGATACAATACTGTTAGAGAATGGTTTTTACGGAGGTATTTATTTCGGACATCGGCATTTCCTAGAAGATACCTGCTAGAGAACCCCTTAAGGGCCTTTGAGGCCGATGGCATGGCACTCAACACCTCCACAGAATGAGGGGAAAATTCGCCCTCTTCAGTATAGTAAGCACGGCTCAGCAGTAAGAAATGCTCGTGCGTCTAGCTGGTGGGGAATTTTGTGAACCCCTCCTTGTTGAGCCAGAAGACTGGCTTATTTGGTTGCACACGAATCCGCGTATAGTAGTGCTTGAAAGAGCGACCATCGATCTTCGCAGATTCAGTGTAGGATTTGAAGTTTACTATCCTTGAGTCACAACAGAGCGTTATGAACCCAAGGCCGCCTTTCTTGTTGGCACGGCGGACCATTTGGCAATAGTAAAAAAGCTTTACCACAGTGGCTGAGAAATTGAAGTGCTCCCCGAGAACCTCGAGAGCACGCACCAGGCCCTAGCCTTTAGGGTGCAATTGTGTGGGGGCACAGTCAAGAAAATGAAGGACGGCCATCTAAAACTCCGTCATGGGGAAACGAACTCCCAAGTACTAGAAAACGAAGTCATACATATAGACCGACCTCTCATCTGGGACCCGATGGCAGACCCGCTCCATAGGCCGGGGTGCAAGGATAAGAAAGTGGTCCTTGTATTTCTTGCTGGAGTGGATAGAGAATCGAGCATCAACGGGATTTCCGTCCTCTCTCGCATGATGTGAAGGAATGTTCAAGAATTCTTCTTCGACCCAGCAGTACGGGGACTCCCTATTCAGCCTCTCCCAATTTAGCCGGTGTGCAACAACGTTGACACACCCTTCCGCCGTTCGTAAGATCAGCATCTTTCCAGACCCAGGGATTTCCATCTCGTTGGATGCGTGTTGGAACGCCTCTGTACTGTGATAAAAGGCAACGTCGTCAGAGAGGTAACCTTCAACACTCGACCCACCATCAGAACGACTGGCAGCCCTCGAGTCGAAGGGACCCTCAGGGCGGCGCCGAACCACTGGCGCTCGTGAGGAGGAAGTTTCGACCCTCTCTGAGCGACGAGGCCCAGCCACAGGAAGATTCACAGGAATCCTCCCACCACGGTGGCTAGAGGGGGCACGTGAACTTAAACTCCCCCTGTTCGAGGTACCAGCGCTGCTTGGCCTAGGGCGCATGGTTGAAGTTGAAGCAACTAAAAATAATATGAAGGTAAGGAAGGACTTTGTGAAAGAAAAGAGCAGCAGCAGAGTCTTCAAAAAATTTCTGCAGAGGTTCACTAAGCTTGAAGGCAAAAGTAAATTCTAAAACTTGCTAAGTTCCCCTTTTATAGGTAATGAAGGGGTACAGTGACCAGCCAAGAGTCGAGCCGTTTATCCCAAAACGCAGCTTTTCGAGTTCAAATGACCTCATCGTTTCACAGCATAAGGCGCGAAAAAGGTAACGCTTCATGAGAAGTCTTGAGTGAAACGGGCCTGCGGAAGGAAAAAGCCAGGCCCAATAAGCCCAACCGGCGGTTATTTTTTGAGCAATGATGGCATACGTGTTAAAAGGGGCATTAATTATCTAATCATTCCAGACGCATTAAATGCACTCCAACCACTATTCGAATACCAAGAGTTACAAATTCCAAAAACTCTTGGGATTTCCCTCGTTGCAAAATCTTTGTCCGAATCCGCTGTCAGGGCATCAAGAGGGCGGTTACGTAATCTGAAGAACGGTTGCACAGGTAGAATACCAGCACGCAGTTGACAAGAATTTTAAAGGCTATTTTTGGAGTATCTTACTGGCATCCAGACCTCTCGAAGACTGTGTAGCTCATATGAGCAACTTAACAGCCCCTCATACAAGCTAGTGGACAAATGATCCGGTCTGGATACCAGTTCCTAAAGTTGTGACGTCATCATGACCTTTTAGAAGGGCAACCGGAACCACAGGGAGGCATCGTCACACCGGTCATCTGTCCTTACTTAATTAGATTGTCCATCCGTCCTCACTACGTCGGATGTGACGTCCCAAGTCGATTTACATTTTTACTTACACCCGATTAATCATTTACGCAATAATTTTTCGCGTTTAGTAAAAATTCTCTCGATCTTAATATAGAATAATATAAAATAATATTTACCCTTCTTAAATACATTCAAAATAAATAAAGCATACTCGAAATGACAATAACCAATCGGAAAATAAATACATTAATAAAATAGGGTTGATTAGAAACAGCGGAAGAGAAACGAAGGCAGGAGGGTCATTCGCCTGAGGAGACCCTGATGCGCCTAGGCGAAATCCGAGGGAGTCGCTTAAGCGAGTTCTGACTTGCTTGAGCGAATGCTACCTGGTGAACCAGACTTACCAGGAAAACTCACAAGTCGGGGTTTCACTCGGCAAAAGGGTCCACTCGGTCAATTCTCTCTCGGGAACAGCTTACCCATTTAACACTCAGAAAAGGTTCATTCAATCTTATGTCGCTTGAAAACACCCTAACCTCACTTCACTCGAAAGAGGCTCTCTCGGCCATAACTCACTCGGAAACATTCTTACCTTCACTCGGAAGCACTCTAATCTTCACTCGGAACATTCTACTCTTTCTTCACTCGGGACAATCTACTCTTTCTTCACTCGGAAGGGTCGAGGGATACACACTGGAAGGAAACAGACATCAAACCGAACCAACTGGCCCTCGCTCGAACAAGACTAAATCCGCTCGGTAAATATTCCCTGGGAATCGATTTTGCTACAGCAAACACGTGAAAATAAATACCAATCATAATACAACATAAATTCACATCCGATTCGATTTAATTCAGTACACAGCATGTAACATCACACACTCGGAAAACTCATTATACACACATATATATATTACACAATTCATTCAAAGTCACTCGGGCCTTGGCTTCGATCTTCTGCTTGGTGCACCTCCAGGGCTCCGACCTCTTCCCTGTCACTGGTTACCAAATTGAAAACAACAGCAAGGGTGAGTGTTTGGCATCATAATTAATCTAGAACGGAAATTAACAATTTACATGCATATAAACTCCGTTCCATTTCTTTATCAACAAACTGCAAGTCACACTCGACAATTAACTCCCACTCTGTAAACATAATAATTCACACTCGTTAAATTTAACAAATTGCATTCTGCCAATGTATCAATTCATACTCAGTGAATATATCAAATTTCACTCGGCATTATATCAAATCATACTTGGAAAACGTAGCAAATTGCACTCGGTAAATATAATTAATCATACACACATCACAACTAATAATTTAATTGTCACCATTGACTCTCACACAAACTGACGCCTAGTATCCGGATACTAAAGGATCGGCCTTCAGCTGGGGGTCCTACTTGACACCCCGTGAACCCTGCTTGGTTCACCGAGTCCTGCTTGACTCTCCACCTCGACCACTGGGTCCTACTTGACCACTGGGTAGCTCAACTGGGCACAAAAACCACGGGAGCCGGAAATAAGGGGCTAAACATACCGTCGGCCGTCCCACACCACATAATCATACATATAATTCATATTTCTCATATCAAATGACCATCAATAACACATACTCATCACTCGGGCAACCTGCTTGTCAAGCCCGACTTCACATTGCCACTACACCGATTGTCACAGCATCAACCATTTCAAAGTCATCATTATCATAAGCCGCACACACACCCGATCCTCAACCGATCGGTGTCCATACTCACACATGCATAAACATACACACAACTTTCATTCAATAACATTTTCTTACCATGTTCACATAGTTCAACGACTCAGACACGAAGTATGTCCTATTCTAATTAATCATAACCCGAACACCCCCTTACCTCGGTTCCAAGCTTCGATAATCTGCTCCTAGTGCCGGTTACGTCCTCTGAGCAATGGGTTCACTGTCTCACTTCCGATTCCCACACCAGCTCCGTCAATCAGCCTTTCGTTGCTACCTACGGGGTCAGAATGCAGAACTCGTTAACTTTACACCATCCTCAGCTCTAAGGACTATTTTCGAGCTCACACTCACCAGGGGAGTGGAGAACAGACCCACACACAACCATGCATGGCCACTCGGTTAACAGAGAAAACAAAAGAGGGCAAGGGAAAAGAAATCTTTATTTAAACCCAGGGACAACCGGTAACCTCCCCAGCCGGTTACCTCCCCATTCCCATCACCATTTTATTTAAACGGTTTTAATCAAACTCTTCCCTTCTTCTAATCGCTCCACATTTATTATTAACCAATGAAATAATTTTATTTACATTCACAATATTTAATTATTTATAATTTCCCAATAATTCATAAAAATATCAAATAAATTCCTAAAACAATTTTTAATATTTTCCACTACACATAATTTTACTAAATTGTCCGGGATGTTACATCGGATACTTCATTCGTTCTCACTTCCCCGTCACGTATAACCGTTTGCCTTAGTGTCACAATGAGATAAGAGGGGTTATAACTAGGGATGACAATATGGGCTAGGCCCGCGGGCTGGCCCGTTTGGCCTGTCAAAACGAGACGGGCCGGGCCAACGTTTAAAGCCCGCTTTCCCAAATAGGCCCTACCCGTTTTGGCCTGTCAAAAAACGGGCCCTTGCGGGCCTGGCCCGGCCCAGCCCATTGGGCCTTTAGTAAAAAATACTTTATTATATATATATATTATAATTTATAATACTTATTTACCATTAACTTTTAATATATATGTTTTTATTATTGTAGACTTTATTTGATATTATTTATTTTGGACTTTATATTATTAGTGTGTGTGTGTTTAATTTTTGTTTTAAATATTGATTGATTATTTGATTTGAAATTAATTTTGATGACTATTAATTGTTTCCATTTAATACAAATAAATTTAATTTAAACTTTTAATGAAATAAATTAGATTAATTATAAAAAACTTTGCTTTAAAAAAGTGAAATCTATTTTTTATATCTAATTTTTTAAAAAAAGACTTAAAATAGTCCAAGTAATAATAAAAATATAACATATATAATTTTAAAAAAAATTGGCCGACCCGTTTTGGCCCGCGGGCCACATTGTATACGGGTCGGGCCAATGTTTTTGGCCCGTTTTTATATTTTGGCCCGACCTGGCCCGACCCGTATTTTGACGGGCCCTCATGGGACTTGGCCCGGCCCGGCCCTTTAGCCCGTTTTGCCACCCCTAGTTATAACTTATCAGTGTAGATACTCTGCACAACGGAATGTGTCTATATCATTCACCAAAGGAGCAGGTACGATCGCAGGCATGACGTACGGAAAAGGTGATTATCCTCCATCCCTGTGTCAGGATCGTACCCTGCTAATTGACCTACCCCCTGTCACACTCTGAGCACTGAGCCACTCTGATTGCCACTTTGTACACGGTATCAGAGCCTATGGGCCCACCTGCGTCCAACGATTCATTTTCCACGTCCAACTATAAATACCCTATTCCAATACACATGCAAGGTGACGTTGTTCTATCTCTCATCCTACTATTGCATTGCTTGAGTATTCGCTGAGTTCATATACACTCTTTTAACTTGAGCGTCGGAGAATCTTCGCAGGTGACACCACCTTTCGCCCACTTCAGCGTGAAACTCTGGTGAGAAGGATCTCCTGGATAGCAAGACCGGTTTTTCCCACTGAGAGACCGGATTACAATACCGGATACCCCCTGTACCGGAGTATACATACCAAAATATCTAAACATTTGTGGCTAGTCCCACACCAGATCATAGACCCTGGTTCAAACCAGTTCAATTTTCATCCATAATAACCATCATAGGTAAATTTCAGAAATTTACAACAGCAATATATATTAGTAAAAAGACCATAACGTGAGCAAATCAAATCATTTTTAAGTAATTCCACTTTCTGTAGTTCCATAACAATTATCTACAACATTCATGAAGACCATAATTTTAAATTCCAATTAGAAACATCACATAATCACATAATAGTCAATAGGTTATCATTTTTCATTATCACCAATTGTTGGAAAATTTACTGGTTTGACAATCTTTAGTAAATTAGCTATAACTCATGGTATAAAAATAATTTTTGAATGAGGCCAAGTTCTGTGTTTCAATAATTCCATTATCTATAATTTTTATGAAGACCAAAAATTCCAAATCCAAACAGAAATATCACAAATTCATAGTATACTAAACTATCTCAAAGAAAGTAACAAAACATACATATGTTGGTAAATTCAACATTTCTGGAGCTACAAAAATAATTTTGGCATGAGACCAATTCTAAATTACTCATAACACAAATATCTAAAACTTTCATGGAGACACTAAACACTAATTCTCATCACAAAATTCCCAGTTTTAAAAATATAAACAATGATTCACGTTAGCAGATTTTCAACATGAACATACTTCTGTATTTTAGGTATAACTAGAGCTACAGATATCCTTTTAACTTGAAATCATTTTTTATAGATCCATAACATAAATATCTACAATTTTTATGAAGACATCAAAGTCTAAATATGTATGTATAATTCCCAGAATTTTAATATTTACACAAAATAGAAGATACATATTTCAGAACAGACATACTTTGGTATTTTTGTAATAACTCGAGCTACAGGAATCCAAATCATGTCATTCAAAACTCAAAATTCATATAACACATAGATCTACAATTTTTATGAAGAAGTAACACGTTTGCAGCTTTAAACTTAAGTAACAAGTTACAAAAATAAATCTGGAAATCCTAGAACAGCATACAATTCTACCCATTCCATATTTATTCACAACCCTATCCCCTCTTACCTTAATGGAGGTTCCTAAAGTGGTTGAAAGTGTTGTATTATTGTCCTAGATTTATATCAAAAGTGAACTTTATGGAAAAAATGAAAGAAAATAAGAGAGAGACTTCACTAACTTTAGCTTGTTCTAAGAATTTAGACTTGGGAACAAGATGTAGTGTTAATTTAATGATGCAAATGACAAGTGTGGGACAAGCTTTTCATAATGGGATTATAGTGGGATGGTTAGTTGCATTAATTATGGTGATAATGAAGGTTTTAGGTGAGAAAAATGGGCTAGATTGTTGACCATTTCCGCAGCCTACATAATGTAGCTTGTTTGATTAAAGTAAATATCAATTCTGATACTGTTTCGGTATTTTAGGCATATCTCTCTTATATCTTAATCGATTTTAACAAATTTGGTCTTTTTGGAAAGCTAAGAAAACGGGGACCAACTTTGTAGTTTATCACTTTTTCAAATTTAGACTCTAACTAGGCATTAAAATATGTACAATATGATATGATTGAAGTAAAATATTAATTCTGACACTCTTTCGGTATTTTTAGCATATCTCTCTCATATCCTAATGGATTTTAACAAATTTGGTCTTGTTGGAAAGCTAAGAAAAAGAGGAACAACTTTTTAGTTGACCATATGTCCAAATTTGGACTCTAACTAACAATTAAAATGTGTACAAGATAACACATTTTAAGTGGAGTATGTGGTAATTCGATGAGAGTAATTGGAAAAGCCAAAGAAATTAATAACTAAGGAAATAGGTAATAATTTATTTGATTAACTTTTACCTAAGGTATAAAGTTAAAATTATTTACCATGGTAAAAGGTTAAATTAAAGATGTTGTCCTAACCAAAATTTATGTAGAAAGTTGAGATAAAATGGATAATATCATTGATGGTCTAAATCAAAATGATTATACATGAGAAGTTTTTAGGATGTTACAAGAAGCTTGGAAGCATTTTGATAGGACTTACCACGATTTTGTTGTTGAACCTTGTAATATTAGGTTAGATTTATGTTGAGATGGATTCAACCCATTTAGATCATATAGTAAGACCAATTCATGTTGGCTAGTTATTTTAAACATTTTAAATTTACCTCTTGAAATGTGCATGAAACAAGAAATGATTTGTGTCCTTGTCTCAGTCTGAGCAACCTGAAAGCCAAGATTGATGTTTTTATGCAACTGTTGATAGAAGATCTAAACTTGTCGTGGGATGAAGGCATCAGCATTTATGATGTGTTGTCAAGGAAAAATTTCAACATGTGAACTATTTTTATGTGGACCATAAATGACTTTCCGGCTTATGTTATGTTATATAGATGGTCAACAACGGGGGAGCTTTCTTGTTTAGTTTGTATGGAATGTCCCGGGGGACACTAACTTTCTAAAAGCGGCAAAGTTTCATTCTTTGATTGTCATAAAAAGTTTTTGCTGCGAGATCATCCTTTCAAGGAGAAATAAACAGTCATTCGTGAAGAACAAAATGGTGAATGATAGGCAACCATCTCGTTTGTCAAGTGAACGTATATGGTAATAGATTTTAGAGTATCCTTTCATTTAGGGAAAAAAGGGGACAAGTTACCCAAATATTGTAAGCAAAACAACTGGACCAACAAAAGCATATTATGGTAATTATTGTATTGGGGAATACTCTGACACAATAAGGATGTGACACATAAAGAGAAATGTATTCATGAATATATTTAATATAGTGAAAGTTGTTTGGATTTGTCAACCTTATGTTCAAGAAAGGAGTTAGAGTTTAAGGATATTAAGAGTGTAAAACTACTGAAATTGAAGGTGAAGTATGTATTTAGTAAGCCTCAAAGAGTTGTCGTATGTGAATAGGTTAAAGAGTTGAAATTGCTAAATGTAACACCCTGTGTTACACCTTAATAAATACTAGAAAAAATCGTAATTTTTTTTACTAAAGATATGATTATTAAAAAGAAACTATCGGAATAAATTACATACATCATTTCTGAAATACCTCATAAATATTATTAAAACTTTGTAAAGTAATTTTACATTCATCCGAATAAAATAAATATTAAGCATTAATAAAAAGAGAGGAAACTCCATGGCCCATAAGCAATTACTTAATAACATTATTTATTCATTGAATCACAGGTATTCATACTGAGCTCCATTTCTAGAACACGTGTTATATTTACTGTCGAGATTCTTCAATCCTTCCCTCCGAACCATCAATTTAAAATATATGAAACAAAAACACAGAGAAAAGAGTGAGAAGCAGAATATAATATTCCCAAATGGGGCATAAGCAATAAAGGGTTTTCAGAAACTAATATATAATAATATCAATCGCAATCACAATCGCATACATAATCAATTATGAATGCATGAATGTTATGCAATATCTTCATCATAACTTACCTATATATATGGGCCCTTAAATTTTAATTTGTACTGGGCCAACTAGGAGTTTACACTATTCTATAAATTTGGATAATAATAATATGAACAGCTCAACTGGCATGGAAACACTTAGAGACTAGTCAGATTGAGAAAGTTTTTATTGTGAAAGTACCCGACACTAGAGAGCTACCCCAGGTCCCCTGAAACACCCTTTCACACCCTCTCATCCCAAGGCTCATAATTAAGCCTCCTCTAATGTATCCTCGATTTCTATAATCCGTTCCCAGACATTATCATTTTGTTTCACTTTAATGATTTATGATGCATGAACTACTCACGTATTTAGTTGGTTAAGGCTTTTAGAAATTCAATTATTAAATACCTTAAAGGTTCACAACATCATTTCAATAAACTGTATATTTTCTCAATTCTCTGAATTTCTGTCCCACAAATAAATTTGGTACAGTTTTCGAATCTTATTGAAATTGAGTTTTTAAGCCTTA
This sequence comes from Clitoria ternatea, assembly GCA_037962975.1. Taxonomy (NCBI): domain Eukaryota; kingdom Viridiplantae; phylum Streptophyta; class Magnoliopsida; order Fabales; family Fabaceae; genus Clitoria; species Clitoria ternatea. The sequence continues at coordinate 272,088,390 of CM075672.1, forward strand.
AAAATCTCAAAACTTTCTCATATAAAACTTTACATAATCTTTCTCAAATTGAATCTTAACAAGATCGAATTTAGAAATCTCAATTATTTTCAAATATCTTTAGTTATTAAGTTGGAAAAAATAAAATAATTTTCTTTTGAAAATTTTATTTAATTAAAAGAGAATAATCTTTAAATCATTAACCAAAAATACTTAAAATTATAAAATTTTTCTTTAATTCAAGATTTAATTATCTCAACTTGTTATAAATTAATTTTCATAAAATGTCTTCTTTCTAAAATAAATACTAATTTTTTATTCTAAATATTAAAAGTAAAGTTAATAAAAATAATTTCTAAGAATAAATAAATGATTTAAAATAATAAAAATTTAAAGAGTAAGGTAAGAAAATTCTTACTTAGTTTTAGCTTTTCGTCATGCTTGCTATATGCTCAACTTCATATCACAAGATCATCAATCATAATCAAATATTATCAATCACAATCAAATAATATTGATCACAATTAAATATCATCAATAATAATCAAATACCAATAATTATAATCAAATCAATTAAATATAATTCAAATTTTAATGGTTATTTAAATTATTAAAATTGATTTTGAGTCCTTATAGTCCATTCCTTGCATAGGTCTATGTAAGTCCATATAATCCAGTCCTTGCACAGGTATAGTTCAGTCCATATAGGTCAAACTAGTCCAAGTCCTTGCATAGGTTCAGTCCAGTTCGTATAGGTTATGAAAGTCCAGGTCCTTGTATAGGTATGTCAGAGTAAGTTACACCAGATATTTAATTTAAAATTTATTATAAATTTTAAGTTGAAAAGTTAATATTTTAAAATAATAATATTATTAAATTTAAAAGGAGTAGGGGACTCCTCCCATTATTCTTATGCCTTTTCATATTATATTTTTATCTCACTCCCCCTTACCTCTTGTATCTTGATTCGTTATGGAAAGTCCCTGCGCGCCTCGTCTTCGAGTTCTAAAACATACTAATTTCATTTTAATATAGTTACAAGATGAAAATTTAGATTACTATTTGAAACATGAAGGTTAAATAGTAATTATGTATATTAATGGTAAATAATAAATTTTAAATAGTTACTATGAATAGTAATAGTAAATAGTAAAATGTGAATAGTAATGATAAATAGTAAAACATGAATAGTAATGATAAATAGTAAAATATGAATAATAATGGTAAATAGTAAAACGTGAATAGTAAAGGTAAATAATAATAATAAATAGTAATTTATTATTTGAATAGTAATTTACTATTGATATAGTAATTTACTATTCAGAATAGTAACTTAAAATAATATTATATCCAGTATAATAATATATTTTTTAGTGATATAATCATATAACCTTCATAATAATAAAAAGATTATAAAAGAAATTTATTATTACCTTAGAATTTTTACAGAACCTCTTTCCTTTAAAAAATATATTCCTCTCTTCACTTAATACTATCCTTCCAATACTACTAAGTTTTCAATTTTCTGTGAAAATCTTGGTGCCTCGCCCCTCTATTTATAGCAAAATAAGTTACTGTGCATTTAAATATTTTATTATAAAAGTACTGTACAATTTTGAAAATTTTGTTCCTGGTTACTATGCAATATTTAAAAATTTCGTTCATGCACAGTATTTTGTATAGTAAATGTCGGCTGGATTATTAAGTCAAATAGTAACCTTTCACTCCATAATTTTAAATATTCAAAATCAGTCCTTTTTGAAATTTAAAGATATTATATCAGTCCTCACTAATTTTATAATAAGTAATATAAAGTTTAAATTTTAAAAATCTAAAATTTTCTGTTAATAAAAATTTATTGATACGTTTCTAATTTTTTAACGATTGGAAAAAATCAAGATTTTTCTCAAACCGATCATTTTTAGATAAGTCTACTTGAAATAGATTTTAGAAAATTTTCTTATAATTTAACTTCACTTTCTTATAAATATTTTAATTTTAAGTCACTTTATATGAATTTAAAATTATTTTAAATATATTATTTTATTAAAATATTTCTAAAATTCCAAAAAATTTTAGAAAATCATAAATAATATGTAGATTAAAAAGTTCTGAAGAACTATAGTCTAATTCTTTCAAATTTTTAATATAAAAATAAAAATAGGGGTGTTACACTAAATACACATCATCTTTATCCCGGTGTGTTGACATAAAGAAGTGAAGTTTTATGGCATGAAGAGCCATGATTGTCATATCGTCATGCTACGATTACTTCCAAGTGTGTTTGATGCCTTACTCAAGAACATTTAGGAACCACTTGTTGAGTTAAGCTAGCTCTTTCGAGAGTTAACATGTTCAAAACTATGTGGGGATCGATTGTTGGAGATGAAAGAGTCAATTTCGATTATGTTGTGTAAGTTAGAGCAAATATTTCCCATAAGATTTTTTAATTCAATGGAACACCTACCGGTTCACTTGCAATATGAAGCATTAGTTGGTGACCCGGTTCAATCCTGATGGATATGTATCCATTCAAAAGGTGAACATCTTATTTTGTTTTCTTTAGTGTTATAACAAAGCACATAGTTTAAATTTAATACATTAACTTGTTTAACATTTATTTTGTAACCTTAGATTTTTATGCATTTTAAAAGACAAAATTAACAACAAAGCACGTGTTGAAGGATCAATCTATATGGCTTATTTGGTGGAAGAAATATCCATTTTTGCTTCTTTCTATTTTCCAACTGAGATAAACACATAAAGGATGAGAGTGTCACATAATATTGATTTAGGCGAAAGCTCTTCGAGTGAACCGCAGGTATTTATCTTTAATTATCCTAGTTATGTTGTGGAGAAACTAACAAAATGTTTCCTGGAAGATGGATATTAGGAGACTGCACAATTTTACATTTTACAAAATTATGAAGAAGTAAAGTCATTTCTAGAGTAAGTTATTGTTATGCATTCCAAGTGTTCATATATATGTAGTAACTAACCCAACTAAAATACCTTTACTTTGTCCCCTATCCAACACATATAGTACTCAATTGTTAAAAGAACTTGAGCCTGATGTTACAAATAAAGAGTTAAATCGGAAAATAACATCATATTTTTTGACTTGGTTCAAAAAATATGTAAGTTATTGGAACAAGTCTTTTAGTATATAATTAAACTTGAATTTTATAACATGTGTATATGTTGTGCTAGGTTTTAGATCCGACAAATGAAATTCATGATCCTCTGCTTGTTTTGTTATGTTGGAGACCTAAAAAAAGAGTGACGAAATGGCCAATCTACCATGTCAATAGTTATAAGCTTAATATGCATAGCTGGAAGAAGGGGATGAGAACTGTAGACTATGGAATATGTGTACATGGAACAAATGGCTAACTAAAAGATGATTTCTACGAAATGTTAACTGACATAATTGAGTTGTATTATATTGGTGAGCCAATGAAAAAGTTGATGCTCTTTAAATATGAATGGTTCATTAACACACTCGATCATGGTACTAAAGTTGATAATCAGATTGGTTTGGTTGAAGTTAAGAAGACTCGATGTTATTCCAATTATGACCTATTTATCATCAAGACTAAAGAATATAGTGTAATTACAGAAAATATAGTTGGTCCTATTGATAATCCTTTCCAAGATGATGGTACAAAGTTAGATTTAGAAGAGACAGGCTGAATAAGTCCTAAACTCTTTTGCAAAACCTTTTACAGACAGCTCAACAAGTTTGAGATAGTTAAACCAAAGAAGGATAGAGAATCGTGCAGCGGATTTATACTGGTTCACTTCCAATGCAGATGTTACGTCTAATCCCTTTAGACCGAAGAATTTTCACTATTGTAAAAAGCACATTTATAATATCTGCATCAGCCCAGTGCAACAAGTATTCTTGACTCCAGTCAGTTCTGGCTTATAACTCAAGTATTGTTTCAAAGAGCCACTCCTGGCTACAGACCTAAGTATTCTTTCAAAAGCCTCTTCAGGCCATAAGTGTTTCCCACACTAAGAACTTAGAAACTTTTAGGAAAAGTCCTTCAGACTTTTGGTTTCTGAGAGAGGTTAAAGAGAGTTGAATGATGAGGGGAAAAAGTCTGTATTGAATTTCTAAGCTTCTTGTATTTATAGTTCTTCATGAGATAGCTGTTGATTCATCTTGAAGTATATTACTTTTCTCGAGGATTATACTATCAACGAGTACAAAGGCATGCTTCAGAAATACTTCCTTAAATGGATTGCCTCGATAGTCTTCAACAAAAGATCCATTTTGTTTGTCTTCTTTGAGTAAGCAAGTATATCTTCATAGCAGTTGACCTTAGGACATCTGTTCTGCGTAGGTTCAGCTTTTGCTGACATATTAATGCGAGGCAGTTTTTTTGATTATTATGAGTAAGTCTTCAACTTTTCTGTTAATTGCCTTTTTGATGACAGCCACAGATTCTGAACATGAAAGTCGATGCAGCTTCTTTCTTAGAAAGGAAAGATCCTTTACAGGTGTTGAAACATGAGATAGAATACTTTATCTTGAGGTCTGTAACTTCACAAAGGCTTAATAGATTTTGAAGTCTTTAGAGAGTGCAGTCTCTTCTTGATATAAACAAATTTGATTTTTACATACTTCCCCTATTCTTTGCAAATGGAGTTCTACAGACTTCCTATCATACTTAAACATAATAGTTGGATAAACAAGCGTACAGACTTCACTTTTAGCTAAGAGTCTTGATGTATATTATTACCAAATCACATGGAGTTCAGAATTCTTAATTTTAAGTTCAGACTTGATTCTAACACAAGATATATAAGGATACATTTAAAACTTTCATGTGTTATTGCAAATCAAAGGGGGGTGTACATTAGTGGATTAGTAGATATTGGAGGTGAACAAGTTGATCGAGTTGTAGTTACAACAAATACAGAACCAAACAAGGAAGATGAAGATGACAATGCCACAGATACTGAATCACCTAGCGAGAGTGAATTTATTGATGATGATAGTGATTAGGTATTTTTTTAATAAGTTACTCCTAACTTTTAATGATTTGTTAGAATTCATTTATGTATTTTTTGTTATAGATGGCTGGTAATTCATCCACGCACGGTTGTGGCACTAACCCTTTCTAGACACTCATCCCCACCCAAACACCTAACCCCTGAGATTGTTTCTTCTTCTCAAGGTATTAGTCGGTCTATGCCTTCAACATCCCCACCTCTGCCTTATATGGGCCAACCCCCAATCCTAGGCACAACAAATCCTACCGACAAGAAGATGTGGATCGCCCCTAGAGTGAAGTTAAGGTAAGTTGGTAGTTTTAATTAATTAAAGTTTTACATATAAAATCATATTAATGGTAATTTTAAAATGTTGTTACTAACTTATATTTTATTTATTACAACTTTGACCCCTTTAACACTTTTATCCCCCAACGATTCACCAAGATCAAAAGTGAAGTACGAGTCTCTATTTACGTGTAAAAGTGAGGTGGACTAGGACACTACAATCATATGGTGAAATTCAAGGTAAATCCATTTTAACTTATAGTTGATTTTTAATAGTTAACAATTATAAATTGTAATTGATAATTGGTAGTTAGTAGTCAATAGTTGATAGTGAATAGTTGATTGTAAATTGTATTGGACTTTTCTAGTTGTTTTATAAGGTTATAAAAATTTGTCAATCTCTTATTTACAAGGGAGTCTTTGCCTATTTTTTAAAAAACTAAACACTTAGAATGGTTTTTTGTTGTTTGTAGACCTAATTTAAGTGGTTGCTTGAGCACGAAGGCAATATGAAAGCTATCTTTGCCAAGAAATGTTAAGATAGCATTAGGAACACATCTAACAAATACAGAGAGGGAAAGGACAAGGGTTATTAGATTTCACCTAAGGTCCTAGATGGGTAGAAAACCAAGTGGGTTGATGACAAGTGAAGGATAAAAGTGAGCAAGGAAGAAGGAATCAAGCATCATAGTCATGTACTTGTTAAATTCCAAGGCTAAGTTAAAACAAAAAATATTGAATTCTCTTTCCTTTTTTAGAGCCACACCAAAACAAAATTATTACCCATCGAAATAAAGGTGTGTGGCTAATTAAAACAACTTCTTATTATTTTCCACTAATATCTAATTTCACGACTAGTTTTATCTATGTTCTTAAATTTTATGGCTAATTTCAGTGGCTATGAGATTTGAATTCCCTCCTTTTATTTTGGAATCATGCCAAAACGAAAATATTAGTTGTTAGAACTAAGTCTGCTTTAAAAGATTTGGAAGGATCCCAAGATTTATTGTTAACACACATCAAGACTTTTAATCAAATAAAGTTTGTGCATATGTTATCTAACCATTTATCTGAGTGTTTCATAATACAAAGTTTATGATGTAAGAGTTATATTTTAATGGGGGAGCTTATCAATTTTAAAGTAACCAAAGCCTATGTTGAGGACATTCAAATTTTTAAAGTCTAACTTAGCCTTAAGTCTGCGTTGAGGACATCTTTTAAAAGAAAATTCTTTAAATATGTATGTCCCAAACTTAGGACTACTAAACTATGTTCATCAATCAAATCACTCTTCAGACTCAGCATCTATCTCTCACAAGGTGTTCTACCCAAGCTCTAAGACACACCATACTCAGACTCTTCCATTTCAATAATGGTTTATTGGTTATAGATTAAAATATGCAAAGTTACTCTCCTCAAGTCAAGTCCGCACTCGCTTTAGAAATGCACTAAGAGGCAAAACCTTGTAGGAAAATAAATGCTCACATGGGAAGAAAATGATGAAGCCATCTGAGCATTTCAAAAAGGCTGACAACATGAAAAGCCTAAGTCAGAAGCCTTCTAAAGGTCAAACAAGCTTTTTACAATATACCATGATAGACGGATGAGAACAAAAGACATTTTCCCTTTGCAGTATTTGACGCACCCTGTTTTCATGCAATACCTGGGTTCACTCCAAACCAGAGAGTATCGTCTTCTTTTCTCTCGTGCGCTCATTCTTAAATGGTTACTCTCTTCTTTAATGGAACAGTAACGGTTATATGGAAGAGCCTTTAAAAAGAAGAGATCTTAGACCAGTGAACATAAAAGACACGAACAAAGAAACACAAAAACATAGCCTCAATCTCAAATTTTATCTACACTGTTGCTTGCAGTCTTGGTCATTATTTTTCATATTTAAGTTAGTGTGTACCTTTGCTTCAATTCAAAATCTTTGTACATTATATCAAAGTTGTCACAAAACAATCTTTCTTTTATCTCAGTTAAAGACTGATTATGTTTATCAATCTCAATTTCCTGCGGGCAACAATTTTGTCTTAAAGAGGCTTTCGAAAGAATATTTGAGTTTGAGTCAGGAATAACTTGTGACTGGAGTTAAGAATACTTGTGGCACAAGTATGCTGATTGTGTAAAAGGTATTTTTTACATAGTGAAAATCCTTCAGACTGAAGGGACTAGACATAGCTTCAAAGTTTGGAAGTAAACCAATATAAATCCACTATGCAATTTTCTTTTTCCCTTTCTCTTATCTAAAGTTTGGGTCTATCCTTGTTAAGTCTGCTGCCAATTTTTTAATAAGGTTCTTTTTCGAAAAAGAGTTTACAGACTTATTCAACCTCCCCTTCTAAGTTTGTCTCTGAACCTTCATTAGTCATTGAAATAAGGATTCGTGGGTAATTAAAACAAAATAATATAATTTCTTAGTGTTTGCCACCAATATCTAATTTTATGACTAATTTTATTCATGTACTTCTTAAATTCTATGGCTAAATCCAATGGCTAAGAGATTTGAATTCCCTTCCTTTATTTGGATCCGCACCAAAATAGAAGTATTAGCCACCAAAATAAAGCTCCATGGATAATTAACACAAAATAATAAAATTTCCTAGTGTTTTCCACCAATATCTATTATGTGACTAATTTTATCCATGCACTTCTTAAATTTCATGGCTAATTAATTTTGGTGGCCAAGAGATTTGAATTCCCTCCTTTTTTTGGAACTATGCCAAAAAACAAAATATTAGCTAACGAAATAAGGGTTTGTGGCTAATCAAAAAAAAAGTAAAAATTCTTAGTGCTTGCCACCAATACCTAATTCCATGGTTAATTTTGATGGCTAAATTATGGTTAGACATGGAAAGCAAATTCAATGCCTTTCTCAAGCTAAATGATATATATCTTAACATAACACATCATGAAGTTTTTCTCACTCATTATCACCATGTCATTTCTTCTTCCATAGTGCATCCTTATTCTTCACTTTCTAACCACCACCATGTTCCACTTCTCCCTTTCAATATTCTTCAATTTCCCCCACCCCCTCAATATTCTTCTCCCCACCTTTTATCTATTATATATCTACTACATCCCCTTCCATCGATCTTCCCTTAACAACTATTTCCTCTCTTTCATCCTTAACCCCTCAACCAATTTAGTCATCTCTTATTACTTTTCCCTTATCCTTCCTTATCTTTCCCCCATCACACCTATCATTTTATCATAAATTCTATTACTCTTTCAACTACACCCGCAAATAACGTATAGCTATTATTTTGTGATGGTTTGAGCATTGTAACTTTATTTTAATGTAAGGAAAGTGAACATGGTGCATCAAGGGAAGGTGAGGGTAGGGAGAAAATGGTAGGAGATGTTAAAGAGAATGAAAACGGTGGTGATAGGAGTATTGGGGAGGTGAATGAGGGGCAAGAGGGAAATGATAAACAGAGCTTAAATTTTTGCATAATTTTTTTTGCAACAATGTTTAGAAACACACTATCTTTTTGTTCCCAAAATTTCATAAATTTTCTGCAATGGATGAATTTTTAATAAAATTTTGAAGGATAATGCCAATGAAAAATGACTATACTGAGTGGTTGAATTTTTGCATGAGTTTTTGTGGCAATGTTTAGAAAAACATTGTAAAGTTGTCATCAAAGTTTTATTAGTTAGAGACAAATTTTTTAAAAGAATATTCAATGCAAATTCTTAATAAATGGAAAATGGTACCTAGAGCTTAAATATTTACATGATTTTTTTAGCAATGCTTAAAAACATATTATCTTCTTGTTCTTAAAGTTTCATAATTTTCTCCAATGGATAAATTTTTAATCAAATTTTGAAGGCTAATACCCACCAAAAAGATGATCATACTGAGCAGTTGAATTTTTACAAGATTTTTGACAGTCATGCTTTGAAAGGAATTATAACCAAGGGGCGTTAAAATTTCAAATAAAATTAAACTTAAATATTAGTTAAAATAAATGAAATACCATGAATATTGTTTAAAGTGTGTAGTGAATTGCATTATAAAAATGAAAAGAATTGGTGGATTGAACAAAGAGTAAAAGTACAAAAATAATATTTATACTTACAATAAAATTGAATTCAAATTTAAATACAATGGTAGAAATTTTAATCTCTAAATAAATATAAAGTATATTGAGAATTGATTCATATAAATTAACAATATAGGTAAATGATATAAAACTTGAAATGATTCAAAATTTAAATTCAAATTTAAAAATTGGAATAATAAATAGAAAGTTGTAATAAAGTTAGTTAATAATCAATAAATAATAAATAAATGAATAATAAATGTTTAATATATGAGCCATGTTTCTAAATTAAATAAAAATAAAAAACATCTTTAAATATTAATTCAAGCATTTTTCAAGTAACCTTTGTAACTTAAGTCTTTCGAATTATATAAACAAGAATCATGAAAGATATTTGGTGAATCTAACCCATAAAAGACATTTTTATTTTTGAAAGAAAATTTTAATATAATTAAGAAAACAAGAACACTATCTATATAAGAAATTTATATTATGTGATAAATAAAAGTTTAGTTAATCATCCATTAAATTTAATTTTTATGGATAAATTTTTTTATCTTAAAGGTATATTTGTATTAAAAATATTATAAATAATATTTATATATAAAAAATAATATATGAAACTTGAAATAAATATTTCATTTAACAAAAATTTATGAATGAAAGAATTAATATTAATATCAATAAAATTAATTATACATATGATAACAAAAGTTTTACATGCCAACATTTTGATTAGAGATGGTGAATAGATTTGTACCCATAGATATACTTATAACGAATGTTAATGAGTGGATAACAATATTATATCACCCGTATACATAATAATAAATATTTTTATTAAATATATTTGGATTATTTTTTATTATGTTATAGTCAGATGTAAATTATTTAATTATTTAATAATAATAATAACATTTTGAATATACTAGATTGTAATTATGTTATATAATACTAATTTATATTGTCATGCTAAAATAATATTACATCTACCGTATAATATGATATTTTTTTTATTTTTTATTACTTTCAATCACTTAAAAAATAATGAATAATGTGATTTAGTTCTTAAAATTTTTCTTCATGTAACCAAAAAATAATAATAATAAACACCGATAGATATTAGGGGTGTTCATCAACCGATCCGGACCGCTTAAAACCACTCACCCGATCAAAAAAAACCGAAACTGATCAAACCGAAAACCAAAAAAACTGAAACAAAAAAAACCGCATTTCTTAAGCGGTTCGGTTCGGTTTTTGGTTCCACCTATGAGAACCGAACCGAACCAAACCGAGCCGCATGATTTATGGATTAATATTCTAATTTCATTTAGTCCATGGAATAAGGCCCAGCCCATTCAAAATCTTTCACCTTGCTGAAACCCAACCCTAAACGCGTAAGGGAAAGAAACCTGTGAAACCAAAATAAACGTAAACCCTTCTCTTCTCTCGTTCATACGGCGGCGCGACAACATCCCTTGTTTCTCCGACCACCATGTACTCTACCTTGACGTGAATTCGTTGGCAACCATCAGGTTCACAACAGTGACGCTCTCTCTCCGTATCCTTGTTTCTCTGCATCCCTGTGAAGTCTTTGGCAACCATTAGGGTCACACCTTGACCCTGCCACCACCCGGTCAGGCTCACCAGCAAGCATCACTGTGGCACTGCCATTATTGGGTCCTTCAGCTTCTCCAAATTGCTAGGCCAAGGCTTCAAATTGATTCTTACCCTTTGCCAATCACAGTTCCTGCTTAAGAGGGCTTCAGGTATGCTACTTGCATTATCTCCCTATCAAAAATCCCTCTGAGCATTATTTTTTCTATTCAATTATTATTAATATTTCCTAATAATTTGAGAAAAAATCTGTTCATATTGATCTTGATTGTATTCTTCTCTTTTATTAATATATTCTAATAGGATGCAAACACGAATTTCTGGAATTAAACACGAAAATTTCTGGAACATTATGGCTACAAACCAAATTTCTGGAATTAAACACGAAAACTAAAATAACACTGATTTGACTTCCACAGTATCAAAACACTCTAAATTCTAACCATGGAAATTGTATCGTTGTACGCAATGGGCGTCTGTGATTTCCGTCTTTCTTATCTCCTCCGTTTTTATGTTTTAGTTTATTATTTCGTGTGAAATGTTGTTTTACTAATTAGCAGTGCTGTTTTTTAATTCTATAATCACAATAATAATAGCATCTTCAAATATACTATACATCATCTTTATAAAGAGGCATCACAAACTTATCACAACACACAAATCTTAAGCTAGTTTCTAATTATAGGTTACGCGACATTTGAAAAACCTGAACATACCGCATTGTGAACATCAATTTAAGGATTTAGTACTTGAGAAAATAAATGTTTTTATCAGTATCTATTTCTTCTTGCTTCTATGTGTCAAGTTTTGACATGTAGTATTATGTTAACAATGAAGCAATTGTATCTGCTGAGTACTTACTTTATCTGTTGAGTACTTACTTTTATTTCATTATGTATTGAATCTGTTAAGTACTTACTTTTAATTGATTGCTAGTGCTGCACATTGTTAATTTTAATTGACATATCAATAAACTTCTATGTCTTGTTGCCCTGCACATTATTAATTTTAATTAATTTTTTATTTCATTATGTATTGTAGAAAATTTGTCTTGTTTTACTTATTAATGACTCTCCTATCGTTGAGAACATAAAATATTTTTTGAATTTGCTATAAGTATAATATTTATTTGATTTTATAAAAAATATAAAGTGAGAAAAAAAACCGCATAAACCGATCCAATCCAAACCGCATTTGATCGGATTGGATGGTGTCATTTATTTCAACCGAACCGAACCGCAACTTATTAAAGTGATCTGATCGGATGATATTTTGTTATAAAACCGAACCGATCCGGACCGCGAACACCCCTACTTAACATGGTTATATATTATAGCACGAGAGTAAATACATATGCAGTTGAATCAGTTCTGAAATATAAAGTTAATGTATTTTATTGGCTATTTCCAGCAGTTTAAATGAACCTGGTAATGTATATTTCCTTGTATCAGGTTCATGTTGCTGAAACCTCTCGGGACATTCCATTAAAGTATTTGTTTCACATTGCCAATGAGAGGTTCTATTGGAATCAGGTTCCAAAACCCCAACATTTCCAATGCTACCAGAAAAACACTAGTTCCATTTTCTACATCTTCCGGTTTTGGTGGTGGTGGGCGTGGTCGTGGGAGAGGCTCTCCGGCTGGCCCAGGGCTGTTCAACATCGGTGAAAGAGCTCCAGGTAAGCCTAATTCCAGTGAGTCCAAACCAGACATGACGGAGCCACCCATTCCTCATGGTTCTGGTCGTGGTCATGGCCGTGGCAAGCCAATGCCTCCCCCATCTGGCCTTCCTTCTTTCTCATCATTTATATCTTCCATAAATCAGCCACCTGCTGGCCGTGGCCGAGCTACTGGTGCAGTAGCATCTCAACCTGAGCATGATTTGCAGCCCCCGGATTCTGGACCCAGAAAACCCATTTTCTTCAAAAGAGAGGAAGGTATTTCTCCAACAGCCTCAGACGAATTTTCGCCCCCCAAAAAGCCCATTTTTCCCAGGGAGGATGTTGTTAGCCCAACAGTTAGATCTGGTGATCGTGGGCATGATAGCAGACTTCCAGGGAGCATACTAGGGGTGTTGTCTGGGCTTGGACGGGGGAAGCCCATGAAACAGGCAGATCCAGAGATTCAAGTTACAGAGGAAAATAGGCATGTACGCACACAGCGATCTCCAAGTGCTGCTACATCAGGGACTATGCCTGAGAGACAGCCTATACCAAGCCGAGATGAAGCAGTGAACAATGCACGCAAAATTTTGTCACGGGGTGAGGATGTTGGAAGTGATACTGGAAGGGGAAGAGGATTTAGAGAGAGAGGCGGGCTTGGTCGAGGCAGGGGCAGAGGCAGAGGTCGGGGCATGGGAAGGGGAGGGTTTAGAGAGAGAGATGGGGAAGATAGGATGGGTCGGCATTTGGCTAATGAGGATAACTATACTACAGGGCTATATGTTGGGGATGATGCAGATGGTGAGAAATTAGCAAAAAAATATGGACCTGAGATAATGAATCAGTTAACTGAAGGATTCGAGGAGATGGCTGAGAGAGTTTTACCGTCACCGTTACAGGATGAGTATTTGAATGCATTTGACGTCAATTGTGCAGTAAGTGGCTAGCTGCAAATATCTTTATGTATTTGTTGAGAAATGATCAAAGGAGGTGGTATTGTTTTTGTTTAATTTGTTGTTTAGGTATAACATAAATAATTGGGTTAGATTAATTGAATTACTCCTAGGACACTCATCAGTCTCAAATGATCTGATTGTGAAGATCTTAAGGCAGCATTTCTATTGGAATTTTTTTCTTGAACTTATATTTTCTGTTTAGAAAGCATATTTTGTTTTATTCTGTTTCTTTATTGATTATGGCAGATTGAATTTGAGCCCGAATATTTGGTGGAGTTTGACAATCCAGATATTGATGAGAAGGAACCAATTCCACTTCGGGATGCACTTGAAAAGATGAAACCATTCTTGATGGCATATGAGGGAATTCAAAGTCAAGAAGAGTGGGAGGTATATTTCGTTGCTAATCTTATCCTATCCAGGATGTATTACCCTAACATTACTTGTGAAGGTTTATGGCATGTGTTTTGTAATAATATTCCTTTTTATATTTGATAATTCAGACTATCTTCACCAAAAATCTTATGGCTTGATCTCCAACATCATTGTTTTTATTTAACCTGTGTAACAAGTACATTTAGACAAGTGCTATATAACTGTATTTGTTTCCAAGTAGTAGTCTATTTTTTTTTTAGGTGAAAGTTGGAAAGGTTTTTGTTTTTATTATTGTTGTCTGGTTTATGGATGCGTGTTCATGTGCATTGGGATGTATTTTTTTCTTCTATAGTTCTATTACTTTCTAACTTTTGTATCCGACTAGGAAATAATGGAAGAGACAATGGCGCGAGTTCCTTTGTTGAAAAAGATTGTTGATCACTACAGCGGACCTGATAGGGTAACTGCCAAGAAGCAACAAGAAGAATTAGAAAGAGTTGCAAAAACTCTGCCTGAAAGTGCTCCATCTTCAGTGAAGCAATTTACTAACCGTGCTGTCATCTCTCTTCAGGTTTGGAACTATATGATATCTAATGATGTTGTGTTGGGGCATAAACTGCCTTTTACTTGGGTAGTTGCTTCTATCTTAAGTTGGTAATCTCATCACAAGTTTCTTTGCTGATGTTCTATTGCTTGCTCATGCAGCTAATTTCAATGAATCCCCTGCGGATCCATAAAATTTGGACTTTGGGGGAAAAACTTCAACACACATAGATAACATTGAAAATATACCATTTTTATAGGGGCAATTAATATATCTTACATAAAAAAGTTTAGAAAAATCAACATTTTAGTGGGGGCATCAGCTCCGAGGATCTGCGCAACATGATCCATCCTTGCTATCCCAGCATGGTTATATCACATGCAATCTATATCTCAATAGGTTCATATTCAATTGTAATAATCCCAGGAAATATTTCCCGTTCTTTCTAGGTATCTAGACTCTAAATGCTGGTTGATAAATTGAATTCCAAAAGTAATTAAGAGAGACAGTCTTGGATAAACATATTTATTTGTACACATTTTAGATTCCTGTACATTTCATGGAGAGTTTGATTGATTAGAAATGTGACAAAAATAGTTATATTGATGATGTTTGGTATGCATAAAAAAGGGTTAGAGAAACACTTACGTGTGTTAAATCATAGATATACCTTTGTCAGTGTGGAAAATAACACCTGCTGGATTTATTTTCCTATCATAAGAGGACAATATCATCCAAACATGGGAATTTTTATTGTCTAATGTCTCCCTACACTTACAAAACAAATGAAGGGTTATATTCTTCATCTTGAGATCAACAGATGGTGGATGCTGTGCTTAGGCTAGTTAGTTGATATTAACAACACAGCAATAAGAAAGTCAATTGATACTTGTTTAAATCTATTAAAAAATGCTGGCAAGAAATGAATGAAGATCATGGACAATTGGTGTTAGTTTCAAGGGAACTGCTTTTGATAAAATAGGATAATTATTTACTGTGTTAGATTCCTTTAACACATAACTTGTGCCGTTGTACATTAAAACAGCAATTCAGAAAATTGATCTTTCATGATTACGTTCTAGTAATCAATTGATTCTCTTTCCAGTCACAATTATGGCTGTACTTATCTAATGTCCAAATCTTGATGTGTTTTGTTTTCCCTAGGCTGGCATTATTTCTAATACTGAAATTGATTTATAATCCTCCTCTGTCTCTTTACCTTTTAATGAATTTTGATAAACTTGCCTTTTACTCTTTAGACTACAGATTCTACGTAATTTACAAGTATATTTGTTTTATGAGTTGTTTAAGAATTCCTTTGGTTACAGTAGGCTTGCAGTTTTCTTCTAATGAGATTGATTGCCACTGAAAAGTTGTGAGTTTGTTTTATAAATTGCTTGAGTATTCCTTGGGTTGTGTTTGGATAGGTAATTTTTAGAAGTCTAGGGAAATTTGAAATTGACAATGTATTTGAATGATAACCAAGAATTTTAAGATTACTATAAGATTCTAACTTAACAATTTTTAGTATAATTTAGAGGAGTTTCAAATGACACATGTTGAAAGAGAATTTTAAAATTTATCTTTTTATTTAAATCATCTTACATTGCTATCTATCAATCCTTTTATGTTAGACACTTTTTAAACACACTCCATTATTAGTTTAAAAATTCTAGCATTCTAAAACTCTCCAAATACACTCTTGGTTCATGGAGGCCAGTGTTCTAAAATTCCATCTAGTTTTGTTATTTTTGCTTTTGGTGTGCATCATATCATATAAATAATGGTATTCTGATATCATCATTCATTTCTTTGGAATCAACAATTTACCAACTTAAGAAGTCTGAACCGCATTTGAAAGTTTAAAAAATACTGCAAAAGAAAGTAAAAGAATTTTACTTCATATTTGGTTTTAATGACAGCTAATTCTTTTTTATAATCTTTGTGTTTGTTGATAGTTGCAAATTCGTTGATCAAGTAGGTATTTCTGTAATTTAAAGTGTATATTTGCACTTCAGAAGAGCTAAATGATCTGCTTGTTTTATACTTTTATGGATGCTTGATGTGTTGTATATGATATAATTCTTTCTGTAAAATAAAACATGTATGCTACAAGTCTACAAATTATATGCGTGTGGAGTTGTGCTATTGCATAAGACTATCCAATAACATCTAAATGTTGCATCTTCAATAATGTGATTCTTTTGCTTTTTGTTTTGTTCAATTGAAATATGTGAAATGCTAGTTCAAAAACTATGTGAAGGATTATTTTGCACATTATTCATGCTTGGTCTGAAATATGCAGAGCAACCCGAGCTGGGGATTTGACAAGAAGTGCCATTTCATGGATAAGCTAGTTTGGGAGGTATCCCAGCATTACAAATAACTTGGTATGCCTTCCAAGCTATACAAGTGAACTGTAATGCGTTGATAAACTAACTTTTGTAATAATAAGTTATAGTTATTTTATAGCGTTATTTCTCGCTATTTTTACGTCTGTCTTATACTTTCTAATAAATTATCATTTTTTAAGATTCTCAAAGGTGATAAATTGTGGAATGATAGATATACACACAACCCTTGAGTTTGAATTGGATAAGATTTACTCCCAGATGCGATGAAATCAATTTTATTGAGTTTTTTTATTGTAGTTCCATTTCCAAAGTTTCGAACTCAATAGTTGTTAAATTATAATAATTTATGGACAGTTTTTTTTTTGGATACAAATAAGTTATTGACAGTTGACCAATGTACTTAACAGGACTAAGTAATTAATTGATAAATTTAATTTTTTTACCAATTTTGCAATTAATTACTGAAGGGTGTATTTATTAAAGTTTTGAATGTAAATTTTTAATCAACTATGGAAATAATTTATATAAATTTAAAATTTGATTTGAATTTAATGTAGTTTTGTTAGTGTTTACTTTGTATGTTTTATTCTGTTGGTGACAAAATATCATTTATATTTTATTATATTTTGGTAAATATGGGATTGAAGCTTATTTGGAGAAATATAATGTCAAGAAAATCAAGAATAGAATGAACATTTATAATTAAATTTAAAACTATAGAATGCTTTAATAAGACAATGCTAATGTTTGAAATCACTTGTTCTCAATTTAAAAGTTATTTTAGTATGGCACGTAATGAGTAAAATAAAAGAAAACTGAAATAATGAATACATGGAGGAAGGAGATGGGGTGTGTTAGTGTGTGTGTATATATATATATATATATATTAATTATACAGGTCACTAATTAGGTTTCAAAAGCTATTTAGAAAATTTATGACCCAAATTATTTACTTAACTAGACTTTTAAAGAAGTTTAAATCTAGTTTTCTCGAATGGTTTATGTTGACTTTAAATAGGCCTTGATGAACGGTTTGACCTATTTGTGTTTTTACATAAATAAAATTTATATACTAAATATATGAATTTATTATTGTTGTTATTATTTAAGCTTTTGAAACCTGAAATATATCAATGAAAAAATAAATTAAAAATTGAATTAATGAGTCAATGAAAACAATGAATGTAATGAGAATTAATTGATATATAATAACAATATAATAAATATTTTCAAATTTGAAACGAGTCAAAATTAAAATAAAAGTTTGAAAATTAAAATGAAAAAAGAAAATAAATGAAAAGAAGTTAATAATAAATAATATATTGATGAAATCTATAACCATGTATATACATACAAGTAAATAAATGTTCAACATCAATCAATATTTTCAAAATAAAAAAATTCTTAGGAGGTGTTTATAACTCAGAAATATCATGTTGACTAGGGCTGGTTAACGGACGGTTTCGATCGGGTTCGGGCCAGAAAACCATCCTCCGACCAAGCCGACCAAGGGAAAAGAAAATCCATTACCGTCCGAACAATATTTCGGGGATGACGGGTGGTTAAGTTTGGGGGTTGGGAAATCTTGAAATAGCAAGAGAAGCAAGGCGCAGAGGAATGAGAAGAATCAGAAGTATGCACAAGAGAACAAGATGCAGAACTGAAAAAAGATGCTTTAAGGAAGATGAAGTAGCGTAGAGTGTTGTAAGAGAGAGAACAAGGTTTAATCATTATTTATTATTGAGGGAGAGAATAAGTTGAGAAAAGTCAGATTTTTGTTTAGGTGACAAAATAATTATTAAGTGTTTGCAGTGGGATGTGTGAAAGGCTTTCACACAGAGAGAGAGAGTGTTTATAATAATCACAAAACATACATACGGGTGGGGCATTCGAGTAATTTCAGATCCTGTCGAGAGAAGTTTTCTTTCCAAAGCCGTCCGATTAAAGTCATATATGTCCGAATTTTTTATATTTTATCTCCGAAAATTATATAAAATCGACCCCGAACAATCCGTTTCTTTACGGATTTAACGAATATATTCGAACTCTACAGGTTTTGCACACCCCTACTGTTGACATATTTAGCGTAGCCGTTTTAAAAAATATTTTTGAAAAATTAGGATTCTTGTGAATTTAATTTTATTAATAATTCCCACAAAAAATTTCCCTTCAAAGGGGTGAGAATCTATATTTTTGTCTATTCTAGAAGTTTTTTTACAATTAAAAAGACAATTATGTGTCATATATAATCTTATTTAAATTTCTTTTGCATATTGTCATCTAAAATCATCAAAAATATAAAAGTGGTTGATATTCAAAATATCTGTATAATTTGATGACCTGTTTTTGATACTTCAATTCCATTAGGTTATTGTTTTTGTGGTAAAGTTGTATGGAGATCTCCTTTTTGACTGGCTGTGAATTGTTCATGTTAGCTTAGCGAGGTGACCGTGGGATGTGTGAATTGTATGGAGGCCTTCTTTTGCTCTTGTGGAGTGTGAATTCAGTTTTAATACTGGTGTTCTAAGTCTATTTATCCCAATCATCTCTATCATTGTTTCCACGAAATCTTTTACCTTTATCAAAGTAAATTTCAACTAAATCGCGAGGAGGATATTTAATTTCAGTATTAGTATTGGATAGTTTATCAATCAGAAAACATGGAATCCACCGAAGATACTGACGAAGAACCAAGAACTTTGGTCACTTTGTCCTGGCGGGTGTGCCCCATCAAAAATGGAACTATTAAAAAGTCATATATTTGTAAGTCAAATGTGTTTTATAGAAATAAAACAGTTTGACTTATTAAGATTTGGAGCATCTATTAAAAAATTTATCGGCCTTGCCGAACGAAGATATCTTTTGTTAAAATGACATTAGCTTTATTATTTACCTAAAGAATAATAGATTTTTTGTTTTTTTAAGCGAATCTAATGATTCATCATCGGATGTGATGACAAAATGGTATGATGAATTTTGCAAATATCGATCAATAATATTTTGTAGAATAGATAAAATATTAGAATTATCCTTTAATAAATAAGAAAATTCATCAATCATATGAAAATCATAAAGAAAATTCTTTATTTCTTTAAGATTCAAAAAATTTAAAAAATCATTTAAAATGAAACGATTGATTATCAAAAATATTAGCAACATCACAGATCATGGAAATCAATTAAGGGAGCCGTTGAAAATAAAACAGGATGGGTCAACGACATTAAAACCAAATCAAACAAGATTATCATATTATTAGCACCAATCAACAATAAATCATAAATAGGATCATCTCTTACCTTTTTTATAAATTGTATATCTGCTATTTATTCTATAATTTGTATTATTTTCTATAATTAGCTGTGCTACAAATCTTCTACAGTAATTGCACAGCTGACACGTTTCCTATTTATTCATCCTATTTGCCTTGTAATAGACAGTGCTCACGTTATAGTAATACAAGAAAAAACACTTCCATTCCTCTTTTTTCTCTTGGTATCAAAGTTTGTGTGAGCACTTCACCAGTCCTACAATCATGACCTCCCTATCTCTCAATGTTGGTAACTTTATAACTCTCAAACTCACTCCCACAAATTACCCTCTATGGCGTGAACAAGCCTTGGCTCTTGCAGAAAGTCAAGACTTGGTTGGTCACCTTACCAATGAAGATCCTGCTCCCGCCCAATATACCACACCAGATTCTAACGACAACACAAATACAGAACAATTTATTCCCAAATTAACAGAAGCCTTCACTGTTTGGCACAAATCAGACCGTCTTCTTCGAGGATGGATTATCGAAACACTCTCTGAATAAGCGTTGGGCCTTGTCGTTGGCATAGACACCGCTCATGCTGTTTGGGAAGCACTAAAAGATGCATATGCCGAAGATTCACAAGAACGTGAATTCACACTTCGTCAACAGGTTACATACCTTCGCAAAGACGAAAATCAAACAATTGGTGAACACATTCGTACATTTAAAGGACTATGTGACAGTCTAGCTACAATTGGCAAACCTGTATCGGATAAAGAAAAAGTTTTTTGCCTCCTCACTAGTCTTGGTCCTCAATATGAAACATTCACCACAACCATGTTAAAGCCACCGAGGCCTTCATACTCAGAGCTTGTCTCACAACTTCAAAGTTACGACCAACGTCGCAATTGGTACTCAACCCGTGATGATATACCTACCTCATTCACTCCTCAAGTGGCGTTCTATGGTCAACACAATCAGCCCTCCCAACGACAATCCTCACGATATCGTGTTAATTCTCAACCGTTCACATCAAGTGGGAGAGGATTTCTAACACAACAACCGAGGAATCAAAATCAGACCCATTCAACTTCAACCATTCAGCAATAACGTCCTCCACCACCAGGTGAGCGTCGCATGACGCCTGCAGAACGGGACCTCTATCGAGAAGAAAAATGCCAATACTGTGGAACAATGGGTCATATAGCAAAAATATATTGGTGGGTGCCCAAGAAGCCAACTCAGTCTCATGATATTCCACAAGCTCTTGCAGCTCTCACCTTAGACAACACAATTGCTGAAACAGAATAGACCTCAGATACAGGAGCCTCCAACCACATGACAGGTAAGGCAGGTATGCTAAGTAATATTCATGAATATTTTGGTTCATATTCTGTTCTCATTGGTGATAGTTCTTCTTTACCAATTATTAGTATTGGAGACTCTTGTATTAAGCAAAAAAATACCACTCTACCTCTTCATGATGTATTGCTTGTTCCTGATTTAACAAAAAATTTACTCTCTATAAGCCAATTAACATCTCAATTCCCTGTTAATTGTGAATTTTCTAATGTTGATTTTTGTGTTAAGGACGGAGAAACAGGGCAACCGGTAATCACAAGGAGGCGCAAGGGTGATCTATATGTTCTCCCTACTTTACTAGAGTTGCATTTCTCCTATCGCTTCAAATCGGGCTCAGCGGATATTTGGCACCAGCGTCTAGGACATCCACAAATTTCAGCATTACATTTATTAAAGAATAAAGGGTTGATTGATGTTCTTGGAACTATAAAATCTGAACATCTTTGTGATAGTTGTCAATTAGGGAAACTTAGTAAATTGCCTTTTTCTTCTTCTGAGCATTCAAGCTCTAGCATGTTTGAAAAAATTCATTGTGACTTATGGGGACCTGCTCCTACTTTATCTATTGGGAAATTTCGGTATTATGCGTGTTTTGTTGATGACTTCTCAAAATATACATGGATTATTCCCCTACAAAATAAATCTGACTTTGTTAATACATACTTAGCCTTTGAACAATATGCTGATAGACAATTTCATAAAAAAATAAAGATTTTTCACTCTGATGGAGGAGGTGAATTTATCAACTCTAAACTATCATCTCATTTTCTTTCAACAGGTACAATTCATCAAGTTTCTTGTCCATATACCCCAGAACAAACAGGTATGGTTGAAAGGCGACATAGAATAATTCGCGAACTAGGTATGACTATGTTATTTCACAGTGGTGCTCCCTTATATCTATGGGTTGAAGCTTTTACTACAGCTGTGTATCTTATTAATAGACTTCCATCATCTGCTCTTAACTTTGACACTCCATACTTTACTTTATATGGCACACATCCAGATTATTCTTCACTTCGTGTTTTCGGCTCTAAATGTTTTCCCTACACTTGGGACACACGACATAATAAATTTGTTCCAAAATTTGTTTTATGTGTCTTTGTAGGGTATAGTGATAAATATAAAGGTTATAAGTGTTTTCATCCTTCCAGCAAGAAATTTTTTATTTCTCGTCATGTTGTGTTTGATGAATTATTTTTTCCATTCAAAACTACCTGCAAGGCATGCGTTCCACCCCCAATATCACATGTAACTATTATATTTGATTCTTGGTTGCCACATACTAACACCTTTAATTCTCCAGGAGAACCATTGGCACTGCTTACTCCACCATGCTCAAGCCCGTTACCAGTAGCATCCGTCCACACTTCGATCGTACAAACCTCTACTATTTTCTCCCATTTATCCAATGATCCTGTGACTCCCCATCATGCTCAACCAAGTTTAGATTTGATGTTCTCAATCAACCAAACCAATCCCCACAGCTTGGGTTTGAATCCTTTGAATCACCAACCCAGTCTTCACATGACTCACTTGATCCTGCACCCCCTCAATCAGAACTGCACACTGAACCTAGGTCCCTTCCACAAAACCAAGAGCCTGAAGCTTTGCTTCCACATCCCATGGTTACTCGCTCACAAAATGGGATTGTCAAGCCCAACCCAAAGTATGCTTTAACTTCCACATCCTCTTCTCCCATTCCTCGTGTACCTCATAATGTTCGATCTGCATTAGCTCATCCAGGTTGGAAGGCTGCCATGTATGAAGAACTTACAGCTCTACATAAAAATCAGACTTGGCAACTTGTTCCTCGCACTCCCAATATGCATGTCATTGGATCTAAATGGGTTTTCAAGTCCAAACTCAAACCTGATGGCTCTCTAGATCGTCTTAAGGCTCGACTTGTTGCAAAGGGGTACCATCAAGTTGATGGAGTAGACTATACCGAGACTTTTTCTCCTGTCATCAAACCTGGAACTATTCGAGTGATAATCACTATTGCACTTGTTCGGAAATGGCCCATTCGACAACTTGACGTCCAAAACGCCTTTTTACATGGTGTGATCAATGAAAACATATATATGGAACAACCTCCAGGCATGGCTGATCCAAATCGTCTAAACCATGTTTGCAAACTTCAAAAGGCCCTTTATGAACTCAAACAGGCCCCTCGAGCTTGGTTTGACCGGTTTAGTAGTTTTCTTCTTAAATATGGTTTCTTTTGCAGTTTAGTAGATCCTTCTCTTTTTATTTCTCACTCTGATACAGGTTCACTAATTCTTCTTCTTTATGTAGATGATATCCTTCTTACAGGATCTGATACAACCCTTGTCGCATCTTTCATCCAACTTCTGAACCTTGAATTTGCTATAAAGGACTTGGGGCCCATTCACCACTTTCTTGGCATTTAGGTGTCTCAGACGACCACTGGCCTCCACTTATCTCAGTCCCATTATGCCTTTACCATCCTTGAACGAGCCGACATGCTGGATTGTAAGCCCATGAGCACACCACTTGAAGCAAAGACCAAGCTCACCTCTAATGCCATGCTCTTGGAAGACCCAAGTTTCTTTCACGGACTTATTGGAGCTCTACAGTATCTAACTATCACACGTCCAGATTTGTCTTTTAGTTTTAACTATGTCTCGTAATTCATGAATGCTCCTAATTTTATGCACTTAAAGATGGTTTGACGTATCCTACGATATGTCAAAGGCACTATTGATCTTGGTTTAAATTTTACTTCCAACACTACACTTGATCTTTCTGCCTTTTCTGATGCAGATTGGGCAGGGTGTCCCACAACAAGGCGCTCTACCACTGGATATTGCACCTTCCTTGGAAGCAATCTCATCTCATGGTGTGCAAAGAAACAACCTACGATCTCCCGTTCCAGCACTGAAGCGGAGTATCGCGCCATGGCTAACACTGCTGCAGAACTCACATGGCTGCAATTTCTTCTCAAGGACCTTCATATACCACTTGTTTCCCCTCCGACGCTTTTCTGTGACAATCTTAGTGCTCTCCATATGACCATTAATCCTATTTTTCATGCTCGCAGCAAACACATTGAATTGGACTACCATTTTGTGCGAGAACGTGTTGCCCTCGGTCTACTTGTCACTAACTACATCTCCACTCATGATCAAGTTGCAGACCTATTCACAAAACCTATGTCAAAGGCTGCACTTAGTTTCTTTCGGACCAAACTCTGCCTTCAACCCCGGCATCGTTTGAGGGAGGATATTAGCAACATCACAGATCATGGAAATCAATTAAGGGAGCCGTTGAAAATAAAACAGGATGGGTCAACGGCATTAAAACCAAATCAAACCAGATTATCATATAATTAGCACCAATCAACAATAAATCATAAATAGGATCATCTCTTACCTTTTTTATAGATTGTATATCTGCTATTTATTCTATAATTTGTATTATTTTCTATAATTAGTTGTGCTGCAAATCTTCTACAGTAATTACACAGCTGCTACGTTTCCTATTTATTCATCCTATTTGCCTTGTAATAGACAATGCTCACGTTATAGTAATACAAGAAAAAACACTTCCATTCCTCTTTTTTCTCTAAAAAGTTAGGGAAATAGCCCATAAAGTGAAACCTAAATTAATTATAGCTGGTGCTTCATCTTATTCTAGAATTATTGATTTTCAAAAATGTAGAGAAATTGCTGCTTATGTTTTGATGGCTTTAAGAATTGCATGGTTCAAAGTTTACCAACCTCTTTTATTTTATAGTGGAGTATTTTCAACAAGAATAGAACAATTTGATTACGATTTAATGTTAAAAACACCTGAACAAATGGAAGAAAAGATTAAGTATTTAATAGACTTTATCAACATCAATACTATAATAATGTTGGAGATACTTTTTTTGTTTGGGGTTACCGTCGGGTTTATCAAGAACTTTTGACCCGCGACAAGTAAAAGTGAGTGATTTGTGTTATAATCATGAGAGTGAGCAAAGAATCTAATCCTTCAAGTGGGCATATAGGTTTTTTTAATCCTTTGTCTTGTCTTTCCACAAATAAAATGAACACAATGTGAGAGTGATTGGTCAGAACTTAAGTTAATTTGGTAGGTGCAGCTTGCTTTGCCTTCCCTTCCCCTTTTGTTTGTAGATGGTTTACAGCTTAGTGTTTTTGCTTTTGCATTCATCATTAATGTAGATCTATTTTGTCATGGATTCTATAAGAGAGTTGCTAATTTTGATGAAAAGTATCAATTAGTTTGGAATTTGAATTGTTCAATGACCCTTTCTACAGATGTTTCTTTACCAAATTCTCTGTGGCATTGAGACTTGAAACCCCAGAATTTGTTGATAGATCGCTGTACTAATTTACTAAAGCTTGCAGATTTTGGATTGGCTAGGGCATTTGGCATTCCTGTCAGGACATTTATGCATGAGGTTTGTGAGCTACCTTGTATACATGCTTATAGTCATCCATGTTGATTAGTGAAATTGAAATGAATATGCAATTGTATCTTTTTGGACCTGAAAAATGGTTGAATTCCTTACTAGCTTGTTATAACTTGTATGACTTATCTTTGAGACTATATGTTTGGTAGTTTATTATTTCTGCACCTAATTTTAAAACTATTGAATATTCATCCTTCCATGTGTGGGTGGGTAGGTTGCAGGGGGTTTTATATCTTGTGTGTGTGCTATATACAATATTATACTTAGTCGAGTATAGTGGTGGACAAGAATCCTTTTAGTGGACCACACTTAGTTGAAAACAAGAAGACTTCATTATTGTTTGTCTTCCTCTATTGTCTTTCTTAGTTTGACTATTTCTTTTTATAGTTTACACCTGAATTTAACTGTGGGATGATTATTTGATTTAAATGAGTTTTCTTCATGATTTTGCAAATAAACATTGTTAAACTGATTGTCCTTGAGCACACTTATAAATCGTTGGTCGGTCAGTGATCACATTCATATTTTTCACCAAATTGGCATCTATGGATTGTTGCCTTCCTCTTTATGTTTATTTGAAAATTTAAATGCATATACCATATAGTTGCTATATAAGTAATCAAGAATCTTACTAAGATTGCTCTCTTACATTTTGTTTACATTTTTCATTTACATATCATATTATATAATCATCATTTGAGGATTGGTTCATTGGGTAGGACCAAACTACTTTAACTGAAAGGTTCTGAGTTAGAGTTCTGCTAGTAATACTTCATCGCTAGGTCATCTATATGTACTACTATGCACCCTTGCCAACCCTTTCCTTTAAACTTTAGTTAAGTAAGTGGTGACTGCTTGTAGGTGGTTACATTATGGTACAGAGCTCCAGAAATATTGCTTGGATCTCGTCATTATTCTACCCTAGTTGATGTCTGGTCAGTGGGATGTATATTTACAGAAATGGTAAACCGACGACCTCTATTTCCTGGAGACTCTGAGATTGACGAATTATTTAAAATATTCAGGTAAATATCTCTGCTTTTATAAATTTTACATTTATTTTTGCATGTTATTAATATCTATCATTGCTATGAATATGACTATATACCATAATAGTTAATCCCAAATTACGGTGTGAAGCAGCCGTTTTCAAAAATGAGATAGTGAATAGCGGGATGATGACCCATATTTTGATCAACCTAATAAAACATTTCCTACACTTTCTACATATATATGCTAAACAATTCATAAAAAATGCCTAAACTTAAATTTAAAACCGTACTCATAATTAATGAAGAAAACATCACATAACATAAAACTTGAGTAGTTAAGTAAAGTATTAAAAACACAAACACATGAAAATTCAAATGACAAGTTTTTAAGGCAAATGAACAAATCAACTTTATGACAAGCTTCCTATTTGGCATCCACATCTACACTTCAAGAAGGGGAGGATGTGGTTTTTTCTCAAAGTTGAAAAAGAATAATGAAGAAAAAAAAGACTGCAACAGTGCAGTGTTCAAAACAGAGGAGGATATGGTAGGAAAAGTTGTTGGAGGAGGACACTGAAGATGACCAACCATTTGGAGATGGCATCTGTCAGGGAAATGGCTTTGGTGCCCCTAAAATAGCCTGTACATCAAGCTAATGTTGCTGTCGGAGGAGATATTGTGGTTGGAGAAGGTCAACTTTGTTGGAGATGGTGTCTGTTAGGGAAATGGCCGGAAATGCAGTGGGTGTCACTAAAATGGGTCGCTAGAGAATAAAGGTGCTGTTAGTGCACCTGCAGTTGAATGGAGATGGCACAAGGGCTGCTGTTTAGGGTCAAGCAGACCCTTTGCACACCATGGCTGCTCTGCTACCTGATGAATGTTATAGTGTGCTATTGACTACTCTGCTTTAAACATGAAAGAAATGACACGTTTTGAAGTATTTATTTGGGATTTGATTGAAGAATCTGAATCTTGTTTGGCACTTTTTTTGCGGGGTAAGTTTACACACATTCTCTTTTACATGTTGGTGATTATTGATGGCAAATGCCCTTTGAAAGTCGGTAATGAGAACTTTGGGAGAAACAACCATAAAAGCTAGCCAATGTTATTGGAGAGCCCAAGGCCGTATAAACCTTACACCAGATTCCCTTACTTTTGATTTGGGTCACAAGTCTCCTTTTTTTTAATAAGCCAAAGTTAATTGTTAGTTTTTGTTAGTAAGGAAGGAGTCAAACTCGTGACCTTCTCCTTAACGAAACCTTAACCACTAGACCACCTTATCACTCCTGGACTCAAGTCACATACCTGACACGTTGTCGTTGTCAGGTCAAATAAAAAGTTAAATTAATATAGTATAAGGTGAACAACCTTAGTCGTCTCTCGAGGACCTTAGTTCAATTAGTTACACTCAATTTAATTATAACAAAGGGGGGGTTTGTGTTGAGATTGAAAGAAAAATTAAGTGATTATATAATAGTGCAAAAAGTAAATTTATGAGTAAGAATAATCAAATTTAGAAACAACCAACCCAAAGAATTAATAAATCTTTAGTTAACTAATCATTGATCACAAATATGATTAAATATAATTAATTTCTCAACCTTGAATCATTTGGAATCCCTAAATGATTATATTCTAGAAAATCTTCTAGAATTGAATTAATGAACTAATAAGAATAATCAATCGATATATTCTTATTAATTACTAAAATAACTTTAAAACCATAATTTGATTGAGTTAAGAAACTAAATAGAAATCTCTTATTTAGTGACTTAATCTTTGTTCTCAAATTGATTATTGATTAACCAACCAACATCAGTTTAGATTATAGATTGTTTAATTATATACCAATCGGTTATACACTCAAATAATCTACCATCATAAGTTTTTGAGAAACAAAGAAAAGTAATTATCTTTAATCAAAATATTAAGAGCAAGAACTCAAAGTTAACATAAAGAAAAATTAAATTCCTTGAGTTGATTTTAAAAGATTAAGCTTCCATGATAAGTTTTAACAATGAAAGCTAATATTAAATTAACTATATCTTTGATTATAAAAGTAAATAGCAAATAATAAAATTAACTTACTTGATATTGAGGAAGGGAAATGAAAATCATAACTTGAAGGATTGAATATAGAACAAGGAAATAAAGCAAGAGAAAGAACAAAAACTTAAGAAACTAAAGCAAAGATATAGAAATGTAATAAAAACTAAAGCATGTATTTCTTATATATTTCTTGTGTATCTTCCTTATAACTTCAAGCATCTATTTATAGGTAAGATATGATAATACTATACATTCATTTTATGATTATTAATATATTTTTTCAACATTGGTGGGCTTGAAATTACAATAATTCAAAAGAAGATAATGGTAGGTGTTGAAATTCATTCTCCTCTTTATCTTCTCCACCTTGTGTGTCTAATATGACCTTCTTGATGGTCGAATTTTGCAAAACCTTCAACATGAAAGTTGTAGATCTCTGTCTTATTGAGAATTTGGCGTAAGAATAAGGTCATTTGGACATCTATAGCTCCAGATATGTGTATTTTGGTGAACTATGTCAATGCTAGTGGGACACATGAGGGCTGATTGATTCAAGCTCCATTTCTTTATTTTTTTCAGATGCAAAATAACCAAATTTGATCATCATGATGTAGCCCTCTGTCTTACACTAGTGCAAAAATTGGATATAACAACGAGATATATTCACGGGTTGTAGTGGATCAGTGATAAAAACATGCGCGGTGGCATTTTTAAAATTATAAGGTGAATGATATAATCAGAGAAAACTATATATTCACGGTTAACATCATAACCGTCATCATACACGTCAATATATATTCACGGTTGAGAAGTCAACCGTGGATATATAGTACCTGAAATATATATCCATGGTTGTGTGCACAACCGTGGATATATATTCATGGGTATGATCAGGGTTATGATGTTAACCATGGATATATATTGATGTCTATAATGAGGGTTGTATTTCCAACCGTGGATATATACTTCAGGTTTTAGGGTTTAATTACTGGGTACTATATGTCCACGGTTGTATATATATAACTGTGATTATAGATTTAATATTTATCCACGGTTGGGGTCATAACCGTGGATAAATAGTTAACATTTATCCACAGTTCTTTGTTCAACCATGAATATATGTGTAATATATTCACGGTTTCAAGGGGAACCGTGAATATACATCCTATCTGAAACTTCAAAAGCTGTGCCTTTCAGCCTTTTTCACTTTTTCTTCTTCTTTTGCGCTGGTTGTCGCCTTCTTCCTTCCTCGTCCTCCTCTTTGCTGGTCGTAGGCTTCTTTGTTCACTTCCTTCTTCACTCAAGCTGTTAAGTCGTCCCTGTCTGGTGAGTCGTCCCTGTTTTTTGGTTTTCCACTTTCTCTTTCTTCACTCGAGCTGTTTCTCATCTTCTCCATTTATCCCAGTGTGCTCGTCGCTGTTGTGGCCTTCTTCTTGCTCGTTCCTTATCCCATTGTGCTCGTTGCTCGTTGCATTGTCCTGTAAGTCGTCCCTGTTTTACTCGTCACTGTTTGTGTTGGTCCCTGTTTGAGTTAAATCTATTTTAGGTTATGTTGATGCGTTATATGGGTTTTGTTTTGTGTTGAAAGGGGTTTCTGTCACTATTTTACTGGTTCTGTGTATAATGTGCCTGTTCTGTTTTGTTGGTTCTATTCTATGTATATATTAGTATTTTGTTTTTAGTTATTATAGATGGTAGTTCATAAAATGTCATATGAAACTAATTGATTTTGTATATATCTTATGTATATGTATCTTGTGCATTTGATTTAACATATACTGTATAATAAAACTTGGAATCTGCTAATTAATTTATATCCCATGGCTGTTTCTTTTTTGGTGAGTATACCATGACTCTGTTTGAAGGCAAGGCTCATATTCACAGAACGACCAAAAATTATCTACTTTACTAATAGGATACTTAATGTGAATTTATTAATAAAAAATATAATTATATTGAATGAAGTTTTAACTCTTTTTAGAAAATTTCCCTTAAGCGGATCGGGTTAACATAATCCATAATACACAATCCATAATTGAATGAGGTTTGGGCTCTTAATTTTTTATTTTATCTTTCTAAAAAGCATGAATAATAAAAGAAGGGAATGGTGTCTACAATAATCCATGATACATAATACATAATCCATAATCCATAATCTATAATCCAACATCCAACACCATACATAATCCATAATCCATAATCCATCATCCAACACCATAGTTCTACTTGAAAATAATAGAATTTAAAAACATCATACTAATTACTAAATAAAAGTGTAAAGTTTAAAAGTCTTATAAACCAACATCATAATCCATAATCCATAATTCATACTCCAACACCATACTTCTACTTCAAAATAACATAAATTAAAAGCATCATACTAATTTAGGAAAAAAGTTAACTAAATTTTTATCCATTTTATTTCTATTGTTGTTGGTTGCTCTTATATGTTATTTCTATTGATGTTGTATGTGTGTGGTTGTTAATCTTGCAAACTTGGAGGCTCATATACTAGTTAATTTGTATGAAAATTGCTGTGCATGAGTGAACCGTAGTTCCCCGTTTGAGATTCAACACAAATGGTCATTAAATTAATTAATTTTATTGTTTGTGTTGAATCTTGAATTGTCCGTTTGGACAGTTTGGGATGAACAATTATTTTTTATACGTCATTTTTAGTATGTACAAGTTAGGAGATATTTTAAAATTTGATAAACTTTCGGTAACTTGTATTTTGTGTTGTTCTCTGGGTGCATATTTGGTTGTGGTTGAATTTGATTTAACCACTCTCATTTTATGTACGTAGAGACCAATGCGAAATGCTGCCGAAATTTCATCAAATTTTAAAATAACTCCTAACCTGTATATATGAATAACGTATAAAAACAATTGTCATCCTGAATGGGTATAGGACCACCACCTTGTGGAAAAAGTGAGGTTGATCATAGCACCTTGTAAACAGTTGGCATGGATCGGAGTTGGATAACTGCATCACGCCTAAGTCTAGAGTACGAGGGGGAGTTGAATCATTTATAGAATTCATAGCGAGGAATGCAGTGGAGGTGAATGGAAAGTATTTTTGCCCTTGTGTGAAATGCTTAAACCTGCGTCAG
Organism: Clitoria ternatea; assembly: GCA_037962975.1. NCBI lineage: Eukaryota > Viridiplantae > Streptophyta > Magnoliopsida > Fabales > Fabaceae > Clitoria > Clitoria ternatea. Next base: position 272,120,429 of record CM075672.1, read on the forward strand.
GTAGACTTGGAAGCGGTGCGAGAGTATCTACTATGTGACGATTTTCTACGTAGTTATACGCGTTGGATATGGCATGGTGAAGATGTGGTGGTGCCAAGTAACAGCTCTCAAACTGAAAATCGAAGCTCGATGCATGAAACCAATGTCGACATGGATGACCGACTCGAGGATATGATCCGTGATGTGGGGGTAGAAGGTTTTAAGAAAGCTCATGTATATATGACTCTGTGTGAGGACTCTGAGCAGCCGTTGTATCCAAACTGTGTCAATTTCACGAGGTTATCAGCAGTTTTGTGATTGTTTAATTTGAAGGCCATAAACGAGTGGACGGATAAAAGTTTTGCTGACTTACTAAAGTTGTTGAAAGAAATGCTCCCAGCTGGAAACACCTTGCCAAATCGTAACTATAAGGCCAAAAAGGTGTTGTGTCCTATGGGTTTAAAGTATGAGAAAATACATGCATGCCCAAATGATTGTGTATTATTCCGGGTGAGTTAGAAATGTTGCATCGATGTCCTAGGTGTGGGGTGTCACGGTATAAGAAGAAAGAGGCGGATTCTGATGAGGTATGCACTAAAGGGTCTCCTGCAAAGGTGTTGTGGTATCTGCCTATAGTTCCAAGACTAAAGCGTCTGTTTGCCAATGCAGATGATGCAAAACTTATGAGATGGCATGCTGATGAAAGGGTTGTTGATGGACTACTTAGGCATCCGGCCGATGGATCGCAATGGAAGAAAATGGATACGATTTTTTCAGAATTTGCCCATGAACCAAGAAATGTTAGGCTTGCACTAGCCACAGACGACATGAACCCGTTTGGGAACCTGAGCACAAACCATAGTTCATGGCCTGTTTTGTTGTTTGTTTACAACTTGCCGCCATGGTTGTGTATGAAGCGGAAATATGTCATGTTATCGATGATGATTTCTGGTCCACGACAACCGGGCAACGACATTGATGTATATTTAACTCCATTGGTTGAAGACCTCAAAAGGTTGTGGGAAGACGGGGTTGATGTGTTTGACAGGTTTACCGGGCAGTCATTCAAATTACGTGCCATGCTCTTTTGCACAATCAATGACTTTTCAGCGTATGGTAACTTATCCGGGTACAGCGTGAAGGGTCATAAAGCTTGTCCAGTATGTGAGGAGGGGACTAGTTCTGTGCGGTTTCACCATGGTAGGAAAAGTGTTTATCTTTGACATCGAAGGTTTCTTAAAGCGAATCATCCGTTTCGAAGGTTGAAGAAGTCATTTAACGGTGCCCAAGACTTTGAAATGGCTCCTCCACCACTATCTAGTCGCCAGACATATGAAAAGGTGAAAGACATCAACGTGCAGTTTGGTAAGTGTGAAAAACAGCACCTGACACAAAACAACTGGAAGAAAAAGTCAGTGTTTTTTGACTTGCCATATTGGAGGGAGCTTGATGTGAGACACTGCATTGATGTAATGTATGTGGAGAAAAAACGTGTATGACAGTTTGGTTAGTACACTCTTAAACATACCCGGGAAGACTAAGGATGGCCTAAACTCGCGTATGGACTTGGAGTTGATGGGTATACGTCAGGATTTGTATCCACAATCAAAGGGAAAAAGAACATATTTGCCCCTAGCATATCATACTTTGTCCAGAAAAGAAAAGCAAAGTCTGTGTAAATCGTTATGAAGTGTAAAAGTTCCATCTGGTTATGGCTCCAACATCAACTCTTGTGTTTCCATGAAAGATTTGAAGTTAGTTGGGTTGAAGTCTCACGATTGTCACATATTGATGCAACAGTTTCTGCCTATCGCCATTCGTGACATTCTTCCTAAAAATGTGAGAAATGTCATAACAAGGTTGTGTATGTTTTTCAATGCCATATGTTGCAAGGTAATCGTGCCCGGTGAATTGGATGTGTTGAAACAGGAAGCATCACTTATATTATGTCAACGTGAAATGTATTTCCCGCCCTCTTTTTTTGACATAATGGTCCACCTAATCATCCATTTGGTGAGAGAGGTCCGTTTGTGTGGTCCAGTGTTCTTACGGTGGATGTATCTCATTGAGCGATATATGAAGATATTGAAAGGGTATATGAAGAACCAACGTCGTCCCGAAGCTTCAATTGTAGAAAGATATATTGTAGAGGAAGCAATTGAGTTTTGTACTGAATATATGTCACATGCTGCAAGCATTGGTATTCCAACGACTCGTCATGAAGGGTGATTGGATGGGAAAGGAACGATTGGAAAAAATCAAGAGCATGCCATGTGATGATGTCCTTCAGGCACACTTGTATATTTTAAACAACACGGATGACGTGTAACCGTATCTAGCCACTCACAAGGAGCTAGTCAAGAAAACCAACCCTAAAATGACTGAAAAGTGGTTGTTGAATGAACACAACAAGAGTTTCATGCAGTGGTTCCAAATGACCATTCTGAAAGATGCATCTGCTTCCTCGACATTACATCGACTGGCACAGGGCCCGAACTTTAATGTCCTCACCTTTTGTGGGTATGATATAAATAGCTATTCATTTTATCCATTCATTGATCAGGCGACTTGGGATGCTTTCATTGCAAATAGGCATTCTGTCCAGTTTCAGGTATATTGGTTTTTAAATGATTAAATTATGTATAATTTAAACAGCTAACTCTGAATATTTTTCTTTCTTGTTGTAGGAGGTCAGAAAGAAAGCCCGGGAGACTAGGAAGTTGAATGACTACCCCCACACACTATCACGTGGGGGTTACCGTAGGTTGGAGGAGCGGCTGGTACAGGAGAGGCTGAGTCAGTGTCAAACTAGTCAGCCTGACACTGGTATTGTGGATCCCCCTTCCCCACCTACACACCACAACAAATGGAAGCGGGCCAGGATCAAGAAGAGTGGGAAATACACTTCCTCATAAGCTCAGGAGGTCGCCTCACGGATAGTAAGTATTCCCCTTGTATCAGTGTTTTGTTTTTGGTATTACGTGGAGGAAGTGAATACTAAGTTGTTTGGTTTCAGGATTCCTTGGTTGAGCAATCAACCCAAGGGTATTTCGTAGCCCATGGTAGGCAGGATATTTTGACTACCGCCATCGGCAGGCCAGAGCACCCAGGAAGAGTGCGTGCTGTTAGTCGAGGTGTAGGTAAGTTAGAAATAATTGTATCCTTTCATTTTGTTATCTGTTAAACAATTATCGGCTAATTATTCATATTTCACAGGCCTCCGTAGCTATTACGGTGCTCTTGACCCTGCCCCCTCCCTTGAGAAAATGGTGGAGCATAAGGTGGTTGTTGTGAAGGCTAAGTATCAGGAAGAGATATCTAGGCTCCACCAGGAGATGACCCGATTCAGGGAGAAGATGAAGGCCACACTCAGCCACCACCAGGAGACTACTGCACCAGCTAGCGACCCACAGGTTAGATTCTTTATTTAATTTCCTCGGTTTTATTGTTTGTAATCACTTTATTTCATTGTTGAATAACTTCTGCTTGATGTGTAAATATGTAGGTACGGAGGGTTAGCACTAAGGGGTCATGCGCTGCGGCTGACCCTGACGATGATGGGGTCAAGCCACCAGACACCCGTCAATGTGACCTGTTAGTTGACGGGTCGGAGGAGCCAATTGCCACTGGCATGGTCTACAACTTAGGCCCTGTGGTTCACTATCAGTCATTACCTGATGGTATGTCCAGGGTCTCTGTTGTGCTCGTCCTCGAGGAGGATACTGCTGTGCTAGTGGCAACTCCAGAGGTGAAGACCGTCGATCAGGCGGTGGGCCATTTTCGGATGTGGCCCAACAGACTTCGACAGTTTTCCCCTGGACAGGTAAAAACCTTACACTAACTAATTTTGTTATATTGTCAATTATGGTACAAACTGTGATGGTTGTCAATTGTTCAATAGGAACAGGCATTGAAGAGGCCAGACCCGGCCGACAATCCCATCCGGATGCTATGGCGTATCGGGTATGAGCAAGGAGATGAGACTGTTCAGATCCCATGGGAGCCACTGGTGTTCGGCCGTCCAAGTGCAGTACCACTTTACATTACACGTTCTGACATGTGTGAGATTATTTCAGGGACGTCGATGCTGAACATCTCCATCATTCAGCTGTGGGAGCTATAAATATATCTCTTTTTGTCCAATTTTTTCATTATACAAGTTATTTGTCGTTAACCATGTCTCAACTTGTTTAGGTTTCTGACAAAACTCTGTATGGACTTGGGTTTCCAAGGAACTTATGGTTTCTTAGAGCCCTCTCTCATACAGAAGTAAGAAAACAGCACGCAGGACACCCAGGCATACATTCAGAATTGGATGTTTGAGTCCAAGAAGGCTGTATACATGGGCCCCTATCATAAAGGGTAATATTCTATTCCATAATTATTATCATTAATTTTTGTATTTTAAAGTCTCACTTATCACTAGTAACTACAGCGCTCACTGGAGGCTTGTGGTGATCTGTCCCCGGGCTTATCTTACTATGTACTTTGATACTATGCATCGGCCAGTTCCACAAGACTTGAAAAGTGTAATAGACGGGTAAGTTAATCCCTAAAAAATAAGTATAAGTTCGATTACATCATTTTTGGACCTATACGATTCTAACTTATATTGTGTTTTATTTGATGTAGGGCGGTGGTTGGATACAATCGACTGCTTGGAGTTGAGTCCAGCGGAAGAAAAGTTGTGTGGGTGCACCCAAAGGTAAGTCAATCGTATTCATTCAAATCTTCAATATATATTTTTTAAGTTGCGAATTCACTTATTCTATATTTTATGTCCATTGTAGTCTTACAGGCAGGAGAGTACTTTCGAGTGTGGCTATTACGTCATGCATACCATGCTGACCATCGTCCAACAACATTTAGTAGATGGATGGACAGATGTAAGTCTCATCATTTGGACTACTTTTCTAACAATTTAATCAATTTCATGTAATAAATACAGCTTTTGTTCTAATTATGTTGTGCATTGTTTGCAGTACTTCCACGACCGGTCATACTTCTCTAAGACACTTGTAGATAATGTTAGAAACCAATGGGCCTCCTACTTCATTGAAATCAGCAAAAGAACTTAGCTAGATATAGGATCTTTATTCTCTTAAATATGTATCTAGTGTAGGATTTAGGGTTTATATTTTTTAGGTTACATTCATATGAATATTGTATATAGTTTCATTTTTTAGCTTGTTATGAATTCATATCAAATTAATTGTTATATATATACCATTCTTTTTATATATTGTTTGTTGCTGGATATGCTGGGATACTGCATATTGTGTTGGTTGTCTGAATACAGATTTGGGAGACAATAAAGCAGAAACCATATTAAAAAAAAACTACAGTATTTATTCACGGTTATGGTAACAACCGTGATTATAGACCCTATTTATCCATGGTTATTACTATAATCGTTGATATATACACTATTTATCAACGGTTACTACTATAACCGTCATTATACATACTCTGTAAGTGAATTTTTTATATTACTTATATTCACAGTTATGCTAAACAACCATGAATATAGAGGTTCTTTATCCACGGTTCCTACTATAACCGTGAATATACATGGTTTGTAAGTGAATTTTTTTTCTACTTATATTCACGGTTATGCTAAACAACGGTGAATATAGCTGTTCTTTATCGACAGGTTTTACTATAACCATGAATATACATTGTCTGTTATATTCACAGTTATGCTCGACAACCGTGGTTAGATCTAATTTATTACCACGGTTGTTAACCGTGGTTAAAGACCCTTATCTACTACCACGGCTGCAACAACCACGGTTCTTTAACCGTGAATAAAGGCCATTTTTAACCATGATTATATCCATTTTTTTCACTAGTGTTAGCTTTCCATGGGCTCCAAGATTGGCCCATTTGGATCACAAAAGCCTAAGTTATGACCAAAATAAGACAAGATACTCAAGATACATACAAAAAAATGAAAATTGAAACATATATACATAATACTTCAATTTAACTAAACAACATAAAACTTAATTAAAATACTATTATTAAATATAGTAATTATATAATAAACCCCAAGTGTAAAACTATAAGAAGTGTATTAAAATTGATTTATCAAATTCTCCCACACTTAAGCTTTTGCACTCCATGACAAAACCAAACCAAAAACTAAAATGAGAAACAACAGAAAAAGTTTTTTTTGTCAAATTATTTTTTTTTGAAGTTTAAAATAATAAGTAATACACATCATCCCTTATATCAAGAAGTCATGATAAGTATGAATAAGAAGCATTACATACTAGTTTCATAAATTGAGTGATCAAATCAAAGGGTAAATGAAAATGTGATAGATGTTCTCTTCATGCTCTCTATATCTCAATTGTTTGGGTTTGTGTATACTTTCAAAAATCACCCAAATAAATTAGCACTACCATAGGCTTGACAAATTTCTAATTTCCATATTTGAGCACATATGCATGCAGAGATCAAAAGAACTTTATTAAGGTTGTAATAGGGCCAATGTGATATAGGGTGGATAAAATAAAATAGTATAGCTAAACTTAGGGTTGAAAAAGAGTAACAGAGTAAGTGATTCAGTGATTGTGAAAGTTCATTTTGAAACTCAAGACTTAGTAAAATGAAACATGATGGAGGATAAAACATGAGAATAAATCCTCCTGATTATTTTTATACATATATTCACCACTTTTTCTATTTCTTCTTTTTCTTCTTTTTCTTTTTTTTATTATTTTTTTACAATAAAACAACAAACATATATCTTAGGTACATTTCCACAATCATCAAGAATCTTTATTCATAGTAATTCCAAAACTCCTAATCAATTCCTAAGCAAAGGTGATCATGTTTTTTTTTTGGGGCTATTGGCTAATTATGTGGCTGAATCAAGAAATGGATATAGGCTCAACGTGGGTAACAATGGAAAGTATGTAAGGTAAGGCATATGGTTAGTGGCTAGTTAAAACAAAAATGGCCTTAATCACATCAAAGCATGCACATGGAACATAATACATCAAAAAGAAACAAGTCAAGTTCTAGAGTACTAATAAATAAGGGTTAATCAAGAAAAAGGAAAGATGGCATAATATGATCTATCCAATTAAGCTCAAAATCTCACCGAGGATGGTCAATCTATCACAATTCATATACAATTTGATCTTCACAAATAACTGATTAAATTAATATGCAAGGAAATTATTCACAACATGTCATGAAATATTGGACAAGGGTGATGTAATTACTCATTACTTAGAAAAATTTTAAAAAAATTTAGTGAAAAACATGTAGAATTTAAAATGAAAAATTAGAAATGATGATTTTTTTTGTGAACAAGAAACAAAAAAGGAAAAATAAATCATAACCAAATATTGGTGTCAAGATCCGGTTCTTTATGCTTCTTGCTCTGTACTTTTTTTTAGGGCACTTAGTAACAAAGATACCTACAACAAATTGATCAGTTCAATTACATGTGAAATGGTTAGTATAACTGAACAATTTGATTGTGTCATACAACCCAGTTTCATAGGCCTTGTGTTAGAACCCATAAGAAAAATATCATCAACACAACCATGAGTACCATCAAGAGCAATAACATACATCTTAATTCATTCGTATGCCTATAGAAAGACTCTGTTATATTATCCATTAAGAGAAAATAAAGAACCTGATGATTGACTAGTGGTGAGGTGTGGCTCCGATCTGAAAGAAAAGGATGAAGGCAAAGTGTGGCGGCTGGAGAATGATGAAGATGATGTTTATGGTTACAGAATGGTTGATGTCGAATGGAAATGATTCGGGTGAAGGTAAAGGCAAAGGCGCGGCACTAAAGTAAAGATAGTGGCTATGTGTGTGTTTTTATTTTTTATTTTTTATTTTTTTATGAAAAATGGTTTTGATAAGGAAGGTGAAACAGTTGTAGTTATCTGAGTGAGCTTTGTTGTGAGGATGTGTCTCAAGAATTTGGACTCTTTACTCAACCTATCCCAACAAAAGTACTCATGAAAGAAAAGAAAAAAAATATTTTATTTTTTTATTTTAAAACAAAAAAAAATTAAACAAAAGTGATACTGACATTATATAGCGAAGGATACGTCTCAAGACTTTGGTTCTCAAAGATGCATCTTTGTGATTTTAGATGCAACTTTCCCAAATTAATCTTTACTCTATCTATCCCTCACAAAAAATAATAGAATATATATATAACTCAGACCCCCCACACTTATTCAAGACATTGTCCTCAGTGTCTTATATGATTTCCACAGTCTATTTTTTTCTTTTTTTTAATTTTTAATTTTTTTAATTTTTTTTAAATATAGATAAAGGTGAGAAAGAAGTTATAACCGAAGGGTGATGTCTGGTTCTGGATTCTTTTGCTTGTGTGTGTGATCCTTATCTTGCTTCAAGAGGGGTTGAGGTTGGGGTAAAAAGCTCTATAAAGTATCAATCAATTCATCTGCATTTGATGAAAAGCATGAATGAATGATCGATCATCTTGAGTTATAAGGCCCTGTTCCACAGCTTTATCTAAAAACATTAACAAACTGTCATAAAAACCATTAATATTTAATAATCCTAATGGCTTTTTATGAAGGTTCATGCTACACCATGATAAAATGTAAAATATTTCCTCAAAAGTACCAAAATCTTCAGGAAGTGCAATAAAGGCTTCAACACCTATAACCATATGAGCCATTCGTTGATGGATGCTTGTAACTTTTACCTCAGTTCCTACAGCAATCGCTGGTGTAACTTTTACCTCAGTTCCCACCTTTGGTGAATCGATTCCTAGCTTGATTTTTGCCCAGAAAATTCATTTCTTCATCCATGAATCGATTCCCAGCCTTGGTGAATCGATTCTTACACATAATGCTTTAATTTTCATTTGTTTTTCACTCTTTTGAAATGTAATTGCACATGGTTTGATTCTTTTGGTTCTTAGGCACTTTGATGGCTATTTTTCACTTGTTTAGACATTTGTAAATGCCTTGAATCAATTCTTTGGAGTTCATCAATTTTTGCATCATCAGACATAATTAATTACTTGACAATATCCTTAATATCTCTTTATTTGTTGTGTCATTATCAAAACCTACATCATCATATAAATACACCATAAACTCCTCACAAAAATTTATAAGTTTGTTGCGTCAAACAGACACAAAAAGATAATGGAACAAGAGAATAGTGGGAACATGAAAAGTCAATATCTTTGTATATTCATTATTACAAGTCAATATAAGATAACCTGAAATTGGGCCTATATTACAACCATTTTAAAATGTTCTATATTATTGAACTAATCTAGACCAGGGTCAAGGATCCGGTGTGAGACCAGCCATAAATATTCTTCTCTTAGGATGTTTGTACACCGGTCCAGTGGATATTCGATATCGTAGCCTGTATTCCAGTTGGGAGATAGAGGACTAGGAGTTCTTGAGATCCAATACACCAAGCTCTCGCGTTATGGGGGCGAAAGGTGGTGTCACCTTCAAAGGAACTCCTACGTTCAAGTTAATAAGCAGATAAGAAAGTGCTCGAGTGTAAGTTAGAGAATGAGAAAAATGTACCATTGTTGTGAAATCTTTAGTATTTATATGCATGCAAGGAACGTATGAGTCCTTTAGGGTTAGGGGACATTCCATACCTTGTGTCAGTACGACTCTGCAAAAAGTCGACACACGATGCGGGCGCCTCCGTGTCTCCAATGAACATTTCCCCCAATGGCTGTACCTTGTACTATTTGTTGAATGTGCAGGTTACTTTCCGGTGTATAATGATGATGACTTGGACGTTCCAGTGTAAAGAGAGTAGCTCATACCGTTATTCAAGTCTGAGGTTTCATCTACGACATCGACATGTGGTAGAAGGCAGGGGAAATTACTCTCCTGCCCTTGGACCGGTATCTAGACCGGATAAATTACTCTGAATATTTACATGTAATATTCATAACAAAATGATATTTATTTTAGTTATTGTGAGTAACCGATTGAAATACATTTTTAACCTTAAAAAATAACTAAAATAAAGATTCTCAGTCATTTATTATTTTCTAGAAGAATTTTTCTAATAAAAATAGGCCAAGCCCAAGGGGCTCGCTTTCTTGGAACCAAGAAAGACGCAAGTAAAATTCTGAACCTTGCCTTCGTGCCTTGAGCCATCTACGACGCTCAATATTTTACAAAAATGAGTGGGTTCTCATTTCTCAATGGGATGAACAACATGAAGCCCATAAGTGAAGCCCATTCCAGCAAAACCCTAATTTCCATGAGAATGAGTGGGTTCTTATTTCCCAATCATCATCGGAGCAGTTCCGGCGAAGTCGAATCCGGCAAACGCACCGCGATTACCGTGAACGTCGACAAGGCCTCATCAAGGTAGTTCAATTTTTCCCCTGTTCACTTTCTCTCATATTCTCGAATCTCAAGGTGTTATCCTTTTTTCTATTTTGGAATCTAATAAGATTGGAGCATGTTAGGGTTCGCATTACGATACATCATCATAGTTTCAAGTTTAGGTTTTTCATTTTACCTAGTAACTCTGTTCCTAGCTGTTACTCATCTATAAATTCTATGTTTAGCCCCTTACTTTAGTTTCTGGTCAATTTATTAATATTCATTTTTGTTGTACTCTGCTGCTTGCTGTTGTGTTCTATTGAGTTCTTAGTTTCAAAAACTGCAGCTAGTCTGTCCTATCAGCTTAACATAGTTGTGTGATTGTGTTTCTTGTTTTCCTCCTTCTGATGAAGCAAAGTGCATATTTTGTCCAATTCAAAACAGTGCTAGTTAAATAAAAATTAAGTTATTATTTGTTATACAGTTACATCGTCTTGTGATAAGTACTAAAAGCAATACTTATAAATTGCCAAGATGAAGCAAGGCATGCTGAAAAACAAATTTGAATTGTTCTAGTGAGATCTGCTACTTTAGCGAATATGCCTTTCCCTTATTTGCTGGAGTCTTGTCTTGGTTTTCCATTTGAATTGATGATATTTTGAATTTAAAGCTTTGGGGTTGTTGAACTTAATCTTTGGACTGGTGATGTATATTATCTAGATATTTACAACTCTTACCTACGGATATCCAATATTTTGGCTCGTTAACATGTATAACACTACTTTTAATATTTACATTAAAGAATATTACTTTTTAATATATTTAAATTATAACTGATAATAAACAATTTATTTTTTTCTAAAAACAAATCTTACATATAAAACCTATATATATATATATATAAAAATTAATATTACATAAGAATCACATATTAATATTCAAATTATGTTGATGATTTTTTATATAAAAATGATAAATTTTATATTGATGTAGTTTTGTGTTAAAGTATATTAATATAGATATATTTTGATTAAATGGTGAAAGTGAAAGCTATCTGTTTTAAAGCATATATAATACTTTTTAAATATAAAAATAAATATTTATATGACTCGAAAATAAAACATATGACTCATAATAAAAAAAAGAAAAAAAATCCAACATTTAAAAAGAATTATATCAATGATATAAAATCAAACGAAATCAAATTTATATACTGTCCTTTATTAATATTTAAATTATCAAAATAATTTTTTGTCTATAGAAAAATAAAAATTTCCTATAAATGTATATTAATATTTAAATCCAACATTATACATATTTATATACTTCAAAATTATTTTATTTTAAATATTGTTTTGTTTTCCATTTACACAAGAAACATGAAAAAAAATACTCCGTGTATATCGCTTACCATGCTTATAAAAATAGAAATGGTTAAGGTTATCATAAACTTGCCATAAAGAAAAAGGTTATAAAAAACTTGTTGATTAGATGCATCCGACGGTTGTCCACGTATCTGCTATAAGGAAGTTCTAGCATCTTGCAGCAGTGGATCCACTCAAGTCGCTTAGATTTGATTTATTAAAGGGAAAATCTGATATCGCATCGTGCCGTGACCATAACCTTCTCCAGTTTCCCTCCGCTTCCAATGATATCTTTCGATTGCGAGGGTTTAAGCCTAACCTACCCTAAACCCTAAATTCCCAATTCAATTCACTCCAATTCCCATCTCCAATTTGTGAACCCATTCTCTTTCACCTTAGGCCTTCAAATCAACCCTCACATCCCCATCATCATCGGTAAGCTTTTTCTTTTCTATTTCTTTGGTTGTTTTTTCTTGTTTGCAATTTCATTTTTGAATCCTTATGCTCGATTATCGCTCCGTTTTACATTCAATATACGGGTTAGGGTTTGTGCTGGGTTAATGTGTTAGTGATGTTGACATTAGTGAAAACTGATTCTTGATGAGTTTTGAGATGTGTAATGATAGCGATTAGGGGAATGAATGTGTGTGTTGGGTTTTTTAGGTGATATGAAGTGCTGAATATGAGGAATGGCGGTGGCAAGACTGGAAGACAGCTTGAACAGCCTACTGCATGGAGGAGGAGGAAGGCGAGTGCTGGTGATGACTTTGCTCAAGCCATTGTTAAGATTGCTGTAGCGCAAGTATGCGAGAGTGAGGGTTTTCAGGCATTGCAACAGTCGGCATGGGAGACATTGTCGGACATTGCTGCTCGGTATATTTTGAACATTGGGAAGTCTGCACATTTACATGCTAATTCTGCAGGTAGAACTGAATGCAATGCTTATGATGTCATTCAAGGGTTGGAAGATATGGGATCGGTTCAGGGGTTTGCGGGTGCTTCGGATGTTGATCATTGCCTTGAAGGTTCAGGTGTTATTAGGGAGATTGTTCATTATGTTAATGAGGCTGAACCAATTATGTTTGCACACCCGATTCCTCGGTTTCCAGTGGTGAAAGAACGTGTGCTGACATCGAGTTTTATGCAAAGAGGAGAAGAGCCTCCTGGGGAGCACATTCCTGCTTGGTTGCCCGTGTTCCCTGATCCACAAACTTATGCAAGGTCGCCTGCAGTGAATGGAAGGGGTACAGAACACCCTGGTGTTAAATTTGAGCAAGACAGAGAGAATGGCAAGGGGGAGCAGCCTCTGGTGAATGTGCAGCAGCAGATGGTCTCAAATATGTTTGAAATGTCCACCTTTGACCCTGCAGATGCTAAGGCAAAAGGAGTGGCTGCAGAAAGTAACCCGTTTCTTGCTGCACCTTTGAAAATTGAGGAGAAGGAGGTTGCTTCTGTTCAACCTCCAGCTAAGCTTTTTAATGATGCAGTTTCTGATAATCCTGTTGTGGAAAATTTTGTTGGAAATGAACCAATTTCAGTGCTGGAGACATTTGCTCCAGCAATTGAGGCAATGAAAAGCACATGTTGTGATTCCAAGGAAGAGCATACAAAATTTCCTGTCAATGAGAAGCCTACTGTGCGTTTTAAGATTGGGATTAAAAATAAATTCTTAAGAAGTTCTATTGATTTGACAACACAGAAAGATGATAATAAAAAGACTTTGCCGTGGTTTGCCATGGAAGATGAGAAGGATGACAAGAAAAAGAGGGCTGAGAAAATTCTAAGGGGATCTTTGGAAAATCCAGATCAGCTTGTTCAGTTGTAAATTAGATTGCTTTAATTAGAATCTTTATACCTGATCGAGAGAATGTCAAGATAGCTAGATCTGGGATATTAAGATTTAGGTAACTGTCTGGTTACTGGCAATATAGGATGGAAGTTACTATTTTGCTGGGACATGTTCTCATTATAACAATCTTTGAGGTATGTGCATGCCAATTGCTTGGTAGATTATTTTGTGATTCCTTTTATTGAAGGTCCACATTTCTCTTGGTAAATTGTGGGTTTTTCCCTATCATTTTATTTTCATTTTACATAGTTAATCCATTTCCCCCTAGAACAAGGTTGTGGGTCTTTACATAGGATCTTATCTCCTCATTTTTGCAACATTGTGGAGCTAAGGTTAGCTACAAACAACTCTCTCGCCCCCCTTCCCCAAAAGAAAAAATTTGCAGGCCTGTTTCCCACATCTCTTCATTGTCCCGTCTCATGTACAACATTAGAAAGGTTGAGAAGGAGGTTTAAACAAATCAAAGAAAAAAAAGGAAATTTTGAAGTTTGTCTTATGAAGATGAAATTCATTTTGAAGTCTGTGGGCTGAATGATCTTATGCTAAATATAGCTTTTAAAACACCTCCACTTCTGACTTGCCTATTGATAATCCTAAATCAATTCCCACTATTTCAAATCATGTATTATTGAGATGTTACATTAAGTTAGTTAATAGTTGCAGACTATTGCAGTCATGTATAAACAAGTAGCTTCAAGATTTTCATGCCTACATATTTTATTATTTTAGTTTCATAGCTTAATCAACTTCCACAGTTTCAAATCACATTATATTAACTGAGAATTATGTAAGGATGGTTAGTTAGTTACTGATATTAATCCTGTGCACAGGATTTTCGTTGTATGCTCATATATGAACGACCAGTTTCTGCTGATATATAATTTTTATATTTCCATGATTTCTTATTAATTTTAATTGTATATTATATTGGAATCTCCACATTTCTGTTGGTGAATGGAAATTTTGGGTTTTGCCCTATGATTTTATCCTCATTTTACATGTTTTAATCCATTTTCCCCTTGTTATCGTCATGTTCAATCTATAGTTTTTCCTGCTCTTTAGTTGCATATCTTTGAAAGTGTTTTACTGGACATATATGCAATGATCTTTGGACTTTAAATTACTAAGTACTAACGAGCAAAAATATGTGGAGATGATAATGTCGAGATAAATAGTTAGACAATCAAGGAAATATTAGATGGGTAATGAGGATATTGAAGTGAAAGTTAACTAGTTTCAATTCAGGAGAATATGGTTTTGGTCGTCTGAGGAGGCCAAAAAAGGATTTAGTGGTAAAAATGGATCAAATCGAAGAGGGTTCAATTAAAATGCTCCGGTAAGATCAAATAAGAACTTGGAAGAAATCATTAAAATAACTTCTACATGATTTTGTTGAAATTTGGATTTTCATAGAGACGTTTATAATTAGTTGCTAACTTAATCAAATGTTTTTTTAATCTAATTCTCCTTGTTAAAGAATGGTTGTCATAGTTGTGGGTTGTGTCATCTTGTTTTGCTGGTGATTTAAACAAATAAAAGACAGGTGTTTAATGGAGGGTGAAATAAAGTGTCCGTTTTGTAATAAATAAGACATTTTGTGTCATATATAACAACTTATTTTGTTTTTATTGTATCCTACACAATTTTCTTGAAACAGGAAAAAAGTGTCCGTTTCTAATTTATGGATGTCATAAAATATTTGTATATCGAATATATTATGGGTTTCTATTAATACCCTATTTATTGTTAAATGGTAAAAAGACGTATAAAGAGTTGAATAAAGTATTCATTTATTACACTACATTAGTAGGTTTTAAATGTGTTTGTTTTCTTTTATTGTCCTCCTTCTTATTTCTGTCGTATATTAATTGTGATTTTTAGATTTTCAATTAATTATTTAATTTCTTGTGATTATTCTATGTGTTTAGCCTCAATTTGAACCATTTTTTACCTTTACAGATTGTTAATGGTTTTTTATTTTCTTAATTTTTTAATTTAGATGCTATATTATTAATTTTATGTTAAATTAGTTTTTTTATAACTGGGTTATTTTTTGAATGTTGATATTGAAAATATTTTTTATAACTGGGTTATTGTCATTATTTATTTTTTATTGGACATTTTCATTTAAGTTTAAACTTAAATAAATATTATTTTTCATTTGAATTTGTTTCATGGATTTAGTTATCGTAAAATTATTTTTATTTTTTGCATAAATAAAAAAACTAACATTAAAATAGTATAACTTATTTGATTTTTAAGGTGTAGAGTTTGGAACAAAATTTTGAGCGGGAAAACACCTTAATTATTAGATTATTTTCTTGCAATCATTTAAAGAGAAACACATTTAAAACCTATTAATGTAGTGTAATAAATGAGTACTTTTTTCTTATGTATACTTTCATATGTGTTCTTCACTCTTATTTATTATTAAAAGGGATGTCAATAGTAGCACCCATATATTATTCTTGAAGGTATTTGTAACATCCTAATCGAGCATTAATGGGCAAATTAGAGTTAATTGCTGACTAACTAAAAGTGGCATGGAATTACGCATGTGCCCTCTAAACAAATATAAGTGAGTTCCGTCTCACTTTCCCACTCACGCTGAGCTGGGAAAAGAAAGAGAGAATTGAGCCCACTTCTCTTTCGTGCATGCAGAGGTACCACCCCTGTTTTCCTCTGAAGTTCAACCAAGCTTCTTCTTCTTCATCCCCTCCTCGTCGGCAGTGTTGGAGTGTCTTGGAGGCTTGAAATCCTCCACTGTTGGTAAAGTCGGAGCTATTCGAGAGAGACGACGGCTCGGGGTTTCTCCGAGGTTGAGTTCGAAGGTTAACGACTGGAATCGAAGGTCGTTTAGTCGAGAAAGAGTGATCGGGGAGCGATCGATCAACGTGTGATAGTTCGTGGAACGTCTGGAATCCCTTATTCCAGGTAGGGGGTGCTTTGCATTTCAAATGAATGGTTTATGGACGGGTTCCGAGTGAAATTGTTATGCTGTTTGTTATATAATTTTAGCATGTGATGATTGGAGTGTTATGTTGATTCCGTCCATTGTTTTATATTGAATTGCATGGGATGCATGTTGATGATAATGAGAATGCCGAGTGCATGTGTTGTGAGACAGTTAGGTTGATTTCCGTTAGTGATTTTATATTGAATTGCATGAGATGCATGTTGATGATAATGTGAATGCCGAGTGCATATGGTGTGAGACTGTTATGTTGATTTCAGTTTGTGATTTTATATTGAACTACATGAGATGCATGTTGACGATAATGTGAATGCCGAGTGCATATGGTGTGAGACTGTTATGCTGATTTCCTTCATGATTTTATATTGAATTGCATGAGATGCATGTTGATGATAATGAGAATGCCGAGTGCATATGGCGTGAGACGCTTGATGATTGAAATGGCATTGATGTACTAATGATAATAACAATATGCATGGGATGCACCATTGAAAATGCTGAGAGCAATTAGCGTGAGGCGCTTATTATTGAATCGGTAATTAAATGTATATGCATAAGATGCTATGAAAGACCTTGAGTGAGACTCAAGGCAAGCTGACTGAGTGGGACTCAGGGCTGCCCGTAACACTGCCGTTGTCACTGAGAGTGACTGTGTTACATGAGAGGGCAAACAGTTTGGTACCAGTAAAACGGCCGGATCAGCTGAGAGCTGGGTATAAGGATGAGAGTCTATGTTGCAACACAAAACTTAATAATGAACAATTGGATCCGACTGACTGAACATGTGCACACTGATAAATGTTGCCGAGAGCAATGTGACTTGTATGGTTATGTGTATATGTTATTGAGAATAGCATGAATTATATAGCCCTGAATGAGTTGGGTAAATTCTGACTAGATGATGCTGTGTGAGTAATTATATTGAATGACAGTGTATGTTGTTATTTATTTGAGACATCATATTGTATAGTTGAGAATTGGATGATTAATCCGAGTCAATAACTGTCATTTAATATGTAAAATGCTCACCCCTACTTATGGCTATATTTTCAGTGGATATTGGTCGGGATGGTGAATGACGAGTGATCATCAAGCCCGTGTGAGGAGTATTTGTATAGATGTAGTGTACATAATGTATATAGTTATGATATAGCCTTGGCCGACTCCTATGTACACCGTTTGTTTTGAGTAGATACACGAATTTGAACTACCCAGGATTATGAACATATATATATATATATATATATATATATATATATATATATATATATAATGCTAAGATGTTGCTTGAATTGCCCAGTGAGTGTTGTTGTATGAGAAATGTCAAAGGTCACAATGTTTCCGAGTGAGACTTTAGCGAGAGAACCTCTTCCGAGTGAAGAAAGGTTATAATATCTTCGAGTGAGACATGATCGAGAGGACCTCTTCCGAGGGAAGAAAGGTCAAGGTGTTTTTCCGAGTGAGACTTACCCTAGAGAACCTCTTCCGAGCGAAGAAAGGTTAAAGTATTTTCGAGTAAGACTTAACCTAGAAAACCTCTTCCGAGTGAAGAAAGGTTAGAGCATTTTTGAGTGAGACCTGATTGAGAGGACCACTTCCGAGGGAAGAAAGGTCAAGGTGTTTCCGAGTAAGACGTAACCGAGAGATCCTCTTCCGAGTGAAGGAAGGTTGAAATGTTTCCGAGTGAGGTATGACCGAGAGGATTATTTCCGGGTGAAGGTTAAAACGCCTCCGAGTGAACCATGTCTGAGGTGAGACCTTCCAGGCGAAGAATAAGGATCTGGCTATGAGTGAGAAATCTCTGAGTGAGGCATAACCTGAAGGGACCATCCCCGAGTGATAGGAGGTTCTGATTCTGAATGAAGGAACACACCGAGTGTAGGGACTCGCTCTAGTGAGTAGGAGCTCGCTCAAGCGACTTTTACTGGTTTCGCTTAACCGAATCAGGATCTCGCCAAGCGAGTGACACCCTGACTCCATTTTCTTTTTCCCGATTACGGATTTGAACGCGAAAAATTTCCCCGGGTTTTTCGGGCTTGTCTTTATTAAGTCGGGATGTTTCAGTATTCCCAAGATATTTTTTTATAAAAATTGAAAGAATTTAAGGAAAATATATCCAGTCCTTCATTTTAATAAATAATAAATGTGAAATTAATGTTGTATATGAAACACATGGAGTACTTTTACTCAAAAAGTGGTTTTATTCTATTCATAAAATAAACAAAAATGCTAATGAATGTTTTAAGAGTATTGGTTAAGGTGCACATTATTAAAACTCCTACTCTAATATTTAAATAATCATAACATAATTTTTAATAAAAAAACTTCTTTTTACTTTCTTAAACAATATCTTTAGGACACTATTAAATTTTTTTAAAACAATATTTTCAAGACACAATTTTAAAGGACCCTTATATTTACATTTTCCAAGGTTTGAAAAAGTTATAACTACCGCCCTTTCTTTAACCTTACACAGACTCTTCTTAATTTATGAGATTAATATATTAGAATATAAGATGGGTAATAATTGCAAATGGGGCAAGTGGTGAAAATAACTACAAATCTGAGGCTGTTTTAAGAGAAATTACATGGTCTGGGGTCCAAACTGTGTCGTTGGAAATCAAGCCGACACATCTGTCGGATACTGTGGCAGCGACACAGCAGGGAGATGACACCTGGCGAAACGCAGAGAAAGTAAGTTGTGTCGGTTGAAGAATTTCCGACACAATTAAAGCGGTGTCGTGTACTCTGAAACCGACACACTGTGATTGGTCCTTGCACACGGTGAAGGCTGTGTCGCCTTTCTTCTCTCCGACACCACTTTGACCGGCGTCTTTATCTCCTCCCCCACCCACGTCCAGCCCCACTTACCCCATTTTTGGCACTGTAAGTGTTTGTGTTGGATCTGGTTGTGAGGAGGCAACTTTAATTTTTTAAAGGAATTGCAGTTTTCAGAGTAAAAGAGTGGTCCCTTGCAAGCTTTCATTGCACAAAAGGTATGTCGTCAAAATATATTCTGTACTTAGTTTATGAATTTGTTGATTATATTTTTTAATGGTTATTATTAGTGTAGGGTATATCATGTTAAAAATATTTTTGGTAGGAATATATGATTCTTTTGTATTTAGGAAGGGCAATTTTTTCATCCTATAATAAAATGATATATGCTATTATAATATTTTAAGCTGAAGGAGATTGAAGTTAGGATCAAGTTATAAAAAATAAAAATTTAAAGAGTTTAATTTTAACAAATGTAATAATTATGTAATGTATATTAGTGAATTTTTTATTTAAAAAAATCAGTGTTATGTAGGGAAAAAATCATTTCTTGGCCTGTTAGACCCAATAAATTTTGCTAAACCCAAATATTATGTAATATACCATACTAATTTGAAAATAAGAAAACATAAAATTATATTTTTTTAAAAAAATTAGAAATATATAATTAAAAAAATTAGTTATTAATTAAATATTTTTAAGGTATTTTTTAAAAAATAAATGATGAGGTTATATATATATAACAGTTTACAAAATTTGAAAGTAGATCACTATATATATAAATATAATTCAGGAAATTTTTTTTTGTTATAAGTTAGAAAATTGTTTCGTTATTTTGAAAAAAAATGAATGATGGCACAATATATAAAAATATTTACAGATTTGGAAATTTGATAATTATATATTTTAAAATAAAATAGGGAAAATAAAATTATATATTATTTTATGAGTATATTCTGTATTTGTTAAATTTTTTAAAATACTATCATATATTATAATATATGTATATGTATAAGAATTTTAAGAATTAGAAAATTGAGAATTAAATATTTTTTAAAAATAGAAGAATAAAAATAAAAATATTTAATGTTAGAAATTCAATATTTGTTAAGTTATTTTTTTTCAATGATTGATTGTATATTACATCATAACAAGTTTCAGAATTAGAACATTGATTTGTTTTGAATTTAAAATATGATTCGAGAATGAAAAGTCAAATATAATTAATGTTAAATATTCTATATTTGTTAAGTTAAATTTTGGTGATTAAAATTTGTAGGATTAGTAAATTTTAATATGGCATTGATGAGTTAGTTGTTTAGATTTTAGGTGATATACATGGTTTAACCTTTTAAAACATTACTATCGAAATTATAATTAATTGATTAAGTTTAAAAATATGGAGTTTAGTTTTAACTAAAGTAATAGCTAAGTAGTATATTTGTTAAGTTTTTTTAATGCATTTTTAATGTATATTAATAATGTTATGTTTAAGTTAAACTTAAGAAAATAAAAAATGATATCAAATATATTAGTTGAATTTTTATTTATCAAAATTATAATACTTTTGTTGTACATCTCTAAATGCAGTATGGCTGAACAGATGAAGATAAATCCTGGGCCGTTAAACCCACAACTATTAACGTTACAAGAGAAGCATGTATCCACGTATGTTTGGAATGGAAAACCAGACCGGGTACTAAGAATTAGAAAAGCACTCCGTATTAGAAGTGATCAAATATCGGAAGAAATCATACCACATTTACGAAGAGCTGGTTTCTATCATTTTGCGAAGGTTGCACATTTACCGGTGTCTATAGAGTTTATCACTGCACTAGTTGAGAGATGGAGACTAGAGACACACATATTCCATCTTCCTGTTGGAGAGTGCACCATCACATTGCAGGATTTTGCCATTTTGTTGGGACTCAACATTGATGGAATCGCAGTTGTGGCGATAGCCGGTTCACGGGACTGGCAACAGTATGTGGAAGCACAACTAGGGAGACGACCCCCTCGCAGTGCACTACATGGTCAAAGTCTGAAGATGTCGTGGCTGCAAGATAATTTTGGTGACATTGCAGAGCATGTTCTGGATGAGGTGGCCATAGAAAGATTTGCTCGTGCTTATATTTTACGGTTGATTAGTGGGTGTATTTTTTCTGACCAGTCATCTAGTAGGGTCCCCCTTAGGTATCTTCAAATGCTGGAGAATTTTGATCTTTGTGGTGGTTATGCATAGGGTGCATCTGCGCTAGGATACCTCTACCGACAACTATGTACCGCCACAGATTATGCTCAGAAGGATATGTGCGGGTTGACACTGTTAGTTTAGGTGTGGGGTTGAGAGCGTATGTGACACCTTGCCCCGGAAGAACCTGGTTTGAGGGATGCTGACAGCCCCTACGGGGGCAGATGGATACACCCAATGGGAAATAGGTATATGATGTATGATTTGGCCTATTTCAAGACACAGTTGGACTGGTTGAGTAAAGATCAGGTATAGAAACATTAATTTATAATATTTAAAGAATGTTTCTAGTACAATTATTAGGAGAATCCTTTAATGACTTAATTGATTTTTGACTTGTAGTTTATATGGGAGCCATATGCTGGGACAGTGACCAATGGTCTTCCATAGATTTGTCTCCATGGTCAGGGGGCGTGGCGATCTGTGGTTCCGTTGCTGTGTTTCTATATTACAGAGTGGCATCAGCCAGATAGGGTAATGTGACAATTTGGGATAGAGCAACACATACCCACTGCACCATCTCAACGTGAAGATTTACACGCTATTACTCTGAAAGGCAAATCTGATGAAAATTGGCCCACAGTAATGGAACCTCTGTTACATTTGTGGAATGGGAGAGAAGGACACATATGTTCTGGTCAACCACTTTTTGGAGAGATATCAGCTAACCATGAATACTTTAAATGGTACAAAATGCGGACTCGTCGGTGGGTTACCAGACAAGGTGCTGTAAGGGGAGCAACGGTAATAGTTTCACCTTATGTTATGACTTTAGTATTTGTTGTTAGCTATGATAGTATTTTTTCAGACATGTTTTTTTATTTCAGATGGACAGCGTCGAGGTGATACAGTACTTGTCCTCGCCAGAGAACTCTGAGACACCTGTTGCTTTCGCTATGGATAACATCCGGCAGGAAACTGAGAAAATACTAATGTCGATGGGTGAATGGGACAAAATTATGTAGGCCAGAGTGCATGCTCCCATCCCAACCGAGGTGGCCCCAGACATTGAGTTTGATGTGAACATGTCTGGGACTCGGGTCGAAAGAGCGGGGTTACAAAGGCGAAGGTTTAGAGAGCCAGAGGAGGACTACATCATCCCGCCGCTTCCTACCAGACAACCAGGCCAATACTATGTTTCATCTCAACCGCCACCTCATTCGCCCTGGACGACATACAACTACCCGTCTCAGCCGTTACAGCAGGATCCCATGCACATGAATGAGTATTTTAATGTTCATATGTTTGCAGGTGAAGGCACCTCCTTTATGGGAGATCTTGGTGGTAGTTTCCAAGGAGGACAGCAGGATGGACAGCCCAGTTCATCTCAGATGCCTTTATCCCCATATATCCCTGACCCCCCAGACATGATGACCCCACCCCCTTATATCCCAAACATGATGACCCCGCCAGTCCCATCCCGACAACAATGGGAAACTGACATTGGTTCTTCTTTAGGATTCCAACCAATGATGTTTGATCTAAACACAACTGCATCAGAAGCTGTTGCACGTGAAGCTGAGATTACTACATCCCAGGAGGAAGAATCACAAATTGAAAACGAGGTTGAAGCTGTTCGTCGACTCCCGCCTCGAGTTAACCGCGGTGTTCCCAGGCCTTGCCTTTCCCCCCCCCCCCCTCATCCCCGAGGTCGCCAATAGGATTCTATATGTTGTCTTTGTAGTTGTAGTCCGTAACCAACATTTATTTGTTATTTGTGTTTGTATGTGTTTATGTTATATGTATGTAAACAATGTGGACTTTATTACAAAATGGTAATTTCTAGTACAAAGTGAACCTTTAAATATTACATATAAAAGTCTAAGTATCATACATCACTGTCATTAATAAAACCAGAACCAGAATCACTACCACCAGAAGCACTACCAACAGAATTAGGGCACGTTGAACATTTGTGACCTGTTTGTCGACAAATACCACATCTGTACGAGGTTTCTAACTCAACCCAGTCAATCTCATTTCTAATCCGATACCTTTGGGCGTCCCTTTGCGCGTAACATGTCGTCATCAAGAACTACAATGTAAGAATCATGCAACTCAGGAATTAATTCATCACTCCCTATGGGATACCATTTACCTGCATAAGCCTGGCCAACGTGACACAAAGTGTAACATTCATGGACATACTGGAAAAAGTTAACGTTTACTGCGTTGCATGCCGCAATGACGTGCATACATGGGTACTTGAATGCCTGGAACCTGCCGCACTGGCACCATCTTTCAGTTAGGTTTAACGTGTAACACCCCTATTTTTATTTTTATATTAAAATTTTGAAGGAATTAAATTATGGTTCTTTAAAACTTTTTAATCTACGTATTATTTATGATTTTTTGGAATTTTTTGGAATTTTGGAATTTTTTAATAAAAATAATATTTTTTTAAATAATTTTAAATTCATATAAGTGACTTAAATTAAAAATATTTATAAGAAAGTGAATTTAAATTATAAGAAAATTTTCTAAAATCCGTTTCAAGTAGACTTATCTAAAAAATTATCGGTTTGAGAAAAATCTTGATTTTTTCCAATCGTTAAAAAATTTGAAACGTATCAATAAATTTTTATTAACAGAAAATTTTAGATTTTTAAAATTTTAATTTTATATTACTTATTATAAAATTAGTGAGGACTGATATAATATCGCTAAATTTCAAAAAGGACTCATTTTGAATATTTAAAATATACCGAGTGAAGGGTTACTATTTGACTTAATAATTTTGCCGACAATTACTATGCAAATCACTGTGCATGTATGAAATTTTCAAAAGATGTACAGTAACCTGGAATAAAAAATTCAAAAATGCATAGTACTTTTATATTAAAATAATGGAATGCATAGTAAATTTTTTTCCTATAAATACCGAAGGATTTCTTCTTTAGAATTCACAATTTCAGATTAAGTTTTCTTAATATAGTAGTGCTAGTGAGATAGTGGTGGAAGTGAGAGAGAGAAGAAAAGTTTTTAGAGAGAAGGTTCTGCCAAAATCCTAAGGTAAGAATACTTCTCTTTTATATTTTTTGGGTTATTTTCATATCGTTTTTAGAAATCTATTATTATACTAGAAATAATATTATTTTAAGTTACTATTCTGCATAGTAAACACTATTTTAATAGTAAATTACTATTTCAATAGTAAATTACTATTCAAATAGTAAATTACTATTTACTGTTACTATTTACTTTTACTATTTACTGTTACTATTCACGTTTTACTATTTACTGTTACTATTCACGTTTTACTATTTACTGTTACTATTCACGATTTACTATTCACTATTCACTATTCACTATTCAAAATTTACCATTTCTGTTTTAAGTAGTAATCTTAATCTTCGTCTTATGCTTATACTGAAATAAGATTGGTATTAATATTTTTAGAAATCGGAGGCGCAAAGCAAATCTATTTTGGGTAACAATTCAAGGTAAGGGGGAGTGAGATAAGAGTATAATATGAAAAGACATAAGAATAATGGGAGGAGTCCCCTACTCCTTTTAAATCTGATAATATTATTATTTTAAAATATTAACTTTTTAACTTAAAATTTATAATAAATTTTAAATTAAATATCCGGTTTAACTAACTCTAATATACATATGCAAAGACTTGGACCATTATGACCTATATGGACTGGACTATACCTATGCAAGGACTTGGACCATTATGACCCATATGGACTGAACTATACCTATGCAAGGACTGGATTATATGGACTTACATATACCTATGCGAGGAATTGACCAAAAGGACTAAAATTGACTATATTAATAATCATTAAATTTTGTATTATGATATGTATTAATGATATTTAATTGATTTGATTATGATTTGATTATGATTGATTGATTGATGATATTTAGTTATGATTGATATTGTTTGATTTTGATTGATGATATTGTAATGTGGAGTTTGAGCATATAGCGAGCATGACGGAAAGCTAAAATTCAGTAAGAATTTCTTACCTTACTCTTTAAATTTTATTATCTTTTATTTCTTCTTAGAAATTATTTTTATTAACTTTATTTTCAATATTTAGAATAAAAAAATTAGTATTTATTTTAGAAAGAAAATATTTTGTGAGAATTTATTTAATTAAATCTTGAGTTAAAGAAAAATTTTGTAATTTTAAGTATTTTTGGTTAATAATTATTCTCTTTTAATAAAACAAAATTTTTTGAAAGAACATTATTTTATTTTTTTTCAACTTAATAACTAAAGATATTTGGAAATAATTGAGATTCCTAAATTTGATTTTGTTAAGATTTAATTTGAGAAAGATTATGTAAAGTTTTATATGAGAAAGTTTTTAGATATTTAAGGCTTAGAAACTCAATTTCAGTGAGATTTGAAAACTGTACCAAATTTATTTCTGTGGGACAGAAATTCAGAGAATTGAGAAAATGTACAGTTTATTGAAATAATATTGTAAACCTTTAAGGGATTTAATAATTGAGTTTCTAAAAGCCTTAACCAACTCAATACGCGAGTAGTTCATGCATCATGAATCATTAAAGTGAAATGAAATAATATTGTCTGGGGACGGATTATAGAAACCGAGGATACATTAGAGGAGGCTTAATTACGAGCCTTGGGATGAGAGGGTGTGAAAGGGTGCTTCAGGGGACCTGGGGTAGCTCCCTAGTGTCGGGTACTTTCACAATAAAAACTTTCTCAATCTGACTAGTCTCTAAGTGTTTCCATGCCAGTTGAGCTGTTCATATTATTATTATCCGGACTTATGGAACAGTGTAAACTCCTGGTTGGCCCAGTGCAAAATTAAAATTTAAGGGCCCACATATATAGGTAAGTTATGATGAAGATATTGCATAACATTCATGCATTCATAATTGATTGTGTATGTGATTGTGATTGATATTATTATGTATTGGTTGTGAAAACCCTTTGTTGCTTATGTCTTATTCAGAAATATTATATTCTGTTTCTCACTCCTTTCTCCGTGTTTTTGTTTCACATGTTTTAAATTGATGGTTCAGAGGGAAGGATCGAAGAATATCGGCAGTAAATATAACACATTCTAGAAAGGGAGCTCGGTATGAATACCGTGGTCCAATGAATAAATAATGTTAATAAGTAACTGCTTCTGGGCCATGGAGTTTCCTCTCTTTCTTATAATGTTTAATATTTATTTCCGTTGGATGAATGTAAAATTAATTTATAAAGTTTTAATAATATTTATGAGGTATTTCACAAATAATGTATATAATTTATTCCGATAGTTTCTTTTTAACAATCATATCTTTAGTAAAAAAAAATTACGAATTTTTCTAGAATTTATTAAGGTGTAATAGAGGGTGTTACAAAGTGGTATCAGAGCAGTTAATCCAATAGGCCTGGGGAAAAGGTCTATCTTGCTTTGTTTGTAAACTCTGTATAGGTAATAGAAAATAGAATATCTGACTTGGTAGTAACTGTGATTGATGTGACAAATCTCAGTTACTGTGAAACAGGAAACTAATGGCTGGAAACGATCTTGCTGGAGTTGTAGAACGCTTAATCAATGCAATGGGAGCACGTGAAGGTCAAGGTAACGATGCCTTGAGAAGACTGGACCTATTCGAAAAATGCAATCCACCTCGTTTCAAGGGAGGATATAACCCTGATGGAGCACAAATCTGGATTCGAGAGATAGAGAAGATCTTTCGAGCATTACAATGTAATGAAGCTGATAAGGTAGTCTTCGCTACTTATGCCTTATCTGAGGATGCCGAACATTGGTGGGATAGCACGCGTAGACAATTCGAAGTCAACGACGTGGAGATCACTTGGGATTATTTCAAGGATATGTTTCTGGAGAAATACTTTCCAGCTGATGTTAAAGAGAAAAGACAATTCGAATTCCTGTCGCTGACCCAAGGAAATATGACCGTTGGAGAGTACGTATCCAGGTTTGAAGAGCTATCTCGTTTTCATTCTCATTATAATGATGCTACTAATGAAAGAGATCGGTGTGCAAAGTTTGTAAATGGACTGCGGCCAGAAATTAAGGAAGCTATACGAATGCAGGAAATCCGTGAATTTTCTGTATTGGTAAATCGCTGCAGGATCTTTGAAGAAGACCATAAGGATAGAATGACCAAAAGTTGTGAGCCCATTCACAAGGCAGGAGAAATAAGAAGTGGAGGACCTCACCATCACCAAAGAAGAGATTTCAGAAGGAATAAGCCTTACCAAGCACCATTTCACCGGTTTGGAGCAGCATCTGTTCCTAACAGACCCGAAGCTTCAACTGGAAGCTATTACCCAACATCTGCACCAAATTTTAAATGTTTTATCTGTGGAGGACCCCATTTGAAAAGGGATTGTCCTAAAAACACTTATGTTTGCTTTAACTGTAACAAACCAGGTCATCACATCAAGGATTGCCCAGAGATGAAGAGAGAAAACCCTGAAGGTGCAAGTACAAGCATAAATACTCAAGGAGGCGCGCACAGTGCAGTCGGAAGGCCGAAAGCAAAAGGAAAGGTTTTTGCAATCACTGGAGAAGAAGCATCTCATGCTGATTCCATGGTAGAAGGTAAGTGTATCATTAATAAGATTTCTTTAACTGTTATGTATGACTCAGGTGCATCACATTCCTTTATTGCCAATGACTGTGTAGAAAAACTAAAATTACCTGTGATAGAACTGCCATTTGACTTATCTGTACATACTCCTAGAAACAATCCCATTGTCACTTCTAAAGCCTGTTGGAAATGCCCTATTGTCATAAATGGTAGGGACTTTAAAGCTAATCTTTTCTGTTTACCCCTTTCTGGCTTAGAAGTTATTATTGGGCTAGATTGGTTGTCTGACAATCATGTTCTAATAGATTGTCATAATAAAACCATAATGTTTAAAGAACCAGTGAATTTGAATCCTGAGGATTCGAGATTTCTAACCGCCAACCAAGTGAGTGCCTCTTTAAAAGGAGGGGCTCAAGGATTCATGCTATCGCTTTCAACGAAAGGAGAGCAAGAATCAAAAATCAAAAATCTGCCAGTTGTGTGTGAATTTCCTGACGTTTTTCCTGAAGATATCCCTGGTTTACCCCCAGAAAGAGATGTGGAATTTGCCATTTGTAACACCCCCTTATGTACACGAGATAAAAAAAAAACTTTTAGAAAGATATACATATTTATCACTCTTTATCTCGTGTATACAAGGACGTATATACATCTGATTTCCTTTGAATATTGAAAGTAAAAAAAAAAATTGTCTTTCAATATTTATCCATAATGACAAAATAATTTATAGAAATCATAAGTGATAAATCATTACAATATTATATCCGAATGAAAGAGTTTATCAAAGTTTAACCTTTACCTTGTTACAATTATCTACTTGATATTGTAATAAGGCAAAATAAAACTAAACTATACCTCTACTACAAATGTGAACAAACATTTCCTAGTCCTTGAACCATCGAGTTTTTGAATCCTACTCTTGTCATATCTCTTCATCTAATCGATTGAGGTTGAGACCACTTTATCCTCTTGTAATTACATATCCTTCCATCTTGGACTGCTAGCTATATATCATATAACATATATTTTGGACACAAAAATTCAAACAAGAAGGAGTGAGAAACAAAATATAATATATTACAGATAAGACATAAGCATAAGGGTTTTCACAAACTAATATAGTAATATCAGTCATAATCTCATATAAAATCAATTATGAATATAGGGTTTCCACATACATAACACTTATATTTTCATTCATAACCATCCATATAGAATGTCACAATCACATGAATGTTATGTAATGCTTATGCTACTATCTCATTCAGTTTATGCATGTGGGCCCTTAAAGTTTTAGTTTGCACTGGGCCAACCAGGAGTTTACACTGTTTCATAAATTCTGGATAATAATAACATAAATGCCTTCATGACATATGAACAGCTCAACTGGCGTGGAAACACTTAGAGACTAGTCAGACTGAGAAAGTTTTTATTGTGAAAGTACCCGACACCAGGGAGCGACCCCAGGTCACCTGAAGCACCCTTTCACACTCTCTCATCCCAAGGCTCGCAATTAAGCCTCCTCTAATGTATCCTCGGTTTCTATAATCCGTCCCCAGGCAATATCACATCTCATTTCTCTTTAATGATTCATGATGCATGAACTACTCGTATATTTAGTTGGTTAAGGCTTTTAGAAACTCAATTATTAAATACCATAAAGGTTCACAAAATCATCACAATAAACTGTACATTTCCATAAGTTCTTCTTTGAACTTCTGTTATACTGAAATAATTTAGTACAGTCTTCAAATTCAGATCTTACCAAAATTGAGTTTCCAAGCCTTAAATATCTCAAAGCTTTCTCTTAAAAATCTTCATATATTTACATAATCTTTCTCAATTTGAATCTTAACTAGATTGAGTTTTTGAAATCTCCACAAAATATTCTTTAGTTATTTCGTTGGGGAAAACCAAAATAATTTACTTTAAACTTCTAATTTCTAAAGAAAATAATTTAAAATCATTAACTAAGAATACTTAAAACTATAAAAAATTTTCTTTAATTCAAGGATTAATTATCTCAACCTCTGATTTTCATAAAATAGCTTCTTTCTAATACTAGATTTTATTATAGAGATTAAAAATAAAGTTAATAAAAATTATTTATAAGAAGAAATAAAAGACTAGAATAATTACAAAATACTTTCTCTTGGAATAAAAATTTAAAGAGTAAGGTAAGAAAATTCTTACTGAGTTTTAACTTTCCGTCATGCTTGCTATATGCTCAAACTTTATATCACAAGATCATCAATCATTCATCAACCACAATCAAGTATAGTAATCTCATCAATCACAATCAAATATCATCAATCATAATTGCATATTATTAATCACAGTCTAATATTATAAATCACAATATCATTAATCGAAATCAAATATAATTAATTATAATCAAGTCAAATCAACTAAATATCGCTTATAAATATAATTCAAATTTTTAATGGTTATTTAAATTAGTAGATTTGATTTTGAGTCCTTATAGTCCATTCCTCGCACAGGTCTATATAAGTCCATATATCCAGTCTTCGCATAGGTATAGTTCAGTCTAAACAGGTCATAATAGTCCAAGTCCTTGTATAGGTTTAGTTCGATCCATATAGGATATAAAAATCCAAGTCCTTGCATAGGTTTAGTTCAGTCCATATAAGTTATAATAATTCAGATCTATGTATAGATATTTCAGAATAAGTTACACAATATATTAAATTTATTATAAATTTTAAGTTGAGAAGTTATTACTTTAAAATAATAATATTATTAACTTTAAAAGGAGTAGGGGACTCCTCCCTTTATTCTTATGTCTTTCATATTATATTCTTATCTCACTCCCCCTTACCTCTTGTATACCGATTCGTTATTGAAAATCCATGCGCGCCTCGTCTCCGAGTTCTAAAACATACCAATTTCATTTTAATATAATTACAAGATGAAAATTAAGATTACAACTTAAAATAAAAAATGGTAAATTTTGAATAGTGAATAGTGAATAGTAAATCATGAATAGTAACAGTAAATAGTAAAACGTGAATAGTAACAGTAAATAGTAAAACGTGAATAGTAACAGTAAATAGTAAAATGTGAATAGTAACAGTAAAGAGTAAAACGTGAATAGTAACAGTAAATAGTAAATCGTGAATAGTAATGGTAAATAGTAACAGTAAATAGTAATTTACTATTTGAATAGTGGTTTACTATTGAAATAGTAATTTACTATTGAAATAGTGTTTACTATGCAGAATAGTAACTTAAAATAATATTATTTCCAGTATAATAACAGATTTTTAAAAACGATATAAAAATAACCCAAAAAATATAAAAGAGAAGTATTCTTACCTTAGGATTTTGGCAGAACCTTCTCTCCAAAAACTTTTCTTCTCTCTCTCACTTCCACCACTATCTCACTAGCACTACTATATTAAGAAAACTTAATCTGAAATTGTGAATTCTAAAGAAGAAATCCTTCGGTATTTATAGGAAAAAATTTTACTATGCATTCCATTATTTTAATATAAAAGTACTATGCATTTTTGAATTTTTTATTTCAGGTTACTGTG
Organism: Clitoria ternatea; assembly: GCA_037962975.1. Lineage (NCBI taxonomy): Eukaryota > Viridiplantae > Streptophyta > Magnoliopsida > Fabales > Fabaceae > Clitoria > Clitoria ternatea. The sequence continues at coordinate 272,152,049 of CM075672.1, forward strand.
CATCTTTTGAAAATTTCATACATGCACAGTGATTTGCATAGTAATTGTCGGCAAAATTATTAAGTCAAATAGTAACCCTTCACTCAGTATATTTTAAATATTCAAAATGAGTCCTTTTTGAAATTTAGCGATATTATATCAGTCCTCACTAATTTTATAATAAGTAATATAAAGCTAAAATTTTAAAAATCTAAAATTTTCTGTTAATAAAAATTTATTGATACGTTTCTAATTTTTTAACGATTAGAAAAAATCAAGATTTTTCTCAAACCGATAATTTTTAGATAAGTCTACTTGAAATGGATTTTAGAAAATTTTCTTATAATTTAACTTTACATTCTTGTAAATATTTTTAATTTTAAGCAACTTTATATGAATTTAAAATTATTTAAAATATATTATTTTATTAAAATAATTCAAAATTTTCAAAAAATTCCAAAAAATCATAAATATTATGTAGATCAAAAAATTCAAAAGAACCATAGTCTAATTCCTTCAAAATTTTATTTTAAAATTCTAATAAGAGTTAAATCTTGAATATGTAAAAAAACAAAAATATAACAACATAAAATAAAAATGGTGAATAATAAGGATATTAAAAATTCTTAATATAATTTTCTTAATTAGTGAATATTAATTAAGTCACTTTAGAATTCTCATTCAGAAATATTTTCATTTTTTTATTATTATTATTTTAAAAAACAAATAATAAAAATATAAATACCAAAAAAATAATAATAAACTAACTTATAGTAAGTATTTTTCAAGAAATATATATTAATATCTATTTCCTATTTGTGATGAAAATAGGATGTTACAACTCTACTCCCCTAAAAGAAATTTCGTCCTCGAAATTTAATATTGTTAATAAATCTTACCATAGATAAACTAACTAAACTGTTCTAAAATATATTTCTAGTTTCCTTGACAATTGTGTACATTTTCCTTAACATTGCCATTTATCTCTTTTTTTTTAATCTTATCAGTATTTTTTTTTTCTTAACTCAAAAATATTACTCGTCTTAATTTTTGTCAACCATGCTCATCATAAATTGATGGTTAACTCTAAACACTTCAATAATTACGTTTCTCAATCTATTAAAACCTTACTTAACCTAATCCATAACATCTATTAATTAAAATTCCTACTAAAAACATAGTAAAATGGACTGCTGAGAATTAATTACTGGACAACTAGCCGTTAGCAACTAGCCGTTGGACTAGCCGTTGGACTAGCCGTTTATGACCGTTGCAACTCTCCCTCCCTTGCTTGCTTATAAATTCTCATTCCATTCTTACTTCCTATCACAACTTCAAGATTTCTTAGTTTCTCTCTTCTATCTAATTTCTTCAATCTTTTTCTCAAGTACTATCATACTATTCGATGGCCAACCTTCCTAGAAGTAAGGAAGAACGAAGTCGGGATGGACTACAGGTTGTGGTAACAAGTGCCTCACTTCTTATAATCGTTATGATTATTTCTCTAGTTTGGATAATTTTTGTATTGCCAAGACTCTTAGACCTCTATCTATGATATACTAGATGTTCTATTTTATTTTCCTTAATGTAATCGTGTATAATAAATTATCCTAGTGAGAAAGGATAAATATGTCTTAGTCCATGTTGTACTTGTTTATTTAATTAAATCCTTGTGGTCTTTGCTTCATGATAATCCAGGGTATGTAATCATTTCTTATTGTCTTCTATAATGAATTAAATATTCCTTAACTAAGTGATTGCACATTCCATTATAATTGACTATAACCATTACATATATTTGATAAATTCTCCAATCTTAAATGATCACAAATCACTACGTTGACTTAGAAATACTCACTTGAAATTTTTTTTTTATGGGTAACTAAGACTTATGTAATTCTCTTTATAGGAAAATCAATGAGTAAAGGTGCATATATACTTCCTCATGGTTTACTAACACACTTCTTTATTTTAAATCTGCAATGGTCATTACATAACAATGATTTATATTAGGTATGTATATTCGTCGAACAAAATCGATGACTAAAAGAAAATAACTTGATAAACATGTATCATATTGTTAGGAATCACAAAAATATTTTATGTCACAATTTCTAAATATTAAACCAATATCAATGTCTTCCAAAGATCTATAATGCTTATTTTAGGTCATTCATTGATATATTTATCACAATAAATCAATTTAAAAAAAATTCAAAAATATATGGTTAATTACATTCGATGTCACAATCATAAAAGTTTCATTAATTCATATATTTACACACATAACCATCATATATATTATTCAATCGTAGACATCATAAATGAAAACTTCATCAAATCAAACAATAATTAACATATTTTATATGTCATACAAAAGAAGAATCAATACAAATAGCCAGAGATACAATTCCTAATATGATTATTTGTTATATCAAACAAGTTATAAATTATCATATTTCTTTCATGAAGCATACATCCACACATTTTTCTTTTCAAAATATATCACCAAAGGACAAAACTATGATTCTATCTTAAACAATTTGTTATACTAGTTTGGGATTACAACAGTTATCTACCCATTGGAATTCTAATTCACACAAGTATCTCTTACAACTTCAAGGACATGGTAAGGAATATCCTAATAGAATTTATTGAGTTTATCTCCATTTCTCCATATACCACATTAACCCAAGGTTAAATTCGTTGATCTTAACATCCTTCTTTTGACATGTCTTTCACTACTTAGTGCAAATCATTCGGGGTGATCAGTCCCGATAGTTTATAACTAAGTAGTCAAAGTCACGACAGCTCCAGTCTAGAATTCATACCAAAATATTTCTAAGAATTTTCTATTGTCTTATCTCCCTTGTTGTCTCATACCATATTGTAAAACAGGAAAATGTTAGAATATTTCACTATCACATATTAATCAGAGAATCAAACACCATACAATACATTTGGAATAAAAGGAAATAACTGCATGTAAACACCCAATTCTGTCCTTTTTTTTAAAATTATTAAATTTTAAAAATAATAATTTTGGCCCCCCACTCCGGGAATCCTGAAGCAGGATCCGGAGGTTGTCTCCTCCACTTTCTCTATCACCATCATCAATCACCCCCACTAACAGACTCCACTTCTTCATCCTCTAAAACACAACAGCACTACCATCAGAGGACACGGATCCCCTCTCCGATCTCCTTCTAAAACACCTTCATCTTCCTCAAACAACCATCATCTTCATCCCATCTCCTCACCACCAACAATCATATCATCTTCATCCTCCTCATTCACCATTAACAACCACAACAAACCAATCATTTTCTCTATCTTCAAAAAAAAAAAACAGCAAGAAGTCATCACCAGTAAAATCATCTTCATCCTCCTCATTCACCATTTAACAAACATAAACACCATCATCATCTTTTTTTTCATCAATCAACAACAAAAACAAAAAGAATAAAAAAATAATAAACCCAACACCAAAGAAAGAAAAAACAGAGAGGTGAAGAGCCACCACTGGTCATCTTCTCCGTCGGAACCACCCCACCACCAGAACCACCATCCCGAGCCCACCGGCCACCGGTCTCCTCCATTCCCTCTCCCTCTCGCTGACGTCTCTCTCTCTCTCTCGGCTACCATACCTTCTTCTTCCTTTTCGCCGACCAACCGCGCCACCGACCCCCTCCGATCCGCTCTCCCTTTCTCGGTCTCTTCTCCTTCTTCTCTCTGTCGGTCCCTCTCTTTCTCTCTCACTCTCACTCACTCCCTTTCCCCCTCTCTCTTTTCCTCTGCTGCCGCCCCCCCTTTCCTTCTTTCTCTTTTCTTTTCTCTTTTACTTTGTTTTGTTTAGGTTTATTTTGGGCCTCAAATAGTGAGGCCCATTATCATATCCCTTCCTTTTTTTATTTTATAGTTCTGGGCCCTTAAGGCCCATTTCCATTTTCTTTCTTTTTTTTTTTAAGATGAATAATAACAAATTGTTTTAAATGATAAAATAAATAATAAAATTCTAAAAAACAAAATATATTGGTCATGTTGTTATTTTGTGTTATTAGATTATGTTTTTAATAATAAAAATCCTTAAAGAAAAAAATCAAAGAACATATTTTCTAAAATAAAGGTACAACTAGTTTTAAAAATAAGGTTGTATTAGATCTAAATATATCTTTTATAAAAAATATAACCTTACTTGTTAAATCAAAATCTTATAGGTGATGTCGTGCAAATCACTTTGCCTACATTACTAGATCCCGGAGGTTTATGCACGTGCGATTTTCTTCGCCTTGTATTTCTCCTTCCTCGTTAATTTTCTTCCATTATCAATTAAAAATAATTTAAATATTTTTCTTTCAAAATTAATTTTCCTAGAACTACGTGACCCTGATTTCTCAATACACTTGAGAATACGTAGGAGCGGGAATCAATTCCTGTCGGGCCCACTTTTTCGTTACTAATTTCTCCGTCTCTGCTATTATTTCAATTAATTTTATATAGTCAATATTTTAAATTTTATTGTCGCAAGGAGGTTAATTTAGACGCGACGTCTTGTTAATCTCATATTTTTATTTAAAATAATATTTTCTTTGAAATGAGGTTTATTTAGACGCGACGTCTTGTTAATCTCATGTTTTAATATTTTTATTTTAAAATAATATTTTCTTTAAAATGAGGTTAATTTAGACGTGACGTCTTATTAATCTCATGTTTTTTTGTATTTTATGAAAAATAATATTTTTTTAATCAATTTTATTCTTTTTTTATTTATTTCATTGATTTTATTTTAATCTTTTAATTTATGTACAAATTAAGGTTAATTTGGATGAGATGTCCTGTTAACCTTTAATTTCACTTTGTTTTATTTTATTTTATTTTATTTTTTCTTATAATTGTTGTTTTGTCGAGTTTCTTACTGTCATAGTTTTGTCATTTCTTACTATTACTATCTTAACTTTCTATTGTCATTATTCGTTTTCTTACTGTCACTGTTTAGTTTTCTATCGTTGTTGTTTTCTTCTTTCTTACTGTCGCTGTTTGGTCAGATTTCTTACTGTTATTATTCAGTCTGTTTTTTTTGTTTGTGTCTGCTTGGTCATTTTGTATGTTTCTTTTCATAAAAGAAGTTAAAATAATTTCTAGATTATTTTGAAATAAGCGCTATCAATTTGAGGTAACCGTTTTATAACGGACAGTTGTGAGGTGCTAATACCTTCCTCACCTGTAACTCGACTCCCGAACTTAGAATTTCATTTTTTTTATAACCAGTGTTTTAAAAAAGGGGGTTTTTTCCTATATTTTTATCCTAAAAAATATTGGTGGCGACTCCCTGTTTTTCTTTTCGAAAGGATTTCGAAAAACCCGTTTTACTTTTAAGGGTCGGCCATCCCGTCACGATCCCGGTCGCGACAGATGGCGACTCCACTGGGGACATTTTTAGAGAGTCAAGCCAATCAAGTTGATAGCGCATATTTTTAAATAGTCTATTAATTATTTAACTTCTTCCTTTATTTTTTTTTATTTATTATTTTTTTTATCAATGTTTGTATGTGGTTTCTGTTTTATATGTATTTTGTCATTTATTTTCTGTTAAATTCTGTATGATTATTGAACCCTAGGGTAGACGACTTTGTGTTATTGTTCTGTATTTGTTCTCTGTGCAGGATGGGATAAGGTACAGGTATTGAATGCCCTTTCACACACTACACTCACAATTCTCACACACTTATGAGTGGCGCCCTATACCCGGGCCCCAAATGAAGCTTAAGTTAGGGGAGGTTGGTAGCGGTGTCGTTTGGGATGTACTTCCCATCCGGCAATCGTAAGAACCTCAACTAGAGTTCGACCTTTCATGATGTACGCACCTAGTAGATTCCCTACTGTTGTGGTTACATCATGAGTAGGATCTTGGCTCTAGTGACCTTTTAGAAGTCTAGTGCAAGCTACCCAATGTGAGGAGTCACTATTAGACAAACTATAGATCCCAGGAAAAGACTTTCAGAAATACCTGACTTAGGGCACAAAGGGGCAGGCTTTCCCTCTACCTTCTCTTATTCTCACTTTCCCTTTTAATCCAAATTGGTGGACCACTTGCCCGTTAAATGGATTACTGCTTTCCAAAAATGACACTTTTAAATTGGTGATCCTTTAATAGGCAAACAATCCTTTCCTTTTATGCATATTTACTTTAATCTTTGGGTCCTGAGTTATGAATTTTATGAGTCGTCAAAACAAAATCAAAACAAAATAAAAAAAAAATAAAAAAAAGTGTTGAAGACGATTGGAAGGTTCGTAACTCATGTGGCTCTCGATTTGTCACAAGTTTTGTCAATCATTACTTCCCCGAATGTAAAGATGTTTTCCAAGATGTTACCAAGGGAGTAGCGATTTATAAAACACGTCAATTCTTGATGGCTCATTCTCTCTTTTCTTTCTGTTCTCACCGGAAGCTATTTAGGGCTTAACGAATATCCTTGAGCAAGGTATGGAAATTAACATGGGATCAAACTTTTAAGAGAAGGGTCATGGTTGCCCGAGCTAGAAATGGCTAAACTTAAGGCCCTTGTCGTATCTCAGAATGGAGGATTCTTCTGTCTTCACAACTATCCCATATTAATTTCCATGTTTATCCTACTTAGTACTTTTGAACAAGTCGTTCTAAAGAATAGTCAAAGGATGCTCGTTATGACCTGTGATTGCTTCACGCGTCATTGTATTTTGTTGTCCTACTGTTTTATTTCCTTTATTTCCACCTGACATTTTTGTCTTTTTCAAAAGATATCATGGGCAAACACCCTTACAGAACCCGACTTCAGGAGAGACTCATGGCTGAAATAGAACAAGAAAATGAAAACCTCAGGAATGAGGTCAATCAGTTAAAGGAGCAAATTGCGAAGATGGCCAAACTTTTAGAGAAGAGAATCACAGGAGGGGACTCTTCTGCAGTTATCGAGGATGCCCAACAACAACTGTTAACCCCACTGCATTCCTCGGGCCTTGGTCTGACACAGGCTCAAGTTACTCACCCCATGACCACCCCCCTCACTGTTAACACTGGGAAAGCAAAGGAAGTGATTGACCCCCGACTACCTCGTGGAATGCCCTATGGTTTTACATCACAACACACATTTGTTGGCCTAAATGGTAATCCTGTACCTTTCCCACCTTATGGGATACCCCCAGGATACTCTCCCATATTCCATAACCAATAAGATGGCCATGATTTTCAAACGATGGAACCCCATGTTTCAAACCCTGCCCATCTGATGATCCTTTTTGCTAATCCTCAGCCAAACCCACAAATCCCTGAACCACAATCCACCCAAGCTTAAGCTATCCAGATGGCCCAAGCAAGACCAATAGGCCCTACTACCTTTCAGCCTGCCAATCTTCGTGTACCTTATCCATATATGGCCACCACTAACCAAAACCCCTATCCTACCTCACTACAACCCCACTTCCATCCATCTATCGCTCGAACACCTACCCACTTCCATTTGCCTGTTTTCAAACCCCCTAATCCACAGCCCATGCCAACTATCCTCCACAACGACAGACTCGGCCTCCTAATCCCATCAGAAGCACAAGAAAACACGTCAATAATCAAACACCAATTCAATTTGATCCCATTCCCATAACCTACACAGAAGTTTTACCTTGCCTTATCCGCAACTCCCTTGCGGTACCCTGTCCATTGAAACCGGTGGTTCCCCCTTACCCTAAATGGTATAATCCTAATGTCTAATGTGATTACCATGCTGGAGCCCCAGGACATTCTACTGAGGATTGTCAGGCCCTAAAATGCAAAGTGAGGGATCTAATCAAAGCCAAGTGGATAAGTTTCCAAGAAGGAAGACCCAATGTTACCATAAACCCCTTGCCTAACCATGGGAGTTCTGGGGTTACTACAATAAAAGAGGGTTAGGAGTATGGAAGAGATGTCGTCACCACTGAACATGGCCCCCGTGATGATGCATAATGCAAACTTTGTGATTGCCCGCTAGGCGGAGAGCTTTGTGACTAGGAGACTGTCAAACTCCATACGACTTTAAATTTTCAATCAAAGAGGTGTTTTCGTGACTTTTTAACCCAATAGCTATGCCTAAGGCTTTGGGATGTTTATGTACTAAGGGCAAAAATATGTTTTTATCATTTCAAGTTTCTCTTAACAAATGCGTGTTGAATTTCAAAATGCCTTTTCTTGCTTTCCTTATCGTTGCCTTGAATCCTTTTCCCTTTATTTGCTTTTTTTTTCTTTTTCTTTTTCTTTCATTCACCATGACAAACCAAATAAATACAGGTCTAAAAATGATTCTCCTGATAACAGTGAGGTCACAGTCTAATTTCACGACTTCAATTGCCCGATCAATCATGCTGACAAAGAGGGTAGGAAGATTATGGTCCCTTATCTGAATGGATCAAGATGTTTGAATAAGAAGGGTCTAAAGAGATTCAGCCATCAAGATTTAGGCGAAATCATCAAATGAAGCAGATAAATGGGTCAAGATGGGTATCCCCTGAGTCAAGAACAATCGAAAGAATCGATTAAGTTATTAATGTCCTTTAGTTTGAAAAACACAGGGGCAATCTATCAGAGGGCGTTAGTAACCTTGTTTCATGACGTGATAGGAGTCTATGTGAATGACAACACAAGTACTGAAAATGGATAGGGGCAGGCCAGTCGTTTAAGGAAGCTTCAACAGTCACCAACATGGATAGGGGTAAACTGCTTATGCCTATAGATACAGACACAATCGAGGGAAACTTTGTCGACAAAAAAAAAGAAGAAAAAAAAAAGAAGAAAAAATAATCAAATAAAAAAATAATAATAAAAAATGAATCAGGCTTGGTGTCCGATGCACATACCAAATGAGGCAAGCTGATTATGTCCAGATTATCAAGGAAGCTATCACCAGACTATATGGGGGCACAGATGTCATCAAGACAAGAATGCAACAAATGACAATATTTCATCCCTGGGGCATAATTACTTCTCATGCCAATGTAACCAAGGAAATGTTCTACCATGCTGAGTCATTGCGTTAGAAGCTGATTCAAAAAAAAAAATCAGGTTTGACGTCCTATGCACATGCCAAATAAGGCAAGTTGATTACGTCTGGATCATCAAGCAAGTTGTCATCTTTCTGTATGAGGGACACGGATGTCATTAGGCCAGGAATTTGATGAAAATAATATTTCATCCTTGTCGTCATCAATACCTTAGCCTTAAAGAGGGCTACTCCTCATGCCTATGTAATCAAGAAATAGTCTGTTAGATTGAGTCATTACATCATTGAGGGAATAAAAAAAAGAACAAAACAAAAAAAAGGCAAACAAAAGAAAAAAATGAAAAAACAAAAAAAATCCAAAAAAGAAAAAAAAAGAGAAAAAAGGAAATAAAGGCCAAAATGAGGACTCAGAGTAATTCCCTCTCATTGATGCCAAAAGGCTCACCCCTATTTCCTTGGGTACATGGAACATGAGTAGGGTCTGCTATTTGTAATGACATCAGTTCCCCAAAGGATCAAACTAAATCTGGAAAGGATGGGCAGACTCAACTGGAGTGTAATCAACTTCAACCTTTTACTGTAAAGCATGCAGTCAAAAATAAACAAGAAAAGAAAAAAAGACATTATAAAGAAAATGGAAAGCTCGCTAGGCTGAAAACCTGAAAGGGCGGCCTAGGCAAAAGTTAGAGCAACCCGGTGAGTCGAAAACCTGAAAAGGCGGCTCAGGCAAAAATTAGGGTCAAGATTTCGGCCAAGTAACTAAAGTTTCCCAATGCAAAACGTGTTAGTCCAAACTGGGGCACATGAATCATGGTTAAACTACCTTCTTAGAGGCAAAGACAAAAAGAAGATGTCGTTAGTGAGAAAAGCTCGCTAGGCTGAAAACTTGAAAGGGCGGCCTAGGCAAAAGTTAGAGAACTCGGTGAGTCAAAAAAAAATAAAAGGTGACTCAGGCAAGAAATTAGCGTCTAAATTCTGACAATATGACTGAAACCTCCAACACAAAATGTATAACTCCAAGCTGGGGCACGTGGACCATGGTCAAACTACCCTCTTAGAGGCGAGGTCAATTGGTGAACTTGAGGTCGTGAAGTGGGATTGAGATATGCATTGTTCTCAGAAATTCACTAGAAGATCTGTAAAACCCTCTTTGCTTCACCCAGTTATCAATCTTTCATATTTAACCATGCTTGTTTCTTTTTCTTTCTATACTTTCCTCCCTCTACACCTGCCCAACTTGTAAATACAATCTCACCTATTTTTGACACGTATTTATTGTGATTTTCCATGATTTGATAAGACATATGTTTTCCCTTAATATATAAAAATGAAAAGGTAATGAAAATTTAAAGTCGTGAGGACAAGATGTTCCTGTCACTTGATCTCGCCTCATACAATCATTATGAAGACTGGGCCTGACACGTTTCCAAAGCTAGAGTTGTTTAATCTGCTCTGTTTCAGTCATGAGTCACCTCGAATCTCTAAGGGTTGTGGTTTTACAGGAAGTCTTTAAGTTTCAATTTGTTTTGCACCACTAACCTTTCTTGCAGGATGTTGCGACAAGCAGATGTGTCAAGCTTCAACCGCTAAAACTGGCATTTTCCAGGTGGATGTCCATCAGTCTCCAAAGCTCACTCTCACCCTCACTCATTGGAGTCGGTTATCCTCGAGTTTCTTCTCATAACCCACCCAAATCATTGGACAAAACACCCTTCTATGGCCAAACACGACGCCTTTCTAAGTTTCCATTTTCCTTTGAGGTTTCCATGAAGTCCATCAATACCTTGTAGTCGAAGCCGGTATCTTCCCAAGGTTTTTGTCTCGTTCATGAGGCATCTTAGGGGTCACATCTCCAAGAAATCAACTTTGTATATTCTAACAGTTTAGTGTGTCCTGTTCCTCGGCAAAGACGCCAAACTCTAGAACCTGGTTAATTTGGATGGGACCTCCTGTTAACTCCCAGATCAATCTTTCAAACTGGGGCATCTCCCCAGATTTCTCTCCCGGCCTAGGGGTAGTACCCCTGAGAACTTCCAATTTTTCCAAAACTGGGCCATCACCCCGGATCCTTCTCTAAAATTGGGGCATCACCTCAAATCTTTTCAGTCAAAGGGCATCTCTCCACGACTCTATTCTTTTTCTGTCAAGGAGGAGCACCCCTAATTCCTTCAGGTAAATTTTCCAAACAGGGGCATCACCCCAGGTCTCCCCTCTTTCAGTCAAGGGGCAGTTCTCCAAAAAATCCTTTCGATGTTCCAAACTAGGGCATCCCCCAGATTTTTCTTCTCCGATGGACCCACTATTCATCCCCAAAAGGAACACAGACTGAGAACTCCTCCCGAGGAAAAACCACCAAATGGACTCAAAAAAAAAAACCTCCTAATACCCAACGGAATTACCTTTTCGACTGAACCACAGTGATCAAAGGTTATCCACGCCTTCCTTCCCCAATAGGAAAACACTTTCCCCAGTAGGGTTACCCCCCATTAAAATGTCCCAAACTGGGACATCCATCAGATTTTTCTCCTCCGACGGGCCTGCCATACATTCCCCAATGGAACCGTAATCGCCAAAGCTGGCACCTTTCAAGGTTTCTTCCTCCATCGCCCAAGCAGACACCTTTCAAGGTTTCTTCCTCCATCGCTAAAGCTGGCACCTTCAAAGTTTCCTCCATAATTGCTAAAATTGGCAATTCCTTGAAATCTCCTCCTTAATCACCAAAGATGGCAATTCTCAAATCTCCTCCATAATTGCCAAAGTTGGCAATCCTCGAAGTCTCCTCCTTAATCGCCAAAGTCAGCATCTTCTTAATTTCTTTTCCCTAGTGGAACCGTAATCGCCAAAGCTAGCACCTTTCAAGGTTTATTCTTCCATCACTTAAGCAGGCACCTTCAAAGTCTCATCCTTAACTGTTAAAGTCGGTATCTGTCAATTTTCTCTTCCCCAGTGGAATCGGTCGCCAAAACAGGCACTTCTCAAGTTCTTTTCCCCTGGTGGACTCTAGATTTCTCTTCTAATCAAGGGGCAGTACTCCGAATCACCAAATCCTTCCCCAGTGGAACTACACTTCCCAGATAAATCAAACTGGGGCATCTCCCCAGATTCCTCTTGCAGTCAAGGGGCAGTTTCCCCCAAAGCTCTTTAGATCATGTCAAACTGGGGCATCTCCCCCGGGTCATTTTGTCAACCCAAGGGCAGTACCCCGTGCTCCTGGGAAGTTCGAGCTGGGACATCACCTCGGGTCTCTCTCCGTCAAAAGAGAACGTACCCCCAAGCTTCTTCAACCTCCCTAACTGGGGCACAACCCCATATCTTTCTCCCAGCCTTGGGGTAGTACCCCTAAATCTTCCAATCTTTCCAAAATTAGGGTATCGCTCCAAATCCTTCCTCCGTTCGAGGGGTAATATCCCTAGCTCTTTCAGCCAGATTTTCCTCGTTCCTTTTCTCTCCCAATCAAGGAGCAGTACCCCGAATCATCCAAGACAGTTTGAACTGGATCATCCCTAGATTTCTTTCCTCCAGTAAGCCCACCATACATCCCCAGTGGACTCCAGATTCTTCCTGCCAGTCAAGGAGCGGTTCCCTGAAATCCCTTCAATCTTCCTAATTGGGGCATCACCCCAGGCCTACTCTCTCAACCAAGAAGCGGCACCCCAGGGTTCTTTCAATCATCGCCCCAGATCCACTCTCTCAGTCAAGGGGCAGATCCCCGTGATTCTTTCAAATCATGTTAAACTGGTACATCTCTCCCAGGTCTTTACCTTCCAGTCAACTGAGAGGCAACATCCTCACCCTTTACTTTGTGTTCGCCTATTCAGGCACACTTTCCCTTCCGTTCGCCTATTCAGGCACCCTTTCCCTTCCGTTCGCCTATTCAGGCACCCTTTCCTTCCATTCGCCTATTCAGGCCCTTTACTTTCCATTCACCTATTCAGGCACCCTTTACTTTCCATTCGCCTATTCAGGCACCCTTTACTTTCCAATCGCCTATTCAGGCACCCTTTACTTTCCAATCGCCTATTCAGGCACCCTTTACTTTCCATTCGCCTATTCAGGCACCCTTTACTTTCCAATCGCCTATTCAGGCACCCTTTACTTTCCAATCGCCTATTCAGGCACCCTTTACTTTCCAATCGCCTATTCAGGCACCCTTTACTTTCCAATCGCCTATTCAGGCACCCTTTACTTTCCAATCGCCTATTCAGGCACCCTTCACTTTCCATTCGCCTATTCAGGCCCCTTTTACTTTCCAATCGCCTATTCAGGCACCCTTTACTTCCAATCGCCTATTCAGGCACCCTTTACTTTCCAATCGCCTATTCAGGCACCCTTTACTTTCCAATCGCCTATTCAGGCACCCTTCACTTTCCATTCGCCTATTCAGGCCCTTTTACTTTCCAATCGCCTATTCAGGCACCCTTTACTTCCAATCGCCTATTCAGGCCCTTTACTTTCCATTCGCCTATTCAGGCACCCTTTACTTTCCATTCGCCTATTCAGGCACCCTTTACTTTCCAATCGCCTATTCAGGCACCCTTTACTTTCCAATCGCCTATTCAGGCACCTTTTACTTTCCATTCGCCTATTCAGGCCCTTTACTTTCCAATCGCCTATTCAGGGACCCTTTACTTTCCATTCGCCTATTCAGGCCCTTTACTTTCCAATCGCCTATTCAGGCACCCTTTACTTTCCAATCGCCTATTCAGGCACCCTTTACTTTCCATTCGCCTATTCAGGCCCTTTACTTTCCAATCGCCTATTCAGGCACCCTTTACTTTCCAATCGCCTATTCAGGCACCCTTTACTTTCCAATCGCCTATTCAGGCACCCTTTACTTTCCATTCGCCTATTCAGGCCCTTTACTTTCCAATCGCCTATTCAGGCCCTTTACTTTCCAGTCGCCTATTCAGGCCCTTTATTTCCCAATCGCCTATTCAGGCACCCTTTATTTTCCAGTTGCCTATTCAGGCCCTTTCCTTTCCGCTCGCCTATTCAGGCACCCTTTCCTTTCCGCTCGCCTGTTCAGGCACCCTTTCCTTTCCGTTCGCCTATTCAGGCACCCTTTCCTTTCTGTTCGCCTATTCAGGCACCCTTTCCTTTCTGTTCGCCTATTCAGGCACCCTTTCATTTCCGTTCGCCTATTCAGGCACCCTTTCCTTTACTTTTGCCTATTCAGGCACCCTTTCCTTTACTTTTGCCTATTCAGGCACCCTTTACTTTCACTTATTCATTCACCCTTTCCTTTCCGTTCGCCTATGCAAACACCCTTTACTTTCCAGCCGCCAAACAAGGCGCCCTTAATTTCTGTCAACCAAGGGGCAGCACCCCCAATCCTTTCATTTCCTGTTGAACTAGGGGTATCGCCCCAAGTCTTTTATTTCCCAGCTAAAGCCTCGTGGACTCATGCCTAGGCTATCTCATATCTCCTTTAAACCAGGGGCATCCCCCCAAGTCATTTGTTTTCTGTCCAAAAGCTTCAGGAACCTACTCCTAGGCTATCTCATATCTCCTTTAAACCAGGGGAATTCCTCCCAAATCATTTGTTTTCTATCAAAGGCCTCCCAGGAACCCACTCCCTCATCCTTTGTTCAAAAAGCTTCAGGTACCCATTCCTAGGCTGTATCCTTTGATCCAAACACGTTAGGATAATTCCCTGTCATTCATTTTTTTTCTTTTTCTTCAAAGCTTTAAGTATTCCTCCTTAGGCTACTCCCTTTTTAATATCAAGGAAATATCCTCTGATTTGTTCCGGGATGGAGGTCAAACTTCAATCGTCAAACTTGGAACCTTGTTCAAAGTTGGCAACTCTTCAAACTTCTCTAAGACTTTTAGGATTCTCAATGTCAAAGTTGACACTTCAAATAGTTTCCATAATACATTTTAAGGTTTTCTTATTCCCAAAATTGACACCTCTTCAAGTTTTCATCACACCTCTTAAGCTTTCTATTTGCCGAAGTTGGCTCTTCTTTAAGTCATTATCGTCGAAGTTGGTACTTTTAAGTCTTTCTTACTGCCAAAACTGGTGTTATTTGAGTCCTTTATTTGTCAAGGTCACCACCTCATTGAGGATGTTAGTGTCAAGATGGTGTTTACGTCTTTACTTCCTTTTCACGATATGAATAAATCATTCATACTTTCGTGAAAAGAAAGTAAAGAGGGGCAGCTGTAAACACCCAATTCTGTCCTTTTTTTTAAAATTATTAAATTTTAAAAATAATAATTTTGGCCCCCCACTCCGGGAATCCTGAAGCAGGATCCAGAGGTTGTCTCCTCCACTTTCTCTATCACCATCATCAATCACCCCCACTAACAGACTCCACTTCTTCATCCTCTAAAACACAACAGCACTACCATCAGAGGACACGGATCCCCTCTCCGATCTCCTTCTAAAACACCTTCATCTTCCTCAAACAACCATCATCTCCATCCCATCTCCTCACCACCAACAATCATATCATCTTCATCCTCCTCATTCACCATTAACAACCACAACAAACCAATCATTTTCTCTATCTTCAAAAAAAAAAACAGCAAGAAGTCATCACCAGTAAAATCATCTTCATCCTCCTCATTCACCATTTAACAAACATAAACACCATCATCATCTTTTTTTTCATCAATCAACAACAAAAACAAAAAGAATAAAAAAATAATAAACCCAACACCAAAGAAAGAAAAAACAGAGAGGTGAAGAGCCACCACTGGTCATCTTCTCCGTCGGAACCACCCCACCACCAGAACCACCATCCCGAGCCCACCGGCCACCGGTCTCCTCCATTCCCTCTCCCTCTCGCTGACGTCTCTCTCTCTCTCTCGGCTACCATACCTTCTTCTTCCTTTTCGCCGACCAACCGCGCCACCGACCCCCTCCGATCCGCTCTCCCTTTCTCGGTCTCTTCTCCTTCTTCTCTCTGTCGGTCCCTCTCTTTCTCTCTCACTCTCACTCACTCCCTTTCCCCCTCTCTCTTTTCCTCTGCTGCCGCCCCCCCTTTCCTTCTTTCTCTTTTCTTTTCTCTTTTACTTTGTTTTGTTTAGGTTTATTTTGGGCCTCAAATAGTGAGGCCCATTATCATATCCCTTCCTTTTTTTATTTTATAGTTCTGGGCCCTTAAGGCCCATTTCCATTTTCTTTCTTTTTTTTTTTAAGATGAATAATAACAAATTGTTTTAAATGATAAAATAAATAATAAAATTCTAAAAAACAAAATATATTGGTCATGTTGTTATTTTGTGTTATTAGATTATGTTTTTAATAATAAAAATCCTTAAAGAAAAAAATCAAAGAACATATTTTCTAAAATAAAGGTACAACTAGTTTTAAAAATAAGGTTGTATTAGATCTAAATATATCTTTTATAAAAAATATAACCTTACTTGTTAAATCAAAATCTTATAGGTGATGTCGTGCAAATCACTTTGCCTACATTACTAGATCCCGGAGGTTTATGCACGTGCGATTTTCTTCGCCTTGTATTTCTCCTTCCTCGTTAATTTTCTTCCATTATCAATTAAAAATAATTTAAATATTTTTCTTTCAAAATTAATTTTCCTAGAACTACGTGACCCTGATTTCTCAATACACTTGAGAATACGTAGGAGCGGGAATCAATTCCTGTCGGGCCCACTTTTTCGTTACTAATTTCTCCGTCTCTGCTATTATTTCAATTAATTTTATATAGTCAATATTTTAAATTTTATTGTCGCAAGGAGGTTAATTTAGACGCGACGTCTTGTTAATCTCATATTTTTATTTAAAATAATATTTTCTTTGAAATGAGGTTTATTTAGACGCGACGTCTTGTTAATCTCATGTTTTAATATTTTTATTTTAAAATAATATTTTCTTTAAAATGAGGTTAATTTAGACGTGACGTCTTATTAATCTCATGTTTTTTTGTATTTTATGAAAAATAATATTTTTTTAATCAATTTTATTCTTTTTTTATTTATTTCATTGATTTTATTTTAATCTTTTAATTTATGTACAAATTAAGGTTAATTTGGATGAGATGTCCTGTTAACCTTTAATTTCACTTTGTTTTATTTTATTTTATTTTATTTTTTCTTATAATTGTTGTTTTGTCGAGTTTCTTACTGTCATAGTTTTGTCATTTCTTACTATTACTATCTTAACTTTCTATTGTCATTATTCGTTTTCTTACTGTCACTGTTTAGTTTTCTATCGTTGTTGTTTTCTTCTTTCTTACTGTCGCTGTTTGGTCAGATTTCTTACTGTTATTATTCAGTCTGTTTTTTTTGTTTGTGTCTGCTTGGTCATTTTGTATGTTTCTTTTCATAAAAGAAGTTAAAATAATTTCTAGATTATTTTGAAATAAGCGCTATCAATTTGAGGTAACCGTTTTATAACGGACAGTTGTGAGGTGCTAATACCTTCCTCACCTGTAACTCGACTCCCGAACTTAGAATTTCATTTTTTTTATAACCAGTGTTTTAAAAAAGGGGGTTTTTTCCTATATTTTTATCCTAAAAAATATTGGTGGCGACTCCCTGTTTTTCTTTTTGAAAGGATTTCGAAAAACCCGTTTTACTTTTAAGGGTCGGCCATCCCGTCACGATCCCGGTCGCGACACTGCATTAGTTAATTTACCTCATCATTCCACCATACATTAAGGCCCGTACTTAAACAATGTCAAGAAAGACTTCAGAATGGCCAGTTTCTGATAATCCCTGCAATAACATTTTTCAAGTAACAAGCTATAAAGTTCTAACTTATACTTCTTATGAACTTAAAATTAGTTCCTTCTTTCTATACTCCTAATTTTTCTTCACTTACTTCTTACCATTTACTCTAATAAAATTTCCTCTTTTCTCAACCATAAAATCTCTTGTCAAACTCAACCATCAGAGTACACTAACACGCTAGTAAGACCATACCACAAGCCGGTTTGGATTGAACTGCTCTGATACCACTTTGTAACACCCCCTTATGTACACGAGATAAAAAAAAAACTTTTAGAAAGATATACATATTTATCACTCTTTATCTCGTGTATACAAGGACGTATATACATCTGATTTCCTTTGAATATTGAAAGTAAAAAAAAAATTGTCTTTCAATATTTATCCATAATGACAAAATAATTTATAGAAATCATAAGTGCTAAATCATTACAATATTATATCCGAATGAAAGAGTTTATCAAAGTTTAACCTTTACCTTGTTACAATTATCTACTTGATATTGTAATAAGGCAAAATAAAACTAAATTATACCTCTACTACAAATGTGAACAAACATTTCCTAGTCCTTGAACCATCGAGTTTTTGAATCCTACTCTTGTCATATCTCTTCATCTAATCGATTGAGGTTGAGACCACTTTATCCTCTTGTAATTACATATCCTTCCATCTTGGACTGCTAGCTATATATCATATAACATATATTTTGGACACAAAAATTCAAACAAGAAGGAGTGAGAAACAAAATATAATATATTACAGATAAGACATAAGCATAAGGGTTTTCACAAACTAATATAGTAATATCAGTCATAATCTCATATACAATCAATTATGAATATAGGGTTTCCACATACATAACACTTATATTTTCATTCATAACCATCCATATAGAATGTCACAATCACATGAATGTTATGTAATGCTTATGCTACTATCTCATTCAGTTTATGCATGTGGGCCCTTAAAGTTTTAGTTTGCACTGGGCCAACCAGGAGTTTACACTGTTTCATAAATTCTGGATAATAATAACATAAATGCCTTCATGACATATGAACAGCTCAACTGGCGTGGAAACACTTAGAGACTAGTCAGACTGAGAAAGTTTTTATTGTGAAAGTACCCGACACCAGGGAGCGACCCCAGGTCACCTGAAGCACCCTTTCACACTCTCTCATCCCAAGGCTCGCAATTAAGCCTCCTCTAATGTATCCTCGGTTTCTATAATCCGTCCCCAGGCAATATCACATCTCATTTCTCTTTAATGATTCATGATGCATGAACTACTCGTATATTTAGTTGGTTAAGGCTTTTAGAAACTCAATTATTAAATACCATAAAGGTTCACAAAATCATCACAATAAACTGTACATTTCCATAAGTTCTTCTTTGAACTTCTGTTATACTGAAATAATTTAGTACAGTCTTCAAATTCAGATCTTACCAAAATTGAGTTTCCAAGCCTTAAATATCTGAAAGCTTTCTCTTAAAAATCTTCATATATTTACATAATCTTTCTCAATTTGAATCTTAACTAGATTGAGTTTTTGAAATCTCCACAAAATATTCTTTAGTTATTTCGTTGGGGAAAACCAAAATAATTTACTTTAAACTTCTAATTTCTAAAGAAAATAATTTAAAATCATTAACTAAGAATACTTAAAACTATAAAAAAATTTCTTTAATTCAAGGATTAATTATCTCAACCTCTGATTTTCATAAAATAGCTTCTTTCTAATACTAGATTTTATTATAGAGATTAAAAATAAAGTTAATAAAAATTATTTATAAGAAGAAATAAAAGACTAGAATAATTACAAAATACTTTCTCTTGGAATAAAAATTTAAAGAGTAAGGTAAGAAAATTCTTACTGAGTTTTAACTTTCCGTCATGCTTGCTATATGCTCAAACTTTATATCACAAGATCATCAATCATTCATCAACCACAATCAAGTATAGTAATCTCATCAATCACAATCAAATATCATCAATCATAATTGCATATTATTAATCACAGTCTAATATTATAAATCACAATATCATTAATCGAAATCAAATATAATTAATTATAATCAAGTCAAATCAACTAAATATCGCTTATAAATATAATTCAAATTTTTAATGGTTATTTAAATTAGTAGATTTGATTTTGAGTCCTTATAGTCCATTCCTCGCACAGGTCTATATAAGTCCATATATCCAGTCTTCGCATAGGTATAGTTCAGTCTAAACAGGTCATAATAGTCCAAGTCCTTGTATAGGTTTAGTTCGATCCATATAGGATATAAAAATCCAAGTCCTTGCATAGGTTTAGTTCAGTCCATATAAGTTATAATAATTCAGATCTATGTATAGATATTTCAGAATAAGTTACACAATATATTAAATTTATTATAAATTTTAAGTTGAGAAGTTATTACTTTAAAATAATAATATTATTAACTTTAAAAGGAGTAGGGGACTCCTCCCTTTATTCTTATGTCTTTCATATTATATTCTTATCTCACTCCCCCTTACCTCTTGTATACCGATTCGTTATTGAAAATCCATGCGCGCCTCGTCTCCAAGTTCTAAAACATACCAATTTCATTTTAATATAATTACAAGATGAAAATTAAGATTACAACTTAAAATAAAAAATGGTAAATTTTGAATAGTGAATAGTGAATAGTGAATAGTAAATCATGAATAGTAACAGTAAATAGTAAAACGTGAATAGTAACAGTAAATAGTAAAACGTGAATAGTAACAGTAAATAGTAAAACGTGAATAGTAACAGTAAAGAGTAAAACGTGAATAGTAACAGTAAATAGTAAATCGTGAATAGTAGTGGTAAATAGTAACAGTAAATAGTAATTTACTATTTGAATAGTAGTTTACTATTGAAATAGTAATTTACTATTGAAATAGTGTTTACTATGCAGAATAGTAACTTAAAATAATATTATTTCCAGTATAATAACAGATTTTTAAAAACGATATAAAAATAACCCAAAAAATATAAAAGAGAAGTATTCTTACCTTAGGATTTTGGCAGAACCTTCTCTCCAAAAATTTTTCTTCTCTCTCTCACTTCCACCACTATCTCACTAGCACTACTATATTAAGAAAACTTAATCTGAAATTGTGAATTCTAAAGAAGAAATCCTTCGGTATTTATAGGAAAAAATTTTACTATGCATTCCATTATTTTAATATAAAAGTACTATGCATTTTTGAATTTTTTATTCCAGGTTACTGTGCATCTTTTGAAAATTTCATACATGCACAGTGATTTGCATAGTAATTGTCGGCAAAATTATTAAGTCAAATAGTAACCCTTCACTCGGTATATTTTAAATATTCAAAATGAGTCCTTTTTGAAATTTAGCGATATTATATCAGTCCTCACTAATTTTATAATAAGTAATATAAAGCTGAAATTTTAAAAATCTAAAATTTTCTGTTAATAAAAATTTATTGATACGTTTCTAATTTTTTAACGATTAGAAAAAATCAAGATTTTTCTCAAACCGATAATTTTTAGATAAGTCTACTTGAAATGGATTTTAGAAAATTTTCTTATAATTTAACTTTACATTCTTGTAAATATTTTTAATGTTAAGCAACTTTATATGAATTTAAAATTATTTAAAATATATTATTTTATTAAAATAATTCAAAATTTTCAAAAAATTCCAAAAAATCATAAATATTATGTAGATCAAAAAATTCAAAAGAACCATAGTCTAATTCCTTCAAAATTTTATTTTAAAATTCTAATAAGAGTTAAATCTTGAATATATAAAAAAACAAAAATATAACAACATAAAATAAAAATGGTGAATAATAAGGATATTAAAAATTCTTAATATAATTTTCTTAATTAGTGAATATTAATTAAGTCACTTTAGAATTCTCATTCAGAAATATTTTCATTTTTTTATTATTATTATTTTAAAAAACAAATAATAAAAATATAAATACCAAAAAAAATAATAATAAACTAACTTATAGTAAGTATTTTTCAAGAAATATATATTAATATCTATTTCCTATTTGTGATGAAAATAGGATGTTACACCATTGATCTAGTACCTGGAGTTGGACCCATTTCAATTGCACCATACCGAATGTCACCTCTAGAATTAGCAGAGTTGAAGAAACAACTTGAAGAGATGATAGAGAAGCGGTTTATACGACCCAGTGTATCCCCCTGGGGTGCACCAGTGTTGTTGGTTAAGAAGAAGGATGGTAGCATGAGGTTGTGTGTAGATTATCGACAACTGAACAAGGTGACAATCAAGAACAGATATCCTCTACCAAGGATTGACGACTTGATGGATCAGCTGCGTGGTGCCACGGTGTTCTCCAAAATTGATTTGAGGTCTGGATACCATCAAATAAGGGTGAAGAAAGAAGATGTATCAAAAACTGCTTTTAGAACACGCTATGGCCATTACGAATATCTAGTAATGCCTTTTGGTGTAACTAATGCACCAGCCGTATTCATGGATTACATGAATAGGATTTTTCATCCATATCTAGATAAATTTATAGTGGTGTTCATTGATGATATATTAGTGTACTCTAAAAGCAAAGAAGAACATGTTGAACACTTGAAGGTTGTGTTGGAAATCCTAAAAAAGAAACAACTGTATGCAAAGTTGTCGAAGTGTGAATTCTGGTTGGAAGAAGTAAACTTTTTAGGACATGTAATTAGTCAAGGAGGAATAGCTGTAGACCCTTCCAAGGTAGAGGCAGTTTTAAAATGGGAGAGACCAACCACGATCACTGAGATTAGAAGTTTCTTGGGCTTGGCTGGATACTATAGAAGATTCATTGAAGGATTTTCAAAGCTAGGATACCCATTGACTAAGTTAACACGGAAAGGATAACCTTTTGTGTGGACGACACAATGCGAGAATAATTTCCAAGAGCTGAAAGATCGACTTACTTCTGCGCCAGTGTTAGTACTCCCCGATCCACATCGAAGTTTTGAAGTTTACTGTGATGCGTCTAAACAAGGACTAGGAAGTGTACTCATGCAAGACAAGAAGGTTGTAGCCTATGCGTCGCGTCAATTAAGGCAACATGAGATTAACTACCCTACCCATGACTTAGAGTTAGCCGCTGTAGTTTTTGCCTTAAAGATTTGGAGGCATTATCTATACGGTGCAACATTCGATGTGTTTAGCGATCATAAGAGTCTCAAGTATTTATTCGACCAAAAGGAGTTAAACATGAGGCAACGGAGATGGATGGAGTTCTTAAAGGACTACGAATTTGAGTTGCGATACCATCCTGGAAAAGCGAACGTAGTAGCTGATGCTTTAAGTCGAAAGTCTGTACATGCATCCACAATGATGATTAAAGAGTTGGAATTAATAGAGAACTTCAGAGATCTTAACCTAGCAGTAAAGGTTAATGCTAACAGCTACAGATTAGGAGCGTTGCAAGTGAGAAGTGAATTCCTGAGATAAGTTTTAGAGGCTCAAAGAGAGGATGAATTCCTGCAAGAGAAGAAAGAACTCTTGAAACAAGGAAAAGAAGTCGAGTTCAATGTAAGAAGTGACCAATTGCTAAGGTATAAGGATCGAGTGTGTATCCCTAATCAAGAGGAGTTGAGGAAAGCAATTCTGGAAGAAGGCCATAAAAGTTATATGAGCATTCATCCCGGAGCTACTAAAATGTATCAAGATTTGAAGAAGTTATTTTGGTGGCCTGGAATGAAGAAAGCAGTGGCAGAGTAGGTGGCTGCATGTCTAATTTGCCAGAAGGTTAAAGTAGAACACCAAAAACCCCCTGGAATGCTACAATCAATGGAAATACCGGAATGGAAATGGGATGGCATTACCATGGATTTTGTGACTTCTCTACCCAAAACTCCATTAGGACATGATTCGATATGGGTAATAGTTGATAGACTAACAAAGTCTGCCCACTTTATTCCCATCAACATTCGTTACTCTATGGAGAAGCTGGCAAAATTATACATCGAGGAGATTGTGAGATTGCATGGAATTCCTTCAAGTATCATTTCTGATCGGGACCCTCGTTTTACATCACAATTCTGGAAGAGCTTGCACAAGGCTTTGGGAACAAGACTACGTCTAAGTTCAGCATATCATCCTCAGACGGATGAACAATCAGAAAGAACAATCCAATCTCTAGAAGACTTGTTACGAGCTTGTGTGTTAGAGCATAAAGGAAGTTGGAATCAATTCTTACCATATATGGAGTTTACCTACAACAACAGTTTCCATGCTAGCATTGGCATGGCACCTTTTGAAGCATTATATGGAAGAAAATGTAGGACCCCGCTATGTTGGTTTGAGACTGGTGAAAACTTGATGCTAGGACCAGAGTTGGTACAACAAACCACGGATAAAATCAAAATAGTTCAGGAAAAGATGAAGGCAACACAGAGCAGGCAGAAAAGTTACTATGACAAAAGAAGAAAGCCGCTCGAATTTCAAGAAGGCGATCATGTATTCTTAAAAGTCACACCTATGACTGGGGTCGGTCGGGCAATGAAATCTCGAAAACTAACTCCTAGATTTATTGGTCCATACCAAATAATTCATAAAGTTAGTCCCATTGCCTACCAAATAGCATTACCACCTTTTCTTTCTAATATCCATAATGTTTTTCATGTGTCAAACTTACGAAAGTATATATCTGATCCTACACATGTTATTGAACCTGATGTCATACAAGTTAAAGATAATCTTACATATGATGCACCACCTGTTAGAATAGGTGACAGAAGAATAAAACAATTAAGAGACAAGACAATTCCGCTTGTAAAGGTTATTTGGAGTGAAACGAGAGGAGAAGATGCTACATGGGAACTAGAAACTGAGATGAAAGAGTCTCATCCTCATTTGTTTTACTGATTAATGTAAATTTCGAGGACGAAATTTTCTAAGGGGAGTAGAGTTGTAACACCCCTATTTTTATTTTTATATTAAAATTTTGAAGGAATTAAATTATGGTTCTTTAGAACTTTTTAATCTACGTATTATTTATGATTTTTTGGAATTTTTTGGAATTTTGGAATTTTTTAATAAAAATAATATTTTTTTAAATAATTTTAAATTCATATAAGTGACTTAAATTAAAAATATTTATAAGAAAGTGAATTTAAATTATAAGAAAATTTTCTAAAATCCGTTTCAGGTAGACTTATCTAAAAAATTATCGGTTTGAGAAAAATCTTGATTTTTTCCAATCGTTAAAAAATTTGAAACGTATCAATAAATTTTTATTAACAGAAAATTTTAGATTTTTAAAATTTCAACTTTATATTACTTATTATAAAATTAGTGAGGACTAATATAATATCGCTAAATTTCAAAAAGGACTCATTTTGAATATTTAAAATATACCGAGTGAAGGGTTACTATTTGACTTAATAATTTTACCGACAATTACTATGCAAATCACTATGCATGTATGAAATTTTCAAAAGATGCACAGTAACCTGGAATAAAAAATTCAAAAATGCATAGTACTTTTATATTAAAATAATGGAATGCATAGTAAATTTTTTTCCTATAAATACCGAAGGATTTCTTCTTTAGAATTCACAATTTCAGATTAAGTTTTCTTAATATAGTAGTGCTAGTGAGATAGTGGTGGAAGTGAGAGAGAGAAGAAAAGTTTTTGGAGAGAAGGTTCTGCCAAAATCCTAAGGTAAGAATACTTCTCTTTTATATTTTTTGGGTTATTTTTATATCGTTTTTAGAAATCTATTATTATACTAGAAATAATATTATTTTAAGTTACTATTCTGCATAGTAAACACTATTTTAATAGTAAATTACTATTTCAATAGTAAATTACTATTCAAATAGTAAATTACTATTTAATGTTACTATTTACTGTTACTATTCACGATTTACTATTTACTGTTACTATTTACGTTTTACTATTTACTGTTACTATTCACGTTTTACTATTTACTGTTACTATTCATGATTTACTATTCACTATTCACTATTCAAAATTTACCATTTCTATTTTAAGTAGTAATCTTAATCTTCGTCTTATGCTTATACTGAAATAAGATTGGTATTAATATTTTTAGAAATCGGAGGCGCAAAGCAAATCCATTTTGGGTAACAATTCAAGGTAAGGGGGAGTGAGATAAGAGTATAATATGAAAAGACATAAGAATAATGGGAGGAGTCCCCTACTCCTTTTAAATCTGATAATATTATTATTTTAAAATATTAACTTTTTAACTTAAAATTTATAATAGATTTTAAATTAAATATCCGGTTTAACTAACTCTAATATACATATGCAAAGACTTGGACCATTTTGACCTATATGGACTGGACTATACCTATGCAAGGACTTGGACCATTATGACCCATATGGACTGAATTATACCTATGCAAGGACTGGATTATATGGACTTACATATACCTATACGAGGAATTGACCAAAAGGACTAAAATTGACTATATTAATAATCATTAAATTTTGTATTATGATATGTATTAATGATATTTAATTGATTTGATTATGATTTGATTATGATTGATTGATTGATGATATTTAGTTATGATTGATATTGTTTGATTTTGATTGATGATATTGTAATGTGGAGTTTGAGTATATAGCGAGCATGACGGAAAGCTAAAATTCAGTAAGAATTTCTTACCTTACTCTTTAAATTTTATTATCTTTTATTTCTTCTTAGAAATTATTTTTATTAACTTTATTTTCAATATTTAGAATAAAAAAATTAGTATTTATTTTAGAAAGAAAATATTTTGTGAGAATTTATTTAATTAAATCTTGAGTTAAAGAAAAATTTTGTAATTTTAAGTATTTTTGGTTAATAATTATTCTCTTTTAATAAAACAAAATTTTTTGAAAGAAAATTATTTTATTTTTTTTCCAACTTAATAACTAAAGATATTTGGAAATAATTGAGATTCCTAAATTTGATTTTGTTAAGATTTAATTTGAGAAAGATTATGTAAAGTTTTATATGAGAAAGTTTTTAGATATTTAAGGCTTAGAAACTCAATTTCAGTGAGATTTGAAAACTGTACCAAATTTATTTCTGTGGGACAGAAATTCAGAGAATTGAGAAAATGTACAGTTTATTGAAATGATATTGTAAACCTTTAAGGGATTTAATAATTGAGTTTCTAAAAGCCTTAACCAACTCAATACGCGAGTAGTTCATGCATCATGAATCATTAAAGTGAAATGAAATAATATTGTCTGGGGACGGATTATAGAAACCGAGGATACATTAGAGGAGGCTTAATTACGAGCCTTGGGATGAGAGGGTGTGAAAGGGTGCTTCAGGGGACCTGGGGTAGCTCCCTAGTGTCGGGTACTTTCACAATAAAAACTTTCTCAATCTGACTAGTCTCTAAGTGTTTCCATGCCAGTTGAGCTGTTCATATTATTATTATCCGGACTTATGGAACAGTGTAAACTCCTGGTTGGCCCAGTGTAAAATTAAAATTTAAGGGCCCACATATATAGGTAAGTTATGATGAAGATATTGCATAACATTCATGCATTCATAATTGATTGTGTATGTGATTGTGATTGATATTGATCCGGTCTAGATACCGGCCCCCATCTTTGTGACGTCAGACTGACCTCATATAAGGATAACCGGTGTCCTGGTTCAATGTTGCCACACCGGATATCCGTTGTCTGGCCGCCCGCCCTCGCTCCACGACAACATCATTCATTTTCTCCATAGCGGTTCTAAGTTCATCTTTACAGGGTGTTTATATAATTGTTAGCTTTTCCCTCATAGCAAGAGAAGAGCCCTTGATAACTTATCAACGAAGATACTGTTTGTAGCAAAATACGTCACATCAATGGCTTCAGAAAGTAAGTGGGTGTGTCAGCAGATTATGCGGAAAAGGTGATTATCCTCTCCTTTCCCTAGAGGATTGAACTCTGATAATTGACCTACCCTCCTGACACATTCGGAAAGTCGAGCCACTTTGATTGACACAATATACACGCTATCAGAGCTGAGGGACCCACCTGTATTCAACGACTCATTTTCTCACGTACAACTATAAGTAGCATTTTTCAACACACATGCAGGGAATCGTTATTCTATCTCACACTTTACTGTTATTACGCTTGAGTATTCATTCAGTTCATACACTCTTCTAACTTGAGCGTCGGAGAATCTTCGCAGGTGGCACCACCTTTCGCCCCCCTACAACGCGAATCATTGGTGTAAAGGATCTCCAGGACAACAAGATCGGCCTCTCCCACTGAGAGACCGGATTAATACATCGGATATACACAGTTCCGGTGTGCAAACCCTAAAAACACCTGCATCCTTGTGGCTGGTCCCACACCGGATCCTAGACCCCGGTCCAGACCAGTTCAGATATTATTATGTATTGGTTGTGAAAACCCTTTGTTGCTTATGTCTTATTCGGAAATATTATATTCTGTTTCTCACTCCTTTCTCCGTGTTTTTGTTTCACATGTTTTAAATTGATGGTTCAGAGGGAAGGATCGAAGAATATCGGCAGTAAATATAGCACATTCTAGAAAGGGAGCTCGGTATGAATACCGTGGTCCAATGAATAAATAATGTTAATAAGTAACTGCTTCTGGGCCATGGAGTTTCCTCTCTTTCTTATAATGTTTAATATTTATTTCCGTTGGATGAATGTAAAATTAATTTATAAAGTTTTAATAATATTTATGAGGTATTTCACAAATAATGTATATAATTTATTCCGATAGTTTCTTTTTAACAATCATATCTTTAGTAAAAAAAAATGACGAATTTTTCTAGAATTTATTAAGGTGTAACAGAGGGTGTTACATAACGCCCACACAAACCCACATTTTTGGGTGGTTGGGTTGAACCTCTCCTCAACCTTAAATCTGGTCGACTCTGCATCAAATCGTTTAACGTCGATAGAACATGCATGTGCCTGATACAATGCTAACTTTTCAAGAACCTTAGTGCAATAAATCTGCCCGGCCGCCATTTCTGACACAACACGCCCAGTGCAATTAACAAAGTATTCAACTAAACGGGAGTAAGTGAACTTCACCAAAGTTGTGATTGGTAAGTTACGAGCGCCTTTGAAAACTTTATTGACACACTCAGAAAGATTGGTTGTCATGTGACCAAACCTACTTCCGTTTTCATCATACGCCAATGACCACATTCCTTTAGGGATTGAATCCATCCATCTTGCAATTTCAGGGCTGGTTTCTCTGAATTTTTGATACTGTCGATCAAAGGAATGCTTGCTTGGATTATACCCTGTGGTAAAAAACCATTAGTTCCATAAAACATCCATAACTCATAACATAAACAATAAATCATTAAATAACTTACCCATTTTAATCAGGTCCTTCTTTAGCTCTTGATTCTTAAATTTTAGGTTGAAGTTACTCGATATATACCGTATACAATACTTGTGGTATGCAGCGGGTGGAGTCCATGCCGCCCCTGAACCCTGGATTGCACTAAGAATGCTCCTATGACGGTCTGAAATTATACAAATACCATTTTTTTGTGTCACATACAACCGCAAGTTTGAAAGAAACCAACTCCAATCCTCCAAAGTTTCACCAGGAACAATTGCAAATGCTAGAGGTAACACTGCACTATTTCCATCTTGGGTCGTCGCCACAAATAAAGTCCCCTTATATTTTCCATACAGGTGAGTTCCATCTACCTGAATGATGGGCTTACAAAAGTCAAAGGCATCACAACAGGCCTTGAATGTCCAAAACACACAGCGAAATTTGTGATGCCTTTGATGAACTTGGTCGCCAACGACAATGCGGCATGTTTCAATCACGCTTACGGATCCTACGACAACTTGCTTCATATGATTCAACCATCGGGGTAGGAAGGCATACGACTCTTCCCAATCACCCCACACCTTCTCTATAGCCTTTTGCTTAGCCCTCCATGCTTTTTGGTACGAAACAGTAAATCCATATTCTCATTTTACTCTCTCTTGAATTAATGATATAGGCACGGACGGCTCCTTCTTTATCATGCCTGACAAAAACATTAACATTTTTAAAAAATTAAGGTAATATTCATTTGCAAAGTCATATAAGTTTACCTAAAATCACAGAGCAGATTAAGTCCGCATCGAGTTTCTTATGATCTTGTGATAAGAAACTAGCAACACAACTGTGTGGACCCTCGTACTGTGATATAAGCCATTTGTGCGCTCTTTTAGACAAAATTGCACGCATCCTCCAACTACACACACTGACTTGATTAGGACACTTCACTACAAATTTAGTAGGCTTGGACTCCACAACAATATAACTTTGATGCAACTTCATGCACCATTGTTTTAACGCATTTTGCACATCACCTTTGCTCTCAAACTTTAACCCGATGTATAGTTCATCCCTGACACTCCAGTTATCATCATCAAATTCAATTTCTTGATCTGGATGCTCCATATTTATATTTTGAAAGTGAGATGCTTCGTTCCAAAATGGAACCACGGCAGTACCTATATAAATCCTAACTATTTAAACTCGTAA
This sequence comes from Clitoria ternatea, assembly GCA_037962975.1. Classification (NCBI taxonomy): domain Eukaryota; kingdom Viridiplantae; phylum Streptophyta; class Magnoliopsida; order Fabales; family Fabaceae; genus Clitoria; species Clitoria ternatea. The sequence continues at coordinate 272,182,259 of CM075672.1, forward strand.
TCCTTCAAACTAAATTCACAGTAACATATTTCAACTTCATGCTTTGTCAAGTCAAAATCAACATTATATTACAGCCAACTAAAGGTTTCTAACTACAAACATAAGAAATTTTATTTAAAAATATAAATATTTTCAAGATACAAAATCAAAATAATCAAAACATAAAGATATAAAACAATATTAACAAGTAAAAGCAATGTATTTTTTTCTTTCACACCCTTATTTTATTCACCTTATTAAATCCAATTAATTATTAACATTGCCATTCACGATAAACTAAATATTTTCTACATATATTCATCAATTATAAAACAATTACGATTGATCTAAAGTAGCTTATTATATATAAGCATGTAAAAACCATTTAGCATAAACTCAAAAATTACCACCGTGCAAATGTTGTTGTTCAATAGGCTGAACCTGGATCGGGTTTGATGCACCGGAATTACGGGAAACATCTAAGCCACCAACATCGACTTCATCATCATCATTATCAGAATCAACCATCAACATCAAATCATCCGCACAAGAGTCACTTAACACCTCATCTGATGGTACGCTATAGTTGGTGGAATCATCATCAGACCAAACACTCATTTTAATTAATTAATTAAAAATCCTTGTGTTTTCAAAAAACTAAAATACACACTGAACTGAAATACTTGAATGGGAAAACAAGACACCGATGCTTTAAAAAGAACACAAACGTATTTATAGACGAATTGGCTAGGCGGGAAACGTTGAACTTGATGTGTCGTGTGCATGCAGGACGACACGTATGTCGTAGAAACTCCTGGCGACACAGCCACGTGTCAGCCAGGCCAGAGTCGTCAAGACAGGTGCCGTTTCTTGTGTCGTCTAAATTTTGGGCGACACACCTGTGTCGTAGGGATTCCTGGCGACACAGCCACGTGTCACACCAGGAGAGAGTCGTCACCATTTTTACCACTACTTGTGTCGTGAAAAATTCTAACAACACACAAATACAGCACCAGACACGTAAATTCCCCCAAAGTTGCCCCAGATTTGTAAATATTTGGGTCAAACAGGCCCAGAAATAATTTTTTTCCGTATAAGATTGGTACCCCCCTATATATATATATATATATATATATATATATATATATATATATATATATATATATATATATAAGAAGGGAGATTAAAGTAATGTAAAAAAGTAAGGTAATAAATGCAGTTTTTTATCAAAGTTTAGGGTTGTAATTGTAATTTACTCGTTAATATATCGTACCATAAATATCAAACAAATTTTAAAATTATTATTCCAAAATCAATTCTTCCACAATTTAAAATCAAAATCTAAAATAAATAGATACTTAACTATAATTTGGTTGAATTTGGTTTGAAAATGGGGGAAAATGATTCGGCCCATAAATTCAACCAAACATACATAGAGGACTATGCACGGGGGATCCAAAACCATTCCTCATTTAGAGGTTATGTAATGTTCGTATAAGTAGTCTATATATATATATACTATTATACATTTATCTGTATTTCTTCATGTATTTATAAACATTACATTAAAATAAATACATGAAGAAAGACAATAAAGGTACTCATGAATTTGCATCAAGTTATACAAACAAAACAAAGTAGACACTGCCAATTAAGCAGCTTATTACCCCCTTCAAACTGTATATGTGTAGCTATTTAGAAAGGTAAACATGACATTTTTTTTGGTGTTCTTAAACTGCTTAGCCAAAATTCCTACTTGGGAAATAGCAGTTGCCTGCAATGAGTACCAGGATCGTTTGCTACTTCACCCCTCACAACTTCAGTCACCAAATCTTTAAAGATCATTCTCTCAATATCCAACACAATATTTGGTATCTCAATGCTGGAGTTAGTCCAAACTGTGCGGTGATGCTTCAAATTCTCATCCTCATGAAGTTGGCTGACATTCCTATTCTCAGGTTGCAACTGATCAATTTCTGAGCATAGTTCATCCAAAAGCTGCTGCCCTTTTAGTTTTCTGCTCGCTATCTCATTTGGTTGGAACCACAATGCAGAAGAACTATCCAATATCAGTTTTTGAACTAAAATGTCATTAACAACATCAAATATGAGTTTTCTTTGCATTTGCTCAGGATAATTAGTCCTGCTGGCAATCTTCTTGAGACTGTCATCGATATTAAAAAGTCTCTTCTTTGTCTTCATTTGTTCAAGTGCAAAGAACAACTTTGGATTAATCATGTGACCTGGCGAATGAAATATCTGGCTGGAGCCGTGATCATTGAGCACACCTGATGCTAACAGTATTTCTGTTATATACTTATGATCAGGATCCTTATTGTTATTGAATTTGATGATTTTTTCATCATTGCAGTCAATTTCTTGAAGTATTTCCACTGTGCTCTCTTCACTATCATCATCAGTGCTTAGGGCTTCAGCTGTGGTAGAAAATTTGAAAAAAATCAAAATGTAAGTCAATCCTATCCCATATTATTTTTATAAAAACGCTACTTAAAAATGTATATTAGCCGCAGCATTTCATTTGAATTTCATAAATGATTTTGGAGTATCCACAACTCAATCTATCTTGCTTACCTAAATTTTTTGAGATGTCTGCTGTCTTTTTAACTGGAGACGGTGGATCTTCTCTATAGAATGCAGCATCAAGAACAGACACAGGACTTGGTTGTTCTACGGTAAATATTGTCTCAGCCTTGGAGCTTTCTTTCCTCAATACTTCAAATGCATTCTGATCATTAACAAAAGAATGTTTAACAATTGATAAAGGTTCAAAATCTTAGAATGCAAGGAAGAAATACTTACATATTGATTCATGCCACTCAGCTGGATAGAGGTGCTAATGATCTTTCCTGAATGATCAACTCGAATGACTTCAATCTCACTCTGAGAGTCTAAGCTTCTTTGGTTGTCAAGATCTGGAGAAATGACATTAACATGATGCTTAAATTCCCTCCAGTGACAACTGATCTCACTGAAACATTCATTTCTTTCCTGCAAAGTGGAGAATTTATGTTTAGGTGTTGTAGTTGGAGTAGACAAATCCACAGGTTGTCTATTGTGCTCTCTTCTGTTAATAGAATCTGAAGATGGACTAGTTGGTGGAGAATGCCTCTCCAAACCGAACATCTTTTGTAGTCTCGGGCTCCCAGTCATGGTTAAATTACCAGGGTTGATGGTGCTTTCTCCATTGATGTCTTGAGGAGGAGGAGCTTTCAAGGATTGCATCACCTTTGAAGTTCTCATGTTAGTATTTTTATCTGATGATTGAACTGGTTGACCACAAGGATCATTGATTCTTTTTGTTGATGAAGTGATAGCTTTTGCAGTTTTCTTGCCAGCCAATCTTCCATTTGTGGGATTACTGAGGGAATACTTGCTGAGACCAGATTTAACATGAATTGGTAATTGTGCAGTAGAAGGATTGTTTGATTTCCTAGTAACTTTTTCTGGTTTCATGATCACAATTGGTGACTTACTACCCCGGGTTGAATTTGACATTTCAACTGTGCCAGATGCTGGGAAATTTTGTTCTTTTGAGCTTTCATGGAGCCAAGTTTTATTACTGTTGTGAGATGGAGAATTCAAAGCCTGATCTCTTGCAATATCTGCTGAGTTTTTATGTCTCTGCATTGCTTCAAGAATCTGTTTAAGGGCCCTGAGATCCTTTCCAGACTTTTTGAACTCAAGTTCCGCCACCCTTTTCTCAATTTCCCCATATACATTGAGAGAGGACTTTGAGGCTTGTAATTGAGAGCTTTGGCTTGCATCAGGTTGCCTCCAAGGAATTGATTCTAGCGCAAATCGTGAAGACGGTGTCGCATTTGTGATTGAATCAGCCCTTCTAGACTGATGCAAGGTGAGTCTTTGATGTTGTTTGTCTTCATCACTTGTGCTAGATCTTGCCAAGAAGTCATTTTTTTTGGTAGAGCAACTAGAATTGGCCATTGGACTCCCACAAGTTTGTGTGCAATCTGGGAGGGCCTCAAGTCCCATCAACTTAGCTACAACACTGGAAGATCTTTTGGATGTGTCTAGTTCTTGCAGCTGGTTTATCATTGTGTTGGAGTTCCTCCTATACCCTTTCTGTGGACCCTTAAACAGGTTGTTAGACTTGTTTCCTTCATTGAAACCTCTATTAGACCCTTCTCTACTGTCCAAGGAAAGCCTTGGGATTTCCTTATGCTTTGTGGCTGATTTGAATGTATCATCATAAGAGAGCCTTGGTGAGTCCCAAGGTGCTTTCATTGACTTGGCAAGAGTATGGACTGGTTCACTAGTAACTCCTGTATTGACACATTTGTTAGACCTCAAAGGCCGAGGTGAGTCTATATGTTTCAAGGCATGAGTTTGAGGTTTCTTTTCTTCTTTTGCCACAGTTTTCACATACAATCCTTTAGCTTCTCTATGCATTGAGTCTTTGACAATGTGATGGAAGTTGATGGATTGCTGGTCTGGAGTATCAAGTTGCTTCATTACTACTTCTGGACTTTTGTTTTTCGGAGTTTTGGTTTGATTTGTTGATGGTGGTTCTTTATGAATTGTTCTGTTGACCTCAAGGGATGACATGCTAGATGAACAGGATGATGAAGACAAAGAAGTTACTGATGACTCAGTGGATAATTGTTGCTTTTCACTTGCAATCGTCACATTCTTTGTCTGCATTCACACTCAAGTTCTTAACTGATTTTTCTGAAATTCCTAATGGTGTTAAATTGTTAATCAACTGTTATCTTACCTTAGCTTTCTGCTTTGTACTATTTAGCTCTTTGATGTCATTACTGCCTCCACCTGAGAAGGGAATAAAGTTTTAGTTAGTAGTAGTATGGAATATATTCTGAAAGGTTAACCTCAAATCTTAGCTCATTTGTCCTGAATCCTCGGGCAAATATCTGTTGGCATGTTTACATATTGAAGCTCCATAGAGAATTACAGAAACCAATGATACAATTATCAAGGATTTGAGAGAGAAACAAGGATGTTCAGACACAAAATTATTTACTTTAAAATATATAATCCAAAACATATAATTTACTCTTCTTTTTTGCAGAATTATGTGCTACTTAGGAGAATTTATAGCAACCTCAGCATCCTGGTTGCATTGAATAAAATACTTCTAGATGAATTATAAGGTACATTAAAAAATTATGCTTGTATCTCTGGCTCTTTAAGATCATAATGTATCACTCTAAAAAAGTTTCTTTTCTTTCAAGCATATCTGAAGGAGAACATTATTTGAGCATCCAATGAAAATTTTCATATAAATATCCGTGATTCACATATTGATTTAAAATGAGTATATTGAATTTATATATTCAACGGAAGATGATAAATGTGATTTTCTTTTTACATTGCATCCAACCAAATCCAAATAAAGCATTTGCATTGGAAATCAGAATGTAAAACCTACCCCTAAAATTAGTAACTATATAAAAATGAAGAAACAAAATGACAAAAATAACAGAACTCTCCGGTAGTAATAAGACAAGATACTGACATATTGATACATTTTGATGGGGCATAAAAAAATTTCACGTATATAATTCGGACATTGAGAGGAGATGCGATTGAATCAGGGAATCAACAAAATTTCTCTATCTCAGTAAGCCAATGTATGATACATATCAGAGAAATTTTGTACGTACACCTAACACTTTTAATTTTATCACTTTTTTTTTGGGTACATTTTAATTTTATGATATGATTAGCAAACATTGAATATTGTTTAATAATACTTTTAATTGTTTCAAAAAATAAGTATTTTTATTTTATATAATAAATTATTTCTATTAAAAAGGATATTTTACATGCTTAACCAGAAAAGAAAGTAGTGTGGTAGATGCTGTAAAAAATTGCTGTATTAATAATACAACTTTTTGTCCTAGTTTTAATAATTTTAGTATGCATGGCAATCAAATTTTCTCAATAAATCATGCTCATCTGAAAATATCTAAAAAAAAGGGAAATATTACAAAAGTAAAAGTAGGACCAACACAATTAACATCACTTTCAAAATGCAGAACAGAAACAAATATAGAATACCTGAAGTAGGCCTGTGTTGAATGTAGCTGCTGTTACTGCGTTGGCCTGTGAGGAAACGGTGGCGGTCAAAGAGCTGAAAAAATCCCGTGATGCACCCAATCTGCTTCTGCAAATCTGCATTTTCTTCCTTCAAGGATTTCAAAGCCTTTCTAGACATTTTCTTTTTCTTACCTTCAAGCTTCAACTATGCAGAGTCAACAAGGATTCTCTTATGCAACAACAACAACCATGCTTCTATTGAGTGTAGAAGACAGAGATCTTTTGTTTTTGGGATTCAATGGAGGTGAAAGAGTTTGAATTGTCAAGGTGATTCAGTCAGAACAAGAACTGGCCTTTAAGAATTGCAAGTTTTAAAGGTGCATTGACAAGAATTTGCATAATATGGGCTGGAATATGAATACTTGGTCATGTAAAACTTCATATGGAGTTGATTTTGTATGTTACATGTGTATGCATGTGAACAAAAGAGAATGTCCTTGGAGTTGGACGGAAACAAAGAGAGAAGAAAGAGAAGCAGTGGGGAGAATATTATCTAGTGCAGAAGTATCAGAAGGAACAAAAAAGAAGTGAAAACAAAGCAATTCCAAAAGTGCTACCACTACTAGGCACTAGCATCCATGATCCATCCACCTACTATTGATCCTAGCAATACAAACTAAAGAGAAGATTTTGAGACACCCAAGAAGAGATGTTTTGTTAATTTTCCCTGGGTTTGCCCACAGAACCAAAGCGATACTTTTATATATTTTGTTTTAATATATCCCAGGAGGTGCAGAGGCCAGAGTGTAGTTATAATTACACATGAGAGGCAAATGTTGAAAAACAGGTTGCTTAAAATATAGTATAAGAAACCATGACTCAATTGAAAACCCAACTTGAGATTATGAAAGAATTAAAATAATGATCCTTATTAAATACATTAATATATTTTTTAAGAAAAATGAAGATTTTTATTTGTTACTAAATCTTAAAAGGGATTATCTATAAAAAAGAGTTTTATATATATATATATATATATATATATATATATATATATATATATATATTTGGTGGTATAAGGGTAGGAGTTTGAATATGTACGGTGTGTGTTAACACGATATTGGTCTAATGAGGTATAGAATATTCTCCTCAAATTTAATGGAATGAAAGAATTTAATTGTCAAGTCTAATTTCAAATCCTTCTATAATAGAGATGAATTACAATGTCAATAGAGTCTAGACATATATGACCATAATTAATGTATCTTATATATAATATATACATGATATTTATAGAAGTTAATAAGTAGTATCTTATCATGATAAGTGGATGAATAATTTTCCATACCAGCTTTTGCCCCAAGTAGGGGCCATACTAGCTTTGATATCGTGTATGTCATCGTAGATACCATATGTAACAAGTTGTATACTAGTGTGAGTATGAAGATACCAATACATATATATATATATATATATATATATATATATATATATATATATATATAAAAATAAGAACTCAGAAGGAGTAACTTTTAATTACATTACGTAAGAGAGAGGGGAAGATGGTGGAATCTGGGGTGTCAAGATGTGAGTGTCTGAAATATAGAGTTGTTAAAAGAGAGAGAGAGAGAAAGGGGAAGCGAAGTGGGATAGGCGTGTGTGAATGTGTGTGGGTCAAGATTACTCAGGTCTGCTCTATGGTCACTTCCTCCATGTGGACAAAACAACGTGGGTGGGTCTCAAGCTTCAACCCCTCTCAATGACCATGTGGAGTTTGTCAGATAGAAAAGAAAATAATACTATATACAACTGAGGAAGTGGATTTTGTACCAGAAGGAAAAAGAAATTTGAACAATAAAAGTGAATACTGAATAGAGATATTCAGTGAAAGGCTGCAAGATCTAAAGGCACTTGTTCTACCATTCCCATACATATCCCACTTTTCACCAAATTGCCCTTCACGACTTCTCAGCCTTTTCCTCCATACTTGGGACCTGCCCTCAAAATGGAGCTGTTGCCAATCAAAATGCACACAGGAGGGCTTTTTACTTTGGATAGTGAAATGTCATTTGATACATTAATGTTACATTCATTTACCTTATTGTTGGGGAATTGCATTTGCAGTGCACAGTTGCATAAATGTGTCTATATTGAATTCTCTGAAAGGGTCTTCAGTTGGTCACATTTTTAACCTTACACAAACAATTGTAAAAATGGGAATTGAAGAGCACCATAGGAAATGAACTATTAATCACTCTGTTTCATTTGCTAACCTAGAATTAATGTAACAGAACTGGACACTCCCGCTGCAATATGGTTGGTTGTGTGCTTTTCATGTTGATACATATTTCAGCACAGGTGTGGTCCTGCTCCATTGTGCGTAGTCACATATTTCATGCTAGGCAAGACACAGTTGCAAACTCTTGGACTATCTAGCATTTCCAAAACAATGAATTGGAGATTAAGATAAAATCTTGAGGAAGTCCTTTCGGAAACTCTGTATTGTTTCCGCCGCAAAGTTTTGGTCTCTTGCTACCACAATATTGCAGATAGTACCACGTTATTAGCGTGTCATCGCTGTCTTTGTACTACTGGATGAGTTACATTTCACTTAGTTATGTGCATGTTTTCTTTCATGAAATTGAAAGCTATTGATCATGCTACTATAGATTCTAGGAGCAAAATGACATGTATAGTTTTGGTAAATTGGTTGATAATCATCTGGGTTTGGTCGAATTCGGGTGATAAATACCTGAATTAATATTAATCAAATGTAACTTATTTCTAACCGAATTTAACCAAGAAACTTACAAGTTTATCGGGTTTTGAGCGGTTTCTATTAACTTAGAATGGGTAAATTTGGTTTAAACTTGTAATGAATTAAATTTGTTTTGTGACATAAATTTTTTTTTTAAAAAAAATTATACATATTTTCCTTATCAATTCCTTAGAAAAAAAATGATTTAACGTCTAGTATATATATCTCACATATAGGTTTAGACATAACACCAATAAGTCTGGTCGGATACAGTTAATTCGATTGATAAAAATATAAAACCGGACACGTCTTAACCTAACCAAACTTAAGGGATGTTTGGTTCGCAATTGGGGAAACAGAGTTGGGGAAATGGAAAAATCTAAAGGTTGATATTGATCTTTCACGCTATTAGAGACAACTAAAACTCCGTTGGACCGTAGGATAAAGAGGCTGTTTGGTTCGGCCCCTTTTTCTCCGTCTCCCTCCGTTCTCCAGCTCTCCGTCGCGTCCAACGGGTTCCTTCTCCGTCAGCGTGAACGGCCCTGTGTTTGGTGCTGAGGATCCGCTCCGTTCCGTTGACGCAAACGGCAACGCGCGCCGTTGAGTGGAAGCGGCCCTCTCTTGCTTCGATCCAACGCCGTTGGGAGAAAGACCGCAATACCCTCCCAACGGTCATAAGACCCTCTTCCACAGATCTGAAGCCTTGCCATCCGAAGGTGTTGGAAGCCGTCGCCGTCGTCGCCGATCTGAAACGGAGTCCACGAGCCGCCGTCGATCTGAAGAACAACAACCACCATCGTCGCCATCTGAGGTAAGTTCACCCCGATCCCTTTTATTTTTCTCTTCCCCTGTTTTTCTGCTTAAAATATTACGTATTGGGGTGGGATCGACGGTGGTGGGAATCGGGTTGGGTGACCTCTGTTTGGGGTGGGGTTGGCTTCGGGGAATTTGGGGCTGTTCGGGGATGGGGTTGGGTTGGGTGGGTTGCTTTCAGGTTCTGAGGTTGTGGGAAGGGGGGCTGTTCGGGGATGGGGTTTGGGTTCGGGATCCATGGTGGGGTGGGTGGTGGGGGGTGGGTTGGGGCTGGTTGGGTGGGTTATGGGTGGCTGGGTGGGGGTCGGGTGTGGGGTGTTTGGCCTTTGCAGGTTGGGTTGGTGGTGGGTTATGGGTGGTTGGGAAGGTGGTGGCCGTTGGGTGGTGGGTTGGGGAAGGTGGGTTCGGGTTCGGGTTGGGGTTGGGTTGGGCTGGGCTTGGGTTTCGGGTCCGGTTGGGGTGGTGGTGGTTGTTGGATGTGGGTGGTGGTGGATGGTGGAAGAAGATGGTGGTGAAGGTGGAAGAAGATGGTGGTGAAGGAGGCATGGATGGTTCTGATGTGTGGTGCATGGGTGTGCAACCACCAGCAGGGTGCACCATAAAATTTTTGAAATTTTTTTGTTTTGGTTTTTTTAAATATAATTATTATTGTTGTACCATTTTGTATGCTGATGTAAGCTAAAAGGTTTTGTATGAATTGTAAGGTTTGGCATGTATAGAGGTAAATTTTGTTGAAGTAATATTAGGTTAGGTTATTTAATTTACTTTTGTATTTATTAAAAAAATATAACTTTAATTAGTTTTTAGCATTCATGTTTATGGAATAATTTCAGTTAGTACGCGTAATGAATGACGAATAACGAGCGATGAGACATTAGAAATGGTTAGCGTTTGCGTTTATGCGATAGTTTAAGTTACGTTGTGAAAAAAATGATAGTAATTAACAATAATTGTAAATTACATAGCGTCAAGAGCGGGATCGTGAGTCGCGATTTGTATAAAGCTGAATTAAAAGTTATATTCGTAGTGACTCGTGATTTGTGTCTGATGATGTTTTTTAACGAATATATTCTTATTTAATTTTTTAACAATAACCTACTTTTGTTATACAACCAACATGATAAAGTCATTTTTATAGTATTAACTTTTATAAAGCTGAATTAAAATAAGTAATTCAAATAATTTTTAAAATAAATTTAATAATTTGTTATGAACCTGAATTAAAAGTTAAAATTAATTTGATTAAGGAATGTTATTTTTATTATGTGGTTGCTAAAATAACATGGTAATCATTGAATTTGTTAATAATTTTAGTATAATGAATATATTACTAGCTTTTATAAAGCTGAATTAAAATATTTAATTAAGAGAGTTTTATAAAATAATTAAAATAATATAATTACTTACCTGAATTTAAAAAATACAATTAAAATAATATGGTGAGCGTTTAACCTGTTATTAATTTTTTTAAAATGAATGTAGAATTAACCTTTGTAAAGATTAATTAAAATAAATAATTAAAATAGACTTTTATAAAATTATTAATATAATAATATTATAGAGCTGAATTAAAAAAATTTAATAAAATATTAAAAATAAAGCTGAAAAATAAAGTGTTTAGGGATGAATGAAAACTATTAATTAACTTATGCTTGGGTAAACTGAAGTTGTTAGTGTTAGTAACTCACTTTAGTTATGATAATTATTAGTAAACATTAAGAGTTTAGTGTGTGATTTTCTTAATTGTTTAGGGATGAATTCTTTTAATTTATTAGATAATGGATCGTTAAAGTAAACTTGTTGGGGTGAAGTATAGTATCATGTTGAATGGTTAATCTATTAAGTGTTATGCATGTTGGTTAATATATATCTTGTGCAATGTTCTGATAATTGTATTGTGTAGCATGTCTACTCAGAACAGAGACAAGGGGAAGACACCCATCCAGTCTGTAAAGGCTTCTTGGGATCGTTATGCTGTAAAAGTTTTTATGGAGGGTGCTTTGGAACAAATCAGGAATGGAGAGCGTAAGGGTACCTCTCTAACAAAGAAAGGGTGGGAGGGTTTGGAGTGTTATTTTAATATTAAGTGTAACAGAAACTACAGTAAAGACCAATTCAAAAACAAGTGGGATAATTTGCGGAAAGAATGGGTGGCATGGTACAATTTATTTAAACATACAACGGGCTTGGGATGGGACAGTCAGAGGCACACATTTATAGCCGATGACGAATGGTGGGATGCTAAGGAGCGGGTACGTGTTTAATCACTTATGTAGTTTGTTTAGTGTGTGATTTTCATATATATCTAGGATGACTGAAACTTATGATTTATCTGCAGGAAAACCCAGCCTATGGGAAGTACCGTTATGAGGGTTTGCCCCATGCCCATGAGCTAACACAATTGTTTAAAGACAATGTGGCAACCGGTGAATATGCTTGGGCACCATCATCTGGCATTTTACCGCCCCCTGTGTTTGGAAATGAATATATTCCTGAGTTTGACGTAGGTGTGCAGGATGGGAGCGTACCAGAGATACGGGTTGGCAGCATGCCGGAGTCACAGGATAGGAGCGAGGGATCAGGTGATAGTGAGGATCCCACCATAGGTGCTGAGGGGGTTACTGCTGGGGGCACAGGTAGTATGGGACTAGGTGGTATTGATCTGAACCAGGACTCCCAGTCAAATCCATCAGCCAGAAGTGGGGACAAAAGGCAGAGGGCGGGAGGTAGAGGGAAACAACCTAAAAGGAGCAGGAGGGATAGTGTTACAGTGATACAGGAATCAATGAATCAGGTGGCTCAAGCTGTTAGCTCCCATACCTCTGCAGTTGTGGCCAAAACCAACCAGGATGGCAACTCTATTGAGAGGTGCATTGATATAGTGCGCTCGCTGCCTGAGTTCTGTAACGACGAAGACACATTTTACAAGTGCTTAACAGTTCTGAGAGATAAGGAAATTCGAGAGTGGTTTGTACGTTTAAAGACCCCATGGGAGCATAGATGTTATTTACGTGGTTTGCTCAGGGACATGTCATGACTTGTGGACGTTTGAATCAATGTTTAGGGATTTGTACGCTTTGCTATGTGTAGGTTGTATTCTGGTTGGTAGTTGTATGCTTTACTTATTGAGTATAATGTGTTGCGATACTCTACAGGGATGCATTGTTTAAACATTGTATTGTGTATGTTGTTTAAACATTATGTTGTGTATGTTGTGTAGTATTGAATGATGCAAGCATCTTATGTTAATGATTTAGTTGTCAATGTTGTTGATGTCAAAACCAATGTGTTCAGGGTTCAAATGTGCATGGTTTGTCTTACATTTAATTGTGTTTATCTTGACTAGGTGATAAGCGATTATGTCATCATCTGATGAGGATACAGGATTAAATGATGATCAGGTGACCAGCATTAACTTAGCATTGGCAGGTTGTTCTACAAATCTTTACGGGGAACATGCTATAAAATATATATGTAAGGAACCATGTAGGACAAGTCAACTAACAGGGCATGCATGGGTACAAGAGCTGATCACAGGCAATGACACTAGATGTCACGAAATGCTTAGGATGAGTAAAGATGTCTTGTTTTTATTGTGCGAGGAATTAGCCAATCGCGGGTTAACGTCATCCAGAAATATGGGCATCCATGAAATGGTCGCCATGTTCTTGCATATGATTGGACATGGGGTTGGCAATAGAGTAATTCAAGAAAGGTTCCAGCATTCAGGTGAAACAGTGAGTAGAAATTTTCACCGTGTCTTAGAAGCATGTTTGGCATTATCGGTTGATATGATAAAGCCATCCGATCCAACCTTCCAACGCGTGCCCCAGAAATTTCGCGAAGATAAGAGATATTGGCCATATTTCAAAGATTGTATTGGAGCAATTGATGGAACGCATGTCCTATGTGTAGTGCCCTCAACCGATAATATAAGGTTCATCGGTAGAAAAGGTTTTACCTCGCAAAATGTCATGGCCGTGTGTGATTGGGACATGTGTTTTACATTTGTCTTGCCAGGTTGGGAAGGATCTACCCATGATGCACGTGTATTTAAGGACGCACTTACAAACCCAACTTACAATTTCCCACACCCTCCAACAGGTTAGAATTCATATTATTTGACTTTTACATGTCATTGTATATTGTTTGTTGTATACATGCTAAGCTTCTCATCATTAGGCTAATGTGTTTCATTAATTTCTCAAATAGGTAAATACTATGTGGTCGATAGTGGATATCCAATGCCAATTGGATACTTGGGTCCATACAGAAATGAAAGATATCATCTCCCAGATTTTAGACGTGCACGTGATTTTCGAAATCACAATGAGGTTTTTAATTATTTCCACTCCAGTTTACGGTGCACGATTGAACGAACTTTCGGGGTATGGAAGAGTAGGTTTGCAATTCTTAGGTTTATGCCAAAATTCACCTACGAGACTCAAGTTAAACTAGTATGTGCCACAATGACGATACACAACTTTATTCGAAGATGCAGTTTAGCAGATATTGATTTTGACAACATTAATGAAGATAGCTATATGGCCCAAGAAAATTATTCTCAGTTTGCACCCAATGATGAAGTTGACACAACCTCATCACCGGCCATGAATGCAATTCGTGATTCAATTAGGGACCAACTTGTTTATGCACAATTAAGTAATCAGTAATGTTTATCATTGTATTGTAACTTTGTTACTTTTAATATATGTTGGGGGTTCTTGATTCAAAGAAAATAATATACACATTTACGACATTTTGTTTTTAAATAAATAATTAACGTACCTTATAACCTTTAATATATAAAAAATAAAAAAAGCCCAGATTTATTAGTTTTACTATGAGAAAAACAATCAAATATATTCTTATTTCATAATATATAAAATTAATCACATTAATTAATTAGTTTTATTATATATAACAAAATTTACATTAAATATTATTTAATATATTTATTCATTAATTAAATATATATTATTAAATTTAATCCATTTTTTGGTTTTATATTATACATTTACTATTAATATAAACAAATATACACACAAATTATATATATATATATATTTAAATTCATACCCTTTTTAGTAATTTCACCCTTAACTACCATTTCCCAAACCCAATTCTACTACAAACCAAACAAAATCACTACAACTCAACTCACTTTAACTCAACTTTCAACCAAACAAAACTCCGTTTACAAAACCCCAATTTTCTAAACTCCATTTACAAAACCCCAGTTTTCTAAACTCCATCAACTCAACTTTATACCAAACATCCCCAAAATTTTTGCTTTTGGAAACTTTCGTTCCGTTGAAGCAAAGTGCTGACCAAACAAGCACTTGGTCATTTCTTTGCCCTGATTATCCATGTACCCGTACAAAACTGACTAAACTCATTTTTTTATTTGGTTTGTACGGTTTCGATTCGGGTAGACGGTTTATGTTCACCCCTGTTACTAACTACTTTCTTAAAGAATCAGTTGAAATGTTAATTTATAAATAGTTTGATTTTTTTTATCCGGAAAATTAATAGTTAATTTGTTAGTTTTTTTTTAACAGAAAAATCAAATCCATAATTTTCTCTATCTTATCATTTCTTTTAGCCAATTCCAAAAGTTTGTCTGGTCCCTTCTTTTCCTGAAATGAGTACAATGAATCAAAATTTTCTTCCACATGAAGCTGATTCAATTTTTTTTTCTATTATTTTCTTGTAGGTATATAGCTAAAAGAGTTTTAGCCCTTCACTAAGATGGATTACAGCATCATCAAGGAAACGTTAACGTGTGATCATCCATTATCAAGATCTAAATTTGGGAAGTGCTATTCTTCAGTTTCTAACCTGGTATGAAATAAAATGAGTCTTCTTTTCTTCACCCCTACTTAACATTTGCATTAAGTGGGATATACCGAAAATAAATATACATCAACAGTAGTTATTTTTTTTTTCCATATAGGATAGAACATTGGGATGAATGCTATGTCAAATATTTAATATAGTGCAGAAGAAAATATATATTGGTCTTTACAAGGGATTAATGATATATAATATTTAAATATTTGAACAATATGAGATTACATAAGAATCTCCAGTCACATGCATCTAAGAAAATATAAAATGTGTGCAATATATGTACCATTTAATAATGATGGTAAGAACCGTATTATGCCTTCATGCGTACAGTTATGATGTGACATTCATTAGAAATATATGAGAAATTCTGAGTCTTCGTCATAAATTGTTTTATCACTTTCATATTGTTCATCTAACAAAGGACAATAATTGAAATCATCATATTAATCCTATTTAGCCATTATTTGTAGTGATAAATTCTCGGCAGAATTTGTGGCCCCCGCAGAGGACTAAATCTAAAGTAGCTGCATTTTTAAGGATCTAATAAACTCTAAAGGTTCCAAACTATGAATTCATGTAAATTATTTAAACCTCTGCCACTAAACTAATATCTCAGTATCTCAATGGGCTGTAGTAACTCGTATTAATTAATTTACTGTAATAGAAAAAATTTCAGTTAAAAAAGTTAATATGAGATATTTTCGATTTTGATTAAGATTAGTTACCTTCGTAGGGACTTTACAAGTAGCTTTGCTCAAGCTTACGACACTGCTAAACTGCTAATTTTTCTATTTGAGGTGAAGTTTGCTTCTCGTCTTTAAGTTTTGTTGTTAAACTAAAACTGCTGCCTAATTATGGTCTTACGTATGTAATGATAAATTTGGCTAATAACCAATAATCACAGCCTCACAAATGAGTTAAGTATTGTTTGTTTTAGATAATTAGCAGATGCGTTCACCTAATTAGAATAACCAATGACCTATATATGTAATAGGTTTTGGACCAAAAGTACGTAGGGTAATTACATAAGCTAAGTTCTTTTAGATAGTTAGTATTATTTGTTGCTTTGTTTTAGATATTGGAAGCATATATCCATGAATGGCATTGCCCTGTAAATTATAAATGCTACTATAATAATTAACTATTAGTGTTTAACTTTGTTCCTTAACATTATAAATAGAATGTAGCTTTCCTTAAGAAGTTTGAAACTTGGCACATAAATAATCGACAGCTAGCTAGCTAGCTTCTAGTATATTAATTAGCAAAGATCTGCACGCTGTATCCACTAGGGTAAAAATTGTCCTCTTGCATCTTTTGAGATGTCTAATTAAAATGTGATATTCTTTCCCTATAAAAAATTCTAATTCATACATTTCTAATGCATTTTTAGCATTTAGAATTAGCAGTTCAACCTAGATATGCATAGGCTCCGTATCAGAAACAGGCAAGAAGCAATATCATATAGAGAGATTTCGTATCAAAGCAGCATAGCATATGATATATATCAGTTCTATTAGCAATAACCCAGATGTGACCCTTCACACGCTAATGTAATGTCTAAACTCTTATTTATGGTAAATGATGATGTAAGGAATGAGAATTAATCGAATTACCTAGCCTATAATTATAAACTTGAGTCCTTCGTTTAAACAAAATTACTGATATTGACTGGGTATCATACCTATTTGTTGTGAGTTTTCTATCAAAATTTGATTTTTGATTAAAAAAAATGAAAGTATATTTTAAAGAGTAACTTTTTGTACCCTTAAATTACGTGTCTTTTTTTATATATTTTTTGAGTATTAATGTTATTTGTTGTTAATAGATTTTCTATCCCTTTAGATAATATGAATACATTATATCAAAATAAAGATATCTTTATTTTTCGGGAAACTAAATTTTAATATAGTTGTAATTTTAATAATTTCCTTTAAATTTTTAAAATACTTTAAAGTTTAACTAAAGATGAATATAGGTATTGTATATCAATTGTATATATTATAATTCGATATTTTTTGTCTTAATATTCAATATAAGTGACAAAATAAATTTATCCTTCAAATTAGAGGGTGGTCAAGATATATTACTCGGATGTTTAACAGATGTAAACCTATAAAAAAAATAATAGGTAGGTTTGATATGACCAACCCATATGGTCTATAATATAAAATAAAAATAATTTAATAGTATTTTCAATACTTTTTCTTATAATTTTCTTTAAATGAGCCATATAGGAAAAACAACCATTAAATAATCAATAAAAACATTCTTATCAAAAAGAAATCTTATTTTTAATTAAAAACTATTTTTTTAAAAAAAGTAAGAGAAAAGATTGGATCACAACATAAACAAGGCAATATAATATTTTAGGTCTGTTTTTTTTCATTGAAACTAAATATCTGTTTGGTATGTAATTGAAAAAATAAAGTTGTAAAAAAGAAAAAGAATCACATCTAAAAGTTAATATTGATTATTTATGTTGTTCAAAACTATTAAAACTCTATTTAAATATTTAAATATAGAGATACATCTTTGGTTTGCTATACAGAGGTTTGAGAGATTGAAGCTTTAAACCAAAAAACTTGTAAGACTCTACTCTTATTTTGATGGACCCAACTTTATTGTGATTGGTAATTATATTAAATAGGATTCACGTACAATGTCTTGACAAAAATATGGATAGGTGGAACCATAAATCAGTTAAAATATGATGGAAAGGGGGTGATGGGAGATGGAGGGTTGAAGTGCAAGTTTGAAAATAGATGCAGAACCACATGCAAAAAGTTGAGTATCACGAGCTGTCTCTTCCACTAACTAAGCAAACCCATCTTCATCATCTTAATTCCTAAACTAATGTTCCAATATGGGAAGTGTTTGGTTTATAGTTAAGGAAACAGAATTGAGTTGAAATAAAAACTTTAAAGATTGATATTAATTCTTTATGTTGTTCAAAACAATCAAAACTTCGTTAAATTATATAATTAAAAACCTTCTTAGTCAATGGAGTTTTCTCGGTTGAAGCAGTATAACCAAACATTGTTATACACCCACATGATGCTTTCCTTCCTCTTCTTAATTTAAATCGGCAAAATATTCCTTTTATTTTAAGTTAATAAAGAGAAATGTCATTGGCTGCTTGATTTAATTTGATTTAATTTCTTTTCTAAAAGCTAGTTAGACCTCATTTATCATTCTTACGTGATTGAATGTAAGAAAAACTTTTACTCTGAAAAATGTTTACTTATCAAATTCTAACATCTTTTTTTTTACAACGCAAGAAAAATTTTAACATCTAAATATCCTAACATATGGGATTATCTAATTAAATATGAAAAAACACGCAAAGTCTTTTTTTCAACCTCATCCAACGTATAAAAAGTAATGTTAAAAAAATTCATTAGTTAGATAAGAAAAGGAATGATAATAAATAACAGATTTATGCAAATAAAAAATTAGTCTAATTAATTAACAATTAAACTTGTGACTATGAAATTACAGATTCAAGGCAATATGAGAATTTTGTTTGTGATTGATATAATTAAGACCTTTATAAATATTTTATTAAGCCTTCAAATATATACTAACCACTCTTAAGATATAACCTCACTGACTTTTTAAAAAAAGTAAATAATAATATATTCATACTTATTATTTTAATTTGGATTTTAGGTTAAGATGTGTCATATGGAGTTAATTACAATGTATCTTAATTCTTAACCCTTGTTATGTTATTTAATATAACAAACCATTATAAGAAACTACATTATTGAGAAACAATAAACATTGATTTTTGTTTCAATTTTATATCAAAAAAAGTTGCCCACCACGCACAAATCACAAACAGATTGCCATATACTTAATAATATATTTTAAATATAACATTTTACACTAGTTAATAACAAAATTTTCAAAAAACATACTATTTAAATCTCAAAGAAACTGATTTAAAACTATATTATAAATCAATTTTTTAAAAAATGAATTAAAAATGTAAGCTTTTGTTGTTTTTTTTGAAAAAAAAAATTTAAAACTGTTTCAAAACATAAGGGATCAAATTAAGAAAAAAAAATGTTTGTAATCAAATTCAAATCTAAAATAAACGTGAGACTAAACATACATATTAGTCAATTATTTGATTCTATAAAATACTATTTTCTTTGAATATTTTATTTTTAGTATTTATTTTAAATTTGAATTCATTAATTATGGGTACAAGTAACTAAATTATACATTGATTTGTTAAGATGATTTTAACATGTTCAACTGAATATTAACACATTATTTGTTTAATTTAAAATGCAGTTTTAATTTTGGCTATTAAGTTTTCTTTTAAAATTATCAAAAATAAAACTATTGAAATTTTTAAAAACTCTATTTTCAATCTAATTTAATTATTTATATCGACAATTTATAAATTCAAATTTAAAATAAATACTTAAAACAAAATATTTAATTTAATATAAGAGAACGTAAAAAAATATTTTACAAAATAAAAATCAAGAAGTCTTTTATATAATATATTTAAACAGTTCTTTTCCAAAAAAAGTCTTTATATAATATATTTAAACATTTCTTTTCCGATGTTTACAGTAAAAACTGACTGAACAGATCATGGAGTAAAATCGAAATTTACTTCTCTGTTTTCTATCAATAAAAAAAAGTAAAAACTTAACCGAGAGAATCACGTAGAAGGAAAGAAATTGATTTTAGGAAGAAGGAAATTAAAAAGAGCTAAAATTAGAATATTATTCATATTTGAAGGAAGATTCAAAAGGGTTCTTAACATAAGTTAGATTGATTTATGAATCAATTAAACTAAACTGAGATTAAGTTAATAAAAAATTTATTAAATTAATAGAAATTTATAAGGTGATGAATATTAATCATTAAAATTTTTAAATTTTATTATTGGAATTGATTCAAAACATATATTTATATGGTCTAACCATTAAAAAAGGGACAGAACACATTGCGAAAGAGAGGTATATATTGAATCTTATCCTGTATCATGTCACATGAGAGGACAGCCTTTCAAATCTATCATGTGTAAGCTATAATGCCACTACATAGAATATTTCCAACCACTTCCCAATATTAACACTAACTTATGTCATTCTTTTTTTTCTTGTTTGACATTTTGTAGCATTGAATTACACTCCTCATACATGAATCTTATTACTTATCTTTCCTATTTGAGTCTTTCACAAGTGATAAAATAAATCATACGTGGAGGATTATGAACCTTGCTACTTGCTGCTTCATCCCTTGCAGAAACCAATCTATCATATAAATTATTTGTATTTAACACAATCTATCATAAGAATATTTGAAAAAATAAACCAAGAATGCACAGGTCATCAGGATCAAAACCGCTATGCTGTATCCACGGGAGTCACCAAAATTTTGGCTCAGAATAAGAAGATTCCATTCTGTTTTTCTGAACTTGTCAATTGCATTTTGAAATTCAATTGTCTTTTTTTATGCATTTGATATCGATATTTAAGTGGTGGAAGAATAATTTTGACTAAAACTTATGAGATTAATTAAGGTTCGAAGAATAAAATTTGAGATTAGATGTTTTGAATGATGTCCTCGGAGTCACCGACCACCTCTCTTGGCATGGTGAGTATAAGTCCATGATAGATGTGACCAGAACGTATGTGACTGATTCCTATCTTTGAAGACCTTGCAATAAACCTAATAAACTCTTCCAATAAGATACAGAAACAAACTTGATAAAATTACCTATTGCATGTTTGGAATCCCATGAGTTGAATCATAAGCTACTCTGCGTATATTCTTTCACATATGAAACACTCATATCACACATAATGTCATTATTTTTATTTTAGGATGTAAAGCATAATGTCATTGTTTCTAAAACCCTTTTTTTACTCATTTGGTAATTAATTATGGAAATAAAGTTAAGAAAATGAAATCATCTAATAGTTAATATTGATTCTGTATATCGTTTAAAATTAGTTAATGAATTAAAAAGTTGTATTTAACCAACTTCAATTAACTCTAACTGAAAATCAAACAGATAACTAAATACTTCATAAATACTAAGTCTTATGTAACCATTCATATTTAAAATCAAGTGTATTCCTTCATATAATTTTGATCTGACAATTAAAGTGGATAATTTTGAATAGAGACCTTTAAAATCATATTATTTAATTTACACGGTGACATAATATGTGTCAATTAATGTGACGTATCAGTTCTTGAATGTTTTGTAAAGTATTTAACATCTTACAATATCAACCGTGTGTTTTCTAAATCTCAAGGATTAAAAGAGACAATACTACTAACTTTAGATAAGAGAATAAATCATTTGCACTTGTTCACATTAATCAAGTGCTAAGATATTCATATCAGCACTTATTCACGATCATTTGACATAAACAGAAACAGGTTAACATTAAATTGAAACTTTCGTGCCTTCCCCCGGATCCTAATGACTGAATTTCTGAAGGATTCTTATAAATATTTCTCACGTTCCACATAAAGTGGATCAAAAATAGTCCGAGGCAGAACCGATTTGGGCAATCGTAACTCTTAAGAGCACTAACGCCGCATATAGATCACCTCAGTAATGTAGGAATAGGCATAAATCCACCTAAAAAGCTATAGAAAATTCCAACATATTGGACCAATTACACGACAGAACACATAAGACAAATTTTAAGCCTTTCTGGCCCAAATACATTTAGCCCATTAAAAATCCATGACTAGAAATTTATGATTCATTTCTAATGTCATCATCAACCATACTAAAAAAGTTTACCAAAAAAAAAAAACCATACTAAAAAAGTTATGATTCATCCATAAATTACTTTACTACACATGCATTCAATACTTTCTATATTTTCATTCAGCACCCTTTCATTCCTTCATATAATATAACATTATTTATCATATCTACGGATATCTCCTCTATTTTTATTCTTCTTTAGTGGTATGTACCCCTTGGGGTGTAACTAACCATTTTCGCACTAAATATAAGGCTAACATCACACAGTTAACAAAGTGTGTTGTCTTTTTAGATAATCAATCAATAATAAAGAATGCTAATGAATTTGTAACCAACATTCCTATGCGACTATAACAAGGATATGGAAATTGTAAAAATTTCTAACTAAAACATCATTGAAATTCAATATAAACAGTAATGCAGCTTTGGGGTCTCATCTATATGTTCACTCCAATAGCCAGCTAACTATTATAATTTATATTCAATATAGAAAAAAGTTCAACTATGATTTAAATACCCAAAGGGGTGTCTACAAAACGTTTTCTTAAAAATGTTTTACAAGATGTTCAAAGAAGGCACAAAGATGCAAACAGTAACAGCTGCTATATTATAGATGAGAAAAATAAAAAGGAAACGCCTTTTATATCTCCATTTTTCCGGGGAAAAAAACTATGGCTGTAAAGCTTGCAAACTAGACATTGATATCCAAGTTGATATATCCATGCTTTTCACTTTTCAGGTTTACAGTAAGAAAGGCTGCCTATAACGTTGAGGTAGAAGTTCCAAGATTGACTTCTTCTACTGATACCTTCTTGACCAAATGGGTGCTGCCCAACATACTCTAGCATATTTTCAGCATTTGCCAATCCATCCAAATATTTGCGCAGATCACCTCCGGCAGCTGTCATAATTCATTTATATTGTTAACAAACCATTGCCTAGCTTTAGAAATCATCAAAGGGAGTACTCACTGGTCACCACTACTAAATAATAGCGCTCCAACAATAAAACAAATGATCCATTGATGAATTTTCTGATGGCTAAATTATAGTGTAGCAAAAAGAATAACACTCTTTAAAAACAGCCTAGTTTAATCTAAAGAAATTAGGCAATCGGTTGTTTATTTTTTTAAGTATGTCATATAGAGTGTACAAAATTTGTTTTGCCTTCCTTTTTCCTTGGCCTCTAACAGTTCAAGCCAAGTGTCAAAAGAAAGCTAAAGAACATGAAGGTTAAGCATACAAGAGAAGCAATACAGAACAAAAAGCAGTCAAGTTTGCCTAATCCATTGGCAAAATTTAGCTAAGCCTCAAGCAAACCCTTCGTGACTTCATAAATAAAATTTAGAAGATCATATTGAAATTTGTACCATACCTAGTGAATTGTCTCTCTGATTATGAAATTTGAATGTATACGGAAAGACTGAATTGTATGGCTAAAATAATTTATCAAAACATTCAAGAGCACGTTAGTAGATGAAAATGTTATATGCATGTGATACAGAATGCCTCATTCAATTAGAATTGAGAAAAGGAAAGAAAGAACAGGATAGTTATTTACTGGATTAAGTAATGCTTTATATGGAGAATCATCCAACAGCAATGTGTTTGTTTCATTAAAGTATCCCTTCTCCCATGGAAGATTAGGATCATGCTTCTCCCAAATTTTCCTCAAATCCTTAAAAACGAGTGGCTTGTGCTTGTTTTCAAGAGTTTTGAAACTTGTTTCAGTACAATGAGAAAGATCCTGCCACAGAATATTTAATATGAGATGAAAGCAGACCATTCTTTCAAGTTAACTCCAACAAAAGCTACTATTTATGATGAAATACAAATAACCGTAGTATGATAAAAGAACATTCTAAATTGTCCAAGTGTATCGGATTTGCAAGTTGATGCAATCTCAAACTTTGCATAAAACGTACACCCCAAGGAGGGGGAAAAGAGAATTTATATTTAATTTCAACAGAGCGACAAGATCACCAAGGAATATTTCCCAACATAAATATAGATAATCCCTAACACTGAAATTATCAAGTACATTTAGAAAAAGAGAAGAAAAAGACAAATAGAGTCAAATAATGTTAGCTATTAATTTACATTAACAATAAACACGGTGGCTCAATATATATGTGTGATTGACTGGTACCAACTTACTAAAACAGGTTCTCTGAAGGACAAATTTGAAAACGCGGAACAAGAACAGTAACATATTTGAAATCAAAGAAAACAAATAAAGTACTTACCCAACAAAAAAGCAACCTTTTTTTCATGTTTCCCATCAAATAATTAATGATACTGTCAACATTTTTCCTACAAGATAAAAGAACCCAGAAATTAATATGCTGCATCCAATTGCTTACAATATAAAGATCCCCGTAAGAAACTGGGACAGCTACTGAAACAAGAATGCAGAGAAAGTGCAAGCCAGAAGTTTTAAAGTGACATTTTAGAAAGATGGTTGAAGAGTACCTGGTTCTTGAAGACCATACACCCACTTCAAATTTCTCAAAGCAGAAGCTCAAAAACTCAAGATAGAAAGGTCTCTTGAATACTGAAATGAAACAACCCAACTAGTAAAGAATGCATAAAAGGGATGGCGGCCCAATGCACGCAGCTACCACCAATGTTGGGCTGGGTAAGGTCAGATGCATGCTTGAGATTCTGTTTCTCAGTTTCTGCAACTAAAACCCTTGACCACTAGTTCACAAGGCAGCAACTTACGCGGCACCAAGGCACACCCTCTTAGAATAAAGAAGTGGAATAGCACAAATGTTTCTCACTTGCTTTGCCTCTTATGGTTGTATCTGCTCTTTTATACTTTGGAGGGGGAGAAACAATGTCAGCAAGCAGCCCATTTATATCAAGAACAATAAGCTTTTTCTTCAAGAATGCATTCGATGTTCCGATTGAAGAAATTTGCAAAGTTCTTGGCCTATGTTCTTCATTCCAGATAGAAACAGATAAAATTTGTTTGTCACTGTTTGTTTCATCAAACACAGTTGACTCCTTATTCGCAGTACATTTGCTACCTTCCTTCCGTGTGTCACAAACACCTTTTTTCCTTTTCCCTCCATGGCGTCCCATCTTATGCTTCTTGTTATGTAAGTAAATCAATGATTTAGACTATAATTGCTGTATAGATAGCAAAAGCTGGAATCTACTAAGCTCCCAAGGTTCTATAGCATTCTCTAATGTCCCACTGTCTTTTGATCAAACGAACTCAGTAAATATGAATATCAAAGGATTTAAATGAGGTAAAAAAATTATATTTACAGAAAAACAAGCTAGTGAAAACATATACAATTACAATTATACATAAATATAGCAGTTCAAGATATTTTTTGAAGCACATACAGCATGGTTGCTGAAAATTGAATTTATTATAGAAAATGGAGCATAGTAGCATACGAACTGGACAGAAATTTTCCAAATAAACAAAAAACCATTTACCGTTCAGCTTTCGGGTTGTTAGATTTTTTTATTTTTATAATTTTATTTCCTGAACCGGTTATTAAAGGGATACTTTAAGGGAGGAAAGTATCAAGAAACAAACAAATGGAAAACTAAAAAGTTTGGATCTCATTCCCCTTTTTCACCAATTCGGTATAAATTGGTCATTTGATGATAAATATATGGTTTAGAGATTAGTCAATATTAATTAAAATTCAATTACTTGATATTTTAATAAATTTAAGATATACAGTGTTGTAAAAAACATAAATATATACTAATTTTTTGGGTGAAATAAAAAACGATATACCATATCCCAAAATGTAACATACCACTTCGCCCTCGTCACTAATAATATATCCCCATGCATTATACATATGACGAAATCATTCAAGTCAACTATCAATTAAAATGAAATGACTGATACATGGTGATACATGTCGAAATTTAATGAATTAAAATTCTACTCTAATTAAACAGTAAAACCTATGTTTTAATAACCGATATTACGAGGGCAGGAATATTGTAAATTGCAAAATGGCCCCTCAATAATGCAAAATGGTGGTTGTATCGTATTTTGGTCACTAACCTGGAAGTCGCACCCTAATGACGGCGCGTGGTTTTATGGTTTAAGCCGCCGCCGTTGGTGCTTGGTTCTTCTTCGGTGTATCTGCGTTGCGAATTCAAGATCTGAGGAGTATATTTTTCAGAATAGAGTGGTGCGCGGTGACGAATGACGATGGAAGAAGATTCAATAGGGTGAGGGAGAAGTGGATGCGATGCGATGAATGAAATGGAGCAGTTATGTTATGCCAATGTCGCAGAGGGCACAAAAAGGCCCAAGACGGGCATCTCAACCATTTCGATACAATAGGGTTCTTCAAAACTTAAACTAGTAATAAATAATTATATTATTATTATAAAACTAAACCTTAAATATATATATATATATATATATATATATATATATATATATATATATATATATATATATCATCATCACCTTCTTCATATTAATAGAATTTGAATATATATAACCTTACAATCATAATTTTAATCTTTAATCAACTAGAACAACATGTATTATAATAATAATTTGTAGATAAAAATAAAATTATCTTTGGTTTTTTTTTTTAAAACACACAGCTTCTTATGGTTTTTTAAAGTTTAGTTTATCAAACTTTCAATTTATTTCAATCAATTTTATGAGCAAATTTATAGTTTAAACTTTATTTAAAAGTAAATTACATGCTTAAACTTCTAGTTAACTTACTTTTTTAAACGCATCGTTAATAAGTATGGTTCATTAAATTATATTGTTTTAATTTTTTTAGTTTATAATATATTTTCATCATTCTAAAATTATTAGTTTTTTTTATAAATTTATTACATAAATAAATCTATCTACATCTTCATACTAAATCACTATTTTAGTTGTTTGTTTTTTAAACTTTGAATTAGACCTTTAATTTTTTAATCAATTACTTTTCTTATCTTTTTAAAATATTTCAATCATGTCCTTTCAGTCCATATTTTACTAGCTCCGTCAATAAAGATTTGATATATCATTAACCCTATTAATGTAACTATTTCTATTTTATATGTGAAGTTGCTCATATGGTTACTTCATGTGTGAGAAGTACTAAAGTATAAACTCCACGTATCAAATATTTATTGACAGAATTACGTATCATTTACACTTCAACCAATAAATATTTGACATGAAGAGTCATCATATTAAACACATCCGACATGTATGATAGTGTTGCATAATTAGTAAATGAAGACATGACCATGCCAAATGTCATGAATTTCTAAACAATGGTATGCATTTTTTGTGTGGGACATTAACGGTTATTTGTGTGGGACATTAACGGTTATGGTGCAAGACAATTTAACACCAAAAATGCAGTTATCTATGTATATGCTCCTTTTTCCCACATTTTTCTTCTTCACCTCTTCTCTCTCATTAACTAACATAGCTCTCACCCTTTTTGCCCCGTATTTTTTTATCTCTCCAATCATTTTATTGAGTGCTTTATTTCAAGATAATAGGATATTATTGTGTTCATAATAAAAAACAGAGTATTTTTAACTAATTGATTTTATATTTTTGTGAGAGGTTAATTATATTTTGACTCTTCTTTAATTTATGTATATCGTGTTGATTGGAAATGCATGACTGAAATTGAGCAACACAAACCTTTGAAATTGGTTAAAAATATCATGGTAGATAACTACCGCATGTTTAGGTAGTTAGTTAGGAAAATTATTTTGTCTTTTTAATTGTTGATGTTAATTGTTTTAGATTTCATATTATAGATGTTATATTGTCTGATGTTTTTTAAAAATATCATATAACATGATTATGAGTTGAAGTTAAATTTAATGTCAATAATTATATTTTTTGTGTTTTGATTAGTTAACTATATGTGTATAAAAATGGATTTTTCTTGTCAATTAATTAGTCAATTACCACTCATTGTTTGTTATATCATTTTTCTAATTTTAATTGACTAATTTTAGAAGTTTATTGGAAGGTCAAAGCATTTAGTTTAAAAGAGCATTAACGGAAGGTTCAATTACTAGCTCTTATCTACATCAGAGACAACTTAATTCACCTCTTATTATTTCATGAACTATTGCTTAGCAAGTAGTATGAGGAATGATTCATGTAAGATGGAAGTTGATGTTGATGAAGACTCAATCTTCGTATTGTTAAAGTGTAGAAGACCTAGTGGCAATGGTAAAAAAAATGGATGAATGATCAAGAATATAATTTTGTCCATATACATGTTTTGATTAATTACAATGAGGTCAAACCATACTTAAATTAAGTTTCTATACTAGGAACATCTATGTTTAATTAACATTGACAAATTCATTGCCAACAATAATTATTTTCCCTATGCTAACATCTTCATGCAACATTACGAAATCGTCAATCCAACATCATTGATGAAGGCCATGTGGTTAGCACGTGACTCTAACAGCTAAGTCTAAAGGTCATGTGGAAGTTGATACAACTAATGAAATCTTCTCTATTGGACATCTATCACTGGTAAGACCATTAACAGAGTCTTAACTATTTAATGAGGTTAGCGATTCATTATCAAGAGATTAATCTAGTTTTTCAGTTACTAAAAAATGAAGGAGATTCTACCAATTCAACTATATCCTATTGTTGACTAACACAATGATGTCTAATATCAAAACGGTTCAGATGATAATGGTGATGGTCATGCCCATAATGAGGTGAAGTAGAATGAATAAGGTAATTAATTTATTTTAAATTATATAATTAAATTAATTTGTTAGTTTTGTAAAATTATTTATATATGTAATATTAACTTATTTATTTCTTTATGTCATACAATTAATAGGTGATGCATTGTGATGAGATTGAATTTGTATTTATAGTTAACAATTCATCATACCTTATATAATTGTAATTTGTATATATAAATACATTTGAAATTTAACTATGTATTGTATTGATGACAATTGATTCATTCCTGTTACAATTGATTAGATAACTAGTATATGTAATGTTTGGTGGATTCAAATTTAGTATTATCATGTTTAAAATTATTTAATACATGTCAAAAAAAGAAAAGATTTTTTAACATGATGTAAAAAAATATAATTATTTTGACATGATAGCTCACACCATTTTCTGTATTTATCAATAGTGTGAGACTTAATGTTTCATGTCAAATTTAAAGTGAGAGTCAATAGACGTTATATATGCTGACTTTAATGGGACACTAGACAATTCTTGTAGTGACATCTTATAGTATTTTTTTTATGAACTAATAAAATAATTCTATCTATGAGAAATTATACATGAATTTTATGTAGAAATATATATAATAATAATAATACAATGACTAAAAATTAAAATAAATACAAGAACGATATTGTAAAGTATAAAATTTATAATGAAATAACTTTTGAAAACTCATATTTATGATTTTTTTAATAATTAAAAATATTAGTTTTATGAATTTATTTTTTTACAGAATAAAAATTTGGTAAAACAAAATATTTAAATATCAGAAACAACGAATTAGTTTAATAATAGCAGCAAAGAAAAGACAGTATTAAAATAACATAAATAGATTATTGTAATATATATATATATATATATATATATATATATATATATATATATATATGATTTCAAACTGAAAAAAAATCAAAATAAAAATTTAAATAAACATAAATTACTAAAATTATATTTACCAATCCTAAATATAAAGAGAGTACTTACTCCATTTTAAATGAGAGGGTACTGTAATTTTCTCTAGTTTTTTTTTTTTCTGTCAAAGAAGTCTGTCTTTGATCTCAATTTATGTTCGAAGAAAGTAATTTTTCACCCAAATAAAGATTGATTCAAAACCAAACAAATACTCTATAATAGGATTCGTGTTAATACTTTCATATAAAAAAAGGATTGTGTTAATACTTTTACGATTAAAACTAATTTTATCCTAAATTAAGGGATACAGTTTTGGACTTTACGTTTCTATTGAACCCAACTTGATGAAGATTGTTTTTGGGTATTGAGGGGGCAAGGCCCCAACTTGATAATTGTTTGGGGCTTGAGATTTGTTGTTCACTCCACACAAGCCCAACCTACGTGCAATGGCCCATTCTAAATCCTGAAACCCACTGAAAAGTTCAATGTGCTAATGCTAACAAAAATAAATAAATTTGTCAAAGAATGTTTAAGTTGTTGTGAACTAATATTTAATTTTTTTAAAAAAAGTTCAAACAACTTTTGTGGTTTTACTGAAAAGAAAACAAATTTGTGGTGACAAAAGAAAAAGGACTTATGCTAAAAAAAACAGAATAAATTATTTTATTAAAAATATAATTATAGTATATATGTTTAATTGGTAAAGCAGCTTTCGTCATGTCATATGATATAGAGTCTGTTTGCTTTTCCAACCTAGTTGGGCAAACCCTGGTTTGACTAACCCAAAAATAAATTTTACGGTCAACGAAATTTTGACTGTTTCGAACGACGTAAAAGATCAATATTAATCTTTAGATTTTTTTATTTTCCCAACTCCGTTTTTCCAACTATAAATCAAACATAAATATAACTGAGGACGTTGAATGTTTAACAAGAAGAGAACCATAATTATTTGGACATAAATGTCTAATTAGGTTATTGATAGTACCTAGTACTTGGTATTGTGGGGCTACGAGGGGACATATAAGAATGAAAGTTAAAGCTTAGCTTAACAATTCTTCTGTGCATTCGTAGCTGCGTGGAATTTTTATTCAAAGAAACTTCCTTGCATTTGCCTATAGAAAACTAGCAACAATGGGATTGTACTGTACAATCAGAATGATAAATGTTTTTGAATTTTTTGACATAAAGCAATAAAGGTGGTGGGGGTTGGAAAGAAAAATTTGGTTGAAAATTATATCTGAAACACAATTAATGTGAAGTTTTGTGTTACCTGATACCAGTACAAGTGAATTCTCCATAAACCAACTTACATGCTAAGCAATACTTTCTTTTAAAGGAATAGGTGATTTCACACTTATGAGGAATGCCCCTAATCAAGAGGGTAAATTAATTACATTTTCCTTTAAAATATGTTTATCGGTTCTTTGCTTTTCTGTCTCCGTTTTATTAAAACATATTATGTGTATCTTTCACATAACCTCCGTTTAGATGTATTAGTGTGTGTTAACTCCATTGTGGTGTTACACCAAACAGACTTTTTAATCACCTTATTTTAGGTTTAGGTCAATTGGTTAAACAAAATATATAAAAATTATACATTATCACGATGTATCTTTAATTTTGATTAAAACTAAAAAATTATACTCCATTAATTCCGCTTTTATTTTAAATCATATATACAACTCTCCCATGAATAAAAAAACAAATTATGTGTTTAAGAACGCTTGAATGTAAATGAGGTTTTAGAATTTTTGTAATACTCCATGATAATATTATAAACCTTCATTTAAGATTTGTAGATGAGAAATTAATGTACGTCTTTAATATATATATGTTGAGAATTTCCTATCTTTCTTGCTAATAAAAACAAGTAATGAGAAGCTTCATAATATAGAGCAACCGTTTAGGCTATATAGTTATCCCAATGATTAGGGATGAAACTTTTATTAAAGGATACCTTTCACTGCCCACCCACTAACTTGCAAACAAGATCTATGGCAGAAACTTAGGTAGATATGAATACGAAGATGATGATGCGGATATTTGTGTCAATTAAATTAAGGTTAAGTTATTAATAAAAAAATTTATTGACTCAATAAAAATTTGATTAGATGATATTTAAGGTTAATATTAATTATTATTTTTTATTTTTATAATTTTATTATTAAACGAATATGATAGGTGCGTATATCCATCATCAAGGGCCCTTCTGTGTTGTCCACCTAATTGTAGTAGTGACCGACACGTCCGTGAAAATAGTGTGGACCGCGCATCAATTGGCTCAACCACATTTTCTAGCTACAATTTAAATATATGTACCACTAGTACATTTTCATAAGTTTTTTATTTTATTTCCTGAAGGAATGTAGAGTAATGAATCAACCCAATTTGATAAAATTAAATTTTCAAGAGCTTTTATTTGCAATATTAAATGGTAAGTATGGTATACTAGACATATCGAATTCAGAGTAACTCTACAAACGAAAATATAATATTGATAACATCATGGTTAACTCAACAAATGAAAATATAATATTAATAACACAATAGTTAATTCAACAAACGAAAAATATTGGATCATCTATTTTCTATTTAATCTCTCCAAGGTAGTCCATTTTCTTAAAACTTTTTAAAAATGACTCTATCTTTTTTCTATAATCACTTTTAGAAATCATTTTTAACATATTAAATATCATAAAGACTAAATTCAATAAAAGGAGACTTAGCATCAAAACTAAATATCTTAATCAAAAGCTTAAAAATAAAAGGAGAAAATCATATTTAACCAACTTTTTTTCTTTCATAAAAATGATTACAAATGTGTTTTTCAATATCAATATTATTGTGGTGGTCTTCACATGCATGTTCACACAACTAAAAATTACAAATCAGTGTGGAATTACTGTAGATGTAGCTAGCTAGGCCTAACAAAAAGAAAATCACTAGGATTTAAATGTAACTTAAAGTAGTACAGAATGTACCATTACAAGTACAATTCAAATAGCAGTACTCATATATATCCCTGTGTTAAAAGTCTTGTCTGAAGAATCATAATACTATGTTGTAAAAAGCTTTCACCATTAAAACATATCATATGTTATCCTTGTTACGGGTAGTCTTAATTGACCAGATCTCTGATGCTATATATATTGGTGGTGTACTGGTGCCAAACGAGTTCAATCAATTTACAAATATTAGTTGTTACTTTGTTGAAGGATCGCTGGGATCATGTGCATTTCATGCACGCCATGATTGTAGATTCACATGCTTGAGCATGGATGGATACAATGTTCATCCTAGCTAGCTATTTGAGGCTTGTTACATATAAAGCTTTTGGTGATGCATCCTTCTACTGAAAAGCTACAAGAAAGCACAGAAATTGTGGTCCTGATATTGAGAATATTTAAAGAGTGGTCCTGGCTCTAGACTGACATATGAGGAAATGGACTTGGTATGTGTATAATGTATGTGGATATTGCTATTTCTGAAGGAAACCATGTATGCTTCTTACCATATATTAGTATACCCCACTTTAACAATTTGGTTATTCTATCTATTTGTGTATCATAGAGACATCAATTTCCTTCTTTGCCCATTATTAACACATATTCATATGCACACTAGAAACTCTCTTTTCCAGAAACTAAAGGGATGCCAAGCACGTTATTAGGTTTGCTTTTGTTGCCATTGTAATTACACTTTAGTGTAGATGTTTCTTTTAATTAGGTTTTAACCCTACCCAATATATAGTCTTTTGTTATAATGTGCCTGCTCTAAATTAGTTTACTACTAATCTGAATTCTCTCTCATTGATGGAAATTTGCTTCAGTTTTATGGGGGTGTCGTTTTAAGATAAATTTTGGTTGTGATATAAACGTGTATTCCTTATTATGAATTATGAGGGTTCAGATTGCAAAAGTTGATATGTGGATGGACATTAATGCATCTCTTAATTAAGAACAAACACATTAATAAGAATCAAGAAACAAAACAGCTTTTTTTTCTTTCAATTATGTACTGCTTCTCATCCTAAACATAAACATAAATAAAAATAATTAATTTCACACCTATTAAAATTAAATTATTGGTTTAAAATAATTATTTACATTAATAATATTAAATATTTAATGTAGTTTTCTTAAAATATCTATAATATTTGATCCGGTCTCCATATCGGCTTATGGACAAGATGATAATATACACCCATAAACGTTATGGACGAGCCACGTCTCGCTTGAAGATGTGATCTTACACCGACATTATGTGTGAGACCCACAATCTAAATTTGGTACAAGTCATTCTCTCGATTCCGGTAGGATTGATTTTTATAACTGCATGACGGAAAGTAACCTGCAAAATGATAAAGTGGAAGGTACATTTTTTCTTTAAAAGTAATCACGTGACGTGTCAGCTTTTATGCTCTGGCTAGAGTCGTTGTTTAAAGTAATCAAAACTTCATTAAATCAATACAATTTTTTTGATTGATCAAATCTTAACGATCAACCAAATTACCCTTAAACTAACCTCCTAGCCAAGTTCATCTAATTTTGCTAGCTTATTCATGGTTTTCATTCACTGTATAAAAGAAAAATGAGTAAATTAGGTGGGAAAAAGCATTGAGTACGGCAAGTGTGCCATTAAAAAACATTCGCTAGCAAGTGCCGTCAACATTTATTAATCAACTAAAAATAAGAATATATCAATTCCTCATCCACCTACTTAATCATTAATAGGATAATACTATACGAAACTAAGAAAAATACAGATTTTGAACAATTTATATATATTAACTATTTTTTACCAGTTAATATTTATTTAGACTTCCAAGTTAAAAGTACCTAAAAGTATTTTTCAACTAAATCTTTTAAAAAAATTATCGTTATTAGAGCATGAATATAGTATTCATATACATACACAGAAGTGACAGAACTATACATACCTCTATTTTTAAAAATTTTCACAGCAAATATCAAACTGTTAAGATTTTTTATAAACTTTTTTAACAATTATTTTTATAGATTCATAGTATGTAGTAATTTAACTACTTTTTGGTGCATATAATATGCCATTTTATACGGCAAAAACCACTTTTGAGTGACACGAAAATTGATTGGATATACGTGCAGATCGAAAGGGAAAAGGAAAATGAAATGTTTTAATGATAAGATTAAGAAGTTGCTCGGAGGTCTCGGAAAGCATGCGCTGTTGTTGGGACTTCGGAAATTATTGTCCGGCGTTTAATTTTCTTTAAGACCATGCTCATAATAAATATCACTTTTATTTTCATTAATCTATGTATATTTATTTTAAGAGATGACAATAAAGTATTAATCTAAAAATAGTTTAGTATGCTAGATCATTTTTCTTTTAATATGTTAGGTTATAAGTTAACTCTTAACCTTTGATATTGAGTCTTGTAACAATGCGTTTTTGAGATACTAGCGTTGATAGAATATCTCACATAAGGTATTACATTATATCGGTTCCATATAAGAGATTTTAGTCAAATTACCTTTAAGTTTAGAATCAGTTTTAAGACCGGATCAAAAATTATTTTAAAAAATTATACAAAAAAATAATAACACTAATATAAATAACTAATTCTAACTATTATTTTTAATACGTGTGAAATTAGTTACTTTTGTGTAGTATACTATTTTCTGTCAGTTTTAATATATTTTTATTTTTTATTTAAAAAATTAAAAGTTGTATGTTTTTATTTTTTTTAATGCTTTTTTGGGTTAAGGAAGGCCTTGAAAGTGAATACAGTAAAATTTAAGTAAGAATAAAATAAAAATTTACTAACATTTTTGTAAAAAAAAAACTATTTTTTAATTAAATTCTTTAAGGAAGTCAACCATTGTGATTAATGACCTTCCAGTTAATTTATTACTGCTCATGATCATCTCAACTTGTCAGAGATATGTTTGTATGATCTTTTTTTTCTTGTTGAAACGTAATTATTCATAAATATTATTTTTAATTTTAAATATAAATAACTAATTCATAGTATTATTTTTAAAATATTATTTAGTCTCATTTTTAATCTTATTAAAAATTGTTATAATTTTTAAATTATTTTTATTGTTAATTATTAAAATAGTAATATTTTTTTATTTTAAAATTAGGTACATTATAATATTTCAATATTCAGTTACTTCTGTTGGAAATTAGAACAACAAGTACTATAATAATCCCTGTACTTTTTTAAATGTAAATTTCCTTAGAAAAAAGTTATTGTTGTTTTTGACAACAGAAAAATCATCTCAAAGGAACTATTAGTGAAAACTCAACGTAATCGACATTGGTACTCAAACCTTTAGAAATATTGGAATCGGAAAAAAGTCTGTTTTCATTTATTTATTTATCATTTGAAAATATAAAATATTAAATACTTAATAAATGAACACTTTAAAGGTTGATATTATTTTTAAGATAATTAAAAATTTATTAACTCGTAAAATTAAAAACTCTCCAATTTAACGGAAAAATCTCAGAATCCATTTGCCAAACGTGCTGTATGTTTTGTGCCACCATATTTTTTTACAGGGATTAACTTTCATCTATCACTTAAGATTATTTCTTTAGTAAAAACACGTTTAACATATTCATAAAATTAAAATTAGCAGTTAAAATATTACTTTAAATATATTAAAAGTATTTGAATGAATATCGTTTTTAACTAGATGACAGTGTTTAAAATTCTTCTTTACTTTATTATCTATTCACATTTTCAATAATCTCTAATTCTACTTTTCATTTTATTTTAAATGATTATGTTTATTTTATTTGAAAAAACCTAAAACCTCACATTCTCTTTCGTTTATTATTATTGTTTCTTTTAACGAAGTTATGATTCATATAAAAAATATTTATATGAATTATGATATTTCATCTATGTAATTCTTTGTTATACTTATATATTTTATAATTTTTTATAAAAAACAAAAAAACTTAAATATTATTTTAATAAATTTAGAATTAATTAAAATATCTAAAAAAGTTATAAGTTATGTTTAAATTTTTCTATAAATTTTACCTAAATAATTACACATGTCTACTTTATCATTTTATATTTATCAACACATGTAACAGTTAATTTTGTCAAATATTTTTAATATAATTTATTAATTTGTTTTTCAGATAA
This sequence comes from Clitoria ternatea, assembly GCA_037962975.1. Classification (NCBI taxonomy): domain Eukaryota; kingdom Viridiplantae; phylum Streptophyta; class Magnoliopsida; order Fabales; family Fabaceae; genus Clitoria; species Clitoria ternatea. The sequence goes on from CM075672.1 coordinate 272,219,258, forward strand.
TTTTATTATACAACAATTTAGAAGAACTTATAAACAACTTATGAAAATATTTTATAAATACCATAAGTTGTTTTTAACTTATTTTAATAAGTTACTTAATTTAATTTATCAAAATAAATTATTTTCAACTTATTCCAACAAATTTTTAATTAAGTTAAGTTAAATATTCAAATCCATAAGTTGAAAATAACTTATTTGGATATCTAACTATTTAATAAGAAAGAGTTACAGTATTATTTAAGAAAAGTAGTATAACATTCAAAAATAGCTTATTATATATTTTTAATTAAGTTAACAATAACTCTTTCTTATAAAAAAACTTACATGAGATCTGAACAGAATCTTCAACGTATTTTAAATTCAAATAGCGAACAAAGAAATCAAAACCCACGAGATGATATAGAAATGAAATTTCAAACAACTATCAATTTATGTTCAATATTTAATTAATTAAACTTAATTCCGCGTAGACGTATTTTGAACAACGTACGTCAAATGTTCCTTTCCTATAAACAAAACACATCGCAAAGTCTCTTTTTCCTCTGTTGCTGCCAACTTCACCTGAAACTTCCTTAAACTCCTTCAACCCCACAACACAACACTTTCTAATTCTTTCCCTCTTTCATTCTCTCGCATGCGCCACCACCAATGGGTAACATCTGCGCTCGTTTGAAGCAAAAGCAATCGCCGCAATCTTCTTCCTCCTCCTCCAAGAAGCGTTTCTCCAACTCTTCCTCTCGCAGAGAGAGGAGGCTCGATGACGCTGCCATTCGCGAACAGGCTATAGCCGCCGCTATTCTCTTCAAGCAGCACCAGCAGAAGCAACACTTCGATCGCTCCTCTTCTCTTCGTTACCCCAATGGAGCCTCCAAGAAGAACGCCAACACCTTGCCTCGCAGTTCTAGCTCCAGAGCTAGGTCTCTCACTGACCCTCTTCTTCAACCTCATCAGCTTCTTAATCAGGTAACTAATCCGTGAGGTAAAAGTATATAAATAAACTGGGTTTGCATTTTTAGTATGGCTTCTTATTAAAAGGATTGAACTTGATCGTCACAGTCTTGATTTGAAGCGAGAAACAGAGTGATCTCACGTTATTTTATTTTATTTCTTAATTTTTTTGGGCGTATTATTCAAGTGGTTTTGGAAATTTTGATAATTTAGTTGATTTTAGAGTTATGGGATTATTGTTTTCTGATGATTAGTTTTCTCTTCCTTTTTTTTTCTTTTAAAAAAATCTGGTTTGATTTCATGGGCGTTCTTATGAAGTGCAAGGAAGCCTATTTTTGTTGTTGGTTTTGATATTTCATATTTATGACAATTAAAAAAAAAAATAAATTTTGGCCTTGTTTGAAGACTACGGTCTTAAGATAATTACTGGACGGGGTTTCTATGATGGCGGATGATGATATGGGAAATGAAATGAGATTTTGAAGAAAATGATAGGATTCTGGAATGGATTATTTCAGATTTTTTATTTTTTTTTATACAGTTGTTTTCTCCCTTGGAGTTGTATCAGAACAGTGTTGGGAAATAAAATAACTTGTTTGATTTGATTTACATCACTTGCTATTGTTGGCTCAAGAGACGATTGTGCAGGCACGTGTTATAGCATGTACTACTGGTTAAAATTGAATTTTGCACAAGAATTATGTGTTCTAGTTTAGAATAACGGGATTGGGATGAAGGAGGTGAGGTTTAACCTTTTTTGAAGTGTTTTTTACTGAAAGTTATTTGTAGCTTTGAAGGGAGGGAACCTTGTTGTGCCTCTTTATTGTCAACAGGGAGATGTCTGGTTTTTTAAGTTGACAACTTGACATTGAAAGTCAGATGGATCCAGGTGTCATTTTCTTAATTGAACATTTATATTAAAAAATTCCCATCTTTGATTCTGCTATGGTCTTGCATAAAACAGGAATCCATTTTTATTTTTCTATTTGTATATTTCTGTAACTGCAGCAAAAATATAACATGCTGTTGATGTTTTGATGTTCCGTTTTCTAGTTAAAATTGTAGAATGAAAATGCAAATGCGTTATCAATCCTTTCCCTGTCATCTTTGTTGGTATGTTTTCTTTAACATACACATTCAGTTGTTCAATTTGACAGGGTATAAAGGTTGATGATCTTGAGACAAATAATATTGTCCTTGTTCATGGAGGTGGCTTTGGGGCCTGGTGTTGGTACAAATCTATAGCACTTCTAGAAGAAAGTGGTTATAAAGTAACTGCCATAGATTTAACTGGTTCTGGAGTGAGTTCATTTGAGACAAACAGCATTACAAGTCTGTCACAATATGTGAAGCCACTTACTGACTTCCTTGAAAAACTTCCTGATGGCAAAAAGGTACTTGTATTGCTTTCCGATTTTATAACTAATAGATTGATTTGTTCTATCATTAGCATACATCCCCATTAGTTATGTTCAAGTATTTCAATGAGGGAAGTAGGATGGATTCTTCTCATTTAGCATACATGACAATCTTCAATTGTTGCCAGCTTCATGTCAAAGTTAAGGCTTTTGTGACTTATGTTCTCTACCCCCGACGCACATGCATATGTACCATATATCTATATTTTCTCTAATCATAATTTAAAATTGTGTTCCCCTCCACTCCCAAGTCCCAAATGTTAACTGTGTAAGTAGTTGTAGGGTATGTTTGGATACCCAACTTGGTTGGTCAAATCTCGGTTTGACCAACCCTAAAAATAAATCCTACGGTCAAACAAAGTTTTGACTGTCTCAAACGGCGTGGAGAATCAATATCAACCCTTAAATTTTTCCATTTCCCCAACTACAAACCAAACATACCCGTATAGTTATGAATATTCTCATGTATTAAGATATGTAAATATGTAATATTGTAGTTTAAGACACAAGGAATTTTACGCAGTTGTAAAAAAATTTAAATACAAAGAACAAAAAAGGTGCTCAAAAGCTAAGAAATTGAATTTACAGAGAAAATATAGAAAACTATAAATGATTATACAATTGCAACTCTTAAAACAAGTTATTTCGATACTTACGGTTGAATGGCAAAGGAAAAATATGTGGTTATTTTTTTACTTCTATACATATCTGAATACAGACAATTGGAGTTATGGAATTCTTCTATTCTTCAAATATCAGCATAGCTTTCCTGTAAACTGCTTAGGATATATCAATAATGTCATATGTGGTGATCTAATGTCATTCTTAATGGTATTTCAATATTTAGTTTTTCCCTCTATTTTTCCAAAGGTTAATAGATTCAATCGGAAATAGACTATATAGTCTTCATTTGTTCCTTTGAAAACACACTGATGAAAATCTGTGTGAAATGTAAATGTTTCACACCATCAGCACACTTTGGAGGTCAGGGAGGGCACTGATGGTTTTGGTATTTGGCCATTTGGCGTTGTTGCTTGCTAGGATATGACATTTGGAACTACACAATGTATATTATAGAATAAGCTATCTAGGAATATTCTTTCCATATATTTCTTACTCTTTTTTGGATTCTTATGAAGGTGATCTTAGTTGGACATGATTTTGGTGGGGCATGTATATCATATGCAATGGAGATGTTTCCTCTTAAGATTTCCAAGGCTGTCTTTATTGCTGCAGCAATGCTGACTAGTGGACAAAGTACCCTTGATATAATTTCTCAACAGGTTTTCCATCTCCTGCTAGCATATCTAAATTTTCATTTGTTCAGTGATATGAAATCTGGGAATCTAAAGAAGTGACACAAATCTTCAATGTAAAAAGGGGAGGAGTGGTGAGGTTATGTGGACTGGGAGCCATTATTTTAGTTATTTTATTATCGTGAATTTTGTTACAATTGTTTAAACTAATAGTCCAGGTAATATATATGTCATCGAATCCTTAAACAACCACTCTTGTATTTTTAATTACCCTATATGGCTGAGTGACATTTGCATTGCAAAAGGTAATGAATTTTATGCAGTCACTTTACCTGAATTCTATTAGGTGGTGTATATTGAGAGTTCATATAATTCATCAAAAATACGTATATTTGATTCCACCCATTTGAAAGTTACAAAGCCATTTGCTAGAGTTCCACACTTGCATTATGGCCGGTGCATAATATACATTAACTTGCTAAACTGATTAGCTTAGTATCATTTCTAGTAAAATTGTATATGACACCTTTAGAGTAGAATGTTTACATTTTAGAAGGGACTAAGATTGAGATCAGAGAGGGCGTCAAAGTTATTTTATAATTTTCTGCTGGTTCTATGCAATGCAGTTACATTATCTCTATAAAGGAAGAATTCCTGTATTCTTGTAGTTAACATTGGATTGTGGCTATCTTTTGCAGGCTGGTTCAGATGATCTTATGCAACAGGCTCAAATTTTTATATATGCTAATGGGAATGATCACCCTCCCACTTCTTTTGATCTGGATAAATCTTTATTGAGGGATTTGTTATTCAACCAAAGTCCCGCCAAAGTAAGTAGTAGTATACCCGACACAATAATGTCATGCTTTTTGGGTGGTGCCAAATTCCCCTTCCCCTTGTTAAAGAGAAGAAACAATAAAGATTTTTCAAACTTTTTTTTTTGGCATTTGATGAATGGATTTTTATTTGCAAACTATTTAATTAGTTGATCTTTTAGATATTTATTGGGCGCCCCAACTGCTCATCAAAGTGAGAACTTGAAAAGTATTTGTTGGATGATAAGTGAAATTGTGCTATTAGTTGTATTGCATGCAACTGCTTTATCTGTCTTCATAATTTTCAGATTGATATTGAACTCTACAGCTTAATTAGTATATTGCAAATTTAAATAGCATTTCTTAAAAAATTTCACTCAGTCATTAGCATCTTGCATTAGAAAGATGGTTACATATGCAATGTGATGCAGGAGGAATCTGATATCCATGGTGAACCATAACACAAAAAGTAATTTATATTTTATAATGAAGTCCTCATGTGATATCCTTGCTGTTACGATATCTCCCTAACCAGCCAATTAGGGTCTCTAGCATTAGTGATGTATTTGTAAAAACACTGACTATTATATAATTAAGTAATATGTTATTTAGATTCTAATCTCTGTTTCTGTCTCTCCTTTTAAGTAGTTTTAGATAGAGCTTATATCAATTTCCTCTGACCCTTCTTATTTGATGGTTGCTGTCTGAATGCAGGATGTTGCATTAGCATCTGTCTCAATGAGGCCTGTACCATTTGCACCAGTTTTGGAGAAGCTTTCCCTTTCAGACATGAAATATGGATCTGTAAGGCGGTTTTATATAGAAACTCTTGAAGATAATACCATACCCATATCACTCCAGGAGAACATGATAAATGCAAGCCCCCCAGAAAAGGTTTTCTATTTAAAGGGTGCTGATCATTCTCCTTTTTTCTCAAAGCCTCAAGCACTGCATAAGTTGTTGGTAGAAATCACAAAGATCCTCTGAGAACATTCATTAGCTAAATTGTTTGTGAAGCCCTATCCCCACGCAAAAGCTTCACTAACATGAAATAGGAATGTGCAGTTGCCTTATTTTTTAAGTGCATGATTGTGTGCAAGTTACAGGTTTCATATTTCCCCCTTCTCTTTTTCCTCTTCCTTTCTGGAGTTAAATTAGGAAAACTTGCTTGTATAACCTGTAACTTGTATGTTGTAACAGGTATTACTTGCAACATAAAACCCATCTTATATTGCAAGTATTACTTGTTTAAAGTGTTGATATATGCTGATAAATGTTGCAAGTTACCCTCCTAGGCTAAAGAAAAAGAAAGCTGTGTAACTCGCCAGTGAACCCAATGGCAACACCACGTTCTACGATAGTAAGAGATCATGCAATGCAGAGGCACATTGCAAGGAAGAATTATAAGTCATGGGCATCGAATATATTTACATTCTTTTGATGTTCCATTAATAATTTAATACTTCAGGTTGCTGGAGGTTTTCATTTTGAGAATTCTGGAGACTCCATGCAGCTTTTTCTTTTTGTATTTTTTTGGGGGTCTTTTTAGACAGTTTTCCCCAATATTTTTGTTTGTGACCCTAATTAAGTATTTTCTACTTTAGGCAACACGAGTAAATAAGTTGCTTGTGCTCTACACAATTGCATCAAACAAAGCTGATATGTTGTGGTGTTTTGCTTATCTTGACTATTGAGTTACGTGATTCTGTTGCTATAATACATGGGATGGGAGTGCCTAATATCATCAACACCTGGGCTGAAAATGTTAATGATAAAATTTAGAAAGAAATCATTAAATCCTCACAATTATTTCATTTTACAAAATTAGACTGGTATGCTATGGCTGAACGAATACTCATGCAGATTTTTTGAATTGGAGTTTAGCAGAAAACGGCCGAGTAAAGTTCAACCACGTTTTGGAATGAAGTCCACGTTATTATTTTTAAATGTGTATTTGATGTATATGCTTATGATCTGAATGTTTTAATTTCAGCTGTTTATAGAATAATTTATCGATTAATGTTTTTTCTGTTTCTAAATAAAAAAGGACTTATAATTATAACTAATTTTATAACTGACAATTAAGAGGGAGATCTTAAATAGGTCGGTCTTTATCAGGATGCAGGTTATTTAGAGTCGAGCTAAAAAAGACCCGTATAAATTCAGATCTTAAAATTAAAGGTTCTAACCCGGCTTTCAACAGTTTGTAGGCTTGATCGACGGCCTTTTTTTAAGAATAAAATTGTTAAAAGTTGATTTATAAAAATTTATATTACACAAAACTGAACCAATTTTGTGGATTTTTTTTAAAACTACATTTGTAAAAATTGTGTCATTGAAATTAATTAATTGTTGTTAAATAACTAATGCTATAAATCAATAAATTTTCTTGTAAAAAAATATATTTGTTTTTGTACTAAATTGAAAATTAAAATGAATGAACATTAGCTACTAAGTTATTAATTGATCCGGTCTCAATACCGGTATCCGATCTGCTATACATATTTCAACGTCTTTGATAAGACATCTACGTGTAACCGGTGTCATCGGTATACATCCGGACTGTAATTCCGTATCAGGCGTTCTCCCTATACCGGTTGTTCAGGATAACACCATGACATCGGATAATACACACGTCACTGTGCAAAAGACAAGGATTGTTGCTACAGGGATCGATCAATAATTCCCTGCACTACGAGCCAAATTCTGCTCACGGGAATGGTCAACTTGTTCCCTAATCCTAGTCTACATTCTCTATGCTCAATATAAAATAGCCACTTGACCCAATCATGCAGGTAAGTGCGCAATATAATAATGCTAATGGGAGTTGGTGGTTCCCCACCAACGAGTCCTCGTTAATCGAGCCAATCAGGTATATGAACTCACTTCATGATTGAAGGGTAGAGCTTCTTCAGTTCTTTTACGACTGATTACTCTCTGAATACATTCCTTACTTGGAATATAATCACTGACTTGAGCGTCGGAGAATCTTTGCAGGTGACACCACCATTCGCCCACTTCAACGCGTTAGGTCGGTGTGAAGGATCTCCAGGATGTCCCCTAGCTTGTGTGAGGGACTGAATAGTTGTTCACATAAGCTACTCAACCTGCGAGAGGTCTTAATATCGGTAAGCTTATGTGTGTAACAGTTCCTTAGCATCTGTTGTCATTCGTAAAGAACCGTTCTAAATTCAATAGATACGACCTTTCGGTACGGTCACAACGGATTCAGACAAAGATTCGTTGTGTGAGAATTTCAAGAGTTTATTGGAATTGAAAGCTCTTGAAGTTCGTGTAACGGCTGTAAAGCGTGAATTGCGTTGCATGATTAGACATTAATGCTTTTAATCACGTGGGCAAGCAATTATTACGCCTGAGATGAAAATCTCATTAACCGTCGTTTTGGGCTTAATGGGCCTGAAGTTTTCGAAACTTTTGGGCCTAGTGGATAGCCCTTCGCTGAGTCGCTATCGTTTTGGCGCCCAAGAATTTGGAACGGTTGTGTCGTTTTGCTTGTGAACGAATGCGTTTTATCGAGAACGACACAACTTCAAGAGGGGGTAACCGAACCTCTTCGTTTCCTATAAAAGGAACACTTAGTGGATTCTGCGTTCCACTTGCTTTTGTTTACTTAACGAAACTCTGCAGAAATTTTGCAAGGAAGTTTGCTGCCTACATTACGAGGATTTCTTCGTTCCCCATATTCATCGTTGTCATCTGAGGTAACTATTCCTTCCTCGTTGCTCTGGTTTTGTTTTGTTTTGCTACCTCTTAGTTAAAGAAAGTAGGCTTCGTCCAGGGGGGGGAATCAGTTTCCCGCAACCCTAATAGTCATGGGGAAGAATCCTTGCGATTCTTCCTAAGACTGAATCGCGTCGCTCAGAAAGGGGATCTTACTCACTGTGGAAAGTGACCTTTCCCTTCTCAGAGTCGCCCTCTGATTGTAATTGCTTTTAAAATGCAGTGAGTAATGATTGCAACTTTCTGACGACATTTCATTTCTTATCGTAGATTAAGGAGTTTGATTTAGGAAATTCAAATGGCCACTGGAGAGGGAACCTCTGGAAATAGCGCTATTTCAAGGACAACTGAAGGTCTCTATAGCGTAGTTGCTTCGAGGCTGAATTGGGAGGAGGTTCAGGCTAAATGGCCTTTCTGTTGGGTGTCCAGTGAGTTTAAGGATTTGGCCTCTCGTCATGCGGATGAGGAGGGATCCCGGATTCAGTCGAGGTTCACTCTGAGTACGGATGAAGAGACAAAAAAGTGGTATAGGGTTTACGCTCCACTTCCGACAGAGCGGATATGCCACGTCGTCCCTAATGACCGCTCTGTATACATGTATGACTTTATTTTTCATAATCTGGGAGTTCGTTTTCCTCTAACCGAACTCCAGATGGGCGTCCTGAAGTTCCTGAATTGTGCACCCTCACAACTTCATCCCAACGGTTGGGGCCTCATCCGGGCTCTGGAGGTCCTTGGTGAACATTTCAATTTCACGCCAACTGTAGCGATGCTGTTCTACTACACTCAGGTAGTTCGAAGAGCAAACAAGCAAGGTGGAGTTGGTCTGGTGACTCTCCGGACTCTCTGTTCCTTTGTGAACTTTGAGTCTTATACGGATTCTGCCAAGGTAGATGGGAAGTCCTTCAAGACTTACTTCACTCGCATCTCCATTAAGAAGGGCAAACCAAAATTTTGGAAGGACGAAGAGGGTGTTGACAAATTTCCCCTGAGTTGGACACACAAACATTTCCTCTTGAGCTCACACGCGTACTACACTGATCAATCCGATCTGTCTCGTGAGACGTCGAGAGTGTTGTTCGCACTTGAATCGCACACTACAGGTCGTCACGTCTTTTCGTGTAGGCGTTTGCTGAGTAGCTCAAGCGGAGTCCGGGAGGAATATTTGTGTACTTCTCATTTTATTTCATCTTTTCTCCTTTATCAAATATATATAGAATATTTGCAGTTGCTGACATCTTGTGTTTGTTCATGTAGGTGAAATAGAACAGCAAACTCCAGAAATGGACAAATTGAAGAAATTCAAGGCGGCTGGTAAATCCGTTACCCGTGAAAATGAAGTGAAGCCCAGGCCCTCAACCAAGGATCGTCCTGAGTTAATAATACTGACCTCGGATGCTGAAGGGGATGTTCCGTTGGTTGAGGGCGGATCTTCTGCCGCTGATGAATCCACGGGTCATCCTCCAGTTTCTGAGAGGAGAAGAAAAATTAAGAATGACTCAGTGGGAGGCCCGTCCAAAAAGCGCAAAACTCCGGAGGATAAGCCTGTCGAAACCTCGGAAGCAGCTGGTGCTCCCTCTGGTCTTAATAAAGAAAGTGCTGCTGGGGCTTCTGGGTCAAATCCGACCTCCTTCCCAACGACCTCGTTTCTCACCCCCTACCTCTCCTATGAGGGTTCTACTCCAGCCACTCTTCCTCCTCCGATGTACAAACTCCGGCCTACGCTTAGCGTCAAAGAAATTGAAGAAGCGTGCGAGGCCGGAAGGTGGCAGTTAGCCGAACTTGCTGGAATGCTCTCTTCAGTCAGCGAGTTGGCTAAGAACGTCAACAAGGTTGAGGAGCTGAGTGACAAATTAGAAGAACTCAACCATTCCTCAGAAAAAGACAAAGCCGCCATGAAGTTAATGGAAGATCGTCTTAACAAGTCTAAGGAGTTTGGGGATCTCATAACTAAAGAGAATCTCAAACTCAAAGGCGATCTTAAAAACTTGGAAGGCAGAGTGGCAAAGAAGGAGGAAGAACTCCGCAGCAGCCAGGATAAAAATAAAGCTGATGCTGAGGAGTGGTCTCAAAGGGAGAAGAAGCTCCTTCTTGAGATAGAGGGACTGAAGGCTAGGAAAGCGGAGTCCGAAGTATCTAGTGAGGAGCTGTCCAAGTTGCGGGGAGAATTGGCTACAGCGAAAGCTGAGAGAGAAGAAGCTGTTGACATATGCAGCCGGGCTGTTGAAGAGTCCTTCGGCCTAGCCATACGCCAAGTCTTCTACCGCAACCCCACTGCGAAACTTAACCTTTATGGGATGGATCCGTACTATGAATTCCATGGGGGAAAGTTAGTCGCAGTGGTGGATGGTCGTCACGAAGATCCACCGACGTCCTTGTATGGTTTGGCTCCTCTTCCTGAGGGTCAATCCATGGGACCTGATTACGTCTTTCTTGTGTCCGAGGTTCCCTTTACTGAAGAAAGGGCTGAGGCTCCTGGAGGCGAGACTCCTGCGGAGGTTTCAAAGGAAGGAACACAAGAGCCCGGTGCTGAGGAGGCACAGAAAACTGAAGAACAGATTCCTCCTCCGTAGTTTTGTTTTCATTTACATGTATAGTTGTGTACCGGGATCAACTCCGGATTTTGAACTATTGTATGTAATTTCATTTCAATGAATGAGTTTTGATTGAAGAAATTTGTCTTCGTCGTTTCATGTATATATAAATCGTTACTAATCCGTTCTGTATAATTAGTCTTAAGGCCAGATCGAAATAACTGCCTCAGAAAATTAAACAATAAATAAAATTTAGAACGGATAAATATATACATGTCCCCAAGTGCGTATTAAGAAGAAGGGTGCCTGTCTTTGGGGCATGATCCTTAATTTTCTTAATTCTCTTGGGGAAAGATGGGTCGATCCGCTGTTCAGTAGAGTAGTGTAACAGGACGGATGACTTCTTTTAATCCGTAATGCTCTCACAGGAGATGACAATATTGTTCCAAGCTTAGGGAACTGCAAGGAAGTGGTGTTCGAGTCCTTTATCATAAGGATGATGATGGGAGTTTTTTCTACGCCAGGAGTTACGTCGTTGTATCACATAAGTGATAAAGAGTATCCGTCCTGGGAGAATACCACTTGAAAGCGAAAGTGCGGACTGACTTTCGGAATTTTCCATCATAAAGATGATTATGGGAATTGATCATGCCAGGTGTTTTATCATCAAATCACTTCATAAGTGATTGAGATCATCCGTCTTGGGGATGTGTACAGCACCAGAAGTTATAACATCGGATCACATAACAGGTGATTGAGATCATCCGTCCTTGAGGTGTGTATGGCGCCAGAAGTTATAACATCGGATCACATAACAGGTGATTGAGATCATCCGTCCTTGAGGTGTGTATGGCGCCAGGAGTTACATCGTCATATCACAGAATAGGTGATTGAGATCATCCGTCCTGGGCAGGTACACCATGTCAAGGGGTTACATCGTCAGATCACAATGGGTGATTGAGATTGTCCGTTCTAGAAAAGTACACAACACCAAGAGTTGCATCGTCAGATCACAGATTAGGTGATTTAGATAATCCGTCCTGGAGACATTTTTCAATCGTAGGGGTACGGATTTAGTGAATACTTCTCAGAATGATGATGAGAATTGTTCATACCAGGAGTTACATCGTCGAATCACTTTATAGGTGATTGAGATCATCCGTCCTGGAATGGTTATTGGAGTTCTTCGTACCAGGAGTTACATCATCGAATCACTGAATAGGTGATTGAGATCATCCGTCCTGGTGAATTTTTTCCAATCATGGGAGTGCGGATTAGGCAACTTTCCCCATCCATCCGAAATCCGAGTATTACCTCTACTAGCCCCCCTAGCTGATGTGAGGAAGCAGTTGACTTGCTCATATGAGCTACATTGATCATAGTACGCTTGGATTTCAGATTTGCACCGAAGTGTAAATATCCGCTCTGGGAAACATGTTCCGTAGTGATGAAATTTTAAGGGCGGATTCGACAATGGGAATATCAGAAGTTTATCGAATTTTGCAACCCTTGGTATTCGAGTAATGGTGGCCACGTTTCTAATGATTGGACATTTAATGCCTTAATTCACGTGGGCGAGCCATTATTGCGTTAAGTGCGCATGTCTTAGTAACTGTCATGCATAGTCTTGTTGGGCCTAGTATTTGGTTTTAATAGGCCCATTTCGATGTCTCTGTGACAAAACGATGGCATTTTCGCGCCTTGATGTACTAAACGACAACTTTGGTCCACTAAACGGGGAGTCGTTTGGGGGCAAACGACAGGTTGTGTTTAGTGGGTATTTGAAAAATTTTTGTGCCCTGATATAGGCATATTTGGCAATCTCAGTTACCATCTCTTCTTGCTTCCTTGACGAACCTCTGCAAAAGTTCCAAGAAGTTCTTCGTGTCCGCCTCTGTGAATTTCAATTCACTATCCTTAGGTAACCACTTTCCCTTCGTTTTTTGTATCTCTATTCAATATTTGAGAATAGCTAGGAAGGGTGTTAGCTTCAGTGGCGTTAGCCCTAGAGGAAGAGGAGGAAGGGCTTTGGCTCAAAACCCTAGTGTTCGTGGTGGGAGGATCCCAGTGATCTTCCAGTCGAGGCCACAGTATACAGGGGGGAGGAGTCACAATATCAAAGGCGAAGGGTGATTATACCCTCTTCAGAGTCTTCCTCCTCCAGTGAGAGTGTCGAAAGTGGGGATTTGTATCTCTCTGATGATGTGAAATTTTATCGCAGCATCAAAGCTTTCACAATGGTGACAAAGAAAGCCACTGGGAGGAAATCGTCTGAAGGGGAATCTCCTTCCGAGAAGTATATCTTGAAGACCCAATCTGGCCTATGCAATGTGGTTGCACACCGGATAGACTGGGTGAAATTCCAACAGAAACGCCCATTCAGCTGGGTGGCTGAGGAGTTTCGTGAAACACCGTCCGTCCATGCTCGGGAGGATGAAGGGGAGCTGGAGCCGCGGTTTACAGTTTGGAAGAAGGACAAATACAAATGGTGTTTTAAGGTATTCGCTCCCCTTCCATCAGTACGGATATGTCATACACCGGACGAGAGGTCCTTGTTCATGTATGATTTTTTATTTCTGAACTTGGGCGTGCGTTTCCCCTTGACGAAGTTCGAGATGGGAGTCCTGAGATTCTTGGACTGCGCCCCCTCGCAACTTCACCCTAATGGATGGGGATTGGTCCGCTCTCTTGAAGTGCTTGGGGAGCACTTCAACTTTAAACCGACGGTGGCCATGCTTTTCTACTTCACTCAAGTGGTCCGTCGTGCGAATAAGGAGAAAGGGGGTGTGAGCTTGATATCCCTCCGAACTCTCTCCAAGGTTATCAACTTTGAGGCGTACACTGACTCCGCCAAAGTTGATGGACATTCATTCAAGTCCTATTTCACGAAGATTAGCGTCCATCCGAATGAACCAATTTTTTGGTTAACTGAAGATGGGATTCCAAAATTCCCAGTGACTTGGACGCACGAACATTTTTTGTTGACCTCCCAAGCGTACTATACCGAGGAGGACGAACTGAGCCCAACCTTGATCTCTGTTCTTTCGGCTCTGCAGTCCTACACAGCCTCACACCAATTTTTCTCCTGCAGGCGTTTGTTAGGACCAAAGTCTACTCGTGAGGAGTATTTACGTAATTTCCCTGCCATTCTTCATGCGTTATTATGTCATTTGCCTTGAAAATTTTACGTCTCTGATTGTGTCTTTTGACTGTGCAGGTGAAATTCAGGGCGAGTCACCAGAGATGAATAGGCTAAAAGGACTCAAGGCCAGAGAGACTTCCGTTGCGGCTGAAAATGACATTCAGGCAAAGCGGAATTCAAAGAAGGCCACTGCTGAGACAATAATATTAACTTCATCTGCTGGTGACGATATTCCTCTGATCGAGGGCGGATCTGAGAAGGTTGTCGAGAAAAAGAAGAGGACAAAGCGTGATCCTTCGAAGACCTCAGACCGTCAATCCTCGCCCAAAAAGCCAAAAACTTCAAGAGGGGCTGCTGAGCCAGGGCCTTCTAAGGAAAAGAGAGCGGAAGGGTCTATTCCGGATACCCCAAGTGGTGTTATCACATATGGGGCGAAGCCAATAACGACTTATTTCGCGCCCAAAGCCCCTTGCCCTCTTGAAGGTAGTTCCGGTCTTGTTCAACATCCGGTGTATGAGGGCTCCGTTCCTGAGGGCGTTCCTGAATCCTCACCCAAGGTGAAGCCCTCGTTGAAGAGTGAAGAAATGATCAGAGCTTGCGACGACGGACAGAAGCACTTGGCTGAGTTATCCGAGCTCCTCAAGTCGGTTCGCGAGCTCACAGAAGAAAACGAGAGGCTCACCTCGATGGTTGGCAAGGACAAGGCAATCATCCTCCAATTAGAAGGAAAATTAGAAACTTCCAGAGAAGAAACTCAGAAGAAGGATGAAGAAATTGCCAAGTTGAAGAACCTTGCCAAGGAGCTGGAGGGTCAGGTTCTTGATCAAAAGAAAATCAACGCTGACCTCCATGCCAATTTTTGTGTGGAGAAGGAACGTTCTTCAAAGCTAGATGAGCGGTTGAAGGAGGCTAAGGTCGTCCATTCTCAAGGAGCGGATGATTGGTCACGTAAGGAAAAAGAGTTGCTATTAAAGCTGGCGGATTCGAATGGCGAGGTCAAGACCCTGAAAGCAGACTTGGACGATGCTGTAAACATGTGTGATCAAGCAGTCAAGGAGGCTTTCGGGTTGGCAGTTCGTCAAGTGCTATACCGGAATCCCAAGGTGTCAATTAATTTGAACGGTATTGATCCGTTCTATGAGTTTCACCAAGGGAAACTGGTGGCTATCGTTGACAATCGTCATGAGAGTCCGCCTAACACTCCTTATAAGTTTGCTCCTTTACCTAAAGGTCAATCAATGGGACCTTCCCTCCTGAAGCCCACAAGTACAGGATCAAGCTCTCACACTGAAGAAGGCAAGACCGGAGGCAAAGGCAAAGGGAAGGAGGGAGACTCAAGCCAGAAAAAGTAGCGCCTTTCTCGTTTCCTTTTTCGTTTTATTGATTCAAATTCGCTGTGTTCCGGGTTCAGCTCCGGATTATTACACGAATTGTAATTCTTATTAAATCAATAAAAGAGTTTTTTACCTCCATTCTTGTTTAGTGAGAAACAACTTAAATAGAGGGATTGCATGTGTATTGTATCATTCCGGATTTAAGTAATGAAGATCGGATTGTAAAACAAAATACGATCACCGCTTATACATGCAAGATGAGGGAACACATCATCGTCACAGGAACGGCCTAAGGGGAATGATTGTGAGATCGTTTAGACGAGAGTTCATTCCTCAAGATATTCGTTAAATCGTTGATGCTGTCCCCCAGTTTCATTGGGTGATGATTCACTTTGAATAAACTTTGAGTGAGATTTTCTCGTGAGAGCTTTTAAGAGTGAGGATTTAAAATAGAAATTCCTCTTCAAATATTTCCGACTGAGAGATTTCGGGTGAATATGCCTTAGATTGTGGCGTACCCGAGTGAATTGTTTGTGTCGGAGTTTATGAGTCAGGTCTCAATTGAAGAATTGATGACTCAGAATTATAAGCTATAAGACTTCCAAATAAAGAACTTTATAAGAGAGTATTAATCTGGAGTTCAGTATAACTTACTTGTTGTGTTTGGAGTTCGGTTTGATCCTACTGTCCCATGTCATATTTGGCGTTCGGTTTAATCCTACTAGCCATTTTTCAATTGGTCTTTGGTTTTATCCAATGACAATTCTTCACCGACGTTCGGTTAATCCTACTAGTCGTACTCAGAGTTCGGTTTAATCCTACAATCCGAGCTTTCGATACGGGGTTCAGGTCAGGGGTAATCCTGAACCTACTGCGCCCGTCACTTGGGGTTCAGCGTGGTCTTGAAGAAGAACCAGCTTACTGCGCCCAAGCCTTCGCATGGGGTTCGGTTTGTGGCCTTGAAAGAGGACCAGCCCTACAACCCATGTAGTCTTCGAATGGGGTTCGGTTTGTGGCCTTGAAGAAGGACCAGCCCTACAACCCATGTAATCTCCGAATGGGGTTCGGTTTGTGGCCTTGAAAAAGGACCAGCCCTACAACCCATGCCCTGAGGTTCGGTTTAATCCTACAACTCAGGTCTTCACCGACGTTCGGTTAATCCTACTAGTCGTACTCAGAGTTCGGTTTAATCCTACAATCCGAGCCTTCACCGGTGTTCAGCCAAACTTACTAACCGTACCCAGAGTTCGGTTTAATCCTACAATCTGGGCCTTCAATACTTAGACACACTCGAGGAGTTCATCGTCAATTACAGAATGGGTAATTGAGATCATCCGTCCTGAGTATGTTCTTGTGCGTTGCGCATATTCGAGGAGTTACATCGTCAACTACAGAATAAGTAGCTGAGATCATCCGTCCTGAATATGCTTCTGTACACCGGATAAACTGAAAATCACAGCATAAGAAAAACTCGAAAGAGTTAAATTGTTATGAGAGATTCTTATTAAATCAAAAATAAGAATTACAAGGAGAGCGTAGCTGTGAAAATAAATTCTCCAGTATTCAATCCAAGATAAGGATAGGAGAGTGTAGATGAATAGCTAGCTATAGTAGATGCGCAAGTTTTGGGTGTTCCATTTATTTCGGATTGGAGTGCCATCAAGGTTTTCAAGGCGGTAAGAGCCTTTTCCAGTAACTTCGGATACCCTGTATGGGCCTTCCCAGTTTGGGGCCAATTTGCCTTGATGAGCGAATTTGTTCCCTATACTTGCTTTCCTCAAAACCAAATCTCCAACGTTGAAAGTCCTTGATTGGACTCGTTTGTTGTACCGGAGAGCAACTTTGGCTTTGATGGCTTGATCTCTGATGAAAGCGTCTTCTCTGAGTTCTTGTATGACATCCATTTCGGATGCCAAGTTAGCATTGTTGGTTTCTTCAGAGAAGTACTTAACTCTTGTGGAAGCAATTTGCAGTTCCACAGGTATCATTGCCTCGACCCCGTACGTTAGGCGATATGGGGATTCACTGGTGGATGAATGAGGCGTTGTCCGATATGCCCATAGGACATGACACAGCTGGTCTGTCCATCCGCCCTTGGCTTCGCCAAGGTGTTTCTTTAGTCCCTTCAGCACCTCCCTGTTGGCCACTTCAGCTTGACCATTAGTTTGGGGATGTTCGACGGATGAGAATATTTGGGTTATTCCTAACCCTTCAAGCAAATCTGTGAATTTTCTATCCGTGAACTGGGTGCCATTGTCTGTGACAATCCGTGCTGGGACCCCGAACCGTGTTATGATGTTTTCATACATGAAACGACGGGTTCGGGCTGAAGTAATATGCACCACCGGCTCTGTTTCTATCCACTTAGTGAAATAATCGACCCCTACAATGAGATATTTGATGCCCCCAGGAGCAGTTGGAAAGGGGCCCAGAATATCCAAACCCCATTGGTAGAAGGGCCATGGAACAGCGGATGTGAAGAGTTCTTCCGCCGGTGTGTGGTGAAGGTTAGAGAATTTTTGGCAAGCGTCACATTTTTTGACGAAGTCAATGGAGTCTTGCTTCATTGTGGGCCACCAGTATCCGGCTCTGAGGATTTTTCGCATTAAGCTTCTTCCTCCGGCGTGGTGTCCAGACTGTCCTCCATGCACTTCCTCCATTACGTCTTGCACTTCATCCTCTTTGAGACAGATCAAATAGGGCACAGAGAGTGCCCTTCTGTAAAGATTACCATCAATCATAGTGAAATATGGTAATTCTCTCCTTAGCCTCGTTTTTTCCTTCTCATCCGTAGGTAGTTGTCCATCAGCCAAGTAACGGATGTAAGGAGCCATCCATGTATCTCCGTAAAGGGAGTTAGTCATTATGGCGTTTAGAGAAGGGAAAAGAGGAATGCTGGGCGACGTTAGCGTGCTTTGAACCAACGTAGTGGTGCTACCTGGTCGTTTAGTGCTTGCTAACCTGGAGAGTATATCCGCTCTCGTATTCTCTTCACGTGGAACATGCTTGAATTCCACCTTTGAGAATTTCTCAGTCAACTCCTTGACACAGTTCAAGTATAATTGGAGTTGAGGTTCGCGAGCTTGATAATCTCCTAAGATCTGCGAAATCACCAGCTGTGAATCGCTGCAGAGCGTCGCCTCAGAAGCTCCGATGTCAATTGCAGCTCTTAGTCCGGCCACACAAGCTTCGTACTCAGCTTGGTTGTTGGATGTTTTGAAATTGAAACGAAGGGAGATCTCCAGGTGTACTCCGTCATCACTTTCTAGAACTACACCTGCTCCAGAGCCTCTTTGGTTTGATGAACCATCAACGTAAATGGTCCAATGGACTCGAGGGTAATCTGGATCAGTCCCTGTCATTTCCACAATAAAGTCAGCCAGGACTTGAGCTTTAATAGCGTTGCGGGGTTCGTAGGATATATCAAACTCAGAGAGTTCAATAGACCATTTGATCATCCTCCCAGTGAGATCGGGCTTGATTAAGACAGAACGGAGTGGCAAATCCGTTCTCACTATGATTGGATGGGCGTGAAAATACGGACGTAACCGTCGTGAGGCCCAAACAACAGCGAGGGTGGCCTTTTCAATTTTCTGATACCGGATCTCAGCACCTTGCAAGGTCTTGCTAGTGAAATAGACCGGTCTTTGTCCATCAGGAGTTTTTTTTATCAAGGCAACGCCCAAAGCTTCATCTGAAATAGCCAAGTACAGAATGAGTGTGTCTTCGGGGTCAGGCTTTGTGAGAATGGGAGGTTTGGACAACACCTCCTTAAGCTCTTGGAAAGCTTTTTCTTGTTCCTGTCCCCACTCGAATTTCTTGGACTTTTTCAGTATTTTGTACAGGGGGAGCGACCTGTGAGCCATCTTCGGCATGAATCGTGCCAAAGCTGCTACTTTGCCATTCAGGGATTGGACTTCTTTGAGATTCTTAGGACTCTGCATGTCTAGAATCGTTTGGCACTTCCCTGGATTGGCTTCAATACCACGTTGAGTTAACATGAAACCCAAAAACTTCCCAGCAGGGACAGCAAATGTGCACTTCATTGGGTTCAGCCTCATGTTAAATTGTCTCAAACGGGTGAATACTTGGCGCAGGTCGTCAATATGATCGCCACCAACCGGTGTCTTTGCTATTATGTCGTCAATGTATACTTCAACAAGTTTGGTGTGCATACCTTCGAAAACCTTGTTGATCATGCGCTGATATGTTGCCCCAGCATTTTTCAGGCCAAAGGGCATGACTGTATAGCAAAAGACACCACGATCATTTATGAAGGCTGTCTTCTCTTGATCCTCTTCGCACATCGGAATTTGGTTGTAACCAGAATAAGCGTCCATGAAGCTCAGGTATTGATAACCAGAGGAATCATCCACCATCCGATCTATATTAGGAAGAGGATAAGGATCTTTTGGACAGCAGCGGTTAAGGTCCACGTAATCAATGCACATTCTCCATTTACCATTGGATTTAGGGACCATCACCACATTCGAAAGCCAAGAGGAATATCGGATTTCCCTGATAAATCCGGCCTTCAACAACTCCTCAGTTTGCTGGCAAGCTGCCTTCTGTTTCTCTGGGCCCAATCGTCTTTTCTTTTGGGCCACAGGTTTCGTCTCTGGATAGACGGATAATTTATGACAGCAGAATTCAGGGTCTATGCCTGGCATATCGGCTGCAGTCCATGCAAAGAGGTCTTTAAACTCTTACAAGAGAGCCAGCAGTCGCTGCTCTATTTCAGTATCTAGCTTGTCATTGATATGGGTGATCTTTTCTGGAGAATCTCCCAAGACGATATCCCTGGAACTTCCATCCGGTGTGGGCTTTGATGGGTTGGACGGATCAATGTTCAAATCCGCTCTAGGGTCCAGGTCGACAAGGCTTACAGATCCAGCCGATGTTCCAGTATCACTAAGTTTCCTCTTTTTATTGGAGGCGTCCAGCTTTGTCATGTTGAGGCTAAGGTTGTAGCAGTACCTAGCCATCTCTTGATCACCCCGGATAGATGACACAGCATTGTCCTTGTCAATGAACTTGATAAGGAGATGAGGGGTTGATACAACTGCCTCCATCGCATTCAGAGTGGGACGGCCTATGATGCCATTAAATGGTGATTTGACATCAATCACTAACACCCGAGATCTAACCGTCCTGGCTCCTGGCTCGCCTTCAAACGAGATAAGGGTGTCAAGATACCCTTTAGTTGGTTGCTTTGCGCCATTGAAAGCTGTTAGATCCTGCGTGTAAGGCTGTAAGTCTGAGTCTTTAAAACCCATTCTTTCAAAGCAATTATAGAAAATAACATCGCAGGAACTTCCCTGGTCAACAAGGATTCTTCGGACGTCCTTGTTGGCAATCACAGCAGTGATGACTATAGCATCGTCACCACCAGGAATGGTTGGGCCAAAATCCTCGTCAGAGAAAGAAATTGTGGGGGCTTCAATCCCACCTCTGTAAGGGCGATTGTCTTTGACTTTCCCTTGCACAGATAGAATCATTCTGTGATGATTCTTACGGGCTGTAATTGAAGCTCCTCCTCCAGCGAACCCTCCAGCAATCATGTCAATAACTTCACGTCGGCCCTGACGTTGTTGCTGGGGCATGCTGTCTTTCTGTGCTGCATTATCAGCCATCACACCTTTTTGTTTCTCTGCAGCAGAGAACTTTCAAACCGGACTGGGGTTATTGTCATCCCCATCGTCTGGATCTCTTTCTCTTTTCTCATTCCGTTCTGCCCTGTCAAAGGATTTTTCTTTGAACAGGTATTGCTTCAACTTGCCTTCTCTAATTAGCGTCTCAACCGCGTTCTTTAGAGCTTGGTATTCATCAGTTGAATGACCATTTTGTTCATGAAAATCACAGTACTTACGTGAATTTCCTGGTCTTTTCATAGGGGCTGGTCTTCTGATGCCATATGTGCTGAGCATTGGCCATCCGACCTCTCTTAAAATCTGAGACGGCCTGGCAGACAATTGTGCATAATGGCTGAAGGAATTGACGTGCCTTTCTCGAGGTCGAGGAGGGTGGTTATTAACCTTAGGATTTGTAAATGGCCTCTCCATGCGTTCTGACCTCGTCTTCTCCTTACCCTTCTGGGTTTGAGGAAGTGGTGCTGGGGGCTTTTTCTTTGCAGCTATTGCCTCCAAATGCATCTCTATACTTACGTATTTTGAGGCTTTCTTTCTGAACTCCTCAAAAGTTGTTGGAGGGCTCTTTGCTAATGAAAGAGCGAAAGCTGAACTCGGCTGCAATGCCTCAATAACGATATGCAGCTTGATAGATTCTGTGAGGTTAGGAACCAGGGCTGCTTCCTTATAAAACCTCTTCAAAAAATCTTTTAAGCCCTCTGTTTCACCTTGCTTAATCTGAGCTAAGGTATGGGACGTCTTGGGCACGTCTCTGGAGATGACAAAGTGGGTTTCAAAGGCAGCTGCCATTTCCGTCCAAGAATCTATGGATCCAGAAGGCAGGCCTTTAAACCACCCGAGGGCCTCCTCAGACAATGTTCGAGGGAACATTCGGCACATCACATCTTCATCAGCTCCCAAGTACATGGCTTCAAACACATAAGCATCAAGGTGCTTAGTTGGATCAGTTTCACCATTATACTTTCCGATGGAAAGTGGTTGAGTAGTTTGAAGGTGCTTGGGGATGCTGATGCTCATAAGTCTCCTTGAAAAAGGAACTTTCAGATTGTAAGACAATGGGGGTACTGTTGTTGAATCTCTCTTCCTTCGGGAAGCTGCATCCTCAGAATCGCGAGTCTGTTCTCCCCCCTCAAACGTAGGGATATTTGAGTACTGAAGAGTGGTGGACTTTTCACCATCAGTCGTGTGGGGAGTGTTTCGCGTGCGAGATGATTCTTTATCCTCGCTTTGCCTTTTTTCCCTTCGCAATTCAGCGAGTTCCCTCTGAAGTTGTTTGATCAACTCATCACGAGGATCAGGATCAGACACTGTTACTATCTTCTTTGAGCTGCCCCCATGAGAATCAAAGTTGAGTTTTCTGAAGGCGTTGGGATTGGTTCTGCCTTCAGCTTGATTCTCCATGAAGTCTTGTGCTTCGCCCTCCATTGTGGATTACCTGCTCTGTTAAAGGATATAGGAATAACTTTATCGTGTCCCACTGGGCGTGCCAATGATCTGTCCTGGACCGGGGTCAAGAGATCCGATCTCAAGCCAGTCACGAATAGTATGTCAATACCGTCTAATAGACCGGATGTATGTGTATCCGATGTATGTATCCGTTGTCCTTGAATGAGGAGAGCGGATTGGGCGTCCTGGAGATCCTTCACACTGACCTAACGCGTTGAAGTGGGCGAATGGTGGTGTCACCTGCAAAGATTCTCCGACGCTCAAGTCAGTGATTATATTCCAAGTAAGGAATGTATTCAGAGAGTAATCAGTCGTAAAAGAACTGAAGAAGCTCTACCCTTCAATCATGAAGTGAGTTCATATACCTGATTGGCTCGATTAACGAGGACTCGTTGGTGGGGAACCACCAACTCCCATTAGCATTATTATATTGCGCACTTACCTGCATGATTGGGTCAAGTGGCTATTTTATATTGAGCATAGAGAATGTAGACTAGGATTAGGGAACAAGTTGACCATTCCCGTGAGCAGAATTTGGCTCGTAGTGTAGGGAATTATTGATCGATCCTTGTAGCAACAATCCTTGTCTTTTGTACAGTGACGTGTGTATTATCCGATGTCATGGTGTTATCCTGAACAACCGGTATAGGGAGAACGCCTGATACGGAATTACAGTCCGGATGTATACCGATGACACCGGTTACACGTAGATGTCTTATCAAAGACGTTGAAATATGTATAGCAGATCGGATACCGGTATTGAGACCGGATCATTAATAATATTAAAACACAAATGTTATAAAATCAACAAAATTTCTTAAAAAAACTTGGTTGTAAAACACCAACAGATAAATAGTATTTTTTATATTGTTAGATTAACTAATAAATTACATAAGAGTCCTTTCATAACAAAAGTTCAAAACATCAATCCATAACTATCCATAATAAAAGTCTACAAAATTTTAAAAAATCATACTCTATTGTAGTCCATAAAATTACTCCATTAAATAAAAGCCTATAAAATCAATTCACAAAAGTCCATAAAATTAATGCATAAAAGTTCATATTAATTGAAATAAAAATAATAAAAAAATTGTTAAAAAAGGACTCGAGCCAACCCATACTCAATCAATTTTTTCAGGTTTTTTTTTATCAAACTCTTTTTTAATTATTAACTTTCAATTTATTTTTAAAGTGTACATACTATATTTTTTAGGAGGAGTTTAGACTGTGACATATAGTCAGATTTTTACCATTGAAAGTCTTACTAGTTTAAAAAATGTATAATTATAACTATTTATGTATTATCATATTGTTTAGATTTATTTTTTTCGCTGAAAGAATTATTTTTAAAAAAGGTTTAAAGGATAGTTGGAATTTCAAACTTATGACAATTTCTTGTTGTGAGTAATTTCCATGCCATTTCCTGTGATAAAATAATAAATACAAGTTCTTAAAAACCTAAAGCTTGACCAAGAAAGATCCGTATCTTCAGTGTCTTCAACAAGAGGCCTAAGATGAGTATGATTCCCAGTGAGATAAGGCTCTTAATGCTTTTGCTTGTCCTTCAGTCTTTGCATGTTAACTCATACAACCCTGCTGATAGTTTTGCTGTCAACTGCGGCAGCCCGGAAACTACCACTTTTCAGAAGAGGACATGGGTTGGAGACGTGGGCACCACGCTTTTTTCTATCATCCCACAAACTGAACACTCATCTGTTCTAGCCAATCCCAATATGCTCACATCCTCTTCAACTGTTCCGTTTACCTCCGCACGTATCTCTCGCTCCAAATTCTCCTACTCATTTCCAATCCCCGAGGGCCCAAGGATCCTTCGGCTTCACTTTTATTCTGCATACTACGATGACTTTGTACCCTACAACGCCCTCTTCTCTGTCAAAGCAGGCAATTTTTCCCTTCTCAAAGACTTCAACGCCTCACTATGGGTTGTCGATGATAAAGTCATAAAAGAATACTGTATCAACATAGAATCTGATGAGAGGCTAAACGTGACCTTCCTTCCAAGCACGGATCACCTCGATGCTTACGCTTTCATCAATGGGATCGAAGTTGTTTCTATGCCTCCCTTCCTCTATTACACTGATCCCAACGATCGTGAGTCGGATCCTACTAAGTTTCAGATTGTGGGTGGAGGCTCCGGATACCAAATTCAGAGTGACCGAGCTTTGGAGAATCTTTACCGAGTCAACGTTGGCGGTAATGAGCTTCCACCAAGCCATGATACTGGTATGTTCCGGAGCTGGGAAAACGATCATGGCTACTTGCAGAGCGGGGAAAGTCCATTAAGTATTCAAACTGGCTTTGGTTTAAAAAATGATCTAATCTATAAAAGTGATCCAAATTACACTGCACCAAGTGATGTATACTTAAGTGCCCGGAGCTACGGGCAGCATGAGAATGCGAATTACAATGTAACTTGGGAGTTTGAAGCGGACTCCGAGTTCTCTTATATGATCAGGTTACATTTCTGCGAGTTTGACCCCAAAATCCAGAAATACGGAGATAGAGCATTCCAGATTTTTATTGCTGACGCTTTGGTTGAGGAACGAGCCGATGTGATCGGTTGGAGTGGCGGTAACCTAATTCCTGTTTATAAAGATTATGTTGTCCTTATGCCAAGCCAAGGAAGGTCAAAGAAGGTGAATCTTTCCATCAAGCTGCAACGACTCCCAAAGTATATGCGTCCCAAATACCGTGATGTGTTGTTGAATGGCATCGAGATTTTCAAAATAAGTGACAGTAACAACAGTCTCGCCGGACCAAATCCCGACCGAGGTCCATCCACCTCATCTGAAACATCTAAAAGCTCAAAGACCATCGTAATCATCAATGTCTCCGTGGTTGCAATTTTGGGTCTCCTGTTATTCCTATCATGCATTACTGCCATCATACCTTTCCCAAGAAGAAAGGAACATCACACGAAGACTGAATGGCCATCTTTGCCGTCATACCTATGCCGCTACTTCACTATCACAGAGCTCAGAGCTGCGGCAAACAACTTCGATGATACTTCCATCATCGGTGTTGGCGGGTTCGGCAGCGTCTACAAGGGTTCCATCGACGGTGCCACACCCATTGCGATCAAACGCCTTAAACCGGGTTCAGAGCAAGGTGCAAGCGAGTTCAAGAACGAGGTTGTCATGCTCTCCCAACTTCGTCACCCACATTTGGTGCCTCTAATTGGTTACTGCAACGACGGCGCTGAGATGATCCTCGTTTATGACTTCATGCCACGAGGCACTCTCCGCGAGCATCTCTACAACTCTAGTAACCAACCCCTCCCGTGGAAACAGAGGCTGGAGATCCTATTGGGTGCAGCAAATGGGCTTCATTATCTTCATGCAGGCGCGAAGCAGAGTATCATTCACCGTGACGTCAAGAGTAGCAACATCCTCTTGGATGAAAATTGGGTGGCCAAGGTTTCTGACTTGGGTTTATCAAAATTGGGACCCAGTGGAATTTCGAAGACACACGTCACCACCATGGTGAAAGGGAGCTATGGGTATCTGGACCCAGAATACTACAAGACTCAAAGGTTGACTCTCAAGTCTGATGTGTACTCCTTCGGTGTGGTGCTTCTTGAGGTTTTGTGTGGGAGACCACCTTTGGATCATACGTTGGTGAGTGAGAAGGTTAGTTTGGTTGATTGGGTTCGGAGATGTTACGATGAGGGAGAGATTCTTCAGACGGTGGATCCATTTCTGAAGGATGGTATCAGTGCAGAGTGTTTGGAATGTTACTGCCAGATGGCGTTGAGCTGTGTCCATGATGATCGGAATCAACGGCCATTGACCACCGATGTAATTGAGGCCTTAGAGATTGCATTGCACTTGGTGGAAACTCAAGAGGATAATAATCTTGGAGGGATCCAAGAAGAAAGGAACTAACGGGATTTGAGATATATTAGGGGTTTATAACCACCACATCACTTAATTACCATCTTTATAGGTATTTTCTTAATTAAGATGCCCCATGTCTTAAAGTGTATCTTTAGCATCTCAATAAGTCATTTATACATGCATGTTTTATTATATTAAAATTAATCTATTGAACTGTACAAAATTTATGATATTTTTATGTTGATTTCTATATTTGATAAGTTCCTATATATTTCTTAAAATTCTCAAAATACACTTAGCTTATCTATCTTTTTTAATTATTAGATTATTAATTATTATTCATTTTCATTTGTAACCATTCTCACATCAATGATTATCATTTAGAGAAAATGATATTTTCAAAAAACTAAATTCTGTGCAAATTATTTCTAACCTCAAATTAAAAAATGATTAAGAATATTAGTTTATCTCAACTATAATGTTATTAAAGATCATGCTATAATTCTTAAATTATCCTGAAACAGTAATTTTTATCTATTTTTAAACTTATTCATATGATATCTTATTAATAGAATAGTGTTATAAGAATTGTATCATTAAATAAGGTCTACTTAGTTAAGTTTTACTTATATTTTGAACTAATATATTTTAAATTTTTGTTGTTTATATTCAAATCTAGAGAGAGTATATCTTTCTAGTACTATTATATCAGGAGAATTATGAGTACTTATATGCCTTGTAAATTAAGATATAATTAGCAAAATTAATTTAGAGGTCAAGATAAATTACCCTTTGTTATTTGTTAGTTCTTCATTTTTTAAGCTTTTGGTTTTATTTTTACACTTATTTATTTATTTGTTTGGGTGTTTGAGAAAATGATCACGTGAATGTGATAATCGATATTGAGAGAGAGGAAGGTAATTATTTTTGAGATTTTGATATTTTAAAAAGTCTAAAATTTCAATATAGTTGTTAGTGTAGTAGTCATTAGATGAATTATATTAAAAATAATATTATAATTATAACATTTCTATTAGTTTACATTCTTTTATGTTCTATTAATACTGTGCTTGTGGAGGTTTAGATTTTGAGAGTTCTGGGTACTCATTACAGATTTTTATTTCCTTGTTTTTTAGGCATTTTCCCAATAATTTTGTTTGTGGCTATTTGTAATAAGTATTTTCTACCTTCAGCAACACTGGTAAATAAATAATTAAATACCTTGTGCTACACAATTGCAAAACAGCTGGTAGTATGTTCTAGTATTTTGCTTAATCTCTTGATGATTTGTGGTGATTCATCAATCTCACATGATGGAGTGGTTAGCCTGATTAATATGTATGGTGCTATTATAAACCAGATGGTATGAAACATTATTATTAAAACTGGATTAGATTGGTTTAGATATTATTAAATGATTAAATTAATGAATGATGATTCGACCTTTAATTTTATAATGATTTGTTTAAATTAGTATTTTTATTGATTTAATAATTGATATAATTTTTAAAAATTAGTAAAAAAATGTTTTAGTTTCCCATGAGAGATCATCCATTAATTTTTTAATTTATATCCTTATCATTTTCTCTCAACTTTATTAAAAAGTACATAACAGTGTCTTTCTGAATTTTCTCAGACGCAATAAAATATCTTTTAAGTGGAAGTAATTAATATAATATTATTGAAATTAAAAAAATAACATATAAAACAAAAATCTTAAAGAAAATTGACAGGTGAAAAAGAAACTGAGTGTGTATACAGTTTGGCGTCAAAACGACGTTCATATGGCGTGCATAAAAGGGACAAAGGCGAAGACTCAGCAAAGGAGACTTGCGCTTTTCTGTCAAATTGAACCAATTATTTTGAATAAATTAGATCGATACAAAAAAAATTAATTATACTCATATTGGAAAAGTTTTAAAACAGAAGTAACCACCCACTTACTTGTCATGGACAATTGGATATGCAGTACCCCTGTGAAAAAGTTTTAACATCTGTCTACATTTATAACATCAATTTTTGACTGTATAACACAAGACAAAAATTACTCTTTAATATATATTATAATATTGTTCTCCAACTTATTATTTAATAAATATATTATTATTACAAATACAATAATATATAATGTAAGAGGTCAATTATGCCAACAGACGTGATAACTTGGTTTATTTGATTAAATAGGCTTTTAAAAAATTTAAGACTAACTTTTTTATTTGACAAACCTGATTTATATAGACTTTACACTGGTTAGATGATAACGTGCGACCTAACTTATTTTCACCCCTATGAATGAGTATTTTTGGAAAAATTGAAAGAGCAGAAAAATAAAAAATAAAAAAACTACAAAGCAAAGGAGTGATAAGCATAGGAGGGGATCTCCAAATCTTCAAGTTTTCAATTTGGCTCAAAACATTTTCGGCCATAGTTACCGCTATTTCTTTTTCCTCAGGAATGTGAATTAATCTACTTGCTAGGCACGATCCATAACATTCATAATTCTTTTGTAGTAATTTCTAAGCCCATTAAAAATATCCGGACTTTAGGTGATAGTTTGGGCCATATTCAAGCAATCCATCTTGCAAGTTGCAAGTAAGATTTCTATCACCTAAGTTTCAAGCTATTTTACCTTCCTCCAATACCTTCAATTCAACTTCCAAAGGGGGCATTCCTGTTGACTTTGCAATAAAACCTGTAATCCACGTGCCATTTTGATCCAACAAATACCCAACAAAGGGCTGATGAGGAGAAAATGAAGTACAAAACTAGAAGAGATAAGTGTTAGTAACTTCCAAGATCCATAAAATTTCTGGAGCACTCCTTCATGCGTTGTCACAACCAAGATCTACAGCAGACAGATAAACCCTACTTGATAGTATGCAATGTATGAGGATAATATACAGAATATTTGCTAAAACTCAACCTGATTTGAATCATTTTGTCAAGTAACCCCTTGCATATTCATAAGGTTAAGAGTTAAAGTGATAAAAATAAAAGGGAAAATAGCAAAGGTCACATAGTGCACCAGAGACTTTTCCCATTCAGTATTGAGATTTTAGAAGTAAGTTCTAAATAAACGTACATACCCTAAAGGCTGCTTTTCGTAGAGAAGAGGAACGCGTGTAAGCCTTCATGAGTTTGAAAACTAGAATGTCCAGGGTACTTTTATATCCTTATAATTTTTAATCCACGAATGACCTGCAGTATATGGATGAAAAGCCTACCTAATGCCTGTGCTGCATTCATTCTTATACCGCAGTTACTAGCAAGGTCAACCTACATATTTTCTGTTAAAAGACCAAGGTAAAAAATAGGAAAACTCAACAAATATTAAAAAACTAACGACGTGTTAGAAATGGATAATGTCTACAAAATATATACTCAATTGTAATTATAACGCTACGTGTTCATCGCTAACTTACATCATTAGTCGTCACTATTAGCAATAGAACAAATTCAGCAGTGACTACATTCTTGTTGCTAAACTAATATGTGTAATAGTGCTTTCTTTTTATTAACGTTTATTTTATTAATGGTTAATAATAATATTTTGGTAAAAAATTAATCTTCTTGTTGATTGTTAAGTAATATCTTAAGGATAAAAAAAACATGTTCATATGCAGCGGAATAAATATGATATGTTTTGTATCTATCTTAGAACTAGATTGTATAAAACTTTAAATGTGGCCTGTTAATAAATTCCTGAACCATACAAATTTCTTTAATAATATGAAAATTCTACGTGTATCTACACCAAATCAAACTTTGTTGTTAGTTGCTTTGATAAGTGGAACAAAGGTAATAGAAAAGAACTCTTAGAACTATATAGTATCGGTGTACTGAGAGAGAAGAAAGGAGAAAAATCTGACACATAATTGAATGTAGCCCAAGGCTATTTTTTTAGCACACTGAGCAAACCAATTTTACAATAAAATCGGAAGCCACCAAGGCAGGTATATCTTTAAGCCTTTTGCACATGACAATTTGTTGCTAGCTTTAACTGATTTCAACATTTGAAATATCGTTGACTAACTCCAAGCTCTTAACAAACTTCTGACATGAAGGATCCACAACCAATACCAATTAATTACCTTTATACTGCTAGAAAAAAAATATTCCACTTAGAAAATTAATTAATCATCATTTGATTAAATTAAATTCTCTAATTTAATTAATTATCAAATTTTAAATAATTTCTTTAACAAAGATTAAAACTCTTGTTTGTGTATGACCTTGTAGGTTCAATACTTAGCTGATAATATAGTAAACAAGGTAATCATCTAACAATACTCTTGTGGTATGAGGATAGCACAACCGGTGTTAGGACAATGATTGAATCTCTTTTATATCTTACACTGGTCCACGAGGGATCCATTATACTAACTCTCAATGTAGAGAGTTTTGGAGTTTGTTTGGCTTGCCAACACACTACATTGGTCTATCGTATTGAGGAGCCAAAGAAGATATTACTCGCAAGAACACTTTAATGCTCAAGTCAGTTTGAATACTTAATATTAGAGTTCAAGCATAAGTTAGAGAATGTAACGCACCTTGGTGGATCATAAATGAAGAATATTTATAGAGTGCGATGGTGAGAACGTCCTACTTGGCATGTGTCAATATAGATTCTATAAATCATGGATAAAACTGATATGATCGCAGGTGTTCTGACATCTTCTGTTAGTGAGTGGTTGGTGTCTCATATACATTTCCTAAGACTCTTCCTGACTCCGGTCATGACTCAGGGTAGTATTCAAGGTAGTTAAAATCGGGATTCTAGGTTGAGACGTAGAGGGTTTCAAAAATCGTAAATCGTAAAATCGTAAATCTAAGATTTTAAAAATTCATATATATACATATAAATTCTTATATTCTTATATATGCATAAAAATTTTAGTATATAAAACACTCAAGATTTAGTTTAAACTTATATAAATATTAAATAGAATTTATTTTTATGGAAAAACCTTAGAAATATGAATCACATGTCCCTTTATGACTGTAAAATTTTGAATGCCTATTAACTTTCTTTTACCAATTCCAAGAAAATAATTATTATTCCACTTATTAAAGAACTGAAAAGCCAACTTCTCTCTCTTCTTTCATTCTCTATTTCTTTTCTTTTAAAAAACTAAAAAGTCACCCTTTAGTTTCTCTCTCTTCTTCTCTCTTCTTTTCTTTTCAAAAACTGAAAGGTGCATCTTCTTCCTTCTATCTTCTACGCTGGAAACATGAGCTACAACAGCTGGAAAAAGTGTCGCCTCCCTCAGAGTTCGACGGAGAAGAAGACCGGTGCCTTAGTGTTCGACGGAGAAGAAGATGTCGCGCGGCCAGGGAAGACCACCACTAGAAAAATGACTAATAGCTACACTCCGTTAGCGACCGCCAAACGTCGTCGCTAATCAGTGACCGAATTAGCGACCGCTAAGGGAAAGGGACCTGGAATACCAAAAATAGTGACGACATCAGCGACCAACACAATACCGTCGCTGAATTTGGCCAAGAACCGTTACTAATACCGTCGCTAACTCAAACCCCGTCCCTGGTACGGTCGCTAAAGTTATTTCCCTCCATTTTTTTGGT
The DNA here is from genome assembly GCA_037962975.1 of Clitoria ternatea. Taxonomy (NCBI): domain Eukaryota; kingdom Viridiplantae; phylum Streptophyta; class Magnoliopsida; order Fabales; family Fabaceae; genus Clitoria; species Clitoria ternatea. Next base: position 272,250,983 of record CM075672.1, read on the forward strand.
TTCCCTCTAACTTATATATGGCGCCAACTAATAGCGACGGTGACACTACAGTCGCTATGTCTTCGAAGAAATCAGCGACGCCGAAGCGTCGTCGCTAGATACAAGGTAGTGACGGCAGGGGATCGCCATCGCTATGTGTGGATACTTCAGCGACAGAGTGCTGCGGTCACTAAGGTTCCTGAAGCCTTTCAAAATTTTAGAGGGATTTGTAAAATGAGCGACAGATGTAGTCGTCGCTAGTGTTGTTATATTAGCGACACATGTCATTGTCCGTCGCTATATTTTTAATTCAGTGACCTTTATAGCGACCGGTTGTACCGTCGCTAAGTGTTAAATCTATTTCGGGGACAACCCATTTTCCCCAATCATTTTCCCCAATCTCTTCCTCCCTCAGACTCCTTCGTCTCTGTACCCCAAGCCCTAAGTCGTCTCTCTACCTCCATCATTCTCTCTCTTGAACCACCAAACCACCTTACCACCGAACCACCCTCGCCCGAAGCTCTGAACCACCGTGTCCTCCTTACCACCGAACCACCGTCCCCCAAATCTCCGAGCCACCGTGGTCCCCAGTAACAAACCGTCGTCTCTCTTTACCCTCTCCGTTGCAAGCTTCGAGCATTTGAGGCTCCCTTCCCTCCGTCGTTTGAGAGCCACGGTCTGTTCTCCACTGGCTCCCTCCTTCGTGACTGCAGGTAACGTACATCGTTCCCTCTATTTTTCTTGTCTCTGTATGTGTTGGTTATTGAAACTGTGTTGGGTTTCTTGTATTAGTCCCTTGTTATTTGTTATTTGTTAGTCCCTTAAGAACTTGTATGTTAAACAATTGAAAATCTCCTGCACTTGAAACATGAACCTGGCAGAAATAATGTTAAGACTACTGAAAAAACATTATCCCATTAATTTTCACACTTGTTGTTTCATTTATCAAGTTCAGTGTTTGTGTTTGAACAAGGATCCGTGCGTTGTCAAGTCTTAATCTTTGCTCACTTTTATAATCTATTTGCATAAACGCTCCAAACGTACCCACAATGTATCAGAAAAATCTCTCATTCCATACCTGCAGCGGAATCCCTTGGCATCTGACCCATGTAACACTACTAAAAAAACACCTTTTAGCGACGGAATAAGTTGGTCGCTAATCCGTGAAAAGACCGTCGCTACGTACCTTAGCGACGGCATTTTAGACGGGAAAACAACCGTCGTTAAAACCCTCGTCGAAAATAGATCCGCGACCATAAAGCCGACGTCGCTAAAATACCAACGACATTATACCGTCGCTAAAATGGTCTCTGCTTCAATGACTTTCGTCGTCGCTAACTGTGGCCATACAACGACCTGATCTCTCCATCGCTAGTAGTGACGACCGTTTACTGTCGCTGTAGTTAGTCATACAGCGACCTCATGCCCCCGTCACTAGTAGCGACGGCAGCCTACCGTCGCTGTGGTTAGTCATACAGCGACCTCATTGCCCCTTCGCTAGTGGTTAGTCATACAGCGACTAATAGATCCGTCGCTAATAGTTAGTCATGTAGCGACGGTATGTATCCGTCGCAATGGGTATCATGTAGCGACCGTAGTATTCTGTCGCTGTAGTAGCAATTTAGCGACAACTTCCATCCGTCGCAGTGTATATCTAGTAGCGACCGTCCGCTACCGTCGCTAACTGCAATTTTATAATTTTTAAAAAATTGGTTCAATATTTACTGGTTTTGTTAATTTAACTTTTAAAATGTATTAATATTTTGTATTTTGTATTGGCTGATAAAATTTTATAATTAAATTTAAATAATTTTTTTAAAATATTAAATTATTATTAAGAACAAAATAATAGATTAAATTTATTTATCAAATAGGTTAAATTATTAATGATAGGTACAATAAGGCTTTTTGATTTGAATTTAATTACCAATAAATATTGACATAATAAATGAAGAATGACAAAATAAATACTGAATGAAATATAACATAAAAACTAAAAATCAAATATACAATGTGTATAAATAATAAAAATACAATCATGGTGGTGGGGGATCCTGGGGTGGTGGTGGGGGCGCCTGGGAAGTGGGGGGAGGTAGCCTCGCCATCAACTGCATCAGTAGCTCCTGCTGCTGAGCAAGTTGTCGACGAGTCTCGGCGTGCTGCTCCTCGGCCCGCTGTCGGTCCGCCTCGGCTTGCTGTCGGTCTGCCTCCGCCCGCTCCAACAACAACTGCCTCTGACGTCGCTCCTCCTGTAGCTCATCGTTTAGGTTTTGAATTACCTGAACGACCTCAGTCGGAAGACCAGAGGAAGACGAAGAGGAAGGGGTCTTCCCCTTTTTCGCCAGCTGCGTGCCGACGCAACCCAATCCAAATACCCTCCATTTCTTGTTCACACCGCCAACAGCCTCCATGTAGATGGCGTTGTCGTCAGAACAAGATAGGGTGGGAGGAACCTCCCCTTCAGGAGTGGAAGCCACCAGGTCCGCCTCTTTCTTGGCCCTCCTGGCCTATGTTACAAACAGAAGAGTGCCCAGTACAATTCAATCTATACAAGTACTATAAAAGTAACATCCAATAAACCAACAAGTCTTTCCACTAAAGTACCATACAAATAACATAAAAGTATTTGAGGTTTAGTCACTTACTCGTCTTCGGCCGGCACGGGTACCAACATGGGCAGAGGGGATGCCGGAGGTGGGGTGGCCTGATGGCCATGGTCCTCCAAGCCACCAACTTCAGGACTCTGCTCTGGGGTGGTCAGTTGGGGTGATGGGGTGGTCTGCTGTGGTGGTGGTGGTGGAGTGGTCTGCTGTGGTGGTGGTGGTGGTGGTGATGGAGTACTCTGCTGTAGTGGTGATGGAGTGGTCCGCTGTAGTGGTGATGGAGTGGTCTCCGGTCCTGGGGTGGGACTCCCCAGCCGGGATGTCGGGGTCCTGGACCCACCACCCCTACTGAAGGGCAGTCGACGTCCCGTCATCTGTGGATAAAATCATGAAAAGAAAGGTTAGTCTCAGGATATATATAAACCTATGTATATATGTTTAACAACTACATACTCTGTGTCTGTTTTAGTTTCAAATTCCCCCTCAGTTTCAGTGTCACTGTGGTTATCTGTTTGAACAAGTTCATCAGTATCCAAATCAGCCCTAGACCGTTTTGATCGAGAGACAAGGTCTTTGTCAATGTGTTCACCCCCCGTAGTGGCGAGTGTCTCATCCATTATGACTGGATCAATGTTGAACAATAAATTGGCATCGTTGAGCTCGTGTGGTGTAAGCTGATAAGCGTCATCGACCTCCTCAGAGACATTGTCAGTGATCTGACTTCGGGCCTTGGCCTTGATTACTGCATACCAGTCCCGATGTCCTCCCGGGAAGTCTGTGTAATAAACCTGCTCAGCTTGTTGGGCAAAAATGAAGGGATCAAACCCTTTATATCTACCATTCTTCTTGACCTCAACTAAGCCATAGTTGTTGTCAACCTTTGTTCCAATACCGATTGTGTTGTCGAACCAATCATATTTGAAAAGAACAATATCTCTTCTTAGTCGTCCAGAGAACGAAACTTCAACAATCTCCGTCAGCACTCCATAAAAGTCTTCTTCCAACTGTCCGGCGGTGCCTTTAACACAAACCCCGTAGTTATGGGTGCGCATCCCTTCACTCCATTGAAGAATATTAAACTTGTAGCCATTTACGTAGTAAATAGGCCATTTTTTAACAGTTTTCACCGGCCCCCAAGAAAGGGCTTGGAGTAAAGAATCTTCAATATGGTTGTTTGGGTCTTGTATCTATGTACAACATAACAAGTAGGTCATCGTTAGATATCGGGAGTTAGAAGCAAAGATAAAAAACACCTGGTAAACGGGTCTTACGTGTTGTGTGAACCAACCAACGAACTTGGATGACACCTCACTATGAATTTGGTCATCAGTTAAATCATTTTGCTCAAGTTTTAGCATATCTGTGTATAAGCTATTCAAAGGAAACAAATTTAGATACTATAAAAGCGGATTTTGGAATGTAACATATAAGTTCTATGACTTACTCAATAAAGGGTTCCACTTTTGGGCAATTTAGAAGAATGTACAAGTGAGCCGCCTTTCGATCTTTCTCATCAATGTAACATTTTGTGAGGTTGCCCCCCGGGTGACCAGGATAGTTGAAAATCGATGTTTGTTCATCAAACCCTGTGCGGCTGGTTACCCCAAGATTGCGGGGAATTCTACTCATTCTAGTTTCTATCTCCGTCGGAAAATAGAAAGAAGCAAAGGTTGTCATTTCTTCGACTAAGTATGCCTCACAAATTGATGCTTCAACACAGGCTTTGTTCGACACTTTATCTTTTAAGGAGCGTAAGAATCTTCAACATCATTAACAAGATAGTGTTAAGTTAGAAAATACTATTATAAGAAGTGCTTGCAAGGAAATTAAAGAGTTCTGGCGTTCACCTTTCGAATGGATACATCCAACGATACTGCACCAGGCCACCAACCAAGGCCTCGTACGGTAGATGGATAGGCAAATGCTCCATCGAGTCAAAAAAACTTGGTGGGAAAATCTGCTCCAACTTACAAATCAATACCGGGATAGTTTCTTCTATCTTCACAAGTTTCTCCACAGTCAACGAAGTAGCCATCAACTCCTTAAAGAAGTGACTCAACTCCACCAACGGCTTCCAAATAGGCTTCGGTAAGGCATGAAACGCATACGGGAGTAGTTGTTGCATAAACACATGGCAATCATGACTTTTCATGCCAAACACCCTGCCCTCCTTCACGTCGACACATCTACTCAAGTTAGAAGCGAATCCGTCAGGCAGGGTCAACCCATTCATCCAAATACACATAGCAATCTGTTGTGGTCTAGTTAAAGCATATTTTGCATGGGGTTTAAACATTCTTCCACGTCCCGCATCCCTCAACTCCAACTCCTTCCTAGAACACCAAATTGGAAGGTCTAGACGACTCTTCTCGTTGTCCTTTGTTCTCCCTTTGATGTCCATAACAGTGTCAAAAATATTCATGAAAACATTACGTTCAGTGTGCATGACATCAATGTTGTGTCTTAACAACAAGTCTTTCCAATATGGAAAATCCCACAAGACACTCTACTTCACCCAGTGGTGTTCCTTACCGTAACCCGCAAACTCCTTAACACTCTTGTCCCAGATGTAAGGATACTCTTCGACCCTCTGCCAAACACGTGCACCAGATAACCTACGGGGTGGAGGTTCATTAACAACCTTGTTCTTCTTAAAAGCGGTTTTGTTTCTCCTAAACAGGTGATCCAAGGTAGAAACTTTCTATGACAGTCAAAGAAACTTGTCTTGCCACTAACAGGGAGTGATTCCCCCCCGGTATGTTCCATGCATACAGGGCAAGCAAGCTTCCCAGACGTGGACCATCCAGAAAGCATACCATAGGCCGGGAAGTCATTAATAGTCCACATCAAAACAACACGCATCATAAAGTTGTTCTTCAAAGACGCATCGTATGTCATTACCCCGGCATCCCATAACTGTGATAACTCTTCAACCAACGGTTGCAAAAACACGTCTATGTTCGCCTTTGGATTTTTGGGTCCTGGAACCAGTATAGATAGAAACATGACCTCCCTCTTCATACACATATCAGGAGGCAGATTGTATAGAGTCAGGATTACTGGCCAACAAGAGTAAGCTCTTCCGTATTGACCGAACGAGTTAAACCCATCAGTACATAAGACAAGTCTTACATTGTGCGGCTCGGCAGAAAAGTCCGGATATAGCTCATCCAAACACTTCCATGCTTTCCCGTTGAAAGGATGGCAAAGAAACCCCTCTTGTGTTCGGTTTAGAGCATGCCAATGCATGTGTTTTGCCGTGGACAATGAGGCATACAGGCGTTGAAGACGCGGTGTTATAGGGAAGTACCACATTTTCTTCCTGGCCGTCCGGGTTACCTTCCCTCTCCTTTTAACGGTCTTGTAGCGTTCCTCATTACAATGCAGACATTTTGTGACACTCTTGTCTGCAAACTCATTTCTAAACAGCATACATCCACCAACACAACACTCTATCTTCACACAACCCAACCCCAAGTTTGCCACTTGTTTCTTAGCATGGTACAGGTTTGCTGGCATTCTATGATTACTAGGCATGGTGGAACCCATCAGATTGACCATCCTATTAAAACAACCTCCAGAAAGATTATAATCTACCTTTAGGCTTAAAGCAGCTAGGGAGGCGGACAACTCAGTGTGACTGTTGCACCCGTCCCACAATGGAGTCTGAGCCGCCGCTAACAAATCATAAAATCTCTTCACCTCCGGATTAGGATCCTCCTCTACATTATCAGAGTCTTCATGACCTGCTTGGTCATTATGTTCCAGCATACGCCGGTGGAGGGTCCAACATGATCCATAACCATTTGTTCTATGTTGTTGTACGTATCCCTGTTTCCTCCAATCTCATAGTAAGACTGTTGCACAGTTACGTCTGATGGTCTACGCGGTAACTGCTCACCATGGTTGTACCAGTAGTGGTATGTTTCCATGAACCCCATCTCAGTTAGGTGGCACATGACATCATCCGCGTATTCAAAACTCATGCATTTGCACCTTGAGCACGGACAACGAATCTTCTGAGTTGCTTCAAATCCAGGCGTGTTTGCCGTAGCGAACAGAATGAACTCCAATAGCCCCATCATAAACTCCTCAGTCACTCGCCGACTGCGATCTAGTCGGTTGTACATCCATCGTCGATTTTCTGGTACCTCCATTTATGATATCTAACAATCACGATTTCTGTTACTTTACATTTTTAAATTTTTATTTAACTATCGGTTGTGAATCACTTTATCTCTTTGATGTTGCAAATTGGTGGGGCCCTATCCCATTCGGGATGAATATGCAACCATCCGTAACCCATCCCATAATTGTATGTGGTCTATCTTGTGTCGTTGACGTTCATTTGAAATTTTGCCAGCATTTCGCATTGGTCCCTGAGTACACAGAGATACGTACGGTATGAAACACCACACGCAGACATGCACCCTGGGGACAATACGAAACACCATAACCAAAATTTCAAATGAACAATCATTCAACTTCTCAAGATACACCACATACAACATTGATGGGTTACGCCTTACAGGTTACAAATTCATACCAAATTGTCCAACCGGGATAATTCAAGATCCAACACAACACTATACATCAACCGGTTGTTTTGAAACTTGAACGGGAATCTAATGGGTACACACACGACTAAACCCTACATTATTAAAGTTGAGTTTCATTTTTTAAGTTCCCTAAGAAAGGGAGTTTGCCGAAATTTTGGCAGAGTCTCCCCTGTAAACTAGACATTTCCCAAATTTACAAACGGCCTGTTACATATAGAAAACTTCCCAGTATAGATAAATAAACAATTCATACGCATTGTATATGATATTCAGAGTTATGAACACCAAATCATGTTATCAATATATAAAATCAATGCCTAATGAGATGTACTCTCTACTAACAAACAACATTACACATGCATCGTAAATCATGTTATCAGCACACAAAACTAATGCCTAATGAGCTCTGCTCTCCACTAACAAACAACATTACACATGCATAAAAAATCATGTTATCAGCACACAAAATCACTGCCTAGTGAGCTCTGCTCTCCACTAACAAACAACAATCAACATACATACACTTCAAAACATACAACACATATAGGCAGAAAGTTAGCGTTAGGGGATTACCGTCGAAAGAGAGATAGCGATGGAGACAAAGATGATGAGAGCCAAACACAGACCACGCGTAAAGTGTATTGGGCTGCATGACAAACTTGATTGTTAACAGTGTTAATCAAAGTTCCCAACATTCAACCGGTTTCCATAATGAGGTTTCTAAAGATGTAATAGATAATAATGTAATAACTTTTAGCTTTACAACTTACTAAAAAAGAGATGACTGAAAAACTAAATCCTAACTATCTTTAGGAAATTAACAATTTCTGTTCACATCAATACCATATCTTATGTCCTAACTATCCGTGTTCAATTTTGTTAGTTTTATGCATGAAAACCTGAATGAGCATAAGGGAAAACTTGACCCTAGAGGATGGAAGGCTGTATTTTTGGGTGACAAACCTACGACAAAGGGGTATGTGTTGCTAGATATATTTACCCGAGAGGTGTTTGTATCCAGGGATGTCTATTTTATTGAAACAACTTTACCATTTAACAGTTCCACATCAGGCCATAAATTAACATTATTCCTTTCACCAACTTAACAGTGTGTGGATCCTCACATGCCTGAGTCTGAAGGCATACTAACAATTTTAGATGATCCTCCTGGTTCATCTACCATTCCCATCACCCTTGACCATTCTGATGAGGCAGCCCTATCACCATAAACTGCTCCTATTAGAAAATCAACCAGACTCACCAAACCACCATCACACCTTATGGACTTTTATTGTCCCACACTAGAGGCCTCTCCTAGTTCTACTAGACATCCCATTTTAGCCAACCACACCTATAACAACCTTTATCCTGCTCATAAATCCTATACTCTATCCATGATTACTAATGTTGAACCACAAACATACAGTGAGGCAGCTCAGAATCCAAGGTGGGTTAAGGCTATGAACACTGAACTAGAGGCATTAAACAAAAATGGGACCTGGCAGATTATGAATACTCCAATTGGAGTCAAAACCATTGGTCACAAGTGGCTTTTTAAGATCAAAAGACATGCTGATGGGTCTGTTACAAGATACAAGGCCAGGCTAGTTGTAAAAGTGTACACACAAGTAGAAGAAATTAACTACTTTGACACCCTTGCTCCTGTGGCAAAAATGACAACCAGTCGGGTCCTTCTTACTTTGGCAGCTGACATAACTGGCATTTACATCAATTAGATGTAGACAATTCTTTCTTGTATTGGGATTTGGAAGAGGATGTGTATATGGAAATTCCAGCTAGGGTTCATGCAACCTCTACTAAATCCCGCAAGCTTGTCAAGTCTCTTTACGGCTTAAAGCAGGCTAGCAGAAAATGGTTTGAAAAGCTAACCTCCATCTTAGCCTTTTATGGTTTCACCCTTGCTCAATCTGATCCCTCATTATTCTTGAAATTCAATGGCACTTCGTTCACTGCATTTACTGTGTATGTTGATGATGTCATCTTGGTAGGCAATGATCTCCAAGAATTCAGTACCATTAAGAAGGAGCTGCATTGTTTTTTTGGCATTAAAGACCGTGGATCACTCAAGTACTTCCTTGGTCTTGAGATTGCTAAATCAAAGAAAGGTATTTCAGTTTGCCAAAGGAAATATTGTCTAGAGTTACTCTCTGATGCTGGTTTATTAGGCTACAAGTTTATTTCTACCCCGATGGACTCTACTCTCAACCTGCACATGGATTCTGGTGACTTGTATCATGATGTTGTAGGATACAGAAGATTAATAGGTAGGCTATTGTATTTGATCAACACCAGACCTGAGATAACATTTGTTGTCCATCAATTGAGCCAATTCCTAAGTGCCCCTCGATCCAAGCATTATGTTGCAGCTTTGAGAATTACTAAATACTTGGAAGCCTCTCTAGGGAAAGGTTTATTTTTCTGTACTTTTTCCTCTCTTCACTTGAAAGGGTACAGTGATGCTGATTAGGGAAGTTATCCCTTCACTAGAAGATCCATCAAAGGACATTATTTCTTCCTTGGGAGTTCCTTGGTTAGTTAGAAATCCAAGAAGCAAAACACTATTTCCAAGTCTTCTTCTGAATCAGAGTACAGATCCCTCAGCAATGCTTTATGTGAGCTACAATGCCTAATTTATTTACTCAGAGATCTACACATTCTTGCTCTAAACTGCCTATTATTTTTTTGTGACAATAAGAGTGTTATTCATATTGCCTCCCTGTGTTTCATGAGCGTACCAAACATTTAGACATTGATTGCCACATTATCTGAGAAACGCTTCAACAAGGTCTCTTTAAGCTTTTGTCTATCTCTACCAAGGACCACTGACATCCTTACAAAAGCCTCCCGTCTGAAATTCTTTCATAGTCTTGCTTCCAAGCTTGGCATGGCAGATATCTTCTCCTCATTGCCAGCTTGCGGGGGAGTCATAAGCTCCTCTATTACTTAGCCTTGTGTATATTAATCAGTTTTACGTGTAACTATTTTTACCGTTCTTTTCTTATGTATATAAATCTTTGTGCCTGTGATATTTATTTCATTCAATGAATCATGAAATTAAAACGTATTAAAACGTACTTTATGTTTAGATAATTTAGATAATTAAAACGTATTAAAACGTACATTAGGGTTATGAAAAAAAGATTATTTAGATAATTTGTTTTGTTTAGACTGTATTAAAACGTACTTTATGTTTAAAACTATTAAAATAGATATAAGAATTATGAAATTTAAAATATGTGAAAGGTACGATAGAAAAATAATAAGAATATAATAAAAACAAATAGTTTTTTCATAATCAAAATCTAGAAAAATTTAGATTCTAATTATAATCATTTTTTATAAAAATTAATTTAATAAATTATAATATATATTTTTAAAAAAACCCAACTACGGAAATAAATAGTTTTTCTACAAACTAAGGAAAATAAATACTTATTCCCAAACATACACTTAGTGTTTTGTATTAGTTGCACAGTAATTTAATGTTCACATACATATTTATATCAATTATCATGAATAGAGGGGAGAGTACTTTATCTTGTTCTAAGTGTCTGGTTAGCATTCAATTAGAAAAACAATGTTATGAAAGGAGAAAAATCTAAAAGTTAATATTAATTTTTCATGTTGTTTGAGATAATCAAAATTCCATTTAGCCGTTAGATTTGTTTTAGGTTGGTTAAATCATTTCAACTTTTAACCAAACACCATTTAGCTTGCTTCTTAATTTTAATTCTCTAGCTGTGTAATGTTCTATTTCCTCACTGCAAATACTGAATCATCCAAAACATCAAGACAACAGCTTAAAGCAATCTATGTCGCGCTTTTTTGACTCGTTTTCCATATTTTTCATTGAATTTAACTTATGCCCTCTCTTTTCTCACTTTGCTAAATATTAACTTTGGCATGTTCTCCTTTTATTCATCAAAATATGCATATATCAGCAATGTTAAATCAATAGTCATTGAGCTTGTTCTTTTGAAATGATTTTCAAGCATAATTGTGGTAGTTTTAAACCTTCAGAAAAAGTATTTTGGCAGCCAAAAAAAATTTGGATAAGTCACATTTTAGGTTTATGATTTTCCATCATACTAATTTTTAGGAATGCTAATTAAATTCATTTGTACTTTCATCATCCAGCCCATCCATGCATAAATTCAGCATTACAAATTATAATAATAAAAATTAAAATTAATGAACTGGATTGATTGGAAATTTGGATCACCATTTATTAGTGAATGGTCAATGGGCTGGCATATTTGGTAGTCCATTGGTTCAAAAGGTTCATTGGATGGTTGAGTCTTGAACTTTTAGAAAGAGAGAACCGAAAATAAAGAGAGAAAGAAGGGAGACTGAAATATCTATTATGATCTTGATTCTTGCATTTACAATAGAGAGGAGGGGTATTTATGAGGGGAGAAGAAAGCTTGCACGGCAAGCTAATGTACCTGGCAGTAACTAAATTAACAGGTTAGTTATCTGCTGAAACAGAAATGCTACAAACTAAATGTACTCCCAACATCTCCTTAAACTGCACTACACCTGGCTAAAAGAACTCTTAACATCTTCCCCTCAAACTGTTGCACAACACCTGGCAGTGCATCGACATCTTCTAATAAATACTCCCTCTGAGCCCAGGGTGTCTTGATTAGAGACAACTTGTCAAATACTTTCAGATGATCTCTTAAAAGTGCAAATCTGGAAGCTGAGAAGGGTTTTGTCAGGATATCAGCACATTGATCCTCTGAAGGGATATGAACTACTACAAGTGTCTTGTCTGCCCGGACGAAAAAATATATCCAGAGCTCCATGTGTTTTGTTCTACAATGAAGTACAGGGTTGTGGGATGACATAACCCTGCTTTGATTGTTGCAGAACACTTGAGGTGTAGAGAATGGGACTTTTAATTCAGTCAGGGAGAATTGGCAAGGTGTGGATAAAACTATTCCGCAACATCTTAGAGATGTTGATGAAGGTTCCAAAACTTTTAATGATGAAGATTTTAGTGATATCCAGAGGAGGAAAATGAGGGTGGAGAGAAGGTTAGTCAGTGTCTAACAAGAGTTAAAGTAGAGGGAAACACATGACCTCATGTGTTTGGAATGAGATCTCCATAAATAGTATAATGACATTCTTTTTCAAGAAGAGCTTCTCTAGTTTCAGATCTCTAGGGAGTAGTGGGTGTGATTTGGAGGTAGAAATATAGTGTTTTTCTATACTCAAACCTTGACCTAGAGGTGGAGAAACAAAGTTGAGGGGTTTTATCTATCTGATAGATCTTGGTGTTCAGATTAAGAGTGTCTCTAAAAGGAAGCGATGGTTTTTTACTATAACTTGTATTTGAGTGATTTATAGGTTGTTCCTAATGAGATCTATAAAGTTCAGTCTCTTACTTTGTCTAAGGATAGAGTCATGTCTCTTCTTGCCCTAATGAATAAGCAGGAGGTTTGTAGAGCAATTACAAGCATGAAGTTCTTCAAGGCTCCCAACCCTAATGGTTTTAAGAGTTTTTTCTACAAACAATATTGGCCACATATTAGTTATGACATTTTCAACATGTTAAAAAGAGCTTTAGAATCTAGTATAGTTGATCTTGCTTTACTTGCTACTATACTTATGTTGGTCCCTAAATCTGATATCCTTATTAGAATCAAGGATTATATTACTATCATTCTTTGTAATGTGGCTTATAAAATTATTACAAAGATCTTGGTAAGTAGGTTGATACCCTTTTTTTATTTGAGTTGGTTGGCCTTTTGCAAGAAAGTTTTATACCTAGTAGAGGTTTATAGGATAATATTATTATTGCTCAGGAGATGATGCATACAGTTATGAAAAATAAGTCTAAAAGAGGGTATGCGGTGGTTACAATTGATCTTGAGAAGGTGTATGATAGATTGAGTTAGGATTTTCAAAATACAACAGATTTAGCTACTGTTCTAAACACATAAACCCTAAATCACACACATACACATTCCAGATAAAACCAACAAACATTTACCTCATTCTCAGTTCCAGTATATGCATATATAGAAATTACAAGACAGATTAGGGGACTTACCAGTTAAGCTCGAAGGTGAGAGGCGACTGTTAGTCCTCAAATTTACAATAAATCTTTTAATAAAAATTGCACAAAAAAATATAAAAATTAGTTTAATTTGTTAGGAAATTAGGATTTAAATTCAATAAATGGATGTTGTTGGAAATAATCTGCCTTGATCAATTTTCTCTAGTTTTGCAGTGAAAAAGTTAAGAAATCAAGAGAAAAATACACTGGAGGATCTGACGCGTAGCCTCACCCCACGCGTAGCATCAACAGCTATTTTTGATGCTGACGCTACGCGTCCTAGCCACGCGTAGCGTCACTGCTGCGTAGACTCCACTTCCAACTTGGTCAAGCACTCAGCTTTGGCCCAATAATGGCCACCCCACTCAGCACCAAGGGCCACCCCACTCAGCACAAATGGCCAAAACACAGTGGAGACACGTCCAAGTGGCCAAGCATGATCAATTTTTATAATTTGTAGTGGCCATTATCAGCTGTTTAATGGAAGCTGAGTCATGGGCCTAACGCGTAGCGTCACACTGACGCGTAGCGTCAGCACCCTTGCTCAGCCCTATAAATAGGGCCTTCCAACACCATTCATCCCATCCCATTCCATAGCATTTCATTCTCTTCTCTCTTGTGCTCGACTTTGAGTACTTCTTTTGTGAGTTATAGTTCTAGAATAGTTTTCTAGATACTTGAGTGTGTATTGTGATCATTGTATCGTGAAGTTCCCATCGTCTTCGTAATGTCAAAACCTGTAAGTGTTGTTTTTACTTTCACCATGTGTAACTAATTTGTTTATGTTGGAATTGGTGAACTAATCTATTGAGTATAATGTTGTGAATTCGACCTCTGCATGTTTATGATTCAAGTCCATGTTAGTATTTTAACCTTTTATTAATATGAACGTCAAACGGGAGAATGATTTTCATGTGTATTGAAACTTGTTTTATTAGTATGAATGTCAAACGGGAGAATGATTGTTCATGCCGTATTAAAACTTGTTTTGACGAAAGTAAAAAGTTGGAATACCCTTGGTATCTCAATTCTATAGGGGTTGTTAACCATTGTTGCCATAAGGCCAAGTCTTAATGCAAGTTTTTACTGAGAAAGCTCACGAGGGATCGGACTTTACGGTGAATTCTTAGAATTTATATCACGAGGGATCGGTTATAATGATTTTAAGCTGCAATGACATGAAACTTGATGATTAAATATGCATGTCTTGAGTTCCTCATTGTTATTCTAGATTAGGGATCCAATTTCCAACATAATTTGTTTATCTGTGTTTATCTCAAGTATCTTACCTATTCTAGACTGCCACTCGTCTTTTTAGATAGATTTTAATTTTCTTATCTTATGAACCATTCAATCATGCTATCCTGTGAATATTGTATAAATTGTATATAAATTATTCTTTTGTTTATAACTTCCTTCACATTTACCATAGTAAATAGAAAATTACTGTTATTATTGGACTTTCAATCCCAGTGGAACGATATCTAAATTTTGAAAACTACAAACGATTGGTGCGCTTGCTAATTAACAAACCCGGTGGTGGAAACAAACTGTTGAGACGCTATCGCCGGGTTAACAAGTTTTCTGGCGCCGTTACCGGGGATTGAATTGTTTCAGTAAAACAGTAAAATTTTAATTACCATGGTAAATATTTTTTTTTACCTTAGTTAATTTTTTTTATTATTTATTTCTTATCATTATTACACTAACTTTCTTTGTCTAGTTTATGTATGCAAACTCGATCTACCGCAGGTAAAATTTATTTTGATCCTGAGATAGAAAAGTTTGTAAAGAAAATCAAGTCTTTGAAATCTAAAACACAAACTAATTCTTCTTCTACTTCAAAAATTTTTGAAAATTCAAATATGGCTGCTGAAAGGAGAACATTGGGACAGTTTGCTGCTATTAATGGTCCACCCCGAGTTTCGGGAATGTTTCAAGGACCAGTTTTACCAGTGGAAATTAAACCTGCCACTTTAAACATTATTCAAAACAACCAATTTGCTGGTTTAAATCATGAAGAACCATATGAACATTTAACTGTTTTTTATGAGTTATGCAGCACAATTGGTTTTGAACCCAATCAAGAAGAGTCTGTTTACATGAGACTTTTTCCTTTTTCATTGATTGGTAAAGCAAAAGAATGATTTAAATCTTGTCCACCGGGTAGTTTTGCAAACTGGTCCGATGTTGAAAGAAAATTTTTGGAAAGATTTTATTCTTCTTCAAAATATTTTGAAGCAATGACGGCCATACATTTTTTTTCTTAAAATAATGATGAATCACTAGGAGAGACATGGGAACGATTCAAGGCACTTTTGAGAAAGTGTCCAAACCACAACCTGAATGATGCCGAAAAGGTAAGAATCGTTTACCATGGTCTATTGCCTCAGTTCAAGATGATGTTAGATGCTTGTGCAGGTGGTTCTTTAATGAACAAGACTGTGGAGGAAGCCATAGAAATATTAGAATCAATGGCTATCAGTGACCGCCAAGCAAAGCATGAAAGAGGTAATATACAAAGGAAGCCAGGAATGCTCGAATTGGGAGTAAATGATGCAGTGTTGGCTCAGCAAAAATTACTGACCCAACAAATTGAGGTTATGAGCAAGCAATTGGAAAAACTCCAAATTGCTCAAGTAGCATCACCACCCCCTGCTCAACTTAAAACATGTATGCACTACATGGGAGAACAACCATGTGGTTACTGTGGAAATGAGCAAGAGCAAGCCAATTTCATGAACCATCAAAGAGCACCCTTAGGTAATTTTCCTTTTAATCATGGAAATTCTTTTCCTAACAATTACCTGCAGGGTTGGCAAAATCAGAATATTGGCTGGAGACAGGACACTGGACCTTCCAACAGACCTCCTAACAATCAATTCAAGCAACAACAAACTGACAATGCAAGATTGACAAGAATAGAGGAATCTATTCAACAATTATTACAGTTTGTGGAGACAAATAAAGCTGCCCGAAAAGCATCAGACATACAAATGGGTCAGCTTGCAAAAGAGATAGCCGAATTAAAGAGTTCTGGGTTTTCTGCAAACACTCAAAACCCAAGGGAACAATGTAATGCTGTTTCTTTTGATGTTGTAAAAATTGATTGTAGTGAGAAAAAGAAAGAAGAAGAAGAGAAAGAAAGTGAAAAAAATAAAAAAGAAAAAAATATGCAAATAGATACAGAGCAAGAAACAAACCGAAAAAATGTAAAGATCCGGGGAGTTTCACCATTCCTGTGACAATCGGAAATATCAACATCAGGAATGCGTTATTAGATTTAGGGGCTAACATTAACTTGATGCCCTTAGATTTAATAAAACACATTGGTGAATATGAGCTAAAAGAAGCAAAGACAGAATTACAGTTTGCAGATCGCTCTATCAAAAAACCATTTGGGATTGTGGAAGATATACTGGTAAAGGTTGACAAGTACCACTTCAAGGTTGACTTCGTGGTACTGGATATGAAGGAGGATACTGATATCCCCCTGATCCTAGGAAGACCTTTTATGAAGACTGTAAGGATCATAGTAGATGTTGATCTAAGTACGGTTACAGTCAAAGTTTATGAAGAAGAGGTAAGCTTCAGTGCTCATGAACACCTCAGGATAAGTAATGAGGCAAAAGTTTACCTTTCAACCAAACCAGGTATATCTCTTCCCAATCAATTAAATTGTTTTAAATTAACCGATGCTTTGAAAGATGAAAAACAGGTAATTAAGCATCGGAAAAGAAGAAAAAGAAAGAAGAAGACAGGTGATTCCTCAACGAATATTGGGAGACCACCTGATTAATCAAAGGTAATGTCTGGCTGGAGACATTAAATCTAGCGCTCAATGGGAGACAACCCATTCCTTTCTTGTTATTTTCAAATATATATAAAAATAAAAAATAAAAAATCTTTAGATAGAAAATTTATTTTGAAAAGAAAAGGAGTTTAAAACTAAAAAGAAAAGGTTTTTGAAAATCAAAATTTTGAAAAATAAAAAACAGAAGCCCACGCGTAGCGCCTATGTGACGCGTAGCGTGGACTCTGAATTTTGGGTCTGACGCGTAGCGTCCCATCCATGCGTAGCGTCAGAGCCCACGTTCAGTTTTTAAAACTGAACCAGAGAGGCCCATCTTAGGTTTTAAAACCTAAAATCTCCTCTCTGCCTCACTTAGTTTTCAAAAACCAAATTTTAGAAACCTCCTTTTCTCTCTTCCAAACCTTCTCAATCCTATTGCTCAAGGAACCACAAGTAAGTATTCTAATCCTTTCTCTTTAGTTTTGTTTTTAAATTTTCGATTTTTAGAAATAAATGTGGTTAGGATTAGGATTAGAAGACCATTAGAATTGATTGCTGTTAGGAATTAGGAATTGAATGCATATAGTGTGGTTTGGAAAGGGGTTGTGCATTTCTTTTTGTTCTGCGCAGATCACGTGTAGCGTCCCACTGACGCGTAGTGTGAGGATGAACTATGATCCCACGCGTAGCGTGGGCAGAACAGGCTGACGCGTAGCGTTACACCACGCGTAGCGTCAGCCTCTGTTTTTAATTTTTGTTATGTGTTTGTTTGTTATTTTCTTTTAAATTAATAAATTTTCTTATTTAATATATTTGCTATACTTTCTTGCATAAAAATAAGTTTGTATAAATTTTTAATAAATTATTTTTTGTTTTGAAAATTTGAAAATATGTGTGTTACTTTCTTTATAAATCATAAAAATACAAAAATATGTTGTTGTGAATTGTGTGAATTACAAGTGTAAATTTTTATCCTTAGAAAAACTAAAAATATTTGTGTGTAAATATTTGGGTGATTATATATAAGTGTGTGCTTAATTTTAAAACTTTTTATTTTTTTATTTTTTTTTTGCAGATGGCACCAAAGAAATCCATTCCCACTGCTGGTCCCTCTAAAAGACAGAGGAAGGCCACGGCCACTGACACCGATACTACTTCTGAAGATCCTGATCTTCAGGGGCAGGAGGTGTTAGGACCAAGGGTGTAACACCCTCGGTTAGATAAGACAAATCCTTCTGTAGGTTCATCCTATTTAACTGAGAGTGTTAACAGTTTTCAGAAAAAGTGAACATATTTTTTTTAAATAAATAAATACGTGGCATATCAGTGGAAGCAATTATGTATATATCACATAGTCATTCACAAACTGTAAGTAATTGTACTCTTAACAGAATGGGGCACGCAGGCACCTCTTAAATATTATACAGTCATCCGTCAATATTCAGCTATTTATATTCTATTTAAGGAGCGTTCTCATTTGGTTTAGCATATTGCTGTTCTTCACACTCGGGTTCTTGAGTTTCTAATTCCTCTGAAAAATGGTCAACAGTAAGGGTGAGTATAACCCAAGACCCTGATTGGTTAATCCGGTACGGACATAATCCAGTTAACATACAATGTCACATAGATCATACATTTAGCATATTCACAATTATAACAATCAAGCATGTTGTCATCACATAATCGTATATTTAGCATATTCACAATTATAACAATCAAGCATATTGCCATGAAATAAATCGTACATATAACATATTCACAATTATAACAATCAAATATGCTGTAATGAAATGCATGAGTTTGGATTTATTATGATTTATCTTTGGTTAAGTCTCATGATGCATGTGGGCCCAATAAATCGTTTCATCTTCTTCTCATTCTTTGGAATATCACCATTCCAATCATCTAGAGCGATCAGGGTCCGCCCAAGTTCCATATGGTACAAATGAACTCATTGGTTCTCATCATTGATTTAAATATTTTTGGAACTTGGATCCCTACGATCATAGTTACACTCTGTCATTTAGTCAAAGTACACTAGAATTGCATCGTCTCACCCGGCTATCAGGCACGACTCTGATGCCATTGGGTTGCCGTTCCAGTTGTACTCCCAAGATTCTTCATGGAGATCGAACGTGAGTGTCCTCCACTGTACCAAGTGTATGCTCTAGAGGTTTTTCTTCTTCAAAAATATTTTCATGATGTGAAATGCATTTATCTTATCAATTAATTCCTTAAGTATCTTATGTATTTCCAGTCTCATCCTATCATTCCCAAGCTCTTTGAATTCCATCAATTATTTAAACGTTGTAAGATATTCGTTTATTATTTTTAGAAATATATCTATTATATATATTCTTCATAAAGAGTAAAATAATATATTCTTTATGTAATTACGTATAATTTAGATGTTAACTATGTATAATAATAATAAAACTAATAATAATGATAACAATATTAAGTTTGACAATAAATAATGATAATAACAGAATAAGAATGATAATTATAACTTACCAATAACTTAAAAAGTAGTGAAGATTAGTTTCCAATTGAAAATTCAAGTGAAAAACACTAAAAACAGAGTTTTCCGAGTGGAACAGGGGTAAATCTGAGTGAAATAGGTATGATTCCGAGTGGAATCATACAGAGAAGGGTTCTCCAAGCGATCTGGCTAAAAATCCGAGTGAAATGACACTGGAAAGCTGTTTTTCCGACTGAAATAAGTTTGGATCCGAGTGAAAATGAACTGGAATGCTGTTTTCCGACTGGAACAGCTTGAATCCGAGTGAAAAATGAGTTGTCCGCATGAGATAGCTATGAATCCGAGTGAAATAAACTGAGTAGAGTTTTCTAACTGAAATTAATAGATTTTTCCGAGTGAAACAGAAGCTGAAAAATGATTTTCTTAATTAATTATCTTGAATTCTGAGTGAAACAAATTTCTGAGTGAATTAAAATATAAATCCGTGTGAAGTCAGTAGGAAAATGGTTCCCTGAGTAGCATTGTTCGTAAATCCGAGTGAAAATGAGTCTCTAAGTGAAATAAAGTATAATTCCGAGTGGTATTCAGTCAAAAAGGAGTTTTCTGAGTGAAATTAATTATTTCTTGAGTAAATTCTGACTAAAAGGAGTTTGATACGTGAAATAATTATAAATCCGAGTAGAATCATACTAATGAGTTTTTCTGAGTGAAATTAAGGTGTTTACCGAGTTAAAATCACTGGAAAAGGTTTTCATGAGTGAAGCTACTTAAATTCTGAGTGAAAATGAGTTCCTGAGTGAAATCAAGTATGATTCCGAGTGGAATCAGTATGAAAAGAATTTCCTGAGTAAAAATAAGATAAGTTCCGAGTGAAACATGAGTTTACCGAGTGAAATTAGTTGAAAAGAGTTCTGTCTGAATGCAATAAAACAAATCCGAGTAAAATAACTGCTTGTTGAGTAAAATAAAGTGTTTGTCGAGTGAAATAAGACTGGGAAGCTACTGTCCGAGAGCAATAGAGTGTTTCCGAGTGAATTTACTGAAAAAGGGTTCTGAGTAAAAGATAATTATATTTTCTGAGTGAAATTAAGTCAAGTTCCGAGTGAAATAATTTAAGAAAGAGATTTCCGAGTAAAATAAGACTTAGAAGATGCTGTCCGAGAGAAATAGAGTGTTTTCCGAGTGAAATATGTTATATCTGAATGAAAATGAGTTGGTAATATAAAAATCCGATTGAAATGATACCAAAACCGATCGGATTGGCCTAAAACAGAACCTGTTATCATTAAACCCATCTTTTATTCATAGTTCTTCACTGATTAAATACACTCGATAACAGATATATATATATATACATGCATATACAGATAACAATTTAAAGCATTTAATTTATACACACTGAATCTGTCCTGGAAAGGTGAGGAAACAAATTCCTTAACCCTTTCCTTCACTCGGTTTTCCCACAGAGCACCCAAGAATATACCCCCTTACCTTAATGAAGTTCCTGGAGGAGAAGAAGAGTCCCCTTCACTGTCTTGCACCAATTCCGAGTGAAACAGAAGGGAAAAGAGAGAAAGAAGCTTGCTGGGAAGGAGAGTGATGAAGGGTGTTTGTGTCGTGTGTGGGTGTGAGTTCTGAGAACCCTTGAGCTGGTTTAAATAGGGAGAGAGTGAGTGGAAAAACAAGTGGGGGACAGCTTTTTTGAGTGGATGATAGTGGAGTGATAATGGAAGGGTCAGTGGAGATTAAACAAAGTGATATGCTGAGTCAGTGCCCATTTCTGGTCGTCCACTATCCATAATGCGCATTATTGAATTAAAATAATCATTAAAAGACAAAATTGAAGTCAATACGCACTTCTGTCACTGAATACCGAGTGAAATTACACTCGGTTAACAACTATACCAACTGGAATTCTCACTTTCGAGTCAACAAATGCAAGGCTCGCTTGAGCGAAACTTCAATTCTTCAATCGGAATTCCTTTGAAACCGACTCATGCACTCGGTTTCTCACTCGGTAATACCTTTCCAGACTGAGTCCTCTCTTCCTCAGAATCTTTACTCGGAAATCCGAGTCTTCTTCACTTGATTCACTCGGTTTAGGCCAATTTCTTTAATTATATATCCAATTAAGGTTTATTTAAACCATTGCCTCTCGGAACAAGACCCACACGTACTTCTCTCACTCGGTTTTGGTCCAGTAGGGTATATCTCACTCGGAATTGGCTCCCTCTACCAATTTCTACTCAGTTTCCTAAGCAAATACATAGGAAACCGTTCGGAATCCTTCTCAATTGATTCCACAACACACTCCAATCGGCAAGAAGCATCAAATCAACATAAACATGAGTATTTATACATTCTTTCACTTGGAATACTCCAATCAGTGTAGTCTCCTTCAGAATAGGAAGTATTTGACTCGGAACCGAGCCTTTCCAGGGTGTTTTGACTCGGATTTTTCTCCTTCACTCGGATTTTCTGACCATTCACTCGGTATTCTTCTCTGTTACTCGGAACAAAGCCATTTTCACTCGGTTTTTGCATAATTTCACTAATATTCCATATAAATTCTATTATTATGTGCAAAAATAACATTTTTGAGGTACTACAGACCATCAACAGGGTATATATTGACTTATTCTTGCTTACAAACCTTCCATAATTAAAATTTACAAGGGTAAAAATGGCTTCTAAAAAGAGGGATGTTATATTCTCCTCCCCTTTTAGGAATTTCGTCCTGAAATTCAAAAGGTGAAGTTGTTCTGCATCATTCGTCCTGAATACAATTCTATCATAATCATACTTATATATGCTATTAATATACCATCATAGGACATCGTCCCCCAAAACTTATCATCAAGTCCTAGACTTGTCTGAATCCAAGTTGTATGCTCATGTTATGCTTCGGAAATTTCTCTCTCAAGATCAAGATTCTTTTAAATCCTTAATAGCTAACCACATCTCACAACATTAATATTATGACCCTTAGCCTTAAGACTTCCAAATCATCACCTGAATCTTCCATCCATCATCAAAATTTACTCAAACTCATTATAAGCCTCTTGGTTTCATCTAAGATCATTCAACTTATTTCAAAATAGCATACCTATTCATTAACTTAAGTATCTAAGTCCACTATCATTTATTTCCTTAATCCACTATCGATGGCTTACAACCATTTTTGACTTCATCATAAACATCAACAATCTAAATTAATTCCTCAATACTCATATACACTCATCTCTCCAATCCTTATTAATCAATACCTAATGCTTCAAACATTCATGTAATCATTCTAGATTATTCAAAGTCATCAAAACCATCAACTTAGTTAAAATCCTTAAATCCTAGAGTTAGGGTTCCACTAAAATCAAATAATTACTATTAATAACTATCATCTCCCATCTTCAAATTTTTAAAATTTTTGTATACTACTTCACATCCACCTTAAGACACACATAAGTACATCCCTCCTTTGGGTTTCAAATGCGAATAATTTTTATTCCTAACACCTATTCATAAGGCACTCTTACAACCACATAGAAATTCAAAACCTAGCAACAAAAGATTAGAGAATTTTACCTTAAACTCCAACCTATCCCAGGTCCTAGTATATACATGAAAATGAAGGGAGAATAAGGAAATAGGTCATATCTTGTTTCCCATTTTATAACGAACAGGATCTTAGTTTAGGCTTAATACTAACTTCAAAAATTACCATTAATATCCTTAATAGCCGTGACCAATGGTATCTCAATTGGAGATACTTGGTCCTATACTCAGATCTCTAATCGGTTCTTGATCGTAGCTTTATTCAACTGACGATAGTCAACATATAACCGCATACTACCATCCTTCTTTTTGACTAGAAGAATTGGTGCTCCCCAAGGTGAGACACTGGGTCTAATCATTCCTTTCTCTAGAAGTTCTTCCAATTGCTCTTTGAGCTCACTGAGCTCCTTGGGTGACATCCGGTAAGGAGCAATAGAGATTGGTCCCACGCCCGATATAATATCAATGCTGAATTCGACTTCTCGTTCTGGAGGTAGCTCTCGTATGTCTTCAGGGAATACTTCTGGAAATTCTTGAACAACAGGAATCTGTTCAAGTTGAGAAGTGGCCTTACCTTCAGTTTTAGTAAGGATCATGCATAGTTGGACTTCTTTTGAGATTACCTTTTCTGAGCTAACAAGACAAGAATCAGTGACTTGATCACGTTCAGATGTAGTAGACCTGTGAGAGATGGATCTATTATGACAGTCAATAAGAATATGGTTGGCAGCAAGCCAATTCATTCCTAGAACAATGTCTAGATCAATCAAAGGTAAACATATCAGATCTACCTGATAAGCTTTCCCTTCGATGTTGAGAGGACATTCTAGACATATGCAAGTAGAGCAAATGGGCTTATTGGCGGCAGTTGTGACAATCATTTGATAGGGCAGAGAAGTTGTAGGAAGCTTTAAATGTTTTACACAATTCTCAGTTATGAAAGAATGAGTGGCTCCAGAATCATATAATACATTTAATAGAGTACTTCCTATAAAGCATGTACCTTGCACAAGATCGTTCTCTTGTGATACTTCCGCACCATTCATGGTAAAAACTCTGGCATTTCCTCCTGGTCTTCCAGTAGAGTTATTTCTGGGCCTTCTTGGATTATTGTTCTGATTGAAATTGTTGCCGCGGTGAATATTTTGCATCCTTGAAACATTGTTGGTAGAGGCATTTGTAGTAGGTCCGCCATTTCCTTAACCTGTTGGTCGTACTGCCTGTCCTTGAGTTACTTGTTGTTGGTTATTTTTATTCCTGTACCAACAGTCAACATCACGATGTCCAATTCGTCCACAAATCGTGCAGTTTCTACTGCTTTGGGTCTCCTGACCTCTAGGAGAAATTCGGTTGGCTGAGTTGAAAGATCGGAAATATGGCCGATCTGCTTGAAAATCCCTTCTTTGCTGTCGATCTGGCATACGTCGCTCTGGCCCATGATTAGACGCTCCAGGTCGTCAAAGATTAGAGGTATTTTCAAAGATGCGGCATTTGTCAACCAAAGTAGTGAATTGTGTAATTTGTTGACAACATATGGCTTGACGAATCTCATGTCGTAGTCCTGCTTTGAACTTTGCACATCTTGACGCTTCTCCCATGTGAGTGTAGTAGGGACAACATTTTGCCAGCTCATCAAACTTAGCAGCGTACTCCCCAACAGTCATATTGCCTTGTTTCAGATTAAAGAATTCCTGCTTCTTTTGCCTCCTTATGTCTTCGGGGAATTATTTGGCAAGAAACTCCGTCCTGAATCGTCCCCAAGTAATGATATGCCCTTCAGTAGCTAGTCTGACTCTAGCATGAGTCCACCAGTGTTCTACTTCTCCAACCAGCATGAAGACAACAAAGGTTACACAAACCTCATCAGAACATCGCATGGCAAAAATCTTTTCAAGGTGTTCAATCCATAGTTGTGCCCCTTCTGGATTGAAGCCTCCTGTGAATTGCGTAGGATTGTTCCTTTGAAAATCAGCTAATCCCTGTCTGGCAGAAGCATGAGGTAACTCTTGTCGTTCTATTACCTCCACAATTCTGGTAAGAAGATTCTCAATCACGTGATTGTTATTTTGGCGTGCCATTAGGAATTTGCTGAAAGAATATCAACAAATAGATTTAGGGTATGCGTTATGTGGAGCATTCCATATAGGATATTTAGTCTTAGGAGTGTTATGGACTGTTCAATATTTCTATCAGAGTACGTGGAAACCTAATGGTCCACTCCACAAGCTTAATGAATCGACTATGCTCTGATACCACCTTTGTAACACCCTCGGTTAGATAAGACAAATCCTTCTGTAGGTTCATCCTATTTAACTGAGAGTGTTAACAGTTTTCAGAAAAAGTGAACATATTTTTTTAAAAAAAATAAATAAATACGTGGCAGATCAGTGGAAGCAATTATGTATATATCACATAGTCATTCACAAACTGTAAGTAATTGTACTCTTAACAGAATGGGGCACGCAGGCACCTCTTAAATATTATACAGTCATCCGTCAATATTCAGCTATTTATATTCTATTTAAGGAGCGTTCTCATTTGGTTTAGCATATTGCTGTTCTTCACACTCGGGTTCTTGAGTTTCTAATTCCTCTGAAAAATGGTCAACAGTAAGGGTGAGTATAACCCAAGACCCTGATTGGTTAATCCGGTGCGGACATAATCCAGTTAACATACAATGTCACATAGATCATACATTTAGCATATTCACAATTATAACAATCAAGCATGTTGTCATCACATAATCGTATATTTAGCATATTCACAATTATAACAATCAAGCATATTGCCATGAAATAAATCGTACATATAACATATTCACAATTATAACAATCAAATATGCTGTAATGAAATGCATGAGTTTGGATTTATTATGATTTATCTTTGGTTAAGTCTCATGATGCATGTGGGCCCAATAAATTATTTCATCTTCTTCTCATTCTTTGGAATATCACCATTCCAATCATCTAGAGCGATCAGGGTCCGCCCAAGTTCCATATGGTACAAATGAACTCATTGGTTCTCATCATTGATTTAAATATTTTTGGAACTTGGATCCCTACGATCATAGTTACACTCCGTCATTTAGTCAAAGGACACTAGAATTGCATCGTCTCACCCGGCTATCAGGCGCGACTCTGATGCCATTGGGTTACCGTTCCAGTTGTACTCCCAAGATTCTTCATGGAGATCGAACGTGACTGTCCTCCACTGTACCAAGTGTATGCTCTAGAGGTTTTTCTTCTTCAAAAATATTTTCATGATGTGAAATGCATTTATCTTATCAATTAATTCCTTAAGTATCTTATGTATTTTCAGTCTCATCCTATCATTCCCAAGCTCTTTGAATTCCATCAATTATTTAAACGTTGTAAGATATTCGTTTATTATTTTTAGAAATATATCTATTATATATATTCTTCATAAAGAGTAAAATAATATATTCTTTATGTAATTACGCATAATTTAGATGTTAACTATGTATAATAATAATAAAACTAATAATAATGATAACAATATTAAGTTTGACAATAAATAATGATAATAACAGAATAAGAATGATAATTATAACTTACCAATAACTTAAAAAGTAGTGAAGATTAGTTTCCAATTGAAAATTCAAGTGAAAAACACTAAAAACAGAGTTTTCCGAGTGGAACAGGGGTAAATCCGAGTGAAATAGGTATGATTCCGAGTGGAATCATACAGAGAAGGGTTCTCCAAGCGATCTGGCTAAAACTCCGAGTGAAATGACACTGAAAAGCTGTTTTTCCGACTAAAATAAGTTTGGATCCGAGTGAAAATGAACTGGAATGCTGTTTTCCGACTGGAACAGCTTGAATCCGAGTGAAAAATGAGTTGTCCGCATGAGATAGCTATGAATCTGAGTGAAATAAACTGAGTAGAGTTTTCTAACTGAAATTAATAGATTTTTTCGAGTGAAACAGAAGCTGAAAAATGATTTTCTTAATTAATTATCTTGAATTCTGAGTGAAACAAATTTCTGAGTGAATTAAAATATAAATCCGTGTGAAGTCAGTAGGAAAATGGTTCCCTGAGTAGCATTGTTCGTAAATCCGAGTGAAAATGAGTCTCTAAGTGAAATAAAGTATAATTCCGAGTGGTATTCAGTCAAAAAGGAGTTTTCTGAGTGAAATTAATTATTTTTTGAGTAAATTCTGACTGAAAGGAGTTTGATACGTGAAATAATTATAAATCCGAGTAGAATCATACTAATGAGTTTTTCTGAGTGAAATTAAGGTGTTTACCGAGTTAAAATCACTGGAAAAGGTTTTTATGAGTGAAGCTACTTAAATTCTGAGTGAAAATGAGTTCCTGAGTGAAATCAAGTATGATTCCGAGTAGAATCAGTATGAAAAGAGTTTCCTGAGTAAAAATAAGATAAGTTCCGAGTGAAACATGAGTTTACCGAGTGAAATTAGTTGAAAAGAGTTCTGTCTGAATGCAATAAAACAAATCCGAGTAAAATAACTGCTTGCTGAGTAAAATAAAGTGTTTGCCGAGTGAAATAAGACTGGGAAGCTACTGTCCGAGAGCAATAGAGTGTTTCCGAGTGAATTTACTGAAAAAGGGTTCTGAGTAAAAGATAATTATATTTTCTGAGTGAAATTAAGTCAAGTTCCGAGTGAAATAATTTAAGAAAGAGATTTCCGAGTAAAATAAGACTTAGAAGATGCTGTCCGAGAGAAATAGAGTGTTTTCCGAGTGAAATATGTTATATCCGAATAAAAATGAGTTGGTAATATAAAAATCCGATTAAAATGATACCAAAACCGATCGGATTGGCCTAAAACAGAACCTGTTATCATTAAACCCATCTTTTATTCATAGTTCTTCACTGATTAAATACACTCGGTAACAGATATATATATATATATACATGCATATACAGATAACAATTTAAAGCATTTAATTCATACACACTGAATCTGTCCTGGAAAGGTGAGGAAACAAATTCCTTAACCCTTTCCTTCACTCGGTTTTCCCACAGAGCACCCAAAAATATACCCCTTTACCTTAATAAAGTTCCTGAAGGAGAAGAAGAGTCCCCTTCACTGTCCTGCACCAGTTCCGAGTGAAACAGAAGGGAAAAGAGAGAAAGAAGCTTGCTGGGAAGGAGAGTGATGAAGGGTGTTTGTGTCGTGTGTGGGTGTGAGTTCTGAGAACCCTTGAGCTAGTTTAATTAGGGAGAGAGTGAGTGGAAAAACAAGTGGGGGACAGCTTTTCTGAGTGGATGATAGTGGAGTGATAATGGAAGGGTCAGTGGAGATTAAACAAAGTGATATGCTGAGTCAGTGCCCATTTCTGGTCGTCCACTATCCATAATGCGCATTATTGAATTAAAATAATCATTAAAAGACAAAATTGAAGTCAATACGCACTTCTGTCACTGAATACCGAGTGAAATTACACTCGGTTAACAACTATACCAACTGGAATTCTCACTTCTGAGTCAACAAATGCAAGGCTCGCTTGAGCGAAACTTCAATTCTTCACTCGGAATTCCTTTGAAACCGACTCATGCACTCGGTTTCTCACTCGGTAATACCTTTCCAGACTGAGTTCTCTCTTCCTCAGAATCTTCACTCGAAAATCCGAGTCTTCTTCACTTGATTCACTCGGTTTAGGCCAATTTCTTTAATTATATATCCAATTAAGGTTTATTTAAACCATTGCCTCTCGGAACAAGACCCACACGTACTTCTCTCACTCGGTTTTGGTCCAGTAGGGTATATCTCACTCGGAATTGGCTCCCTCTACCAATTTCTACTCGGTTTCCTAAGCAAATACATAGGAAACCGTTCGGAATCCTTCTCAATTGATTCCACAACACACTCCAATCGGCAGGAAGCATCAAATCAACATAAACATAAGTATTTATACATTCTTTCACTCGGAATACTCCAATCAGTGTAGTCTCCTTCAGAATAGGAAGTATTTGACTCGGAACCGAGCCTTTCTAGGGTGTTTTGACTCGGATTTTTCTTCTTCACTCGGATTTTCTGACCATTCACTCGGTATTCTTCTCTGTTACTCGGAACAGAGGCCTTTTCACTCGGTTTTTGCATAATTTCACTAATATTCCATATAAATTCTATTATTATGTGTAAAAATGACATTTTTGAGGTACTACAGACCATCAACAGGGTATATATTGACTTATTCTTGCTTACAAACCTTCCATAATTAAAATTTACAAGGGTAAAAATGGCTTCTAAAAAGAGGGATGTTACAAAGGGACTCTACTAGATTTCGCACTGACACGAAATGGGCCCGCTTTCATAAGATAAAGGGGCAGAGACTCATATGGGAGAGGGTCCTTGATCTGAGTGCAGGAGATTACCCTGAGCTTCAGGATGGAATTCAGCAGAGGAGATGGGGACCCCTGTTTTCTCTACCTACTGAGGGGGACCCCATCTTAGTGATGGAGTTTTATGCAAATGCTTTCAGGACTCGCCAAGACGCACCAAGCATTGGACAGAAGCGGACGAGTTGGTTGAGGGGCCGGCATATTTCATATGACTGGGACACTGTCAGCACCCTATTGGGTAACCCTTAGAAGCCTACTCCCGAGGATGACACTTGTTTCTGGAAAGAAAACAGAAACAAGATTGCTGTTGAGGGAGAGTTAGGATACTCCCTCGAGGAGGTTGCTCATTTTTTGAGCAAGGATGGAATCTTTTTCAACCTAAGTAGGGTTGGAAGGAGTCCATCTAACCTCCTAAAGACCCAGCTGACCCTCATAGCCCAGGCATGGTCCCACCTCATGCTTCATAATATCACTCCTGTCACCCACCTTTCATCTCTTCCAGTTGATCGTTGTTGCCTTCTCTATTCTATCCTCCAGGGCCATACCATTGATATTGCTGAGCTTATATCCGAGCAGATTCACTTTTATGCCCTTGGGTATAAAGTGAATCGCCCTATTCCCTTTCCTCTCATCATATCTGCCTTACTGAGGAGGCAGGGAGTCATTGTACCTTCACCAGAGTTTACTAGTTCTTCAGGGAGAGTCCCTAAAGTTCTAGTGAACAGAGATTATTTTGTGCAGCAGTGCGAGCTTCCACCACTATAGCAAGAGGCTCAGCCCCGACCTAGGAGGAGGAGACCACCAGTGCAGCCTCCATCTACTGATGCTGTCACACAGGGCTTTGCCCGGATATCACTTGAGCATCAGCATATGATGCAGATGATGGCTGCCACTCATAGAGCTTATATTCATCTTCACGATGAATTTTATCAGTACAGGTTACAGGGAGAGGGAGCACCTTATGTTACCCCGGCCGAGTTTGCAGCACATGTAGCTTGGCCCGGAGATTTGCCTACCTACCCTGAGACTGGTGGATCTTCTGGCGCACAGGCTGACTCTGATGGCGATGGTGATGATGAGGAGGAGGAGGATGATGATCAGATGGAGGATTGATGATGCCATCTTCTTATTTACTTTGAGTACAGTTGTTTTTAGTTTATATTTACATTTACATTTACATTTTATATTGTGGTATTTTATTATTGTGTGGTGTGTTTTTACGTAATTATTTGTTTTTGCATATTTTATAAATAATAAAAATAAAAAAATAAAAAAAAATAAAAATCCAAAACTAAAATTTTCTTTTAATAAATCAATCAAATTTTTGTTAGTAAGTTAATTTATACACTTAGAGTTTTTACACAATGAAACTTAATTTTGTAAAATCAATTATTGATTCTTTATAACTTAGGAATTTTGATAAATTTAATTACAATAAGTTTATTAACCATCAAGCAAATTTCAATAACCCGGTGAGCAGAAAGATATCTTTTTAAACACTTGAGGGTTTAATTGATATATTTTCAATTCGAATTGATTTTGCTTTAATCTCTGATTTGTGTTGTTATACAGAGAATTCAGGAAAATGATCAAGACACATTTATTGGTGAAACGAAACTTTGGGCCAAACAGCTTACCTTGGTAAAAATTATTTTATCCTTTGCAAGCCAATTTGAGCCTAAAAATAAAATTCCTTGGTACCCTTAAAACTAAATCTGTTTTTACCATTCCCTATACTTGATTGATTAAAAGAGCAGTTGAAATAAATGAAAAATATTTAAATGTTCCTACAGAAATGGGGAGTAAAAATAAGCAACTTGATTCTTTTCAAAAATAAGATATGGAAAAGAAAAGTCAAAAATAGTGAAAAGAATCAAGTTGGGGGTATTTATTTTTCATCAAAAATAAATGAGAGTTTGGGTCAAGAGAAAAGCCTAAAAATTATAAAATGCTCTTTTAATGATTTCAGGTTTTTGAATTCCAAGAAAAACCATTGATTCTTGTAAGTCAAGCCTCATTACAACCCGTGAAAAGACCTTGTGATTTCTGAATTAA
Source organism: Clitoria ternatea (assembly GCA_037962975.1). Taxonomy (NCBI): domain Eukaryota; kingdom Viridiplantae; phylum Streptophyta; class Magnoliopsida; order Fabales; family Fabaceae; genus Clitoria; species Clitoria ternatea. The sequence continues at coordinate 272,282,422 of CM075672.1, forward strand.
ATTCTGTAAAAATAACCATTGATTAGATGACAAACAAAGTTAAATTTGTTTGATCTTATGATTGATTGAGTGAAACAGGTTACCTATTATATAGAGATAAACACCAGTAAGGTAAGCCTGAAATTCTGCTTGATTGTTAATAAAATATTGTAAATAATTTTATCATTAAACCTTTGATATATTTGATATCAATTTTTGATTATTATAAATTAGTTAAATTGTGAAATTATTTTTTGTGATGTAAATTCTCGGACTAACTCAAAAATTTGATTCCAAATTTTTATTTTTATTTTTCTCTCTTGCTCGAGGACGAGCAATGTCTCAAGTTGGGGGTATTTGTTAGTCCTCAAATTTACAATAAATCTTTTAATAAAAATTGCACAAAAAAATATAAAAATTAGTTTAGTTTGTTAGGAAATTAGGATTTAAATTCAATAAATGGATGTTGTTGGAAATAATCTGCCCTTGATCAATTTTCTCTAGTTTTGCAGTGAAAAAGTTAAGAAATCAAGAGAAAAATACACTGGAGGATCTGACGCGTAGCCTCACCCCACACGTAGTATCAACAGCTATTTTTGATGCTGACGCTACGTGTCCTAGCCACGCGTAGCGTCACTGCTGCGTAGACTCCACTTCCAACTTGGTCAAGCACTCAGCTTTGGCCCAATAATGGCCACCCCACTCAGCACCAAGGGCCACCCCACTCAGCACAAATGGCCAAAACACAGTGGAGACACGTCCAAGTGGCCAAGCATGATCAATTTTTATAATTTGTAGTGGCCATTATCAGCTGTTTAATGGAAGCTGAGTCATGGACCTGACGCGTAGCGTCACACTGACGCGTAGCGTCAGCACCCTTGCTCAGCCCTATAAATAGGGCCTTCCAACACCATTCATCCCATCCCATTCCATAGCATTTCATTCTCTTCTCTCTTGTGCTCGACTTTGAGTACTTCTTTTGTGAGTTGTAGTTCTAGAATAGTTTTCTAGATACTTAAGTGTGTATTGTAATCATTGTATCGTGAAGTTCCCATCGTCTTCGTAATGTCAAAACCTGTAAGTGTTGTTTCTACTTTCACCATGTGTAACTAATTTGTTTATGTTGGAATTGGTGAACTAATCTATTGAGTATAATGTTGTGAATTCGACCTCTGCATGTTTATGATTCAAGTCCATGTTAGTATTTTAACCTTTTATTAATATGAACGTCAAACAGGAGAATGATTTTCATGTGTATTGAAACTTGTTTTATTAGTATGAATGTCAAACGGGAGAATGATTGTTCATACTGTATTGAAACTTGTTTTGACGAAAGTAAAAAGTTGGAATACCCTTGGTATCTCAATTCTATAGGGGTTGTTAACCATTGTTGCCATAAGGCCAAGTCTTAATGCAAGTTTTTACTGAGAAAGCTCACGAGGGATCGGACTTTACGGTGAATTCTTAGAATTTATATCACGAGGGATCAGTTATAATGATTTTAAGCTGCAATGACATGAAACTTGATGATTAAATATGCATGTCTTGAGTTCCTCATTGTTATTCTAGATTAGGGATCCAATTTCCAACATAATTTGTTTATCTGTGTTTATCTCAAGTATCTTACCTATTCTAGACTGCCACTCATTTTTGTAGATAGATTTTAATTTTCTTATCTTATGAATCATTCAATCATGCTATCCTGTGAATATTGTATAAATTGTATATAAATTATTCTTTTGTTTATAACTTCCTTCACATTTACCATAGTAAATAGAAAATTACTGTTATTATTGGACTTTCAATCCCAGTGGAACGATATCTAAATTTTGAAAACTACAAATGATTGGTGCGCTTGCCAATTAACAAACCCGATGGTGGAAACAAACTGTTGAGATGCTATCGCCGGGTTAACAAGTTTTCTGGCGTTGTTGCCGGGGATTGAATTGTTTCAGTAAAACAGTAAAATTTTAATTACCGTGGTAAATATTTTTTTTACCTTAGTTAATTTTTTTTATTATTTATTTCTTATCATTATTACACTAACTTTCTTTGTCTAGTTTGTGTATGCAAACTCGATCTACCGCAGGTAAAATTTATTTTGATCCTGAGATAGAAAAGTTTGTAAAGAAAATCAAGTCTTTGAAATCTAAAACACAAACTAATTCTTCTTCTACTTCAAAAATTTTTAAAAATTCAAATATGGCTGCTGAAAGGAGAACATTGGGACAGTTTGCTGCTATTAATGGTCCACCCCGAGTTTCGGGAATATTTCAAGGACCAGTTTCAAGAACATTAGATACCGTCGCTAAATTCCCCAGTTTAAACTAAAATAACGGAGGGAAGGTCAAATACAATAGTGACAACACCCTCCGTCACTAATTTCCAGAACACTAGCGACGGCTAGAATCTCCGTCACTACCCAAAAACTTAGCGACGTGTATATTGGCGTTGTAAATACCGTCGCTGTGTATATTGGCGCCAACAAAAACACATGGAGGGAAACCCAAAAAATGGAATGTTAGCGACGTCAGAGCACCACCGTCGCTACATTGTGGACATAGCGACGTCAGAGCACCACCGTCACTACGTTTTGGCCATAGCAACGTCGTGGAGGACGTCACTGATGCATTAGAGGACATAGCGACCCTACATTTCCTGTCGCTACCGTTTGGCGCCATAAATACATTGGAGGGAAACCAAAAAAGTTGAGGGAAATAACTATAGCGACCGGGTCAGCGATGACGTATGATATTGTGATGGAGGTAGCGACGGTTCTTTACCAATTTTAGCGACGGTGAGATATCGGTCGCGGATGTCGTCACTATGTTTCGTGTTCCAGGTCGCTTTCATTTTGTGGTTGCTAACGCGGTCACTAATTAGCGACGGCATGTGGTGGTCGCTAATTGGTTGTAGCTATTAGCCATTTTTCTAGTAGTGTAAACCGTGAATTAGCAAAATCACTTGGACTTCATTCCTTTATGTGACAGAACCAAGTTTCAAAGAAAGGTTTCAACTCTGCCACCAATCCTGCTATATCCTCCTCCGCAATTGGCTTTAACAATATACGATCTCCTACCATAGGAATTGCATGAATTGACCAGATCCCTTCAAACTTCATAATCTCTTGAATGGAGAAAACCAGGTTCTTGTCTTGTAAAGTCCCAACATAGCATCCCCTCAGCCACTCACTTTATTCAGCCTTAGATTTGTACTCCAAGTCAAACCAAGGCTCACCCTTTTGCTCATCCCTTGTATCCTTGACTGACTACTAACAATTTTCCTGCTTGTCGGTTTCACTACATCAACATAACTTTATCTTTCTTTCTTCTCCACTGTACCCTTTTGTACCCACACCACCTCTGATTCATTTCCTTACGTTAGTTGTTAGCCTCTCATCGTAAATCTCCCTCTGTACCATCTACCGATTGATACACACGTAATTTATACGTATCAATCCTGATTGTGTTTAGGTTCCTTTCTAAGTCACCAATGTTTGACACCTATGAGAATCAAAGAAATCCAAACATGTGTCCGCGCCCCTTCCTCCGTCTTGGTATGATCACATCCCATGCTCGCCCTATTTTTGAGAACTCCCACCACAAATGTTCTTTGTGGCAACTGTTTGGAAAATTATTGAAGTAGAATGATATTAACCCGTTCTAATAACGATAAAGACTCCCCTCCTCAAGTATTTGTGCCTTGTCCCAATGTTTATTGTGCCAATCTGTTCTGATGACTCTTCCTCGGCTGCACCACTTGCCATTGCCCTTACCCTACCTCTCTCTCATCACTCATTTTTATTATTATTTTAAAACATACCTTTGTGACTCATTTTGTTAACTTGCAAATAAGACATACATAACCTGGCTTTTTCATGGTTTGTAATTGAAAATTGTACTCCTGCGAGGTCTTCTACGGATGTTCATGGTTCCAATTTTACAACTCCATTGTCTGATATAACTATTGGTATACCGTTGTATGTGTTTGTCTTTAAAACAACTCAATTACATGTTATTAGGGAATATTATTATATATAATTTTATGGTTGAATAGAGTAAATAGATTAGCAATATTTGGATCGGTTGGCAAAAAAAAGTTCTTCAACATTTGAGAGTGGTTTGAATAACTCTTTAACTCATTCTAATTCTATTAGGTTGCTATCTATGGGCTTAGAAAGAAATAAGCATTAAAGAGTTAACCCATGAGTGTTAATCCATCAATTGTAACTGATTTCAGTAAAAATGAGTCAAATTTAACCAATCTCGTATTTTTGAATTCTACTTTGAAGTCAAACATGAATTTATAATAGTCTTTTTTATTAAAGGTTCTTTCATTATGTGCTAGTTCTACACGTATCTCTTGTCCCAATTCATGAATTAGTTAATGAAGACTACCAAGTGGAATCAATTTCAAGTAATATTTTAGAGAATCATGTTGTTGAACCAATGATAACCGATAATGATTCAAGTTAAGGCATCTTAAAGCTAAAAGTTATGTAAACAAGCAACTTAAAGCTAAAAGTTATTACATTATTAGCTATTACATCTTTAGAAACCTCATTATGGAAACCAGTTGAATGTTGGGAACTTTGATTAACACTGTTAACAATCAACTTTGTCATGCAGACCAACACACTTTACGTGTGGTCTGTGTTCGGCTCTCATCAGCTTCGTCTCTGTCGCTATCTCTCTTTCGACGGTAATCCCCTAACGCTAACTTTCTGGCTATGTGTGTTGTATGTTTTGAAGTGTATGTATGTTGATTGTTGTTTATTAGTGAAGAGCAGAGCTGATTAGGCAATGGTTTGTGTGCTGATAACATGATTTTTTATGCATGTGTAATGTTGTTTGTTAGTGGAGAGCAGAGCTCATTAGGAATTGGTTTTGTATGCTGATAACATGATTTTTTATGCATGTGTAATGTTGTATGTTAGTGGAGAGCAGAGCTCATTAGGCATTGGTTTTGTGTGCTAATAACATCATTTGGGACTTAATACCTCTCAATATCATATACAATGCGTAGCATATATAATTATCTATACTGGGAAGTTTTCTGTATGTAACAGGCCATTTTTAAATTTGGGAAATGTCTAGTTTACAGGGGAGACTCTGCCAAAATTTTGGCAGGCTCCCTTTCTTAGGGAACTTAAATAATGAAACTCAACTTTAATAATGTAGGGTTTAGTCGTGTGTGTACCCATTAGATTCCCGTTCAAGTTTCAAAACAACCGGCTGATGTACCGTGTTGTGTTGGATCTTGAATTGTCCCGATTGGACAGTTTGGTATGAATTTGTAACCAGTAGGGCGTAACCCATCAATGTTGTATGTGGTCTATGTTGAGACGTTGAATGTTCATTTGAAATTTCAGTTTTGGTGTTTCGTATTGTCCCCAAGGTGCATGAGCTGCGTGCGGTATTTCATACCGTACGTATCTCTGTGTACTCGGGGACTAATGCGAAATGCTGCCGAAATTTCAAATGAACATCAACGACACAAGATAGACCACATACAACATCAATGGGTTACTGATGGTTACATATTCATCTCAAATGGGATAGGGCCCCACCAATTTGCAACATCAAAGAGATAGAGTGATTCACAACTGATAGTCAAATAAAAATTTAAAAATGTAAAGTAACAAAAATCGTGCTTGTTAGATATTGTAAATGGAGGTACCGGCAAATCGGCGATGGATGTACAACCGACTAGATCACAGTCGACGAGTGACTGAGGAGTTTATGATGGGGCTATTGGAGTTCATTCCGTTTGCTACGGCAAACACGCCCGGATTTGTTACGACTCAAAAGATTCGTTGTCCGTGCTCAAGGTGCAAATGCATGAGTTTTGAATACGCGGATGATGTGATGTGCCACCTAACTGAGAAAGGGTTCATGGAAACATACCACTGCTGGTACAACCATGGTAAGCAGTTACCGCCTAGACCATCAGACGTAACCGTGCAATAATCTTACTATGAGGTTAGAGGAAATAGGGATACGTACAACAACATAGAACAAATGGTGATGGATCATGTTGGACCCTCCACCAGGCGTATGCTAGAACATGATGACCGAGAAGGGAATGGAGACTCTGACAATGTAGAGGAGGATCCTAATTCGGAGGTGAAGAGATTTTATGATTTGTTAGCGGCGGCTCAGACTCCATTATGGGACGAGTGCAACAGTCACACTGAGTTATCCGCCTCCCTAGCTGCTTTAAGCCTAAAGGCAGATTATAATCTTTCTGGAGGTTGTTTTAATAGGATGGTCAATCTGATGGGTTCCACCATGCCTAGTAATCATAGAATGCCAGTAAACCTGTACCATACTAAGAAACAAGTGGCAAACTTGGGGTTGGGTTGTGTCCAGATATAGTGTTGTGTTGGCGGATATATGCTGTTCAAAAATGAGTTTGCAGATAAGAGTGTCACAAAATGTCTGCATTGTAATGAGGAACGCTACAAAACCGTTAAAAGGAGAGGGAAGGTAACCCGGACGGCCAGGAAGAAAATGTGGTACTTCCCTATAACACTGCGTCTTCAACGCCTATATGCCTCATTGTCCATGGCAAAACACATGCGTTGGCATATGCTCTGAACCGAACACAAGACGGGTTTCTTTGCCATCCTTCCGACGGGAAAGCATGGAAGTGTTTAGATGAGCTATATCCGGACTTTTCTGGCGAGTCGCATAATGTAAGACTTGGCTTATGTACTGATGGGCTTAACCCGTTCGGTCAATACGAAAGAGCTTACTCTTGTTGGCCAGTCATACTGACCCCATACAATCTGCCTCCTGATATGTGTATGAAGAGGGAGGTCATGTTTCTATCTATACTGGTTCCAGGACCCAAAAATCCAAAGGCGAACATAGACGTGTTTTTGCAACCGTTGGTTGAAGAGTTATCACAATTATGGGACATCGGGATAATGACATACGATGCGTCTTTGAAGAATAATTTCATGATGCGTGATGTTTTGATGTGGACTATTAACGACTTCCCGGCCTATGGTATGCTTTCTGGATGGTCAACGTTTGGGAAGCTTGCTTACCCTGTATGCATGGAACATACCGGGGGGGGGGGAATCACTCCCTGTTAGTGGCAAGACAAGTTTCTTTGACTGTCATAGAAAGTTTCTACCATTGGATCACCCGTTTAGGAGAAACAAAACCGTTTTTAAGAAGAACAAGGTTGTTAATGAACCTCCACCCCGTAGGTTATCCGGTGCACGGGTTTGGCAAAGGGTCGAAGAGTATCCATACATCTGGGACAAGAGGGTTAAGGAGTTTATGGGTTATGGTAAGGAACACCACTGGGTGAAGCAGAGTGTCTTGTGGGATTTGCCATATTGGAAAGATTTGTTGTTAAGACACAACATTGATGTCATGCACACTGAACGTAATGTTTTCATGAATATTTTTGACACTGTTATGGACATCAAGGGGAGAACAAAGGACAACGAGAAGAGTCGCCTAGACCTTCCGATTTGATGTTCTAGGAAAGAGTTGGAATTAAGGGATGCAGGACGTGGAAGAATGTTTAAACCCCATGCAAAATATGCTTTAACTAGACCACAACAGATTGCTATGTGTATTTGGATGAATGGGTTGACCCTGCCTGACGGATTCGCTTCTAACTTGAGTAGATGTGTCGACGTGAATGAGGGCAGGGTGTTTGGCATGAAAAGTCATGATTGCCATGTGTTTATGCAACAACTACTCCCGTATGCGTTTCATGCCTTACCGAAGCCTATTTGGAAGCCGTTGGTGGAGTTGAGTCACTTCTTTAAGGAGTTGATGGCTACTTCGTTGACTGTGGAGAAACTTGTGAAGATGGAAGAAACTATCCCGGTATTGATTTGTAAGTTGGAGCAGATTTTCCCACCAAGTTTTTTTGACTCGATGGAGCATTTGCCTATCCGTCTACCATACGAGGCCTTGGTTGGTGGCCCGGTGCAGTATCGTTGGATGTATCCATTCGAAAGGTGAACGCCAGAACTCTTTAATTTCCTTGCAAGCACTTCTTATAATAGTATTTTCTAACTTAACACTATCTTGTTAATGATGTTGAAGATTCTTACGCTCCTTAAAAGATAAAGTGTCGAACAAAGCCTGTGTTGAAGCATCAATTTGTGAGGCATACTTAGTCGAAGAAATGACAACCTTTGCTTCTTTCTATTTTCTGACGGAGATAGAAACTAGAATGAGTAGAATTCCCCGCAATCTTGGGGTAACCAGCCGTACAGGGTTTGATGAACAAACATCGATTTTCAACTATCCTGGTCACCCGGGGGGCAACCTCACAAAATGTTACATTGATGAGAAAGATCGAAAGGCGGCTCACTTGTACATTCTTCTAAATTGCCCAAAAGTGGAACCCTTTATTGAGTAAGTCATAGAACTTATATGTTACATTCCAAAATCCGCTTTTATAGTATCTAAATTTGTTTCCTTTGAATAGCTTATACACAGATATGCTAAAACTTGAGCAAAATGATTTAACTGATGACCAAATTCATAGTGAGGTGTCATCCAAGTTCGTTGGTTGGTTCGCACAACACGTAAGACCCGTATACCGAGTGTTTTTTATCTTTGCTTCTAACTCCCGGTATCTAACGATGACCTATTTGTTATGTTGTACATAGATACAAGACCCTAACAACCATATTAAAGATTCTTTACTCCAAGCCCTTTCTTGGGGGCTGGTGAAAACTGTTAAAAAATGGCCTATTTACTACGTAAATGGCTACAAGTTTAATAATCTTCAATGGAGTGAAGGGATGCGTACCCATAACTACGGGGTTTGTGTTAGAGGCACTGCCGGACAGTTGGAAGAAGACTTTTACGGAGTGCTGACGGAGATTGTTGAAGTTTCGTTCTCTGGACGACTAAGAAGAGATATTGTTCTATTCAAATGTGATTGGTTCGACAACACAATCGGTGTTGGAACAAAGGTTGACAACAAGTACGGCTTAGTTAAGGTCAAGAAGAATGGTAGATATAAAGGGTTTGATCCCTTCATTTTTGCCCAACAAGCTGAGCAGGTTTATTACACAGACTTCCCGGGAGGACATCGGGACTGGTACGCAGTAATCAAGGCCAAGGCCCGAAGTCAGATCACTGACAATGTCTCCGAGGAGGTCGATGACGCTTATCAGCTTGCACCACATGAGCTCAACGATGCCAATTTGTTGTTCAACATCGATCCAGTCATAATGGATGAGACACTCGCCACTACAGGGGGTGAACACATTGACAAAGACCTTGTCTCTCGATCAAAACGGTCTAGGGCTGATCTGGATACTGACGAAGTTATTCAAACAGATAACCACAGTAACACTGAAAGTGAGGGGGAATTTGAAACTGAAACAGACACAGAGTACATAGTTGTTAAACATATATACATAGGTTTATATATATCCTGAGACTAACCTTTATTTTCATGATTTTATCCACAGATGACGGGACGTCGACTGCCCTTCAGTAGGGGTGGTGGGTCCAGGACCCCGGCATCCCGTCTGGGGACTCCCACCCCAGGGCAGGAGATCACTCCATCACCACTACAGCAGACCACTTCATCACCACCACAGCGGACCACTCCATCACCACTACAGCAGACCACTCCATCACCACCACTACAGCAGACCACCCCATCACCCCCACAGCTGACCACCCCAGAGCAGACTCCTGGAGTTGGTGGCTTGGAGGACCATGGGCATCAGGCCACCCCACCTCCGGCATCCCCTCTGCCCATGTTGGTACCCGTGCCGGCCGGAGACGAGTAAGTGACTAAAGCTCAAATACTTTTATGTTATTTGTATGATACTTTATATTAAACTTTAGTGGAAAGACTTGTTGGTTTATTGTATGTTACTTTAATTAGTACTTGTATAGATTGAATTGTACTGGGCACTCTTCTGTTTGTAACAGGGTAACTATTTAAACTTGGAAATGTTACATTTACAGGGGATACTCTGCCGAAATTTTAGGAGTCTCCCTAGATTGTCTGTTGTTATACTCCTGATATAATTGTTGTCATTACAGCTTTGTTGATAGTAGTCGCACTACCAAAGCGATTACTAAGGTATTAAAGGCCCAGTGGGATAGTCCATATATATCTTGGATAGATGCTGGGAAGGTTGTCCAAGATAGGTGGTTTGACACCTTCTCGGTAAGTTCCTAGCTCATTTGTTGTGATTTGATTTGTAAAATAGACCTCTTATTAATTTTGATTTTTCATTTCATTTTACAACGTGATTACCAGTGGGCAGAGGGTATGATGAGATTAGGAAGGTCTTTGCCACAAAGACCTCCAAAATCATCAAGAGTACCCTTTGGAAGGTGAGGGACAAGGGTGAGCGCCCTCGTTGGATCCTGGAGGACCATTGGGACGGGATGGTCCAGAAGTGGGGCGGTGTCCCGTTCCAGCAGGCGAGTGCTCGGAACAGGGCAAACAGAGCCGCCGATGCTGCAGCCTCAGTTTACACTGGGGGTAGCATTTCAACCCTCGAGCACAAGAAAAGATTTGTAAGTATATTTATGTTAAACATTTCTATTATAATTCGTCTGACATGTTTACAAATAATAATCTCAATGTTTTTTGTCCACCACAGGAGCTGAGGGAGCACCGGGAGCCTTCTTTGTTTGAGGTCATGCAAATGACCAAGAAGAACAAAGCCGATGCATGGGTAAACCAGAAGACTATGGATCTAGCGGTATTTACTTTTAATTGTCACATGCTTATAATTTACAAATCAGCTTACTAATCCTATCATTATTTTTGAATTTACAGGAGGTGTATCAGGCCAGGAGGGCCGAGAAGGAGGCGGACCTGGTGGCTTCCACTCCTAAAGGGGAGGTTCCTCCCACCCTATCTTGTTCCGACGACAACGCTATTTATATAGAGGTTGTTGGTGGTGTGAACAAGAAATGGAGGGTATTTGGATTGAGTGGCGTCGGCACGCAGCTGGTAAAAAAGGGGAAGACCCCTTCCTCTTCCTCTGGTCTCCCGACTAAGGTTGTTTAGGTAATTCAAAACCTGAATGACGAGCTACAGGAGGAGCGACGTCAGAGGCAGCTGTTGGAGGAGCGGGCTGAGGCGGACCGACGGCGGCCCGAGGAGCAGCACGCCGAGACTCATCGGCAACTTGCTCAGCAGCAGGGGCTACTGATGCAGTTGATGGCGATGCTACCTCCCCCCTTTCCCAGGCGCCCCCACCACCACCCCAGGATCCCCCACCACCATGATTGTATTTTTATTATTTATACACATTGTATATTTGATTTATAGTTTTTATATTATATTCCATTCAGTATTTATTTTGTCATTCTTCATTTATTATGTCAATATTTATTGGTAATTAAATTCAAATCAAAAAGCCTTATTATAATTATCATTAATAATTTAACCTATTTGATAAATAAATTTAATCCATTATTTTGTTTTTAATAATAATTTAATATTTTAAAAATATTATTCAAATTTAATTATAAAATTTTATCAGCCAATACAAAATACAAAATATTAATACATTTTTAAAGTTAAATTAACAAAACCTATAAATATTTAACAAATTTTTTAAAAATTAAAAAATTACAGTTAACGACGGCATTAGACGGTCGCTATAAAATAGAAATAGCGACGGGGAAGCGTGGTCGCGGATTGGCCACAAACAGTGATGGACAATCGTAGTCGCTGTATGGCTACACAGCGACGGAAGTATATAGTCGCTGGTAGGCAAAACGTAGCGACGGATGCAGTGGTCGCTACATGACTAACCATAGCGACGGAGTGTACAGTCGCTGGTAGGCAACAATTAGCGACGGATCTTGTGGTCGCTATATGACTAACCATAGCGACGACATGCAGTGGTCGCTACTAGCGACGGAGTTGTGAGGTCGCTGTATGGCCACAGTTAGCGACGGCTGAAGTCAGTGAAGCAGAGACCATTTTAGCGACGGTATAGTGCCGTCGACATTTTAGCGACGGCGGTTCTGTGGTCGCTGATATATTTTCGACGAAGGATTTAGCGACGGGTGTTTTCCCGTCTAAAATGTCGTCGCTAAGTATTGTAGCGACGGCCTTGGCATGGATTAGCGACCAATTCATTTCGTCGCTAACAGGTGTTTTTTTAGTAGTGGACGTTGACACGGTGGCTGCTAGACGGAGAAGATGATACGCGGCCAGGGAAGGGATCTGCTTGGCCTAAGAAGGTGAAGGCAATGGCGTTTTTCCTCAGAAGCTGCGCGGGTTGGCTTCTCACGCGGGTCGAAAAACGGGTTAGGCCAAAAATTAAAATCGGAAACTCCTTCCAAGTCACGATTTTAACAATTTATAGGCCCAGAATCGCGATTCTAATGCGATTCAACACCGATTCCGATTCTACGAGTTATTCGAATCGCCAGGGGTGGGGAAAATCACAAAGTCGCGATTCTAGCGACTAAAGTCGCGATTTTGACTACCTTGGTAGTATTGACTCCGATAAGGAATATCTATAATTAAGTGTATGTATAAGGGCCAAAATCTGGGGTTGTAGTGACTGTCTCGCAAAGCCTATTTTCGATGACTTTATCTTTAGGCCTTAACAACATTTGGATAATTAACATGAAGTAATATAATTTTACTTTCAAGAACCATAAGAGAAATAATATAATATTTTCTGCTATCTTACAACTTTGAATTAACTCTAGAGTATGGTGCAATTGTCAAATTCTAATAAGTTAACTTATCATGAGTGACTTAATAAAACTTATTTCTTCCTTCATTTAATTGTCTAGTTCAAGGTTATAATTTTAGTAAAGAGCTAAAAATTATTGTCTAGATTTGATGGACCCCTTCTTGAATAATCATTAATCCTAAAAATATTTAATTATATTCAATATCCATTCAACTAGTTCTCTAAAGCATTAAGCTTTCGTATTAAAAATCCTACATTGACCAAAGATATGACTAATTAAAAGTATACAAGGTTAACGTAATTTTTATCTTATGAGCTAACTTTTAAGATTAAGTTAGACCCAATACCTAAATTTAAGAAGTCATTATTGGGCAACCTGTGTATGGTTATGCTTCCTGAGCATGAAGTATAAGTTTAATATGCCCTCCGTATTTATCTATGCTCTATTCCTAAACGTGAGAGTGTGTTGAAAGTTTTACATATTAACTACAGATCTGATCAATTAAGAGTCTTATGAGTTAGCTCTTGAGATTGAGTCAAGTCCAATACCCAAATTTAAGAACTTGAAATTAAAACATAACAAATAATTTATCAATTACTATGATAATCTTAGGTCAATAAATTTTATATTTTTCTTGAGAATTTCCTATTGACAATGCAAGGTAATATTAATCATTAGAAAATCGAGTCTTTCCAATGATCAAATTCTTATGTGCATCAACTTTATATGTATGTGTGTATACACACACATTAATCTATTTGAATTATCAATATTCAATTCTTAGTAATAATATAATCAAGAATAATTTAGATCATTTGTCATAATTTGTATTACGATAACACGTCTTTGATTTTAATCAAGGATCTTTGTCAAATAAACTATTTTATAAAAACAATATAAATATATAAATATGATAAAGAAAAGAAATAATACTTTATTTTTAAAATTAGAATTGATTACATGATAATTTGAATCTTGGACATTTATTCCTTACACTAAAGACTAAAAAAATATATCAAAAAATTCTTATATTAACGATAAAGTATTTGTTATGTTGTCTAACTGTCTTAGAAGTTCTTATATAACAATCTTTTATTTTATTTTTCCCTAATATGCATTATAGTATATGCAAGCATTAGAAACTTTTTACTATGGATAGATGGATCTTCTGAGGGTCTGCCTGTTGATTTCTCAAGATCATGTTTATTGGCTGGACATTCATCTCAAAGCTGATGACCATATATGGGAGAGAGGCAGATCATACTACAACAAAATAGGTGAATAACAACGGGTAGCATGCACTACAAGAAATTACACCAAACTACTTCCTGGATTGGTCCAACTATGACAAAGACACAATGCTGTGGAAGTTCGACAAAACCGGTTGTGTCTATATAGTAAAATCAGCATATACATGAACTTCCAAATGCAAGGCTCTAGCATGCATGGAGGATCCACCTTTCAAGAGAATATGGAACAAATTCACACCACCTAAAGTCAGTGTGTTTGTGTGCAAGGTTCTTCTTGACAGGATTCAATCGACAGAAGATGTGTGCTCTGTAAGGACTTCAATGGATCTTCTGCACATTTGCTGTTTTCATGTAAATATGCTTATAATGTGTGGATTCTAATTTATCAATGGCTGGGACTAGTTTCTGTTTTACATGAAAATGCAAAAACTCATTTATTACAACATGGGGCACTGTAAGAGAAAAGAATGGAATGCATTGGAAGCTATATGGATGATTGATATTGGGGTATTTGGGAAGAAGAAATTCCAGGTGCTTCAACAACAAAATGAAGGAACCACATCAAGTGATTCACACAATTAAAGTTAAATGTTTGGCATGGTTTAGAGAAAAAGTGAAAGGCTTTTATGTTTGTTTTTTACTTGAGTGCTGTTGTTACCCATTTTAATGTATTAAAAACTCCTAATTTAGGGAAAAAATGTGATTAGTTAATATATTACGAATATATGCAATCTCCTTTTCGTATTTGAATTCGTAATAATTTTTTCGTGACATATAGCATTGGTGTTTTGTATTTGGGTTTGGATACCCTTATGCCTTTTATATATAATATATTCTTTTTGCTGTTTCCAAAAGAAAAAAAAAAGGAGGGAGGGTGTGTTAGTACGTAGCCAACCTTACGTTAATTTCTGTGTGAAAAAAAATACCTATTCCTGAATATAACCCAAATGAATGGCTTCTAGGCATAATTTTGAATAATTATAATAGATAAGAATTTCAAATAAAATATTAAATTATTCAATAAAACGTTGAATCAAATTCTAAATTAATCAATTAATTAGTAGATATAAAATGTTTAAGCAAGTGCTGACGAGTTCAATCCTTCATTTTTTTAGATGGAAAAAAATCTGGCGACCTTTAATGTTTGTTATGTTGATAGTTAGGATAAAAGATTAGTATTAGATTGAGATAGATAGTTGGAGAATATTCTTCCAAAAATTACCCACTCATAAGTTTTTTTCAAACAACCCACCCTGGAAGATGTTATCCTATACTCCACAGCTATGGAGTTGTTTTCATCATTGATGAGATTTGGATGAAAATGAAAGTTCTGGGAACACGAGGGCCTTCTTATTATTTGAGAAAAGAAGAGAATCCAAAACCAACGTACCTAAAATAAAAGGATAAAGATAAAACTCACCATAACTGAATGATAAGCCTTAAAAGTTAAAACGAAGGTACCTAAAATAAAAGGACAAAGATAAACCGAACCACACTAAATTCTGAAAAGATATACGGTGACAGTGTTCACATAAATCATCATGAAAGTAGCTAGAAGAAGGAAATTACACGAGTGCAGAGTAAACAATATAGTACTTGCAGATATTAAGATGAGAAAGGCATTGAAGCAAATGATGGACGAAGACACCACTATCCCCGTGGTTTTCTATGTTGGCAGTAACCTCTGTTGTGGATATCACAATGTCCTGCATCAGTAAACTGTGGGCTTTTAATGCAGGAAGAGGAACCGTAGAGAATATTTGCTGGGCAGTACGTAAGATGGTGCATGTTGATTTGGTTTGAGTGTGTTCAAAGCAGTAGAAGTAGCAGCCATTCCACTTAATCCGTGTGGATCCATCAACAGATTAGGTTGAGGTTGAACATCGTCGTGATCACCGACTTGGCAGTGAAGGCCAACGCATCCATAAGTGACGTTGTTCTGTGACGCCGAGTAACTTTTACTAGAACATGCAGCAGCCACAATGTTATTATGATGTGGTGGTAGGAGGAGCACTATCAGCAGTACAACCACCAACACTAGAGAAGAAGATTCCCTCATCGTTTTCGCCAAAACAACAGACATGCCACTATTGTCGGTGCTTACCCAGTTCATGCTGCTAACATAACACTTGCACAATTGGTCTCTATAAGTCAATAATATTTCCTGTTCATCAAATTAAATGCTACCTCTGTCACTCTGCCACTCGCAGAAAGATGGTCAATGACATCATGTGTTCATGTTTATACACTTCTGTAATATCTTCACTTATTTATGCTTTATTTAATCTATATCTCTCTTATGTTATCGCGTCACATCATTTTTATTATTCTCTGCTATTTTCTTCCTACCATTTGCCAAACATTTACATCCATCTTCCCAGAAAATAATTGGACTCTGTCAAGATTGACGAAGAGTTCATGACAATAATTCGTTACTAGCATTTACGAGGTTTTCCTACTCCGCTACTCAGACATTAAACAATGGGGACATATATTAGTACAACGTTATTTATTTATTTTATCTCTATTTTTCTCCTTTCTCATATCTTTGTTCCTTTCTCATATACTAGTGTTTTTCTTATATTTACTCCATGTTTATCTCATCCTATATACACACTCGCAAATATAGATGGCAGTATTTATTTTGCATTTACATTGGAGAGAGAAGCGGAAACACAGCACAATAATCTTGTTTCTTGGAAAACCTATGCCTCTATGGCGAACTTCATAAAAAACAAATCATCAAATCACAATGAAATATTCGGCTTGATTATGTTTTTCTCTATCCTTCATCTGTTGCTCTCTCAGAAGGTTAAATCATACGATCCTGTTGATAACTTAGCTGTCAACTGCGGCAACAAGGGAAATACTAACCCACGTAATCGAAACTGGGTTGGAGACGTTGACAGCAACACCATCTTGTTTTCTCTGATTGAACAATCATCAGTTGAAGCCAATGCTCCAACCCCTATTCCCCCTAACGTTGAGCAAATTCCATTCGACTCAGCACGACTCTCTCAATCCCAATTCACCTACTCCTTTCATGTTGTAACTAACGGCCCAAAGTTCCTTCGCCTTCACTTTTATCCAACTTGGTACGCTAATTTCGTACCCTACAACTCCCTCTTCTCCGTCAAAGCAGGCAATTTTACCCTTCTCAAAGACTTCAACGCCTCACTTTGGGTTGACGACAAGCACCAGACAATCACCAAAGAATACTGTATCAACATAGACTCAGGTGAGAGGCTAAATGTGTCTTTCCTTCCCACTACCAGTCACTCGGACGTGTATGCTTTTATCAACGGCATCGAGATTGTGTCTATGCCTGCTTTCCTCTATTATACCAATCTCACTAATGATTTGGATCCTGGTAAGTTTAAGGTTGTGGGTCACGGCACCACCCCCTACCGAATTCTGAGTGGCCAAGCATTGGACACAGTTTACAGAGTCAATGTTGGAGAGAAGCAGGTTCCACCAGGTGAGGACACCGGTATGTTCCGGAATTGGGAAGTTGATTATCCTGGCTACTTGATGAAGGAATATCCACAGAGTATTTCAAGTGATTATACGCGTCAACCAATCTATAAGGATAACGTTGCTCCGAATTACACCGCACCAGCCAATGTATACTTAGATGCCAGGAGTTACGGGAGGGATGCAACTGAGGATTACAATGTAACTTGGGAGTTTCAAGTTGACTCTTAAGTTTTATTATATGGTAAGGTTACATTTCTGCGAGTTCGACTATCATATCTACAGTAAAGGCGATAGAGTTTTAAAGATATTTATAGATGATACCATGGCTGAAGAACTTGCCGATGTGATTTTGTGGAGTGGCGGTCCCCTAATTCCTGTTTATAAGGATTATGAAGAAGGTGAATCTTTCAATCAAGCTGCAACGACTGCCAAAGGGAGTGATATCCAAATACCGTGATGTCTTGTTGAATGGTATCGAGATTTTCAAAATAAGTGACTTTAACAGCAATCTCGCCGGACCAAATCCCGAGCCTCGTACTCTGTCTCCGCTGCCACAAACAATTCAAACCATATCACATTCCATAAAGTCAAATTCCATCCCTGTTGTCATTGTTGTTGTTGCAGTCTCATGCCTCGTGCTACTACTAGCATCTATTATTTGCATAATCATTATTTTCCGGCGAAGGAGCACGGAAGAAACCTCACGGGAGAGAGAGACTACCGAAGGATCGTCTCTGCCATCCCATTTGTGCCGCTACTTTACAATTACAGAGCTGAAAGCTGCCACAAACAACTTCGACGATGTTTCCATCGTCGGAATTGGAGGGTTCGGTAACGTGTACAAGGGTTACATCCATGGGACCACACCCGTCGCCATCAAGCGCCTCAAACCTGGTTCTCAACAGGGTGTGAAAGAGTTCTTGAACGAGATTGAGATGCTCTCACAGCTTCGCCATATTCATTTGGTCTCACTCATAGGTTACTGCAACGACGGGTCTGAGATGATCCTGGTTTATGACTTCATGCAACGCGGCACTCTCCGCGAGCATATATACGGTTCTGATAGTGCCCTTAACATGGAAGCAGAGGGTCGGGATCGTATTGGGTGTGGCAAGAGGGTTACACTATCTTCATGCAGGGACGAAGCAGAATATCATTCACCGGGACGTGAAGAGCACGAACAACCTGTTGGATGAGGAATGGGTCGCCAAGGTTTCAGACTTCGGGTTATCCAAGGTGGGACCTACGGGAACGTCGACAACACACGTCAGCACGATGGTGAAGGGTAGCGTGGGGTATTTGGACCCATAATACTACAAGCGTCAACAGTTGACTCTGAAGTCTGATGTGTACTCATTCGGTGTGGTTCTTCTTGAGGTATTGTGTGCGAGGCGTCCTTTGGTTCGTACGTTTGGAAAACAGAAAGTGAGTTTGGTGGATTGGTTTCGGAGATGTTACGATGGTGGTGAGATTAATCAGATGGTGGATCCTTTTATTAAGGATTCAATTTCTGTAGGGTGTATGAAAAGCTACTCTCAGCTGGCGATGAGTTGTTTGCTTGATGATGGAAATCAACGGCCCTCGATGAGTGATGATGTTGGGGTATTGGAGTTTGTGATGGTGATTTGATAGTTAGTGATAGGTAAGGTTGTGGATAGTTAAAAATGGTAGTTGAAGAAGTTTGGATAAGTCACTCAAAGGATGAAGAATTGATAACTTGATTACTTCTTCATCTATACATAAGGAGATAACATGACTATTTATAGGCATCCTCCATCACTATAATATTCTCTAGAATGTTCTAGAGATAGTCTTGTCTAGAATATTATAGAAAAGTAAATGATATAAATAGATTTTCTTAGATATTTCCTAGTAACCTTGTAGAAGATTCTAGAAGGTTCTATAATATTCTAGAAACTTGTATAATATTCTAGAAATTTGTATAATCTTCTAATACTCCTCCTTTATGCAAATTTCTGTAACTCCAAGCATTGAGCGCAACTCTTCAAATTTGGGTCTTGGCAAAGCTTTAGTGAAGATGTCTGCAACTTGATCTTTAGTTGTGCAATACTCAAGCTTGATTTCTTTAGTTCCTTCTGCTTCCCTGATAAAGTGATATTTGATTGCTATATGTTTTGTTCTGCTATGATGCACTGGATTTTTTGCCATTGCTATAGCTGATTTGTTATCGCAGTAGATTGTAGTAGGCTCTTCTTGTTTTTGTCCCATTTCTTCAAGTATTCTTCGTAGCCATATTGCTTGACTTGTAGTTTCAGCTGCTGCTACATATTCTGCTTCTGCTGTTGATTGAGCCACTGTAGCTTGCTTCTTTGAAGCCCAAGAGATTATTCCTGATCCTAGTGAGAAGGCATATCCGGATGTGCTTTTCATGTCATCGATTGATCCTGCCCAGTCACTGTCAGTGTAGCCAAGTAGTTTTGAGTTCCCTGAAGTTTGGTACCATATTCCATACTCCTTTGTGCCTTGTAGATATCTTAGGATTCTTTTTGCTGTTCCAAAATGAATTTGGCTTGGGCTTTGCATGAATCTTGAAAGAAGACTTACAGCATACATTATGTCTGGTCGTGTGGCGGTGAGATATAGTAAGCTTCCAATCAAGCTTCTATAACGTGATGCATCAGCTTCTGGTGCTCCATCATTTTTCTTCAATTTCTCATTAGTTACTAGTGGAGTTCCAACGGTCTTGCAGTCATTCATCTTGAATTTGTTGAGTAGTGCTGCAACATACTTCTTTTGTGAGATAAAAATTCCTTCTTTCTTTTGTTTTACCTCTATGCCGAGGAAGTAGTTCATCAAGCCAAGGTCGGTCATGTCAAAGGTCTTCATCATATCTTCTTTGAACTTGACTATCATCTTCATATTGTTCCCTATGTAGATAAGATCATCTACATACAAGGAGACTATGAGTATATCATACTGACCTTGGAGCTTGGTGTATAAAGTTGACTCACTTTTGCTCCTCCTGAATCCATGATCCATGAAGTATTGATCGATTTTGCTGTACCATGCTCGTGGAGCTTGTTTCAATCCATATAGAGCCTTCTTCAATCTTAGCACTTTGCCTTCATTACCTTTGCTAACGAATCCTTGTGGTTGCTCCACATAAATCTCTTCTTGAAGATCACCATTAAGAAAGGCGGATTTTACATCCAATTGATAAATGCTCCATCCTTTTTGAGCAGCAAGAGCAATTAGAGTTCTTATTGTATCCAGACGGGCTACTGGAGCAAATGTCTCGTTGTAGTCAACTCCATATTGTTGTGAGTATCCTTTAGCTACTAGTCTTGCCTTGTGCTTTTGTATGGTGCCATCGGGATTAAGCTTGGTCTTATAGATCCATTTCACCCCAATGATATCTTTATCTGAAGAACAATCTGCTAACTCCCATGTATTATTTTTCTCAATCATCTTGATCTCTTCTTCCATTGCTTTCACCCATACATCTTGTTTTGATGCTGCTTCAAAGCTTTCTGGTTCAGTTATAGCCAGGTTACAAGTTTCGTAGATATCGACCAAGGATCTAACTCGTCTCGGAGTAGACTCTGGTGAGGAAATTTGGTGTTGTAGTTGTGAAGAGCTCTCACTTGAATCTTCTTCAATTTCTTGAGGTTGCTGCATTGGTATGGAAACGTTTTTCTCTACCTTTTCATCTTTCCAATTCCAAGCAGCATTTTCATCAACCTCCACATCTCGACTAATAGTGAGCTTTTTGGTTTCCAAGTTATAGACTCGATATCCTTTTGATTGTGTGCTATACCCCAAGAAAATACCTCGTACAGTTTTGTCTTCTAGTTTGTGTCTCTTTTCTTCTGGAACATGTATGTAGCATACAGATCCAAAAACTCTTAAGTGTTTTGCTGATAGCTTCTGGTTGCTCCAAGCTTCAATTGGTGTTTTATCTTGGACAGCCTTTGTTGGACATCTGTTAAGTATGTATACTGCAGTATAAACTGCTTCAGCCCAGAATGTGTTTGGTAATTCTTTCTCCTTTAACATTGCTCTCGCCATCTCCATAACCGTGCGATTTTTCCTTTCAGATACTCCATTTTGTTGTGGAGTATAGGTGACAGTAAGCTGGCGCTTAATGCCTTCATCCTCACAGAATTTATCAAATTCATGTGAGGTGTACTCTTTACCTCGGTCACTCCTTAATATTTTGATCTCTTTTCCACTTTGTTTCTTGACAAGGGCCTTGAACTTTTTGAATATTCCAAATACTTCTGATTTGGCTTTAATAAAATAGACCCAAGTCATTCTAGAGAAGTCATCAATGAAAAGGATAAAGTACCTGTTGTTGTGAAGTGACGGTGTTCGCATTGGTCCACAAATATCTGTGTGAATCAGCTCTAATAAGTCTTTTGCTCTCCAAGCTTTCCCAGATGAAAATGGTTGTCGATGTTGCTTACCAAGCAAACATCCTTCACAAGCTTCATTATTTTCTTCAAGTCTTGGAAGATCTTTCATCATATTCTTCTGGTATAAAAGCTTTAAGGCATGAATATTAAAGTGGCCAAACCTTCGATGCCAAAGCTTGGAGGTATCAACTTCTACTTTCATGGCAATGTTAATGCCTTGCTTGAAGCTTATTGGGAAACTTCTGTTACTTTTCTCCATCTTCACTTGGCCAATTTCTATCTTTTTACTATCATATATTTTGCATGTGTCCCCTTGGAAATGGAGAGAATAACCTTTCTCCATCATTTGACCAATACTCAAGAGATTTTCTTTGAGGTTAGGGACTAATAGGACGTCAGAAATAAGTTTCGTACCTTTCTTTGTTTCTACCATAACAGTACCTTTCCCTTCTGAATCAACGATAGTACCGTTCCCCATTCGAACTTTCACTTTGATGGATTTGTCGATATCTTTGAAGATGCTTAGATCTTTGGCCATATGATTGCTACAGCCACTATCCAAGTACCAGTTTCCACTTGAATTGTTGTTGGAATCTTGAGTAGCATAGAAAAGATGTTCGTCTCGACCATATTCTTCAGCGAAATTTGCTTGATGCTTGTTTTTGTTGCGACAATACCTTTCTATATGTCCAAATTTCTGGCAATGTTGACATTGTGGCTTTCCACGATACCAACAACCTTCTTCAACATGATTTGTTCTCTTACAAATGCTGCATGGAGGATATTTATTTTGATTGTTCCTAGAGAAATTTCTAGAATTCCTTTTATTTCTAGAAGTTTCTCCATTATTCTTTTTTTCTTCATTCCCTTTATGCTGAGACTGTAGTTTGAGCTTTGATTGAAAGGCATTTTCAACTGAGTCTTCATCGTGTCTGTTCAACCTTTGCTCATAAGCTTCAAGGGACCCTACCAACTCTGTTACTGATAGAGTAGATAGATCCTTTGTTTGCTCAATAGTTGTCACAATTGGATCATATTTTCGTGGAACAGTGATAAGTAATTTTTCAACAATTTTCTTGTCAGAAATATTTTCCCCGTAAGCTCTCATTTGATTTACTATTTCTTTTATCTTGGAATAGTAATCCTTTATGGTTTCAGACTCTTTCATTTTCAATAATTCAAACTCTCGCCGTAGAGTTTGAAGTTTTACGACACGTACCTTTTCACTTCCTTCAAACTCCTCCTGTAACGTAGTCCATGCTACTTTTGCTGTGGTAGCACCCATTATTCTTGGAAAGATAGTATCAGTCACAGCTTGTTGTAGAGTAAATAAGGCCTTTGAATCTTTTTGCTTATTCTCCTTTAGTTCTTTTCGTTGAGCTGCAGTAAGAGATGAAAGATCTGTTGGAGTATAGTGAATCCTTCTTCTACAATTTCCCATAAATCTTGGAAGGTGAAGTATGTCTTCATTTTCGTGCTCCAAAAATCATAATTTTCGCCACTGAAAATAGGAACGGGAAGAGATGATAGTTGAGTAGAACTAGCCATTAGTTAAAAAGATGTTGATAGTGGTTATTGTTGTTTAAGGATAGTATGGTAATGTTTCTACGCCCAATAGATGATCGAACGTAGCTCTGATGCCACTGATGGTGATTTGATAGTTAGTGATAGGTAAGGTTGTGGATAGTTAAAAATGGTAGTTGAAGAAGTTTGGATAAGTCACTCAAAGGATGAAGAATTGATAACTTGATTACTTCTTCATCTATACATAAGGAGATAACATGCCTATTTATAGGCATCCTCCATCACTATAATATTCTCTAGAATGTTCTAGAGATAGTCTTGTCTAGAATATTATAGAAAAGTAAATGATATAAATAGATTTTCCTAGATATTTCCTAGTAACCTTGTAGAAGATTCTAGAAGGTTCTATAATATTCTAGAAACTTGTATAATATTCTAGAAATTTGTATAATCTTCTAATAGTTTGCAATGCAATTGGTGGAGAGTGAGGAAGATGACAAGTTTGATGGAACTGAAGAAGAAGGAAAGAATGATCAGCAAAGACCACTGCTGCTTTTCCCTCATTTTATGAGTGAGGAAGGGAGTGATATGCGTTTCACTACCACTGGAACTGATGAGTCTCAGTCTGAGTCCAAGTCAAGCAGGGTCACCACAATATCTGGAAATACTGAGTAACAAACTTTGGTTCCTTCTAATGTGTTCTTTTAGATTGGGGAATCCGATAAAGCTCTATCTGTATAAATTGTATAAATATATAATCTCTATTTAGATGTAACAAAATGAGAGAAAAAAAATATGAAATTAGATTGTGTTATGTTAAATAATATTTTAGTTTACATATTAATCATTTATAATATATAATTTATCTATACTATAATATTATCAAATAACTTTTTATATTAAATTAAGTGTATATTGAAATAAATATATTTATATTATAAAAAGTTATTTATTTGTATAAAATAACAAGATATAAAATTAATTATAAAAATATTTATGATTTCAGAAAGCCGAAAGAAATTGGTATAAAAAGTCTTTATTCTATCTGTGTTCCTTGAAATTTTTTTCTAAAAAAGGTAATCTGTCTTTTCAACACTATGTTCTTAAGAAAATTAAAAAAAGAAAAATTTATAAATTTGTATAGGATAAAAGGAGAAAAATAAAAATTTCTTTATTTTTTAAACAATTTTTAATAAAAATTATTTTAAATTTCTTATTATATATAAAATCCTACACATATTAAACAAACCTTACCTACAATGATCTATCATACATTTTAATATTATTCTAGGTTATTCTTTAACTCAACAACCATCATAATCATTGTATTGGACTACATATCTTAAGTAACAATGTGCTCAAACTTAAAAGAAAGAAAGAAAGAAACAAAAAAGAATGTTGCGCATGACGTCGGTGGTTTTAATTATTGTGTTAAGCAACATCAGATGCTATATTTGAATTTAAATTACACCAAGAAAATATGAAGAAGAAGAAGAAGAAAAGGGACGAATAGCGGTCTATATCACACCATAATTAACTCAGATGCAGCCGGTAGAAGAGATAAATACAGATTTTATTCACACCCATAACTTACATTGTTTAGAGTTAATATAATCCATAAAATGTAGAACAAGTTTATAAAAAATCTATATATAAATACATAGAATTAATGACAGAAATACACACTGAAGCAATCATGGTAACATAAGATAATGTAATTCATGTAAAACATGAAAATACTTGATAAATATGCATAAGGTAAAAGATAAATTAATGCCCAGGAAAGGAAAAGGTGACAGTACGGCTATTAACACTTATTTTGGGCTTTGAGATAGATAGCATTCGGAGGACAGCTACGGTCAGCTCCAGGAAGGCAAGTACTGTATCTTTTTCCAGGTGGACAAGGAACTGCTGGTCGACTTTGATCCATAATTTCCATACTTACATGCCCTAGAGCTGTGATTTGTTGAGTGGTGAAGAAATTACCTTGTACATCGCCGGCAACGAGGCAGTAAAGGCCTACGCATCCATATCCATAAGTGACGTTCATCTGTGAGTTGGTCTCCAAAGAATCTGCAGCAGCAGCAGCAGGCACGCTATACTCACGATGCGGTTGGAGAAATGCTGTCACCACTGCAACTAGGAGCACTTGAGAAAGGAATCCGCTCATCATCATTCTCACTCTACGCACCTTCTGCCCACTGCTCTCTCCTGTCTTTATATAAAGACAGCGTATATGTAACCCGTGACTTTTATTTATTCATATCAGGAAATATATATATATATATATATATATATATATATATATATATATATATATATATATATTTCAACTTATTGATAAATTATTTATTCTATTTTTCTGGAAAGAAATTTGAAACTGAACCTCCTTTTAATTTTTGCCTCAATTTTCCGTTGCATGAGGAGGCATTTCATTCGCTTTTTTGTGGTTTTGATGGTTGAGAGCTGTTGCTGTGGGTTCAGATAGGAAGAGATGATGTCGGTGCAGGGTGATTAATTTGTTATTTTGGTTTTCTGACGAGGGGTAGGGATGGCAAAACGGGCCTATGGGCCGGGCCGGGCCATAATAGGAAAACGGGCAAAAAATATTGGCTCAGCCCGTTTTTTTTATGGCCCGCGGGCCAAAATAAGCCAACCTTTTTTTTAATATAATTATACAAATTATTTTTTATTTTAAATTTAAACTATTTTTAAATATTTTTTAAGAAAAATTAAAAATAAAAAATAGATTTCACCTTTCTAAAGCAAAATTTTTATAATTAATCCAATTTATTTCATTAAATAAAAATAATAAATACAACTAATTAAAATTTCAACCAACTAAATATTAATATTATACATATAATATATTAATATATATTTAAATAAAGGCCCGCCGGGCCGGGCCAGCCCGTGACGGGCCCGTTTTTATACTGGCCAAAACAGGCCGGGCCTATTCGGGATAGTGGGCCTCAAAGCTTGGCCCGGCCCGGCCCGACCCGTTTTAATGGGCTAAACGAGCCAGCCCGCGGGCCTAACCCATATTGCCTTCCCTAATGAGGGGTCATTATTAACCGCTATCCCCCGTCTTTTATCGAGAGACTATACTATATTATTTAACATATATTAAAAATTTAATTAGTTTAAATTAATGTATTACATATATCAATTATTTTTTAAAAACTTTTAAATGTATCTTTTATATTAAATAAAAAATTAAATTAAATTCTATTAATATCGATAGGGAATAAATGTATTTAGTAAGGCTATAGGTTTGAAATAAATAAATATACATTAAGAAGGATATTATAAAAATGATAAAAAAATAACTAAAAAATAAGTTCTTATAAAACTACCGCAGGGAGTAATTTTTTTATTCATCATTATTAAGACACCGCAATCTTTTCCCAAACCTCACTGTGCGTTCTCCACACTCTGAGACAATTCGAAGCAAAGCTATGCGATGGACCATAATCTCTTCTGCAATTTCCAAATTATCTAAATCCCTTTCACCCAATCTATAGTCTTTGTTGGTTCGTTCTTAGTTCACAGTTTATTCTTGCTCATTCATCAGGTTCGTACAGAGGTTCATTTCTGGATTACAGTGTTTTTGTGTTTATTATTTGATTTATATTTTAACTTAATTAAGATTGCTCCCTCTGGGTAATTTTATTGGGAATTGGTGTGATATACTATCATTTTATTTACCTGCGTTTGATTAATCTCCCCCGAGTGCATGTATTGTAATTGTCCGGTGATTGTGGTTCACACTCACAGCGGTGGATATATGAGAGAGAGAAGAATGAATAAGAGCGGCGGAGATAATTAAAAGTATTTTAAAAATAAAGGCTAAAACCCTTTTTTAGCCCTCTTAATGTTTAGGGATTAGGAAAAAGCTCCTAAAAAAAAATCCTTAGGTTTTGACTCTTATTAAATTTTAGGGTTTACGAATTTAAGGATGATACCCTGAACTGATGAGGTGGCATGAGTTTGGGCCACCTCATTAGTGACACCTGTCAAAAATATTATTAATTAATTACATTAGGTCTAATTAGTTGTTTATACATGAAATTATAAATTAACCCCAAATTAAGAAACCCTAATAAATTCTAATTAAAATTGCCTTCATCTTCTTCTACATACACCAAAACCCGATCCCCCTTCCAAGATCATTTTATCCGCAGAAAGAATTCTCAAGAAAACGTAAGCCCTTGCATCTCAATTCTCTACATTCAAAGAAAGAACCCTAAATTGAAAAATCGATTTTTTGGAAACAGTTGGACAGGTTCATTTCCAATAGGTCGGCAATGGACTTCGATTACGCACACTACATGCTCACAGGGGGTAACAGGAAGGGCAAAGAGAACCCTCTGCTCACGTCACCATCACGAGAAGCCTACCAGAAGCAACTCGCAGAAGCCCTCAACATGAATAGAACTCGAATCTTGGCCTTCAAGAACAAGCCCCCAACACCTGTTGAACTCGTCCCCAAGGCCATCCTTTCTCCTCCTCCTCAATCTAAATCCTCTAAGCCCAAACGTTACATTCCTCAGGTATCTAATCTTATATCATCTGCATTGCTTTTAATTGGATTTTTATTGGAAATTTTGCTGAACTTGTTACTGTGAAAATGATTCTCAGAGTTCAGAGAGGACGTTGGATGCTCCTGATATACTAGATGACTTTTACTTGAACTTGTTGGACTGGGGTAGCAGTAATGTTCTTAGTATTGCTCTTGGAAACACTGTGTATCTCTGGAATGCTTCTAATTGCTCTACTGCTGAACTTGTGACAGAGAGAAATAGATGGTGGAAGAGGAAGGAAAATGATGGTGGAAGGGGAAGGGAAAAAGAGAGGTGAGGTGGGAGAAAAAGAAGATGAAGGCAATTTTAATTAGAATTTATTAGGTTTTCTTAATTTGGGGTTAATTTATAATTTCACACATAAGCAACTAATTAGACCCAATACAATTAATTAATAATATTTTTGACAGGTGTCACTGATGAGGTGGCCTAAACTCATGCCACCTTATCAGTTCAGGGCATCATCCTTAAATTCGTAAACCCTAAAATTTAATAAGGGCCAAAACCTAAGAATTTTTTTTAGGGGCTTTTTTCTAATCCCTAAACATTAAGAGGGCTAAAAAGGGGTTTTAGCCAAAAATAAATTATTCAAAATAATAATAAGGGGGCCAATTTTGAGAAAATAAGTCTACTGCAAAAAGAAAAGAAAATCTCTCAAAAATGTTATTTTTCATCAAAATGAGCGGGTAAAATTTCTCAACTTATTTTTCTAGCTCGATTCCACTATCCCATATTTAATTAAATAGACCTTAACATGTCAGCTTATTTTGCCACTCCAAAATAATGTTAAAACTGCTTATCAGTAGTAATTAAATTAATAATTTTAACTCTTTAATTCCTAATATTATTTTTTAAAAATCTTTGAAATAGATAAGTGTATTCTCCCTCCAACAACCAAAAATTCCCAGGAAGTAAGTCAAACTTATTTAAATATTTTTGATTTCATTGAAAAAGTAAATGACCTTAAATAGCTTTGTTTGGTAAATAATATTATGTTACTGCTTTTTAGTTTCTTTTAAAAAGTTATTTAAAGTGATTAACTTTAAGTTTATCCTTTTACATTTTTATTCTCATTGATTTATTAAAAAATAATTATATATATTTATATATCTTTGATATCATTTTATATTTAATAACTATAGTTTCATTAAATACATTTTAATTTAATGAGCTAGTTTATTCACACGAACCTTAAGCGTAAGGTTTTAACAACGATATAACACCTCAGTTAGTCCCTAAATCTAACAAAGTCGGATACTTAGTCCTCTAATTAGTAGGTTAGTCTCTTAAGTTCTCCATGTCTGTGATCGTCAAGTCTCTTAAGTTCTCCATGTCTGTGATCGTCAGACACTTAGATCCCTACCGTTAAACCTTCGTTAACTTCCGTCAGAGTCAGCTGACGGGACTCGTTAAATCCTAGCAGGGATGCCATGTTTCCATCAAAACTACGTCGTTTTGATGGAACCCTAAGTATTTTTATCTTTCTCTTTCTTCTTCTCGCGTTTTCTGGTTTTCTTACTTTCCTCTCTCAAAATAGCATAGAATGCCCCATAAGGCCAAAGATCACAACCAGCAGCAGCAGCAGCAGAAGAACTCCATCTGAATAGTCCAACCGGGGGGAAATGGTTTCAGTACCATGGAACAAAGAACCCTCTGCTTTTGTTTGCATCAGATTGAGTCAACGTCTTGGCGAAAGAAGCAGGCTTTTTTGAACCCTCTGAAGCATTGCCATCAAGGACATCATCTTCAAAATCAAGGTCGGAATTTCTTAATGTGATCAGCCTTAACTTTGCGTAGACCTCGTCTGTTTCTAGGTCGGCTAGGAACTTGACAGTTGCCACGCAGCAGAGAATGAGTGGTGGGATCCGTAAAGCTCTGAAATCTACGTGGAGTTTGCGTGTTCCGCGTGCTCTTGGGGGAAGTAGAACACTTTCGAGTTCACCAGTGGCATCTGAACCATCCATCCCGCACACGCTTGCCATAATTGTGGATCCAAACTCTTTTCACTTTTCTTCATTGCTTCTTCTCATTGTTGTACAAGAAACCAAAAGTAATTAAACTTGGAACAGAGAAGAGTTAAGTTAATGTTATTGGTTTTTACCTTTTGTAAAGAAAGCAAGAGAGTGAGAATGTGGTGTAGAGTAGGGATGGCAATATGGGCTAGGCCCGCGGGCTGGCCCGTTTGGCCCGTTAAAACGGGCCGGGCCGGGCCAAGCTTTGAGGCCCGTTATCCCAAATAGGCCCGGCCTGTTTTGGCCCGTATAAAAACGGGCCCGTCACGGGCTGGCCCGGCCCGGCCCGGCCCGACGGGCCTTTATTAAAATATATATTAATATATTATATGTATAATATTAATATTTAGTTAGTTAAAATTTTAATTATTTGTATTTATTGTTTTCATTTATTAAAATAAATTAGATTAGTTATAAAAATTTTACTTTAGAAAGGTGAAATCTAATTTTTATTTCTAATTTTTCTTAAAAAATATTTAAAAATAGTTTAAATTTAAAATAAAAAATAGTTTGTATAATTATATTAAAGAAAATGGTTGGCCCGTTTTGGCCCGCGGGCCATAAAGAAAATGGGTTGGGCCAATGTTTTTGGCCCGTTTTCCTATTATGGCCCGGCCCGGCCCGGCCCGTATTTGGACGGGCCTATGCGGGCTTTGGCCCGGCCCGGCCCGTAGGCCCGTTTTGCCATCCCTAGTGTAGAGTAAAGAGTTAGTTTAAAAGTTGCAGGGGTTTAATTGTTCCAAAACCCGAAGGAAAGATAGAAACTTTTGAGTTTGATTGCACACTCAGTTACCGAAGAAGTGCATCGTCATGTTTTCCCCCATTCGAAAGTGTTGCTAAGTTTCTTTATAATAAATTGGTTTTTCTTCTAGTTTACTCAATCCACAACAAAACCTTCATTTGCAAAATCGGAAACATGAGATAGGCAGATTTCAGTTTCGTGAATCACCGAACCTGGGAATCAAATATGTAACAGTACTAGTGGTTGTGTAATAAGAAGCCAATAGGGGAAGATGAAGAAAACCAAACATTTTATCTGTTTACTAGTGGGGGGAAGATGAAGACACCATGAGAGGAGATGAAGAAAACCAGAAAACGTGAGAAGAAGAAAGAAAGATGAAAATACTTAGGATTCCATCAAAACGACGTAGTTTTCATGGAAATGTGGCATCCCTGCTGGGATTTAACGAGCCACGCCAGCTGACTCTGACGGAAATTAACGAAGGTTTAACGGCAGGGATCTAAGTGTATGACGATCACGGACGTGGAGGACTTAAGAGACTAACCTACTAATTGAAGGACCTAAGTGTCCGACTTTGTTGGATTCAGGGACTGGCTGGGGTGTTCTGTCTTTTAACAACCTATCAGTAAGGTTGAGTTTAAGCTATAAAAATAATAATTTTATATTGGAAATGAAATGTGATCCGGTCTAGATACCGGTATCTAGACTATGATGTCATTTTATCCGTTCTAGAAGGTAAACTAATATCACAGGTCAACATCCGGACTGTAAAATACCGTGCTAGGCGTTCTCCCTTCACCGGTTTGTCCGCGATAACACCTAGAATGTCGTTCCATCCGTTCTCCTAGTGTTACCGATTCAGCAGGTAAGACATTGGACTGACAAGGCCATATAGGTGCCCTCCCTATACCGGTAAACCCATGTTGACACCTAGCACATCGGATATAACGTGTTCTCCATATCGGAACATAAGAAAATAGTTGTAAGTGGCTTTGGTAATGGCACAGTGATTCCCGTTACCCATGTCGAAGACATGCCCTCAAAGGACGCGTTCTCTACCGCTTAGTCCATACTTGTCTCCCCACGCTGATTATATATATATATATATATATATATATATATATATATATATATATTTACCCATACTTCGACAGGACAAAATGGCTACTCTCTACTTCCAAATCTCGTTACTCGAGAAGAGTCAGGTTTGTTCCCTGGACCAATTTGACCCATCACTCTCTACACTTACCTATAAATACGCCAATTGCACACACAGTCAAAACTAAGTTTTGGACATACTCAGTGTATACTTATGTTCATTTACTCTCTCGCTGTCACTCAGCTTTTACATTTTCACTAACTTGAGCGTCGAAGAGTCTTTGCAGGTGACATCATCTTTCGCCCCCTGCAACGGGAAAGCCTGGTGCGTAGGACCTCCAGGACAACAAGACTAGTCTTCTCCCACTGAGATACCAGATCATAATACCAGATACCCACTGTACCGGTGTATAAAACACATAACCCGTTGACTTTTGAGACTGTACAAAACACATAACCCGTTGACTTTTGAGACTGGTCCTAGTTTGGAACCTTGATCCCGCATCAGGCCAGTTCAAAATATATTTAGTGTACCTTTATTTTTTTTTGTTAGTAAATAGTTGCATTTATCTTAATAAAAAAATTACAACTTTTGGTGGTTTAAACATGTAGTCAGCTTTTAGGGTTAAGATTAAAAATTCCTTAAAATCTTGAGAATGCGTACTATTTAAGATAAGTTATGAATTCTTGAAATATTTTAAAGAAAAGAATTTATAATTAAAGATCTTTTTCATCTTTTAAAATAACGTTAAAGACGATGATCAAAGAAGAAGTGTGTGAGAGCATGGCTCAAACTTTAAAAATTTGAAATACACATAAAAGGATAAAGATAGAGAGATTTTAGTGAATAATTTAGAAGAAGAGTTTATCAGTGGAACGGAAGATTTTTAACAGACAGAAAGGAGAAAAGAAGAGAAAAAATTTAAAGACTGGAACGTAAAATAGAAAAGAGGAAAAAAACTGTTCAAATTAAAAATATATACACACATTAATTAGCCATTAATAAAATTAGTTTTAATAATAAAAAAGACAAAAAAAGGGATGATAATAAGATGTGTCAAATTTGAATATAGTGAAACTTGAAACTTTCTTTTATAATATATAAAAACATAGATATAAATATAGATTATACCCTTAAAATACTATTGACTATAGTTTGGGTTTATGTATTTTTATTATCATTAACAATAATAAAGATATAACTGATTATGTAAAAATATATTCTGTTCAGATTCAACTGTAATGATCTTATTGTAAGATGTAAAGTTATATATGTTTATATGTGATGGGAATAAAATGAACTTGAAATTTATAAACACATAAACTACTTTAAATATTTTTAAAAAAATTACAACTATTAAAATAAGTTTATTTATCAAAATTATTGTATATAATAAATTTATAAACTAATTTAAATCCATCCTACTCAACAGAGACACAGAATAAACCTTGCAACGAATTAAATTCTCCCAAAAAAAGGTAATTTGACTTCGTCAAAAATGATACACCGTATCGTGTCCCATAGCTTTTCTGAGAAATTTCCATGCCCTCGAGCATTTGATACGTAAATCAGTTACTTAAATATAACTTTCGGGCTTTTGGCAAAACCTAAAGATCAAAGCAGAAAAAAAAATTGTACACTTCTTTAGCTTTCACTTTGTTTAACACTTTCATCCAAGAATGAGGAACTTCGGAAAGAAAAAGGTTCCAACTGAGATAAGCCTGTCCGTGCTTTTGTTTCTCCTTCTTCAAGTGTGGTTCCCTCCACAGATTAACGCGAACGTTCCTACCGGTGATATTGCTGTCAACTGTGGGGAATCCGGAGACACTACCTTTGATGCTCGGAAATGGTTTGGAGACGTTGACTCCAATCGCATGTTGTTTTCTCTCATTGAACCACACACTGTGGAAGGGCAATCATCAGTTCATGCCGATGCTCGTGCCCCTATCCCCCCTAACGTTGCGCCAGTTCCATTCGGTTCTGCACGACTCTCTCAATCCCAATTCACCTACTCCTTTCCTGTTGTCACTAAAGGCCCAAAGTTCCTTCGCCTTCACTTTTATCCAACTTGGTATGCTAACTTTGTACCCTACAACGCCCTCTTCTCTGTCAAAGCAGGCAATTTTTCCCTTCTCAAAGACTTCAACGCCTCACTATGGGTTGTCCATGATAAAGTTATAATTATAAAGGAATACTGTATCAACGTAGAATCTGATGAGAGGCTAAACGTGACCTTCCTTCCAAGCAAGGATCACTTCGATGCTTACGCTTTCATCAATGGGATCGAAGTTGTTTCTATGCCTCCCTTGCTCTATTACACTGATCCCAATGATCGTGAGTGGGATCCTACTAAGTTTCAGATTGTGGGTGGAGGCTCCGGATACCAAATTCAGAGTGACCGAGCTTTGGAGAATCTTTACCGAGTCAACGTTGGCGGTAATGATCTTCCACCAAGCCATGATACTGGTATGTTCCGGAGCTGGGAAAACGATCATGACCACTTGCAGAGCAGGGAACGTCCATTAAGTACTCAAACTGGCTTTTATTTAAAAAATGATCTAATCTATAAAAGTGATCCAAATTACACTGCACCAAGTGATGTATACTTAAGTGCCCGGAGCTACGGGCAGCATGAGAATGCGAATTACAATGTAACTTGGGAGTTTGAAGCGGACTCCGAGTTTTCTTATATGATCAGGTTACTTTTCTGCGAGTTTGACCCCAAAATCCAGAAATACGGAGATAGAACATTCCAGATTTTTATTACTGACGCTTTGGTTGAGGAACAAGCCGATGTTATAAAGTGGAGTGGCGGTAACCTTATTCCTACTCACAGGGACTATGCTCTGCTAAACTCCGCCGCCCCAAGGCTCCCCTCCAAGAAACTCGTTTCCATCAAGCTGCAGCGCCTGCCCCGGGGTTTGATCGCTACGACCAGCTATCATGATGTCATATTGAATGGTATTGAAATTTTCAAAATAAGTGACACTAATAACAATCTCGCCGGCGCCAACCCGGAACGGCCTCTACCTCCTCCGCCACCACTGCCAATTCAATCATCCAAAACTTCATCAAAGACCCCCATCTTTATGGGTGCGGCGGTTGCAGTTTCAATCCTCGTGCTAGCATCTGTTATTGCTACCATCGAAGTTTTTCGGCGAAGGAGAAGGGCCCCTGACACTGAAGAAAGCCCATGGAAAACAAAGAGTACCGAAGGATCATCTTTGCCATCTCAGTTGTGCCGCTACTTTACCATTACAGAGCTGAGAGCTGCCACAAACAACTTCGACGACGTTTTCATCATCGGGGTTGGAGGATTCGGCAACGTGTATAAAGGCTACATCGACGATGCCACACCCGTCGCCATCAAGCGCCTCAAAGCTGGTTCTCAACAGGGTGTCGATGAGTTCTTGAATGAGATTGGCATGCTCTTACAGCTTCGCCACATTCATTTGGTCTCACTCATAGGTTACTGCAATGACGGTGCAGAGATGATCCTCGTTTATGACTTCATGCAACGTGGCACTGTACGCGAGTATCTCTACGGTTCTGATTACCCTCCCCTTTCCTGGAAACAGAGGCTCGAGATCCTATTGGGTGCGGCAAGGGGGCTGCAATATCTTCATGCGGGTGCGAAGCACAATATCATTCACCGTGACGTCAAGACCACCAACATCCTACTGGATGAGAAGTGGGTGGCCAAGGTTTCCGACTTCGGGTTATCCAAAGTGGGACCCACAGGGACATCGACAACACACGTCAGCACCATCGTGAAGGGTAGCTTGGGGTATTTGGACCCAGAATACTACAAGCGTCAACGCTTGACTTTAAAGTCTGATGTGTACTCGTTTGGTGTGGTTCTTCTTGAGGTATTGTGTGCACGGCCTCCTTTGCTTCGTACGTTGGACAAGCCGAAGGTGAGTTTGGTGGATTGGTTTAGGAAATGTAATGAGTGTGGGAACGTTGATCAGACGGTGGATCCTTATCTGAGGGATTCTATTTCGGGAGAGTCTTTGAGAAGCTACTGCCAGCTGGCGTTGAGTTGTTTGCATGATGATGGAAATCAACGGCCCTCGATGAGTGATGTGGTTGGGGCGTTGGAGTTTGCAACGCAATTGGTGGAGAATGCACAAGATAACAAGTTTGATGGAACTCAAGTGGAGAAAAAGAGGGAGGAAAAACCATTGCTGTTTGTGAGTGACGAAGGGAGTACTGATGTGCGTTTCAGCAGTACTGATGATTCCGGGTCCAGGGTAACCACAACCTCGGGCAGTAGTGAAGACCAAACTTTGGTTCCTGCTAACGTCTTCTCTGAGATTGGAAATCCAAGAGCTAGATAATGGTTCCAAAAACTATTATGTTAAACCATATCATAATTTTATATGTATTAACTTGCCATAAATAATTCTCTGTTAAGTCTATTAAGACTAGCAGTTAATTAGCAACGTTTACCTGGGTTTCTCCTATAGCATGATTGATTAATTTTCCATATGTTCATTTGGGGGTTTTCAAGCACTTATTATTTATCTCTTTTATATATTAGTTACTTCTATTTCTTTCTTATCCCTTACACGATTACACCCGGTCCTCAACCATGAATATGCGGTCATTAGTCTATTTGTCCCACCAATATATTGATATCCCTTTCATGAACATGCTATTCTCCAATTAACGGCAAGATGAAGACCAGTAGAACTACTTTTTGGTCGTTTATGTACAGTGATTTTGTTTCAATACACAATGAAAAATCAACACATATTTCTTTCTTTTTTTCTTCTACTATATCTTTTTTCATTAAAAACAAAACTATCAGGAATCGAGCTAATAAACTATATTTATGGAGACAATTAATGGAATATCTTTTTGTTCATGACTAATCAATGACAGATTTTCTTTTATAGTAGTGTTATGATTTGCTTGTTCCCCAGGTCATTCAACGTCACTAATAACAATAGGGTCCAATACTGATACCGACGTTTTTGGTGATTTCCTCTTGAGAATCAAAGGCTTAATTGATTCTCAATTTTGAATGTTTGTTGCAAAATTTTCCAAAGACCTAGTCAAGTGTGTGCATTTCCCCATCGCATACTTTTCTCTCAGTTAACCATATTTTAATAGATCACATATACTGGAATCACAACCTGTTATTGAATGCAATTTCGTAGTAGCATTTTGTTAAATTTCTCATGATTCTATAACTTTTTTTTCTTCACCTCTCTTTATCATATCACTATATAGTTATTTCACACTTCTCTTCTTTTCTTGCTATTTACATTTGAATAGAAACATCGTGGAAGTCAAATTTTTCTTCTCACCACTAAACTATCTAATACAGTTAAAAAATATGATACAACTATATATAATTATATTATATTTATAAAATGTATATCCGTTAATAAAATTTATCGACAAAATAAACATTTTTAATGGTAAAACTCTTCTTTTATCTCCTGCTCAAATCAAACGCTTCAGATGTCATCTTAGAATCTAAACAAAAATGATGACTTAGAAAAATATGTAACATAGATAGATTTGACATATGGAAAGACTATTACATGTGGTATAAATTCAGTTGACACGTGACTAGAGACATCCATTCCAATGACTTAAATCACACACATAGTTGAGGACATTTATTCCTAAAAAAAAACTCATGATATATGTCTTTAATTTGTTGAAGCTCTTCTTCTATCTCCTATATATAGATTAGAGGATCAAACCTTATTATACTTTAAATTTGACATATAAATATTTTAACGTATTGGTTATTTACGAGTGACTGGTTTGACCGATTGCTAAATACATTAAATTGAGGGCTCTAATGCCCCTAGCTCCTAACCATATGTCAACTGAATTTATGTCATATGCATTCACCCTCTAGCCACATGTCAATTCAATTTATGTCACATATTTTTCCAAGTCATCATCTTTATTTGGTTTCTAAGATAATATTTGAAGTGTTTGATTTGAGCAGGAGATGAGAGAATATAATCATATATTATTATATTATATTTGTAAAATATATATTCATTAATAAAATTTATTTGTAAAATAAATGTTTCCGTCTTTTTTTCATTAATTTTAATTTTAATTTTTATACTAAATAAAAAAAAGTCATAAATATTTATTTTGTAGATAAATTTTATTAACAAATATACATTCTATAAATATAATATAACTATATATAATTGTATGATACTTTTTAAATATATTAATTAGTTTAATGGTAAGATTTGTTTTCTTTTCCATGTATTATATTGCTAGAATTTAGTGAGGACAATCAATCAAAACCCAATTTCATTTATAAACCCTCTCTTAATAATACTTCTATGAATACTTTCGTTCCAAAAGTTATTACTTATTAGGTACTTTTTGTCACGTAATTAAACATGCCCCGGCAACCCTGCAACTCACTGGCGTTTGGTCTACGAAAGTGTTTTTTTTTAATTTATATTTTTGAAAATAAAAATATGTTTATTTCAGTAATCTGTTTCTTGTTTTCGAGAAATAAGAATAATGAAAACTGTATTCAATTTAATTTTTTATTATTCTTTTTTAATGAAAACATATATTTTAATTATGAAGCATAAAATTATATTTTTATATTAATAATAACTATAAGCTTCAACAATAAATAATAACACTGAATGTTGGGAACTTTGATTAACACTGTTAACAATCAACTTTGTCATGCAGACCAACACACTTTACGTGTGGTCTGTGTTCGGCTCTCATCAGTTTCGTCTCTGTCGCTATCTCTCTTTCGACGGTAATCCCCTAACGCTAACTTTCTGGCTATGTGTGTTGTATGTTTTGAAGTGTATGTATGTTGATTGTTGTTTATTAGTGGAGAGCAGAGCTGATTAGGCAATGGTTTGTGTGCTGATAACATGATTTTTTATGCATGTGTAATGTTGTTTGTTAGTGGAGAGCAGAGCTCATTAGGAATTGGTTTTGTATGCTGATAACATGATTTTTTATGCATGTGTAATGTTGTATGTTAGTGGAGAGCAGAGCTCATTAGGCATTGGTTTTGTGTGCTAATAACATCATTTGGGACTTAATACCTCTCAATATCATATACAATGCGTAGCATATATAATTATCTATACTGGGAAGTTTTCTGTATGTAACAGGCCATTTTTAAATTTGGGAAATGTCTAGTTTACAGGGGAGACTCTGCCAAAATTTTGGCAGGCTCCCTTTCTTAGGGAACTTAAATAATGAAACTCAACTTTAATAATGTAGGGTTTAGTCGTGTGTGTACCCATTAGATTCCCGTTCAAGTTTCAAAACAACCGGCTGATGTACCGTGTTGTGTTGGATCTTGAATTGTCCCGATTGGACAGTTTGGTATGAATTTGTAACCAGTAGGGCGTAACCCATCAATGTTGTATGTGGTCTATGTTGAGACGTTGAATGTTCATTTGAAATTTCAGTTTTGGTGTTTCGTATTGTCCCCAGGGTGCATGAGCTGCGTGCGGTATTTCATACCGTACGTATCTCTGTGTACTCGGGGACTAATACGAAATGCTGCCGAAATTTCAAATGAACATCAACGACACAAGATAGACCACATACAACATCAATGGGTTACTGATGGTTACATATTCATCTCGAATGGGATAGGGCCCCACCAATTTGCAACATCAAAGAGATAGAGTGATTCACAACTGATAGTCAAATAAAAATTTAAAAATGTAAAGTAACAAAAATCGTGCTTGTTAGATATTGTAAATGGAGGTACCGGCAAATCGGCGATGGATGTACAACCGACTAGATCACAGTCGACGAGTGACTGAGGAGTTTATGATGGGGCTATTGGAGTTCATTCCGTTTGCTACGGCAAACACGCCCGGATTTGTTACGACTCAAAAGATTCGTTGTCCATGCTCAAGGTGCAAATGCATGAGTTTTGAATACGCGGATGATGTGATGTGCCACCTAACTGAGAAAGGGTTCATGGAAACATACCACTGCTGGTACAACCATGGTAAGCAGTTACCGCCTAGACCATCAGACGTAACCGTGCAATAATCTTACTATGAGGTTAGAGGAAATAGGGATACGTACAACAACATAGAACAAATGGTGATGGATCATATTGGACCCTCTACCAGGCGTATGCTAGAACATGATGACCGAGAAGGGAATGGAGACTCTGACAATGTAAAGGAGGATCCTAATTCGGAGGTGAAGAGATTTTATGATTTGTTAGCGGCGGCTCAGACTCCATTATGGGACGAGTGCAACAGTCACACTGAGTTATCCGCCTCCCTAGCTGCTTTAAGCCTAAAGGCAGATTATAATCTTTCTGGAGGTTGTTTTAATAGGATGGTCAATCTGATGGGTTCCACCATGCCTAGTAATCATAGAATGCCAGTAAACCTGTACCATACTAAGAAACAAGTGGCAAACTTGGGGTTGGGTTGTGTCCAGATATAGTGTTGTGTTGGCGGATATATGCTGTTCAAAAATGAGTTTGCAGATAAGAGTGTCACAAAATGTCTGCATTGTAATGAGGAACGCTACAAAACCGTTAAAAGGAGAGGGAAGGTAACCCGGACGGCCAGGAAGAAAATGTGGTACTTCCCTATAACACTGCGTCTTCAACGCCTATATGCCTCATTGTCCATGGCAAAACACATACGTTGGCATATGCTCTGAACCGAACACAAGACGGGTTTCTTTGCCATCCTTCCGACGGGAAAGCATGGAAGTGTTTAGATGAGCTATATCCGGACTTTTCTGGCGAGTCGCATAATGTAAGACTTGGCTTATGTACTGATGGGCTTAACCCGTTCGGTCAATACGAAAGAGCTTACTCTTGTTGGCCAGTCATACTGACCCCATACAATCTGCCTCCTGATATGTGTATGAAGAGGGAGGTCATGTTTCTATCTATACTGGTTCCAGGACCCAAAAATCCAAAGGCGAACATAGACGTGTTTTTGCAACCGTTGGTTGAAGAGTTATCACAATTATGGGACATCGGGGTAATGACATACGATGCGTCTTTGAAGAATAATTTCATGATGCGTGATGTTTTGATGTGGACTATTAACGACTTCCCGGCCTATGGTATGCTTTCTGGATGGTCAACGTTTGGGAAGCTTGCTTACCCTGTATGCATGGAACATACCGGGGGGGGGGAATCACTCCCTGTTAGTGGCAAGACAAGTTTCTTTGACTGTCATAGAAAGTTTCTACCATTGGATCACCCGTTTAGGAGAAACAAAACCGTTTTTAAGAAGAACAAGGTTGTTAATGAACCTCCACCCCGTAGGTTATCCGGTGCACGGGTTTGGCAAAGGGTCGAAGAGTATCCATACATCTGGGACAAGAGTGTTAAGGAGTTTATGGGTTATGGTAAGGAACACCACTGGGTGAAGCAGAGTGTCTTATGGGATTTGCCATATTGGAAAGATTTGTTGTTAAGACACAACATTGATGTCATGCACACTGAACGTAATGTTTTCATGAATATTTTTGACACTGTTATGGACATCAAGGGGAGAACAAAGGACAACGAGAAGAGTCGCCTAGACCTTCCGATTTGATGTTCTAGGAAAGAGTTGGAATTAAGGGATGCAGGACGTGGAAGAATGTTTAAACCCCATGCAAAATA
The DNA here is from genome assembly GCA_037962975.1 of Clitoria ternatea. Taxonomy (NCBI): domain Eukaryota; kingdom Viridiplantae; phylum Streptophyta; class Magnoliopsida; order Fabales; family Fabaceae; genus Clitoria; species Clitoria ternatea. The sequence goes on from CM075672.1 coordinate 272,323,772, forward strand.
TGCTTTAACTAGACCACAACAGATTGCTATGTGTATTTGGATGAATGGGTTGACCCTGCCTGACGGATTCGCTTCTAACTTGAGTAGATGTGTCGACGTGAATGAGGGCAGGGTGTTTGGCATGAAAAGTCATGATTGCCATGTGTTTATGCAACAACTACTCCCGTATGCGTTTCATGCCTTACCGAAGCCTATTTGGAAGCCGTTGGTGGAGTTGAGTCACTTCTTTAAGGAGTTGATGGCTACTTCGTTGACTGTGGAGAAACTTGTGAAGATGGAAGAAACTATCCCGGTATTGATTTGTAAGTTGGAGCAGATTTTCCCACCAAGTTTTTTTGACTCGATGGAGCATTTGCCTATCCGTCTACCATACGAGGCCTTGGTTGGTGGCCCGGTGCAGTATCGTTGGATGTATCCATTCGAAAGGTGAACGCCAGAACTCTTTAATTTCCTTGCAAGCACTTCTTATAATAGTATTTTCTAACTTAACACTATCTTGTTAATGATGTTGAAGATTCTTACGCTCCTTAAAAGATAAAGTGTCGAACAAAGCCTGTGTTAAAGGATCAATTTGTGAGGCATACTTAGTCGAAGAAATGACAACCTTTGCTTCTTTCTATTTTCTGACGGAGATAGAAACTAGAATGAGTAGAATTCCCCGCAATCTTGGGGTAACCAGCCGTACAGGGTTTGATGAACAAACATCGATTTTCAACTATCCTGGTCACCCGGGGGGCAACCTCACAAAATGTTACATTGATGAGAAAGATCGAAAGGCGGCTCACTTGTACATTCTTCTAAATTGCCCAAAAGTGGAACCCTTTATTGAGTAAGTCATAGAACTTATATGTTACATTCCAAAATCCGCTTTTATAGTATCTAAATTTGTTTCCTTTGAATAGCTTATACACAGATATGCTAAAACTTGAGCAAAATGATTTAACTGATGACCAAATTCATAGTGAGGTGTCATCCAAGTTCGTTGGTTGGTTCGCACAACACGTAAGACCCGTATACCGAGTGTTTTTTATCTTTGCTTCTAACTCCCGGTATCTAACGATGACCTATTTGTTATGTTGTACATAGATACAAGACCCTAACAACCATATTAAAGATTCTTTACTCCAAGCCCTTTCTTGGGGGCTGGTGAAAACTGTTAAAAAATGGCCTATTTACTACGTAAATGGCTACAAGTTTAATAATCTTCAATGGAGTGAAGGGATGCGTACCCATAACTACGGGGTTTGTGTTAGAGGCACTGCCGGACAGTTGGAAGAAGACTTTTACGGAGTGCTGACGGAGATTGTTGAAGTTTCGTTCTCTGGACGACTAAGAAGAGATATTGTTCTATTCAAATGTGATTGGTTCGACAACACAATCGGTGTTGGAACAAAGGTTGACAACAAATACGGCTTAGTTAAGGTCAAGAAGAATGGTAGATATAAAGGGTTTGATCCCTTCATTTTTGCCCAACAAGCTAAGCAGGTTTATTACACAGACTTCCCGGGAGGACATCGGGACTGGTACGCAGTAATCAAGGCCAAGGCCCGAAGTCAGATCACTGACAATGTCTCCGAGGAGGTCGATGACGCTTATCAGCTTGCACCACATGAGCTCAACGATGCCAATTTGTTGTTCAACATCGATCCAGTCATAATGGATGAGACACTCGCCACTACAAGGGGTGAACACATTGACAAAGACCTTGTCTCTCGATCAAAATGGTCTAGGGCTGATCTGGATACTGACGAAGTTGTTCAAACAGATAACCACAGTAACACTGAAAGTGAGGGGGAATTTGAAACTGAAACAGACACAGAGTACATAGTTGTTAAACATATATACATAGGTTTATATATATCCTGAGACTAACCTTTATTTTCATGATTTTATCCACAGATGACGGGACGTCGACTGCCCTTCAGTAGGGGTGGTGGGTCCAGGACCCCGGCATCCCGTCTGGGGACTCCCACCCCAGGGCAGGAGATCACTCCATCACCACTACAGCAGACCACTCCATCACCACCACAGCGGACCACTCCATCACCACTACAGCAGACCACTCCATCACCACCACTACAGCAGACCACCCCATCACCCCCACAGCTGACCACCCCAGAGCAGACTCCTGGAGTTGGTGGCTTGGAGGACCATGGGCATCAGGCTACCCCACCTCCGGCATCCCCTCTGCCCATGTTGGTACCCGTGCCGGCCGGAGACGAGTAAGTGACTAAAGCTCAAATACTTTTATGTTATTTGTATGATACTTTATATTAAACTTTAGTGGAAAGACTTGTTGGTTTATTGTATGTTACTTTAATTAGTACTTGTATAGATTGAATTGTACTGGGCACTCTTCTGTTTGTAACAGGGTAACTATTTAAACTTGGAAATGTTACATTTACAGGGGATACTCTGCCGAAATTTTAGGAGTCTCCCTAGATTGTCTGTTGTTATACTCCTGATATAATTGTTGTCATTACAGCTTTGTTGATAGTAGTCGCACTACCAAAGCGATTACTAAGGTATTAAAGGCCCAGTGGGATAGTCCATATATATCTTGGATAGATGCTGGGAAGGTTGTCCAAGATAGGTGGTTTGACACCTTCTCGGTAAGTTCCTAGCTCATTTGTTGTGATTTGATTTGTAAAATAGACCTCTTATTAATTTTGATTTTTCATTTCATTTTACAGCGTGATTACCAGTGGGCAGAGGGTATGATGAGATTAGGAAGGTCTTTGCCACAAAGACCTCCAAAATCATCAAGAGTACCCTTTGGAAGGTGAGGGACAAGGGTGAGCGCCCTCGTTGGATCCTGGAGGACCATTGGGACGTGATGGTCCAGAAGTGGGGCGGTGTCCCGTTCCAGCAGGCGAGTGCTCGGAACAGGGCAAACAGAGCCGCCGATGCTGCAGCCTCAGTTTACACTGGGGGTAGCATTTCAACCCTCGAGCACAAGAAAAGATTTGTAAGTATATTTATGTTAAACATTTCTATTATAATTCGTCTGACATGTTTACAAATAATAATCTCAATGTTTTTTGTCCACCACAGGAGCTGAGGGAGCACCGGGAGCCTTCTTTGTTTGAGGTCATGCAAATGACCAAGAAGAACAAAGCCGATGCATGGGTAAACCAGAAGACTATGGATCTAGCGGTATTTACTTTTAATTGTCACATGCTTATAATTTACAAATCAGCTTACTAATCCTATCATTATTTTTGAATTTACAGGAGGTGTATCAGGCCAGGAGGGCCGAGAAGGAGGCGGACCTGGTGGCTTCCACTCCTAAAGGGGAGGTTCCTCCCACCCTATCTTGTTCCGACGACAACGCCATTTATATAGAGGTTGTTGGTGGTGTGAACAAGAAATGGAGGGTATTTGGATTGAGTGGCGTCGACACGCAGCTGGTAAAAAAGGGGAAGACCCCTTCCTCTTCCTCTGGTCTCCCGACTAAGGTTGTTTAGGTAATTCAAAACCTGAATGACGAGCTACAGGAGGAGCGACGTCAGAGGCAGCTGTTGGAGGAGCGGGCTGAGGCGGACCGACGGCGGCCCGAGGAGCAGCACGCCGAGACTCATCGGCAACTTGCTCAGCAGCAGGGGCTACTGATGCAGTTGATGGCGAGGCTACCTCCCCCCCTTCCCAGGCGCCCCCACCACCACCCCAGGATCCCCCACCACCATGATTGTATTTTTATTATTTATACACATTGTATATTTGATTTATAGTTTTTATATTATATTCCATTCAGTATTTATTTTGTCATTCTTCATTTATTATGTCAATATTTATTGGTAATTAAATTCAAATCAAAAAGCCTTATTATAATTATCATTAATAATTTAACCTATTTGATAAATAAATTTAATCCATTATTTTGTTTTTAATAATAATTTAATATTTTAAAAATATTATTCAAATTTAATTATAAAATTTTATCAGCCAATACAAAATACAAAATATTAATACATTTTTAAAGTTAAATTAACAAAACCTATAAATATTTAACAAATTTTTTAAAAATTAAAAAATTACAGTTAACGACGGCATTAGACGGTCGCTATAAAATAGAAATAGCGACGGGGAAGCGTGGTCGCGGATTGGCCACAAACAGTGATGGACAATCGTAGTCGCTGTATGGCTACACAGCGACGGAAGTATATAGTCGCTGGTAGGCAAAACGTAGCGACGGATGCAGTGGTCGCTACATGACTAACCATAGCGACGGAGTGTACGGTCGCTGGTAGGCAACAATTAGCGACGGATCTTGTGGTCGCTATATGACTAACCATAGCGACGACATGCAGTGGTCGCTACTAGCGACGGAGTTGTGAGGTCGCTGTATGGCCACAGTTAGCGACGGCTGAAGTCAGTGAAGCAGAGACCATTTTAGCGACGGTATAGTGCCGTCGACATTTTAGCGACGGCGGTTCTGTGGTCGCTGATATATTTTCGACGAAGGATTTAGCGACGGGTGTTTTCCCGTCTAAAATGTCGTCGCTAAGTATTGTAGCGACGGCCTTGGCATGGATTAGCGACCAATTCATTTCGTCGCTAACAGGTGTTTTTTTAGTAGTGGACGTTGACACGGTGGCTGCTAGACGGAGAAGATGATACGCGGCCAGGGAAGGGATCTGCTTGGCCTAAGAAGGTGAAGGCAATGACGTTTTTCCTCAGAAGCTGCGCGGGTTGGCTTCTCACGCGGGTCGAAAAACGGGTTAGGGCAAAAATTAAAATCGGAAACTCCTTCCAAGTCACGATTTTAACAATTTATAGGCCCAGAATCGCGATTCTAATGCGATTCAACACCGATTCCGATTCTACGAGTTATTCGAATCGCCAGGGGTGGGGAAAATCACAAAGTCGCGATTCTAGCGACTAAAGTCGCGATTTTGACTACCTTGGTAGTATTGACTCCGATAAGGAATATCTATAATTAAGTGTATGTATAAGGGCCAAAATCTGGGGTCGTAGTGACTGTCTCGCAAAGCCTATTTTCGATGACTTTATCTTTAGGCCTTAACAACATTTGGATAATTAACATGAAGTAATATAATTTTACTTTCAAGAACCATAAGAGAAATAATATAATATTTTCTGCTATCTTACAACTTTGAATTAACTCTAGAGTATGGTGCAATTGTCAAATTCTAATAAGTTAACTTATCATGAGTGACTTAATAAAACTTATTTCTTCCTTCATTTAATTGTCTAGTTCAAGGTTATAATTTTAGTAAAGAGCTAAAAATTATTGTCTAGATTTGATGGACCCCTTCTTGAATAATCATTAATCCTAAAAATATTTAATTATATTCAATATCCATTCAACTAGCACTGGTGGAAAAAAGGGTTTTAAGCACGGTTCTGGAGGGGTTTTAAGCACGGTTCCAGAACCGTCCTTGTTCCCACCGTGCTTGTAAATAAGGGCTTTTAAGGACGGTTCGCGACCGTGCTCGTAAGTGGCTTTTAAGCACGGTTGATATTAACCGTGCTCGTAGGTGGGCACTTTTAAGCACGGTTACTCCAGAACCGTGCTCGTATGTGGCACTTTTAAGCACGGTTCCTCTTGAACCGTGCTTGTTTCTGCTGGAAATTCAAAGCAAGCTGATAGCAACTATGGCGGTTTACTTCTTCTATTGCAATTTCCATTGCCACCTTATGCTCCTTTCCAACTCGCCAACCAAAGTCTATGACGCCTCCAATCTTCACAAAAATCTTGGATTTCATCGGACAATCTTCTATTTCGTAGTCCTTGCCATAATCCTGTGGAATTTTGTGGAATTTTTAAGGAATCATAACTTACTGTATTTCAAAGATCTGACTTCTGCATAATCCTGACAAGGTCTCCACTCTCCACCCTTCTTTTTCATCATTTCTTTCTTTGGCTGGAAGTTTGGATAAACCAATACAACATTATTATTCTATTATGCATGTCACACGATGTGTTAAGAAATCATAAGAAATGAAAATAAACTATATATTTAAAAATACCTCTTGAACGCCCAACTTCAATGGAGACGAAGAAGGAGGTGGAGTGTTGGACGAAGGTGATATTGGGAACGTTTAGAGGAAAGGTGAAATGGAGGGAGAGAGGGAGGAGGAAGACAACACGGTTATGGAGGGAGGAGGATGAAGAAGAGGGAGAATGGAAGGAGGGGAATGTTTAGATGAAAGGTGAAATGGAGGGAGGGAGGGAGGAGGAAGACGAAGAAGGAGATGGAAGGAGGGGAATGCTTAGATGAAAGGTGAAATGGAGGGAGAGAGGGAGGAGAAAGAGAACACGGTGAAATGGAGGTAAGGTAATGGAGGGAGGAGGAAGAAGAGGAGGGAAATGAAAATTCGAAAAACTACCCTATAAGCACGGTTCCCCTCAGAACCGTGCTAATATCCCTATTATTTAATTACTTTTCAGGACGGGCCCCTTCCAACCGTCTTCGTAGCCATCCCTTTTTAGCACGGTTCCCCCACAACCGTCCTCGTATCCTTACCTTTAAGCACGGTTCTTCCCAACCGTCCTTATAACTCTTTCAGAAAAAAAATTTAAAAATTTTTTCCAGTATTTAAGCACGGTTCGTTGTCAACCGTGTTCGTAGGTCTAGTTTTAAGCACGGTTGCAACTCAACCGTCCTCGTATGTGACTTCAAAAATTTCAAAAATGCCACCGCCTCTTTTTTAGCACGTTTTTGATATAACCGTGCTTAAAACCTGTCATCGTATCCATTTTCTGCACTAGTGTAGTTCTCTAAAGCATTAAGCTTTCGTATTAAAAATCCTACATTGACCAAAGATATGACTAATTAAAAGTATACAAGGTTAACGTAATTTTTATCTTATGAGCTAACTTTTAAGATTAAGTTAGACCCAATACCTAAATTTAAGAAGTCATTATTGGGCAACCTGTATATGGTTATGCTTCCTGAGCATGAAGTATAAGTTTAATATGCCCTCCGTATTTATCTATGCTCTATTCCTAAACGTGAGAGTGTGTTGAAAGTTTTACATATTAACTACAGATCTGATCAATTAAGAGTCTTATGAGTTAGCTCTTGAGATTGAGTCAAGTCCAATACCCAAATTTAAGAACTTGAAATTAAAACATAACAAATAATTTATCAATTACTATGATAATCTTAGGTCAATAAATTTTATATTTTTCTTGAGAATTTCCTATTGACAATGCAAGGTAATATTAATCATTAGAAAATCGAGTCTTTCCAATGATCAAATTCTTATGTGCATCAACTTTATATGTATGTGTGTATACACACACATTAATCTATTTGAATTATCAATATTCAATTCTTAGTAATAATATAATCAAGAATAATTTAGATCATTTGTCATAATTTGTATTACGATAACACGTCTTTGATTTTAATCAAGGATCTTTGTCAAATAAACTATTTTATAAAAACAATATAAATATATAAATATGATAAAGAAAAGAAATAATACTTTATTTTTAAAATTAGAATTGATTACATGATAATTTGAATCTTGGACATTTATTCCTTACACTAAAGACTAAAAAAATATATCAAAAAATTCTTATATTAACGATAAAGTATTTGTTATGTTGTCTAACTGTCTTAGAAGTTCTTATATAACAATCTTTTATTTTATTTTTCCCTAATATGCATTATAGTATATGCAAGCATTAGAAACTTTTTACTATGGATAGATGGATCTTCTGAGGGTCTGCCTGTTGATTTCTCAAGATCATGTTTATTGGCTGGACATTCATCTCAAAGCTGATGACCATATATGGGAGAGAGGCAGATCATACTACAACAAAATAGGTGAATAACAACGGGTAGCATGCACTACAAGAAATTACACCAAACTACTTCCTGGATTGGTCCAACTATGACAAAGACACAATGCTGTGGAAGTTCGACAAAACCGGTTGTGTCTATATAGTAAAATCAGCATATACATGAACTTCCAAATGCAAGGCTCTAGCATGCATGGAGGATCCACCTTTCAAGAGAATATGGAACAAATTCACACCACCTAAAGTCAGTGTGTTTGTGTGCAAGGTTCTTCTTGACAGGATTCAATCGACAGAAGATGTGTGCTCTGTAAGGACTTCAATGGATCTTCTGCACATTTGCTGTTTTCATGTAAATATGCTTATAATGTGTGGATTCTAATTTATCAATGGCTGGGACTAGTTTCTGTTTTACATGAAAATGCAAAAACTCATTTATTACAACATGGGGCACTGTAAGAGAAAAGAATGGAATGCATTGGAAGCTATATGGATGATTGATATTGGGGTATTTGGGAAGAAGAAATTCCAGGTGCTTCAACAACAAAATGAAGGAACCACATCAAGTGATTCACACAATTAAAGTTAAATGTTTGGCATGGTTTAGAGAAAAAGTGAAAGGCTTTTATGTTTGTTTTTTACTTGAGTGCTGTTGTTACCCATTTTAATGTATTAAAAACTCCTAATTTAGGGAAAAAATGTGATTAGTTAATATATTACGAATATATGCAATCTCCTTTTCGTATTTGAATTCGTAATAATTTTTTCGTGACATATAGCATTGGTGTTTTGTATTTGGGTTTGGATACCCTTATGCCTTTTATATATAATATATTCTTTTTGCTGTTTCCAAAAGAAAAAAAAAAGGAGGGAGGGTGTGTTAGTACGTAGCCAACCTTACGTTAATTTCTGTGTGAAAAAAAATACCTATTCCTGAATATAACCCAAATGAATGGCTTCTAGGCATAATTTTGAATAATTATAATAGATAAGAATTTCAAATAAAATATTAAATTATTCAATAAAACGTTGAATCAAATTCTAAATTAATCAATTAATTAGTAGATATAAAATGTTTAAGCAAGTGCTGACGAGTTCAATCCTTCATTTTTTTAGATGGAAAAAAATCTGGCGACCTTTAATGTTTGTTATGTTGATAGTTAGGATAAAGGATTAGTATTAGATTGAGATAGATAGTTGGAGAATATTCTTCCAAAAATTACCCACTCATAAGTTTTTTTCAAACAACCCACCCTGGAAGATGTTATCCTATACTCCACAGCTATGGAGTTGTTTTCATCATTGATGAGATTTGGATGAAAATGAAAGTTCTGGGAACACGAGGGCCTTCTTATTATTTGAGAAAAGAAGAGAATCCAAAACCAACGTACCTAAAATAAAAGGATAAAGATAAAACTCACCATAACTGAATGATAAGCCTTAAAAGTTAAAACGAAGGTACCTAAAATAAAAGGACAAAGATAAACCGAACCACACTAAATTCTGAAAAGATATACGGTGACAGTGTTCACATAAATCATCATGAAAGTAGCTAGAAGAAGGAAATTACACGAGTGCAGAGTAAACAATATAGTACTTGCAGATATTAAGATGAGAAAGGCATTGAAGCAAATGATGGACGAAGACACCACTATCCCCGTGGTTTTCTATGTTGGCAGTAACCTCTGTTGTGGATATCACAATGTCCTGCATCAGTAAACTGTGGGCTTTTAATGCAGGAAGAGGAACCGTAGAGAATATTTGCTGGGCAGTACGTAAGATGGTGCATGTTGATTTGGTTTGAGTGTGTTCAAAGCAGTAGAAGTAGCAGCCATTCCACTTAATCCGTGTGGATCCATCAACAGATTAGGTTGAGGTTGAACATCGTCGTGATCACCGACTTGGCAGTGAAGGCCAACGCATCCATAAGTGACGTTGTTCTGTGACGCCGAGTAACTTTTACTAGAACATGCAGCAGCCACAATGTTATTATGATGTGGTGGTAGGAGGAGCACTATCAGCAGTACAACCACCAACACTAGAGAAGAAGATTCCCTCATCGTTTTCGCCAAAACAACAGACATGCCACTATTGTCGGTGCTTACCCAGTTCATGCTGCTAACATAACACTTGCACAATTGGTCTCTATAAGTCAATAATATTTCCTGTTCATCAAATTAAATGCTACCTCTGTCACTCTGCCACTCGCAGAAAGATGGTCAATGACATCATGTGTTCATGTTTATACACTTCTGTAATATCTTCACTTATTTATGCTTTATTTAATCTATATCTCTCTTATGTTATCGCGTCACATCATTTTTATTATTCTCTGCTATTTTCTTCCTACCATTTGCCAAACATTTACATCCATCTTCCCAGAAAATAATTGGACTCTGTCAAGATTGACGAAGAGTTCATGACAATAATTCGTTACTAGCATTTACGAGGTTTTCCTACTCCGCTACTCAGACATTAAACAATGGGGACATATATTAGTACAACGTTATTTATTTATTTTATCTCTATTTTTCTCCTTTCTCATATCTTTGTTCCTTTCTCATATACTAGTGTTTTTCTTATATTTACTCCATGTTTATCTCATCCTATATACACACTCGCAAATATAGATGGCAGTATTTATTTTGCATTTACATTGGAGAGAGAAGCGGAAACACAGCACAATAATCTTGTTTCTTGGAAAACCTATGCCTCTATGGCGAACTTCATAAAAAACAAATCATCAAATCACAATGAAATATTCGGCTTGATTATGTTTTTCTCTATCCTTCATCTGTTGCTCTCTCAGAAGGTTAAATCATACGATCCTGTTGATAACTTAGCTGTCAACTGCGGCAACAAGGGAAATACTAACCCACGTAATCGAAACTGGGTTGGAGACGTTGACAGCAACACCATCTTGTTTTCTCTGATTGAACAATCATCAGTTGAAGCCAATGCTCCAACCCCTATTCCCCCTAACGTTGAGCAAATTCCATTCGACTCAGCACGACTCTCTCAATCCCAATTCACCTACTCCTTTCATGTTGTAACTAACGGCCCAAAGTTCCTTCGCCTTCACTTTTATCCAACTTGGTACGCTAATTTCGTACCCTACAACTCCCTCTTCTCCGTCAAAGCAGGCAATTTTACCCTTCTCAAAGACTTCAACGCCTCACTTTGGGTTGACGACAAGCACCAGACAATCACCAAAGAATACTGTATCAACATAGACTCAGGTGAGAGGCTAAATGTGTCTTTCCTTCCCACTACCAGTCACTCGGACGTGTATGCTTTTATCAACGGCATCGAGATTGTGTCTATGCCTGCTTTCCTCTATTATACCAATCTCACTAATGATTTGGATCCTGGTAAGTTTAAGGTTGTGGGTCACGGCACCACCCCCTACCGAATTCTGAGTGGCCAAGCATTGGACACAGTTTACAGAGTCAATGTTGGAGAGAAGCAGGTTCCACCAGGTGAGGACACCGGTATGTTCCGGAATTGGGAAGTTGATTATCCTGGCTACTTGATGAAGGAATATCCACAGAGTATTTCAAGTGATTATACGCGTCAACCAATCTATAAGGATAACGTTGCTCCGAATTACACCGCACCAGCCAATGTATACTTAGATGCCAGGAGTTACGGGAGGGATGCAACTGAGGATTACAATGTAACTTGGGAGTTTCAAGTTGACTCTTAAGTTTTATTATATGGTAAGGTTACATTTCTGCGAGTTCGACTATCATATCTACAGTAAAGGCGATAGAGTTTTAAAGATATTTATAGATGATACCATGGCTGAAGAACTTGCCGATGTGATTTTGTGGAGTGGCGGTCCCCTAATTCCTGTTTATAAGGATTATGAAGAAGGTGAATCTTTCAATCAAGCTGCAACGACTGCCAAAGGGAGTGATATCCAAATACCGTGATGTCTTGTTGAATGGTATCGAGATTTTCAAAATAAGTGACTCTAACAGCAATCTCGCCGGACCAAATCCCGAGCCTCGTACTCTGTCTCCGCTGCCACAAACAATTCAAACCATATCACATTCCATAAAGTCAAATTCCATCCCTGTTGTCATTGTTGTTGTTGCAGTCTCATGCCTCGTGCTACTACTAGCATCTATTATTTGCATAATCATTATTTTCCGGCGAAGGAGCACGGAAGAAACCTCACGGGAGAGAGAGACTACCGAAGGATCGTCTCTGCCATCCCATTTGTGCCGCTACTTTACAATTACAGAGCTGAAAGCTGCCACAAACAACTTCGACGATGTTTCCATCGTCGGAATTGGAGGGTTCGGTAACGTGTACAAGGGTTACATCCATGGGACCACACCCGTCGCCATCAAGCGCCTCAAACCTGGTTCTCAACAGGGTGTGAAAGAGTTCTTGAACGAGATTGAGATGCTCTCACAGCTTCGCCATATTCATTTGGTCTCACTCATAGGTTACTGCAACGACGGGTCTGAGATGATCCTGGTTTATGACTTCATGCAACGCGGCACTCTCCGCGAGCATATATACGGTTCTGATAGTGCCCTTAACATGGAAGCAGAGGGTCGGGATCGTATTGGGTGTGGCAAGAGGGTTACACTATCTTCATGCAGGGACGAAGCAGAATATCATTCACCGGGACGTGAAGAGCACGAACAACCTGTTGGATGAGGAATGGGTCGCCAAGGTTTCAGACTTCGGGTTATCCAAGGTGGGACCTACGGGAACGTCGACAACACACGTCAGCACGATGGTGAAGGGTAGCGTGGGGTATTTGGACCCATAATACTACAAGCGTCAACAGTTGACTCTGAAGTCTGATGTGTACTCATTCGGTGTGGTTCTTCTTGAGGTATTGTGTGCGAGGCGTCCTTTGGTTCGTACGTTTGGAAAACAGAAAGTGAGTTTGGTGGATTGGTTTCGGAGATGTTACGATGGTGGTGAGATTAATCAGATGGTGGATCCTTTTATTAAGGATTCAATTTCTGTAGGGTGTATGAAAAGCTACTCTCAGCTGGCGATGAGTTGTTTGCTTGATGATGGAAATCAACGGCCCTCGATGAGTGATGATGTTGGGGTATTGGAGTTTGTGATGGTGATTTGATAGTTAGTGATAGGTAAGGTTGTGGATAGTTAAAAATGGTAGTTGAAGAAGTTTGGATAAGTCACTCAAAGGATGAAGAATTGATAACTTGATTACTTCTTCATCTATACATAAGGAGATAACATGACTATTTATAGGCATCCTCCATCACTATAATATTCTCTAGAATGTTCTAGAGATAGTCTTGTCTAGAATATTATAGAAAAGTAAATGATATAAATAGATTTTCTTAGATATTTCCTAGTAACCTTGTAGAAGATTCTAGAAGGTTCTATAATATTCTAGAAACTTGTATAATATTCTAGAAATTTGTATAATCTTCTAATACTCCTCCTTTATGCAAATTTCTGTAACTCCAAGCATTGAGCGCAACTCTTCAAATTTGGGTCTTGGCAAAGCTTTAGTGAAGATGTCTGCAACTTGATCTTTAGTTGTGCAATACTCAAGCTTGATTTCTTTAGTTCCTTCTGCTTCCCTGATAAAGTGATATTTGATTGCTATATGTTTTGTTCTGCTATGATGCACTGGATTTTTTGCCATTGCTATAGCTGATTTGTTATCGCAGTAGATTGTAGTAGGCTCTTCTTGTTTTTGTCCCATTTCTTCAAGTATTCTTCGTAGCCATATTGCTTGACTTGTAGTTTCAGCTGCTGCTACATATTCTGCTTCTGCTGTTGATTGAGCCACTGTAGCTTGCTTCTTTGAAGCCCAAGAGATTATTCCTGATCCTAGTGAGAAGGCATATCCGGATGTGCTTTTCATGTCATCGATTGATCCTGCCCAGTCACTGTCAGTGTAGCCAAGTAGTTTTGAGTTCCCTGAAGTTTGGTACCATATTCCATACTCCTTTGTGCCTTGTAGATATCTTAGGATTCTTTTTGCTGTTCCAAAATGAATTTGGCTTGGGCTTTGCATGAATCTTGAAAGAAGACTTACAGCATACATTATGTCTGGTCGTGTGGCGGTGAGATATAGTAAGCTTCCAATCAAGCTTCTATAACGTGATGCATCAGCTTCTGGTGCTCCATCATTTTTCTTCAATTTCTCATTAGTTACTAGTGGAGTTCCAACGGTCTTGCAGTCATTCATCTTGAATTTGTTGAGTAGTGCTGCAACATACTTCTTTTGTGAGATAAAAATTCCTTCTTTCTTTTGTTTTACCTCTATGCCGAGGAAGTAGTTCATCAAGCCAAGGTCGGTCATGTCAAAGGTCTTCATCATATCTTCTTTGAACTTGACTATCATCTTCATATTGTTCCCTATGTAGATAAGATCATCTACATACAAGGAGACTATGAGTATATCATACTGACCTTGGAGCTTGGTGTATAAAGTTGACTCACTTTCGCTCCTCCTGAATCCATGATCCATGAAGTATTGATCGATTTTGCTGTACCATGCTCGTGGAGCTTGTTTCAATCCATATAGAGCCTTCTTCAATCTTAGCACTTTGCCTTCATTACCTTTGCTAACGAATCCTTGTGGTTGCTCCACATAAATCTCTTCTTGAAGATCACCATTAAGAAAGGCGGATTTTACATCCAATTGATAAATGCTCCATCCTTTTTGAGCAGCAAGAGCAATTAGAGTTCTTATTGTATCCAGACGGGCTACTGGAGCAAATGTCTCGTTGTAGTCAACTCCATATTGTTGTGAGTATCCTTTAGCTACTAGTCTTGCCTTGTGCTTTTGTATGGTGCCATCGGGATTAAGCTTGGTCTTATAGATCCATTTCACCCCAATGATATCTTTATCTGAAGAACAATCTGCTAACTCCCATGTATTATTTTTCTCAATCATCTTGATCTCTTCTTCCATTGCTTTCACCCATACATCTTGTTTTGATGCTGCTTCAAAGCTTTCTGGTTCAGTTATAGCCAGGTTACAAGTTTCGTAGATATCGACCAAGGATCTAACTCGTCTCGGAGTAGACTCTGGTGAGGAAATTTGGTGTTGTAGTTGTGAAGAGCTCTCACTTGAATCTTCTTCAATTTCTTGAGGTTGCTGCATTGGTATGGAAACATTTTTCTCTACCTTTTCATCTTTCCAATTCCAAGCAGCATTTTCATCAACCTCCACATCTCGACTAATAGTGAGCTTTTTGGTTTCCAAGTTATAGACTCGATATCCTTTTGATTGTGTGCTATACCCCAAGAAAATACCTCGTACAGTTTTGTCTTCTAGTTTGTGTCTCTTTTCTTCTGGAACATGTATGTAGCATACAGATCCAAAAACTCTTAAGTGTTTTGCTGATGGCTTCTGGTTGCTCCAAGCTTCAATTGGTGTTTTATCTTGGACAGCCTTTGTTGGACATCTGTTAAGTATGTATACTGCAGTATAAACTGCTTCAGCCCAGAATGTGTTTGGTAATTCTTTCTCCTTTAACATTGCTCTCGCCATCTCCATAACCGTGCGATTTTTCCTTTCAGATACTCCATTTTGTTGTGGAGTATAGGTGACAGTAAGCTGGCGCTTAATGCCTTCATCCTCACAGAATTTATCAAATTCATGTGAGGTGTACTCTTTACCTCGGTCACTCCTTAATATTTTGATCTCTTTTCCACTTTGTTTCTCGACAAGGGCCTTGAACTTTTTGAATATTCCAAATACTTCTGATTTGGCTTTAATAAAATAGACCCAAGTCATTCTAGAGAAGTCATCAATGAAAAGGATAAAGTACCTGTTGTTGTGAAGTGACGGTGTTCGCATTGGTCCACAAATATCTGTGTGAATCAGCTCTAATAAGTCTTTTGCTCTCCAAGCTTTCCCAGATGAAAATGGTTGTCGATGTTGCTTACCAAGCAAACATCCTTCACAAGCTTCATTATTTTCTTCAAGTCTTGGAAGATCTTTCATCATATTCTTCTGGTATAAAAGCTTTAAGGCATGAATATTAAAGTGGCCAAACCTTCGATGCCAAAGCTTGGAGGTATCAACTTCTACTTTCATGGCAATGTTAATGCCTTGCTTGAAGCTTATTGGGAAACTTCTGTTACTTTTCTCCATCTTCACTTGGCCAATTTCTATCTTTTTACTATCATATATTTTGCATGTGTCCCCTTGGAAATGGAGAGAATAACCTTTCTCCATCATTTGACCAATACTCAAGAGATTTTCTTTGAGGTTAGGGACTAATAGGACGTCAGAAATAAGTTTCGTACCTTTCTTTGTTTCTACCATAACAGTACCTTTCCCTTCTGAATCAACGATAGTACCGTTCCCCATTCGAACTTTCACTTTGATGGATTTGTCGATATCTTTGAAGATGCTTAGATCTTTGGCCATATGATTGCTACAGCCACTATCCAAGTACCAGTTTCCACTTGAATTGTTGTTGGAATCTTGAGTAGCATAGAAAAGATGTTCGTCTCGACCATATTCTTCAGCGAAATTTGCTTGATGCTTGTTTTTGTTGCGACAATACCTTTCTATATGTCCAAATTTCTGGCAATGTTGACATTGTGGCTTTCCACGATACCAACAACCTTCTTCAACATGATTTGTTCTCTTACAAATGCTGCATGGAGGATATTTATTTTGATTGTTCCTAGAGAAATTTCTAGAATTCCTTTTATTTCTAGAAGTTTCTCCATTATTCTTTTTTTCTTCATTCCCTTTATGCTGAGACTGTAGTTTGAGCTTTGATTGAAAGGCATTTTCAACTGAGTCTTCATCGTGTCTGTTCAACCTTTGCTCATAAGCTTCAAGGGACCCTACCAACTCTGTTACTGATAGAGTAGATAGATCCTTTGTTTGCTCAATAGTTGTCACAATTGGATCATATTTTCGTGGAACAGTGATAAGTAATTTTTCAACAATTTTCTTGTCAGAAATATTTTCCCCGTAAGCTCTCATTTGATTTACTATTTCTTTTATCTTGGAATAGTAATCCTTTATGGTTTCAGACTCTTTCATTTTCAATAATTCAAACTCTCGCCGTAGAGTTTGAAGTTTTACGACACGTACCTTTTCACTTCCTTCAAACTCCTCCTGTAACGTAGTCCATGCTACTTTTGCTGTGGTAGCACCCATTATTCTTGGAAAGATAGTATCAGTCACAGCTTGTTGTAGAGTAAATAAGGCCTTTGAATCTTTTTGCTTATTCTCCTTTAGTTCTTTTCGTTGAGCTGCAGTAAGAGATGAAAGATCTGTTGGAGTAGTGAATCCTTCTTCTACAATTTCCCATAAATCTTGGAAGGTGAAGTATGTCTTCATTTTCGTGCTCCAAAAATCATAATTTTCGCCACTGAAAATAGGAACGGGAAGAGATGATAGTTGAGTAGAACTAGCCATTAGTTAAAAAGATGTTGATAGTGGTTATTGTTGTTTAAGGATAGTATGGTAATGTTTCTACGCCCAATAGATGATCGAACGTAGCTCTGATACCACTGATGGTGATTTGATAGTTAGTGATAGGTAAGGTTATGGATAGTTAAAAATGGTAGTTGAAGAAGTTTGGATAAGTCACTCAAAGGATGAAGAATTGATAACTTGATTACTTCTTCATCTATACATAAGGAGATAACATGCCTATTTATAGGCATCCTCCATCACTATAATATTCTCTAGAATGTTCTAGAGATAGTCTTGTCTAGAATATTATAGAAAAGTAAATGATATAAATAGATTTTCCTAGATATTTCCTAGTAACCTTGTAGAAGATTCTAGAAGGTTCTATAATATTCTAGAAACTTGTATAATATTCTAGAAATTTGTATAATCTTCTAATAGTTTGCAATGCAATTGGTGGAGAGTGAGGAAGATGACAAGTTTGATGGAACTGAAGAAGAAGGAAAGAATGATCAGCAAAGACCACTGCTGCTTTTCCCTCATTTTATGAGTGAGGAAGGGAGTGATATGCGTTTCACTACCACTGGAACTGATGAGTCTCAGTCTGAGTCCAAGTCAAGCAGGGTCACCACAATATCTGGAAATACTGAGTAACAAACTTTGGTTCCTTCTAATGTGTTCTTTTAGATTGGGGAATCCGATAAAGCTCTATCTGTATAAATTGTATAAATATATAATCTCTATTTAGATGTAACAAAATGAGAGAAAAAAAATATGAAATTAGATTGTGTTATGTTAAATAATATTTTAGTTTACATATTAATCATTTATAATATATAATTTATCTATACTATAATATTATCAAATAACTTTTTATATTAAATTAAGTGTATATTGAAATAAATATATTTATATTATAAAAAGTTATTTATTTGTATAAAATAACAAGATATAAAATTAATTATAAAAATATTTATGATTTCAGAAAGCCGAAAGAAATTGGTATAAAAAGTCTTTATTCTATCTGTGTTCCTTGAAATTTTTTTCTAAAAAAGGTAATCTGTCTTTTCAACACTATGTTCTTAAGAAAATTAAAAAAAGAAAAATTTATAAATTTGTATAGGATAAAAGGAGAAAAATAAAAATTTCTTTATTTTTTAAACAATTTTTAATAAAAATTATTTTAAATTTCTTATTATATATAAAATCCTACACATATTAAACAAACCTTACCTACAATGATCTATCATACATTTTAATATTATTCTAGGTTATTCTTTAACTCAACAACCATCATAATCATTGTATTGGACTACATATCTTAAGTAACAATGTGCTCAAACTTAAAAGAAAGAAAGAAAGAAACAAAAAAGAATGTTGCGCATGACGTCGGTGGTTTTAATTATTGTGTTAAGCAACATCAGATGCTATATTTGAATTTAAATTACACCAAGAAAATATGAAGAAGAAGAAGAAGAAAAGGGACGAATAGCGGTCTATATCACACCATAATTAACTCAGATGCAGCCGGTAGAAGAGATAAATACAGATTTTATTCACACCCATAACTTACATTGTTTAGAGTTAATATAATCCATAAAATGTAGAACAAGTTTATAAAAAATCTATATATAAATACATAGAATTAATGACAGAAATACACACTGAAGCAATCATGGTAACATAAGATAATGTAATTCATGTAAAACATGAAAATACTTGATAAATATGCATAAGGTAAAAGATAAATTAATGCCCAGGAAAGGAAAAGGTGACAGTACGGCTATTAACACTTATTTTGGGCTTTGAGATAGATAGCATTCGGAGGACAGCTACGGTCAGCTCCAGGAAGGCAAGTACTGTATCTTTTTCCAGGTGGACAAGGAACTGCTGGTCGACTTTGATCCATAATTTCCATACTTACATGCCCTAGAGCTGTGATTTGTTGAGTGGTGAAGAAATTACCTTGTACATCGCCGGCAACGAGGCAGTAAAGGCCTACGCATCCATATCCATAAGTGACGTTCATCTGTGAGTTGGTCTCCAAAGAATCTGCAGCAGCAGCAGCAGGCACGCTATACTCACGATGCGGTTGGAGAAATGCTGTCACCACTGCAACTAGGAGCACTTGAGAAAGGAATCCGCTCATCATCATTCTCACTCTACGCACCTTCTGCCCACTGCTCTCTCCTGTCTTTATATAAAGACAGCGTATATGTAACCCGTGACTTTTATTTATTCATATCAGGAAATATATATATATATATATATATATATATATATATATATATATATATTTCAACTTATTGATAAATTATTTATTCTATTTTTCTGGAAAGAAATTTGAAACTGAACCTCCTTTTAATTTTTGCCTCAATTTTCCGTTGCATGAGGAGGCATTTCATTCGCTTTTTTGTGGTTTTGATGGTTGAGAGCTGTTGCTGTGGGTTCAGATAGGAAGAGATGATGTCGGTGCAGGGTGATTAATTTGTTATTTTGGTTTTCTGACGAGGGGTAGGGATGGCAAAACGGGCCTATGGGTCGGGCCGGGCCATAATAGGAAAACGGGCAAAAAATATTGGCTCAGCCCGTTTTTTTTATGGCCCGCGGGCCAAAATAGGCCAACCTTTTTTTTAATATAATTATACAAATTATTTTTTATTTTAAATTTAAACTATTTTTAAATATTTTTTAAGAAAAATTAAAAATAAAAAATAGATTTCACCTTTCTAAAGCAAAATTTTTATAATTAATCCAATTTATTTCATTAAATAAAAATAATAAATACAACTAATTAAAATTTCAACCAACTAAATATTAATATTATACATATAATATATTAATATATATTTAAATAAAGGCCCGCCGGGCCGGGCCAGCCCGTGACGGGCCCGTTTTTATACTGGCCAAAACAGGTCGGGCCTATTCGGGATAGTGGGCCTCAAAGCTTGGCCCGGCCCGGCCCGACCCGTTTTAATGGGCTAAACGAGCCAGCCCGCGGGCCTAACCCATATTGTCTTCCCTAATGAGGGGTCATTATTAACCGCTATCCCCCGTCTTTTATCGAGAGACTATACTATATTATTTAACATATATTAAAAATTTAATTAGTTTAAATTAATGTATTACATATATCAATTATTTTTTAAAAACTTTTAAATGTATCTTTTATATTAAATAAAAAATTAAATTAAATTCTATTAATATCGATAGGGAATAAATGTATTTAGTAAGGCTATAGGTTTGAAATAAATAAATATACATTAAGAAGGATATTATAAAAATGATAAAAAAATAACTAAAAAATAAGTTCTTATAAAACTACCGCAGGGAGTAATTTTTTTATTCATCATTATTAAGACACCGCAATCTTTTCCCAAACCTCACTGTGCGTTCTCCACACTCTGAGACAATTCGAAGCAAAGCTATGCGATGGACCATAATCTCTTCTGCAATTTCCAAATTATCTAAATCCCTTTCACCCAATCTATAGTCTTTGTTGGTTCGTTCTTAGTTCACAGTTTATTCTTGCTCATTCATCAGGTTCGTACAGAGGTTCATTTCTGGATTACAGTGTTTTTGTGTTTATTATTTGATTTATATTTTAACTTAATTAAGATTGCTCCCTCTGGGTAATTTTATTGGGAATTGGTGTGATATACTATCATTTTATTTACCTGCGTTTGATTAATCTCCCCCGAGTGCATGTATTGTAATTGTCCGGTGATTGTGGTTCACACTCACAGCGGTGGATACATGAGAGAGAGAAGAATGAATAAGAGCGGCGGAGATAATTAAAAGTATTTTAAAAATAAAGGTTAAAACCCTTTTTTAGCCCTCTTAATGTTTAGGGATTAGGAAAAAGCTCCTAAAAAAAAATCCTTAGGTTTTGACCCTTATTAAATTTTAGGGTTTACGAATTTAAGGATGATGCCCTGAACTGATAAGGTGACATGAGTTTGGGCCACCTCATTAGTGACACCTGTCAAAAATATTATTAATTAATTACATTAGGTCTAATTAGTTGTTTATACATGAAATTATAAATTAACCCCAAATTAAGAAACCCTAATAAATTCTAATTAAAATTGCCTTCATCTTCTTCTACATACACCAAAACCCGATCCCCCTTCCAAGATCATTTTATCCGCAGAAAGAATTCTCAAGAAAACGTAAGCCCTTGCATCTCAATTCTCTACATTCAAAGAAAGAACCTTAAATTGAAAAATCGATTTTTTGGAAACAGTTGGACAGGTTCATTTCCAATAGGTCGGCAATGGACTTCGATTACGCACACTACATGCTCACAGGGGGTAACAGGAAGGGCAAAGAGAACCCTCTGCTCACGTCACCATCACGAGAAGCCTACCAGAAGCAACTCGCAGAAGCCCTCAACATGAATAGAACTCGAATCTTGGCCTTCAAGAACAAGCCCCCAACACCTGTTGAACTCGTCCCCAAGGCCATCCTTTCTCCTCCTCCTCAATCTAAATCCTCTAAGCCCAAACGTTACATTCCTCAGGTATCTAATCTTATATCATCTGCATTGCTTTTAATTGGATTTTTATTGGAAATTTTGCTGAACTTGTTACTGTGAAAATGATTCTCAGAGTTCAGAGAGGACGTTGGATGCTCCTGATATACTAGATGACTTTTACTTGAACTTGTTGGACTGGGGTAGCAGTAATGTTCTTAGTATTGCTCTTGGAAACACTGTGTATCTCTGGAATGCTTCTAATTGCTCTACTGCTGAACTTGTGACAGAGAGAAATAGATGGTGGAAGAGGAAGGAAAATGATGGTGGAAGGGGAAGGGAAAAAGAGAGGTGAGGTGGGAGAAAAAGAAGATGAAGGCAATTTTAATTAGAATTTATTAGGGTTTCTTAATTTGGGGTTAATTTATAATTTCACACATAAGCAACTAATTAGACCCAATACAATTAATTAATAATATTTTTGACAGGTGTCACTGATGAGGTGGCCTAAACTCATGCCACCTTATCAGTTCAGGGCATCATCCTTAAATTCGTAAACCCTAAAATTTAATAAGGGCCAAAACCTAAGAATTTTTTTTAGGGGCTTTTTTCTAATCCCTAAACATTAAGAGGGCTAAAAAGGGGTTTTAGCCAAAAATAAATTATTCAAAATAATAATAAGGGGGCCAATTTTGAGAAAATAAGTCTACTGCAAAAAGAAAAGAAAATCTCTCAAAAATGTTATTTTTCATCAAAATGAGCGGGTAAAATTTCTCAACTTATTTTTCTAGCTCGATTCCACTATCCCATATTTAATTAAATAGACCTTAACATGTCAGCTTATTTTGCCACTCCAAAATAATGTTAAAACTGCTTATCAGTAGTAATTAAATTAATAATTTTAACTCTTTAATTCCTAATATTATTTTTTAAAAATCTTTGAAATAGATAAGTGTATTCTCCCTCCAACAACCAAAAATTCCCAGGAAGTAAGTCAAACTTATTTAAATATTTTTGATTTCATTGAAAAAGTAAATGACCTTAAATAGCTTTGTTTGGTAAATAATATTATGTTACTGCTTTTTAGTTTCTTTTAAAAAGTTATTTAAAGTGATTAACTTTAAGTTTATCCTTTTACATTTTTATTCTCATTGATTTATTAAAAAATAATTATATATATTTATATATCTTTGATATCATTTTATATTTAATAACTATAGTTTCATTAAATACATTTTAATTTAATGAGCTAGTTTATTCACACGAACCTTAAGCGTAAGGTTTTAACAACGATATAACACCTCAGTTAGTCCCTAAATCTAACAAAGTCGGATACTTAGTCCTCTAATTAGTAGGTTAGTCTCTTAAGTTCTCCATGTCTGTGATCGTCAAGTCTCTTAAGTTCTCCATGTCTGTGATCGTCAGACACTTAGATCCCTACCGTTAAACCTTCGTTAACTTCCGTCAGAGTCAGCTGACGGGACTCGTTAAATCCTAGCAGGGATGCCATGTTTCCATCAAAACTACGTCGTTTTGATGGAACCCTAAGTATTTTTATCTTTCTCTTTCTTCTTCTCGCGTTTTCTGGTTTTCTTACTTTCCTCTCTCAAAATAGCATAGAATGCCCCATAAGGCCAAAGATCACAACCAGCAGCAGCAGCAGAAGAACTCCATCTGAATAGTCCAACCGGGGGGAAATGGTTTCAGTACCATGGAACAAAGAACCCTCTGCTTTTGTTTGCATCAGATTGAGTCAACGTCTTGGCGAAAGAAGCAGGCTTTTTTGAACCCTCTGAAGCATTGCCATCAAGGACATCATCTTCAAAATCAAGGTCGGAATTTCTTAATGTGATCAGCCTTAACTTTGCGTAGACCTCGTCTGTTTCTAGGTCGGCTAGGAACTTGACAGTTGCCACGCAGCAGAGAATGAGTGGTGGGATCCGTAAAGCTCTGAAATCTACGTAGAGTTTGCGTGTTCCGCGTGCTCTTGGGGGAAGTAGAACACTTTCGAGTTCACCAGTGGCATCTGAACCATCCATCCCGCACACGCTTGCCATAATTGTGGATCCAAACTCTTTTCACTTTTCTTCATTGCTTCTTCTCATTGTTGTACAAGAAACCAAAAGTAATTAAACTTGGAACAGAGAAGAGTTAAGTTAATGTTATTGGTTTTTACCTTTTGTAAAGAAAGCAAGAGAGTGAGAATGTGGTGTAGAGTAGGGATGGCAATATGGGCTAGGCCCGCGGGATGGCCCGTTTGGCCCGTTAAAACGGGCCGGGCCGGGCCAAGCTTTGAGGCCCGTTATCCCAAATAGGCCCGGCCTGTTTTGGCCCGTATAAAAACGGGCCCGTCACGGGCTGGCCCGGCCCGGCCCGGCCCGACGGGCCTTTATTAAAATATATATTAATATATTATATGTATAATATTAATATTTAGTTAGTTAAAATTTTAATTATTTGTATTTATTGTTTTCATTTATTAAAATAAATTAGATTAGTTATAAAAATTTTACTTTAGAAAGGTGAAATCTAATTTTTATTTCTAATTTTTCTTAAAAAATATTTAAAAATAGTTTAAATTTAAAATAAAAAATAGTTTGTATAATTATATTAAAGAAAATGGTTGGCCCGTTTTGGCCCGCGGGCCATAAAGAAAATGGGTTGGGCCAATGTTTTTGGCCCGTTTTCCTATTATGGCCCGGCCCGGCCCGGCCCGTATTTGGACGGGCCTATGCGGGCTTTGGCCCGGCCCGGCCCGTAGGCCCGTTTTGCCATCCCTAGTGTAGAGTAAAGAGTTAGTTTAAAAGTTGCAGGGGTTTAATTGTTCCAAAACCCGAAGGAAAGATAGAAACTTTTGAGTTTGATTGCACACTCAGTTACCGAAGAAGTGCATCGTCATGTTTTCCCCCATTCGAAAGTGTTGCTAAGTTTCTTTATAATAAATTGGTTTTTCTTCTAGTTTACTCAATCCACAACAAAACCTTCATTTGCAAAATCGGAAACATGAGATAGGCAGATTTCAGTTTCGTGAATCACCGAACCTGGGAATCAAATATGTAACAGTACTAGTGGTTGTGTAATAAGAAGCCAATAGGGGAAGATGAAGAAAACCAAACATTTTATCTGTTTACTAGTGGGGGGAAGATGAAGACACCATGAGAGGAGATGAAGAAAACCAGAAAACGTGAGAAGAAGAAAGAAAGATGAAAATACTTAGGATTCCATCAAAACGACGTAGTTTTCATGGAAATGTGGCATCCCTGCTGGGATTTAACGAGCCACGCCAGCTGACTCTGACGGAAATTAACGAAGGTTTAACGGCAGGGATCTAAGTGTATGACGATCACGGACGTGGAGGACTTAAGAGACTAACCTACTAATTGAAGGACCTAAGTGTCCGACTTTGTTGGATTCAGGGACTGGCTGGGGTGTTCTGTCTTTTAACAACCTATCAGTAAGGTTGAGTTTAAGCTATAAAAATAATAATTTTATATTGGAAATGAAATGTGATCCGGTCTAGATACCGGTATCTAGACTATGATGTCATTTTATCCGTTCTAGAAGGTAAACTAATATCACAGGTCAACATCCGGACTGTAAAATACCGTGCTAGGCGTTCTCCCTTCACCGGTTTGTCCGCGATAACACCTAGAATGTCGTTCCATCCGTTCTCCTAGTGTTACCGATTCAGCAGGTAAGACATTGGGCTGACAAGGCCATATAGGTGCCCTCCCTATACCGGTAAACCCATGTTGACACCTAGCACATCGGATATAACGTGTTCTCCATATCGGAACATAAGAAAATAGTTGTAAGTGGCTTTGGTAATGGCACAGTGATTCCCGTTACCCATGTCGAAGACATGCCCTCAAAGGACGCGTTCTCTACCGCTTAGTCCATACTTGTCTCCCCACGCTGATTATATATATATATATATATATATATATATATATATATATTTACCCATACTTCGACAGGACAAAATGGCTACTCTCTACTTCCAAATCTCGTTACTCGAGAAGAGTCAGGTTTGTTCCCTGGACCAATTTGACCCATCACTCTCTACACTTACCTATAAATACGCCAATTGCACACACAGTCAAAACTAAGTTTTGGACATACTCAGTGTATACTTATGTTCATTTACTCTCTCGCTGTCACTCAGCTTTTACATTTTCACTAACTTGAGCGTCGAAGAGTCTTTGCAGGTGACATCATCTTTCGCCCCCTGCAACGGGAAAGCCTGGTGCGTAGGACCTCCAGGACAACAAGACTAGTCTTCTCCCACTGAGATACCAGATCATAATACCAGATACCCACTGTACCGGTGTATAAAACACATAACCCGTTGACTTTTGAGACTGTACAAAACACATAACCCGTTGACTTTTGAGACTGGTCCTAGTCTGGAACCTTGATCCCGCATCAGGCCAGTTCAAAATATATTTAGTGTACCTTTATTTTTTTTTGTTAGTAAATAGTTGCATTTATCTTAATAAAAAAATTACAACTTTTGGTGGTTTAAACATGTAGTCAGTTTTTAGGGTTAAGATTAAAAATTCCTTAAAATCTTGAGAATGTGTACTATTTAAGATAAGTTATGAATTCTTGAAATATTTTAAAGAAAAGAATTTATAATTAAAGATCTTTTTCATCTTTTAAAATAACGTTAAAGACGATGATCAAAGAAGAAGTGTGTGAGAGCATGGCTCAAACTTTAAAAATTTGAAATACACATAAAAGGATAAAGATAGAGAGATTTTAGTGAATAATTTAGAAGAAGAGTTTATCAGTGGAACGGAAGATTTTTAACAGACAGAAAGGAGAAAAGAAGAGAAAAAATTTAAAGACTGGAACGTAAAATAGAAAAGAGGAAAAAAACTGTTCAAATTAAAAATATATACACACATTAATTAGCCATTAATAAAATTAGTTTTAATAATAAAAAAGACAAAAAAAGGGATGATAATAAGATGTGTCAAATTTGAATATAGTGAAACTTGAAACTTTCTTTTATAATATATAAAAACATAGATATAAATATAGATTATACCCTTAAAATACTATTGACTATAGTTTGGGTTTATGTATTTTTATTATCATTAACAATAATAAAGATATAACTGATTATGTAAAAATATATTCTGTTCAGATTCAACTGTAATGATCTTATTGTAAGATGTAAAGTTATATATGTTTATATGTGATGGGAATAAAATGAACTTGAAATTTATAAACACATAAACTACTTTAAATATTTTTAAAAAAATTACAACTATTAAAATAAGTTTATTTATCAAAATTATTGTATATAATAAATTTATAAACTAATTTAAATCCATCCTACTCAACAGAGACACAGAATAAACCTTGCAACGAATTAAATTCTCCCAAAAAAAGGTAATTTGACTTCGTCAAAAATGATACACCGTATCGTGTCCCATAGCTTTTCTGAGAAATTTCCATGCCCTCGAGCATTTGATACGTAAATCAGTTACTTAAATATAACTTTCGGGCTTTTGGCAAAACCTAAAGATCAAAGCAGAAAAAAAAATTGTACACTTCTTTAGCTTTCACTTTGTTTAACACTTTCATCCAAGAATGAGGAACTTCGGAAAGAAAAAGGTTCCAACTGAGATAAGCCTGTCCGTGCTTTTGTTTCTCCTTCTTCAAGTGTGGTTCCCTCCACAGATTAACGCGAACGTTCCTACCGGTGATATTGCTGTCAACTGTGGGGAATCCGGAGACACTACCTTTGATGCTCGGAAATGGTTTGGAGACGTTGACTCCAATCGCATGTTGTTTTCTCTCATTGAACCACACACTGTGGAAGGGCAATCATCAGTTCATGCCGATGCTCGTGCCCCTATCCCCCCTAACGTTGCGCCAGTTCCATTCGGTTCTGCACGACTCTCTCAATCCCAATTCACCTACTCCTTTCCTGTTGTCACTAAAGGCCCAAAGTTCCTTCGCCTTCACTTTTATCCAACTTGGTATGCTAACTTTGTACCCTACAACGCCCTCTTCTCTGTCAAAGCAGGCAATTTTTCCCTTCTCAAAGACTTCAACGCCTCACTATGGGTTGTCCATGATAAAGTTATAATTATAAAGGAATACTGTATCAACGTAGAATCTGATGAGAGGCTAAACGTGACCTTCCTTCCAAGCAAGGATCACTTCGATGCTTACGCTTTCATCAATGGGATCGAAGTTGTTTCTATGCCTCCCTTGCTCTATTACACTGATCCCAATGATCGTGAGTGGGATCCTACTAAGTTTCAGATTGTGGGTGGAGGCTCCGGATACCAAATTCAGAGTGACCGAGCTTTGGAGAATCTTTACCGAGTCAACGTTGGCGGTAATGATCTTCCACCAAGCCATGATACTGGTATGTTCCGGAGCTGGGAAAACGATCATGACCACTTGCAGAGCAGGGAACGTCCATTAAGTACTCAAACTGGCTTTTATTTAAAAAATGATCTAATCTATAAAAGTGATCCAAATTACACTGCACCAAGTGATGTATACTTAAGTGCCCGGAGCTACGGGCAGCATGAGAATGCGAATTACAATGTAACTTGGGAGTTTGAAGCGGACTCCGAGTTTTCTTATATGATCAGGTTACTTTTCTGCGAGTTTGACCCCAAAATCCAGAAATACGGAGATAGAACATTCCAGATTTTTATTACTGACGCTTTGGTTGAGGAACAAGCCGATGTTATAAAGTGGAGTGGCGGTAACCTTATTCCTACTCACAGGGACTATGCTCTGCTAAACTCCGCCGCCCCAAGGCTCCCCTCCAAGAAACTCGTTTCCATCAAGCTGCAGCGCCTGCCCCGGGGTTTGATCGCTACGACCAGCTATCATGATGTCATATTGAATGGTATTGAAATTTTCAAAATAAGTGACACTAATAACAATCTCGCCGGCGCCAACCCGGAACGGCCTCTACCTCCTCCGCCACCACTGCCAATTCAATCATCCAAAACCTCATCAAAGACCCCCATCTTTATGGGTGCGGCGGTTGCAGTTTCAATCCTCGTGCTAGCATCTGTTATTGCTACCATCGAAGTTTTTCGGCGAAGGAGAAGGGCCCCTGACACTGAAGAAAGCCCATGGAAAACAAAGAGTACCGAAGGATCATCTTTGCCATCTCAGTTGTGCCGCTACTTTACCATTACAGAGCTGAGAGCTGCCACAAACAACTTCGACGACGTTTTCATCATCGGGGTTGGAGGATTCGGCAACGTGTATAAAGGCTACATCGACGATGCCACACCCGTCGCCATCAAGCGCCTCAAAGCTGGTTCTCAACAGGGTGTCGATGAGTTCTTGAATGAGATTGGCATGCTCTTACAGCTTCGCCACATTCATTTGGTCTCACTCATAGGTTACTGCAATGACGGTGCAGAGATGATCCTCGTTTATGACTTCATGCAACGTGGCACTGTACGCGAGTATCTCTACGGTTCTGATTACCCTCCCCTTTCCTGGAAACAGAGGCTCGAGATCCTATTGGGTGCGGCAAGGGGGCTGCAATATCTTCATGCGGGTGCGAAGCACAATATCATTCACCGTGACGTCAAGACCACCAACATCCTACTGGATGAGAAGTGGGTGGCCAAGGTTTCCGACTTCGGGTTATCCAAAGTGGGACCCACAGGGACATCGACAACACACGTCAGCACCATCGTGAAGGGTAGCTTGGGGTATTTGGACCCAGAATACTACAAGCGTCAACGCTTGACTTTAAAGTCTGATGTGTACTCGTTTGGTGTGGTTCTTCTTGAGGTATTGTGTGCACGGCCTCCTTTGCTTCGTACGTTGGACAAGCCGAAGGTGAGTTTGGTGGATTGGTTTAGGAAATGTAATGAGTGTGGGAACGTTGATCAGACGGTGGATCCTTATCTGAGGGATTCTATTTCGGGAGAGTCTTTGAGAAGCTACTGCCAGCTGGCGTTGAGTTGTTTGCATGATGATGGAAATCAACGGCCCTCGATGAGTGATGTGGTTGGGGCGTTGGAGTTTGCAACGCAATTGGTGGAGAATGCACAAGATAACAAGTTTGATGGAACTCAAGTGGAGAAAAAGAGGGAGGAAAAACCATTGCTGTTTGTGAGTGACGAAGGGAGTACTGATGTGCGTTTCAGCAGTACTGATGATTCCGGGTCCAGGGTAACCACAACCTCGGGCAGTAGTGAAGACCAAACTTTGGTTCCTGCTAACGTCTTCTCTGAGATTGGAAATCCAAGAGCTAGATAAGCCACGCCATGGTTCCAAAAACTATTATGTTAAACCATATCATAATTTTATATGTATTAACTTGCCATAAATAATTCTCTGTTAAGTCTATTAAGACTAGCAGTTAATTAGCAACGTTTACCTGGGTTTCTCCTATAGCATGATTGATTAATTTTCCATATGTTCATTTGGGGGTTTTCAAGCACTTATTATTTATCTCTTTTATATATTAGTTACTTCTATTTCTTTCTTATCCCTTACACGATTACACCCGGTCCTCAACCATGAATATGCGGTCATTAGTCTATTTGTCCCACCAATATATTGATATCCCTTTCATGAACATGCTATTCTCCAATTAACGGCAAGATGAAGACCAGTAGAACTACTTTTTGGTCGTTTATGTACAGTGATTTTGTTTCAATACACAATGAAAAATCAACACATATTTCTTTCTTTTTTTCTTCTACTATATCTTTTTTCATTAAAAACAAAACTATCAGGAATCGAGCTAATAAACTATATTTATGGAGACAATTAATGGAATATCTTTTTGTTCATGACTAATCAATGACAGATTTTCTTTTATAGTAGTGTTATGATTTGCTTGTTCCCCAGGTCATTCAACGTCACTAATAACAATAGGGTCCAATACTGATACCGACGTTTTTGGTGATTTCCTCTTGAGAATCAAAGGCTTAATTGATTCTCAATTTTGAATGTTTGTTGCAAAATTTTCCAAAGACCTAGTCAAGTGTGTGCATTTCCCCATCGCATACTTTTCTCTCAGTTAACCATATTTTAATAGATCACATATACTGGAATCACAACCTGTTATTGAATGCAATTTCGTAGTAGCATTTTGTTAAATTTCTCATGATTCTATAACTTTTTTTTCTTCACCTCTCTTTATCATATCACTATATAGTTATTTCACACTTCTCTTCTTTTCTTGCTATTTACATTTGAATAGAAACATCGTGGAAGTCAAATTTTTCTTCTCACCACTAAACTATCTAATACAGTTAAAAAATATGATACAACTATATATAATTATATTATATTTATAAAATGTATATCCGTTAATAAAATTTATCGACAAAATAAACATTTTTAATGGTAAAACTCTTCTTTTATCTCCTGCTCAAATCAAACGCTTCAGATGTCATCTTAGAATCTAAACAAAAATGATGACTTAGAAAAATATGTAACATAGATAGATTTGACATATGGAAAGACTATTACATGTGGTATAAATTCAGTTGACACGTGACTAGAGACATCCATTCCAATGACTTAAATCACACACATAGTTGAGGACATTTATTCCTAAAAAAAAACTCATGATATATGTCTTTAATTTGTTGAAGCTCTTCTTCTATCTCCTATATATAGATTAGAGGATCAAACCTTATTATACTTTAAATTTGACATATAAATATTTTAACGTATTGGTTATTTACGAGTGACTGGTTTGACCGATTGCTAAATACATTAAATTGAGGGCTCTAATGCCCCTAGCTCCTAACCATATGTCAACTGAATTTATGTCATATGCATTCACCCTCTAGCCACATGTCAATTCAATTTATGTCACATATTTTTCCAAGTCATCATCTTTATTTGGTTTCTAAGATAATATTTGAAGTGTTTGATTTGAGCAGGAGATGAGAGAATATAATCATATATTATTATATTATATTTGTAAAATATATATTCATTAATAAAATTTATTTGTAAAATAAATGTTTCCGTCTTTTTTTCATTAATTTTAATTTTAATTTTTATACTAAATAAAAAAAAGTTATAAATATTTATTTTGTAGATAAATTTTATTAACAAATATACATTCTATAAATATAATATAACTATATATAATTGTATGATACTTTTTAAATATATTAATTAGTTTAATGGTAAGATTTGTTTTCTTTTCCATGTATTATATTGCTAGAATTTAGTGAGGACAATCAATCAAAACCCAATTTCATTTATAAACCCTCTCTTAATAATACTTCTATGAATACTTTCGTTCCAAAAGTTATTACTTATTAGGTACTTTTTGTCACGTAATTAAACATGCCCCGGCAACCCTGCAACTCACTGGCGTTTGGTCTACGAAAGTGTTTTTTTTTAATTTATATTTTTGAAAATAAAAATATGTTTATTTCAGTAATCTGTTTCTTGTTTTCGAGAAATAAGAATAATGAAAACTGTATTCAATTTAATTTTTTATTATTCTTTTTTAATGAAAACATATATTTTAATTATGAAGCATAAAATTATATTTTTATATTAATAATAACTATAAGCTTCAACAATAAATAATAACACTGAATGTTGGGAACTTTGATTAACACTGTTAACAATCAACTTTGTCATGCAGACCAACACACTTTACGTGTGGTCTGTGTTCGGCTCTCATCAGTTTCGTCTCTGTCGCTATCTCTCTTTCGACGGTAATCCCCTAACGCTAACTTTCTGGCTATGTGTGTTGTATGTTTTGAAGTGTATGTATGTTGATTGTTGTTTATTAGTGGAGAGCAGAGCTGATTAGGCAATGGTTTGTGTGCTGATAACATGATTTTTTATGCATGTGTAATGTTGTTTGTTAGTGGAGAGCAGAGCTCATTAGGAATTGGTTTTGTATGCTGATAACATGATTTTTTATGCATGTGTAATGTTGTATGTTAGTGGAGAGCAGAGCTCATTAGGCATTGGTTTTGTGTGCTAATAACATCATTTGGGACTTAATACCTCTCAATATCATATACAATGCGTAGCATATATAATTATCTATACTGGGAAGTTTTCTGTATGTAACAGGCCATTTTTAAATTTGGGAAATGTCTAGTTTACAGGGGAGACTCTGCCAAAATTTTGGCAGGCTCCCTTTCTTAGGGAACTTAAATAATGAAACTCAACTTTAATAATGTAGGGTTTAGTCGTGTGTGTACCCATTAGATTCCCGTTCAAGTTTCAAAACAACCGGCTGATGTACCGTGTTGTGTTGGATCTTGAATTGTCCCGATTGGACAGTTTGGTATGAATTTGTAACCAGTAGGGCGTAACCCATCAATGTTGTATGTGGTCTATGTTGAGACGTTGAATGTTCATTTGAAATTTCAGTTTTGGTGTTTCGTATTGTCCCCAGGGTGCATGAGCTGCGTGCGGTATTTCATACCGTACGTATCTCTGTGTACTCGGGGACTAATACGAAATGCTGCCGAAATTTCAAATGAACATCAACGACACAAGATAGACCACATACAACATCAATGGGTTACTGATGGTTACATATTCATCTCGAATGGGATAGGGCCCCACCAATTTGCAACATCAAAGAGATAGAGTGATTCACAACTGATAGTCAAATAAAAATTTAAAAATGTAAAGTAACAAAAATCGTGCTTGTTAGATATTGTAAATGGAGGTACCGGCAAATCGGCGATGGATGTACAACCGACTAGATCACAGTCGACGAGTGACTGAGGAGTTTATGATGGGGCTATTGGAGTTCATTCCGTTTGCTACGGCAAACACGCCCGGATTTGTTACGACTCAAAAGATTCGTTGTCCGTGCTCAAGGTGCAAATGCATGAGTTTTGAATACGCGGATGATGTGATGTGCCACCTAACTGAGAAAGGGTTCATGGAAACATACCACTGCTGGTACAACCATGGTAAGCAGTTACCGCCTAGACCATCAGACGTAACCGTGCAATAATCTTACTATGAGGTTAGAGGAAATAGGGATACGTACAACAACATAGAACAAATGGTGATGGATCATATTGGACCCTCCACCAGGCGTATGCTAGAACATGATGACCGAGAAGGGAATGGAGACTCTGACAATGTAAAGGAGGATCCTAATTCGGAGGTGAAGAGATTTTATGATTTGTTAGCGGCGGCTCAGACTCCATTATGGGACGAGTGCAACAGTCACACTGAGTTATCCGCCTCCCTAGCTGCTTTAAGCCTAAAGGCAGATTATAATCTTTCTGGAGGTTGTTTTAATAGGATGGTCAATCTGATGGGTTCCACCATGCCTAGTAATCATAGAATGCCAGTAAACCTGTACCATACTAAGAAACAAGTGGCAAACTTGGGGTTGGGTTGTGTCCAGATATAGTGTTGTGTTGGCGGATATATGCTGTTCAAAAATGAGTTTGCAGATAAGAGTGTCACAAAATGTCTGCATTGTAATGAGGAACGCTACAAAATCGTTAAAAGGAGAGGGAAGGTAACCCGGACGGCCAGGAAGAAAATGTGGTACTTCCCTATAACACTGCGTCTTCAACGCCTATATGCCTCATTGTCCATGGCAAAACACATACGTTGGCATATGCTCTGAACCGAACACAAGACGGGTTTCTTTGCCATCCTTCCGACGGGAAAGCATGGAAGTGTTTAGATGAGCTATATCCAGACTTTTCTGGCGAGTCGCATAATGTAAGACTTGGCTTATGTACTGATGGGCTTAACCCGTTCGGTCAATACGAAAGAGCTTACTCTTGTTGGCCAGTCATACTGACCCCATACAATCTGCCTCCTGATATGTGTATGAAGAGGGAGGTCATGTTTCTATCTATACTGGTTCCAGGACCCAAAAATCCAAAGGCGAACATAGACGTGTTTTTGCAACCGTTGGTTGAAGAGTTATCACAATTATGGGACATCGGGGTAATGACATACGATGCGTCTTTGAAGAATAATTTCATGATGCGTGATGTTTTGATGTGGACTATTAACGACTTCCCGGCCTATGGTATGCTTTCTGGATGGTCAACGTTTGGGAAGCTTGCTTACCCTGTATGCATGGAACATACCGGGGGGGGGGGGGGGAATCACTCCCTGTTAGTGGCAAGACAAGTTTCTTTGACTGTCATAGAAAGTTTCTACCATTGGATCACCCGTTTAGGAGAAACAAAACCGTTTTTAAGAAGAACAAGGTTGTTAATGAACCTCCACCCCGTAGGTTATCCGGTGCACGGGTTTGGCAAAGGGTCGAAGAGTATCCATACATCTGGGACAAGAGTGTTAAGGAGTTTATGGGTTATGGTAAGGAACACCACTGGGTGAAGCAGAGTGTCTTATGGGATTTGCCATATTGGAAAGATTTGTTGTTAAGACACAACATTGATGTCATGCACACTGAACGTAATGTTTTCATGAATATTTTTGACACTGTTATGGACATCAAGGGGAGAACAAAGGACAACGAGAAGAGTCGCCTAGACCTTCCGATTTGATGTTCTAGGAAAGAGTTGGAATTAAGGGATGCAGGACGTGGAAGAATGTTTAAACCCCATGCAAAATATGCTTTAACTAGACCACAACAGATTGCTATGTGTATTTGGATGAATGGGTTGACCCTGCCTGACGGATTCGCTTCTAACTTGAGTAGATGTGTCGACGTGAATGAGGGCAGGGTGTTTGGCATGAAAAGTCATGATTGCCATGTGTTTATGCAACAACTACTCCCGTATGCGTTTCATGCCTTACCGAAGCCTATTTGGAAGCCGTTGGTGGAGTTGAGTCACTTCTTTAAGGAGTTGATGGCTACTTTGTTGACTGTGGAGAAACTTGTGAAGATGGAAGAAACTATCCCGGTATTGATTTGTAAGTTGGAGCAGATTTTCCCACCAAGTTTTTTTGACTCGATGGAGCATTTGCCTATCCGTCTACCATACGAGGCCTTGGTTGGTGGCCCGGTGCAGTATCGTTGGATGTATCCATTCGAAAGGTGAACGCCAGAACTCTTTAATTTCCTTGCAAGCACTTCTTATAATAGTATTTTCTAACTTAACACTATCTTGTTAATGATGTTGAAGATTCTTACGCTCCTTAAAAGATAAAGTGTCGAACAAAGCCTGTGTTAAAGGATCAATTTGTGAGGCATACTTAGTCGAAGAAATGACAACCTTTGCTTCTTTCTATTTTCTGACGGAGATAGAAACTAGAATGAGTAGAATTCCCCGCAATCTTGGGGTAACCAGCCGTACAGGGTTTGATGAACAAACATCGATTTTCAACTATCCTGGTCACCCGGGGGGCAACCTCACAAAATGTTACATTGATGAGAAAGATCGAAAGGCGGCTCACTTGTACATTCTTCTAAATTGCCCAAAAGTGGAACCCTTTATTGAGTAAGTCATAGAACTTATATGTTACATTCCAAAATCCGCTTTTATAGTATCTAAATTTGTTTCCTTTGAATAGCTTATACACAGATATGCTAAAACTTGAGCAAAATGATTTAACTGATGACCAAATTCATAGTGAGGTGTCATCCAAGTTCGTTGGTTGGTTCGCACAACACGTAAGACCCGTATACCGAGTGTTTTTTATCTTTGCTTCTAACTCCCGGTATCTAACGATGACCTATTTGTTATGTTGTACATAGATACAAGACCCTAACAACCATATTAAAGATTCTTTACTCCAAGCCCTTTCTTGGGGGCTGGTGAAAACTGTTAAAAAATGGCCTATTTACTACGTAAATGGCTACAAGTTTAATAATCTTCAATGGAGTGAAGGGATGCGTACCCATAACTACGGGGTTTGTGTTAGAGGCACTGCCGGACAGTTGGAAGAAGACTTTTACGGAGTGCTGACGGAGATTGTTGAAGTTTCGTTCTCTGGACGACTAAGAAGAGATATTGTTCTATTCAAATGTGATTGGTTCGACAACACAATCGGTGTTGGAACAAAGGTTGACAACAAGTACGGCTTAGTTAAGGTCAAGAAGAATGGTAGATATAAAGGGTTTGATCCCTTCATTTTTGCCCAACAAGCTAAGCAGGTTTATTACACAGACTTCCCGGGAGGACATCGGGACTGGTACGCAGTAATCAAGGCCAAGGCCCGAAGTCAGATCACTGACAATGTCTCCGAGGAGGTCGATGACGCTTATCAGCTTGCACCACATGAGCTCAACGATGCCAATTTGTTGTTCAACATCGATCCAGTCATAATGGATGAGACACTCGCCACTACAAGGGGTGAACACATTGACAAAGACCTTGTCTCTCGATCAAAATGGTCTAGGGCTGATCTGGATACTGACGAAGTTGTTCAAACAGATAACCACAGTAACACTGAAAGTGAGGGGGAATTTGAAACTGAAACAGACACAGAGTACATAGTTGTTAAACATATATACATAGGTTTATATATATCCTGAGACTAACCTTTATTTTCATGATTTTATCCACAGATGACGGGACGTCGACTGCCCTTCAGTAGGGGTGGTGGGTCCAGGACCCCGGCATCCCGTCTGGGGACTCCCACCCCAGGGCAGGAGATCACTCCATCACCACTACAGCAGACCACTCCATCACCACCACAGCGGACCACTCCATCACCACTACAGCAGACCACTCCATCACCACCACTACAGCAGACCACCCCATCACCCCCACAGCTGACCACCCCAGAGCAGACTCCTGGAGTTGGTGGCTTGGAGGACCATGGGCATCAGGCTACCCCACCTCCGGCATCCCCTCTGCCCATGTTGGTACCCGTGCCGGCCGGAGACGAGTAAGTGACTAAAGCTCAAATACTTTTATGTTATTTGTATGATACTTTATATTAAACTTTAGTGGAAAGACTTGTTGGTTTATTGTATGTTACTTTAATTAGTACTTGTATAGATTGAATTGTACTGGGCACTCTTCTGTTTGTAACAGGGTAACTATTTAAACTTGGAAATGTTACATTTACAGGGGATACTCTGCCGAAATTTTAGGAGTCTCCCTAGATTGTCTGTTGTTATACTCCTGATATAATTGTTGTCATTACAGCTTTGTTGATAGTAGTCGCACTACCAAAGCGATTACTAAGGTATTAAAGGCCCAGTGGGATAGTCCATATATATCTTGGATAGATGCTGGGAAGGTTGTCCAAGATAGGTGGTTTGACACCTTCTCGGTAAGTTCCTAGCTCATTTGTTGTGATTTGATTTGTAAAATAGACCTCTTATTAATTTTGATTTTTCATTTCATTTTACAGCGTGATTACCAGTGGGCAAAGGGTATGATGAGATTAGGAAGGTCTTTGCCACAAAGACCTCCAAAATCATCAAGAGTACCCTTTGGAAGGTGAGGGACAAGGGTGAGCGCCCTCGTTGGATCCTGGAGGACCATTGGGACGGGATGGTCCAGAAGTGGGGCGGTGTCCCGTTCCAGCAGGCGAGTGCTCGGAACAGGGCAAACAGAGCCGCCGATGCTGCAGCCTCAGTTTACACTGGGGGTAGCATTTCAACCCTCGAGCACAAGAAAAGATTTGTAAGTATATTTATGTTAAACATTTCTATTATAATTCGTCTGACATGTTTACAAATAATAATCTCAATGTTTTTTGTCCACCACAAGAGCTGAGGGAGCACCGGGAGCCTTCTTTGTTTGAGGTCATGCAAATGACCAAGAAGAACAAAGCCGATGCATGGGTAAACCAGAAGACTATGGATCTAGCGGTATTTACTTTTAATTGTCACATGCTTATAATTTACAAATCAGCTTACTAATCCTATCATTATTTTTGAATTTACAGGAGGTGTATCAGGCCAGGAGGGCCGAGAAGGAGGCGGACCTGGTGGCTTCCACTCCTAAAGGGGAGGTTCCTCCCACCCTATCTTGTTCCGACGACAACGCCATTTATATAGAGGTTGTTGGTGGTGTGAACAAGAAATGGAGGGTATTTGGATTGAGTGGCGTCGGCACGCAGCTGGTAAAAAAGGGGAAGACCCCTTCCTCTTCCTCTGGTCTCCCGACTAAGGTTGTTTAGGTAATTCAAAACCTGAATGACGAGCTACAGGAGGAGCGACGTCAGAGGCAGCTGTTGGAGGAGCGGGCTGAGGCGGACCGACGGCGGCCCGAGGAGCAGCACGCCGAGACTCATCGGCAACTTGCTCAGCAGCAGGGGCTACTGATGCAGTTGATGGCGAGGCTACCTCCCCCCCTTCCCAGGCGCCCCCACCACCACCCCAGGATCCCCCACCACCATGATTGTATTTTTATTATTTATACACATTGTATATTTGATTTATAGTTTTTATATTATATTCCATTCAGTATTTATTTTGTCATTCTTCATTTATTATGTCAATATTTATTGGTAATTAAATTCAAATCAAAAAGCCTTATTATAATTATCATTAATAATTTAACCTATTTGATAAATAAATTTAATCCATTATTTTGTTTTTAATAATAATTTAATATTTTAAAAATATTATTCAAATTTAATTATAAAATTTTATCAGCCAATACAAAATACAAAATATTAATACATTTTTAAAGTTAAATTAACAAAACCTATAAATATTTAACAAATTTTTTAAAAATTAAAAAATTACAGTTAACGACGGCATTAGACGGTCGCTATAAAATAGAAATAGCGACGGGGAAGCGTGGTCGCGGATTGGCCACAAACAGTGATGGACAATCGTAGTCGCTGTATGGCTACACAGCGACGGAAGTATATAGTCGCTGGTAGGCAAAACGTAGCGACGGATGCAGTGGTCGCTACATGACTAACCATAGCGACGGAGTGTACGGTCGCTGGTAGGCAACAATTAGCGACGGATCTTGTGGTCGCTATATGACTAACCATAGCGACGACATGCAGTGGTCGCTACTAGCGACGGAGTTGTGAGGTCGCTGTATGGCCACAGTTAGCGACGGCTGAAGTCAGTGAAGCAGAGACCATTTTAGCGACGGTATAGTGCCGTCGACATTTTAGCGACGGCGGTTCTGTGGTCGCTGATATATTTTCGACGAAGGATTTAGCGACGGGTGTTTTCCCGTCTAAAATGTCGTCGCTAAGTATTGTAGCGACGGCCTTGGCATGGATTAGCGACCAATTCATTTCGTCGCTAACAGGTGTTTTTTTAGTAGTGGACGTTGACACGGTGGCTGCTAGACGGAGAAGATGATACGCGGCCAGGGAAGGGATCTGCTTGGCCTAAGAAGGTGAAGGCAATGACGTTTTTCCTCAGAAGCTGCGCGGGTTGGCTTCTCACGCGGGTCGAAAAACGGGTTAGGGCAAAAATTAAAATCGGAAACTCCTTCCAAGTCACGATTTTAACAATTTATAGGCCCAGAATCGCGATTCTAATGCGATTCAACACCGATTCCGATTCTACGAGTTATTCGAATCGCCAGGGGTGGGGAAAATCACAAAGTCGCGATTCTAGCGACTAAAGTCGCGATTTTGACTACCTTGGTAGTATTGACTCCGATAAGGAATATCTATAATTAAGTGTATGTATAAGGGCCAAAATCTGGGGTCGTAGTGACTGTCTCGCAAAGCCTATTTTCGATGACTTTATCTTTAGGCCTTAACAACATTTGGATAATTAACATGAAGTAATATAATTTTACTTTCAAGAACCATAAGAGAAATAATATAATATTTTCTGCTATCTTACAACTTTGAATTAACTCTAGAGTATGGTGCAATTGTCAAATTCTAATAAGTTAACTTATCATGAGTGACTTAATAAAACTTATTTCTTCCTTCATTTAATTGTCTAGTTCAAGGTTATAATTTTAGTAAAGAGCTAAAAATTATTGTCTAGATTTGATGGACCCCTTCTTGAATAATCATTAATCCTAAAAATATTTAATTATATTCAATATCCATTCAACTAGCACTGGTGGAAAAAAGGGTTTTAAGCACGGTTCTGGAGGGGTTTTAAGCACGGTTCCAGAACCGTCCTTGTTCCCACCGTGCTTGTAAATAAGGGCTTTTAAGGACGGTTCGCGACCGTGCTCGTAAGTGGCTTTTAAGCACGGTTGATATTAACCGTGCTCGTAGGTGGGCACTTTTAAGCACGGTTACTCCAGAACCGTGCTCGTATGTGGCACTTTTAAGCACGGTTCCTCTTGAACCGTGCTTGTTTCTGCTGGAAATTCAAAGCAAGCTGATAGCAACTATGGCGGTTTACTTCTTCTATTGCAATTTCCATTGCCACCTTATGCTCCTTTCCAACTCGCCAACCAAAGTCTATGACGCCTCCAATCTTCACAAAAATCTTGGATTTCATCGGACAATCTTCTATTTCGTAGTCCTTGCCATAATCCTGTGGAATTTTGTGGAATTTTTAAGGAATCATAACTTACTGTATTTCAAAGATCTGACTTCTGCATAATCCTGACAAGGTCTCCACTCTCCACCCTTCTTTTTCATCATTTCTTTCTTTGGCTGGAAGTTTGGATAAACCAATACAACATTATTATTCTATTATGCATGTCACACGATGTGTTAAGAAATCATAAGAAATGAAAATAAACTATATATTTAAAAATACCTCTTGAACGCCCAACTTCAATGGAGACGAAGAAGGAGGTGGAGTGTTGGACGAAGGTGATATTGGGAACGTTTAGAGGAAAGGTGAAATGGAGGGAGAGAGGGAGGAGGAAGACAACACGGTTATGGAGGGAGGAGGATGAAGAAGAGGGAGAATGGAAGGAGGGGAATGTTTAGATGAAAGGTGAAATGGAGGGAGGGAGGGAGGAGGAAGACGAAGAAGGAGATGGAAGGAGGGGAATGC
Organism: Clitoria ternatea; assembly: GCA_037962975.1. Taxonomy (NCBI): domain Eukaryota; kingdom Viridiplantae; phylum Streptophyta; class Magnoliopsida; order Fabales; family Fabaceae; genus Clitoria; species Clitoria ternatea. The sequence continues at coordinate 272,365,218 of CM075672.1, forward strand.
TTAGATGAAAGGTGAAATGGAGGGAGAGAGGGAGGAGAAAGAGAACACGGTGAAATGGAGGTAAGGTAATGGAGGGAGGAGGAAGAAGAGGAGGGAAATGAAAATTCGAAAAACTACCCTATAAGCACGGTTCCCCTCAGAACCGTGCTAATATCCCCATTATTTAATTACTTTTCAGGACGGGCCCCTTCCAACCGTCTTCGTAGCCATCCCTTTTTAGCACGGTTCCCCCACAACCGTCCTCGTATCCTTACCTTTAAGCACGGTTCTTCCCAACCGTCCTTATAACTCTTTCAGAAAAAAAATTTAAAAATTTTTTCCAGTATTTAAGCACGGTTCGTTGTCAACCGTGTTCGTAGGTCTAGTTTTAAGCACGGTTGCAACTCAACCGTCCTCGTATGTGACTTCAAAAATTTCAAAAATGCCACCGCCTCTTTTTTAGCACGTTTTTGATATAACCGTGCTTAAAACCTGTCATCGTATCCATTTTCTGCACTAGTGTAGTTCTCTAAAGCATTAAGCTTTCGTATTAAAAATCCTACATTGACCAAAGATATGACTAATTAAAAGTATACAAGGTTAACGTAATTTTTATCTTATGAGCTAACTTTTAAGATTAAGTTAGACCCAATACCTAAATTTAAGAAGTCATTATTGGGCAACCTGTATATGGTTATGCTTCCTGAGCATGAAGTATAAGTTTAATATGCCCTCCGTATTTATCTATGCTCTATTCCTAAACGTGAGAGTGTGTTGAAAGTTTTACATATTAACTACAGATCTGATCAATTAAGAGTCTTATGAGTTAGCTCTTGAGATTGAGTCAAGTCCAATACCCAAATTTAAGAACTTGAAATTAAAACATAACAAATAATTTATCAATTACTATGATAATCTTAGGTCAATAAATTTTATATTTTTCTTGAGAATTTCCTATTGACAATGCAAGGTAATATTAATCATTAGAAAATCGAGTCTTTCCAATGATCAAATTCTTATGTGCATCAACTTTATATGTATGTGTGTATACACACACATTAATCTATTTGAATTATCAATATTCAATTCTTAGTAATAATATAATCAAGAATAATTTAGATCATTTGTCATAATTTGTATTACGATAACACGTCTTTGATTTTAATCAAGGATCTTTGTCAAATAAACTATTTTATAAAAACAATATAAATATATAAATATGATAAAGAAAAGAAATAATACTTTATTTTTAAAATTAGAATTGATTACATGATAATTTGAATCTTGGACATTTATTCCTTACACTAAAGACTAAAAAAATATATCAAAAAATTCTTATATTAACGATAAAGTATTTGTTATGTTGTCTAACTGTCTTAGAAGTTCTTATATAACAATCTTTTATTTTATTTTTCCCTAATATGCATTATAGTATATGCAAGCATTAGAAACTTTTTACTATGGATAGATGGATCTTCTGAGGGTCTGCCTGTTGATTTCTCAAGATCATGTTTATTGGCTGGACATTCATCTCAAAGCTGATGACCATATATGGGAGAGAGGCAGATCATACTACAACAAAATAGGTGAATAACAACGGGTAGCATGCACTACAAGAAATTACACCAAACTACTTCCTGGATTGGTCCAACTATGACAAAGACACAATGCTGTGGAAGTTCGACAAAACCGGTTGTGTCTATATAGTAAAATCAGCATATACATGAACTTCCAAATGCAAGGCTCTAGCATGCATGGAGGATCCACCTTTCAAGAGAATATGGAACAAATTCACACCACCTAAAGTCAGTGTGTTTGTGTGCAAGGTTCTTCTTGACAGGATTCAATCGACAGAAGATGTGTGCTCTGTAAGGACTTCAATGGATCTTCTGCACATTTGCTGTTTTCATGTAAATATGCTTATAATGTGTGGATTCTAATTTATCAATGGCTGGGACTAGTTTCTGTTTTACATGAAAATGCAAAAACTCATTTATTACAACATGGGGCACTGTAAGAGAAAAGAATGGAATGCATTGGAAGCTATATGGATGATTGATATTGGGGTATTTGGGAAGAAGAAATTCCAGGTGCTTCAACAACAAAATGAAGGAACCACATCAAGTGATTCACACAATTAAAGTTAAATGTTTGGCATGGTTTAGAGAAAAAGTGAAAGGCTTTTATGTTTGTTTTTTACTTGAGTGCTGTTGTTACCCATTTTAATGTATTAAAAACTCCTAATTTAGGGAAAAAATGTGATTAGTTAATATATTACGAATATATGCAATCTCCTTTTCGTATTTGAATTCGTAATAATTTTTTCGTGACATATAGCATTGGTGTTTTGTATTTGGGTTTGGATACCCTTATGCCTTTTATATATAATATATTCTTTTTGCTGTTTCCAAAAGAAAAAAAAAAGGAGGGAGGGTGTGTTAGTACGTAGCCAACCTTACGTTAATTTCTGTGTGAAAAAAAATACCTATTCCTGAATATAACCCAAATGAATGGCTTCTAGGCATAATTTTGAATAATTATAATAGATAAGAATTTCAAATAAAATATTAAATTATTCAATAAAACGTTGAATCAAATTCTAAATTAATCAATTAATTAGTAGATATAAAATGTTTAAGCAAGTGCTGACGAGTTCAATCCTTCATTTTTTTAGATGGAAAAAAATCTGGCGACCTTTAATGTTTGTTATGTTGATAGTTAGGATAAAGGATTAGTATTAGATTGAGATAGATAGTTGGAGAATATTCTTCCAAAAATTACCCACTCATAAGTTTTTTTCAAACAACCCACCCTGGAAGATGTTATCCTATACTCCACAGCTATGGAGTTGTTTTCATCATTGATGAGATTTGGATGAAAATGAAAGTTCTGGGAACACGAGGGCCTTCTTATTATTTGAGAAAAGAAGAGAATCCAAAACCAACGTACCTAAAATAAAAGGATAAAGATAAAACTCACCATAACTGAATGATAAGCCTTAAAAGTTAAAACGAAGGTACCTAAAATAAAAGGACAAAGATAAACCGAACCACACTAAATTCTGAAAAGATATACGGTGACAGTGTTCACATAAATCATCATGAAAGTAGCTAGAAGAAGGAAATTACACGAGTGCAGAGTAAACAATATAGTACTTGCAGATATTAAGATGAGAAAGGCATTGAAGCAAATGATGGACGAAGACACCACTATCCCCGTGGTTTTCTATGTTGGCAGTAACCTCTGTTGTGGATATCACAATGTCCTGCATCAGTAAACTGTGGGCTTTTAATGCAGGAAGAGGAACCGTAGAGAATATTTGCTGGGCAGTACGTAAGATGGTGCATGTTGATTTGGTTTGAGTGTGTTCAAAGCAGTAGAAGTAGCAGCCATTCCACTTAATCCGTGTGGATCCATCAACAGATTAGGTTGAGGTTGAACATCGTCGTGATCACCGACTTGGCAGTGAAGGCCAACGCATCCATAAGTGACGTTGTTCTGTGACGCCGAGTAACTTTTACTAGAACATGCAGCAGCCACAATGTTATTATGATGTGGTGGTAGGAGGAGCACTATCAGCAGTACAACCACCAACACTAGAGAAGAAGATTCCCTCATCGTTTTCGCCAAAACAACAGACATGCCACTATTGTCGGTGCTTACCCAGTTCATGCTGCTAACATAACAGTTGCACAATTGGTCTCTATAAGTCAATAATATTTCCTGTTCATCAAATTAAATGCTACCTCTGTCACTCTGCCACTCGCAGAAAGATGGTCAATGACATCATGTGTTCATGTTTATACACTTCTGTAATATCTTCACTTATTTATGCTTTATTTAATCTATATCTCTCTTATGTTATCGCGTCACATCATTTTTATTATTCTCTGCTATTTTCTTCCTACCATTTGCCAAACATTTACATCCATCTTCCCAGAAAATAATTGGACTCTGTCAAGATTGACGAAGAGTTCATGACAATAATTCGTTACTAGCATTTACGAGGTTTTCCTACTCCGCTACTCAGACATTAAACAATGGGGACATATATTAGTACAACGTTATTTATTTATTTTATCTCTATTTTTCTCCTTTCTCATATCTTTGTTCCTTTCTCATATACTAGTTTTTTTCTTATATTTACTCCATGTTTATCTCACCCTATATACACACTCGCAAATATAGATGGCAGTATTTATTTTGCATTTACATTGGAGAGAGAAGCGGAAACACAGCACAATCTTGTTTCTTGGAAAACCTCTTCTGCCTCTATGGCGAACTTCATAAAAAACAAATCATCAAATCACAATGAAATATTCGGCTTGATTATGTTTTTCTCTATCCTTCATCTGTTGCTCTCTCAGAAGGTTAAATCATACGATCCTGTTGATAACTTAGCTGTCAACTGCGGCAACAAGGGAAATACTAACCCACGTAATCGAAACTGGGTTGGAGACGTTGACAGCAACACCATCTTGTTTTCTCTGATTGAACAATCATCAGTTGAAGCCAATGCTCCAACCCCTATTCCCCCTAACGTTGAGCAAATTCCATTCGACTCAGCACGACTCTCTCAATCCCAATTCACCTACTCCTTTCATGTTGTAACTAACGGCCCAAAGTTCCTTCGCCTTCACTTTTATCCAACTTGGTACGCTAATTTCGTACCCTACAACTCCCTCTTCTCCGTCAAAGCAGGCAATTTTACCCTTCTCAAAGACTTCAACGCCTCACTTTGGGTTGACGACAAGCACCAGACAATCACCAAAGAATACTGTATCAACATAGACTCAGGTGAGAGGCTAAATGTGTCTTTCCTTCCCACTACCAGTCACTCGGACGTGTATGCTTTTATCAACGGCATCGAGATTGTGTCTATGCCTGCTTTCCTCTATTATACCAATCTCACTAATGATTTGGATCCTGGTAAGTTTAAGGTTGTGGGTCACGGCACCACCCCCTACCGAATTCTGAGTGGCCAAGCATTGGACACAGTTTACAGAGTCAATGTTGGAGAGAAGCAGGTTCCACCAGGTGAGGACACCGGTATGTTCCGGAATTGGGAAGTTGATTATCCTGGCTACTTGATGAAGGAATATCCACAGAGTATTTCAAGTGATTATACGCGTCAACCAATCTATAAGGATAACGTTGCTCCGAATTACACCGCACCAGCCAATGTATACTTAGATGCCAGGAGTTACGGGAGGGATGCAACTGAGGATTACAATGTAACTTGGGAGTTTCAAGTTGACTCTTAAGTTTTATTATATGGTAAGGTTACATTTCTGCGAGTTCGACTATCATATCTACAGTAAAGGCGATAGAGTTTTAAAGATATTTATAGATGATACCATGGCTGAAGAACTTGCCGATGTGATTTTGTGGAGTGGCGGTCCCCTAATTCCTGTTTATAAGGATTATGAAGAAGGTGAATCTTTCAATCAAGCTGCAACGACTGCCAAAGGGAGTGATATCCAAATACCGTGATGTCTTGTTGAATGGTATCGAGATTTTCAAAATAAGTGACTCTAACAGCAATCTCGCCGGACCAAATCCCGAGCCTCGTACTCTGTCTCCGCTGCCACAAACAATTCAAACCATATCACATTCCATAAAGTCAAATTCCATCCCTGTTGTCATTGTTGTTGTTGCAGTCTCATGCCTCGTGCTACTACTAGCATCTATTATTTGCATAATCATTATTTTCCGGCGAAGGAGCACGGAAGAAACCTCACGGGAGAGAGAGACTACCGAAGGATCGTCTCTGCCATCCCATTTGTGCCGCTACTTTACAATTACAGAGCTGAAAGCTGCCACAAACAACTTCGACGATGTTTCCATCGTCGGAATTGGAGGGTTCGGTAACGTGTACAAGGGTTACATCCATGGGACCACACCCGTCGCCATCAAGCGCCTCAAACCTGGTTCTCAACAGGGTGTGAAAGAGTTCTTGAACGAGATTGAGATGCTCTCACAGCTTCGCCATATTCATTTGGTCTCACTCATAGGTTACTGCAACGACGGGTCTGAGATGATCCTGGTTTATGACTTCATGCAACGCGGCACTCTCCGCGAGCATATATACGGTTCTGATAGTGCCCTTAACATGGAAGCAGAGGGTCGGGATCGTATTGGGTGTGGCAAGAGGGTTACACTATCTTCATGCAGGGACGAAGCAGAATATCATTCACCGGGACGTGAAGAGCACGAACAACCTGTTGGATGAGGAATGGGTCGCCAAGGTTTCAGACTTCGGGTTATCCAAGGTGGGACCTACGGGAACGTCGACAACACACGTCAGCACGATGGTGAAGGGTAGCGTGGGGTATTTGGACCCAGAATACTACAAGCGTCAACAGTTGACTCTGAAGTCTGATGTGTACTCATTCGGTGTGGTTCTTCTTGAGGTATTGTGTGCGAGGCGTCCTTTGGTTCGTACGTTTGGAAAACAGAAAGTGAGTTTGGTGGATTGGTTTCGGAGATGTTACGATGGTGGTGAGATTAATCAGATGGTGGATCCTTTTATTAAGGATTCAATTTCTGTAGGGTGTATGAAAAGCTACTCTCAGCTGGCGATGAGTTGTTTGCTTGATGATGGAAATCAACGGCCCTCGATGAGTGATGATGTTGGGGTATTGGAGTTTGTGATGGTGATTTGATAGTTAGTGATAGGTAAGGTTGTGGATAGTTAAAAATGGTAGTTGAAGAAGTTTGGATAAGTCACTCAAAGGATGAAGAATTGATAACTTGATTACTTCTTCATCTATACATAAGGAGATAACATGACTATTTATAGGCATCCTCCATCACTATAATATTCTCTAGAATGTTCTAGAGATAGTCTTGTCTAGAATATTATAGAAAAGTAAATGATATAAATAGATTTTCTTAGATATTTCCTAGTAACCTTGTAGAAGATTCTAGAAGGTTCTATAATATTCTAGAAACTTGTATAATATTCTAGAAATTTGTATAATCTTCTAATACTCCTCCTTTATGCAAATTTCTGTAACTCCAAGCATTGAGCGCAACTCTTCAAATTTGGGTCTTGGCAAAGCTTTAGTGAAGATGTCTGCAACTTGATCTTTAGTTGTGCAATACTCAAGCTTGATTTCTTTAGTTCCTTCTGCTTCCCTGATAAAGTGATATTTGATTGCTATATGTTTTGTTCTGCTATGATGCACTGGATTTTTTGCCATTGCTATAGCTGATTTGTTATCGCAGTAGATTGTAGTAGGCTCTTCTTGTTTTTGTCCCATTTCTTCAAGTATTCTTCGTAGCCATATTGCTTGACTTGTAGTTTCAGCTGCTGCTACATATTCTGCTTCTGCTGTTGATTGAGCCACTGTAGCTTGCTTCTTTGAAGCCCAAGAGATTATTCCTGATCCTAGTGAGAAGGCATATCCGGATGTGCTTTTCATGTCATCGATTGATCCTGCCCAGTCACTGTCAGTGTAGCCAAGTAGTTTTGAGTTCCCTGAAGTTTGGTACCATATTCCATACTCCTTTGTGCCTTGTAGATATCTTAGGATTCTTTTTGCTGTTCCAAAATGAATTTGGCTTGGGCTTTGCATGAATCTTGAAAGAAGACTTACAGCATACATTATGTCTGGTCGTGTGGCGGTGAGATATAGTAAGCTTCCAATCAAGCTTCTATAACGTGATGCATCAGCTTCTGGTGCTCCATCATTTTTCTTCAATTTCTCATTAGTTACTAGTGGAGTTCCAACGGTCTTGCAGTCATTCATCTTGAATTTGTTGAGTAGTGCTGCAACATACTTCTTTTGTGAGATAAAAATTCCTTCTTTCTTTTGTTTTACCTCTATGCCGAGGAAGTAGTTCATCAAGCCAAGGTCGGTCATGTCAAAGGTCTTCATCATATCTTCTTTGAACTTGACTATCATCTTCATATTGTTCCCTATGTAGATAAGATCATCTACATACAAGGAGACTATGAGTATATCATACTGACCTTGGAGCTTGGTGTATAAAGTTGACTCACTTTCGCTCCTCCTGAATCCATGATCCATGAAGTATTGATCGATTTTGCTGTACCATGCTCGTGGAGCTTGTTTCAATCCATATAGAGCCTTCTTCAATCTTAGCACTTTGCCTTCATTACCTTTGCTAACGAATCCTTGTGGTTGCTCCACATAAATCTCTTCTTGAAGATCACCATTAAGAAAGGCGGATTTTACATCCAATTGATAAATGCTCCATCCTTTTTGAGCAGCAAGAGCAATTAGAGTTCTTATTGTATCCAGACGGGCTACTGGAGCAAATGTCTCGTTGTAGTCAACTCCATATTGTTGTGAGTATCCTTTAGCTACTAGTCTTGCCTTGTGCTTTTGTATGGTGCCATCGGGATTAAGCTTGGTCTTATAGATCCATTTCACCCCAATGATATCTTTATCTGAAGAACAATCTGCTAACTCCCATGTATTATTTTTCTCAATCATCTTGATCTCTTCTTCCATTGCTTTCACCCATACATCTTGTTTTGATGCTGCTTCAAAGCTTTCTGGTTCAGTTATAGCCAGGTTACAAGTTTCGTAGATATCGACCAAGGATCTAACTCGTCTCGGAGTAGACTCTGGTGAGGAAATTTGGTGTTGTAGTTGTGAAGAGCTCTCACTTGAATCTTCTTCAATTTCTTGAGGTTGCTGCATTGGTATGGAAACATTTTTCTCTACCTTTTCATCTTTCCAATTCCAAGCAGCATTTTCATCAACCTCCACATCTCGACTAATAGTGAGCTTTTTGGTTTCCAAGTTATAGACTCGATATCCTTTTGATTGTGTGCTATACCCCAAGAAAATACCTCGTACAGTTTTGTCTTCTAGTTTGTGTCTCTTTTCTTCTGGAACATGTATGTAGCATACAGATCCAAAAACTCTTAAGTGTTTTGCTGATGGCTTCTGGTTGCTCCAAGCTTCAATTGGTGTTTTATCTTGGACAGCCTTTGTTGGACATCTGTTAAGTATGTATACTGCAGTATAAACTGCTTCAGCCCAGAATGTGTTTGGTAATTCTTTCTCCTTTAACATTGCTCTCGCCATCTCCATAACCGTGCGATTTTTCCTTTCAGATACTCCATTTTGTTGTGGAGTATAGGTGACAGTAAGCTGGCGCTTAATGCCTTCATCCTCACAGAATTTATCAAATTCATGTGAGGTGTACTCTTTACCTCGGTCACTCCTTAATATTTTGATCTCTTTTCCACTTTGTTTCTCGACAAGGGCCTTGAACTTTTTGAATATTCCAAATACTTCTGATTTGGCTTTAATAAAATAGACCCAAGTCATTCTAGAGAAGTCATCAATGAAAAGGATAAAGTACCTGTTGTTGTGAAGTGACGGTGTTCGCATTGGTCCACAAATATCTGTGTGAATCAGCTCTAATAAGTCTTTTGCTCTCCAAGCTTTCCCAGATGAAAATGGTTGTCGATGTTGCTTACCAAGCAAACATCCTTCACAAGCTTCATTATTTTCTTCAAGTCTTGGAAGATCTTTCATCATATTCTTCTGGTATAAAAGCTTTAAGGCATGAATATTAAAGTGGCCAAACCTTCGATGCCAAAGCTTGGAGGTATCAACTTCTACTTTCATGGCAATGTTAATGCCTTGCTTGAAGCTTATTGGGAAACTTCTGTTACTTTTCTCCATCTTCACTTGGCCAATTTCTATCTTTTTACTATCATATATTTTGCATGTGTCCCCTTGGAAATGGAGAGAATAACCTTTCTCCATCATTTGACCAATACTCAAGAGATTTTCTTTGAGGTTAGGGACTAATAGGACGTCAGAAATAAGTTTCGTACCTTTCTTTGTTTCTACCATAACAGTACCTTTCCCTTCTGAATCAACGATAGTACCGTTCCCCATTCGAACTTTCACTTTGATGGATTTGTCGATATCTTTGAAGATGCTTAGATCTTTGGCCATATGATTGCTACAGCCACTATCCAAGTACCAGTTTCCACTTGAATTGTTGTTGGAATCTTGAGTAGCATAGAAAAGATGTTCGTCTCGACCATATTCTTCAGCGAAATTTGCTTGATGCTTGTTTTTGTTGCGACAATACCTTTCTATATGTCCAAATTTCTGGCAATGTTGACATTGTGGCTTTCCACGATACCAACAACCTTCTTCAACATGATTTGTTCTCTTACAAATGCTGCATGGAGGATATTTATTTTGATTGTTCCTAGAGAAATTTCTAGAATTCCTTTTATTTCTAGAAGTTTCTCCATTATTCTTTTTTTCTTCATTCCCTTTATGCTGAGACTGTAGTTTGAGCTTTGATTGAAAGGCATTTTCAACTGAGTCTTCATCGTGTCTGTTCAACCTTTGCTCATAAGCTTCAAGGGACCCTACCAACTCTGTTACTGATAGAGTAGATAGATCCTTTGTTTGCTCAATAGTTGTCACAATTGGATCATATTTTCGTGGAACAGTGATAAGTAATTTTTCAACAATTTTCTTGTCAGAAATATTTTCCCCGTAAGCTCTCATTTGATTTACTATTTCTTTTATCTTGGAATAGTAATCCTTTATGGTTTCAGACTCTTTCATTTTCAATAATTCAAACTCTCGCCGTAGAGTTTGAAGTTTTACGACACGTACCTTTTCACTTCCTTCAAACTCCTCCTGTAACGTAGTCCATGCTACTTTTGCTGTGGTAGCACCCATTATTCTTGGAAAGATAGTATCAGTCACAGCTTGTTGTAGAGTAAATAAGGCCTTTGAATCTTTTTGCTTATTCTCCTTTAGTTCTTTTCGTTGAGCTGCAGTAAGAGATGAAAGATCTGTTGGAGTAGTGAATCCTTCTTCTACAATTTCCCATAAATCTTGGAAGGTGAAGTATGTCTTCATTTTCGTGCTCCAAAAATCATAATTTTCGCCACTGAAAATAGGAACGGGAAGAGATGATAGTTGAGTAGAACTAGCCATTAGTTAAAAAGATGTTGATAGTGGTTATTGTTGTTTAAGGATAGTATGGTAATGTTTCTACGCCCAATAGATGATCGAACGTAGCTCTGATGCCACTGATGGTGATTTGATAGTTAGTGATAGGTAAGGTTGTGGATAGTTAAAAATGGTAGTTGAAGAAGTTTGGATAAGTCACTCAAAGGATGAAGAATTGATAACTTGATTACTTCTTCATCTATACATAAGGAGATAACATGCCTATTTATACAAATTTAATTATAAAATTTTATTCAAATTTAATTATAAAATTTTATCAGCCAATACAAAATACAAAATATTAATACATTTTTAAAGTTAAATTAACAAAACCTATAAATATTTAACAAATTTTTTAAAAATTAAAAAATTACAGTTAACGACGGCATTAGATGGTCGCTATAAAATAGAAATAGCGACGGGGAAGCGTGGTCGCGGATTGGCCACAAACAGTGATGGACAATCGTAGTCGCTGTATGGCTACACAGCGACGGAAGTATATAGTCGCTGGTAGGCAAAACGTAGCGACGGATGCAGTGGTCGCTACATGACTAACCATAGCGACGGAGTGTACGGTCGCTGGTAGGCAACAATTAGCGACGGATCTTGTGGTCGCTATATGACTAACCATAGCGACGACATGCCGTGGTCGCTACTAGCGACGGAGTTGTGAGGTCGCTGTATGGCCACAGTTAGCGACGGCTGAAGTCAGTGAAGCAGAGACCATTTTAGCGACGGTATAGTGCCGTCGACATTTTAGCGACGGCGGTTCTGTGGTCGCTGATATATTTTCGACGAAGGATTTAGCGACGGGTGTTTTCCCGTCTAAAATGTCGTCGCTAAGTATTGTAGCGACGGCCTTGGCATGGATTAGCGACCAATTCATTTCGTCGCTAACAGGTGTTTTTTTAGTAGTGGACGTTGACACGGTGGCTGCTAGACGGAGAAGATGATACGCGGCCAGGGAAGGGATCTGCTTGGCCTAAGAAGGTGAAGGCAATGACGTTTTTCCTCAGAAGCTGCGCGGGTTGGCTTCTCACGCGGGTCGAAAAACGGGTTAGGGCAAAAATTAAAATCGGAAACTCCTTCCAAGTCACGATTTTAACAATTTATAGGCCCAGAATCGCGATTCTAATGCGATTCAACACCGATTCCGATTCTACGAGTTATTCGAATCGCCAGGGGTGGGGAAAATCACAAAGTCGCGATTCTAGCGACTAAAGTCGCGATTTTGACTACCTTGGTAGTATTGACTCCGATAAGGAATATCTATAATTAAGTGTATGTATAAGGGCCAAAATCTGGGGTCGTAGTGACTGTCTCGCAAAGCCTATTTTCGATGACTTTATCTTTAGGCCTTAACAACATTTGGATAATTAACATGAAGTAATATAATTTTACTTTCAAGAACCATAAGAGAAATAATATAATATTTTCTGCTATCTTACAACTTTGAATTAACTCTAGAGTATGGTGCAATTGTCAAATTCTAATAAGTTAACTTATCATGAGTGACTTAATAAAACTTATTTCTTCCTTCATTTAATTGTCTAGTTCAAGGTTATAATTTTAGTAAAGAGCTAAAAATTATTGTCTAGATTTGATGGACCCCTTCTTGAATAATCATTAATCCTAAAAATATTTAATTATATTCAATATCCATTCAACTAGTTCTCTAAAGCATTAAGCTTTCGTATTAAAAATCCTACATTGACCAAAGATATGACTAATTAAAAGTATACAAGGTTAACGTAATTTTTATCTTATGAGCTAACTTTTAAGATTAAGTTAGACCCAATACCTAAATTTAAGAAGTCATTATTGGGAAACCTGTATATGGTTATGCTTCCTGAGCATGAAGTATAAGTTTAATATGCCCTCCGTATTTATCTATGCTCTATTCCTAAACGTGAGAGTGTGTTGAAAGTTTTACATATTAACTACAGATCTGATCAATTAAGAGTCTTATGAGTTAGCTCTTGAGATTGAGTCAAGTCCAATACCCAAATTTAAGAACTTGAAATTAAAACATAACAAATAATTTATCAATTACTATGATAATCTTAGGTCAATAAATTTTATATTTTTCTTGAGAATTTCCTATTGACAATGCAAGGTAATATTAATCATTAGAAAATCGAGTCTTTCCAATGATCAAATTCTTATGTGCATCAACTTTATATGTATGTGTGTATACACACACATTAATCTATTTGAATTATCAATATTCAATTCTTAGTAATAATATAATCAAGAATAATTTAGATCATTTGTCATAATTTGTATTACGATAACACGTCTTTGATTTTAATCAAGGATCTTTGTCAAATAAACTATTTTATAAAAACAATATAAATATATAAATATGATAAAGAAAAGAAATAATACTTTATTTTTAAAATTAGAATTGATTACATGATAATTTGAATCTTGGACATTTATTCCTTACACTAAAGACTAAAAAAATATATCAAAAAATTCTTATATTAACGATAAAGTATTTGTTATGTTGTCTAACTGTCTTAGAAGTTCTTATATAACAATCTTTTATTTTATTTTTCCCTAATATGCATTATAGTATATGCAAGCATTAGAAACTTTTTACTATGGATAGATGGATCTTCTGAGGGTCTGCCTGTTGATTTCTCAAGATCATGTTTATTGGCTGGACATTCATCTCAAAGCTGATGACCATATATGGGAGAGAGGCAGATCATACTACAACAAAATAGGTGAATAACAACGGGTAGCATGCACTACAAGAAATTACACCAAACTACTTCCTGGATTGGTCCAACTATGACAAAGACACAATGCTGTGGAAGTTCGACAAAACCGGTTGTGTCTATATAGTAAAATCAGCATATACATGAACTTCCAAATGCAAGGCTCTAGCATGCATGGAGGATCCACCTTTCAAGAGAATATGGAACAAATTCACACCACCTAAAGTCAGTGTGTTTGTGTGCAAGGTTCTTCTTGACAGGATTCAATCGACAGAAGATGTGTGCTCTGTAAGGACTTCAATGGATCTTCTGCACATTTGCTGTTTTCATGTAAATATGCTTATAATGTGTGGATTCTAATTTATCAATGGCTGGGACTAGTTTCTGTTTTACATGAAAATGCAAAAACTCATTTATTACAACATGGGGCACTGTAAGAGAAAAGAATGGAATGCATTGGAAGCTATATGGATGATTGATATTGGGGTATTTGGGAAGAAGAAATTCCAGGTGCTTCAACAACAAAATGAAGGAACCACATCAAGTGATTCACACAATTAAAGTTAAATGTTTGGCATGGTTTAGAGAAAAAGTGAAAGGCTTTTATGTTTGTTTTTTACTTGAGTGCTGTTGTTACCCATTTTAATGTATTAAAAACTCCTAATTTAGGGAAAAAATGTGATTAGTTAATATATTACGAATATATGCAATCTCCTTTTCGTATTTGAATTCGTAATAATTTTTTCGTGACATATAGCATTGGTGTTTTGTATTTGGGTTTGGATACCCTTATGCCTTTTATATATAATATATTCTTTTTGCTGTTTCCAAAAGAAAAAAAAAAGGAGGGAGGGTGTGTTAGTACGTAGCCAACCTTACGTTAATTTCTGTGTGAAAAAAAATACCTATTCCTGAATATAACCCAAATGAATGGCTTCTAGGCATAATTTTGAATAATTATAATAGATAAGAATTTCAAATAAAATATTAAATTATTCAATAAAACGTTGAATCAAATTCTAAATTAATCAATTAATTAGTAGATATAAAATGTTTAAGCAAGTGCTGACGAGTTCAATCCTTCATTTTTTTAGATGGAAAAAAATCTGGCGACCTTTAATGTTTGTTATGTTGATAGTTAGGATAAAGGATTAGTATTAGATTGAGATAGATAGTTGGAGAATATTCTTCCAAAAATTACCCACTCATAAGTTTTTTTCAAACAACCCACCCTGGAAGATGTTATCCTATACTCCACAGCTATGGAGTTGTTTTCATCATTGATGAGATTTGGATGAAAATGAAAGTTCTGGGAACACGAGGGCCTTCTTATTATTTGAGAAAAGAAGAGAATCCAAAACCAACGTACCTAAAATAAAAGGATAAAGATAAAACTCACCATAACTGAATGATAAGCCTTAAAAGTTAAAACGAAGGTACCTAAAATAAAAGGACAAAGATAAACCGAACCACACTAAATTCTGAAAAGATATACGGTGACAGTGTTCACATAAATCATCATGAAAGTAGCTAGAAGAAGGAAATTACACGAGTGCAGAGTAAACAATATAGTACTTGCAGATATTAAGATGAGAAAGGCATTGAAGCAAATGATGGACGAAGACACCACTATCCCCGTGGTTTTCTATGTTGGCAGTAACCTCTGTTGTGGATATCACAATGTCCTGCATCAGTAAACTGTGGGCTTTTAATGCAGGAAGAGGAACCGTAGAGAATATTTGCTGGGCAGTACGTAAGATGGTGCATGTTGATTTGGTTTGAGTGTGTTCAAAGCAGTAGAAGTAGCAGCCATTCCACTTAATCCGTGTGGATCCATCAACAGATTAGGTTGAGGTTGAACATCGTCGTGATCACCGACTTGGCAGTGAAGGCCAACGCATCCATAAGTGACGTTGTTCTGTGACGCCGAGTAACTTTTACTAGAACATGCAGCAGCCACAATGTTATTATGATGTGGTGGTAGGAGGAGCACTATCAGCAGTACAACCACCAACACTAGAGAAGAAGATTCCCTCATCGTTTTCGCCAAAACAACAGACATGCCACTATTGTCGGTGCTTACCCAGTTCATGCTGCTAACATAACACTTGCACAATTGGTCTCTATAAGTCAATAATATTTCCTGTTCATCAAATTAAATGCTACCTCTGTCACTCTGCCACTCGCAGAAAGATGGTCAATGACATCATGTGTTCATGTTTATACACTTCTGTAATATCTTCACTTATTTATGCTTTATTTAATCTATATCTCTCTTATGTTATCGCGTCACATCATTTTTATTATTCTCTGCTATTTTCTTCCTACCATTTGCCAAACATTTACATCCATCTTCCCAGAAAATAATTGGACTCTGTCAAGATTGACGAAGAGTTCATGACAATAATTCGTTACTAGCATTTACGAGGTTTTCCTACTCCGCTACTCAGACATTAAACAATGGGGACATATATTAGTACAACGTTATTTATTTATTTTATCTCTATTTTTCTCCTTTCTCATATCTTTGTTCCTTTCTCATATACTAGTTTTTTTCTTATATTTACTCCATGTTTATCTCACCCTATATACACACTCGCAAATATAGATGGCAGTATTTATTTTGCATTTACATTGGAGAGAGAAGCGGAAACACAGCACAATCTTGTTTCTTGGAAAACCTCTTCTGCCTCTATGGCGAACTTCATAAAAAACAAATCATCAAATCACAATGAAATATTCGGCTTGATTATGTTTTTCTCTATCCTTCATCTGTTGCTCTCTCAGAAGGTTAAATCATACGATCCTGTTGATAACTTAGCTGTCAACTGCGGCAACAAGGGAAATACTAACCCACGTAATCGAAACTGGGTTGGAGACGTTGACAGCAACACCATCTTGTTTTCTCTGATTGAACAATCATCAGTTGAAGCCAATGCTCCAACCCCTATTCCCCCTAACGTTGAGCAAATTCCATTCGACTCAGCACGACTCTCTCAAACCCAATCTACTCCTTTCATGTTGTAACTAACGGCCCAAAGTTCCTTCGCCTTCACTTTTATCCAACTTGGTACGCTAATTTCGTACCCTACAACTCCCTCTTCTCCGTCAAAGCAGGCAATTTTACCCTTCTCAAAGACTTCAACGCCTTACTTTGGGTTGACGACAAGCACCAGACAATCACCAAAGAATACTGTATCAACATAGACTCAGGTGAGAGGCTAAATGTGTCTTTCCTTCCCACTACCAGTCACTCGGACGTGTATGCTTTTATCAACGGCATCGAGATTGTGTCTATGCCTTCTTTCCTCTATTATACCAATCTCACTAATGATTTGGATCCTGGTAAGTTTAAGGTTGTGGGTCACGACACCACCCCCTACCGAATTCTGAGTGGCCAAGCATTGGACACAGTTTACAGAGTCAATGTTGGAGAGAAGCAGGTTCCACCAGGTGAGGACACTGTTAGGGAATTTTGCAACATCACGCTTTGATTAGATTCGAGAACGAGCAAAAATGCGGAATAATAAGACACAAATTTTGATAACGGAGTTCGGCCAATTATGCCTACGTCTCCGGACTGCTGCAGATATTTTACTAATAGAAAGGGAAGATACACAAAGTGTTTACAAACACTCACAACCTCTCAAAACCCACAACCCAATTACACCCAATTTTCACTCACTAAAAAACTTATCTCTCTAAGTTTTTCTCTCTTGAAAGCTTAGAACTTCTTAAGCTTGGAATGAATTTCCTTTTCCATGGATGCATCTATTTATAGCAAATTTTGGGCAATGTGAACACATTAAAATGGTTGGCCACCAACCAATTTTTAGTTGCCCATGTGTTTCATATTTGCATGGTTGTTGGCCTAACTTTAAATTGCCAATTTTGACTAACAATCTCCCACTTGAAGACTGATTTCAATCTGTCTTCACACCTTGATCAATGCAACAGTCTTTCCTGGTCTTGTTATCCTAGCAGGCCAACTGAAGTTGAGCACAACTTCAGTTTGTCAATAGTCACCACCTTTGTTAACATATCTGCTGGGTTCATACTTCCTTGAATCTTTTTTAATGTTAACACCTCATCCTCAAGAAGAGATCTGATGAAATGGTAACGAAGACCGATATGTTTTGTTCTTGAATGAAATGTTGAGTTCTTCGCCAGATGTATAGCACTCTGACTATCACTATGCAAAACACTTTTCTCCTGGATGAATCCCAACTCTTTTAACAAACCTTGAAGCCATATCAATTCTTTGCTGGCTTCTGTCACTGCTACGTACTCAGCCTCTGTAGTGGATAAAGCTACAATCTTTTGTATCTGCGACATCCAACTAACAGCTGTAGTTCCGACAGTGAATATGTAACCAGTGGTACTTCTTCGGCGATCAACTTCACCTGCAAAATCTGCATCTACATAGCCTTGTACTTTTAATTCACTTTTACCAAAGTATAAACACTTCTTTGGCGTACCTCGTAGATACCTTAGAATCCATTTGACAGCTTCCCAATGAGCTTTACCTGGATTTGACATAAACCTGCTAAAAACTCCTACTGCATGGCCAATGTCTGGCCTCGTACAGACCATTGCGTACATCAGACTTCCAATGGCTGAAGCATATGGAACTTTAGCCATAAATTCTCTTTCTTCTTCTGTTTGAGGGGACTGATCTTTGGATAGATGAAAATGACTTGCCAAAGGTGTACTAACTGATTTGGCATCACCCATATTGAATCTTTGCAAAACACGATTGATGTACTCTTCCTGAGATAACCGCAAAACTCCTTTTTGCTTATCTCTTGTGATTTGCATTCCAAGGATCTTCTTTGCTGGGCCTAAGTCCTTCATGTCAAACTCTTTTGACAACCGCATCTTCAAACTTATAATCTCATTCATATCTGAACCTGCTACTAACATATCATCAACATAAAGTAGCAAAATGATATAATTGGACTTACTTCTCTTGAAGAAGCAACAGTGGTCAGCATTGCACTTCTGGAAACCTTCCTTGAGCATAAAGCTATCAAACTTCTTGTACCACTGTCTTGGAGCTTGTTTCAGGCCATACAAGCTTTTCTTCAATCTGCACACTAAATTCTCTTTTCCTTTCTCTAAGAATCCTTCAGGTTGGTACATGTATATCTCCTCATCTAAGTCTCTATGGAGAAATGCAGTCTTTACATCTAACTGCTCAAGATAGAGTTCTTCACTGGCAACAATACTTAGTGTAGTCGACTCCTTCTTTTTGCTGGAATCCTTTGACAACTAATCGGGCTTTGTACCTTTTTGAGCCATCATGCTCCTCCTTCAATCGATACACCCACTTGTTGTGAAGTGCCTTTTTCCCCACGGGTAACTTAGTCAGTTCCCATGTCTGATTTGAGATTAAAGACTTCAACTCTTCTTCCATGGCAAGCTCCCACTTGCTGCCATCCACGGTCTGACATGCTTCCTCAAAGTCTTCAGGCTCCCCTCCATCAGTCAGCAACATGTAGTCCATGTATCTCCTGTTAGGCACATGAGGCCGAGAAGACCTTCTTAATACAGAAGCTGGAGTAGGAGGCTCTAGTGTGTCAGATTGTTGGTCACTACTTTGCTCAGTTGATTCCTCTAGGTGAGGACTCTCAACTATAGGACTTTCTGGGACATCGTCCACCTCTGCATACACTGGTCCACTCTGTTCTGAGTTGTGGTTGTTTATGCTATGCTTGTCTTTGTACAACACTCTCTCATTGAAGATCACATCTCTGCTACGGATCATCTTCTTGTTTTCATCATCCCAGAGGCGGTAGCCAAACTCATTCTCACCATAGCCGATAAAAGTGCACTTCTTTGATTTGGGATCAAGCTTATTCCTGCTATGATCACTAATATGCACATATGTTACACAACCAAAAACTTTAAGATGCGAAAGTTTTACTTCTTTTCTACTCCATACCTCTTCTGGTATTTTATGCTCCAATGGTACTGATGGACCTCGATTGATTAAGTAAGCTGCTGTGTTGACTGCTTCTACCCAAAACTGCTTCGGTAAACCTGACTGCACACGCATGCTTCTGGCCCTTTCAGTCAATGTTCGATTTATACGCTCAGCTACATCATTGTGTTGAGGCGTGCCTGGCACAGTTCTCTCCATTTTGATCCCATGCTCATAGCATAATTTCTTGAATCTGGTGTCTTCATACTCACCACCATTATCAGTTCTGAGCCTTTTGATCTTTAACCCTGTCTCATTTTCTACCATGGCTTTCCATACCTTGAAAGCCTCAAATACTTCAGACTTATGTTTAAGAAAGTATACCCATACCTTCCTAGAGTGATCATCAATAAAAGTCACAAAGTATTGCTTCCCACCAAGAGATGAGATGGCCGATGGACCCCAAACATCAGAATGAACAAGCTCGAGTCTCTCCTTCTTTGGGGTTCTTCCACTTGTTTGAAAGCTTACTCGTTTCTGCTTTCCAAGTATGCAGTCTTCACACATGTCAATTTCTACTGACTGAAGACCTGGTAATTTTCCCTTTGAGTGCATGATCTTCATCCCTTTCTCACTCATATGGCCTAGTCTCTGGTGCCATAGATTGGGATTTTCATTTGTTGCGACCGCAATCAAATTGCATGCTCCTGCTGTCTTATAAAGAGTACCACTCTTTCTACCACGAGCAATTGTCATTGCACCCTTTGAAATCTTCCATTGATCTCCATGGAACACTATTGTGTAGCCATCATTGGCCAACTGGCCTATTGAGATTAAGTTCTTTGTTAGGTCGGGAATATGTCTGACATTTTTTAATTCCCATACACACTAGTAAAAAAACCCCAAATAGCTACCTCACATTAGCGACCACCACCTGCCGTCGCTAAATAGCGACCGTTTTAGCGACCGCTTGATGCCAAAAGGGACGTAAAAGTTGTTAACGACTGAAATAGCGACCGCGTGTCAAACCGGTCGCTAACACTTGTCAACACCGTCGCTATAGGGGTCGCTATATTTTACCTCCACCATTTTTCTTTCCCGCCCTGGTTTTCACTTGGCGGCAACCAGTTGCGACGGTAGGCCACCGTCGCTAATGTTCCCTTAAACTAAAGCGACGGTCAATTCGCGTCGCTATGGTTTATACTAGTGACGGAGGTACAACACCGTCGCTAATATTTTCACCTATGCTCCAGGTACTTTTCCTGTTGAAGTTAGTGACGGGTAGGATAACCGTCGCTAAGGTTTAGGAGATTAGTGACAGACTTATCCAGCCGTCGCTAATGTTAGTGACGGTAAGGCCTACCGTCGCTATGTTTTCATCTTCCCTCCACACTATTGAATTTAAATACTTGGAAGGTAGTGACGGGGGTTTTAAACCGTCGCTAAGAGTGAGGATATTAGTGACGGAAGAGTTCTCCCGTCGCTATGTATTTCACTTCCCTCCAGTTTTTCCTTTTAATGATTGAAGTTAGTGACGGTGGGTTGAGGCCGTCGCTAGTTTTCAGGGGATTAGGGACGGAGTTTGTGGACCGTCGCTAATTATTTAAAGGTAGTGACGTCGTTAGCGACGGCTCGTGTGCCGTCGCTAAATTTTTAATATTACTCGACAGCACCCCTTTCCCTCTCAGTTGCCCTAAGTTTCCCACCTCTCAGCTGCCCTAACCTGCCTTCCACCCTCTCCGTTCACCTCTCCGTTCACCTCTGTCCTCTCCGTTCACCTCCGTCCTCTCCGTGCACCTCTCCGTTCACCTCTCCGTTCACCTCCGTCCTCTCCGTTCACCTCTCCCTCCCCCTCCTCACCTCCGTTCACCTCTCCCTCCCTGCCGTCTCCCTCTCCTCCCTCCTTCACCTCCGTCTCACACACAGCAGTGACAGTGGTCAGACACGATGGTCATCTGAGACTGTGTGCTGTGATCTTCTCCCGGCTCCCCTCCTCCACTCGGGTGGTCACTTCTCCTTGGTCCTCCCTCCTCCGGTGAGTTTCCCTCCCTGCCACAGAGACTCAGTGAGTGTACCTACCCTTCTGTGATTATTAATAGTTAACAGAGACTATTAATTTTTAGTTACTACTTACTACTTAGTTACTTACTAATTTAGGCTTATGAGTTAAGAATCTTAGTTAAGAATTAAGATGGTTACTACTAGTTATGAGTTAAGAATTATAAATTTGATGCTGAAATTTGTTAGTGTTTGTGATGTTGAAATCTGTTAGTTAGCAACACAGGAACAACATTTAAATTTCAGCTTCAGTTGAATTTATTTAGTGTTTTGTATCTTGTCTATGTATAGGTATGTCATTATGAGTTAAGAATCTTATCAATTGAGAATTAGGATGGTTACTACTAGTTAAGACTTAAGAATTGTAAATTTGATGCTGAAATTTGTTAGTCTTTGTAAATTTGATGCAGGTGAGAAGAAATTGTCGAAGGTGATAGTACCAGACAAGTGGAAAGAAGGGGCCAGCAATACCACTGAGGGTGGTGGCCGCAAGATCAATGAGAACAAGCTTCTTTCCAAGAAAAACAGGTTCTTTTAACCTTTAAGTATACATATTTTTATGATTTGTTTTTGTATTATTCAATTTTTTTGTTAATTTTAAAATTGGGTACAAGAAGCATGATTTGGCTATGACTTGTAAATTTTATCGCTAAATGATAGTATGCTAAAGTGTGTGTTTTTAGTTTCCTAGTGGGAACTTTTGAATGTACACTTGCTTGAATTTAACAAAAAATGAGAAGGAAATTTTGGAATATAACTCACTTTGGACCGTGGGAAATTGTTTTCTTGCTATCACAGGAATCTCTATTTAAAACACCATCACCGGATAATGCATTTAGAACACCATCACATAATAAACCTCATAAATAGGTACCATAGAATCCATTACCATGGTTTCGGGCAGAATTACAAGTTGAACGGCCTTACATCAACATATTAACTGTACACTGTTGTGACAGGGGAGATTGTGTAACCCTCCAACCTGTCAAGACAGTGTTAAGATCTAAAAAAGCTAGTAATGAAATTATGTTAGGAACAGTGCTCCAAAAAAACCCCGCAAAACCTGAAACTAATCACAGGTATCATATCTAACTAGGGGGATTAGATTGAACCATACAGCAGCTGCAAGGGGCTCAACCCTGTGCTAGTGTTGATGGTGGCATATATCAATTAACTCTAGGTGCCAACCATTTAACTCTACAAAGATACAATGACAAGAGTTTACTTTTCCATCTCTCTTGATTCAATTTCTTTTAGACCCCAGCATGTTCTAGTCTAGAACCTATTCCGCCAAAGTCCAAACAGGTAACAATAACATCCAATCATGTATTTTTGTCTTAATTAAACTAAGATCAATTACAAGTAAGGTTACATAATGCCCACATAAACAACCAGCACCACCAAACAAAATTCGAAGGAAAGCATAGAGTACAAACCAAGAGGGAAGGAAGAGACTCACCTTCTTCCTACAAAACTTGAAGAGTGGATTTAAGTAACGCGCACACTGCTTGAATGTAGCAACCATGGACTTACCTTTGGCGGTTCGCTTCTCCGCCTCAGGCATCTCATGCAGTTCCTGCTTCCACTCGTTCAACAGCTTCTTGAAAAACACCAGAATCTTATCCTCATCGTACAATTCATCGAAATTTGCCTTCATCCTTTTCAAATCTGAGTCAGCATCAACACCACTAGACCAGCCTTCACTCAAATCTTCATCGCCTCCACCACCGTCCCTGTCCTCCCCAGCGCCGTCATCCATCTTCTGCCTCTTCTTCTCGCCCAAAATCCCTGTCTTCTGGCGTTTCCTCAACTCCGCGATATCAAGCAAGAAATCGTTGGTCTGTCCCTCCGTCATGTCGCTATCGACTTCGAACAAGCCGGCTTTGAGGACATACTTGAGGCGATCTAACCTAGCATCGTCATCTTCACCAAAGAGCGTGACAGGTTGTTTGAGGAAGCAGAGGCGGCGGATGACCTCGGGTTTGGGGAGGACGAGGTTGTCGATGTTTTGCTCGTCGGTGAGGGATGTGTTAGAGGCGGCGATAGTGGAGGAAACGGAGGAGGAAGGGGCGGTTGAGGAAGTAGGAGCGGCGGTGGCGGTGTCGGAGGAGGCTCCGAGGCGTTTTTGGGATTTGCATAGTTAAGCTTATGTACAAAGATGGTTTGCATAGTTAAGCTTATGTATAAAGATGCCCCTGCTGTATTTGTTAATTATGTATTCATTAATTTGAGTATATAACTTGTATATTAGGAAAGAAAAAACTTTATAAATTTGCTTGGAATAATCTCCTGTGATAATCAAAATTAATTACTGACATGATAATCCATGATTATATATCAAAGCATGTTGGTAATTTTATCCTCCTCTTAATTAGAACCTTTTTTTTCATTATGAGTTCTGATATGGAACCACTCTTAAAAATCTTGAGCTTCAAAAGGGATCCTTAAGACCTCTTCATTCCTAAACCCATATTCTTCAGCTGACCTACTCAGAAGCTTAAATAAATATACATCACCAAGTGCTTTGATGTTGTGACCACCATCCCTGTCCTATCTTTTATTTAAAACTTTTACTAAAAATAATAATTAAAAATAATTTTTTGGGCCCCCTTCCAGGAATTTCGGTGTAGAAACCGAAATTGGTTTCCCTTCACCATCCTCTTCTTCATCTTCCTCATCACTACCCACCATGAGAACTAACCTCTTCATCTTCCTCACTAGACCTAACAACCACCAACCTTCACCTTCATCCCCTTCATCCCATCACCACCAACAGATAGCATCTTCTTCATCCTCACTACCCCAACAGCATCATCCCCTTCACCTCCAACAGCAAGGAAAAAAAACAGACCCAACAACCTTCATCCCTTTTATCCCAACAGCACCAGCAACACCTTCTTCATCCTCTCAAACCTCCCAACATCTTCCTGAACAATAAAACCAAAAACAACAAAAAAATAATAACAGAGATCAAAATACGGAGAAAGGAAAAGAGATAGACCTTATATAATATTGAGTAATTTGCTTTGACTGTCTTTGTTTGTTTAGTTTCCTTGCAATGTACTTAATCTATAATTTGCTTTACGTGTCTCTCTTTGTTTAGTTTCCTTGCTACTTGTAACTATCCAACCACTTATTGGTTTGTCATGCAGACTAGCACACATTACACGTGGTCTGTGATCGTCTGTCAACAGCTTCATATTCTTCCCTCACTTTTTTCCTCGAGGTAATCCCCCAACACTGACTTTCTCATTATGTGTATGCATATGGATTGTTGTTTGTTAGTGGAGGGCAAGGCTCATTAGGCATTGGTTTTGTATGGTGATAACATGATTTTTTATGCATGTGTAATGTTGTTTGTTAGTGGAGAGCAGAGCTCATTAGGCATTGGTTTTGTGTGCTGATAATATGATTTAAAGATGCATATGTAATGTTGTTTGTTAGTGGAGAGCAGAGCTCATTAGGCATTGGTTTTGTGTGCTGATAATATGATTTAAAGATGCATGTGTAATGTTGTTTGTTAGTGGAGAGCAGAGCTCATTAGGCATTAGTTTTATGTACTGATAACATGATTTGGTGTTCATAACTCTGACTATCATATACAATGCGTATGGTATGTTTATTTATCTATACTGGGAAGTTTTCTGTATGTAACAGGTCGCTCATAAATTTGGGAAATGTCTAGTTTATAGGGGAGACTCTGCCAAAATTTTGACAGGCTCCCTTTCTTAGGGAACTTAAAAAATGAAACTCGTGATTTGAAGATTTAGGGTTTAGTCGTGTGTGTACCCATTAGATTCTCGTTCAAGTTTTAAAACAACCGGTCGATGTACCGTGTTGTGTTGGATCTTGAATTGTCCCGGTTGGACAGTTTGGTATGAATTTGTAACCTGTAGGGCGTAACCCATCACAGTTGTATGTGGTCTATGTTCTTGAGTTGAATGAATGTGCATTAGAAATTTCGGTTATGGTGTTTCGTATTGTCCCCAGGGTGCATGTGTGCGTGTGGTGTTTCATACCGTACGTATCTCTGTGTACTCGGGGACCAATACGAAATGCTGCCGAAATTTCAAATGAACATTCATTCAACTCAAGATAGACCACATACAATTATGGGATGGGTTACGGATGGTTGCATATTCATCCCGAATGGGATAGGGCCCCACCAATTTGCAACATCAAAGAGATAGAGTGATTCACAACCGATAGTTAAATAAAAATTTAACCATGTAAGGTAACAGAAATCGTGCTTGTTAGATATTATAAATGGAGGTACCGGTAAATCGGCGATGGATGTACAACCGACTAGATTACAATCGGCGAGTGACTGAGGAGTTTATGATGGGGCTATTGGAGTTCATTCCGTTCGCTACGGCAAACACGCCTGGATTTGAAACAACTCAGAAGATTCGTTGTCCGTGCTCAAGGTGCAAATGCATGAGTTTTGAATACGCGGATGATGTCATGTGCCACCTAACTGAGAAAGGGTTCATGGAAACATACCACTGCTGGTACAACCATGGTGAGCAGTTACCGCGTAGACCATCAGACGTACCCGTGCAACAGTCTTACTACGAGGTTGGAGGAAACAGGGATACGTACAACAACATAGAACAAATGGTGATGGATCATGTTGGACCCTCCACCGGGCGTATGCTAGAACATAATGACCAAGCAGGTCATGGAGACTCTGACAATGTAGAGGAGGAGCCTAATCCGGAGGTGAAGAGATTTTATGATTTGTTGGCGGCGGCTCAGACTCCATTGTGGGACGGGTGCAACAGTCACACTGAGTTGTCCGCCTCCCTAGCTGCTTTAAGCCTAAAGGCAGATTATAATCTTTCTGGAGGTTGTTTTGATAGGATGGTCAATCTGATGGGTTCCACCATGCCTAGTAATCACAGAATGCCAGCAAACCTGTACCGTGCTAAGAAACAAGTGGCAAACTTGGGGTTGGGTTGTGTGAAGATAGAGTGTTGTGTTGGTGGATGTATGCTGTTCAGAAATGAGTTTGCAGACGAGAGTATCACAAAATGTCTGCATTGTAATGAGGAACGCTACAAGACCGTTAAAAGGAGAGGGAAGGTAACCCGGACGGCCAGGAAGAAAATGTGGTACTTCCCTATAACACCGCGTCTTCAACGCCTGTATGCCTCATTGTCCACGGCAAAACACATGCGTTGGCATGCTCTGAACCGAACACAAGAGGGGTTTCTTTGCCATCCTTCCGACGGGGGAAAGCATGGAAGTGTTTGGATGAGCTATATCCGGACTTTTCTGGCGAGCCGCGAAATGTAAGACTTGGATTATGTACTGATGGGTTTAACCCTTTCGGTCAATATGGAAGGGCTTACTCTTGTTGGCCAGTCATCCTGACCCCATACAATCTGCCGCCTGATATGTGTATGAAGAGGGAGGTCATGTTTCTATCTATACTGGTTCCAGGACCCAAAAATCCAAAGGCGAACATAGACGTGTTTTTGCAACCGTTGGTTGAAGAGTTATCACAGTTATGGGATGTCGGGGTAATGTGTCTTTGAAGAACAACTTTATGATGCGTGCTGTTTTGATGTGGACTATTAACGACTTCCCGGCCTACGGTATGCTTTCTGGATGGTCCACGTCTGGGAAGCTTGCTTGCCCTGTATGCATGGAACATACCGGGGGGGAATCACTCTCTGTTAGTGGCAAGACAAGTTTCTTTGACTGTCATAGAAAGTTTCTACCGTTGGATCACCCGTTTAGGAGGAACAAAACCGCTTTTAAGAAGAACAAGGTTGTTAATGAACCTCCACCCCGTAGGTTATCTGGTGCACGGGTTTGGCAGAGGGTCGAAGAGTATCCTTACATCTGGGACAAGAGTGTTAAGGAGTTTGCGGGTTACGGTAAGGAACACCACTGGGTGAAGCAGAGTGTGTTGTGGGATTTGCCATATTGGAAAGACTTGTTGTTAAGACACAACATTGATGTGATGCACACTGAACGTAATGTTTTCATGAATATTTTTGACACTGTTATGGACATCAAAGGGAGAACAAAGGACAACGAGAAGAGTCGTCTAGACCTTCCGATTTGGTGTTCCAGAAAGAAGTTGGAGTTGAGGGATGCGGGACGTGGAAGAATGTTTAAACCCCATGCAAAATATGCTTTAACTAGACCACAACAGATTGCTGTGTGTATTTGGATGAATGGGTTGACCCTGCCTGACGGATTCGCTTCTAACTTGAGTAGATGTGTCGACGTGAAGGAGGGCAGGGTGTTTGGCATGAAAAGTCATGATTGCCATGTGTTTATGCAACAACTACTCCCGTACACGTTTCATGCCTTACCGAAGCCTATTTGGAAACCGTTAGTGGAGTTGAGTCACTTCTTTAAGGAGTTGACGGCTACTTCGTTGAGTGTGGAGAAACTTGTGAAGATGGAAGAAACTATCCCGGTATTGATTTGTAAGTTGGAGCAGATTTTCCCACCAAGTTTTTTTGACTCCATGGAGCATTTGCCTATCCATCTACCGTACGAGGCCTTGGTTGGTGGCCCAGTGCAGTATCGTTGGATGTATCCATTCGAAAGGTGAATGCTTGGTGAACTCTTTAATTTACTTGCAAATCGTGCTTATAATAGTATTTTCTAACTTAACACCATCTTGTTAATGATGTTGAAGATTCTTACGCTCTTTAAAAGATAAAGTGTCGAACAAAGCCTGCGTTGAAGCTTCAATTTGTGAGGCATACTTAGTCGAAGAAATGACAACCTTTGCTTCTTTCTATTTTCCAACGGAGATAGAAACTAGAATGAGTAGAATTCCCCGCAATCTTGGTGTAGCCAGCCGCACAGGGTTTGATGAACAAACGTCGATTTTCAACTATCCTGGTCACCCGGGGGGCAGGCTCACAAAATGTTACATTGATGAGAAAGATCGAAAGGCGGCTCACTTGTACATTCTTCTCAATTGCCCAGAAATGGAACCCTTTATTGAGTAAGTCATAGAAGTTATATTATACATTCTTAACGTAGCTTTTATATTAAACTTATTTGTTTCTTTCAATAGCTTATACACAGATATGCTAAAACTTGAGCAAAATAATTTAACTGATGACCAAATTCATAGTGAGGTGTCATCCAAGTTCGTTGGTTGGTTCGCGCAACATGTAAGACCCGTATACCAAGTGTTTTTAAGCCTATTTGCTTCTAACTCCCGTCAATATGGTAACAATGACCTACTTCTTATGTTGTACATAGATACAAGACCCTAACAACCATATTGAAGATTCTTTACTCCAAGCCCTTTCTTGGGGGCCGGTGAAGACTGTTAAAAAATGGCCTATTTACTACGTAAATGGCTACAAGTTTAATATTCTTCAATGGAGTGAAGGGATGCGCACCCATAACTACGGGGTTTGTGTTAAAGGCACCGCCGGTCAGTTGGCAGAAGACTTTTATGGAGTGCTGACGGAGATTGTTGAAGTTTCATTCTCTGGACGACTAAGAAGAGATATTGTTCTATTCAAATGTGATTGGTTCGACAACACAATCGGTGTTGGAACAAAGGTTGACAACAACTACGGCTTAGTTGAGGTCAAGAAGAATGGTAGATATAAAGGGTTTGATCCCTTCATTTTTGCCCAACAAGCTGAGCAGGTTTATTACACCGACTTCCCGGGAGGACATCGGGACTGGTATGCAGTAATCAAGGCCAAGGCCCGAAGTCAGATCACTGACAATGTCTCCGAGGAGGTCGATGACGCTTATCAGCTTGCACCACACGAGCTCAACGATGCCAATTTGTTGTTCAACATTGATCCAGTCATAATGGATGAGACACTCGCCACTACGGGGGGTGAACACATTGACAAAGACCTTGTCTCCCGATCAAAACGGTCTAGGGCTGATTTGGATACTGATGAACTTGTTCAAACAGATAACCACAGTGACACTGAAACTGAGGGGGAATTTGAAACTGAAACAGACACAGAGTATGTAGTTGTTAAACATATATACATAGGTTTATATATATCCTGAGACTAACCTTTCTTTTCATGATTTTATCCACAGATGACGGGACGTCGACTGCCCTTCAGTAGGGGTGGTGGATCCAGGACTCCGGCTTCCCGTCTGGGGATGCAAACACCAGGGCAGCAGACCACTCCATCACCACCACAGCGGACCACTCCATCCCCATTACAGCAGACCACTCCATCACCACCACCACAGCAGACCACTCCATCACCACTCCAGCAGACCACTCCATCACCACCACCACAGCAGACAACCCCATCACCCCCACAGCTGACCACCCCAGAGCAGACTCCTGGAGTTGGTGCCTTGGAGGACCATGGCCATAAGGCGACCCCACCTCCGGCATCCCCTCTGCCCATGTTGGTACCCGTGCCGGCCGGAGACGAGTAAGTGACTAAATTTCATATACTTTTATGTTATTTGTATGATACTTTATATTAGGGTTTAGTTGAAAGACTTGTTGGTTTATTGTTGCTTACTTTAATTAGTACTTGTATAGATTGAATTGTACTGGGCACTCTTCTGTTTGTAACAGGGTAACTATTTAAACTTGGAAATGTTACATTTACAGGGGAGACTCTGCCGAAATTTTGGGTGTCTCCCTAGATTGTGTGTTGTTTTACTCCTAACATAATTGTTGTCATTACAGCTTTGTTGATAGTAGTCGCACTACCAAAGCGATTACTAAGGTTTTGAAGGCCCAGTGGGATGGTCCATATATATCTTGGACAGATGCTGGGAAGGTTGTGCAAGATAGGTGGTTTGACACCTTCTCGGTAAGTTCCTAGCTCATTTATTGTGACTTGATTTGTAAAATAGACCCGTTATTAATTTTGATTTCTCAATTCATTTTACAGCGTGATTACCAGTGGGCGGAGGGTATGATTGATGAGATTAGGAAGGTCTTTGCCACAAAGACCTCCAAAATCATCAAGAGTACCCTTTGGAAGGTGAGGGACAAGGGTGAGCGCCCTCGTTGGATCCCGGAGGACCATTGGGACGGGATGGTCCAGAAGTGGGGCGGGGTCCCATTCCAGCAGGCGAGTGCTCGGAATAGGGCAAACAGAGCCGCCGATGCTGCAGCCTTGGTTTACACTGGGGGTAGCATTTCAACCCTCGAGCACAAGAAAAGATTTGTAAGTATATTTATGTTAAACATTTCTATTATGGTTCGTCTTACATGTTTACAAATAATAATCTCAATGTTTTTTGTCCACCACAGGAGCAGAGGGAGCACCGGGAGCCTTCTTTGTTTGAGGTCATGCAAATGACCAAGAAGAACAAAGCCGGTGCATGGGTAAACCAGAAGACTACGGAGCTAGCGGTATTTACTTTTAACTGACACATGCTTTTAATTTACTTACAAATCAGCTTACTAATCCTATCGTTGTTTTTGAATTTACAGGAGGCGTATCAGGCCAGGAGGGCCGAGAAGGAGGCGG
This sequence comes from Clitoria ternatea, assembly GCA_037962975.1. Taxonomy (NCBI): domain Eukaryota; kingdom Viridiplantae; phylum Streptophyta; class Magnoliopsida; order Fabales; family Fabaceae; genus Clitoria; species Clitoria ternatea. The sequence continues at coordinate 272,396,335 of CM075672.1, forward strand.
ACCTGGTGGCTTCCACCCCTGAAGGGGAGGTTCCTCCCACCCTATCTTGTTCTGACAACAACGCCATCTATATGGAGGCTGTTGGCGGTGTGAACAAGAAAGGGAGGGTGTTTGGATTGGGTGGCGTCGGCACGCAGCTGGCGAAAAAGGGGAAGACCCCTTCCTCTTCGTCTTCCTCTGGTCTTCCGACTGAGGTCGTTCAGGTAATTCAAAACCTGAACGATGAGCTACAGGAGGAGCGACGTCAGAGGCAGTTGCTGTTGGAGCGGCACGAGGCGGACCGACAGAAGGCCGAGGCGGACCGACAGCGGGCCGAGGAGCAGCACGCCGAGACTCGTCGGCAACTTGCTCAGCAGCAGGAGCTACTGATGCAGTTGATGGCGAGGCTACCTCCCCCCACCTCCCAGGCGCCCCCACCACCACCCCAGGATCCCCCACCACCTTGATTGTAGTTGTTTTATTTATACACATTGTATATTTGATTTTTAGTTATGTTATATTTTCATTCAGTATTTATTTTGTCATTCTTTATTTATTATGTCAATATTTATTGGTAATTACATTCAAATCACAAAGCCTTATTCTACCTATCATTAATAATTCAACCTATTTGATAAATTAATTTAATCTATTATTTTGTTTTTAATAATAATTTATTACTTCAAAAAAATTATTTTAATTTAATTATAAAATTTTATCAGCCAATACAAAATACAAAATATTAACATATTTTTAAAGTTAAATTAACAAAACCAGTCAATATTGAATTAATTTTAAAAAAATTTAAAAATTCCCGTTAGCGACGGTCCACTTCCGTCGCTGACTTATTAACACTAGCGACGGACTTTGTGGTCGCTACATCACAACCACTAGCGACGGATACTGTGGTCGCTACATCACAATCACTAGCGACGGAACATGTGGTCGCTACATCACTACCTATAGCGACGGACAACGGCGTCGCTACATTGCAACCACTAGCGACGGCTACTGTGGTCGCTACATCACTACCTATAGCGACGGCATACGGTGGTCGCTGGTGGCTGTTAGTAGCGACGGGGCCTCGAGGTCGCTGTATGGCAACACTTAGCGACGGCTGGAGTTATTGGGGCAGAGACGATTTTAGCGACGGCCTTTCGCCGTCAATATGGTAGCGACGGCAGGTGTGTGGTCGCTGATGTGTTTTCGACGAGGGTTTTAGCGACGTCCTCTTGCCCGTCTGCGATGCCGTCGCTAATGGTTTTAGCGACGGGAGTTGCATTGATTAGCGACCAAATACTTCCGTCGCTAACAGTTATTTTTTTAGTGGTGACAGACCCGTTCAGCTTAATCTTCACTACACCTTTTCCAACAATCTCACAAGATTGCTCATTACCAAGGTAAACTTTACCAAGGTTTCCGGGGACATAATTCTCAAAGAATTTTTTCTGCGAAGTGGCATGAAAGGATGCTCCAGAATCTAACACCCAAGACTCTTCCTTGTTCTCCAAAGAGCATATTAATGCATCATCCCCTCCTGAGGTGGAAGCAACATTTTCTTCTGTCTTTGCCTCCTGATTCTTCGGTGCACTCCTGCACTGGTTTTTATAATGCCCGGTCTTTCCACAATTCCAACACTCGATAGTTTTCGAGTTGTGGGAATTACGATGATTTCTGGATTTGGACCGCCTGTCCTTCGATTTTCCAAGAGCATTTCCTCTGGTTGAATTTCTCCCTCTTGACTCGGTATGCAATACTGAAGAGGTTGATGATTCACCCGACTCTCTCCGTCGGATCTCTTCACTGAGAACAGATCGCGAACATCATTGAATTTCAACTTACTGCTTCCTGTTGAGCTACTCACAACTGTGACAGTAGCATTCCAACTCTCTGGAAGAGAAGATAAAAGTATCAATGCTCGTACCTCATCATCAAATTTGATTCCAACTGAACTTAATTGGGTTGTGACTGAGCTAAGTTCATTGAGATGCTGGGCTACAGATCCGCCTTCTGCCATCCACAAGTTAAACAGCCTCCTCATCAAATGAACTTTGTTTGAAGCTGACGGCTTTTCATACATGCTGGAAAGAGCCGCCATAAGACCTGCCGTGGTTTTTTCTGTTGCAATGTTGAAAGCAACATTACGGGATAATGACAATCGGATAACCCCAAGGGCTTGTCTATCGAGAAGATTCCATTCATCATCCTTCATGCCATCTGGTTTCTTTTCTTGGAGAGGTTGGTACAACTTCTTCTGATACAGATAATCTTCAATCTGCATTTTCCAAAAGCCAAAGTCTGCACCATCGAACTTTTCAATTTTCACCTTTCCTTCATCTGCTGTCATTGCTCCCACTCAAATGTGACTTCCTCTGGATCGTTTCTGACAATTTCAGTGAACCACCGTGTATTAGAACACTGCTGTGGATGAATTTGGTATTACTGACCAAAATTCACTATTCACGAAATTTACTATTCACGAAATTACTATTCACGTGAATAGTACCCGTTGCGAAAATTTGACAGAAATAAGCACCTAAGCTCTGATGCCAGTTGTTAGGGAATTTTGCAACATCACGCCTTGATTAGATTCGAGAACGAGCAAAAATGCGGAATAATAAGACACAAAATTTGATAACGGAGTTCGGCCAATTATGCCTACGTCTCCGGACTGCTGCAGATATTTTACTAATAGAAAGGGAAGATACACAAAGTGTTTACAAACACTCACAACCTCTCAAAACCCACAACCCAATTACACCCAATTTTCACTCACTAAAAAACTTATCTCTCTAAGTTTTTCTCTCTTGAAAGCTTAGAACTTCTTAAGCTTGGAATGAATTTCCTCTTCCATGGATGCATCCATTTATAGCAAATTTTGGGCAATGTGAACACATTAAAATGGTTGGCCACCAACCAATTTTTAGTTGCCCATGTGTTTCATATTTGCATGGTTGTTGGCCTAACTTTAAATTGCCAATTTTGACTAACAGACACCGGTATGTTCCGGAATTGGGAAGTTGATTATCCTGGCTACTTGATAAAGGAATATCCACAGAGTATTTCAAGTGATTATACGCGTCAACCAATCTATAAGGATAACGTTGCTCCGAATTACACTGCACCAGCCAATGTATACTTAGATGCCAGGGGTTACGGGAGGGATGCAACTGAGGATTACAATGTAACTTGGGAGTTTCAAGTTGAATCTAAGTTTTATTATATGGTAAGGTTACATTTCTGCGAGTTCGACTATCATATCTACAGTAAGGGCGATAGAGTTTTTAAGATATTTATAGATGATACCATGGCTGAAGAACTTGCCGATGTGATTTTGTGGAGTGGCGGTCCCCTAATTCCTGTTTATAGGGATTATGCTGTCATTATGCAAAGCCAAGGAAGCTCAAAGAAGGTGAATCTTTCAATCAAGCTGCAACGACTGCCAAAGGGAGTGATATCCAAATACCGTGATGTCTTGTTGAATGGTATCGAGATTTTCAAAATAAGTGACTCTAACAGCAATGAAACAGTGAAATTGTATTGATACGAATTTATAGTGGCAAGTATATGAGTTTGTATTACAATAGGAACTGAATTAGAAAATAAAGCAGTAAGTAAGTTGGAGATGGAGTAGCTAGAGACATTCCAAGATGATTATTGAAGGTTCACCTGAAGAGGATAAAAGATGAAGTAAGGTCACAGAATGAGAATATTCAGTAGGAGGAAACAGAGAGAAGAAATCAGAGGGAAGGTTCATACCAATCACATGCTTCTCTCAATGATCAAACTCCCTTAAAAGCACACTTTCTTGGCGAGGCCTGGTGCTTCTCCGTATGAGCCTCTTTTGCGGATCCTCTTCCACGTGTCCGATCCTTTCAACTGATTTTCCCACGCAATCCATTTCACTTGTTACAATACCCTTCCCTTTAACAGCAACCTTGTCCTCAAGGTTGAATTGAGGATAAGCTTGTTTGAAATCATCAAAATCCTCCCAAGTAGCTTCATTAGGATCAGTAGATTGCCAATGCACCAACACCTGTTGTATTTCAGTGGAATTACGCCTTATAACTCTTTGATCCAGCACCTTCATTGGACTTATGACAGGTCCAAACTCAGTAGTGGTCAAGGGTAGAGGTAAGTATTGTTTGGATTGGGTTCCCACAAACCTTTTAAGCAAAGGAAATGTGAAAAACAGGATGAATTCTAGCTGTTTCAGGAAGCCTTAGCTTGTAAGCCACTGTACCTATCTTCTCCACGACTTCAAATGGACCAAAGAACCTCATGCCCAATTTTTGATTCTTTCTAAGAGCCACTGAATGTTGTCTATATGGTTGCAACTTAACTAGTGCCAGATCACCAATTTGTAATTGAAAGTCTCTCCTTTTCTTATTTGCTTGTAGTTTCATATAATTTTGAGCCTTCGTCAAGTTGCTCTTGAGCTGTTGCAGCACTTTATCTCTATTGCTTAAGGACTCTTGAATAGTTAAAGGATCTTTAGGATTGACTTCATAAGGGATAACCAAGGGAGGTTCCCTACCAAATACAGCTTTGAAAGGACTCATTCCTATGCTATGATGATAGGAAGAGTTGTACCAATATTGTGCCCAGGGAAGCATAGAGTACCAAAGCTTTGGGCTGTCAAAAACATAACACCTCAAATACATCTCCAATGTCTTGTTAAGCACCTCAGTTTGTCCGTCACTTTGGGGATGATATGCTGAGCTCATTGCCAAAGTTGTGCCTTGAGCTTTGAATAATTGTTGCCAAAAAGAGCTGATAAAGACTCTATCTCTGTCAGATACAATGGTTCTAGGAAAACCATGAATCTTTGCCACATGATTAATAAAAGCTTCTGCCACACTTTTGCTGTTAAAATCAGCCTTCAATGCAATGAAATGTCCAAACTTAGAGAGTCTATCAATTACCACCATAATAGTAGAAAAACCATGTGAAGGAGGAAGATTTGTAATAAAATCCATGGCTATGTCCTCCCAAATCCGTTGAGGTATAGGCAATGGTTGTAACAACCCATAAGGCAAAGCTTGGTCCACTTTAGCTTGTTGACAAATGCTGCAATTCCGGATATAAGTCTTGATATCTTCTTGCATCTTTGGCCAATAAAATTGGTTACAGATTCTGGCTATAGTCTTAGTATTGCCAGCATGGCCCCCAACTTTAGAGTCATGAAACTCCTACATAATTTGGTTCCTCAAAGTCATTTCAGCTGGGATCATCAACCTTCCTCTTCTGAAAATCATTCCATCCTTAACAACAAATTTGTCAGTAGGTAAGGTACCCTGAGTATGTTGCATCATCAACTTCCTTAACTCTTCATCTTCCATTGTCAATTTAGCAATCTGCTCCAGCCATTTAAAATTGGATTCTGACCAAGCCATCAAGCAGATTCAAGATAAGGCATCAACTGGTATATTCTCCTTGCCAGGCTTATATTGTATAGTAAAATCATATCCTAAAAACTTAGGTAGCCACTGTTGCTATTCAGGGGTTTGCAACTGCTGTTCAAGCAATTCTTTTAAGCTTTTTTGATCTGTTCTGATGAAGAACTTGTTTCCCAGCAAATAATGCCTGAACTTAGCCAAAGCTTCTGTGATGGCATAGAATTCTCTGGTATAAGCAGACTGTTTCTGCATTCTAAGAGAGATTTTCTTGGAAAAATAAGCAATTGGGTGTTGAGATTGACTCAAAACAGCTCCAATTCCAGATCCGGATGCATAAGTTTCTAACACAAATGGCTCTTTGAAATTAGGGATTGCAAGGACAGGAGCAGAAGTCATAGCATCCTTTAACTTTTCAAATGCTGTAGATGCATTTTCTGTCCAATTGAATGATTCCTTTTTAAGCAAGTCGGTTAGAGGGGTAGCTATAGCAGCATAACCCTTGACAAATCTCTTGTAATAGCCTGTAAGGCCTAAAAAACCTCTCAATTGTTTCACTGTAGTGGGTCTAGGCCAGTTTTTAACAGCTTCAAGTTTAGAAGTTTCCATGGCAACACCTTTGCCTGATAAAGTATGTCCTAAGTAATCAATTTCCTTCACCCCAAAAGAACATTTTGAAAGTCTAGCATATAATTGCTGCTGCTGTAACATTTTCAACACTAATCCAGATGATACAAATGATCCTTCCAAGTGGCACTAAACACCAAGATATCATCAAAAAAAACTAGCACAAATTTTCTTAAGTATTCTTTGAAAATATCATTCATCAAGCTCTGGAAAGAGGCAGGGGCATTAGTCAATCCAAATGGCATTACAAGCTATTCATAATGTCCATGGTGAGTTCTAAATGCAGTTTTATATCTATCCTTCGGATTCAACAAAATTTGGTGATAGCCAGACCTTAAATCTAGCTTAGAAAAGAAGGTGGCACTAAATAACTCATCTATAAGTTCATCAACAGTAGGAAAAGGAAATGTATCTTTAATGGTAATAGCATTAAGAGCTCTATAGTCAGTACATACCCACCATGATCCATCCTTCTTCTTAACTAGGACGATTGGAGAAGAAAAAGGACTCTTGTTGGGTTGTATTATGCCTTCATCAAGCATTCCCTGCACCAACTTTTCAATTTCTTCTTTCTGACTATGTGGATACCTGTATGGCTTAACCTTGACAGGTTGAGATCCTGCAATCAAAGGAATTGAGTGATCCTGAAATCTAGAAGGTGGTAAGGATGTAGGTTTATCAAAGACTGTGCTGTAATTATGTAACAACAGGGCCAATTCCGGTTCTATATCAGCAGGTAATTCCAATAGTGGAAACTGATAAAAGCTGTCTTCCACAAGCTGCATACTGAAAACCTCAGCTATAGAATCAGTATTAACCATTCTTCTTATATGGTGTAAATGTGCCTGAGTAGGTGAACAATCATTTTCCCCTTGCAGAGTTATAAACTTCCCTTCATGTAGTAACTTCAATTGCAATGAATCATGATCAGCAATGTGAGACCCTATGGTTTTTAACCAATTGGCCCCCAAGATCAAATCAGCTCCCTGAATAGGTAACAAGAAGACAGGTAATTCAAATTAAGCCCCTTGAGCTTGAATCCTGAGTTCTTTAATCATTCCTTCAGCAGTCATATAATTTCCATTCCCCACCATAACTTTGAACATAGGAGCTGGTTCTATGGCCAACTTAAGGAACTTAGCAATCCTTGGCTGTAAAAAATTATCAGAGCTACCTCCATCCACTAGTACAGTAACTGGCAAGGTATTGATATGAGCAATAAAGCGAATGGTACCAACTCCCAAACCTCCATGCATAGCATTTAAAGACAGGTGGTGATTATCTTGTAATCCTTCTTCATTGTGTGGAGGAGTCAAAGAGTGCACAATATCAATCTCAGGTTCAATATCCTCTTCTTCCATTTATAACATCAACAATTGCCTATTGGGACATTTATGATTAAAGGAGAATTTCTCATCACAGAAATAACACAAACCTTTTTCCCTCCTCAATTGTATCTCAGCAGGTGAAATTTTTTTTACATTTGAATTTCTAATTGGTGGCGTTGTAGGTGTCGGTAAAAGCGGGGGTAAGGCTTGTTTAGGTGTGGTTTTAGGTGCATTAAGGTTGGTACTGGTAGATGAAAGTGGGGAATATCTATGAGTGTAGTTGGTGGAACGTTGATTAACATCAGGGTTATACTTCTCTTCATATAATTTGGCTAAGGAAACTGCTCGAAGTAAGGTCGTAGGACATTGAGCCACAACATCCCTTCTGACATCAGGATTTAAGCCACTTAGAAAACAATTCAACACAGCCGTATCACTAAGACCTTCAGATCTATTTGCTAACGCCATGAATTTCAAGTAATATTCTGTAACCGTACCTGATTGATACAGTTTGAAGAGTTCTGCCATGGGTAAATCAAAAGGAGATGGTCCAAAATGATTCTCTAAGGCTCGAGTCAGATCTGACCAAGTCTGAACGACTGACATGCGTTGTAACATTTGGAACCACGGAACCACGTCTTTCTCAAAATGGATTGAAGCTATATCTACTCTCTCTTGGTCCGGAGTACGGTGATAGTTGAAAAACTTCTCAGCCTTAAAGATCCATTCTAAAACAGGAGTTGTGCCATCAAAGTGAGGAAAACCCAAGGAGATATCGCGTACCGTCGACTGTAATTTTGAGCTCGAACCATCAATATGCTGAGGCTTGCCTTGATTCAATAAATCGAACGATTTCTTCATCTGATCCATTCGATCATTGTTTGATGTTTGGAATTGGACGAGCAAATCTCGATTAGCCTTATCACGATCAGGTTGCTTCTCAATCCAATTCAAAATTGAAGTGAGCTGAGTTTGCATTTCTCTCATACGAGTGTTCTCAGCCATTGACGTCAATGAAAGCACCAATGAAACAGTGAAATTGTATTGATACGAATTTATAGTGGCAAGTATATGAGTTTGTATTACAATAGGAACTGAATTAGAAAATACAGCAGTAAGTAAGTTGGAGATGGAGTAGCTAGAGACATTCCAAGATGATTATTGAAGGTTCACCTGAAGAGGATAAAAGATGAAGTAAGGTCACAGAATGAGAATATTCAGTAGGAGGAAACAGAGAGAAGAAATCAGAGGGAAGGTTCATACCAATCACATGCTTCTCTCAATGATCAAACTCCCTTAAAAGCACACTTTCCTGGCGAGGCCTGGTGCTTCTCCGTATGAGCCTCTTTTGCGGATCCTCTTCCACGTGTCCGATCCTTTCAACTGATTTTCCCGCGCAATCCATTTCACTTGTTACAAGCAATCTCGCCGGACCAAATCCCAAGCCTCGTACTCTGTCTCCGCCACCACAAACAATTCAAACCATATCACATTCCATAAAGTCAAATTCCATCCATGTTGTTGTTATTGTTGTTGTTGCAGTCTCAAGCCTCGTGCTACTACTAGCATCTATTATTTGCATAATCATTTTCTTCCGGCGAAGGAGCACGGAAGAAACCTCACGGGAGAGAAAGACTACCGAAGGATCGTCTCTGCCATCCCATTTGTGTCGCTGCTTTACAGTTACAGAGCTGAGAGCTGCCACAAACAACTTCGATGATGGTTCCGTCGTCGGGGTTGGAGGTTTCGGTAACGTGTACAAGGTTTACATCGATGGGATGGGGCCACACCCGTCGCCATCAAGCGCCTCAAACCTGGTTCTCAACAGGGTGTGAAAGAGTTCTTGAATGAGATTGAGATGCTCTCACAGCTTCGCCATATTCATTTGGTCTCACTCATAGGTTACTGCAACGACGGTTCTGAGATGATCCTGGTTTATGACTTCATGCAACGCGGCACTCTCGGCGAGCATATATACGGTTCTGATAGTGCACCCTTAACATGGAAGCAGAGGGTCGGGATCGTATTGGGTGTGGCAAGAGGGTTACACTATCTTCATGCAGGGGCGAAGCAGAACATCATTCACCGGGACGTGAAGAGCACGAACATCCTGTTGGATGAGGAATGGGTCGCTAAGGTTTCTGACTTCGGGTTATCCAAAGTGGGACCTACGGGAACGTCGACAACACACGTCAGCACGATGGTGAAGGGTAGCGTGGGGTATTTGGACCCAGAATACTACAAGCGTCAACAGTTGACTCTGAAGTCTGATGTGTACTCATTCGGTGTGGTTCTTCCTGAGGTATTGTGTGCGAGGCCTCCTTCGGTTCGTACGTTTGGAAAGCAGAAAGTGAGTTTGGTGGATTGGTTTCGGAGATGCTACGATGGTGGTGAGATTGATCAGATGATGGATCCTTTTATTAAGGATTCAGTTTCTGTAGAGTCCTTGAAAAGCTACTCTCAGCTGGCGATGAGTTGTTTGCTTGATGATGGAAATCAACGGCCCTCGATGAGTGATGTTGTTGGGGCATTGGAGTTTGCAATGCAATTGGTGGAGAGTGAGGAAGATTACAAGTTTGATGGAACTGGAGAAGAAGGAAAGAATGATCAGCAAAGACCACTGCTACTTTTCCCTTATTTTATGAGTGAGGAAGGGAGTGATATATATGCGTTTCACTAGCACCGAAACTGATGAGTCTGAGTCCAAGTCAAGCAGGATCACCACAATACTTGGAAGTAGTATGTAACAAACTTTGGTTCCCTGCTAATGTGTTCAACTGCAAGAATCAAAATCCCTAAGTATGTTGGTTGTGAGATAACGTACCTATAAATATCCAATTTTTCTGAAATTTGATGTGATGATCATATTACCATTACCATATCATTCAATTCAAGTGCTAGGGTAAATTCAAATTCTTAAAGAGTTTCTTAGTTTAGTGACATATGAATATGTACACGTTGAAGTTGAAGTTTTGGTAAATTATGCTATAATGCTAATGCTATTTTTTTAGCACATGTTTTTGTTTTATGATATTCATGCATCATACTTGTATCATCATTCAACATGTTATATAGCTTGTGTGTTATTCAGGATCGGACCTATCAAATCTTATAATGATAACAATATGGCTTTTGCGTGAGACTAACTATCACACACTTGGCTTTTGTGTGGGAGTTAGAGCTCCCACCCAGGCAGCGTTTACATGAACATTTTTTGTGACGGAGCTATAATCCAACCTAATAGTCAATTTGCATAAGAAATATAAGGTCTGTTTGGATTGTAAAAATATTTTAAAATTTCATTTTTTGTTTTTAATTTTAATTATAAAAGTGTCATTATGTTTTTTATTTTTAAAATTTTGTACCAAAAAAATGAACACAAAAAATGAAATTAGGAAAATAAGAAAAAGTTATTTTTAGTATTTTCAATAACAAATTTTAAAAATACAATTAAGCCAAACATTTTATAAAGACACTCGTGACTCGTCTTTAAAGCATTGGCCAACTTGTAGAGGTAAAGACAAAACTCCCCGTTATTGAGGTTCACATGCGCACATATCTTCGGTGCCTTAAATTTTTTGGACGTAAATAACCCCATATTGTAAATTCTACGTTTTTCTATAATTGAATTTGAAATATATAAATTATTTTACATATCATTCTTTCTAAATTATTTTACATATTGAAATAGAATTACATTCACATACAAAATGTGAATCTAAACATGCATTGAGTTAACATTGTGGACGAGTTTCCTTAAAACTCAAATTGAGAATGTTTTCCAAACGTAAAAGCTTAATTGAAAATAACTCTATGATTTATTAAATTATACCATCTATTCTAACAAAATTTGAGATATATTAAATAATTTTTTTGTTTGACTTAATACCGGTAATCTGGGATGATGTAATAATTTCTTTTAAAAGTGAGTTATAATTAAATTATCCTCATATGTTCTAGCATTTACCCTAAGGCTCGTACAGTTTGAAGCAAATGATTGGTTATTTCTATCACAATTTCTGTAAAAAAAAATAGTCACTTGATTACTTGAAACGAAATTTGGATCTTATAGCTTAACAGATTGTAACTATATTTGAGATGTTCTGATTTTTCTTTTATAAAATGCTCTTCAATTGATAATCTTGTAACTTTAGACAATTCAGGGTGAGGTGAAGTGGGTTGGGGTGGAAAATATCAATGAAATATGTGAGTGGAAATTCAATATTCTCTCGATGTTCATCTATTTTATTAGGGATTGTTAGAAATTGTTGTAAAATATTAAGTGACATGTATGTAATTACTAACCTTATTAGGGGAGTTAACTATTTGGACTAAAATAAATGGAGGTTGCTTGAATGGTGGAGTATTTGTCATTTTTTTTATGGGGACTAAATTCTCCAATGATAATTGGTCTACTGAATTAGAATTTAATTTATATACTTTGTAAATATGAATTTTTTTTACATTGACATACAATAATGGGTTGTTATATGAACAATCATCTTTGAATTCACGTGATAATTACTTTAATAATCATAGGGTTTGATTGGTTGAAAGGTATAAATTGTCCAACTTGATTTCTTTTGAAAGCAACTATTTATAACAATAACAATGAAACAAACTCTTTATCATATATGTCCATTCCTAATTAACTACTCCTTTATGATATACTAAATTATTAAGGAGTAAGGGGAGATGATAAGTAACATGGTCATTATCCTATCCTACTTGACTTGTTAAACATATGATAACAATGAGATAAACCAACTTATCTTATTCTGACTCTCATAATTGTATCTTATTTATCATACGAGTCTTAATGATATGTTTGGAAATTTATAAAGAAGGAAAAGAAAATGTTTTAAGGGTGAAGAAAAAAGGAAAAAAATGTATTATATAAGATATATATATATATATATATATATATATATAAAAAAGAAATCAAACTAACGGGGAAAACTTTCTCCTCAAACCAATTTACAAACATACTTTAACGATTTCGTTATTTTTCACAAACTGTTTCACTGAATGAATATGCAGTAAAGAAGCTATATTATTTGAAAAAAATGTAAAAGGTATTCGAAAGAGATATTATTACCCATTTAAGTTTATTTTAGAAAGGTTGTCCTTTGGAAAAAAATTCCATTACAATGAAAGTAAACAAAATCCACTGTCCTTGTGTTTTGAATCAGATGCTTAGTGGGGTCAGTCTCTCCATTATACTTCCCGATAGAGAGTGGTTGAGTCGTCTGTAAATGCTTTGGAATAGACATATTCATGAGCCTCCTCGAAAATAGAACGTTGGGCCGATACGTCCCAGAAGCTACTACCACTGGCTCCTTCCTTCTCCCACTGACTCTATCCTCAGAGTCATGAGTTTGTGTAACATCCTAGGTTATTTTACATTTATTTTTATTCACTTAATTAAATTTTACAATAAATTTTTTTCACACTTATTAATAATTAATCAAGATTTAGTGAAAATAACATTTATTTCTACTAAACTTGTTCAAATGACAAACAGTGGCAATTAAATCAAATAAATGAAATTTAGAAAAGAGGAACAATTTAACTAAGTGCAACAAAAGGGTAAAAAGGAATCAGGGGCCTCTCGCTTGAGCGAGGCCCCAACTCGCTTAAGCGAGATTCCGAACTCTCGCTTGAGCGAAGTCTCCATTTGCTTGAGCGAATACCTTTCAAAAATCTGAGTGAACAAAACACACTAACGGACTCCCGAAAGATTTCACCCGGAAAGTGATTCACTCGGCAAATGGATTTCACTCGGAAAGACGCTCCGCTCCCATTCATTCGAACATTTCTCATTTGGCTCGTTACCATTCCTCACTTAGGAAATTTCACTCGACTATTACTCCTTCGAGGATAATTCACTTCTTTCACTCTGTTATTATTCCTCCGAGCACCCTTACTCGGTGAACACTCTATCCTCACTTCTCTCGGAAAATTGCAAATTTCCATTCGGCTTGTCTAATTCCTCCTTACTCGGGATCTCTATACATCCCCTCACTCGGGATTCGCTCCCAGTCAATCCCACTCGGAACATCCTAACCTCCCCGACTAGCTTGGTTATTCCTCACTCGGAAATGATTCCGTTAGCAAGCACTAGTGGAAAAAATGGATATAACAACGGGGATATATTCACGGGTAGAAGAGGATCAGTGATAAAAACATGCGCGGTGGCATTTTTAAAATTATAAGGTAAACGTTTTAATCAGAGAAAACTATATATCCACGGTTAACATCATAACCGTGAACGTAACCATCAATATATATTCACGGTTGAGGAGTCAACCGTGGATATATAGTACCTGAAATATATATCGGATGGGTACGTTCACGGTTATGATATTAACCGTGGATATATATAGATGTCAATATTCACGGTTGTATCTCCAACCGTGGATATATAGTTCAGGTTTTAGGGTTTAAACACTGGGTACTCTATGTCCACGGTTGTTTCTATAACTGTGAATATAGATTTAATATTTATCCACGGTTGGTGTCGTAACTGTGGATATATAGTTAACATTTATCCACGGTTGTTTGTTAAACCGTGAATATATGTGTAATATATTCACGGTTTCAAGGGGAACCGTGAATATACATCCTTTCTAAAACTTTAAAAGCCGCGCCTTTCACTCTTTTTTCAGTTTCTCTTCTTCTGCGCGTTGGTTGTCGTCTTCTCCATTATCTGTGAGCTTCGTGCCGTTCTCTCTGTTCAGCATCTTCTTCCTTTCTTCATTCAGGTAGGTTCCCTGAACCCCCATTGTCATGCGTGTTTGTCAAAAGCTTAAGTTATAAACTCTGTTTATATGCATTTTTTAGAACTCTGTTTATGCACCATCCGTTTAAACTTTGTTTGGTTATATGCATTTTTTAGCCTCGGTACCCTCTGTTTAAACTCTGTTTATGTGCCTATTTATGTTTAAACTCTGTTTATGCACCATCAACTTTCTTTTAAAGGAGAAAAAACTTGGGCCTTTTAAGAGAAAAATAATGGTGTTGAGGTCACGTTCGCTAGATGGTGGTTGGAGGTGGTGTTCGTGACGTAAAAATGGTTGATGGAATGGTTGAATGGTGCTGGACGGTGGGGAGATGATGTTGATTTTTATTTGAGAGAAAGGCTTAGAGAGAAAGAGATGAAAAATGAAGAAATTAGCTAAGTGAAGTAGCTTCACTTTGACGACCAAGGTTTAGGAAATAATACAAGGTGATATGTCAAGAATTTCTTGTAATGGCACATGTGTAAGCTAGAGTTTAAGCATGAAATTCTTAGTGGAATTTCAGCCACTAAGATTCGGCTATGTCATTACATGGAGAGGATTAGGTGGCAAATGATGGGTTAGTGTGGTGATTAGTGGAAATTCAAGGTGGCAAGTCATTAAGCCTAACACGTGGTAGTGTTATAATTAGATACTTTGGAAATTTTAATGTTTAATGGGACATGGTGTTATGAAGTAGTGTGGTTTATGGGGAAGATTTTTGGTTCATGATTTAATGCTAAGGATGTTTAGTTGCACACGTTAATAGGTCATAGATTTAACTGGGTAAAGATTCAGTAAAAATTCGTAACTAAATATCATGACAATGTCATCCTAACATGCCTAATAAGTTTGGTTTCTAAATCTAGTTCCTAACCATTTCTTATCTTTTCTATAGAGAAATAAAAATTCTTCCAGTCACCACAGATCTTAAGAAACAAAGGAATTAACACCTAACGTAATCAGGTGATTGACACGTTATCTAACATAATTTAACGTTATCGTTTTTCTAATAAAAATATATATTAAAATCTAGCCATCATTCCAAGAGTTATCAATGATGATTTTACCCTTTTTAGTAATTTTACCCTCAAATTCCATTTTTCTAAACCAAGGTTACCAAAATATTTTCCAACCAAACACAATTACTACTTTCCAACTCACTTTTACAACAAACTATCCAAACACAAATCACTATCTTCAAAACCCCAATTTTCCCAACCACGTTTTTAAAACCTCACTTTTCCAAACCCTGTTTCACAAACCTTACTCCAACTACGTTTTCCACCATTTCTGTTTGGCTCCAGCAACCATGTTCACCAACCTCCGTTCAGCATCCTCCAACGACGTTTCTGTGGCGGTGGTCCATAGCTCCATAAGCCGTAATCCATAAAATAAAAGTTCAAATCTAAAAATTCTCATAATCCATAATCCATCATCTAACACCATAGTTCTACTTGAAAATAATAGAATTTAAAAATATCATATTAATTACTAAATAAAAGTCTAAAGTTTGAACCTGCATTATAAACCAATATCATAATCCATAATCCATAATCCATACTCCAACACCATACTTCTACGTCAAAATAACATAAATTAAAAACATCATACTATTTTAGGAAAAAAGTTAACTAAATTATTATCCATTTTATTTCTGTTATTGCTGGTTGCTCTTATATGTTATGTTTATTGCTGTTGTATGTGTGTGGTTGTTAACTAGTATGAAAGTTGTTGTGCATATGAGTGAACCGTAGTTCCCCGTTTGAGATTCAACACAAATGGTCATTAAATCAATTAATGTCATCGTTTGTGTTGAATCTTGAATTGTCCGTTTGGACAGTTTGGGATGAACAATTATTTTTTATACGTCATTGTTAGTATGTACAAGTTAGGAGTTATTTTAAAATTTGATAAAATTTCGGTAACTTGTATTTTGTGTTGTTCTCTGGGTGCATATTTGATTGTGGTTGAATTTGATTTGACCAATCTCATTTTGTGTACTTAGAGACCAATGCGAAATGCTGCCGAAATTTCATCAAATTTTAAAATAAGTCCTAACCTGTATATATGAATGACGTATAAAAATAATTGTCATGCTGAATGGGTATAGGACCACCACCTTTGTATAAAAAGTGAGGTTGATCATAGCACCTTGTAAACAGTTGGTATGGATCGGAGTTGGATTTCTGCGTCACGCCTAAGTCTGGAGTACGAGGGGGAGTTGAATCATTTATAGAATTCGTAGCGAGGAATGCAGTGGGGGTGAATGGAAAGTATTTTTGCCCTTGTGTTAAATGCTTCAACCTGCGTCGGGTAGACTTGGAAGAGGTGCGAGAACATCTACTGTGTGACGGTTTTCTACGTAGTTACACGCGTTAGATATGGCATGGTGAAGATGTGGTGGTGCCAAGTAACAGCTCTCAGACTAAAAATCGAAGCTCGATGCATGACAACGATGTCGACATGGATGACCGACTCGAGGATATGATCCGTGATGTAGGGGTAGAAGGTTTTAAGAAAGCTCATGTATATACAACTCTGTGTCAGGACTCTGAGCAGCCGTTGTATCCAAACTGCCTCAATTTCACGAGGTTATCAGTTGTTTTACGGTTGTTTAATTTGAAGGTCATAAACGGGTGGACGGATAAAAGTTTCACTGACTTACTGAAGTTGTTGAAAGAAATGCTCCCAGCTGGAAACACCTTGCCGAAAAGTATATTTTAAACAACACGGACGACGTGCAACCGTATCTAGCCACACACAAGGAGCTAGTCAAGAAAACCAACCCTAAAATGACTAAAAAGTGGTTGTTGAATGAACACAACAAGAGTTTCATGCAGTGGTTCCAAAAGACCGTCCTGAAAGATGCATCTGCATCCTCGACATTACATCGACTAGCACAGGGCCCGAACTTTGATGTCCTCACCTTTTGTGGATATGACATAAACAACTATTCATTTTATACAAGGACACAGGATGAAAAAAGTACAAATCAAAATAGTGGAGTGATGGTTGTGGCTCAGTCAATGCATTTCTCAACTGCAAAGGACAACAACCCTGTGATGGCGGAGTCATACTACTTTGGTGTGATTGAAGATATATGGG
This sequence comes from Clitoria ternatea, assembly GCA_037962975.1. Lineage (NCBI taxonomy): Eukaryota > Viridiplantae > Streptophyta > Magnoliopsida > Fabales > Fabaceae > Clitoria > Clitoria ternatea. The sequence goes on from CM075672.1 coordinate 272,413,552, forward strand.
AAGTTGATTACGGTCCCTTCACCGTTCCTGTGTTTAAATGCAAATGGGTTGACAATAAGAACGGTGTCACAACTGATGATTTAGGAGTTACGTTGGTGGACCTCAACAAGATAGGGCATAAGGAAGAACCATTCATAATGGCAACGTAGGTGAAGCAAGTTTTTTATGTGGCTAACCCAGCTGACAAACGGTGGTCAATTGTTATCCAAGGTAGACACATTGGAGACCCCAATCTTGATATTGTGGGCATTCCATCAACTACAACACGTATTCCAACATCTATCGTGGAACATGACATAGATGATGTAGTTGCCAGTCGTCATGACCACCATGAGGGCTTGTGGGAAAATATTTCATCTTAATAGGGTATTAATCTTGTTGGTGATTCATTGAATTACATGTTATATTAGTTATTCGTTGTTTTAAATGTTATATTAAATATTTGACAATTTTTTTCCTTGTTTGGACAGTTACTCATGGCTGACCAGGATGGACGATCCAGGTCCGACTCATAGGCCAGTGGTTCCTCTGCTCGGAAGAGTAGAGGTGTTACCCGGATGCCAGACGTCGCACGTAGGCGTCACAGGGGAGAGAGGCCAGTTGTTGACATGGATGTCAACACCGGTAGATTCAATGGACCGCATGCCATGAAGCTTAGCAGTTATCTGGGGGTTGTGGTACGGTCGAAGGTGTCCATCATTATCCCCGACTGGGATAGTGTCGAGGAGGTGGTGAAGAACCAACTATGGAGTGATGTTCTGGTAACTTAGATATTATTTAAGTTTTATTTTAGTGTATTATTTCATGTAACTCTTAATAAGGACTCCTTTATGGACTAACTCCTTTCATGTAGGATTCTTTTGAGATACCATCTTCCTACATAGCGAGGAGGAAGGTCCTCGGTATCATGGCTGAGTGATGGAGGTCATTCAAATCCATACTCACCATGAGGTATATTGAACTTTAAATTCTTAATCAACGCTTCACCAAATTGTACCAATCCTTAGTTTAAATGTACCTTTCATTGTAGGTATGTATTCGGGGACGACCAAGGAAAGTTCCCTGGAGAGAAGTATCCATTCATCGATCAGGAGACCTGGGATGCTTTTGTTGCATTTAGACATTCTGCCGAGTTTCAGGTACATTGGTTTTTAGATGATTAAATAATATGTATAATTTATACGGCTAACTGTGAATATTTTTTTTCTTGTTGTAGGAGACCAGAAAGAAAGCCAAGGAGACTAGGAAGCTAAATGACTGCCCACACACACTGTCACGTGGGGGTTACCATAGGTTGGAGGAGCGGCTGGCATAGGAGAGGCTGAGTCAGTGTCAGACTGACACTGGTATTGTGGATCCCCCTTCCCCACCTGCACGCCACGATAAATGGAAGCGGGCTAGGATCAAGAAGAGTGGGGAATACACTTCCTCACAGGCTCAGGAGGTTGCCTCACGGATAGTAAGTATTCCCCTTTATATCAGTGTCTATTTTTCAGTTTACGTGAAGGAAGTGAATACTAACTTGTTTGGTTTCAGGATTCCTTGGTTGAGCAATCAACCCAAGGGTCTTTCGTAGCCTATGGACGGGAGGATATTTTGACTACCGCCATCGGCAGGCCAGAGCACCCAGGAAGAGTGCATGCTATTGGTCGAGGTGTAGGTAAGTGCTAAATAACTCTATGCTTTCATTTTGTTATCTGTTAAACAATTATGGGCTAATCATTCACATTTCACAGGCCTCCGCGCCTATTACGGTGCTCCCGACCCTGCCCCATCCCTTGAGCAAATGGTGGAGCAGAAGGTGGCTGTTGTGAAGGCTGAGTACCAGGAGGAGATATCTAGGCTCCACCAGGAGATGGCCCGATTCAGGGAGGAGATGAAGGCCTCACTCAGCCACTGCCAGGAGACTACTGCACCAGCTAGCGACCCACCGGTTAGGTTCTTTATTTAATTTCCTCAATTTTATTGTTTGTAATCACTTTATTTCATTGTTGAATAACTTCTGCTTGATGTGTAAATATGTAGGTACGGAAGGTTAGTACTAAGGGGTCGTGCGCTGCAGCTGACCCTGAGGATGACGGGGTCGAGCCACCAGACACCCGTCAATATGACCTGTTCATTGACGGGTCGGAGGAGCCAGTTGCCACTGGTATGGTGTACAACTTAGGCCCTGTGGTTCACCATCAGACATTACCTGATGGTATGTCCAGGGTCTCGGTTGTGCTCGTCCTCGAGGAGGATGCTGCTGTGCCAGTGGCAACTCAGGAGGTGAAGACCGTCGGTCAGGCGGTGGGCCACTTTCTGATGTGGCCCAACAGACTTCTGGTGATTGCCCCTGGACAGGTAAAAACCCTAAACACTAACTAGCTTTATTTCCTTGTCAATTATGGTACAAAATGTGATGGTTGTCAATTGTTCAACAGGAACAGCCATTGAAGAAGCCAGACCCGGCCAAGGATCCCATCCGGATGCTATGGCGCATCGGGTATGAGCAAGGAGATGACACTGTTCAGGTCCCATGGCAGCCACTTGTGTTTGGCCGTCCCAGTGATGTTCCAGTTTACGTCACACATTCTGACATGTGTGACATTATTTCGGGGACGTCGATGCTGAACGACTCCATCTTTCAGTTGTGGGAGCTGTAAGTATATCCTTGTTTTGTCCAATTTTTTCATTATACAAGTTATTTGTCGCTAACCATGTCTTAACTTGTTTAGGTTTCTGGCAAAACTCTGTGTGGACTTGGGTTTCCAAGGAACTTACGGTTTCTTAGAGCCCTCTCTCATACAGAGGCAAGGAAACACCTTGCAGAACACCCAGACATACATCCAGAATTAGATGTTTGAGTCTGGGAAGTCTATATACATGGGCCCCTATCATAAAGGGTAATATTCTATTCCATAATTATTGTCATGATATTTTGCATTTTGAAGTCTCACTTATCACTGGTAACTGCAGGGCTCACTGGACGCTTCTGGTGATCTGTCCGAAGGACTATCTTGCTTTGTACTTTGATAGTTTGCATCGGACAGCTCCATAAGACCTGAAAGATATAGTAGACGGGTAAGTTCATCCCTAAAAAATAACCACAAATTCGATTACATCATTTTTAGAACTATACAATTCTAACTTATCTTGTGTTTTGTTTGACGTAGGGCAGTGGTTGGATACAATCTACTGATTGGAAACAAGCCCAAAGGAAAAACAGTTGTATGGGTGTACCCAAAAGTAAGTCAATCGTATTCATTCAAATCTTCAATACATGTTTTTTAAGTTGCGAATTCACTTATTCTATACTATATGTCCATTGTAGTCTTACAGGCAGAAGGGTACCTTTGAGTGTGGCTATTTCGTCATGCACACTATGCTGACCATTGTCCAACATCATTTAGTAGATGGATGGACACAGGTAAGTCTCATCATTTGGACTACTTTTCTACCAATTTCATCAATTTCATGTAATAAATAAACTTCTAATTGTTTTGTGCATTGTTTACAGTACTTTAATGACCGATCATTTTTCCCAAAGGAACTTGTAGATGATGTTAGAAGGCAATGGGCCTCACACTTCATTGAAGTTAGGCAAACCTAGATATAGGATCTTTATTCTTTTATATATGTATCTAGTAGGATTTAGGGTTTACTTTTATTAAATTACATTCAACTTAATTGTATATACTTTCATTTTTTAGGTTGTTATGAATTGATATAGAAAATAAATTGTTATATATATACATACCATTTTTTTGATATAGTGTTGTTGTGGCATACTGTATACTGTACTGGTTTGTCTGAATGCAGGGTTGGGAAACGATAAAACAGAATCCATATTAAAAAAAAACCTCAGTATTTATTCACGGTTATGGCAACAACCGTAAATATAGACCATATTTATCCACGGTTACTACCATAACCATGGATATAGATGTATCTATATCCACGGTTGTCCCTAATAACCGTGAATATAAGTAGTTTGTAACTCCTTTTAATACTTATATTGACGGTTATGATGGACAACCGTGGATATAGATACATTTTGTCCACGGTTGTCCATAATAACCGTGAATATAAGTGGGTCTATATCCACAGTTTTGGTAGTAACCGTGGATAAATATAGTCTATATCCACGGTTGTCCATCATAATCGTCAATATAAGTGGATGTAACTGACACCTTTCAGTTCTTATATTCACGGTTGTGCTCGATAACTGTGAATATAAATAGTAAGTTATATTCACAGTTGTTCTTAAAACGAAAGAGAAGGGACAGACCAACAAAAGAAATAACTCGCAAATAATGAAGAGGGAAAGAAGAGAATCTCCTTTATATATAAAGTTCAGGGGCAAGGTCGTCTTTTCCTTTATTTTATTTGTAATCTCATTAAATTTTAATCAATTCCACCACACCGAACTATTTCATAATTTATCAAATCAACTACACTTATTTATTCCCTCAACGTTTAATTATTCACAATTCTCTAATACTTCGCAAGAGTATAGGCCCAGTATGAATACCGGCCAACTAGCGCCTAGCTTAGTGCCCACACCTCGGAAATCCGAGCTACAGCTTGAGAGGTCGGATGTCTCATCCGCTCTCGCCTCTTGGTTACGTACTCCCTTTATTTCAGTTATGAGGTTGATCCGGACTATAGCTCCGAGTGAGACGCTCTTCTCACATCGGTTAGTCCAAACCTCATGGCCCTGTCCGTTCTTCTCCTACACCCCCGATCTTTAACTCTGACTGCCCGCGCTTCGGCGACCGCTCTCGTCACCGGAGTTCTCGACTCCGGTTCGGACAGAACAAGTAATAAAATTTCTAAAACATTTACTAACATTTTCTATTTTTATAATTTTCATTACAACATCAGGGATGTTACAGTTTGCTCCCTCTCTTCGTATGTGGGAATCTTTGAATACTGGAGAGTGATGGATTTTTCTCTCCTAGAGGTGTGGTGAGTTTCCTCTGCTTGAGATATCATTTTGTCTTCCGTCAACCTCCTCTCTCTTTTTAACTTCACCAGCTCTTCCCTGAGCTACCTATCTCGAGGGTCTGAAACTATTGCAGGTATCACCCTCCTCGAGTTGGTTCCAGGAGATTCAAAAAGAAGCCTCCTATTGGCATGTTGGTTGGTCACATCCTCCACATGACCCAACGAAATCATGTCCATCACCCTCTATTGATGACTACTAAACTTCTGCGAAAAGTGAGAATAACTCTAATGAGTCCCACCGGGCGTGCCAATGAACTGGTCTAATCCGTGGTTAAGGATTTGGAGTGGGTACCAACCATAAAAGTCAATGATATAAGTGTTTATACACTGGTACAGTGAGTATCCGGTATTATAGTCCGAACTCTTGGTGGGAGAATCTGGTCTTGCTATCTTAAAGATCCTTTGTAACATCCTATTTTCATCACAAATAGAAAATAGATATTAATATATATTTCTTGAGAAATACTTACTATAAGTTAGTTTATTATTATCTTTTTTTTGAAATTTTGGTATTTATATTTTTATTATTTGTTTTTTTAAAATAATAAAAAAAATGAAAATATTTCTAAATGAGAATTTTAAAGTGACTAATTAGTATTCACTAATTAAGAAAATTATATTAAGAATTTTTAATATCCTTATTATTCACCATTTTTATTTTATGTTGTTATATATATTTTTTTACATATTTAAGATTTAACTCTTATTAGAATTTTAAAATAAAATTTTGAAGGAATTAGACTATGGTTCTTTTGAACTTTTTGATCTACATAATATTTATGATTTTCAGGAATTTTTTGAAAATTTTGAATTATTTTAATAAAATAATATATTTTAAATAATTTTAAATTCATATAAAGTTGCTTAAAATTAAAAATATTTACAAGAATGTAAAGTTAAATTATAAGAAAATTTTTTAAAATCCATTTCAAGTAGACTTATCTAAAAATTATCGGTTTGAGAAAAATCTTGATTTTTTCTAATCGTTAAAACTTAGAAACGTATCAATAAATTTTTATTAACAGAAAATTTTAGATTTTTAAAATTTCAGCTTTACATTACTTTTTATAAAATTAGTGAGGACTGATATAATATCGCTAAATTTCAAAAAGGACTCATTTTGAATATTTAAAATATACCGAGTGAAGGGTTACTATTTGACTTAATAATTTTGCCGATAATTACTATGCAAATCACTGTGCATGTATAAAATTTTCAAAAGATGCACAGTAACCTGGAATAAAAAATTCAAAAATGGATAGTACTTTTATATTAAAATAATAGAATGCATAGTAAATTTTTTTCCTATAAATACCGAAGGATTTCTTCTTTAGAATTCATAATTTCAGATTAAGTTTTCTTAATATAGTAGTTCTAGTGAGATAGTGGTGGAAGTGAGAGAGAGAAGAAAAGTTTTTGGAGAGAAGGTTCTGCCAAAATCCTAAGGTAAGAATACTTCTCTTTTATATTTTTTGGGTTATTTTTATATCGTTTTTAGAAATATGTTATTATACTGGAAATAATATTATTTTAAGTTATTATTCTGTATAGTAAATACTATTTCAATAGTAAATTACTATTTCAATAGTAAATTACTATTCAAATAGTAAATTACTATTTACTGTTACTATTTACTGTTACTATTCATAATTTACTATTTACCGTTATTATTTACGATTTACTATTTACCATTACTATTCACGTTTTACTATTTACTGATACTATTCATATTTTACTATTTACTGTTACTATTCACGATTTACTATTCACTATTCACTATTCAAAATTTATCATTTCTGTTTTAAGTAGTAATCTTAATCTTCGTCTTATGCTTATACTGAAATAAGATAGGTATTAATATTTCTAGAAATCAGAGGCGCAAAGCAAATCCATTTTGGGTAACAATTCAAGGTAAGGGGGAGTGAGATAAGAATATAATATGAAAGACATAAGAATAAAGGGAGGAGTCCCCTACTCTTTTTAAATTTAATAATATTATTATTTTAAAGTAATAACTTCTCAACTTAAAATTTATAATAAATTTAATATATTGTGTAACTTATTCTGAAATATCTATACATGGATCTGAATTATTATAACTTATACGGACTGGACTAAACCTATGCAAGGACTTGGACTATTATGACCTGTCTAGACTGAACTATACCTATGCGAAGACTGGATATATGGACTTATATAGACCTGTGCGGGGAATGGACTATAAGGACTCAAAATCAAATCTACTAATTTAAATAACCATTAAAAATTTGAATTATATTTATAAGCGATATTTAGTTGATTTGACTTGATTATAATTAATTATATTTGATTTCGATTAATGATATTATGATTTATAATATTAGACTGTGATTAATAATATGTAATTATGATTGATGATATTTGATTGTGATTGATGAGATTACTATACTTGATTGTGGTTGATGAATGATTGATGATCTTGTGATGTGAAGTTTGAGCATATAGCAAGCATGACGAAAAGTTAAAACTCAATAAGAATTTTCTTACCTTACTCTTTAAATTTTTATTCCAAGAGAAAGTATTTTGTAATTATTTTAGTCTTTTATTTCTTCTTATAAATAATTTTTATTAACTTTATTTTTAATCTCTATAATAAAATCTAGTATTAGAAAGAAGCTATTTTATAAAAATCAGAGGTTGAGATAATTAATTCTTGAATTAAAGAAAATTTTTATAGTTTTAAGTATTCTTAGTTAATGATTTTAAATTATTTTCTTTAGAAATTAGAAGTTTAAAGTAAATTATTTTGGTTTTCCCCAACGAAATAACTAAAGAATATTTTGTGAAGATTTCAAAAACTCAATCTAGTTAAGATTCAAATTGAGAAAGATTATATAAATATATAAAGATTTTTAAGAGAAAGTTTTGAGATATTTAAGGCTTGGAAACTCAATTTTGGTAAGATCTGAATTTGAAGACTGTACTAAATTATTTCAGTATAACAGAAGTTCAAAGAAGAACTTATGGAAATGTACAGTTTATTGTGATGATTTTGTGAACCTTTATGGTATTTAATAATTGAGTTTCTAAAAGCCTTAACCAACTAAATATACGAGTAGTTCATGCATCATGAATCATTAAAGAGAAATGAGATGTGATATTGCCTGGGGACGGATTATAGAAACCGAGGATACATTAGAGGAGGCTTAATTGCGAGCCTTGGGATGAGAGAGTGTGAAAGGGTGTTTCAGGTGACCTGGGGTCGCTCCCTGATGTCGGGTACTTTCACAATAAAAACTTTCTCAGTCTGACTAGTCTCTAAGTGTTTCCACGCCAGTTGAGCTGTTCATATGCCATGAAGGCATTTATGTTATTATTATCTAGAATTTATGAAACAGTGTAAACTTCTGGTTGGCCCAGTGCAAACTAAAACTTTAAGGGCCCACATGCATAAACTGAATGAGATAGTAGCATAAGCATTACATAACATTCATGTGATTGTGACATTCTATATGGATGGTTATGAAGGAAAATATAAGTGTTATGTATGTGGAAACCCTATATTCATAATTGATTGTATATGAGATTATGACTGATATTACTATATTAGTTTGTGAAAACCCTTATGCTTATGTCTTATCTGTAATATATTATATTTTGTTTCTCACTCCTTCTTATTTGAATTTTTGTGTCTAAAAATATATGTTATATGATATATAGCTAGCAGTCTAAGATAGAAGGATATGTAATTACAAGAGGATAAAGGGGTCTCATCCTCAATCGATTAGATGAAGAGATATGACAAGAGTAGGATTCAAAAACTCGATGGTTTAAGGACTAGGAAATGTTTGTTCACATTTGTAGTAGAGGTATAGTTTAATTTTATTTTGCCTTATTACAATATCAAGTAGATAATTGTAACAAGGTAAAGGTTAAACTTTGATAAACTCTTTCATTCGGATATAATATTGTAATGATTTATCACTTATGATTTCTATAAATTATTTTGTCATTATGGACAAATATTGAAAGACAATTTTTTTTTACTTTCAATATTCAAAGGAAATCAGATATATATACGTCCTTGTATACACGAGATAAAGAGTGATAAATATGTATATCTTTCTAAAAAGTTTTTTTTATCTCGTGTATATAAGGGGGTGTTACAAAGTGGTATCAGAGCAGTTCAATCCAAACCGGCTTGTGGTATGGTCTTACTAGCGTGTTAGTGTACTCTGATGGTTAAGTTTGACAAGAGATTTTATGGTTGAGAAAAGAGGAAATTTTATTGGAGTAAATGGTAAGAAGTAAGTGAAGAAAAATTAGGAGTATAGAAAGAAGGAACTAATTTTAAGTTCATAAGAAGTATAAGTTAGAACTTTATAGCCTGTTACTTGAAAAATGTTATTGCAGGGATTATCAGAAACCGGCCATTCTGAAGTCTTTCTTGACATTGTTTAAGTACGGGCCTTAATGTATGATGGAATGATAAGGTAAATTAACTAATGCAGTTATTTCCTTTTATTCCAAGTGTATTGTATGGTGTTTGATTCTCTGATTAATATGTGATAGTGAAATATTCTAACATTTTCCTGTTTTACAATATGGTATGAGACAACAAGGGAGATAAGACAATAGAAAATTCTTAGAAATATTTTGGTATGAATTCTAGACTGGAGCTGTCGTGACTTTGACTACTTAGTTATAAACTATCGGGACTGATCACCCCGAATGATTTGCACTAAGTAGTGAAAGACATGTCAAAAGAAGGATGTTAAGATCAACGAATTTAACCTTGGGTTAATGTGGTATATGGAGAATTGGAGATAAACTCAATAAATTCTATTAGGATATTCCTTACCATGTCCTTGAAGTTGTAGAGATACTTGTGTGAATTAGAATTCCAATAGGTAGATAACTGTTGTAATCCCAAACTAGTATAACAAATTGTTTAAGATAGAATCATAGTTTTGTCCTTTGGTGATATATTTTGAAAAGAAAAATATGTGGATGTATGCTTCATGAAAGAAATATGATAATTTATAACTTGTTTGATATAACAAATAATCATATTAGGAATTGTATCTCTGGCTATTTGTATTGATTCTTCTTTTGTATGACATATAAAATATGTTAATTATTGTTTGATTTGATGAAGTTTTCATTTATGATGTCTACGATTGAATAATATATATGATGGTTATGTGTGTAAATATATGAATTAATGAAACTTTTATGATTGTGACATCGAATGTAATTAACCATATATTTTTGAATTTTTTTTAAATTGATTTATTGTGATAAATATATCAATGAATGACCTAAAATAAGCATTATAGATCTTTGGAAGACATTGATATTGGTTTAATATTTAGAAATTGTGACATAAAATATTTTTGTGATTCCTAACAATATGATACATGTTTATCAAGTTATTTTCTTTTAGTCATCGATTTTGTTCGACGAATATACATACCTGATATAAATCATTGTTATGTAATGACCATTGTAGATTTAAAATAAAGAAATGTGTTAGTAAACCATGAGGAAGTATATATGAACCTTTACTTATTGATTTTCCTATAAAGAGAATTACATAAGTCTTAGTTACCCATAAAAAAAAATTCAAGTGAGTATTTCTAAGTCAACATAGTGATTTGTGATCATTTAAGATTGGAGAATTTATTAAATATATGTAATGGTTGTAGTCAATTATAATGGAATGTACAATCACTTAGTTAAGGAATATTTAATTCATTATAGAAGACAATAAGAAATGATTACATACCCTGGATTATCATGAAACAAGGACCACAAGGATTTAACTAGATAAACAAGTACAACATGGACTAAGACATATTTATCCTTTCTCACTAGGATAATTTATTATACACGATTACATTAAGGAAAATAAAATAGAACATCTAGTATATCATAGATAGAGGTCTAAGAGTCTTGGCAATACAAAAATTATCCAAACTAGAGAAATAATCATAACGATTATAAGAAGTGAGGCACTTGTTACCACAACCTGTAGTCCATCCCGACTTCGTTCTTCCTTACTTCTAGGAAGGTTGGCCATCGAATAGTATGATAGTACTTGAGAAAAAGATTGAAGAAATTAGATAGAAGAGAGAAACTAAGAAATCTTGAAGTTGTGATAGGAAGTGAGAATGGAATGAGAATTTATAAGCAAGCAAGGGAGGGAGAGTTGCAACGGTCATAAACGGCTAGTCCAACGGCTAGTTACTAACGGCTAGTTGCTAACGGCTAGTTGTCCAGTAATTAATTTTCAACAGTCCATTTTACTATGTTACGAGTAGGAATTTTAATTAATAGATGTTATGGATTATGTTAAGTAAGATTTTAATAAATTGAGAAACGTAATTATTGAAGTATTTAAAGTTAACCATCAATTTATGATGAGCATGGTTGACAAAATTAAGACGAGTAATATTTTTGAGTTAAGGAAAAAAATACTGATAAGATTAAAAAAAAAGAGAGATAAATGGCAATGTTAAGGAAAATGTACACAATTGTCAAGGAAACTAGAAATATATTTTAGAACAGTTCAGTTAGTTTATCTATGGTAAGATTTATTAACAATATTAAATTTCGAGGACGAAATTTCTTTTAGGGGAGTAGAGTTGTAACATCTTATTTTCATCACAAATAGGAAATAGATATTAATATATATTTCTTGAGAAATACTTACTATAAGTTAGTTTATTATTATCTTTTTTTTTGAAATTTTAGTATTTATATTTTTATTATTTGTTTTTTTAAAATAATAAAAAAAATGAAAATATTTCTGAATGAGAATTTTAAAGTGACTTAATTAGTATTCACTAATTAAGAAAATTATATTAAGAATTTTTAATATCCTTATTATTCACCATTTTTATTTTATGTTGTTATATATATTTTTTTACATATTTAAGATTTAACTCTTATTAGAATTTTAAAATAAAATTTTGAAGGAATTAGACTATGGTTCTTTTGAACTTTTTGATCTACATAATATTTATGATTTTCTAGAATTTTTTGAAAATTTTGAATTATTTTAATAAAATAATATATTTTAAATAATTTTAAATTCATATAAAGTTGCTTAAAATTAAAAATATTTACAAGAATGTAAAGTTAAATTATAAGAAAATTTTCTAAAATCCATAGACTTATCTAAAAATTATTGGTTTGAGAAAAATCTTGATTTTTTCTAATCGTTAAAACTTAGAAACGTATCAATAAATTTTTATTAACAGAAAATTTTAGATTTTTAAAATTTCAGCTTTACATTACTTATTATAAAATTAGTGAGGACTGATATAATATCGTTAAATTTCAAAAAGGACTCATTTTGAATATTTAAAATATACCGAGTGAAGGGTTACTATTTGACTTAATAATTTTGCCGACAATTACTATACAAATCACTGTGCATGTATGAAATTTTCAAAAGATGCACAGTAACCTGGAATAAAAAATTCAAAAATGTATAGTACTTTTATATTAAAATAATGGAATGCATAGTAAATTTTTTTCCTATAATTACCGAAGGATTTCTTCTTTAGAATTCACAATTTCAGATTAAGTTTTCTTAATATAGTAGTGCTAGTGAGATAGTGGTGGAAGTGAGAGAGAGAAGAAAAGTTTTTGGAGAGAAGGTTCTGCCAAAATCCTAAGGTAAGAATACTTCTCTTTTATATTTTTTTGGGTTATTTTTATATCGTTTTTAGAAATATGTTATTATACTGGAAATAATATTATTTTAAGTTATTATTCTGTATAGTAAATACTATTTCAATAATAAATTACTATTTCAATAGTAAATTACTATTCAAATAGTAAATTACTATTTACTGTTACTATTTACTGTTACTATTCATGATTTACTATTTACCGTTACTATTTACGATTTACTATTTACCGTTACTATTCACGTTTTACTATTTACTGTTACTATTCATGTTTTACTATTTACTGTTACTATTCACGATTTACTATTCACTATTCACTATTCAAAATTTATCATTTCTGTTTTAAGTAGTAATCTTAATCTTCGTCTTATGCTTATACTGAAATAAGATTGGTATTAATATTTCTAGAAATCAGAGGCGCAAAGCAAATCCATTTTGGGCAACAATTCAAGGTAAGGGGGAGTGAGATAAGAATATAATATGAAAGACATAAGAATAAAGGGAGGAGTCCCCTACTCTTTTTAAATTTAATAATATTATTATTTTAAAGTAATAACTTCTCAACTTAAAATTTATAATAAATTTAATATATTGTGTAACTTATTCTGAAATATCTATACATGGATCTGAATTATTATAACTTATACGGACTGGACTAAACCTATGCAAGGACTTGGACTATTATGACCTGTCTAGACTGAACTATACCTATGCGAAGACTGGATATATGGACTTATATAGACCTGTGCGGGGAATGGACTATAAGGACTCAAAATCAAATCTACTAATTTAAATAACCATTAAAAATTTGAATTATATTTATAAGCGATATTTAGTTGATTTGACTTGATTATAATTAATTATATTTGATTTCGATTAATGATATTGTGATTTATAATATTAGACTGTGATTAATAATATGCAATTATGATTGATGATATTTGATTGTGATTGATGAGATTACTATACTTGATTGTGGTTGATGAATGATTGATGATCTTGTGATGTGAAGTTTGAGCATATAGCAAGCATGACGAAAAGTTAAAACTCAGTAAGAATTTTCTTACCTTACTCTTTAAATTTTTATTCCAAGAGAAAGTATTTTGTAATTATTTTAGTCTTTTATTTCTTCTTATAAATAATTTTTATTAACTTTATTTTTAATCTCTATAATAAAATCTAGTATTAGAAAGAAGCTATTTTATGAAAATCAGAGGTTGAGATAATTAATTCTTGAATTAAAGAAAATTTTTATAGTTTTAAGTATTCTTAGTTAATGATTTTAAATTATTTTCTTTAGAAATTAGAAGTTTAAAGTAAATTATTTTGGTTTTCCTCAACGAAATAACTAAAGAATATTTTGTGGAGATTTCAAAAACTCAATCTAGTTAAGATTCAAATTGAGAAAGATTATGTAAATATATAAAGATTTTTAAGAGAAAGTTTTGAGATATTTAAGGCTTGGAAACTCAATTTTGGTAAGATCTGAATTTGAAGACTGTACTAAATTATTTCAGTATAACAGAAGTTCAAAGAAGAACTTATGAAAATGTACAGTTTATTGTGATGATTTTGTGAACCTTTATGGTATTTAATAATTGAGTTTCTAAAAGCCTTAACCAACTAAATATACGAGTAGTTCATGCATCATGAATCATTAAAGAGAAATGAGATGTGATATTGCCTGGGGACGGATTATAGAAACCGAGGATACATTAGAGGAGGCTTAATTGCGAGCCTTGGGATGAGAGAGTGTGAAAGGGTGCTTCAGGTGACCTGGGGTCGCTCCCTGGTGTCGGGTACTTTCACAATAAAAACTTTCTCAGTCTGACTAGTCTCTAAGTGTTTCCACGCCAGTTGAACTGTTCATATGCCATGAAGGCATTTATGTTATTATTATCTAGAATTTATGAAACAGTGTAAACTCCTGGTTGGCCCAGTGAAAACTAAAACTTTAAGGGCCATATGCATAAACTGAATGAGATAGTAGCATAAGCATTACATAACATTCATGTGATTGTGACATTCTATATGGATGGTTATGAAGGAAAATATAAGTGTTATGTATGTGGAAACCCTATATTCATAATTGATTGTATATGAGATTATGACTGATATTACTATATTAGTTTGTGAAAACCCTTATGCTTATGTCTTATCTATAATATATTATATTTTGTTTCTCACTCCTTCTTGTTTGAATTTTTGTGTCCAAAAATATATGTTATATGATATATAGCTAGCAGTCCAAGATGGAAGGATATGTAATTACAAGAGGATAAAGGGGTCTCATCCTCAATCGATTAGATGAAGAGATATGACAAGAGTAGGATTCAAAAACTCGATGGTTTAAGGACTAGGAAATGTTTGTTCACATTTGTAGTAGAGGTATAGTTTAATTTTATTTTGCCTTATTACAATATCAAGTAGATAATTGTAACAAGGTAAAGGTTAAACTTTGATAAACTCTTTCATTCGGATATAATATTGTAATGATTTATCACTTATGATTTCTATAAATTATTTTGTCATTATGGACAAATATTGAAAGACAATTTTTTTTTACTTTCAATATTCAAAGGAAATCAGATATATATACGTCCTTGTATACACGAGATAAAGAGTGATAAATATGTATATCTTTCTAAAAAGTTTTTTTTATCTCGTGTATATAAGGGGGTGTTACATCCTTCACACCAAGCTTTCACGCTGAAGAGGGGCGAAAGGTGGTACTACCTGCAAAGATTCTCCAACGCTTAAGTCAGTGAAGAGAATAAGAATTCCAGGGAAACTTGAGCAATGAAATAGTATATCAAGAATAAGAACAACGTAACCTTTTACGAGTATGAGAATCGACTATTTATAGATGAGCATGGAAAATGAATCGTTAGGCACAGATGGGGCAAGGAGACAAATAGTACACTGCTCAGTGTACGATTCTAACACACGGCGCGGGGGAGCCGTATTTCTCGCGTATCAACCTTGTGGTTGTACCTTGTACCTTCTGTCGGGTGACGTGGATACTTTCCGGTGTGCAAGGTAAGAACCTGAATAAATCGGTATGGAGAACGCCTCAAACGGGTTCATAGTTCGGAGGTTCACCGATGAGGCCGGTAGCACAGGGAGAATGAATGCAATGACCTATCTGTCCCCGGTACCGATATCGAGACCGGATCAGAATTTAATTGTAACATAATTTTGGCATGGGACTTAGATCATTAATTTAAAAATGATACATACTAGCTTGTGGTAAAATTAGGTCTCATTTAGACCGGGTTTAGAATGTTTAAGCATATAGTAAATTGGACTTTTTTTAAAGAGAATATACATTTTTTGTTGTTTTTGACAATTTTAGTAGGACAGATTTGTATTTTGCTACACCAGAAATTCTTTATGTGAAACTAGCTTTTCTTTGCCTTTACAAAATTAGGTCTCATTAGATTCACCTCGGTCAAAGTTCTGTTGCTTAAGTTATGCATGAAATACTCTAACATGTCAATGCTGGAAATTCCCTACATGGCAGATCTATATAATGTTATACCATGAATTCTTTCTGTCAGATTAGCTATTCATTCCTTCATGAAAGTTGTAGGCATCTGAGCTCCAGATGTGTACCCATATGGTTCACCTCAATTGGAGTTTTGTAACTCATGTTATACGCGAAATACTTCAATACGTCCTTGCATGACAAATTTGCATAATGCTGCACCGGGAATTTTCTATACCAAATTAGCCCTTCCTTTCCTCAGAAGAGTTGTAGATATTTGAGCTACAAAGGTGTACTCACTGAATTCGCATCAGTTAGAGTTTCGTAGCTTAAATTATGCATGAAAAACTCTAGCATGTCCTAGCTGGAAATTCTCCACATGACAGATTTGCATAATGCTGTCCCGGGGTTAATCTAGGCGGAATTAACATTTTTTTCCTTAATAAAAGTTGTAGGTATATGACTTGCGGAGGTGTAACCATGGTTGTTAAAATCACAATTTAACACGTAGAATCGGACGATTCTATAATTCTAGTGGGATTTTTAAGTTAAATTGGTAGTAGACTCGTTTTAGAGGTAAAAATGGTAGAATCGGTGCTGGAATCGGTGGAATCGATGCATTTTTATAGATTCTAGCATTTTTACCAAATTTTTTTAAACGCAAAAATGTCCAAAACGACGTCGTTTTGGTCTAAAATTTTTAAAACTCAAAATCTCTAACCCCTTTCTAGTTCGCGTTGCCTATTCTCCTTGGTGATGTTGTGCCTCTATCTGTCTCCTCCCTCCGTGTCTGCCTCCTCCCATCGTGGTCGGCTCTCCCATTGCTGGTCGCTGGTTGTTGTTCCCCTGTTCATGCGGTCGGCTCTGCTCCGCCTTTCATGGTGCGTGTGCGTGTCTCTGCAGCGGTCACCTCCTCTACGCTGCTTGTCGTGTGAGACCGCCTCTGTAACACCCTCTGTTACACCTTAATAAATTCTAGAAAAATTCGTAATTTTTTTTTAAAGATATGATTGTTAAAAAGAAACTATCGGAATAAATTATATACATTATTTCTGAAATACCTCACAAATATTATTAAAACTTTATAAAGTATTTGTACATTCATCCGAAGAAAATAAACATTAAACATTATAAGAAAGAGAGGAAACTCCATGGCCCAGAAGCAGTTACTTATTAACATTATTTATTCATTGGACCACGGTATTCATACCGAGCTCCCTTTCTAGAACGTGTTATATCTACTGCTGAAATTCTTCGATCCTTCCCTCTGAACCATCAATTTAGAATATATGAAACAAAAACACGGAGAAAGGAGTGAGAAACAGAATATAATATTTCCGAATAAGACATAAGCAACAAAGGGTTTTCACAACCAATACATAATAATATCAATCACAATCACATACACAATCAATTATGAATGCATGAATGTTATGCAATATCTTCATCATAACTTATCTATATATGTGGGCCCTTAAATTTTAATTTGCACTGGGCCAACCAGGAGTTTACACTGTTCCATAAGTCCGGATAATAATAATATGAACAGCTCAACTGGCATGGAAACACTTAGAGACTAGTCAGATTGAGAAAGTTTTTATTGTGAAAGTACCCGACACTAGGGAGCTACCCCAGGTCCCCTGAAGCACCCTTTCACACTCTCTCATCCCAAGGCTCGTAATTAAGCCTCCTCTAATGTATCCTCGGTTTCTATAATCCGTCCCCAGACAATATTATTTCATTTCACTTTCATTATCCATGATGCATGAACTACTCGCGTATTGAGTTGGTTAAGGCTTTTAGAAACTCAATTATTAAATCCCTTAAAGGTTTACAATATCATTTCAATAAACTGTACATTTTCTCAGTTCTCTGAATTTCTGTCCCACAGAAATAAATTTGGTACAGTTTTCAAATCTCACGGAAATTGAGTTTCTAAGCCTTAAATATCTAAAAACTTTATCATATAAAACTTTACCTAATCTTTCTCAAATTAAATCTTAACAAAATCAAATTTAGGAATCTCAATTATTTCCAAATGTATTTAGTTATTAAGTTGGAAAAAAATAAAATAATTTTCTTTTAAAATTTTTTTTTTATTGAAAGAGAATAATTATTAACCAAAAATACTTAAAATTACAAAATTTTTCTTTAACTCAAGATTTAATTAAATAATTTCTCATAAAATGTTTTCTTTCTAAAATAAATACTATTTTTTTTATTCTAAATATTGAAAATAAAGTTAAAATAATTTCTAAGAAGAA
The DNA here is from genome assembly GCA_037962975.1 of Clitoria ternatea. Lineage (NCBI taxonomy): Eukaryota > Viridiplantae > Streptophyta > Magnoliopsida > Fabales > Fabaceae > Clitoria > Clitoria ternatea. Next base: position 272,431,971 of record CM075672.1, read on the forward strand.
ATAAAAGATAATAAAATTTAAAGAGTAAGGTAAGAAATTCTTACTGAATTTTAGCTTTCCGTCATGCTCGCTATATGCTCAAACTCCACATTACAATATCATCAATCAAAATCAAACAGTATCAATCATAACTAAATATCATCAATCAATCAATCAAATCATAATCAAATCAATTAAATATCATTAATACATATCATAATACAAAATTTAATGATTATTAATATAGTCAATTTTTTAGTCCTTTTGGTCAATTCCTCGCATAGGTATATGTAATTCCATATAATCCAGTCCTTGCATAGGTATAGTTCAGTCCATATGGGTCATAATGGTCCAAGTCCTTGCATAGGTATAGTCCAGTCCATATAGGTCATAATGGTCCAAGTTCTTGCATAGGTATGTTAGAGTTAATTAAACTAGATATTTAATTTAAAATTTATTAAAAATGTTAAGTTAAAAAGTTAATATTTTAAAATAATAATATTATTAAATTTAAAAAGAGTAGGGGACTCCTCCCATTATTCTTATGTCTTTTCATATTATACTTCTTATCTCACTCCCCCTTACCTTGAATTGTTACCCAAAATGGATTTGCTTTGCGCCTCCGATTTCTAAAAATATTAATACCAATCTTATTTCAGTATAAGCATAAGACGAAGATTAAGATTACTACTTAAAACAGAAATGGTAAATTTTGAATAGTGAATAGTGAATAGTGAATAGTAAATCGTGAATAGTAACAGTAAATAGTAAAACGTGAATAGTAACAGTAAATAGTAAAACGTGAATAGTAATGGTAAATAGTAACATTAAATAGTAATTTACTATTTGAATAGTAATTTACTATTGAAATAGTAATTTACTATTGAAATAGTGTTTACTATGCAGAATAGTAACTTAAAATAATACTATTTTCAGTATAATAACAGATTTCTAAAAACGATATGAAAATAACCCAAAAAATATAAAAGAGAAGTATTCTTACCTTAGGATTTTGGCAGAACCTTCTCTCCAAAAACTTTTCTTCTCTCTCTCACTTCCACCACTATCTCACTAGCACTACTATACTAAGAAAACTTAATCTGAAATTGTGAATTCTAAAGAAGAAATCCTTCGGTATTTATAGGAAAAAAATTTACTATGCATTCCATTATTTTAATATAAAAGTACTATGCATTTTTGAATTTTTTATTCCAGGTTACTGTGCATCTTTTGAAAATTTCATACATGCACAGTGATTTGCATAGTAATTGTCGGCAAAATTATTAAGTCAAATAGTAACCCTTCACTCGGTATATTTTAAATATTCAAAATGAGTCCTTTTTGAAATTTAGCGATATTATATCAGTCCCTACTAATTTTATAATAAGTAATATAAAGATGAAATTTTAAAAATCTAAAATTTTCTATTAATAAAAATTTATTGATACGTTTCAAATTTTTTAACGATTGGAAAAAATCAAGATTTTTCTCAAACCGATAATTTTTAGATAAGTCTACTTGAAACGGATTTTAGAAAATTTTCTTATAATTTCAATTCACTTTCTTGTAAATATTTTTAATTTAAGTTACTTATATGAATTTAAATTTTTTTTAAAAAAATATTATTTTATTAAAAAAAATTCCAAAATTCCAAAAAATTCCAAAAAATCATAAATAATACGTAGGTCAAAAAGTTCTAAAGAACCATAATTTAATTCCTTCAAAATTTTAATATAAAAATAAAAATAGGGGTGTTACAGCCTCTCTCCTACGGTGGTCACCTGCTCCCTCCAACCACGATGGTCATCTACTCCCTCTTGCTACGGTATCATCTAGTGCATACAGAAGTAGAAGTTGCTTGCTTGCTGTTGTTTTTTTGGAATTGGAAGAATAAATTCTTTTGGTTGCTGCTCTACTCTAATTTGATGTGTTACAAAATTACACAATAATTTTTCTGTGCCATTGTTGTTGCTGTTTTTTGAACTATGCTGTTGTGAACTACTCTACTTTGATTTTGTTTTGCCGTTGAGTAGAAATTTTGTTGTTGTTGTGTTGTTTCTGTTGGATAAAATTTTTATTACCTGTTACCTCTCTACTTTGTGCATGCTTATTATGCAGCTGAGTTTGTGTGACTTATTGTTAGATTAGATAGAAACTCTGCTGTTGGTTGGAATTAGTGTTAGAACTCTGCTGTTGGTTGGACTTTATGGACTTGTTTATGCAATTTCATGTTTTATTTTATGTATAGTGCGTTATTTCTTTTATTTTTTGATTTTACCTAAAATCTCGATTCTACGAGTTATTGGAGCCTCCACGATTCTAGGTAAAATCTCGATTTTGACAACCTTGGGTGTAACCATTGGATTTATTTTGATCGGAGTTTTATATCTCAAGTTATACGTTAAATACTAAACTTTGTGCACAAAAATAGGAAAAAATGAACTCTAAAATTTAGAAACTTTGTTTTGGTTTATTATTTGGATTAAGGTGTCACATAATAGATAAATATAGATAAATATGAACTAGAGTTTTAATAAACTATATTGATTTTGTTAAAATATTATATTATCTCAGTATATAATTTTAAGTGTATTATTTAATATTTTATAAGATAACGCTATGAATACTATATTTATATATTTTTATTAATATTATTAGGTACTTTAATTTTATAAGAAAATAATCAATTGGATAATAGTTATCAAAGTACAAAATGAAATTTATTAAAAATATTATTTAATGTTTAAAATATGTATTTTATTTGTATGGGATTTAAATTATGAAGGATTTGATTAAATATAATATTTTTTCATTAAATAATGGTATGAACTCAAAACTGATATTATGAATTAATTTATTGGTGAAATAGATAGATAAGATAATTTCTTTTCTTATAAAAAAGGGTAATTTCTTTTTATTTGTGGAACATTTTCTGCATTAAGTTATTACCAATATGATAAAAAGAATATAATTTTTAATTTAAACTTCATATATTTAACTTTCATTGACATTTAATATAAATTTAATGGGTTAAATAAATAAATAATATTTAACTTCCAATAATTAAGAATACATGTACTTAATTAGTATCTTATTATGTAGAAAAGCGGACAAGTTATATGTCAATTTTCGAATTGAGGGCATACAGTATTCGTACAGTTTTTTTTGGATTTAAAATTTTTAATTTAATTATTTATAACATATTTGTTTATCTCTCTTTTTCCAAATCACTTTCTCTATAAATTCCAACGGGTGTCAATAGGATTGGCACGGACAGTGGTAGAGCTTTCTCTTTCTTTTGCTTTCACAAGAATGGGGAGATTCCTTTCTCTCGTTTTTCTCGCTGCTCTGGTGACCGCACTCCGGAATACCATTATTATTGCTGCGGAGGATTTAACGTCACCGAAGAACATCACTGACGGTGGCGGATGCGTTGGCCTTCACTGCCTAGTTGCCGACGATCCTCTTGCTAATTTGATGGTGGATCCGTACGGGTTAGGCGCCATGCTTCTGCCTCTTGATAATTTTGTTTCTGGTGACACACCAGATCCAAATAAAAACGTAAAATCTGCCTGTTCAGGTCAACTTACAGGCCCTTCCTGCCTTAATAGCCCTCAAAGGGTTAATAAGAATTGTGCTCCAACAAATAAAGAAGACTATTGCCATAAATAATCCACTGATCAGTTTATATGTATAATGCACTTCAAGTAATTATTCATTTGTCTTCTACTTTTCTGAATGACTCAATGTTTTTAAGTGTACTCTATCGTTTTACACTCTGCAAATGTCTGTATTTCAATGCGCTTTTACCTTATTCGAATACATCTATGGGGGTTTGGTTTCCGGTAAAACGTCCTCTATCTCTCTCCCTGTTTTCACAGATACAGGTAAGTATAGAGACGCATCATCTAACAACATTTGGCGTGTGCGTGGATCCCCTCAAGGAGGTGTCTCCGGCACGTTCCGACAAGTTTTGGACCATGGAATAGTAAATAATCCATGTATAAACAACCTCTCTCATACCAGATTTTATAACCACTTTTAAAATATTTTTTCATCTTGATTTGTTGTATAACTGTTTTAAAAATATTTTTACACCAATTATTTTTATATAATCTTTATAAAAATTATTTTTATATATAATTATAAAAATAATTATTGAAAAATATTACTATATAGTATAAAACCACCAAATAAATACGTATTATTTTGTGAATAATTAAAAATTAATGATCTTGAGCCACGTGTAATATTTTCTAATCTCAAGATTAATAGAATTAAATATATAAAGAGAGTTGAATTTAAAAGATTAATCCGTCAAGTGAGTGTAATTCCTATATAAAAAAGTCACTAATAAAAATCGTCCTTAATTAGTAATCTTTTTAATTTATTTTAGATTGAAGAAGTGTTGAGTTGAATGATTAAAATATTATAAATAACATGTGGGCTTACTTATATCAAAGGAAGTATATCATTTGTAAACAAATTATGAATTGTCATATATATTACACAACCTTAATTTTATTGATACGAATATTAATTCTTTTATCTGTAATTTTTTTAAAATAACATTTAATGACTTGCATATATTAGTTTTCTGTTCATGGCCATGCAATTACTTCTCTTTAAATTTTACTACGTAATAATAGTAAGTAATAAAATTTTCATATGGTGCAAAAATATATTTTTATAGAAAACTTTCATATTTGAGTGGTGTAAAAATAAATATATTTTTTAAAAAAATATAAAAAAAACTGGAGTTTTAGAATTGAAATTAACAAACCCATATTATATAATTTTTTATTATAAAAAACAGTGTGATCCTTTTTTAATATTATTATATATCATCGTGACTTTTGTTTGCATCCATTATTTATTTACATTAATTAACAAACAGCTAATAAATAAAAACTAATAATCCTATTTCTTTTTATACGATACATTTTAGATAAATTCAATTAAAAGAAATATAATAACTAAGACAATTTAACAGATTCATATTCTAAAAAAAAGCAAGCTAATGACATTTTCTAATAAATAAGTTAGTTTATTTCATAATTAATCATTCTTATAGGCATGGACTGCTGCTTTTACTCATCATAATTAACGTAACCTCTTTACTGTCAACTTTTATGGTGATTTTAAAATCTAATGTACTTTTCATGAGTAACAATAACAAAAAAAATATTTTTTTGTTTTTTTTTCCATTACAATTTTTTTTTTTACTAATTTAGATTATTTATCTTCACAGCCACAGTTCGTGTGTTACATGGGTAAAAAAAAACTAGTATATATTAGATCATAGGTTTCGTTCAATTTTAATACACCTGTGTATATACATCAGACTTACATTTAAATATGAAAATATTGGATAAAATCTATGGACCAATAATAATGACCCCTGAGAAAACAAACTTTACAATACAAGTCCCCTGATCTGATCCTACATATTTGAACAGCCACCTTCAGATTTATATTATTGTAACAAAAATCCACTTCAAGACTGAGGAAGACTTGGTTACCATTGGCTGCCTGTGTTTCGGAGTAATTTCCTGACTTGAGTAATTGTACATTATAAGCAGTGGCAAAGAACCCAGAAACTATAACCCGCCGTTGATTGTTCCCTTTCTTGGTTCACTATGGGGAAATTCAGCCTCCTCATGCTTTTGTTTCTCCTTCATGTGTTGTTGGACCCTCTTCAGGTTTACTCATACGATCCCCCTGATAATTTTGCTGTCAAGTGCGGCCACACTGGCAATATTACCTTGGAAAATCGTATATGGGTTGGAGACGTTGATTCCAAACTATTTTCTATCATTGAACCACAAACTGGACAAGGGCAACCATCTGTCGTCGTAGCAGATGCTCCTACCTATCCTCCAGTTGACCATGATCTCTTTGGCTCAGCACGACTCTCTCACTCCGAATTCACCTACTCCTTTCCTCTTGTCACCAACGGCCCAAAGATCATTCGGCTTCACTTTTATCCAACATCATTTGGTGGTAACTTTGAACCCAACAATTCCATCTTCTCTGTCAAAGTAGGCAACTTTACACTTCTCAAAAACAACAACCCCTCACGTTATGTTGTTAAAAATTCGCAAACAATCAGCGGAGAGTACTGTATTAACGTAGAATCAGGTGAGTGGTTAAACATATCCTTCCTTCCCAGCACCAGTCACTCAGATGCCTACTATGCTTTTATCAACGCGATCGAGGTCGTCTCTACGCCTCCCTTTCTCTACTACAGTAATCCCGATGGCTCAGGGTTTAAATTTGTGGATCATCCCGGCACGTTCCACAAACTCCTTAATAACAAAGCTCTAGAGTTATTCTATAGAGTCAATGTTGGTGATATTACGGTTCCACCAGGTAGCGATACCGGTATGTTCCGGAATTGGGACGTGGATTATCCTAAGTTCTTGAGGAAGCAATATCCAAATAGTGTTTCATCCAACTATACGCATGAACCAATCTATAAGGATAACGTTGCTCCGAATTACACTGCACCAAAGGATGTATACTTAACTGCGAGAAGTTACGGGAAGGATGCAACTGAGGATTACAATGTAACTTGGGAATTTCGCGTGGACTCAGAGTTTCTTTATATGGTAAGGTTACATTTCTGCGAGTTTGACTATCATATCCAAAAATACGGCGATAGAGCTTTCCAGATTTTTATAGATGACACCTTGGTTGAGGACTACGCCGATGTGTTCGGGTGGAGCGGTGGTCTCCTGATTCCTGTTTATAAGGATTATGCTGTACTCAAATCAAACCAAAACCTTTCAATCAAGCTGCAACGACTCCCAGTGGATATGCATACCACATACCGTGATGTCTTATTGAATGGTATTGAGATTATAAAAATAAGTGATGACAGCAACAATCTCGCCGGACCAAATCCGGAACCCCTGCCACGTCTATCTCCCCCCCAACAAGCATTATTGCAAAACCAGTCATCTAAAAGCTCGAAGACCGCCATAATTATCATTGCTGTCGTTGTAGTTTCATGCCTCGTGCTTGCATCTGTTATTGGCATCAAAGTTTTTTGGCGAAGGAGAAGGGCCCCTGACACTGAAGAAAGCTCATGCAAAACAAAGAGAACCGAAGGATCAACTCTGCCATCTCAGTTGTGCCGCTACTTTACCATTACAGAGCTGAGAGCTGCCACAAACAACTTCGACGACGTTTTCATCATCGGGGTTGGAGGATTCGGTAACGTGTATAAAGGCTACATCGACGATGCCACACCCGTCGCCATCAAGCGCCTCAAACCTGGTTCTCAACAGGGTGTCGATGAGTTCTTGAATGAGATTGGCATGCTGTCACAGCTTCGCCACATTCATTTGGTCTCACTCATAGGTTACTGCAATGACGGTGCTGAGATGATCCTCGTCTATGACTTCATGCAACGCGGAACTCTCCGCGAGTATCTCTACGGCTGTGATAACCCGCCACTTTCCTGGAAGCAGAGGCTCGAGATCCTATTGGGTGCAGCAAGAGGGCTGCAATATCTTCATGCAGGTGCGAAGCACAATATCATTCACCGTGACGTCAAGAGCACGAACATCCTCCTGGATGAGAAATGGGTGGCTAAGGTTTCCGATTTCGGGTTATCCAAGGTGGGACCCACGGGGACTTCGACGACACACGTCAGCACCGTCGTGAAGGGTAGCCTGGGGTATTTGGACCCGGAATACTACAAGCGTCAACGGTTGACTCTAAAGTCTGACGTGTATTCATTTGGTGTGGTTCTTCTTGAGGTATTGTGTGCGAGGCCACCGTTGGTTCGTACGTTGGACAAGCCGAAGGTGAGTTTGGCGGATTGGTTTAGGAGATGTAATGAACGTGGAGAGATTCTTCAGATGCTGGATCCTTATCTAAGGGATTCTATTTCGGGAGAGTCTTTGAGAAGCTACTGCCAGCTGGCGTTGAGTTGTTTGCATGATGATGGAAATCAACGGCCCTCGATGAGTGATGTCGTTGGGGCGTTGGAGTTTGCAACGCAATTGGTGGAGAATGCACAAGATAACAAGTTTGATGGAACTCAAGTGGAGAAAAAGAGTGAGGAAAAACCATTGCTGTTACCAATACATTTTGTGAGTGACGAAGGGAGTACTGATGTGCGTTTCAGCAGTACTGATGATTCCGGGTCCAGGGTGACCACAACCTCGGGCAGTAGTGAGGAGCAAACTCTGGTTCCTGCTAACGTCTTCTCTGAGATTGGAAATCCAAGAGCTAGATAAGCCACGCCATGATTCCAAAAACTTGTATTTGTTAGTTATTTTAACGTGTCAATAAACATTCCTATTTTATAGGATTGACTGGATCTTGTTAGTTGCTGAGATTTCGCCTAGATTGCTGCCATATAATTTGTGGTTGTTTTTTGTTTTATTGTTACACTGTTTTAAGAGTGAAGTCTGTAGGATTAGGATATATAAAGCCATTTTTGTATGATTGAATAAATGTGTAATCTCTTCACATATTTAGTGTGTTATCTGTGTTTTATCATTAAGCTTTAACAGTATTATGTTAAACCATATCATAATTTTAGCACTACTTAGATGGTGTGTATGTATTAATTGGCCATAAATAATTCTCTGTTAAGACTTGCAGTTAATTAGCAACGTTTACCTGGGTTTCTTCTATACCATGATTGATTAATTTTCCATATTCATTTGGAGGTTTTCAAGCAGAAACCTAATTATATGTCGGGGGTTCTTGTTCTGCGCATGCATCGCGCCATTGAACATCTGCTGGAAAATTGAGAAGGGTTAGAAACCCATATTTTATGATTTTCGCAAAATTTCTGTTATCCTATACTATACATCATTTATTATTTATCTCTTATATATTAGTTACTTCTATCCCTTACACGATTACATCCGGTCCTCAACCATGAATATGCGGTCATTAGTCTATTTGTCCCACCAATATATTGATATCCTTTTCATGAACAGGCCATTCTCCAATTAACGGCAAGATGAAGACCAGTGGAACTACTTTTTGGTCGTTTATCTACAGTTATATTGTTTCAATATACAATGAAAAATCAACACATATTTCTTTCTTTTTTTCTTCTACTATATCTTTTTCATTAAAAACAAAACTATCAGGAATCGAGCTAATAAACTATATTTACGGAGACAATTAATGGAATATCTTTTTGTTCATGACTAATCAATGACAGGTTTTCTTTTATAGTAGTGTGATGAGTTGCTTGTTCCCCAGGTCATTCAAAGTCACTAGTAGACTGTAAATAACAATAGGGTCCAATACTGATACCGACGTTTTTGGTGATTTCCTCTTAATAATCAAAGGCTTAATTGATTCTCAATTTTGAATGTTTGTTGCAAAATTTTCCAAAGACCTAGTCTAGTGTGTGCATTTCCCCATCGCATATTTTTCTCTCAGTTAACCATATTTTAATAGATCACATATACTGGAATCACAACCTGTTATTGAATGCAATTCGTATTAGCATTTTGTTAAATTTCTCACGATTCTATAACTTTTTTTTTCTTCACCTCTCGTTATCATATCACTGTATAGTTATTTCACACCTCTCTCTTCTTTTCTTGCTATTTACATTGAAATCGTTGAATAGAACCATGGTGGAAGTAAAATTTTTTGCCTCACCACTAAACTATTTAACACAGTTAAAAAATATGATACAATTATATATAGTTATATTATATTTATAAAATATAAATCCGTTAATAAAATTTATTTATAAAATAAACATTTTTAATGGTAAGACTTTTCTTCTATTTTTTGCTGAAATCAAATGCTTCAGATGTCATTTTAGAATCCAGACAAAAATGATGACTTAAAAAATATATGGCATGGACAACGTTGACATATGGCTAGAGACTATTACATGTGGTATAAATTCAGTTGACACGTTATAACATCCCTGGTAAATTAATAATTGGGGAAAAGTAAAATAAGCGTTTAATTAAGTTCAAATTATGGGAAATAAGGACTTTGAAGTGAATATGAGATTTAAAATGAATTTTAGATGAATAAAGCAGTATCAAAATGAATTTTAAAGGAAATGAGAATCAAAGACCTGACGCGTAGCGTGGCATGGGCGTGTAGCGTCAGGTATGAATTAATGAGTTGACGTGTAGCGTTAGTGGGACGCGTAGCGTCAACGTCGCGATCAGCTTAAAACCAAGGCATGCAAAACAGTTTGGGCAGAAACACTTTCTTCCATTTTCTTTCTTCTCTTGTGCAATTTGGCTTGGATCTTGGAGAAGCTTGTGAATTCTTGAGTTTTGAACCTTTGGAGGCTAAGGTAAACCATGAGGGGTCTTCAATTGCATGTTTTTCTTCTTCTCTCCTTCTCCCTCTTGAAACCGAACCATGCATGCTAATGAGAGGCCATGATTTTGTGTTTTGTAGTAATAGGGAGTTTAATTATTGTTCCTAGATTGATGGGATGATGAAAAGCTAAAGGGTTCTGTATTCCGATGCTCGTAGGTTCAGATTTAAGGATTAGAAGGTCGTTTGATGCGGAGGGTCTTGAAAAGCAATAGGATCGGAAACAGAACGAGTTTTGATATACTTCAAAGTAGCCCGACAATTGACTGGAAGCTTTGGAGAGCTCGAAATCAAGGTAAGAGGGGTGTGTTGGGTTAAGGTTAATATAGAAATGTAATTACACAATAGGTGTATAGGAAAAGAGGTGTATTATAACCGCTTCTAATTATTCTAAATTAATTCAGATGATTTAGTACATGAAATGGAAGTATAAGAAGTTATTAGAGTAAAGAGGATGGACTAACTAATAAATAGATAAGTGATTAAATGATGCAATAGCCTTATGATGAAGAGAGATTTGAAAATAAGGAAGTAAGAGTAAACTAGGAATCTTGAAGATGATAGATAAGAAATAAATGAATAAGTAAGTGAGTAATTAAATACGTTGGTATGTATTGATCATGAAAAATATCAGATAGTTTATATAGAACAAGTATAAATTACGAAGTGACATGATGTAGGGCGAAACATGTTCATGGAAGATTATATAACATGGAATGAAAGGTAAGTGGCCTAAGTACATTCATAAAAATATATAAATGAGAGGTAAGAGAATGTGAAATCCATAATGAGAAATAAGACTAATTGTAATTGGTAATACGTATATAGATAACATTAGTATGATAGAGAAATTATGTGAGAGAGTGTGATGTTATAGATCATAAGGGATATGGCTATGGTAAGGAAGAAATGTGGAAAGGGTTTATAATAAGATAGTGTAATTGTAAATTATGAATAAAGAGCATGCGTTAATAATAAAGTCAAACGATGATGGATTGTGAGTTAATAAGCAAAGGGACAACAAATGACATGTTACTAATAATGATAGTAATGTTGTATATGTATATGTGTAGGTATATGGATATCATAAACATCGTCTTGATTAATGATAACGTATGATGATAAATGTGTGAATGAATTCCTAACTGAATGTGATATGATATGTTGATTATATTAGTAATGAATTCACGTGAGATAATTGATAATATTTGTTGGTATATGTGATTCTAATTATGCATAACTTGATGAAATGATGATTATAGAAGTATTATAACATGGCGTGGAAGGGTCGGGTCTGTGTGGCCGCCTTGTGAGATGATTGTATGTAGTTTTTGACATTTACACATGAGATGGATGATGTTTAGCTGTATTGAGATAATTGAGTATGGGACTTGATCCGGGCTCGATACCGGTATCCGTTCTACAAGACATATTTCAACGTCTTTGACCATTCTCCAACGTGTCACCGGTGTCATCGGTATACATCTGGACTCTAAATTCATATCAGTCGTTCTCCCTATATCGGTTGTCCAGGATAATGCCATACACATCGGATAACACACGTATCACTATATAGAAGACAAAGGGCATTGCTACAGGGACAAGGACAAAGATTCTATTTTCCACACTACGAGCCATAATCTGTTCCTGGAAATTATCAACTTGTTCCCTAAGACTAGCCCTACTTTCTCTATATTCAATATAAAATAGCCACTTGTATCAATCATTCTGGCAAATGCATATTAAATAATTTATTTAATAAATGGAGGTTAGTGGTTCCCCCACTAACAAATCCTCGTATATCGAGCTAATCAGGTATAAGAACTTTCTCCATTTTCAGAAGGATGATCTTCTCCCTTTTTACTGACAACTACTATCTGAATTTGAGAGAGTGATCAAAAAATATTCCTCACTTGGAATACTATTACTGACTTGAGTGTCGGAGAATCTTCGCAGGTGACACCACCTTTTGCCCACATCAACGCGTGAGGACGGTGTAAAGGACCTCCAGGACGCTAAAACTGCTCTCTTCATATTTGGACTCCGGATATATAGACCGGATACTTGCAGAACCGGTCTTCAATCTCATTCAATCTTTGACTTTTGTGACTGGCCTCATACCGGATCTCTTGACCCCGGTGCAGGACAGATCAGGACTGTATGTTAATGATGGAGCACCCTGGACACTGTTGAGGGTGGGGAGTGGTCGTTGGTGCTTTGACACGGTTTGGATTCTAAGATAATATCTGAAGTGTTTGATTTGAGCAGAAGACGAGAGAGAATATAACCATATATTGTTATATTATATTCATAAAATGTATATCCATTAATAAAATTTATTTGCAAATTAAATGTTCCCGTCTTTTTTTGTTCATTAATTTTTATTTTTATTTCTATACTAAATGTAAATCCTGTATCAGGGGCTTTCCCTATACCGGTATGATCAGGTAGTCACCTCGCACGCCGGAAAGCATCCACATCACCCAACAGAAAGTACAGGGTACAACTGCCAGGGGACGTTCGCGAGGGACGTGGCTCCTCCCGCATCGTGTGCCAGAGAATCGTACACTGCACAGTGTACTATTTGTTCTCTGGCCCCACCTGCGTCTAACGATTCATTCTCCATGCTCACCTATAAATAGTCCATTTTCACAACCAGAAAAGGTTACATTATTCACTCTTGCTATATACTATTTCATTACTTAAGCTCTTTTAACTTGAGTTCTCATTCTGATAACTGACTTGAGGTCGGAGAATCTTCACAGGTGACACCATATTTCGCCTATCATCAACGCGAAAACTTGGTGAGAAGGATCTCTAGAACAGTAAGACCGGTATCACCCACTGTGTATTGGACTATAATACCGGATACCTACTGTACCGGTGTATAAACACTACTTATAATTGACTTTTATGGCTGGTCCCATATTAGATCCTTGACCCCGTTCCTGACTAGTTAAAGTTGTATCATACTTTCTAAATATATTAAGTAATTTAATGATGAAACTCTTTTTTACTCTTTCATATATTGCTAGAATTTAGTGAGGACACCTAGTCAAAACCAAATTTCTTTTATAAACCCTCTCTTAATAATACTTATATGAATACTTTCGTTCCAAAAGTTATTACTTATTAGGTACTTTTTGTCACGTAATTAAACAAGCCCCGGCAGCTAGAGCTGGCAATTCGGGCGGACGGCCCTAAACAGGCCGGGCTTTATCGGGTTGCGGGCCATTTAGGGTCGGGCCAAAAAAGGCCCGCAAAAATTCGGGCCTTGAAATTAAAGGCCCTAGCTTGGCCCTTAACAGGCCGCGAGCCACTTCGGGCGGCCCGTTTAAAAAAAGTTTAAAAAATAAATTTATAAAAAAATTGTTCTATGAAATAATACTATTTAATTAAATTAGCTGGAAAAAGTTTTAATTAAAACGACATTACCGAATGAGAAAGGCACGGGATTAAAAAAATATACATATATCAAAGATCATGATTTAGGTAAACATATAGGCTATAGCTAAAAAATTATGGACATACAACTTCAAGTTTTATCGTAATCAAATTAAAAATGCATATATAACGTAGCGCATAACTATTGGTGAAGTCATAAAGTGATATTATCAATTCATAACGGCAACACTGTGAAACCTTATTAAGGTGAAGTCATGAACTACATAACTATTGGTGTTGACATAAAGTGATATTATCTTATGGAGATGACATTATGTTTGACTTTTTATATTATGTTTTTTAATAAAATGTACAAAATTAATCAAAGAAAATATTATGGAAGAAAACAAAATGCACAAAGTTGAATCATATATTTCATAAAAGTCCATAATAAAAGTCACAAAAGCAAGCACCTAACATAACTAAAAAATTTTATTTTTATTTTTTAAAAATAATCGGGCTGTCCACGGGCCACACGGGCCGGCCCGCACTCGGGCCACTTTTTTCGGGTTTTTTTAGGGTCGGGCTTTTTTCCACGTATTGATTTTAATTTTTTATTTTAAGCCCGCACACTACATTTTTATGGGCGGGTTCGGGCCAGCCCATTTTGCCAGCTCTACCGGCAGCCCCGAAACTCACTGGCGTTTGGTCTACGAAAGTCTTTTTTTTTTGTTTTTTATTTTTTAATTTATATTTTTGAAAATAAAAAATATGGTTATTTCAGTAATCTGTTTCTTGTTTTCGAGAAATAAGAATAATGAAAACTGCATTCAATTTAATTTTTTATTATTCATTTTTAATGAAAACATATATTTTAATTATGAAGCATAAAATTATATTTTTATATTAATAATAACTATAAGCTTCAACAATAAAATAATAGCTATAAACTAATTTAAAAATAAGCCAATTTAAATATCAGGTCTATGTCTCTTGGTACTCTAAATATTCATCAAATTTTGATCATAATAATTAAAATTAAATTAAAACTAAAATTAGATCATTAATAAAAAAACAAAAAAATAGTAACAATGTCGTCAAAATTATACCCAAATGTTAACTTTTAAAAAAAAGGACGTAAACATTAAAACACGCATTTTGGCATGTACAAATCTTTTTAAGTACTATAAAAATGTCATTATGTGTTTATATTGAAAATGAATCCTGGAAATAATGAGGATTTCTTGTTTCTAATTTTTGAGGTCTTTTTAAAAAATGTTTCTCCCGAAAATGATTTTAAAATATAAACCAGATATATTTTTAATACTATTTTTTGTTTTTAATAAGAATAAAAACAGAAAATGATAAAACCAAACCTACCCTAACATGTAAAGTTCATAAAGGGAAAATGATAAAACTTTGATGTTTCATATGTTTGGCTTATGTAACCTTAGAATATGTTCTTAGAAAACCATTAGGCCATACATGCAGACTTTTCTTCTAGTCTTCGTCTCTCTATCTCACGTCACATAGCGTCCTTATAATGCAACTAAACATGGTCCCAGCCCCACTATTTAAATTATGGAGTGTTTTGATTTGTTTCAAAGGGAAGATTTTTCCAGAGAAAAACAAAAAACCAAATAAGTTACAAACAACTTGATCGTTTGTGCTGATTTTTTTAAAAGCACGATTATTTTCCTTTGGAATAGTTGTGTTTGGGGGAGTTTACTCATAGCAACTATTCTCAATTTTAATTTGTATTGTTAATTCAATTATTATTTATTATAATCTTTCAAATAATGCTATAAGGTTTTAGCTTTTACAAAATTTTAAATATTTTTAAAATAACACTTGTTATATTGTTCAGGAATGAAATGACATTTATTTTAAGATTATATATATATATATATATATATATATATATATATATATATGAATGATGTAATTTGCATTAATTATATATGACTATATAATAAAATATCTTAAAAATTTTAAAACTTATGAAAACAAAAAGATAATTTGAAAAATGAAAATGAAAATCCAATTATTATGATTTTGAAGCGTAATTTTTAAACTGTTATGAAAACATATTAAAAGTTAAAACTATATATTTTTAATTGTGGTATGCTATAATCTACAATTTTCATTTAGTTGGATGTTTATTTTTAAATCTCTTTAGAATATGAACCGTGGAATATAATAAATCTTTTTCAATGTTGATTCTCAAAAAAATAATTATGTTTGATCATGAAATATAGAATAATTGGATGATTTTTATTTATGCCTAAATTTAAATTGGAGTAAAACCCTAATTAAATTTAATTTAAGAAATGATATGGGATGTACATCGGCTCATAAACTTTAACATCAGATTGCATCTGAAACTATGAAAATGCATCCATATATAGGAAGTTCATAACAATAATGGGACACCTCGAGAGAGCCTACCGGCATCCCTGTAGACCGGTGTCATGGTGAGCTTGACAAATATATTAGGGACACATCAATATTTAACTTGAAGAGGGTGTCAAGAATATATACATAGGTGTCAATTTTTTTTTGTGATTTATGGATCATGTAGGACTCAACTATCACTCATCCTTATATATACTTCTCATTTGTTACTCATTAATGTATGTTGCATTCAATATATATTAAGTAACTAGACTGATTTGAGTGTCAAAGTGTTATTGTAAGCGACATCATTTTTAACCTCTCAGACACATTAAAGTGTTTTTTTTTAAAACAAAAAAAAATATATTTAAGGATGTAACTACCCAACCCAGATAAGAACAATCTCTGGGATGACTAAGAAAAAAGAAAAGAAAAGTTGTACTCTTAAACCAAGGTTTTTCTTTTTATCTTGTCGACAAAGTGCATAATTAGTGCTGCTAATCTAACCTATTTCTTGCATTCTAAATTGACCATATAATTAGCCAAATATAGAGTATATTAATATATGTTGATCCAGAAGCAAATTAGCTGGGAATAATGAGAATTAGCGAGCAAGGCAGCAGCAGGTTGGTGGTTGGAGGAGTGTTATCAGTAACAGAATAGTGAAAGGAATCTCTCATAATAGCCTCCGTGACTGTCTATCCAACTGCGTCGTGTGGCTAAAATCCAAGACAGTGGACCTCTCTCTCTCTCTCTCTCTCTCTCTCTATTTTTAATTACATTAAGTAATATTATACGCTAATTAATTGGAATTCCCCTTTATATTCGAATCATATACCATTAAAATATGAAATTATAAAGTTTAATTAGAAGCGGTGATAATGGGAATAGTAGTGATGAAAGTAACGATAGTTGCAACGGTTATAAAATCTTGACAATAATAATAGTGATATCATTGATGGCTTAATATTGGTTTTGAGATACACCATCCAACACTTTTAAAGGTTAGTTTCGTTTTTTTAGAAAAAGTTAGCTCTTTCTTTTTTTGAAAAAAAAGGTCAGTTTTTAAGTTAGAATTATTTCAAACTTTTATCTGAAATAGAATGCATCCAACATGAATAAGAAACATCAATTGTGTATACGTTAATCTTAAAAAAGACAAGCTCTTTTTTTATTCAAAATTGCAATATCGTTTGAAAAATACGGTGTTGTATTAATTTTTATTCTATTTTCTAAAAAATCATATATATAAGTTCTATGTATAAACTATAAAGAACTACTTTTCAGTTAACATTAAACTAAAAACATTAAAATATTGGGTTTAGGGAACTCACTGACAATGTTAACTCAATAAGTGTGTGTTTTTAGATTCACATTTTTTAAATGTAATTGTAAAATATATTTTATAAAATAATGTATTAAAAGATCAGCAAAACATGGAATTTACCATAATAATATGTATATATGTCCAAAGAAAGGTACAAAAGATATAGGTGCACTTGTCTTGTCTTTATACGTCTGCAAGTTGGCCAATGCTTTAGTGGGCGAGTGACCAAAAGTATGTTTGTAAATAATAATCTTATAACAAGGCATAAGGAAAAAAATGAATGAAATAAAAAAAAATTAATATGCATAACAGCAAAATTATTTACATATATATTATAAGAATGTAGGGGACGTTAAATAAATGCGAGAGAAATAGAAGTGTATGATAACCAAAGTTGCTCGTATCTTTTATGAAAATTTTAAGTTGATTTTTTATATTTTTTTTAGTTTTAACTTGATTTCCTAAATGGTTTAAAAGGTTTTAAGTAAGTGTTTTCGTTAAAACTTTACTCATGTTTTTATTGTCTTCTTCAATATAAGGTCTAAATTCAATGTTTTTCCTTGTAGAATTAGGGGCTTTAAATTTGAGGAAATAAAAAATTATTTGGATGACTGAAATAGATCCTTCACCATGTCAAACTCATGTAGATTAGGGTTCAACTACCTAGAGGGGTGCATGAAGAGCAATGTCCTTTGTGTGAATATTCCGGGAGATTGAAAATTGTGTCGCAGCCGGGATCGCGACGCGAGACCGACCAGACGTAAGAAAAGAAAAGGTTTCAAAATCCTTTTAAAAATAGGGAGTCACCACCAATATTTTTTAAAGGTAAAATATCAAAAAAAAAACCTTTGTTAAAGCACTGGTTATAAAAAAATGAAATTCTATGTTCAAGGGTCGAATGACAGGAGAGGAAGGTATTAACACCCCACACTGTCTATTATAAAACGGTTACCTCAAATTAATCGCGCATATTTTTAAATAGCTAATAAATTAATTGTAAGCCAGGATGTGGTATTTGAAGAAGACAAAGGTTGAAGTTGGCACAGCGTTACAACTGAGAGTACACCTCCTGCTCTCGGTATAGAGGGCCAAGACGAAGAAGGGAGTGACCATGCTAATTCTACACCTCAACTTGTTATAGCTAGAGGTAGCAATAATAATTCAAAATTGCTTGAATCGGCTTCAGATTCTGAATCTACTGATACTCCATGTGAAGGGAAGGCAACAAGGATTGAGACAACCTTTGTGGATGACAAATTATGAAGTCAATCTGTAACATCCTAAAAATAGAATTTATTATTAAAGTGGGGTTTAAAGAGGGATTTAAAGGTAAATGAGAAATTAATTTGAACAATTTCCAAAATGAAGGATACGTCCCTAACATTTGTCGTAGTGACGGATGCGTCCCTAAAGCATTTTAAAACTGAATTTCTCTCCCTTTTCTTCAAAAAACTTTGTGAGAATAGGAAGAAACCATTCTTCTTCATCTTCCTCTCCTTTCCACCTTAAATCATCATCTCTAATTCATTTTCTTTCAATTTCTAGAGAAAGTCTTCAAATTAAAGAAGAAAACCCATCATCTTCTTCACTCTTCTCTTCAAGTTGTAGATTGGATTAAAGGGAGAGCTTGAATTCTTCTAATCAAGGTAAGATGATGAACTTCTATGTAGAAACATGATTTAATCCATAAATCTTTCAATTCCTTAAGTTTTATAGAACTTGGAATCTATTGAAATGGAGGAAGATAGGTTTCTAGAAATCATAAGCTTTCATGAGAGAAAGAGAGTAGAGATAGCTTTTTGATTCCTATTCTTAGAGAATTGAATCTTAATAGTGATGTTTCAATAAATCAAGGTAGCTTCGGAAGGTTTCGGAGCTAAAGATTCGATTTGAAATTTGCAATAGCAAAAGGATTATACTCGATAGCTCGAGAAGCTTCTGGAATCCTTTATTCTAGGTAGGGGGAGCGTTTACATTTTAAATGTATAGTTTATGATCGGAATCGGGATAATATCGTTATCTTTAATGAGAAATTTTGAGTATGTATGGCATATGTGATATATTATGAGATATGATGTTTTCTGTTTATATGTGAATGGTATTGATTTTGAATTTATATGAGATATGAACTGTATATGTGATGTATGAGTTTATGATGAATTCTATGCATGAGATGCAATAGAATATATGACTGATGTTGATGATATGTGTGATGTCCCGTGTAATTTTCCGAATAAATTTTTTACGTTTTTAGAAGATCATTTTAAAATTCATAATTAAATTCAGAGTTCACATAATAGTTGATAATTGCGGAATATTATAATACATACTAGTCGTGAATAATTAAATTCGATAAAACATTTAAGTAGCGGAAACGATTTAGAAAAATAATGGTACATGATACGTTATACTTATTACAACCCATAAAATCAAAGTCCAAGTAATAGTTCTGATCCGGTCTCAATACCGGTATCCGATCTGTAAGACATATTTCAACGTCTTTGTCAAGACATCAACGTGTAACCGGTGTCATCGGTATACATCCAGACTCTAATTCCGTATCAGGCGCTCTCCCTATACCGGTTGTCCAGGATAATGCCATGACACCAGATAACACACACGTCACTATGCAGAAGGCAAAAGTCATTGCTACAGGGACCGATCAATAATCCCCTGCACTACGAGCCAAAATCTGCTCACGGGGGGTGATCAACTTGTCCCCTAATCCTAGTCTATACTCTTTATGCTCAATATAAAATAGCCACTTGACCCAATCATGCTGGTAAGTGCGTAATAAAATAATGCTATTAGAGGTTAGTGGTTCCCCACTAACGAGTCCTCGTATATCGAGCCAATCAGGTATATGAACTCTCTTCATCAATGAAGAGGGGGATCTTGAATAGAGACTACTTACGATTATTCTCTGAAAAACATTCCTCACCTGGAATATTATTATTGACTTGAGCGTCGGAGAATCTTTACAGGTGGCACCACCATTCGCCCACATCAACGCGTTAGGTCGGTGTGAAGGATCTCCAGAACGCCCAATCCGCTCTCCTCATACAAGGACAACGGATATTTACATCGGATACTCGTACATCCAGACTTTTGTACAGTATCTTTATACTATTTATGATTGACTTGACTCTGGATCTCTAGACCCCAGTTCAGGACAGATCATTGGCACGCCCAGTGGGACACGATAAAGTTATTCCCATATCCATTGAAAGAACAAGTGATTATCGATGGAAGGCGAAGTATAAGATTTCGTGGAGAATCAACCTGAAGGCAGAACCAACCCCAACGTCTTCAGGAAGCTTAACTTTGATTCTCATGGGGGCAGCTCAAGGAAAATGGTATCAGCATCTAGCTTTTATCCTCGTGATGAGTTGATCAATCAACTCCAGAAAGAACTCGCTGAATTACGAAGAGAGAGAAGACAAAGCGAGGATAAAGAGTCATCTCGTACAAGAGACACTCCCCATACAACCGATGGAGAAAAATCCACCACTGTCCAATACTCGAACATCCCTACGTTTGATGGAAGAGAACAAACTCATGATTCTAAAGATGAAGCTGCCCGAGGGAAGAGGGAGTCAACGACAGCACCCCCAGTAACTTACAAGCTAAAAGTTCCTTTTTCAAGGAGACTCATGAGCATCCACATCCCTAAGCACCTTCAAACCACTCAGCCACTTTCCATTGGAAAGTACAATGGCGAAACTGATCCTACTAAGCACCTAGATGCTTATGTATTTGAAGCCATGTACCTGGGGGCTGATGAAGATGTAATGTGTCGAATGTTCCCACGAACATTATCTGAGGAGGCCCTCAGTTGGTTCAAAGGTTTACCTTCAGGATCTATAGATTCCTGGGCTGAGATGGCAGCTGTCTTCGAAACCCATTTCGTCATCTCCAGAGACGTTCCCAGGACATCTCATACTCTTGCCCAGATAAAGCAGGGTGAAAATGAAGGCTTAAAAGATTTCCTGAAGAGGTTCTACAAGGAAGCATCCCTGGTTCCTAACCTCACAGAGTCCATTAAGCTGTATATCGTCATTGAGGCGTTGTAGCCAGGATCAGCTTTTGCTCTCTTATTAGCAAAGAGCCCACCAGTAACGTTTGAGGAGTTCAGGAAAAAGGCCTCAAAGTATGTGAGTATAGAGATGCATCTAGAAGCTATAGCTACAAAGAAAAAGCCATCAACACCACCTTCCCAAACCCAAAGGGGTAAGGAGAAAACGAGGTCAGAACGTATAGAGAGGCCATTCACCAATCCTAAAGTTAATAACCCCTCTCCCCGACCTCGAGAAAGGCGTGTTAATTCCTTCAGCCATTATGCACAACTATCTGCCAAGCCATCTCAGATTTTGAGAGAGGTCGGATGGCCAGCTTTCAGCATCTATGGCGTTAGAAGGCCAGCCCCTATGAAAAGACCAGGGAATCCCCGTAAGTATTGTGATTTTCATGAACAGAATGGTCATTCCACTGATGAATGCCAAGCTCTAAAGAACGTAGTTGAAACGCTAATTAGAGAAGGCAAATTAAAGCAATACCTGTTCAAAGAAAAATCCTTTGACAGGGCAGAGCGGAATGAGAAAAGAGAAAGGGATCCAGACGATGGGGATGACAATAACCGTAATTCGGTTAGAAAATTCTCTGCTGCAGAGAAACAAAAGGGTGTGATGACTAATAACACAGCACACAGAGACAGCATGCCTCAGCAACAACGTCAAGGATGATGTGAAGTCATTGACATGATTGCTGGAGGATTTGCTGGAGGAGGAGCTTTAATTACAGCCCGTAAGAATCATCATAGAATGATTCTGTCTATACAAGGGAAAGTCAAAGACAATTGCCCTTACAGGGGTGGGGTTAAAGCTCCAATAATTTCATTCTCTGATTAGGATTTTGGCCCAACCGTTCCTAGAGGTGATGACGCTGTAGTCATCACTGCAGTGATAGCCAATAAGGACGTCCGAAGAATCCTTGTTGACCAGGAAAGTTCCTGTGATGTTATTTTTTATAATTGCTTTGAAAGGATGGGTTTTAAAGACTCAGACTTGCAACCTTATACACAGGAACTAACAGCTTTCAACGGAGTAAAGCAATCAACAAAGGGGTACCTTGACACCCTTATTTCATTTGAAGGTGAACCAGGGGCCAGAACGGTTAAATCCTGAGTGCTGGTGATTGATGTCAAATCACCATTCAATGGCATCATAGGCCGCCCTACATTAAATGCCATGGAGGCAGTCGTATCAACTCCACATCTCCTTATCAAGTTTATTGACAAGGATAATGCTGTTTCATCTATCCGAGGTGATCAAGAGATGGCCTGGTACTGCTATAACCTAAGCCTCAATATGACAAAATTAGAAGCCTCCAATAAAAAGAGGAAACTCAATGATTCTGGAGCATCCGCTGGATCTGTAAGCCTTGTCGACCTGGACCCTAGGGCGGATTTGAACATTGATCCGTCCAATCCATTGAAGCCCACACTGGATGGAAGCTCCAGGGACATCGTATTGGGAGATTCTCCAGAAAAGATCACCCATATTAACGACAAGCTAGATACAGAAATGGAGCAGCGACTGCTGATACTCCTACAAGAGTTCAAAGACCTCTTTACATGGACTGCAGCTGATATGCCTGGTATAGACCCTACTTTCTACTGTCATAAATTATCCATCTATCTAGAGACGAGGCTGGTTGCCTAAAAGAAAAGAAGATTGGGACCAGAAAAATAGAAGGCAGCTTGCCAGCAAACTGAGGAATTGCTGAAGGCCGGATTTATCAAAGAAATCCGTTATTCCTCTTGGCTCTCGAATATGGTGATGGTCCGTAAATCCAATGGCAAATGGAGAATGTGTATTGACTATGTGGACCTCAACTGCTGCTGTCCAAAGGATCCTTATCCTCTTCCTAACATAGATCGGATGGTAGATGATTCCTCTGGTTATCAATACCTGAGCTTCATGGATACTTATTCAGGTTACAACCAAATTCTGATGTGCAAAGAGGATCAAGAGAAGACAGCTTTCATAAATGATCGTGGTGTCTTTTGCTACACAGTTATGCCCTTTGGCCTGAAAAATGCTGGGGCCACATACCAGCGTATGATCAACAAGGTGTTTGAGGATATGCACACCAAACTTGTTGAAGTGTACATCAATGACATAATAGCCAAGACACCAGTTGGAGGCGATCATATTGAAGACCTACGCCAAGTATTTATCCGCTTGAGAGAATTTAACATGAGGCTAAACCTAATAAAATGTACTTTTGCTGTTCCTGCTGGGAAGTTTTTAGGTTTCATGTTAACTCAACGTGGTATTGAGGCCAATCCAGGGAAGTGCCAAACGATTCTCGACATGCAAAGTCCAAAGAATCTGAGAGAAGTCTAATCCCTGAATGGCAAAGTAGCGGCCTTGGCATGGTTCATGCCGAAAATGGCTCACAGGTCACTCCCTCTGTATAAAATACTGAAAAAGTCTAAGAAATTTGAGTGGGGACAAACCTCCCATTCTTACGAAACCTGACCCCGAAGACACACTCATCCTATACTTGGCTATTTCAGATGAAGCTCTGGGCGTTGCCTTGATAAAAGAAACTCCCGAGGGGCAGAGACCGGTCTACTTCACTAGCAAAATGTTACAAGGTGCTGAGATCCGGTATCAGAAAATCGAAAAGGCTGCCCTCGCTGTTGTTTGGGCCTCTCGGCGGCTGCGCCCGTACTTTCACGCCCATCCAATCATAGTAAGAACGGATTTACCACTCCGCTCTGTGTTAACCAAACCCGACCTCGCTGGGAGGATGATCAAGTGGTCCATTGAACTCTCTGAGTTTGATATATCCTACGAACCTTGAGGCGCTATTAAAGCTCAAGTCCTGGCCGATTTTATTGTGGAAATGACAGGGACAGACCCAGATACACCTCGTGTCCATTGGACCATTTACGTTGATGGTTCATCGAACCAAAAGGTCTCTGGAGCAGGTGTAGTTCTTGAAAGTGATGACGGAGTGCACCTGGAAATCTCCCTTCGTTTTAATTTCAAAACCTCCAACAATCAAGCTGAATACGAAGCTTGTTTGGCCAGACTGAGAGCTGTAATTGACATCGGAGCCTCTGAGGCGACGCTCTGCAGCGATTCACAACTGGTGATTTCACAGATCTTGGGAGATTATCAGGCTCACGAACCTCAACTCCAATTATACTTAAACTGTGTCAAGGAGTTGAGAGAGAAATTCTCGAAAATGGAATTCAAACATGTTCCACGTGAGGAGAATACCAGAGCGGATATACTCTCCAGATTAGCAAGCACCAAACGACCAGGTAGCACCACTACACTGGTTCAAAGCACATTAACGTCGCCCAGCATTCCTCTTTTCCCTTCTCTAAATGCCATAATGACCAACTCCCTTTATGGAGACACGTGGATGGCCCCCTACATCCGCTATTTGGCCGACGGGCAGTTACCTACTGATGAGAAGGCAAAGACAAGGATAAAGAGAGAATTACCATACTTCACCATGATTGATGGAAATCTTTACAGAAGGGCACTTTCTGTGCCTTACTTGATTTGTCTCAAAGAGAATAAGGTGCAAGACGTAATGGAGGAAGTGCATGAAGGACAATATGGACACCACACCGGAGGAAGAAGTTTAATGAGAAAAATCCTCAGGGCAGGATACTGGTGGCCCACGATGAAACAAGACTCTATTGACTTCGTCAAGAAATGCGATGTTTGCCAACAGTTCTCTAATCTACACCACACACCGACAGAAGAACTCTTCACATCCACTGTTCCATGGCCCTTTTACCAATGGGGATTGGATATTCTGGGCCCCTTTCCAACTGCTCCTGGGGGCATCAAATATCTCATTGTAGGGGTCGATTATTTCACTAAGTGGATTGAAGCAGAGCCAGTGGTACATATTACTTCAGCCCGAACTTGTCGTTTCATGTATGAAAACATTATAACACGATTCGGAGTCCCAGCACGGGTTGTCACAGATAATGGCACCCAATTCACGGATAGGAAATTTACAGATTTACTTGAAGGGTTAAGGATAACCCAAATATTCTCATTCGTCGAACATCCTCAAACCAACGGCCAAGCCAAAATGGCCAACAGGGAGGTGCTGAAAGGACTAAAGAAACGCCTTGGTAAAGCCAAGGGCGGATGGAGAGACCAGTTATGTCACATCCTATGGGCATATTGGACAACGCCTCATTCTTCCACCAATGAATCCCCATATCGCCTGACTTACAGGGTAGAGGCAATGATACCCGTGGAATTGCAAATTGCTTCTACAAGGGTCAAATACTTCTCTGAAGAAAGCAATAACGCTAACTTAGCATCAGAAATGGATGTCATATAAGAACTCAGAGAAGACGCGTTCATCAGAGATCAGGTCATCAAAGCCAAAGTTGCTCTCCGATACAACAAACGAGTTCAATCAAGGACTTTCAATGTCGGAAATTTGGTTTTGAGGAAAGCAAGTGTAGGGAACAAATTCACTCATCAAGGCAAACTAGCCCCGAACTGGGAAGGCCCATACAGGGTGTCCGAGATTGCTGGGAAAGGCTCTTACCGCCTTGAGAACCTTGATGGCACTCCAATCTGAAATAAGTGGAACACCCAAAACTTGCGCATCTATTATAGCTAGCTGCTGGAACGATATATACTCTCCTATCCTCATTCGAGATTGATCACTGGAGAAATTATAATCCCAGCTATGCTTTCATTGTAATTCTTATTTTTTGTTTAATAAGAATCTCATACAACAACTTAACTCTTTTGAGTTTTTCTTGTGCTGTGATTTTCAGTTTATCCGGCGTACAAAAACATGTTCAGGACGGATGATCTCAACTACCTATTCTATAGTTGACGATGTAACTCCTCGAATATGTGCAGCGTACAAGAGCATACTCAGGATGGATGATCTCAACTACCCATTCTGTAGTTGACGATGTAACTCCTTGAGTATGTGTGAGATATTGAAGGCCCGGATTGTAGGATTAAACCGAACTCTGGGTACGGTTAGTAAGTTTGGCTGAACACTGGTGAAGACCTGGGTTGTAGGATTAAACCGAACCTCAGGAAATGGGTTGTAGGATTGTACCGAACCCCATTCCAAGAACAGTAAAAGGGTAAAACCCAACATCGTACTGAAGGCTTGGGCATAGTAAGCTGGTTCTTCTTGAAGACCACGCTGAACCCTGAGTAACGGGCACAGTAGGTTCAGGATTAGCCCTGATCTGAACCTCGTGTTGAAAGCTTGGATTGTAGGATTAAACCGAACTCTGAGTACGACTAGTAGGTTTGGCCGAACATCGGTGAAGAATCGTCAATGGATAAAACCAAAGACCAACTAAAGAACGGTTAGTAGGATCAAACCGAACGCCAAATACGACATGGGCTGTAGGATCAAAACCGAAACCCGATCAGAATTTTGGACTGTAGGATCGAACCGAACTCTAAACACAACAAGTAAGTTATTCTGAACTCCAAATTAATACTCTCTTTTGAAGTCCCTTATTTGGAAATTTTATAGCTTCAAATTCCGAGTCATCAATTCTTCAGTCGGCAATGTTCAATCGAAGCCTGACTCATGAACTCCGACCCAAAAATAATTCATTCAGGTACGCCCCAATCTGAGGCATAATCACCCCAAACCTTTCAGTCAGAAATATTTACATTCAGAATTATCAAACAGAGGAACTTCTACTTGAAGTCCTTACTCATAAGAACTCCCACTTGAAAGTATCGCTCGGAGTTTATTCAAAGTACTGATCACCCAATAATACTAGGGGACAGTATCGACAGCCTAACAAATATTTTAAGGAATGAACTCTTAGTGAAACATTCTCACAATCATTTCCCCTCAAGATTAACATTACAAGCCGTTCTCATGACGATAGCATGTTCCCTCACAACGGCGATCCCCTTTATGGTACTTACAACCAAAAGGCTTGATCTTCAAGCAGCAAGATACGCTTTTTACCAGGTTTTTATACCAAATGTGTGATTCCAGAAAATGAGTTCATCACACCAAATAATCCATACTTGACAAAAGATAATCTATCTTTTCTGTCAAACCAAATCTTTGACCATCAAAGTGCCTATACATGAAAAAGATAGTTATATGTCTCTATCCGTTCTTCATCCTGCATGTAGGAATCCAGAGTGAAGGTTCTATGTTAATATCCATTCTTCACTCTACATACTTAAATTTGAAATGATTCGTTACACATGCAA
This sequence comes from Clitoria ternatea, assembly GCA_037962975.1. Taxonomy (NCBI): domain Eukaryota; kingdom Viridiplantae; phylum Streptophyta; class Magnoliopsida; order Fabales; family Fabaceae; genus Clitoria; species Clitoria ternatea. The sequence continues at coordinate 272,459,649 of CM075672.1, forward strand.
TCTTTCTATTGAAGCTGTTTTCAACTAACAAGTGTTCAAAGCGAATTGTCTGCATTTATTTTTTATTGATCAAATCTGAGATCACATGATGATTGATTCACTAATCCGGAGCTGATCCCGGAACACAGCAGATTTAAATTAATAAAAAACTAAAGACAAGGAAGACACTACTTCTTTTGGCTTGCCTCTCCGCCCTTTCCTTTGTCTTTTTCTTCGACCTTGCTACCCCCATCATCAGCAGCAACATCTGCACTTGTTCCACTACCTTCAGGCTGCTTGATAACGCGGGACAGAAGAGCAGGTCCCATTGACTGACCTTTGGGAAGAGGAGCCAACTTATACTTAGTATTTGGCGGTTCTACTTGACGATTGTCAACTAAAGCTACGAGTTTCCCTCCTTGAAACTCATAGAACGGATCGATACCATCTAAATTGAGTTCCAGTTTGGGATTCCAGTATTGAATCTGACGAACTGCAAGCCCAAAAGATTCCTCAACTGCTTGGCTACAGATATCCACAGCCTCTTCCGCTCGAGCATTTGCAGCAGTTAGATCCGCTTTCAGAACTTTGACTTCGTCATTCAAACTCGCCAATTTTAATAACAATTCCTTTTCCTTACGGGTCCAGTCTAAAATCCCTTGCGAATAAACCACCTTGGTCTCCTTCAGTTCCTCCCCCAGCTTGGCAGAATGTTCCTTCTCCGTACAGAGGCTGGCATGGAGGTCAGAATTAGTTTTCTTCTGATCGCGCACTTCGACCTCCAATCCATTCAGAAGATGTTTCAGCCTAGTGATCTCTTCATCCTTTTTGAACCCTTCCTCTTTGGAAGCCTCTAATTTCTTCTCCAGCCAGAGAATGTTTGCTCTATACCTAGCTGCAATAACGTTAAGGTCATTAACTTTACCTGTTAACTTGCTGAGCCTTTCATTATCTTCCGACAGACTCCGAACCGATTTTAGGAGACCGGACAGTTCTGCTAACTACCACTGTCCAGCGTCACAAGCTTTTGTTATTTCACCAGCCTCTAAACTGTACAACTTGTACGGAGAGTCAGGAATGCATTGAGGCACAGGACCCTCATACACAAGATACGGGGCGAGGTTGGAATTACCCGAAGGAGGACAGGAAACCTTGGGCGAAAAATAGGTGGTGATTGGTTTGGCGCCAAAAGTAATCACATTACTGGGGACAACTGTTGTCGTCACTTCTACACCCTTTCCTTTAGGAGCCCCAAGATCACCTGCCCCTTTGGAAGTCTTCTGCTTTTTGGGAGACGGCTGTGACTCCTTTCTCTCTGAGGAGTCAATCTTTGTCTTCTTCTTTTTCCCTCCGGTCTTCTTTGTTTCGAGTTTGGAGGTCGGAATGTCAGACCCGTCCTTCAATAATGGGATATCATCACCAGCAGACGACGTAAGTATAATGGTCTCAACGGAAGCTTTCCTAGAATTCCGCTTTGCCTGAATGATATTCTCAGCTGCAACGGATTCCCTTCCAGCTTTGAGGCCCTTCAATTTTTCCATCTCTGGTGACTTGGATTCGATTTCAACTGCACAATTAAATGGAAAGGCAATCAGAGATAGAATCATTCAAGATATAAAAAGAAAGAATACAAAAGACTAAAGAAGATTACGCAGATATTCTTCACGGGACGTTTCTGACCCTAACAATCGCCTGCAAGAGAAAAACTTGTGCAAGGCGGTGTGTGATTGGAGCGCAGAAAGAACGGAGACCAATGTCAGAGTTAACTCATCTTCATCGGTATAATAGGCCTGGGACGTCAACAAAAAATGTTCGTGAGTCCAGCCCACGGGAAATTCTTGAATCCCATCTTCGTTCAGCCAAAAAATAGGTTCATCGGGCTTCACACAGATTTTTGTAAAGTAAGATTTAAATGAACACCCATCCACCTTGGCAGAGTCAGTGTACGACTCGAAATTAATAATCCTGGAGTTAGTCCGGAGGGTTATCAAACTTACCCCCCTCTTCTCCCTGTTGGCATGACGGACTACCTGTGTGAAGTAAAATAGCATGGCCACCGTCGGCGTAAATGAGAAGTGTAACATCCTGCTTTTAAATAATAGCTCTATTATGTAATTTATAAAGCATGGAAGGCTTGTAAGTGTTTATTAATGAATAAAAACACTTTATGAATGGTTTATAATACTCCAAAAATTTCATTTTGGGTATAATTATAGAAACTACATAGACCTGTATTGATAAGATCCATTTTCCGGGTAATATATGCCTTGGAAATGTATTTCCGAGTGAAAGAGAGGCTGTTCCGAGTGAAAAGTTGAAAGAAGAGGAGTTGGTTGAATGAGGACGGAAGAGGCACATTCTGATTCGTTCTGACCTCCAAGGCTAGGACGACCTCAAGGTTCCAAAGGGGAAGAATGGATGAAAATAAATGCCACATCACACCGGACAACCGGTGTGGATAGGATTGTCTTTTATGTTGCACACCGGATCAACACGTTACCAAATGAACTGTTCAAGACCGGAATTGAGTCCGTCCAAGAAAAGAAGATAACAATAAAAGGGTACGGTTTTCCTAAGTAGATTGATCACAAGACTGAGTGACGTCTTGTTGATTGCTGGACGGTGTAGTTTCTGAACTGTTGGCTATTAGAAGTTGTTAGTTGCTACTGAATAGTTGGATGGTATTTGAACTGTTCCTTATTGGCGGAGTAAACCTAGGCGGAGTCACGTACCTTGGCGGGGTAAAACCTAGGCGGAGTCACTTACCTTGACGGAGTAAAACTTAGGCGGAGTCATGTACCTTGACGGAGTAAAGCTTAGGCGGAGTCACGTACCTTGGCGGAGTAATGAGCTTAAACGGGGTCACCCGTTTTAAGAGTAATAAGCCTAGACGGGGTCTCATGTTTTGGCGGAGTAATAAGATTAGGCGGAGTCATACATTTTAACAGAGTAATAAGCATAGGCGGAGTCTCATGCCATGACGGAGTCATAAGCATTGACGAGGTCTAATGCCTCGGCGGAGTAGTAAATTTAGGCGGGGTCACACGTCTGGCGGAGTCATAAGCATTGACGGAGTCAAATGCCTTGGCGGAGTAACGTGAACGTCTTTTTGAGCATGGGCATTTCTTAGGAATTACTTATACACTAAGATGTATCAACACCGCCCTTCATAATCAACACCGCCCTCACACTCTACACCGCCCCATATACTCAATACCGCCCTTAACACTCAACACCGCCCTTCACACTCAACAACGCCCTTAACCCTTAACACCGTGCAGAAGTAACTGTTGACCATTTTCTTGTCTTTTAGGCATTATTTTAATATTTTTTTAATCCCACTAATTACCTAGTATGTAGGACGGCCATAAATAGACAATGTTACAGCTCATTCCTTATCTGAACTTCCATTATTCCACAATCAAACACACCTAACAGCCCACTAAGTTGTAATCACGGAAAAGCTTGTCTCCCCACTTGCCTTTGCATTATTAAACTAACATACCACTGATTCTAAAACTCCCAATTATTCTTCTCCATCAACACACCTTCGATCTAAACCAGGACAGCCAGGGGACCTCTTTTCCAGTCAGCTAAAAGTCTTCAAACCAAGTAAGAGGGGACAGGGTTGTGAATATTTATGAAATGGGTAGAGTTGTATGTTGTTCTAGGATTCCAGTTTTTAATTCGTATCTTGTTGCTTAATTTTGAAGCTGAAAACGTATGAATTTGACTCTGACTTCTTCATGAAAGTTGTAGATCTTTTTGTTATGTGAATTTTGATACCTGATTCAACTGATTTGGATATGTATAGCAAAAGTTATAGCCAAAATACTACAGCATGTTCGTATGGAAGATTTATCCTTTGTTTTGTGTATATATTGATTTACTGAGAACTGTACGTGCATAATCAGCCTTTGATGTCTTCATGAGAGTTGTAGATAATTAAGTTGTAGATTTTTAGAAAGTGGTTTCAAGTTAAAAAGATGCTTGTAGCTCTAGTTATGCTTAAAATACAGAAGTATGTTCATGATGCAAATCTGTTAACTATGAAATCCGAATCTTGTTTTCAATACTGGGAATTTTATGTTATGAATTAGTTGTTGGTGTCTTCATGAAAGTTGTAGATAACTATGTTAAGAGTATTTTAGAACTGGTTTCATGTTAAAATCATTTGTGTAGCTCTAAAAACGTTGAAAATACTAATATATGTACGTTTTGAGAACTCACCTGAAGGCAGTGTTGTATTTTATGGATAAATGGTATTTCTGCTTAGAATTTGAAATTATGATCTTCATGAAAATTGTAGATATTTGTATTAAGATTAATTTAAAACTGGTTTCATGTCAAAATCACGTTTGTAACTCCAGATACGTTTTAAATACTAATCTGTGTACATTTTGGAAAACTTGTCTTGAGGCAGTATGGTATTTCATGAATAAGTAGTATTTCTGATTAGAATCTGAAACTGTGTTCTTCATAAAAGTTGTGTATAATTGTATTATTGAACTATAGAAAGTGGAATCACCTAAAAAGGAGTTGATTTGCTCATATTATGACTGTTTTACTAATATATGTCACTGTTTGAAAATGCTGAAATTTACTTATGATGGTTATTATGGATAACAATGATGTTTTCTCTATGAATAATAATTTATTATTGAATTCTTGAGTGATTATGAATTATTATGAATGTTTTTGAGTATTATACAATTTGTATATTGTGGTAGTGAATAATTATGAATAACGAAATTAATTTATATGTACATGAATGTCTTGTGGTTATTGACATATGTGGTTGAAACAGTAAATCCATGATTTTGTGAATTATTATGTGTATTGTGTCCTTGAGGACTTGTAGTATCCAAGAGGTTTTGGAAACGTGGATATCATGGTATGTTAAAAGAATTAAAGGCATTCATGCATCATAAGCATTGGACGTACCATGGAATTTAGGGGTTCCATGATTGCCTACCCTGGTGGGGGGTTACTCTATGATGAGTTAAGCCCTATTCTGTTGTGTGCCATGGAGTGTAGGGATTCATGGTTTATGCAAAAGTCCTACTTTGATATTGTGTACTTCGGTACTTAAGCGCCATGAAGTATAGGGATTCATGGTATAAGCTAAAGTCCTATTTGTGTCTCTATGAGACTTTTACTACAGTATTCCCACCAAAACCAAATGGATCCAGCATGACATCATTTGACTAATTAAAGATCTATTAATGGACTTGTTTGGCATATTCATCATATCATTATGAATTGTTGATTGTATTTGTGCAACTTTATCTATTTTATATTTATTCTATATTCTGTCTCACTCTTACATTAATTTTTACAGTGAATGACACGCAGAACGCAGAATGATGCCATGATGGATGTTTATTTGTTTTATTACCTGAACTTTGAATTTATGGGTTGTAATAAATATAATATGTCATGTACTATTATCTTCACAATCGTTTCCGCTACTCAAATATTTTCTTGAATTTAATTATTCACGACTAGTATGTATAATAATTTTTCCGCTGTTATTAATTGTTATATAAACTCTGAATTAGATTTATAATTTTAAAATGATCTTTCGAAAACGCGAAAAATTTATTCGAAAAATTACACGGGACGTTACATGTTGGTATCAGAGCATTTTCAAAAAAATTCAGGACCAATTGTTATAACATGAGCTATTTCTCGACATAATATGTGAAATGTTTGATTTCTTACTTGATAACATGCTAAATGTGTACTATATGATTTGTGCCTGACTGATTAATTGTGAAAAGATTTGTTTGATTTCCTCTTGATAATATGATAAATGTGTTATAAGATTGATTACTTAACTGATAGACCGTAGAATAAGGATAGTTATGTAGTATTTATATATATATTATTCCCTAGAATTGGTATAAACCAAACTACGAATATAGGATGGCAAGAAACAACCACAACAACAATGATATGGCAGCAGCTTTCAACCGCTTAGCTGAAGCCATAGAACGACAAAATCAACCAAGGAGCACCGGAGAACTCCATGGGTTAGACCGCTTCTTGAAGAGAAAGCCTTCGCAATTCAAAGGAGGCTACAATCCAGAGGCAGCATACTTATGGGTTAAGGAAATGGAGCACATTTTCTGAGCCTTGCCCTGCACAGAATTTGAAAGGGTGGAGTGTGCCACTTATATGATGGTTGAGGAAGCAGAAAACTGGTGGATACATGCCAGAACTCGCATGATTGAAACTGACAGACCTTTGAACTGGGTCAACTTCAAAGACTGTTTCCTAGAGAAATATTTTCCGGCAAGTGTGAAAAGCCGCAAAGAGCTGGAATTTATGGAGCTGAAACAAGGCTCGATGTCCGTTGGAGAATATGCTGCAAAGTTTGAAGAATTATCTCTCTTTTACCCTCCTTTTCAACAGGCTGGTGCCGAAGAATCGAAATGTGTTAAATTCGAGAACGGACTGAATCTGGAAATTAAAGAAGCGATAGGGTACCAAGAAATTCGGAATTTTCCTATTCTGATCAACAAATGCAGAATTTTTGAAGAGAATCACCAAGCCAGACTGGCATATGAAAAGGCCAATAGACAACTGAAACCTCAGTCAGTTGATTTCAAAAGAAGAGGATCGTTCTATCCAAATCGCTCCAGGGGAGGATCATCATCATCGTCATCTTTTGATAGACGCAATAACATGAGGTGTCTTAAGTGTGGAGGTAATCATCATGTACGTGATTGTAACAGACGTCTTGAAGAGGTCACTTGCTTCCGATGTAACCAAAAAGGACACATCAGTCCAAATTGTCCGCAGAATAATCAAAACAACAACAGGAACACTATGAGTGAACCAAGAGGCTCTAGTTATCAGAGAGGCCGAGGAGAAAACACACGTACTGCCCAACCTCCAAGACAGAATAGGGAGTCCACAGATCAGAGGTTGCAACAAACAGCTGGGAGAGTCTTTGCCATCAGCGGTTCAGAGGCAGAACAAGCTGATGACCTCGTACAAAGTAAGTGTGACATTAATGGTACAATGCTATCTGTGTTATTTGATTCTGGTGCTACGCATTCTTTCATTTCTGATGAGTGTGTTAGACGCCTTCAATTACCTGTGAAGCCTATGACTTATGATCTGATTGTTTCCACTCCCACCGGTACACAACTTAGGACTGCTAAGGTGTGTAACGAATGTTCTATACTCATAGAAGGTAGACGCTTTCTTGTCAATCTTGTTTGTTTACCTTTGAAGGATCTAGAGGTGATTCTGGGGATGGACTGGTGTCGCGACCGGGGTCCCGGCGCACGACGCGGACTGGTTAAAGACAAATAAAAGAAAATTGAAACTGCATTGAAGTGAGGCTCTTGAGAAGCCTAAAAAATAAAGGGTTCAAGGAGTCGCCACCAATATTTATTAAGGAAAATATTAGGAAAACCTTTAAATAGCACTGGTTTTTTTGTTTTAAAAAGACTGAGATTCTGTTTAGTCCGGGAGTCGAATTACAGGTGGGGAAGGTATTAGCACCCCACACTGTCCGTAAAAAACGGTTACCCAAATTGATCATGCGTAATTTAAAAAATGATTATCAAATATTTTATCCTTCATAAAACAATCATAAATAATATACACAATAAAAAAATATATAAATATGAATAAAACAAAGATAGTAAAAGAATACATCCCCTAAGTTTGTTGTTTTTTTTAGTTCTAAAAAAAAATAAACAAATGATTAAAAGACCATAAAAATAAAAAGATAAAAAAAACAATAAGACGTATTGTCTTACTTATTTTCTAGTAAAAAAAAAATTTGATTTTTATTGAGAAATATAAAGTTTAAAACAAACAAATAAATAAAACAATAAGAGGAAAAAATAGAATTAAACACATCAACATGAAGATAAAGAAATATAATACACTTAATTAATTAAAATTGACAGGGAGTATTATTTAACTATCTTTTAAAAAAAATAAGATTAATAAGATGTCTCATCTAAATCAATCTCATCTTAAATTTAAGAGAAAAATGAATGAATAAATAACACACTATTTATTAGTCTTGATTTTTTTATTTTTTTATAAAAATAACTTCTTCTTAATTATTAAAAGGTTACTAAGAGAAAATAATAGGAAATCATGACCATAATAAAAATGGATAATTATGTATATATATAACATATTTATAAACTATTAAAATGGTCAAACGTAAATAAATAAATAGAAAGTGTAGAAAGATAAAAGCAAAAAGATAAATAACTAAAAATAAAAAGTATAGAGAATAAATAATAATAATAAAATAAAAAAATAAAGGTAAAAAAAAATAAATGAAAAGTTCAAAAAATAAAAATAAAAATAAATAGACATAACAATAAATACATAAAAATAAAAGAGCAGAAAAAATAAATACATAAAATAAAGGGACAGAAAAATAAATAATAAAAAAAAAATAAAGGAACAGAAAAGTAAATAACAAAAATAAAGCAGCAGAAAAGTAAATAACAAAAATAAAGGGACAGGAAAGCAAATACATGAAAATAAAGGGGCAGAGATGTAAAGAAAAAAAATAAAGGGGCAGAAATGTAAATAACCAAAATAAAAGGGCTAAAAAGTAAATACATGGAAATAAAGGGGCAGAAATGTAAATAGCAAAAATAAAGGGGCAGAAACGTAATTAACAAAAATAAAAGGGCAGAAATGTAAATAACCAAAATAAAAGGGCTAAAAAGTAAATACATGGAAATAAAGGGGCAGAAATGTAAATAATAAAAATAAAGGGGCAGAAAAGTAAATATATAAAAATAAAGGGGCAGAAATATAAATAACAAAAATAAAAGGGCAGAAAAGTAAATACATGAAAATAAATGGGTAGAAAAGTAAATAACAAAAATAAAGGGACGGGAAAGTAAATAAATAAAATAAAAGGGCATAAAAATAAATAAATAAAGATAAAAATGTAAAAAATAAAAAAAAATGAACTAATAATTGCAGAAATATAAAGTGCGGATAAATAAAGTGCAGAGAAATAAATTAACAATAATAAAAGTGCAGAAAAGTAAATAAAAAGGAATAAAAGTGTAAAAAAAAATAAATAAATAAGGAAAAATAAAGGTACAAATAAATAAATAAAGATGGAGATGCATAAAAATAAATAAACAGATAAATAACTGCAGAAAAATAAAGTGCAGGAAAATAAAGTGCTTGAATATAAATAAAGAAAAATAAAAGTGCAGAAAAATAAATAACAATTAAATAAGACGAATAAATAAATATAAATAAACAACTTTGTATTAATAAAAAATACCTTGGTACAAGATCAATTACAGAGAAACTAGAACGGAAGTCAGGAAATCAATTTTGTGTAGATTTCCTTTGCTTTTGGCTTTGTTTGGACTTGATTTGAAGGTGTTTGGATACCGGTTACAACACTTGGACAGTATTTTAGCTCACAAAAACTCACATACTAAAACAAACAAGAGTGGTGCACTCATTTTCCTAACTAGAATTACACAAAGAAATTTATGAAAACCCAAACTTCTAAAAATTCTCACAAAAATTTATCACTCTTTCCCCTCTTTTTTCTCTTCTTCCTCCAAATGCCTCAATATCACCTTCTATTTATAGAAGAAAATTGGCATTGGATCCTCCCTAAAAGACATCACTTTCCTACTTTTCCAATTTGTCCAAATTCCATATCAATTTCCCCAATTTTCTCCAATTATCCAACCAAACCGGGGCCCACCACTAAAACCACCGTCACTTCTTTTCTGATTTTTTCTTTTTTTCTTTTTTTTTTTTTAATTTTCGTTTTTTTTTTTTAACTTTTTTTTTTTTTTTGGACCTTTTTTTTTTGGGCCCATATCTCTCTTTTTTTCTTTTTTTTTTTGGCTTTTTTTTCTTTTTTTTTTTATTTTGTTTTTTTTTTGTTTGGGCCCTTTTTTTTTTCTCTTTTTTTTTTTGTGCCCTTTTTATTATTTTTTTTCGTTTTTTTTTTTTCTAATTTTTTTTTCTGATTTTTTTTTTTTTTTTGCCCATTTTTTTTTTGGCCTTTTATTTAAAGGTACAAATGGAAACATAAATTATTTATTACATATATGGAAATATATAAAATATCCAATAAATATAAATTACTACCCACACTATAAGGAGTAAAAAGGTAGTCACAAAACATCGTCTTCCCTCCCTTATTCTTTCCTCTTGGCTTCGGCATCTATCAGCCATTGCTTGAGAGAAATGAAGAGAATTGATGAAATGAGAGGTGTGATAGGAAATGAAGAGGGATTGGGTATTTATAGAGATGGGGAAGGGTTACTATTCCAACGGTCACTATGCAATTTTAATATTATTTTTTTTAATATGATCCGGGGTGGCAATCTGGACTGGGCGGGGTTCTAAGCACTGTACCGCGTCACCAACGAGAACTGGTAAGTCATAACCGGGGTCTGAAATCATTGGTCAACTATAGACATTTCTCTTCACCTCGGTTAAATATTAAGCATTGGGGAATCTCCTGCAGGTGTACCTCCGGTGTGTCTTGAAGTTCAAGTACGGATTAACACATCAGGTGTACCTCCGGTGTGTCTTGAAGTTTAAGTACGGATTAACACATCAGTTTTAACCTTGAAGAACCTCGGATTCCCTTCGAACTGAGGTGTAAAATACCGTACTCCACTGAGGCTGTACGAGCTTAGAACTAATGAGGTAACACCGGTCATGAAACCGTGCTAGGACCCCGGTTAATGCAGTCGACATTGACTCCGGACTCTAGGACAAAAAACTCTTTTTTTTTTTCTTCTTTTTTTTTATTTTCCTTTTTTTTTTTTTTAATATATATCACCGGACAAAAATAGGTGTTCACAGATGCCCCTCTTTACTTCTTTTCATGAAAGAATATGAGACATATTCATATTATTGATGTGAAAAGAAAGTAAAGACGTGAACACCACTAAGAATACTCGACAACTTTTGACAAGAAGTAAATAGCCGAATGGTGTTGTCTCTATGCTAGACAGTTTAAGGAGAGGCACTTGGAACATGACAGGAAGATAAATGACATAACCTAGGGGTTAATACCTGAAGCTTTGGAAAAATATGAAGTTGTCTTGACATTTCGAGGAGCCTAAGAATGGGTATTTGAGGTTTCGACACAAAATAGATGACAGGGGGATGCCCCTGAATGATTTTGATTGAGATAGCCTAAGGAAGGATACCTGAAGCTTTGACATGAAACTAAATGACTGGGAAGATGCCCCTGATTTGATTTTGATTGAGATAGCCTAGGGAAGGATACCTGAAGCTTTGACATGAAACTAAATGACTGGGGGGATGCCCCTGATTTGATTTTGATTGAGATAGCCTAGGGATGGATACCTGAGGCTTTGACATGAAACTAAATGACTGGGGGGATGCCCCTGATTTGATTTTGATTGAGATAGCCTAGGGATGGATACCTGAAGCTTTGACATGAAACTAAATGATTGGGGGGATGCCCCTGATTTGATTTTGGTTGAGATAGCCTAGGGATGGATACCTGAGGCTTTGACATGAAACTAAATGACTGGGGAAATGCCCCTGATTTGATCTGAGTAGCCTAGGAATGGATACCTTAGGCTTGGACATGAAGTAAGACTTAAGGGAGATACCTCTACCATAATGACTTATGGTAGAGAATTATATGAGATTTATGATCAAGAAGAATGTGTCTGAGATTGACTTTTCTAGTTTAGTGTGGGTTCTGAGTGAATACAAGGATTGCATTTTCACATCTTAGTAAACCATCCCGACTGGAGTTAGGGGATAGGCTGAAACTGTTGATCTCGACTCTTCATGGGGAGCGTTTGTCCTTGTTGTACCCTCAAACCTGCATGGAAGAAATAGTCAAGTGGAAAACCAAAGGTCAAAGATCTTGCTTCCTCCAGGTGACTACCACAATCCTCATGGGACTTGTTATTACTCATGGCAGAGCGGAATATCCTGATTACCAAGGTCTGTGTAATTGGGAAGTATCAAGCTTGTTTGAGATTAAAAATATGCCTTTCATGATTTTTTTTTTAATATTTTCCACAAAATGCATGCAAATGAAACCTGACAAGACAAGGATTAGAACTGAAATTGAGAATTCCATATATTTACTTGGGAAAATTACAAGTTTATATCATAATTTTTAATCCAAACTTTTAGAGGATATAAAGACTACCCTATCCCTTTAGAGTACGCTCAAGCATAATACTTCTTGACTGCATCTGAATTGACCGGGAAAGATAACTCCTCACCATCCATGTTCGTCAAAATCAAAGCTCCTCCAGAAAAGGCTCTCTTTACGACGAATGGTCCTTCATAATTTGGCTTCCATTTGCCTCGGTGATCATTTTGATTCGGTAAGATTTTCTTCAGTACCAAATCACCTTCATGAAATTGACGAGGTCGCACTTTCTTTTCGTATGCCTTCTTCATACGCTTTTGGTATAACTGCCCATGACAGAGAGCGGTTAACCTTTTCCCATCAATTAAATTTAATTGATCATACCGGGACCGAACCCATTCAGCTTCTTCTAATTTGGCATCCATGATTACTTTTAAAGACGGAATTTCCACTTCTATTGGTAAAACAGCTTCCATACCATACACCAATGAGAAGGGTGTTGCCCCTGTCGAAGTTCGTACAGAGGTACGATACCCATGTAAAGCAAAAGGAAGCAACTCACTCCAGTCTTTGTAGGTTTCAACCATCTTTTGTATGATTTTCTTTATATTTTTGTTAGCAGCTTCCACTGCTCCATTCATCTTAGGTCTGTATGGAGATGAATTAAGGTGTTTGATTTTGAATTCCTCACAAAGTTCATGCATCATTTTATTATTTAGGTTTGTACCATTATCAGTGATGATCTGATTTGGTAAACCATATCTACAAATCAATTCTCTCTTGATGAATTTGACCACAACATTTTTAGTCACGTTGGTGTAGGAAGCTGCTTCAACCCACTTAGTGAAGTAATCAATGGCCACCAAAATAAAGCGATGCCCATTCGATGCTTTTGGTTCAATGGGACCAATAACATCTATGCCCCACATAGCAAAAGGCCAAGGCGTTGTTAGAACGTGCAAAGAAGATGGTGGTGCATGAATGTTGTCTGCATAGGTTTGACACTTGTGACATTTCTTGGTATAGTTATTACAATCATTCTCCATTGTCATCCAATAATATCCAGATCGGAGAATTTTTCTTGCCATCGAGTGCCCATTTGCATGTGTTCCAAAAGGCCCTTCATGAACATCCTTCATGATTTTGTTAGCTTCCGTCACGTCTACGCAACGAAGGAGAACAGAATCATAATTTCTCTTATAGAGTGTATTCCCAGTCATAAAGAAATTCATGGCTAGGCGCCTGAGGGTTCTTTTATCATTTTCTGAGATACCAGGAGGATATTCTTGATTTTGAATATAATTTTTGATGTCATGAAACCATGGTTTCCCATCGGGCTCTTCTTCTATCTCATGACAATATGCAGGTTCGAGACGCCTTTCAATCTCGATGAAGGGCATGTCACAATCCCTACTTACGTTGAACATGGAGGCCAACGTGGCCAAGGCATCGGCTAATTGGTTATCATCCCGAGGAATATGATGGAAAGAGACTTCATCGAACCCTTTGATTAGTTCCATGATGTGAGCTTGATAAGGAATCAATTTTCCATCTCTAGTATCCCATTCTTCTTTCAGTTGATGAATCACCAAGGCAGAATCTCCGTATATTTGTAGAGATTTCACCTTTGCTTCAAGTGCCGCCTGAATCCCCAAAACACAAGCTTCATATTCTGCAATATTATTGGTACAATCAAAACAAAGTCTAGCAGTGAATGGGAAAAGCTTGTTATCTGGTGAGATTAGGATGGCCCCAATCCCATGCCCCAGTGTATTCGACGCCCCATCGAACATCAAAATCCAAGTTCTATTAGGACAATCTTTCTCTTCTGACAACATCATAATATTTTCATCAGGAAATTCGAATGACATTGGTTGGTACTCTTTTAGGGGATGGTGGGCCAAGTGATCAGCTAAAGCACTCCCCCTTACAGCTTTTTGGGTGACATGAATGATATCATACTCAGTCAAAAGAACCTGCCAACGAGCTATTCTTCCCGTCAGAGCCGGTTTTTCAAAGATGTACTTAATTGGGTCCATCTTAGATATCAACTAAGTAGTATAAGATAACATGTATTGCCTTAGGCGACGAGCAGCCCATGCTAATGCACAACAAGTTCGTTCCACAGTAGAATATCGTGCTTCGCACTCAGTGAACTTCTTGCTCAAATAGTAAATAGCATGCTCTTTTCTCCCAGACTCATCATGTTGCCCCAGTACAGAGCCCATAGACTCATTTATCACCGTCAAATACAACAGGAGTGGTCTTCCTGGGGTTGGGGGAACCAAGATCGGTGGGGATTGCAAGTATTGCTTTATTTGGTCAAAGGCCTCCTGGCAGTCATCATTCCATTGTGATGGTTGATTTTTACGAAGCAACTTAAAGATTGGATTACATACAGCTGTTAGTTGAGAAATGAAACGAGCTATGTAATTCAACCTTCCAAGGAATCCTCGTACTTCTTTTTCAGTGCTAGGAGCGGGCATTTCCATGATTGCCTTTACTTTATCGGGATCCACTTCGATACCTTTCTCACTGACAATGAAACCAAGCAACCTTCCAGAGCTAGCCCCAAAAGTGCATTTAGCCGGATTTAATCTGAGTTTGAATTTTCTCAGGCGTTCAAAGAGCTTTTGTAAGTCAATCAAGTGACCTTCAACGGATTTGGATTTGGCAATAATATCATCCACATAAATCTCTATCTCTTTATGCATCATGTCATGAAATAGAGTTACCATCGCTCTTTGGTAAGTGGCACCGGCATTCTTCAATCCAAAAGACATCACCTTGTAGCAGAAGGTTCCCCACAAAGTAATGAAAGTGGTTTTTTCCATGTCTTCGGGTGCCATCTTGATTTGGTTGTACCCAGAAAATCCATCCATGAATGAAAAAATGGAATGTTGGGCCGTGTTATCAACAAGAACATCAATATGTGGTAATGGAAAGTCATCTTTTGGGCTAGCTCTATTCAAATCCCGGTAATCAACACACATTCGTACTTTCCCATCTTTCTTCGGGACTGGAACAATGTTGGCCACCCATTCAGGGTATTTGGAGACAGCCAAGAACCCAGCATCCAACTGTTTGGTTATCTCTTCTTTAATCTTTAAGAGCATTTCTGGCTTCATCCTTCTCAACTTTTGCTTTATGGGGACGCAACCGGGTTTCAATGGCAACTTGTGTTCAACGATGCAGCTATCTAATCCCGGCATATCCTGATACGACCAAGCAAACACATCGCTGAATTCGACCAACAATTCTATTAATTCTCTCTTATGTTCTCTACTCAAAGAGGTGCCGATTTTGACTTCTTGTTTGTTTTCTTCACTCCCCAAATTTATGACTTCAACAATTTCTAGATAGGGAGAAATTTCTTTATCTTCCTGATCTAGCAGCCTTAGTAATTCAGGGGAAGGTTCATCGGACTCTTCATCCTCTTCGCTTGTTGGATTAAAATCATGATGGGAGAAAGCAATCTTATTATTTTGGAATTCAATTTCAGATCTGCAATTTATTTAATATAAAAAAAGGCAAAATAAGGAAAATGATAATTGAACTTAACTTTTATTTATTTGAAATGATAAAGGAAACATGTTTTGCCATTATTAAAACTCATCCTAAGGCTTTAGGCATAGCCAAAGGATTTAAACAAAAACCTACAAAGTGAACAATTACTTTGAAATGATCTCTGGAAGCTCAACGGCTTCCCAATTACACAGTTCAGTATCTGAAGGACAAGGGTAAATCAAGTCTTCTTCTCTCTTGGACTCATCATCGATGACCGCCACTTGGTTTGGAGATGTCAAGCCTGCACTCCTGAAGCTTCGGTAAAGGTCACAGATAGGGATCTTCGCAGTTAGAGGTTCTCGGTTTTCTAACCGTGCAAGTCGCTTTTCTCTCTTATCTGCGAAAACCTTCGCTCTTTCCATTGGAGATGGATGATACCCCAGCCCAAAGCCGTTCTTATTCTCCTTAACCAATAATGGGTCTACTCCTCCATCAAGCATCTTTCCAAGCCCTTTCCCTGGCTGGAATCCAGATTTCATCATCACTTTAGCTACCATCATAGAAGCTTTAGAAGGACGAGCTAGTTGTAACCCTTCGCTCACATAGGTGGTGTGAGCAATTTCCAATGATTGGAAGGAAGTCTCAAGACTTTCTTCAGCCGCTTCTATATATGGAGTTGACATGGGCTTACTGATAAGGAAATCTCCCTCACCAGAAACAATGACTAGCTTGTTGTTTACCACAAATTTAAGCTTTTGATGAAGGGTAGATGGAACCACACCGGCAGAATGTATCCAAGGCCTCCCCAATAGGCAGCTATAAGCAGGGTTGATGTCCATCACTTGAAACAATACGTTGAAGGTGCATGGGCCCACTTGGATGGGGATCTTAATATCTCCAATGACCTCTCTCCGAGTACCGTCAAAAGCTCTTACTACCATTGAGCTTGGCTTCATATGTGACCCATCAAAAGGTAGTTGATTTAAAGTGGACTTTGGCATGATATTCAGAGAGGAGCCATTATCAACTAGGACCTTGGCTACGATATGATCCCGACACTTGACAGAGATGTGTAATGCCTTATTATGACCTCTTCCTTCAGCAGGTATCTCTTCATCGGTGAAAGTTAAGTAGTCATTTGAGGCAATATGCCCCACTATCCATTCAAACTTTTCAGGCGAAATATCTTTCGCAACATGTGCTTTATTCAAGACTTTCAATAACTTTCCACGATGTGGTTCTGAGTCCAATAAGAGAGATAACAAGGATATTTTTGCAGGAGTGCGGTTTAACTGGTCGAGGACCTGGTATTCGCTTTGCTTAATGAATTTCAAAAATTCACAAGCATCTTCCTCTGTTATTCCTTGGGGAGGATCTTGTTCTTTACCACGACTTTCTTTTTCACTTACAGGTGCATCCTCCTTTCTCAAGTTTTCAGGAGCATAAACTCGTCCACTCCTAGTCATTCCACTTGTCTCGGAAATATTGGTTACTGAGGATGACGATCCCTTTAGGAGTTGAGGGATTACATCCACTTCATACTTCCAAGGTACTGCATGGGTATCCTTGTATGAAAATGGAGATGGGGTCCTAATTGTCAAGGATGGATGGTTTATGACTGGTTCGGTCAAAGGTTTCTTGGTGTAATAGACCACCAAAGGAACAGGGGTGACTGGACTTACTGAGTCTGTACCATGCTGCCCATGGATCATGTTGACATCATTGCAAGGGGGACAATGATCATTTCCCAAGTCATGTGTTATTGCATTTACCCCAGTATTTCCATGATTAGGCAAAGGATTTCTAATTACATTTGGAGAGCCTTCTTCGAAATCCAACCACTTGGCATTTATCAAATCACGTACCTTAAACTTTAAGGCAATGCAATTTTCTGTAGAATGCCCCGGTGCCCCAGCATGATAATCACACTTCACATTAGGATCATACCCCTTAGGATAGGGTGGCCCTACGGGTTTTAAAGGACATCGTACAACAAGAGAACTTTTGAGAAGTTGAGGTAAAAGTTCAGTATATGTCATGGGAATTGGATCAAATTG
The DNA here is from genome assembly GCA_037962975.1 of Clitoria ternatea. Lineage (NCBI taxonomy): Eukaryota > Viridiplantae > Streptophyta > Magnoliopsida > Fabales > Fabaceae > Clitoria > Clitoria ternatea. Next base: position 272,477,322 of record CM075672.1, read on the forward strand.
GACAGAAGGACGGTCATTGTTTGGCTTTTTTTGTGGAAGATTTGGGTTGGGATTTTGCATCCATTGTTGGGGAGGAGGTGGTGGTGTATTCTTGAAATTATGGACGGGTGGGGGTCTATATGATTGAGGATGGGGAAATGGATTTCCAGAAGCAGCAGCTACATAAGGGTAAGTTCCGTACGGTGGATAATGAGGTGGGAAAGGGAAAGGGGAAGGTTGAAACATTTTTTGATTATGTTGACCTTGATTTCCCATTACAGCATTTGCTTCCTCACCCTTTCTTCTTCCTGCCCCTGTCATAGGTCTTCCTATCGATGGGGAACTTTGGACAACTTTTCCTGTTCTCAAACCACTTTCAATTCTTTCCCCTATTACCACCATATCAGAAAAGCTTGATGATACACTCCCAAGCATCCTTTCATAGAATGGTGGCTGAAGAGTGTCAATGAACATTGCCACTATCTCTTTCTCTATCAGGGGTGGTTCAACTTGTGCAGCCATTTCTCTCCATCGTTGAGCATATTCCTTGAAGGACTCAGTATTCCTTTTGGTCGTATTTTGAAGTTGTAGCCGGTCTGGTGCCATATCCATATTGTATTTATATTGCTTCAGAAAGGCATCGGCTAGATCCCTCCAACAACGAATACGAGTTCTTTCAAGGTGAGTGTACCAGCTCAACGCTGCCCCAGCAAGGCTATCTTGAAAAAAATGAATCAACAGCTTTTCATCATAAGCATATCCAGCCATCTTTCGGCAGTACATGGTCAAATGGTTACGAGGACAAGTTGTTCCTTTGTATTTGTCAAATTCCGGCAATTTGAATTTAGGAGGAATTACCACATCTGGGACTAGGCATAATTCAGAAACATTTGTTATGCCTAAGCCACTTCCTCCCTCTACTGCACGCAACCTTTCTTCCAATATCTCCATTTGCCCTTTTGACAAAGGCGCTGCTGGCTGATCAAGATTTGGTGGAGGGACCTGAGCTTTGTGTGACAGGTTTTGGGAAGCACCTGCCTGTGGTATTGGGCAACCATAAGGGAAATAATATGGCACTGCTTGTGGGTTTGGTTGTGTGGCATCATTTGGAGTCTGGTGATTTTGTGGTGGAATTGTATTAGGTGGAGTGACATTGGGTGGAGCCTGAGTGTTTTGGGGGACAGCTGTTGATTGGTTGAAATTTGGAGGGTTAGATATCGGGGGATTGGGAATTTGTTGAGCAGCAGGAGGATTTTCTTGATTAGGATTAGGGTGCATGGTGTAATACCCTTGAGGTAAGCCGTATGGAGGCCAAGCATATGCTTGCTGAACATTCCCGTCTTGGGAAACAAAAGGTGGCAATGGCATACCATAAGGTTGGTGTGGGATGAATGGAGTTTCAGTGACTGGAGCAGGATCATTTAAAGGTATAGGGTTCCCCTCTTGAGCTTGAACTTGAGGGGTGGATGTTTGTTCCCCATTTCCTGCAGAAGATCCCCTTTCTGTACCTCTTCTTTCAAGGAGCTTAAGTATTTCTGCCATCTGCTCCTTGATCTGACCAACTTCATTCCTCAATTCTTCAACTGCGCTTTCCGGCTCTGCCATGAGTCTTGTTTGCAGTCTGGTTTGATAAGGATGCTTTGAGCCCCTTCTCCCCGTGATGTGAATAAATACAAAGAAACCCCCCTTTGGTACAAGAACAAGTATTGTTAAATGACATAAAGAGATGTAAAGTAAATACATGATGAATTTAAGATATCGGTAAGCAAAGATAAACCTTTCTTTTAGAATGTCTTTTTCTAAAGTACTAAGTTAGAAGAAAAATGCAAATTCAACATGAGATTTATTCATTGATCAACAAGTTCTGATACATTGTTTGTTACAACAACTCAAAATCAATTCTCTCTTGCTTTAGCAATCCAGACCTTCATTTCATCCAATCGCCCCTTGCAGTATTGGATGAATGTTGTAATTTCCTCCGGTGTAGAAAGCGGATTCATCATCGCTTCAGCCTTCTTCAACAGGTGAGGAATATTTCCAAGTGTTCCATTAGCAAGACCGGCTAGATTAGAAAAACGGTCTTTCCAAGAATAGACAAGACTTTCCAACTCAACCCTTTCTAGGGTCATTAAACGTATAATCTCTTCATATCTATCCTTGTCTTCCATGGCTTGCCATTTTTCTTCATTTATTTCACGCTCGCAAGCACTGACGACATCTCTGACTTGTCGTTCTAGTTCATCAATTCGCGCTTGCATAAGGTTCTTTTCAACTTGAGCTTCTTCTTTTGTCTTGGCTAGAATTCCTCGTAACCGCCCTTTGTCAGCCAATATATCATCCTTTTGTTTCTCTTTGGTCTTCAATTGGCTGTTCGCTGTTTGGAGGCATTGATCCAATTGCATCATATGTTCTCTTTCAATTTGTCGCTTCTTACCCATGTCTTCAAAGGCATTTTCTAATTCACACCTTTTTCTCTTAAGGGAAGCATTGTCTTGTTGAATTTTGATCAAATCATCCTCCAAAGCTTGATTTTTCTTTGTCATTTTAGCCAACTCACTCCTCAAATTTTCAATCTCTTTGCTTTCATCGGGAACTGGATTTCTCACATGAGCACCGTGATCTTTAAAGGGTAATTTAACAATGGCTACCCTATTTAAAATCCACCGGTGGTAACTTTCTTTTGCGGCATGACTTCGGACACCCAATTCTTTTCCTTTACTATGAACCTTGCCCCAAGCATCAATGACAGTTTGAATAACAGGAGCACTATTTCCCTCAATATAATAATGAAGGAAAGGCGTTACTGTTTCTTCTTCTGGAGGTTGTATCATAGGATAAGCAAGTTGTCTTTTTGCAATGCTAGGATTGTAATTGATGCATCCTTGAGTTCCCATGAGAGGCACATTCGGAAATTTTCCACAGCAGTAAATAATGGAATTCACGTTCATCCACTGAGGGTACCACCGAATCATGCTAGCAGATAATCCTGCCAGATGTCCTGCCCACTCCCTATTAGTCTTCTTGGTTAACCTAAGGAGCTTCAAATCAGAAATAGGACATTCAACCTTGCCAACTTGATTGAAGACATGAGAAGTAAGCCATAGATACAAGGCGGGTAGACAACAGACAATCTTTTTCCCATTCCGGTTATGACAGGAATCCATTGTACAATAGATATCAGCTAAGACAGCAGTCATGGAACTTTCACCCCTAAGCTTTCTAGCTAGGAAAACATCAATTGCCTTGAAATCAATATAATTATCAAGGCTTGGGAAGAGGATCACACCATAGATGGCCAACGCCAAAATGTCAACAAACACGTCCCATTCTCCTTTCCCTGCCTGACTGAGGAGTTGCTGCTCAAAGAAGCTTAGTGCGAATCCTGAAATTTGGTTCCTGTTTAATTGAGCCTTCTTAAGCATTTCAGGATCCATCTTGAGGATACGAGCTACACTGAAGATTGAAGCATGATGTTCAGTTCGACGATAAGGTTTCAAATCTTCTAACGGCAAGCCGAATATCTGTTCAAACTCCTCCAAAGTAGGAGCTAACTGGAAATCTTTGAATGTAAAACAGCGAAGAGGAGGATCATAAAACTGAGCTAGAGCAGTAAGGGCCCCTTCTTGCACTTCGACCTCTAAGAATTTTAAGATCTTTCCATACTTCCTTGTAAAGGTCATTTTCTGGGTAATATCCATCCTTTTGCTTAAGGACAACAGATTGCTAGTATTTGATCTGATGACTTTGAGGTGTAACAAATTTTTTAAACCAGTTGCCTTCACTTCTTGATCACTTGATCTCATGTTAAATTCCATTTTTAGTGATACTTACCGATGTTTAAATTTCACCTTTAACAAAAGAAATAAATGAATCAGATTAACAAAGAAAACAGTTTGATAAATATCTTCACATAAGAGTGATAGTATTTATCATGACTTGAGTATAGAAAATATACATTTTTGATGATTTTTTTTTAAAAAAAAAAAAAAACTTTGTGCAAATGAATAAAAGATAAAAGGAATGTTTGCCCAATTGTGTCTTAGACAAGGTAACCACCTAATTGGCTCTAAGGCTATTTAATCGTGTTTCTTCAAAAGGTAATTGTTCTAATTGGTTCTAAGAAGGTCACCGGAGCTCTGATCTTTAGCTATGAGTCTTATGCAAAAAGTAGGGAATCCTACTTAGTGCGGACATCATAACTAAGATAACACCCCGGCTGAGATTTTCACGCGAATCATGGTAGGACGTCTCGTCCTAAATGACACCGCTAATAATCTCCCCTAGCCTATGTCTTTTGCGGGGCCCGGGAATAGGGTCCCTTCTAATAGTGTGTGCATTATGGTGAATGTGAAGTGTGTGGGGCATTCATACCTGGATTTTTACCCATTCTTCACAATGAACAAACATAAAGCAAAATAAATATCACATGTCTTCTACCCTAAGGTTCTAAATTAAGGCAATAAAGAAGTAAAAAAAAAAAAGTATAAAATCTAAAATTAACGAAAGACTAGATAAATAACAAGAATAACATAACAAATAAATATAAAGGATGAAATAATTAACAATCAACAAAATACACAAGATCAATTTAACGGGCTTGACTCTCAAAATGTCCCCAGTGGAGTCGCCATCTGTCGCGACCGGGGTCCCGGCGCACGACGCGGACTGGTTAAAGACAAATAAAAGAAAATTGAAACTGCATTGAAGTGAGGCTCTTGAGAAGCCTAAAAAATAAAGGGTTCAAGGAGTCGCCACCAATATTTATTAAGGAAAATATTAGGAAAACCTTTAAATAGCACTGGTTTTTTTGTTTTAAAAAGACTGAGATTCTGTTTAGTCCGGGAGTCGAATTACAGGTGGGGAAGGTATTAGCACCCCACACTGTCCGTAAAAAACGGTTACCCAAATTGATCATGCGTAATTTAAAAAATGATTATCAAATATTTTATCCTTCATAAAACAATCATAAATAATATACACAATAAAAAAATATATAAATATGAATAAAACAAAGATAGTAAAAGAATACATCCCCTAAGTTTGTTGTTTTTTTTAGTTCTAAAAAAAAATAAACAAATGATTAAAAGACCATAAAAATAAAAAGATAAAAAAAACAATAAGACGTATTGTCTTACTTATTTTCTAGTAAAAAAAAAAATTGATTTTTATTGAGAAATATAAAGTTTAAAACAAACAAATAAATAAAACAATAAGAGGAAAAAATAGAATTAAACACATCAACATGAAGATAAAGAAATATAATACACTTAATTAATTAAAATTGACAGGGAGTATTATTTAACTATCTTTTAAAAAAATAAGATTAATAAGATGTCTCATCTAAATCAATCTCATCTTAAATTTAAGAGAAAAATGAATGAATAAATAACACACTATTTATTAGTCTTGATTTTTTTATTTTTTTATGAAAATAACTTCTTCTTAATTATTAAAAGGTTACTAAGAGAAAATAATAGGAAATCATGACCATAATAAAAATGGATAATTATGTATATATATAACATATTTATAAACTATTAAAATGGTCAAACGTAAATAAATAAATAGAAAGTGTAGAAAGATAAAAGCAAAAAGATAAATAACTAAAAATAAAAAGTATAGAGAATAAATAATAATAATAAAATAAAAAAATAAAGGTAAAAAAAAATAAATGAAAAGTTCAAAAAATAAAAATAAAAATAAATAGACATAACAATAAATACATAAAAATAAAAGAGCAGAAAAAATAAATACATAAAATAAAGGGACAGAAAAATAAATAATAAAAAAAAAATAAAGGAACAGAAAAGTAAATAACAAAAATAAAGCAGCAGAAAAGTAAATAACAAAAATAAAGGGACAGGAAAGCAAATACATGAAAATAAAGGGGCAGAGATGTAAAGAAAAAAAATAAAGGGGCAGAAATGTAAATAACAAAAATAAAGGGGCAGAAATGTAAATAACCAAAATAAAAGGGCTAAAAAGTAAATACATGGAAATAAAGGGGCAGAAATGTAAATAGCAAAAATAAAGGGGCAGAAACGTAATTAACAAAAATAAAAGGGCAGAAATGTAAATAACCAAAATAAAAGGGCTAAAAAGTAAATACATGGAAATAAAGGGGCAGAAATGTAAATAATAAAAATAAAGGGGCAGAAAAGTAAATATATAAAAATAAAGGGGCAGAAATATAAATAACAAAAATAAAAGGGCAGAAAAGTAAATACATGAAAATAAATGGGTAGAAAAGTAAATAACAAAAATAAAGGGACGGGAAAGTAAATAAATAAAATAAAAGGGCATAAAAATAAATAAATAAAGATAAAAATGTAAAAAATAAAAAAAAATGAACTAATAATTGCAGAAATATAAAGTGCGGATAAATAAAGTGCAGAGAAATAAATTAACAATAATAAAAGTGCAGAAAAGTAAATAAAAAGGAATAAAAGTGTAAAAAAAAATAAATAAATAAGGAAAAATAAAGGTACAAATAAATAAATAAAGATGGAGATGCATAAAAATAAATAAACAGATAAATAACTGCAGAAAAATAAAGTGCAGGAAAATAAAGTGCTTGAATATAAATAAAGAAAAATAAAAGTGCAGAAAAATAAATAACAATTAAATAAGACGAATAAATAAATATAAATAAACAACTTTGTATTAATAAAAAATACCTTGGTACAAGATCAATTACAGAGAAACTAGAACGGAAGTCAGGAAATCAATTTTGTGTAGATTTCCTTTGCTTTTGGCTTTGTTTGGACTTGATTTGAAGGTGTTTGGATACCGGTTACAACACTTGGACAGTATTTTAGCTCACAAAAACTCACATACTAAAACAAACAAGAGTGGTGCACTCATTTTCCTAACTAGAATTACACAAAGAAATTTATGAAAACCCAAACTTCTAAAAATTCTCACAAAAATTTATCACTCTTTCCCCTCTTTTTTCTCTTCTTCCTCCAAATGCCTCAATATCACCTTCTATTTATAGAAGAAAATTGGCATTGGATCCTCCCTAAAAGACATCACTTTCCTACTTTTCCAATTTGTCCAAATTCCATATCAATTTCCCCAATTTTCTCCAATTATCCAACCAAACCGGGGCCCACCACTAAAACCACCGTCACTTCTTTTCTGATTTTTTCTTTTTTTTTTTTTTTTTAATTTTCGTTTTTTTTTTTTAACTTTTTTTTTTTTTTTTGGACCTTTTTTTTTTGGGCCCATATCTCTCTTTTTTTTTTTTTTTGGCTTTTTTTTCTTTTTTTTTTTTATTTTGTTTTTTTTTTGTTTGGGCCCTTTTTTTTTTCTCTTTTTTTTTTTGTGCCCTTTTTATTATTTTTTTTCGTTTTTTTTTTTCTGATTTTTTTTTCTGATTTTTTTTTTTTTTTTTTTTGCCCATTTTTTTTTTGGCCTTTTATTTAAAGGTACAAATGGAAACATAAATTATTTATTACATATATGGAAATATATAAAATATCCAATAAATATAAATTACTACCCACACTATAAGGAGTAAAAAGGTAGTCACAAAACATCGTCTTCCCTCCCTTATTCTTTCCTCTTGGCTTCGGCATCTATCAGCCATTGCTTGAGAGAAATGAAGAGAATTGATGAAATGAGAGGTGTGATAGGAAATGAAGAGGGATTGGGTATTTATAGAGATGGGGAAGGGTTACTATTCCAACGGTCACTATGCAATTTTAATATTATTTTTTTTAATATGATCCGGGGTGGCAATCTGGACTGGGCGGGGTTCTAAGCACTGTACCGCGTCACCAACGAGAACTGGTAAGTCATAACCGGGGTTTGAAATCATTGGTCAACTATAGACATTTCTCTTCACCTCGGTTAAATATTAAGCATTGGGGAATCTCCTGCAGGTGTACCTCCGGTGTGTCTTGAAGTTCAAGTACGGATTAACACATCAGGTGTACCTCCGGTGTGTCTTGAAGTTTAAGTACGGATTAACACATCAGTTTTAACCTTGAAGAACCTCGGATTCCCTTCGAACTGAGGTGTAAAATACCGTACTCCACTGAGGTTGTACGAGCTTAGAACTAATGAGGTAACACCGGTCATGAAACCGTGCTAGGACCCCGGTTAATGCAGTCGACATTGACTCCGGACTCTAGGACAAAAAACTCTTTTTTTTTTTTCTTCTTTTTTTTTATTTTCCTTTTTTTTTTTAATATATATCACCGGACAAAAATAGGTGTTCACAACTGGTTATCGACAAATCGAGTTTTGGTGGACTGTCACAACAAGACTGTGATATTTCCATCAGAAAATCTAAATTCTGACAACCTCAAGACCTATGTATTACAAGGTGAAAGTCAATTGTTTGCTTTATTCACTCTTTACAAAGAAGATGGTGAACTTAAAGCAATCGAGATGCCAGTTGTTTCTGAATTTCCTGAAGTATTTCCTGAAGATGTCTCAAGTTTACCTCCGGAACGTGAGGTAGAATTCTCCATTGATTTAATTCCAGGAGCTGAACCAGTGTCTAAAGCTCCATACCGTATGGCACCAATTGAACTGGCTGAACTGAAGAAACAAATTGAAGAGTTGCTGGAGAAGCATTTCATCAGACCGAGTGTGTCACCATGGGGAGCGCCAGTATTGCTCGTCAAGAAGAAAGATGGAAGCATGAGGTTATGTGTAGATTATCGTCAGCTGAACAAATTGACGGTGAAGAATAGATATCCTCTGCCCAGAATTGACGATCTGATAGATCAATTGAGAGGCGCTGCAGTGTTTTCCAAGATTGATCTACGATCGGGGTATCATCAGATTCGTGTCAAGTCTGAGGATATTCCAAAGACAGCCTTTAGAACGCGATATGGTCATTACGAGTACCTTGTGATGCCCTTCGGAGTAACCAATGCCCCAGCCGTATTCATGGATTACATGAATCGAGTATTTCATCCCTACTTGGATCAATTTGTCATCATTTTCATTGATGATATTCTGATCTATTCAAAAACTGCAGAGGAACATGAAAAGCATCTCCGAGTAGTATTGCAGATTTTAAAGGAGAAGCAGCTGTATGCAAAGTTATCAAAATGTGAATTCTGGTTGAAAGAGGTAAAATTCCTAGGCCATGTAATCTCAAACGAAGGAGTATCTGTGGATCCTTCTAAAATAGAAGCTGTGGTAAACTGGGAGAGACCTACTTCAGTCACTGAGATACGAAGTTTCATGGGATTAGCTGGTTATTATCGGAGATTTATTGAAGGGTTTTCTCAAATAGCCTTACCAATGACTCAGCTAACCCGGAAGAATCAATCTTTTTCTTGGACGTCAGAATGTGAGAAAAGTTTCCAAGAACTGAAGTTGAAGCTTACATCTGCTCCAGTATTAACCTTACCTAATCCACAAGAAGATTTCGTGGTTTATTGTGATGCTTCCAAAATGGGCTTAGGATGTGTTTTGATGCAGCAAAGAAAGGTGGTAGCTTATGCATCTAGACAGTTGAGACCACATGAGATGAACTATCCAACGCATGATCTAGAATTGGCAGCAGTGGTATTTGCCCTGAAAATCTGGAGACACCATTTGTATGGGGTCAGGTTTGAAGTATTCAGTGACCACAAGAGCTTGAAGTATTTGTTCGATCAAAAAGAATTGAACATGAGGCAGCGAAGGTGGATGGAATTTCTCAAAGATTATGAATTTGATTTGAAGTACCATCCAGGAAAAGCAAATGTGGTGGCAGATGCACTAAGCCGAAAGTCCATTCATATGGCATCTTTGATGATAAAAGAAATGGAGATGATAGAACAGTTCAGAGATATGAACTTGGGTGTAAAGATGAAATCTTCAAGGAGTATGACTTTGGGAACTTTGAAGATAACCAATGATTTCCTGAAACTGTTAGGTGAAAGACAGAAAGAAGATTTGCCATTACAGGAGTTGAGAGAATTACAGGCGAATGGAAAAGATATGGGACTACAAGAAGGATCAGATGGAATTTGGAGGATCAGGAATAGAATTTGTATACCAGATGATGTTAATCTGAGAAGGACGATTCTAGAAGAAGCGCATAAAAGTATGTTAAGTATTCATCCTGGATCAACTAAGATGTATCAAGATCTGAGGAAAAGCTTTTGGTGGCCAAGGACGAAGAAAGAGATAGTTGAATATGTGGCTTCATGTCTAGTATGTCAAAAAGCCAAGGTAGAACACCAGAAGCCATCTGGTAAACTGCAACCATTAGAAATTCCTGTCTGGAAATGGGATGATATCTCAATGGACTTTGTGTCAGGATTACCAAGAACACGTTCAGGGAATGATGCAATCTGGGTTATTGTAGACAGATTGACCAAGTCTGCTCACTTCCTCCCAATGAATATGAAGAACTCCTTACAAAAATTGGCACAGTTATATGTGAAGGAGATCGTAAGACTACATGGTGTACCATCTAGTATTGTGTCAGATAGAGATCCAAGATTCACTTCCCGATTCTGGGGAAGTTTGCATCAGGAATTGGGTTCAAAGCTTCGATTAAGCTCAGCTTATCATCCCCAAACAGATGGACAGTCAGAGCGTACAATACAAAGTTTGGAAGACTTACTGCGATCTTGTGTGATTGAACATGGTGGTAGTTGGGAGCAGTTTCTTCCATTGATTGAATTCACGTATAATAACAGCTACCACAGCAGTATTGGTATGGCTCCATTCGAAGCATTGTATGGTAGGAAGTGTCGAACGCCACTTTGTTGGTTAGAAACTGGTGAAAGTTTGGCGTTAGGACCTGAAATTGTGCAGCAGACTACTGAGCAGATAGAAATGATCAGAGAAAAGATGAAGGCATCTCAAGATAGACAAAAGCAGTATTATGATAAAAGGAGGAAACCACTTGAATTCCAAGTCGGTGAGCATGTATTTTTGAAGGTTTCACCTCACAAAGGGATTGGCCGAGCCTTGAAGAGTAAGAAATTGAGTCCGAGATTCATTGGACCATATGAGATCCTAAAGAGGGTTGGTACAGTGGCATATCAGATTGCACTTCCTCCTCACCTGGCAAATCTGCACAATGTATTTCATGTATCACAGCTGAGGAAGTACGTACAAGATCCCAACCACGTGATTGCTACTGATGATATTGAAGTTAGAGAGAATCTGACCATCTCCACAGAACCTACACAGATCCTAGAAAGATCGAGTAAACGTTTGAGGAACAAGAATGTACCACTAGTAAAAGTTGCATGGAAACAAGGAACTGATGTAACTCTGACTTGGGAGCGTGAAGATGATATGAGGACACAATATCCAGGATTGTTTCACTGAGGAGCGCGTTAAATTTCGAGGACAAAATTTTTATTAGGGTGGGAGAAATGTAACATCCTGCTTTTAAATAATAGCTCTATTATGTAATTTATAAAGCATGGAAGGCTTGTAAGTGTTTATTAATGAATAAAAACACTTTATGAATGGTTTATAATACTCCAAAAATTTCATTTTGGGTATAATTATAGAAACTACATAGACCTGTATTGATAAGATCCATTTTCCGGGTAATATATGCCTTGGAAATGTATTTCCGAGTGAAAGAGAGGTTGTTCCGAGTGAAAAGTTAAAAGAAGAGGAGTTGGTTGAATGAGGACGGAAGAGGCACATTCTGATCCGTTCTGACCTCCAAGGCTAGGACGACCTCAAGGTTCCAAAGGGGAAGAACGGATGAAAATAAATGCCACATCACACCGGACAACCGGTGTGGATAGGATTGTCTTTTATGTTGCACACCGGATCAACACGTTACCAAATGAACTGTTCAAGACCGGAATTGAGTCCGTCCAAGAAAAGAAGATAACAATAAAAGGGTACGGTTTTCCTAAGTAGATTGATCACAAGACTGAGTGACGTCTTGTTGATTGCTGGACGGTGTAGTTTCTGAACTGTTGGCTATTAGAAGTTGTTAGTTGCTACTGAATAGTTGGATGGTATTTGAACTGTTCCTTATTGGCGGAGTAAACCTAGGCAGAGTCACGTACCTTGGCGGGGTAAAACCTAGGCGGAGTCACTTACCTTGACGGAGTAAAACTTAGGCGGAGTCATGTACCTTGACGGAGTAAAGCTTAGGCGGAGTCACCTACCTTGGCGGAGTAATGAGCTTAAACGGGGTCACCCGTTTTAAGAGTAATAAGCCTAGACGGGGTCTCATGTTTTGGCGGAGTAATAAGATTAGGCGGAGTCACACATTTTAACAGAGTAATAAGCATAGGCGGAGTCTCATGCCATGACGGAGTCATAAGCATTGACGAGGTCTAATGCCTCGGTGGAGTAGTAAATTTAGGCGGGGTCACACGTCTGGCAGAGTCATAAGCATTGACAGAGTCAAATGCCTTGGCGGAGTAACGTGAACGTCTTTTTGAGCATGGGCATTTCTTAGGAATTACTTATACACTAAGATGTATCAACACCGCCCTTCATAATCAACACCGCCCTCACACTCTACACCGCCCCATATACTCAATACCGCCCTTAACACTCAACACCGCCCTTCACACTCAACAACGCCCTTAACCCTCAACACCGTACAGAAGTAACTGTTGACCTTTTTCTTGTCTTTTAGGCATTATTTTAATATTTTTTTAATCCCACTAATTACCTAGTATGTAGGACGGCCAGAAATGGACAATGTTACAGCTCATTCCTTATCTGAACTTCCATTATTCCACAATCAAACACACCTAACAGCCCACTAAGTTGTAATCACGGAAAAGCTTGTCTCCCCATTTGCCTTTGCATTATTAAACTAACATACCACTGATTCTAAAACTCCCAATTATTCTTCTCCATCAACACACCTTCGATCTAAACCAGGACAGCCAGGGGACCTCTTTTCCAGTCAGCTAAAAGTCTTCAAACCAAGTAAGAGGGGACAGGGTTGTGAATATTTATGAAATGGGTAGAGTTGTATGCTGTTCTAGGATTCCAGTTTTTAATTCGTATCTTGTTGCTTAATTTTGAAGCTGAAAACGTATGAATTTGACTCTGACTTTTTCATGAAAGTTGTAGATCTTTTTGTTATGTGAATTTTGATACCTGATTCAACTGATTTGGATATGTATAGCAAAAGTTATAGCCAAAATACTACAGCATGTTCGTATGGAAGATTTATCCTTTGTTTTGTGTATATATTGATTTACTGAGAACTGTACGTGCATAATCAGCCTTTGATTCTTCATGAGAGTTGTAGATAATTAAGTTGTGGATTTTTAGAAAGTGGTTTCAAGTTAAAAAGATGCTTGTATCTCTAGTTATGCTTAAAATACAGAAGTGTGTTCATGATGCAAATCTGTTAACTATGAAATCCGAATCTTGTTTTCAATACTGGGAATTTTATGGTATGAATTAGTTGTTGGTGTCTTCATGAAAGTTGTAGATAACTATGTTAAGAGTATTTTAGAACTGGTTTCGTGTTAAAATCATTTGTGTAGCTCTAAAAACGTTGAAAATACTAATATATGTACGTTTTGAGAACTCACCTGAAGGCAGTGTTGTATTTTGTGGATAAATGGTATTTCTGCTTAGAATTTGAAATTATGATCTTCATGAAAATTGTAGATATTTGTATTAAGATTAATTTAAAACTGGTTTCATGTCAAAATCACGTTTGTAACTCCAGATACGTTTTAAATACTAATCTGTGTACATTTTGGAAAACTTGTCTTGAGGCAGTATGGTATTTCGTGAATAAGTAGTATTTCTGATTAGAATCTGAAACTGTGTTCTTCATAAAAGTTGTGTATAATTGTATTATTGAACTATAGAAAGTGGAATCACCTAAAAAGGAGTTGATTTGCTCATATTATGACTGTTTTACTAATATATGTCACTGTTTGAAAATGCTGAAATTTACTTATGATGGTTATTATGGATAACAATGATGTTTTCTCTATGAATAATAATTTATTATTGAATTCTTGAGTGATTATGAATTATTATGAATGTTGTTGAGTATTATACAATTTGTATATTGTGGTAGTGAATAATTATGAATAACGAAATTAATTTATATGTACATGAATGCCTTGTGGTTATTGACATATGTGGTTGAAACAGTAAATCCATGATTTTGTGAATTATTATGTGTATTGTGTCCTTGAGGACTTGTAGTATCCAAGAGGTTTTGGAAACGTGGATATCATGGTATGTTAAAAGAATTAAAGGCATTCATGCATCATAAGCATTGGACGCACCATGGAATTTAGGGGTTCCATGATTGCCTACCCTGGTGGGGGGTTACTCTATGATGAGTTAAGCCCTATTCTGTTGTGTGCCATGGAGTGTAGGGATTCATGGTTTATGCAAAAGTCCTACTTTGATATTGTGTACTTCGGTACTTAAGCGCCATGAAGTATAGGGATTCATGGTATAAGCTAAAGTCCTATTTGTGTCTCTATAAGACTTTTACTGCAGTATTCCCACCAAAACCAAATGGATCCAGCATGACATCATTTGACTAATTAAAGATCTATTAATGGACTTGTTTGGCATATTCATCATATCATTATGAATTGTTGATTGTATTTGTGCAACTTTATCTATTTTATATTTATTCTATATTCTGTCTCACTCTTACATTAATTTTTACAGTGAATGACACGCAGAACGCAGGATGATGCCATGATGGATGTTTATTTGTTTTATTACCTGAACTTTGAATTTATGGGTTGTAATAAATATAATATGTCATGTACTATTATCTTCACAATCGTTTCCGCTACTCAAATATTTTCTTGAATTTAATTATTCACGACTAGTTTGTATAATAATTTTTCCGCTGTTATTAATTGTTATATAAACTCTGAATTAGATTTATAATTTTAAAATGATCTTTCGAAAACGCGAAAAATTTATTCGGAAAATTACACGGGACGTTACAAGAAGCGCTCCCCGAGAACTTCAAGAGAACGGACTAGACCCCATCCGTTAAGGTGAAGTTGTGAAGGAGCGCAATCCAAGAACCTCGGGACGGACATTTCGAACTTAGTAAGGGGGAACCGAACTCCTAGGTTTAGAAACAAGAAATCATACATAAATATTATCCTCTCTTCCGGAGTATGACATATCCGCTCTGAGGGAAGAGGGGCCAACACCATGAAGCTCTTCCTGTACTTTTCTTCCTCGGATACGATAAAGCGAGGTTCCAGCTCTGCTCCATCCTCTCGAGCATGAATGGACACCGTTTCATGAAATTTGTCCGTTACCCAGCTGTATGGGTGTTTCTTTTGGAATTTTACCCAATCGATCCGGTGTGCAACTACATTACACAATCCAGAGGCCGTCTTCATGACATACTGTTGAGATGGTGCCCCGCTGCCAGAGGTACTCTCTCCAGTCATCTTCTTTATGGCCAACTTAGACGCTTTTACACTGTGATAAAAACTAACGTCATCAGAGAGGTACAAATCAGCGCTCCCCTCATTCTCGCTAGAAGAAGATTCTGAAGAGGGTATTATCACCCTTCGCCTCGAATAGGGCGACGCCTCCCTCTCTGATTGAAATGGATTCGACCGGACAACCACAGGGATCCTCCCACCACGACTCAAGGAGGTCCGAGACAACACTCTCCCTCCCCTTCCCCTACGGCCAACATGGCTCGACCCAGCAAAGCCTCTCCCAGACATTTAGAAAAATTAAAAGAGAAGCAAGAAGATGAAAGAGAGGTTACCTAAGAATAAAGAGAAGTGATGAATCAAATCTCACACAAGCAAACAAGAGTTTCTTCTCGAAATTTTTACAGAGTTTCGTCAAGGAAGCAAACACTTAGTAACTTCTGAATCTATCAAGTTCTCCTTTTATAAGGAGTCAAAGGTTATATCGTTTACAACCAAACGACACCCTTTTCATAGATACAAGGCTGTCGTTTCAAACATTGAGGCGCGAAATTAGTGTCAATTCGTCAAGAGGGCCTCTCAAATGGGCCTTAGAATTTAAATCTCAAGCCCATTAAGCCCCTTGGTGATAGTTATAAAGACGTGCGCATTTAAAGCAATAATGGCTTGCCCACGTAATTAAAGGCATTAAATGTCCAATCATGAGAAACATGGCCACTATTACTCGAATACCAAGGGTTACAAAGTCCAATAAACTTCTGAGATTCTCATTGTATGAATCCGTCCTAACAAATGTTACGAAGATGGAACTTTCGTTCCAAGAACGGATACCTACGTGGCAATGTATAACATCCGGCATCCAAACTTTTTACACACGACATAGCTTATATGAGCCACTTTACTAGTCCCTCACACAAGCTAGGGGACATATAGAGTAAAGATCTCGTGATCCCGTCTCGATACCGGATTTAATAACGAAACACAATCCGTATTCCTACGATTGAGACAAACTTTCCTAGGACAGATGATCTCAATCACCTATTCTATGATTTGATGATGTAACTCCTGGCGTTGTGTACTTACTCAGGACAGATGATCTCAATCACCTATTCTGTGATTTGACGATGTAACTCCTGGCTTTGTGTACTTCCCCAGGACGGATGATCTCAATCACCTGTTCTGTGATTTGATGATGTAACTCCTGATATGAACAATTCCCATCATCATTCTTATAATGGAAGTTTTCGAAAGTTAATCCGTGCTTTTCCGTTCAAGAGGTATTCTCCCAGGACGGATGCTCTTTATCACCTACTCTGTGATATAATGACGTAACTCTTGGCATGGACAAACTCCCATCATCATCCTTATGATGGAAGACTCAAACACCATTTTCCTACACCTTTGCAGTTCCCCAATCTTGGAACAATATTCTCACAATGGACGACATTGCTCTCTTCAGTGAGAATAACGTGAATTAAGAACAGTCATCCGTCCTGTTACACTATTTTTGTTAAACAACGGATCGACTCTTTTTCTCCCCAAAAGAATTAAGGATGATGCCTTAATGACAGGTTCCTTTTTCTTAAAATACTTATACTTGGGGACACGTATATATCCCTCCATTCTAAATACATTCATTGTGTACTTTACCGAGGCAATTATTTCAATCCGATCTCAATATTAATCATACGAAATGGATTATAAATGACTCAAACAATATATGTAGATGAAGTATTGAAGACAAATTTCCAAAGTGAATTTTATTCATTTAGGAAAAATGAAATTACATGTAAAACCGAAGTTGATCCCGGAACACAACTTTACATACGAATAACAACAAAACTATAAAGGAGGAACTTGTTCTTCAGGTCCTTCCTTAGGAATTTCCTCTAGAGTCTCCCCCTCTAGAGTCTCAGCACCTCCTGCAGAAGAGGCGACCTCATGCACTGGAGAAGCGAAATCCGGCCCCACACTTTAACCTCCGGGAAGAGGAGGCAAACCGTACAGGGAGTCCGGAGGATCTTCATGTCGACCATCAACCACTACGACTAACTTTCCTCCATGAAATTCATAGAACAGACCCATACCATAGAGGCTAAGTTTCGCAGTGGGGTTACAGTAGAAAACTTGGCGAATAGCCAGGCCGAAGGATTCTTCAACTGCTTGCGTGCATATATCAATAGCTTCTTCCGCCTTGGTTTCTGCTACAGCCAATTTCTCCCACAACTCAGACAATTCTACATCCGATCCTTGAGATCCCGCGCTCCTAGCTTTCAGTCCCTCAATCTCAAGAAGGAACTTCCTCTCCTTCTGGGACCACTCCTCTGCTTGTTTAAAATAATCCTCTGCAGCAGCTTTACTTTTGTCTTCAAGATCGGCTTGTTTAGCTTAACTGCTACGAAGATCTTCTTGTGATTTACCAAGCATCTTCTCCTTCTCCGCCAATTTACCCTCCAAGTCTTTTAGCATGGTTTTGAGCTTGAGATTTTCCTTGTTCATAATATCTGCGAACTCTTTAGACTTGGCAAGGCGATCTTCCATTAATTTTAGGGTGGCTTTATCCTTCCCCGACGAGAGGTTGAGCTGTTCTATTTTATCACTCATCTCGTCAACCTTGTCAACATCATCAGCTAACAAACTGAATGAGTGAAGCATCCCTGTCAGTTCTACTAACTGCCATTTTTCGGTCTCACATGCCTCCTTGATTTCTTTAGTTTTAAGCGTGGGCCGGAGTTCATATAATGGCTGAGGAAGAATTGCTGGAGTTGCCCCCCGGTATGAGAGAAAGGGAGTAAGAAATGAAGTGGTGGGGAAAAAGATCGGACTAGATCCAGGGACCCCAGAAGAAACACCCTTATGGAGTCTAGAAGAAACATCAGCTGTATCTGAGGTCTCTACAGCTTTGCCTTTTAAAACTCTTGCCCTTTTTGGACTTCTTGAAGGTTTATGTTTCTTCGATGGTCCTCCTGAAGGATCATTCTTGATTTTCCTCCTCCTCTCTGTTATTGTGGTTGACTCACAGTTGCACCAACACCCGTCGAGCCGCCCTCCATCAGTGGGATTTCCCCCTCAACATCCAATGTCAGAATAATCTGCTCGGAGCAATCTTTCACCAGATCTATCTTTGGCAGAATTTCATTTTCGGCAGCTACAGATTTACCTCCTGCTTTCAAATTTTTCAGTTTTTCCATATCCGGAGATTTTTGCTCTATCTCGCCTACATACGCAGATGAAACATGTCAGTAACAAAAAATGCTCAATGCAGTTAATAAAAGAGGAGAATAAAAATAAAGCGAGAATTACAAAGATATTCGTTTCGAACTTCACTCGAGCTGCTTAAAAGACGTCTACACAAAAACGCTTTGAAGCGTGTAGAATACGCTTCAAGAGCAAATAATACGGTCGCTGTTGTGGGAGACAGTTCGGATTGATGAGTATAATATGTAGAGGAGTTCAGAAGAAAATGCCCATGGGTCCAGCTCAAAGGAAATTTATTTAGACCCTCTTCATTCTTCCAGAAAATGGGCTTGTCCTCCTCGATTGAAATACAGGTGAAGAAAGATTTAAAGGATTTCCCATCCATCTTCGTCGAATCGATATAAGACTCAAAATTCACGAAGGAGCAGAGAGTCCGGAGTGTAATTAAGCCGACTCCGCCCTGCTTATTGGCCCTCCAAACTACTTGAGTATAATAAAATAACATCGCCACGGTGGGTGTAAAGTTGAAGTAGTCACCCAATATTTCTAGAGAACGGACTAATCCCCATCCATTGGGATGAAGTTGAGAGGGTGCGCAATTCAAGAACCTCAATACACCCATCTGAAATTCGTTAAGAGGGAAACAAACTCTGAGGAAATGAAAGACAAAATCGTGCATATATACGGAGCGCTCATCTGGAACGATATGATAAATCCGTTCTGCAGGAAGTAGAGCAAACACCCTGAACCATTCCTTCATCTCTTCCTATACATGAACCCAGAATCTTGGCTGAATCTGAGATCCCTCCTCATTTGCATGACGAGAAGCTAAGTTCTTGAATTCATCGGCTACCCAACAATAAGGCCACTTCGTCTAAAGCTCTTCCCAGTTCAGTCGAGAAGCAATCACACAATATAAGCCTTCTGCTGTCTTCGAAACAGTTTGACTTCCAGAAGTACTTTCCCCAGTCATCGCTTGAGAAGCACGAACAAAAATCTCTGCTCTACGATAAAAAGTCATATCGTCAGAAAGGGCAATATTCATTACTCACATCGCTCTCTAAAAAGAGCGATTATACTCAGAGGACAACTCTGAAGAAGGGATAATCATTCTCCACTGTGAATAAAATTCCCTTTCTGAGCGACATGACTCAGCCCTCAGAAGAATCACAAGGATTCTTCCCCATGACTATTAGGGTTGCGAGAAGTTAATCTCCCCCTAAATAAAGTACATTCCTTTCGAGCAAAAAACAGCAGAACAAAACAAAATGAAAATAACAGGGGAAAGAAAAATAGTTACCTCAGATGATGATGAGGATGAAGACTAAGAAAAGCTTCGTAGAACAAGCGACAAACGTCCTTGCGAAATTTTTACAGAGTGTTGCTAAGAAATCAGAAATGAATGGAACCCAGAATCCACTAAGTGTTTCTTTAATAGGAAACAAAAGGGCTCGGTTACCAACTATCGAAGTTGTGTCGTCCTCGACTAAACGCGTTGGTTCACAAGTGAAACGACACAGTCATTCCAAATTCTTGGGCACCAAAACAATATCAATTCGATGAGGGGCCTATCCACTAGGCCCAGAAGTTTCAAAAATTGTAGGCCCATTAAGCCCTAAACGACGGTTATTGAGATTTCCATCTCAGACGCAATAATTGCTCGCCCATGTGTTTAAAAGCATTTAATGTCTAATCATGCGACGCAATTCACGCTTTACAGCCGTTACGCAAACTTCAAGAGCCTTCAATTCCAATAAACTCTTGAAATTCTCCTACAACAAATCTTTGTCTGAATCCGTTGTGACAACATCAACACACCGGATCTTTCAATTTAAGAACGGTTCTTTGCAATATGATAATATATGTGAAGAAACTATTATGCTTATAAGAATACCGATATTTAGACCTCTTGTAGGTTGAGTAGCTTATGTGAACAACCACTCAGTCCCTCACACAAGCTAGGGGACATATGATCCGGTCTCAATACCGGTATCCGATCTGTAAGACATATTTCAACGTCTTTGTCAAGACATTAACGTGTGAAGTTGCATATGTAAGTATGCAAAGTAGTTTTGATGAATGACAAAGTATTCATGATGATGATGGAATGGCAAAGGTTCAGAAATAAGAAGGTTCAAGCACAAAGACAATGGCCAAGAATAAAGAGATGAAGATGCCTCACAAAGAGTTAAAGAAACATAAGCTATGGAAGACAAGGTTGATGACATGAACTAAATCATAAAGAACAAGCTCATAAGTTGAAGAAGAATCAAGGAAACAAGCATGAGGATCAAAGGAATAAGCCATGGGTTAATAAGAACATATCAAAAACCTTGAAGAATTGTATCAGGTACATGTACTAATCGATTACCACAATGGAATAATCGATTACCATAACTCTGTTTATGGTACAATCGATTACAATAAGAAGGACAATCGATTACATAGGTTCTAGAATGAACATAATCGATTATAGATTGTCGCGACCGGGGTCCCGGCGCACGACGCGGACTGGTTAAAGACAAATAAAAGAAAATTGAAACGGCATTGAAGTGAGGCTCTTGAGAAGCCTAAAAAATAAAGGGTTCAAGGAGTCTCCACCAATATTTATTAAGGAAAATATTAGGAAAACCTTTAAATAGCACTGGTTTTTTTTTTAAAAAAAAATGAGATTCTGTTTAGTCCGGGAGTCGAATTACAGGAGGGGAAGGTATTAGCACCCCACACTGTCCGTAAAAAACGGTTACCCAAATTGATCATGCATAATTTAAAAAAATGATTATCAAATATTTCATCCTTCATAAAACAATCATAAATAATATACACAATAAAAAAAATATATAAATATGAATAAAACAAAGATAGTAAAAAAAATACATCTCCTAAGTTTGTTGTTTTTTAGTTCTAAGAAAATAAATAAACAAATGATTAAAAGACCATAAAAATAAAAAGATAAAAAAACAATAAGACGTCTTGTCTTACTTATTTTCTAGTAAAAAAAATTGATTTTTATATAAAGTTCAAAACAAATAAATAAATAAGTAAATAAAGATAAGAGAAAAAATAAAATAAAATAAAACACATCAACATGAAGATAAAGAAATATAATACACTTAATTAATTAAAATTGACAAGGAATATTATTTAATTATCTTTTAGAAAAAATAAGATTAATAAGATGTCTTATCTAAATTAATCTCATCTTAAATTTTAAAAAAAATGAATGAATAAATAACACACTATTTATTAGTCTTGACTTTTTTTTTATTTTCTTTTTTATGAAAGTGATTTTTTCTTAATTATTAAAAGGTTACTAAGAGAAAATAATAGGAAATCATGACCATAATAAAAAAATAGATAATTATGTATACATATATATATATATATACTTATAAACTATTAAAATGGTTAAACGTAAATAAATAAATAGAAAGTGTAGAAAAATAAAAGCAAAAAGATAAATAACTAAAATAAAAAGTATAGAGAATAAATAATAATAATAAAATAAAAAAAATAAAGGTAGAAAAAAAATAAATAAAAAGTTCAATAAAAATAAAAATAAAAATAAATAGACATAACAATAAATACATAAAAATAAAAGAGCAGAAAAAATAAATACATAAAATAAAAGGGCAGAAAAATAAATAATAAAAAAAAATAAAAGAGCAGAAAAGTAAATAACAAAAATAAAGCAGTAAAAAAGTAAATAACAAAAATAAAGGGACAGGAAAGCAAATACATGAAAATAAAGGGGCAGAGATGTAAATAACAAAAATAAAGAGGCAGAAATGTAAATAACCAAAATAAAGGGGCTAAAAAGTAAATACATGAAAATAAAGGGGCAGAAATATAAATAACAAAAATAAAGGGGCAGAAAAGTAAATACATGAAAATAAAAGGGCAGAAATGTAAATAACAAAAATAAAGGGGCAGAAAAGTAAATACATGAAAATAAAGGGGCAGAAATATAAATAACAAAAATAAAGGGGTAGAAAAGTAAATACATGAAAATAAATGGGCAGAAAAGTAAATAACAAAAATAAAGGGACGGGAAAATAAATAAATAAAATAAAAGGGCATAAAAATAAATAAATAAAGATAAAAATGTAAAAAAAAATAAAAAAAATGAACTAATAATTGCAGAAATATAAAGTGCGGATAAATAAAGTGCAGAAAAATAAATTAACAATAATAAAAGTGCAGAAAAGTAAATAAAGAGGAATAAAAGTGTAAAAAAATAAATAAGGAAAAATAAAGGTACAAATAAATAAATAAAGATGGAGATGCATAAAAATAAATAAACAGATAAATAACTGCAGAAAAATAAAGTGCAGGAAAATAAAGTGCTTGAATATAAATAAAAAAAAATAAAAGTGCAGAAAAATAAATAACAATTAAATAAGACGAATAAATAAATATAAATAAACAACTTTGTATTAATAAAAAATACCTTGGTACAAGATCAATTACAGAGAAATTAGAACGGAAGTCGGGAAATCAATTTTGTGTGGATTTCCTTTGCTTTTGGCTTTGTTTGGACTTGATTTGAAGGTATTTGGATACCGGTTACAACACTTGGACAGTATTTTAGCTCACAAAAACTCACATACTAAGACAAATAAGAGTTGTGCACTCATTTTCCTAACTAGGATTACACAAAGTAATTTTTGAAAACCCAAACTTCTAAAAATTCTCACAAAAATTTAACACTCTTTCCCCTCTTTTTTCTCTTCTTTCTCCAAAATGCCTCAATATCACCTTCTATTTATAGAAGAAAATTGGCATTGGATTCTCCATAAATGACATCACTTTTCTACCTTTTCAATTTGTCCAAATTTGATGTCAATTTCCCCAATTTTCTCCAATTATCCAACCAAACCGGGGCCCACCACTAATAAACCACCGTCAACTTTTTAATTTTCCTTTTTTTTTTTTTAATTTTCGTTTTTTTTGGACCCTTTTTTTTATTTTTTTTTTTGGGCTTTCTTTTTTTTTGTTTTTTTTGTTTTTTTTTGTTTGGGCCCTTTTTTCTTTCTTCTTCTTTTTTTTTTGGCCCTTCTTATTTATTTTTATTTTTTATTTTCGTTTTTTTTATTTTTTATTATTTTTTGATTTTTTTTATTTTTTATTATTTTTTTTTATTTTTTTTTGATTTTTTTTTACCCATTTATTTTTCTGATTTTTTTTGGGCCTTTTATTTAAAGATACAAATAGAAACATAAATTATTTATTACATATATGGAAATATATAAAATATCCAATAAATATAAATTACTACCCACACTATAAGGAGTAAAAAGGTAGTCACAAAACATCGTCTTCCCTCCCTTATTCTTTCCTCTTGGCTTCGGCATCCATCAGCCATTGCTTGAGAGAAATGAAGAGAATTGATGAAATGAGAGGTGTGGTAGGAAATGAAGAGGGATTGGGTATTTATAGAGATGGGGAAGGGTTACTATTCTAACGGTCACTATGCAATTTTTAATAATATTTTTTTTAATATGATCCGGGGTGGCAATCTGGACTGGGCGGGGTTCTAAGCACTGTACCGCGTCACCAACGAGAACTGGTAAGTCATAACCGGGGTCTGAAATCATTGGTCAACTATAGACATTTCTCTTCACCTCGGTTAAATATTAAGCATTGGGGAATCTCCTGCAGGTGTACCTCCGGTGTGTCTTGAAGTTCAAGTACGGATTAACACATCAGTTTTAACTTGAAGAACCTCGGATTCCCTTCGAACTGAGGTGTAAAATACCGTACTCCACTGAGGCTGTACGAGCTTAGAACTAATGAGGTAACACCGGTCATGAAACCGTGCTAGGACCCCGGTTAATGCAGTCAACATTGACTCCGGACTCTAGGACAAAAAAACTCTTTTTTTCTTCTTTTTTTTTTCTTTTTTTCTTTTTTTTTAATATATATCACCGGACAAAAATAGGTGTTCACAGATGCCCCTCTTTACTTCTTTTCATGAAAGAATATGAGACATATTCATATTATTGATGTGAAAAGAAAGTAAAGACGTGAACACCACTAAGAATACCCGACAACTTTTGACAAGAAGTAAATAGCCGAATGGTGTTGTCCCAATGCTAGACAGTTTAAGGAGAGGCACTTGGAACATGACAGGAAGATAAATGGCATAACCTAGGGGTTAATACCTGAAGCTTTGGAAAAAATATGAAGTTGTCTTGACATTTTGAGGAGCCTAAGAATGGGTATTTGAGGCTTCGACATAAAATAGATGACAGGGGGATGCCCCTGAATGATTTTGATTGAGATAGCCTAGGGAAGGATACCTGAAGCTTTGACATGAAACTAAATGACTGGGAAGATGCCCCTGATTTGATTTTGATTGGGATAGCCTAGGGAAAGATACCTGAAGCTTTGACATGAAACTAAATGACTGGGGGGATGCCCCTGATTTGATTTTGATTGAGATAGCCTAGGGATGGATACCTGAGGCTTTGACATGAAACTAAATGACTGGGGATGCCCCTGATTTGATTTTGATTGAGATAGCCTAGGGATGGATACCTGAGGCTTTGACATGAAACTAAATGACTGGGGAAATGCCCCTGATTTGATTTTGATTGAGATAGCCTAGGGATGGATACCTGAGGCTTGGACATGAAGTAAGACTAATGGGAGATACCTCTACCATAATGACTTATAGTAGAGAATTATATGAGATTTATGCTCAAGAAGAATGTGTCTGAGATTGACTTTTCTGGTTTAGTGTGGGTTCCGAGTGAATACAAGGATTGCATTTTCACATCTTAGTAAACCATCCCGACTGGAGTTAGGTGATAGGCTGAAACTGTTGATCTCGACTCTTCATGGGGAGCGCTTTGTCCTTGTTGTACCCTCAAACCTGCATGGAAGAAATAGTCAAGTGGAAAACCAAAGGTCAAAGATCTTGTTTCCTCCAGGTGACTACCACAATCCTTATGGGACTTGTTATTACTCATGGCAGAGCGGAATATCCTGATTACCAAGGTCTGTGTAATTGGGAAGTATCAAGCTTGTTTGAGATTAAAAATATGCCTTTCATATTTTTTTAATATTTTTCACAAAATGCATGCAAATGAAACCTGACAAGACAAGGATTGGAACTGAAATTGAGAATTCCATATATTTACTTGGGAAAATTACAAGTTTACATCATAATTTTTAATCCAAACGTTTAGAGGACATAAAGACTACCCTATCCCTTTAGAGTATGCTCAAGCATAATACTTCTTGACTGCATCTGAATTGACCGGGAAAGATAACTCCTCACCATCCATGTTCATCAAAATCAAAGCTCCTCCAGAAAAGGCTCTCTTTACGACGAATGGTCCTTCATAATTTGGCTTCCATTTGCCTCGGTGATCATTTTGATTCGGCAAGATTTTCTTCAGTACCAAATCACCTTCATGAAATTGACGAGGTCGCACTTTCTTTTCGTATGCCTTCTTCATACGCTTTTGGTATAACTGCCCATGACAGAGAGCGGTTAACCTTTTCCCATCAATTAAATTTAATTGATCATACCGGGACCGAACCCATTTAACTTCTTCTAATTTGGCATCCATGATTACTTTTAAAGACGGAATTTCCACTTCTATTGGTAAAACAGCTTCCATACCATACACCAATGAGAAGGGTGTTGCCCCTGTCGAAGTTCGTACGGAGGTACGATACCCATGTAAAGCAAAAGGAAGCAACTCACTCCAGTCTTTGTAGGTTTCAACCATCTTTTGTATGATTTTCTTTATATTTTTGTTAGCAGCTTCCACTGCTCCATTCATCTTAGGTCTGTATGGAGATGAATTGAGGT
Source organism: Clitoria ternatea (assembly GCA_037962975.1). NCBI lineage: Eukaryota > Viridiplantae > Streptophyta > Magnoliopsida > Fabales > Fabaceae > Clitoria > Clitoria ternatea. The sequence goes on from CM075672.1 coordinate 272,503,674, forward strand.
GTTTGATTTTGAATTCCTCACAAAGTTCATCCATCATTTTATTATTCAGGTTTGTACCATTATCAGTGATGATCTGATTTGGTAAACCATATCTACAAATCAATTCTCTCTTGATGAATTTGACCACAACATTTTTAGTCACGTTGGTGTAGGAAACTGCTTCAACCCACTTAGTGAAGTAATCAATGGCCACCAAAATAAAGCGATGCCCATTCGATGCTTTTGGTTCAATGGGACCAATAACATCTATACCCCACATAGCAAAAGGCCAAGGCACAGTTAGAACGTGCAAAGAAGATGGTGGTGCATGAATGTTATCTGCATAGGTTTGACACTTGTGACATTTCTTGGCATAGTTATGACAATCATTTTCCATTGTCATCCAATAATATCCAGACCTGAGAATTTTTCTTGCCATCGAGTGCCCATTTGCATGTGTTCCGAAAGGCCCTTCATGAACATCCTTCATGATTTTGTTAGCTTCCGTCACGTCTACGCAACGAAGGAGAACAGAATCATAATTTCTCTTATAGAGTGTATTCCCAGTCATAAAGAAATTCATGGCTAGGCGCCTGAGGGTTCTTTTATCATTTTCTGAGATACCAGGAGGATATTCTTGATTTTGAATATAATTTTTGATGTCATGAAACCATGGTTTCCCATCGGGCTCTTCTTCTATCTCATGACAATATGCAGGTTCGAGACGCCTTTCAATCTCGATGAAGGGCATGTCACAATCCCTACTTACGTTGAACATGGAGGCCAACGTGGCCAAAGCATCAGCTAATTGGTTATCATCCCGAGGAATATGATGGAAAGAGACTTCATCAAACCCTTTGATTAGTTCCATGATGTGAGCTTGATAAGGAATCAATTTTCCATCTCTAGTATCCCATTCTTCTTTCAGTTGATGAATCACCAAGGCAGAATCTCTGTATATTTGTAGAGATTTCACCTTTGCTTCAAGTGCCGCCTGAATCCCCAAAACACAAGCTTCATATTCTGCAATATTATTGGTACAATCAAAACAAAGTCTAGCAGTGAATGGGAAAAGCTTGTTATCTGGTGAGATTAGGATGGCCCCAATCCCATGCCCCAGTGTATTCGACGCCCCATCGAACATCAAAATCCAAGTTCTATTAGGACAATCTTTCTCTTCTGACAACATCATAATATTTTCATCAGGAAATTCGAATGACATTGGTTGGTACTCTTTTAGGGGATGGTGGGCCAAGTGATCAGCTAAAGCACTCCCTCTTACAGCTTTTTGGGTGACATGAATGATATCATACTCAGTCAAAAGAACCTGCCAACGAGCTATTCTTCCCGTCAGAGCCGGTTTCTCAAAGATGTACTTAATTGGGTCCATCTTAGATATCAACCAAGTAGTATAAGATAACATGTATTGTCTTAGGCGACGAGCAGCCCATGCTAATGCACAACAAGTTTGTTCTACAGTGATATATCGTGCTTCGCACTCAGTGAACTTCTTGCTCAAATAGTAAATAGCATGCTCTTTTCTCCCAGACTCATCATGCTGCCCCAGTACAGATCCCATAGACTCATTTATCACCGTCAAATACAACAGGAGTGGTCTTCCTGGGGTTGGGGGAACCAAGATCGGTGGGGATTGCAAGTATCGCTTTATTTGGTCAAAGGCCTCCTGACAATCATCATTCCATTGTGATGGTTGATTTTTATGAAGCAACTTAAAGATTGGATTACATACAGCTGTTAGTTGAGAAATAAAACGAGCTATGTAATTCAACCTTCCAAGGAATCCTCATACTTCTTTTTCAGTGCTAGGGGCAGGCATTTCCATGATTGCCTTTACTTTATCGGGATCCACTTCGATACCTTTCTCACTGACAATGAAACCAAGCAACCTTCCAGAGCTAGCCCCAAAAGTGCATTTAGCCGGATTTAATCTGAGTTTGAATTTTCTCAGGCGTTCAAAGAGCTTTCGTAAGTCAATCAAGTGACCTTCAACGGATTTGGATTTGGCAATAATATCATCCACATAAACCTCTATCTCTTTATGCATCATGTCATGAAATAGAGTTACCATCGCTCTTTGGTAAGTGGCACCGGCATTTTTCAATCCAAAAGACATCACCTTGTAGCAGAAGGTTCCCCACAAAGTAATGAAAGTGGTTTTCTCCATGTCTTCGGGTGCCATCTTGATTTGGTTGTACCCAGAAAATCCATCCATGAATGAAAAAATGGAATGTTGGGCCGTGTTATCAACAAGAACATCAATATGTGGTAATGGAAAGTCATCTTTTGGGCTAGCTCTATTCAAATCCCGGTAATCAACACACATTCGTACTTTCCCATCTTTCTTCGGGACCGGAACAATGTTGGCCACCCATTCAGGGTATTTGGAGACAGCCAAGAACCCAGCATCCAACTATTTGGTTATCTCTTCTTTAATCTTTAAGAGCATTTCTGGCTTCATCCTTCTCAACTTTTGCTTTATGGGGACGCAACCGGGTTTCAATGGCAACTTGTGTTCAACGATGCAGCTATCTAATCCCGGCATATCCTGATACGACCAAGCAAACACATCGCTGAATTCGACCAACAATTCTATTAATTCTCTCCTATGTTCTCTACTCAAAGAGGTGCCGATTTTGACTTCTTGTTTGTTTTCTTCACTCCCCAAATTTATGACTTCAACAATTTCTAGATAGGGAGAAATTTCTTTATCTTCCTGATCTAGCAGCCTTAGTAATTCAGGGGAAGGTTCATCAGACTCTTCATCCTCTTCGCTTGTTGGATTAAAATCATGATGGGAGAAAGCAATCTTATTATTTTGGAATTCAATTTCAGATCTGCAATTTATTTAATATAAAAAAGGCAAAATAAGGAAAATGATAATTGAACTTAACTTTTATTTATTTGAAATGATAAAGGAAACATGTTTTGCCCTTATTAAAACTCATCCTAAGGCTTTAGGCATAGCCAAAGGATTTAAACAAAAACCTACAAAGTGAACAATTACTTTGAAATGATCTCTGGAAGCTCAACGGCTTCCCAATTACACAGTTCAGTATCTGAAGGACAAGGGTAAATCAAGTCTTCTTCTCTTTTGGACTCATCATCGATGACCGCCACTTGGTCTGGAGATGTCAAGCCTGCACTCCTGAAGCTTCGGTAAAGGTCACAGATAGGGATCTTCACAGTTAGGGGTTCTCGGTTTTCTAACCGTGCAAGTCGCTTTTCTCTCTTATCTGCGAAAACCTTCGCTCTTTCCATTGGAGATGGATGATACCCCAGCCCAAAGCCGTTCTTATTCTCCTTAACCAATAATGGGTCTACTCCTCCATCAAGCATCTTCCCAAGCCCTTTCCCTGGCTGGAATCCAGATTTCATCATCACTTTAGCTACCATCATAGAAGCTTTAGAAGGACGAGCTAGTTGTAACCCTTCGCTCACATAGGTGGTGTGAGCAATTTCCAATGATTGGAAGGAAGTCTCAAGACTTTCTTCAGCCGCTTCTATATATGGAGTTGACATGGGCTTACTAATAAGGAAATCTCCCTCACCAGAAACAATGATTAGCTTGTTGTTTACCACAAATTTAAGCTTTTGATGAAGGGTAGATGGAACCACACCGGCAGAATGTATCCAAGGCCTTCCCAATAGGCAGCTATAAGCAGGATTGATATCCATCACTTGAAATAATACATTGAAGGTGCATGGGCCCACTTGGATGGGGATCTCAATATCTCCAATGACCTCTCTCCGAGTACCGTCAAAAGCTCTTACTACCATTGAGCTTGGCTTCATATGTGACCCATCAAAAGGTAGTTGATTTAAAGTGGACTTTGGCATGATATTCAGAGAGGAGCCATTATCAACTAGGACCTTGGCTACGATATGATCCCGACACTTGACAGAGATGTGTAATGCCTTATTATGACCTCTTCCTTCAGCAGGTATCTCTTCGTCGGTGAAAGTTAAGTAGTCATTTGAGGCAATATGCCCCACTATCCCTTCAAACTTTTCAGGCGAAATATCTTTCGCAACATGTGCTTTATTCAAGACCTTCAATAACTTTCCACGATGTGGTTCTGAGTCCAATAAGAGAGATAACAAGGATATTTTTGCAGGAGTGCGGTTTAACTGGTCAAGGACCTGGTATTCACTTTGCTTAATGAATTTCAAAAATTCACAAGCATCTTCCTCTGTTATTCTTTGGGGAGGATCTTGTTCTTTACCACGACTTTCTTTTTCACTTACAGGTGTATCCTCCTTTCTCAAGTTTTCAGGAGCATAAACTCGTCCACTCCTAGTCATTCCGCTTGTCTCAGAAATATTGGTTACTGAGGATGACGATCCCTTTAGGAGTTGAGGGATTACATCCACTTCATACTTCCAAGGTACTGCATGGGTATCCTTGTATGAAAATGGAGATGGGGTCCTAATTGTCAAGGACGGATAGTTTATGACTGGTTCGGTCAAAGGTTTCTTGGTGTAATAGACCACCAAAGGAACAGGGGTGATTGGGCTTACTGAGTCCGTACCATGCTGCCCATGGATCATGTTGACATCATTGGAAGGGGGACAATGATCACTTCCCAAGTCATGTGTTATTGCATTTACCCCAGTATTTCCATGATTAGGCAAAGGATTTCTAATCACATTTGGGGAGCCTTCTTCGAAATCCAACCACTTGGCATTTATCAAATCACGTACCTTAAACTTTAAGGCAATGCAATTTTCTGTAGAATGCCCCGGTGCCCTAGCATGATAATCACACTTCACATTAGGATCATACCCCTTAGGATAGGGTGGCCCTACGGGTTTTAAAGGACATCGTACAACAAGAGAACTTTTGAGAAGTTGAGGCAAAAGTTCAGTATATGTCATGGAAATTGGATCAAATTGGACAGAAGGACGGTCATTGTTTGGCTTTTTTTGTGGAAGATTTGGGTTGGGATTTTGCATCCATTGTTGGGGAGGAGGTGGTGGTGTATTCTTAAAATTATGGACGGGTGGGGGTCTATATGATTGAGGATGGGGAAATGAATTTCCAGAAGCAGCAGCTACATAAGGGTAAGGTCCGTACGGTGGATAATGAGGTGGGAAAGGGAAAGGGGAAGGTTGAAACATTTTTTGATTATGTTGACCTTGATTTCCCATTACAGCATTTGCTTCGTCACCCTTTCTTCTTCCTGCCCCTGTCATAGGTCTTCCTATTGATGGGGAACTTTGGATAACTTTTCCTGTTCTTAAACCGCTTTCAATTCTTTCCCCTATTACCACCATATCAGAAAAGCTTGATGATACACTCCCAAGCATCCTTTCATAGAACGGTGGCTGAAGAGTGTCAATGAACATTGCCACTATCTCTTTCTCTATCAGAGGTGGTTCAACTTGTGCAGCCATTTCCCTCCATCGTTGAGCATATTCTTTGAAGGACTCAGTATTCCTTTTGGTCATATTCTGAAGTTGTAGCCGGTCTGGTGCCATGTCCATATTGTATTTATATTGCTTCAGAAAGGCATCGGCTAGATCCTTCCAACAACGAATACGAGTTCGTTCAAGGTGAGCATACCAGCTCAACGCTGCCCCAACAAGGCTATCTTGAAAAAAATGGATCAGTAACTTTTCATCATAGGCATACCCAGCCATCTTTCGGCAGTACATAGTCAAATGGTTACGAGGACAAGTTGTTCCTTTGTATTTATCAAATTCCGGCAATTTGAATTTGGGAGGAATTACCACATCTGGAACTAGGCATAATTCAGAAACATTTGTTACGCCTAAGCCACTTCCTCCCTCTACTGCACGCAACCTTTCTTCTAATATTTCCATTTGCCCTTTTGACAAAGGCGCTGCTGGCTGATCAGGATTTGGTGGAGGGACTTGAGCTTTGTGTGACAAGTTTTGGGAAACACCTGCCTGTGGTATTGGGCAACCATAAGGGAAATAATATGGCACTGCTTGTGGGTTTGGTTGTGTGGCATCATTCAGAGTCTGGTGATTTTGTTGTGGAATTGTATTAGGTGGAGTGACATTGGGTGGAGCCTGAGTGTTTTGGGGAATAGCTGTTGATTGGTTGAAATTTGGAGGGTTAGATACAGGGGGATTGGGAACTTGTTAAACAGCAGGAGGATTCTCTTGATTGGGATTAGGATGCATGGTGTAATATCCTTGAGGTAAGCCATATGGAGGCCAAGCATATGCTTGCTGAACATTCCCGTCTTGGGAAACAAAAGGTGGCAATGGCATACCATAAGGTTGGTGTGAGATGAATGGAGTTTCAGTGACTGGAGCAAGATCATTTAAAGGTATAGGGTTCCCCTCTTGAGCTTGAACTTGAGGAGTAGATGTTTGTTCCCCATTTCCTGCAGAAGATCCCCTTTCTGTACCTCTTCTTTCAAGAAGCTTAAGTATTTCTGCCATCTGCTCCTTGATCTGGCCAACTTCATTTCTTAATTCTTCAACTGCGCTTTCTGGCTCTGCCATGAGTCTTGTTTGCAGTCTAGTTTGATAAGGATGCTTTGAGCCCCTTCTCCTCGTGATGTGAATAAATACAAAGAAACCCCCCTTGGTACAAGAACAAGTATTGTTAAATGACATAAAGAGATGTAAAGTAAATACATGATGAATTTTAAATATCGGTAAGCAAAGATAAACCTTTCTTTTAGAATGTCTTTTTCTAAAGTACTAAGTTAGAAGGAAAATGCAAATTCAACATGAGATTTATTCATTGATCAACAAGTTCTGATACATTATTTGTTACAACAACTCAAAATTAATTCTCTCTCGCTTTAGCAATCCAGACCCTCATTTCATCCAATCGCCCCTTGCAGTATTGGATGAATGTTGCAATTTCCTCCGGTGTAGAAAGCGGATTCATCATTGCTTCAGCCTTCTTCAACAGGTGAGGAATATCTCCAAGTGTTCCATTAGCAAGACCGGCTAGATTAGAAAAACGGTCTCTCCAAGAATAGACAAGACTTTCCAACTCAACCCTTTCTAGGGTCATTAAACGTATAATCTCTTCATATCTATCCTTGTCTTCCATGGCTTGCCATTTTTCTTCATTTATTTCACGCTCGCAAGCACTGACGACATCTCTGACTTGTCGTTCCATTCATCAATTCGCGCTTGCATAAGGTTCTTTTCACCTTGAGCTTCTTCTTTTGTCTTGGCTAGAATTTCTCGTAACCGCCCTTTGTCAGCCAATATATCATTCTTTTGTTTCTCTTTGGTCTTCAATTGGCTGTTCGCGGTTTGGAGGCATTGATCCAATTGCATCATATGTTCTCTTTCAATTCGCTGCTTCTTACCTATGTCTTCAAAGGCATTTTCTAATTCACACCTTTTTCTCTTAAGGGAAGCATTGTCTTGTTGAATTTTGATTAAATCATCCTCCAAAACTTGATTTTTCTTTGTCATTTCAGCCAACTCACTCCTCAAATTTTCAATCTCTTTGCTTTCATCGGGAACTGGATTTCTCACATGAGCACCGTGATCTTTAAAGGGTAATTTAACAATGGCTACCCTATTTGAAATCCACTAGTGATAACTTTCTTTTGCGGCATGACTTCGGACACCCAATTCTTTTCCTTTACTATGAACCTTGCCCCAAGCATCAATGACAGTTTGAATAACAGGAGCACTATTTCCCTCAATATAATAATGAAGGAAAGGCGTTACTGTTTCTTCTTCTGGAGGCTGTATCATAGGATAAGCAAGTTGTCTTTTTGCAATGCTAGGATTGTAATTGATGCATCCTTGAGTTCCCATGAGAGGCACATTCAGAAATTTTCCACAGCAGTAAATAATGGAATCTACGTTCATCCACTGAGGGTACCACCGAATCATGCTAGCAGATAATCCTGCCAGATGTCCTGCCCACTCCCTATTAGTCTTCTTGGTTAACCTAAGGAGCTTCAAATCAGAGATAGGACATTCAACCTTGCCAACTTGATTGAAGACATGAGAAGTAAGCCATAGATACAAGGCGGGTAGACAACAGACGATCTTTTTCCCATTCCGGTTATGACAGGAATCCATTGTACAATAGATATCAGCTAAGACAGCAGTCATGGAACTTTCACCTCTAAGCTTTCTAGCTAGGAAAACATCAATTGCCTTGAAATCAATATAATTATCAAGGCTTGGGAAGAGGATCACACCATAGATGGCCAATGCCAAAATGTCAACAAACACGTCCCATTCTCCTTTCCCTGCCTGACTGAGAAGTTGCTGCTCAAAGAAGCTTAGTGCGAATCCTGAAATTTGGTTCCTGTTTAATTGAGCCTTCTTAAGCATTTCAGGATCTATCTTGAGAATGCGAGCTACACTGAAGATTGAAGCATGATGTTCAGTTCGACGATAAGGTTTCAAATCTTCTAATGGCAAGCCAAATATCTGTTCAAACTCCTCCAAAGTAGGAGCTAACTGGAAATCTTTGAATGTAAAACAGCGGAGAGGAGGATCATAAAACTGAGCTAGAGCAGTAAGGGCCCCTTCTTGCACTTCGACCTCTAAGAATTTTAGGATCTTTCCATATTTCCTTGTAAAGGTCATTTTCTGAGTAATATCCATCCTTTTGCTTAAGGATAACAAATTGCTAGTATTTGATCTGATGACTTTGAGGTGTAACAAATTTTTTAAACCAGTTGCCTTCACTTCTTGATCACTTGATCTCATGTTAAATTCCATTTTTTAGTGATACTTACCGATGTTTAAATTTCACCTTTAACAAAAGAAATAAATAAATCAGATTAACAAAGAAAACAGTTTGATAAATATCCTCACATAAGAGTGATAGTATTTATCATGACTTGAGTATAGAAAAGATACATTTTTGATGATTTTTTTTTAAAAAAAAAACTTTGTGCAAATGAATAAAAGATAAAAGGAATGTTTGCCCAATTGTGTCTTAGACAAGGTAACCACCTAATTGGCTCTAAGGCTATTTAATCGTGTTTCTTCAAAAGGTAATTGTTCTAATTGGTTCTAAGAAGGTCACCGGAGCTCTGATCTTTAGCTATGAGTCTTATGCAAAAAGTAGGGAATCCTACTTAGTGCGAACATCATAACTAAGATAACACCCCGGCTGAGATTTTCACGCGAATCATGGTAGGACGTCTCGTCCTAAATGACACCGCTAATAATCTCCCCTAGCCTATGTCTTTTGTGGGGCCCGGGAATAGGGTCCCTTCTAATAGTGTGTGCATTATGGTGAATGTGAAGTGTGTGGGGCATTCATACCTGGATTTTTACCCATTCTTCACAATGAACAAACATAAAGCAAAATAAATATCACATGTCTTCTACCCTAAGGTTCTAAATTAAGGCAATAAAGAAGTAAAAAAAAAATAGTATAAAATCTAAAATTAATGGAAGATTAGATAAACAACAAGAATAACATAACAAATAAATATAAAGGATGAAATAATTAACAATCAACAAAATACACAAGATCAATTTAACGGGCTTGACTCTCAAAATATCCCCAGTGGAGTCGTCATCTGTCGCGACCGGGGTCCCGGCGCACGACGCGGACTGGTTAAAGACAAATAAAAGAAAATTGAAACGGCATTGAAGTGAGGCTCTTGAGAAGCCTAAAAAATAAAGGGTTCAAGGAGTCGCCACCAATATTTATTAAGGAAAATATTAGGAAAACCTTTAAATAGCACTGGTTTTTTTTTTTTTAAAAAAAAATGAGATTCTGTTTAGTCCGGGAGTCGAATTACAGGAGGGGAAGGTATTAGCACCCCACACTGTCCGTAAAAAACGGTTACCCAAATTGATCATGCATAATTTAAAAAAATGATTATCAAATATTTCATCCTTCATAAAACAATCATAAATAATATACACAATAAAAAAAATATATAAATATGAATAAAACAAAGATAGTAAAAAAAATACATCTCCTAAGTTTGTTGTTTTTTAGTTCTAAGAAAATAAATAAACAAATGATTAAAAGACCATAAAAATAAAAAGATAAAAAAACAATAAGACGTCTTGTCTTACTTATTTTCTAGTAAAAAAAATTGATTTTTATATAAAGTTCAAAACAAATAAATAAATAAGTAAATAAAGATAAGAGAAAAAATAAAATAAAATTAAACACATCAACATGAAGATAAAGAAATATAATACACTTAATTAATTAAAATTGACAAGGAATATTATTTAATTATCTTTTAGAAAAAATAAGATTAATAAGATGTCTTATCTAAATTAATCTCATCTTAAATTTTAAAAAAAATGAATGAATAAATAACACACTATTTATTAGTCTTGACTTTTTTTTATTTCCTTTTTTATGAAAGTGATTTTTTCTTAATTATTAAAAGGTTACTAAGAGAAAATAATAGGAAATCATGACCATAATAAAAAAAATAGATAATTATGTATACATATATATATATATACTTATAAACTATTAAAATGGTTAAACGTAAATAAATAAATAGAAAGTGTAGAAAAATAAAAGCAAAAAGATAAATAACTAAAATAAAAAGTATAGAGAATAAATAATAATAATAAAATAAAAAAAATAAAGGTAGAAAAAAATAAATAAAAAGTTCAAAAAAAATAAAAATAAAAATAAATAGACATAACAATAAATACATAAAAATAAAAGAGCAGAAAAAATAAATACATAAAATAAAGGGGCAGAAAAATAAATAATAAAAAAAATAAAAGAGCAGAAAAGTAAATAACAAAAATAAAGCAGTAAAAAAGTAAATAACAAAAATAAAAGGACAGGAAAGCAAATACATGAAAATAAAGGGGCAGAGATGTAAATAACAAAAATAAAGAGGCAGAAATGTAAATAACCAAAATAAAGGGGCTAAAAAGTAAATACATGAAAATAAAGGGGCAGAAATATAAATAACAAAAATAAAGGGGCAGAAAAGTAAATACAAGAAAATAAAGGGGCAGAAATATAAATAACAAAAATAAAGGGGTAGAAAAGTAAATACATGAAAATAAATGGGCAGAAAAGTAAATAACAAAAATAAAGGGACGGGAAAGTAAATAAATAAAATAAAAGGGCATAAAAATAAATAAATAAAGATAAAAATGTAAAAAAAAATAAAAAAATGAACTAATAATTGCAGAAATATAAAGTGCGAATAAATAAAGTGCATAAAAATAAATTAACAATAATAAAAGTGCAGAAAAGTAAATAAAGAGGAATAAAAGTGTAAAAAAATAAATAAGGAAAAATAAAGGTACAAATAAATAAATAAAGATGGAGATGCATAAAAATAAATAAACAGATAAATAACTGCAGAAAAATAAAGTGCAGGAAAATAAAGTGCTTGAATATAAATAAAAAAAAATAAAAGTGCAGAAAAATAAATAACAATTAAATAAGATGAATAAATAAATATAAATAAACAACTTTGTATTAATAAAAAATACCTTGGTACAAGATCAATTACAGAGAAATTAGAACGGAAGTCGGGAAATCAATTTTGTGTGGATTTCCTTTGCTTTTGGCTTTGTTTGGACTTGATTTGAAGGTATTTGGATACCGGTTACAACACTTGGACAGTATTTTAGCTCACAAAAGCTCACATACTAAGACAAACAAGAGTTGTGCACTCATTTTCCTAACTAGGATTACACAAAGTAATTTTTGAAAACCCAAACTTCTAAAAATTCTCACAAAAATTTAACACTCTTTCCCCTCTTTTTTCTCTTCTTTCTCCAAAATGCCTCAATATCACCTTCTATTTATAGAAGAAAATTGGCATTGGATTCTCTATAAATGACATCACTTTTCTACTTTTTCAATTTGTCCAAATTTGATGTCAATTTCCCCAATTTTCTCCAATTATCCAACCAAACCGGGGCCCACCACTAATAAACCACCGTCAACTTTTTGATTTTCCTTTTTTTTTTATTTTAATTTTCATTTTTTTTGGACCCTTTTTTTTGATTTTTTTTTGGCTTTCTTTTTTTTTGTTTTTTTTTGTTTTTTTTTGTTTGGGCCCTTTTTTCTTTTTTCTTCTTTTTTTTTGGCCCTTCTTATTTATTTTTATTTTTTATTTTCTTTTTTTTTATTTTTTTTTATTTTTTGATTTTTTTTTATTTTTTATTATTTGTTTTTGATTTTTTTTTTATTTTTTTTTTACCCATTTATTTTTCTGATTTTTTTGGGCCTTTTATTTAAAGATACAAATGGAAACATAAATTATTTATTACATATATGGAAATATATAAAATATCCAATAAATATAAATTACTACCCACACTATAAGGAGTAAAAAGGTAGTCACAAAACATCGTCTTCCCTCCCTTATTCTTTCCTCTTGGCTTCGGCATCCATCAGCCATTGCTTGAGAGAAATGAAGAGAATTGATGAAATGAGAGGTGTGGTAGGAAATGAAGAGGGATTGAGTATTTATAGAGATGGGGAAGGGTTACTATTCTAACGGTCACTATGCAATTTTTAATAATATATTTTTTTTAATATGATCCGGGGTGGCAATCTGGACTGGGCGGGGTTCTAAGCATTGTACCGCGTCACCAACAAGAACTGGTAAGTCATAACCGGGGTCTGAAATCATTGGTCAACTATAGACATTTCTCTTCACCTCGGTTAAATATTAAGCATTGGGGAATCTCCTGCAGGTGTACCTCCGGTGTGTCTTGAAGTTCAAGTACGGATTAACACATCAGTTTTAACTTAAAGAACCTCGGATTCCCTTCGAACTGAGGTGTAAAATACCGTACTCCACTGAGGCTGTACGAGCTTAGAACTAATGAGGTAACACCGGTCATGAAACCGTGCTAGGACCCCGGTTAATGCAGTCAACATTGACTCCGGACTCTAGGACAAAAAAACTCTTTTTTTCTTCTTTTTTTTTTTTTCTTTTTTTTTTTAATATATATCACCGGACAAAAATAGGTGTTCACATAGATAAAAGGCTAATCGATTACAAGTTGAAAGTTTGAAGACTGAGCATCAGGTATTCACCATAATCGATTACCAAGTCAAGCATAATCGATTACGTAAGTTCTGTTTTGTCCCTAATCGATTACATGAAGTCCTAATCGATTACCATGCTACGAGACACAAATTAAGAGCATCAGGTATCAATCATAATCGATTACAAGGCAAGGAATAATCGATTAAAATGGTTCTGTTTCATATCTAATCGATTACAGTAGAAATGCTAATCGATTACCTGCTGCATAATACTGAAGATTTCAAAAGCTAATCGATTACAGCTCGAAGGCTAATCGATTACCACAGTGTCAGAACGTGGGAAAATGCTTTTAAGTGGAACTCCAGCTCATTTCTTCACTCCCACTTTATGCCCACTTGAGGTATCCGTTGGAAACATTTGTGCAACGGCTAAGAGCTCCCAAATGGCTATAAATGGAGCATGGATTCAAGCAAGAAAAGACACACAAGAGGGGAGACCAAGGCACAACACAAGGCAACAAACATTTCTCTTCTTAAGGTCTTCTAACTAAATTTCTCTTGTATATTTTGCAACTCTTGATTCTAAACTTGCATATTGCTTAAGAGTTGTTAGATTGTGAGTTTCAATTTGCATATCCTCTCTTGTTGAGAGTTAGAATTTGTGAGAGCTTTCATTTGTTTATCTACTCTATTGAGAGAGTGTATTAATTGTAAACACAACACCAAACACAAGGTATTCACTCTAGGTTGAGTGGTTGTTCACTCTAGGTTGAGTGGTCACAAAGGTTGGGGTTCAACCTTTGGGTATTGAGAGATTGTGAGATTGGGTGGGTTGCCCTTTGCTTGTGAGGATTGAGTTCTTGAGTGTGGGACACTAGGAAGCTGCAATTGCTCAAAGCTTGTATCTCAAATCTTCAATAGTGGAATCCTTCAAGTGGGTTGCTTGAAGGCGAGATGTACACCGGGTTGGTGGAACTCGTTAAATTTGGTTTGCATTTCTCTCTACCTTGAACTCTTTATACAACTGCGCATATAAACTGTTTGTTGAAATGCTTGAGCTGAATGTATGAATCAAAAGTTGTTGTTCAAGTAGAAAACTAACTTTTCATGCCAAGTGTTTGATAATTTGCTTGAATCAATATTTGGTGAAGTTCTTAAAAATTGGAATTTACTATAACTTGCCAAGTATCTAGAACATTGTTTCATATCAACTCTTGTGTGATACTTAGTTGATTGCTATTACTTTTCACATGCACACAAGGTGTTTGATAACTTGAATGAGCTGAATCTTTATAGGAAACATCACATCATTTCTTAAATAAATTTGTGCACTCTAACTGTTTGATAAATTGTTCAAACCAATAACTTGCTTGTTTATCACATTTAAAGCTAAATATTGTCTTTGCACATCAAGTGTGTCATAGTGTGATATGTGCATAAAAGTTGTTGTCTCTTCATTATTGCATCATTTGTATATTACTAACCATTTCCAAGGGGATTCCGCGCGAAAATTTGAAACACTCAATTCACCCCCCCTCTTGAGCGTTGAGGCCTTGGCTAACAACGTGTAACCGGTGTCATCGGTATACATCCGGACTCTAATTTTGTATCAGGCGCTCTGCCTATACCGGTTGTCCAGGATAATGCCATGACACCGGATAACACACACGTCACTATGCAGAAGGCAAAAGTCATTGCTACAGGGACCGATCAATAATCCCCTGCACTACGAGCCAAAATCTGCTCACAGGGGGTGATCAACTTGTCCCCTAATCCTAGTCTATACTCTCCATGCTCAATATAAAATAGCCACTTGACCCAATCATGCTGGTAAGTGCGTAATAAAATAATGCTATTGGAGGTTAGTGGTTCTCCACTAACGAGTCCTCGTATACCGAGCTAATCAGGTATATGAACTCTCTTCATCAATAAAGAGGGGGATCTTGAATAGAGACTACTTACGATTATTCTCTGAAAAACATTCCTCACCTGGAATATTATTATTGACTTGAGCGTCGGAGAATCTTTGCAGGTGGCACCACCATTCGCCCACATCAACGCGTTAGGTCGGTGTAAAGGATCTCCAGAATGCCCAATTCGCTCTCCTCATACAAGGACAACGGATATTTACATCAGATACTCGTACATCCGGACTTTTGCACAGTATCTTTATACTATTTATGATTGACTTGACTCCGGATCTCTAGACCCTGGTTCAGGACAGTTCAAGTTTATATAGGCATCAATCATGGCATCACTCTTCATTCTGCGTGGCATTCACTATAAAAATTAATGTAAGAGTGAGACAGAATATAGAATAAGTATAAAATAGATAAAATTGCACAAACACAATCAACAAATCATAATGATATGATGGGTATATCAAACAAGTTCATTTATATATAATAAGTCTTTAATTAGTCAAATGATGTCATGCTGGATCCATTTGATTTGGTGGGAATACTGCAGTAAAAGTCTCATAGAGACACAAATAGGGCTTTAGCATATACCATGAATCCCTACACTTTATGGCGCTTAAGTACCGAAGTACACAAACATCATAAGTAGGCCTTAGCATAAACCATGAATCCCTACACTTCATGGCGCACAACAAAATAGGGCTTAACTCATCATAGAGTAACCCCCCACCAGGGTAGGCAATCATGGAACCCCTAAATTCCATGGTGCGTTCGAATGCTTATGATGCATGAATGCCTTTAATTCTTATTATCATTTAACATACCATGATATCCACATTTCCAAAACCTCTTGGAAAATACAAGTCCTCAAGGGACACAATACACATAATAATTCACAAAATCATGGATTTACCGTTTCAACCACATATGTCAATAATCACAAGGCATTCATGTACATATAAATTAATTTCGTTATTCATAATTATTCACCACCATAATATACAAACTGTATGATACTCAACAGCATTCATAATAATTCATAACCACTCAATAATTCAATAATAAATTTTTACCCATAGAGAAAATATCATTTTCATTTATAATGGCCTTTATAAGTAAGTTTCAGCATTCCCAACAGCAACATACGTTAGTAAAACAGTCATAACATGAGCAAATCAAATCCTTTTTAGGTGATTCCACTTTCTGTAGTTCAATAACATAATTTTCTACAACTTTCATGAAGAAAACAATTTCAAATTCCAAACAGAAATATCACTTATCCATGAAATACCACACTGCCTCAAGGTGAGTTTCTCAAAACATACATATGTTAGTAATTTCAGCGTTTCTGGAGTTACAAAAATGATTTTGGCATGAAACCAGTTACAAATTACTATTAACACAAATATCTACAATTTTCATGAAGATCATAAGTTCAAATTCGAAGCAGAAATACCATTTATCCACAAAATACAACACTACCTCCAGGTGAGTTTTCAAAACATACATATATTAGTATTTTCAACGTTTTTGGAGCTACAAAAATGATTTTAACATGAAACCAGTTCTAAAATACTCTTAACATAATTATCTACAATTTTGTGAAGACACTGACCACTAATTCATACCACAAAATTCTCAGTATTGAAAACAAGATTCGAATTTCATAGTTAACTAATTTTCATCATGAACATACTTCTGTATTTTGAGCATAACTAGAGCTACAAGCATCTTTTTAACTTGAAACTACTTTCTATAGATCCTTAACATGAATATCTACAACTTTCATGAAGACATCAAAGTATAAAAATGTATGTATAATTCCCAGAATATTCATATATACACAAAACGCAAGATAAGTATTTCAATCGGACATGCTGTAGTATTTTGATCATAACTCATGATATACATATCCAATTCAGTCGGTTCAGGTCTCAACATTCACATAACAAGAAGATCTAAAACTTTTATGAAGAAGTCAGAATTAAATTCATATGTTTTCAATTTCAAAACTGAGCAACAATATACGAAATTAAAACTGGGATCCTAGAACAGCACACAATTCTACCCATTTCATAGTTATTCACAACCCTGTCCCCTCTTACTTGATTTGAAGACCTTTGGCTGACTGGAAAAGGGTCTTTCTTACTGTCCTAGCTTCAGATTGAAAGGCCTTGAGGGAGAAGAGTAGTTGAGAGGTAGAAAACTTAATAACTTAATTGTCCTAAGAGTTTCGAAGAAGATGGTGTTTGTTTAATAATGCAAAGGCAAGTGGGGAGACAAGCTTTCCCGTGATTGCAATTTAGTGGGCTGTTAGGTGTGTTTGATTGTGGAAATAATAGAAGTTCAGATAAGAAATGAGCTGTAACATTGTCCATTTCTGGCCGCCCACCTACTGGAGTGGATATGATTGAAGAAGTATATTTAAATATGCATAAAAGGACAAGAAAGGAGTCAAAAATTACTCGTGGCACTGAAAATTGACTGGGATTCCACTCGGTTAGCCTATAAACCGACTGGAATCTGCCAGTCGTTATGAAGAAGAAGGGAAACTGAGTCCTCCCGCTCAAGCGGAAGAGGACTCGCTTGAGCGAGTGCCATATAATGCAATGACAGAGGGGCTTCGCTCAAGCGAATACTGACTCGCTTGAGCGAGTGTGAGTTTCGCTCAAGCGAATACCAACTCGCTTGAGCCAGACACTCTCCCTCTCTTAAGCGAGGAATTCATTCGCTTAAGCGAATCCACTCGGTTTTCATTCAACATCTTAGTCCACTCGGTAAAACCTCCTGAAACCGAGTCTTCACCTATTACTCACTCGGAATTGGTTTTATTTGAAACTCTCAGTCTGATTTCTCTTCCTTGGAGGTGATAGTCGGAGTTTCCTCATTCAGACTTTCTTATAAAGTATCTCACTCGGCATATTCTTCCTGAAATCGAGTCAGCTCTCAGTCAGTCTTTCACTCGGTAATTTCATTCCAACTCCGAGTCATCTCTTGCTCAGCCTTCCACTTGGCAAAGTTATTCCATACTCTCAATTGATGTCATTCCCACTCGGAATTATATTTTCCTCTGTACTTCACTCGGAAATGAAGGCACTCAGTGAAATTTCAATCAGAAATGCAATGTCTAACTATGATTGACTCGGAAACTAGTCCTTCAGAAACGTTTGACTCAGAAATGAGTCTTTCTGAGGTGTTTGACTTGGAAATGAGTCACTCAGGAATAATTGACTCAGAAATGAGTCCTTTGAAGAACTTGACTCGAAATTGAGTCTTCCTGACATGTTTGACTCAGCAGTGAGTTTCTGAGACAGAAATTTTACTCGGAATAAGTCCTCTTGACCATGTTCCACTCAGGAAACATAATTTTCACTCGGTATTTCCATTTTCCACTGGGAATTCCTCTTGGTCACTCGGAATTTACAGTTTTCACTCGGAACAGAGTCTCTTTCTCACTCGGACAGTTCTTTCTAAGGCATTTTCACTCGGAAATTGGGCCTTATCAATAAGGATCTATATAAATTCCAGAATTATACCCAAAAATGAAACTTTTGGAGCATTAAAAGCCATCCATAGAGTGTTTTATTCATTGATCAACACTTACAGACCTTTCATGCTTCATAAATTACATAATTGAACTATTATTAAAACAGGATGTTACAATATGAATGATATTCATAATATATGAATGCATGGGATGCATTTGATAAGCATGGGATGCTTGTATGATGAATGAATATGAAATATAACTGTGGTTTCGAGGATTCCATAAAAAGACCTTGGGTGGGACTCAAGGCAAACCTCTTGAGCGGGGCTCGGGGTTTAGCCCGTGACACTACCGTTGTCGTTGAGAGTGATTGTGTCACGTGAGAGGGCAAACAGTTTGGTACCAGTAAAATGGCCAGATCAGTTGAGAGCTGAGTTATGGCTGAGAGCCAGTATTGTAACACAAAATTAAAACTTAATAATGGATCCATTTGATTGAGCATGTGATTGCATTGATGAATGTTGTTGTGAACAACATGATTATATGATCATTGTGAATGAATAAAATGTAATGAGATTATGTGATATGACTATGATTTATATGTAGTTATGAATTGGACACTTGATCTGATTCAATAACTATCATTTAACATGTAGTATGCTCACCCCTATTTATGATTGTTTTTCAGTGGATATAGGATGCAGTGAAGGCATATGAGAAGGCATTCAGTGGAAATTAAAGTATTATGTATATATTGATACATAATGTCTTTTGATAGTATGTTAAAGCCTTGGTCGGCTTCTGATGAGATTTTATAATATGTATGATAATTTAAGGATTTGGAAGATGGATAGCTTCATTTAAAGGCTTGAAATCTAAATATGATTATTAGGGATGGAAATGGGTCAGGCCAGGCCGGGCTTTGAAAGGCCTGAGCCTGACCTATATTAAAATTTCTAGGCCTGAGCCTGGCCTATTAGCCTGTCATAGGCTTTTTTTTAAGGCCTGTTATGGCTTGTTTGAAGGCCTGGCCTGTTTAAAAGCCTGTTTAAAAAGCCTGTTTATAGTGAAACTTTTAAAATGTTAAAACCAACAAAAAAAAAATTATGTTCCATTCCCTCCTAATTTTTTTTAATTGTAAACTTGTAATATTAATTTATATTATATAAATGTAAATATGTAATATATATATATATATATATATTAGTTTATGTTATAAATATTATATATATATATAACTAATTAACAATTAGTTTAATTAAATAGGTCGGCCTATTGGGCTTCAAAGGCTTTTTAGAAAGCCTGTGGCCTGGCTTGTTTAGTTTAAAAGGCCTTCTTAAAAGCCTAAGCCTAGCCTTCTAGCCCGACAAGTCTGGCCTATGTAGGCTTTAAACGAGCAGGGCCATAGGCCCCCGACGGACGGCCTGGCCCATTTCCATCCCTAATGATTATGAATATGTATTTGATGATATGGTCATGTTATATGAGATAATATATGAGCTGATTTTATAGAATTTGAAATTATGCAAATACATAAGATGAAAATTAGGAACCGGAAGGGTAAAATTGAAATCCGATGAGTTTTTGAGTCATCGAAAGGGATTGATAGAGTCCCTATATTGATTATAAGTTGTTCATATAGTTTTTGATGTATTTGAATGGAATTTGATGAGTTTGGTGTATATAGTTGATATATATATTGACCATAATGTAAATTTGTGCATATCTTAGACATATGTTAGAATTTCGATAAACGGACAGTGCCAACAGCTCCAGAATAGTGAAAATATAGTGCCCATGAAGTTTCGTAGTAATTGGAGTTGAAACGGGTAAAATAGGTAGGTAGGAAGTCAATTTAGATGTTTAAAGTTGTTAATCTCAAGCGTGTCAAATTTCGCTTGAGCGAGCCATTATATGAGTTTGGGTGTGCATTCTGGTCAAATCTCGCTCAAGCGAGCACAATTTCGCTCAAGTGAGTGTCATTTTCGCTCAAGCCATTGCCAATTTCGCTTAAGCGAGCTGACGGGGTCTGATGCTGTTGCATTTTGGCTCAAGCGAGAGCCTGAGCAAAAATTTTACTTAAGTGTGACGTCCTACGTCAGTTTACCTTTATTTATATCTATTTAATTATTTTCACAATAAATTTTTCATATTTAATTAAATATAACTAGTTCTTATTTTGAAATAATATTTATTTTCCCTAAACATGCTCAAATAATAATTATATAACTTGATAAAATCTTCCCTTAATTTAGAAAGAAACCAAAAATATGAAACAGGGACCTGACGCTGCGCGCCAGTCCCACGCGTAGCGTCAGCCCTCTGCTGCGCACCTCACGCTACGCGCCAGCCTCACGCGTAGCGTGGGCATGACAGTGACAGCACCTGATGCTGTTACACATTTAAACCATTTTACCAACTTCTAATCTACCCAATTGGCCCGTTTTAGATCTGATTGCCACAAAATTTCATGGGCTACCTGTTTTCCCCATTTCGGAACTGTTGACGCTATCTGTTCGCCAAAATTCCAACATATGCGTAAGTTATGCGTGAAATGCATTTTAACCCAATTAGGTGTAAAACCCTTACACCAAACATCCTAAATGGATTCTAATGGACCAAAAGCCAATGCATCTAAATCCTAAATATCATGAAGGACCTATTGATGCATTCTGGGGTTTCTAAAACTCACCGAATCTCAAT
The DNA here is from genome assembly GCA_037962975.1 of Clitoria ternatea. Taxonomy (NCBI): domain Eukaryota; kingdom Viridiplantae; phylum Streptophyta; class Magnoliopsida; order Fabales; family Fabaceae; genus Clitoria; species Clitoria ternatea. The sequence continues at coordinate 272,524,705 of CM075672.1, forward strand.
TTCATCTATCCGGTTCCTTAAATTCAATATCCAACTATATGCATAATTTTCCTAATTCAATCCAATCATTATTCTAAAATCAATCACATAACACACATATCAATCATGCATCAATGCAACACCTGCCCATCGCATTCAACATTCACACATGTCAATGGCTCCGTGCCATAGATCATCACATCAATCATCATTAATAATTCATCAAACCACAACATGCATAATCATGGAAAATTAATCACACATACTTTATCATCTATCACCCACCATAGTAATATATTACTTATTACACACTTAAACACATACACTCAAAACATTACATTTATTATATACATCTCCATTCCTTGGCATCAACCTTCCTCTTGGCGCACCTCCGCAGCATTAGCATCCTCCCTGTCACTGGTCACTAAAATTGTACAACAGCAAGGGTGAGTGTTTGGAATATCATAATTAATATAGAACGAAATATTAAACTTAACAATACCTACTACTCTTTGTTATTACATAATCTCTTTTGATTTCCTGCACTTATTCACGTCGATATAAATACACACATACATGTTAATCTTTAACTTATTCAAACCATACTATCATTCATTCACATTACACTTTCAATTCATAATTCATTTTCCATTATCAATCAATATAAGATTCACATATGTCACAACTGACTCTCATGCAATTAGACGCCTAGTATCCGGATACTAAAGGACTGACCTTCAGCTGGGAGTCTGACTTGACATCCCGTGAACCCGACTTGGTTCACCGAGCCCGACTTGGCTCTCCACCTCAACCACTGGGTCCGACTTGACCACTGGGTAGCTCAACTGGGCACAAAGACCACGGGAGCCAAAAAGTGAGGGGTATACATACCGTTGGCCATCCCATACCACATATTCATATATCATATCTCATAATCACAACATATCATCAACAAACCACGTGTGCAACTACCAGAAACTGGCAAGTGCTCACAATACAGGGCGACCGACTTGTCAAGCCCATCGGTATAATACCATTACATATATATTCATCCACACATCAATTTCTCATCATTCAATTTGAACTCATCTAAGCATATATTCATCTCATTGTTCGGATCATCATCCACACTAATCAAAATAATCATCAATTCATATAATTAATTTAATTAATATATTTCTTCATCATTCAACCATTTAATCACACTTCCATATACTCATATATTCATAACTATTATATTCAATTACTTTATATTATTTATGACAACTCTTACTAAATTCTTGAACTTCCAATAATCTATTTTTATATCAATTCTAATTAATTATGACCCGAACACCCCCCTTACCTCTATTCCGAGCTCCAACAGTTTGCTCAAAGGGTGGATAGCGTCCTACAGCCGCTGGATTCACCGTTCCTCTTTCGCTTCCGACGTCCACTTCGTCGATCACTTGCCTAACACTCGTTCCGGCACCTACGGTCACCGAAACATCAAATTAATTAGTACGTTACCTTCCTTATACTTCCAAACTCATTACCCAAGCTTCACAAGCCACTGAAACTCAGAATCAAAACCCCAATCATCACATGCAAACTCGGATTTCATGAAAGGAAGGAGAAGAAACTAAAGATTAGAGGCCCTAGATACCTTACCTTGGTTCCAAATTGCCTAAAACCACCAAGAATCCAAGTTTCCCTCAAAACCCTAGCCAAATCGCCTCAGAGAAGAGAGAAAATAAAAGAAAAGGGTTTACAGGTTCTGTTCTATGTGACCCTGTTATAAAACAGATCGCGACGCTGGCGCTACGCGTCAGCTTGGTGCTACGCGTCAGCTCACTAAATTGCACCTGACGCTACGCGTCAGGGTCCTGATGCCATTTTCCTTAAAATTTCATTTAAAACTGCTTTTCCCCGCTTAACATTTCATATACCATTTTCATTATAAGCCAAATAATAATTTACTCATTTCCAATTTATTTTCTATTATCAAAATATCTGGGATGTTACATCCACTTCCCCTAAAAAGAGATTTCGTCCCCGAAATCAACGTACCTTATTGGAAAAGATTTGGATACAACCGCCTCATATCAGATTCCAGTTCCCATGTATACGTCACTCCATTTATATTTTGCCACTTCCCTTTTACCAGGGTACTTCTTTTTTTCTTAATCGTTTAGTTTGATGACCTTCAATACAAATAGGTGCTATCTCTATAGTCAAATCTTCTTTCAGCTCAATGGAATCTTCAGGTACAATCATCGAATCACAGGGAATATATGCTCTTAATTGTGAAACATGAAATACATCATGAATATTTGTCAATGCACGGGGAAGATTCAATTTGTATGCTGTAACACCCCTAATTTCGTTATTTCTTATTTAAAATAAAATTTCAAAGGAATTTGATTATAGTTCTTTAGAACTTTTTGATTGTTATATAATTTATAATTTTTTAGAATTTTCTTATTTTTTAATTTTTTTTTATTTTTTAATTATTTTTTTTTTGAGAATAACAAAAATACCCTTAACCTTTCATCTAATAACAAAAATGCCATTACTGACATCATCGCTTACATCATCATCGCTTACATCATCGCTTACATCATGAATAGTAAAATAAATAATTAAATAATCTTAAATAGTAAAATTTTCTTCCTATAAATAGATGGCTCATTTACAACATTTCCACACCAAAAATTAGAGAGAGAATCTAGAGAGATAGTGCGTAAGAAATTAGTGGGGAGTAAATTCTTTTGGTAAAAAGAAGTTCTGCTGGATGTGTAAGGTAATAACTTTCTTCTATATTCTTTTTATAATTTTAGTTTATTCTTTTAGCACTCTTAAACCATTGATATACTAGTACTATTATGAATAAGTTACTATAGTAAAAATAATTTACCACTGTGTTATTTTTACTATTTACTATTACTATTCAAAATTTACTATTTACCATTACTATTCAAAATTTACTATTCACTGTTATTGTTCATGATTTACCATTTACCACTACTATTCAAAAAGTTACTATTCACAATTTACTATTTACTATTACTATTCAAAAATTACTATTTACCGTTACTATTAATGACTTACCATTTACCGTTACTATTTATTATTACTATACATATTTACTATTTATTATTCTGATAGCAATCTTAATTTTCATCTTAAGCTTATACTGAAATAAGTTAGTATTAATATTTTATTAGAACTTGGAGGCGCAGAGCGAATTCACTTTTGGTAGCAAATCAAGGTAAGGGGGGGTGAGATTAAGGATATAATATGAAAATACATAAGAATAATGGGAGGAGTCCCCTACTCCTTTTAAACATAACAATATTATTATTTTAAAATAATAACTTTTAACTTAAGATTTATAATAATTGTTATTAATAAATTAAGCATCTTGTGTAACTTAATATCTAAAATATTTAAGAACTTGAACTATTATGACCTATGCGGACTGGATTGAACCTATGCAAGAACTTGAACTATTATGACTTGACTGAATCTATGCAAGGATTTGGACTATTATGACATATATGGACTGAACTAGACCTATGCAAGGATTGGACAATCTTGGACTTACATAGACCTGTGCGAGGAATTGACCATAGAACTTTATTAATTTAAATAACCATTGAATTTTAAAATTATTATATTTATAACTGATGCTTAATTATTTGATTTGATTATGATTGTTAATATTTATTTATGTTTTATGATGTTTGATTGTGATTGACAATGTTTGATTATGATTGATAATCTTGTACTGTGGAGTTTGAGCATATAACAAGCATGACGGAAAGCTAAAATTCAGTAAGAATTTACTTATCTCCTACTTCTTTATTTACTTATTCATATTTATTCAAATTACTTTTAAGAAATTTCTTAGATTTCAATAAAACTACATAAGTTTTTAGAAATCTTTTTTATATTTTAATATATATGTATATATTTTTACTAAAATTTAGATTTTTTTAGTTAGTTTATTAAAAAGAAAAAGAAAGAGAAATTATTTTATAAAAATAAATTTTTTACTATATACATATATATATATACATATTATTTAAATGTATAAAAATATTATACAAAACTTTCAAGTACTAAGGTTTTAAAGATTGATAATTCCAAATTCGAGTTTTTAGAAATTGATTTTGAATTGACCTATAAACTTTCTAAAGAAGGTTGTGAAATATATTTAAGGCTTTGAAACTCAAATTTATAAGGAGATTTGATTTGTGATTTGAAAAGAAACTGTACTAAAATTCTATGTGCGTATTTAAGAAGTTGAAAAAGTACAGTTTACTGGGGTGGCTATGTCGCGATTCGTAGGCCCTGATAATATAATTGAGTTTCTAAAAGCCTTAACCAACTAAATACACGAGTAGTTCATGCATCATGAATCATTGAAGAGAAACAAAATGATATTGTCTGGGGACGGATTATAGAAACCGAGGATACATTAGAGGAGGCTTAATTGTGAGCCTTGGGATGAGAGGGTGTGAAAGAGTGCTTCAGGGGACTTGGGGTAGCTCCCTAGTGTCGGGTACTTTCACAATAAAAACCTTTTCAATCTGACTAGTCTCTAAGTGTTTCCATGCCAGTTGAGCTGTTCATGTTATTATTATCCGGAATTATGGAACAGTGTAAACTCCTGGTTGGCCCAGTGCAAATTAAAATTTAAGGGGCCCACATATATAGATAAGTTATGATGAAGATATGGCATATCATTCATACATTCATAAATTGATTGTGCTTGTGATTGTGATTGATATTATTATACTAGTTTATGAAAACCCTTTATTGCTTATGTCCTATTTGGGAATATTATATTCTGTTTCTCACTTCTTTCTCTATGTTTTTGTTTCATATGTTTTAAATTAATGGTTCGTATAGAGGGAAGGATCGAAGAACATTGACAGTATATATAGCACGTTCTAGAAAGGGAGCTCGGTATGAATACCGTGGTCCAATGAATAAATAATGTCACTAGGCAACTCCTTTTGGGCCATGGAGTTTCCTCTCTTTCTTATAATGTTTAATATTTATTTTATTCGGATGAATGTACAAATACTTTATAAAGTTTTAATAATATTGAGGTATTTCAGAAATAATGTATATAATTTATTCCGATAGTTTCTTTTTAACAAACATATCTTTAGTAAAAAAAATTTATTACGAATTTTTCTAGAATTTATTAAGGTGTAACAGAGGGCGTTACATATGCTACTTCACCAATTCGTTCTAATATTTGTTAGGGTTCAATATACTTTGGATTAAGTTTCTGGCTCTTCATTACACGACCTACACCTTTAGTAGGTGATACTTTCAGGAATACCCAATCTCCCACTTGAAACTCAAGTGGCCTATGACGATTGTCATAGTAACTCTTCTGACGGTCTTGTGCAATTTTCATCTTTTCCCGAATCATTGTCACCTGATCATTCATTTCTTGAATTAACTCGGGTCCCAAATGGATTGCATCTCTATCTTCATTCCAACATAAAGGCGTACGACACCGTCTTCCATATAAAGCTTCATAAGGAGCCATCCCAATGCTACTATGGTAGCTATTATTATAAGCTAATTCCACCAATGGTAGATATCTCTCCCATGAGCCACCTTGCTCTAGTACACAAGCCCTGAGCATATCCTCCAAGGTCTGTATAGTCCGTTCAGACTGGCCATCAGTCTGAGGGTGATAAGCTGAACTCAATCTCAATTCAGTACCTAATTCTTGCTGTAGACTCCCCCAAAATCTAGAAGTGAATCGGGGATCACGATCTGAAATAATACTTGAAGGTACACCATGCAATCTTACAATCTCCGTAATGTACAATCTAGCCAACCGGTCCAATGACCACTTCATATTCATAGCCAAAAAGTGAGCACTCTTGGTCAACCTGTCCACAATTACCCATATTGCATTACAACCAGAACGAGTACGAGGTAACCCGGATACAAAATCCATAGTAATGCTTTCCCATTTCCATATTGGAATCTCCGGGGGTTGAAGTAAACCTGGGGGTCTCTGATGTTCGACCTTACACTTTTGACATATTACACAAGATCTTACATATTCAGTTATTGCTTTCTTCATTCCCGGCCACCAGAATTCTTTCTTTAAATCATGGTACATCTTAGTGATACCAGGATGGATACTTAAAGAACTTTTATGCGCTTCAGCTAATACAGCTTGTCTGAAATCACCCTTTATGGGTACCACTACACGGTTCTTGAACCGCCAAATTCCATCTTTACCTTTGCTTAATCCCATATCTTTGCCTCTTGCTTGAGTGTCAAGCAATTCCAGCAACTCTTTATCATCTTCCTGAGCCACAGCTAAGGATTCCAAGAATTCATTGGAGATTTTCAGCATTCCAATTACCATCTGATCTGGAGCTTGAATGGCAACCCTAATATTCATATCACGAAAGTCTTCTAACAATTCTTGTTCTTTGCCCATCAAGAAAGCTGCATGTAATACTTTTCTACTTAAGGCATCAGCCACAACATTCGCCTTACTGGGATGGTACTTCAAATCAAAATCATAATCCTTAAGGTATTCCACCCATCTCCTTTGCCTCATGTTTAATTCCTTCTGATCAAACAAATACTTCAAACTCTTGTGGTCACTGAATACCACAAAACAAGATCCATACAAGTAATGTCGCCAAATCTTCAATGCGAATACCACAGCAGCGAGTTCCAAATCATGAGTGGGATAATTCTGTTCATGCGGCCTTAATTGCCTAGAAGCATAAGCAATTACTCTGTCATCCTGCATCAACACACAGCCTAAACCAAACTTAGATGCGTCATAATATACCATAAATTCTTTCGTTACATCTGGTAATGCAAGTACAGGTGCAGTAGTCAAACACTGCTTCAGTGTTTGAAAACTCAATTCATATTTTTCTGTCCACACAAAGGGATTCTCTTTTCTTGTTAATCGAGTCAAGGGTAGTGCAATGCGAGAAAACCCTTCAATAAAACGGCGATAATAGCCAGCTAACCCAAGAAAACTCCTAATTTCAGTCACTGATTTGGGTCTTTCCCAAGCCATAACTGCTTCAATCTTGGATGGATCAACAGACACACCATCACAAGAGATTACATGCCCCAAAAATTTCACACTTGCTTCCCAGAAATCACACTTCGACAATTTAGCATACAACTTCTTTTCACGTAGCACCTGTAAAACAATTTGAAGATGTTGTGCATGCTCTTCAATGGACTTTGAATACACCAATATATCATCGATGAACACCACCACAAATTGATCCAAGTATGGTTGAAAGATCCTATTCATGTAATCCATAAAGATAGCTGGAGCATTGGTTACTCCGAAAGGCATTACAATATACTCAAAATGTCCATATCGAGTCTGGAACGCCGTCTTCAGAATATCTTCCGACTTTACTCTAATCTGATGATATCCAGATCTCAAATCGATCTTAGAAAACACAACAGCACCTCGCAACTGATCCAACAAATCATCAATTTGTGGTAAAGGATATTTATTCTTAACCGTCAATTTATTCAATTGTCAGTAGTCAATACACATTCTCATACTGCCGTCCTTCTTTTTCACCAACAACACTGGAGCGCCCCAAGGTGAAGCACTCGGTCGGATAAAGCCCTTGTTTAACAACTCATTTACTTGTTTCTTTACTTCAGCCAACTCCACTGAAGACATTCTATAAGGTGTACGGGACACAGGTTCTGCCCCGGGAACTAAATCAATAGCAAAATCAATCTCCCTGTTTGGAGGCAATTCCAGAATGTCTTCCGGGAATACATCAGGAAAATCACACACCACTGGAATATCTGCAGGTTTAAGATTATACCGCCCCTCTGAAGCTAACAAAATAACATAAATTATAGAAACATCACTCACCACATTTTTAGTGTCCAATTCCTAAGAGAAAATTATAGTCTTGCGGTAACAGTCCACCATAACATGGTTAACAGACAACCAGTCAAGACCCAGAATAACATCTAAATTCTTCAATGGCATACATGTTAAATTCACCAGGAAAGATCGATCCTCTACTTGTATAGGTAATTCCTCGCACATAGTAGTTGCTCGAAATGTAGAACCAGTAGGAGTGGAGACATTAAGAGCATTCTCCATTAATACCACCGACAAACCAAGCCGCCAAATACAACTCTCAAAAATAAAAGAGTGGGTTGCACCAGAGTCATAAATAACATTTACAAGATAACCATGGATAAGACACTTACCCTGTACCAAATTATCGTTTCTTGCAACTTCAGAAGCATCAAAAGCAAACACACGTCCAGCCATAACATTCTGAGTACCACTGGACTGAGCATCAGATCGCCTAGGGTGTTGGCCTCCACGGCTACCGCCGCCTCGGCCTCCACGCTGGAAATTCCCACCACGAACCATAGAAGCACTTGCCCGATTACCACGTCCTCCCTGCTGCTGCCTCTGTGGACAGTCGGGCCTTAGGTGTCCAGGTTGTCCACACTGGAAACAAACAGTTTGATTTATAGGACAATGTCTAGAGAAATGACCTTCCTGACCAAAATTATAACAAGCACGACCACCATACACGAGTCTCATCCTTCAATTGATAAGTAGCAAATTGCACTCTCTGTTCTTCAGAGCATTCAAAGTATTCAAATGTTTGCTCAATGTCACGCAGCCACATATGCGCCCCATCATAATCATGTCCTCCTTTGTAAATAGGTGGATTCCTCTTCAAAAATTTATCAAGGGTGGGACCAGAATCAGTCCTCCCCATCATTTGAGAAAACCTCTCAAAGAAGTCATCACCACCAACAGAACTACTTCCTTTCGTCATATTTTAGTTCTACAATATCCCAAAACACCATTTATAACCAATAATTGACCAGGGAGTACAAAAATTACCTCGTGTATAAACACATAACAAGATGCTGCCCGGGGTGCCAAGAGAATGATGCCAAGTCAACCTGTTAATATGTAAACAATCACAAGCATAATGCAATAAATGCAAAACAGCCTCATATAGGACTCAAACAATCCCCTAACTCTGCCCATTTTTCCGGCTCTAGAAAGAACCGCTCTGATACCACATGTGACGTCCTACGTCAGTTTACCTTTATTTATATCTGTTTAATTAATTTTCAGAATAAATTTTTCATATTTAATTAAATATAAATAGTTCTTATTTTGAAATAATATTTATTTTCCCTAAACATGCTCAAATAATAATTATATAACTTGATAAAATCTTCCCTTAATTTAGAAAGAAACCAAAAATATGAAACAGGGACCTGACGCTGCGCGCCAGTCCCACGCGTAGCGTCAGCTCTCTGTTGCGCACCTCACGCTATGCGCCAGCCTCACGCGTAGCGTGGGCGTGACAGTGACAACACCTGATGCTGTTACACATTTAAACCATTTTACCAACTTCTAATCTACCCAATTGGCCCGTTTTAGATTTGATTGCCACAAAATTTCACGGGCCACCTGTTTTCCCCATTTCGGAACTATTGACACTATCCGTTCGCCAAAATTCCAACATATGCGCAAGTTATGCACGAAATGCATTTTAACCCAATTAGGTGTAAAACCCTTACACCAAACATCCTAAATGGATTCCAATGGACCAAAACCCAATGCATCTAAATCCTAAATATCATGAAGGACCTATTGATGTATTTTGGGGTTTCTAAAACTCACCAAATCTCAATTTCATCTATCCGGTTCCTTAAATTCAATATCCAACTATATGCATAATTTTCCTAATTCAATCCAATCATTATTCTAAAATCAATCACATAACACACATATCAATCATGCATCAATACAACACCTGCCCATCGCATTCAACATTCACACATGTCAATGGCTCCGTGCCATAGATCATCACATCAATCATCATTAATAATTCATCAAACCACAACATGCATAATCATGGAAAACTCATCACACATACTTTATCATCTATCACCCACCATAGTAATATATTACTTATTACACACTTAAACACATGCACTCAAAACATTACATTTATTATATACATCTCCATTCCTTAGCATCAACCTTCATCTTGGCGCACCTCCGCAGCATTAGCATCCTCCCTGTCACTGGTCACTAAAATTGTACAACAGCAAGGGTGAGTGTTTGGAATATCATAATTAATATAGAACGAAATATTAAACTTCATAATACCTACTACTCTTTGTTATTACATAATCTTTTTTGATTTCCTGCACTTATCCACGTCGATATAAATACACACATACATGTTAATCTTTAACTTATTCAAACCATACTATCATTCATTCACATTACACTTTCAATTCATAATTCATTTTCCATTATTAATCAATATAAGATTCACATATGTCACAACTGACTCTCATGCAATTAGACGCCTAGTATCCGGATACTAAAGGACTGGCCTTCAGCTGGGAGTCCGACTTGACATCCCGTGAACCCGACTTGGTTCACCGAGCCCGACTTGGCTCTCCACCTCAACCACTGGGTCCGACTTGACCACTGGGTAGCTCAACTGGGCACAAAGACCACGGGAGCCAAAAAGTGAGGGGTATACATACCGTTGGCCATCCCATACCATATATTCACATATCATATCTCATAATCACAACATATCATCAACAAACCACATGTGCAACTACCAGAAACTAGCAAGTGCTCACAATACAAGGCGACCGACTTGTCAAGCCCATCGGTATAATACCATTACATATATATATATATTCATCCACACATCAATTTCTCATCATTCAATTCGAACTCATCTAAGCATATATTCATCTCGTTGTTCGGATCATCATCCACACTAATCAAAATAATCATCAATTCATATAATTAATTCAATTAATATATTTCTTCATCATTCAACCATTTAATCACACTTCCATATACTCATATATTCATAACTATTATATTCAATTACTTTATATTATTTATGACAACTCTTACTAAATTCTTGAACTTCCAATAATCTATTTTCATATCAATTCTAATTAATTATGACCCGAACACCCCCCTTACCTCTATTCCGAGCTCCAACAGTTTGCTCAAGGGGTGGATAGCGTCCTACAGCCGCTGGATTCACCGTTCCTCTTTCGCTTCCGACGTCCACTTCGTCGATCACTTGCCTAACACTCGTTCCGGCACCTACGGTCACCGAAACATCAAATTAATTAGTACGTTACCTTCCTTATACTTCCAAACTCATTACCCAAGCTTCACAAGCCACTGAAACTCAGAATCAAAACCCTAATCATCACATGCAAACTAGGATTTCATGAAAGGAAGGAGAAGAAACTAAAGATTAGAGGCCTTAGATACCTTACCTTGGTTCCAAATTGCCTAAAACCACCAAGAATCCAAGTTTCCCTCAAAACCCTAGCCAAATCGCCTCAGAGAAGAGAGAAAATAAAAGAAAAAGGTTTACAGGTTCTGTTCTATGTGACCCTGTTATAAAACAGATCGCGACGCTGGCGCTACGCGTCAGCCTGGTGCTACGCGTCAGCTCACTAAATTACACCTGACGCTACGCGTCCCATCCACGCTACGCGTCAGGGTCCTGATGCCATTTTCCTTAAAATTTCATTTAAAACTGCTTTTCCTCACTTAACATTTCATATACCATTTTCATTATAAGCCAAATAATAATTTACTCATTTCCAATTTATTTTCTATTATCAAAATATCTGGGATGTTACACTTAAGTGCCCAAAATCTCGCTCAAGCGAGATGATTCAGCTTTTTCTTTCTTCATGAAAGTTGTAGATAATTTTGTCACTGTCATTTTGATACCAATTTGCATCGATCAGAGTTTGGTAGCCCGAGTTATGCCCAAAATACTAAAGGGTGTTCATGCTAAAAATTTCAGCAGGGTTGATTTTATAAATTTATGAATTGGGCAATCTTCGGGGCATAATTGGACCTTGACTTCTTCATAACAATTGTAGGTATTTGAGTTGCGGATGTTTACAAACTAGATTCATCCTGATTGGAGTTATATAACTCCGATAGACTCAGCTTATCGAGTAGTGCGCAAGGAGCGAGTGTGCTGAAAAATTTTCTTTGGGCCATTTTGGAGCCCCAAATCCTAGGATATGTTATGAGGGACCCATTGAGTCATATAGGGGCATCCTAGAATCGGTGTGGTTATTTTTTTAAAAAAATTCCCATATTATTTATTTATTTATTTATTATTATTATTAAATTAAGGTTTGGATGTTTTACAATGTGTTTGTAGAAGAAGAGAGCTTGCTAGCAATGTAGACAACCAATTCTGAGGATCCTTAAACCGTTGAGGAAGTTAATACGAGTCCAAAATAGAAGGAGGCCATGGGCACTGAGATAAAAGCAATTGAAAGAAACAACACATGGGATCTAGTTGACCCACTTGAAGGTGTGATACCCATAGGTGTGAAATGGGTTTTCAAAATGAAGCTCAATGAAAGAGGACGTGTAGAAAAATATAAAACCTGATTAATGGCAAAAGGGTATGCTCAGAAATATGCAATCAACTACATAGAAGTCTTTGCTTCCGTTGCTAGACTTGATACAATGAGAGTGTTGTTAGCTGTGGCCGCTCAGAATGCATGGGAAATGTTCCAGTTGATGTAAAGAGTGCTTTCTTGTATGGTGAAGTTCAAGAAGAAATTTATGTTCACCAACCTGCTGGTTTTATCGAGAAAGACAGAGAAGGACAAGTATACAAGCTGAGGAAGACTCTATACGGGCTCAAGCAGGCACTACGAGCCTGATATAGTAAAATTGAAGCATACTTTGCCAAAGAAAGGTTTTCATATTGCTCCAGTGAACACACCTTGTTAACGAAACAACTTAGAGGCAACATTTTAATAGTTAGCTTGTATGTGGATGATCTAATCTTTACTAGAAATAACAGAGCTATATGTGAAGAGTTTAAACACTTATTGAAGTTGGAGTTTGACATGACAGATCTTAGGAAAATGAGACATTTTCTGGCAATAGAGGTAATACAAAATGAAGTAGGCATTTTCATCTGCCAAAGGCGATATGCGCGTGGGATCCTAACACGTTTTAATATGTTGGATAGTAACTCGGTACGAAATCCCATGGTACCATGAACCATTTTATCTAAGGATGATGCAGGAATTCCAATAGATGCTACAAAGTTTAAACAAGCTGTTAGCAGTCTCATGTACTTGACATTCACACAACCAGATTTGATGTTTGGAGTCAGTTTAATCAGTAGATACATGGCCAATCCCAAGGAGTCCCATTGGGCAGCAACAAAATGACTTTTTAGGTATCTAAAAGGCACTATTAAACACAGTCTTTTCTATCAAAAGGGAAGGAAAATGAGTTTCACATCCTATAGTGACAACAACTATGTAGGGGATTCAGACGATAGGAGAAGTACTACTAGATCAGTGTTTATGATTGGAACTGTAACTGTACCCTGGGCTTCAAAAAAATAGCCTGTGGTAAGTCTGTCTACCACTAAGGCTGAATATATTGTTGTAGCATATTGTGCATGTCAATGTATTTAGCTCAAACGAATCCTAGAGCATCTTGGAGTAGAAGGAAAAGAAGCTACTGAGATTTTCTATAACAATGGTTCTACCATACAACTATCCAAGAATTCTATTTTTCATGGCAGGAGTAAGCATATTGCAATAAGGTTCTACTTTCCAGAGATTTAGTGTATAATCAAATTATTACATTGAAGTACTGCAATAATAAGCAAGTGGCTAACATTATGACAAAAGCTTTAAAGCTTGATCAATTTGAAAAACTTAGACGTATGCTTGGAGTACTTACAGTAAATGAAATAAGCTAAAGCTTAACAAAGGGATTGCTAGTTATTTTTAACGTGTTAATAAACAGTCCTATTTTATAGGACTGAGGGTCTTGTTAGTTGCTGAGTTTACGCCTAAATTGCAGCCAGGCAGTTCGTGGTTTTTTTGTTTTATTGTTACTCTATTTTGAGAGTCAAGTCTGTAAGGCTTATGATCCGGTCTGGATACCGGCCCCCAATGTCATGACGTCAGAATGACTTCATAAGAGATAAACCGGTGTCACAATTCAGATAGTGCCACACCGGATATCCGTTGTACTTTCATCCGTTCTCATTCCATCAGATGTTCTATTCACCCTCGCTACAACGAATGTTCCGCTCGTCCTCATCTCACGTTTATATAACCGTTTGCCCCATGGTCACAGTGAGATAAAAGTTCCTTATAACTTATCAACGAAGATACCCTGCATAGCGGAATGTGTCAATATCAACTACCTCAGAGAGTAAGTACATGTGTCAGCAAAATAGGCGGAAAGGTGATTATCCTCCATCCCTATCACAGGATCGTACTCTGATAATTGACCTACCCTCCTGACACACTCTGAGCACTGAGCCACATTGATTGACATATTCAACACGCTATCAGAGCCAAGGGGGGCCCACTTGCACCCAACGATTCATTTCCTACGTTCAACTATAAATAACTCATTTCGATACACATGCAAGGTTACGTTGTTCTATCACATACTCTTACTATTGCATTACTTGAGTATTCATTGAGTTCATACACTTTTCTAACTTGAGCGTCGGAGAATCTTCGCAGGTGGCACCACCTTTCGTCCCCTTGGCAACACGAAACGTTGGTGTGAAGGATCTCCAGGACAACAAGACCGGTTTCTCCCACTGAGAGACCAGATTACAACACCGGATACCCACTGTACCGGTGTACAAACCCTAATTCACCTCAATCTTTGTGGCTGGTCCCATACCGGATCCTAGACCCCGGATCAGACTAGTTCAGCTTATAAAGCCATTTTCGTATGATTGAATAAATGTGCAATCTCTTCACATATTCAGTGTGTTATTTGTGCTTTATCATTAAGCTTTAACAAAATTCCCCCTTGGCTGTTAAAGATCCTTTTTATTTGCAATGTCCCTCTTAATGCTCTGATTTATTTTTCCACTCCCATGTTTTCATTTTCCCTATCTGTTTCTAATGCGTTGTGATAGCCATTTTTTTTGTTTTCTGATTCATTTGACCTTATGAATGGTTGTTTTCACTTCCTTCTGTGGTGATTTTGTTCCCCACAAACTCAAGCACTCTTTTTCCAAAATTCTAAAACTTACACTAAAAAAGTAATGGAAATAATAATAATAATAATAATAATAATAATAATAATAATAATAATAATAATAATAATAATAATAATAATAATAATAATAAATGGGTGTTCACAAATTGTGATATGAATGTCTAAAACTGTTATGAAATTATTATGAATTACGGACGGAGATTCTGGGGTTGTGTGAAATATTCTGGTTGGTTACGAACATTTCTAATTAAGGTTTGGTTGCTTTTGGGCATTTATAATTTAGGAATGATTTTGCATGATGAAGATAACTATGGAAGCTGTAATTTCTTCCATTGAATGCAATTTAAAAACCCTGCATAATTGATATATACTAATCTTAAAAAATCTTTTCTTATACATACATACATACATACATAAATACATACATACATACATCACGGTAGTAAATAACATTGCTTAACTTGCATGGTGTGAGTAGTAAACACTTACATTTTATTTTCTATATGGCTTTTCTTATCCAACTAAGTTTTACACCATTCTTAATTAATTTTAATTATGATAAAAAGTGGAAGAGAAAATTTCAAAATTTGAGTTTCTCTTTTCCCATAAGCCATACAAAACGTGTTGTAAAAGAAAATTTATTGAATTATAATACATTGATTTAAATGATGGGTGTGATGGTCGAGAGACTTTTATTCGAGAAATAGTGTTTGATGCTGTTTAAAGATATATTTTATTTATAACTATGTAAATAACTTACGAGTCACTAGTTTTATTTCAATGTTAATATGTGATATGTCCCCTAGAACTGAAAATAAAAGATAGGTGAATAAGGTGCAAAAAAGAAATTTCAAAAGTTTACGATTGTTTCTCTGTTTTGTTTTTTGGGTCAACTCTTTCCATCATCTATTAACCATAGAAGAGGGTGTAAAGTGTCAAGGTATATCCGCATCCAGAATTAAGCAATTTATCACTGGGCCTTGAGTTGACCCAACCCGTAGAGAGTAGGCCCAAGATCAAAATTTGTTCTTGAGGCTTGGCCCGGTATCTGTTTCTGTAATCAGAGGTGTTTCTGTTTCAGCGGGGAAGAAGGAAATGTGATATTATTATGATTTTTTTTCATTAAAAAAAATTAACATGTGAAAATATATGTTAATGTTGAGGTAACTGAAAAAGATCATTATAAATAATCTCTAGATTGCATTTTCCTAAATACTCAAGCAATCATAATGCTACAAATATATTTTCCTTGCAATTGAAATTAAAACGCAAATACAAATAGAGAGATTCGTGATCTTATATATTCTCCATATCTTGGATTGGAACATCAAACTCAACCTGAACATGAACATCACTCTACCCTCATCGTCCCTTCGGATCCTTGATCTCAGAGAAAACATTATCTGACATCAACCTGTCGGATTCCTTACTGGCATAGCTATAATCTTCGTAGCTAGTGGTGGAGCTCATTCCACTACTCTTACTAATGTCGGAAGTATGTCTACTACTTTGGCTGCTACTGAACACGTCATTGCCACTATCATCATAACTATCCTCACTCACTCTCACCATTCTGTCGACAACATTATCCTGCAGCTGCCAAACAAACTCCAGAACCCCGGCAATGTCATTCATTGAAGGCCTCAATGCTCCATCCTCAAGCAAACAACTAACCGCAAACTCACCAAACTTGCGTAAACACTCAGGTGCAATTTGACCCTTAAGCACTGGATCCACCATCTCACTCAAAGTTCCCTTCTGGTAGCAATGTTTTGCCCAATCAACAAGCGACACTTGTCTCTTCTCCACCCTACGAAGCAAAGGCTGCCTCCCGGATAATATCTCCAAAAGCACCACCCCAAACGAATACACATCAGACTTCTCAGTCAAACGTTGTCGTTTGTAATACTCAGGATCTAAATACCCAACACTACCTTTCACCTGAGTACTCACATGGGTCACAGAAGTACCAATAATGGGCCCAATTCTGGATAATCCAAAGTCCGAAACTTTTGCCACCCATTTTTCATCCAATAAAATATTGGTGCTCTTCACGTCACGGTGAATGATCATGTGCTTTGAACCTGTGTGAAGATAATGTAAACCGCGTGCAGCACCTATGCAGATCTGGAGCCTCTGTTTCCACGACAGAGAAGGGTTTTCGGAACCGTAGAGATGGTCACGAAGAGATCCTCGATCCATGAAGTCGTAAACGAGGATCATTTCATTGCTCTCATAGCAGTAACCGATGAGGGAAACAAGATGGAGATGGCGAAGTTGAGAAAGCATTTCGATTTCGTTTAGGAATTCATGTGCACCTTGCTGTGAACCCGGTTTAAGCCTTTTGATCGCGACACTTGTCGAACCGTCATCGATGTACCCTTTGTAGACATTTCCGAACCCTCCAACGCCAACGACGAAGAGTTCGTCGAAGTTGTTTGTAGCGGCTCTGATTTCTCCGATTGAGAAGTGGCGGCAGAGGTTGGTTGGTAGTGATGACGGGCCACTGCCACGAGAAGTTCCGTCTTTGCCCTTACCCTTGCCCCTGATTTCCCCGCGTTTTACGAGGAACAAAGCGACAATAAAAGATAACAAAACGACACCGGAAGCAACACCAGCGACAGCAACAAGGGTTTTTTTGTTTCCTCTGTTTTTCTTGTTTGAGGTTTTGGGCAGAACCTCAGTGGGGATTAAAGGAGGATCCGGGTTGGGTCCAGCGAGACTGTTACTAGAATTGCTGATTTTGAAGAGTTCAATTGCGTTTACATGTGCGTCCTGGATCAGGGTTTTGGGGTGAGGATGCATTTTGAGTGAAAGGTTTGTTTTTTTCTGACTCTCTGTGATGAAAACAACATAATCTCTAACTACCGGAACACCCTTTTTTCCATCTGTCCACAAGAGAATATCTGCACGATCAGCAACCATCTGATCCGCTATGTAGATGTAGAAAATGAAATCACCAATCTGGTTAACTTGCGGGTCAAGTTCACAAAAGTGTAACCTTAGCAAGTAGGCGAAACCAGAATCAACAGGGAACTGCCAAGTGATGTTGAATTTCATGTTGTCAGTGCCATTGCTTCCCATGTTTCGCACTGTTCGATACACTTGTTCTGGTGCCGTGTACTCAGGAGTCTCATTAGTGAACGTGAGATTGATTCTAGGACTAAAATCACCAGACTCTGTACTTTGTGTAGTTAGGTAAGTGTCATCAGAATCCCAAGTTCTTAGCATACCCGTGTCTTCTGAAGCTGGTATTGCTCTTCCTCCAGCTTTTATCCTGTAGGTATTCTCCAGAGCATGGTTGTTTTCGATTCTGTATTGGTTCTCTGAGCCAACGAGTTTTGGTAAAGCAGTGTTTTCATTGGGGTTAGTGTAGTAGAGATAATTGGGCATGGAAATAACCTCGATTCCATTGATGAAAGCATAGGAATCTGTTGTGCTTGGAATGAAGGTTATGTTGAGTTTCTGGCCAATTTCCACGTTGATGCAGTACTCATTTGTGAAGATCTGAGACACTGCATCAGCATTGAGTGAAGCATTGAAATTATGAAGGAGGGTGTAAGGACCTGATTTCACTGAGAAAAAGGCTTTGGAGTGATCAAAGTTTGGATATGAAATTGAGTAGAAGAAGAGGCGTAGGAAGTTTGGGCCAGGGGTGACGGGGAAAGAGTAGGTGAATTGGGAGTAAGAGAGGCGTGCTGAGGTGTAAGGGCCCTTTATGAATGGTGATGCAGGTGCAGTTACAGCAACTGAGTCTTGGCTTTCTGAGAGGAGTTTCTTGTTGTTTATGTCTCCATTCCAGGTACGACCATCGGCCTCGAAGTTGCTCGATGAGCCACACGTGATGCTAAAATGGTCAATAGGAAGGTAAATATCACCAGCTTTGGAATGGTTGGAAAGGAACAGAAAGAGGGTGGTTGCTAATGCAATTCTTGTTCTGCTTCTTGTGCCCATCTCTAAAAACAGCAATTGAAGCAGTGTTAATAATGCTGAGAAACCATAAAGATTTCTGTAACTATATAGCTAGTGGTGTGTTACTGTTGATGGCTATTTTATAATTTTTGAGATGCAGGAATATATACACTTTTATGCATGGTTATCAAAACCATATGAGTTTTACAGGTGTGATCAATTAAAAGAATTGGTTAGATGTTCGGTTTGTATTAATTTTTTATTATTACCGATTTGATCTGGTTTTATTACGGTTTATTTCAACGGGTGTTTTTAACCGGTCTAGTTCAGCTTTTATGTGTATCCGTCTATGGAAGGAATGTCCACAAAGGTAATTAATGTTGGCTTTAGATATTTCTTTCTTTCTGGATGAGCAGCCACAAGTCAAAGTATCTAACCGCGGCAACTCTGTCTTGCTGGTAATTTCTAATTTTTTTTGGTGAGGCGTAAGTTTATTCTTAATTAAGAATTTAAGATAAAAGGAAAGATTTAAACAGCATGTATCAGAATTTTGTAAGCTTATATGTTCCAATTCCTGCTGAGTAATTTATAAGTAGCTTTATAAATATTTATCTAATTTT
Source organism: Clitoria ternatea (assembly GCA_037962975.1). Lineage (NCBI taxonomy): Eukaryota > Viridiplantae > Streptophyta > Magnoliopsida > Fabales > Fabaceae > Clitoria > Clitoria ternatea. The sequence goes on from CM075672.1 coordinate 272,544,316, forward strand.
GAAGCATACGCTATTTTCAACTCATTTAAACTCTTCTGTAACAAGAAAAAAAACTTTGAAAGTTGCAACACATTTTCTTTATTCTGATATCACTCCTCCTTAAAAGGTGGCTGGAACTTTTAACTAAGGATATTTTTCCATTTAGGATATCAGGATAGCCATAAATCCCTCAACCAACATAGTTGGGCAGGTTTTTGTCCAAATCAGTATTAAAGAGTGACAGTTCCATTCGTGAAACTGGCACTTTCAGAGGTTTACTTTGCGTGATTTTTATCTTTTCATAAGCAAAATGCAACTCCAAAATATTGTTTTAAGTTGAAACACTTTAGGGCAATAAGGTGATTCAATACTCTGTTCTTTAAGCTAGTAGTTCAAGATTTGATATCTGTGAATAAAAAATAAGATGAGATTAGCTACTTATCACCTTTGTAGTTTGGGAAAGAATGTCACGACTCATGATTACTAAATATGAGACAAAAAAAGAAAAATCGACGCATGATTTGAGTTATTCATTCTTTTAAAATATGACATTTTAATACGCGTGTTTCTTAATAAGATAATCATATTTTTATATAAAACAAGAGTCATTATTTTTAAAGTCCTTTATCTGAATGTGCTTTGTCCAGGGAAAAAAAATAAAAAAATGTTTCTTTTTTTTTTTCTGGCTTCAACTTCAAGCAGTATACAATAGATAGATGTAAGTAACAATTAAAAATTTCCAGTAATTATCTTTATTGGAAGGATTCATTTTTTTAAAAATTCAATCTCTTAATTAAGAAAAGTTAATCTTTCCCCATCCATGCACAAGTTGTTGATATAAGTTTTGTTTATCTATTTTTAATGGCATTTGAATGTTATCATCTTCATAAATTCTCACATGTAGCAAGTGAAAGAAGAAAATTTTCTGGCAATTCGAAAAAAAAAGTTATCCTTAACATGCAATTAGATTGAGAGAGAACAGAGATCCAGTAAAAAAAATGTTTAATATTTTTTCTCGTGTGCCCTATAATTAACCTAAGAATATTACATTTTCAATGTTTTTATAATATTTTTAAAAATGCTAAAAAAATTAATCACGTTTTTCAAACTTTAATTTTCTCATGAGAGGTGTGACAGAATATTATATTCTTAGACAAAATAATATTCTTAGAAATCATTTAAGTACATAAAACATATTTATAATATTCTTAGTGTATATATAATTCTCTTATCAGAAAACACACTTTTTAGGAAAAAAAATATTCTGAAATAAACAGAATTTCTTCCAGAAAAACTAAAAGTTCTCATATTATTCTTATTGTCTAGTGGAAATATATTGACCCAAACTTCATAGGTTTTGTATACAAAATCAAGCCTTCCAAATTAATTAAACGCATGTGTCTGGCTCATTATTGTCTGATGCAGACCCATTTTTTTCTAGCTTTATCTAATCATTTTAAAAGTCTTGTCTAACCTAAAAGGTTATTTAAAATTTACTTTCTAATCACATTAATTCATAAGATAAATTACAAGTATATCCGTAAATAGGCATATGATTTAAATAAAAAAACCATCAAGTTTAAGTATTTACATATATTAATATATAATTACATAATATTATAGAAAATTATTATTATTATTATTATTATTATTATTATTTACATTTATTTAAATAGACAAAAAATAATTTTTTTAAAAAGTCTAACGCTAAATATTTTAAATTAAAATCCTAGGGATGTTATTTAAGAATATGATCAACCTATAAGCATGACATAAACTAAGCCATAAATTCTTAATGGATGGTCTCATCTATTTCCACCTTTAATTACTCATAATGCTAATATTCTACTCAAGTTTGAATATGTATAATAACAGAAATAAAATTCCTGAATGAGATATTTAGCTTTAATGACACATAAATTGAGAGTGATAAATATCCTCCGAGTTGCCTGACCAACCCGCCACTACAAAACAAGATACCCATAAGAGACTGAAGACTAAAAAAGTGTTTGGTTTTCAGTTGGGGAAACAGAGTTGAGTTGAAGTGAAAAATTTAAAGATATTAATTCTCCACCGTTCAAGACAATCAAAACTCCGTTGACCTGTAGAATCAAAATTCTCCCTCAACTTAATAGAGAATTCTCCGTTGGTATGGGCTGCCAAACATGCTTTAATTAACAATGCTTTAAATACTGTCATATAAAAAATCATTAAATAGAATCAGATGTTCAATAGGTAGCGTTAAACTTAACTGATTTCACAAGAGTTATGTAATTATGCTATAGGAGATGTCGCGTGGGATAGACTCGCACACTGAATTTTGCATGAGAGTAAGTTATTGTTGTGTGAGATATGTAAGACAATTTTTAATACTACCTCCGGTTCCAAATATAAGCAAATATACCTAACTTCACACATATTAAGAATAGTAGTTGGAGGTAGTTATTTACATTAATGTTACCACATATTTGATTTAATTTTCTAAAATACCATTGGTATCATTTATTACATAAAGAATTAGTGGCCTTGGAAATATATATGATGAGGACATATTTGGTAAATAAACATTTAATGACATTGGAAAAGTCTAATTTTGCTTATATTAAGGGACTAAAAAATTCTACTAAAATTTGCTTATATTTGAAACCGGAGGTAGTATATAAAAGGACGTCTTGGGTTTGGTTGTTATGCAGAATGGATGTTTCTAAAAGCTAACGTTGATTGTTGTGTGGGAGATGTGGTTCACACAAAAAAATTAATGCCTCAAATTTAGGTATGTTAGTGTTATATGAGGGGAATTTGTATGAGACATGTTTCACATAAAATTCAAATATAATATGTGTAGATCTCTTTCTTTTTTTCATTCTTCACTTTTTAATCTCTTACAATTTCTTTTGTGTAAGTCGAAGCGTGAAAACAACCATTTCATTTGTTATTTGGTGTTACTGTATACATTCATATCGTAAAAAGCAAAATTTTAAACTAATTGAAATTTGCAATAAGTTAAAGGTTAATAACCTACTTGATTTATTTAGTTGTATATTTTAAGGTTCTTTAGGATATAGTCGTGAGAATTCTTGCATAGGTGTTTTTACATTATCATGTTTTAAAAAATATCAACATTGAAACTTTAGGGTAGATAATTTACTATAAAGTTTGTTTATTAGATTATATTGGGAAAGAATTTTAAAGCTTTAGAAATTCAATACTTTAAAAATTTAAAAATAAAACTTTGAAATTTAAATTTTGAACAAAAATATTAAAAATTATATTTTAAAACAATAATAGATTTAGAAATTTCAAGTTAGAATTGAGAAAATAAAAATATTATAAATTTTTAAATAGAGTTTAGGAAAATAATAAATTAAAAATTTTCAAATTAGAACTTTTAGAAAATGAAAAATAGAAATTTTAAATTATAATTTAAAAATAAAAACATAAAAATTTCTAATTATAATTTAGAAATTAAAAAAATAGAAATATACAAATTAAATATTACTTAATTTTTACATGATTAATTAGATTTGGTGTGTAATTTTGAATAATACATGTATTGGAACTTGTGTGTTAGCAATGCAGATTTTGTGATGAGTTGTTTGTAGATATACAATAGTGTCTATCTTATAAGAAAAGTTTAAATAATAAGTTTATTAGAAAGGTTAGAGACTCTATTAATAAGGTAGTAACTTACTATTCAAAGAATGCTATAAGGTATACCTATATGTGAGATGTAGATGTTGTCAGATTTTGAATAAAAGTGAGGTTAATTACCTTTCATTTAAACAAGTTTGGTTTCAAGCTCAACTATTGGGTTTGGACCATGCATGTGAATTTAAAATTGAGAGACAAGTAGAACCCTTATATCATAAGCCATAGATAAATTTGACCTTTTTAAAGTCAATATTAAATAACAACTTGCTAATACTATAGAATCACATCAAAAACAAAATAATGTCTCAAAATTACTTTATAATTAATTTATTTATTATTTTAATGTTAAACATTTTTTTAGATGACTAGTCATGAGAGAGGAAATTAGAAGTGTGAAGCTACTAATTACCAAGAATGGTGGGTGAAGAAAGGTTGTCCCATCGGGTAAATTATGCTCACATGTAAACTAATATATATATTATCATTGTTGAAAGACATGATTTAATTATCTGAAAAATAAAAAAAAATTAATGGTTAATATTAATGTTTCACAACAGTATTTTAGATAATAAAAAATTTTAACAGAAAACCAAACACCCCTTTAACTACTAGTTAAAGAGGAAAGCCTGAGCCGTAGATTATATTCCCATGACCAAGAAGCGTGTTAATCTATCTAGCTTATGAACTTTGATTTGTGATTTTTTTTTCCTTAAAGAATCAAACAAAATATTATACAAACATTAAAATTTTTGATTTGTGATGTTATGTCTAACAAGAGGGAAAATATTACCTTTTAATAAAATGTAAAAATTTAGGCTAACTTTGTTGTTTCTTTATAATGAAATTTGATCTCGATCATACTCTAATAATGTTATACATTTTTATGATGTGTGTTTTAATATATTTTTGCAGACTGAACCATTCAAATTCAATCTATTACTAACAATGGATCCCCCTAAGGGACATATATCACATTCTCATGCAATTCCATAACAGCATGTCAATTTTCAGAAAAAGAATATATATGAAAAAACACAATTTACGAGAATTGAACATATTCGTTTAACACTAGAACAAGGGAGCCTAAATTACTGAACTAACCTACTCACTCATTATATTATACTAGCAATGATTGGATTTTTTAATAAATATTTTATGTTTTAATGTAGTTTATAAATTATAATCAGTATTTATTTTTATGATCTTTACAAATAAGTGTTTTTTTGGTTACAAGATAATTATTTGTTTAAATATAGCTGATTAATAATTATAGTTGTCTTTTAATGCAAATAATATTTAAGCTAGTAAATTATAAAGATGGATGGAAATGCCTTTACATATTAATCCAATTTGGTATAGTACAGCAATGCTGAATTGTAGCCACACTTACACATGTGAAGGGCAAAGGGTTTAGAGAAAGATGAAATAAATGCCAACTGCCACCGCTACTCCAGTAAGCATCGTGGACATGAAAATTTATATATTTAAGGACAGATGTAAAGCTATACAGTACCCCCCAAATCTTTGGGAGAAAACATAGACATGAAGAAGCTAGCAATATCATCATCTGCTCTAATGTCGTTGGTGGTCCTTTTGCTCCATTCATGTCTCAGCAATGCTACCTCTTCTCTCTGCGATGCCGCCGTACAGGACTCAGAGTTCCCCACCATGAGTAGCTCCCACTTGGCCGGAATGCTTTACGTGATTCCTCGTACCACCGGTTACACAGGCAATCCTCGGGGTGTATTCTGTGTCAATACCATCAACGGTTATCGTAGTTGTTCACCCCGTAGACTACAAAGAGCTTCCGATTGTAAAAATGTTTACAAAAGGGATTGTTGATCTTGTGTCAACCTGTTTCTGTTTCTGTTTCTAATTTTGTTGTCTGTTTCAATCTTGCTTTTTGAAGCTGTGTGTATCTGTTATTCCATCGTTATCATTTCGTAAGAATAAATTAAATAATAATAATTCGATCATTTAAGAAATGCATAATCTTATTACGAAAGTAACTATAACTTTTACAAATTTATTGACCACTCGCTGGTTTTGGAACCAACATATATACATGACAATTCATTTTATTTTTAAATGAAATGAATTATCTACTCTGGAGACTCACCCAAGTTAATGCATAGTTAAAGATTAGATAAATATTTACGTTACAAATTTAATTTTTAACTAATTAGACTATAATTTTTTTACCATAAAATATTATTTTACTAACTAAAAGCTCGATAGAAATGATAAATATTAGTTAAGTTTTAGTGCTTTAATGGCTTGTATGAAAAGACATATTCGTAGAGATTCTGACAACTTTAGGACGAGGATGTTACGAGTAGATGGTAAGTAGTAGGTAACAGTATAACAAGTAACAAGTAATGGGTAACAATTGGTGGGTAACAGGTAAGCGATAATAGGTAACAGGCAACCGATAGTAGGGAATAAGTAATAGGTAATAAGTAGCAAGTTACAGATAAGTAATAGGTAATAGGTAACAAGTTACAAATAATAGGTAATAGATAATAGGTAATGTAAGTAACAAGTAAAATGTAAAAGGTAACAAATAAGAGGTAATGTGTAACAGGTAATAGTTAAAATTAATCTTGATTTGTCCTGGACCGGGGTCAAGAGATCCGATCTCAAGCCAGTCACGAATAGTATGTCAATACCGTCTAATAGACCGGATGTATGTGTATCCGATGTATGTATCCGTTGTCCTTGAATGAGGAGAGCGGATTGGGCGTCCTGGAGATCCTTCACACCGACCTAACGCGTTGAAGTGGGCGAATGGTGGTGTCACCTGCAAAGATTCTCCGACGCTCAAGTCAGTGATTATATTCCAAGTAAGGAATGTATTCAGAGAGTAATCAGTCGTAAAAAGAGCTGAAGAAGAAGATCCCCCTTCAATCATGAAGTGAGTTCATATACCTGATTGGCTCGATTAACGAGGACTCGTTGGTGGGGAACCACCAACTCCCATTAGCATTATTATATTGCGCACTTACCTGCATGATTGGGTCAAGTGGCTATTTTATATTGAGCATAGAGAATGTAGACTAGGATTAGGGAACAAGTTGACCATTCCCGTGAGCAGAATTTGGCTCGTAGTGCAGGGAATTATTGATCGATCCCTGTAGCAACAATCCTTGTCTTTTGCACAGTGACGTGTGTATTATCCGATGTCATGGTGTTATCCTGAACAACCGGTATAGGGAGAACGCCTGATACGGAATTACAGTCCAGATGTATACCGATGACACCGGTTACACGTAGATGTCTTATCAAAGACGTTGAAATATGTATAGCAGATCGGATACCGGTATTGAGACCGGATCAAATCTATTTGTGGCATAGCTATATATAAACAAGATATCAATTTAACTATGTAAAAGCAAATGCCAAACTAGTAACATATGAAAATTCTAGCGTAAATAGCTAGTGTTGTCAACACACTAACACATTATTTGGCACCTCTTGAGACATTTTTCTTTCAATAACAAATGTCATGTGTCTAGTTCAGGTTACAAGTCAAGGTCAAGGTTTAGATAACAAGTAAAAAGTAACAGATAACATGTAACAATTAGTAGGTAGCAGATAACAAGTAAAAGGTAACAAGTAGCAGATACCAAGTAACAGGTAGCAAGTAACAAACTATTAGCCAACATGTGACAGGTTATGGGTAACACGTCACAAATAACAAGGTAACAGGTGAGAGGTAACGCTCACAGGTAACAAGTGCAGGTAGTAGGTGGTAAGTAGCAAGTAACTAGTAACCGACAACAAGTAACACAGTAAAGGCAATGGGTGGCGGGTTTAGTGAAGGGGTGATGGGTAACAAGTAATTGGTAACTAATATCAAGTAAAGATAAAAGTTAAAGGTAAGGTAATAGATAACAGTTAACGGGTAACATGTAACAGGTAACAAGTCAAGGAGGTAACAATTAACATATAACAGACAACAAGTAACTAATATTAGGTAACAAGTAATAGGTAAAATCAATCTATTTGTGGCAATAGGTATGAACATGGTATCAATCTATGTAAAAGCAAATACCAAACACATATATGAACATGTGTAAGATAAAATAACCTCATGTTAGATGATGTATATAATCTACGTTCGTCTGTCTTTAATTATTTTTAATGTTTCATAAGTATAAATTTTATATTTATTTCTTGATAAGATCAATATAAAATAACTCAAATGTATTATCAACTAAACATAGAAAATAAGCTAAACTAAATCAACTAAATGTATTTTTTTAAGTGTGGTTGGCATGTGGGCATAACAACTAAGTTTACAGGCCATGTGAAAATTGATACAATTGATGAAAATCTTCCTTATCAAGCATCTAGAACATCACTGGTGAGACCATTAGTAGAGTCAGAATCGTTGACAGGATGAAGGATGATTATTGTAAGAAATTAGTCTAATTATTCAATTACTGAAAATGAAAGAGCTATCATCGATTCAATTAGACTTTATTACCGATAAAGAGGATGAAGTTGAATATCCTAAATAGTTCAAAAGATAAAGGTGATGATGAAGATAATCATTTTCCATGCCCTATCTTTAGGGATGACAAAATGGGTCGACTAGCCAAAAAGCGGGCCGGACTGGCCTGCCCTACCTAATGGCTGGCCCGGTGGGTCGGTCCGCCAAAGTTAAAATTATATTTTTTAAAATAAAATGTGTTAAATTAAGATACAAAATTAAAGAAGATATTATTAAAAGAAATGTATAAGTAATAAGAGATGCCACTTTTTTCTAACTTTAGAAAATGAAGGTATATATTTTAATAAAATAAAGTATAAATTATTTAATTAATAATATTTATAATTTTTTTCTTTTAGTGGACCCAAGGTTTTGGCCCGCCAACGGGGCCGGTCGTGGTAGGAGACGGGCTAAAAAAATCTTGTCCGTCCCACCAATTTTGACGGGCTTGGCGGGCTGTGTGTATTTGTTATTCCATCGGTAGTTCGGTGTCGTTATCATTTCGTAAGAATAAATTAAATAATAATAATTCGATCCTTTAAGAAATGCATAATCTTATTATGAAAGTAACTATAATTTTTACAAATTTATAGACCACTCGCCGGTTTTGGAACCAACATACATGACAATTCATTTTATTTTTAAATGAAATGAATTACCTACTAGGGAGACTCACCCAAGTTAATGCATAGTTTAAGATTACATATATATTTACCCTACAAATTTAATTTTTAACTAATTAGACTATAATATTTGTTGACCATAAAATATTATTTTACTAACTAAAAGCTCGATAGAAATGATAAATATTAGTTAAGTTTTAGGGCTTTAATGGCTTGTATGAAAAGACATATTGGTAGAGATTGTGACAACTTTAGGGCGAGGATGTTATGAGTAGATGGTAAGTAGTAGGTAATAGTGTAACTAGTAACAGGTAATATAGGTAACAGGTTATAATTGGCGGGTAACAGATAAGCAATAATAGGTAAAAGGTAACAGATAATAGGTAATAAGTAATAGGTAACAAGTTATAGGCAATAAATAATAGGTAATAGGTAATAAATTACAGATAACATGTAATAGGTAGTAGGTAATATAGGTAACAAGTAAAATGTAAGAGGTAACAAGTAATAAGTAAGATGTAATACGTAACAGGTAACGGGTAAAATTAATTTATTTGTGGCATAGCTATATATATAAACAAGATATCAATTTAACTATGTAAAAGCAAATGCCAAACTAGTAACATATGAAAATTCTAGCGTAAATAGCTAATGTTGACGACACACTAACACATTGTTTGGCACCTCTTGAGACACTTTTCTTTCAATAATAAATGTCATGTGTCCAGTTCAAGTTACAAGTCAAGGTCAAGGTTTAGATAACAAGCAAAAAATAACAGATAACATATAACAATTAGTAGGTAGCAGATAACAAGTAAAAGGTAACAAGTAGCAGATACCAAGTAGCAGGTCGCAAGTAACAAACTATAAGCCAACATGTGACAAGTCATGGGTAACAGGTCACAAGTAAGAGGTAACGCTAACAGGTAACAAGTAGCAGGTAGGTAGTAAGTAGCAAGTAACTAGTAACCGACAACAAGTAGCTACCATCGGTTTAACCTAACCCTATTACCGATAAAGAGGATGGAGTTGAATATCCTAAAATAGTTCAAAAGATAAAGGTGATGATGAAGATAATCATGTTCCATGCCCTATCTTTAGGGATGACAAAATGGGTCGACTCGCCAAAAATCGGGCCGGACTAACCTACCCCACTAAAATAAACAAGCCAAAAGTTAGGGTCCGCCCTACCTAATGGCGGGCCCGGTGGGTTGGCAGCCAAAGTTAAAATTATAATTTTTTTAAAATAAAATGTGTTAAATTAAGATAAAAAATTTAATTTTTTTAAAAAAATTAAAAAAGATATTATTGAAAGAAATATACAAGTAATAAGAGATGCCACTTTTTTTCTAATTTTAAAAAATAAAGGTATATATTTTAATAAAATAAAGTATAAATTATTTAATTAATAATATTTATAATTTTTTTCTTTTGGCGGACCTAAGGTTTTGGCCCGCCAACGGGGCCGATCGTGGTAGGAGGCGAGCTAAAAAATCTTGTCCGTCCCACCAATTTTGACGGGCTTGGCGGGCCACACTAGTGGAAAAAATGGATACAACAACGGGGGTATAATCACGGATTAATGTGGATCCGTGATTAAAAATGACGCGGTGGCATTTTTGAAATTTTTGGGAAAACTTTTAATCACGGTTGTTAGGAAACCGTGATTAAAAGTCTCTATAAGCACGGTTGTTTGACAACCGTGGTTATATGTCAAAACGAGATGACATTTTTGAAATTTTTGGGAAAACTTTTAATCACGGTTGTTAGGCAACCGTGATTAAAAGTGTCTATAACCACGGTTGTTATATGTCAAAATATTATTCACCTTATTTTTAGAAAAATCCAAAAAAATAGAAAAACATGGAATTTTGATCTGATTTTTTGCGTCATGACTTCTTTTGGTACTTATTAGCTATTCGAGTTGGAATTTTTGAAAAATCAATTTTTGAGTGAGAGATACAAAAATTTTGTGACAACAAAAATCGGCAAACTTCAAACGAGCATAACTTGAGCTAGAAAACTTAGAATCCTTATTGCTGCATATGATTTTGGGGTAGAAAAAAAATCTGCATTCATTCCAACTCGCTTCGCCAGTTGGGATTGCTCAGATTTTCAAAAAACCCTTGTTTTCTCAAAATTTTTTATTTTTTGTGATTTATTTGCTTATTTTTTTAGATTTTTAGGCTTCTACTTTACCTACCAAATAAATTCTAAAAATTCTAAAATTTTTTATGGTGTTTTCTAATGCCAAAATAAGATTTTCACATATAACCACGGGTCCCTTGTTCAACCGTGGTTATATGTCATATATATAACCACGGGTCCTGGAGTAACCGTGGTTATAGGTCATACATATAACCACGGGTACTAGCATAACCGTGGTTATAGGTCATACATATAACCACGGTTCCTTGTGTAACCGTGATTATAGCTTCCTTTTCGTTTTAAATTTCGTAATTTCACGAGCGCGTCTTAGTCTAACTCTCTTTTCTCTCCTTCTTCTCTGTAAGGTTTCTCTTCTCTGTTTTCATGTTTCCATTTACATTTCATTATTTACGTTCTAGATTTGTTTATTATGTGAGTTCTTACTATTTTTCTGTTGCCATTTACAGGTTTCCCATCGCACGCCATTGATTATTTACAGGTTTACGTTTTAGATTTATACTTGTGTTCTTCGTTTTGCTATGTGTTCTTCGTTTTACTCTGTGTTCTTCTAGTTCCTTTGTTGTAGTTCTTCTCGTTCCTTTGTTGTAGTAGCATTCTTGTTTCTTGTTTCTTGTTGTTGTTCTGATTTTCATTCATTTACTTTTCTTCTGTTTTTGTTTCTTGCGTTCTTGCTGCGTTTCTTATTTCTGGTGTTGGTGTTCATTGTGTTCTTGCTGTTTCTGAATGGTGAAGATGATAACCACGATTTTTAATTTTTTTTTGGTCCAGTACATTTAATCACGGTTGCCTAAGGCAACCGTGGTTATATCCACTCCACTTTTAACCACGGTTCAAACCCGTGATTAAATATCCTGATATACAATGACGCCCACTTTTAACCACGGTTGTTCAACCGTGATTAAAAGCCTTTTTTAACTGTGGTTAAAGCCATTTTTTCCACTAGTGCCAACCCGTAGGGCCTAATCTGTTTTGCTATCCTTACCTATTTTGCACTCAAAAGTGACGTGAGACTTAATGTCTCACGCTAGGTTTAGCGCACGACATCAATGTCTCACTTAATTTTTGCATGCCATACTATTTAGTTTTAGCATGTGACTATGTGCTACAATAGACTTATGTTCTCTTGTAGTGAAAAGAATACAGATAAAAATAAATTAAATATATAATAATTTAACTAAATCTATATATAACATTTTAATTATTATTATATAAATTTTAATATATAAAAAAATCATTTTAAACCTTTTATAATTTTTAATAATATTATTAAATTATTAATATTTATTCAATAAAAATTACATAAATTTTCTCTAATTTCTTTCTTTCTATTTAAAGAGAATTAATTTTCATTCCTCCTATTTCTTTTCTTATATTCTTCCTTCTACCAAATAGGAAAAAAAATCTTGTTTTTTCTTTCCTCTCATTTATTTCCATGGCAGTTTTCTTTTCCGTTTTTCCATCAAAACAAAACAGAGATAAAACGTTGACTTAGGCTACGAGGTTCGTTAGCAGAACACTAGAGCAAAAACTTGAACTTTAATTTGGCTAAAGTCTGAGAATATTCCTTCATCAAATTCACCTATAAATTTCCTCGTTTTCTCAGCCGAGACAGATAATTAGTCCATCATTGATAATTATTCATATAAATTAGTTAGACCTCCTTTGGTGATTCCCTTCCTTAATCAATGTCCAACATGGGTAATCTTGCGTGTTTCCTGATTCTTATTCTTCCCGTAGTACTTCTTTACAACGTTGCTGCTGCATGTTCTGATGGAACCTGCAAGGTTTGTAATATTTCCACTCTACTACTCTCTCGAATGCATGCACCTTAATGCTTTCTTATTTTCATCTTTAATTGGTTTCAAACTAATTCATATGTTTGATTAGCTTCTCGATGAGTGCTCATCTGATGGAGATTGCAGCGCCGGGCTCTATTGTTTCTCCTGTCCATTTGGATTTTCAGGCTCTAGGTGTGTTAGATCATCTACCACCAATCAATTCAAGCTTCTAGTAAGATATCTATATATCTCTCTCTTCATTTCTAGCTACATATTGCAGTTTCTTATACATTCATGATAAGAATTGAAGTTTCATTGCATTCATACGAGAGACAAAAGTGTTAATATTCAATCAATTTATGTAGTCGATCGATTAATTAACATATAAACAAAATTATTAGCTTATCAAATCAAACTATAAAGGATCGAACTACAGACAAACAAACTCATTGTATGTTTTAATATGTAAAATTATTAAGGTAAAACCTTCATTCAATTTAAAAACACCGTAAGAAACACCAAGCTAATTTATCTAATTTACATTGCCAAACTCACAAATTAAAGTGTCGTGAGACAATTAGTTTTTTTAGTAAAAGATTTAAAATCTTTTTTTGTTATTTCTTCATTTTCTTTTAACTATTGAACCAACCTTAATTCTTATTTCTTATACGTATTTCCTTTAACACATTATATATAAGAGGTAAAATCATCTTCCAATATAGAAAACAAAAGAGATTAAAGGGTAAAAACTAAAAACAAGTTACGTGAATAATGAGATTTTATAATTATCTCTTGGCAAAGTCCTCTATTGTGTATTGGCTAAATTCTATGATTTTGGGCGTTGGAGGGAAAGGGACTCAATATTGGTTTTCAATTTTCATTCCTCGTGTTCACCCTATCTCATTGTTTTTAAATCGAATATGCTTCATTTTTTCGCTTTGCTGCATCTAATATACTTGATTAATTAAAAAACCAAAAGATAAAATAAAAGATTTGAATGAATCCAATAAATGTTGTTGACGAGTCAGCTCATTTAGTCAACGGATGTTATGAACCATAATTAATGAATTAATGTGATGAAAACGTCACTATGATCATGGGGCAGTCCATTTTTCAAAAGTTTTAAGGGCTATTTAATTGGCAAGAAAAAGACAACCAATAATTATATGGATCCGTGTAGTAATTTTGAAAGATAGTTACATCAAAGTAAACTAACACCCATGTAAGATAATGAACAAGGCTCGAAAATGTGAAAAAGAAGAATTCTGATTCATTGCTTTTTAGTGTGAGTATTGTGGCCCTTATGTACACATATTTGAAAACAGTTAGAGAAAAACAGAATTGATGAGCTGGCATAGCTGGCAGAGTTAACTATTTTGGTTTATGACCCTCCCGCAATGGGAAAAAAATGTCCACCATGCCAAGCTTGGCTACAAAGCCATGAAACAATTTAGGATGGGAAGCCTTGGTAAAAACATCAGCTACTTGGTCTTTAGTGGAGATTGGCAGAAGCTTGAACAGGCCTTGTTGGAGCCTTTCCCGTATAATGTGGCAGTCTATATCCAAGTGCTTGGTGCGTTCATGAAACACAGGATTGGAGGCAATGTGAATGGCACTCTTATTGTCACAAAAGAGGACTGGCAGCTTGGAACAATTGATGTGCAGGTCCTGAAGCAAGTAAGTCAGCCATTGTAATTCACATGAGGCATTGCTGAGAGATCTGTATTCAGATTCAGAAGAGGACTTGGAGACAGTGGTTTGCTTCTTCGATTTCCAGCTGATTAAGGAGGTTCCAAGGAAGAAACAATACCCTGTGATTAACCTCCTAGTGATTGGGCAACTTCCCCAATCAGCATCACTATAGCCCTGCAAATTAAGAGAGGAAGAAGCAGGGAAAAACAGTCCTTTCCCTGGAGAGGATTTAAGGTATTTGACTATTCTCAATGCAGCAGTGTGGTGTTTAGACTGAGGCGCACTAAGGAACTGACTCAGATGATGAACAGCAAAGGTGATGTCAGGTCTGGTGGTAGTTAAGTATAGCAGCCTCCCTATCAACCTCCTATAACCAGCATGATCAGGGTATAAATCTCCAGAATCAGCAGACAAAGGAAAAGTAGGGTCCATTGGTGTTGAAGCAGGTTTGCAACCAAACAACCCTGTGTCTGTGAGTAGCTCTAGGCAGTATTTCCTCTGGCAAACTGAAATTCCTTCTTATGTTCTTGCAAATTCGAGGCCAAGAAAGTACTTTAAAGGACCAAGGTCCTTAATACCAAAGTGATGATGTAGATTTTTTTTGATAGCATTGAACTCCTTGAGATCGGTGCCCACCAAAATCACATCATCAACATACACTGTTAAGGCAGTGAAAGAATTACCCTTAAACTTCAGAAACAGTGAAGAGTCCGATTGTGCAGGAGTGAAACCACAAGCTGCCAATGTAGAAGTTAATTTTTCAAACCATTTCCTACTAGCCTGTTTCAATCCATAAAGTGACTTGATGAGCTTACAGGATTGAGTGGATTTTGCATGGACTCTAGCTGGTATTTCCATATAGACATCTTCCTCCAGGTCTCCATGTAGAAATGCATTGTCTACGTCCAATTGGTGCAAGTGCCAATTATGTGCAGCTGCCAAGGCAATCAAGACCCGAATGGTAGTCATCTTTGCCACAGGTGAAAATGTATCAAAGTAATCAATCCCCTCCACCTGTGTGTATCCTTTTGCAACCAATCGCGCCTTATATCTAGCAACAGAACCATCCGAATGCCTTTTAATCTTGAAAACCCATTTATGACCAATCGGTTTAACCCCAATGGGAGTGTCCACGATTTTCCAAGTCCCATTTTTATTCAAGGCTCTCAACTCAGTGTTCATAGCCTCAATCCAATGAGGATTTTGGGCTGCCTCAGCATAGGATTGTGGTTCCATATCAGTCACCATGGATAGAGCATAAGATTTATGTGTTGGTGTAAGGTGATGATAAGCATGATTGATTGAAATAGGGTGGCTGGTTGGGCTGGAGAGGGCTGGTAGAGTGGGGCAGAGAAAATCTGTGAGGTGTGGTGGTGGTCTAGTTAATCTGGTAGATTTCCTAATGGCAACAGGTGATGGTGAAGAGCAGTCCAAGTGGCCAGATTCAGGTTGTGAAGGTACAGGTTGTGGAGGCTCAGGCTAGGAATGTTTAGGTGCAGGTTTTGAAGTGGTGGAAAATGTAGGTGAGTGATTGGAATTATTAGATGGGGTCTGTGGAGTGGCAGGAATAGAGTTAGGAGTGGGTAGACAAGGATCTACACACATGTAGGTTGGGGAATTTGGCTTGTTACTGGATGTGGAACCTTTGAAGGGTAGGACAGTCTCAACAAATTGAACATCCCTGGATACAAAAACTTCTCTGGTGAAACCATCAAGTAGTACATATCCCTTTGTGCCAGGCCTATAGCCTAAGAATATTGCCTTCCTTCCTCTAGGGTCAAGTTTGCCTCTATGTTCTTTAAGTGTAGAAGCGTAGCACAGGCTTCCAAACACTTTGAGCTCCTTCAAATCTGGTTTGCTGCCAAAAAGAATTTCATAGGGTGATTGATTCCCTAGGACAGAGCTTGGTACTCTGTTCATTAAGTAGGCAGCGTGTCCCACTGCATATGTCCACAAGGACTTTGGTGCATGAGAGTGGAACAACAAGGACCTTGTAATACCAAGAAGGGTCTGGTGGCTCCTTTCTACCCTGCCATTCTACTGTGGTGTTTGTACACAGGTCCTTTGGTGCAGAATCCCTTTTGAGGCATAAAATGAAGACATCATGAACTCTGCACCATTGTCGGATCTCACAACCTTAACTCTTCTGCCAAATTGAGTTTGTGCCATCTCAATAAAGTTTTGCAAGGCACTAGAGGCTTCTGACTTCATCTTCATTAGGATGAGCCAAATGTATCTGCTATGGTCATCAAGGACAGTGAGGAAGTATCGATGCTTATGGATTCCTGGGATAGCTAGTGGCCCCCATATGTCAATATGAATCAGGTCAAAAGAAGCTGCAGCCCTGTTAGTGCTCAAAGTAAAAGGTGATCTTTTCTGTTTGGAAGCAAAACATGCATCACAAATCAAATTTTTATTAACTGAAATGAATGGATGATCCTTAATCAAAGTTTGTATCCTCGAAATTGACAAATGACCTAGCCTATAATGCCAAATAGCAGAGTCAGGAATTACAACCAGATTGCTTAAACTTTGACTATCATGTTCTACAATCATTTTATTGCAAGGAACCTGCAACTCATAAAGTCCATTCTTGGCCTCAACCAAACCAATCGTCTCCATTGAAACTGGATCCTGTATCACACAGGCATTTTGCTTGAATAATAGTGTGTAATCATGCTGAGCCACCAACTTATATATAGAGATCAAATTAAAGTGAAATCTGGAAGATATAAGACGTCTTGCAACAACATATTTGGCATTAGTCTAACAGCGCCCGAGTGTGTGCAATTAAGCTTGTGGCCATTTGGTAAATGAACAATGAGAGGAGATATACTTCTTAGGATTCAAAGGAATCTCTGTGTGCACATATATGATCTGTGGCACCTGAATCCAATATCCAATTTCTATGTGCATGATGTGAGCTACAAGATAAAATTGAAGTATTACCTCCTCTAGCATCCGCAACAGAAGCCACATGATTAGTTGTGTTCTGTTGAGCAGCCTGTTGGATCATAGTCATTATACTCTTGAATTGCTCATTTGTGAAGAGAGCATCCTTACTGTCCTCAGCCTTTTCTTCCTTCAAGGAATTCCTCTCATCTGCATCAATCTCAGAGTTATCCAAGTAAACATTATTAGCATTATTCGGACCTTTGAATTTAAAGGTAGCTGGAAATCCATGCTTTCTATAACAAACATCCACAGTGTGGCCTTGTTTTCCACAGTAGCTGCAGATCTTGCTCTTCCAGGCTGGGTAATGTCCTCTTCCTCTTCCATAACTTCTTCTTGTTTCAGTCATGTTAATGATTTCCTCAGAATCTTCACCATTACTGATTCCGTTCTGTCTCTCATGCTGTAAAACAAGTGAAAAAACTTTGTTGATGCCTGGCAGGGGTTCCATCAATAGGATTTGCGATCTCACCACATTAAAATTCTCATTCAGTCCCATAAGGAACCGAATCACATAGTCCTGCACTCTATACATCCTAGCGTTCTCAAGTGCTTCACATTTACATCGCACCGAGCATGTGCATAAGGAAATTGGTTTGTAATTCTCCAATTCCTCCCACAATATCTTCATTTCTGTAAAATAATCAGTTACAGTCATGGTTCCTTGCTTAAATCCGTAGATTTCTTGCTGTAATTCACTGACTCGAACTAAATCCCCTTGCGAGAATCGTTCCTTTAGCTCCTTCCACACATCAAAGGCATTTTCAACAAACAATATACTTTGACCAATGGATTGATTCACCGAACTCACGATCCACGAGTGCACCAAATTATTGCAACGTTCCCAAGCTCCAAAACTTGGATCGAAAGAATCATCCGGTATCGGAATGCTCCCGTCGACAAAACTCCACTTGTTCTTCGAGATCAGAGCGCGTTTCATCGCCCTCGCCCATGCGTGGTAATTACGTCCTTCAAGGATTGGATTCACTAGAGCAGCAGAAGTGGATTCTCCAGGATGAACGTAGTATGGACTTAGCGGATTCAGATTTGGATCCGTCGTGAAGGAAGAAGAGGCATGGTTGTACGCATTATTATTGTTGGATCGCACCATTTGAGACCTAGATGGTTGAGCCCTTGTTCAGGGCTTTGATACCATCAAAGTAAACTAACACCCATGTAAGATAATGAACAAGGCTCGAAAATGTGAAAAAGAAGAATTCTGATTCATTGCTTTTTAGTGTGAGTATTGTGGCCCTTATATACACATATTTGAAAACATTTAGAGAAAAACAGAATTGATGAGCTGGCATAGCTATGAGCTGGCATAGCTATGAGCTGGCAGAGTTAACTATTTTGGATTATGATTACTTGCAAGATTTTATTTTATTGATTGGCCAAGCATGATTTATATTGGTTCACAAGTTGAAAAAACAAGAAAGTTTTATGTGTTTAATTTTAAACTCTTGTTAATTGCTTCTGTTCTTTTTGCTCTGGACAGAATAATTCTCTGCCATTCAACAAATATGCATTTTTGACAACACACAACGCTTATGCCATTGATGGGGAGCCATCTCACACAGGAGTGCCTCGAGTAACAGTCACCAACCAGGAAGACAGTGTCACGCAACAGTTAAATGTATGCTATTCAGTACTATTAATTAAATATCTTTCCATTTTTATTGCTCAAAATCCCAAAATTAAGCAAATGTTTAAGTCACCATTTTGCTTAAACGATGGTTAATTGTAGAAAGGAGTACGGGGATTAATGCTAGATACATATGATTTTGATGGAGATGTGTGGTTATGCCATTCATTTGGAGGCCAATGCCATGACTTCACAGCTTTTGTATGTAAAACTAAACTCATACCCAGTAATGTTTATTTTGGTCTATGCTTTCTGAACATATTCTCGAGAGAAAAAAGTTAGCAAATTGAAACAATATATCATTAATGACTAGCTCTACACGGAGATTCTATATAACTTGTGATTAAATTGTAGGAACCTGCTCTAGACACATTGAAGGAAATTGAAGCTTTTCTATCAGCAAATCCAACAGAAATTGTTACACTTATCTTGGAAGATTATGTTCATTCCCCAAATGGTTTGACAAGGGTCTTCACTCAAGCCGGTCTGATGAAGTATTGGTTTCCATTGACAAACATGCCAAGAAATGGTCAAGATTGGCCTCTAGTCAGTGATATGGTTGCCAAAAACCAAAGATTACTAGTGTTCACTTCCATTAAATCTAAGGAACAAAGTGAAGGCATTGCTTATCAGTGGAATTTCATGGTTGAAAATCAGTGTAAGAAAACAGTACCATTCATTAATTTATTCTTGCTTCCTTTGCCAATTTTTCTGTTTGGTCATGTTCTTATCTTAATCTGCAGATGGGGATGGTGGCATGAAAGCAGGAAGTTGTCCAAATAGGGCAGAATCATCTGCTCTTAACGACAAAAGCAAATCCTTGGTGTTGGTAAACTATTTTCGAACAATTCCAATTAAACCAATCACGTGTGAGGATAATTCAGGGAAACTCATTGACATGCTACACACTTGTTATGGTGCTGCTGGTAACCGGTGGGCTAATTTTGTTGCTGTTGATTATTACAAGGTTGGCTTTAGCAAATTTCAACTCTTCCTTCCAAATTTTATGGCTAAAGCATCCATATTTCTTATAGTATTTGGGGGTTTATTATGCAGAGGAGTGAGGGTGGAGGATCTTTTCAAGCTGTGGACACTCTCAATGGGAGGCTATTGTGTGGATGTGATGATGTTCATACTTGTGTGGTAAAGCAGCTAACTTCACTCTTGGTTTCTAGATAGCATAAACACTATTGAAGTTAATGTGTAACTCTACTTACATTTGATATTGATTTTGTATGTTTCAGCCTGGATCAACTTCACGAGCTTGCTCACCACCTTAGCAAAAATCATATGAACAAGACCAACCCAGCCATTAGACTGTTGTCAATTTTCAGTCATTAAACCATTTGCGAATGTACTCATTATTAACAAGTGTATCAAATGAAATTCTACTTATAACTGTTGAGTTGAGTGATCATAGATTCGTAAAATCGAGATTTAATAATTCTTCCTATTATTAGAATAATGATAGAAAATATATATTAATATAATAGAAAACACAAACATTAAAAATAATAAATAAACAAAATAAGTTACATAACACAATCCTAAGTTCAATACAAGTTCATAAAACAAAAAAGTAGCTAATTTATTAAATCAGTGCTAGCTTACGCTTATTAGTTAGTTAACTCACTATGTACAAGCTAATTTCACTAACATGGCTGCATAATTTGGTTACTGGGCACTGTGTACTCAATAATTGATAATGAACGTGACCCATTAACAAGCTACTGATACTACACGGCACTAATGGTATAATTTGGAAACGTCTTTTTGCGGAGGCTTAAAAGAAGTGATAATGTTGCAGTAACTGATTGGTAAATTACCAGAATCAACAAGGAGTTATGCTTGTGGGGTGATTTGAACATGTCTTGTGGCAGCAGCAAATGGTAGTTTGAATTTGGTTCAATTCAATCATGAATTATTCAGGTAATACATGTCCTGTGGTTAATATTCACTCTGTAGTGGCACATTCTAACATTGGATGAGTACACCTAATGAATTTATTTTGCCATATATATATATAAAGGGGCAACCTGTCGCTACATAGCGGAGAAAAAAAGTGTGTTTATACATTTTGCTAAAAAAACTAAAAGCAAAATAATATTTACATAATTAAGAGTAGGAGTCCCCTATTGGTTCTAAGTTAACAAAAATTGAGATTAATTAATCAAAAAGTACAGAAAGAGACCTGTCATGTCTCGCAGAAAATATGGTCCAAATTGCAAGAAGAAGCATTCTTATTTCTTCCTCTTCGACTAATCATCTCAATGAACCATTCTTCATCTAAAACTCTTGGTCTTCACGTGCCATTAAACTAAACCTTGGACCTTCTTCTTTGCTCAGTTGCAGCTGCAAAGCAAGCTCAAGACCCTTCACCACCTCACTAATAGATGGCCTTTCATCCCCATCACGAACAACACATTTCAAAGCCATCTCAACGAACTTATCCAAACACTCTGGCAGAATGGTTCCTTTAAGAAACGGATCAACCATTGTGCCCATACCTTGGGGTCCCCCTTCACTATGGCACGTGTGGGCCCACTCCACTAAACTTCTTTTCGACCCTTCAACTTTACGCAGCAAAGGTGGCCTCCCACACAACACCTCAAGCAACACCACACCAAAAGAATAAACATCAGATTTATGGGTCAACCTTTTAGTCTTGGAGTACTCAGGGTCCAAATACCCAAGGCTACCCTTTACCTGAGTGCTAACATGGAACTTTGATACCCCATCTGGGCCCATTTTAGACAGCCCAAAATCCGAAATTTTAGCCACCCATTTCTCATCCAATAAAATGTTGGAACTTTTCACATCACGGTGGATAATGTTGCTGTACTTGGCACCATTATGGAGGTACTCTAATCCAAGCCCTGCTCCAATGCAAATCTCAAGGCGTTGCTTCCACGAAAGAGGGTTGTTTGTGGAACCATATAGGTGGTCACGGAGGGTCCCATTGGCCATCAAATCGTAGACAATTATCATATCATCTTCATCATTGCAATAACCTATCAGAGACACCAAATGAGGGTGGCTTAGCTGAGACAACATCTCAACCTCTGTTTTGAACTCTTGAACACCCTGTAAGCTATTCGGAATGAAGCGTTTAATTGCCACGGGTTTGCAATCGTCGTCTATGTAACCTTTGTAAACTTTCCCGAAACCGCCAACACCAACAACGAAAATATCGTCGAAGTTTATTGTGGCGGCTCTAATTTCAATGATTGAAAAATAACGGCACGAACCTGAAGGAGATATTGATTTGTTCTTACTACTTATCTCTTCAGAGAGTGTTTCCATCTCCATTTCGGTCTTGTTCTTCTTGGTTCTAACCATTTTCCGGATCCAAAGACACAATAAGTAAATGAAAGATACCGAAATGATTGTACAAATTGCACTGAACAAAACGGCACGAAGTGGTTTCTTACTCATCTTCGAGCAAGGATCTTGTCCTCCTGGTGAAAGCCTTGGAACAAATGGACGATGATTGGAGTTTGCTTCGTGGATCATGCCCACAAATTTGGACCTTGAATCATTTTGCTCAATGAAATTAAGATCGGGTTTGAAGGAAGATAGGAGTTCTATTCCGTTGATAAAGGCATAGGAATTTTTATGAGAAGTGAAGTTTGGAGTGAAGGTCACGTTTAGCCTTTGAACATGATCATCAACGTTTATATAGAACTCCTTGTGGAAATTACTCTTCTTGGGATCACCATGTTCATCAGCAACAAGTGAAGCGTTGAAGTTGTTGAGAAGGGTATAAGGGCCTGCTTTTACAGAAAACAAGGATTCGGAAAGGTTGACGTTGAGGTATGAAGCAGAGTGAAAATGAAGCCTAAGGAGCTTTGTGCCAGTGGTGATGGGAAAGGAGTAAGTGAATTCATAGTGAGAGAGGCGTGCGGTTTCATATGGGATTTGGTTAGAAACTGTTGTGAATATTGATGAATGGTTTTCTTGTGGTTCAAAGAGAGAAAAGTGTTCTGAATTGATATCTCCGATCCAATTATGGTGATCAACTAAAGTAGAATTATAAGAAGAGCCACAGTCGATTCTGAAATTTTCTGTGAAGTTGTAGGAATTAACAGGGATGATGATGAGCACGTGCCAAACGAGTGTGAATATGAGGAAAAAACTACTTATGAAGTGGTTCATGCTCAAGGATACCATTGTTAATTATAAGTTTTTAAATAATAAAACTACAAGTAGTTTAAGAATTATATGCACAGAAACGGTGACGTGGAGAACGCAAAGGAAGGGTAATATACCAATCGTTGATTCGTTGACAACAGAGTAATAGCGCGAATTGACATGCCCTGTGTTATGAAATTTCGAATGTGGTCATAGCTACTGAGTGTTAAATGATGAAAACCAAATTCAGTGATATTCCAATCTTCACTCGGAACGGAACACGCTTTCCACTACTTTCAGTTTGAATGCGTCACACACACTGTTGTATAGATAATTAAGGTCATTGTTTTCCAATGAGATTTTTTTTCTCTAAGAATCGTGTTAGAATTCTCCTAGATTTTCACGCTCATTTGTTGATATTATGCCAGATTATGAGTTTTTGACCAAGAGCATTTTTCAAAAAAAGAAAAAACAAATTGTATATGTCAAAGTACCTTTTGAAAATTTTATTGTTCGGCTAATTTTTGTCAAATCAAATTTGTATTTTGGGGGGGGGTTCAAAGACTGATCATGCGAAATGTATACATGAGTGATAAGTGTCACTACCCAAATTGTTTTGTTTCATAGGGAGGTAAAATTGTGTAACGAATGACTGAAACCACGTGTACACATTTTACCTTTTTGAAGGGCGAAATAAGCGTTTTGTCCATGAATAAATGGGTTTTGCCTAGGGAAGATGCAAATTGGGTAGAGAGTTGACACGTGGCCTAGGGGTAAGAAGATTTGAAATTTTTTGAACATCACCCCCATTATTATTACGTGTGAAATTCACTCATTCTCCACTTTCACATTCTTTTCACACTTCATTTCTTCACTTCTTTTACATTTGTTTGATATTTTTTTCTGGTGATTGGTGAAGTTACCAATTTATGTTGAAACCAAGGGACTACTTTGGAACTATTCCAAAGATATTGTTCTACCGGGGTCAAAAGTTGACCTGTCTCAACCAGAGTCTGAAGTATCCTCTTGTAGACTCAATTTTATACCGCCTCAGTGGAGTACGGTATTTTGTACCTAGGTCCAGTGGGGAGCCTAAGTTCTTCATGTTAAAAGATTCTCTGATGCAGTACAGTTATTACATAGATACAAGTATTATAGAGGTTACTTGTGACGCCCGTAATCCAATATATAATATTAAAGGTAATATTAATTAGATATTAAAAGTGAGGCTAAATTTTTCGTGATTTAGATAATTGTCGGAAGAAGAACATCACAATTAAAAACTTCAATAATTAACCCCAGACCATTTAAAGACCTATCCCATATATGACGATATGAGAAGATAGTTGTTTTATGCAAATATTAACTTAGAGTAAATAATTACTCGGTCACCATGAGAGTGTTTAGCGGAGACGCATATTGATTCAAAAGCAAGAGTGGGTATGAGAAATAATCTAAGAAAACATGCATGAGAAGAAAGGAACAAAGTCATGATTCAACACACTTCAAGCAAACATAAAAACTTATGGAAAATTGACAATTAGCAAGCCATGAATCGATTCGAGCAACCCACAAATCAATTATACTAATTGGAAAGCAATCCCAACCAGGCATTAAACTATGAATCGATTCAAGAGAATTCATGAATCGATTCATGCAATTTCAGTAGCTCATGAATCGATTCAACCTAAATCATGAATCGATTCATGACAATAAACTGCAACAGATTGCAGAAAATACACTAAAAAGCTACAAATTCCAACTTTCAACCACCCTAACGGTTTCATATGAAATCCAATCACCACCAAATTTTGACACCACCTAATATACACCATTTATGATGTGTAGTTATTGGCCGCACTAAAAAATTCCAAAAAATGAGAGACTTATGCGCAGAAATGCGTTTAGTCCATTTTAAAGCATTTTTATGCAACTCAAGGGTCAATTCTTAATGGAATTGGCCCATTCCAGTTTCTACAAGTTTTAAATCATGAGTAGGCACCATTGAAACTATTTCGTGACATCCAAACCTCCTAAAACTCTATATGGCCCTATCAGTTCCTTAATTATGCATGAAAGTCATATAAAATCCATCATTTTCATGCATCTACATTCAACCAACATTTTGACGCATAATTTAGCTCAATCATCATGCACATTCTAATTCAACTACATACATAAACATCAATGCCATCAAAATGACTAACAAATTCAATGTCAAATATCATCATATATTACATTGGTGATACAAAATGATCACAAGCTCATTTTAAATGATCCTAATGTATCAATTACCATTCTAGAATATCAAAACATCCATACCCAATTATCATCATACCCATAAGGCACTTAGCTATAACATGGCTATACAAAATAATGTCACATTCAAGTATTTCCAAAAAGGAATGTACAAAAGCTATTAATCCAAAAAACATGCCGGCCAAGGCATCTATACCAATTCTTCCTTCACATCATACCCCATCTCTTGAAGAGCCTTACTCCATGGTCATGCCCTACAACACAAGAGCAAAAAAGTAGACAGCATGGAGAGTGAGCATACTTTCTCATGATGAACAATCAATCAAATTGTGATAACATAAATATATGAATGCAATTCAACATATCCTCCTACAAGGGAGTTCAGTCAAATAATAGTATCACATATCAAATCATTTTCCATTGGATATAGGTATTCACACATAACAATCCATCAACAAGGACGTTACCAAGTAGAGTCAAGTCTCCAATCATAATATCACTACACTGATTGTCAAAAGCCATAAGCAACATAAAGAGGTCACACCAACACTGATACATAATTAGTTAGTGACCAAAAATGAGTTTTATCTGTCAATTAACACTCTTAATAAGGTGCCATCATTCTTGATTTTCCCAACTCAAATGTCATGTCCCTATGGTTAATACATATGCAACAGATCCGATTTGAAACATTTACTCATAGCTCATACGCACATGATTCATCAAATATTTACAACCACATATAGTTGCTTAAACATTCCCCCCCCCCCCTAAGAGTGCTTTTTACAAGATCCTGCAAGACCTCTATTATCTCATTATATCAAGTGATCACAACCACTTATGATCAATCAAATATACGTCCCCCACGCAAGGGTCCATTTCCTCATAAGATCCTGTAAGACCTTTACCATCTCAATATACCAAGTGTTTGCAACCATTTATAATCATTCTCATATTGATTCCCCCTCCCCCACGTAAGGGTACTCCCTTTCATAATCCTGCAAGACTTTCATCATTGTGATCGTAACCACATATAAAATGCTATGCCATGCATGCTATGAATGCAATAATGCACATGCTAGCCTTGGCTTCACAAGGATTCCTCACCTGCTCACTTAGGGGTATTAATTTACACTTAACATTATAGTTAGTGGCACACAATCATACATAACATTCTCCAAGGCATACCACTCATAGTGTTTAAGATTATGCAAGCTAAGGATTCATTCTAATGTCAATCCACACATGGAAATCAAAGAACATTTCAACAAATATACTCCAAATTCATATCCTCATCAAATATGCCAAACCAACATCCAATCATATAATAGTCAATTTCAGTTCATATCACATACAAGAGGTAGTATATCCACTCAAGGGAAAAACATACAAATATACATCAATATATGCATTATCAACATACAATTGATCATGCATTTAGAAAATATATTCCTCTCCTACCTTAAGAGAAGTATTCCTCCGGGTTAAATGATCTCGCTTCACAAAAATTATCAAATCCTACATTAAATACATATAGGACCACATCAATCACTCATTCAACATCATTTTTAAATTTTCTTGCACAACACTAATGCATATATATGAGTCCCATCATATTGTAACTTGCATTGGGTTCTCATTTTCTTATCTTCTTAGGTTTTGAGAATTCTTTCCCTTAAATCAAAACTCATTATAATTAAAGAGACAACAACATAACTATTTAAATCACCCACAAATGTCAACTTCACACCCAACTCCTTTAGTGGGTTTTCTCATTAATGATTTCCAACCACCATCATTAATCATCACCTATGGCTATCTCTCTTTATTAGTAACATTTCCCAACCTCATTAAATGCATAACCCACTCACATTCCATATTTCCCCCAAAATCAAGGGTTAGGGTTCTATTAAAAACCCAACAACCATTATAAATGCATATGATTTCCACCATTACATTAATGACCATCTCCACATACCATCACCATCCCTCATAAATGTGACATTTAAGACACCCCGCCTCAGGGTTTGCATATTTAATGGTTCCCACAATAACCCATATGCATTAATATATTCTCCTAATGATAAAAATCCATAATCTAGGGCATAAGCTTAACAAGAATGGTGAGGAACTTACCTCAAGCCAGCAAACAAGTAAGTTTCCAAGAGAGAGGGAAAAGGTGACGAAAATAGAGAAGAGAGGGAGAGCTTCAAGTTAACACCATCTCCTTCAAACCCAACAGGGATTTTAAAAATGGAGGAGGGAGATGCACAAAACCTTCTCTAGGTTTTTGAGAAGAAGAAGATGAAGAAGAGAGTGAGGAAATGAGAAGAGAAGAGAGTAATGTGTGTTTGTCTTTAGAGAAGAAAAATAACATGGAAAATGAGAGAGGAAATGGGAATTTTGTTTTAAGTTTTAAAGTTTCTCTATTCTATAACCAAAAGGATCTTTGTTCGGGCTCAATACCTCATCTAAAAATTATTCCAAATATATATTCAGATTCACAATAATATTCTTAACAGCCCTGACCAAAGGCATCTTAATAAAAAATACTTGGTCTGACACTCATATTTTAACCGGGTATTAATTTTAGCTCTTTAAGCCTAGTAAATTATGAAAAATCATAATAAATTCCAATTAAATCTGATCCGTCCTTTACGGGGGGTGTAAAGTTATGATCCTGAAACAGCTCAATCTGATACAAAGCGATGTGCGTAAATGTTCAGATACAGAGTGTCTTCGTATGTTGAGGCGGAGTCTGGACCACACTGGGGCGGAGTGTAACTCACTCTACGGCGATGTAGTAGTCCGCCTGGAATTGCCTTTTATGCCTTGACACAGAGTGCAGTATACGCTGGGGCGGTGTCCCAGTCCGCCTGGAGGAGTCTTCTCAGCCTTGACCCAATTTGGGGTGGTACCTGCAATTATTCTCCGATGCTCAAGTCAGTATTTCGGAATACTTTAAGACTTAGAAAGACGATCAGAGAGAATTATGCAAGTAAGAGAGAGTAAGGTTCAGAATTGGGGGAGAGCCCCTGTATACCTTTTTGATGAGGTTTATATACCTGTCACTGGTGCTCCATTATTGGTAGGGCCCGTTCCTTGTTTTCTAGCATAAAGCAAGAAAGACAGTGGGTCCCTGTGTCGTTCACGAGCACCGTTATTGTAGTAGGTATTTCCACTTACTTGGGAAGCGTGAATGCTTTATTATTTTATTGTTATTCCCCTTTATGCGTGACAGCGTGATTCCCATTATTAACCTCTCAAGACAGAGTCAATCTCGTGCCGGGGTTGTGAGTATGGGTTCGCCACGCAGTATGGGAAATTCAACATTCCGCCTGTGTTGAGCCTATGGCTTGGCGGAGTAATATGCATTCTGGCGGCGTTACATGCCTAGGCGGAGTAATATGCCTTGGCGGAGTTATGCGCCTTGGCGGAGTTATGAGGCTTGACGGAGTATCATGCCTTGGCGGAGTAGCATGCCTTGGCGGAGTGACATGCCTAGGCGGAGTAACGTGCCTAGGCGGAGTAACATGCCTAGGCGGAGTTACTTGCCTAGGCGGAGTTACTTGCCTAGGCGGAGTTACTTGCCTTGGTCGTATATACTCCGTATTTGAAGCGTACTTACCTCGTTCGAAATGCTGACCTGGCAAAGCATTAAAGCCATGCTCTTGGGGGCCGGTGTTAGGACCGGATCATATGCCCCCTAGCTTGTTATAGTGACTGGCGGAGTCACTGTAATGAGCTATAACATTTAAGTTTAACTTTTATAGGCATAGGTTGAAATTGGATTCCGTAAGAAGGCGGAGTAGCCTCTTAGGAATTTCAATGAATTTAGATTCCGTAAGAAGGCGGAGTAGCCTCTTAGGAATTTCCATGAAATTGGATTCCGTAAGAAGGCGGAGTGGCCTCTTAGGAATTTCAATGAAATTGGATTCCGTAAGAAGGCGGAGTGGCCTCTTAGGAATTCCAATGAGGTTGGATTCCGTAAGAAGGCAGAGTAGCCTCTTAGGAATCCCCAAGGAGTTGGATTCCGTAAGAAGGCGGAGTAGCCTCTTAGGAATTTCCAAGGAGTTGGATTCCGTAAGAAGACGGAGTAGCCTCTTAGGAATTTCAATGAAATTGGATTCCGTAAGAAGGCGGAGTGGCCTCTTAGGAATTCCAATGAGGTTGGATTCCGTAAGAAGGCGGAGTAGCCTCTTAGGAATTTCAATGAAACTGGATTCCGTAAGAAGGCGGAGTAGCCTCTTAGGAATTTCAATGAAATTGGATTCCGTAAGAAGGCGGAGTTGCCTCTTAGGAATTCCAATAAGGTTGGATTTCGTAAGAAGACGGAGTAGCCTCTTAGGAATCCCCAAGGAGTTGGATTCCGTAAGAAGGCGGAGTAGCCTCTTAGGAATTTCCAAGGAGTTGGATTCCGTAAGAAGGCAGAGTAGCCTCTTAGGAATTTCCAAGGAGTTGTATTCCGTAAGAAGGCGGAGTAGCCTCTTAGGAATTTCCAAGGAGTTGGATTCCGTAAGGAGGCGGAATAGCCTCTTAGGAATCTCCAAGGAGTTGGATTCCGTAAGAAGGCGGAGTAGCCTCTTAGGAATTTCCAAGGAGTTGATTCCGTAAGAAGGCGGAGTAGCCTCTTAGGAATTTCAATGAAGTACAATTTTACAAGTGTTGAACTTACTTGAACTTGTTGATTATGTACTCCGTAAAACATTGGAATTTAGGTGGTATGGTGCAGCATATAGCTGTGACACCAATTCATCCTTTGAGGCGGTATGGTGCAGCATATAGTTGTGACACCAATTCATCCTTTGAGGCGGTATGGTGCAACATATAGCTGTGACACCAATTCATCCTTTGAGGCAGTATGGTGCAGCATATAGCTGTGACACCAGTTCATCCTTTGAGGCGGTATGGTGCAGCATATAGCTGTGACACCAGTTGTTCCCATAGGCGGCCTGTAGGACCTTAGGGTCGGTATGGTGCAGCATATAGCTGAGACACCAATCCTTTCCCCCCAAGGAGTTTTCTGGACCTTAGGGTCGGTATGGTGCAGCATATAGCTGAGACACCAATCCTTTCCCCCCAAGGAGTTTTTATTGACTCCGTTTGCGAAGCGTTGTTGCATGTTGGTTGATCTTTATGGAATAAAGAGTTATGCATTTGTGCTTCAGTTTTGGAGCCGTTGTCCTATCTGCATGGGAACAAGTTCTGCCATGGATAATCAATTCAAAGTTAGAGTGAAGATTGAATGCAGGAAGGCATTTAATAATCCGTTCAGCGTGATCAATATTGAGGTCGGATTGGGGAAGTGTATCTCAATCGTAAGAGTACGGATTGAGTCTTCAAAGACTTCCATCATAAGGATGATGATGGGAATTGTCCATGCCAGGAGTTACCTCGTCAATTCACAGAATATGTGATTGAGAGCATCCGTCCTGGGGAAGTGTATCTCAATCGTAAGAATACGGATTGAGTCTTCAAAGACTTCCATCATAAGGATGATGATGGGAATTGTTCGTACCAGGAGTTTTATCGTCGAATCACTTCATAGGTGATTGAGATCATCCGTCTTGGGGATGTGTACGATACCAGGAACTACATCGTCAGGTCACATATTAGGTGATTGAGATCATCCGTCCTTGGGGTGTGTATGGCGCCAGGAGTTACATCGTCAGATCACAGAATGGGTGATTGAGATCATCCGTCCTGGGCAAGTACACAACGTCAGGAGTTACATCGTCATATCACATAATGGGTGACTGAGGTTATCCGTTCTGGAAAAGTACACAACGCCAAGAGTTACATCGTCAGATCACAGATTAAGTGATTGAGATAACCGTCCTGGAGACATTTTTTTTAATCGTAGGAGTACGAATTGTGTGAATGCTTCTCAATTTTCAAAAGCTTCCATCATAAGAATAATGATGGGAATTGTCCGCGCCAGGAGTTACCTCGTCAACTCACAGAATATGTGATTGAGAGCATCCGTCCTGGGGAAATGTATCTCAATCGTAAGAGTACGGATTGAGTCTTCAAAGACTTCCATCATAAGGATGATGATGGGAATTGTCCGCGCCAGGAGTTACCTCGTCAACTCACAGAATATGTGATTGAGAGCATCCGTCCTGGGGAAATTAGTCTCAATCGTTCTTCTTCAACCGGTGTTGGATTTCACTCATTCACCAGCCTTCAAATAGGGTTTGGTGTAATCCTACTACCCATTTCTTGAGGTTCGGTTTAATCCTACAACTCAGGTCTTCACCGACGTTCGGCTAAACCTACTAGTCGTACTCGGAGTTCGGTTCAATCCTACAATCCGAGCCTTCACCGGTGTTCAGCCAAACTTACTAACCGTACCCAAAG
This sequence comes from Clitoria ternatea, assembly GCA_037962975.1. Taxonomy (NCBI): domain Eukaryota; kingdom Viridiplantae; phylum Streptophyta; class Magnoliopsida; order Fabales; family Fabaceae; genus Clitoria; species Clitoria ternatea. The sequence goes on from CM075672.1 coordinate 272,576,050, forward strand.
TTTGGTTTAATCCTACAATCTGGGCCTTCGAATGGGGTTCGGTGCAATCCTACAACCCATTTCCTGAGGTTCGATTTAATCCTACAACTCAGGTCTTCACACGGTGTTCGGTTCGATCCTACTAACCGTACTTGGAGTTCGGTGCAATCCTACAATCCAAGCCTTCAACACGGGGTTCGGATCAGGGCTAATCTTGAACCTACTGCGCCCGTTACTCGGGGTTCAGCGCGGTTTTCTGTATGAGCCGGCCTACTGCGCCCAAGCCTTCACATGGGGTTCGGTTTGTGGCCTTGAAAAAGGACCAGCCCTACAACCCACGTTGTCTTCGAATGGGGTTCACTTTGTGGCCTTGAAAAAGGACCAGCCCTACAACCCATGTTGTCTTCAAATGGGGTTCGGTTTGTGGCCTTGAAAAAGGACCAGCCCTACAACCCATGTAGTCTTCGAATGGAGTGATTCACCCAGTTGTGCCTTCGAAGAGGTTCATCGCTAACAACGGATACATTGTTAGGATCATCCGTCCTGAAAGTATCTTGTCACAACAGTGTTGTGCATCGAGTAAAATCATAAAGACAATGGGTGAATCATTTAGAGTATTTCATTAATTATGAATTACAAAAGAGAGAAAGAGAGATGAGTCAAGGTTATGACTCATTAGACCTTCTTGGTAAAACCCGATCTGGATCTGCTCTTATCACTCCGTTGTAACGTTGGGGATTTCTCTCTTGCCGCTGTTGCTTCCAAGCGTATTTCAATGCTCACATACTTGGATGCTTTCCTCTTGAATTCTTCGAAATTCACTGGAGGATTCTTTGCCAATGACATGGCAAAAGCAGAGCTTGGTTGCAAAGCTTCTATTGCTATGTGCAATTGAAATGCTTCTGCCAAGTTTGGAACAACAGCTGCTTCCTTGTGAAACCTCTTCAAGAAGTCCTTGAGAGTTTCATGCTCCCCCTGTCTAATCTGAGCCAAGGTATGAGATGTTCTGGGAGTATCACTGGAGATGACAAAGTGGTCCACAGACACTGTTGCCATTTCTTCCCATGAGTTAATGGAACCTGATGGTAGCTTGCTGAACCAGCTAAGGGCATTATCAATAAGAGTCCGAGGGAACATCCTGCACATGACATCTTCATCTGCCCCCAGGTACATGGCTTCCCTTCAAATGTGGGATATTTGAATGCTGGGGGGTAGAGGATTTTTCTCCCTCGGTTGTGTGATGTGTCCCCTTGATCAGAGACATGGCTCTCTCCTCCACGCTCCTTCTTTCGCGTTTTAATTCCATCAGTTCCTCCCTCAGCTTTCTTATCATCTCATCCTTTAGATTTGGTGCTGAAACCTGCACCTTCACTGGTTGTTCCTGGGCAGTGATGTCTTCCACGTGCCCATCTGGTTGGTTTCTCCCATTGCCTTTCACAATAAGAGACCAAACTTCTTAAACGAGAGGTGGGAATAACTTTAACGAGTCCCACCGGGCGTGCCAATGATCCGTCCTTTACGGGGGGTGTAAAGTTATGATCCTGAAACAGCTCAATCTGATACAAAGCGATGTGCGTAAATGTTTAGATACAGAGTGTCTTCGTATGTTGAGGCGGAGTCTGGACCACACTGGGGCGGAGTGTAACTCACTCTACGGCGATGTAGTAGTCCGCCTGGAATTGTCTTCTATGCCTTGACACAGAGTGCAGTATACGCTGGGGCGGTGTCCCAGTCCGCCTGGAGGAGTCTTCTCAGCCTTGACCCAATTTGGGGTGGTACCTGCAATTATTCTCCGACGCTCAAGTCAGTATTTCGGAATACTTTAAGACTTAGAAAGACGATCAGAGAGAATTATGCAAGTAAGAGAGAGTAAGGTTCAGAATTGGGGGAGAGCCCCTGTATACCTTTTTGCTGAGGTTTATATACCTGTCACTGGTGCTCCATTATTGGTAGGGCCCGTTCCTTGTTTTCTAGCATAAAGCAAGAAAGACAGTGGGTCCCTGTGTCGTTCACGAGCACCGTTATTGTAGTAGGTATTTCCACTTACTTGGGAAGCGTGAATGCTTTATTATTTTATTGTTATTCCCCTTTATGCGTGACAGCGTGATTCCCATTATTAACCTCTCAAGACAGAGTCAATCTCGTACCGGGGTTGTGAGTATGGGTTCCCCACACAGTATGGGAAATTCAACATTTCGCCTGTGTTGAGCCTATGGCTTGGCGGAGTAATATGCATTCTGGCGGCGTTACATGCCTAGGCGGAGTAACATGCCTTGGCGGAGTTATGCGCCTTGGCGGAGTTATGAGCCTTGGCGGAGTATCATGCCTTGGCGGAGTAGCATGCCTTGGCGGAGTGACATGCCTAGGCGGAGTAACGTGCCTAGGCGGAGTAACATGCCTAGGCGGAGTTACTTGCCTAGGCGGAGTTACTTGCCTAGGCGGAGTTACTTGCCTTGGTCGTATATACTCCGTATTTGAAGCGTACTTACCTCGTTCGAAATGCTGACCTGGCAAAGCATTAAAGCCATGCTCTTGGGGGCCGGTGTTAGGACCGGATCAAAATCATTTCCAAACTTTTGGAACATTAATCTTTTCATATATAATTATGTCATTTATTTCTCTCAATTAGATATTTATATAAAAGTTGGGATGTTACATTACTCTCTGATTAGTTCATCCCTCTTTATAGTAATAAATGAGTTGTATTTATAGGAGTTACCTGAGTATGAAAAGTAATTTGACCATTCTCCTAACTTACTGTAGCAACAGTGTTTGCAGGGACATGTTGCCCATATCGATACTGACTCATGTCTCGCTGTCAAAGAATGACCGGGGTACATGGTATAAGTCGTACTTGCTTTGATTCTGACCCCGATTAGGATGACTAGTCAAGTTTTCCTCGTACTTTTTGTAACATCCCATTTTCAACACAAATAGAAAATAGATATTAATATAGAAATACTTACTATAAGTTAGTTTATTATTATCATTTTTTTAAAATTTTGGTATTTATATTTAATTATTTATTTTTTTAAAAATAAAATAATAATAATAATAATAAAATAAAAATATTTCTGAATGAGCATTTTAAAATGACTTAATTAGTATTCACTGTAACATCCCAAAATTTGTAATTTTTAGAAAATTCATTCATTAAGGATTAATGGAGAATTTCCGAATGAAATTCCGAGTGAATACTGTTTGAAATATGATATTCTGAGTGAAAATGGTGCGATACCGAGTGAAGTAAGACCGAGGAAGCTATTTCCAAATGAAGTTAAGATGTTTCCGAGTGAAACATCATTAAGCGAATCATTTTTGAGTTAAGAAAACTGTGTCCGAGAGACACTTTTTAGTGAGGTAAATCCGAGTGAAACATCTCCAAGTGAAACGTTTCCGAATGGAACGTTTCTGAGAGAAGTACTCCTGAGTGGGGAAAAAGTGTCTCTGAGTGTGATACTTCCGAGAGAGATGGCACCGATTGGAATAAACCGAATGAGTCTTTTCCAGGAAGAGTACTTCTGGACAGAGAAAGACTCCAACTCCGAATGAGTATATTCTGGGTGAATAATTTCAAAGGAAGTAAATGACCGAGTGATAAATTCATTCAATTATGTTCGGTCAGAGTTGTTGAGTTTGAACTCGGGTTCATCTTTCAAATGGTCTTCGATCTCGAGTAACCCTTTCGAGTGGAAAGATTTCCGAGAGAGGATTGTCTTCAAACTCCGAGTGATTTTTAGATGGAAGACTCCCGAGTGACTCGAACAGAAATATATCTGAGTGAGATGTATGAAACCTTTCTGAGTGAATTTCCTCCGAATGAAAAAATTCTGAGCGGATAGAAGCTTTCTCGGAAAGATATGCCCAGAATGCTGAAACCGAGTCAGAATTAATAATTATTTTAATTATTGAAGCTTTCCACGTCACTCAACCTTCTAATATTTTAATTATTCTTTACCATCATAAGTTCTCTTTCTATATATAAAGCCTTAAGAGAAATATTATCCAAGCAATGTGGGACTAGAAACTTTTGAAATAAACAAAATTTCTAAGAATATCAACCTTGTTGTTATGCTTTTATGTAAGACTTTAACCTCTGTCTATAGGCTTTTATCTTTTTTCATCTATAAAAATATGTGTTTTTTTTTTAAAAAGAACTGGTATGATAATGTTTGGCCGTTTTAGCGGCCAAACCTGTTTTGACATCAGTGATCTCTCTCTTCATTATTTCCACCGCAGAAATTTGGGCAGTGGTGCGGATCTTCATCAGGAGGTGCGGCCCTCACCTTCCATTTTGATATGCGATATTTTTTCTTCCGTTGATCAAAACTTTATTTAATTTCTGACATGACATCTTTTTGTTCCTTTGTTTAGTTAGTCTTCTTCAACCACGTCTCAAATGGGTCTTCATTCAGTTTTGTCCTGTTTCTCTTTCTCGGAGAAAAAAACGTCGAACATTATAGAAGAACTTTGTCGTCGCTTTTCGCTTGCAGAGTTACAATCAGCAACAGACAACTTCAAGCAAAGTTCAATAATTGAGCACGACACATTCGGCATCGTTTACAAAGGTAATCTGAAAGAAAGTGTCATAGTTGCTATCAAGAGGTGGCAAAGGCATTCTTTTTGGGGTTTGTCAGAGTTTAAGAACGAGGTTGTCCTGCTCTGTCAACTCCACCACCCAAATCTCATATCTTTAATTGGATTTTGTATTGAAAAAGAAGAGCTCATCCTTGTTTATGAGTACACGCCTAATGGTTCCCTCTATGATCACGTTAATTACGAAGAGAATTCCAACATAGTTGATCCACTTCCATGGAAGAAGAGGCTTCAAATTTGCCTAAGTGTGGCACGTGCACTGCACTATCTTCACACAGGAGCCAAGTATGCTATCATACATCGTGATCTTCATTCAAAAAACATTATTTTGGACAAAGATTTGGAGCCTAAAGTTACAGGTTTGATGTTGTCCAAGAGGGGACCTCTTAGCATGTCAAGGTCATTGATTAGGGTGGAGTCACGGGTAATGGGTACATGCGGATATGGGGATCCACAGTATATCGCAACTGGGGTGTTAACTGAAAAATCAGATGTATTTTCTTTCGGTGTTGTTCTATTAGAAGTGGTGTGTGCAAAGAGGGCTATTGACCTTATACAACATGTGAATGGGCACAACGGTTCGCTGGAGTCAAAAATAGAGAGTATTGTTGATCCATTTCTTAAGTCAAAAATTGATCCACACTGTTGGAAAACATTCATTGACATTTCTGAGAGATGTTTGTTTCCAGATGGAGGCGAGCGACCAAACATGGGTGAAGTGGAGGTGGAACTTGAGCATGCACTCAAATTGCAAGAGGAAGCAGATCACAAGATTGGTTGCTAAATTCTGAATTCTTATACATTACGAAAATCCTGATTGGGTTTGATAGAATGGGTGCTGCATATTAAGCATAGAAGCTTGATTCTAAAATATTTTTCTAGACTCTCAAGTGTATTCAAAGTGGAATTGTGCAACGCAACGATTTTACTAAAATCTGCATAATGTTATTATCCTAGTGAATATATTGAAGTAACTTTTACTTCATGTTATTCTTTTAGTTTGAACTACTGTATTCATACTCGAAGGACTACTGTTAGCATCAGACCTTATCATGACTTATTATGTGAGAGTTTATTATTCAAAGTTTGGTGTATATGTAACGAGAATGGATTTTCTCACATTGAAATTTCATACGAGTTCATCTATCACTTAATGGACATTAAATAAATGGTCCTAAACAAGATGAATACAAAATTTACACATGTTACATGAGAGGATGTTCAAGGCTAGAATCTTATAGACCAAGCTCCAAGATCTGGCTTGCCTGCCCTAGTCTCATTGTGGATAAAGACAAAGCAACATGGAAGATTTTGTCTATGCTAAATTAAAGTTTCAAACAGCGTGTGACACCTTCCAAAATAACCATGACTTGATCAAACTGTGGCAGTCTTGGGGGACTGTTAGACTTGTACATATAATAGACTATGATAGATAATTTATCTATGCCTTCAAGACTTCTTCAACCACTGCCCAAATGGGACTTCTTTCACGTTTGCCATGTTTTTCTGTCATCGAGCCGCAGGAAGCAAATTACTCCCAACAACAACCTTCACACATCCTGAAAGAACTTTGCCATCACTTTTCACTTGCTGATATACAATCAGCAATGAGGAACATTAAGGAACCTTCGGTGCTTGGAAAAGATTCATTCGGGGTTGTGTACAAAGGTTATCTGCAGAAAAGTGCTACCACTGTTGCAATTAAGATTTTCAGAAAGGGATCACTTTCAGGCGTCTCAGAGTCCCAGTTGAAGAACGAGGTTCTCTTCCTTTGTCAGCTGCAACATCCCAATATCATGCCTTTACTTGGATTTTGCATTGAAAGAGACCACGAGCTGGTTCTTGTGCATGACTACATGTTTAATGGTTCCCTCCATGATCATATTCATCATAGAAATAACCACAAAATTGATCCACTTACGTGGAAGAAAAGGCTTCAAATTTGCATAGGTGTGGCACGTGGATTGCACTATCTACACACAGGAAGCAAAAGTTCTGTCATACACAATTATTTTAAAACTGGGTACATTTTTTTGGACAAAAACTGGGAGCCTAGAATTTCTGGTTTATTGTTGTCTAAAAGGGGACATATAGATGTGGCAAGGTCATCTCTAGTTGCAAGAAACCATGGTACTTTTGCATATTGTGATCGTGAGTATTTGGCATCTGGTGTCTTGACAGTGAAATCAAATGTGTTTTCATTTGGTGTAGTTCTGTTGGAAGTAGTGAGTGCAAAGCAGGCACGAGATTTGTTTTTAGAACATTGGAATAAACCCAATTATTCACTGGAGTTAAATGCAGAGAAAATAGTTGATCCATTTCTCAAGTCCAAAATTGCTCCAGATTGTTGGAAAAAGTTCATTGACATCACTGAGAGATGTTTGCATAAACATGGGGCAGAGCGACCAAACATGGGTGAAGTGGAGGTGGAACTTGAACATGCACTTCAATTGCAAGAGGAAGCAGAGACCAAAAATGGCTGCTTTCTTGATGTTAGTTTTGTCTGAAGGGTTTGATAAGAGATACATGATTGAATGATTCTAAGATGATGCCAAGAAAGAAAAACGTTTGAACAACATGTGCAGTGTAAAATTGTAAGTTCGAAACAAGCTAGAAGGAAGAATAGGTAAAATTATGCTGGAGCAAATTCTTGTCTTTTTGTAACATGTAGTTTTCACAATACACATGAGAATTTTCTTAATAAATTCAAATTGAGGTCTCATGAAGCAATACAATTGGCTATATTTTTAATTCAAAGCATAGATTAAGGATAACTCATTAATATAATTATTAATAATATAAGTGAAATATATACAATATTTGTATATTATTAAATTATTGTAAGGATATATAGTGACATAAATTAATGAACCTACGTATTGGATTGCATAAGAAATTGATTTTTTTTTTTCTAATTCAATATATCCTGTTCAGGCTTGAATCGAATAAGACCACAATGAATTGAGCAACAAAGTTATCCTATCAAGATTTAATAGAATTGTATTTCTTGTAACTGAATTGGAGATCATATTAAAGCTAGGATCCCAAGATAACATACTAAAGCTAGGATAGTCCTTATTTATCAAGCAAATGCAACAAGGGTTATATGTGTACCATCATGATTGCTACCCAACGGCGCAGAAGCATTTGTTTTATGGTCTCTCACAAGTAACAACAGAATGAGATTGGAGTTTTGTCAACCACTGAACCCCAGTCACGCACCTATAGTTGGATTATGCATAAAAAGTGAACGGGTTCTTGTATGAGTACAACATGTGTATTGGTTCCCTCCAGGATCGTATCCATCACAAAGGTGCTAACAATTTCGGTCCACTTCCATGGAACAAGAGACTTCAGATATGCATAGGCATGACAGGTGAACTGCACTATCTTCCTCACACGAGACAATTACGCTATGACATTAAACACAATACATGCTCTCCCCTTTATAATAACAGCACCCATATGGTTGTTTTGTTTTTTTGGATATAACTTATTTCAAATTATAAAGAAAGAAAAAGATACCAAATAAAGAATGCTAATTGCAAGAATGCATGTGCCGTGGAGTACAAAGGATTCTCCTTTTGTTAAGGCATGTTCACAGGTCATAAGCATCAAATACAATACTAAAAGGATGCAAATTAATCAGAGTTGTTACAACTTTGCAATAATACAACAACCAAGCTTTTCTCACTAAGTAAGAGTTACAAGTTTGAATACACTAAATTACAAACAATCTTGCAGATGTAAAAGCATATTAAATGAATATAACTGAATCTATCAAGGTGCCATTTAGCTTCTAAAATAGTAGGGATGACCCCTCCGGTTTCACTGCAAAAGAACAAAAAGCTGTAAACAGGAATTGTCATGTAAATGTAGTCTTAAAAAAAAGTAACTTCTTTTTCATTGAATTGGAAAAAAAAAATTCTGTAAGTTATGCAACCTACTCATTTGTTTGTTGGAAAGGATCGATCAATGTACAAAAGATAGACCAAAATACAGAATAGAAAAATGAGAAAAGAAGAATTTTAAGAAAGTCACTTTTACCTGATATCCTGTCTTTTCAACTTGTAGTCTTATACCCTTAGTTTAGAAATACAATAGATGGAACATGTTGGACTTTGTAGTAATCTTCTCCAGCAGTTGCAAGCCTGGTCTTGAATGATTTAGGCATCCATCTAATTTCTAACTCACGGAGACTAGTAACAAATTTCAGTCCATCGGGAACAGTCTTTAATCTGTTGGTATCAGATATGCTCAGTCGGTGAAGATTAGGCATGGCTTGATTCTCTATTATCCACTCCTCTAAATTTGGCAAGCCACGGAGTAATAGAGCCTTTAGTTGAGGAAAACCATTTGGTGAGCATACCATTTTCTTTCCAACAAACATTTCCCACCCACTCAAGAACTTCAGGTTAGGAAGCTTCTCTAATGTTACCATTGGGTCTTCCACAAGTCTACAACCCCATAAAGTTAACTTTGAAAGCTCTGCAGGAAATAGGGAAGCTTCTGGTAGCCTTTCAATCCGCCCTTCTACCTGCAGTTTCCGAAGAGACGGACAACCCAGCACTAATTTTTCAACATTTACTACATTGTCAGGGAAGGAAAGCATGTCTGTCCTTAGAGACAAGGACTGAAGGCAGTCCAACGTTTTATGAGGGGGACTAAAACTTTCACTGAATTTTTTAAAATGTTTTGGGTCATTCAGTACTAATTTTCTGAGTTTTTTCAACTTCAGTAGATCTTTTACATCACATTTGCTAGCAGGAAAATTTACCAGCGTCTGTAAATTTGTTAGATTTTCCAGCTGTAGGTAGTTAGCAACATTCCCACACCAATTGGGAAGATATAGATGTCTCAATCGCTTCAACTTCCATATTATGTTTGGAATTTCTACAGTTGAATCCCAGCTCACTTTATTGACAGTTTGCAAATTTAGGGACTGCAAATTCTCCAAATTACCCAGCGAAGATGGCAGTACTTGTATACGGGTTCTTTTTAGACTCAGAAACTTCAACCATAACAGATTTCCCACTTGAGTAGGCAATGACTGTCCCTTCATCCCCTTAATTCCTTCAAGATCTAAAACTCTAAGCAATTTAAAGTCCATAAAAATACCTTTGATTAGGTCCCAGTTATCAACCCGACATTTCTTGTCATGAAAAAAGACAAGAGATCTGAGGCGTTGATTCACTTCCTCATCATGTGGAATCAACAGATGAACATGTTGATCCAAGAAGACAGCAAGCCTTCGAATTCCATTAATTTGTCTTGCATCTGATGGATTAGATGAAGAAGCAATATAAACAGTATTGTCTTGTTGTGATTCATTGATAATGTGTAGAAAATGTTCTTCTTTGGCCTTTGACAAACACAGATCACGCATTAAATCATGAAGCCGGCAAGTTTTAATCCTACCAGTAGACCCCATCTGACCAACTTGGACCATGCAACGGCTAATCAAGTTACCAAGGTAGCGTTCAGCAACATCCTCCATTGTCTCACCCCTTTCAACCTCATATCGAGATGAAACAACACCTTCTGCTATCCATAACTGAATTAGTTTGTTTTTGGGTATCTCAGAGTCTTCAGGGAATTGGCATAAATAGAGGAAACATGGTTTAAGTTGAGAAGGCAAATCCTGGTAACTTAAATCCAACACTTCATTTAACCTTCTGCTTTCATGTACCTCTCCTCCAATTAGGTATGAACTTATATACCTGTGTATTCTTTCCCATTCACTGACTGTGACCTTTGTAGCTAAAAGCCCTCCAAGCACAATGATAGCCAAAGGTAGTCCAGCACACTTTGCAACCATTTCTCTGCCTAATCTTTCAAAGTCATTGCGAATTGTGAATTCTGCAAAGGTAACATGCTATTTCTCAAATTAATGGAAAAACAGTACTATAAACAATCCAACAGAACTTCTTCTGTAAAGGTATGTATAGAAAAAAAAAAAGACATGCTAATGCTCAATGAAGACATTTCTTGGTACCTGCATCATCTCTTCTTGGAAAAGCTTTCTTCTGAAACAATGCCCAACTGTCCTGTGCATTTAAGCAACTTGGTTCATGAAGCAAGCCTTCAGGATCCACATGCAATGAAATACCTTTATTGCGGGATGTAAAAACAATCTTACTCCTTGTATTTTCTGATGGAAAAGCAGGACTTAGAAGATCCCATGCCTCATTGCTCCATATGTCATCCAAGATGATCAAACATTTTTTATCCTGCTGAACTTTATACAACTTCTTAGCGAGTTCATCATCTCTCATTTTCATAATCTCATCCCTCTCCTCTTTGGAAGGAGAAGTAAGCTTCAGTAAAATTCCCTCCCAAACATCTCTTTTCTTGCATTGTTGAGATATAAAAGCCCAAGAAAACCCATCAAAATGGCGCCTAATAGCACTGTAATGGTAAATGCTTTTGGCAAGTGTAGTCTTACCAAGACCACCCATTCCGCAAATATAAACCACCCGACAACGCTGATCTTGATTTAAAAGCCAACCCACCACTTTGTGTATGTCCTCATCTAAGCCAACAATGAACTCTTCAACTATATGAGAATAAGACCATCTCAATTCTCTTTGCATCTCAGATGCAAAGCGAGAGTCTTCATTGTCTCTTGTTGCAGTCAAACCATAAGTTTGTAGGCTTCTTGTGAGATCAGATATTCGAGAATTGATAGATATAATATTAGATCCGACATTGTGAAGTTGTTGACTTTTGGAGAGAGGATTTTTTATGCCAAATGCAACCTTGATAGCATAAAGTTCAATCACATCCTCTGCATCATAAGCTAATTTTCTGATCTCTGATATCCAATTCTTTATAGTATCACTTTCATTCTGCCTTCTCTCAGCATCTCTAAGGAAGCACTGCATCCTCTTCAGTTCATCATGCAAATTTTCAACTTTGTCTCTCACCCCATTTAACAATCTGGCCTCTTCAATCAGTAAGTCACCAAGCCTTTCAACCGCAAAGGACACAATTGACTCAACAATCATCATTATCTGTCTTCTTGTGGAACGAAATCACCAGTTAACTTGCAAAACCTCCATGTTTTATATGCAAAGCATAATATTAAGCACTATATTTGACACATATTTTGCTCATATTTAACAGCCCTTGTATTTACAATTTAAATAGATGGATGAAATACTTTTAAACCGGTGACCTATGAAACTATAAATGTGTAATTAAATTAAATTGCCGTAGGATTTTGCAGGACAAATGGTTTTGATTCTAATACATAGATTCTTGGCAATAGAAAAAATATTTTACTATATAAGGTGGGTCCAGTAGTTAGAAAAGGTGAAACAAGAAAGGAGGGAGGAGAGGTTTTGGGTTCAAATGTCTCCAGGGTCACTTCTAACAAAAACTAACAAACTAATATTTATCTATAAAAAAGATATTTTCCTACTTCTCCCCCATTTTTTCCCTTTCATAGATAAAAACAGAAACTGGACACATTAACATAATGTTTGGTTTCACCAAGATGGAGGGGGAGAGGAGGGGGAGGATTTTAACAAGGTTAACATTTTTGGTTCAAAAATGATAGAGGAGAGAAAGTTTCCTTTGTTTGGTTCAAAACTTAAACAAGGGTTGAGAGGAATTTTAATAACCAAACCTTCAACAATTTAGGAGGGGAAGAAAGGAGAATTAAAATCTCTTCTCTTTCCCATCTCCTTCTTTAAAATCCCTCTTACTTCTTTCCTCCTTTGAACTAAACACTCAGTAAATACTTTAACTTCCAGTACAAAAAATCAGGCTAAAATTAGAAACGATAAGCTTATGGTTGAGACGGAGAAGAAAGAAAATAGGATGTTGAAAGCAGTATTAAACCATACACTTATATCTATAACATATTTCTCAGATCCATGTTCCAGAGACCATAAAAATCCAATAATGGCAATATTTTTGTGCCTATGACACTTCATTTGCAAATAAATCCTAACACTGTCAGGAGCAGATCCGCGTTGACTTTGCAAAAACTAATGTATGTTTAGCAAATTCTAAAAGAATATGAGGCATGATTTCATATGAAGCATGATTCTACAGCTAAGGTATTTGTTCTAAGTATAAAACCCAGAAAGGAGAACATGGGAATTAGACATAGAAGCAATTCTGGGAGCATAACAAGATCCATAGCATGGAACACAAGGAGATTAAGGAACATGCATGACTAGTAGAAGGAGAACCTACCTTCAAACCAGTGCTCAGGGAATGGATTTGCAGCTATTCAGTCAAAGACACTTTGGATATTCCATCAATAATATATTTTGTAACAGGTAATAAGTAATGATAACTTCAAACATATTTTTTAAAATTTGTCCAAAAACATACTACCACTTCTTTAAATATAAAACCCTTTTTAGAAATTTTTTTCCTAACTTCTTTTTAAATTTCAATGTTATTAATTATTTTAACTTAAATACCATTTATTAATATATAACTTTTATTAAAATCAACATATTATTTATCTCTCTAATTATAACTGGATAGTAAATGGAAATAAATTAAATAGAGAGAGAATAAATAAACAAATTTAATAATGAGACTTTAAGGACAATTTTAAAAAAATTGTACAAATTTTAAAGAAATTTAATAATTTTAACTAAATTAATCAACTTTTGTGAATTAGGTGAAAGAGTTTTATACTCATGGATGAGTGTAGTATTATTTACTTTTTCTTTCATAATTTTAGAAATTTTAATTTAATTATGACTTTATATTTTGTCTTAATTTTTTTTTGTTTTTGTTAAAAGCCACGGTTAATCTCCCTGCAAATAAATAAGTACAAACGACAACATTTCACATAAAACTGTAGGGTGGCATGTTAATATGTCAATTCTCTTAAAAAATTCCTGTAAATATGTAATTACAGGACTCTTTTTAATTTATTCAATTGATATAAATGAAAAATGAAAAAATACAATATTTATTATGTGATTGATTCAAACATATCAGTCAATTAGCTTAGACTTATATATTCATGTCCCACAACATATGAGATCTGTTCATCCAGATTTAGATCTAAATTTAGGTCATGACAGGAGGGATACACCTTTGGACATTGTCTCCTAGAACTATCTCCCAGGAGGGATGTACACTTCTCAGACCTATGTTAAAACACTTCTTGGGAGGGATGTTCCTTTGGACGATTCACAAATCATTTAAGTCATGTCACTAATCATCTTTAAAAAACATCTAACATACCTATCATAAGTTCAGTTTATATCTCCTATAGCTACTCACCTCAAAAGTAAACTAAAAACCTTTCAACTACTTTTTATTTTCATATCGTTAATTTACTTTAACATCTACTAACTTAAATATTAGAGATGTTTTAAGGGATACACCTTTTTCAATCTCTTTTATATATTTTTACAAATATCTCATTTGATGATGATGTGAACCATAAAAAAAACATGCGACCCGGTATTATTACACTCTTTAAAATATCCCAAACATGTCTTCAGTTTCACTACAGATCAGTGATAACATGAAAACAACCTATATGAATAACTTTTTTTTTGACTCTTACAATTTTAGTGTTTAAAAAAGTTGAACCGGTCATATAGGCCGTGGGAATATTTTATATTTAAATTATGATAGTGAAAGCATGCATTCTGGTCTGCTGACTAAACTCTTTGACCCACTTACTGAGAACCAAACGTGGTACAAGGTCTCTGTGCTGTCCAGAATTTGGAACTCAAGGTATTAAATTTTACAGTATTCTCTATTTCTGACAATATGCAAATTCCAACTGTTGAGCATCTATATTATTTCCTCTTTGATTTCATGTGGGTTCATTATCTACTTTAAATTTAGAATCTGCTTGTGTGAAACTCCCCATAGAAATAATCCCTATAAAAGAATTTAGTGTGAACCAGTAATTTAGCATCGTCCTCCTTTGTTTTCCATAGTCCTGTTCTATATCAGTGACTTAATGTTCTTGAACAGTCAATGCTTCACAATCTGCAATGTTTACTAGCTGGCAACAAACCAGTTCTAACAAATCAGAAAAAGATTATAATAAATAAATTCTGGAGGATTCTATCACGATCAATGAATAAGTAAGTTAAAACAGAGATTAAGTAATAAAAAATGGAAATTGTATTTCTTGAATCCTATGTTGCATGGATACGGGTACGGTATCGGTATCCGGTACGGGTACGGGTACCGGGGTACGGGAAGTTTTAAAAATATAGGGTACGGGTACGTTAATATAATATAATATTAATTTAATAATAAAAAATTAAATATACGTAAATAACATCAAATTAAATAACAAAACATAGTTATAATTTATAATGTCAACAAAAAGTCATAATACATAAATTGTTCATCAAAATAATAATTAGCATCATGAAATAAAAACAAACATCAAAATAACAACTGTGTGTAAGTAAGATTGTGAGGAAGATATCTGTAGAAAAAAAATAACTATCCGGTTTATTCTAATTTCTATCACAATAAAATATATTCAATCAATTTAACTCCACAGACACAATATTTAATTTATTCTAATTTTTATCACAATAAAATATATTTAATCAATTTAACCCATAAGCATAATATTTAATTTACAATAGAAAATAATTGACATAATTCTCAGAGACCAATAAAGGAATTAAGTCCATGCACGATTCACGAAACTACCTCCCTGTTTCCTCATTCTTTCTCACCAAAACAAATTTTAAAAAGATGAAAATACCACCGATTTTTTTATGTAATAAACCATATAATTAACTACTGATAATAGTTCTACTCAACAAAACCAATTTCAATTCAGTGTTTGTGTTAGTTGTAACAGGGGACAGAAACTCTTCACTCCCTTCACAATAATAATTCACAATAATATTGTCCAGACTAAGTATTACCTGGATCCCCTGGAAGTGGAGATGCAGAGCACAAATGGAGGAGTGGTGGAGGAAGACGCAACTGCCACGGTGAGGTGAGACGACCCGCGAAGGTGAAAGAGTGACCTGTGAAGAGACAAGCACGAGGCAGAGGATGTTCACAGAGAAGCACGAGACAGAGGACTGGACTGAGGAGAAGAAGAGATGAAGGAGACTGAGAGAAGAAGGATGCGGGAAAAAAAGGTACCGAATGATTTGATTCCCCCCTCTAAAACCCTAAATTCATTGACCAAAACGGTGTGTTTCGGTAAAAACGTACCGGAGCCACATCGGAGCCGTACCGGAGCCACACCAGAGCCGTATCGGAGCTGTACCCGACCCTCCCCTGTTTCTGGTGCGTATTGGGTGCGTATCCATCGCGTACCCACTGTGTACCCGTACCCGACACGTATCCGATACGGGTACGTCGCCATTTTTAGCGTACCCGTGCTTCAGAGCTTGAATCTCTATGAACTACGAAGCAAATTCATTTTTATTTTTTTACTATATTTTTTTCATTTGGTGGATAAAAAATATGGGAAGAAAAGTGGCTTTACCATAATAGTATTAGGGGTAGACCTTTAAGCTTCCTTCTTATTGGAATCATTATGATTCTCTGCTTTCCTATTATTTGCTCTCTTATCTTCATGTTTCTTTCTCTCACTATTTTGGATGTATCACATCTGTTTCATTTGTTTGCTTAAGTTGCGTAACAAATCTGGCCTCTTCAAATAGTACCCAGCCAATAATAGGCTTATGACTGCAAAAGATAATTGACTAAACCATCATGATTGTTCTACCTTATCTAGGCATTCAAAGATGAGTTATTTCTTTAATGCATTCTTGAAAGTTGAAACCATAAAATGCAGTAATGATTTGCAGTTATGAATGTTAATCCATAACTTATTCTTAATTTGTAAATCCATAATTGCAATCCCCACTTCTTAAAGTTAAAACTAGATATCCTTAAATCATCCCCTAAATGAGCAAATTATTGTTTTAATTTGGGTTCCAAAAGATGAGGATTCATGTTTATGTTCAATTCACATACACGATTCATTTAAGCTATGATGACTAAAGTTGAATCTTGTCATGGTTGAAAATAAAACAGGTAATGCTTTTCAAATATTTGGGCTCTTGCTGTTTCAAGCATACAAGCCCATCCCAGAGACAGTATCCAACAGTGATAGAAGAACTATGCCATCAATTTTCCCTGGTTGATCTTAGGAAATCAACTAACAACTTCGATAAAAACCAAATAGTTGGAAGTGGAGGCCTAGGTATTGTATATAAAGGTTCTCTCCATTACAATGATGTTACTGAGTATGCAGTTGCAATCAAGCGAATTTGTGGGAGCACCGACAGAGAACTTAAAGAGTTCAAGAATGAAATTGAGTTGCTCTGCCAGCTTCGTCATCCTAATCTGGTAACTCTATTAGGCTTTTGTGACCACAAAGATGAGAAGAATATTGTATATGAGTACATGGCCAATGGATCTCTCCATGATCGCCTATATTGTAGCGATGCAAAAATTGTACCATTGACATGGAAGCAGAGGCTAAAGATCTGCATAGAAGTATCATATGGACTTCACTACCTTCACACGGGTGTCAAACGCTCTATCTTTCATCGTGACATCACACCTTTTAAAATTCTTTTGGATAGCAACATGGTTGCCAAACTCTCAGACTTCCGGGTTTCCTTAAAAGGACCACCTTCTACATTGTCCAAGCCAAAACCAAAATCAATATCAAAAGATAGCTTTTTAGGTACTTATTTTTGTTTTTTTACTAGTTTACTGAAAAGAATTTCACTGAATTGCTCAACTGATACGTTCACTTACAGGTACACAAGGTTATGTGGCCCCTGAGATTTCCCAAAGAAAAACATTAACAGATAAATGCGATGTTTACTCGTTTGGTGTAGTTCTACTCGAAGTAGTGTGCACAAACAAGCTAAAAGTTGTTGAGAAGAGACAACAGAACCCTGTTGAGAAGAATCTTGATCCGAATCTCGAAGGAAAGATTGCACCAGAGTGTTGGGAAGTATTTGTGAATATCATGGAAAGATGCTTAAAGATTGATCCAGATGAGCGACCAACAATGGGTGAAGTGGAGGTGCAGCTTGAGCTTGCCATGGCACTTCAGGAAGAAGCAGATAATGGAAATACTTGTGATGATTATTATACCTTATCATCTACTACCATTATTCAATAATCATCAACCACAAGCTACGGCAAAAATAAAATTGATGGGATGGAACTACGAAGGTTATCAGTTGTCTCAAAGATAATGGTGCAACTGATTGTTCTTTCACAGTAGAGCAGATGAATGGAAAATCCAGGGAAAACTATTATCAAGTTGAATGAAACAAATTAGTTTACCAGCTTCATCACTCAAAGCCCGTTCCTCACTGGATTTTGTGACGACAAATACCAGAAGATTGTTTATGTATGAGTTACAATGCCAATGTATCTATCCATGATTGCTTGCACTGTAGTGAAATGAAAATGGAATCACCCTTGTAGATGAGAAGACTTTAAAATGAAGCTCATGGACAACACTACCTTCACTCAGGAGCCAGGTGCACCATAGAGATTTAGTTATTTAGGGAATTTCCACTTATGTTGCTTTGCCTCCTTCGGCCAAGGCACCAGCACCACCCACAACTAAGACGGCACTCCCCTCCTTCCATTCAGTCCAACTGACCGCCGCCACTGTGTCGCCTTCTACCTTCACTCTGTTCAGCAATGCTGCTGTCGCAGTCTCGAACCATGACCTCTGCGTCGCCGCCTTGAAAGTAGTAGCATCGGAAACCTGATTGTGTCCTCCTTGTACTACCCGCATCAAGCCTCATTGTCACCACATCTCTTCTCACTGCCAAACCAACCTCAATTGTCACAACTTTGAAAGTCACGGTGCCTCTGCCACCATCTCCATGGTTCACCATGTTGTGCTGCACCCCTGGTTTCCCTTTGTTTTGTAAATATGAGATTATGTATTTATTAGTCTCCTTTTTTATGTCAAATTAGAGTGAGTCTATAAATTGTATGTTGTACGAATCATTATATACAAATTATATTCAGATGCAAACTTTCAACCTTTCAGTTGGTATGAGAGCTTCTGATCTCGGGAGCTCTGCTTCGCTTCTGCTAAATTTCTTGTTGCCTTTATCGTGGCCTTGCCCTTTTTTTTATTTATTATTATTGTTGTTTGGTGCCTTCGTTGCACCTTGAGATCGTCTTGGTCTTGCCTTCATTGCAAAACCACCTTCACTGTGAAAGCACGTTCCTTGGATTTTAATCAAATATTTGCTTCATAGAGTTGTTTGTTTATGGTATTATGAGAATTGAAGATTATTGAATTTTCTTTCTCTAGTTCTAATTCTAAGAGAATTTATTGTGTGAGCATACTTGAGCTATAATGTTGATTAGTAAAGTTGTGTATCACCCTCTTTTTGACTTTCCTAGTAAAAAAGGTGTAAGTATGCCGCTTGGCTACTTGTGTGACTTGGAATGAAATTTTACTGACAAAAAATAATTAGGGAAATCATAATGAAGTCACAATTAGATCAAGGTTCAGTTGTATTTTTGGGTAATTTTAGAAATTAGATGCATTGTGATCATGTTCTTATTAGTAAAAGCGTTGCAAATAGCTAACAAAGTGTTTGGTTAGCCATGTATAATTTCGTAGTAAAATGCAATTGAAGGTTGTATAGTAGGGTAATCATGTATACAGAAAAGTTTGTCCTTTATCATTCCATATAGTAGGGTCTTCAGAGAAGAAATTGAAGGCATAAAATGCACGAGAAAAGAAGACCTTGCAAGAAGTATGGAACTACAAGGTTTAGAGCATCTCTAACTATGCTTTTCTCAAGCAATTTTGCATTTAAGCAACTCACTTCATATGCAATTCACCATTGTAGAGTTTTTCCATGACAAATTTCACCAGATACAACATCTTATTTAAGACATTGTTGCTTAAATGACAAGGTGCGGGACCCACACTTCAGCTCTACATCTTTTTCAAATTGTAGAACCCATCTTGAATTTACTCTTTCATTTTTTTTTGGACATTGAATGGGCGATCTACCAAATAGCCGTTGCAATGCTACTAGGCTGAATATTTTCACATATTTTTTTACCTTTTCAATATTTCATTACATGCATAAAACCTTTAAGTTATAACGATTAAAAAAAGGGGTATAAATATAGGATTGAGCAATAAAAAATGATAACCCAATTTCATTTTGAAAATCTTTGATTTCAATCCCAACAACCAATTTAATTTGAATGCTTTTTCACCATTTACGTAAAATTATCATTCATCTACTAATTAAAATCCTACCTCATCTAGTAGTGAAAATTCTCAAAATTATCCATTTGTTTTGCCATATCCATATCAATTTCCAACATTCTCACCACCAAATAATCCTTACATTTATGTGCTGATTTCAAATTCCCTAGTCAGTGCTAGTACGTTACAATCAAGTGACAAAGATGTTGAAACAACAATTGGATTTGTATTTGAATGAGGTTTAAATAAGATAAATTGAAAAAGAAAGAGTTGCAATTGAATGTTTAAACAAGTTTGTTAGGGGCGTGAACAAGGTTTTTGAAGCTAAATACTTAAGAAAGTCTAACAATAACGAACTCCCCTACGAATGGGGAGGCACATAAATTTACAGACATATGCTAGGTAGCATTAATCGTATGTATTGGAAATGGAAAAAATCATCCTGTAGCATGTAAAGGTCAGTTTTATTAAGGTAATCATGCTAAACCGACAATTATGCTTGAAGCAGTAACATTACAGGAGTTACAAATTTGACATGCATTCTTTGGAGTCACAGGTTCCAACAACAACATCCTAAGGTAAAATTTGAGGTGTTCAATGATGTTTTGGAAGGGAGAGCTCCTTTGGTAAAATTTACAATTAATATAACTTAATATAGGATGAGATACTTATCCAGGATGACCATTCCACTGATAAAAGAAAATTATTTACTAAACATTAGAAGACGTAAGAAAAAATGTCGAACAAGTGTTTAGAATGCTATAATCTTGATTCTCTTTCATACTCGGTCCAACATGTGTTTGACATATGGATATTGTCTTATATGCATGCATCATATTACATAATATGATCGTCAAAAATGGAAGATACACCTACAATCATCATTTTGACTATATCTATGATCATCCAAAGATTGACATGTCAACCACAAAGACATCTAATAGTCATCTTCCTAATTTCCCAACATATTTATAAAGAATGGCCAACATTACAACATATACAAAATAGATTATTTGTCATAAGCAGAGTCATTGTCAACTTCAAACATATTTGGTAGAACATATTTGGAGATGTTTTGGACATAAAAATAATCAAAATTAAGTTGTATTCTCTTCTAATTTTATAAATTATTATGTTCATCTTTTTTATAAAAACGTCATTTTTATCTATTTTTAATTTATTTTATTGGTTTCAAGTTAAAATAAATTAGTAGTTTAAAATTCAAGGAAAATGAGTTTAAATATATATTTATTTATTTATTTATATACACACACGTAGGTAACTTATAGGTCCTAATTAGTTAATATTTATAGAATTGTACTATTAAAAATAAAAACTATTTAAATTGTAAAAAGTAAAGTAAAATAATGTATTATTATGGATCTCATTTAAATATTAATAAAAAAACTAGTTAAGCAAGTTTATGGATTTCACCACTGTAGTTAGCAAAGTAAAAGAGCAGAGCAGGTCTAAGGTAAGGTGGCGTACCGGACCAAAATCATAAAATCAGAAAATTAAAATAAAACAAAACATTAAGACACTGTTTGGTTATGAGGTTGGGTTGGTCAAACCCCGGTTTGACCAACCCCAAAAATAAATCCTACGGTCAAACAGAGTTTTGATTATCTCGAACGGCGTGAATAATCAATATCAATCCTTAAATTTCTCCATTTTCCCAACTCCGTTTCCCCAACTGGAAACCAAACGGACCGTAAGACATTTTAGACCATCACGTCATCATGATCTGTATATGGTCCCAACCAATTATGATACAACAGATTGTAAAATGAGTTTTTTATTTATAAATAAAAAATAACGCAAGAGAAAGAATTATACATAGGTAGTTACATGATGATTAAATTAATAATTTCTGTACAATTAATACACTTACACATGGCACTACTGAAATTATAGAAAGAAAAGGCTGTGTTGAGAAATGAGAAATCGAACAGAATGTTGTAGCTTGTTTTTGCCTTGCCCTCATTTCCTCAAGGTATTAAATCCTACCAATATCTTTATTCTCTGTTTCCAAAAAAATATGCAAACTCGCATTCAACTTAATATTTTTAGCACGTATGTTTCTCCTCTCTGTTTATATGTTGGTTTGGTATCTACTTTAAATTTAGACTAGATTTATAGAATCTGCTTGTGAGAACCTCCAGGTAGAAATAATCCCCAACCAAGAATTTGGTTGTGTGAACTAGTGATTTAACTACATCCTTTATTTTCTATTGTCCTATTCTGTATCTGTAGCAGTTCCTGAACAATTAAGGTTTCAAGAACGTGCAAAACAAATCAGAATCTGGATACTTATTAACAAAGCTTGTAAATTGTAAAAAACCATACAAGAGATACTTTACTTTATGCACTAATTTAAGGTGAACCAATTTTAACCTTTGTTGTAAAAAACAATGAAAAGAGAAACCAAATTTAATTTAAGTTACTTCATCCCTCTGTTCCCCCAAACAAAAGAAAGGGTAAAAAACAAGCTGGATGTTTTAGTAAGGAAGCAAATGATTAGTGAATAAGTTATGACAAAGATTAATATAAACTAGAAAATGTACTTCTTGAGAATCTCTATGAAGCTAATTCCCTTCTTTTCTTTTCTTTTTTCCAATTTTTGTTCAATCTTTTTTCATTTTGTGGATAAAAAAATAAGTTGTTGTACAATAATTGGATTAAGGTAGACCTATAAGCTCAATGAGCTCTTAAAATGATATCTTTAGCAGGAGGTATTAGATTGACCAAGTGGTTGAGAAAGGATGAAGGGTAGTGGTTCAAATCCCCCTCTATCACTTTCAACAAAAACTAACCAATTAACATTTGTCATTTAAAAAAATGATATATTTAGTTATAGTAGTGGTTCGTCTAGAGCTAGAACTAATTTGTTATTTCTCAAAAGAAATCATCACAGCATTGAGAGAGAAAATGACAAAAGCAGAGATTGAATCTTGTTTGTCTCGCATTCAAAGCAAAACTTTCTAAGCTTCTTGAGGTTGGATATTTTAAAGTTAATGAGCATAACCTCAAACTTGACATTGTGAAGATGTTTACTTCTAAGGACAAGCTTAAACATTTTACAGTTAATGGACATATCTTTCCTTGACCTGATTTTGTGAAGATATTTACTTGTGGAGAGGATATTGAATTTCAACATCAGTGCAACGTTTAACATTGAGGTAAGAGTGCATAGATATTTAGGCCATATCCTCTGCATGCAACCCATATTTCTGATCTCTGATTTCCTATTATGTGTACTTTCATCTTCATGCTTCTTTCTCTCACCATATCTTTTGATGTATATCACATTTGTTTGACTTGTTTGCTTACCTTGTGTAACAAATCTGGCGTCTCCAAACAGTACACAGCCAATCCTTCCAACTGAGTATAATTGGCTCAACCATTATGATTATTCTATCTTATTTAGGAACACAAAAATGAGTTAACCTGCATAAAATTTATTTTCAGCTATGCATCAATTCTAAGATGGAGTATTTGTTTTAATTTGTGATCCAAAAGATAAGTATTCATGTCCATGCTCACGTTCACAATTCATTTAAGCTACGAAGACTGGAATTTGAATCTTGTCATGATTGAAAACAAAATAGGTATCTAAAATTGGGATAATGTTTTTCAAATACTTGGGATCCTTCTGTTTGAAGCATAGAAGCTCATCTGAGAGACAGTATCCAACAGTGATAGAAGAACTATGCCATAGATTTTCCCTGGCAGATCTTAGGAAATCAACCAACTACTTTGATGAAAACCGAATAGTTGGAAGAGGAGGCCCTGCTATCGTATATAAAGGTTCTCTCCAACACAATGGTGTTACTGAATATACAGTTGCAGTCAAACGATTGTGTGGGAGTACCGAAGAAGTAATTAAAGAGTTCAAGAATGAAATTGAGTTGCTCTGCCAGCTTCGTCATCCAAATCTGGTCACTCTATTAGGCTTTTGTGACCACAAAGATGAGAAGAATATTGTATATGAGTACATGGCCAATGGATCTCTCCATGATCGCCTATATTGTAGCGACGTGAAAATGTTACCATTGACATGGAAGCAGAGGCTAAAGATCTGCATAGAAGTATCATATGTACTACACTACCTTCACACGGGTGTCAAGCGCACCATCTTTCATTGCGACATAACACCTTTTAATATTCTTTTGGATGGCAACTTGGTTGCCAAACTTGCAGACTTCCGGTTTTCCTTAAAAGGACCACATTTTACATCAAAGCCAAAACCAAAGTCAATATCAAATGATAGCTTTGTAGGTATTTATTTTTATTTTGCTGCTAGTTTACTGAAGATAATTCTACTGAATAGTTGAACTGATACTTTCACTTTTTACAGGCACATATGGTTATGTGGCCCCTGAGATTTCAGAAAACAAGACGTTAACAGAAAAATGTGATGTTTACTCTTTTGGTGTAGTTCTACTAGAAGTGGTATGCATGGACAGGCTAAAAGTTGTTGAGAAGAGGCAGAGGCACCCTGTTGAGGAGAATATTGATCCGAATATCAAAGGAATGATTGCTGCAGCATGTTGGGAAGTATTTTTGGATATCACAGAAAGATGCTTGAAGTTTGATCCAAATGAGCGACCAGCAATGGGTGAAGTGGAGCTGCAACTTGAGCTTGCTATGTCACTGCAGGAAGAGGCAGATAACAGAAATATTGGTGATGATTATTATACTTTAGTATCCACTACCATTATTCACTAATCCTTGACCACTGGCTTAACCAAGTTTAGCCAAAAATAAATTTGATAGATGATGTAACTACCAATTATCTCAGATAACGCTTCAACTGATTATGCAATCACTTTTGAGCGGATAATGGGGGAAGATTATCAAGTTGAATGAAACCAGTTACTTTCTAGCTTCACTTGAAGTCTGTCTCTCTGAACAGGATTTTGTGACAACCAAGAGAAGAAGGTTTCGTGGTATCGGGACATTCATCAACCTTCTAGAAAATGGTATATTGAACCGATACTCTCCATTACCTTCACTTTGTTGTAATCCCTTCCTTTGGTCTTCGGGGTGCTCTATCCTCAAAGTTGATTCCTGCTGTTCTTCCTAGGTTGGGATATGAAAATACTCTGGTGTTGCTGAAAGTTCTAACTGCTGTTGTTTGTGATTGACAGTTGTCTTCTCCTTGACCTCATTGGCCTTCTTGAGGTCCTGGAGTTCCATTTAAAGCTGTCGAATTAACTCATCTCTAGGGTCAGGATGTGCTACTACTGCTATCCTTCTTTGGTCCGGGTCGGAACCTAGGGTCTTAACAATTCTTGAGGTGTATTCTAAAATTCATGGTTTCGCTCTTTGAGCCAAGTTCTGCACGTGGCCTTCCATAGTGATGTTCTTTCTAGGCTGCTCCATTGCTTGAACTTCGCTTGGTGATGTGGGAATTAATTTATGAGTCCCACTGGGCGTGTCAATGATTTGGCTGGTATGCGGGGGTACGTTGGTCCTCTTGCAACCGGTGTCAAACCTTTCTTTCGCTCATAATATTACGTCAGTTCAGTAGAAATCTAATATTTTATAAACACAAGTGTAGTGGGAACACTATGCCCTTCAAACTTGGTTCTTAATTAACTTGATTTGTGTTTACCGGGGTGAATGGGAGGTGTACCTGCAAACACACTCTGAAACTTAAGTCATTAAAGTATAACAGAGTAATAGGAGTGATTAAGCAAGGGTTTATGTAGAAAAATTTATACATGTCCATCTACTAATAAATGCTTAGTATTTATAGTTCTCTTGTAAGGTACAACTTGTGATTTGACTTCTAACATATATGCAGAAGCAAGTTGGCCACTTGCCTCTAGTCCTAACGTAGTGGTAGCCTTTTGACCGGTGTCCATTAATAAGGCATACCAGTTGTTCTTACAGTCTTTAGCCCTTGTTTTTATGAAGCCTATATTGACCCCTTTGGTGTCATTTCCCTGTGGGGACCGGTATAGACACCAGAGCATCTTATATGCATGCATCATATTATATAATATGCTCGTCGAAGATGAATGGTACACCTACAATCATCATTTTGACTATATCTATGATCATCTAAAGACCAACATGTTACCCACCCAAACATCTATTGGTCCTTTTCCTATATATTTACAAAGAATGGTTGATATTGCAACATATATACAAAATACAAAATAGACTGTTTGTCATAGACAGATTTATTGTCAACTTCAAACATAATTGGTAGAACATATTTGAGGATGTTTTGAACACAAAAATAATTAAAATTAAGTTGTATTCTCTTCAAATTTAATAAATTATGTTCACTTTTTATATAAATTTTTTTATTTTTATCTACGTTTAATTTATTTTGTTTGTTTCAAATTTAAAATAAGTTGGTAATTTAAAATTTAAGAAAAAATTAGTTTTTAAAATATATATTGAGCCCCAATTAGTTGATATTTGTAGAGTAATATTATTGGAGATGAAAATCGTTTAAATTTGTAAAAAAAGTAAAGTAAAATAATGTGCTATTATAGATTTCATTTAAATATTAATAAAAGAACTAGTTAACCATTGTAGTTAGCAAAGTAAAAGAGCAGAACAGGTCTAAGGTGGCGTTCCGGACCAAAGAAAAACAAAACAAAATAAAATAAAACATAAAGAAATTTTAGACCATCACGTCATCATGATCTACATATGGTCCCACTCAATTATGATACAACAGTGTAAAATCAGTTTTTTTATAAAAAATAACGCAAGAGATCACCATTTAATAATTTCTGTACAATACACTTACACATGGCACTACCGAAATTATAGAAAGAAAAGGCTGTGTTAAGAAATGAGAACCGAACGGAACGAGATACCCTGCGCTGAACATTGAATTTCAACATTTTGTGAAGATATTTACTTGTGGAGAGGATATTGATTTTCAACATTAGTGCAACATTTAACATTGAGGTAAGAGTGCATAGATATTTTGGCCATATCCTCTGCATGTAACCCATATTTCTGATCTCTGATTTCCTATTATGTGTTGAAATTAACTCAATGTTCATGCTTCTTTCTCTCACCATATCCTTTGATGTATATTACATTTGTTTGACTTGTTTGCTTACCTTGTGTAACAAATCTGGCGTCTCCAATCAGTACACAGCCAAGCCTTCCAACTGAAAGTATAATTGGCTCAACTGTTATGATTATTGTACCTTATTTAGGAACACAAAAATGAGTTAACCTGCAGAAAGTTTATTTTCAGCTATGCATCAATTCTAAGATGGAGACTTGCATTCTTTTTACCAATAAGTAGACGAATGATAATTTGCATTCTTTTTACCAATCAGTATAATTGTCATCACTTTTAGCTGAAGCCGCTGAACAAATGGTTTCAATTGTAATAAACTAAACATATTTAAAAGGACTTCAATGTCTTACCCTTATTTTCTATTTGGAAATGATAACAGGAAAAGCAAGAGAGGTGGATAAGGTCCTGAGTACAATGTTTCTTTGCGAGTTGCGCTCAATAAAACATAACAGTTACAGCTATTTCTTCAATCCATGTTCTTGAAACCATAAAATGCCGTAAAGATTTGTACTTATGAGTGTTACTCCATAACTTGCTCTTAATTTGTAAATTCATAATTATATTCCTCACGTTTTCAAGCTCAAATTAATTAAATGTCCTTAAAGCATCCCCAAAAAGAGTTGTTTTGTTTAATTTGTGATCCAAAAGATGAGGATTCATGTCCATGCTCACGTTCACAAATCATTTAAGCTATGAAGACTGGAATCTGAATCTTGTCATGATTGAAAACAAAATAGGTATCTAAAATTGGGATAATGTTTTTCAAATACTTGGGCTCCTCCTGTTTGAAGCCTACAAGCTCATCTGAGAGACAGTATCCAACAGTGATAGAAGAACTATGCCATAGATTTTCCCTGGCAGATCTTAGGAAATCAACCAACTACTTTGATGAAAACCGAATAGTTGGAAGGGGAGGTCCTGCTATTGTATATAAGGGTTCTCTCCCAACACAATGGTGTTGCTGAATATACAATTGCAGTCAAACGATTTTGTGGGAGTACCGAAGAAGTAATTAAAGAGTTCAAGAATGAAATTGAGTTGCTTTGCCAGTTTCGTCATCCAAATCTTGTCACCCTATTAGGATTTTGTGAGCACAAAGGGGAGAGGAATACTGTATATGAGTACGTGGCCAATGGATGTCTCCATGATCACCTATATTGTAGGAATGTGAAAATGGAACCACTTACATGGAAGCAGAGGCTAAAAATCTGCATAGAAGCAGCATATGGACTACACTACCTTCACACAGGTGTCAAGCGCACCATCTTTCATTGCGACATAACACCTTTTAATATTCTTTTGGATGGCAACTTGGTTGCCAAACTCGCAGACTTCCGGTTTTCCTTAAAAGGACCACATTTTACATCAAAGCCAAAACCAAAGTCAATATCAAATGATAGCTTTGAAGGTATTTGTTTTTGTTTTGCTGCTAGTTTACTGAAGATAATTCTACTGAATAGTTGAACTGATAATTTCACTTTTTACAGGCACATATGGTTATGTGGCCCCTGAGATTTCAGAAAACAAGACGTTAACAGGAAAAATGTGATGTTTACTCGTTTGGTGTAGTTCTACTAGAAGTGGTATGCACGGACAGGCTAAAAGTTGTTGAGAAGAGGCAGAGGCACCCTGTTGAGGAGAATATTGATCCGAATATGTTAGGCCCAATAGGGAAAGAAAAAAACCTCAGTGGATGAAGGATTATGCCACTTGAAGTCTAAGTTTATATTTCTGACCTATATTGTCTTGGCCCATTTTGTATCACTACTTATTTTGTTTTTCCCTGATACATGGACAAATAGAAAAATCAATTCAGAAATCTTCTCTGACTTTTCTTCTCCTTGCTGTAACCGAATTCTGTTTTGGTTAGGAAGGTTACTCCTTAACTTTTCCCTACCAAATTGGTGCTTTCATTGCTTCCTCCATGCCTCCCAAACCTTCCCTGGAAGAGGCTCTTCATGTCATTACTGAGAAAATCCAATCCCTCCAAACTTCTCATGATGCTCAGCATGATAGGTTCGTAGCTTCCATAGATGCTCGCTTTGAAACCGTTTCTGGGGTGCTAGCTACTGTTCTCACAAGATTAGCCACCTTATCCCCTACCAACCAGCCTCACACTGTTACCCATTCTCCTAATTTTCACATTGACCCCGATGGTACTGTTATCCCCAATTTCCAACCCCAACCTGAACCCTTCACCTCTACCAGTCGCGCTACTACCCAAATCCCAATTTCAAATCTTCTGTTTACGCAACCACTATATACCACTACCCATAATCAGGATCCTTTCCACCAGCAACCTTCCACTACCTTGCCACCTATGCCCATCCGCCCACCCAAACTCCAACTTCTTCCATTTGACGGATCCGATCCTTTAGACTGGCTTTTTCAAGCCGATCAGTTTTTTACACTACATCATGTCCCTCCTCCCTAGCGTCTAGAGCTCATTTCATTCTATATGAAGGGTGATGCCCTTAGCTGGTTCAAGTGGATGCACAACAACCATCAACTATCCACTTGGGAGGCTTTTGTCCATGCTTTAGAGGTCAGATTTGGGCCCTCTTCCTATAAAAACCACCAAGCTGCATTGTTTAAACTTAAACAAACCTCCTCTGTTTCAGCTTATCAGCAGGTTTTTGAAAAGCTTTGCAATCAAATAGTGGGCCTCACACCTGAAATTATCTTAAATTGCTTCATTTCTGGACTGAAACCTGAGATTCAACGAGAACTTAGTATATTGAAGCCCTACTCCATCTCCCATGCTATTAGCCTAGCCAAGTTAATTGAGACAAAATACCTAGATACACCCTCCCAAACTCTCTTTTCATGACCAAAAACACAAAACCTTTTTACATCCTCCCCTTCCTTACCTAGAAATCCTCAACCTAACGTCCCTTCCTCATCTCACTCACCAGGCCTTCTACCCACTCCAAAAAACACTCTCCTACCAAATACTCCCCCAGTTACTGTTAAACCTTATAGATACCCTCATTCCCAAAAGGATGCCCTAACCTCCTTAATTTCTGACTTACTTAAGGATGGTTTGATTAAGCCTAGCACAAGCCCTTTTTCGTCTCCAGTTTTACTGGTATGAAAAAAAGACAGTTCTTGACGACTCTATGTGGACAACCGTGCCTTGAATGCTGTTACCATCAAAGATAAGTTTCCCATCCCAACTATTGATGAACTTTTTGATGAATTAGGTGGTGCCTCAATTTTTACTAAAATTGACCTACGCTCTGGATTTAATCAAATTCGTGTAGCACCTGAGGATACACATAAAACTACCTTTCGAACTTTTGATGGCCACTATGAATTTTTAGTTATGTCATTTGGCCTTACTAATGCCCCTTCTTCCTTTCAGGCAGCCATGAACCACTTGTTACGCCCCTACTTGCGTCAGTTTGTATTAGTGTTTTTTGATGATATCCTTATCTTTAGCACTAATCTAACTAATCATATTACTCATTTAAAGCTGATTTTGTAGTTTCTTTCACACAATTCTTATTTTACAAAAATTTCCAAATGTGTGTTTGCTACCCCTACAGTGGATTATTTGGGTCATGTTATCAGTATTCATGGAGTCCAACCTGATCCTACTAAGATTCGAGCCATGGTTGATTGGCCTGAACCACGTTCTCTCACGACACTCAGGGGATTTTTAGGCCTCACCGGGTTTTATAGGCGTTTTGTTCGCCACTACGCCGCTCTCGCCGCTCCTCTCACTGAGTTACTCAAGTCAAATAAGTTTACATGGTCCACTGAGGCATCTCTGGCCTTTACAAAGTTAAAAGAAATAATGTGCAAATTGCCTACTCTGAAACTCCCAAATTTTGATCTTCCTTTTGATGTGGAGACTGATGCATCTGCTGTAGCCTTGGGCGCTGTACTCTCCCAACAGGGCCATCCCTTAGCCTTCTTCAGTAAGAAGCTCTCCCCTCACCAAGAACAGCTTTCAGCTTACTTCAGGGAAATGTTGGCCATCACTGAAGCTGTAAAAAAATGGAGGCAGGATTTAATTTGCAGTAACTTCCAGATTATTACTGATCAGAAAAGTCTAAAGGAACTCATGACGCATACTATTTCCACTCCAGAGCAACAGAAGTGGGCTTTAAAATTACAGGGATTTACTTACACAATTCTTTATCATCTTGGTAAAGAAAACAGAGTGGCCGATAACCTGTCACGCACTATTACTGTTTCTGACCCTAAGACCGGTCCTGAAGACACCCCTTTGTATCATTCTATTTCCTCTCCAATCCCCACCATCATTTCAGAACTTCAACATTATTATCAAACACTTGCGGGCATAAAATTATCCATGCAAATTGTAACATCCTAAATTGAGAATTTTAGAAAATAATTCATTAAGGATCAGTGAATTTCCGAATGAATCATGTCTGAGACAAGACCTTCCGAGTGAAGAAATGGATATATTTTCGAGTGAAGTATGACCGAGAAAACTACTTCCGAGTGAAGGAAGGTTAAGATGTTTCCGAGTGAGGCATGACTGAGAGAATCACTTCCGAGTGAAGAAAAACTCTGTGTCTGAATGAGACACTCGAGTGAGGAAAATCCGAGAGAAACGTTTCCGAATGGGCCATTTCCGAGAGAAGTACTTCCGAGCAAAGAAAAGCTTTGATTTCGAATGAGTACTTCTCGGGCCAAGATGTTTCTCAGTAGTGAATTCCCGAGTGGGGTATCTCCGAGTTGAGTGCAATTTTCCCAAGTGAGATGTCTCCGAGTGCGACACTTCTGTGTGGGATGGCACCGAGTGAGACATTTCCAAGTGGGATAGCACTGAGACATTTTCGATTCCCGCGTGGTATGGCACCGATTGAGACATACCGAGTAAGTCTTTCCGGGGGAAGTATTTTTGGACAGAGAAAGACTTTAACTCCGAATGAGTACGTTTCCGAGTGAATATTTCCCGGGGGAAGTAAATATCCGAGTGGTGAACCCCTTATTCAATTCGTGCTCGGATGTCTTAAAGATTGCCTAGAGCCTGTGCTTGGGCCATATTTAAATTGCCGAGAGCTTGTTCTCGGGTTCGTCTTCGAGATTGTCTTCGACTTCGTGTGATATTCCCAAGTAGAAAGATTTCCGAGAGAGGACTGAACTTCGACTCCGAATGATTCTTTCAATTGTAAGACTTCCGAGTAACGTACTTCCAAAAGAAATATTTTCGAGTGAAGAAAGGCTTTGACTCGGGTAAAGATTTATCCGAGTGAGATATTTCTGAATAAGGTGTCTCCAGGTGAGACATTTCTGAGTGGATCACTTCAGAGGAAAGAAAGCTATAATTGAGTGTTTCAAGCAGAAACATTTCCGAGTAAATTCCCTTTGAGTGAAGCAATTCTAAATGAAAAGAGACTCTGGTGAATCCTTCTCGGAAAGAGATATTCCCGAGTACTTTCAATTTAATTTTTTTTACCATATTAGAGTCAGAATTTAGAAATATAGTCAGCTACAAAGTTATTCCTCGTTGTCTTAGCTTTCCAACAAGACCAAATTTATTAAAATCCATTAAGATATGAGAGAGATATGCCAAAATATCTAAATAGTATCAGAATTGATATTTACTTCAATCATCAAGGTTCTTCAACGTCACTCTATTCTTCTAAACTCTAGCAGATTCTCTTTTCTAATTTTTCTAAGTATGGGACCCTCTCTACTGTTCTATCCTCTTTTCTTTTATTATCTTATTTCTTCCTTATCTCTCAATATATATATATATATATATATATATATATATATATATATATCAGCACTTCCTCACTTCGTGGACGCCTTTTTCATTAACGATTTCTGTCAATCTCACCGTTGGATCGGCTTAAAATTTTGAGAGTGAAAAGAACTCTAAATTCCTTAGTTCTAGGTAACTGTGGAAGATTTCAGAACTAAGAGTTGATTCAGAGCTTGTGAATAACGAGCTGATTGTATTTAGTAGCTCGAGGAGCTTCTGGAATCGTTTATTCTAGGTAGGGGGAGCATTTATATCTTAAATGTATAGATTATGAATGGATGAGGGGATGTAGGTTGATTTATGGATTGATTGTGATTACGTGAATTATTGAGTGTGCTATATCCCCTTAGCTAACTGTTTTTGAAATGAATTGATTAATATCGTTCATATATGTTGTGATGATTATGATAATGATTGATCATTATTTGGCATAGCATGTGCATTCAGACGCACACAGGACTGTAGGGGGCCTGTGATGCTGGCCCAGATGCGAGGACAGCCTGATGATAAGGTACAGACCTTGTGGTGGCTTCTTCGGATTCCATAGCCGCCTTCGAGTTGGACTCAAGGCCGGCCCGTAACACCGAGTTGAGTTACCGCTGTCACTGAGAATGACTGGTGTTACATTATGGGTACGCGGTTTGGTACCTGTAAAATGGCCGAATCAGCTGAGAGCTGAGATATATTATTATGTTGTGTAAATCCCATCGTTAGAGTCGGATCCGCATGCATATGCATTTGCATATAATTATTGAGGTTGAGAAGCTATGAGATAGCTCATGATATGTACTGTTGTGTTGTTGCAATTGAGGTATTATAATTGTTGTTAAATGACAAGGTGTATGGTAATGTTTATAATGAATTATCGATTTGTGTTGGAGCTAGATAATTAAATAATAAATTACGTTGAATCCAGTTCAGTACCTGTCATTTAACATGTATATGCTCACCCCCTATTGTGGTTATCTTTTTCAGTGGATACAGGACGCAGTGAAGACATATGAGATGGCATTCAGTGGAGATTGAAGTATTATGTACATGTATATGAACATAGTATGTATAGTAGTATATTTTGCTTTGGCCGGCTCTTGATAGTATACGTTGTTATATATGTTTGAAGGTTTGAGAATTGATGTTGTATAACTTCTTTTTGAAGCTTAAAATTTGAGAAAGTATATAAATATATGTATGTGTTCATACGTATGTTATATTGCATATACAGAAATTGGAAGCCATTTTCTTTAAATTCTTCATTTTCTTTATTTACCTTAATATGATTTTATTACTTTTATTATAAAATCATATTTTCTTATATTTAACAATTTAATATACGCTTTCCGCTTATTCTTGTTATAATCTTTATTTTGATTATCCAAGCTTTGTTTTAATTATTTTCATACCTTCTCATATCGCCATATATGGGAAAGGTTTACTTAATTGGTCCAGGGGTATTGTTTAAATAATTATTATAAATCGTAAAAAATTTACCCTTAATTTTATTATTCTAATTAATTATATTGGGATAATTATATTAAGGGTTAGGATGTTTTACAAATGACTACTACCACCTCTAAATATATCTTTAAACAGAACTTACTCTACCACGGGGAACAAATTTTCATACCAGAAAAAAATAATTGGAGAGACCGGTTACTTACAGAATATCACTCTTCTCCCCTTGTAGGACATTCTGGTGTTAAGCCTACAACAGCCCGCTTAGCCGCCTCCTTTTCTTGGCCTTCCCTGCGAAAGGATGTTAAAAACATGGTCAAGTCCTGTTTTATATGCTAACAAAATAAGTATATCCCTGTAAAAAAATATGGGTTGTTACAACCTTTACCAGTCCCTTCACAGGTTTGGGAAGACATCAGTATGGACTTCATTACTGGACTACCATCATCACATGGTCATACCGTGATATGGGTTATTGTTGACCGCCTCATGAAGTTTGCTCACTTCATAGCATTACCCTCCTCATTCTCTGCAGAGATGTTCGCAGAAAGGTTCATGACTGACATTCACAAACTCCATGGGCTACCTCGGACCATTGTTTCAGATCGCGACAAGATTTTCCTCAGCAAATTTTGGACTTCTCTTTTTAAACTGCAAGGCACCAAGCTTCATTTCAGTTCAGCGTACCACCTAGAGACGGATGGTCAGACAGAAGTTTTGAATAGGGGACTTGAAGCTTACCTGAGATGCTTCTCCAGTGATTATCCACGGTCCTGGTGCCGTTTCTTACACCTCTCCGAGTACTGGTATAATACCACTGTTCATTCTGCCATAGGAATGACTCCCTTCCAAGCCTTGTACAGACGACCCCCTCCGGTTATACCAGACTTCTTTCCAGGAAGCACTTCCCTAAACACCCTGGAGTCATCTTTACAACAAAGACAGAAAATTTTGCTCAGGCTAAAGCAAAATCTAATACAAACCAGACAACGCATGAGTGCACAAGCTAATAAGAAACGTAAAGACATTACCTTTCAGCCAGAAGATTGGGTCTTTTTGCGCTTATAGCCTTACCGACAACATTCAGTGGCACGACGCCCTTCTCAGAAACTGTCCAAACGTTTTTATGGCCCTTTTCGAGTGAAGAGACGAGTAGGGTTGGTTGCATATGAACTCGAGCTTCCGTCTTCTTCCCGTATTCATAACGTGTTTCACGTTTCCTTGTTGCGGCCCTGCTATGGCGACCCCCACCGACATCATCTTCCCTTACCAACCTTGCACCTCCCTGAGGACGAAGCCCCTCCGCCTACAGAGGCTTACGCACAATCATCAACCATCACAACTACCCCTGTTTCCCAAGAAGCTTCAACCCTTGCAGCCTCCCCTGTTTTAGAGACCCCTGTTTCTCACCCTCTAGGACCCCAAGAAAACCCCCCTCCTGCGAACCCTGTTGGTTCTCTTTCCCAAACCCCTTCACCTTCAGATATTTCTCCCATAACCCAAGTCCAAGACATTTCTGATTTTTCCCCAAACCACACTCAAACTATACCCCTTCCCAATGACTTTGAAACTGACCCTCACTTATCCCCACAAAACCCACGTGCTCCTGTGCTGGCATCAGAAACCGCGTGGACCCACACGTCTCCTCAATTCCCTCTAGTTCCAAAAGTGTCTTTGGATCAAAACCTTGTGGACAAGGTTGTTTCTGACGGGTAATGTATTGTTAGGCCCAATAGGGAAAGAAAAAAACCTCAGTGGATGAAGGATTATGCCACTTGA
This sequence comes from Clitoria ternatea, assembly GCA_037962975.1. Taxonomy (NCBI): domain Eukaryota; kingdom Viridiplantae; phylum Streptophyta; class Magnoliopsida; order Fabales; family Fabaceae; genus Clitoria; species Clitoria ternatea. The sequence continues at coordinate 272,611,861 of CM075672.1, forward strand.
AGTCTGAGTTTATATTTCTGGCCCATATTGTCTTGGCCCATTTTGCATTACTACTTATTTTGTTTTTCCCTGATACATGGACAAATAGAAAAATCATTTTAGAAATCTTCTCTGACTTTTCTTCTCCTTGCTGTAACTGAATTCTGTTTTGATTAGGAAGGTTACTCCTTAACTTTTCCCTACCAGAATATCAAAGGAATGATTGCTCCAGCATGTTGGGAAGTATTTTTGGATATCACAGAAAGATGCTTGAAGTTTGATCCAAATGAGCGACCAGCAATGGGTGAAGTGGAGGTGCAACTTGAGCTTGCTATGTCACTGCAGGAAGAGGCAGATAACAGAAATATTGGTGATGGTTATTATACCTTGGTATCCACTACCATTATTTACTAATCCTTGACCACTAGCTTAACCAAGTTTAGCCTAAAATAAATTTGCTAGATGATGTAACTACCATGGTTGTCAATTGTCTCAGATAACGGTTCAACTGATTATGCAATCACTTTCGAGCGGATAAAATGGGGGGAAGATTATCAAGTTGAATGAAACCAGTTGCTTTCTAGCTTCACTTGAAGTTTGTCTCTCTGAACAGGATTTTGTGACAACCAAGACAAGAAGATTGTCATGTATGAGTTACAATGCCCATGGATCTTTCCATGATTGCTTGTACTGTAGTGAAATGAAAATGGAATCACTCTTTGGGGATGCAAAGACTTAAAAATGAGGCTCGTGAACTACACTGCGATCACACAGGAGCCAGGTGCACCATGTTTGACTACAACATTTATCTCAAAAACATTCTTCTGGATAACAACATGATGCTTAGACTTTCAAATTTCTTGAGTCTAAGCCTTAACCAAAACCAATAGCAGACGGTGACTGTATAGGTAGTTAATGATGTAACATTGTTATAAAGAAATTATTTTACAATTAGTCGAACTGATAATTTTCAATCCTTTCTAATCCAGTCTGTTCAGTTACACACATAGGCTTATACAGTTACCGCCCTGTAATCGCTTGTATTAGTTCTTAAACAAAGAGAATTTAACTAGTGTTTCTTTGTGATTATTTTCTTTAAGTAACTAAACTATATTATGTAACAGTGCAAAGTAGTATTCAATCCCAATAAGTCAAAGGTTTTGAAATGGGAAAACGCGTAAATGAAAGTGTGAAACAAAGAAAGGCGGTGGTGATACATACAAATAATGATGGAATGGACTTACTTAACCCCTCTAATTTATAAATCATCATGTTACTTTACTTCTTTCATACTTTATTAATATAATTAAAAAAAAACAGTATAATTTTGGTTACAGAATATAATATGAGTATGGGGAATAACGGTGATGCAGAGCATTAAATGATACTCTGCACAGGTCAAAATTTACTTGCTTTACTGTAATGTGCTGTCACAATTGGTGCCGTGTTCAGCTTTCCATTTCGGCTACACACATCACATCCAATTGCAAATATCATGTGGCCACAATATTTTGATTTTGTGAGCGCCCACAGTTGCTAAAGTGCTAAATTAACCATTGTTAAAAGTGTCATTTTCTTGATGCATTCCTTTAGTGTTAACCATGAAGACTCAACACATGTTTAGTTGAATCTAGATGATCATTGACATTCAAGCAGGAATAATGCTGCACACGTACATAGGCTCCTGTTTTTCGAAGCAAAAAAGTTCATCTAAAAAGCAATCTCCAGGAGTAATACAAGAGCTATGCCATCGATTTTCTCTAGCTGATCTGAGAAAATCAACCAACAATTTCGATGAAAATCGAATAATCGGAAGAGGAGGCTTTGGTGACGTATACAAAGGTTATCTAAAGCGTGATGGTGCTAGTGACTATACGATTGCATTGAAGCGTATGTATAGAAAATCACGCCAAGGGATCACTGAGTTCAAGAATGAAGTTGAGTTGCTCTGCCAACTTCGTCACCCAAATTTGGTCTCTCTTATTGGATTCTATGATGATGAAAACGAGTCTATTATTGTGTATGAGTACATGCCCAATGGATCTCTCCATGATCATCTATATGGCAAGAATATGAAACCACTCTCATGGAAGAAAAGGCTTGAGATATGCATAGGAGTAGCACGTGGGCTGCACTACCTTCACACAGGTGCCAAGCGCACAATCTTTCACCAAAACCTTTGTCCCAATAACATTCTTTTGGATACGAATATGGTGCCAAAACTCTCTGGTTTTGGGCTTTCCCTACTGGGACCACGTTCCATTGCAGGTAATTTTTCTTCTAGTGGATTTTCAAGTGCCCCTTTGGTTTCTAATTGAGGTTACCCATATGTGGTTGATTAGAAGGAAGTTTTTTTGATTCATTGGTCAAATGGAGATGAATGATGCCTTGCGGAATCAACATTGACCATTGAATGGTACCTCATACAAAACTTAGTTTCACCAACTAGGGTACCAATCAAGCACTAAAGTAGTTTTCATAATTGTATGGTCAGCTATTTCAATGCTTAAACACTTCAATTTAATATGTGACTTTACAAAGAAAATGTCATTTGTTTTAGTTGTTATGTCATTATAGAATATTATAAACTAAAATGTCCACTTCATACAATTTCAATGTCGAAGACTATTCTATGAACGTACTGTTATGATTTTTATTAGATTGGGAAACTAATACTTTCCCTTATAGGTATCTCTGGTTACAATGTCAAGAACAATACATTCTCTGTTGCATATGATGTATATTCTTTTGGTGTGATTTTGCTCTTGGTTATATGCACAAAGGACAAGCAAGTGATATTTGACAAGATTGACAAAATGAGGAATAACCAGGATTTTGGGAGGGCCCAAAGTGGAGTTTTAGAGGAGTTTAGTGATGTCAATCAAGTAAGCATGGATATATATGACTTGGTGCAGAGGTTCCCGCTAGAAGAGATGATAGATCCGACTCTCGTAGGAAAGATTGCACCAGCATGTTGGGAAGAGGTTATAGATGTTGCAGAAAGATGCTTGAAGCAAGAACCAAATGAGCGACCAACAATTGGTGAAGTAGAGATGGAACTTGAGCATGCTCTAGAATTGCAAGAGGAAGCGGATCATGCCTACAAGACTAGTGATGATTATATCTTAGTGTCCACAACCATTTTTAATTTTGAGCTAGAGTAGATGTGGCAAGAAGACAAGGTTCATTTTATTCCTGAAAAGCAGTTACCATACATTAGGATCTGGTACAGCTACATGATTTGTATAGGAATGTAGTATTGTGATTTACTGGTTTATCTCTCTTTACTTGTAAGACTTCCTTTGAGAACCCGATACTGATATGTTGTATGGTGAATTTGGTAAATAGTAGATAAGAATATTAAGAAAATTTTGTAACTATGCTGAAAAGATTAGGAGCCAATTTTGTAACTTACTGCAATGCTGAAAATTTGTAACTAATTTCATATGGCACAAAGACTAAATTAGTGTGTGTTTGTTTATGAGTTGGGTCAACCCAACTGAGTTCCCTTAAAAAGAGCATTTGCGTCACTATCGGATAGTTCTAGACCATCATCTGATAATTTTTTCTATTTTAATTCCCTGCATATATAAAGTTAAACTTTATTTTGTGAACGTTTCATGTTTCAAGTTTATTTCATTGTGCAATGAAACACCTTCAATGGATGGGACCCTATTCCTATACAAGTTTGTTAGTTAAAACTGTAGCCAATCTCAATTCGGACAAACCAGTCCAAAACATCTGCCGAGAAGATCATGATACCTGTTCGTTTTCGAAAGAAAAATAGGCCAAAATAGGGAGACGCGGTTGCAAAAAAGTATACTACTACTGAGTATTCAACGGCAACACAATGAAAAGATCATAAAAACTGGCGCCAAAACTCTCACACCTCGGGTTTTCCTTACTAGGACCGCTTTATAAGTCAAAGCCGAAACCAATTCAAGTTGACAATGTTATTGGTAACTGTTGGAACAATTTTCCAAAGTAAGGGTGAACCAAAAGATGAACAACAATTTAGAGGACTTGATATGATCTTCTAGGCATGCAGAGCACTTTCCTAAAATTAGTATTTCGTCCCTATAGAGTGTGGGTATCACGAAATCCAATTTTGAGATACAAAGAAGATTCAACAACAATACTCACTCTTGTATTGTTGCAAAACAAGAACAAAGGATGAAAGAAATTTAATTTGTGTTTTATTTCTGTGTTTTTGAGTAATGCACTTGGATCCCTTTATATAGATGTTGATCAGACATCTTCTGAATCAAAGGGACACAAATTTATGAATTGTTATAACTTTTCATAAAAAGTTGAGACTCTTTAAATTTACTGAAAAGGCATGTAATTAATTACAACACAATGGTAATCAATTACACCTTTTGAAAAGTCATATCATTTGGCATTACACCTTTGAAGAGTCATACCATTTGGCGTCTCAAAATTTAAAAAGTTACTCAATCAGAGTTTTCACTCTTTGATAATCGATTACACACAATGGTAATCGATTATCAGAGAATTTAATTCTCAAATCTCAACAATCCTCCCCCATTTGAGAGTATTAAATAATTACTACACACAAATTTAAATTTAATATATACAATCTTACACGTAAATGAAAGTGTACATAGACTTGAACTTCCACTTAGTAGAGTATACATTCCAAGAAATCGTATTTTATTGGTATCGAAACGATTGAACCGATATAATACATAATGAAAACTTGAAGATACAACTACATATAAGATAAACTACATGTTCTTGTTGTACTTGACACAATAGGGCCATGCATCCATATCTATTCATAAGTGCATCAAAGTCATTGCCCTTTGACTTCTTGAAGCGGCCAAACTTCGCACTTACATAGGTTGATTTCTTAGGTAAAACATGTTCCTGCGATAAAACATAAATTCAAGAAATCAATTAAGAATTATTCAACCTCCTTACATCACAGGTCCAAAGCACCCTTGTGCTTTCAATCATCAAATAAGAGATTTAATCTTATTGAACTTAAGACTTAATGTCATATTAAGCGTTAAGTTAAGATTCCCTTACTAGTGATTAATTATGGGCTCCATTCCAATTTCAATAGACATTCTAGAGATGGAATCTTTAGCCAATGCCTTTGTAAAACCATCAGCCAAATTAAGCTTTGTTCGAACGAAATCAACGGTAATAATACCATCCTTGATAAGTCCTTGGACATAACTATGTCTCACACCTATATGTCTTGATTTTCCATTGTACACTTGACTATAAGCTTTAGCCAAAGTTGCAACATTGTCACAATGTATTGCTACAGGTGATATTGGTTTTTGTAACAGTGGTATCTCAAACATGAGGTTCCTTAGCCATTCAGCTTCCTTTCCTGCTGAAGCTAGAGCTATAAATTCTGAAGCCATAGTGAAATCAGTAATGCAAGTTTGTTTCTTGGATGACCAAGAAATTGCTCCTCCTCCAAAGAGGAAAACCCAACCACTAGTAGAAGAGTGATCTTCTTGGTTTGTAATCCAACTTGCATCAGAATATCCTTCCAAAACTGAAGGATAACCACTATATGTCAAACCATGATCAATAGTTTTCTTTAAGTACTTAAGTACTCGACGTACAGCTTGCCAATGTGATAAACTAGGGTTACTAGTATATCTACTCAGTTTACCTACCGCAAATGCGATATCTGGCCTTGTACTTGTCATTGCATACATCAAACATCCTATTACCCTTGCATATTCTAATTGTGAAATAGCCTTACCACCATTAGGTAATATCTTTAAACTTGGGTCCATAGGAGTTGAAACAAGAGAGCATTCAAAGTTATTGAACTTCTTGAGAACTTTCTCAATGTAATGTGATTGAGACAGGATAAGTTTCTCATTGTCTCTCTTAATTTTTATACCTAGGATGACATCAGCTTCTCCTATATCTTTCATGGAGAAATATGATGATAGAAATGTTTTGGTCAAATTTACTTGATCTAAATTTGTTCCAAAAATCAGCATGTCATCCACATACAAGCAAATTATGACACCATTACCTTTGTCATCAAATTTACTATACACACACTTATCTGAATTGTTTATTTTGAAACCATTTGATAATACAACGTCATCAAACTTTTGGTGCCATTGTTTTGGCGCTTGTTTCAATCCGTACAAGGATTTAATCAATTTACAGACCTTGTGTTCTTGGTTTTCCATAACAAAACCTTCAGGTTGTTTCATATACACTTCTTCTAGTTCTCCATTTAAGAATGCAGTCTTGACATCCATTTGATGTATCACAAGTTTATGAATAGCAGCAAGTGCTATTAATAACCTTATAGTGGAGATTCTAGCCACAGGTGCATATGTATCGAAATAATCGATTCCAGGTTTTTGTCTAAACCATTGTGCCACTAAACGTGCTTTAAACTTATCAATAGTTCCATCAGCTTTGATTTTCTTCTTGAAAATCCATTTACATCCTATTGGTTTACACTTAGGAGGTAAGTCAACCAAAATCCATGTGTTATTTCCCATGATGGATTCCATCTCATCATTAATTGCTTCTTTCCAGAAAGCAACATCTTGAGACCTCATAGCCTCTTGATATGTCAATGGATCTTCTTCTATATTATAACAATATGAGAACTTTGTTAAGATAGAATCTCTTGTACCTTCAACTAAGTACACATGAAAATCTGGGCCAAAGGATTTTTCTTTTCTTGCCCTTTTACTTCTTCTAGGTTGTGATGTGGAAGCATCATTCTCATCTAGAGTTTGAACATTTGATCCTTGATCAATCAAGCTTTGATCCAATTCTTCAATATTGGTATTAGGAGTTAAATCCTTTGAATGAGGAATTGAAGAAACTCTCCTTTCATCAAAAATTGCATCTCTAGATTCTATGATTGAATGTAGTGACACATAATCATTTTGTCCTATTACATAGAACCTATAGGCTTTGCTATGTTCAGCATAACCTATAAAAATGCATTCAATTCCTCTTTCACCTAATTTCTTACGCTTGGGTTCCGGTATTTTTACAATTGCCCTACAACCCCAAACTTTGAGATAAGTCAAATTTGGCTTTCTTTTATACCAAAGCTCATACGGGGTTACCTCATTCCTTTTTATCGGAACTCGGTTTAGAATATAACAAGCCGTTAACATGGCTTCACCCCAAAATCCATCACTTAGACCAGAATAGGACAACATAGAATTAACCATTTCTTCCAAAGTCCTATTCTTTCTTTCTGCTATACCATTTTGTTGTGGTGTATATGCAGTAGTTGTTTCATGGATAATACCCACAGATTGAAAATAAATTGGATCATAATATTCACCACCTTTATCAGTTCTCAACTTTTTAATTTTAGTATTAAGTTGCAATTCTACTTCATTTTTATAAACCTTAAACTTTTCTAAGGCTTCATTTTTCGTAAACAAAAGATAAACATAGCAAAAGCGTGTATGATCATCAATGAATGTTATCATATATTTCTTATTTCCTAATGAAGGTGTACTATGAAAATCACATAAATCACTATGTACTAATTCAAGCAAAGTTGAATTCCTTTCAATATTAGGAAAAGGTTTTCTTGTTATCTTTGTTAGCATGCATGTTCTACACTTTTCTATGTTCAAATCAAATGGAGGAATCAGATCAAATTTAGACATAGAATGTAGTTTTCGATAATTAACATGTCCAAGACGAAAATGCCATAAAGAAGAATCATGATTAATAATATAAGCAGAATCAATAACACGATTTATTGTACTTAATTTAAACATATTGTTATAGAGATATCCTAGACCAATAAATACACCACCTTTAGATAGTACAAACTTATCAGCTTCAAATACCAATTTATAACCTAATCGATTCAAGATTACTCCAGACACTAAGTTTCTCCTTAATTCTGGAGCATATAGTACATCTCTTAATACAAGTGATTTTCCAGAACTAAGTAATAATTCTACTTGTCCACAACCTAGGACTTTAGCCATAGAATCATTTCCCATGTAAAGAACTTCTCCATTGTCACCTTCCTTCAAGGATTTGAATAGAGACCGATCTTTACACACGTGTCTTGAAGCTCCTGAGTCGATCCACCAAGAATCATCAGTCTGCACACAGAAGATTTCAGAAACCATTTCCACAAAATTCAAATTGGAATTATGTGCAATGTGTGCAAAATTACCTTTCTTAGGTTGGTCTTGGCTAGAATTGCCTTGACCTTGCTTTCCACCATTCTTGGCCATTTTCCTTTTCCAGATTGTACAATCTCTTTTCATGTGACCGGAATTGCCACACTCCCAACAAGTTGCTTGTTGATTTGCCTTACCAAATTTAGGCCTCTTGTTCCTACTTCCTTTATTGAAATTAAAGGGCCTTTTCTTGAACTTTGGTATTGCCTTTGATTTCTCATCTTCCACCATATTAACAGTGGACAGATTAGGATTGCTAGAATCCTTATTACCATCTTGTAGACGGATTCCTTCTTCAATTCGAAGATGTGTTGCCAATTGTTCAACACTTATATCATCCTTGTTGTGCTTTAAAGAATTTCTCACATCTTTCCAATTGGGTGGTAATTTATCAATTATAGAAGAAACAATAAAAGTCTCATCCATAGCAATATTATGTTGCCTAAAACTTCCAAGGATTCTTTGGATTTCATGGAATTGTTCCATTATAGGTCTAGCATCACTCATCTTATAATTATTAAAATTACTAACAAGGAATTTCTTACTTGATGCATCTTCAGAAATGTATTTGCCTTCAAGTTGATCCCACAATTCTTTGGCCGATTCTACATACTGATACACATCGAATAATGCATCGGTCATGCCATTCAGAATGTGACCACGGCATATGTAATCATCATTCTCCCACTTGTGCCTCTTTCTTTGTTCTTCCAAAGTTTCCTCTTCTCTCTCCTTTGGTTGTGGAGTGCTAAGAACATAGGCCACATTAAGGGCGGAGAGGAGGAAGTGCATCTTCTTTTGCCATCTACGAAAACCAACGCCTTCAAATTTGTCTAATTTGTGGAAATTTGTAGACATATCACGGATTGTTGCCATTTTTCTTGGAAATACTAATTTTAGATTGTTGGAACAATTTTCCAAAGTAAGGGTGAACCAAAAGATGAACAACAATTTAGAGGACTTGATATGATCTTCTAGGCATGCAGAGCACTTTCCTAAAATTAGTATTTCGTCCCTATAGAGTGTGGGTATCACGAAATCCAATTTTGAGATACAAAGAAGATTCAACAACAATACTCACTCTTGTATTGTTGCAAAACAAGAACAAAGGATGAAAGAAATTTAATTTGTGTTTTATTTCTGTGTTTTTGAGTAATGCACTTGGATCCCTTTATATAGATGTTGATCAGACATCTTCTGAATCAAAGGGACACAAATTTATGAATTGTTATAACTTTTCATAAAAAGTTGAGACTCTTTAAATTTACTGAAAAGGCATGTAATTAATTACAACACAATGGTAATCAATTACACCTTTTGAAAAGTCATATCATTTGGCATTACACCTTTGAAGAGTCATACCATTTGGCGTCTCAAAATTTAAAAAGTTACTCAATCAGAGTTTTCACTCTTTGATAATCGATTACACACAATGGTAATCGATTATCAGAGAATTTAATTCTCAAATCTCAACAATCCTCCCCCATTTGAGAGTATTAAATAATTACTACACACAAATTTAAATTTAATATATACAATCTTACACGTAAATGAAAGTGTACATAGACTTGAACTTCCACTTAGTAGAGTATACATTCCAAGAAATCGTATTTTATTGGTATCGAAACGATTGAACCGATATAATACATAATGAAAACTTGAAGATACAACTACATATAAGATAAACTACATGTTCTTGTTGTACTTGACACAATAGGGCCATGCATCCATATCTATTCATAAGTGCATCAAAGTCATTGCCCTTTGACTTCTTGAAGCGGCCAAACTTCGCACTTACATAGGTTGATTTCTTAGGTAAAACATGTTCCTGCGATAAAACATAAATTCAAGAAATCAATTAAGAATTATTCAACCTCCTTACATCACAGGTCCAAAGCACCCTTGTGCTTTCAATCATCAAATAAGAGATTTAATCTTATTGAACTTAAGACTTAATGTCATATTAAGCGTTAAGTTAAGATTCCCTTACTAGTGATTAATTATGGGCTCCATTCCAATTTCAATAGACATTCTAGAGATGGAATCTTTAGCCAATGCCTTTGTAAAACCATCAGCCAAATTAAGCTTTGTTCGAACGAAATCAACGGTAATAATACCATCCTTGATAAGTCCTTGGACATAACTATGTCTCACACCTATATGTCTTGATTTTCCATTGTACACTTGACTATAAGCTTTAGCCAAAGTTGCAACATTGTCACAATGTATTGCTACAGGTGATATTGGTTTTTGTAACAGTGGTATCTCAAACATGAGGTTCCTTAGCCATTCAGCTTCCTTTCCTGCTGAAGCTAGAGCTATAAATTCTGAAGCCATAGTGAAATCAGTAATGCAAGTTTGTTTCTTGGATGACCAAGAAATTGCTCCTCCTCCAAAGAGGAAAACCCAACCACTAGTAGAAGAGTGATCTTCTTGGTTTGTAATCCAACTTGCATCAGAATATCCTTCCAAAACTGAAGGATAACCACTATATGTCAAACCATGATCAATAGTTTTCTTTAAGTACTTAAGTACTCGACGTACAGCTTGCCAATGTGATAAACTAGGGTTACTAGTATATCTACTCAGTTTACCTACCGCAAATGCGATATCTGGCCTTGTACTTGTCATTGCATACATCAAACATCCTATTACCCTTGCATATTCTAATTGTGAAATAGCCTTACCACCATTAGGTAATATCTTTAAACTTGGGTCCATAGGAGTTGAAACAAGAGAGCATTCAAAGTTATTGAACTTCTTGAGAACTTTCTCAATGTAATGTGATTGAGACAGGATAAGTTTCTCATTGTCTCTCTTAATTTTTATACCTAGGATGACATCAGCTTCTCCTATATCTTTCATGGAGAAATATGATGATAGAAATGTTTTGGTCAAATTTACTTGATCTAAATTTGTTCCAAAAATCAGCATGTCATCCACATACAAGCAAATTATGACACCATTACCTTTGTCATCAAATTTACTATACACACACTTATCTGAATTGTTTATTTTGAAACCATTTGATAATACAACGTCATCAAACTTTTGGTGCCATTGTTTTGGCGCTTGTTTCAATCCGTACAAGGATTTAATCAATTTACAGACCTTGTGTTCTTGGTTTTCCATAACAAAACCTTCAGGTTGTTTCATATACACTTCTTCTAGTTCTCCATTTAAGAATGCAGTCTTGACATCCATTTGATGTATCACAAGTTTATGAATAGCAGCAAGTGCTATTAATAACCTTATAGTGGAGATTCTAGCCACAGGTGCATATGTATCGAAATAATCGATTCCAGGTTTTTGTCTAAACCATTGTGCCACTAAACGTGCTTTAAACTTATCAATAGTTCCATCAGCTTTGATTTTCTTCTTGAAAATCCATTTACATCCTATTGGTTTACACTTAGGAGGTAAGTCAACCAAAATCCATGTGTTATTTCCCATGATGGATTCCATCTCATCATTAATTGCTTCTTTCCAGAAAGCAACATCTTGAGACCTCATAGCCTCTTGATATGTCAATGGATCTTCTTCTATATTATAACAATATGAGAACTTTGTTAAGATAGAATCTCTTGTACCTTCAACTAAGTACACATGAAAATCTGGGCCAAAGGATTTTTCTTTTCTTGCCCTTTTACTTCTTCTAGGTTGTGATGTGGAAGCATCATTCTCATCTAGAGTTTGAACATTTGATCCTTGATCAATCAAGCTTTGATCCAATTCTTCAATATTGGTATTAGGAGTTAAATCCTTTGAATGAGGAATTGAAGAAACTCTCCTTTCATCAAAAATTGCATCTCTAGATTCTATGATTGAATGTAGTGACACATAATCATTTTGTCCTATTACATAGAACCTATAGGCTTTGCTATGTTCAGCATAACCTATAAAAATGCATTCAATTCCTCTTTCACCTAATTTCTTACGCTTGGGTTCCGGTATTTTTACAATTGCCCTACAACCCCAAACTTTGAGATAAGTCAAATTTGGCTTTCTTTTATACCAAAGCTCATACGGGGTTACCTCATTCCTTTTTATCGGAACTCGGTTTAGAATATAACAAGCCGTTAACATGGCTTCACCCCAAAATCCATCACTTAGACCAGAATAGGACAACATAGAATTAACCATTTCTTCCAAAGTCCTATTCTTTCTTTCTGCTATACCATTTTGTTGTGGTGTATATGCAGTAGTTGTTTCATGGATAATACCCACAGATTGAAAATAAATTGGATCATAATATTCACCACCTTTATCAGTTCTCAACTTTTTAATTTTAGTATTAAGTTGCAATTCTACTTCATTTTTATAAACCTTAAACTTTTCTAAGGCTTCATTTTTCGTAAACAAAAGATAAACATAGCAAAAGCGTGTATGATCATCAATGAATGTTATCATATATTTCTTATTTCCTAATGAAGGTGTACTATGAAAATCACATAAATCACTATGTACTAATTCAAGCAAAGTTGAATTCCTTTCAATATTAGGAAAAGGTTTTCTTGTTATCTTTGTTAGCATGCATGTTCTACACTTTTCTATGTTCAAATCAAATGGAGGAATCAGATCAAATTTAGACATAGAATGTAGTTTTCGATAATTAACATGTCCAAGACGAAAATGCCATAAAGAAGAATCATGATTAATAATATAAGCAGAATCAATAACACGATTTATTGTACTTAATTTAAACATATTGTTATAGAGATATCCTAGACCAATAAATACACCACCTTTAGATAGTACAAACTTATCAGCTTCAAATACCAATTTATAACCTAATCGATTCAAGATTACTCCAGACACTAAGTTTCTCCTTAATTCTGGAGCATATAGTACATCTCTTAATACAAGTGATTTTCCAGAACTAAGTAATAATTCTACTTGTCCACAACCTAGGACTTTAGCCATAGAATCATTTCCCATGTAAAGAACTTCTCCATTGTCACCTTCCTTCAAGGATTTGAATAGAGACCGATCTTTACACACGTGTCTTGAAGCTCCTGAGTCGATCCACCAAGAATCATCAGTCTGCACACAGAAGATTTCAGAAACCATTTCCACAAAATTCAAATTGGAATTATGTGCAATGTGTGCAAAATTACCTTTCTTAGGTTGGTCTTGGCTAGAATTGCCTTGACCTTGCTTTCCACCATTCTTGGCCATTTTCCTTTTCCAGATTGTACAATCTCTTTTCATGTGACCGGAATTGCCACACTCCCAACAAGTTGCTTGTTGATTTGCCTTACCAAATTTAGGCCTCTTGTTCCTACTTCCTTTATTGAAATTAAAGGGCCTTTTCTTGAACTTTGGTATTGCCTTTGATTTCTCATCTTCCACCATATTAACAGTGGACAGATTAGGATTGCTAGAATCCTTATTACCATCTTGTAGACGGATTCCTTCTTCAATTCGAAGATGTGTTGCCAATTGTTCAACACTTATATCATCCTTGTTGTGCTTTAAAGAATTTCTCACATCTTTCCAATTGGGTGGTAATTTATCAATTATAGAAGAAACAATAAAAGTCTCATCCATAGCAATATTATGTTGCCTAAAACTTCCAAGGATTCTTTGGATTTCATGGAATTGTTCCATTATAGGTCTAGCATCACTCATCTTATAATTATTAAAATTACTAACAAGGAATTTCTTACTTGATGCATCTTCAGAAATGTATTTGCCTTCAAGTTGATCCCACAATTCTTTGGCCGATTCTACATACTGATACACATCGAATAATGCATCGGTCATGCCATTCAGAATGTGACCACGGCATATGTAATCATCATTCTCCCACTTGTGCCTCTTTCTTTGTTCTTCCAAAGTTTCCTCTTCTCTCTCCTTTGGTTGTGGAGTGCTAAGAACATAGGCCACATTAAGGGCGGAGAGGAGGAAGTGCATCTTCTTTTGCCATCTACGAAAACCAACGCCTTCAAATTTGTCTAATTTGTGGAAATTTGTAGACATATCACGGATTGTTGCCATTTTTCTTGGAAATACTAATTTTAGATTGTTGGAACAATTTTCCAAAGTAAGGGTGAACCAAAAGATGAACAACAATTTAGAGGACTTGATATGATCTTCTAGGCATGCAGAGCACTTTCCTAAAATTAGTATTTCGTCCCTATAGAGTGTGGGTATCACGAAATCCAATTTTGAGATACAAAGAAGATTCAACAACAATACTCACTCTTGTATTGTTGCAAAACAAGAACAAAGGATGAAAGAAATTTAATTTGTGTTTTATTTCTGTGTTTTTGAGTAATGCACTTGGATCCCTTTATATAGATGTTGATCAGACATCTTCTGAATCAAAGGGACACAAATTTATGAATTGTTATAACTTTTCATAAAAAGTTGAGACTCTTTAAATTTACTGAAAAGGCATGTAATTAATTACAACACAATGGCAATCAATTACACCTTTTGAAAAGTCATACCATTTGGCATTACACCTTTGAAGAGTCATACCATTTGGCGTCTCAAAATTTAAAAAGTTACTCAATCAGAGTTTTCACTCTTTGATAATCGATTACACACAATGGTAATCGATTATCAGAGAATTTAATTCTCAAATCTCAACAGTAACTATTCTCCTTTCTTTTTGTAAGTTAACTGCAAGTGTCAGCGTATCAGTAAACTAATGTTGTCAATGATATTTACATTTGTTTACATGGCTCCTGAGTATGTCAAAACCAGTATCTTCACAGATAAATGTAATGTTTACTCCTTTGGTATGGTTCTACTCGAAGTAGCATGCACGAACTACAAGCATACTGTCTTTGACAAGATGAACAAGTTAGGGTGGTCATATTTGGGTTTAGAAGGTTCAATTTATTTAATGGATCCAGGTAACTTCTTAGAGAGATTTTCCTTTCATGAGCTTATTGATCCGATTCTCGTGAGAAAGATTGCACCAAAACGTTTGGAAGTATTCATCAATATCACGAAAAGATGTTTGAAAAGAGAACCAGATGAAAGACCAACAATGGGAGAAGTTGAGGTTGAACTTGAGCAATGCCTTGCACTGCAGGAGGAAGTTGCTTGTAGCTTATTATCCACCTCCATTACTACTACCTAAACCAGAGTAAGCAATATCAGTTTGTGCTTCCTGTTTTGCTAGTTCTAAAACAAGTCACTTCTTCAAATGCCATAGCAATAGTGGTCCAACTTTGAAACAGAGAATATATAAACCAGATTATGACTTAGGGTATTGCAAAGGCCAAGAGATTAGCATGAGTGACTAATGTATGTAACATAACAACAAAGTAATGTTGTAATAAAAAGTGCAATTTAAATGAAACCCTTAAATAATAAATCATCTCAAATCATAAACTCTAATAGCAAAATAATAAATAGTAAAAAAATAATATCTCAATCTACGTTACAGGGTTTTTGTACGTGTATGGGAAGACTATTATTTCTGTATTGTATTTTTTCTGCATTCAAGGAATTCAGTCCCCTGCATTGACTTATAACTTGTGGTCCGAATTTATTCACTTTCTGCTTTACCTAATCACCTTAGAAAATATACTTCACAATCATACCTGTAAAATATCATGCTAAAGTTCTCGGGCCTTTAAAAAAAAAAAAGTCCATTTTTATCTTATCTATTCAATTATAGTTTAATCTCTAATTTGTTTAAATTGTGTCCCACTTGATTAAATGAACAATTCAATTTTTAAAATATTACAGAGGAGGGGAAGAAATTTTTTTTAAGCACCATTATATTATATTTTCATTCTAAAAATGTGTTCAAAGAATTAGCCTTTTATAGCCAAATTTCACACAATAATTTATTATTAAAGTATTATACTTAAAAGACTAAACTCAGAGCAAGTGAGTTTTAATACTTGACTTTCATCAAATCTCTTTTTTTCCTTTCACTTCGGCTGAGTAATCCAAACACTATGCATGTTTGTTATTGAAAAGGATTGATTTAAATAAGCAATAAGAATGAGCATTTTCGTGGTGGCCAAAGATGAGAAGGTGCTGAGAAGACTCAGAAAAGAAACGCGGAAATGAAAAACGACAAGATGGCGAAATTTCAATTACGATGAGAAAAAAAAAAGGAAGGTTCTTTGAGCTTTCCTTTTGTTTGGTTGGAGAAGCAAAGAAGTGTCACAAACTGGAACAATGTTTCTCAAATGTTTTGGCTTATCCCCTTCTAACCACTCAAGTTCTTCTCACACTCAGAGGCCATATCCAACTGCAATAGAAGAGCTATGCCATCAATTTTCTCTGTCACATATTATGAAATCAACCGACAACTTCGATAAAAATAAAATAATTGGAGAAGGAGGATTTGGTACAGTATTCAAAGGTTGTTTCCAACATAATGATGGTTCTGATTATACAGTTGCACTAGAGCGAATGAATAAAGGCAACCCACAAGGATGGGAAGAGTTCAAGAATGAAATTGAAAGAAATGCAATGTAACAGAAATCATTAAGTTTGTTAATTTTGTTATTGGAGTTAGTTTAGTTGTTGGGATTGGTTAGTCTTATTTGTATCCTATAAATATACATATAATAATTATTATAATCATCTTTTTAAACAGTAAATTTACACAACTATATGTTTAAAATAGGCAGCAAAATAACAATGTTGAAATAACAATCTTGGCCAGCTCAGTACGTGAGTCCATATCATTTGATACCCCCGCAAGGTGGGGAGCAAATGTTTATGAGACCCGGCTTAGAAAATATAGATCGAAACAGCCGAGGAGCTAAAGCTTTGGGTGTATATCTGAAAACTGCTCTGAAGAATAAGAAGTAATCAAATTAAACATTGTTGAACCTTTTTCGGAATAACGTGGCAATCAATTCCAATATGTTTGGTACATTCATGGAAAACTAAATTGGCTACTATGTGCCGAGCATAATCATTATCACAATAAAGAATGGTTGGTTGCTTGAAAGGGATCTTAAAATCAAAGAGGAGATATGTAAGCCACTTTATTTCACATGTCATAGTTTTAGCAATATGGTGCTAAAACTCTCTGGTTTTGGACTTTCCTTACAGGAACCACATTCTATTTCAGGTCATTTTTCTTACTGTAAACTTCTAAGTACCTATTTAGTTTTTAGTTAGGATTATTGTTGGTTCTAATGGGATAGTTAACATTCTACAAATCTACCTATAAATACTAAGTTAAAAAGTTAGGCCTACACTTTTAAATTATTAGACCTGATAGCCTATCCTGTTTATATATATATATATATATATATATATATATATATATATAATTATAATATGTATTAAATTAGTTATATATTTATATAATAATTAAATATCCTATATATCTACTCAGCATAGATATTTAGTATTTAATTTTTTATTTTATATAATAATTAAATAATAATGATTTGTCATGACTGTCATATATCATTTTCTTAACATAATATTGATTAAAAATTTAATTACGTGATGATAAGTACAAAAATTTAATTGTACTACAAAAATGTTTCTGGTTTCTATAAAAGTTAATTTTTTAAGCCTTCACATATTTAGAATTGAGCCATTAGCCTATTTAGAAAAAGGAAAATCTCTTGGTTCATTTAAAAGTTCTGTTATAAAATAATTCTTTAGACAGATTGATGTATAGTCTTTTAAGAAATCAAACCAAACAATAAAAAAAAAGGACTTTAACAACTAAAATATCCCTTTGGTATCCAGCCGTAGAATTTGAGTTATAAAAAATAAAAAAAATCTAATAATTAATATTGATTTTGATGAATCAATAATTTTATTTTATTGAATTAATAATTTTTTTTAAACCAACAAATCTTATTCTCATCGTTATTTATAATTATCTTTCATGGCATTTTTTTAATATGAACATATACATAACTTTTAAATTCTATTTCCACCATTAATTATTGCATCTAAATTTGTATCAATGAAACTCTCACACTATATTAAAAATGATGAACTTAATTTAACTCAAAAAATCAATTTATAAGTTGTGTTGTCTTCAATCTTATAAGAACTATTTTGATTCTAAATAATATGAAATTTAATTTAACTTATAGAGAGGGGAACGAACATAAATGTGTCCCTCCTCTTCCTACAACTTTTAAAGGAATAAATTTCAGAAACCTAAGGAAAAAAATTAATGATTTTACCTAAAAATTTAATGATCTCACCGGCACCTTCCCTCGGTTGAATAATATTCAACCGGCCCTTGAGTTTTGACTCAGTCTTGGAGTACCTACCCAAAGATAACATTCTTAGCAGTAATTGTTAACCAAATTTATTGATGTAGAAACATACCAAGAAGCCTCTCGGAACACTACACAAATTGAAATGAAGACATGCACGAAATTTTATGAATTGCAGAGGGAGAAAGAAAAGTAATTAATGTCAAATTTTCTACTTTGTTTCATTTTAGTCAACTTGCCCTGTTGTTGCAAGTGTAATTTGAGGATGTAGTTAACTTCCTCTGTATTTTAGTTGAATCATATGTTTCTACCATTAATTATTCCAGCTGGGGTTACTCCTCCAACAAATAAACAAAAGAGGAATAACACAGCATCCTCCAAAGACGAAGGAGAGAATAGGATTCTGGCTGCAACTAATTTGTTATCTTGTTCCAAGTCCCAACTTTTGGAGAGGCGAACGTGCTCAGGTTTGGTTCCTATTTCTAAAAATATGTGTTCAATACTTCGATTCACATGTATTCTATTCCATCCAAGAACATCACATCCTAATAGGGTCCCAACAAACCCTAGGATTTAAAGAATTAAGTATCTACTACTTAAACAAATAACTCATTGGTAATTGAGTTGTTTGTTGATGTAATAACATTTACCATACTTTTTATTGTATAAACAAGATAAAGCTGCACTTATCATAGAAAAGAAATTTATAAACATGATTACAATATTTTTAATTTAATTGTTAGATTAAAAAAAAAGTTTATGCCAGCATGTAGCAATAATATATCATACACTGAATGAAATCACGTCAACAATAATTTTGAGATATCTAAAAGCAAAAGTTCCAATCTCCATCATCCTCGGTCTCAGAAGCTATACTTCTAATCTCTGATATCTGTCTAGACACACATAAATCTTTCCTTCCCTTAGCCCCTTAGAAAGCGTTGCATCCATTTTGAATGAGTGTGTGTTTAGCTTGATCCCTTAACACATGATAAAATTTGACAATTTTATTTTACTTGTTACGTATGTTTAACTACAATACACAACTCTTGTTCTGTTTTCTCTAGGCAACAAAAGATATTTAGCTTGAACATTTTTTTTCAAAAATTAGATGAATTTCTTTTGTCTCAATTTTTTTAAAACATAGAAATATGGAAAGAACATAATCAATACACAAGAATTTAACGTGAAAAATTTTAAAGCCGGAGAAAAATCATGCGACAAACTCCAAAAATATTCCACTATAATAAGGACAAGTTACAATATCCTCCCTTTACTCTTTTATATCATAAATACAAAATATAATGTTTTCCAACTAAACTTACTCTTGTTCCAACACTACTAATTTAATACAAATGAGTGATAGAGATAATATCCAAATCAAGTGTATTTTCTATAACACTCAAAATTTACTCAATGCTCCATTTTTCACTCACTCTCAAGAGTTTCTCTCTATAGAAATTATAAATTTTCTGCTTTTGAACTTATACTAAACATCAAAACCTCCTCAGTATTTATATGATACCTCACGTGTTTCTTTTAGAAAATTGCAATGAGCACTATAACATAGATGTCATTATGCATATGCAAATTTTCAAACATGCATAATGAAATCACTACGCATGCTAGTTTTTCAAGGCTGGGTCCTACAATTCTCCCCCTCCAGCCAAAAGGAAAATGATTTTGGATCTAGCATGCTCCCCCTCAAGTGGAATTGTCTCAATATCAAAGCTCCAAATGAGTCCTCCGCTTTCATTATCTACACCGACAATTACTAGTATTATTGTCGATACTGACAATCATTATCATCACCGACACATTGTTCAAAAGAACAATCATACTCTATCATAAAGAGTATATCCACTTGGAACTAGGCAATTCCAAGAATTTTTTTTCAAACACGTGTCAAAAACCTTATTGAAAATATATAGTACAGCTTCCATGTTAGCTATCTACAAAACTCCACCATGCACTTTGCATCAATATTAACCAATGCTTATGTGTAATTACGGATCCACTAGCAATAGCTTATCCTCTTGCATAACAACATGGTCATGCCATGAGGATACACATCTTATCTTTATAGAACGTAATTCTCCCTAATGACAAAGGAGACATTGCTAGCACCTAATTTAGAGCTCTTTTTTGTTGTTGCTCCACCTAAACAATTTTTCTTCACATACCTAAACCTTTCACATTTCCAATGTTAGATTTTTCACATGATTCTTCTTCCCATAAGGTCCACTTTTGGCTACCAAAACTAAGCTTGGTGAAGTGCTACTTTCATTTTTTGTTCCCCTTTCTTTAAAGATAATCTTACGAGCAACTTCTTCAAAGCTCAAAGTTTCCTTCCCATACATCAAAATAGGTTTGATGTGTCTATAAGAAGACTAAAGAGACTATACGAGCCTTAGAAATTTATCTTCATCATCAACTTTGACCCTAATAGCCTCTAATTCAGAGACAATTAAAGACATTAAGATTATCTGAAACTTCCATGCATAAAGTGTGGAACTGTTTCTTCAACAATAATCGATTTGAGATGCTTTTTGTCTAATATAACCCTTTGAGTTTCTCTCAAAGATCCTTGACTGTTAAAATATTCTACATATTTACAACAACATTCTTACCCAAATAGAGACAGATTGTACTTGAAGCTGGTCTCATTTGTCATCTTCCAAATCAAAAGTTTTATCTTTTAAGGCCTTGTGTAATACTAATTGTATCAACACATCCTTGACTTGTCTTCACCACAAGGCAAAATTGATTCTTCCATCAAATCTCTCCACGTCAAGCTTCACTGCACTTGAATAATTTAACATTGTAACCATGTGTTCAACACTGCAACCGTGCACTGACATCGAATAAATTCCCAATAAAAATTCCCAATAAATAGATGTGGGTCACAACAGACACGCTTAAATACCAAATCATTCCTTAGTCAGAATCTTTCCAACACACTTCTCAGCAATCAAGAAAATTCTCAATCGCACATGGAATAAATCTTTTTTAATATGGAAGATAAGACAAAGTTGCAACCATAGAGCATACCACTATTGAAAAATTATATCTATTTCCTTCATAGGATTTTCCTTAAAACATAAAAAAATATATAAAAAACAATCAACACACAAAAATTTAACGTGGAAAAATCCAAAACCGAAAAAAAAAATCACACGACAAGCTCCAAAAATATGTCACTATAACAAGGATAAATTACAATATCCTCCTCACAATTTTTTATACCAGAAATACAAAATATAATGTTTCCCGGTAAGACCTACTCATATTTCGGCACTGCTAATTTAGTACAATGGAGTTATAGAAGTGATACATAAACCCAGTGTATTTTTTAACACACTCAAAATTCACTCAACACTAAACACTCAAGCGTTTCTCTCTTCAAAAAATATAAATATTCTGCTGCTGAACTTATACTTCCTCAGTATTTATAAGATACTTCACACGTTTTTTCTTCAGAAAATTTCAAGATGCACAATAACCAAAACGCATAACGTTATTATGCATATGCAAATTTTTAAACATACACAGTAAAATCACTGTAGTGAAAGCACATTGCATGCCAATTTTTCAAGGCTGGGTCCTACAAATTTTAAGCTATGCATTTCATTTGCTTTGGGTTATGATGTGTGTTTATTCAACTAGAATAGTTAAAATAGATGTGTGGAATTCTATTTTAGTGATACATCTGATACATATATGGGACAGCAAGGTTCTCAAATATAGCTCAATCTTCGTTATTGTTGGAAATCAATCGAAGAGAAGTCTCACATAGCCATGGGAATAATGTCCACCAAATATTTGAGTTATTGCCATTCAAAGCATACAAGTTCATCTGAGACTGAGAGACAGTACCCAACAGTGATAGAAGAGCTATGCCATCAATTTTCTCTGGCTGATCTAAGGGAATCAACCAACAACTTTGATAGAAACCAAATAATTGGAGTAACAGATTTCAATATAACATACAAAGGTTGTCTCAAACTGATAAAACTAAATCACAAAGGGAGCAATTAGTTAGTTAGAAGTTAGTTAGAGGGGTTTTATTTCTATACAACCTGTTGCACATTAAACCTCATGAGCTCACATACTTGTATAAATACCCATTGCTGTTTGCTGAAATGATATGAGAGAATGAAAATTCAGTTACAGAGTTTCTCTTACCTTCTTCCTCTCTGAGTTTTATTATGGTATCAAAGCTCTAGGTTGGTAGAGCTTCTCCTGCCATGGTTCGTGCCTCTTCTTCTTCCGGTGGTGCTCCACCACCACAGACTCTTGATCCTTCTCAGAATCCCGCGTCTCCATACTATATTCATCCCGGGGAAAATCCAACGTTAGCCTTGGTTACGCCTGTTCTTACAGGTAACAATTATCATTCTTGGTCTCGGTTAATGCGTAGAGGTTTGGTTTCAAAGAACAAATATAAATTTGTGGACGGATCTATCAATATGCCAAATCGCTTCGATCCGATGTTCGATCTATGGGAGAGATGCAATAATCTGGTTCATTCATGGATCATGCACTCGATTTCTGATTCAATTGCGCAAAGTGTTGTTTATGTCGATCTTGCCTCTGATGTGTGGAATGAACTACGGGAAAGATTTTCCCAAGGAGACTTGATTCGAGTCTCAGATCTGCAGCAAGAGATTTATTGCTTGAGACAGGGCTCTTCAAATGTCACTGAGTTCTTCACAGATCTGAAGAGTCTGTGGGAAGAGCTTGAAAATTACAGACCAACACCTCATTGCACCTGTGCTGTGCCTTGTTCCTGTCTTGCTATGAGGAATGTTAGGTCACACAAGGAACATGACAAGATCATCAGATTCCTCACAGGCTTGGGTGATGAATATTCAGCTATTCGATCCCAGATTTTAATCATGGAACCTCTACCAACTCTGAACCGTGTGTTTTCAATGGTGTTGCAACATGAAAGGCAGAATGGCCTTGGACCTGCTCAAAATGATGAGACTCGATTCAGTGTGAATTCCACAGATACAAGGAAATCTGGTTTTGGTAGGGGGAGGAACAAAATGAAGATATGCACTTATTGTGGTCGTGAAGGTCATACGGTGGATGTTTGTTATAAAAAACATGGCTATCCATCACATAATTCTTCATCCATGAGAAGAAAAGGGAACACCTCCATTAATCTTGCAAATACTGAGGAAGATCAGGATGAGCAATATGATGATAATGTTGATGAAACTGATCCTGGCAGCAACATGCTTACTGATGAGCAATATAGAGGACTTGTGAACTTGCTGAAACAAACCAATACTGGAGGAAGTCATGTGTCAAATCAATTCTCAGTTGTTAAGAAACAAGAAGAAACTGAGAATCTAATAACTGTTGCAGCAGCTGGTAAAAATATTAATGATTGGATACTTGATTCTGGGGCTTCTGATCATATATGTGGCTCCTTAAAACAATTCAGCTCGTATACTAAAGTTGATGATATGCAAGTACACTTGCCTAATGGAGACACCATCACAGCACACATTATTGGCACAATACACTTGGCACCTCACATCACCTTGCACAACACAATTTACTTGCCTTCATTCTCTCTTAACCTCATTTCAGTATCTAAGCTGTGTTCAGATTTAGACTGCCAGTTGATCTTTAATCATGACCTCTGCACTATACAGGAAAGGAAGAAGAAGAGGATTCTTGGTTTGGCTAAATTGCAGGGAGGCCTGTTTCACTTGTATGGTAGTAAGGTTTGCAATTCACTCGTTAATTCCTGTTCTGATTTTCATTTGAAACCCTCTATACCTGTTTCCAGTCTATGGCATTTTAGACTTGGCCACTGTTCAAGTAGAAGGATGAATTTAATAAAGAGCCAATATACTTTCATTTCTGATCCTAACTGTGCTCTGTGTGAAATTTGTCATTTAGCCAAACAAAGAAAATTAAGTTTTCCACTTAGTTATTCCTCAGCCACTCAGATTCTGGACTTAATTCATGTGGATATATGGGGGCCTTATTCCACCACTTCAGTACATGGCTACAAATATTTTTTTACTATAGTGGATGATTACTCAAGGTTTACTTGGGTTGTTTTGTTGAGAGGCAAACATGAGGTCAGGAAACAGCTACACAATTTTGTGAGGATGGCCAAGGTTCAATATGATAAATCTGTCAAGGTGATTCGAAGTGACAATGGTCAAGAGTTTAACATGCCTGAGTATTATGCTGAACTTGGAATTGTACATGAGACTTCCTGCAATGAGACTCCACAGCAGAATGCAAGAGTTGAGAGGAAGCACCAGCATATTCTTTCTGTGGCCAGAGCCTTAATGATTCAGTCAGGACTTCCCAAGGCTTACTGGTCCTATTCGATTCTTCATGCTGTATACCTTATTAACAGGGTTCCCTCCCCTGTATTGAAAAATCATTGTCCATTTCAGCTGTTGACTGGGAACCTGCCCAACATAGAAGATCTCAGAGTGTTTGGTTCCCTATGCTACACTTCCACGCTTGAGGGCAGTAGAAGGAAGTTTGATCCAAAGGCAATTCCTTCAGTTTTCTTGGGTTACAGCGCTGGAACCAAGGGTTATGTAACTTTGGATTTAAAGCATCATGCCATCAACATCTCAAGACATGTCATTTTTTATGAGCAGTACCTACCTTACAGACACCCTATTCCATCCACTTCTTGGAGATATGCTCAGGTCTCTGAATCTTCACCACCTGAAGCTTCTGAAACCACTCACCAGACCAATGACTATTCTCAATCTGCCTCTGAACCAGTGACACCTGAGCCAATTACACCTACACCTTCTCAAAATTTACCTACACCTATTTCCTCTCCACATAGGCCTATTCGCACCAGGAAACCACCCTCCTATCTAGCAGACTACCAATGTAATCATCTTGTATCCACCAAATACCAATACCCCATTACCACCTATATAAACTACACTCATCTTCCACCTAAACAGCAAACTTACACTGCTCTACTCGATCAGCACATTGAACCATCCTCTTACAAGGAAGCCTGCACCATGCAAGAATGGAGGGATGCTATGCAAAAGGAGTTTGAAGCCCTTGAAAAGAATCATACATGGGAACTTGTACCTTGTCCCCCTAATGTTCATCCCATTGGCAGTAAATGGGTGTACAAGATAAAAAGGCATGCTGATGGCAGAATTGAAAGGTACAAAGCACGCCTTGTTGCGAAGGGATACACACAGATTGAGGGCCTTGATTTTCTAGAGACCTTTTCTCCAGTGGCCAAGATGACCACAATCAGAATTCTACTTGCCTTGGCCTCAATTAAAGGTTGGCTGGTCCACCAACTAGATGTGAATAATGCATTTTTGCATGGTGACTTGAAGGAAGATGTCTATATGACACTTCCAGATGGCATGGTTACTTCAGAAGGTTCCACTCAGGTATGCAGACTGCTCAAGTCATTATATGGCCTGAAACAAGCTAGTAGAAGCTGGCATGATAAATTAACTGATTTCCTTCTCCAAGCTGGTTTCACTCAGACCCAATCTGATCATTCTTTGTTTCTCAAGCACACATCCAATTCTTTTTTAGCTTTGCTTGTCTATGTTGATGACATCATACTGCTGGGAGACTCTATGTCTGACTTTGACTTGATAAAATCTCAGCTCCATACAGCATTTGGAATAAAGGACCTTGGAGTTCTTAAATATTTCCTTGGCTTGGAAGTATCTCATACGGATCAAGGGTTAATCCTCACTCAAAGGAAATATTGCCTTGATCTAATTAAGGCCTCTGGTTTGCTAGGCTGCAAACCAGTGCGGGTGCCAATGGATTACCATTCTTCAACCTCAGTTAATTCTATCAGTGCACAATCTGCTCCACATGATGATCCCCTTGCTTACAGGAGATTGATTGGCAAGTTGATTTACCTTACCAACACAAGGCCCGATATTATGTATGCTACTCAACAGTTGAGCCAGCATATGCATTCACCCACAAAGGCACATTTCACTGCTGCAACCAGAATCCTCAGATATCTGAAAGGGTCTCCAGGCAGAGGCATACTCTTGAGCAAAAATTCCTCCACTCAGTTGTTGGGATTCAGTGACTCAGATTGGGCTAGATGTCCAATTACCAGAAAATCTGTTTCTGGTTTTTGTTTCAAGTTGGGAGATTCTTTGATCTGCTGGAAATCAAAGAAACAAACTACCGTGGCTAGATCCTCCACAGAGGCAGAGTATCGAGCTCTAGGTGAAGCCACCTCTGAATTGCTTTGGATTACCTATCTGTTGAAAGACCTTGGGGTTGAAACCACTAAAATTCCAGCCCTGTTTTGTGATAGCGAAAGTGCAAGGCACTTGGCACAGAATCCTGTTTTCCATTTTCGTACCAAGCATTTGGAAATAGATTGCCACTTTATTAGAGAAAAGATCATGAATGGTTCTCTTAAGCTGCTGCCAGTTAGTACACATGATCAACTTGCAGACATGTTTACAAAACCTCTGCCACCAAGTCCCTTTTCTTCAGCTTGTAACAAACTGAACATGGTAGACATATACCAAGGTTCAGTTTGAGAGGGAGTGATAAAACTAAATCACAAAGGGAGCAATTAGTTAGTTAGAAGTTAGTTAGAGGGGTTTTATTTCTATACAACCTGTTGCACATTAAACCTCATGAGCTCACATACTTGTATAAATACCCATTGCTGTTTGCTGAAATGATATGAGAGAATGAAAATTCAGTTACAGAGTTTCTCTTACCTTCTTCCTCTCTGAGTTTTATTACAAACATAATGGGACAGATTATACAGTGACACTGAAGCGGTTGATAAGGAAATCTGAGGAATGGAAATTCAGGAAAGAAATTGAGCTACACTGCCAGCTTCATCACTCCAAATTGGTCTCTCTTATTGGATTTTGCAACCATGAAGATGAGAAAATTCTTGTGTATGAGTACATGTCCAATGGTTCTCTCTATGATAACTAATGTTCTAGGGATATGGAACCACTCTCATGGCAGAAAAGGTTGGAGATATGCATTGGAGCAGCGCATGGACTACATTACCTTCACACAGGAGCCAAGCGCTCCATCTTTCACTGTGACATAAAGCCTCAAAACATTCTTTTAGATGACAACATGATACCAAAACTCTCACACCTCGGGTTTTCCTTACTAGGACCGCTTTATAAGTCAAAGCCGAAACCAATTCAAGTTGACAAAGTTATTGGTAACTATTCTCCTTTCTTTTTGTAAGTTAACTGCAATAGTGTCAGCGTATCAGTAAACTAATGTTGTCAATGATAGGTACATTTGTTTACATGGCTCCTGAGTATGTCAAAACCAGTATCTTCACAGATAAATGCGATGTTTACTCCTTTGGTATGGTTCTACTCGAAGTAGCATGCACGAACTACAAGCGTACTGTCTTTGACAAGATGAACAAGTTAGGGTGGCCATATTTGGGTTTAGAAGATTCAATTTATTTAATGGATCCAGGTAACTTCTTAGAGAGATGTTCCTTTCATGACCTTATTGATCCGATTCTCGTGAGAAAGATTGCCCCAAAATGTTTGGAAGTATTCATCAATATCACGAAAAGATGTTTGAAAAGAGAACCAGATGAAAGACCAACAATGGGAGAAGTTGAGGTTGAACTTGAGCAATGCCTTGCACTGCAGGAGGAAGTTGCTTGTAGCTCATTATCCACCTCCATTACTACCTAAACCAGAGTAAGCAATATCAGTTTGTGCTTCCTGTTTTGCTGGTTCTAAAACAAGTCACTTCTTCAAATGCCATAACAATAATGGTCCAACTTTGAAACAGAAAATATATAAACCAGATTATGATTTAGTGTATTGCAAAGGCCAAGAGATTAGCATGAGTGACTAATGTATGTGTAACATAACAACAAAGTAATATTGTAATAAAAAGTGCAATTTAAATGAAATCCTTAAATAACAAATCATCTCAAAGCATAAACTCTAATAGCAAAATCAATAATAGTAAATAAATAATATCTCAATCTACATTACAAGGTTTTTGTACGTGTATGGAAGACTATTATTTCTGTATTGTATTTTTTCTGAATTTCTGTCCCCTGCATTGACTTATAACTTGTGGTCCGAACTTATTCACTTTCTGCTTCACCTAATCACCTTAGAAAACATACTTCATAATCATACCTGTAAAATACCATGCTAAAGTTCTCGGGCCTTTAAAAAAAAGTCCATCTTTATCTTATCTATTCAAATATGGTTGAATCTCCAATTTGTTTGAATTGTGTCCCAATCGATTAAATGAACAATTCAGTTTTTAAAATATTACAGAGGAGGGGAAGAGATTTTTTTAAGCACCATTATATCATATTTTCATTCTAAAAATGTGTTCAAAGAATTAGTAGCCTTTTATAGCCAAATTTCACACAATAATTTATTATTAAAGTATTATACTTAAAAGACTAAACTCAGAGCAAGTGAGTTTTAATACTTGACTTTCATCAAGTCTCTTTTTTTCCTTTCATTTCGGCTGAGGAATCCAAACACTATGCATGTTTTGTTATTGAAAAAGATTGATTTAAATTACCGACAAGAATGAGCATTTTCGTGTAGGCCAAAGATGAGAAGGTGCTGAGAAGACTCAGAAAAGAAACGCGGAAATGAAAAACGACAAGATGACGAAATTTCAATTACGATAAGAACAAAAGAAATGCTCTTTGAGCTTTCCTTTTGTTTGGTTGGACTAGAGAAGCAAAGAAGTCAAAAACTGGAACAATGTTACTCAAATGTTTAGGCTTATCCCGTTCCAACCACTCAAGTTCTTCTCACCCTCAGAGACCGTATCCCACAGTAATAGAAGAGCTATGCCATCAATTTTCTGTGTCAGATGTTATGAAATCAACCAACAACTTCGATGAAAACAAAATAATTGGAGAAGGAGGATTTGGTAAAGTATACAAAGGTTGCCTCCAACATAATGATGGTTCTGATTATACAGTTGCACTAAAGCGACTTCATAGTAGCAGAAGCGGACAAAGATGCAACGAGTTCAAAAATGAAATTGAGTTGCTCTGCCAACTTCGTCATCCTAATTTGGTGACTCTTATTGGATTCTATGACCATAAAAATGAGAAGATTATTGTGTACGACTACATGTCCAATGGATCTCTTGATAGACACCTACAAGGTGGGGGTTTGCCATGGAAGAAAAGGTTGGAGATATGCATAGGAGTAGCACGTGCAGTACACTACCTTCACGCAGGAGCCAAGCGCACCATCATTCACCGCGACCTCAAACCTAGTAACATTCTCTTGGATCACAACATGGACCCTAAACTCACAGATTTTGGCCTTTCTCTACAAGGACCACGTTACATGTCCAAGCCTAAACCAATTCAAGTAGACCGCATTACAGGTGAATTTAGTTTTTTTTTTTTTTTGTGAAGAAAAAATTTAGATGAGTTGAGCTCTAAGATTTCACTAGGATCAGAACATCCATCAAGGCTTGATGAACACTTATACTTATCGATCAAGATCCTCATATTTGTAGGATTTGAACCTAGGTCTTTGTGGATACAAGTTCAATCATTAACTAACTAGAGAAATCTTTGTCTGCTATGAATTTTGTTTATGAGCTTATTGTGAAGTATTAACTTCTATCAAGAAAAATAACACAATACTCACTTGCAGGTACATTTGACTACATGGCCATGGAGTATGCCCTATATGGCATCATCACAGATAAATCTGATGTATACTCATTTGGTATGGTTCTACTAGAAGTTGTGTGTGGAAGGGAATATATAAGAGGACTTTATGGGGAGCAAAGCAGGGTTGTTGAGGAGAATATTGATCCGAGTATCAAAGGAAATATTGCAGCAGAGTGTTGGCAGGTCTTTATAGATATCACCCAAAGATGTTTAGAGTTGGAACCGGATGAGCGACCAACAATGGGTGAAGTAGAGGTACAACTTGAGCATGCTCTTTCAATGCAGGAAGAAGCAGATACCACAAACGCCATTGATTTTTATGCCTTATTTTCCACCACCATTATTAACTTGAGAGGGACACAGGAAGGTAGCATTACTAGCATACAGAGTGACAATACAGAAGACAGTGATAGTGAAGACCTTGGCCAATAGCTTCCTTTACGGACCCGATTTGTGTTGTTTTGAGTCTAAATAGTCACAGTAAGCTGTTTGAACTTTGAGGTAATCAAGCTTCATTGAGATACTTCCGGCCTTTGTAGTGAGCAGTGACCCATGTTTTTAGCATTTTGACTCTTTTTTATTTGAAAGAAATGCAATGCAACCAATCTGTTAGAGATGTCATTAAGTTTGTTAGTTTTGTTATTGGAGTTAGTTTAGTTGTTGTGATTGGTTAGTTTCTTCTCTCATTTGTGTCCTATAGAAAGATGTTTGAATTGGGAACCAGATGAGCTACCAAACATGGGTGAAGTAGAGGTGCAACTTGAGCATGCTCTATCGCTACAGCAAGAAGCAGATGCCACGAACACCAATGGTTTTTATGCTTTATCTTCCACCACCCTCATTAACCTGGGATGGCCACAGGAATCCAACAGCACTACCAGCATATGCTGCTACAGCACAGAACAAAATGATATTGAAGACCTAGGCGAATAGTTTACGTTTGTGGTTAGAGTTTTGAGTCTAAGTTGTCACGGTAAACTATCTCAAAATTGTACGGTGTTCAACATGTGCAAACAAAATATGATTCTGACATAGGAATAATGCTTCTAAAATATTTTGTGAAATCCCTACCAATTATGCAATTGCGTTAAAACGGACATATGGGAAATCCCACCAAGCCATCCTTGAGTTCAAGAATAAAGTTGTGTTACTAAGCCAGCTTCATCACCCTAATTTGATCTCTCTTATTGGATTTTGTGACCACAAAGAAGCAAAGATTCTTGTGTATACTTTTCAAATTAATATAATGGATCTTGAAAAATACCCTGCTTCCGTTTTCTTTATGCAAATTAATATTTCAGCATGCTTTCCAAATAATATGGCTATATATGTAGTCGTTATAAATTTAAGCGTTATAAAAATATAGTACATATACTGGGTCTGTTTGTTTAATTTTTTTTAAGTACTTTTAAAAAAACACTTTTTTATAATTACTTTTTTAATAAGCAGATCAGAGTTGCTTTTTAAGATAAATAGAAATCAACTTATTTTCAGCTTCTGCTTATTTTTAAAATTTTAAACAAACACATCAACATTTAAAATAAGTGTTTTTTTAATTAAAAAGTACTTATCTCTTAAAATAAGCTTAGACAAACGAATCCATTGTATAGTCTTAAAACGTTAAAATATCTCGGAAAAGGTTAAAATATAATATAGTATAAAGTTAATATTATAGTATTAACAATAGCTTATAATTTTTAGGGTATTTAAATTAATAAAAAATAGTAATTTTATTTAAATTGATTCTATGTTATATTAATATTAATAATTATCAGCATAATTTTCTATGCATTAATATTAATATAAATATGCAATATAAAAACATATTAATAATGTGTTGAATAGGATATGAGATACATTTAAAAAAATTAGTAGAGTTAGGGTATTGAAAAAAAAATTATTTAAATTCTATAAAAAAAATAAGTAAATATAATATATTATCGTGTAACTCATTTAAACACTTCTTTTGTAGAATAACACCGTTCATCTTACTAGGATATAAATTAATTTGTTTTGTTGTCTAACATGGAAGAGTAATAGATACTGCACTCTGCTGATATAAGCACCTCTAACAACCACTGCTTTTCCTAATCCCTCTCAGTCGTTTGATTTCTTTGTTATTTTTGTTAATCCCTGAAAATAAGAAGAGAAGGAAAACACATTATTGAACTTTCTTAGAATTTAGTGTCCCTACACTCCATTCTGATATATAGACGATTATTTAGTTACCAAAATGTTCCTAACTTTTTGTTACTTGGCATAATATAACTGATAGCCATGTTTTCTACCAAGCCTGCAGATTTCGAATATGATAACGACCCTTAACAAATTATAACAAGTCGATTTTCCTCCCCTACTTGTGACGCAAGAAATTATTCATCAAGTAGTATGATTCGTATGGTGCAACCATAACATCTTCCTACAACTTACTAGGATGTGACTTTATCTACTTTGTTGTTTGGAAGAGTAGTGTACACCTAGTCGATAAGCAATGTCCGGATCTGAATTAATCCTTCATAAATTCCTAGCCCAAAACTACATATCTGGTTGTGATTAAAATTCACATAACTCACCTCAAAAACTAGTTCTCGAGTTAAAAAGTTGCTTGTTTTGAAGCTTTTTTAAGGAATATACTACACTATTAATTACATTCTTAAACTTATCTTAAAATATAAACTAAATGTGAAAGTGAATATTATTTTTGAAAAAGTTTAAAAAAATTACACCAATTACAGTAATGAATTTTGGAATTATTATTATCTCTATAGTAATAACCTTCATCCTTAATTTCACTGTAGGCAATCTAGGTCCCTGATTTCTGCTGTGTGGCAGAATATATGGTCCGGTCTCCCACTGCTTTTCCCAATCATACTCTTTTATTTGATTTTTTATACTATTTTGTTAATCCAAGAAAATAAGAAGAGAAGGGAAAAACATCATTGAACTTTCTTACAATTTAGTGTCCCTACACTCATCTATGATATGTAGATGATAATTTAGTTACAAAAGTTTGCAGACAAAAGGTTAAAAAAAAAGTTATGATCAATTGGGATATAAATTTTAAAAAAACCTTTCCAAATTAAGAATCATAACAATAAGATTAGACAAATGTCTCTGGTTGATCCTTCCATAGTTCCATGTTAACATCATGCAGAGGAGGAGGTCCGAATTTGTTTTTTATGTCTAAATGTTAATTCCACAAGCATTTCACTTTCCTAGTATTACAATATTTTCTCCTCGCTGGCCTTTAAAGCTGCTTGCGATCACACTTCTGGTTTTCCCTTTAGTATTCACTCTCTACATAGAAAAACACGCACTCTGCTTGTTGCATGAGTTTCATGGCTGAAGAGGCCAACAATGATGACAAGGTGAAGGTGATAGAGGAATGCCAAGTTAGACCACCTTCAGGTTCTGTTCTAACAACCTCAATTCCTCTAAGTTACTTGGACTTTCCTTGGTTTGATTGTCCTTTACCCTTACAAAAGCCAATCTTTTTCTATGATTTCCCTTATTCTACACAACACTTCCTTCAAACTGTGCTTCCCATTCTCAAACATTCTCTTTCACTCACTCTCCAACACTTCTTCCCTTTAGCTGCTAATATAGTGCTCCCTCCAAAGCCACACACCCCTCACATCCTTTACTCAAAAGGTGACTTTATCTCCTTAACCGTTGCAGAATCTACAATAGACTTCAATCACCTTGTATCTAATTCCCCAAGACATGTCACACACGCGCACCCTTTTGTCCCTTTGCTTCCTCCATCACGTGTCTTAGAAGATGGCACATTGATGATGCCATCCATGGCCATTCAAGTCACAGTTTTTCCAAACTTTGGATTCAGCTTATGTCTTACTTTCAGGCACGTGATTGCAGATGCTAGATCGTTTATGCATTTCATGAAATTTTGGGCCTTGGTTTGTAAGACAAAAGGGGACTTAGCTTTGGTTGAAGCCTCTCTTTGTTTACCATTTCACTATAGGGGCATGATTGAGGACCCAAATGGGCTTAGACCCATTTTCTTGGAGGAACTGTGGAATAACTTAGATTCCACTAGTTATCAAGTTGATGAGGATGATGCTTCTAGAGACATTGTGCGACATATATTTACATTCAAGCGTCAACAAGTTGAAAAATTTAAGAAATGGACCGCTTTTAAATGTAAAAGTATTGGCCTTGAGATATTGCACTTGTCCACCTTTGTGGTGATCAGTTCTTTGATGTGGGTATGTATGGTGAAATCAGAAGACATGAAACTTGATACGGTTCCTGATGATGAGTATTGTAGCATGAATTTTGTAGCGGATTGTCGTAACCTTTATGAGCTTTCAATTCCATCCAACTATTTTGGAAATTGTTTAACTAAATGCAATGTGGAAATCCAGAGGAGTAAGTTAGTGGGTGAGAATGGTGTATTTGAGGCTGTGAATGTTATTGGAAGGGGAATTAGAAATATGCGGGGTAATCCTTTGAAAGGGGTTGATTCATTGATGACAAGTCTTTCTAAAAGGGAATTAGGAGAAAAATTAGAGAATGTGGTGAGAATGGCAGGCTCAACAAAGTTGAATGTGTATGAGACTGACTTTGGGTGGGGGAAGCCCAAGATGGGTGAAGTACTTCATTTAGATCATAATTTAAAAGTAATGTGTCTTTGTGATTCTAGGGAACAAGAATGTGCTGTTGAAGTTGGGCTAGTACTAAAGGAAATTCAAATGGAAAAATTCACTACTATATTGGAAGAGCAACTTAGAGACATTGTTCTAGACTGAAACTTCAATTCCATGTGCATGAGTTACTTCTTTTGTGAATCAAAGTGTAATGCATAAAACTTAAGCTCCAATGTTATTTGGGATGTGAGTTATTGTCATGTAATAATAAGTACATGGTTTTTCACATTGATACATGTTCCAGCATATATACGCTCACTTTTCTGGTTACTGCTATTCATTCTCTTACTTCTGTATTGATATGAAGTAAAAGAAAAGAGGGATTAAAAAACTGTGCAGCAGACACAGCAAACAAGTCGTCTTTGTTTTCTCCTGTTTCTCAAGCTATATTTTCTATATATGTATTTCCTAGTAATAATTTGATTTTTAGATTATAATCTTGTTTTTAAAAAAAAAATAAGTTGTTCAACATGTCACAATCATACCATAATTTAAAAAAGAATTTATGTTAAACATGCAGCTTACATGAATATGAATGGGGTTTTTTCAATCAAGAACTGCAATTTCTGTGAGTTGATCTTCCAAAATGGTAATGAACTTGTTCATTTGAATCCTTTCAAGAGCTAACCCAACTTCAATTCGACCTTGTTTGTCTCTACAGTCAGAAAGAGAGAGTGATCCTGAATAATCAAGATGAACTACTTCACTCCTCTTAGGCTTCCCCCACCCAAAGTCAGTCTCATACACTTCCAGCTTTGTTGATCCTGCAATTATAGTCATATGCTGCCCCAATGTGGCAAATTCTGTAAAATTTGACATCAATGTTTCAGCCCCTTTAAATGTTTCACATTGCAACTCTCTAACTTTGCTACCAATAGCAATGGCAGCCTCCAAAATACCATTCTCTCCCACAAGCTTGCTCCTTTTGACTTCAGCATTGCCACAAACCAAACAATTTCCGAAGTATTCTAATGGGATTGAAAACTCAGGACGATTACGACAATCTGCCATAAAGGCCAAGATGTAGGACTCGTCATTATTGGAAACTAAGGTACCAACTTTAGTCTCCTCTGATCTCACCTTACAAACCCAAATCAAAGAACACGTTAACACAAAGGTGGTTATGTGTAATGTTTCCAATCCTAAGCCATGGCCTTTACATTTAACAAAGACCCATTTCT
The DNA here is from genome assembly GCA_037962975.1 of Clitoria ternatea. Taxonomy (NCBI): domain Eukaryota; kingdom Viridiplantae; phylum Streptophyta; class Magnoliopsida; order Fabales; family Fabaceae; genus Clitoria; species Clitoria ternatea. The sequence continues at coordinate 272,647,735 of CM075672.1, forward strand.
TCAATTTCTCAACATGATCGTGGCTCAAGACAAACAAGTGACGCACCATGTCACTAGGAACATCATGCATGAGGCCCTTGGACTCAAAGTATTGTGGTGAGGAACTCACAATTCCCTTAGGAAAACTTGCTTAAGGCCTTCTGTGTCATCAATAAAATCCCTGTTGTGAAATGGCAAAGCCAAGTCTCCAAATGTCGACTTATTACAAAGTGTAGACCAAAATTTCATGAAATGATGAAACGCCCTCCCATCTGCTGCTACGTGTCTGAAAGTGACGCATATGGTGAAACCAGAGTTGGAAAAAACGGTGACTTGAATGGCCATAAGGGGGACAAGAAAGGTGCCATCTTTTAAGGTAATTGGTGAAGGAAAGACAGGAACAAGAGAGTGTAAATCTGTGACATCTCTTGGGGACTGAGATACAAGGTTGGTGAAATTTGCTGTGGATTCAGCGACAGTGAAGGGGAGAGAGTCGTCAGGGGAGAAGAGGATGTGAGGGATGTTGGGCTTTGGAGGGAAGAGAAGGTTGGCAGAGAAAGGGAAGAAGTGTTGGAGAGTGAGGGAAAGAGAACGTTTGAGAGGGGGAAGCACTGTTTGCAAGAAGTGTTGGGTGGAATAAGGGAAGTCATAGAGGAAAATGCGTTTGAGTGGAGGGCAATAAAGCCATGGAAGGTCAAAGAAAGTAAGTGGGATAGAGGTTGAAGGAAGTGAACCTGGTGGGGGACCAATTTCACATTGCTCTATCACCTTCACAGCCATGGATCAATATTCTAATTTTGGTCTCTTTGCTTGGTTCCTGTATAGACAACAAATGCCACACGACAACCAAGAGAATGCACTACCCGCAGGTCATAAAATATCAATATTCAAACTGTATTGCTTTTGTATGGAGGGTAAAAGCTATAGTATGATAGGGTTACATGACATCAACCGTTAAATGTATATTAACGGTCCATAATATTAGAGTTTGGTAATCGGTAGAACCGGTAATTGATGATCAACTGCTACATGTATATTAACGGTCCATATAATAGGCTTACATGACATCAACCGTTAAATATATATTTCTTAAATATATTATTATATATTGTTAAATATATTACTATTTAATATTTATATAATTAAAACATAATTTAAATATATTATTAACTAATACAATTAAATTATATTATTAACTACATTTCATATTATTTTAAAATATTTTAAAATATATTACTATTAAGTAATAAATTTAAATATCTTATTAAACACTATATTACTAATAATATATTTTTAAAAATAGCATTAAATATATAAAATATATTATCATATATATTATTTAATAGATATATCGTTAAGAACCTATTTAATATATATTATTAACAACATATTTAATAACTATATTATTCAAAATATATTTTATTAAATACATCAATGAAAATATATTTATTATAACTAATAATATTATAAATATATTCAATTTCATATAATTATTTATATGTATATATTGAAAATGATATTTCTTGGATAGCCCTCAACTCCTGGGTGAGAAGATCATCTACTATATTATTTAATTAGTATAGTTCTGGGTGCAGTAAAACTTATTATACTAGTTATTTGAATAAATTGATATAAAAAAAACTATTTTTAATACCTACATGCAACACTTTACTATATAGGAATTATTCTTTTCAAATTTTTATACCAGTCAATGAAATCACGACACGCCAACTAAAACATTAATGACATATATCATGATCTGTCCTGAACCGGGGTCTAGAGATCCGGACTCAGACCAGTCACAAATAGTATGTAAATACTGTATAGAAGACCGGATGTATATGTATCCGGTGTAGGTATCCGTTGTCCTTGAGTGAGGAGTGCGGATTGGGCGTTCTGGAGATCCTTCACACCGACCTAACGCGTTGAAGTGGGCGAATGGTGGTGTCACCTGCAAAGATTCTCCGACGCTCAAGTCAGTGATTATATTCCAAGTAAGGAATGTATTCAGAGAGTAATCAGTCGTAAAAAATGAGCTGAAGATCCCTCACTTCAATCATGAAGTGAGTTCATATACCTGATTGGCTCGATTAACGAGGATTCGTTGGTGGGGAACCACCAACTCCCATTAGCATTATTATATTGCGCACTTACCTGCATGATTGGGTCAAGTGGCTATTTTATATTGAGCATAGAGAATGTAGACTAGGATTAGGGAGCAAGTTGACCATTCCCGTGAGCAGATTATTGATCGATCCCTGTAGCAACAATCCTTGTCTTTTGCACAGTGACGTGTGTATTATCCGATTTCATGGTGTTATCCTGAACAACCGGTATAGGGAGAACGCCTGATACGGAATTACAGTCCGGATGTATACCGATGACACCGGTTACACGTAGATGTCTTATCAAAGACGTTGAAATATGTATAGCAGATCGGATACCGGTATTGAGACCGGATCATATGTCCCCTAGCTTGTGTGAGGGACCGAATGGTTGTTCACATAAGCTACTCAACCTGCGAGAGGTCTTAATATCGGTAAGCTTACGTGTGTAACAGTTCCTTAGCATCTGTTGTCATTCGTAAAGAACCGTTCTAAAATTAATAGATCCGACCTGTCGATGCGGCCACAACGGATTCAGACAAAGATTCGTTGTACGAGAATTTCAAGAGTTTATTGGAATTGAAAGCTCTTGAAGTTCGTGTAACGACTGTAAAGCGCGAATTGCGTTGCATGATTGGACATTAATGCTTTTAATCACGTGGGCAAGCAATTATTGCGTCTGAGATGAAAATCTCATTAACCGTCGTTTTGGGCTTAATGGGCCCGAAGTTTTCGAAACTTTTAGGCCTAGTGGATAGCCCTTCGCTGAGTCGCTATCGTTTTGGCGCCCAAGAATTTGGAACGGTTGTGTCGTTTCGCTTGTGAACGAATGCGTTTTATCGAGAATGACACAACTTCAAGAGGGGGTAACCGAACCTCTTCGTTTCCTATAAAAGGAACACTTAGTGGATTTTGGGTTCCATTCGCTTTTGTTTCCTTAACAAAATTCTGCAGAAATTTTTCAAGGAAGTTTGCTGCCTACATTACGAGGGTTTCTTCGTTCTTCATATTCATCATTATCGTCTGAGGTAACTATTTCTTCCTTGTTGTTCTGGTCTTGTTTTGTTTTGCTACTTCTTAGTTAAAGAAAGTAGGCTTCATCTAGGGGGGAATTAGTTTCCCGCAACCCTAATAGTCATGGGGAAGAATCCTTGTGATTCTTCCTAAGACTGAATCGCGTCGCTCAGAAAGGGGATCTTACTCACTGTGGAAAGTGACCTTTCCCTTCTCAGAGTCGTCCTCTGATTGTAGTTGCTTTTAAAATACAGTGAGTAATGATTACAACTTTCTGACGACATTTTATTTCTTATCGTAGATTAAGGAGTTCGATTTAGAAAATCCAAATGGCCACTGGAGAGGGAACCTCTGGAAATAGCGCTATTTCGAGGACAACTGAAGGTCTCTATAGCGTTGTTGCTTCGAGGCTGAATTGGGAGGAGGTTCAGGCTAAATGGCCTTTCTGTTGGGTGTCCAGCGAGTTTAAAGACTTGGCCTCTCGTCATGCGGATGAGGAGGGATCCCGGATTCAACCGAGGTTCACGCTGAGTACGGATGAAGAGACGAAAAAGTGGTATAGGGTTTACGCACCACTTCCGACAGAACGGATATGCCATGTCGTCCCTAATGACCGCTCTGTATATATGTACGACTTTATTTTTCATTATCTGGGAGTTCGTTTCCCTCTAACCGAACTCCAGATGGGTGTCTTGAAGTTTCTGAACTGTGCACCCTCCCAACTTCATCCCAACGGTTGGGGCCTCGTCCGAGCTTTGGAGGTCTTGGGTGAACATTTTAATTTCACACCAACTGTAGCGATGCTGTTCTATTACACCCAAGTAGTTCGAAGGGCAAATAAGCAGGGTGGAGTTGGTCTGGTGACTCTTCGGACTCTCTGTTCCTTTGTGAACTTTGAGTCTTATACGGATTCTGCCAAGGTCGATGGGAAGTCCTTCAAGACTTATTTCACTCGCATATCCATCAAGAAGGGCAAACCAATATTTTGGAAGGATGAAGAGGGCGTCGACAAATTTTCCTTGAGTTGGACACACAAACACTTTCTCTTGAGCTCTCACGCGTACTACACTGATCAATCCGATCTGTCTCGTGATACGTCGAGAGTGTTGTTCGCACTTGAATCACACACTACACGTCGTCACGTCTTTTCGTGTAGGCGTTTGCTAAGTAGCTCAAGCGGAGTCCGGGAGGAATATTTGCGTATTTCTCGTTTTATTTCACCCTTTCTCCTTTACCAAATATATATAAAATATTTATAGTTGCTAACATCTTGTGTTTGTTCATGTAGGTGAAATAGAACAAGAAACTCCAGAGATGGACAAGTTAAAGAAATTCAAGGCGGCGGGTAAGTCCGTTGCTCGTGAGAACGAGGTTAAGCCCAGGCCCTCAACTAAGGATCGTCCTGAATTAATAATATTGACCTCAGATGCTGAAGGGGACGTTCCGTTGGTTGAGGGCGGTTCCTCTGCCGCTGATGTAGCCACGGGTCATCCTCAAGTTTCTGAGAGGAGAAGAAAAATTAAGAATGACTCAGTGGGAGGCCCGTCCAAAAAGCGCAGAACTCCGGAGGATAAGCCTGTTGAAACCTCAGAAGCAGCAGCTGCTACCTCTGGAGGTAAAGGGATTACTGCCGGGGTTTCTGGGGCGAAGCCGACCTCTTACCCAACCAATTCGTTTCTCACCCCCTTCCTTTCCTATGAGGGTTCTACTCCAGCCACTCTTCCACCACCGATGTACAAACTCCGGCCTACGCTCAGTGCTAAAGAAATTAAAGAAGCGTGTGAGGCCGAAAGGTGGCAATTAGCCGAACTCGCTGGAATGCTTTCTTCAGTCAGCGAGTTAGCTGACAACGTCGATAAGGTTGAAGAGCTGAGTGACAAATTAGAAGAGCTCAACCTTTCCTCGGAAAAAGATAAAGCCTCCATAAAGTTAATGGAAGATCGTCTCACCAAATCTAAGGAGTTCGGAGAGATGATGACTAAAGAGAATCTCAAGCTTAAAGGCGACCTCAAAGGCTTGGAAGGCAAAGTGGCAGAGAAGGAGGAAGAACTCCGTAGCAGCCAGGATAAAAATAAAGTTGCTGCTGAGGAGTGGTCTCAAAGGGAGAAGAAGCTCCTTCTTGAGATAGAGGGACTGAAGACTAGGAAAGCGGAGTCCGAAGTATCTAGTGAGGAGCTGTCCAAGTTGCGGGAAGAATTGGCCACGGCGAAAGCTGAGAGAGAAGAAGCAGTTGACATATGCACCCGGGCTGTCGAAGAGTCCTTCGGCCTAGCCATACGCCAAGTCTTCTACCGCAACCCCACTGCGAAACTTAACCTTTATGGAATGGATCCGTTCTATGAGTTCCATGGGGGAAAGTTAGTCACAGTGGTGGATGGTCGTCACGAAGATCCTCCAACGTCCCTGTATGGTTTGCCTCCTCTTCCTGAGGGTCAAACCATGGGACCGGATTACGTATATCCTGTGTCAGAGGTTCCCTCTTCTGAGGAAAAGACTGAGGCTCCTGGAGGGGAGATTCTCGTGGAGGTTCCAAAGGAAGGGGCACAAGAGCCTGGTGCTGAGGAGGCACAGAAAACTGAAGAGCAGATTCCTCCTCCGTAGTTTTGTTTTCCTTTATATGTATAGTTATGTACCGGGATCAACTCCGGGTTTTGAACTATTGTATACAGCCTTGTTTTTAATGAATGAATTCCATTTAAAGCATTTGTTTTCAGCGTTTCATGCATATATAAATCGTTGCTAATCCGTTCTGTATAATTAATCTTAAGGCCAGATTGAAATAACTGCCTCAGAAGATTAAACAATAGATAAATTTAGAACGGCGAAATATATACATGTCCCCAAGTATGTGTTAAGAAAAAGGTGCCTGTCTTTGGGGCATGATCCTTAATTCCTTTGGGGAAAAGAGGGGTCGATCCGCTGTTTAGTAGAGTAGTGTAACAGGACGGATGACTGTTCTTCATTCATGTTGTTCTCACTGGAAAAAACAATGTAAGAATATTGTTCCAAGTTTGGGGAACTGCAAAGGTGTAAGGAAGTGGTACTTGAGTCCTCCATCATAAGGATGATTATGGGAGTTTTTCTACGCCAGGAGTTACGTCATTGTATCACAGAATAGGTGATAAAGAGTATCCGTCCTGGGAGAATACCACTTGAAAGTGAAAGTGCGGACTGACTTTCAGAATTTTCCGTCATAGGAATGATTATATGAATTGATCATGCCAGGTGTTTTGTCGTCAAATCACTTCATAAGTGATTGAGATCATCCGTCTTGGGGATGTGTACAGCACCAGAAGTTATATCGTCGGATCACATAATAGGTGATTGAGATCATCCGTCCTTGAGGTGTGTATGGCGCCAGGAGTTACATCGTCATATCACAGAATAGGTGATTGAGATCATCCGTCCTGGGCAGGTATACCATGTCAAGGAGTTACATCGTCATATCACGTAATGGGTGATTGAGATTATCCGTTCTGGAAAAGTACACAACACCAAGAGTTACATCGTCAGATCACAGATTAAGTGATTTAGATAATCCATCCTGGAGACATATTTCAATCGTAGGAGTACGGATTGAGTGAATACTTCTCAGAATGATGATGAGAATTGTTCATACCAGGAGTTACATCATCGAATCACTTTATAGGTGATTGAGATCATCCGTCCTGGAATGATTAGTGGAGTTCTTCGTACCAGGAGTTACATCATCGAATTACAGAATAGGTGATTGAGATCATCCGTCCTGGTGACATTTTTCAATCGTAGGAATGCGGATTAGGCAATTTTTGTATCCGAAATCCAAATAGTACTTCTACTAGCCCCCTAGCTGATGTGAGGAAGCAGTTGACTTGCTCATATGAGCTATATTGATCGTAGTACGTCTGGATTTCGGAAATACACCAAATTGTAAATATCCGCTCTGGGAACCAGGTTCCGTAGTGATGAAATTCTTAAGGGCGGATTCGACAATGAGAATATCAGAAGTTTTTCAAATTTCGCAACCCTTGGTATTCGAGTAATGGTGGCCACGTTTCTAATGATTGGACGTTTAATGCCTTAATTCACGTGGGCGAGCCATTATTGCGTTAAATACGCATGTCTTAATAACCGTCACGCAGAGTCTTGTTGGGCCTAGAATTTGGATTTGATAGGCCCACTTAGAAGGCTCTGTGGCGAAACGATGGCATTTTCGCGCCTTGAGGTACAAAACGACAATTTTGGTCCACTAAACGGGAAGTCGTTTGGGGGTAAACGACAGGTTGTGTTTAGTGGGTATTTGAAAAATTCTCGTGCCCTGAAAAAGGCATATCTGGCAATCTCAGTTACCATTTCTTATTGCTCCCTTGACGAACCTCTGCAAAAGTTCCGAGAAGTTCTTCGTGTCCGCCTCTGTGAATTTCAATTCACTATCCTTAGGTAACCACTTTCCCTTCGTTTTCTGTATCTCTTTTCAATATTTGAGAATGTCTAGGAAGGGTGTTAGCTTCAGTGGCGTTAGCCCTAGAGGAAGAGGAGGAAGGGCTTTGACTCAAAACCCTAGCGTTCGTGGTGGGAGGATCCCAGTGATCTTCCAGTCGAGGTCACAGTATACAGAGAGGGAGGAGTCGCAATATCAAAGGCGAAGGGTGATTATACCCTCTTCAGAGTCTTCCTCCTCCAGTGAGAGTGTTGAGAGTGGGGATTTGTATCTCTCTGATGATGTGAAATTTTATCGCAGCGTCAAAGCTTTCACAATGGTGACAAAGAAAGTTACTGGGAGGAAATCATCTGAAGGAGAATCTCCCTCTGAGAAGTATATCTTGAAGATCCAATCCGGCCTATGCAATGTGGTTGCACACCGGATAGACTGGGTGAAATTCCAACAGAAACGCCCATTCAGCTGGGTCGCTGAGGAATTTCGTGAAACAGCATCCGTGCACGCTCGTGAGGACGGAGCAGAGCTGGAACCGCGCTTTACGGTTTGGAAGCAGCATAAATATAAATGGTGTTTCAAGGCATTAGCTCCGCTCCCATCAGATCGGATTTGTCATACTCCGGACGAAAGGTCCTTGTACATGTATGACTTCCTGTTTCTGAATCTCGGCGTACACTTTCCCCTTACAGATTTTCAGATGGGGGTCCTGAGATTCTTAGACTGCGCCCCTTCGCAGCTTCACCCCAACGGATGGGGGTTAGTCCGTTCTCTTGAAGTGCTTGGGGAGCACTTCAACTTTGAACCAACGGTGGCCATGCTTTTCTACTTCTCTCAGGTGGTCCGCCATGCAAATAAGGAGAAGGGAGGAGTGAGTTTGATATCCCTCCAGACTATCTCCAAGATCATCAACTTCGAGGCGTACACTGACTCCGCCAAAGTTGATGGTCATTCATTCAAATCTTACTATACGAAGATCAACGTTCATCCGAATGAACCAGTTTTTTGGTTAACTGAAGATGGGATTCCAAAGATCCCAGTGGCTTGGACGCATGAGCATTTCTTGCTAACCTCCCAGGCGTACTACACTGAGAAGGACGAACTGAGCCCATCTTCCATCTCCGTTCTTTCGGCTCTTCAATCCTACACAGCCTCGCACCAATTTTTCTCCTGCAGGCGTTTGTTAGGACCAAAGTCTACTTGCGAGGAGTATTTACGTAATTTTCCTGCCATTCTTCATGCGTTATTATGTCATGCCTTGAAACTTTTGATCTCTGATTGTGTCTTTTGATTGTGCAGGTGAAATTCAGAGCGAGTCACCAGAGATGAATAGGCTAAAAGGACTCAAGGCCAGAGAGACTTCTGTTGCGGCTGAAAATGACATTCAGGCAAAGCGGAATTCAAAGAAGGCTACTGCTGAGACAATAATATTAACCTCGTCTGCTGGTGACGATATTCCTTTACTCGAGGGCGGATCTGAGAAGGTCGTCGAGAAAAAGAAGAGGACAAAGCGTGACCCCTCCAAGATCTCAGACCGTCAACCTTTGCCCAAGAAACCAAAGACTTCAAGAGGGGTTATTGAGCCAGAGCCCTCTAAGGAAAGGAGAGCGGAAGAGCCCACTCCTGATGCCCCAGGCAGTGTAATCACTTATGGGGTGAAGCCAATAACGACTTATTTCACACCCAAAGCTCCTTGTCCTCTTGAAGGTAGTTCCAGCCTTGTTCATAATCCGGTGTATGAGGACTCCGTTCCTGAGGGCGTTCCTGAACCTTCATACAAGGTGAAGCCCTCGTTGAAGAGTAAAGAAATGATCAAAGCTTGCGACGACGGACAGAAGCACTTAGCTGAATTGTCTGGGCTTCTCAAGTCGGTTCGTGAGCTTACAGAAGAGAACGAGAGGCTCAGCTCATTGGTTGGCAAAGACAAGGCAAACATCCTCGATTTAGAAAGAAGACTAGAAGCTTCTAGAGAAGAAGGACAGAAGAAGGATGAAGAAATTGCCAAGCTGAAGAACCTTGCCAAGGAGCTGGAGGGTCAAGTTCTTGATCAGAAGAAAATCAATGCTGACCTCCATGCCAATCTCTGTACGGAGAAGGAATGCTCTTCAAAGCTGGAGGAGGGGTTGAAGGAGGCTAAAGTCATCCATTCTCAAGGAGCAGATGGTTGGTCACGTAAGGAAAAGGAGTTGCTCTTAAAGTTGGCGGATTCGACCGACGAAGTCAAGACCCTGAAAGTAGACTTAGACGATGCTGTAAACATGTGTGATCAAGCAGTCAAGGAGGCTTTCGGGTTGGCAGTTCGTCAAGTGCTATACCGGAATCCCAAGGTGTCAATTAATCTGAACGGTATTGATCCGTTTTATGAGTTTCACCAAGGGAAACTAGTGGCCATCGTTGATAACCGTCATGAAAGTCCGCCTAACACTCCTTATAAGTTTGCTCCTTTACCTAAAGGTCAATCAATGGGACCTTCACTCCTGAAGCCCATAAGTACAGGAACAAGCTCTCGCACTGAAGAAGGCAAGACCGGAGGCAAAAGCGAAGGGAAAGAAGGAGATTCAAGCCAGAGAAAGTAGCGCCCTCCCTGTTTCCTTTTTCATTTTATTGATTCGAATTCGCTGTGTTCCGGGATTAGCTCTGGATTATTACACGAATTGTAATTCTTATTAAATCAATAAAAGAGTTTTTTACCTCCATTCCTGTTTAGTGAAAAACAACTTTAATATAGGGATTGCATGTGTATTGTGTCATTCCGGATTTAAGTAATGAAGATCGGATTGTAAAACACAATCTCCATACCGGTCTTATACATGCGAGATGAATTTCATAATAAGATCACCGCGTGTAAGGGAACATATCATCATCACGAGATCGACTTAAGGGGAATGATTGTGAGATCGTTTCATCGAGAGTTCATTCCTCAAGATATTCGTTAAACCGTTGATGTTGTCCCCCAGTATCATTGGGTGATCAGTACTTTGAACAAACTCTGAGTGAGACTTTCACGTGAGAGTTCTTGAGAATGAGGATTTAAAATAGAAATTCCTCTTCGAATATTTCCGACTGAGAGGTTTCAGGTGAATATGCCTCAGATTATGGCATACCCGAGTGAATTATTTTTGTGTCGGAATTGATGATTCAGAATTCAAAGCTATAAAACTTCCAAATAAAGAACTTCACCAGAAAGTATTAATTTGGAGTTCAGTATAACTTACTTGTTGTGTTTGGAGTTCGGTTTGATCCTACAATCCATGTCGTATTTGGCGTTCGGTTTAATCCTACTAACCGTTCTTCAATCGGTCTTTTGGTTTTACCCAATGACGATTCTTCACCGACGTTCGGTTAATCCTACTAGTCGTACTCAGAGTTTGGTTTAATCCTACAATCTGAGACTTCAACACGGGGTTCAGATCAGGGCTAATCCTGAACCTACTGCGCCCGTTACTTGGGGTTCAGCGTGGTCTTGAAAAAGAACCAGCCTACTGCGCCCAAGCCTTCGCATGGGGTTCGGTTTGTGGCCTTGAAAAAGGACCAGCCCTACAACCCATGTAATCTTCGAATGGGGTTCGGTTTGTGGCCTTGAAAAAGGACCAGCCCTACAACCCATGTAATCTTCGAATGGGGTTCGGTTTGTGGCCTTGAAAAAGGTCCAGCCCTACAACCCATGTCCTGAGGTTCAGTTTAATCCTACAACTCAGGTCTTCACCGACGTTCGGCCAAACCTACTAGTCGTACTCAGAGTTCGGTTTAATCCTACAATCCGAGCCTTCACCGGTGTTCAGCTAAACTTACTAACTGTACCCAGAGTTCGGTTTAATCCTACAATCCGGGCCTTCAATCAATTAGACACACTCGAGGAGTTACATCGTCAATTACAGAATGGGTAATTGAGATCATCCGTCCTGAGTATGCTCTTGTGTGTTGCACATATTCGAGGAGTTACATCGTCAACTACAGAACAAGTAGCTGAGATCATCCGTCCTGAATATGTTTCTGTACACCGGATAAACTGAAAATCACAGCATAAGAAAAACTCGAAAGAGTTAAATTGTTGTGAGAGATTCTTATTAAATCAAAAATAAGAATTACAATGAGAGCGTAGCTGTGAAAATAAATTCTCCAGTATTCAATCCAAGATAAGGATAGGAGAGTGTAGATAGTTCCAACAGCTAGCTATAGTAGATGCGCAAGTTTTGGGTGTTCCATTTATTTCGGATTGGAGTGCCATCAAGGTTTTCAAGGCGGTAAGAGCCTTTGCCAGTAACTTCGGATACTTGATGAGCGAATTTGTTCCCTATACTTGCTTTCCTCAAAACCAAATCTCCAACGTTGAAAGTCCTTGATTGTACTCGTTTGTTGTACCGGAGAGCAACTTTGGCTTTGATAGCTTGATCTCTGATGAATGCATCTTCTCTGAGTTCCTGTATGACATCCATTTCGGATGCCAAGTTGGCGTTATTCGTTTCTTCAGAGAAGTACTTGACCCTTGTGGAAGCAATTTGCAGTTCCACAGGTATCATTGCCTCTACCCCGTATGTTAAACGATATGGGGATTCGTTGGTAGATGAATGAGGCGTTGTCCGATATGCCCACAGAACGTGGCACAGCTGGTCTGTCCATCCGCCCTTGGCTTCACCAAGGCGTTTCTTGAGTCCCTTTAGCACCTCCCTGTTGGCTACTTCAGCTTGGCCGTTAGTTTGGGGGTGTTCAACGGATGAGAATATCTGGGTTATTCCTAACCCCTCGAGCAAATCTGTGAATTTTCTATCCGTGAACTGGGTGCCATTATCTGTGACAATCCGTGCTGGGACCCCGAACCGTGTTATGATGTTTTCATACATGAAACGACGAGTTCGGGCTGAAGTAATATGCACCACCGGCTCTGCTTCTATCCACTTAGTGAAATAATCGACCCCTACAATGAGATATTTGATGCCCCCAGGAGCAGTTGGAAAGGGGCCCAGAATATCCAATCCCCATTGATAGAAGGGCCATGGAACAGCGGATGTGAAGAGTTCTTCCGCCGGTGTGTGGTGAAGGTTAGAGAATTTTTGGCAAGCGTCGCATTTTTTGACGAAGTCAATGGAGTCTTGCTTCATCGTGGGCCACCAGTATCCGGCTCTGAGGATTTTTCGCATTAAGCTTCTTCCTCCGGCGTGGTGTCCACATTGTCCTCCATGCACTTCCTCCATTACATCTTGCACCTCATCCTCTTTGAGACAAATCAAATAGGGCACAGAGAGTGCCCTTCTGTAAAGATTACCATCAATCATAGTGAAATACGATAATTCTCTCCTTAGCCTCGTCTTTTCCTTCTCATCTGTGGGTAGTTGTCCATCAGCCAAATAACGGATGTAAGGAGCCATCCATGTATCCCCGTAAAGGGAGTTAGTCATTATAGCGTTTAGAGAAGGAAAAAGAGGGATGCTGGGCGACGTCAGTGTGCTTTGGACCAGCGTAGTGGTGCTACCTGGTCGTTTGGTGCTTGCTAATCTGGAGAGTATATCCGCTCTTGTATTCTCTTCGCGCGGAACGTGCTTGAATTCCACCTTCGAGAATTTCTCTACCAACTCCTTGACACAGTTCAAGTATAATTGGAGTTGAGGTTCGCGAGCTTGATAATCTCCTAAGATTTGCGAAATCACCAGCTGTGAATCGCTGCAGAGCGTCGCCTCAGAAGCTCCGATGTCAATTGCAGCTCTCAGTCCGGCCAAACAAGCCTCGTACTCAGCTTGGTTGTTGGATGTTTTGAAATTGAAACGAAGGGAGATTTCCAGGTGTACTCCGTCGTCACTTTCTAGAACTACACCCGCTCCAGAGCCTCTTTGGTTCGATGAACCATCAACGTAAATGGTCCAATGGACACGAGGAGAATCTGGATCAGTCCCTGTCATTTCCACAATAAAATCAGCCAAGACTTGAGCTTTAATAGCACTTCGAGGTTCATAGGATATATCAAACTCAGATAGTTCAATAGACCATTTGATCATCCTCCCAGCGAGATCGGGCTTGATTAAGACAGAACGGAGTGGCAAATCCGTTCTCACTATGATTGGATGGGCGTGAAAGTACGGACGAAGCCGTCGAGAGGCCCAAACAACAGCGAGGGCGGCCTTTTCGATTTTTTGATACCGGAGCTCAGCACCTTGCAAGGTTTTGCTGGTGAAATAGACCGGTCTCTGTCCATCGGGAGTTTCTTTAATCAAGGCGACGCCCAAAGCTTCATCTGAAATAGCCAAGTATAGAATGAGTGTATCTTCGGGGTCAGGCTTCGTGAGAATGGGAGGTTTGGATAACACCTCCTTAAGCTCTTGGAAAGCTTTTTCTTGTTCCTGTCCCCACTCAAATTTCTTGGACTTTTTCAGTATCCTATACGGGGGGAGCGACCTGTGAGCCATCTTTGGCATGAATCGTGCCAAAGCTGCTACCTTGCCATTCAGGGATTGGACTTCTCTGAGATTCTTTGGACTCTGCATGTCTAGAATCGTTTGGCATTTCCCTGGATTGGCTTCGATACCACGTTGAGTTAACATGAATCCCAAGAATTTCCCAACAGGGACAGCAAATATGCATTTTATTGGGTTCAGCCTCATGTTAAATTTTCTCAAACGGGTGAACACTTGGCGTAAATCTTCAACATGATCGCCACCAACCGGTGTCTTTGCTATTATATCGTCAATGTATACTTTAACAAGTTTGGTGTGCATGCCTTCAAAAACCTTGTTGATCATGCGCTGATATGTTGCCCCAGCGTTTTTCAGGCCAAAGGGCATGACTTTATAACAAAAGACACCACGATCATTTATGAAAGCTGTCTTCTCTTGATCCTCTTCGCACATCGGAATTTGGTTGTAACCTGAATAAGCGTCCATGAAGCTCAGGTATTGATAACCAGAGGAATCATCCACCATCCGATCTATATTAGGAAGAGGATAAGGATCTTTTGGACAGCAGCGGTTGAGGTCCACGTAGTCAACGCACATTCTCCATTTACCATTGGATTTATGGACCATCACCACATTCGAAAGCCAAGAGGAATACCGGATTTCCTTGATAAATCCGGCCTTCAGCAACTCCTCAGTTTGCTGGCAAGCTGCCTTTTGTTTCTCTGGGCCCAATCGTCTTTTCTTTTGGGCCACCGGTTTCGTCTCTGGATAGACGGATAATTTATGACAGCAGAATTTAGGGTCTATGCCTGGCATATCGGCTGCAGTCCATGCGAAGAGATCTTTAAACTCTTGCAGGAGCATCAGTAGTCGTTGCTCCATTTCTGCATCTAGCTTGTCGTTGATATGGGTGATTTTTTCTGGAGAATCTCCCAAGACGATGTCCCTGGAACTTCCATCCGGTGTGGGCTTTAACGGGTTGAGCGGATCAATGTTCAAATCCGCCCTAGGGTCCAGGTCGACAAGGCTTACAGATCCAGCAGCTGCTCCAGCATCATTGAGTTTCCTCTTTTTATTGGAGGCGTCCAACTTCGTCATGTTGAGGCTAAGGTTGTAGCAATACCTAGCCATCTCTTGATCACCCCGGATTGATGAAACAGCATTATCCTTATCAATGAACTTGATAAGGAGATGTGGGGTTGACACAACTGCCTCCATTGCATTTAGAGTAGGGCGGCCTATGATGCCGTTAAATGGTGATTTGACATCAATCACCAGCACTCGGGATTTGACCGTTCTGGCCCCTGGCTCGCCTTCAAACGAGATAAGGGTGTCAAGATACCCTTTAGTTGGTTGCTTTGCACCGTTAAAAGCTGTTAGTTCCTGCGTATAAGTCTGTAAGTCTGAGTCTTTAAAACCCATTCTTTCAAAGCAATTATAGAAAATAACATCGCAGGAACTTCCCTGGTCAATGAGGATTCTTCGGACGTCCTTGTTGGCTATCACTGCAGTGATGACCATAGCATCGTCACCACCAGGAATGGTTGGGCCAAAATCCTCATCGGAGAAAGAGATTATGGGAGCCTCAATCCCTCCTCTGTAAGGGCGATTGTCTTTGACTTTCCCTTGCACAGATAGAATCATTCTGTGATGATTCTTACGAGCTGTAATTGAAGCTCCTCCTCCAGTAAATCCTCCAGCAATCATGTCAATAACTTCACGTCGGCCCTGACGTTGTTGCTGGGGCAGGCTGTCTCTTTGCGCTGCATTATCAGTCATCACACCTTTTTGCTTTTCTACAGCAGAGAACTTTCGGACCGGATTGCCGTTGTTGTCATCCCCGTCGTCTGGATCTCTTTCTCTCTTCTCATTCCGTTCTACCCTGTCGAGAGATTTTTCTTTGAACAGGTATTGCTTCAATTTGCCTTCTCTAATTAGCGTCTCAACCGCGTTCTTTAGAGCTTGGCATTCATCAGTGGAATGACCATTTTGTTCATGAAAATCACAGTACTTACGGGAATTTCCTGGTCTTTTCATAGGGGCTGGTCTCCTGATGCCATAGGTGCTGAAAACTGGCCATCCGACCTCTCTCAAAATCTGAGATGGTCTAGCAGATAACTGTGCATAATGGCTGAAGGAATTGACATGCTTTTCTCGAGGTCGAGGAGGGTGGTTATTAACCTTAGGATTGGTGAATGGCCTCTCCATGCGTTCTGACCTCGTCTTCTCCTTACCCATCTGGGTTTGGGGAGATGGTGTTGGTGGCTTTTTCTTTGCAGCCATAGCCTCCAAGTGCATCTCTATGCTCACGTACTTTGAGGCTTTTTTCCTGAACTCCTCAAAAGTTGCTGGAGGGCTCTTTGCTAATGAAAGAGCGAAAGCTGATCCTGGCTGCAATGCCTCAATAACGATATGTAGCTTGATAGATTCTGTGAGGTTAGGAACCAGGGCTGCTTCCTTATAAAACCTCTTCAAAAAATCTTTTAAGCCCTCTGTTTCACCTTGCTTAATCTGAGCCAAGGTATGAGACGTCTTGGGTACGTCTCTGGAGATGACAAAGTGGGTTTCAAAGGCAGCTGCCATTTCCGTCCAAGAATCTATGGATCCAGAAGGCAGGCCTTTAAACCACCCGAGGGCCTCCTCAGACAATGTTCGAGGGAACATTCGGCACATCACGTCTTCATCAGCCCCCAAGTACATGGCTTCAAACACATAAGCATCAAGGTGCTTAGTTGGATCAGTTTCACCATTATACTTTCCGATGGAAAGTGGTTGAGTAGTTTGAAGGTGCTTGGGGATGCTGATACCCATAAGTCTCCTTGAAAAGGGAACCTTCAGATTGTAAGACAATGGGGGTGCTGTTGTTGAATCTCTCTTTCTTCGTGAAGCTGCATCCTTAGAATCGCGAGTCTGTTCTCCCCCCTCAAACGTAGGGATATTTGAGTACTGAAGAGTGGTGGACTTTTCACCATCAGTTGTGTGGGGAGTGTTTCGCGTGCGAGATGATTCTTTATCCTCGCTTTGCCTTTTTTCTCTTCGCAATTCAGCGAGTTCTCTCTGAAGTTGTTTGATCAACTCATCGCGAGGATCAGGATCAAACACTGTTACTATCTTCTTTGAGCTGCCTCCATGAGAATCAAAGTTGAGTTTTCTGAAGGCGTTAGGATTGGTTCTGCCTTCAGCTTGATTCTCCATGAAGTCTTGTGCTTCGCCTTCCATTGTGGATTACCTGCTCTGTCAAAGGATATGGGAATAACTTTATCGTGTCCCACCGGGCGTGCCAATGATCTGTCCTGAACCGGGGTCTAGAGATCCGGACTCAGACCAGTCACAAATAGTATGTAAATACTGTATAGAAGACCGGATGTATATGTATTCAGTGTAGGTATCCGTTGTCCTTGAGTGAGGAGAGCGGATTGGGCGTTCTGGAGATCCTTCACACCGACCTAACGCGTTGAAGTGAGCGAATGGTGGTGTCACCTGCAAAGATTCTCCGACGCTCAAGTCAGTGATTATATTCCAAGTAAGGAATGTATTCAGAGAGTAATCAGTCGTAAAAAATGAGCTGAAGATCCCTCACTTCAATCATGAAGTGAGTTCATATACCTGATTGGCTCGATTAACGAGGATTCGTTGGTGGGGAACCACCAACTCCCATTAGCATTATTATATTGCGCACTTACCTGCATGATTGGGTCAAGTGGCTATTTTATATTGAGCATAGAGAATGTAGACTAGGATTAGGGAGCAAGTTGACCATTCCCGTGAGCAGAATTTGGCTCGTAGTGCAGGGAATTATTGATCGATCCCTGTAGCAACAATCCTTGTCTTTTGCACAGTGACGTGTGTATTATCCGATGTCATGGTGTTATCCTGAACAACCGGTATAGGGAGAACGCCTGATACGGAATTACAGTCCGGATGTATACCGATGACACCGGTTACACGTAGATGTCTTATCAAAGACGTTGAAATATGTATAGCAGATCGGATACCGGTATTGAGACCGGATCATATCATAAGCTTTACAATCAAATTATAACAAATATTAAAATCAAACTCTCACACATGTCAGCCAATAAAATTATGATATACGTAATAATATGTCACCAAATGATATTAACCTAAAATTAATAGAAGATACATACTTAAAACAAATTTAAAAGATGATGGCCTAAGCCAAAAAAAATTATATACCTAATTAAAACAAAACCAAAAAAACTAATTCCTCTGTCAACGATGCAGTTGAGTTTTACACGGAACAAAATTTATAAAATATTGCTGAAACAATTACAAATGAATATTATTTTATATAAAAGTCATAATTGTAACACAGTAACAGTATTTAAGTATATTCATAGGAATTATAAATTATATAAAGTCTTGGAAACTTGCTTATAACCTGCATGCATGCCTATCTGCACTCGAAGATCACTATGAATCTTTATTAAGGCAAACTGTGATTCTGACATTGTAAAGTTTTAAATTATAAAACTCATATGCTACGTTTATTATCCTTAATATATTATTAGTAGAGCATTACCTCATTCATCACATCATGTAAGGGAGAAAAACAGGCTAAATTATTATTCTATACCTTTATTATTTCAATAAAAGTTAAGAGTCAAAGAAAAAATTTAATAGCCTTTTTAAAATATTTAGTTAAGTGTAATTGTCTAATTTTTATTAATAAACTTTGTTAAGAGTCATTATGTGACAAACCAAACATTACACATGATTATATTCTTATTTGTTGACATGACAGCTCTCCATATCAAATATTTACTGGTTAAAGCACGGTTGTCAAAACCAGACCCATCAGTCAAATCGGGAATCGGAACTTTCACTGGTCTAGACGTGTCAAAAAACTAATTTCATATTAAACTTATCAAAAACCGGAACTCCAAGTCACTTAATTCAATTATTTTTAAAAAATAGCATTTTTTGTTTTATTTGGTTTGGACTAATGTGTTTTGGACTTTTTAAGCTTATAATGATAAGGTTGTACTATTTAAAACATTTTTGCTATGTGATATTTAAATTTTAATGTATTTGTTGAATTTTTCAAGTGAATATTATATTATTTTGGTATACGTGATTATCAGTAAATATATAAAATAATAACAGTAATAATTTAGAAGTACTAATTCGACTACGGTTCGACTACCTATATTGAAGTATAAATGACATGTGTAGTCATGAACATTTGACATGTGAAGTTGTCATGTCAATAATATCTGACGTATGGAATAATCACATCAATAACATTTGACGCATAATAATTGATCCGGTCTCAATACCGGTATCCGATCTGCTATACATATTTCAACGTCTTTGATAAGACATCTACGTGTAACCGGTGTCATCGGTATACATCCGAACTGTAATTCCGTATCAGGCGTTCTCCCTATACCGGTTGTTCAGGATAACACCATGACATTGGACAATACACACGTCACTGTGCTAATGACAAGGATTGTTGCTACAGGGATCGATCAATAATTCCCTACACTACGAGCCAAATTTTGCTCACGGGAATGGTCAACTTGTTCCCTAATCCTAGTCTACATTCTCTACGCTCAATATAAAATAGCCACTTGACCCAATCATGCAGGTAAGTGCGCAATATAATAATGCTAATGGGAGTTGGTGGTTCCCCACCAACGAGTCCTCGTTAATCGAGCCAATCAGGTATATGAACTCACTTCATGATTGAAGTGGGATCTTCTTCAGCTCTTTTACGACTGATTCCTCTCTGAATACATTCCTGACTTGGAATATTACTGACTTGAGCGTCGGAGAATCTTTGCAGGTGACACCACCATTCGCCCACTTCAACGCGTTAGGTCGGTGTGAAGGATCTCCAGGACGCCCAGTCCGCTCTCTCCGCTCAAGGACAACGGATACATACATCGGATACACATACATCCGGTCTATTATACGGTATTGACATACTATTCGTGACTGGCTTGAGATCGGATCTCTTGACCCCGGTCCAGGACAGATCATTGGCACGCCCAGTGGGACTCGATAAAGTTATTCCCATATCCTTTGACAGAGCAGGTAATCCACAATGGAAGGCGAAGCACAAGACTTCACGGAGAATCAAGCTGAAGGCAGAACCAATCCTAACGCCTTCAGAAAACTCAACTTTGATTCTCATGGGGGCAGCTCAAAGAAGATAGTAACAGTGTCTGATCCTGATCCTCGCGATGAGTTGATCAAACAACTTCAGAGAGAACTTGCCGAATTGCGAAGAGAAAAAAGGCAAAGCGAGGATAAAGAATCATCTCGCACGCGAAACACTCCCCATACAACTGATGGTGAAAAGTCCACCACTCTTCAGTACTCAAATATCCCTACGTTTGGGGGGGAGAACAGACTCGCGATTCTGAGGATGCAGCTTCCCGAAGGAAGAGAGATTCAACAACAGCACCCCCCTTGTCTTACAATCTGAAAGTTCCTTTTTCAAGGAGACTTATGGGCATCAGCATCCCCAAGCACCTTCAAACTACTCAACCACTTTCCATCGGAAAGTATAATGGTGAAACTGATCCAACTAAGCACCTTGATGCTTATGTGTTTGAAGCCATGTACTTGGGGGCTGATGAAGACGTGATGTGCCGAATGTTCCCTCGAACATTGTCTGAGGAGGCCCTCGGGTGGTTTAAAGGCTTGCCTTCTGGATCCATAGATTCTTGGACGAAAATGGCAGCTGCCTTTGAAACCCACTTTGTCATCTCCAGAGACGTACCCAAGACGTCTCATACCTTGGCTCAGATTAAGCAAGGTGAAACAGAGGGCTTAAAAGATTTTTTGAAGAGGTTTTATAAGGAAGCAGCCCTGGTTCCTAACCTCACAGAATCTATCAAGCTGCATATCGTAATTGAGGCATTGCAGCCAGGATCAGCTTTCGCTCTTTCATTAGCAAAGAGCCCCCCAGCAACTTTTGAGGAGTTCAGGAAAAAAGCCTCAAAGTATGTGAGCATAGAGATGCACTTGGAGGCAATGGCTGCAAAGAAAAAGCCACCAACACCATCTCCCCAAACCCAGAAGGGTAAGGAGAAGACGAGGTCAGAACGCATGGAGAGGCCATTCACCAATCCTAAGGTGGATAACCACCCTCCTCGACCTCGAGAAAGGCATGTCAATTCCTTCAGCCATTATGCACAGTTATCTGCCAGACCATCTCAGATTTTGAGAGAGGTCGGGTGGCCAGTTTTCAGCACATATGGCATCAGGAGACCAGCCCCTATGAAAAGACCAGGAAATTCCCGTAAGTACTGTGATTTTCATGAACAAAATGGTCATTCCACTGATGAATGCCAAGCTCTAAAGAACGCGGTTGAGACGCTAATTAGAGAAGGCAAATTGAAGCAATACCTGTTCAAAGAAAAATCCTTTGACAGGGCAGAACGGAATGAGAAAAGAGAAAGAGATCCAGACGATGGGGATGACAATAACCCCAGTCCGGTTCGAAAATTCTCTGCTGCAGAGAAGCAAAAAGGTGTGATGACTGATAATGCAGCACAGAAAGACAGCATGCCCCAGCAACAACGTCAGGGCCGACGTGAAGTTATTGACATGATTGCTGGAGGGTTCGCTGGAGGAGGAACTTCAATTACAGCCCGTAAGAATCATCACAGAATGATTCTATCTGTGCAAGGGAAAGTCAAGGACAATCGCCCTTACAGAGGAGGGAATAAGGCTCCCATAATCTCTTTCTCTGACGAGGATTTTGGCCCAACCATTCCTGGTGGTGACGATGCTGTAGTCATCACTGCTGTGATCGCCAACAAGGACGTCCGAAGAATCCTTGTTGACCAGGGAAGTTCCTGCGATGTTATTTTTTATAATTGCTTTGAAAGAATGGGTTTTAAAGATTCAGACTTACAGCCCTACACGCAGGAACTAACAGCTTTCAATGGCGCAAAGCAATCAACTAAAGGGTATCTTGACACCCTTATCTCGTTTGAAGGCGAGCCAGGAGCCAGGACGGTTAGGTCTCGGGTGCTAGTGATTGATGTCAAATCACCATTTAATGGCATCATAGGCCGTCCTACTCTGAATGCAATGGAGGCAGTTGTATCAACCCCACATCTCCTTATCAAGTTCATTGACAAGGATAATGCTGTGTCATCTATCCGGGGTGATCAAGAGATGGCTAGGTACTGCTACAACCTTAGCCTCAACATGACAAAGCTGGACGCCTCCAATAAAAAGAGGAAACTTAATAATGCTGGAACGTCGGCTGGATCTGTAAGCCTTGTCGACCTGGACCCTAGAGCGGATTTGAACATTGATCCGTTCAACCCATCAAAGCCCACACCGGATGGAAGTTCCAGGGACATCGTCTTGGGAGATTCTCCAGAAAAGATCACCCATATCAATGACAAGCTGGATACTAAAATGGAGCAACGACTGTTGGCTCTCTTGCAAGAGTTTAAAGACCTCTTTGCATGGACTGCAGCCGATATGCCAGGCATAGACCCTGAATTCTGCTGTCATAAACTTTCCGTCTATCCAGAGACGAAACCTGTGACCCAAAAGAAAAGACGATTGGGCCCAGAGAAACAGAAGGCAGCTTGCCAGCAAACTGAGGAGTTGCTGAAGGCCGGATTTATCAGGGAAATCCGATATTCCTCTTGGCTTTCGAATGTGGTGATGGTCCCTAAATCCAATGGTAAATGGAGAATGTGCATCGACTACGTGGACCTCAACCGCTGCTGTCCAAAAGATCCTTATCCTCTTCCTAATATAGATCGGATGGTAGATGATTCCTCTGGTTATCAATACCTGAGCTTCATGGACGCTTATTCTGGTTACAACCAAATTCCGATGTGCGAAGAGGATCAAGAGAAGACAGCCTTCATAAATGATCGTGGTGTCTTTTGCTATACAGTCATGCCCTTTGGCCTGAAAAACGCTGGAGCGACATATCAGCGCATGATCAACAAGGTTTTCGAAGGTATGCACACCAAACTTGTTGAAGTATACATTGACGACATAATAGCAAAGACACCGGTTGGTGGCGATCATATTGAGGACCTACGCCAAGTATTTACCCGTTTGAGACAATTTAACATGAGGCTGAACCCAATGAAGTGCACATTTGCTGTCCCTGCTGGGAAGTTTTTGGGTTTCATGTTAACTCAACGTGGTATTGAAGCCAATCCAGGGAAGTGCCAAACGATTCTAGACATGCAGAGTCCTAAGAATCTCAAAGAAGTCCAATCCCTAAATGGCAAGGTAGCAGCTTTGGCACAATTCATGCCGAAGATGGCTCACAGGTCGCTCCCCCTGTACAAAATACTGAAAAAGTCCAAGAAATTCGAGTGGGGACAGGAACAAGAAAAAGCTTTCCAAGAGCTTAAGGAGGTGTTGTCCAAACCTCCCATTCTCACAAAGCCTGACCCCGAAGACACGCTCATTCTGTACTTGGCTATTTCAGATGAAGCTTTGGGCGTTGGCTTGATAAAAGAAACTCCTGATGGACAAAGACCGGTCTATTTCACTAGCAAGACCTTGCAAGGTGCTGAGATCCGGTATCAGAAAATTGAAAAGGCCGCCCTCGCTGTTGTTTGGGCCTCACGACGGTTGCGTCCGTACTTTCACGCCCATCCAATCATAGTGAGAACGGATTTACCACTCCGTTCTGTCTTAATCAAGCCCGATCTCGCTGGGAGGATGATCAAATGGTCTATTGAACTCTCTGAGTTTGATATATCCTACGAACCCCGCAGCGCTATTAAAGCTCAAGTCCTGGCTGACTTTATTGTGGAAATGACAGGGACTGATCCGGATTACCCTCGAGTCCATTGGACCATTTACGTTGATGGTTCATCAAACCAAAGAGGCTCTGGAGCAGGTGTAGTTCTCGAAAGTGACGACGGAGTACACCTGGAGATCTCCCTTCGTTTCAGTTTCAAAACATCCAACAACCAAGCTGAGTACGAAGCTTGCTTGGCCGGGCTAAGAGCTGCAATTGACATCGGAGCTTCTGAGGCGACACTCTGCAGCGATTCACAGCTGGTGATTTCGCAGATCTTAGGAGATTATCAAGCTCGCGAACCTCAACTCCAATTATACTTGAACTGTGTCAAGGAGTTGACTGAGAAATTCTCAAAGGTGGAATTCAAGCATGTTCCACGAGAAGAGAATACGAGAGCGGATATACTCTCCAGGTTAGCAAGCACTAAACGAGCAGGTAGCACCACTACGCTGGTTCAAAGCACGCTAACGTCGCCCAGCATCCCTCTTTTCCCTTCTCTAAACGCCATAATGACTAACTCCCTTTACGGAGATACATGGATGGCTCCTTACATCCGTTATTTGGCTGATGGACAACTACCCACAGATGAGAAGGAAAAGACGAGGTTAAGGAGAGAATTACCGTATTTCACTATGATTGATGGTAATCTCTACAGAAGGGCACTCTCTGTGCCCTATTTGATTTGTCTCAAAGAGGATGAGGTGCAAGCTGTAATGGAGGAAGTGCATGGAGGACAATGTGGACACCACGCCGGAGGAAGAAGCTTAATGCGAAAAATCCTCAGAGCCGGATACTGGTGGCCCACAATGAAGCAAGACTCCATTGACTTCGTCAAAAAATGCGACGCTTGCCAAAAATTCTCTAACCTACACCACACACCGGCGGAAGAACTCTTCACATCTGCTGTTCCATGGCCCTTCTACCAATGGGGTTTGGATATTCTGGGCCCCTTTCCAACTGCTCCTGGGGGCATCAAATATCTCATTGTAGGGGTCGATTATTTCACTAAGTGGATAGAAGCAGAGCCGGTGGTGCATATTACTTCAGCCCGAACCCGTCGTTTCATGTATGAAAACATCATAACACGGTTCGGGGTCCCAGCACGGATTGTCACAGACAATGGCACCCAGTTCACGGATAGAAAATTCACAGATTTGCTTGAAGGGTTAGGAATAACCCAAATATTCTCATCCGTCGAACATCCCCAAACTAATGGTCAAGCTGAAGTGGCCAACAGGGAGGTGCTGAAGGGACTAAAGAAACGCCTTGGCGAAGCCAAAGGCGGATGGACAGACCAGCTGTGTCATGTCCTATGGGCATATCGGACAACGCCTCATTCATCCACCAATGAATCCCCATATCGCCTAACATACGGGGTCGAGGCAATGATACCTGTGGAACTGCAAATTGCTTCCACAAGAGTTAAGTACTTCTCTGAAGAAACCAACAATGCTAACTTGGCATCCGAAATGGATGTCATACAAGAACTCAGAGAAGACGCGTTCATCAGAGATCAAGCCATCAAAGCCAAAGTTGCTCTCCGGTACAACAAACGAGTCCAATCAAGGACTTTTAACGTTGGAGATTTGGTTTTGAGGAAAGCAAGTATAGGGAACAAATTCGCTCATCAAGGCAAATTGGCCCCAAACTGGGAAGGCCCATACAGGGTATCCGAGGTCACTGGCAAAGGCTCTTACCGCCTTGAAAACCTTGATGGCACTCCAGTCCGAAACAAATGGAACACCCAAAACTTGCGCATCTACTATAGCTAGCTGTTTCTACACTCTCCTATCCTTATCTTGGATTGAGTACTGGAGAATTTATTTTCACAGCTACGCTCTCCTTGTAATTCTTATTTTTGATTTAATAAGAATCCCTCATAACAATTTAACTCTTTCGAGTTTTTCTTATGCTGTGATTTTCAGTTTATCCGGTGTACAGAAGCATATTCAGGACGGATGATCTCAGCTACTTATTCTGTAGTTGACGATGTAACTCCTCGAATATGCGCAACGCACAAGAACATACTCAGGACGGATGATCTCAATTACCCATTCTGTAATTGACGATGTAACTCCTCGAGTGTGTCCAAGTATGGAAGGCCCAGATTGTAGGATTAAACCGAACTCTGGGTACGGTTAGTAAGTTTGGCTGAACACCGGTGAAGGCTCGGATTGTAGGATTGAACCGAACTCTGAGTACGACTAGTAGGATTAACCGAACGTCGGTGAAGACCTGAGTTGTAGGATTAAACCGAACCTCAGGACATGGGTTGTAGGGCTGGTCCTTCTTCAAGGCCACAAACCGAACCCCATTCGAAGACTACATGGGTTGTAGGGCTGGTCCTTCTTCAAGGCCACAAACCGAACCCCATTCGAAGACTACATGGGTTGTAGGGCTGGTCCTTCTTCAAGGCCATAAAACGAACCCCATGCGAAGGCTTGGGCGCAGTAAGCTGGTTCTTCTTCAAGACCACGCTGAACCCCAAGTGACGGGCGCAGTAGGTTCAGGATTAGCCCTGATCTGAACCCCGTATCGAAGGCTCGGATTGTAGGATTAAACCGAACTCTGAGTACGACTAGTAGGATTAACCGAACGTCGGTGAAGAATTGTTATTGGATAAAACCAAAGATCAATTGAAGAACGGCTAGTAGGATTAAACCAAACGCCAAATATGACATGGACAGTAGGATCAAACCGAACTCCAAACACAACAAGTAAGTCATACTGAACTCCAGATTAATACTCTCTCATGAAGTTCTTTATTTGGAAGTTTTATAGCTTATGATTCTGAGTCATCAATTCTTCAATTGAGACCTGACTCATAAACTCCGACACAAACAATTCACTCGGGTATGCCACAATCTAAGGCATATTCACCCGAAATCTCTCAGTCGGAAATATTTGAAGAGGAATTTCTATTTTAAATCCTCACTCTTAAAAGCTCTCAATAGAAAATCTCACTCAGAGTTTATTCAAAGTGAATCATCACCCAATGAAACTGGGGGACAGCATCAACGATTTAACGAATATCTTGAGGAATGAATTCTCATCTAAACGATCTCACAATCATTCCCCTTAGGCCGTTCCTGTGACGATGATGTGTTCCCCCACAAGCGGTGATCTTATTATGAATTTCGTCTTGCATGTATAAGTCCGGTATGGAGATTTTGTTTTACAATCCGATCTTCATTACTTAAATCCGGAATGATACAATACACATGCAATCCCTCTATTTAAGTTGTTTCTCACTAAACAAGAATGGAGGTAAAAAATTCTTTTATTGATTTAATAAGAATTACAATTCGTGTAATAATCCGGAGCTGAACCCGGAATACAGCGAATTCGAATCAATAAAACGAAAAAAGAAACGAGGAAGGCGCTACTTTTTCTGGCTTGAGTCTCCCTCCTTCCCTTTGCCTTTGCCTCTGGTCTTGCCTTCTTCAGTGTGAGAGCTTGATCCTGTACTTGTGGGCTTCAGGAGGGAAGGTCCCATTGATTGACCTTTAGGTAAAGGAGCAAACTTATAAGGAGTATTAGGCGGACTCTCATGACGATTGTCAACGATGGCCACCAGTTTCCCTTGGTGAAACTCATAGAACGGATCAATACCGTTCAAATTAATTGACACCTTGGGATTCCGGTATAGCACTTGACGAACTGCCAACCCGAAAGCCTCCTTGACTGCTTGATCACACATGTTTACAGCATCGTCCAAGTCTGCTTTCAGGGTCTTGACCTCGCCATTCGAATCAGCCAGCTTTAATAGCAGCTCCTTTTCCTTACGTGACCAATCATTCGCTCCTTGAGAATGGACGACCTTAGCCTCCTTCAACCGCTCGTCTAGCTTTGAAGAGCGTTCCTTCTCCACACAAAAATTGGCATGGAGGTCAGCGTTGATTTTCTTCTGATCAAGAACCTGACCCTCCAGCTCCTTGGCAAGTTTCTTCAACTTGGCAATTTCTTCATCCTTCTTCTGAGCTTCTTCTCTGGAAGTTTCTAATTTTCCTTCTAACTGGAGGATGATTGCCTTGTCTTTGCCAGCCATCGAGGTGAGCCTCTCATTTTCTTCTGTGAGCTCGCGAACCGACTTGAGGAGCTCGGATAACTCAGCCAAGTGCTTCTGTCCGTCGTCGCAAGCTCTGATCATTTCTTCACTCTTCAACGAGGGCTTCACCTTGGGTGAGGATTCAGGAACGCCCTCAGGAACGGAGCTCTCATACACCGGATGTTGAACAAGACCGGAACTACCTTCAAGAGGGCAAGAGGCTTTGGGCGCGAAATAAGTCGTTATTGGCTTCGCCCCATATGTGATAACACCACTTGGAGTATCCGGAATAGACCCTTCCGCTCTCTTTTCCTTAGAAGGTCCTGGTTCAGCAGCCCCTCTTGAAGTTTTTGGCTTTTTGGGCGAGGATTGACGATCTGAGGTCTTCGAAGGATCACGCTTTGTCCTCTTCTTTTTCTCGACCACCTTCTCAGATCCGCCCTCGATCAGAGGAATATCGTCACCAGCAGATGAAGTTAATATTATTGTCTCAGCAGTGGCCTTCTTTGAATTCCGCTTTGCCTGAATGTCATTTTCAGCCGCAACGGAAATCTCTCCGGCCTTGAGTCCTTTTAGCCTATTCATCTCTGGTGACTCGCCCTGAATTTCACCTGCACAGTTAAAAGACACAATCAGAGACGTAAAATTTTCAAGGCAAATGACATAATAACGCATGGAGAATGGCAGGGAAATTACGTAAATACTCCTCGCGAGTAGACTTTGGTCCTAACAAACGCCTGCAGGAGAAAAATTGGTGTGAGGCTGTGTAGGACTGCAGAGCCGAAAGAACAGAGATCGAGGTTGGGCTCAGTTCGTCCTCCTCGGTATAATACGCTTGGGAGGTCAACAAAAAATGTTCGTGCGTCCAAGTCACTGGGAATTTTGGAATCCCATCTTCAGTTAACCAAAAAATTGGTTCATTCGGATGGACGCTAATCTTCGTGAAATAGGACTTGAATGAATGTCCATCAACTTTGGCGGAGTCAGTGTACGCCTCAAAGTTGATAACCTTGGAGAGAGTCCGGAGGGATATCAAGCTCACTCCCCCCTTCTCCTTATTCGCACGACGGACCACTTGAGTGAAGTAGAAAAGCATGGCCACTGTCGGTTTAAAGTTGAAGTGCTCCCCAAGCACTTCAAGAGAGCGGACCAATCCCCATCCATTAGGGTGTAGTTGCGAGGGGGCGCAGTCCAAGAATCTCAGGACTCCCATCTCAAACTTCGTCAAAGGGAAACGCACACCCAAGTTCAGAAATAAAAAATCATACATGAACAAGGACCTCTCGTCCGGTGTGTGGCATATCCGTACTGATGGAAGGGGAGCGAATACTTGAAAACACCATTTGTATTTGTCCTTCTTCCAAACGGTAAACCGCGGCTCCAGCTCCCCTTCATCCTCCCGAGCGTGGATGGACGGTGTTTCACGAAACTCCTCTGCCACCCAGCTGAATGGGCGTTTCTGTTGGAATTTCACCCAGTCTATCCGGTGTGCAACCACATTGCAGAGGCCGGATTGGGTCTTCAAGATATACTTCTCGGAAGGGGATTCCCCTTCAGACGATTTTCTCCCAGTGGCTTTCTTTGTCACCATTGTGAAAGCTTTGATGCTGCGATAAAATTTCACATCATCAGAGAGATACAAATCCCCACTTTCGACACTCTCACTGGAGGAGGAAGACTCTGAAGAGGGTATAATCACCCTTCGCCTTTGATATTGCGACTCCTCCCCCCCTGTATACTGTGGCCTCGATTGGAAGATCACTGGGATCCTCCCACCACGAACATTAGGGTTTTGAGCCAAAGCCCTTCCTCCTCTTCCTCTAGGGCTAACGCCACTGAAGCTAACACCCTTCCTAGCCATTCTCAAATATTGAAAAGAGATACAAAAAACGAAGGGAAAGTGGTTACCTAAGGATAGTGAATTGAAATTCACAGAGGCGGACACGAAGAACTTCTTGGGACTTTTGCAGAGGTTCGTCAAAGAAGCAAGAAGAAATGGTAACTGAGATTGCCAGATATGCCTCTTTTGGGGCACGAAAATTTTTCAAATACCCACTAAACATAACCTGTCGTTTACTCCCAAACGACTCCCCGTTTAGTGGACCAAAATTGTCGTTTAGTACCTCAAGGCGCGAAAATGCCTTCGTTTTGTCACAAAGCCATCGAAATGGGCCTATTAAAACCGAATACTAGGCCCAACAAGACTATGCATGACAGTTACTAAGACATGCGCACTTAATGCAATAATGGCTCGCCCACGTGAATTAAGGCATTAAATGTCCAATCATTAGAAACGTGGCCACCATTACCCGAATACCAAGGGTTACGAAATTCGATAAACTTCTCATATTCCCATTGTCGAATCCGCCCTTAAAATTTCATCACTACGGAACATGGTTCCCAGAGCGGACATATACACTTCGATGTAGTCCCGAAATCCAGACGTACTATAATCAATATAGCTCATATGAGCAAGTCAACTACTTCCTCACATCAGCTAGGGGGCTAGTAGAGGTATTACTCGGATTTCGGATGGATGCGAGAATTGACTAATCCGCACTCCCATGACTGGAAAAAATTCACCAGGACGGATGATCTCAATCACCTATTCTGTGATTCGACGATGTAACTCCTGGTACGAAGAGCTCCACTAATCATTCCAGGACGGATGATCTCAATCACATATTTTGTGATTCGATGATGTAACTCCTGGTGCGAATCATTCCAGGACGGATGATCCCAATCACCTATAAAGTGATTCGACGATGTAACTCCTGGTATGAACAATTCTCATCATCATTCTTACAATGAAAGTATTCACTCAATTCGTACTCCTACGATTGAAAAATGTCTCCAGGATGGATTATCTAAATCACTTAATCTGTGATATGACGATGTAACTCTTGACGACGTGTACTTTTCCAGAACGGATAACCTCAGTCACCCATTATATGATATGACGATGTAACTCCTAACGTGGTGTACCTGCCCAGGACGGATGATCTCAATCACCCATGCTGTGATCTGACGATGTAACTCCTGGCGCCATACACACCCAAAGGACGGATGATCTCAATCACCTAATATGTGACCTGATGATGTAGTTCCTGGTATCGTACACATCCCCAAGACGGATGATCTCAATCACTTATGAAGTGATTTAATGATAAAACACCTGGCATGATCAATACTCAATCATCTTTATGATGGAAAATTCCGAAAGTCAGTCCGCACTTTCGCTTTCTAGTGGTATTCTCCCAGGACGGATACTCTTTATCACCTATTCTGTGATACAACGACGTAACTCCTGGCGTAGAAAAAACTCCCATCATCATCCTTATGATAAAGGACTCAAACACCACTTCCTTGCAGTTCCCTAAGCTTGGAACAATATTGTAATCTCCTGTGAGAGCATTACGGATTAAAAGCAGTCATCCGTCCTGTTACACTACTCTACTGAACAGCGGATCGACCCTTCTTTCCCCAAAAGAATTAAGAAAATTAAGGATCATGCCCCAAAGACAGGCACCCTTTTTCTTAATACACAATTGGGGACATGTATATATTTATCCGTTCTAAATTTTATTATTGTTTAATTTTCTGAGGCAGTTATTTCAATCTGGCCTTAAGATTAGTTATACAGAACGGATTAATAACGATTTATATATACATGAAACGACGAAGACAAATTTCTTCAATCAAAACTCATTCATTGAAATGAAATTGCATACAATAGTTCAAAATCCGGAGTTGATCCCGGTACACAACTATACATGTAATTAAAAACAAAACTACGGAGGAGGAATCTGTTCTTCAGTTTTTTGTGCCTCCTCAGCACTGGGCTCTTGTGCTCCTTCCTTTAGAACCTCCGCAGGGGTCTCGCCTCCAGGAGCCTCAGCCCTCTCCTCAGAAGAGGGAACCTCGGACACAGGAAAGACGTAATCAGGTCCCATGGTTTGACCCTCAGGAAGAGGAGCCAAACCATACAAGGACGTCGGTGGATCTTCGTGACGACCATCCACCACTGCGACTAACTTTCCCCCATGGAATTCATAGTACGGATCCATTCCATAAAGGTTAAGTTTCGCAGTGGGGTTGCGGTAGAAGACTTGGCGTATGGCTAGGCCGAAGGACTCTTCAACAGCTCGGCTGCATATGTCAACAGCTTCTTCTCTCTCAGCTTTCGCTGTAGCCAATTCTCCCCGCAACTTGGACAGCTCCTCACTGGATATCTCGGGCTCCGCTTTCCTAGCCTTCAGTCCCTCTATCTCAAGAAGGAGCTTCTTCTCCCTTTGAGACCACTCCTCAGCGTCAGCCTTATTTTTATCCTGGCTGCTACGGAGTTCTTCCTCCTTCTCTGCCACTTTACCTTCCAAGTTTTTAAGATCGCCTTTGAGCTTGAGATTCTCTTTAGTTATGAGATCCCCAAACTCCTTAGACTTGTTAAGACGATCTTCCATTAACTTCATGGCGGCTTTGTCTTTTTCTGAGGAAAGGTTGAGCTCTTCTAATTTGTCACTCAGCTCCTCAACCTTGTTGACGTTCTTAGCCAACTCGCTGACGGAAGATAGCATTCCAGCAAGTTCGGCTAGCTGCCACCTTCCGGCCTCACACGCTTCTTCAATTTCTTTAACGCTAAGCGTAGGCCGGAGTTTGTACATCGGTGGTGGAAGAGTGGCAGGGGTAGAACCTTCGTAGGAGAGGAAGGGGGTGAGAAACGAGGTCGTTGGGAAGGAGGTCGGCTCTGATCCAGAAACCCCAGCAGCAGGATCCTCCAAAACCCTTTGCTTCTTGGACTGACGCCTTGCAGGATCATTCTGGATCTTTCTTCTCCTCTCAGTAACTGGAGGCTGACCCGAGGCTGCGCCAACATCAGATGAACCGCCCTCAACCAGTGGGATGTCCCCTTCAGCATCCGAGGTCAAGATGATTACCTCAGGACGATCCTTGGTTGAGGGCCTGGGCTTCACTTCATTTTCACGGGTAACAGATTTACCAGCCGCCTTGAATTTCTTCAATTTGTCCATTTCTGGAGTTTGCTGTTCTATTTCACCTACATGAACAAACACAAGATGTCAGCAACTGCAAATATTCTATATATATATTTGGTAAAGGAGGAAAGATGAAATAAAACGAGAAGTACGCAAATATTCCTCCCGGACTCCGCTTGAGCTACTTAGCAAACGCCTACACGAGAAGACGTGACGACCTGTAGTGTGCGATTCAAGTGTGAACAACACTCTCGACGTCTCACGAGACAGATCGGATTGATCAGTGTAGTACGCGTGTGAGCTCAAGAGGAAATGCTTGTGTGTCCAACTCAGGGGAAATTTGTCAACATCCTCTTCGTCCTTCCAAAATTTTGGTTTGCCCTTCTTAATGGAGATGCGAGTGAAGTAGGTCTTAAACGACTTCCCATCAACCTTGGCCGAATCAGTATAAGACTCAAAGTTCACAAAAGAACAGAGAGTCTGGAGTGTCACCAGACCAACTCTGCCCTGCTTATTCGCCCTTCGAACTACCTGAGTGTAGTAAAACAGCATCGCTACAGTTGGCGAGAAATTGAAATGTTCACCAAGGACCTCCAGAGCCCGGATGAGGCCCCAACCGTTGGGATGAAGTTGGGAGGGTGCACAGTTCAGGAACTTCAGGACGCCCATCTGGAGTTCGGTTAGGGGAAAACGAACTCCCAGATTATGAAAAATAAAGTCATACATGTATACAGAGCGGTCATTAGGAACGACGTGGCATATCCGTTCTGTCGGAAGTGGAGCGTAAACCCTATACCACTTTTTTGTCTCTTCATCCGTACTCAGAGTGAACCTCGGCTGAATCCGGGATCCCTCCTCATCCGCATGCCGAGAGGCCAAGTCCTTAAACTCGCTGGACACCCAACAGAAAGGCCATTTAGCCTGAACCTCCTCCCAATTTAGCCTCGAAGCAACTACGCTGTAGAGACCTTCTGCTGTCTTCGAAATGGCGCTATCTCCAGAAGATCCTTCTCCAGTTGCCATTGGAAATATCTAGACCGAACTCCTTAATCTACGATAAGAAATAAAATGTCGTCAGAAAGTTGCAATCATTACTCACTGCATTTTAAAAGCAATTACCATCAGAGGGCGACTCTGAGAAGGGAAAGGTCACTTCCCGCAGTGAGTAAGATCCCCTTTCTGAGCGACGCAATTCAGTCTTAGGAAGAATTACAAGGATTCTTCCCCACGACAATTAGGGTTGAGGGAAACTGATTCCCCCCCTTTGATGAAGCCTACTTTCTATAACTAAGAGTAGCAAATCAAAGCGAAACTAAAGCGACAAGGAAGAGATAGTTACCTCAGATGACAGTGATGAATTTGAGGAACGAAGAAACCCTCGCAATGTAGGCAATGAACTTCCTTGCAAAATTTCTGCAGAGTTTCGTTGAGAAAACAAAAGCAAGTGGAACCCAGAATCCACTAAGTATTCCTTTTATAGGAAACGAAGAGGTTCAGTTACCCCCTCTTGAAGTTGTGTCGTTCTCGATAAAACGCATTCGTTCACGAGCGAAACGACACAACCGTTCCAAATTCTTAGGCGCCAAAACGATAGCAACTCAGCGAAGGGCTATCCACTAGGCCCAAAAATTCCGGAAACTTCAGGCCCATTAAGCCCAAAACGACGGTTAATGAGATTTTTATCTCAGGCGTAATAATTGCTTGCCCACGTGATTAAAAGCATTAATGTCTAATCATGCAACGCAATTCACGCTTTACAGACGTTACACGAACTTCAAGAGCTTTCAATTCCCATAAACTCTTGAAATTCTCACACAACGAATCTTTGTCTGAATCCGTTGTGACCGTACCGAAAGGTCGTTTCTATTAAATTTAGAACGGTTCTTTACGAATGACAACAGATGCTAAGGAGCTGTTACACACGTAAGCTTACCGATATTAAGACCTCTCGTAGGTTGAGTAGCTTATGTGAACAACTATTCAGTCCCTCACACAAGCTAGGGGACATATGATCCGGTCTCAATACCGGTATCCGATCTGCTATACATATTTCAACGTCTTTGATAAGACATCTACGTGTAACCGGTGTCATCGGTATACATCCAAACTGTAATTCCGTATCAGGCGTTCTCCCTATACCGGTTGTTCAGGATAACACCATGACATCGGACAATACACACGTCACTGTGCTAATGACAAGGATTGTTGCTACAGGGATCGATCAATAATTCCCTACACTACGAGCCAAATTTTGCTCACGGGAATGGTCAACTTGTTCCCTAATCCTAGTCTACATTCTCTACGCTCAATATAAAATAGCCACTTGACCCAATCATGTAGGTAAGTGCGCAATATAATAATGCTAATGGGAGTTGGTGGTTCCCCACCAACGAGTCCTCGTTAATCGAGCCAATCAGGTATATGAACTCACTTCATGATTGAAGTGGGATCTTCTTCAGCTCTTTTACGACTGATTCCTCTCTGAATACATTCCTGACTTGGAATATTACTGACTTGAGCGTCGGAGAATCTTTGCAGGTGACACCACCATTCGCCCACTTCAACGCGTTAGGTCGGTGTGAAGGATCTCCAGGACGCCCAGTCCGCTCTCTCCGCTCAAGGACAACGGATACATACATCGGATACACATACATCCGGTCTATTATACGGTATTGACATACTATTCGTGACTGGCTTGAGATCGGATCTCTTGACCCCGGTCCAGGACAGATCAATAATTATATTAGTAATATTAATTATACATTAAAAATTTATTAGTAGAGTTATTAAATATGGATTGAAGATGTCTGATTAAAACATTTTAAAAAAATAAGGAAACTAACTAACTAAAAATAATATTATGAATTTAATTATTGAAAACATGAAGGAATTTGAATGATGATTTACCTTAAAAAAAATCAAATGATCAAACATGCTTTCCTCGGGGGATAATATTATATTACAAATTCATCGCTTCTTGCTGTCATTATTGCCTTGCTACAACTTTAACTTCTCCTTGTTTGTTGGTTAATTTTCCATGGCCAATCATCATCACAAGGAAATGGAGAGTTGTCGAGTTAGTCCACTATTAGGTTCTGTGCCTTCAACCTCTATTCCTCTAAGTTACCTTGACCTCCCTTAGCTATACTGCACACCAGTAAAACGAATTTTCTTCTTTGACTTCCCTCATTCTACACAACACTTCCTTCAAACACTGCTTCCCATTCTTAAAAACTCTCTTTCACTCACCCTCCAACACTTTTCCCTTTTGCTGCTAATATTGTGTTCCCTCTCACATCCTTTATTCTCAAGGTGACTTTGTCTCATTCACTGTCGTAGAATCTATAACAGATTTTACCCTCCTTGCATCTAATTCCCCTGGAGATGTTACACACTTGTACCCTTTTGTTCCTGTGCTTCTTGCAACCCGTGCCTTAGAAGATGGTAAAATGTTAACCCCATATATGGTCATCCAGGTCATAATTTTTCCAAACTATGGATTCAGCATTTGTGTCAGTTTCAGACACGCCATTGCAGATGGAAGAGCATTTCATCACTTGATGAAATTTTGGGCTTTGGTTTGTAAGTCAAGAGGTGACTTGGCTTCTCTTAAAGGCTCTCTTCCTCTTGTTAGGAAACTAGATCCATTTCCATCAGAGAATTTCCTTAAAAATAGAGAAATAAAGTTAGGAAAGAACACAATCAACACACAAGAATTTAACATGGAAAACTCCAAAACTCGGAGAAAAACCACGACCGTTGTCAAAACCGACAACCAGAGAATAATATTATGTGAACAATTTATACATCACATAAACTTCACTCTCACACACCTTAACAACCCCAAGTGCACCCACACTCTCAAAGCTCACTTCTCACAACACTCTAAGGCAAGAACATTACAACAGAGAAAAAAAACTTAAAGTGTTTCAGGGTATTTCCCACTGATGTTTAAGACCCCAGTACACCTATTTATAATTATGGGTATTTAAACACTTGGTGCATTTATTACAAAGGACCTTAAGGCCTATATATAGCATAAGCCTTCATCTCCCTTTCCGAGACCAAGCAATGTGCGACTTTTTTCAATCACCAAGTTTAACAATCTCCACCATAATTAAAAAAGTACAACATCTGCTTTAATTGCCTATACCGACAGTCACTTGCTTTCATTGTCTATACCGACAATCATTTCATTGTCTAAACCGACAATCATTGTCTTTACCAACAAACATTTTTCAAATAGAACAAACATACTCCACCATGGGATATCCCAAGAATTTCTTTTCCGGCACATGTCGAAAACCTTGCTGAAAAATATGGTGCAACTTCCATGTTGGCTTCCTCCGGAAGTTCTTCAGCCATCGACAAAACTCCACCACACACCTTGCATCAATACTGCCAACCAATGCCTATGTGCAATTGTGGATCCGCTAGCAATAACTTATCCTTTTCCATGGCAACGCGGACATGCCACAAGGATACACATTTCATCTTTATAGAACATCACTTTCCCTAAAAACAAGGGAAACATTGCTAGCACCTGACTCAGAGCCCCTTTCCGTTGTTGTTCCTCTTGGACAATTTTTCTTTACATGCCCAGTCCTTCCACATTTCCAGCATACCAAATTCCTTCTCTTCACGTAAGGCCCATTACTAGCCACCAATGCCGAGTTTGATGAAGAGCTATTTTCATTCTTTATTCTTCTTTCTTCAGAGATAATCTTACCAGCAACTTCTTCAAAACTCAAAGTTTCCTTCCCATACATCAAAACAGGTTTGATGTGTTCATATGAAGACGGAAGAGACCATATGAGCCTTAACGCCTTATCTTCATCATCAACTTTGACCCCAATAGCCTCCAATTCAGAGACAATACCATTGAGGGCACTTAAATGATCTAAAATTTTCATATCATCTTCCATGCGTAAATTATGGAATTGTTCCTTCAACAACAATCGATTTGAGATACCCTTGGTCTGATATAACCCTTCGAGTTTCTCCCAGAGATCTTTGGCTGTTGAAATATTCTGCACATTTGCAAGAACATTCTTAGCTAAACACAGGCGGATTGTACTTGCAGCTCTCAAATCTAATTCCTCCCATTTCTCATCTTCCATAACGGAAGGTCTTTCTTTCAATGCCTTGTGTAATCCTGATTGTATCAACACATCCTTGACTTGTCGTTGCCGCAAGCCAAAATTAATTCTTCCATCAAATTTCTCCACATCAAACTTCACTGCACTTATAGTTTGACATTGTGACCGTGTGTTCAACACTGCAACCGTGCACAGGATTAGTTCCCAGGAAAGAGAGGTGGGTCACAACGGACACGCTTAAATACCAAGTCTTTCCTTAGCCAGAACCTTTCCAAACTAGCACTTACAGTACCACACTTTTAATAACCAAGGAAGTTCTTAACCACACAGGGAATAAATCTTTTCTAATGTGGAAGATCAGACAAAGCTGCAACTACAGTGCATACTAAGAATTCATATCCCTCGGAACCATGAAGCTTTGATACCACTATTAGGAAACTAGATCCATTTCCATCAGAGAATTTCCTTAAAAATAGAGAAATAAAGTTAGGAAAGAACACAATCAACACACAAGAATTTAACGTGGAAAACTCCAAAACCCGGAAAAAAACCACGACCGTTGTCAAAACCGACAACCAGAGAATAATATTATGTGAACAATTTATACATCACATAAACCTCACTCTCACACACCTTAACAACCCCAAGTGCACCCACACTCTCAAAGCTCACTTCTCACAACACTCTAAGGCAAGAGCATTACAACAGAGAAAAAAAACTTAAAGTGTTTCAGGGTATTTCCCACTAGTGTTTAAGACCCCAGTACACCCATTTATAATTATGGGTATTTAAACACTTGGTGCATTTATTACAAATGACCTTAAGGCCTATATATAGCATAAGCCTTCATCTCCCTTTCCGAAACCAAGCAATGTGCGACTTTTTTCAATGACCAAGTTTAACACCTCTGCCATTGCACGTTAGAGACATGGTTGAAGACCCACATGGGAGTGGCTTAGGCACATTTTCTTGGAGGAGTTGTTGAATTCTCCACCAGAAAGCATAAAATCTACAAGCCCTGTATATGAAAATGCTCCTAGTGACATGGTACGTCATAGATTTACTTTAAGCCGTGACCAAGTTAAAAATTTGAAGAAATGGATGGCTATTATATGTCAAAGCATTGGTCTTGAGACATTGCACTTGTCAACCTTTGTGGTGACATGCTCTTCGATTTGGGTTTGTAAGGTAAAATCAAAAGAAATCAAAGTTGATATTGATCACAAAGATGATGATGATTATTGCATGACTTTTCTAGCAGATCGTCATAACCGTTCTGATCTTACAATTCCATCCACATATTTTGGAAGTTGTTTGACCTTTTGTCATGTGGAACTTCAGAGGAACAAGTTGGTGGGAGAAAATGGAATTTTTGAGGTAGTGAATGCTATTGGGGTACAAGTTGGAGATCTACAAGGGATCCTTTGAAAGGGTTTGAATGGATAATTTCAGGTCATCGTAATAGGGAACTAGGGAAACGGTCACGACATGTGGTGTTAGTTGCAGGGTCACCAAAGCTGAATGTGTATGAGACGGATTTTGGTTTGAGAAAGCCTAAGATGGGTGAAATACTCCATGCTGATTATACAGGATCAATGTGTCTCTGATTGTAGGGATGAAGAATGTGGCATTGAAGTTGGGCTAGTACTAAACGAAATTCAAATGACGAAATTCAATACCGTTTTGGAAGAGCAACTTAGAAACATGGGTGTTTCTAATTGAACCTACAATTCTTTATGGTGTGCGAGTGGTCTATATACTGATTAAAATCGGTACAATTCAATTTTAACCTATTTCCTTCCATGTTAGGAATAAACTAGACTTATAGTTGCAATTTTATTCTTCACATTTGTTTGCAGTAAACTACGTTTAGTTGCAATCTATTTCCTCCCCTTACAATTCCATGATACATCATATCCACAGAAATGACAAAAAAAGAATACACCAAATTCAATAGTCATATAAAAGAATGATACAATTCCTTTTCTAGTAGGAAACTTTCCATATCTATATCCAGCAATTGTTCACATATTTGTCTGTTAGTATAGCTTTACTGCAAAACTTTAACCCTCAAGCCATAATAGACTGATAAATGATCAGGAGCAACTTCACTGTTGAAAGTGCGGGGTTATAAGAAATTGTGCGCTTATACAACATAACTATCCTAATCTTGGTTAATAGAATGGTGAAGGTACCAAGCTTTATCACCCAAAAAAAAGGTACCAATCTTTCAGACCACTTGCATTTATTCATCCTTTGCGCATACACGTTCTGAACAAAGAAAAATTGAAATGAGTTAAGGCGTAAAGATAAAAAAAGGTACTTTTGATACATAAGGATTCATAGGTAGCAAATTTATTCCAAAAAAACAGAAGCCTGAGCAGAAAAAGGAAAAGCAAGGTCTGTAGTATAGAATAAATATGCAAAGAAGAAATAAGAAAACTTGGAAAATAAACCAAAAGAAATCAAAATAAAATAAAAACAGTTTGTGGAGAGTATGTTGACTACTTAACAATTTGTTGGCTGTTTTGCGAGGCCAACGTGAATGACATGTCAGTAAGCTTGTACAAAGAACCTTTAAGAGAATATTCAAACAAACAGAACTACAACAAGTATGATTCCCCTTGGTGAGATGGGAGTAGTGAGAAGCCTAATAAATCCTAAATTTTTATATTTTAGCATATCTAGAGATATGTGAATTGTGATGGCGAAGTGTTTATTTTAGCATTTACTGCAATATTCTTCAGATCATGAATCTCCCCGTGTGAATATAAATAAGGAAAGAAGAATAAATTGGTCCACATTGGCTCTGTATTTTTCGACATTTATAGCTCTAAAAGCCACGCATCTGACGCTACATTGCCTCTGAACATTATGTGTGACGTGTTCCCATTTGAGTGGATCCTAACTGCTTAGGTGCATCTTGTTGCTGCTTAAGCTCTAAATGTAAGGTTGAATAACCTTCAAGTGGTATGCAGATAATTTATAAGTGAAAGTCAAACATAAAAGTAGAATAAAAAGATAGCAGCAGACTTCCTCAGGATGGCCGCAATTGAAAACTAAGATCATGACATTAGATGAAAGCACATAACTAGTTAGCCATTTTACCTAAGTTTAAGTTGAAAAGTTATTCTAATATTTGCTTGAACTAAACCAGAAAACACAATCAAACCAACATTAACACAAGTGCAAATATACATAAAAGAAAAATGTAATCAGTGAAGAGTTCTTACTCAGATACTCATAAGTCAATATCATCGAAGTGCCCCATGCTGACATGCTAAAAAATCTTGGACCAAACCCTCTATAAAAGCCTCTCCAACCATCTTCATTTATTAAATCTTTAGCAACTTGTTTTACAGAGGTTCTATTTTCTTGTCCCATTACCTGGAGTGTAGAACTCTCCAGTCAGAAAAATTCAATAGCTAGGAATCAGAAAATAATCATAATTACACAACTAAAAGTAGATTACACAGAATTCATGAGTTGTTCTTTTCATGATTTTCTTCCCCTTTTAAATTTCTTTTGTAGAATAAAGGTGCAGTCAATAAGTTCTAACATACTGAAGCAACAAGAGTATTATTATTTTTTCATCTTTACAATCTAAGATGTTCAGTTTGAATCATCGCTACAACATGCACAGAAAGAGAAATTCCTTGCTCTGCGTGGCTGTAATGATCACAGAGAACAATGAACTAGAGACAAAAGAAAAAACAAACATGGTCAATGAGATTATGAAAACCTGTAATCGTGTCTTAATAGTATCCAATGGTGTTGTAATGCAGGATGCAGTTGCCCCAGCAATAATCGCTCCAGTAGCCTGAACTAACATAATTTTCTGTACACTAGGGGCTCCTTCATCATATTTGGCACCATGGTCCATGAATCTGTTTATGAAACCAGATGCTATTTGCATTTATTATTGAAAATTTGCATGAAACATAGAGATAAAAATAACAGCAAGCACGTGTACCAAAGGTTCATTACCCCTTTATTTACAAAATTCACCAGTCACCACCATAAAAAAATTGAATCACAAGCTTACTGTGAAATCAGCTTATCCAGGCTCTCAGCCAAGAAGAAATGCTAGTTTTCCTGACTTAATACAATCCACTGCCTGCATGCAGACGCAGATGCAGCTACAGCATCACACATTGCAATTGGTGTAATTCAATTCACAGAGATTGAATCCATTGAATTAATCTGAACAAACTACCGTTAAATTTTATGAATATTCGTCAGATTTGAACAGCGGTTACGCTATACAAAGCCAGTGCTATTTTGCAGTTTTGCAATGTCTTTGGAACACAACAGACACCCATAAACCTAATTTAAATGTAACAGCTATAAGCTATGTTTGAAACCCTTGCATACAGCAGAATTAAGATTTGTTTAGAAGATACAGTGTGTGATTTAACAAAGACAGACCTGATTAATGGATCGAGAGGATTTAAGAACACCACCAGCAGACTCATACTAATCACGGCATTGTAGCCAAACAGTACTAATCCAAATTTAAAAGACAGAGTTGTAAGGTTTGGCTTATGAGTCTCTAAAAAATTGTAATCTTCATATTTAGAGTAAATAAAGTTTCCATCAATTTACTGCCTTGTTCATGGAAAGTTACATCAAAGTTGTTTAACTCCGAAAATGAGATGACATGAAACGTTTATAATTAAATATTGAACATAGTTCTTACTTTAAATAAGAGCATTGATTAAAGGAGACAAAGTCCTCTCCTATTGAAAGCTGAACAACGAGCAATCAGATAGGGATAGTTTTACTTTCTTATTATTTGACAATTGATACAATATAAAAATATCTGAACAGGTCGTGCAACACAGTTATTCAATATTAAGACATCAAATACAGGGATTACTACCTCCAGATGAAGCGTTGGCTTGAACCATAACTGGCCCACCATACAGCACTAGAAGGTGAATATGTAAAAACAGACAGACCAAACCCCCGATACAATCCCCTGATGCCATCAGACCTTAAAACCTTCCGAGCAACATCCAGACCCCCACTATATTGAGCATTACCCGCGTATCCTTGCACCATCAACCTTTGGCTTACCTGAATATCATTCAATGAGAATTAGATATTAGAATTATTCAGAGGTAAACAAAGAAGTTTATCATGAGAACAAATTTAACAGGATAAC
Organism: Clitoria ternatea; assembly: GCA_037962975.1. Lineage (NCBI taxonomy): Eukaryota > Viridiplantae > Streptophyta > Magnoliopsida > Fabales > Fabaceae > Clitoria > Clitoria ternatea. Next base: position 272,690,710 of record CM075672.1, read on the forward strand.
AAACTTCCTCACCACAGCCCAAGAAAAAAAGGAAAAACAAAAAAGATTGTTCTGAGTATCTGTCACTAACATGCTTAAAAGAAGCATCAGTGGAAAACAATGACAGAGACAAAAGACATTTATAGCACAAATAAACTTAAAATTTTTTGCTATTTCTATAATCTTGCATCCTGATCCAATTGAATACACCAAGTATGCAGACTAAACACATCATTGCAAAACCACACATCCATCCTTCTTCCAAATAAAATTTTCTGAAATTTGAGCTTATAGAACTAACATCACATTTTAGGTATCGCAAGTCTTAACTTAAAACTAGAAAGGATTATCTGCCAATTAAGATGATGTTACTAGTTTAACTAAAAAACAATAGGTTAAAAAACAGTAAATATTACTTTTAAATCACAGCAGAAATGAGAGCAATAAACACTTATTTTGAATCACAGCAGAAATGTCATAGAACATCAGCAAACAAACTTCAAGTTCCCTACTTCCAAAAATGAAAAATAGTTGGTTGAACTGCCTAAAGAAGGTGTTTAACAACTGAGCAGATGCAATTAAATGTGCCATCATATCCATAAGTATATAGTATGGCTGTCAATTAGTCCAAAATGATGTGTATTGGAGTTCATGGATAAAAACACATGCAGCTGTGCTCAAGGTGACATGAACTAGAATACCATACCACATCAATTGGTACAAACACAGATTGAGCTACAAGCGATGATGTCATGCCAGCAACTCCATTTGCTAGGGCAGCCTGGGCAGTTTCAGATAGTCTAAACGGTTCAAGCGTCCTAAAGGCAGCCACCTTTGTGGCCTCTAAAGTGGAGAGGAATATAATTCTGGCAGGAATAGCACCAGTGATAACCGTGCCAAACCCTCTATACAAACCAGGGATGCCATCTGTTTTAAGTATTCCTTTTGCAACAGAAAGCGCATTTCTCTCTACGGCATCCTTTGTGGCAACCTGCAGCCTAGTTTTCACCACAGAAACTGGGTAAAGTGCCAAAGTAACACCTGTAAAGAGTCCAGCTCCTACCACATAGAACTTAGTTTTATCTAGCCTGAAAAGTTGGGTGAACCTCATTAGTCATTAGGCTACAGAACTTGTAGATGCAAAGTTTCATCAATCATTAATTTATAATACCATGAGCTCAAAAGGTTTACAATATCTGTCGGATATGTTATTAACAATCAGAGCAAGGGAAAGATATAACCTAAATCTAAAAAAAAAAAAAAAACTAGCATCTACAGATAGAAGATATAACACACAAGAAATCTACAAGGGGCATATCTAACATACAAAATTTTCTTAATAGGAAAATGGAAGCAATTCATCAATTCAAGCAGCACAATACAATCATCTTGAATCTTTTATTTATCTAATGGAGAAAATCAATCATATGAATAAAAGAAAAACCGGTGGCAGCAAGTAAAAAATGCAAAATAATGAATTTCCCATATGCAGTTACGCAGAGATGAAAGCTTGAACGTATTATTAACAAATTGCCTTACACTCTTCAGCATTTCCCATCAAATTGGGAACTTCATAAGCTTATTATTTTTAATGTTTTCCTTTTCATTTGGAGAAAATTAGCTTACCCTTGAATGATTTTCTTTCAATTAACAAAAAACAAACAAACTAGAAACCATAACTCCCTCACCCCCAGAAAAATTGTTCAGAAAAAAACAAAACTTTAGCGACCATGGTATACCAATTTATTTATTTGGAAAAACGGGTGTGCCGAAAACACAACAAACAAACAAGAAGAAATCAGAAAGTGAAAAAGAAGGAAGAGAATAGGAAAGAATACTTGTCCCAGTTGATCTCGGTTTGACCGAAGGACTGGGCCATTGGAGGGGTAACAAAATTCAGAACAGAACCGAAGAACACGAAATCATCTCTCCCTCTTTGTTTTGTAAATCTAAGAAATATGGAAACGCAAATGTTTATGTTTGGTTGATAGTTTGGTGAAATGGCTGCGCGTACGCGGATCTTTTGGAGAAGGCACGGCACACGCCTTCCATTTTCAACTCCATCGTTTTTTTTTACCTATACTACTTTGACCATTTTCTATTCTATTCAATCGGCTTTAGGCAAGAAATAATTTGATTGGTTCTTTTATAATTATTTTTTTTAGATTTTTTTTGTCTGTTTTATAAGATTTTATTTTACTATGCATATTTATTAATTTTCATAAACTACTTGTACTTTACTAATTACAATTTTTTTCTCTTTTTATGTTTTTTTATAAGTTGGTCTGAAAGAGCTCATCAGAATTAAGGTAGGCGGCTTCAAAATTCAATGAACATTTACAAATGTACTAACACATTATGATCACAAGTTAAATCTTTAATCAACGGACTAATCTTTGTTGATACATTTTTTCTCATTATTTTTTATTAATATGAAGGGTAATTTTGGAAGTATAACAACAATAATTGATAAATTTAATGCATTTATCTACGATGATTAAATTTCTTAAGTTAAGTGAAATGATGTAATGACTTCGTATAAAAAAACAAATGAGTATAAAAAAATAGGATATGAATCAAAATCTAATGGTTTTGGTATGAAGCAAGTTATTTACTTAGAGTCAACTGAAGCATTTCAAATTTATTTTATACACTTTTAAAATGTAAAATGTCGTAGAATATAACATGTAGCAAGTTATGTTTCTCAATTTCAAGATGTGAAACAATCCTGCATTAACATGTGATGTGTGTTTCGCACCTTCTATTTGTGAAACACCACATGAGTTGATTAAGAGGTACTTCATTCACCATTTCAATGCTAGAATGAAAATTTTCAAAACTTAGATCAAATGCGTTGTCTTGTTTAAGGGATCACTCCTTGCAACTTGAAGTTTTACATTCCAAACATTAAAATGGTTAGCAAAGTAACATTTGTCAAGTGACATATGGCAGCACCATCTTAGATACTAAACATTGTGTTTCATCCTTAAACTTATTACAATGTATTAAAAATAAAAAAAATGGAATTAAAGTTTCCAAACCCTAGAATCATTGTTTCATATTCATTCATGAGTTCTCCATTATTGCTACCCTCTCTTCTCTCTCCTGATTTGCATCCCTTATCAGAAACTCCCTCTTTTCACACCTGTAACTTCCTCGTCCTTGTTTCCCTCCTTCCGAACCAAACCTTCGAGCCTTCTCACATGTCACACTCATAAGAATCATGCTTACTAGCTCCAAGCATAAGCCCAACTCTTCATGGCCAAGTCGCTTGACATTGTTGACCTTGAGCCTGTGTTTAAGTTTTTCAATAGGTATTACAAAACAAATATATTTGGGGGGGGGGGGGTGTTCAACACCCTACACAAAATAACTACCCCCGCCCCTATAAGAGAATATAAAAAAAGGTTATTTTTAGTGCTTTAAGTTATAGATATAGTTAAATTGGTTCTCAAAAAGAGTAAACCTACTAATTAGTCTTTAAGATAGTATGTGTCAAGTAAATCAATTCCCGAAAATTGTTATGGTAGTCCCTAATTTTTATTCTTGTTAAGTAAATAAGTCATTCACCATAACGACAGTCAAATAACCATTAAAATTATCCTATGTGGAAGGTCAAGTGACATGTGGCAACACCATCTTAGATACACAATGTTGTGTTTCATCATTGAACTTATTACAATATGTTGAAAATAAAAATTAGAATCAAAATTCCTAAACCCTAGAATCACTACTTTCCCCTCCATTCACGAGTTCTCCATTACTATTTCTCTATCTTTTCTCTCCCAATTCATATTCCCTATCAAAAACTCCCTTGAACCCTTTATTTTCAAACCATGCATCATTCTTTTCCTCATTTTCCCTCTCAAAACCAAATCCCCAGACCCTCTCACATATCACACTCATAAGTACTGCGCTTACCAGTTACAGGCCTAATCCTAACTCTTTGAGCCTAAGTTGCTTAATGTTGTCAACCTCGGGCCCACGTTTTGTGTCCACTATAAGTCCTTTAGTTATGCGTTTGTAGATTTCAAAATTATTGAAATCTATAGGGTGTGAGTTCATTATACGTGTTGGATGAAATGCTTGAGATTGGTTTTTTGGTTGAATTATGTTTATGTTATATGCTTTTATGTATGGGGGTATCAGGAACCAACAACTATTACCCTTTGGTTTCAAGTTTAGATTTATGCATGAAAAGGACTGGGTATGTGATCCGGTCTGGATACCGGCCCCCATTCTTGTGACGTCAGACTGACCTCATATAAGGAAAACCGGTGTCCTGGTTCAACTTTACCACACCGGATATTCGATGTCTGGTCGTCCGTCCTCATCTCATGACTGCACCACTTATTTTCTCTATAACGGTTCTTTGTTCGTTTTCACAGGACATTTATATAACTGTTAGCTTTTCAGTCACAGCAAGATAAGAGCCCCTAATAACTTATCAGCGAAGACACTGTATGTAGCAAAATATGTCACGTCAATGGCCTCAGAAAGCAAGTGGATGTGTCAGCAGATTATGCGGAAAAGGTGATTATCCTCCCCTCTTCCTAGAGGATCGTACTCTGATAATTGACCTACCCTTCTGACACATTCTGAAAGTTGAGTCACCCTGATTGACATAATGTACACGCTATCAGAGCTAAGGGACCCACCTGTACCCAACGACTCATTTCTCACGTACAACTATAAATAGCTCGTTTCAATACACATGCATGGTATCGTTGTTCTATCTCACACTTTACTATTACTTCGCTTAAGCATTCACTGAGTTCTTACACTCTACTAACTTGAGCATCGGAGAATCTTCGCAGGTGGCACCACCTTTCGCCCCCTACAACGCGAAACGCTGGTGTGAAGGATCTCGAGGACAACAAGACCGACCTCTCCCACTGAGAGACCAGATTGATACATCGGATACACACTGTTCCGGTGTGCAAACCCTAAAAACACCTATACACTTGTGGCTGGTCCCACACCGGATCCTAGACCCCGGTCCAGACCAGTTCAGTATGTATGCGTAATGTTTGATGAGGGATAATAAGGAGTGTAGATGTTTTGTTTTTCACTTTACTCTTAATTTGGGACATGATGAACTTGTAATATTTTTTCAAAGTATCAAAAGGACAAAGAGAAGAAAATGAATAAGGACATCAAACTAGTGAATGAGTTAAAGGGGTCAAGAATTGCATAAGGACAATAAGGGATAGGGTAGAAAAGGCCTTACGGCTACAGACACCATTATTGCATCATTATTTCATAATTCAATATATGTGACTAAGAAATTTTATTGTTGTTTCCAATTTTTCCATCAAACTTTTATTGTTAAATTCATATTTGAACATCTAACTATTCTATGATTCACGAATTTGTACTGACGCGACACCACATATAACTCAATTGTCTCCCATTTCTATAAATACTCCTCATATATGACTCTTTAAGGTACGTTGCATTCGTTAACTTACCCTTGAGCTTCGATATTAAGTATCTAGACCAACTTGAGCTCTAAGTGTCATTGCAAGTAACATAATCTTTCGCCCCTCAACACGTTAGACCGGTGTGGTAACTGGAGATGAGACACGGACTCCTGATTTCTCACTAGACCAAGATAGATAATATCGGATTCTTACTAGACCGTTGTAATACATAAGAGAGAATCGAGACTGATGCTAACACTGGAAACATTATCCCATATCGTTCATTCACCAACTAGCTCATAAAAGTTATAGCTATTTTTAATAAGGGTGTTCTGAGTTGCTCAATTATTTTGATTTGATTCAACAGTTTTATTCTTCTTTTTGTGTGAACACAGTTTTATTCATTTTTTTCTAAGATTTAGTGCTTTAAATAGGTCCATTTGTTTTTTAGACTATTCAATAACTCTCCTTTTTGTAGTTCAACTTTCAAATCACGAAGTTGGTTGGGTCTTGATTTAGCCCAAGTCCTTACGGGGACGGTCCAAGTATAAATTGTATAATTCAAGATTATCCATAAAGAACTTGACCGCGACCAATAAAGAAACAAAAAATCTATAACTTGACCCAAAAATTAATTAAAAACATCCAACCACCAAAGGTCTAAGCTTTGAAATAAGCCCGTTTCGACCATAAGGTATTGGAATTTACAGAACCAAACCTGCGGTTTATAATTGAATACATAATACGGATTTGATTATGATCACGTAGATTACCAGCATTAACTCTCTTTAAAGTGTTATACCCCAGAGATAAAAATAGAAAAATAAATAAATAATTTGATATGAATTTAACGAGTGAACATAATGGAATAGAAAAAAAATACAGAAATTGTCACTATTTGAGTGTTTACAAATAAAAATTGAATAATTTAGTATTGTTGCCGAACATTTTCGGGGGAACGAACATGTTCACGAAGAAATATATATATATAGAGAGAGAGAGATGGAGAGAGAGAGTAGAGCACCATTTTCACATTACAAACTATATACCAACTTATATAATAGTGTTCTCTAGGATTTGGAGAAATTCCACATCCTCATTCTACCTCATTTTAAGTAAGTGTTTAAGATATTTCAAATTTTATTTTGATGCAATTATTCCCCTCTATCCCTTCATTATCATAGATCTGAATCCAAGTCCACCACCTTTCTTTTGATTTTTACATGCTTTTCCTCTATGATCAAGTGACATATTGAGTAAAAAACCCTATTTTCTTAGAGTAATTCTCTAAGGTTTTATGTGCGTTACAAACTCATTGTGAATAAGTAGTACACAGATATAACACTTAACACTTATTGACTTACTGATCGCTTAACATGTTCTTAGGTATTGAAGTGTTAAATGTCTCTCATACTCAAATCTTAAGAGTATACCAAAGTTAGAAGATTACTGAAAACCACTAAACATAAAAAATTGCAATATAGAAAAACTATAGTTATTTTTATAAGATTGTCCTGTTAGAAGTCTCGTACCATATGTTTCATATTATTTCACATTTTCTAAATGTTTATTAGACCACTCTTACTATTGTCAGGATAAAATCTTTAACATCCGATTTGACGCCAAGGTAATCATGTATTTTTTATTTATGCTTTTATTGCCACGTAACAGATTGGTTCAAGGAATTATAATTTATCCTGGCAATTGATTTTGCAAGGAATATTAAGAATATTTGAATACTTAACTTATGTGATATAAATTTATTTTGTCAGAGTATAAGAAGGAAAATATGTTGTAATCTATTTATAATATATATGTTTGTTTTTGTTTTTTTAAAGTAAAAATTATATCAATTGAATCAACACAATTAATTTAGTTTGGTTTGACATCAGTAAGTTTTATAAATCAAACCAAATTAAATTACAATTTTTTAATATAAAATTCGGCTCATTTTTTTCTTTAAAATTGAATTAAACCGCGTGGCTAAGTACCCAACTTTTTCCCTTATATCTTGTCCAAGTTTTGTGCTAGATGCAGATGCATGAGCTTGTAAGGAGCTGTTTGGTCCCTTCCAAAACGACAATAATATTCTACGCCGTAAACTGCATACACAGACATACTCACATACATACCCATTTTCAGTTCTCAAAAACAAAAAGAATATTAAACTATAATCTTTTATTTTCTTATTTTAAAACACTTAATATGTAATAATAACACAATATAGTACTTTGTAAATACTCTTGTTGTCTAGATAAATTTTTCACACTCAAATTTACATCCCTCTAGCCCCCATGAATGAAGCCATTCATTTAGGTTAAATTATTAATAATAAATCATGAAAATTTTGTTCGTTTTGAAAATATCAATATATTAACCAATTAATACACACTATTACCACCTACCGTATACATCAATATATAACAACGATTATTTTAACTCAATCAAAAAATTTAAGTTTCACCTTTTTAATTTTCCTAATTACATATTAAAAGGATAAATTAAAATTGCAAAACAATAGTGTCGGTAAGGGAAAAGCGAGAGTGTCGGAGACCAATCACCATGTTCCACCGACACAACAATCGAGTCAGGTTTCTGTGGCCCAATCACACGATGACACGTGTAACTGTATAGCATCATAATTCAGAAAGTGCCCATTTATTTAATTTGGTAAATAAATATGAAGCAGAATAAATTATGGAAGGGCTGACCCAAAGGCACAAGTTGCTTTCATGAATCTTCAGACTTAGTTGGTTTGACAATGATAGGATTAATCAATAGCTGTTAATACTAATAATTAATTTGAATTTGTCTACTTCTTTTGTTCTACTCTGCTATTAAAAACTACCAGGAAATATGGTAGGTGCAACCAAAAGTATATATATTTAGAAAACCACTACTAGATTTTATTAATAACTTATGGAAAAAAATATTGCTATGCTTTATGAATTACTTTTTTTAATTTTGAGAAAAAAATATGTTATATTAATCAATTGTCACAGACATAACACTGTTCTAAGTGTTAAAGAGAAATTTAGGTGATAAGGTTAAAAAGGATTAAATATATTTTTAGTCTATAAAAAATAAATTTTTTTGATTTTGATCCTTATAAAATATTTTTTCTTATATATTTCTTATATTGAATCTTTTGTTTTTAGTTCATATTTTAAATTTTAATATGTCTAATTGACTATTAACAAGTGACTATAGTATTATAATACAATTCTTAAGGGTTAAAAACCTCAAAAGTTTAATTTTATGACTAATTGTTAAAAATTGTATTTTAACATGTCAAAGTTACATATTAATAAACAATTAGACAAGTCAAAATCATATTAATACGTAAATTAGTCTTATATAAATACTTAACAAATTAAAATATAAAGTAAAAACTAAAAATAAAATATTCAATATATTAAAAATGTAAAAGTAAAAAACATACAGAAATCAAAACTAAAATATTCTTATTTTATAAGAATAAAAAAATACGTAACCTTTAAAAAATAATAATAACGTTGGTATAATTATTTTTTACTGTATTATTGGATTAATTATGAGGGTATCTTATATCAATCACTCAGACAAAATGTAACCATCGTTTGACCTTTGGTGAACTATAAATCAGAGTTATAGCAACAAAGGAATACAAATTCAAATTTGGTGAAGAAGGGTAAATAATAGGAGTAGTGGATCTGGACATTTGATCTGCTACTCAGAAGAATACTTCTGATATAAAATATTGGATAATGGATATTAGAGCTTCTTCTTTTTTGCTTTGGAAAAAAGAGAGTTTTTTCACCATGCCAATGTTCTCCAAGTTTTTTAAACCGATGCATGTTGTAGCACCAAAAGAAAACCAGATCATATGTTGTGCAATTGAATGCAAACACAAGGCGAGCAGGAAAATCAGAGTATAGATACATGACAAGTTATATACATGCATTTTTTTTCATGAAAAGTATGTTCTTTGTTTCTTTAATTATAAATTATAAAAAATTATCCATATACCATCCTTTAAACAACTTAATGTTCTAAAATTTATCCAACAAATCAAGAGAAGGTATACCTAGTTAAGAAAACTTACTTCAACTTAAAACATGTTAAACTAAGATAATTGTCAACTGATCTATATGTGATAGATGAAATTGAAGGTTACACTGTAAAATATCTACTCGTGGCAAACAGAAATGGAGTATAGTAGTATATTATAAAAAATTTTAGTTTGATATACTAAATAGTAAAGTAAGTATGATGAAAAATGAAAATAATTGTTTTACTATTTCCATTTGCATATGATTAGTTTACAGCATGAATATGAGTTTAGGTAAGGTACGTGCAAAGGTAAAATCTTGCTTATATACCTTCCGTAAACTGATGAGCCAACTGGGACAAACCAGACAGTCAGTTTCTGCCGCTTATTTTTTTTCCTCTCTCTCTTTCTTTTTTCATTTTCTCTCTCTTCTTTTTTTCTTTATTTCTAGTCTTCTCTGTCACAGATCTTGAACTGTTCTGCCAAGAACTGAGACTGAGAGCACTACCATACATTTTTGCAGCAGCAAAAATGGGCTTCTCTCTGTTACCAAAAGCAACTTCTTACATTTTGTTCTTCTTTCTACTCTCTTGTACTTCCTTCACTTCAACAGGTTCATCCCATTACTCTTGTTTTCCCCTTTTTGCGTTGTTAAAGTCTTCAAATTTTGATTGGTTCTCTGTTTTTTGTTTGATGGATTGTTCGGTTTTCCTTACTTAGCTGCGTATAACTGTTTCTGTTTTGTTTTCCTTCATTTTGTGCTGCGTGGACGTTACGCGTTCTTGGTATTTTTGAAAGGATTGTTTGTGAAAGATGCAAGCTTTGTTATTTGAATTTGATAAAGAAAATGGGTTTTCTCCAAATTTGGAAACTTTCGATAATTTGTTAGCTTCTTACGGCTTTTCTTGTTGATGCCAATTGTTTTATCTTTTAAGTAGAAAACATGCGCTTTAGCTTGCTTTGTTGCTTTAAAGATTTGGATATGGATCCGAGAAATAGATGAAATTAATGTTCTAATTGTTATTTTTCAGTAAGAATTGATTTGGCATTTGATTTTTCGTTGAGTCAAGTCAAGTGAGAAGTATATATATTTCCCCTTTTTGGCGTTTGAATATGTTTTGACTTGAAATTGTGATTGCTTGCACGAGATCGTGCTTCAGAATTCCTACAATTGGTATAATTTTTCATGAGTAGGTGGATTACAGATAGTGATCAGTTTTGGCTGTAATCGGAATAATTCATGTATAAAGGTCCTCACAGATCTTAGATCCTGGTTATTAGATATCTTGGGTCATGAATCGTCCATGCTATAACTATAATAGTTATGTAAAACTGAAGAATTATAACTTCACCAACAATTGACTTAAACAAAATGTTTGCTTTCTTTGTTCATGACCACCACTACTTTGGCAAGTCTGGCAATTGTGTGTTTTTCATCATTTATATTGTTTTTTTCCTATGTCTCACCATTTTCTTTGTTCTTCAATGTGTGGTATATTATTGGAAATGTGGAATAATCTAGGATTTAACATTTAATTTGTTTTCTTTCCTTCCTCTTAATTATCTTACACTTGCCGTTGGTTGTTTATCATTCAGATGCTTATGATCCACTTGACCCAAATGGGAATATCACAATCAAATGGGATATTATTAGCTGGACACCTGATGGATATGTTGTAAGTATATTCTTTTACTATACCTCAAGCATACCATGTGCCAGCTGGTGTACATTCCCACATTATGGATCTTGTAAAATTTTTTTTTTTTTTGCGTCTTTTCTTTCTGGTTTGCACTGGTTGCTCACATCTTTTCTGATGAATCTTCGATTCTGCATGTTCATGTCAACGGCAACTCATGTGATATATTATTCAATGCTCCAGTTAGAAATGTGACATGGCTTGAATTTGTTGCCACATTTCTGAGCCATGTCTCAAAAATTCTTTGTGTGTAATTAGTAATTACTGTTTAATTAACTCACAATTATTAAATAAGGTCAATAAACTCAAGCATACCAATGAGTTGATTAAGTTAGTGGCTATAGCCCTTGAGAGTGACTTTAGCTTATTTTTCTCTCGTTAGTTATATAGATATCTAAGACACAGTTGAATGTACAGGCTGTTGTTACAATGAACAATTTCCAACAATATCGCCACATTCCGGCACCTGGTTGGTCGCTAGGATGGACATGGGCGAAGAAGGAGGTAATATGGACTATGATGGGAGGGCAGACTACTGAACAAGGGGATTGTTCAAAATTCAAGGGAAATGTTCCACATTGCTGCAAGAAAGATCCAACAGTGGTAGATTTGTTACCTGGAACACCTTACAATCAGCAAATTGCAAATTGCTGCAAAGGTGGGGTGCTCAACTCATGGGTGCAGGATTCAGGCAACGCGGCTGCATCATTTCAAGTCAGTGTTGGTAGAGCTGGAACTACAAACAAAACTGTCAAAGTCCCAAAAAACTTCACCTTGAAAGCACCAGGGCCAGGTTATACTTGTGGTCCAGCTAAGATTGTGAAACCCACTCAATACGTTACACCAGACAAAAGAAGAGTGACTCAAGCACTGAGTAAGTTAAAAACACTTTTTGTCATTTTCTCAGTTGTCATTGTCAATATGATTATCTAATTTTCTTCTGCCTCATACTCTTTCCACAACAAATGTGTCACCCATACTAGTCATAGGACAGGTTACTGATAAGCTACTTAAATTTAAAACTCAATGAAGTTTACAGTTGTTATAATTTATGAGTACATATCAGCAAATTCCAGCAATTTACTCTATCCTTGACCCTACTTTTTATTTATTGCAGTGACATGGAATGTGACATGCACATATTCACAATTTCTGGCTCAGAAAACTCCCAGTTGCTGTGTCTCACTATCCTCTTTCTATAATGATACTATTGTGCCCTGCCCAACATGTGCTTGTGGCTGCCAAAACTCATCTCAACCAGGGAGCTGTGTAGAGTAGGTTGCTATAACTCATTGTTCTGTGATTTCCTTCTAGACACTAAGTTGTAAGCTCATATATATGTTTCCTTTTTTTGTGTGGTTACAGTCCAGATACGCCGCATTTGGAATCAGTTGTTTCTGGCAATGGGAAGAATAATTTTTCACCTTTGGTTCAATGTACTAGTCATATGTGCCCAGTCCGAATCCACTGGCATGTTAAGCTTAACTACAAGGAGTACTGGCGTGTGAAAGTTACCATTACTAATTTTAATTACAGGATGAATTATTCTGAGTGGAACTTGGTTGTTCAACATCCAAACTTTGACAATCTGACCCAATTGTTCAGTTTCAACTACAAGTCATTGACTCCTTATGGCTCAATAAGTAAGAGTGATCCTAACCTGTTTGCTTGAAGTTTCAGAACTTATAATTTTCTCAAATACCGTGAACAGTTTTTTTGTAATTCTTCATCATAAAAGATAAAATGTTTTACACTTTTACTCATTATTTTTGTAAACTAGAAGTGAAGTAATTACTGATGTAAGTTGCATTCTACAGATGATACTGCAATGCTGTGGGGAGTTAAGTTCTATAATGATTTTCTCAACCAAGCTGGCCCTAATGGCAATGTGCAATCAGAGCTACTCTTCCGAAAGGATAAAGCAACTTTTACATTTGATAAAGGTTGGGCTTTTCCCCGGAGGATCTACTTCAATGGTGACAACTGTGTCATGCCACCACCTGATGCCTATCCGTGGTTACCTAATGCTGGTTCGCGACAAGAACCTTCTTTGTTTGCTTTAGTGATGATTTCTTTGGTAGCCTTGGTATTTTATGCACATGCATGAAGTAATCTGTGGTACATTTAGCCTTGTTATAGAAAATTTTCAGCCAGACCAATTTTGACTCATTTGTGATGTCAATTTGGTTTTTGATGCAAGTGGGAGGAGGATGACATCCAGTAGCCACTCAAAGATTAGATCATGTGTCGTATGATTTGTTACGGAAGGATTCAATACATTGGTAGTAGAATTTGCTATTGTTTTTGTTTCTGTTGTAATGCAATGATGTATGTATCTTTATTATTATTTTAACTGTAATTATAATAAATATACACGGCAACATATCACATGAAAATATAGACTTTATGAATCATATTTGGGTTTGAAATGCTATTGTGGTTTTTTACCTTTTTATCAAAATATATTTTGTATCATGTTCAATATTGTCTAGGACAAACTGAATGAAAGAGGAGATATTCCTTGCAGAATTGCAATAAAAGCATTTACATGATTCACAGACAAGATCATTGCTTGGATTTAAATTGAGGATCCACATAATGCTCATGAATAACAACACACATATTCACGAGTCTGGCTTGGCTTTTTCAAATAATTCGTAAGAATCTTCATACCTGTTGGATTTTATCTCTGTGTGTAGGAAACCTTGGCTTCAAAATTTCACAAAAACAATCCCATCTTGCTTATATACCGTTTCACCAAAAAGCTAGCATGAGAAGCACTGAGAAAATAATTGCTGGGAAGCTTAGTAGGTTCACAGGGGCAGTGTTAGGGAGGAATGGGTAGGTATCAGGTGGTGGCAGCATGCATTCTTCACCATTAAAGTAGACCTTGCGAGGAAATGCCCACCCCTGCTTCAATGTAAATGTGTCCGTGTCCTTTTGAAGAAGCACTTCTGATTGAACATTCCCTGTTGGTCCAGCTTCCATTAAGAGATCATTGAAGAATTTCATGCCATAGAACATACCAGTGTCATCTGCATACAAAATAAGAATACACTTGAGCAACCATTAAGATGATTGACTTAAAAAATATGGATCTGGCTCCTCTAAAAATGATGATCCACTTTAGAGAATAAAGTACACTAACAATTGAGATTATCATAACATGCAAGAAAATATGTAACAAATTTTTAAGTTGTTACAATCTCAATCATAATTTTCTAATCAACAGTTGTCAGCATACTTTATCCTCCAAAGTGTATTCATCACACTTTAGAGGAGCCAAATCTACAAAGGATTTGTTCATTGGTACTTACTTATGGACTCGTATGGAAGCAAAGGCTTGTAATCAAAGCTAAAAACTTGGGTGACATTGTTAAGATTTGGATGCTGAACAGCAAGAGTCCAGAGAGAGTAATTCATCCTGTAGTTGAAATTTGTTACAGCAATCTTGACTCGCCAATAGTCCTTGTAGTTGAGCTTCACATGCCAGTGTACCCTTATTGGGCACATATGATGAGTGCACTGTAGAAGTGGTTCATTGTCTTTCTTTGGAGTGTGAATCCCCACCATGCTGAGATGTTTAGAGTCACTCCTGCATACAGTCTCAACATGTGAGAGAATGATTGGAGATTCTTTTTGGTTGTCTAATTGTTAGATATTAAGATGGCATTAATTGTTTTGAAATATCAGAATTTACTTGACACAATTCTTCTTGTTCTGGCACCCACAGGCACAAGAGGGACAAGGGGTAATGGTCTCATTGTAGAATGATGACAAAGACACACAGCAACTTGGGTTCTTTCTAGCCAGAAATTGTGAGTATGTGCAAGTAACATTCCATGTCACTGCACGACATAAAACAAGTGAAACTTAGAGAATTGTTGAATGGAAATTGGAGAGCAAATTGATATTACAAAGTTGGAGAACTCACTCAATGCTTGAGTCTTGCGGCGCTTGTCTGGTGTAAAGAAAGTCGTTGAAGGAACAACCTTGGCAGGGCCACAAGTGTAGCCTGGTCCTGGAGCCAAGAGGGTGAAGTTCTTGGGGAGTTTAACTGTCTTGTTTGAAGTACCAGCTAGCCCAACACTGACTTGGAAAGATGAGATTGCTGCAGAAGGGTCTTGTCCCCATGCAGCCACCACTCCACCCTTGCAGCAGTTTGTGAATTGCTGGTTGTAAGGTACACCAGGGAGCAAGTCTACAACTGTGGGAGTTTTCTTGCAGCAGTGAGGCACATTGCCTTTGAATTTAGAGCAGTCTCCTTGCTCTGTGGTTTGAGCTCCTACCATGGACCATATAACTTCCTTCTTTGCCCATGTCCATGCTAAAGTCCATCCAGGATTCATTATGTGCCGGAACATTTGGAAATTGCTCATTGTCACCACTGCCTGGTAGAAATTGCAAAAGACGCAACAAGTGATTTCATTAAATAAAAGGCTACTTTTCAATTTAGTTACATCCATTTTACTTTCTGTGCAATAACTTTCAATATGCTATTGCTATCTGATTATACTGTGACCTTTCATCTATCAAAAGTCCTTTAATTTGATCTTTGAGTGCACCCTTGACAACTATGTCTAGGTCTGCTAAAATTTTGCGTGGCTTGGAAAATATAAAATAAGTAACAATGCAGTTTGTAGTTTGTACTACTACTTACTACATAGCCATCTGCTGTCCAAGACACAACATCCCATTTGATTGTTATGTTTCCATTTGGATCCAAAGGATCATACGCAGCTATAATAAGAAAACATAAACAAATCAGTTGAACATATATGTGAAAATGAATGAAAAGGGCAAAAGGAACCTCATAAAACATGCAATTGAGAAAGTGAAACAAAATCTGCAAAGAGGGTAACTGTTTATCTCACCTGCATAATAAGAGAATAGCACTATAACACATACAGCTGATATGACAAGCCTCATTTCCCTGAAATGAATATTGTGTCTTTGATGTTATCAACCAAGGCACTAAGAGTTAGCAACCTTCTTTCAGTAAGATTGGAGTATCTTCAGCTCAATGCTATGGAATTTGGATGCGTAGTGTTGTAGAAAAAGAGCCTTGAAGGGAATTTTCTCATTCAGATTCAAGTGATGGCTCACCTAATGGTTGTTAGGTACCTTGAGATTTATATTTCTATCATTGTCTCACACATGAGATTTCCTTTTTCATTTCCCATTTCTTAAAGCAACGGCCACTGACTAGAATAGGCGGGAGATACATATGAGTGAACATAACACTTCAACGGCTGTGCTTGAAGGTGTACTTGTTCTCTGATATCTTAGGCTCACCATACTGTGAAATTACAATTGTACCCCTTATTCCACTTAGATAAATTCTTTCTGAAAGGAGTATTACACAATGCGAAAGAAAATATTGAAGAACCTTAGAAATTTGTGTTAAATAAGTTTGTTATAAAAGATAATAGATACTTTAAAAATTTACAGGTACTTTAAAAATTTGTAGATGACAAAGAGTCGTAACTATAACTAAACCTCAAATAAAATTGTTTTTGAAAGAGAACACATGTGATTAATATATTAAAAAAAAAGCTGGTTGTATTAACTTCAGCCTTAAGACCAAGTTATTATCTAAATGACTTAAATTCAATGCTAAGGAGCATAGCTAGTAAAGCACCTAGAAGAATTACAAGGATCAGATAGTTAGAATCAAATGGATTGAGTGTAATTGATCTTCAAAAGGGTCATTTTATCCTTTTCCTTTTTCTCTAATTTTTCTTAAACTTTAGTAACTCTAGGAACTTCTCATTTCATGAACAATTTTTGCCTTTACCGAGAATAATGGAACATGAACAAGTTTGGGATGAGACGAAATGGAAAATGTGGTATAGTCCTCAAGTGTCCACAACCTGATCATATTATTAGGTAACATATGTCACTTCTCTAGACCTTGCCAACTAATATGATGAACCTCGTCTTAATTGGTCTTGCTTTTGTGTCCACGTTGAGTCAGAAACATGATGAGTTTGAAGCAAGCAAGCAAGCAACGTAGGGACAGGTAGTGAGTTACTTTCTGATAAAAAAGACACTCCAGCTGCTTCTGCTGCATGCATCTTCATAAAACCTTGATCTATGCTTTTTGAGCCTTGAATACCAAAATTTCTCCGCGAGATATTTGTCAAACTCTTTGACCCTTAAGTGTTAAGGTTATTTATTTATGAATTCACTTTTTATTTCCTCCCCAATGATACATCTAATACGACTACTGTATACAAAACCGAGTGTGTTGTTAGCAATTTATTCAACTCTACGTGCAACATATTATAAAATTTATGAACGAATATAATTAAATTGAAAACCACAAACAAGTAGATATTATAAACTGCATCGTGTGAATGCGTTGTCAAATTTAGAGTTTGACGTGAATCAATTTGGTATGTAACAATTTAGATTAGGGAGAAAGTTCACCCCATACAAACTACAAAAACCTGAGGTCGAACAAGTCAATTATACCTCATTAGCGGTTCAATGTGGGTAATTAACACTCAACTTATATGAAGAAAAAGGCAAATGAAATTACTTAAAAGGTTGATTAGTTATTCTAATAAAAAAAAAATCCGTACTGGAATTTATTCTTAGAAATAAAAGTGCATTTACGAGTGTTTCTTGTGTATAACTTATGTCTTCGTCTTACTTTTGTTGCTTAGAATTTTTGTGCTTGTTTTGTCTTGGACTTAAGATATTAAACTGTGATATTGTGTTTTTTTACACTATAATATTTATAAGCGCTTGTTTGGTCTATACAATTGAGACTTATAGTTAAAATTAAGCCTTAGAATTTTAATTATAATGTGTGGAAGCTTTCTTAAAATTAGAATTACAATTCTAAGTTAATCTCATATCCTAGTTCATACCCTCTAAATTATTAATTCTTAACATTACATTACCCTGTCATCAACACTGCTACCACAATCACCGCCTTCGTTGTCACCACTAACAATGCAGCTATCACTGTCACCACCGTCACTATTGTTGCCACGACCACCATCACTCATTCCCCATTGCCATTGTCATTGTCTGCACCACCACCTTCATCATTATCATTGTCACCACCA
Organism: Clitoria ternatea; assembly: GCA_037962975.1. Classification (NCBI taxonomy): domain Eukaryota; kingdom Viridiplantae; phylum Streptophyta; class Magnoliopsida; order Fabales; family Fabaceae; genus Clitoria; species Clitoria ternatea. Next base: position 272,708,918 of record CM075672.1, read on the forward strand.
CCGCCAACGCTGCCACCACTATCACCACTAACACTGTTGTCTTTGTCATCGCCACATCACCACCACCATCATGATCACCATCGTTGTCATCATTATTGTCACCACCACATCTATTGCCACTGTTGTAGTCACCATCACCGTTGTCGGTTGTTGTCACAACCACCATCACCACTATCATTGTCACTATCTTCATTGTCGCCACCATTGATACTATGATTGTCGTTATAATCATTGTTGTCGTTGCCACTACTGTTGTCATCTCCACAACAACCCTTATTTTAGTTTTGATCCGGTCTCAATACCGGTATCCGATCTGCTGTACATATTTCAACGTCTTTGATAAGACATCTACGTGTAACCGGTGTCATCGGTATACATCCGAACTGTAATTCCGTATCAGGCGTTCTCCCTATACCGGTTGTTCAGGATAACACCATGACATCGGATAATACACACGTCACTGTGCAAAAGACAAGGATTGTTGCTACAGGGATCGATCAATAATTCCCTGCACTACGAGCCAAATTCTGCTCACGGGAATGGTCAACTTGTTCCCTAATCCTAGTCTACATTCTCTATGCTCAATATACAATAGCCACTTGACCCAATCATGGAGGTAAGTGCGCAATATAATAATGCTAATGGGAGTTGGTGGTTCCCCACCAACGAGTCCTCGTTAATCGAGCCAATCAGGTATATGAACTAACTTCATGATTGAAGTGGGGGATCTTCTTCTTCAGCTCTTTACGACTGATTCCTCTCTGAATACATTCCTTACTTGGGATATAATCACTGACTTGAGCGTCGGAGAATCTTTGCAGGTGACACCACCATTCGCCCACTTCAACGCGATTAGGTCGGTGTGAAGGATCTCCAGAACGCCCAATCCGCTCTCTTCATTCAAGGACAACGGATACCTACATCGGATACACATATATCCGGTCTACTAGACGGTATTGACATACTATTCGTGACTGGCTTGAGATCGGATCTCTTGACCCCGGTCCAGGACAGATCATTGGCACGCCCGGTGGGACCCGATAAAGTTATTCCCATATCCTTTGACAGAGCAGGCAATCCACAATGGAAGGCGAAGCACAAGACTTCATGGAAAATCAGGCTGAAGGCAGAACCAATCCTAACGCCTTCAGAAAACTCAACTTTGATTCTCATGGGGGCAGCTCAAAGAAGATAGTAACAGTGTCTGATCCTGATCCTCGTGATGAGTTGATCAAACAACTTCAGAGGGAACTCGCTGAATTGCGAAGAGAAAAAAGGCAAAGCGAGGATAAAGAGTCATCTCGCACGCGAAACACTCCCCACACCACTGATGGTGAAAAGTCCACCACTCTTCAGTACTCAAAGATCCCAACGTTTGAGGAGGGAGAACAAACTCGCGATTCTGAGGATGCAGCTTCCCGAAGGAAGAGAGATTCAACAACAGCACCCCCATTGTCTTACAATCTGAAGGTTCCTTTTTCAAGGAGACTTATGGGCATCAGCATCCCCAAGCACCTTCAAACCACTCAACCACTTTCCATCGGAAAGTATAATGGTGAAACTGATCCAACTAAGCACCTTGATGCTTATGTGTTTGAAGCCATGTACTTGGGGGCTGATGAAGACGTGATGTGCCGAATGTTCCCTCGAACATTGTCTGAGGAAGCCCTCGGGTGGTTTAAAGGCCTGCCTTCTGGATCCATAGATTCTTGGACGGAAATAGCAGCTGCCTTTGAAACCCACTTTGTCATCTCCAGAGACGTACCCAAGACGTCTCATACCTTGGCTCAGATTAAGCAAGGTGAAACTGAGGGCTTAAAAGATTTTTTGAAGAGGTTTTATAAGGAAGCAGCCCTGATTCCTAACCTCACAGAATCTATCAAGCTGCATATCGTAATTGAGGCATTGCAGCCAGGATCAGCTTTCGCTCTTTGATTAGCAAAGAGCCCCCCAGCAACTTTTGAGGAGTTCAGGAAAAAAGCCTCAAAGTATGTGAGCATAGAGATGCACTTGGAGGCAATGGCTGCAAAGAAAAAGCCACCAATATCATCTCCCCAAACCCAGAAGGGTAAGGAAAAGACGAGGTCAGAACGCATGGAGAGGCCATTCACCAATCCTAAGGTGGATAACCACCCTCCTCGACCTTGAGAAAGGCATGTCAATTCCTTCAGCCATTATGCACAGTTATCTGCCAGACCATCTCAGATTTTGAGAGAGGTCAGATGGCCAGTTTTCAGCACATATGGCATCAGGAGACCAGCCCCTATGAAAAGACCAGGAAATTCACGAAAGTACTATGATTTTCATGAACAAAATGGTCATTCCACTGATGAATGCCAAGCTCTAAAGAACGTGGTTGAGACGCTGATTAGAGAAGGCAAATTGAAACAATACCTGTTCAAAGAAAAATCCTTTGACAGGGCAGAACGGAATGAGAAAAGAGAAAGAGATCCCGACGATGGGGATGACAACAACCCCAGTCCGGTTCGAAAGTTCTCTGCTGCAGAGAAACAAAAAGGTGTAATGACCGATAATGCAGCACAGAAAGACAGCATGCCCCAGCAACAACGTCAGGGCCGACGAGAAGTTATTGACATGATTGCTGGAGGGTTCGCTGGAGGAGGAGCTTCAATTACAGCCCGAAAGAATCATCACAGAATGATTCTATCCGTGCAAGGGAAAGTCAAAGACAATCGCCCTTACAGAGGAGGAATTGAGGCTCCCATAATCTCTTTCTCTGACGAGGATTTTGGCCCAACCGTTCCTGGTGGTGACGATGCTGTAGTCATCACTGCTGTGATCGCCAACAAGGACGTCCGAAGAATCCTTGTTGACCAGAGAAGTTCCTGCGATGTTATTTTTTATAATTGCTTCGAAAGAATGGGTTTTAAAGACTCAGACTTACAGCCTTACACGCAGGAACTAACAGCTTTCAATGGCGCAAAGCAACTAACTAGAGGGTATCTTGATACCCTTATCTCGTTTGAAGGCGAGCCAGGAGCCAGGACGGTTAGATCTCGGGTGCTAGTGATTGATGTCAAATCACCATTTAATGGCATCATAGGCCGTCCTACTCTGAATGCAATGGAGGCAGTTGTATCAACCCCACATCTCCTTATCAAGTTCATTGACAAGGATAATGCTGTGTCATCTATCCGGGGTGATCAAGAGATGGCTAGGTACTGCTATAACCTTAGCCTCAACATGACAAAGCTGGACGCCTCCAATAAAAAGAGGAAACTTAATGATGCTGGAACATCGGCTGGATCTGTAAGTCTTGTCGACCTGGATCCTAGAGCGGATTTGAACATTGATCCGTTCAACCCATCAAAGCCCACACCGGATGGAAGTTACAGGGACATTGTCTTGGGAGATTCTCCAGAAAAGATCACCCATATTAATGACAAGCTAGATGCTGAAATAGAGCAGCGACTGCTGGCTCTCTTACAAGAGTTTAAAGACCTCTTTGCATGGACTGCAGCCGATATGCCAGGCATAGACCCTGAATTCTGCTGTCATAAACTTTCTGTCTATCCAGAGACGAAACCTGTGGCCCAAAAGAAAAGACGATTAGGCCCAGAGAAACAGAAAGCAGCTTGTCAGCAAACTGAGGAATTGCTGAAGGCCGGATTTATCAAGGAAATCCGATATTCTTCTTGGCTTTCGAATGTGGTGATGGTCCCTAAATCCAATGGTAAATGGAGAATGTGCATTGACTACGTGGACCTCAACCGCTGCTGTCCAAAAGATCCTTATCCTCTTCCTAATATAGATCGGATGGTAGATGATTCCTCTGGTTATCAATACCTGAGCTTCATGGACGCTTATTCTGGTTACAACCAAATTCCGATGTGCGAAGAGGATCAAGAGAAGACAGCTTTCATAAATGATCGTGGTGTCTTTTGCTATACAGTCATGCCCTTTGGCCTGAAAAACGCTGGGGCGACATATCAGCGCATGATCAACAAGGTTTTCGAAGGTATGCACACCAAACTTGTTGAAGTATACATTGACGACATAATAGCAAAGACACCGGTTGGTGGCGATCATATTGAAGACCTGCGCCAAGTATTCACCCGTTTGAGACAATTTAACATGAGGCTGAACCCAATGAAGTGCACATTTGCTGTCCCTGCTGGGAAATTTTTGGGTTTCATGTTAACTCAACGTGGTATAGAAGCCAATCCAGGGAAGTGCCAAACGATTCTAGACATGCAAAGTCCTAAGAATCTCAAAGAAGTCCAATCCCTGAATGGCAAGGTAGCAGCTTTGGCACGGTTCATGCCGAAGATGGCTCACAGGTCGCTCCCCCTGTACAAAATACTGAAAAAGTCCAAGAAATTCGAGTGGGGACAGGAACAAGAAAAAGCTTTCCAAGAGCTTAAGGAGGTGTTGTCCAAACCACCCATTCTCACAAAGCCTGACCCCGAAGACACACTCATTCTGTACTTGGCTATTTCAGATGAAGCTTTGGGCGTTGCCTTGATAAAAGAAACTCCTGATGGACAAAGACCGGTCTATTTCACTAGCAAGACCTTGCAAGGTGCTGAGATCCGGTATCAAAAAATTGAAAAGGCCGCCCTCGCTGTTGTTTGGGCCTCACGACGGTTGCGTCCGTACTTTCACGCCCATCCAATCATAGTGAGAACGGATTTGCCACTTCGTTCTGTCTTAATCAAGCCCGATCTCGCTGGGAGGATGATCAAATGGTCTATTGAACTCTCTGAGTTTGATATATCCTACGAACCCCGCAGCGCTATTAAAGCTCAAGTCCTGGCTGACTTTATTGTGGAAATGACAGGGACTGATCCGGATTACCCTCGAGTCCATTGGACCATTTACGTTGATGGTTCATCAAACCAAAGAGGCTCTGGAGCAGGTGTAGTTCTCGAAAGTGATGACGGAGTACACCTGGAGATCTCCCTTCGTTTCAATTTCAAAACATCCAACAACCAGGCTGAGTACGAAGCTTGCTTGGCCGGGCTAAGAGCTGCAATTGACATCGGAGCTTCTGAGGCGACACTCTGTAGCGATTCACAGCTGGTGATTTCGCAGATCTTAGGAGATTATCAAGCTCGCGAACCTCAACTCCAATTATACTTGAACTGTGTCAAGGAGTTGACTGAGAAATTCTCAAAGGTGGAGTTCAAGCATGTTCCACGTGAAGAGAATACGAGAGCGGATATACTCTCCAGGTTAGCAAGCACTAAACGACCGGGTAGCACCACTACTCTGGTTCAAAGCACGCTAACGTCGCCCAGCATCCCTCTTTTCCCTTCTCTAAACGCCATAATGACTGACTCCCTTTACGGAGATACATGGATAGCTCCTTACATCCGTTATTTGGCTGATGGACAGCTACCCACAGATGAGAAGGAAAAGACGAGGTTAAGGAGAGAATTACCATATTTCACCATGATTGATGGTAATCTCTACAGAAGGGCACTCTCTGTGCCCTATTTAATTTGTCTCAAAGAGGATGAGGTGCAAGGTGTAATGGAAGAAGTGCATGGAGGACAAAGTGGACACCACGCCGGAGGAAGGAGCTTAATGCGAAAAATCCTCAGAGCTGGATACTGGTGGCCCACAATGAAGCAAGACTCCATTAACTTCGTCAAAAAATGCGACGCTTGCCAAAAATTCTCTAACCTACACCACACACCGGCAGAAGAACTCTTCACATCCGCTGTTCCATGGCCTTTCTACCAATGGGGATTGGATATTCTGGGCCCCTTTCCAACTGCTCCTGGGGGTATCAAATATCTCATTGTAGGGGTCGATTATTTCACTAAGTGGATAGAAGCAGAGCCTGTGGTGCATATTACTTCAGCCCGAACTCGTCGTTTCATGTATGAAAACATCATAACACGGTTCGGGGTCCCAGCACGGATTGTCACAGACAATGGAACCCAGTTCACGGATAGAAAATTCACAGATTTGCTTGAAGGGTTAGGAATAACCCAAATATTCTCATCCGTCGAACATCCCCAAACTAATGGTCAAGCTGAAGTGGCCAACAGGGAGGTGCTTAAGGGACTAAAGAAGCGCCTTGGTGAAGCCAAGGGCGGATGGACAGACCAGCTGTGTCATGTCCTATGGGCATATCGGACAACGCCTCATTCATCCACCAATGAATCCCCATATCGCCTAACATACGGGGTCGAGGCAATGATACCTGTGGAACTGCAAATTGCTTCCACAAGAGTTAAGTACTTCTCTGAAGAAACCAACAACGCTAACTTGGCATCTGAAATGGATGTCATACAAGAACTCAGAGAAGACGCTTTCATCAGAGATCAAGCCATCAAAGCCAAAATTGCTCTCCGGTATAACAAACGAGTCCAATCAAGGACTTTCAACGTTGGAGATTTGGTTTTGAGGAAAGCAAGTATAGGGAACAAATTCGCCCATCAAGGCAAATTAGCCCCAAACTGGGAAGGCCCATACAGGGTATCCGAGGTCACTGGCAGAGGCTCTTATCGCCTTGAAAACCTTGATGGCACTCCAATCCGAAACAAATGGAACACCCAAAACTTGCGCATCTACTATAGCTAGCTGTTTCTACACTCTCCTATCCTTATCTTGGATTGAATACTGGAGAATTTATTTTCACAGCTACGCTCTCCTTGTAATTCTTATTTTTGATTTAATAAGAGTCTCTCATAACAATTTAACTCTTTCGAGTTTTTCTTATGTTGTGATTTTCAGTTTATCCGGTGTACAAGAACATACTCAGGACGGATGATCTCAATTACCCATTCTGTAATTGACGATGTAACTCCTCGAGTGTGTAAATATTGAAGGCCCAGATTGTAGGATTAAACCGAACTCTGGGTACGGTTAGTAAGTTTGGCTGAACACCGGTGAAGGCTCAGATTGTAGGATTAAACCGAACTCTGAGTACGACTAGTAGGATAAACCGAACGTCGGTGAAGACCTGAGTTGTAGGATTAAACCGAACCTCAGGACATGGGTTGTAGGGCTGGCACTTTTTTAAGGCCACAAACCGAACCCCATTCGAAGACTACATGGGTTGTAGGGCTAGTCCTCTTTCGAGGCCACAAACCGAACCCCATGCGAAGGCTTGGGCGTAGTAAGCTGGTTTTTCTTCAAGACCACGCTGAACCCCAAGTGACGGGCGCAGTAGGTTCAGGATTAACCCTGATCTAAACCCCGTATCGAAGGCTTGGGCGCAGTAAGCTGGTTTTTCTTCAAGACCACGCTGAACCCCAAGTGACGGGCGCAGTAGGTTCAGGATTAACCCTGATCTGAACCCCGTATCGAAGGCTCGGATTGTAGGATTAAACCGAACTCTGAGTACGACTAGTAGGATTAACCGAACGTCGGTGAAGAATCGTCATTGGGTAAAACCAAAGACCAATTGAAGAACGGCTAGTAGGATTCAACCGAACACCAAATATGACATGGACAGTAGGATCAAACCGAACTCCAAACACAACAAGTAAGTTATACTGAACTCCAAATTAATACTCTCGTGAAGTTCTTTATTTGGGAGTTTTATAGCTTATAATTCTGAGTCATCAATTCTTCAATTGAGATCTGACTCATAAACTCCGACACAAACAATTCACTCGGGTACGCCACAATCTAAGGCATTTTCACCCGAAATTCCTCAGTCGGAAATATTTGAAGAGGAATTTCTATTTTAAATCCTCATTCTCAAGATCTCTCACGTGAAAATCTCACTCAGAGTTTATTCAAAGTGATAATCACCAAATGATACTAGGGGACAACATCAACGGTTTAACGAATAATTTGAGGAATGAACTCTCGTCTAAACGATCTCACAATCATTCCCCTTAAGCCGTTCTTGAGGCACTGATGTGTTCCCTCACAAGCGGTGGTTTTATTATGAAATTCATTTCGCATGTATATGTCCGGTATGGAGATTTTGTTTTACAATCCGATCTTCATTACTTAAATCCGGAATAATACAATACACATGCAGTCCCTCTATTAAAGTTGTTTTTCACTAAACAAGAATGGAGGTAAAAAACTCTTTTATTGATTCAATAAGAATTACAATTCGTGTAATAATCCGGAGCTGATCCCGGAACACAGCGGATTCGAATCAATAAAACGAAAAAGGAAATAAGGAAGGCGCTACTCTTTTTGGCTTGAGTCTCCCTCCTTCCCTTTGCCTTTGTCTCCGGTCTTGCCTCCTTCAGTGCGAGAGCTTGATCCTGTACTTTTGGGCTTCAGGAGGGAAGGTCCCATTGATTGACCTTTAGGTAAAGGAGCAAACTTATAAGGACTGTTAGGCGGACTCTCATGACGATTGTCAACGACAGCCACCAGTTTCCCTTGGTGAAACTCATAGAACGGATCAATACCGTTCAAATTAATTGACACCTTGGGATTCCGGTATAGCACTTGACGAACTGCCAACCCGAAAGCCTCCTTGACTGCTTGGTCACACATGTTTACAGCATCGTCCAAGTCTGCTTTCAGGGTCTTGACCTCGCCATTCGAATCCGCCAGCTTTAATAGCAGCTCCTTTTCCTTACGTGTCCAATCATCCACTCCTAGAGAATGGACGACCTTAGCCTCCTTCAACCCCTCTTCCAGCTTTGAAGAGCGTTCCTTCTCCGTGCAGAGATGAGCATTGAGGTCAGCATTGATTTTCTTCTGATCAGAAACTTGACCCTCTAGCTCCTTGGCAAGATTTTTCAGTTTGGCAATTTCTTCATCCTTCTTCTGAGTTTCTTCTTTGGAAGTTTCTAATTTTCCTTCTAATTGAAGGATGATTGCCTTGTCCTTGCCAACCACTGAGGTGAGCCTCTCGTTTTCTTCTGTGAGCTCGCGAACCGACTTGAGGAGCTCGGATAACTCAGCCAAGTGCTTCTGTCCGTCGTCGCAAGCTCTGATCATTTCTTCACTCTTCAACGAGGGTTTCACCTTGGGTGAGGATTCGGGAACGCCCTCAGGAATGGAGCTCTCATACACCGGATGTTGAACAAGACCGGAGCTATCTTCAAGAGGGCAAGAGGCTTTGGGCGCGAAATAAGTCGTTATTGGCTTCGCCCCATATGTTATAACACCACTTGGAGTATCCGGAATAGACCCTTCCGCTCTCTTTTCCTTAGCAGGCCCTGGCTCAGCAGCCCCTCTTGAAGTTTTTGGCTTTTTGGGCGAGGATTGACGGTCTGAGGTCTTCGAAGGATCACGCTTTGTCCTCTTCTTTTTCTCGACCACCTTCTCAGATCCGCCCTCGATCAGAGGAATATCGTCACCAGCAGATGAAGTTAATATTATTGTCTCAGCAGTGGCCTTCTTAGAATTCCGCTTTGCCTGAATGTCATTTTCAGTCACAACGGAAGTCTCTCTGGCCTTGAGTCCTTTTAGCCTATTCATCTCTGGTGACTCGCCCTGAATTTCACCTGCACAATCAAAAGACACAATCAGAGACGTAAAATTTTCAAGGCAAATGACATAATAACGCATGAAGAATGGCAGGGAAATTACGTAAATACTCATCGCGAGTAGACTTTGGTCCTAACAAACGCCTGCAGGAGAAAAATTGGTGTGAGGCTGTGTAGGACTGCAGAGCCGAAAGAACAGAGATCGAAGTTGGGCTCAGTTCGTCCTCCTCGGTATAGTACGCTTGGGAGGTCAACAAAAAATGTTCGTGCGTCCAAGTCACTGGGAATTTTGGAATCCCATCTTCAGTTAACCAAAAAATTGGTTCATTCGGATGGACGCTAATCTTCGTGAAATAGGACTTGAATGAACGCCCATCAACTTTGGCGGAGTCAGTGTACGCCTCGAAGTTGATGATCTTGGAGATAGTCCGGAGGGATATCAAGCTCACTCCTCCTTTCTCCTTATTCGCACGACGGACCACTTGAGTGAAGTAGAAAAGCATGGCCACCGTCGGTTTAAAGTTGAAGTGCTCCCCAAGCACTTCAAGAGAGCGGACTAATCCCCACCCATTAGGGTGAAGTTGCGAGGGGGCGCAGTCCAAGAATCTCAGGACTCCCATCTCAAACTTCGTCAAGGGGAAACACACACCCAAGTTCAGAAATAGAAAATCATACATGAACAAGGACTTCTCGTCCGGTGTGTGGCATATCCGTACCGATGGAAGGGGAGCGAATACATTAAAACACCATTTGTATTTGTCCTTCTTCCAAACGGTAAACCGCGGCTCCAGTTCCCCTTCATCCTCCCGAGCGTGGACGGACGGTGTCTCACGAAATTCCTCAGCCACCCAGCTGAATGGGCGTTTCTGTTGGAATTTCACCCAGTCTATCCGGTGTGCAACCACATTGCAGAGACCGGATTGGGTCTTCAAGATATACTTCTCGGAAGGGGATTCCCCTTCAGACGATTTTCTCCCAGTGGCTTTCTTTGTCACCATTGTGAAAGCTTTGATGCTGCGATAAAATTTCACATCATCAGAGAGATACAAATCCCCACTTTCGACACTCTCACTGGAGGAGGAAGACTCTGAAGAGGGTATAATCACCCTTCGCCTTTGATATTGCGACTCCTCCCCCCCTGTATACTGTGGCCTCGATTGGAAGATCACTGGGATCCTCCCACCACGAACATTAGGGTTTTGAGCCAAAGCCCTTCCTCCTCTTCCTCTAGGGCTAACGCCACTGAAGCTAACACCCTTCCTAGCCATTCTCAAATATTGAAAAGAGATGCAAAAAACGAAGGGAAAGTGGTTACCTAAGGATAGTGAATGGAAATTCACAGAGGCGGACACGAAGAACTTCTTGGGACTTTTGCAGAGGTTCGTCGAGGAAGCAAGAAGAAATGGTAACTGAGATTGCCAAATATGCCTGTATCAGGGCACAAAAATTTTTCAAATACCCACTAAACACAATCTGTCGTTTACCCCCAAACGACTTCCCGTTTAGTGGACCAAAATTGTCGTCTAGTACATCAAGGCGCGAAGATGCCATCATTTCGTCACAAAGCCATCGAAATGGGCCTGTTAAAACCAAATACTAGGCCCAACAAGACTATACGTGACAGTTACTAAGGCATGCGCACTTAATGCAATAATGGCGCGCCCACGTGAATTAAGGCATTAAATGTCCAATCATTAGAAACGTGGCCACCATTACCCGAATACCAAGGGTTGCGAAATTCGATAAACTTCTGATATTTCCATTGTCGAATCCGCCCTTAAAATTTCATCACTACGGATCATGGTTCCCAGAACGGATATTTACACTTCGGTGCAAATCCGAAATTCAGACGTACAATGATCAATATAGCTCATATGAGCAAGACAACTGCTTCCTCACATCAGCTAGGGGGCTAGTAGAGGTAATACTCGGATTTCGTCTCGGATTTCGGATGGATGCGAAAAAAAAAAATTCACCAGGACGGATGATCTCAATCACTTATTCAGTGATTCGGTGATGTAACTCCTAGTATGAAGAACTCCAATAATCATTCCAGGACGGATGATCTCAATCACCTATTCAGTGATTCGACGATGTAACTCCTGGTATGAACAATTCTCATCATCATTCTTACGATGAAAGTATTCACTCAATCCGTACTCCTACGATTGAAAAATGTCTCCAGGATGGATTATCTAAATCACTTAATCTGTGATCTGACGATGTAACTCTTGACGATGTGTACTTTTCCAGAACGGATAACCTCAGTCACCCATTATGTGATATGACGATGTAACTCCTAACGCGGTGTACCTGCCCAGGACGGATGATCTCAATCACCCATGCTGTGATCTGACGATGTAACTCCTGGCGCCATACACACCCAAAGGACGGATGATCTCAATCACCTAATATGCGACCTGATGATGTAGTTGCTGGTATCGTACACATTCCCAAGACGGATGATCTCAATCACTTATGAAGTGATTTAATGATAAAACACCTGGCATGATCAATACTCATAATCATCTTTATGATGGAAAATTCTGAAAGTCAGTCCGCACTTTCGCTTTCTAGTGGTATTCTCCCAGGACGGATACTCTTTATCACCTATTCTGTGATACAACGACGTAACTCCTGGCGTAGAAAAAACTCCCATCATCATCCTTATGATAAAGGACTCAAACACCACTTCCTTGCAGTTCCCTAAACTTGGAACAATATTATCATCTCCTGTAAGAATATTACGGGTTAGAAGCAGTCATCCGTCCTGTTACACTACTTTGCTAAACAGCGGATCGACCCATCTTTCCCCAAAAGAATTAAGGATCATGCCCCAGAGACAGGCACCTTCTTCTTAATACGCACTTGGGGACATGTATATATTTATCCGTTCTAAATTTTATTTGTTATTTAATCTTCCGAGGCTATTATTTCAATCCGGCCTTAAGATTAATTACACTGAACGGATTAGTAACGATTTATATATACATGAAACAATGAAGACAAATTTCTTCAACCAAAATTCATTCATTGAAATGAAATTACATACAATAGTTCAAAATCCGGAGTTGATCCCGGTACACAACTATACATGTAAATGAAAACAAAATTACGGAGGAGGAATCTGTTCTTCAGTTTTTTGCGCCTCCTCAGCACAAGGCTCTTGTCCCCCTTCCTTTGGAACCTCCGCAGGAGTCTCACCTCCAGGAGCCTCAGCCCTTTCTTCAGAAGAGGGAACCTCGGACACAGGAAAGACGTAATCAGGTCCCATAGATTGACCCTCAGGAAGAGGAGCCAAACCATACAAGGACGTCGGTGGATCCTCGTGACGACCATCCACCACTGCGACTAACTTTCCCCCATGGAATTCATAGTACGGATCCATTCCATAAAGGTTAAGTTTCACAGTGGGGTTGCGGTAGAAGACTTGGCGTATGGCTAGGCCGAAGGACTCTTCAACAGCCCGGCTGCATATGTCAACAGCTTCTTCTCTCTCAGCCTTCGCTGTAGCCAATTCTCCCCGCAACTTGGACAGCTCCTCACTAGACACCTCGAACTCTGCATTCCTAGCCTTCAGTCCCTCTATCTCATGAAGGAGCTTCTTCTCCCTTTGAGACCACTCCTCAGCATCAGCTTTATGTTTATCCTGGCTGCTACGGAGTTCTTCCTCCTTCTCTGCCACCTTGCCTTCCAAGTTTTTAAGATCGCCTTTGAGCTTGAGATTCTCTTTAGTTACGAGATCCCCAAACTCCTTAGACTTGTTAAGACGATCTTCCATTAACTTCATGGCTGCTTTGTCCTTGTCTGAGGAAAGGTTGAGCTCTTCTAATTTTTCACTTAGCTCCTCAACCTTGTCAACGTTCTTAGCCAACTCGCTGACGGAAGATAGCAATCCAGCAAGTTCGGCTAGCTGCCACCTTCCGGCCTCACACGCTTCTTCAATTTCTTTAACACTAAGCGTAGGCCGGAGTTTGTACATCGGTGGTGGAAGAGTGGCAGGAGTAGAACCTTCGTAGGAGAGGAAGGGGGTGAGAAACGAGGTCGTTGGGAAGGAGGTCGGATTTGACCCAGAAGCTCCAGCAGCAGTTTCTTTATTAAGACTAGAGGGAGCACCAGCTGCTTCCGAGGTTTCAACAAGCTTACCCTCCGAAGTTTTGCGCTTTTTGGACGGGCCTCCCACTGAGTCATTCTTGATTTTTCTTCTCCTCTCAGAAACTGGAGGATGACCCGTGGATTCATCAGCGGCAGAAGAACCGCCCTCAACCAACGGAACGTCCCCTTTACGACTTCAAATGTTATTGGGGGATCTTCTTCTTCAGCTCTTTACGACTGATTCCTCTCTGAATACATTCCTTACTTGGGATATAATCACTGACTTGAGCGTCGGAGAATCTTTGCAGGTGACACCACCATTCGCCCACTTCAACGCGATTAGGTCGGTGTGAAGGATCTCCAGAACGCCCAATCCGCTCTCTTCATTCAAGGACAACGGATACCTACATCGGATACACATATATCCGGTCTACTAGACGGTATTGACATACTATTCGTGACTGGCTTGAGATCGGATCTCTTGACCCCGGTCCAGGACAGATCAAGTTTAGAATTGTAATTTCATATATTTATGATTCAAACATAAAATTAATAGTTTTTTAGTAATTCCAATTCTTTAATAATTGAAATTAAATTTATAATTTTAAATTACAATTTCAATTCCGTACACTAAACAAACCTTAATATTATTTTAAGTTTAGTTAGAATCTTACTATTTTAAATGGAATATTGATTTTTCGAGTCTACGGAAACTCAACAATTCCGTCCTCCAGTCTCGATGACCTTCGTCATCTAGTTTAACTTACACAATAATTACATTTAATTAAAGTTATGTCCACATCAATTTCTAATTGGCTGATACCTCATAATATATATATATATATATATATATATATATATATATATATATAATTATACTGAATTTAACATGCAATTGTATCTTGAAGGAGAGCCTTTTTACATATTTCAGAATAATAGAATGCAATGGGAAGAAATTCAATATGGGTGGACGGTGGACCTATATGGTCTGCTCATATCCATGATCAAGAATGAGTGACATCTATACTTGCAGACGTGAAATCTATGAAGGGAAGTTATCCTGCTGATGATCGTTGTGTTGACTACAATATCAATAGCGTGGTTTTACATTATACTTTTTTTAATTTAAGTACCATGCATGACATCAATGACATGATATGTTATGACTCAGACCATGTGTGGCAGGTGTATCTTTATGCATCAAAACTTACCCAGCTTCCCTTTTTGTTTAAACAACCTGTTATATGGAAATATTTTGCTTAACTCACTTGTTATTATTAGACTAACATACCAAGTCAAAACACAAGTTGAATTATTACTACAAACATGAAAGGACTACTTAGTTTGTTTAGCGAAATGGCAACAACCACAAGCATGTGTAGAACTAGAATTTACATAAGGAAAATTTCCCCTTATTTTGTTCAACACAGTAGTAGAAGAGTGGCATAATCTGTAGTGCCAAAGATCAAAAGCAGAATGTGGTGTAAATGGATTTTGCACCACATATAGGTTGTCGTACAGGTCAGCAAGATCAATCATCTCCTTGGTGTTGTGATCCTGAATGAAGCATGAGAATTTGTCAAAAATGAGTTTGCAATTTATAAACATTGAACACCTCTACTAATTCAGATAAGATTGTAGTGAAATTCAGGTATGGATAATAAGACATCCTGAAATGTTAGCTTGTGTAATAATTCCATTTGGCAACTTTACTTTAATAGGATTGATGTGATTATATGATGCATAATGAGAAAGAAAAATTGGACACACATGGTCTGTTGCACCACTGTCCAAAATCCAAAGGCTCTATTTCCTTTGGAACTTTTCTAAATAGGAAAGAATAAAAATATCATATCACATATAGCATCATGAACTTGGCCATCAGTTTTGGTCCTTTTCTGATTATCTGAGCCATGCCTTGTGTTGCACTTATCTCAGTGGATAAAGAGGTGGAATTAATATCGTTCTCAGAGGGTTTTATCTTTCTTTTGTATTTGTACTTTGGTGGAAAACCATGCTTGAAATAGCATGTCTCCACTGTGTGTGGATATGTTTCCAATAAAAGGTACAAACCTCTTTTGGCTGATTATTGGAACTTCGTTCATTGAATCTTCCTCTGCTTCTTCCAAAACAACATCCTCCCTTCCTTTCAAAGGAACCCCTTGGATCACCATTATTAGCAATAACACTGGAATCTTGAATACCAGAACCAAAAACTTGTCTTTCTTATTGCAAAACAAGAAAGAATGCTTTGTTAATAGTAGGTAGAGGGTTCATCATAAGAATCTGACTTTTGACAGTATTGAATTGATCATTGAGCCCTTTCAAGAAACAGATTACATATTCTGTTTCTCTGTATTTCTTCACAGCGCCAGCAAGATCACATGTGCACTTAGTGGCACATGAACATGAAGGAATTGACCTCAACATTTCTAGTTCTTCCCAGAGAATCTTTAGGTCTGTATAGTAAGTGAACACGTTCCTTTCTCCTTGTCTGGTGGAATGCAGCTCTTGGAGAAGATCACATATCTTGAAGTAGGCACTGGTGGGATTTTGTGATTCATCCTTCTTCATATTGTCAGTCTCCTGATTTTCTCCTTCTTTTGCCATGTTGAGAGTGAAGAGCAAGATTCTGAACTGAATATGCCTCTTATCAATGAAAATAGGATTCTAAAAAACTGTACAAAATAAAGCCTTACAAGAGTAACTATATATATTATATAGAGAATAAGAATAGAAGGAAACAGAAAATAACTAATCACAAAACTAACTAACAGAATAACAAGACTAATAAAACAGAAGAACATAACTAATGAAGGCCAAGACTAAGTAATAGAATTGTCTTGATTGCCATCAATGTGATGATCATGATTAGATTGAGCATGTTTGTCCAATAGTTATTAAATGGTATTATATTCTTTTCAGGAATTGCCAGATGTTCCACTGTTTCTGAGTCTGAGAAATATATGTGCAACACTTAAATGCACTTTTTCGTCAGCAGTTATTTTCCATTCTGCTATGACAAATGCAGGCTATCATATATCTGAAACACATGCAGTTATTTTCTTTCAGATATGCCGAAGGTTGCTGGTTAAGAACTTACATGTAACTGTTGCTTGTTTTCTGTACATGTTGTTGATAATACTTGTTTCTCTTTTATTGTGCATGTGTCCACTTGTATATAAAATGCCATGTTCCTTTGAACAACAGAATGGCTACAAGTCTCAACTTAGTTGTGCATATTTGAGCCTTTTGGGAAATACATAAGGAATGATTTGCTTTTGTCAGTTCTCAGTCACTGATTCTTTTAAACTATAGGAAGTGCCATTCTTGCAAAGGAACCTGTTCTTCAGGTATATTCTTGGCTCCCAAATTGCTCTCCCATTTACATCTTAATCCAACATTGAGGTCACATATATTCATCGTTGTCACTTGTTCATAAGAAGTTTTGGCCATGTGGATACCAAAGAACAGGCTAAGTATATTTTGCCTGTGTCCCCTGTATAGGCGGAAATTTTTTTTTGTTTTGAGTCTGAATATAGTATATTAAATAAACAAAATTTTGAAAGACATTCGGGTCCTAAACTAAGGGCAGGCACCAAAGTATTAGCAAGCATGTCACTCTTTTGGGTCAAGAGGCAGTTAATTGAGTTATCAATCAGGAACAGAATTAAGAATCTAAAAGTAAGAGGCAAAAGATAAGCGATAGTATCACAGCTCAGCTCACAAATGTGGTTCCTTCTTGAAATTCATTAATAAATCTTCTTGTCACAGTTGTTCCTTGTTTAGTTATCATTGATATGGTTGAAGTTTCAATTTTTTACTTGCTTGGCCCATGAAAGAACTTTGTAATTCTGTCTCACACTAGGAGATTTGCTAAGGCAAGAAAGTGCTGTTTTTGTTTCTTTTATATTTGCGAAGGCAGGAAAGTACTGTTTTTGTTTCTTATATCATATTTGCTTGTATAGGTTTTTACATGATTTTGGGTTAAAGTTTTTTAAATGGAATTAGTTAAAAATTATTTTCTAATCAGTTGATTAAATGAAATTTAATCCATCTCAAATAGTATATAATCAATATTAATTATTAAATAATTTAATTTTTATAATTTTATTTTCACAACTAATTATCAAATAAAAACTTACGGGAAAACATAAAATGATTAACATAGAAACAACCCACCCACGTGCATCATTTGCAAAAGGTAAGACCTTGCTGCTAATTCCCTTACAAACGACAAGTCTCAAAATGAAATTAACATACTGCTATTTAACATGGCATTGCTTTTCAGGGCTATATGTTACATGACTAAGTCAAATTAAATAACTTCTCAAAATAAATCTCTATTCAGATTCATATAGTGGTCCAAAGTACAACTACAATTGGTTTCCTAAATGCGACACACTGTCAAAAAGCTGTCAAGTGTCATAACTATTTTTTCCAACAAGACAAGATAAAAAAAAAGTTACATGAATTTACCTGATAAAGACACATGATCAGGAGCACAAATCCACCTGTAACAATCATTTCCTTTGAACAAAGTCTTTGAAATTGAATAAAGTGCTCAGATTTTAAAAATCTCAAATTAATCTTATATCACAAAAAGTTATTTATTTTAGTTCTTTTGCATTTTATTTTCCAATATTGTTTTCTACTAAAAAGGACTGAATTAAAATCATCTTATAAAATTAAGATTTTTAAAATTTGAAAATTTAAGGTTTACTTAATTCCGTAATGGAGTTAGCTGGGAGTAGGGACAATAGTAAATACAAAATCCTAAAATGTTGAAAACCAGTACCCACACAATAAAACCAAAATCACAGCTCTGCTGGTGCAGTGACAACTTTCAAATAACAAGCAACTTCAGAACCTTCCAAATCCCAAAAAGGATAGGGATGTTCAAATTCCAATCACAACCACCCCAAAATATGCTTTTATTTTTTTTCTGCTTAAAAAAAGCCAAGGAATATATATATAAGCAAAAGTTGAGAACAACATCTACTCAGATATGCATGCTAGTATGTTACTACCACATGATGCAAAGACTGTATTATTTAGATTTTCATTTTCCGACTTGACAGATCCTTAAGCATTTTTAATCTGCTAACTTCCGGAAATGTTACCTAATGAGAACATTCTATTTATATGGGATTTTAATTTGAGATCCAAGAGTAAATATTGTTTAACAACCACAACATAAGAACACTGAAATTTCTAGAGTTAAACAAAAAAATTTCTTCTATTAGATATGAATTACAGATTGTTTCATATGTCCTCTGTAAATCGCCCTTGTTGAATATTGAAGAGACATTCTAGGTTCAACTTTCCTGTAGTGTTCTTGTAACAAATTGTAATTTCTCTTTCAATTGAGAATTTATTTGTCATTCGTTCATCTGAAAAAAACCTTGTATTTATATTTATATAATTAAATAACATAGCAGACACGTGCTTTAAAAGATCTTATTGTTTTTCAATTTCAAATTAGCTTCTCATGACAGGATAGTATTCAAGTGGCAGAAAGAAACACCAATGAAAAATCAAAACTTCTGATCAGATCAATTAAAAATTGATCACTATGGATCTGTACTAAATTAATAAACAAGACATACATCAATATCCTCACTATTATTTCACATGGAACGCAATGGTGCCATGTGATTTCTAAGTTCTCTACTCAACAAACAACAATGAAAAGAAGGCACCGCCCTATGACGTGTACTTATTGTTTTCTAAGATCAAAGCACGAAGTCACTAAATAAAATTACAGCTAACAATGCTGCAAATTTTAAGCTGAAAATAACAGTGAGTAGGAGATAAATACTAGGAAAAAATTACAGTATATTAAAAGTTCCTCTTCAAGTTCTGTGGATGCTATGCAGTTAACCAAAATTGATTCATGCTTTGCCATTGGCCTTTGATGCTCCAGAAGGGTTAAGCTCATCCCAAGCTTCAATCCAAGTGACCATGGCATCTGCCAATTTGTCAAAGTAAGGATCTACCTTGCTAAGCTTTTCCTTGACTTGCTTGGAAAGCTCAATGTAGCACTTCTGAACAGTGGTAGCTTCTTTTGGAAGAATAGCACTCTGGAAGAATGGGATAATGTCTTCTTGCCAGAATATGCCTTTGTACTCTTTCCTCAAGTTTACAAATGGGTTACTTGCCTTGCTGTGATAGATATAAGGCAGACCAGTCTTGATTCCCAATCCCAAGTGATCACAGATGACCTGAACAAATCATAACTAGATGACTCAGTTGTGTTTATGCAACAATTATCATGTAAATTAATTTGTTTATGTTTGATATAACCCTATTTGAACCCAAACCAGACAATGTCACTATAGGCGACAAAGCTCTCCATACGAAGAGAGCTTTGACGCTCGTATTGATATACTCGGCTTGATTTTAAATAAGGTATATCAACTAAAAAAAATCCACACTTAATTGCAAAATTATGATAAGACCTGGTGCATTAACGCTAGTATGATCACACAAACTAATTACTTTATAGAACTGGGAGACTACAAATAAATTATAAGCCAAGATACCTTGCAGCACCAGCCAGCCCACATGTCATCGTAACGTCCAATAGGTTGACCATCACCCATGAGACCAAAGTACATTGCTGGTCCTATGAGATCACGGTCAAATGCTAAGTTCATTCCACACATGGGGAATAAAGTGCCCTTTGGGATGGTCATAACAGCATCCACATACCTAAAGCATAATATGCAGCATCCACAATGCTCAGAATCAAACTTACTTATAAGTCAAATAGTATTATTTAAATTTCTCAAAGGGGGTCACTCATAAGAGTATAAGTAGTACCTAGTGTTCCTCTCAAGAGGCTTCACAAGCTGAGTTGGAGCATCATAGTCTGGGATGTTGAGCCAAAGACCATGAGAAACTGCAGTTGGAACACCTTCACGGAGACTGAAGGGGTAACCACGAACAAAATCTGCACCTTCACGATAGGGTTCATAGAGGGTATTGAAAAAATATGGTGTGGATGGGCAAAGGAGGTTTTTTATATGCTGCTCAAGGGCATTAATCTTGCTTCCTGATGGATCAGTGGCAACCTAAGCCACAACACAAAATAACAGTAATAAGAATTATATAATGAGTCCCAAAAATTAAAATGAAAGAGTAACAAACAAGCTATACACATTCATAAAATCCTAGAATGTATATTCCTAACAAAATAAATAAATAAATAAAACCAATGTCAACATCAATAGGTACAGCTGGAGGACACTTCAGATCCCATCATTTGCAAATGATCAAATCTACATCATGTTCTCACCAACCAAATCCGACCCCAGTTTCAATTTTTGAATCAAACTTAAGATGGTGACATGAATTATATGAAAAACTATGGACCAATATTAAATCTTTACAATTAAATAACAAACAAACCACGTCCTTGAACACAAACGTGCCATCACTTAACCAATTTTCAATAAATGACAAACTTTCAAAATCACTTGCTACAATGAAGAAACCGACATTGTGTTTCTAACAGATCAAAACACTAAAAAAGAAGATCTAACAGATTCAATGTCCGTAAAGAACATAAACAGCAGCATCATCAGTTATACTGGAAAAAACAACACCAACGAGAACAAACAAAACCCGCATAACAAGATTCAAAATTTACACGACCCAACAAGAGATCAACCCATCAAAAACCAAAATTCAAGAAACCAAGCCAAGATCTAGCCAAAAACAATTCAAATAAACCAAATCCAGATGGGGAAAAATCAATAGAGAGAGGGATAAGAAGAACTCACAAAGCAATCATCATCAATGGTGTAGATGTACTTCTTTTTGGAGACCATGTAACCAAAGCAGCGACATGCAGAGTCCTTGAAGGAGATGCAATTGGCCTTAGGACCAAGAATCCTGTTGATGTCATTGCGGTTGTAGAGTTCATAGTCAAAGCCTTCAGGGACCTTGATGGTCTTAGAAGGGTCGCCATCTTGAACGATTATGAGATGGTAAGGCTGAAAGAATGGCCTCCACATCTCCAAGAAATCGAGGTTTCTGATGGTTGGAATCACGATGTCAAGCTCATCTTTCAACATTGGTGTTGCAGGAGAAGCCATGGTAACAAAATTCAACACAAGTGCGCACAAATGTGTGTGCTGTGTTGTGTTTTGAAGATGTAGAGGGAGAGGGAGAGGGAGAGAGGGTAGGACTATAATATAAAGGAGTGGCACGTGCGAGCCCGGTGCTGTCGGCACGAGTGTGGTAAAGAGACGTCTCAAAGTTTATTTAAGGTAATAAGACTCCTTCAACTTCAAACCTTAGTGCTTGCGTACAAATACAATATCAGGTAGGGTCGGTAAAAATACTAGTATATACACAAATATATATCTAATGGATATTTATTAAATAAGTGTGTATAAGTATTATGTTATTTATTTTGTAGATATTCGTATTTATTTTTATTAAATATATTTAAATTTTAAGATTGTTTTTATAGTAAGAGAAATTTATTTGATATTAGTTCATGGTAATAACTTTAATATATTAAATTGTAAATGTATTTTATATTACTAATTTATATTATTCATACTAAAATAATATCATATTTAGTACATTACATATTATTTTCTAAATATTAATAAATATTTACAACTACCCATAAGTATAAGTACATAAAAAATTAAAGGATACAGATATTATACTTTAACCATATTTATATCCCAAACACGAGTTGAATATAACACAAATTAATAAGGAATATATTTTTTATTTTATATATGCATGTTTCAACTAAGAAAGATTATTATAAGTAGTAAAACGTTCGCTACCAAAACTTTTCTCATTAATGTTTGACAATAATGCATTTTTAAACTCAAACCTGACTATATGTTAATAGAGGTGTTCATGGCCTAGATTGATTTAATCTTTAAACAAAATATCATATGATCTGATCACGTCATTAAGATGTGATTCGGTTAAAATGTATGATGATATATGATCTTTCTTAGTTCGGATTGGATTGAATCGGTTAGTCCAATTTTATATAGTGAAAATTTTTAATGTAATCCAAAAATCATAAATCATTGTTTATATTTTTTTTAAGTCATGTATGTAATTTAGTAAAGGAATATACATATATGAGGAATATATTGAAGATTGCACTTTAATTAAACTCAATTCAATTTTGAGAAGTAGATCCAAAATCTCATTCAAACATAATATGATATTTTTATGATTTTGATTTTATCCATTTTTGATTATTTTAGATCGATTAAACTGTTTTATTCGGTCCATATTAAATGATGAATATGTCTATAGATTAAACTATAGCAGTGCTCTGCTAGTTAATCTATCCTTTTGAAGCTGAAACATATCACATACTCTATCACTAATTCTCTAGGACTTAAACCTAATTACATGTTAAACTTTAATAGTCTTTTTTAGCTAATCTAACTATTTAATGATGAAATCTATTTATATCTATATTATATATATTTTTTAAAAACATTTTATAAGTTATTTTTGACAATTTTAACCACATTTATCAAAAAAAGATTGCAAATAATTTATTCCAAAACATATTTTATAATTGATCATATTTATAATTAAGTTGTTTCCCTTTTACGTGATGATTTAATTATAAATATATATATAATATATTTTAAAACAAAATATTTGCAATGTTTGTATTTGTTATCCTAATTTTTATATTTTCTATTCCTCCATTTCCTTTAAAATATCTCCCACTTCTTTCCATTTTATTAAGGTTGGTTTTCTTGCTCTCGTTTGATGAATGGTTTCTTCTTATGATTTTTTTTCTATTCTTATTTATTTTTACAAAAGAAACATTACTTTTTAAAACTTTTTCTTTGTAGGTTGGTCTTTTTAGATTAATATTTTAAAGGCATTGAAGTTTCTTGCAATACTGTATTACTTTTGCGATTTGGGGAATGGTAATTCACTTTTATTTGAATTTTTTTAAAAAAGATAATTTCACTATTCTTCTTGAAAATATTTGTTTTAATTTTTTTATTGAGTTTTATTATTTTGTTGTGTGAAGAAGGATTGCAAACCAATTTTTCTATGTGGACTCTTATTTTCTTTACCATGTTTAGGTATTTAACTCTATTTTTTCCTATTTTAATTTATGTTTCATATTTTTAATAAGTTATATGATATATTTGTAAGAATATATTTCCCTGTTTTTGTAAAATATATATCATCTTTAAGACTATCATTTTAGCCAAAAACGAACATAAGGACCAACTTAAAACTTAATTTTTTTAAAAATGAGGTACTAACTTAAAACTAAAAATACATAGGAGACTAACTTATAAATTATAATCAATATGTTAAAAAAAACTATAACTAATATGATATATTATTACGTATTTTGTAATTATTATTTTAGAAATAAATAATATATGTAAATTTACCATATTAATTAAGCGTTTTTATAATTTATAATAAACATTATTTGAAATCTATATGAATTCATAATAGAATAAATAGTTTTTATAATAATATAGTAAAGTGAATTGGTCAAATTGTATTTTCTTTCTATAATATGTTTTTAAAGATATTTCTTTAATTTTTAATTCGGAATTTTTTTAAAAAAAGTTGTTAATATCTAAAATTTCTATAATCAAAATTTGTACCCATAAACTTACGCAAAACATTATTTTCATTAGATTTTTTTTACTTTACTATTATTTATAAAATTTAATAAGTATGAATTAAAAATTAATATAATCTTCGCAAGATACGGATACATATGTTAGTATATTATATATTACTGGTCTTAAATATATGATCTTATTTAAAAAAAATATTGTTCCTTGATATAAGACCATATTTCAAAATTCATGTCATTAATTATTTTAATTAAAATACTTTTATTTATATATAACTTTTTTTAAAATCAATATGATAATAAATGATATACAACAGTTAGATTATTTTTCTCTCTAATAATAATTGAGTAATAAGTAAAGAGACTAAATAGAAATAGAATAAATAGAGAAAATTTAATGAAAGTAATAATCATTTATAGGGTAATTTTGAAAAGTACTATGAATTTCAAATAAGTTTAATTATTTTAACTAAATAAACCCACTTTCTTAATATGTATAAGTTTGGTAAAACAATCTTTTATCTTTATTATGTTATAATATTACACATACCATATTATTAATTCCCTAGACTCAATTTTCACCATTGGTTAAACTATAAGAGTCATATATGAGTTGATCTATCTGTTCATTGATAAAAAATATAAGATAAAATATATGTTTGGTCTTTTTGTTATTTTTAAGTTCAATTAAGTCTTATACATTTTTTTTTATTGTGAATTAGATTTCATTTGGGATGAAATATATGACATTTAATCACTTTGCATTAGTTTTTGAAGTTTAGAAATATTATAATTGAGAAAAATTAGAAAGCGTTTATTTGTTTCTGCATCCTTATCTTTGATGATGGCAATCACATTTAACCAATTGGAAGTGACTTATTCTTTAAAATAAATAATAATATCAAATTTTAATTAAGATCAAATCAATGTGTTGAACGAGTACATTCAAAATATTATATTTTATATTAGAAACTATGATAATAAGATTTATTTATTTAATAAAATTTATCGTTGTCAAAGAAGGATAAAAATTGCACCAAATATTTTGTCGATTTATTTAATTAAATATATAAAATTATAAGACAGAAGCATGTATTTATTTATTTTGCGATTTTTATGTTACTTGTTCTTGCTTTTGATAAAGTTCGTCAATGAAGAAAAATCCCACAATACAAACGCACGTTTCCTTCAATAACGCCAATAATTTTTCGGTTTTGTCATTTTGTTGAGCTTCGTTAAAACGCTAAAAAGATGCATCTTTGTTTGCTCACCAAACAGGGCAGAAAAAAGAATAGCTGAAACGTGTCATTTTCTAACATAATTAAGAAGAATCTTATGGGGATGGCTTGGTCAAATTAAAGCCACCCTATTGACATGTTTGAAAGTGATTTATCTCAAACTTATTAGCTGTGTTTTCGTTTTTCTCTTATTTTCCACTCAATTTGCAGTACAATTAGTCAGAATTTTTTGTTATGATTATTCCTTCGCTTCTTACGCGGCGAAGACTATTCTCAACGCTTCAATTCTTCTCTTTTTTCCTTCATCATTGGAAAAAGGTTATAAACCATGAAAAAGGATCCATGTGTAATCCATAAAAGCGGTGGGAAAGGTATTCACTCAACCAAAGGGACACTTTTTATATATACACACAACACTTTAACATATATTAAATATGTGATGAAATTCAAAGAAATTCATAATTTTTTAATTAAGTGTTAAAGGTTTGATCATCATTTTAGGTATGAAACAATTTTAAAATTCTACGCTAGTTATGTCACCTATTTAAATATCTATAAGTCAACAAAATGATTTACCATCTTGATTAACGATAGATATCTTGGATTATATATCTATCTAAAATAATAGTATTTAAGTTTTAATTATATTAATTATTCATAATTAAATGAGTATAACTTTTATTTGTTACAATCTACAATAATAACTTGATATTTTTTAAATGCATCTTTCAAAGACAAGTAAGAATTCTTGTTCACCTAGTATATTATAAGTGAGGAAATAATTTTTTCTTTTAATATCAAATTACTTTTGTAATGTAGCATAAAAATATTTTATCAACTCATTCAATTCATTTCAAAATTTTAACCGAATAGTTGGTTGAGCGGAAGACACACGTTATCTCTTAACTAATTGTTGAGAGTTTAATCTTCACACTGAGTATGAAACAATTATAAAATTATGAGTAAATTATTACACTCATTAACATGCCTACAAGTGTCACTTTGCCAATAAATTTATAAACTATTTTTACTTTAGTTCATGGGGTTGAATTTATTTAAAATAAAAAAAATTTATTTATTAAAAATAAAATAAAAATTGAAATAACTAATCCAATTCAAACAATAAAAAATAGACTGAACTAGTTTAAATTTGATATTAATCTTAAACTAGGTCAAACAATACGAACCAAATTTGTTTCTCTTTCATATAAAATAATGTTCCTCACAAAATATATCTCATGTATATATGAAATGTATACTCATTATTGAAATTCAAAATATTTTTAGCCAATTTAATCAAATAATTTTACACTTTTAATCAATATTTTTATCCTCGTATTTTTACCATTAATATTAAATATTAAAATAACAACAATAGAATTAACGACTGGATTGTCTTTGCTCGGTAACTTAAAAAACAGTTTTTTTTTTTAAAATATGTATTTTAAACTATAAAAATAAAAGTATTATTAAAAGATATGTTTAATTTAAATTAGTAAAGAACAACATTATACACAATTTTTAATAAAATATTTTTTAGTTTTATAATAAAAAATATATATTATAGGACACGCATTTAAAATATCATTTAAAAATTGTTAAAAATAATTCGACAAAAATAAATATTGGTATCTTAAAGGGACTGGAAAATGTAAGTAAAATAGCAGCATGAATTTTGGTGTATGATACGGAGAGAATAGCGGACAAAACGTACGCAATTACTGCCTTACAGAGTGAAAACTCTGTTTCTCCATTGGATGTATTTTTGGGTTTGTCAAACCCCGATTTAACCAACCGAAGTTTGTATCCAAACAATTTTTTTTACCGACAAAGCCCTTTACTTGAAGCACTCGTCACTCCGATTATTAGGCATGGGTATCCTAAATTGCAGAGGATGACTATATTTGAAGATACCTAGTATAAAGTCAAATAATTTTATAAAATCTTATTTTTCAGAAAAGGTGATGTTATTTTTAAGTTTAATTGTATAGATCTACGAAGCTTAAACTTGCATTTTTTTAATTTAAAATATTCATCGTGATAAATTTATTTATTGGTAATCGGATTTTAAATTTGTATTATTTCTTTGAATATGTTAGTTTTATTATTATTAAAACCAAACCGGTTCGGTCTGTCTAACTGGTTGAATTATAAACCGGTTAAGTGATTAGTCCGAATCTGTTCTTTAATACTATTAATTTAATCATGGTTGAACCCTAATTTAATCACAACTTACTTAAATTAGTGTTTTTACTAATTTAATGACCGGTCAGTTTCTTAAAAATATTGATTAACTCAACAACAAGATACTGGGGGTTGAAATGCAGATGCATTGACGTGGGGAGTAGGGCAGAAAGCATATTATTAATGGGTCATTTAATGGGTTAGGCAATTTCTGAGTCTAAATGCAATTAGGCACTTCACCCAACCCGTCTACATTTTTTGTCAATCTCTTACTATTTAGGTACAAATTTCTCATCAATTTCCTGCAGCATTGTACACCTAAAGTATGCTTTTAGTGCCAAGGTTTGAATGCCAAATTGTTTTCTCATGAATAAAATTTTCTTGACACCCTTTTTGAGTGGAGAATAAGCAGAGGAAGAGAGAAGAAAAGACAAACAAAATTAAGATATAATTAGTGATGGGATGGAAAGGAAGAGAGAAACTTTTTTAAAAACAATGAAAAATATATAGTAAGAGTGTTTTTTTTTTCAAAATAAAGTTAGAGTAAAAAATTCAAGTTTCTTGTTTTATTTTAGTCACCAATATAGATGGATATTAAATTTATACATAATTTATGTTTGATTTTTGCTTAACAACAAATTAATAACCATTTTGTCCTTTGAACAATTTGCTAAAACGAGACGTTTTATGAAAAAGAAGACAAAAATAAAAGAATGACAAATATATATTAGATAAAGCATGAGTTAAAAAATCAAGGTTAAATTATATCTTTAGTCCCCAATTTTAATAAATATTTAGCTTCAATCGTTATACCTTTTTCATTTATTAATTTTAATGTCTAGGATTTTGAAATACATATTTTTGGTTCCCAATCAAACATTCTTAGTTAAATAAACTGAGTCATAATACATCATAACAACTAAAACCAACAATAACAAAAATAATAAATTAAACCAAATATTTACTAAAATCAAGAGAGTATAAATATAATTTATCCAAATTCTAACAACCTTAATACATTAACAAGGTCTCTCTATATAATTGAACGTCTTTTAATCTTAAATAATATCTAAGTCTCTCTTGTTACCTCTCTAAAAATAAAGAATGATATGGTTAATTATATAACTAGATACTATAGGTATAATTAACTAAATCATTTTGTCTTTTAGGAAAAAAATATATATTTAGCTAGTTAAACATGATAATGGATTATTATTATTATTATTATTATTATTATTATTATTATTATTATTATAGTTAGTGTATGGATAAAATATATTGTTTAGCTCATCGATTTTGATTATTAATTGTTGTTAGTCCTTGTGTCCTCCATACTTTACTAACGGACGTTAAGTTTGGAAGACAAAATCATATATTTCAGAAACTTATAAACTAAAACCAACAGAAAAAATATATAAACTTAAACCAAATATCTGTTAAAATTGAGGGATTAAAGAAACATTTTAACCAAAAATCAAATTCCTTGTTTTTTTTTTGGGCAAAAAAAAATGAATAATAAATATGTACCAAAAAAAATCAAATTCCTTGTTTGAGAAATAAAGAAGCCCATGGGTAAGGCTCAAAGGCCAGAGATCAACAAGATTTAAAGGCCCAAATCTTTGTCTAGAGGGTTTTTTTAGTACCTCACAGGCCCAATGCGTCATTCCACTTCGGTAAGGAGTGGAAACGCGGAAAAATAAATATGTACCCAGCAATATTGCATAAAGGCCCATAGATGTTTCGTTGCATCTACATTAATTGACATATACAAAAAATAAGAGATTAATCACAGGTGCAGACCGTAAAACAATTAAGTCTCAGTATACTACAGTTGAAAAAATGAACTTATAAAAATAAGAAAATCTTAGGGTTAATATTGATGCTTCATGTTGTTTGAGACAGTCAAAATTTTATTTGACCGTAAGTTAATCTAAAACCGAAGTTTGTCTAACCTCAACGAGAAACCAAACTAACCTCACCTATTTCAAAAAAATGGAGCAACTGAAGATTTGAGAAGAATATTAAAAAGCTTACATATACTTTTTAGATTTTTAAAAATTTTCAAATTTATGTTACCCTTTATAATAAGAAACGTTTGAATTAAGTCTCTCAAAAATTTAGGTTAACTTATTTCACTTCTATCCTTAACTTTCTCTTGTTAAGTGTTAAGGTTGCGTCATCACGTGGATTTTTTTTAAAATAAAATAAATAAATAGCATAATTCTGAATTTCATCCACCATTTGTTGTTTTATATAAAGCATTGTTTAAGCTATTATAGATGGTCAATGCTTTTAGATTATGATTATAAATTAGCAGTGTCTTCGATTCGGAATGATGCATGGATGACTTATGTTCATTGAGATTCTCAGTCCCAAATGGGTTTTATTCTTTTGTTTTTTTGGATTTAGTATTTTGAAATATTTTTTATTAGAATTAATTCCTGTTGTTATCTGTTGTTATCTTTCCGTTAGTTAATTTATTCACCTTAATACTGATATGTGTATTTTTTAATATAAAATAAGTCTTAAAAAGTTTAAAATAAGGATCAACTATTTATTTTTTAAAAAAATTTAGCCTTTGAAATATATGTTTTTTTAAGGATAAAGGGTCTAAATTTTAAAATAAGAATTTTAATAAATAAATATTGTGAAAGTTACAAATATATACATTGAATCCAATTTATAGAAATGTTATTCACGTAAAATGTTATCTGGGACACAAAAGACGAACTGGAGAATGACAAAATTAATACTCTTTGGAGAGAACAATAACCATACCATTCATAATCAATCCAACTGATATAAAGGGATACAAGTTCATGTTTAAGACAGTAAAGGAAGAGATTACTTTAGGAATTAAAAACCTTTCTTTATTAAAACCTAAAAATGGTGAGATACTGAGAGAAAAGACAAAATGACTAAAATACACATACAGAAGCACTTCAGGAATTAAATCAATCAGCAACCAACTTTTAAATTAAAATGATACAGATTATAAATTATAAAAATTATTAACTACATCAACTACAAAAATAAAATAAAAAAAACTCCTGATTTAGCCTATGGCTCCCATTTATAAAATCAAACGAAACTATATTTATATACAATTTTTTAATTCAGACACTTCTCATAACTTAAAACAAACTATTACTTTAATTAGTGATCATATGTTATGTGTTATTTGTGTTGTATTTTTTCAATCTAAAATATATATATATATATATATATATATATATATATATATATATATATAAAAGTAGTCTAATTTAAATGTCATTACGAGTATTTTACATAAACATATAAAAAATAAAATAGAATATTTTTTTAAACAATAAATTGTCTGTAAAATATATGAAAATGATAAATTATAATTTTTTTTAATTTCTCACGATTTTTAAGATTGATTGTATTACTTGTATTTTTATTACATTTTACTTCAACAGAACAAAACAAAAATCGCATATTATTTTGGTATACAATTTAACTTATTTTTTACCTCAAAATTAGACGGAAGGACATCACACACTAAACATCCAAAAAAGAGAAAAGGAAAAAGAAATTTGCTGAATTTTCAAGCAGGTATAGCATGGGCCTCTTGAGTCTTAGCCCAAAGGAGCATAATCCTAGTGAGCACCCTTAGTCCATGCTCTCCGAGTGAGCACCCTTTGAAAAGGAAAGGAGCATGGGCCGAAAAAGAAAGTGAAAGGGAAAGCATAATCCTAGACTGTGGTACTCTAAGCTCTAGGCTTTGACCAAAACATGTTCTAGTCTGGTCCATGAATGAATGAATATGCTCCCTCAGGTTTATTTATTATGTTATGCATGCAACTGCAAGGGCTAGCCCTCATAGTACTAACAGGCCAGGCCTCTTAACAGTGACTACACTTTCATGCCCCCCATTGAATTGTTTATTAGTGTTATAAATGCTGCCCAAATTATAGTAAAGGGTCTCAATCAATCTTATAATAATGGTGCAAAAAGATGGTAGGAACAAAATAAAATAAAGAAAAGAAACACAGAAGATTAAAAAAAAGAAGCTAATTTCATTGATTTTTCTACTTTGTTAGAGCCACATTATCATACAAAAAAGAGAGCCTACTATTCTCATTACTGTACATACACCAAGCCTAGTTAGTGGTAAGATGAGACCCTTATGTGCAGTCCATTTGGTGCCACAACTCTAGGGAATTTCATTAGTTTATCACCTCCTACTTCTTCCCACCTGCAATCAACATTAAATACCACATGTCAGAAAACTGCATCATTTATTACTACATTCCATCTTCAAAACAGACAAACTAGCATTTTGTTGGTATTTAATGGCCAATATTCTTTGTACAGAATGTGCAGAATCAATAATAATACTGCCATCAAACAATCAATTTTGCTAGTGTTGCATGCTGAATATGTAGGTAACTAAATCAACTCTCTCACCTGTATCTAGTTACAAAGTAGTGCAAAAAAGTGGAAATTTCTGCTATCCCCAGCTCCTTCCCTGGACATTGTCTGGTGCCTCCTCCAAATATCAAGAAGTGACTTTGTGACTCTAAACTGTTACCCTGCATTTTGCAGCAGGCTATTAATTATGCTGTTATGCCAACCATATATATATTTAAAAAAAAAACAAAAATGAAGGTAAAAGGAATAGTTCGTGTTACAAACCAGCCATCTCCATGGGTTGAATGTTAGTGGGTCATGATACAGAAATGGATCATAATTTATCTCTCTTGTATATACATATATCCTCCACCCTTTAGGAATCAAATAGCCTGAAAAAATAAACACGTACAGAAGCTCCAATTAGCCTCTTGATTGCAGCAAGAACATGCTAGTCACATATATTATGTATAAAGTGAACACTTATGTTTTGTCATATCTACATAGATGGCCACTTTGGTTCTTCAATCTATGGCCATGCCAATTTAAAATTTAAAGTAATGCTAATAGCTACGAGGAAAATTGGGAAAAGGGTATTCCTTTTCCGGAAAATTTTTAAATACTAATAGAACAGTGGAATGGAATGATGTGGCTGGACCAATGTTTTTAAAATAGGATATGTATTTAAACTCGGTGAAATTACTTATTCAAATAAGCAATGATCAAATTAATGATTAAAATAAACAATGATCATATTAATGATTAAAATGTAATTATACCGATTACAATATAATATTAATTAAATCGATCACTAACTGATTCACGGTTTAATTAGTCATTTTAATTAATCCCACTTATTGAGGAAACAATGGGTTGGAGTGTTTTGAGTTCATGAACAATGTCCTTTGTACAACTACACTATCCTATGGATAAATTTGTTTTCCGGTTACTGTTAACAAGTTTATTGATGCTGCTGCTGTAAAAGTGGCTAAACAAAAACCAAAAAGTCAAAAACAGCTTCTTGAGCCCATAAACTAAATACACAACAAAAAGGAAGAGACATAATAGGCCTTATAAAACCCACCATTCAGTTCCATGTCGTGAGTGGTTTTTCTTAGAACCCCATTAACTATTGTTGCTAATCTCGAGGTCTCAAAAATCACCTGCAGAACACACACATAACAAACAACATCAAAATTTTGATACACTACTCTACACAACTATTGAAGTAAAAAAAAAAAACAAAACAAAACATAGTAATTTGAAAAGATAGAAACATCTCACCGCACGAGTAAACCTCATTGACTTGAGATCATTACAGTCAATTGGATCTTCTGGTTTTTTCCTTTCTCTGATGGCAAAATGCTCTTTCTGCATTCCGTGTCATCACAGTCAGGAAACAGCAACATAAAGCTACAGCAAGATACATAATAAAGAAACCATGAGAATTTTTGCACTCACTCTGATTTCTTCAAGCACTTTGGGATGATCATGTAGGTACTTCACAGCCATCATTGATGTGGTTGAAACAGTTTCATAACCAGAATACATAATTGTAATAATTAGATCAATGATTTCCTCATCAGTTAGTTTGTATCTATTTTCACCTCTTCTCATCATGCAACCAAGCATGTCCACGTGTTCGTCTTGTGATGCTTTCCTTTTCTCTAACAACTGTCTCAGAATGCTTACAATACTCTTCCTTGCCTGCAACACACATTTAAAGTCTCATATATCAGTTTCTGAAGGAAAGTAGTGGGCCTAGTGGCACTTGTCATCATGTTTTCCAATCAAAATTGAACTTCCTACTTTGATAATTGGCAAAATAAAGGTCGACATTAATGTTACCAAAAACACCTAAGCAAATGTATCTAGGTTCTGTACATATACTTACATTATTAAGAACTAAAGGGAAAAAATCAAAATAGTGTAGTACCCGACTTTAAAATCAATCATCTCATCTTAGTCGGTCTAACAAAAAAAATTTAATTATTTTAATCCTTTAAGAAAAAACTAAAATGATTGATTCTTTATAAAATGAAGGACTAAAATGATTGATGTTAAAGTTAAGACTAAACTGATTGGTGCTAAGAAGATTAAGGACTAATATGAGGATTACTATACCTGCAATCCACGACGATAATTTGTGCCAGGAAGATCAATAGGCAAAGAGAGAGTTCCTAGAACAAGCTTAAAGAACTCTGTCATGAAAGGTTGAGATATTGAGCTAGTTTCCATACCAGAAATCTGCTTCAGGGAAGAGAGAAATGCCATCTGTTTTGTAATATTAAAAAAATTGCAATTACATTAGTAAACTTTTTGATTAGTTGTAAGAGAATTTAGCTTCAGATTTTTTTAAAAAAGATGGCTGTGATGTAAACAAACCTCTTTAGTTTTTTCTTGAATGTTGATGACCTTGTTATCCCAATCACTCAAGTGGGTTCTCATGAACTCATCAATTTTGGGTAAAAGCTGCTCTCTGATCAAGGTGGGGCTAATGATGGAAAGCAGTGCCCCTCTCATGTACTTGTGAGTGGAGCCATGAACAGCTGCAATATTGCATTTTCCTAATATATCTAACATGGATTGTGGGTACCCAGGAACAAGCCCTTTTGCTTCATTCATCAGTATGTATCTATTTAGCTCAGCATCCATTGATACAATGGTAGGACACCCAAGTATGTGAGATTTGAAAAAACTGCCATACCTGTCATTCACATAAGAAAAGATGGAAAAAGAAGTTACAATCATAACCAATAGGGTAAAAGACCAAAAGTACATGAATGAACAGTATTTACCTTCACACCCAAGTTCAACTTTATTTGAGGAAATATATGACTAAGAAAATGCTTTATATCCAATAAGCATCATTTTATCTCTTTTTTTCATTTTCACACACATTCATGATGTGAGTATTATTCCTTAGGGACAGTGAGAGTTTATCTTTCCCTAGATCTTCATGTGTATGGTATCCTTAACCTTAAGAGTAATAGAAGAGAAGATAGTTCATTGATTTCACTTCTTAACAACCTTTGTTGGTATCTCCAAAACCATTCCATGAATGAATTGACAAACACTCTTCCTCTTGAAAATGCAAGATGCTAGGCCTAGTACCTAATATAACCTCAATCACTATGATAAATCATCACAGTGGCATGCAGGGGAAACTAATGAAACAGCTTCGAGTAAGGGGGGGAATGTAACAAGTGTTGCTTACTCCAGAGAAACAAGCTAGAATGCCATGTGAGAAACCTTAACTCACACAAATGAACAGAAGAAAACTTGTTTGAACACATGCACCTAACTCTGAGAAAACACATAAAAAAAAAAGTGGTTTACCTTGCGCTTTGGTTTTTCATAAAGTTCGGTCCTTGCTTAAGAAAGTCGGTTGTTTCTCCAAAAACAGGCCAACCCATTGTGCCTGGTGGCAAATCTTTTCTTCTATACGTTACTTCATTCCATTTCAGCAAAGCAGAGCAAAAACAGAGCACCAAGACCAAACCAAGAATTGCCATGAACATAGCCATTGGTGCTCTCACTTCAAACTCAACACAGAAAAAACTTGAAGATAGTAACTTCTTGGTTCAGTAGAAGTCACCACAAGTGTGACACATACACACATACATGGATATATATAGGCCCTTGAGCTACCATTTGTACATAAGAAGAATAACCATATAGACAAAAACCGCCACTCTATAGGGTAGTGGCAACCCCTATTCTAGGACTTGGAGATTAAAAAAATATTGAGAAAAAGTGAAAATAAAGAGGAACGGAAATAAAATAAATAAATAATTGGGGGTGGAAAAAGGGGTTGGCTTTTGGGAAGGATTTCAGGGGAGTGCACAACTCAACTCAACAGACATTAGGAGTCTCTATAATGATTTTCATGTGTTAAAGAATTCAGATTATAAAGAGGAAACCTTTGCTGCTTTTATAGAAGGAAGAGAAGAAATGAGGTGAAGGGTCGGTTGGAAAGATGGTGATTGATGATTGTTCAATGTAAATGGATGTTGTTAACTATTTACTGTTCCAGTTTTCTTTTTCTTTTTTTTTTTGTATGAGGTGTTGGATTTATGAATGAAACTATCATCTTACATGATTAGACATATATTTCATATTTGGCTGAGATTGTTTTTAAGTGAATAATTGCTTTTATTTTCATTTGCTTGTCATTTTTCAAAACAATAATTCTTAAATAACATGAAATAGATGTATTTAATATTTTGAAGAGAGATGCAAGTAAGTAGAGTTAAGTATATAAGATAAGACCGTATTTTATATGATCTTAGGTTTAAATAATGAAGTTAATTGATTTATATAAATTTATTTATTTAACCGTAAATTTTACTGATAAAATTTTAAATCTCGTAGTTCAATCTCCTGACATGTTTAAGGTGTATTTAGTTTTTCAATCCGGTTGGTTAAACCATAGATCTTATTGTTAAACGGAGATTTAATTGTCTCTAAAGTGGTGTTTGGTATGAGGCATCTTTTAACTTTCCTGAGAATGTTACTTAAAATACTTTCTTACCCATGTTTGGTATGAGATAAAAAAATATTATCAAGAATATGAGATTTCATGAAACAGGTGGGTATCTTATACATTCCTAAAAATAAACAATTTTAGGACAAAAATGCCCTTATTTTCTTACTAAATCCTCATAAAACAAAAAGATTCTTGGGTAAGTTTTTTTTAACACCAAACATGGGAATGGAGGAAACTAAAAAGATTCCTGGAAAAGTTTTTTTAATACCAAACATGGGAAATAAGTTACCCAGGAAACGTATTCCTAAACGTATTCCTAGGAAACACATTCCTAGGAATCTCAGTTAAAAATATCTCTCATACCAAACGCCGCCTAACGGTAACTTTTAAAATTTTTTTATTTTCATAACTTTATTCTCCAACAGTTTAATGGACCCTTAATTGTTTTTAGTATATTTATTTTACTGTATTACTGTTCAGATGTGATTAATAATAATGACATTTATATTATATATTACAAATTTAAATGATATAACCAAAATTTGAAAATACAATAAATTATCAATAATTTTTTATATTTAGATCCCTTGTACATATAGCTAAAAAAGATTTTTTTTTTCAAAAATAACAAAAAAAAACTTTAAACAATTAAAAATTCGAGGCATGTCACTTGCTCACCCTACATGTGGTAACAAATATCAAACCTATATAAAGTAAGGGTTTTGACTAACTGGCTCGTTTAACAGCAACCTATACAAGGTAGTGCGGTGCTGGTCGATTTGCATAGTTAGCTCTAAAATACGGTAACATTAATAAATAAAAAAATTGTCTCTTTTAACCAAGATTTGTTAACAAAGATTAATTTAATTAGTTAAGAATTGAATTTGTGACAATAAAACTCAAATTTAAATAATTTTATTGATGTGGGACTTTTAATAATAGATGATCCATAAACACATTTGTAAATATTCATCAAACCTTGTTAACGAGTTTCTAAACCTAGTTTATAAGAACATTTTACTATACAAAATTTATAATAATAAAATATATAAATTGAGACCACATTCTCACAATTAAAAAGCACTATAAGATAATTTGGTACAAGTTTATCAATTAATTAAATTTTATTATTAACATAGATAAAAATATGTCTTTTCACAAATGTTTTTGTTTTCATGCATTTAGGTTAACTTTTTATATTTGTTTACATTGATTTTTTTAAAATATTTGGAAAACGCGGTTGCGTGAAACTTGTTAAATTTTAATTTAAAAGTTGAATTTAATAGGACTTTTTTATAAATAATTGTTGCCGAAAATAAATATTTCAACCTTTTAAGTTTCAAAATTTTCTTAGTTAAAATTTTTAAATTATATATAAGTTTATTATTGTTGGATGATACGTCCAAAATCAACTATTATATAATTTAGCTACACAATTGTTATAATCATTTTTCAGTACCTGCGCGTATAGTAAATTTTTCTCTCGTATATGAAATATTTTATTTATGATATATGCGTATTTATTGATCTACATGGATGGAATAGTAAAGAGAGGGGATTAGAATAGTTAAATCATTTTATAATTCTTTTTTAATAATTTTTTTTATCAAAATCCATAATTGGATTTAAATTTCATATTATATATATATATATATCATATTTATAAATATTTAGACAAATTCAAAAACATTTAGTATCTTGTTCATGTGTTAAAAACTAATGTAATATATTCATTTAAAATATATGTAAATAAAGACTTTGTAATTAAGTCTTTTGTTGTTTAATTTATAATAAATGACAAAGTCAATTTAAGTCATTGTTAATCAAGCATTTAAGAAAATCGACCTTTTTATTATGTCAAAAGAATATTAAATGTTTTTTATGTTTCACTCAGAATGACTACTCGACCCAACTCAGTATCTTGTAACTAGGCCTTGCAATTTGGTGTCTCATAGCCGGACCACCCAACTTGGTCCATTATGGTCACTCAACTTAACTTAGTCTCTGGTAGCTAGACTTCCCAACTCGCCTCCTAATCCTAGAACCTCCCCAATAGCTTGACCCAAGTTCTCTCATGGTAGCTTAACCTAAGACTTTCACATGAAGTGGTTCATTACAAACCATAATAGAAGACTAGTTATCTAGGATTTACTTTATCATGTATTTGATTTGTGACAGATTTTATAACATAAATATATCCCTAATCTACTATAATCTACTTATCTAGAATTAGGATACAATTATCCCTTGTACTTTACATATACCATGTAAAAGCTCAATAAAAATCAATGAATTCAAAGGCTTTGTAAACATTCAAGGCATAAACACTTTAAAAGGCTCACAAAGTTTTTTCTTGAACAATCATATATAGTCGTAATTCAATGATTAGATTGTCAATCTAATCGTTAAATTTATACATGTCAAATATCAATATAACAATTATTTAAAGTTACCAATGTGGAATAACATAGATAAAGTGGGAATGTAATAAGCATCAATAAAATAAGAAGCACAAAAAATCATGTTTAAAGTGAATTTTTGTGCAACACATGTAAATTAATTTTTTTAAAAAAATCTAATGGTGTTCCCAAAACAAAAGTTGAAAAAGAATTTTTTTTAGATATAGAGACTATTAAAATGAATTTAACATCTCTTAGTAATAAAATATTTTTTATACATGATACAATTCAAACTTATGACAATCTCTTTAAAGGATTTCACTATTTAGATATGTGGGGTTTAGCTAATAACAAATAAAATGACTTTCATGCTAAAAAGGATTTGTTCCATGTAATGTTATGGTCGGAGACTGCCTATTAACTATCAAATGCATTCAATTTCGGCTTTTGACAACAATTACGCCTTCAATTTGGAGCCCAAAGTCACACGGCCATGGTTTTTCACGATTTCACTATCTTTGTTCTTTCTTTGCTTTCTCGCGTGAAAATTAAAGGAAAAGAATATTGGAATGAAGTTTTAGTTCCTAGGGGCAGTTTGGACAATTCACACATTTTCTATTTTTTCATTTTCTATTTTCTTTCAATTCCCTAATCTTTTTCTCTTTTCTCTTAATTAATTAAGTTATTACCTTCACCCTCCAATAATTTATAATTTACCATTGCAATTTAATTTTTCAACTTCCTTAACTACCCCCTCTAATTAATTTATTTATTTCTAAAATTATTTAATTTAAATTTCAATAATCACCAATTATAATTTCTACGACACAAATGGAATTTAAATTTAATTACTAGGATGTTACAATGTATATATTTGGGGTTTTCGAACGAGTTGATGAATGAAATGCCCATTACTTTCATTGTCTAGAGATAGAGTTGAATTTAATGATTGTTAAGGTGAGTGCCTAATGCAAAGACTTTCATCAAATAGTTGAGAAATCGATATTTAGGGAAAGGACTTAAGATCTATTCATCATGGGACCAGGTTTAGTGAAATTCATGCTATATTGATTTGATTGAATTGTTTAATTCCAAGTAAGATAACATGTGCTTGAGAGGGAGGACAGTGAAACCTAATCCTAACGCCTTTTGTTTATATTTATCTATATTTTTTATTTCTCGCATTACAACATTACAATATATCTAACAACAAAAATTGTTCATATTTGTGAATATGTTGTATATAGTTTTATAGTGATTTAATGAGTCCTCGTGGATACGATACTTTTACTTACTTATCGAAACTACAATGAAATATTAGGTACACTTGCTAAAAGCCCAACAGAAGGCTGCGTCATTGACATAGACTATTAAGAAAGTTAGAGGCTAAGGAAGTGGTGCCATAAAGACGAACGTGGTTCCTTCTTTCAACAACATCAATCCAGAGCTCCATCCTCAAAGAAACTTTAAGTGACTAACCTCCAACCTCAAGCTTATCTGAACACCGCTCGTACTCTTCCATCTCATTAAAACATTAAAAATCATTATGAATGCATATAATTTTCAAGTTAATTAAATTTGAAATGAAAATAATAGTGGCTACAACTAACCATCGTTTGACGTAATCGTTCATCGACATAGTCCCACATGCCCATATGACATTGGTGAGTACAGAAAATAACTTAGCATGGCTAATGAGGTGCGGTATATCTCCTTCACAAAAAAAATATTTAAACAACTTTTAATTGTTAAATTCACATTATAAACCAGATAAACAATTCCTACAATAAATTATTTGTTGTTCACCAACTGTTGGGCAATATCTATATGTGCCAAACTATCGATGGTGTGTAGGACTCCATCACCAATACTACTCCAATTGCACCTGTTATGCTCCCCGCCTACCTTGTACTTAGGCTTAGTCCACTCAGCCAGTAGGCTAGCTCACACGCTTCTTTGATCCATTGAGGATGAGTAGCAGTGGTCTGATGATCCCAACCCTTCTACGGGCTTTCTAGAGGATTTGCTTTGGCGTATCTTCCCTATTTACATGAAGGCAAGCCTTATCTTCCCCTCATGCTTTAGTGCAAAAGTGACTGACTCTTAGAGTTGACAAACAATATAAAAAAATACTAAAAGACAACGTAAACATTACAAACATTTACAAATGACAATTAGAAGCAACTTATCAGTCATTTGTCCCATCAGAGCTTTAGGGCTATGTTGGAAACAGTCATCCGCTACTTCATTGGTCCATGTAAGTGAGATCAAATCATCTTTGTATGTTAGACAATGCCTTAATTCTTATATGCGAAGGTACTTAATTCAAAATACATATGTCTCAGTCTTGAAAAACAAAAAAAAATATAAAATATAAAATTCAAAAGACCTTAATGTGAATTAAAAGTATATACCTATTTTTAATATAAGAATAATCTTCCTTGAAATGTCCCTTTGTGCAAAAGGCCTATCATGAGCATTGACCCTCAAAGCATCCAGAGGGTTAGAAGGACCAACGCTCAAGTATTGAGGTGCCCTTTCCTTAACAACATCCAAAATCACTTCATCTTGGATATAATCTTGTTAGGGGTGACAAAACGGGACAAAGGATGGGTCGGGCCAAGGCCCGCATAAGCCGTCAAAATAACTATTGGGCCAAAATAAAAAACGGACAAAATTTTTTAGCCTGACCCGTATTTTATGTGGCTCGCAGGCCAAATAGGCCGGCTTATTTTGTTTTCTTTCAAATTTTACATACTATTTTTTATTTTAAATTTGAACTACTTTTAGGTCTTTTTTTATAAAAAAAAGCTTTAGATATAAAAACTAGATTTTCAACTTTTTTAAAACTAGTTTTTTTTATAATTAACCCAATTTATTTTATTAAAAGTTTAAATAAATTATATTTGCATTAAATGGAAACAAAACTTTATTATTTATATTTTATAATATTATATTATTAAATTATAATAATATATAAATTAGAAAATAGGAAAAGTACAATATAAGTGAAAAGAAATGCTCTAGGGTCAGCGTAAAGAAAAGAAACAAAAACATAGTCTCTTTAACATATATAAATTATATATTAATATAAATTTATTTTTTTTAATATTTTAATGTTGGCCAACGGGACGAGCTAGGCCGGCCCGCATAGGGCCCATTTTTTTATGAGCTAAAACAGGCTGGACTTATTTGGAAAGACAAACTTAAATCTTTGGCCTATTAACACGCCTATCTCTAATGGTGATAGGTCACTTTGCGTGTATGTACAAATTACCTGGTTGGATCATTTTCCTCTCCTCAACATGAATCGATAAGTTATATTTCCTAATCATTTAAACGATCATCTTATCCATTGACCATCTAAAAAATATGTTAAATATTAAAAGTAAATAAAAATGATTATAAATAAATTTTGAGAATATCTCTACCTCATTTTGCTTGTGACCTGACTTCACAACATTAGCAAGTTGCTACTTAACATTCACCATAAAATAGTTAATTTGACCGGTGTACGGGGTATAAACTAGTACTTCCCAAACCGGTGTCAAAAGTACCTTTCACTTTCTCTCGATTTTATACCGTCTTAGTGGGATACGATATTATAAACCTGGGTCCAATGGGAACTCCAAGCTCTTAATGCTAAGGTAAAAAATAAGTCAATTCCAACCGTTGTCTGATGGACATACCGGAGGTGTACCTGTAAAATGGACTCTGATGGTAAAGTCAGTACGGTTATAACGGAAGGAAAATGTATTACGTAAAATCTTAAAATAGTAGAAAAACTGTTCTGTTGTGTTTATGGCTTAATAAATGAGTTCTATATATAGTTTCTCCCTTAATTGCAAGTGCTAATTTGACTTTTCTCTCAATAATTAGAGCCTGCAGTTTTTGGCAGGTGCAAGTTGTCCACTTGCACCTGACTTCATTTGTAATTAGCTTTTACTAACTAGGGTCGTTATCACTCATTCCATACTGATGGATCTTGATTCCGGTATCTGAATGGTTAGTCCAGTTTTTCCTTGTTTTTTTGCTGGTACTTAGCATTTATTTTCGATATTTTAATGATGTTCGGTATCATCAGTTTTGTAGGGCCGGAATCCCCACTAGATCAATAGTCAAAATTATTCGTAACTTAAAATATGATGGTTCTCTTAAATTTCACTTCATCATACTCAGTTTAAACCAATAATTAGATCTAAAATTAAACTTATATAAGTAAAATATAACCTTATTTTTACAGCATTATGTGGCACGTTAGCTAAATTGCAGTCTTATCAGTTGTTTATCTATAAGCTAGTTCTATTATACTAAATTGGCTATCTAGCTAGGAAGGATGGCAGTTAGAATGGTTGTAACTACTACCAGGTAGTTAGCAAAACAAGTTTGTATAATTATCTGGTTCTGAATGTACCTCTATCTAGCATTAGTGCACAAACTTTAGTTTTTGTTTTTTAATCAGTAGAAACACAAGTTATAGCTTTAGAACTTTCTCCCCCCTTTATCGTACACTTACTTTCTTTTCCCTTATGATCTTTATAACAAAAAAATAAAGAGTCCAAAAACATAAGGGGATGACCAAAATTAAAACTGTTATGAAAGTTTAATTCTACTTCTAAAAAGACTTTTAAACTTAAAAATTAAAATCAACAAGGTTGATTTCACACACACATAACTTATGAGATTAAGGTTTGATCAGATTTGGTTGATGTGTATATGTAAGCTTAATTATGATTCGGTCTAATAGTTTAAAAATTCTAAAAAGTTATTTAAAAGTCTATTTAAAATTATACATACTAAATAAATTGATAAATATATATATTAAACATATAAACAAAATAATATATAATATCAATATCTTACATAATTTTTTTATATAAAAATAATTATAATTATTTATTATTATATTATTTATATTAATTTAAATAGATGGATCTCTTAAATATAAAATATTTTTTTTAATGAGATGAAACATAATTTGTTAAACTAAATATATTTTAAAAAACTTGAACTTAATTCACTTAAGAAATTAATTTAACCTAATTTGAGTCTGCAGTAAATTCTACCAGTGTGTCAAATACTCTGACATATTTCCACCAATACAGATGAAATAAAGGTGTGAAATAATTGGTTTGATGGGGAGAGAGAGAGAGAGAGAGAGAGAGAGAGAGAGAGAGAGAGAGAGGTGGGGCATGGCAATTGTTGCAGAAAAGGAGAGGAATGTCTACCCACACGCACGCATGAAGGTTATACCCTTTCCTTTTTCTTTATTTCTCATTTAATATATTTGTGATGTACATTGAAACATCCAGTTTCAAGGGGCCTCTGTTCTGTTTTCTTCTGCTTTATCTCTTGCTACAAATTCGGTAACTTTTCCTTTTTAGATTTCCTTCCATTATTTTTCTCTTAATAATTGCCTTTCAGGACACCATCCGATTTAACCATGAGAAGGAGAGAAAAACCAATTCTCAAGATTGTTGATAGAAAATACCAAGAAAAATACCTTTACTTAGGCAAATTGTGAGTTCTGATTTTTTGAGATTTATTTGTTTTACCCGTTGATTTCAAATCTCTTATTTCTCTCCTCTCTTTATTCATGTCACGTATATTCAATCACATTTATCAGCTACATATTTCTGTGTTTGTATCTCTTTCTATACCTTCCCCAAACAATGTGAACTAACCATTTTCATTTTCTTTCAACATTTATAATTTGATAAGAAATTTTGGCTAGTTGAAAGTTAAAATCAGTATCTAAGAATGAGATATTACTTTTAAACAAATTAGAAATATTTAGGTGGATGTTAAATGTTTCAT
The DNA here is from genome assembly GCA_037962975.1 of Clitoria ternatea. Taxonomy (NCBI): domain Eukaryota; kingdom Viridiplantae; phylum Streptophyta; class Magnoliopsida; order Fabales; family Fabaceae; genus Clitoria; species Clitoria ternatea. Next base: position 272,753,518 of record CM075672.1, read on the forward strand.
CCCAAAATTAATTGGTAATGGTTGAAGTGATCCAAACAGATATTTAAATCATACAAAATATTATGAGGTAAATGATTCGAGACTTCCAAACGCACCCATCCAATGAAATGAATTAAGCGTTGTTTTTTGGTTATAGGTCAAAAGTTAATTCTTACCTGATCCAACAGACTTTATTAGAGGAAACGTGTTGGAAGTCGCACATCAATAATTCATTATATTACTCAGTATGTCATTTTATATAATTTTACATTTATCAATCTTTAAAAACTTTCAACTAATTTTACTAAATAAACCTTAATAATCCAATATAAGGCCTTGAGTAAGATTCAACATATTTATTTACTACAGTTACTGAAACCATATTTGGGTTTTATTATTCTTATTTTCTGTGTTTAAGTGCAGCTTTTTGTGTGGCTGCATATTTTGAACTATCTCAATCGTGAGTAGCATGGCCATAATACTACGTCCTGTTATGATATCTTAAATTTTCACCCACGCCAACGATATTAATAGTGAGAAACATTTATTGGGATCACTCTGTCTGAATAAAGCCAATGCATACCATTTTGATCACGGCTCTGTTTTTGGCTGATTCTATGGACAAGTGCCTATCAAGAAATTTCAAAAATTTCAGCTAATTGTTTTTCTTCGATAGGTGTACTATAATCATCAACTTTTGTTATCTTGTTTTCCTCCAAAATGCGCACGATTGTTTGTATTTTTGTTTCCACATCATCATTCATGAACCATCCCATTCAGTTTTTCTCAACCAATCAAACTTTCTCACTATGTCGTCCCCATCCATATGCCCCAAATCAAAACCTTTTCACCCAATATTATCTCTATAAATATTTTCTCTTTCTTTTTCCCTCTCAACTTATATTAACCTCATAATTAACAGATATTTTTAAAAGATTCTCTGTGATTAAGTTTAAACGGAAGAATCAAATATTAACGTATCCATCATTGTTTCGTTTAAATGTTGAAAGGATCACAAATCATAACTGACAACGATGTATACCTTAGATTACATACACATGAAATTCTTCTTCATTGATATATTACATGAATGTCCTTTATTGCTAGATAGACGTGCTTAATTAACTTTCTCATATCACCCAACATAGCTTGATGTGTGAAAGATTTGATTTGAAGAAGAAAAAACTAACTTTAGAAATACAAGGAGTTATTCTGTGATGGTGGCAATGAAGATATATTCAATTTAAAACGTAAGAAAGCTAAAAACCAATCCATTTTAGTTGTAGAGATAATTAAAGTAGACTTTATCATTGTTAACAAATTTGTTTCTATTAATGCAATAGGATTCAAATCTAATCTAATAATAACATACTAAAAGAAATCACTTATCTGTCAACACTGAAGTGACCCAACTTTATTGGTATGAAGATATGCTTGATGCTACTCTAAATGATAGTTTATTTGTATGTGTGATTTCCTATAATACCCCCTAAATGATAGTTATTTCCCTAATTGAACTTTTATATATATATATATATATATATGTATGTATGTATGAGACGAAAATTTATTTGTAGATTTCATTACAAAGAAAAAATAAAATCTTTAATCTTCATCACGAATGCATAATCAATATATATTTCCTGATCTCAAAAAAATATATTCATAAACATTAAGCAGGGATTTTATAATCTTAACCCACTCTCTATTATGTCTTTCCTACTGTCTCTATTATATAGGCAGTATATGTGCTTGAATTTGGTACCACTTTGTACCTTAAACTTGTTGGTTTATTGGTTAATAATATAACTCCTTAAATAATTCTTAGAACTTTTTTTTTTATTGATTTAAGTGTTGGAGGAGTTTATAACGAAATGTGGAACACAGAAAAGAGAAAATTGTACCATGTGATGAAAAAGAAATTGCAGAGGTACAGTTTTTTTCTAAAAGAGAAATTGTACGTGTAAAAGGATAGGTATAGGAATGTGGAAATGAGACGTGTGGTTGCTCTTTCACAATCAATCAACTATTCATTCTTGATGATTTCTCTGGAAAAAAAAAAAAACCAAATTACTGTATTTAGGAACCTTTGAAAAAAAATGCCTCAAATAATAGTTTACTATAATTGCGTGCTCCTTATATGGTCATGGATCAACTTTTTGACAAACTACACTATTCCGTATTTGATAGTTTATTGCTCAAATTGTAACGATTCTCTCTGATGTGGTCTCCATTTTGATTGTCATCCTGAAAATGTTGAAAAAGATGGTAAGTTGGTAACCTTTATTAGTCTCTGCTTCCTTATATATTCAAACCTTTATGTAATGGATTAGGATCGAATCTCGTTATTAAAAATGAAAAATATATATATAATTTTCGTAGATGTGTCAAATTCTTGTGCATGCATGGGTGGATATTGCTATTGGCCATGTCATTGACATTATGCTGATTTGAAAAGAAAATATTTAAGAATCTATATTAAGACAAACGAGGAGAGAATTGAAGTTTGTGGTTTGGAATTGTCCATGTTTTATGTATCTCACACGAACAGAGGAAGTAAATGGAATGGATGTCTCGATGGAACTGCATGCATGTACAAGGGGCAATTTCTGTTCCCTGAAATAATTTGCCTTTGACTTTTCTTCTCATCGATCTTGCTATTCAGGACCAGGAACAGACTCTTGTACATCATCATCCCACTCTATCTTAATTAAAGAAATTTAATTAGTCAAGGATTCTTTCGTTAGCTAGCTTTATTTTTTTAAACCATGCTACAATTAATCTTATTTAAATAAACAATATACATATTGATATGATGAAAATAGGTCTAAAATTTTATATTTCCACAAATCTTAAAGCTAAAGATGTTAATTAAATATGCATTATTTAAATCAACCATCTATTGATTAGTTTATTTCTTTTTCATACCTAAATATAGAATTGTTAAACCAGCCGTATGTAGGTAGAGAGTATTTTCAGGTAGGAAAACACCTAGGGTTAATTTTAGATATCGAAATAAATGATCGAACCTGTTTGAATGTCATAAAAACCCAATAAACTAGTGATCTTATAGGCCTAATCAGATTTTATTGGACTTGGATTAAATATCTAAAAATAACTTTAACATATAATTTTCCTAAAATTTGTTCATTTAATAAATTGATACAATGTACAGACTTGATCAAGTTTATTAATGGGATTAATTTGTGCCGACATCTCCATTAGTCTTTGTTAATTTAATTCAAATAACTTATAAAATGATCTTTTTCTCTGCTCTTTTTATTTGGAATTGATCCATTTCCTTCTTAATTTCTTTTGTATTTAAACGAAGTGTTAAAGCATGCATACTATAATCTCTTCCCAAGTCAGCACAATATATACAGTGAATAGTGCCAGCAAACAGCAAGCACACACCAACCGAACGATTGCCTAGTTATAGTTTTATCTTTATTAATATTAATTGAGATAAAGTAATTTTTCTAATTAACATAAATTTATTATTTATTTTGGATAGCGGAAGATGTAGTTTACAAAATAGGAGTAAGATTTTTCTCGTGGGAGTTATGAAAATAGAAAAATTTAAAAATTAATATTTATCATTCACACCAAAATAGTTAAAATTCTGTTTAACCATAAAATTTATTTTTAAAAATAGTAAAACTAAATCCAAACACACCCTAAATTAAATCCGAGAAAGGTCTTAAAAAGAAGAAGCATAGAATGAAGTGATGAAGTGAATGAATTTTGTGCAGAGGTAGAAACGTAGGTAGCCTCAGTTGTGTCACAATGGTCAGAATCACACATCAATGGTTATTTGTATTTTAGTTCTTTTCAACTTTATTATTTTATTCTATTCTTATCACAGGAAAATAAATAAATATCCGTATCGTATGATGATTGAGTACACGTGTGGCAGGTCCTATCCACGTGCACTTGTTTGTATTCTTTGAATTGATGCATTCTTGTCGCTTATTTATCCTTTCTGCATCAAACAAGTAATTACGATTCAGTTAAGTATAGACCAATTTGGTTTCATATTTTTTCCCACTCAACCTTATAAACTTATCCATTTACTATTTTTCAATCTATCTTTTCCTTTTTTAGCCGATTACTCAGAAGAACACAACTCATTTTTCTTATGAATATTTAATAACAAAAGTGTAAAAGAAATTCAAAATAAACTAATGTTTCAATGTAAGTCCAAACTAAAATTACCTAACTAAACTTAATCGAAAGTAGTTACACGAAGCTTGATAAAAATCTATAGACATTAGTCAAAATAGCATATAAATAAATTGTTTTTGGTTCTCATACCTTACCTACCTCGGAAGGACCCTTAATGTTCAATGACACCCTCATGGATATTAGGGTGAGACTATTAGTATTTTAATATGCATATTTATTATTTAATTGTTGTTGGTCTTTTGACAAACGTATTAATATTCATTGTAATTTCACGTGTATGAATATTAAATCCATAATGACTTGTTGATATTTGTCTATGTAACAATTTATACTTGTAAAATCACTGTAAAACTACATATTATATATTCTCAAATACGCACATATGGTTGTTGTTGGTGAAAGATATTGTTGTGGTGACAAAAGCAAAAAATCAAAAGTAAATATAAACAAAAGTATAAGCATTATGTTTCATTATCCCCCTCTCAAATATATTAATTCCACTTAGAATAATTATGTAATTAATCAGGTCAATGTAACATAAATTTCAATAAACTTGATCTCTTGGAGAATAGACTCTAAACCCTATCTTAAATAATGACCTCTCGAGTATTTTGATTCGGTGTGCATACCGGTCCCTAAAGACAAGTGACACCGGCTACGTTAAACAATAATAATAAATGTTAAGTCAAATCAAATACAGGACATAGTATAAAAAAACCAAACTAATATTGAATTTCGGTACGGATTTAATGACCCGACCCCGGTCTAAAAAGTTGACATTGAGTTAGAAAAATGTGCAAGTGGACAACTCGACTTTGAGCAAGAACTGTAACACTGAAGCACTGATAAAGGTCGAATCATAAGTTCCACTTAGGGAACTTCTATAAATAGAAGACATTCATTAATTCATATGTGACAGACTTTTCACTCATTAATTGCTCTCTGTAATCTCTTTATTACCCCGTTATATACGTACTAACTTAAGCATCAGAGCTCATTTTGTAGGTACACCTCCGGTGTGTCCCATCAACTCTGGTTTAGAATTTACCAAAAAGCAAATTTGGACTTGAAGGGCACAATGTTCCCACTGAGCATGTGTTTATAATACCAGACTCCCACTGAGACGGTGTAAAAAGAGTGAGAGAGTGACATTTGACACCAGTTACACGAGGAGTACATTACACCCACACACCGACTGTAACATATTTAATGATAGTATTTGCTTTAAGAAAAAGGTTTTTGAAATCGTTAAATTTAAATTTATCCCTAGATGAATAAATCAATTAGTATTTTGTTTGTCAACCCATTTGAAAACACCAACCACATGTGAAACATTCTTTTATTTGAAACACGTATTAGATATATGAAACGAAATATTCATTGATTAAAATCCATAAATAATACAAAAGTGTTCAATACATAACTAGGAAGGAAATGAGCTAAACCTAAACCCAAGAAAAATAAAGAGTTTAGTCATACATTTTGTGATTCTTATTATTATAAAAAGACTGACACGCATCAGTGGCACTGCCTACCAACTATACCTTTCCATCAGTCACTTTGTAGGTTACTTTATCAACACGCGATTTCATAAGTCAACTCTGACATTTCAGTATTGAGAGAATGACTCATACTGGTGTTGGGTTATGAGTATTATGCGCGATGTTAGAAGGCGATATGAGATTTCAATAATGTGTACGATGTTGATCTCGCATGACAACCTTAGGTCTAGTGACCTTTCTACCCATATGCCGATATTGTGACCGGGTGATATCTTACTAAGCTTTGCTCTTGAAGGCTTGAGATTGAGATGATTAAAACTAGAATAAGAAGTTGCAATTTATAGCAATTAAGACGTAATCATGACCACATATTTTTCTTATGACCCATACGCAAGCTTCATTTTACACCACACGTTTTGCACCAACAACTAAAGTGACTTTATCTCCAATAGGACGAGCCCTAGGAGTTGCCAAACCCATTAGCAATAGTTACCCTGCAGCATCACCACCATAATTGATATATTAGGATTTTCTTAAATATAAGCAACAAAAAGTTCATTTCGTTTTATTATACTTTCAAAACTACCCTTTATATCATTGAAGAGAGAAAAATGAATTTATCAAATTTTACCAATATCTAACAAGGGAAAATTTAATTAATAAGAGTATATATTGTAAAAATAATAATATATAATATTATAAATTGAAAATGATCTTATTAAAAAATGAAAATATTTCTAGAAAATGGCCTTACAAAAAAGATTGGAGAGAGTAGTTATGGTGATCGAAAATAACAAGTCATATAGATATAGTGTATATTAGTTCAATGGTTTGAAAGTGTTACTAAATGTTATATATTTTAATAATTCAATGTCTATTATTAGATTAATTGATTGTATGAATTAGTGAAAATGGGTGATGTGACTAGTTAATTGGTTGAGTTGATTAACTATATCAACTAGATTATGTTTTTTTTTAATATTTTTAATGTATACTTAGATAACCTATTTAGGTTGAGTCAACAACCGATTTTTTTTTTTATTACTTGTTATACGCACAATTTGTCTTCATTAAAATAAAGAATATACCTTAATGGTAGGTGGTGGTAAAATTATAGTCAAACTTCCATAACATGTTATAATATGATGAGTCTAACTCAAAGTTAGCTCATGAATTAAAATCTATCTCAAATCTTATAAAGTGTATATTAATCACACCTTGAATGTTAGATCACTTATAAATGTCTAGTCTTGTTAAACTTCACGCACTAAATATCTAGTTGTGAATGTGAGGGTTAGGATATTAAAATAAGTTGAAACAACTTTTTAATTCATAACTAACTGTTAAGTTGAGTTAGATGCATTATGTTTTAATAATGTGATAACTCCAATTATAATTTTTTTTAGTCGATAATCTAATAAACGTAATGGTGACACAATAATAAATATTTAGCTACATAGTTGCTTATCCAGTACTTTGGTTGTAACCAACAGTTGAGAAAAGATTCTGAGCTTTATGGTGGCTGGCTCCACTCCACACAATATCAAACACCTAAACCCATGTGTTGAAGGTCCCCCATTGAGTGCAGAGGGATTGCTTTTGTCTTTGCTGTTGTTTCTTTCATTCCCACTGATGCAATTTGTATTAAAATGCATTTCATTCCCCTTGCTCTGAGGCCACATTAGGTAACCTTATATGTTAGAAATGAGAGCACCAAAACCCATGTGATCTGGTGTGTGATTGGTCACATTGAGGATATGAAGCTCAAGAACTTGTGGGGGTCCTCTTGTATGCCACAAACAACAAGGGAAAATGATGCCTGATTGCATGTTACCCCCTCGTGGGAATATCGTACCTGTGGTACCAAAACAAAACCATTCACAAGTACCATACACTTACTTTGCGAGCCCCTTTAAATTACTGTGAGCTTGTTTAGGATATACTTAGAGAAATTACCTAGATTTGATGAACCGACTTATCTAATAATTAATATTATTTTATATGTCGTTTAAGTATGTTCAAATTATACATTGTTAACGTCTGAGTATGACCGACACCAGATAAAAAATCTCAACCGAGAATCAAATATTTTAGAAATCTTGTTTTGATGCCCAGTTCCCTTTCTTCCAAAACAACAACATTTTTGCACTTCATAGCTGCAATTTCTTGTCTTCAATTTGGTCGTTTACAGCTTAAACCTTGAGGAAGCTTTTGCTAAATTTCTTGCCATGCCTAAATATATGCGTGAAGCTTTTGGAGTACTTTGTTGAAACGATGGCTATGATTGTAAGCACGTCTAGTTAATGTAGAATTCAGCTTTCAATCATTAAGATTTCAAGCTTAAACTTCACTTGTGCATAAAAAAATAACATGGCCTTGTGCATGTATCCTAACTTCTAAACTATAGGTACAATTCTTTTTTCTTGTAATCAATCAACCACAAAATAAAATTTTCTCTATAAAGAATTTTACTAAAGAGCCTACAAAACCCCTCTTTGTTCTTACTTTTCTGTGCCAAATTTCATGTAGAGAAGAGAATTGTGAGTATCAGAGTTTAAAGTCCCTTTTCGAAGCTTCATATTAGTGTCAAACATCAATTATGTTATTTTACCAGACAATTACATGCTTTAAATGCTAATGATACAAATCCTTCTTGTTTTTGTGTGGAAGTATTAAGCCTTAACTTCAGTAAAGAAAATGAGAAATACCAATCACACATTCTTTTAACACATTTTACATGAGTGATTTAGACTCATCATAATTATTAATGTGATACCTTCTAATATTAGCCAAAATCTTTATGCATTGTTTAACCTTTATATAAAATGATATACATGTTGTATAGGAGATAATCGTGCTTAAATAAAAAAGCATACTTGACTGGTGGAAGCCCCCTGTTATTTATTAGTTGGAAGAGAAAGCAGAGATAAGAGTAATCATCGGATCATGTATTCATTCTATGCATAATACTAATATTTAAGAAAAAGGTTAAAGAAAGATTAATTTTTTTTGGTGGGTTTTTAATTCTTGTAACATTGCAACATGTGGGGGTAAGTATGGACCTAATCACATGGGGGTGGGGGTAACTGATTAAACTGATGAGAAGGTTAACAGAGACTATAAATGATTGGTACAAAATCCAAGTCATGAACCATAGAAATGTGTGTTTGAATGAGTGTCTATAGATTCACATGCCAGGGTTGACCTTGACCTTCCTACTATTTGCTACCTCTTTTTTTTCTCAATCTTATGGGATCCCTCTGACCCTGCCTCTCTGCATTTGTGTCGGTGAAAATATTAGATTTTGATAATGAATTGTCAAAATGCAGCTATAAAAATAAAAATAAAAATATTTATCAATCTTATAATAATTTAAGTAGTAAATTAAGAGAGTTAAATGATGAGTTATAATTGTTTTAAAGATATTTTTAAAAAATTACATTAAATTTTAAATAAATTTAATCAATTTAATTTAATTAATTAATTTTCTTAATACGTAAATTAAATAAAAAGAAATTCAAAAATGGGTTGAAAATCAAATTAAAAAATTATCTGTGATCAATCCAATTCAAAAACCCTAACTAAAACTAAACATGTTATTGCTATGTTGTGTTCACTTAAAAAAAAAATTGAATGGAATCACTCTTCCAAAGTGGTATCACATGTGTAAGTTAAGACCTTCCTTAGGATGGCCCCAATGAATGTGCCTAATCTAAATTGCAAATCCCACTTTCCTATTAAATGTTATTGTACCACAAATAAGTGTCCTTTGGTTTCCAAATTGAGATTTGAAATTTTTTAAAAAAGCATTGTACTACCAACTCATTTTATCTTTCAAATGAAATGATCAACCACATCCATCTAACACGCCATGCTCGACTATTATTGATGCAAAATGGAAAATGATTCCCTAAATGAAAGTGATATTTCACATGCGTTTGACGATCATGCTTTGATTGCACCTTTATTTTTTAATTATTAGTTTAACTATTAAGTATGTGCAACACTGTGACCCTTTAATTCCTTTGATGCCCATGACAATTTTTCTTTTTCAAGAAATTAAAAAAAATAAAAAGTTTTGTTAACCATCTTAAAAAATAGAAATTTTTAATTAAAAATTATATCGAGATTACTTAGAAATCAGGATAGATAGATGCGTTTTAGTAATTTTATTAATGTTTTCTAATGATAAAAAGAAAGAAAAAGAAAAGAGAGGCTAAAAAGGATTAAACTAACTAAACTATAAAAAAGAAATTAGATTTGGATGGTGAAATACAACTAAGTTGTTATGGATTTAAGTCACAAAAAGCATGACCATTGATGTTTGTCCATAATGAAAAACTAATAAGGCCTGTGTGTCGGGTCATAGGGTAGCCAGATTAGTACCTATTGCCAGCAAATGGTGTTGGAGTGAAATGGATATTTGGGATTATCTTTTTGTTCTTTGATTACTTTGGCTTTAAATCATTCTTAAGTTGCAACCCATTATTCATACAGCAAAACATGGGAGGAGCACTTTGGTGTATCTTGCGCTATGATTGATCAAGCATCTAATGCATAAACAATGTGGATTCCTATATTTTCAATTCTCATATTGACATGTACTTTCATCGCTTCTTCCTCATGCACGTGCCTCTTTTATTTCATATCAACCCACAATTTTCTTTTTTAATATTTTATGCACCCACTTTTCATTTGTTTAAATATATGATTCAATTTTAGGGTTTATTTTTCCCCGTTCGAAGAAGAGTTCAAACTTCAAAGGATGTCAAACAAAGTAACCATGTATAAAAACCTTGACTCCAAAAGATATAAGGTGTGTGTATTTAGATAACGATTGCGTCAACTCATCAGAGACCTAACCGATGAAAAAATCATTAATTTAACCCAAATTTAATTATTTTAAAATATGTTTCACATTAATATTAATTATTAGATTTTTTTTTATTTTTATAACGTAAGAGAAAGTGTATACTAAGATGTTTATTCACAAGTCCAAGAAACCCATTGAGGCCGAAGAGACTTGGTGAATAACCCATCCAGAAAACCATAGAAATGCGAGAATGGGCTCCTTAATAAAATCTTTCTTTGGTGGCTGAGGCTAGTGCTGTTGTGTAGGCTTTATACAAAAAGCTTTGGACTGGGAAACTACACATGCCATTCTGTAAACTCACTCATTGGTCTATGTAACGCTTGCATCAACTTTCATCTTAATGAAATGAGATGCTAAACCATCACTTATTCAACTACTTAAATACAACTCAAACTAATTTAATTGGATTCACTAAAAAAAATTGTCATTTCATAACACACAAAATTTTAAAATTGTTAAAAAAATCTTTATTGATATAACCTTTAACTAAAAAAACAATATGCTAGTAAATATACTTTAGGTTTTTTTTGCTAACAATAAAATTATAATACTAAATTTTCTGTTATTAGGGTTTTTAATGACAAAAAACCCTAATATTATTACAGTTCAACTTTATACTAACAAAATTATTTGTTAGTATAATTCTTTATATTGTTAATATAAATTCAAATTGCTTATACTAACTTTTGATTTTTGTTAGTTAAAAGGTAGGTTATATTGATAAAGACTTTTTTAATGACTTCTAAATTTGATATGTTAATAAATGACGATTTTATTTTTGTAATAAATTAGATCCTATCTGATCCAATTTGATCAAAAATCACCATATGTAACTTCATTACTTCACTTTTTCTATTCCCTCGACCCACTAATTTTTTCTCTCTATTCATATGTTGTTTACCCAGAGTCCTCTTCTCTTCTCAAAGAGGATTCCACCATGGCAAAAAAAATTTCTTACTTTGAACATTGAATCCAAACAAATTCAATCCAGTTCCACTTGATCTACTTTAGAATTTATAGAAAATTTATTCATATCAAATCTAGTTTAATCCAATTACTTTTGATAAGTTTAAATATTCTTGTTTAGATCGAGAATTATCGCCACTCTAACACTAAACGTTTTAAGACTTTTTATAGACTTGATTTATATAATCATTCGACCCAAAACTTTTTATAGAATTAATTTATATAATAATAAATGTTAATATGATACAAAAATTATAAATAACAACAAAACAAAAGTTATTTATTTATACATATATAAATCACAAAATTTTACATATTTTATTACAAGACACTGAAACACCAAATCATATGACAAAATTCACATGCAAGCAGTTATACGGCAAATCGGTAAACTTGGATTTTTTGTTCTTGTATCATGAATATATATATGTTGGCATTCATTTATCCTGGCTAAAGAAGTGATTGATGGTTGGCATAATTTCTGGTGGTCTTGTTCGAAGGAACTTCCTGAACCCATGTTCTGCATATTTCTCTCCCTCTTCTGCGTTATCCAACACTGCCATGCTGCGACGAGCCTTCCTAATCCTACATCAATTTCAATTCCAACAATTCATTTTCACATACATACATATTTTTACTTTACTGTATAATTGGATAAACCAAAAAACACCAATGCTAATAAAAGAATACACATATTTGTTGGGTTAGTTCTACATCAGAAGTACAAGGGATTTAAGTGCAATTTATAACTATGAGGGAAAATCTTACCCTCACAATTAACTTTTGAGATTAAGAAAATAATGATTTTTATCGATCCTATATCATTTTTATAAAGAAAATCATGAAAGATTCCTATAGAATAAAACAATAAAATATAACTTTTTCTATTGAACCTCAAAAAAGAGGTGAATGTGATTTATTTATTTATTTAGGATAAATTACACTTACCTCCTGAAATTAAAGAAATTATGATATCAGTTTGGTCCATTTAATAATATGAAAAATGAAACTCTATAGAATATACCATAATGTATAGAGCAGACTACTAATGTTAGTAAAGTTTAGAGTTTGCAAATTCTCCAAAATTTCATAGGGGTAAGTGTAATTTACCCATATTTTTTATTTGATATAACATGGGGGTAAACTGTTTTATGGGTGGCAGAGTTCTTTTTGCTGTGTATGATCATATCAATTCCTTTTGTATTTGCAAGATTCAAATATTCAATAGATGAATCTATGTCTAATATAGTGTTTCAGGGTAATCAACTGTAGTACCTAATATCAGGATTCTTGACCATATATCTTGTTAATTGAAACACACTTAGGCTGGTTACAAAGGTCATTGCCGCCAATAGAGGGTAAACCTGCACAGGGACATGCACCAATAAATAACTTTGAAAAGTGAAAACGGCACATAAACATGGGCATAATGAAAGTAGGAAAATTGATGATGTGTATACATTATTATTACCTCTGGTTTCATCCAACGCCCCATTAATTTGGAAAGTGTTGCTTTGGTGAACCTTGATTGGGAAAAGGAAAAAGGGCTTAATTGATCTTGATTTTCAAAAAGCTGTTATGCTACTGAAACAGACAATGGTGGTTTAATCTCAACTTTTTTTTTTGCATGCTGTATTTCTGTGTGCCATTTGTATATATAGGGATTGGTAACGTGAAATTTAAAAGGCTAATTAGAAGATTTGGCATGCAAGTGTGGCATTTACAGTGGGCTGTGTTAACTATTCAAAGATAAAGTATTTGACTTATAAAGAAAACCATGGGCTAGCCTCATGTTTTTTGGTTAGTTTTTTAAAGTTTTCATATGCAAAGAATGACCCAAAACCTGGCCAATAGGGTGGTGCAGTTATTCACGACATGTTCAACTATAGATAAAGAGATCACGACATGAATATAGAAAATTTATTCCTGCGGAACTTTCTTGTTTGAAGGGACGAAGAATTGACTTCATTCATCAGACTCGTATTTGGAATCTATGATTCGGCGTCTTTCAAGATTTTTTAAATTATAATTAATTTAATCTTACTATTTTGCTATAGTACTTTAAGGAACTATATGATCTATTTGTTCCGTTCAGAGATTGTTTTAATTTTATCATTATGATTTTTTTAAATCAATACATTCAAATGAAATTTAAAACATTAGTTTTTTTTAATTACATGTATTTTTCTTTGAAGGCAGTTGCATTCAAATCGAGAACATTCATGTTATAGTAAGGTCTGAATACAAACAGAACACAAGACCTTATTTAAAAGGAATCAAACATGTATCATTTGAATCAATTACTCGTTGGGAAACAAAATATTAGTTTAAGTCTTTAACAAGTAGACTTGTAATTTTTATGAGGTTAAAAATAGTATTTTATATTTGTATTGATTTATTAATTATAATTAAATTTACATTGTATTTAATTTTTTGTTAAAAAATATTATAATTAACCTGATCCGGTCTCAATACCGGTATCCGATCTGCTATACTTATTTCAACGTCTTTGATAAGACATCTACGTGTAACCGGTGTCATCGGTATACATCCGGACTGTAATTCCGTATCAGGCGTTCTCCCTATACCGGTTGTCCAGGATAACACCATGACATCGGATAATACACACGTCACTGTGCAAAAGACAAGGATTGTTACTACAGGGATCGATCAATAATTCCCTGCACTACGAGCCAAATTCTGCTCACGGGAATGGTCAACTTGTTCCCTAATCCTAGTCTATATTCTCTATGCTCAATATAAAATAGCCACTTGACCCAATCATGCAGGTAAGTGCGCAATATAATAATGCTAATGGGAGTTGGTGGTTCCCCACCAACGTGTCCTCGTTAATCGAGCCAATCAGGTATATGAACTAACTTCATGATTGAAGTGGGGGATCTTCGGGATCTTCTTCAGCTCTTTTACGACTGATTCCTCTTTGAATACATTCCTTACTTGGAATATTACTGACTTGAGCGTCGGAGAATCTTTGCAGGTGACACCACCATTCGCCCACTTCAACGCGTTAGGTCGGTGTGAAGGATCTCCAGGACGCTCAATCCGCTCTCCTCATTCACGGACAACGGATACATACATCGGATACAAGTACATCCAGTCTTTTATACGGTATTGACATACTATTCGTGACTGGCTTGAGATCGGATCTCTTGACCCCGGTCCAGGACAGATCATAACCAATTGATAACAATATATTAATTAATTTAAATCTATCACATACAATTATAATTTAGCAATTCCCCTGTTTGTTTATTTATTTATTTTTATCACAAGCACTTCATTTTCAAGGTCTTAAGACAGCCAAACAACATGAGACATTTCTTTGTTTTAAAAAAAGGTTAATGTTACATAAATAAAAGGCCATTACCTGTGAACTCATGCATGCAAAGTGCAAACAAATTAGTTTTGAGGGCATGATCAATCAAGGGGACAAGATGTGATAATATTGAGTTTAACAATTTATTCATCAATCAGCAGCTCAACTGCTGAGGGAGTGTTTCACAAGTAAAGTCAACACATGGGCCTATTGACTCTTCAGCTGCAAAGCCCAGCTCTGGATCAGGCCTTCTTAAGGGACAAAATTAGGCCCATACTAAAATAGGAAAAAAGTCAACTAGTTGGGATCTTTTAGAATATTTGATATTTTTACCCTTTATATGTTATGAAATGGAGAACAAAAATTATGTCCTTCAATTTGTTTATATTCTTTATGTTTTTTCCTAGGTCAGTAGCTAATATTTTTTCTTGGGATTTTTAGCCTAACGAATTGGTGTTTTCATTGCCGTAAAAGATTTTTAAATGGTACAGTAGTTTTTATCGAAAAAATAACGCTAGTTCTTCTAAAAAATATTTATTAATTATAAATTATTGACCCAACTCACTACAAAAGATTAAAATAATTTTCAGAGTAAATTATATAAATCATCAAAATGGCATTTCACATTAAAACTTTAAAAAGCCCTACACTTCACCCCATTTTAAAGATTCTATGGTGACTTTTTTACCTCTCTTTCATAGTTAAAATCCTCACAAACTTTTGAAATGAGGCAAAATAAAGGTTATATTTAAATTTTGTATCGGATTGTAACTTTTCCAAATTCCAAGGGTGGTTAATTTGTATAATTTATAATAAGTAAAAATGAAGATATATAAAACTATCATGTATAATGTGTTTTTCTACGCTAAATTAAATATTCTACTCATTCTCTACGCTTAATTAAATATATAATATATAAAAATTAGGTTAAAATTGATAGAAAAATCAAAAGGGCCTAAATTTAAGGTCCATTTAAATTGCAGGCCAGCCAACTTGTTTGGTAGTGGGCTGGCCTATATTTGAACCTCAGAACTTGCTATTGCATGTAATAATTTGGATTTTTAATTATTATATTTTCTTAGAGGTATCAATGCTTGTTTATGGTGTGTTTAGCTGTTGAAGAAATGCTTGAAAAAATTATGAGAAAAAAGTTATTGTGAAAAGTTATAAAAAAATAAGTGTAGTTTAGATGATTAGAAAAGTATGAGATTATTTTTTTATGATGTTTAGTTGATGAGAAAAATACAACAAAAAATTTATGAATTACTTAAATGCCTTTTAGATCCATAAAAAAGAGAAAAGAAAAGCTTAGAAATAATAAAATAAAGACAAGATTATCATTTTGCTTTTTGATGAAGTTTTCATCAATTTTCTCATATTTTTAGTGGATAAAATAATATATGTGGGACTTATACATAAATATTTTTTTTAATAAATAAGATAATTTTATCAAACATGAGAATATTATCTAATACCCACATTTTTTCTTATTGATTATTTTTTCCGACACTTTCATACAAGTCTAACACACCATTAACATCATGGATCGGATGCTTGTGTAGCTGGTATAATCTTCAAGTTTGTTCCAGTTATTGATCAAGAAGGACATGATATGAATAATACTATAGTTTGTTATCATAATTAAACAGTCTTTTATATCAGGCTCAAACTTAAATACAATATCAAACCAAAATAAGAGTATATTAAGCAATATATTTCATCATGATTTGAACCACATATAGGATTGGATATACGGTACATGCCGTTGGTATTTATAAAGTGAACTTACAAAAACTTTTCCTTTTGGTTTGCTCCAAAATAGAGGATTATTAAACGAAGCACATGCATGCATGAGGAAATTTGTGGGAATTAAGGTTATAAGAGCAAGTGTGGTTCAATGTCAGGACCCTTGGTCATGAAAATTGTCAAGAAGTCTTCAAATGTAATGGACCTGTAGATGGTAGCAGCTGAAATTGTCAAAGGCTTTGCTGGTTCTATAATCATTTCATTTCTTGGACGGATGAAATAAGCAACAGTGGTCCTTGCCGTGCCTGAATTTGTCACAACACGATGTTCAGCACCGATTAGCCTTCCGTTGCTAATGATCTGCACATCATGCAAAACCTCAATTCTGCTGTTACTTCTTTTGGAACATGTGTTGCTTCTTATAAAGTAATTAAATAGTATTGAGGTAGCTTGAGAAACAGTACCTGTAAGAGAAGGCCAATGTTAACGACAAAAGCATAGGGAATAGGCTCAACAGCAATCCATTCCCCATCTTTAAGGACTTGAAGGGCACTGATATCTTTTTCTTGAAGTAGAATGGTAACAAGGTTAGGGTCCCGGTGCTTTGGTGTTCCCAGGGTTAAACTTGGTTCAGGACATGGTGGGTAGTGATGAGCTAAAAATACTGGACTATCACTAAGCCCACCACAGCAATATTCTGGCTCAAGTCCCAATCCTTCACATAACATCTCCAAAATTTTGAGGCCCAGTTTTCTCAGTTCTTGTGTGTATTTCTCAACAACTTCACTGAAATGTGTAATCTCCAACAAACATTTGTTAATTAAATATTACTAATAGAAACCTTTGTATGGAGACCAAAATTTGTTTTCATTAGAGAGATGATAAGGTTTCTAAAAGAAGATAATAATCTTGTGTTAGGATTACACTCATTGACAACGATAATAACAATTAAAAAGTAATAATTTAAATAACGACAAACTAATTTACTTCACCAAAATTTATGGCCACCAAGACTGGTGAATGTAATGGACTTAATAATGGTATAATGGCAGAAACTTTTTATGGGACATTGTAGAAGAATCATAGTCACGACTCTTCTGCATTATATTCGAACTAAACCAAGTACAAAAAGTTAAATTCTTATTGTATATTAACAATTTTCAGAAAAGCGACTGAAGCGAAGAAAATTTGAAAGAAAGAATTTAAATAATTCTACTATTAAAAATACACTTATATATGGAAATTGATTATGCTTCAAGTAATGCAATTATTGAATTACAAAAAAATTGATTGTGACCTACAATATATTAAGAGGATATCATTGTCATCCTAGAACAAAAGCATCTCTGACTGGAAATTGATTTTTTTTTATATTATCGTAATCGTTGTCATGCAAGCATTTATAATATATTTCTTGAATGATGACTCAAAGATTAAATAAAATTGCATTTCGACAAGGAAAATATAATATTAAGTAAATGAAGCAATGTCAAAGGGTGTAAAATGGTCTACTTCAGCTTGTAAAGTATATATAGTTTACTATTTACGATTTCTACCTAAACCAATTAAATTAAGTAATAAACTAGCACTGATCAATATTAAATCAGATACTATTTAATTATGAAAAAAAAGTGAACTAGTACTTTACCGGTATCTCGCAGGTTTCTGAGGCCAAAACTCCATGAAATCTCCAGAAGGTGGACAGAAGTGTCTTAATGTGTCTCTCCAAAACTGAATGCAATCTTTGTTGTTGTTAATCTCACGGCTTGTATAGAGTTTGCAGCTTCCATTTGGGTCCCGGGAACTTTCTCTTATCTTTTCTTCACCACTCATGCCATGAAATTCCTTTAGAATATTCAGTGTATCTTCAATCAACTCCTTCGAAACTCCATGGTTTATTACCTATATACTCAGACACAAAAATGGTTATTGTGTAGGTATTTTTAGTTGTTGTGTTGGTTTTTTTTCTCAACACAAAACCTCCTATTTAGTGACATAACTCCTTCTAAATGTGAGCTTAATATAGGACAATATTTTCTTAAACTTCATGTATTTTGATCATTCCTATGGAACATTCTTACACATCTATCAAACTAAAAAATAGATTAACCAATAAGGGAAATGATAAACATTCATTACACACCAACCTGAAAAAATCCATACTCCTCAGAGGCTTTCAAAATGTGCCTCAAAATTTCATCACGGTCATGCAGTCCCAGATCCACCACCGGAATTATCTTGCCGGAAGCAACAGCAACCATGCCAGGTCTACTTTCCGGTGGTTGAACATAGGATAGGGGCACCGAGGAATGAAGATGAAACCAGCTAGATACAAGCATGCGATCCATGTTCTTGAATTGATATTATGTTTTAATTTCTATATATTATATGTAATGTAAGGCATATATATATATAAAGAGTTTTGAATATACGTATCTTTCATGAGTTGATTAGAAAGAGGAAAAGAGGAAAAGGCATCACCTATTTAATAAATATATTATAAGGTCGGTTGTCATGTGGGGGAAGTTCAGTTACATTTACATTCAATATATTTATACACACATTTGACTTATGAAATCTACTAAAATTAACAATATTAATTGCTACTTCACCTACATCATCTCAAGAATTCTATAATCAGATAAACGCATAAAACTATTCATTTTGAGCAAGTTTTCTATAGGGTCAAGAAACATTATTAAAAGAAGAGAGGAGTATCATTGAATCATTGGGTTTTTTTTTTATCGACAATTAAAATAAATTATTAATTACTAGGTAAAGGGTACTCAAACCAAGCAAATAATGTCTTACAAAACAATATATAATTGGAAACTTGTTAGTAATCTCAAGAGTATTATATGAGATAATAGTAAAATGAGTGTGTAAGGACTATTTACCCATTCGAAAAAGAAATAGAAGAATATCTCATTTCTTATTTTATTTTGGACCATAATTTCAGTTTAATATTGTCATTGACCTGCATAATTTCTAAACAACATGTTGTTCCTCTCTCTGCCATAAAGAAGCTACTGTGTCATTGAATATTAGTTATTACGTGGCAAGATTAAGAAGTTGATATATTTTATTAATTGGCAGAAAGTTTATATTATATAGTTTCAATTGGTCTTTTTTTTTTTTGGAAAAGCAAGCGCAAGTAACTTTAGGGTTAGACTACAAGGAGTGTCCATACCCTAGATTAATCAAAGGAAAAATATGAACTTTCTTTTGACCAATTTGCCATATTTACGTACTACACAATCAAAATATACTATACACACAGGTATATTTAGCATCTCCACATTTTTTAGGCAAAAAAAAAAAACTCATTAATTTGCTGAGATAATTCTAAATAATGGGTACAGTTTCTTCTTATGTAATTGCTCTACCACCTCTTTGTATATTAGTTAACTAACTAATGAACGATTGAAGTTTTGGATTGGTCTGGATCTTAAATTCAAATTTCATTTTTTTATTGTTACAAAATAATGAAGGAATTCCATCTACCCAAACTCCCAATGTTAAGCATGTTTTGTAAGAGCATAGCCCAGAGATATAATTTATAGATTATAATCTGATTTTGTAAATTATAATATGATATATAACTTTTGTCAATATTAAATTATAATTAAATATATTATGATTTCCATATTATAATCTATAATTAGATTTTTAAATATTATGATTATAATTGCTACCCAAGTTTTATTTTTCTATAATACATATTCAAATCACTATATAGATAATACTTGTATACCTTTTCTTTATAATTTTAACATAAAATAACCTATCGTCTTGAATAATCTAAATGAAATAAATTATTTTAAAATCACTTTTTATCTAACACATCCAAAAATACACCAGAATCCATTATTGAAGTAAAAATAGACATAGGTAACATTTATGATTATTGACAAAAATGAAAATGGAGTATGAGAATAAGTAATAAAGTTAGTGGGGAAACATCACATGAATGATGATGGCTTAGGGACAGGATCACGGTTGAGAGATAATTAATAGCAACATGTTCATATTACTAATACCACTATATTAATATTAGTGTGGTAACGTGGATGCTTTTTGCGAATGCTACTATATGAATGCTATTAAACCTTCTTGACCAAAAACATATAATTGCACATTTCGGGTAATATTAATTTGACAGGTAATGCTGAAACTTTTTGACTAACACTGCATTACCATCAGACTCAAAATTGAAGCAGTGTTTAATATCTTTGTTTAATCTGTTATTATTATTATTATTACATTTCTAACTTAAACTCCTCTCCATATATAATTTTAAAGATACTAATTAAGAAGTAATATTGAATATGTAATGCTTTTATCGTTTGTATTTTGACAAACACTTATGAATTCTACTCTCAATTCTTTCTTTGTGTCAATATGTTTTTTAGGATGAATTTAGGATTTCCCTAGATTTAACTCAAGGAATGAAGTACTTCATTATTATATAGAGTCTAAAATTGAGTCTATTTTATTTTACAGGCCATTAATGTTTTTTAAGGAAAAGAAAGGAATCCATTAAAAGACACGTAAAAGGCCCAAGGCCCATTACATGAGAGCCTCACAGAAGGAACTAGACTTCAAAGCCTGCTTGCTAGCTAAAGGAAAACTAACACAATTCCTCGCAACGCAATTTGTGGGTCTGTAACGCAATTTGTTTATAGGCCCAAGAAAAAGCCACCGAGCCTTAACACTTAATGTTGTTTTACCAAAAAAAACACTTAATGTTGTTAAAAAAAACACTTAATGGCATTTTCTTTGATTTTCTTATCAGTGTAATTGCTTTGATTTTGGTGTCCTTTGGGATACGAAATCAATTCTAATTGATAAGATTAAACACACTAGTGAAGTAATGGAGCAATGCTAGGGATAAAAAAGTGGGCTGGCCCTCGGCCTTTGACCCGCTTTGCTATAGCCTGTCAGAAAAAGGTTGAGTTGACCCATCCTACCTAAATAAATAGGCTAAAAATTAGGGTTCGTCCCACCTAATGACGGGTTGGCCCGTCAAAACCAAAATCATATGCC
Organism: Clitoria ternatea; assembly: GCA_037962975.1. Taxonomy (NCBI): domain Eukaryota; kingdom Viridiplantae; phylum Streptophyta; class Magnoliopsida; order Fabales; family Fabaceae; genus Clitoria; species Clitoria ternatea. The sequence continues at coordinate 272,775,152 of CM075672.1, forward strand.
TTTTTAGAAAAGATGGTGAGTTTACGGGTTGGTCTACCAACCCGCCAATTTTTTTTTTTTTAAAATGTGTTAAATTAAGATAAAAAATCTAAAAATAATGTTTAAAAAAATTAAAGAAGATATTATTAAAAAAAATATACAAATAGTAAGAGAGGTCACTTTTTTTTGAAATTTTAAAAAATAAAAGTATATTTTAATAAAATAAAATATAAATTATTTTATTATTAATATTTATATATATTTTTTTACGAGAATGACCCACCGTGCCAAGGTTTTGGTCTGCCAGGTGGGCTGGGCTGTTACAGGACAACGGGTTGAAAATTTGTCCATTTTACCTTTTTTACGAGCTTAATAAGTCAATCCGCCAGACCTAACCCGTTCTACCATCATTAGAGCATACTCATCCTTTATTCTAGGATTAAGATTTAATCTCACTTTAACACTTGTATAGGTTATTATCACAAGTACTCATTTATATACTGCACCGCATACGTCACTTGAGGATTGTAAACAAAGATAAGGTCTCATTCCGGGTGATTTTAAATTTTCAGTTTTATTTTCTGCGTTAAATAATTAATCTAACACTGTTAATAATACTCCAGTATTTTTAGATAAATAGATTTTTTTAACCTCATGTTCTCATTTAGAAACAATTTTCGTTGCAGCTTTATCATGATTAATGCTTATCCCCTTTTTAAAAAATGTATCTAATGAAAATTAAATTTTAAATTTTTCTTACAATTTTAATTTACATTAATTAAGACACATTTAGATATATAGATTCATAAACTTAAGTCCATTAGTCATTTTTCCTCTTAAATATAAGCTAAGCCTCCCACTTGGCCCTTGATATTTGGTCAAATAAACTTCATGTATATAAATAAAAAAATAATTTCACGCTCTTGATTATGTCAAATTATATTTATGAAATATGTGATAATTTGAGCTAATTTTTTAAAAATATATAAATTGTTTTTCTTAAAAAACAAACATGAGACAAAAATTCAAGAAAAAAGACCCGAAACTAACTCAAAACATGGAGTAAATAGAAATAGGCTGCTGATTAAAATACTATTTAAGCCTTTTGTGTTTCAGCTAAATTTTGTTTTCATCCTATATGTTTAAACGTTTTCACTATCGTCCTGCATTTCAAAACAATTTTGTTTTAGTCATTTTTCAGATTTTCAGCAATCAAATTAATGTTGTTATCCAATGTATAGCAAGTTTCATTTAGTTTTTCTTTTAAATATATTTTTTATTAAACTGTACTTGTTATATTATATATTATATATTATTAGATAATTAGTTAACTTTACTCACAAATTTAAAAAAGGACTAAACATATCTAACGAAATGAAATTTCTTAAACATATAAAACCAGAATGCAATTTGATTCAAGAGGACCAAAAATAATATTTTAACAAATGTTTAATAAGTCTCATGAGGTTGAAACAAATAAAGCTTGTATGTCTCTATTTTAGATTGCAATCTTGGTAACATGGAGAGATGGAGATCGAAATCTTAGGTTTATTTGATTTTCATTTTCATCTCTTATTATTTTGTCCACGTTTTTAAAATTTTATATATGAAACACATTGAAAATATTTTTTTTCTATTTTTTATTTTTAAAAATAAAAAACAAAATAACAATTTTTATAATTAAAATAGAAAACAAAAAGTAGAACGGAAACCATATATGTCCTTAGCATTTTGGAATGAAAAATGGGACCATGTATGTTAGATTCTTTACACAAATGACTCATGGTTTGATGCTTTAATTTCCAGCCAAGAGTTTATTCAAATTGAATGAGCAAATACTTTAAACCGTAAACTAATTAGCATCATTTTGAAAGGGTTAAAGTGAACACAAATTTTGCAAGCATATTTCATATTTCAAAACCTAATCAAAGCCCTTTCCCTAAAAATAGAGTGACAAGCAAAGCATGTGATTGGAAGATTTTCTTTTTTCTATCAGCATCTGATTGGAAGATGTTCATATATGCTCTTGGAAAATTAAATCTAATTTTTGAATCCTGGCTAACCTTTTAAGTACCTTAGGACTGAAACCATCTCGGAGCTTAATTTCTCACCCGAATTACATTGGAGCATCTGGGTTTCAGTCAACTGCTTATTCACAAACATTTTGGTTTTGAAGCTGATATATGGTGATATGAGACACTGAGCTTCAGTGTATATACAATATGTATATTATGATAATGAGATCATGAATATTTTTTCTAAGTCTATTATGAAGTAAGAGGGTTAGATGTCAATTTAATCTAATGTCCTCTTTGATATGTAGGTAAATTATGGTGTCATCTGTAAGAAAGAATATTTTGATGTTAAGGTATGTATGAAGTTCAAACATGTAAGATTAAAATTAACACACATTTAATGTAATGAATGTCGATTATTTATAGATGTCAAAGGGGATAAGTCTCATGATGATGAAGATATCAGATCCTTTTCACACATACTTTATTATGGAAAAATATGTAATGAGTGTAGTAATTTTTTTAACATCTTTACAAATTCTCTAATAATACATATCATAATATTATAGTTTTAGACTATATACTAACATTATCATTAATACTAGATGTTGTAAGTTGTATAAATGTAAGGACATTGATATGGGTATTACGTCCAAATTAAAATTACATATCAATTTTAAATTTTGTAGGCAATAATTACTTTTTTTATTTATTCTTCATATTAAATATGCAGAGTAACTTGATTGGCAAGAAGAGATAACACACAACTTATACACTAAAATCTAAAAGAAACTAAAGAAAGAAAGGTGAAAAAGTTTAGCAAAACCATATAGATTAGAATTTAATACTCGCTTTAGTTATGTCTCCACCTCAAAGAAGATTAGTGTCATACTTTTGTTTGAACTTTGACAAATATCTTAAGTATGTACATCAAAAAACAAGTGAAAGGAAATAATTTTTTATGGTAATTTTATAAATATTTACTTGGCAGGTAGTACTAGTGAATGCATGGCGGCATTGATGTGATTATATGGGTCTACTGGTGGATTCCACCACAAGTTGATGCATGGGAAACATGGAGAACTTCAATACAATTTACTGCATCACAAGCTTTCCTTTGTTGGGTCTAATCATTGAAAGTAATCCATAGGATCATTTTTTTATTTTCAGGTTATGACCCATAGTTGGTTAGTTACATGTTTTAATGCCTGGTTGGATTAAAGGGAAGCAAGTTTTGATTGCATATAACCCGAAACCAAACAAGCTTTACTGCATGGTTTTCGCATCAATCAACTTTCTGTCACCTGGTACTGTAGACTACTTTGTAGCTCAGCTCAGCACGTTTCCGTGTTGCTTTACTTTTCTACCCTCAGAACCTTTGGAAATTGATGAGGATCCCAATCCATGCTCCTCGTCATTGTTATGTGCTGTTCTTCTGCCTTGCCATGATGTTCATTATTCAATGCAACTACGTTAGATGTCCATGTTGTATCCTACCTTGTGAGCTTTCACACTGTCGTTGGCATTCTAATTATGTGCGTCGGTTACGACACTATAACATTATAGTAGTGTCGTTCAAGCTGACACAATAGTAAATTTCAACAATTTAAAAAGGAAGAACGTGGAAGAAAGCTGAAAATTTTGGGACCAGGCGTTAATGTAGAATAGACCAACCGGATATTAAATCTAGATCTTCTGCATGAATGGCCCAAATCAGTTTGTAGTAATGTTAAGTTGCTCAACACTATTTGACATATGAGTCGGCTTTTATAGTTGATTTATATTAACGTCTATCAAATTTGATGAAAGATTCAAATAAGTATAGAACATAATGTTTTCACCATCATTTTTTCTCTCTCCAAAACTCAAACTTATTTCACTTTTTATTAAACTTACAAACCTCCACTTGAGTATTGCAAGGTGTAGAGTGAATCATTGTTCGATTTGTTTGTTGTGTAAGTTTAAATAATGTTACATGTGTTGTAGTTTAATGTAATGTGTTGATGAAGATCTTATGATGGATTCTTTTTTTGTTTTTTGGTAGAGTTTATTTTCATAGGAGATATTTAAATTAAAACATGAGTTTGTCAAAAGGGTTAGTAAATTTGTTAATGGTTATGTAATAATTTTCTTACCGTTTTTATTTTTTCTATCTTTTAGGATGTGTTAGACTTTGTTAATGAGTTCGATATTGAATGCAATAAAAGGACATAAAGAATATATAAAGTGTTGGGAGCACCATTCATATTACTTTAAGGTTTGATGGTTAAATGTTTCTCGTCTATTATAACCCACTTTAACTCTCCTCCTAAACATAATGGATCTATTGATTTACTTAAACATAAAGAGAAGTAACTACCACCACTAAAAAAACACCTGTTAGCGACGGAAGGAATTAGTCGCTAATCCATGGCATGACCGTCGCTAAAACCATTAGCGACGGCATCTCAGACGGGACAGAGGACGTCGCTAAAACCCTCGTCGAAAACACATCAGCGACCACATACACGCCGTCGCTACCATATTGACGGCGTAAGGCCGTCGCTAAAATCGTCTCTGCCCCAATAACTCCAGCCGTCGCTAAGTGTTGCCATATGTACAGCGATCTCAAAACCCCGTCGCTACTAGCAGCCACCAGCGACCACCATACGCCGTCGCTATGGGTACTCATGTAGCGACCACGTGATCCGTCGTTGTGGGAAGCCATACAGCGACCACGATATTCCGTCGCTAGTGGTATTCATGTAGCGACGACAAGATCCGTCGCTAGTGGTATTCATGTAGCGACGACAACATCCGTCGCTAGTGTTAATAATGAAGCGACGGTCCGCTACCGTCGCTAACTGGAATTTTTAAATTTTTTTAAAATTGGTTCAATATTGACTGGTTTTGTTAATTTAACTTTAAAAATGTATTAATATTTTGTATTTTGTATTGGTTGATAAAATTTTATAATTAAATTTAAATAATTTTTTTAAAATATTAAATTATTATTAAAAACAAAATAATAGATTAAATTTATTTATCAAATAGGTTGAATTATTAATGATAGGTACAATAAGGCTTTTTGATTTGAATTTAATTACCAATAAATATTGACATAATAAATGAAGAATGACAAAATAAATACTGAATGAAATATAACATAAAAACTATAAATCAAATATATACAATGTGTATAAATAATAAAAATACAATCATGGTGGTGGGGGATCCTGGGGTGGTGGTGGGGGCGCCTGGGAAGTGGGGGGAGGTAGCCTCGCCATCAACTGCATCAGTAGCTCCTGCTGCTGAGCAAGTTGCCGATGAGTCTCGACGTGCTGCCCCTCGGCCCGCTGTCGGTTCGCCTCGGCTTTCTGTCGGTCTGCCTCGGCCCGCTCCAACAACAACTACCTCTTACGTCGCTCCTCCTGTAGCTCATCGTTCAGGTTTTGAATTACCTGAACGACCTCAGTCGGAAGACCAGAGGAAGACGAAGAGGAAGGGGTCTTCCCCTTTTTCGCCAGCTGCGTGCCGACGCCACCCAATCCAAATACCCTCCCTTTCTTGTTCACACCGCCAACAGCCTCCATATAGATGGCGTTGTCGTCAGAACAAGATAGGGTGGGAGGAACCTCCCTTTCAGGAGTAGAAGCCACCAGGTCCGCCTCCTTCTCGGCCCTCCTGGCCTGATACGCCTCCTGTAAATTCAAAAACAATGATAGGATTAGTAAGCTGATTTGTAAATTATAAGCATGTGTCAGTTAAAAGTAAATACCGCTAGATCCGTAGTCTTCTGGTTTACCCATGCACCGGCTTTGTTCTTCTTGGTCATTTGCATGACCTCAAACAAAGAAGGCTCCCGGTGCTCCCTCAGCTCCTGTGGTGGACAAAAAACATTGAGATTATTATTTGTAAACATGTAAGACGAATCATAATAGAAATGTTTAACATAAATACACTTACAAATCTTTTCTTGTGCTCGAGGGTTGAAATGCTACCCCCAGTGTAAACCGAGGCTGCAACATCGGCGGCTCTGTTGGCCCTGTTCCGAGCACTCGCCTGCTGGAACGGGACCCCGCCCCACTTCTGGACCATCCCGTCCCAATGGTCCTCCGGGATCCAACGAGGGCGCTCACCCTTGTCCCTCACCTTCCAAAGGGTACTCTTGATGATTTTGGAGGTCTTTGTGGCAAAGACCTTCCTAATCTCATCAATCATACCCTCCGCCCACTGGTAATCACGCTGTAAAATGAAATGAGAAATCAAAATTAATAACAGGTCTATTTTACAAATCAAGTCACAACAAATGAGCTAGGAACTTACCGAGAAGGTGTCAAACCACCTATCTTGCACAACCTTCCCAGCATCTGTCCAAGATATATATGGACCATCCCACTGGGCCTTCAAAACCTTAGTAATCGCTTTGGTAGTGCGACTACTATCAACAAAGCTGTAATGACAACAATTATGTTAGGAGTAAAACAACACACAATGTAGGAAGACTCCCAAAATTTCAGCAGAGTCTCCCCTGTAAATGTAACATTTCTAAGTTTAAATAGTTACCCTGTTACAAGCAGAAGAGTGCCCAGTACAATTCAATCTATACAAGTACTAATTAAAGTAACATCCAATAAACCAACAAGTCTTTTCACTAAAGTTTAATATAAAGTATCATATAAATAACATAAAAGTATTTGAGGTTTAGTCACTTACTCGTCTCCGGCCGGCACGGGCACTAACATGGGCAGAGGGGATGTCGGAGGTGGGGTGGCCTGATGGCCATGGTCCTCCAAGCCACCAACTCCAGGACTCTGTTGTGGGGTGGTCAGTCGGGGTGATGGGGTGGTCTGCTGTGGTGGTGGTGGTGGAGTGGTCTGCTGTGGTGGTGGTGGTGGTGGTGATGGAGTGGTCTCCTGTCCTGGGGTGGGAGTCCCCTGCCGGGATGTCAGGGTCCTGGACCCACCACCCCTACTGAAGGGCAGTCGACGTCCCGTCATCTGTGGATAAAATCATGAAAAGAAAGGTTAGTCTCAGGATATATATAAACCTATATAACATTTTGTTTAACGACTACATACTCTGTGTCTGTTTCAGTTTCAAATTCCCCCTCAGTTTCAGTGTCACTATCGTTATCTGTTTGAACAAGTTCATTAGATCTGCTATTGGCAGTAAGTGGATTTTCAGGATAAAGGAGAACCCTGATGGATCAGTAATATATTTAAAGCTAAATTGGTAGCTAAGGGTTTTCATCAACAGCAAGGCTTTGACTTCAACAAAACTTTTTCTCTGGTAGTTAAGCCTGTTAGCATCAGAGTTATCCTCACTCTTGCTCTAACCCATGGTTGGCCACTATAGCAGCTACATGTGAGCAATACCTTCCAGAACAGATTTCTTCAGGAAGAAGTTTATATGCCCAGCCTCCAGGATTTGAAGCAGTTGACAAATCCCTAGTTTGCAGGCCCAAAAAGCTATCTATGGCCTTAAACAGGCCCCTAGAGCATGATTTGAGAGATTTAGAGCAACCTTATTGCAGTTTGGCTTCCATGATAGTAAATGTGATCCTTCTCTCTTCATCTACACTCAGGGTCAGGTTGTGGTTTGTTTTCTGGTCTCTGTTGACGATGTAATCATCACAGGGATATCTAAGAACTTCATTCAGAACCTCATTTCAAGGTTAGATGCTGCTTTTGCTCTCAACAGCTTGGGAACCTTGATTACTTCCTTGGAATTAAAGTAAAAAGTCTCCCTAATGGCACTCTCCTACTCACTCAGTCTAAGTATATCAAGGATCTGCTTTAGAAAACTGATATGGCTGAGGCTAACCTATTACCATCATAAGGGAATGACTAAAATTGTTGGTTTGGAAAAATGAAAGACACTAATTAAAACTTTTATGACCCTGCGCCACTCAATTCAACAGTTTTGAATGCTGTTACAAAAGGAATACATGAAAATAGGCAGGAAACACAGTGGCAATCTATCAAAAGGTTTAATAACAATGGTTGCGCAATCTAATCTCATTAGAATTAAAGCAGATCTAAACAATTACATCAATTTCAAATGAAAATAAGTAGATTTTATGACAAAAAAGCATACATGTTATCATCCATGAATTGTCTTGTTTTCTATCTGTCTGTCAGCCATATATAGGATTGACTTGCACTAAGCCACTAAGCTTTCCTTTCTAAACAAGCTACAAAAAACAAAGCACGAAGTCGAAAGCATTTAAGTATCCAACAATACACCAACTAGTAGGTTTAAGTCCAAGGACAAGGATAGATATTTCACTTAATAAATACGAGGTTTAGAAGTTCGAATTAATTGACTTGCTTTGCTAAGATCATCATATGTTGCAATACCTATTCTAGTATTTACCATAAAGCCATGATCCTTCAATTAGAAGTGCAAAATGTTCTGATGCAGTCCATGTCTTACCAGGTAGCATCTCTAAATGTCAAATATAGAAATATTTTACTGATTTGTATTCTATGTATGTATAGCATTTATGTATATTAAGTTTTTCTTCTGCAGATTAGTGTTGGTACACTTCTTGCATTCACTACGGTGGCAATATCAGTGTTAATACTAAGGTATATCTCACCAGATGAGGTTCCATTACCCCCTTCATTCCAGGAACCAATTGATTCAGTGTCAACACAGTATAGTTAGAAAACCAATGGAAAACAAACAAAGGCAAATGTTGGTGAACCTGCAGTTTTTAAAGAGGATGTATCAATTAATTTCCCCCTAATGCCTAAGATTTTAGTATCGAATACTAAAATACTAAAATCGCTTATTCACTTCCTATCATCTATCTTAAGATTATAAATAATTCCTAGATTGGTACCAACACTAAATACCAAATTCAATTGTCCCTATCCTATCATCTAATTTGTGAATCCAGCTACCACCTTATGGCCTTCGCAGCCAAGAATGAGCAATATTAACTTGACTAACTCCTTGAAATACTTAATTTACAATCACCCATTTACATCTGTAACACACATCATTGCTCCTATGATTAAAAAACACAGGCAAATCGCAACTTTACCAGTTATTATATCTCATTAAAACAATTCCAAAGCAGTCGCATCAAAATAATACATGGTTAAGTCAATACAAGAGCAGATCATATAAACAGGATTAGCAATATGACAAACAAAACATAAGCAGATCAATCAGATTCATAATGCGAGAAATGCCAAACATTGACATGGCATGAAGTTATCACACAGGGAAGAGGAAGATAGCAAACCAAAATATGAAACCTCAGAAACTTGAAAAGCAAGAAGAGCTAGTACATTACCTGTGGAGGTCGTGGCTCACACAGACCTTTGCTCGAAGACCACGTCCTTGCCGAAGATGATTCACACCGCGGAGAAGAAGGGGAGAGGTCGTCGGAAGGGGAAAATGAGGGACTAGCAGACAAGAGTAGAGGAGAAAAGGTGGACGATGAAGAGAAGAAGCAGCACAGACGACAGAGAGACAGAATAGATGATCGAAGATAGGTAGATGAGGGGGGGAAGGGTTTAGGGAAACTAGTGAGGGAGATGACACGCTGTGAGGGACTGAGGGAAACCGGTGAGGCAAACGCCGAGTGAAAGTGGAGAAAGACAGGGGAGCAGGGGGAAGAGAAGAAGAGCGACAGGGTTTAGGGCTCGAGAAAGTGACTGAGGGGAAAGGTTAAGGTGGGTTTAGTTATAACTTTTAGCGACGGATAAACAACGTCGCTCAAACCGTCAGAACTAGTGACGGCACCAAATATCCGTCACTATTCCCGAGTATTAGCGACGGCAAAACGCTCCGTCCCTAATCCTAAACTTATTAGCGACGGTATCATCCACACCGTCACTACTTTCCTTTTTAAAAAGCAAAATTATGAAGGGAAGACCATAAACGATAGCGACGGCACGATACACCGTCACTAAAATACTGAACCGTGGCGACGGTAGGCTGATACCGTCGCTACCTTCCATTATTAAAACAAAAAATTTGGAGGGAATGCCAAAATCATAGCGACGGTTCAGTAATTCCATCACTAGAACAAACTATAGCGACGCATTAATTCCGTCGCTATAGTTAGGGGAGTGTTAGCGACGGCGAATACCGTCGCTACGATTTGGCGCCAACAGAAAACCCTGGCAGGAAAGGAAAACAAGGTGGAGCTACAAAATAGCGACGCTACTAGCGACAGTGTTTATAATTGTTAGTGACCGAGTCCGCTATCGGTCGCTACATGAGTCGCTAACATCTTCTTGGTCCCTTTTCGTACACTGCGGTCGCTAATACGGTCGCTAATTAGCGACGGGATACTGTGGTCGCTAATTTAAGGTAGCTGTTTAGGGTTTTTTTAGTTGTGTACACATTATTTATAATTTGTGTGTGAAAATCATTAAATAGAAACAAAAATGGAGGGAATATTTTTAGAGTGTGATTTAAGATCTTCATATATAATATATAAATGTATGAAGTTGTTGACATATCCACATACTATATATTGGAAAAAAAGCTCATTTTTACTCAAAAGACCCTAGTTTAACCTATATAAGAACTCGACATTAAGATGGTTCCCTCATCGAGATTCAGGTTCCTAAGTCTTCTTTAGCGGAGTCCTTCAGTTTAGTGGACCCCAACTCAGATGACTTGATCTAGAAGAATAAGGAATGCCGTGAGTAGGATGTTATCATAAGAAACTATTTTATTTATATAGGTTATGATTTTTTTATTATAATCTATATCGATACCCAAACATTAATCCTATCACGTACCCTAGAATAGAAATGATGAAGGTCACGACAACAAGGTAAGTCGATGTTAAAAACACTGACATACAATCCTTAACATCGGTCACGTCAACATAGTCATTTAACACATTTATGATTGTCTATAACAACCAGTTTTTATTTAAATAATTGATGTACAATATTATTATTTGCACCGATGATTGAAATAATCGGTATTTAAATATTTTTTAAAACAATATTTTAACTTGATTGTTTCATTAACTGATGTAAATAATATTTTTATTCCGGCCATTAATGAATGAATAGAAAAAAAAATATTTTTTGCTAGTTAAATAACAAGCATAAAAAAAATACCTTTTGCACCAACTAATAAAAAACCCGGGATAGAAAATATATAAAATTTTTAATTTTTACACGGATTGTACTGATAACTAGCGTAAAAAATATATCCATTAGGAAAATTCAATCTGATAAAAAACCATATGTAATGCTCAAAATCAATTTTTGTGCATTTAGTATGAAATATTTTCGTACTAAATAACGCCACTCTTAAAAATAATAGTATTCTAAACACGCTTTTTAATTAATAGTATTACTCCCGAACAAGCACGGCTTGATCGTATTATTGCCCCTAATCAGTCATTTCCTGTAAGTTTCCTTGCATCCAACTTTTGATTAACTCTATATACCATGTTTGACTATATCTTTGAACTTATATATGACCATTTAGGGTCCGTTTGGTTTCTAGTTAGAGAAACGGAGTTGGGAAATGTAAAAATTTAAAGGTTTATATTGATTTTTTACGTCGTTCGAGATAATTAAAACTCCGTTTGATGATTTGACCAACCAAGTTTAGGATTGAAACGCCTCTTATTTCATAAGTCAGACACTTTTAATGCTAACTTACCAATACCCTCAGGGCAAAGTTGTTTACCCCGATTAAGAGTGAATGCAAGAACACTAATTTACAATCGTTTAAGGTTAATTCATTATTAATTATGTAATTGTTTGTTTTAATATAGGCTAATACCTTCCATTTAATTGTCATGATTTATTTATTAATAAATATTTTCTTTCTTCTTTTAAAGAATAATGTCTCCACTTTCCAAATCACAACCCAAAAGAAAGAGGTGGTTGAAGAAATGTATACCATTCAAAAAACATAAATTAATTATATTTTCTACTTTTAAAATTACAGTAATTTTATGATAAAATAATAATTAAAACAATTATGGATATGAAACGGAGGACTACATATTGCAGACTTACCATTTCATTTGTCAAATTAAATACCACAAATTCTTCCTAAGCTTAGTGATCTCGTGGGGACAGTTGTCCTATTTTAAGCTAAGAGATTGAGAAATTTAATGTTTCCGTAGGGATGAAGATAACAATAGAGAGAATTTTATTTGTACAACTACATGCATGTTGTGTACGAAGAGAGAAGGAAAGGTATGAGACAAAATAAATGATCGAGACAATAAAATGTTGTTTGAATTGTTCTACAACTAATTATCTCGTAAAGATATATTTCAAAAATAACATATATATTTTTATCCTGTAATGTACCTAGAGCTATTAAAATTCATCGGGTTAATTTATAAAATAGATGAGTTTAAATTTTAAAAAGAGTCGAATTAAAATCGGACATTTTTAACCTGGCTTAAAAAAGCTCATATCAAGTTGTGTTTTTTTCGGGCCAATCCGCATAAACTTATAACATGTGTGTTTGTTTTATTTTACTAACATTGAAAAAGTACTGTCTATATTTTTTTTACTTGGATTAGATTTTATATTTGATTTAGAGCATAAATATTTTTGATATATTTTTAATTATATTTTTTGTAATTCTTTTTATGTCAAAAGCTCACATAACCCAGAAAAACTTACCAAAGCAGCTAGCTCGCCAAGCTTGGCGGGTCAATGCATGTCGATCCCAAGTCCTAAAATATGAGCCCGAATTTAAAATGGATCTTTTTAGCCTCTGAATCCACTTTGGGTTGGATAGCTTATTTTGACAACTACAAATATATCGTCCATGAAAAAAGAAAAACTAACTAAAATGATTTTAACCATATGTGTGTCTCTATATATATATATATATATATATATATATATATATATATATATATATATATATATATATATATATATGTACAATCAGATCGTCAAAATTTCTTCTCAAAGTCGTGTTTATTTAATTATCAAATATATGCTATTAAAATTAAAAGTTGGAGAAATTCAAACCTTCAACTATTCTCTTTCCTTTTCCTTTTAACTTCCTTTTGTAACCATTAAATCATCTTACAACTCTTTTAATTATAGTTTGTATATATCAAATATCATGATAAAAATTGTCTATTCATTTTTTTTTGCTTTTACAATGTATATTTTTTAAATTATTTGCATACTAATACTTATTTTATATATCTATTTATTAAACTCAACATTGGTCAATAATTTTATTTCGTATTTTCTTTGATTTGTTGTTGCTTAAGAAAGTATAAAATTAAAATAAATAAAATTTAAATATGAATAAAATGGAAAAGGAATATTTTTATTTTAAAATTTTCTCCTTTTCATATTATATTTAATTAAATAAAAATATTTATTATAGTGTTGATGTCTTAAAATTCTTAACTATTGATATTTTTCTTATAATATAAAATACATAAAATAATATATTACATAACACGTTTATTCACAAATATACTGTACAAAATATAGATATATTAACTAGTTATATATAAAATGTAAGTTAAAGCAGAAAAAAGGAAAGAAAATTTGTGATTAACTCGATGATGCTATACAATAATTAATACTCCATCCATTTTATCTATAACATAATTCAAACTAAAACACATATATTAAAAATTGATGTTTGGAAATAGAATTCGAAGGGTTAAATAACACTACTAAAAAAATACCAAACAACGACAGAAGAAAGTCGTCACTAAAGTATCCATACTCCTCGTTAACTACATCAGTGATAGTATTTTTAACGGGAGATACGTCGTCACCAAAAAGCTCGTCGCTGATTGGTCAGTGATGACAACATCTTGTCGCAACATTTTCTATAGTGTCTTTAAATTTCACCCATTGTTGTGTTGGCCCCATGGGTGGTCACTCTGTTTGTCACTTGTGATGACAAGTTAGCGACCAACTAACATCATCGCTAATGGATAACAAATTAGCCATAACACTAATTAGCGACGACCTTTGTCGGTCGTTGTTTTATAGTAGCTGTCATGAGTTTTTTTAGTAGTGTAAGTCTGTCACTCTTTTCGAAAAATAAAACATTATCAAATAAGATTTAGCAATAAACTTCAGGTACATACTCAGATTTAAAGAGAGAAAGGATATAAATATTTGCACAACGGATTTATACTAGTTCACTTCCAAATGTTGAAGCTACGTCCAATCCCTTCGGTCTGAAGGCTTTTCACTATGTAAAAATTTCTTTTACATAAATAGTACTATTGTACTTTAAGTATTTTTGACTCTAAACACCTTTAACTTAATCCTTAGTATTCTTTCAACAAGTCACCTCTAGTTCAAACTCAAGTATTTTTTCAAAAGTTCCTTCAGACCAATAGTATTTCTCGCAAGAAACTAACACAACCAGACTTGAACTAGAGATGAATGAAAGATTGTTTTTGTACAACTTAGATATAGTGTACAAAGAATTTAAAGTGAATCAAATGTACACATTAAGTTAAAACTAAAAAACAAAGACTAAGACTGCAAGCAGCAATGTAAATGAAAATCTCAAATTAAGTCTCTATTTTTGGGTTTCGTTGTTCAAGTATTATGATGTCTTCACTTGTTTGGGGCTTTCTCCCTTTTAAAGGCTCTTGAAAATAGTCGTTACTGTTCCATCAAAGAAGAGGTAGCCATTTGAGCATAGAAGCATAAGAGAAAAGAAGATGACAATGTCTGGTTCGAGGATAGACGAGGTTTGCATGAAAACAGGGTGCCTCAAATCTTGCACAGAGAAAGTTCCTTTTTTTTTCTCTTTTGTATAACATTAGATATTGTAACATATCTTGTTTGACTTTGTGAAGGGTTCTAACTTGGGTACAACATGTGTTGAAAACTTTTTAATCTGTTCAGAGGAGCTTCATCAATTTCTTCTCACTCGAACATTTGTTCCTCTAAGGGTTTGTTCATTTCAGGTTAGGAACAAACTTGACTGAAGGAGTTTATCATTGGGATAGCCTTGCATATTTTGATTCGGAACGAGAGATCCATTCTTTTTGTCTTGAAATGTTCTGTTCTTTTGTCTTGAGATGTCTGAAGTGTCTTGAAGCTAAATCATGTGAGAGAGAAATATGCTTTTTCTCCAAGGGATGGGGCAGATTTTTACTAACAATAATTTTTTAGTCAAATTTGAAGGCTATAGCCAACGAAAATATGACCAAACCAAGTGGTTGAATTTTTACGTAACTTTTTATGGTCATGCTTAGAAAGGCATTATAGGGTTGCCCCTGAAGTTTCTTCAGATTTCTAAAAAAGAAGGGGCAAATTTTCAGCAA
This sequence comes from Clitoria ternatea, assembly GCA_037962975.1. NCBI lineage: Eukaryota > Viridiplantae > Streptophyta > Magnoliopsida > Fabales > Fabaceae > Clitoria > Clitoria ternatea. Next base: position 272,790,407 of record CM075672.1, read on the forward strand.
TGATAAATTTTTAGCCAAAGTTGAAGCCCACGAAAATATGACAAAATTGAGCAGTTGATTTTTTGCAAGATTTTTTACGGCCAAGCTTAGAAATGCATTTTAGGATTGTGCCTTAAGTTTCGACGGATTTCTCCAAGAGAAGGGGTAGATTTTTTCCAACGATGATTTTTTAGCCAAATTTGAAGGTTATATAGCCTATGAAAATACGACCAAACCGAACGGTTGAATTTTTGTGTAATTTTTTACGGCCACACTTAGAAAGGCATTATAGGGTGGTTTGAGAAGTTTCTTTAGCTTTCTCAAAGGGAAGGGGTAAATTTTCACTGATCCAGTCTAGATACCGGCCCATAAAGTTGTGACGTCAGAATGACCTCTTAGATGGACAACCGGTGTTACAGGGAAATATCGCCACACCGGTCATCTGTTATGCCTTATCCGCTCTCTTTTTGTTAGGTGCTTCATCTGTCCTCGCTACGATGGATGCTTCATCCGTCGTCACTTCTCCGTCGTGCATAACCATTTGTCTCAGACTCACCATGAGATAAGAGAGATTATAACTTATTAGTGAAGATACTTTGCATAGCGGAATGTGTCTATGTTATTTGTCACAGAGAGTAAGTACAATCATCAGCGAAATATACGGAAAGGTGATTATCCTCCATCCCTGTGTCAGAATCGTACTCTGATAATTGACCTACCATCCTGACACACTCTGAATACTGAGCCACTTTGATTGACACACTATACACTGTGACGACCCGCGTCATTTTTCTCATTTTTCACAATAGATTTTTTCGCATTTAATAAAAATTCCACTCAGTCTTATTACAAAATAAAATTTACTTTTCTTAAATACATTCAAAATAGTATAAGCATACTTAAAATAGCAATGACCGACTGAAACCGATCGAAAATACATCCTTTAATAAAAGAGTTATTTAGAAAACAACGAAAGAAAGAAACAGTCAGGGTTCACTCGGAAATAATTCTCTCACTCGGTCAACTTTCACTCGGACAACTTAACTTCCACTCAGAAAAAGGTTCACTCATATCTTCATTCGGAAACATTTTGACCTTCAATAAAAAACACTCATCTTTCTTCACTCGAAGTCTCAGCCATTGCTCACTCGGAGACACTCTAACCTTATCACTCGGAATTGAGTCTTTCGGTTATTCTTCTCTCAGAAACAAGGGGTACTCACTTGAACTAAAATGGGCACCAAATCAATCGGCCCTTGCTCGGATAAAATAAATCCACTCGGCGAGATTCGCCCAGTGATCGACTCTGCTACAGCAAATCAAATTCATTCATAAAATAAACACCGATTCATAACATCAAGAATTCCTACTCACGTCAATCAGCATATCGATTCAATATTTAATTCAACATACAGTCAACATGTTATAACATTAAACACTCGGAAAACTCAATATATATATTACATAATTTATTCAAATTCACTCGGTGTCTTGGCATTAATCCTCCGCTTGGCGCACCTCCATGGCTCTGACCTCTTCCCTGTCATTGGTTACTAAAAATGAAAACCACAGCAAGGGTGAGTGTTTAGCATCATAATTAATCTAGAACGGAATAAAATATGAGTATAAACTCTATCCGATTCTTAATCTTCAGATTGTACATTACACTCGGCCATTTAACTCCCACTCGGCATTACACTCATACTCGGCACTTTACTCACATTCGGCAATATATCCATTAACACTCGGCTTTATAGTAATTCATACTTAGCAATCATAACAATTCATGCTTGGCAATTATCATACTTTACACTCGGCAATTATAGCTAACCACACTCGTCAAATACAATAAATTGCATTCGGCAAATATGACAGATCTTACTCGACAAGCACAACAAATCTCACTCGGAAAATATGACATCTTACTCAGCAAGTACAATAATTCATGATCAACAAATATAATACTTCACACTCAGCATTTATATTCAACCTCATTCAGCAATATAGCAAATTGCACTCAGTAATACTTCACTCGGCAATAACGTAAATTACACTCAACAATACATCAAATCATTCTCAGCAAACATATCAAAATCTCATTCGACAATTATAACAAACTTCACTCGGCAAGTATAGCAAACTGCACTCGGCAAATATACACCACGACTAATAATTCATCAAATTACAAGTCACAACTGACTCTCACATAAAACCGACGCCTAGTATCCGGATACTAAAGGATTGACCTTCAGCTGAGGGTCCTACTTGACACCCCATGAACCCTGCTTGGTTCACCGAGTCCTTCTTAACTCCCCCTCAACCACTGGGTTAAAGACCTCTGGGTAGCTCAACTGGGTCCTGCTTGACCACTGAAGCCATAAACGAGGGTAACATATACCGTCGACCATCCCATACCACATAATCACATTTCATATCATCATCAATCAACAAATGCAACTACCAGAAACTGGCATGTGCTCTCATCACAGGGCGACCGACTTGTCAAGCCCATCCATCACATTATCACTTGGGCGACCTGCTTGTCAAACCCGACTCATTAACAACATCACTCGGGTGACCTGCTTGTCAAACCCGACTCCACATTGCCACAAAATACCAATTGTCACAGCATTAAATATTTTTAATTTCAATCGGTTCAAGCCACACACACATGATCGAAAACCGATCGGTGTCAACATACATGCATCCATACTCATTCATATACAATTCATTCGGCTTATCTCAATTACCATACCATTAAATACTTCTCAAGTCACATACACACGATCAGAAATTGATCAGTGTTCACATACATACATGCATACTCATACATACATAGCTTTTATTCAGCAACAACATCAGATATTTCTTAAGTCACTCACACACACACACGATCCTAAACCGATCGGTGTGCACATCCATACATACATTCATACACATATTCACATAATTTTTACTCAGCACCATCTCTTACCCGGTTTAGTCTTTCCAATAACTCGGACAGTGTCCAATTCTAATTAATTATAACCCGAACACCCCCCTTACCTCTGTTCCAAGCTTTAACAGTTGATGGGGTTCACAGTTCCTCCTTCATTCAGCAACAGCTTCCTTAATTATCTCACTGTTGTTCGTTCCACTACCTACGGTTTAGAACGTAAAATACGTTACCATCACACCACCATCCACACGATCAAGGGCCATTTTCAGGCTCACAGCCAAGAAGAGTGGGGATCGGAACAGTACCCCTCCTCCATACACATGACCATTCGGTCCAGAAAAGAAAGGAAAGATGCGAGGTATCAATTTTAAACGGTTCAAAAGGCTTACCTTGAAACCACTGTCACAGGTATGTAATTATTTCAAGGTTTGATGCAAAGATGGACCTCCTTTCAAAGCTTAAAGCTCTCAATAATGGAAGAAGAAGAAAAGTAGCAGAAGTTCTTCACGTGAAAGAGAGTGAATGATTGCGCAAATGATTAAAAAAAGAGAAGAAATCCATTATTTAAACTCATGGCAACCAGTTACCTTCTCAACCGGTCACTTCCAACCGGTAACCTCTTCAACCGGTCATTTCTCCAATCCCTCTTTAAAGATTTAATTAAACTTCTCTTCTTCTAATCACACCCTTTATAATTAACCAATAATTCATAAAAATATCAAATAAATTCCTAAAAACAATTTTTAATATTTTCCACTTCACAAAATTCTCTATAAATATCCGGGATGTTACATACACGGTATCAGAGCCAAGGGGCCTACTTGCATCCAAAGATTCATTTTCTACATTCAACTATAAATAGCATATTCCAATGCACATGCAAGGTTACGTTGTTCTATCTCATACCTTACTATTGCATTGGTTGAGTATTCATTGAGCTCATACACTCTATTAACTTGAGCATCGGAGAATCTTCGCAGGTGGCACCACCTTTCGCCCCCACCAACGTGAAACTTTGGTGTGAAGGATCTCCAGGACAGCAAGACCGGTTTCTCCCACTGAGAGGCCGGATTACAATACCGGATACCCACTGTACCGATGTACAAACCCTAAAATACCTATACTTTTGTGGCTGGTCCCACATCGGATCCTAGACCCCGGTTCAGACCAGTTCATTCACCAACGATGAATTTTTAGCCAAAGTTGAAGTTTATATAGCCCATGAAAATATGACAAAATCGAGCGGTTGATTTTTTGTAAGATTTTTTATGACCAAGCTTAAAAATGCATTTTAGGATTGTCCCTGAAGTTTTGTCGAATTTCTCTAAGAAAAGGGCTAGATTTTGTCAAACGATGAATTTTTAGCCAAATTTGAAGGCTATAGCCCACAAAAATATGTCAAAATCGAGCGGTTGAATCTTTGCGTAATTTTTTATGGCCACGCTTAGAAAGTAACAATGAATTTTTATCCAAATTTGAAGGCTATAACAAAAATATGACCAAATCGAGTGGTGGAATTTTTACGTAACCATTTACGGTTACGCTTAGAAAGGAATTATAGGGTTGTCCATGAAGTTTCTTCAGATTTCTCCAAGGTAATGGGCAGATTTTCACCAACGATGAATTTTTAGCCAAATTTGAAGGTTGCAGCCCACGAAAATATGACAAAATCGAGTAGTTGAAGTTTTGCATAATTTTTTACGGCCACACTTAGAAAGGCATTATACGGTTGTTCCTAAAGTTTCATCAGATTTCTCCAAGGGAAGGGCCATATTTTCACCAATGATAAATTTTTAGTAAAATTTGAAGGCTATAGCCCATGAAAATATGACAAAACCGACCGTTTGAATTTTTGCATAATTTTTTATGGCCAATCTTAGAAATGCATTATAGGGTTGTCCCAGAAGTTTTGTGGAACTTCTTTAAGAGAAGGAACAGATTTTGTTCAACGATGAATTTTTAGGCAAATTTGAAAGCTATAGCCCACAAAAATATGACTTAACCGAGCGGTTGAATTTTTGCCTAATTTTTTACGGTCACTCTTAGAAAGGCATTATAGGATTGGCTGTAACATCCCAAAATTTTAAAAATAGAGGATAAATTAATGAAATAAATATTGACAAATTGAATGTAAAGTATTTAATGTTCCGAAACATTGGAAGTAATAAAATTAAGATTTTTAGGGACTGCTGGTGATTTATTGAGATCGGTTAAGCTGAAAATAAGCCCGATTGGGATATAGGTGTCAGACCAAGTATCTCTAATTGAGATCATATTGGTCAGGGCTGCTGAAGATAATATTGGGAGTCCAAAAATATATTCGGAATAATTTTCAGATAAAATATTGAGCCCAAATAAAGAGCCTGTTTGTCTTAAAACGATGAATCTTTTAATGAAGGAATTAAAAATAAAACCAAAAGCCATGATTTTTCCCTTCTATTTTTCGTTGGCTTCTTGGTTCATTTGGCAAATACACTTTACTTCTCTTTCTCTACTTCTTCTCCATTTCTTCTTCTTCCTTCTTCCAAAACCCTAAGCATAAGTGTTGCCATCTCTATCCTCCTCCATTTTCGTTGAAGAAGGCTTGGAGCTTGGAGTTTCTCCTCTCTTCTTTTTTCCATTTTTGTTGGCACTCCCCTCTTTTGATACTTATTTTTGTTTGGGTGTGGTAAGCTATTTCTACCATCTTTGTTTGATCTAAATACTATGGGTATGTGTCATTATGTGTTGGGGGAGTAATGCATGTGCATGGGTGTTTAAGGAGAGTATTTAATGCTTGAACCCTAGAGTGGGTTGCCATAAATGTGAACATTTATGAGAGGGTAATGATGGTAGATGCATTTATGATGGGAAGGAGATGAGAGATAGATGTATTTATAAATGTGGTTGGGTTTTGGTGAAAATCCTAATTTTGAGATTTGAGGAAAATGGTTAATGTTGATTTAAGAACATGTTTTATAAAGAAATGCATGACATTAATGAACATGGATGTAGATGAATAGAGTTACATGAAGGTTAGGGCTATAGTTGTTTGTAGCTCTCAAATTAATGAATGTGGCTTAAAGGGAAGGAATTCCCGAAGTCTAATAAATAATAAAAATGATAGTCAATTAAAATTGAACTTGCATTTGGAATAGTTGATGGATTTGAGATTTTACATGTATGTTAATGTAGAATCCATTCCGAGCGACGAGGCGGGTGCGTCTTATCAATCGGAATTTTTCTCTTGAGGTAGGAAAGGAGTCTTATATTTTAAATGCATGAATTTGAATGTTATTTGATTGTCATATGTATTGGTGTGCATGTTAGCCTTGCTTGAAATGATATGAGAAATTGTAATGTGGTGTATGGTGTAGATAATGTGTTTGGCAACATGCTTTGATGCATTTAGAATATTCATGGTGTGCTATATGGTGGTGTAGAATGATCAATGATATGAAGTTATACTTGTATCCACCATGAATGTGATGTGATTATTGATGACGTTAATTGAGAACTATTGTAATGCCACACAAATGTTTAAATTAATAAGAATAACCCAACAATAATAAATCCACTAAAAGCCTTGTGGAAATGTTGTTAATGATGTTGATGATGATTATTGATGAGTGGCATGTATAGGATGCATAGAGTGAGAAATGCATATGATTTGCATTTGCATCCATGGCATACTGCATAGCTGCCGGTGTTGGAATTTTAGGGGATTCCCCTGGTTGGCCGAATGGGAGGGCGGCTCTGTGCACGAGCAATTTGTATTCCCCTGTGACTCGGTGTGTAAGTCACGAAGCTGCCCATGTTGTGCTACGAGGAGCCACATGTGGTTGACCCTTGTGGGGGGTGGCTCTTGATGAGCAGGTGCCCCGGTGGTCCTTGGGATCACAGCTGCCATGATATGTCTCATGATTGGCCCACAACATCATATGATGAATATGTTGTATGTCGCGGTCATGGTGAAAATGACCAGGTGTTGCAAGACGGGTGACGTAGTTTGGTACCAGTAAAACAATTGGTGAGATGCATGCAAATTTAAGAATAAGTGTACACATTTTACTACTGCAGTAGGGGTATGGTTAGATTATCATACTTGAATCCCACACTCGGTGTTTGTAATCCCACATTCAGATCTGCAATCGTTGAAATATTCCATTGTGCATATGCATTAGCTTAAGAGCATTTGCATATAGCAAGGAAGTATGCCGAAGGTGATGAATTATGATGATGGATGTGATGAGGAAGAGATAATATATTAAGACAACATAAAAGATATGAATACCAAATAATAGTTGTGTATTAGTCCAATTATTGAGGGACTTGATTTTGTATATGCTTGTGTACTTTATCTAGATTGTAATGTTACTTGTGAGGTATGTATGATGGTGTTATGATGATAAACAGTATGGTGAATGGCATGTGTGTGCAAAGTATACATGTTTTTGATGCATATGTACATAATCACATGGTATTCGTATTCATTCCTTTGGAATGTATGACTCACTCTCCCATGTTGTCCATTTTTAGATTTGTGATACAGGGCAAATATGGAGAGAGAGGACATTTTTAAGTACATTTTGGTTGAAGAGGTAAATAGGTGTATAGGAAGTGCCTTGGCCGGCGAAATCTAGATTTTGTATAGCATGTGATGTATGTGAATGCTTATTTTGTTATCTAGATTAGTGATGATAATTTTGGGGGTGATGGAGGAAAATTGGACCTTAGTATGTATGGTCAATTTTCATTTATGACCCAAATGATGTAAGATGATGAATCATGTTGTCTGACAATGTTAACTCTTATGAATGAATGATGTGCATTATGATTTGAGGTATTTTATGGAGTGTATGAGGAAATGATTTCAATTTATATGCATTGAATGAATGGTTTGAATGCTATGTGATGGATGATAGGAAGTTAGATCTAATATGTGTGAAAGGGTGGATATGATTACAAATGCATAATAGAATATGAGGAATGTATTAGGATGGGCTAAAGTGGTAGTAAATGTTGTTTGGTATGTAGAGTTACATGAAGCTCCCATGTTTAGTCGTTTTCTGTATAACTCGCTCAAGCGAGTGGTGATCTCGCCCAAGCGAGATCCTCCTGCATCAATGTTGTTGTCACTGGCCAAAATTCACTCAGGCGAATGGCTTTCTCGCTTAAGCGAGAATGAACTGGAAGCAGTGGTTGGTCTCTCGACCATTTTCGCTCAAGCGAAATGGTCCTGGCTTGGTGACCGCTCAAGCGAAAGGAAGGGCATTTGGACACTGGATGACTTTTGCTCAGGCGTGCTATAACGTTCTTAATTTTAAAATAATTTCAATAAATCAAATAAGATTTTCACAATAATTCCATATTAAAAACAAAATTTAAATTAAATAATAATATTGTCACTTTTACAATAGCCGACCGACCCATTTATTATACAAAGAAAAAATATAACAAGTCGGTATACACAGGAGCCGGCCAAGGCTTCTACAAAATAACTATGTACACTATGTATTGTACATGCTAATACATAATGCTCCAGTCGGATGAGTGACTTCACACACCATTATTGTGCCCTATATCCACTGTAAAAATAATAAGAAGTAGGGGGTGAGCATAAACATATCAAATAATAGTTATTGAATTGGATTAAAAGTCTAATTCATAACTATATGTAAATAAACACAACCGAATCAAACAACTCAGTATAAGCAGCATGTTATTCTCAATAACATATATCAGTGCATGCACATGCTTAATAAAATAATTCCATTATTAAGTATTTTAATTATGTTGTAACACTGGCTCCCCGAGCCATAACTCAGCTCACAGCTGATCCGGACGTTTTACTGATACCAAACCGTTTGCACCCTCATGTGACACCATCACTCTCAGTGACAACGGTTAGTGCCACGGGCTAAAACCCTGAGCCCCACTCAAGAGGTTGCCTTGAGTCCCACCCAAGGTCTTTTGTCTTTTGCCTTGAGTCCCACCCAAGGTCTTTTGTGGAAACCACATCATATTTCATATTTATTCATCACACAAGCATCTCATGAAAAATTCATGGAAATCATTCTCATCATCAGACACATATATTCTATAGCATCTCATGCATAGAATTTATCACAAACACATACATCACACATATGTACAATCATATTTCATATGTATTCAATATCATTAATATGAATGGAAGATATGAAAACATAAAGTATATTATTCAATCGGGGTCTCAATAACGATTCATGCACATAACATATATATATCATAACAATATCATCCCACATCCATTCATAAACTATTCATTTGAAATGTAACGCTCCCCCTACCTGGAAATAAAGAGTTTCGACTGTTCTTCAATCGATATCAAGTCACAGCTTCAAGAATTCTGACTGGAATTACAGTTTTGGATTAGTCCAAAGCTTTCTTACTTATGAAATCCAAGCGTTCACGTGAAAGAGAAGAAAGGAAGATTAATTTCTTCTTCGTTGATGGTTTTCAGTAGAGATTGGAGAGAAAAGGATTATAGATGGTGTTTCCACTTTCAAAAGTTATTTAATTAATCCAACAGTAGAAGTGTTTTATATGTTATCCATGCAGAAGAGACGTGAACAAATTGAAGAAGTCTGCTACATGTTTCTTCAAATGTTAAGGAAGGAATAAGCATTTAATGAAAAGGGACAACACATCAGAAAGGGTCCCATACTTAGAAAAATATCAGAAAAAGAATCTGCTGGAAGGTAGAAGAACAAAGTGACGTGGAAAGCTTTGATAATAATAAAAATAATTATTAATTCTGACTCAGTTTCGTTCTAGCACATTTTTCCGAGAAAGCCTCTATCCGCTCAGAATTCCTTCATTCGGAGGAAATTCATTCGGAAAGGTTCCATCCATGAATCACCCGGCTTTCCTTCCTGGGAAATAACCCACACGAAAATATCTCATTCAGACAACTCACTCAGTTATATTTCTATTCGAGTCAAACCTTCACTTGCGTCACTCGGGAGTCTTCCATCTAAAAATCACTTGGAGTTTGAAGACAATCCTCTCTCGAAAATCTTTCCACTTGAAAGGGTCACTCGGGGTTAAAGAGTATTTCAAAGACGAACCCGAGTGCAAGCTCAGCAACTCTGAACATCGACCCGAGCACGAATTAAATGAATTCACCACTTGGATATCTCAATCGGTATCATCCCTCTCAGAAATATCACACTCAGAGATACTTCACTCGGAAAGTCACAGAACTTGGAGATACTCCACTCGGTCACTTTTCAAAATACCCCAACCTGGGAAATACTTATTCAAATTCAAAGCTTCTCCCCACTCAGGAGTACTTCTCTTGGAAACGTTCCATTCGGAAACATTTCACTTGGAGCCATTTTACTCGGATTTGCCTCACTCAAAAACGTCTCAATCGGATAGTGTTTTTCTTAACTCAGAATGATTTTCTTAATAATGTTTCACTCGAAAACATCTTAAATTCACTTAGAAGTAGTCTTCTCAGTCTTATTTCACTCGGAATCATATACATTCTCACTCGGAAAATCTTGTCTCAAACAGTATTCACTCAGAATTTCATTCGGAAATCTTCCTTTATTCCTTAATAAATTATTTTTCTAAGAATTGTAAAAATTGGGATGTTACACGTGCCTAGTCTTGCCCAACCAAAAATCCGGCAGAGAGCTTCAAATGGTACTGGAGCAATCTCACTCAAGCGAGGTGGAACTCGCCTAAGCGAGATTGGCCCCTGATGCAGACTTCCCTCTCTCGCTCAAGCGTTTAGCTGGCTCGCCCAAATGTGACTTTTGAGTCTCGCTCAAGCGAGATGGGACTCGCTCAAGCGAGAGGAGCCCCTGATGCTAAAATTCTCTTTCGCTCAGTCTTTCTCGATTCTGCCCAAGCGTGCCTACGCTGGCTCGCTCAAGCGAATGTGGGACACGCTTGAGCGAGCGGCACCCTGATGCACATATTTTGTCCTGTTCTAAATGATTATGTTTCCTTTGCAATAAAACCCATTCTTACATCATTTAAATGCTATTTTGGAAATACTAAGAGATCTTGAACTCTATGAAATCCTCCCCTTCAAAATCAATCATACAATAATCAAATTCATTAATTCTTCCGCTGGTTTTAATTGAAAGTTTTATTATAAAAATCATCATTTAATTTACCCTCTCATATTCTTTTCATTGAATAATGATTTCAAAATCGTGAAAAATTTCCCCGTATTTTCGGGGCGTCATATTGTCCCTGAAGTTTCGTAAGATTTCTCCAAGGGATAGGGCAGATTTTTACTAACAATGAATTTTTAGCCAAATTTGAAGACTATAGCCAACGAAAATATGACCAAACCGAGTGGTTGAATTTTTACGTAACTTTTTACGGTCACGCTTAGAAAGACATTATAGGGTTTACCCTGAAGTTTCTTCATATTTCTCAAAGGGAATGGGCAAATTTTCACCAATGATGAATTTTTAGCCAAAGTTAAAGCCCGCGAAAATATGACAAAATCGAGCGGTTGATTTTTTGCAAGATTTTTTACGACCAAGCTTAGAAATGCATTTTAGGATTGTCCCTTAAGTTTCGTCGGATTTCTCCAAGAGAAGGGGTAGATTTTGTCCAACGATGAATTTTTAACCAAATTTGAAGGTTATAGCCTACGAAAATACGACCAAACCAAGCAGTTAAATTTTTGCCTTATTTTTTATGGCCACACTTAGAAAGGCATTATAAGGTTGTCAGTGAATTTTCTTCATATTTCTCAAAGGGAAGGGGCAAATTTTCACCAACGATGAATTTTTAGCTAAAGTTGAAGATTATAGCCCACGAAAAAATGACAAAACTGAGCGGTTGATTTTTTGCAAGATTTTTTACGGCCAAGCTTACAAATGCATTTTAGGATTGTCCCTGAAGTTTCGTCGAATTTCTCTAAGAGAAGGGGTAGATTTTGTCAAACGATGAATTTTTAGCCAAATTTGAAGGCTAATAGCCCACGAAAATATGACAAAATCGAGCGATTGAATTTCTGTGTAATTTTTTATGGCCACGCTTAGAAAGGAATTATAGGGTTGTCCCTGTAGTTTCTTCAGATTTCTCCAAGGGAATGGGCAGATTTTCACCAACGATGAATTTTTAGCCAAATTTGAAGGTTGTAGCCCATGAAAATATGACAAAATCGAGTAGTTGAAGTTTTGCATGATTTTGTATGGCCACACTTAGAACGGCATTGTACGGTTGTCCCTGAAGTTTCATCATATTTCTCCAAAGGAAGGGGCATATTTTCACCAATGATAAATTTTTAGTAAAATTTGAAGGTTATAGCCCATGAGAATATGACAAAACCGATCGTTTGAATTTTTGCATAATTTTTTACCTCCAATCTTAGAAATGCATTATAGGGTTGTCCCAAAAGTTTTGTCGAACTTCTTTAAGAGAATGGACAGATTTTGTCCAACGATGAATTTTTAGCCAAATTTAAAAGCTATAGCCCACGAAAATGACTTAACTGAGCGATTGAACTTTCGCCTAACTTTTTACGGCCAAACTTAGAAAGGCATTATAGGGTTGTCCCTGAAGTTTCTTAAGATTTCTCCAAGGGATGGGGCAGATTGTACTAACAATGTATTTTTAGCCAAATTTGAAGGCTATAGCCAACGAAAATATGAGCTAACCGAGTGGTTGAATTTTTACGTAGATTTTTACGGTCACGCTTAGAAAGGCATTATAGGGTTGTTCTTGAAGTTTCTTCATATTTTTCAAAGGGAATAGGCAAATTTTCACCAATGATGAATTTTTAGCCAAAGTTGAAGCTCACGAAAATATGACAAAATCAAGCGGTTGATTTTTTGCAAGATTTTTTACGGCCAAGCTTAGAAATGCATTTTAGGATATTCCCTTAAGTTTCGTCGGATTTCTCCAAGAGAAGGGGTAGATATTGTCCAACGATGAATTTTTAGCCAAATTTGAAGGTTATAGCCTACCAAAATGCGACCAAACCGAGCGGTTGAATTTTTGCGTATTTTTTATAGCCACACTTAAAAAGGCATTATAGGGTTGTCCGAGAAGTTTCTTCAGCTTTCTCAAAGGGAAGGGGCAAATTTTCACCAACAATGAATTTTTAGCCAAAGTTGAAGTTTATATAGCCCACGAAAATATGACAAAACCGAACGGATGATTTTTTGCAAGATTTTTTACGGCCAAGCTTAGAAATGCATTTTAGGATTGTCCTTGAAGTTTTGTCGAATTTCTCTAAGAAAAGGGCTAGATTTTGTCAAACGATGAATTTTTAGCCAAATTTAAAGGCTACATGAAAATATGACAAACTCGAACGGTTGAATTTTTACGTAATTTTTTATGGCCACGCTTAGAAAGTAACAATGAATTTTTAGCCAAATTTATAACAAAAATATGACCAAACCGAGTGGTTGAATTTTTACGTACCATTTACGATTACGCTTAGAAAGGCATTATAGGGTTGTCCCTGAAATTTCTTCAAATTTCTCCAAGGGAATGGGCAGATTTTCACCAACGATGAATTTTTAGCCAAATTTGAAGGTTGTAGCCCACGAAAATATGACAAAATTGAGTAGTTAAAGTTTTGCATAATTTTTTACGGCCACATTTAGAAAGACATTATACGGTTGTCCCTGATGTTTCATAAGATTTCTCCAAGGGAAGTGGCATATTTTCACCAATGATAAATTTTTAGTAAAATTTGAAGGCTATAGCCCATGAAAATATGACAAAACCGACCGTTTGAATTTTTGCATAATTTTTTACGCCAATCTTAGAAATGAATTATAGGGTTGTCCCAGAAGTTTTGTCGAACCTCTTTAAGAGAAGGGACAGATTTTGTTCAACGATGAATTTTTAGCCAAATTTGAAAGTTATAGCCTACTAAAATATGACTTAACCGAGCGGTTGAATTTTTGCCTAATTTTTTACGGCCATGCTTAGAAAGGCATTATAGGGTTATCCTTGAAGTTTCTTAAGATTTCTCCAAGGGATGGGCAGATTTTTACTAACAATGTATTTTTGGCCAAATTTGAAGGCTATAGTCAACACAAATATGACCAAACTGAGTGGTTGAAGTTTTACGTAACTTTTTACGGTCACGCTTAAAATGGCATTATAGGGTTGTCCCTGAAGTTTCTTCATATTTCTTAAAGGAAATGGGTAAATTTTCACCAATGATGTATTTTTAACCAAAGTTGAAGCCCACAAAAATATGACAAAATCAAGCGGTTGATTTTTTGTAAGATTTTTTACGGCCAAGCTTAGAAATGCATTTTAGGATTGTCCGTTAAGTTTCGTCAGATTTCTACAAGAGAAGGGGTTGATATTGTCCAACGATGAATTTTTAGCCAAATTTGAAGGTGCCTACGAAAATACAACCAAACCCAGCGGTTGAATTTTTGCGTAATTTTTTACGGCCACATTTAGAAAGGCATTATAGGGTTGTCCGTGAAGTTTCTTCAGATTTCTCAAAGGGAAGGGGCAAATTTTCACCAACAATGAATTTTTAGCTAAAGTAGAAGTTTATAGGCCACGAAAATATGACAAAACCGAGCGGTTGATTTTTTGCAAGATTTTTTACGGCCAAGCTTAGAAATGCATTTAGGATTGTCCTTGAAGTTTCGTCGAATTTCACTAAGAGAAGGGGTAGATTTTGTCAAACGATGAATTTTTAGTCAAATTTGAAGGCTATAGCCCACGAAAATATGACAAAACCGAGCGGTTGAATTTTTGCGTAATTTTTTATGGCCACGCTTAAAAAGGAATTATAGGGTTGTTTCTGAAGTTTCTTCAGATTTCTTTAAGGGAATGGGCAGATTTTCACCAACGATGAATTTTTAGCCAAATTTGAAGGTTGTAGCCCACGAAAATATGAAAAAATCGAGTAGTTGAAGTTTTGTATATTTTTTTACGGTCACACTTAGAAAGGCATTATACGGTTGTCCTTGAAGTTTCATCAGATTTCTCCAAGGAAAGGGACATATTTTCACCAATGATAAATTTTTAGTAAAATTTAAAGGTTATAGCCCATGAAAATATGACAAAACCAACCGTTCGAATTTTTGTATAATTTTTTACGGCCAATCTTAAAATGTATTATAGGGTTGTCCCAGAAGTTTTGTCAAACTTCTTTAAGAGAAGGGACAGATTTTGTTCAACGATGAATTTTTAGCCAAATTTGAAAGCTATAGCCCACTAAAATATGACTTAACCGAGCGATTAAATTTTTACCTAATTTTGTACGGCCACGCTTAGAAAGGCATTATAGGGTTATCCCTGAAGTTTCTTAAGATTTCTCCAAGGGATGGGCAGATTTTTACTAACAATGAATTTTTAGCCAAATTTCAAGGCTATAGCCAACGAAAATATGACCAAACCGAGTGGTTGAATTTTTACGTAACTTTTTACGGTCACGCTTAGAAAGGCATTATAAGATTGTCCCTGAAGTTTCTTCATATTTCTCAAAGGGAATGGGTAAATTTTCACAAATGATGTATTTTTAGCCAAAGTTGAAGCCCACAAAAATATGACAAAATCGAGCTGTTGATTTTTCCAAGATTTTTTATGGCGAAGCTTAGAAATTCATTTTAGGATTGTCCCTTAAGTTTCATCGGATTTCTCCAAGAGAAGGGGTAGGTTTTGTCCAACGATAAATTTTTAGCCAAATTTGAAGGTTATAGCCTACGAAAATACGATCAAACTGAGCAGTTGAATTTTTGTATAATTTTTTACGGCTACACTTAGAAAGGCATTATAGGGTTGTCTGTGAAGTTTCTTTAGATTTCTCAAAGGGAATGAGCAAATTTTCACTAACGATGAATTTTAAGCCAAAGTTGAAGTTTATAGCCCACAAAAATATGACAAAACCGAGCGGTTAATTTTTTGCAAGATTTTTTACGGCCAAGCTTAGAAATGTATTTTAGGATTATCCCTCAAGTTTCGTCGAATTACTCTAAGGGAAATTTTAGATTTTGTCAAATGATGAATTTTTAGCCAAATTTGAAGGCTATAGCCCACGAAAATATGACAAAATCGAGCGGTTAAATTTTTGCGTAATTTTTTATGGCCACGCTTAGAAAGGAATTATAGGGTTGTCCCTGAAGTTTCATCAGATTTCTTCAAGGGAATGGGCAGATTTTCACCAATGATGAATTTTTAGCCAAATTTGAAGGTTGTAGCCCACGAAAATATGACAAAATCGAGTAGTTAAAGTTTTGCATAATTTTTTATGGTCACACTTAGAAAGGCATTTTACGGTTGTCCTTGAAGTTTCATCAAATTTATCCAAGGGAAGGGGCATATTTTCACCAATGATAAATTTTTAGTAAAATTTTAAGGCAATAGCCCATGAAAATATGACAAAACCGACCGTTTGAATTTTTGCATAATTTTTTACGGCCAATCTTAGAAATGCATTATAGGGTTGTCCCAAAAGTTTTGTCGAACTTCTTTAAGAGAAGGGACGAATTTTGTCCAACGATGAATTTTTAGCCAAAATTGATGTTTTGGAAATGGACTTCGAAGGGTTAAATAACACTACTAAAAAAAATACCAAACAACGACAGAAGAAAGTCGTCACTAAAGTATCCATACTCCTCGTTAACTACATTAGTGATAGTATTTTTAACGGGAGATACGTCGTCACCAAAAAGCTCGTCGTTGATTGGTCAGCGATGACAACATCTTGTCGCAACATTTTCTATAGAGTCTTTAAATTTCACCCATCGTTGTGTTGGCCCCATGGGTGGTCACTTTGTTTGTCACTTGTGATGACAAGTTAGCGACCAACTAACATCATCGCTAATGGATAATAAATTAGCCATAACACTAATTAGCGACGGCCTTTGTCGGTCATTGTTTTATAGTAGCTGTCATGAGTTTTTTTAGTAGTGTAAGTCTGTCACTCTTTTCGAAAAATAAAACCTTATCAAATAAGATTTAGCAATAAACTTCAGGTACATACTCAGATTTAAAGAGAGAAGGGATATAAATATTTGCACAACGGATTTATACTAGTTCACTTCCAAATGTTGAAGCTACGTCCAATCCCTTCGGTCTGAAGGCTTTTCACTATGTAAAAATTTCTTTTACATAAATAGTACTATTGTACTTTAAGTATTTTTGACTCTAAACACCTTTAACTTAATCCTTAGTATTCTTTCAACAAGTCACCTCTAGTTCAAACTCAAGTATTTTTTCAAAAGTCCCTTCAGACCAATAGTATTTCTTGCAAAAAACTAACATAACCAGACTTGAACTAGAGATGAATGAAAGATTGTTTTTGTACAACTTAGATATAGTGTACAAAGAATTTAAAGTGAATCAAATGTACACATTAAGTTAAAACTAAAAAACAAAGACTAAGACTGCAAGCAGCAATGTAAATGAAAATCTCAAATTAAGTCTCTGTTTTTGGGTTTCGTTGTTCAAGTATTATGATGTCTTCACTTGTTTGGGGCTTTCTCCCTTTTAAAGGCTCTTGAAAATAGTCGTTACTGTTCCATCGGAGAAGAGGTAGCCATTTGGGCGTAGAAGCATAAGAGAAAAGAAGATGACAATGTCTGGTTCGAGGATAAACGAGGTTTGCATGAAAACAGGGTGCCTCGAATCTTGCACAGAGAAAGTTCCTTTTTTGTTCTCTTTTGTATATCATTGGATATTGTCACATATCTTGTTTGACTTTGTGAAGGGTTCTAACTTGGGTACAACATGTGTTGAAAACTTTTTAATCTGTTCAGAATAGCTTCATCAATTTCTTCTCACTCGAACATTTGTTCCTCTAAGGGTTTGTTCATTTCAGGTTAGGAACAAACTTGACTGAAGGAGTTTATCATTGGGATAGCCTTGCATATTTTGATTCGGAATGAGAGATCCATTATTTTTGTCTTGAAATGTTCTGTTCTTTTGTCTTGAGATGTCTGAGTCTGAAGTGTCTTGAAGCTAAATCATGTGAGAGAGAAATATGCTTTTTCTAGAGGGATGATGTGTTTGAAGAATATGACTCAACAGACTTAAGTCTGAGATAAACAACTTAGAGAAATTTCTTTAGAGACAAACTTAAGGCAGGGACAGACTTGCAATATTTTGAATTGGTCCCACGTAGACTTAGGCTAAGACAAACTTGAAATAATTTGAACTACTCCCACACATACTTTGAATGATGGGCTCCCCCTATGAGTTATAGCTTTCGCATCATAGACTTTACACTCTGAAACACTTAAGTAAAATGGTTAAATAACACTTAAACAAACTTTATTTAATTAAAGGCATTAATGTGTATTATTAACAAATTTTGGGGTTTTCTATTTATAAGTCAACTAGGTTCTAACTTATATGCGTTACCCAATTTGTAAATACTCATTACCCAAATTAAACTCATGAATGAGTACCCATAACATACTTCCTACTCCTGCTCTACCGCCATCTCTACCACACACACTTCTTTCTTCTCTTTTCACCATTTTCATTCACCAACCACCCAGAACTATCCCCTTCACACGACCAATCCCTTTCTTCTTCTTAACAGAGGCATCGACATTTATTTTTAGATTTAAAACAGATTTTGATCTTTTATCTTTGAACAGATTTTGGTATTATATCCTGATGCAACATTTATTTTGATGTCCCTTCCCTTTATTGGGAACCTTCCAATCTGAGCAAAGACCATCAGTGACTAACGGATTTGATGACAAAGGAACTCCTGTGAAATCTCTAATGCCACGCTTAATTTCTGATGCACATGACACATCCAACTTTTTTTTTCTTCTCAAAAACAAACTTGTAAACGCAACCTGGATCCACCACATGATCCCCAGGTGATATAAAAATAGGCAATCAATTCGCATTCGCTTGGATATTGAAACTCAATCAGGTTCACAGGCAAACCTTATTGCTATGTATTCTCACACTCAGAAAACGCATGCAATACAGATTCTACACGATGAAGAAGCTGAACCAAATAATTGTGTCTTGCACAGTGTAATTCAAACAAAAGTAGAAATTTTATATTATAAATTATAAAAGGAAGATCCAGAAGGATGAGTATGTTTTAATAATGTTTATAAATAAAAGAAATTTATTTTGATTTCCCTAACCTATATATCCTTAATATTTGTTAGTATTTTCCTTCCCCCAAATGACCAAAAGAGAAGATAAGCACCATACTCACCTTCTTTTAACACACTACGTATATGATTAGTTAGTTTTTTAAAAGTCAAATTATGTATCTGGTAAATTACTCTCAAGTTTTGTCTTGCTAAAAAACTAATTATTCATACTAAGTATGTTACTCGCATTTCTCCATAACAGAATATCATGTTTGGTACTTATTCGATGGAATCTGCATAATTTGATCTGCTTCCGGCTTGGAAAAAAATGAGTAAATGAGTTCCACATTTTGGTATCATGTCAATAAGATCAACCACCAATAATAAATTTGAGTGAGCCATTTCAACATTAGTTCCACTATGTAATTTATATCAGAAACATAGGGAACTCATCTGTCATTACAAACCCGGATTGACCCATTTACTCGTCTGGTTACAAGAACAATTTGGAAAATATATTTAGACTTTAAAGTTCTTGCCATAATAAGCGAGTTTAGTTGAGAAGTAATTCTCCACCACTATTTTGTTTTGCTGGGAGAGTCTCAATGAAACCTCGAGTTGTATAAAACTCATACATGGCTTGCCATAACCTAAACATTCTCATTACATTTAAAAATACGTATTTCTTCCTCTAATTCTTAACCAGGTTTTAAGTTTGACCCTTTTAAGTTTTGTTTTTTTATATGATAAATTTTATGATTTCATCCTAAATTGGAAGAAGTAAAATAATAACTTTTTAAAACATTATTTCTTTTTCTCTTTGTTGATAGAAAAATTATCAAAAAGTTTAATTCACTGTAGATTTAACTATGGATGTGGAATGTTTAGCAACAAAAACGAACTTAAACTTGTTTGTAATAGTTTTTTTTTTACGAAATCTTATGATATGATTTGATTATTTAGTATTATCTAAATTTTTACTTTTATTTTATTATACCCGACATCATACTTTTTATCTTATTTTTACCAACATTTTATCTCTATAACATCCTTATTTAGCAGTGATCTTTGTATTTGTCCTTAATCATTCTAATAAAAATTTATGCCCCCAAAACGTAGGTCTTGACTTCACCCTTATTTTTAGGCCGCGTCAGATTTTTAATAAAGTCAACTAAGTCATCAAAACTATGCCTATATCAAACACTAAAAAAAATGTATTTATTAACACACAAAATTTTAAAATTGTTAAAAAATTATATAGCTTTTAAATAAAAAAAGGTGTTAGTATAGGTAATTTAGATTTATGCTAAGAAATTAATGAATTATACTATTAAATAATTTTGTTGGTATAAAGTTGAATTTAAATGTTAGTATAACACACTTTATTGTTAGTAAAATCCTAAAATATTTTTGTTAACCATATTATACCATAAAATTTTTTTTAATAACTTCCAAATTTATATGTTAGTAAACAATAATGTTGTTTTAATGAATAAATAGGTCAGATTTAAATTTTTTAACTTAAAAAGGTCCTACTTATTCCTGGCTCTAATCATCATGTACTTCATCTGTTCCTAACAAATTGTCTAAAAATAAAGATATAAATATTTTTGCTATTTAATTTTTCTCCTAAAATTTTAAAGTATTATTCTTTCTAATAATATTCAAATGAAAAAGAAAGTATATTAAATAAATAGAGTTAATGTAATGTAATAATAAAAGGTAAATAATAAAATTTAACATGTAGTTAAGGTAATATAATTACCTTTATTGATTTATAGTTTAATATAAATAAATAGGAACATATTTAGAAAAAAATCAACTGGTGAAAGATAAATATCAAAATAAAAATATTTTGATATCCAATATTTTTTAACTTAATTTGACTTTTCAAGGGTTAGCTATTATAAAATGATGGATGCATGAGCCAGTATTTCTCATTTAACTTTTATTCAAAAACTTCTAAACAAACAAAGAAAAATGGATTTTGTCTCAGCCATCAAATTCCTCATTGCTTTCTGTTTATTCACTGTTACTGCTCTGCTCTCTCCCCCAGCAATGTGTCAAGGTGATGGTTAGAAAATATGTTGATTAGGACCAATAGTATCACAGTTTCAGTAGTGGAAATATAGAATGAATATATCATTTTTTTATAAAACTTTTTCTTTTTCTTTATGTTTTGCATGAAGGATAGCCGTTCCTTAACATTTCTTTTCTTCTTCAAGTGTAGGGGAGGAAGACTTTAACTACGACCTTAATAGCAAGAAGGGACCATTATTTTGGGGGAAAATTCGACCTGAGTGGTATCTGTGTAAAAATGGAACAATGCAATCCCCAATTAATCTGGTAGGGGTCAATGCAGTGTTCGATTCTGGGACTCGGTGGAACTATCAACCCTCCAATGCTACCCTTCGGGCCACGGACCATGATGTAACGGTAAGCAACCAAATAATCCCGTTTAGACTGGTTTTTTCGTTTTAAGTTTTAAAATGCATCAAAATTAAAACTTACATTATTTTACTAAAATATGTGTTTAGTATCTGATGGTCTTAATTTGATCTAATGATTTAGTTCCTTACTATTTAAAATGTTTTACAAGTAGTAATTTATCTGTTAACTTAGAGCACGTTTGGGAGCACAAAGTGAACGGAGAAAGCTCCGTTGATTGGTGGAGCTTTTTGATTTTACGGGTCAACTGAGTTTGATTGTCTCCAACGGCGTAAAAAATTAATATCAACTGTTAAATTTTTTACTTCAACTCAACTTGCAGACCAAACATATCCTTAAATAGCAAAGTTAAAGCTTGTTTTTTTAAACCGAGTCAGTTTCCTATACACTCTGTTACTAAATTCATGTAATAAACATTCCAAATTCAATGATTTGTTATGAATTTTTATGTTAATTATAAATTACTTCTATACCAATATAATAAAAATGAATAATAATAATAATTAATAAAAATAGTAAATATAAAAAAGTAAAATTAATGATAATAAAAATAAAATTAATAATAGTAATAATAATGTTTAAAATTATAATTATAATTTATTATTTATTGACGCTGAGCCGCATAAGTTGGAAGCCGTGTAGGTTAAGATGGGAGAAAAAGTATAGTTATTTAAATGTGAGTTTTCTCAATGTTTCATTTGACCTACATCTTAAATAGGTTTGGCATGTTCAGTTTTCTTTTAAGATATTTTTTTTGTACCGTATTTACTTATTTTAATTTATTTTTGCATGTTCAGTTTTTCTATTTTATAATATTTTGATATATATTATATTGAATATATTCATTACTTTTCCTTGTTATTTTAATAAATTTTCTATTTACTCATGTATATATTGTTTTTTATAATTTTAATAATATTTTAACAAATAAATTGGTTGACCAAGTGGGTAAGGTGAAAGCCATTAATTCTCTAAGTTACTAACACCCTCTCTGTTATGAAAGTAAATCTCCTTTTTAATTTGTATAGTTTATTCTTAAAATATCCTTTATTATCTCACCCCTTTCTTCTCATCCTATCCCCACCTCCTCCCACATAAAATGGTTCTCAACATTGTAAAGCACCTTCTGTTCATAGGAAAAAAATTATATACCTGGTTGATTGAGAATTCCATTAATGAAAAAAGGTAGGTTCAAGTTGTATTCACATAGTGTGTAAATTTACTTCTTAGCACTAATCCATTTCCCTTCTACCAAAGAGTAGCATTAAACTTCAAATTGCACCAAAATGATTATGTTGAAACAAACATAAGCTCAAGAAAGAACTGAAAATATCCTATGATCATTAGACATTTATCAAAAATCCTCAGCAATCAACCATCAAGAAACATATTTAGAGAATAGTAAATGAAGAGAAACACATATAGAGCTGGAATTGAGGTAAGTTGTGTATTAAGAACTAGTTCATATATTAAGACATGGATGTGGGAGGGGTGAGAATTGGGGATTGGAAAGGGGGTAGGACGGGAGAGAAAGAGAGATTGAGGAGGAAGAAAAGGGTGAAATGATAAAAAGGTTAGGATTGAACAAAATTAGAAATAAAAATGGAGGTTTATTTTGAGAAAAACAAGATGTTAATAACATTGACTCTCGTTCAACTTATTTTATAGTGAATTAATTAACACATATTATGCTTATATAGTTCAAATACCCAACTTCATAAATAATAATAATAATAATAATAATAATAATAATAATAATAATAATAATAATTAATAATTAATAATCAGAAAAGTTTAACAGTTCACAATAAAAATGGTTAACAAAGTTTGATTATATCATGTGATAATTATAAAATTTAATAGATTTTTTCTTTAAACTTATGCAAACAATTTTGAAAATGAGTAAAAAATCATATTAGCATAGTTTTTTTGTCAAAAATATTTTACTTTTTTAATTTTCAATAGAAATTGAAAATTAAAAATCAGAAACTCATACCCTTTGAAGATGCGTATGCAGTTGAAATTTAAAACATAGTTATTTTGGTGATTCATATTTAAAATCACGCCAAAAAGTTATGAGCTTTGGTTTTGTTTTTAATAAATAATCTATTTGTTTTGGTGTTAAAAAATCAAATCAAACCGTTCAATAGGATCGAAAAATCGATGAATCGGCTGGATAACCAGTCCACTTGGTTATTCAAATTAGATATACAAGTAAATCAGTGTGAACTGGCCGATTAAGGTAAACAAACCATTGACCCAGCCGAGTTGACCGAACCAGCTGGGTCATGCATGTATTTTATTTTTTAAACCTTAAAACGATGTCATTCTAATAGAAGAATTCTCATTTCATAAGAGATCAGTTTGTTAATGATTTTAGACGATCATGATTTTTATATCACTTATAATTTCACATTGCTATTTTGAATCATCATTGAGAGTTTGCTCAAAATCAAAGTGTTCAATAACTAAACTTGACTACGTGTTGCTTTCCTTGTCGAAGTGCGTCACATGTGGTTGTGAGTAAATCCTATATATATGTGTGTGGTATTTGCATTAAACATACTATTTTTTCATTTTTTTGTTTTAACTTCACTAATTTAATTCACACTTTGTTTTTGCTTTTCATCTTTTATTTTGTGTTATAACTAGTTTTTTTCAAATATTATCCACACTTCATTTTTTTTATCAGATATTAACAAATTATCTTTTAAATCATATGTTTGTGATAGTTTATTTGAAAAAAAATATAAAAATATTTTTACATATATATATAATAATTTATTAAGATTTTAATTTAAACCGAGTCATATGGTTAATCAATATTTTATCAAGTGGGTTTAAGATTTAAGGTAAAAGACCAAATAATAAATAGTACTTCTCATATTGCTAGATTAACTAATAAATAATACTAAAAATTTTTAAAAAAAGGACTCGGGCTGCTCGCGGGCCGGAGCAGGGCAGCTCACACTTTGTCCATTTTTTAGGTTTTTTTGTTATTGAATTCTATTTTTCAATTATTAACTTTGAATTTATTTTTAAGGCTCACACACTACATTTTTTTATAGCGGACTCAGACCGACTCATGTGAGTCAGCCCATTTTGCTAACTCTATACTAGCCTAAAGAACTTTAAAGCATAAAAGTAAAGGAACTCATTAGGTTATTAACCTTTGAGTTGTTTCAAACTTTGTTTCATTAAAATATTCTTTTCCGCGTCACAAACAACATAACACCAACAAGAAATGAAACAATCTCTTTTATGCAAAGAATCACACAAAAGAATTTTTAGGGTCTTTAGAGAATTTGAGAGAAAGTTAAGTTTGTGAATAAACGAAAAGGGAAGAGACTACTACATGTAAGTGAGCTTCAAAATAGAGTTGGACATGTTTAACGCTCTTTCCTAGGCAAGGATTCTAAAATCCTAGTCATTCACATGTCTAAATGGGATGCACCCGCATGCCAAATTGAAATTTGAAGGTGTCAAAGACTTGTTGATGCCCAAAAATAGTTATACACGCCTATTTTGATTCTCAACGGTTGTGCATAACATGTTACAAGCCATTGACATTAAGCTCCATGTATTTCCTTGGTCATGCTCACATGCTACAAGATCAAATATAGCTGTTAAAATGAGTAGAGTCTATTTGGTTAGCTCAAATTTACTCATAAAATGAGCGAGTTTGGTCATAAAAAATTGAAAGCCTAAAAAAATACCGATTTTATTTAACACGACTCGATAAAACTCTAGCTCAAGCACAAAAAGCTCAGACGGGTCCAGCTAACTCGCTAATAAGAATTTTATAAATTATGAATGTGATAAAATAATATGGGTAATCTATCAAGTTTCTGACCCAAAATAGGTTGAGTTTAGATAATCATATTATAAGTTTGAAATCTCTCTAGTCTTTTTTATCCCGACCTATTAAATTTAACACTCGAGCTAAGTCGAGGGGTTTGTTTAACAACTTTAAGATCAAATTCTAGTAGTGATAATATATTATTCATATTAATTTTTTGACAATAAATCCAACACTTTTCCCTAATCACACTCTTATGTTTTAAAATCAAATTCTTGCAATGATAATATATTATTTATATTCATTTTTAATTATTTAATTCTAATCCTTTCGTTTGCTTATTTGTAAATATAGATAAACTTTAATGGGAATGCAGGGAATATTACTATTAACGGAACTCAATACAGGCTTGTACAGACTCACTGGCATTCTCCCTCTGAACACTATATCAACGGCAAAAGGTTCTTTATTTTTATACTATATATACAATATGTTTAAAACATATGATTAAATTTAATTTTAGTTGTTTTGATCCTTCTTTCAATTATCATCACTTACTAAAGAGTAATGACATGATATACTGGTAAACATGTTATGTCAAAATGCAGGTATGATCTAGAGGTGCACATGGTGCATAACAGTTCAACAGGACAAACTGCAGTGACTGGAGCTGTGTATAGGAAGGGGCCCAAGCCAGATCCTTTCTTATCATCGGTAAAACCAGCAAATTTGTGTTTCTCTTCTGTTTATTTGCTTCTTCTAAAGTGTTCTTGCTATATCTCTTTCATGTTTTATAGATTGAAGATGCTTTAATGCTTATTGCTGAAAATAGGAGCCAGGCGAGAGCAGTGGGAATAGTTCACCCAAATCAGATAGTCAACGTAACTGGCAGCAACTATTTTAGATATAATGGTTCTCTCACAACTCCTCCTTGCCACCAGGGTGTCATTTGGACCCTTTTTACAAAGGTTTCGTTTTAATATATGTTCGTGGACTTTAACTATTACTAATTGGTTTGAGGATGAAATTTTTAATGTATATCTAAAATTAGAGTATTTTTTTATTTTTGTGAGTCACCTACTTCGACAAACTTTATTAAAAGAGACGTAAAATATAGTTGTTCGTATCAGGTGCAAACAGTAACATGGAAACAGATCAAGTTGCTTCGAGTCGCGGTTCGTGATGTAAGTTCCATACTATATTATCTCTGCTTATACATTTTTTGAATATCAGAATTCTTATTTCTCAGCATAAAATTAAAAATTAAAAACTGAAGGTTTTGTCTAAGCTCTTTCAATTTCCCAACAAATGTTCCTATTAAAACTGAAAGTTCATTTACTGATTTGATTTATTTTAATCATCACACGTTAATTTACATGAAATTTTTAACCATTCTAATTTTAACTTCCCACACTTATATAATACATAATTAGATGATAGATCAACTTAAGTTTCTCAAAAAATTCCATCCAATAATTTTAGAAAATGCAATCAAGTAGTGAAGTTTCGTTAATTTAAATAAATTAGCCAACGGTCTTTTATTCTTTCCCATGTACCTAAAAAAAATTACCCAAAGAAAAAAAAAGGTATAGACTGAGGAACTTAATTTAAAAAAGATAAAAATTATTACCAAAAATACAATTAAGTTAATTTATCTAATTTACTATCTTACTTTTTATTTGAAATATTTCATCCCCCACAATCAATTAAACTATATTAATTAATCTTCTATCACTTCATGTGTTGATCATTAATATTAGAGATTAATCTTTAAACTTTTAAGTCGAAAATAACTTACCCAAAAATAAGTTACATTAATCCCTTTCTCACATTATCCATATATCTACCTGTATACCCGTATTTCTGAATTTTTTAAAGAAAGTTTATACTTAGTCAAAAACATTTACTGAATATTATTGTCTTAATTACTTTTTCTTCATTCATTTTGTAGGAACAGTATACAAATGCAAGACCACTGCAGCCAAGAAACAATCGCCAAGTGCAACTCTACAAACCTACAAATCGTTGAGGAAAATAAAATTAAGGAAGTTAACATAGCATAAGCATAAAATAAGAATTGCTTTAGCAATCACGTCAATGATAATAAATGTTACACATGTATGTTCACAAGCATGATCATAATGGATGAGAATGATTATACTGAAAAAAAAAACATTTTAGAGTCAAATACTTAGTGGATATGTTTTGAGATAGATGCAAATTGCAATGACTTTTTTTATAAAAAAAAAAATTGAGTCGGAATTGTGATATATGTTAATTAGTCCCCATTTTTAGTATTTTCTATATAAAAATTTAAAAACAGAAAATAGAATAAGTATTTTGTAGTTAAAAATAAAATTAAGGCATTTATTGTGCAAAATAAGTAATGGAAAAACAAGTAAAAGGAAGAAAAGGAAGATTATTCTTTTCTGCTATTTGGTTCGCAGTGTCCTGGTCACTATAGCTACACAGGAACCAAATCATATTTAACTTGTTTGGTGATGTGTAACTTGTCCACCATAACAACTTGTATGGATACCCTTTACCTAAATTTAATAATTTTTTCTTAGAATTTTTTTTATTATGTTTGTGAGACTTTGTTAGTAAATGTAAGTCTATTGGTATTTAAGGAAGAAAATAACTCAAATCAAGAAATTTCAATCATATCATTTTAATTATATATTAATTTGGCGCATCTCCTCCCGACCGCCTAGGTCAATTTGTTGAAGGAGAAGGAAAGAAAGAGATGTATCTTCGTTATTGACAATTGGGTCAACCAAAGGCTATGAAACCCTTCTACGATTGGTTAATGGACGTTTTACACTCGTTACCAATGTTTAATCAAACAAAACCTTTAGATCTTTTCCTTTGATTTAAAGTCAGTAATGAATAGATGGCCGTTCCACTGGTAGAAGTTATGTTTGGGAAGCTATTTGCATGGGGTTTATTATTATTATTTATTATCCTATATTAACTCTTATTACTCAATATATTTTTCTCTTATTTTTTAAATAATTATTACTTTTTTCAAAACTTTAAAAGGACAGCTTAGTAGGAATAAAGTGTACGTATCTTCTCTATTTATTTACAATTAAATTGGAAGAAGTAGAGTATGAGATTTATGCTTTCGTTATCTAATTATTTATGGAAATAAAGGTAGGAATATATATATTCTCCAAATTAATAGACCTTGGTATTCATTCGTTTTAGCAAATATCTGGCTCTCACTTCAACAACGATTTTCACTGATTTCTTTTTTATCTACAATTTGTATTTGACATTCATTTATTTACAATGAAATAAAACGGTATAGCTATGTTCTATGGAGCTTTTGGTACTTCAAAAAATAATGGTGCTAGTTGGCATTGTCTTATCGGGAGAGATGTCACTATCAATTTATGGATTACACCTAACTAATAATACCCTTTTGTCTACCTTCACTTGGATAATTACCCAAAAACATTAATGTACCCACGTCAAAAATAGGGCTTCAACATATATAATTTATTTATTAAAAAAACTAATGTTTTTAGAATCGGACTGATCATTGAAATGGTATTTTCATTGGTTCAAGCAAATCGTGATCAAACCAGACTCCAATCGTGATTAAATTAATAATACTAAAGAATTGACTCGGACCGGTCACAGTTCACAATTCAACCAGTCAGACCGACTGAACCAGTTCGATTTTGATAACAATAAAAAAAACTAATTTCACATATATTTTTCAAACACATATAAAAAACATTAAATAACTTGTTACATATCAATAAATTTAATCATTTTATGATTTATATAATACATAGTTCACTCATTCACTATCCTTTCCTTTAGGGGTGAGCAAGATCCATCCACCTGACCGCAAACCGTAAAAGCTGAAAATAAAAAATGAGTTCGGTCAGATTTTGACGGGTAAGCGGGGTAAAAGAAACAGTTAAGTTTTGACGGGTACGGTTTTTAATTTCTACCAACCGAATTAACCGTATCCGACCGAACTCATTATAAACCTATATGCTTATTTTAATTAAGTCTAAATTGATGTAAATTTATGCATTGATGTTATATATAAACTTATATGTTTATTTTAATTAAGTCTTTTATTAGATGATTAGATATATATATAGTAGATACTGTATGCATTAAATTATTTTTTTCTATAGAATTGTTAGGGAAAATGAGTAAAAAAATTTTAAAAATAGATTTTGGCCACAAAAAAGTTTTAATTCATTACAAGTTTAAACCAAAATTATCCGTTAAAACTTAACCGAAACCGTTCACCCGAAACCCAATGAAATAGTGAGATTATTCAATCAGTTTTAGTTGAAAATAAATTACACTCGATTAATATTAGTTGAGCTATTTATTATCATTACCTATCCAAACCCGACCATCGATAACGCTACTTTCCTTTCCTGTACAATTTATTTTGTACTATTGTGCCTGCTTGAGACCACATTACAGAGAATACATCCAATGATGAAGTGACACGTGGGGATCCATTTTAAGGTAACTGACAACATTCTGATACTCTTTCTCTACCTCTGTGAAGCAGGGGATAACAACACGCGGTGGATAAAATTACTATATTACCCTACTTGTATATTGAAATTTTTATAATCGGTAATGAATATTTGTGGATGAATGAATGAGTATTTATTAATATATAATATTTATTAAAAAATAATAATGAGAAATAAAATATAATATAACATTTTAAATATAATATTATTTTAATAACTTATAATATAAATTAAAATTTTGCTGCACCGCCCAAATTCCAACAGAGGCAACTACAGCGGAGTGTAGCACACGCGCCAACATTGCATCTTTATTTACCAAAAATACGTAAACATCGAAAAGCATGAGAAAAAAGAAAAGCAACATGAAGCTGGAAACAACTCCATTCAATTTTTCTGGTGGAGATGCGAAAATCCTGTGGGGAGGGATGTAAAAAATTCCCTACAAGAATGGATAAAATTCGTTTGGAATAAGATTTGGAATTTTAAATAGATATTTATGGATAATATCAATAATTTTTTAAATCGAATAAGTGAATGGTTAGGATGTGAATAAAGGTATTTATGTATGTGAATATCTGTTTTATTAATTTACTAAAATATTTTTGTAACAAAAATATTTCAAGAATTGAAAAACTTTTAATATTAATTTTATTTATTTTTATTGGTAATTAAGTCGATTGTAATGTAATCAAACTTAATTAAGTTAATGTGTTTAGAAAACTTTAAATAAACTATTAAAAAACTTTGAATATATTGATTATTAAGAAATTTTGAATATATAAATTATTAGAAAATTTTGAATAAATGAATTATTAAGAAATTTTGAATTGATAAATTATTAGAAAAATTTAATAATTTATTTATATTTTAATATTTTATTGCTCTTTTGTATTTAATGGATATCAGTTATTAGTCATAGGTATCCCAAAATCTTATAATATTTACATTATGGATATCCGCATGGATATAGATAATACATTTGTTCATGGATACAGATGATAAATAGTCACTATTTATGTTCATGGGTATCTATTTACATCCCTATCAAAAATTAAAAAAAATCCAATTTAGTTATTTAGTTATAAGAGTTAGTACATAAGAGAACACACATCTCACCCAACACATTTTCTCTTTTGTTCAGTTTTTTATTTTTAGTAATTTCCATTAAATTATTAAAATCAGCAAAACAAAAAAAAAATCTTAACACCTCTTTCCTTCTATTAGGATGACAAAACGAAATAAATGAGTTAAAAAATATGACAACTCGAGCAAGTTGGCCTCAAACATCAAAATCTTTTAAAATGAAAAAATCAACTAAAAAATCAATCTATACACTCATTTATCTTTGTCTCAAGCATGTTGACGAGCTGAGTACACCAAACTTGATGAATAACGAACTAAAATTTCTTATTTATCCTCTCATTTTTAACAAGTTTAACAGGTTAATAACTCATTAGATTTGATCCTTTTCGTCATCTCTACCTTCTATATGTGCACCCATGGCTTTCCTTCTATGTACATGGCTCTCCATTTAGGTGTTTAGGTAAAGATTTTATTTGTAGACCCACATGAATTAGATTCCTCCCACTTTAATCACTCTCAAACAAGTGCCACCTGACAGTTAAAAGTCCAATAATTCACTCTAAATCTCTCTTTCCCGTGGTTGGACCGAAGCTGGATGGAGATAAATGGGAGTGCATGAAACTTAATTATGGAGATGAAACACAATGTTTTTTCATGTTTGTCCATAAGGGAAAAGATTAAAAACTGAAAAAGTAAACGAATCTATCATAAATTAATTCTCTTCTCATGATAAAGTGATTTTTTTAATTTTTACTTAATATTTAATAATTAAATATATATTATTGAAATTATAAAAATAAAAGATATACATTTATGTTAAAAATTAATCTATTTTTATTAATTCAAATATAATTTTTTTAATTTCTCTTCTATTTACATCGTATATACTTTTACCATATTCTTTCCATTTACATTTATTTCCATCATAATTATTCATTTCTCCTTTCAAAATGAATCCTTAAAAATCTATTTCACACCATTATTACCACACAAACCATGCATTAAACACAAAGATACATATTTCTCATGCATTAAACACAATGATGCAGGACCATTATTAATTATAAGGTGACGTGTCTCAATAAATATAGTAAGTGTTATCTTTTATATCTTTATCAATTTATATATATATATATATATATATATATATA
This sequence comes from Clitoria ternatea, assembly GCA_037962975.1. Classification (NCBI taxonomy): domain Eukaryota; kingdom Viridiplantae; phylum Streptophyta; class Magnoliopsida; order Fabales; family Fabaceae; genus Clitoria; species Clitoria ternatea. The sequence goes on from CM075672.1 coordinate 272,822,368, forward strand.
TATCAAATAGTTATTGAATATGAGCATGAGTGATATAATTATCATTCTCTAATCTACTCCATACGTGCATATGCAGAAAATGTTCAATGCAGTGGATGTAGTATTGGACAGAAAATCAAAAAGTCCATTAACTAGGTTCGTAAAGCCAATGATCTCGAAGGTGTAGAATTGTCAATGCTTCTTAAATAATTGGGTAATATACTGTGTCAAATTTAAGCTGTTCAAACAAGTAAATCCTAAAATAAACACAAACATATGTTGCGCTAAAACGTAGTTTATTATCTTCGAAAACTGAAAGATAGCAGCTATAGTATACCACATTATTCATTGTGATCGTGGCAAACTTCAACAACTCATCACAAGGCTATAAAGCTCAAATGGTGCCACTGATGCCACTCTCTTTAGCTATCTTGAGGAAATCACGAGTGAAGGTCTTGTAGACAGCGCTTTCATCAGTGAAAGGACTCATGGTGCTCATTTTAGTGCCACCATTTCCCTTTTTGTCAATAGGCAAAAGTGAAGGCTTTAATTAGTTCACAACATGCCCATCAACCTTAACCGATTTCACATCAATGAAGTATATTCCTTAGAAGGGACACTTGGCAGAAACAGCACTGGTCGGTTGCAACTTGCAACTGGGTTCAGTCACAATAAGTGGTGTGGTTTGAAGAAATTTGGACACTTTTTGAGAACCAACAAGCAAGTTAGTGAAACCTTGCTTGTTTTAAGAAGGCAAACAGATAGAGAACTTGTGAGGAAGCTTGTTTGTTGTTGCAATAGCTGTGTTGGCAAGGCCAAAAAATAATTTGGTGCTTAGATGCAACATATTTAAAAGAATAAAAGCGAGTTAAATTAAATGAGACATATTTAATGGTTCAAAAAACTAAAGGAAACTCTCAAAGAGAGAAAACACTTAAATGTATTGATTTGAAGTTGAATTGATTGATGAAACAAACTTATATTTCAAAGCTATTTATAGAATTTAGAATGTAAATAAACTAACTAAATTAAACACCACTAGCAAAGAAATGAGTTGGAGATGATTTGGAATTGAATAGCACTACTTGCATTTACCTTAAGAACAAAAATAGTGAATGTGCAGTTATTCCTTTACCAGAAAAGTTCGGTCATATCAAAACACCTATTTCCAATCTATTTTTGACAAAACCACCACCCCAAAAGTGTCCGAAAGGTCCCAAAACCTTTCCTTGAGGCTAGAACGGCCTAATTGGTAGATCGGACTTCATAGGAAAATCTGGTGGTTGAAGACAACACCTTTAACACCGGTTCCATAACCAATGTTAAATAAATAAACAACTGATGTTAAAAGTTTAGACTTTCTACAGCAATTTTATGTAACCGTTCTTAAAAGTATTTGATTCAAATTTTCCTTTATCCTTTGTAAATTATCATTTTATCCTTACCCACCTAAAATTACCATCTTTACCCAACTGTCAAATTACCTTTTTATCATTACCTTTAGAATGCCTCCTAGAAGACAACCTGAAAGAACTCTCCAAGACATCAAACTAGATAACTTGCGGCAACAAATTCAAAGTTTGCAAGAGATAGTTGAAGCTCAACAAGCCCAACTTACTCAACAGAGAAATACCAACTATGTCAAAAGTGATTCTGATGATAGTCATTCTTCCTCATCACACAATCATCGAATGTGAAGGTCACAACAACAAGGTCATGACTTTAAAATGGAATTACTAGAAGTTGGAGGATCATTAGAACCTGATGAATTCTTAGACTTGATCCACACTGTTGAGAGAATATTCGATTCAAAAGATATTCTAGAAGAGCAAATTAAAGCAACATGCATCCATTTGGTGAGAGACCTTACAAAAAAACCGCGTAAAAGATAGGAAGAGTAAGATCAAGACTTGAGAGAAAATACGAAAGCAGCTCAAAAGAAAATTCTTACCTATTAATTATCGTCAAGATAATTACCAGCGGCTTATTAATCTTTGATAGAAGACAATGGCGGTTGAAGAGTATACCTAGGAATTTGAGTAGCTAAAGATGAAATATAAGTCTATTACAAAAGAAAACATACCATAGCTCGTTACCTTGAAGGACTGACTATTGAGATTTCTCATCTAGTCCAACTACAACAACATTTCACCCTAAATGATGTAATTCAACTAGCAATAAGAATAGAAAAACATTCCCAAAAGAAAACTAGTTCCAATTCATTTCTTCCAAATTCCCTTTCTAACCTTCTTCTTCTAAAAACTCTTCCAACAAAAAAACAACCCAATCACTTACCCCAAACAAAACACTAGCCAAATTAAACAAAAATAACCCTAAACCTACCTCCCAATCCAAATCCAAATTGAAATGCTTCAAATGTCAATGTTTTGTCCATATAGCTTCTGATTACCCAACCCAAAAGGTTGTCACAATCATTAAAGGAGAACCTTTCAAAGCTTTAAAAGAAGAATCAGAAGTAGAACTTGGAGAACCGGTGTATGACGATGAATGCACGCCTGCTAATCATGCAAAGAGAGAAAACACTCAAATGAGCTATTGATTTGAAGTTGAATTAATTGATGAAATAAACTTATATTTCAAGGTTGTTAATAGAATTCAGAATATAAATAAGTCGATTAAATTAAACACAACTTACAAAGAAATAAGTTAGAGATGAGTTGGAATTTTCCTTTATCAAATATAACTGTATTGTTTTTAGGGGTTAGTGGGAAAACTTTCTAGTTCAGTTAATCATAAAATTTTAAGTGACTGTAACCCTTATACATCATCTATTTCCTTTTATTTTGTTAACGTTTTCTAACACCATCGTTGTCAATACAGCCAGAAAACAAGCCAAAGAGTTTGTGTTGAGAGATGGAGATGAAGTCCTCGGCTAAGCCACCACTGAAAATGCATTTGGTAAATGGGTTGATTGCATCTGCTGAACAAGTGTTGTTTGTGCAACCTGGTTTGAAGGGGCCACTGCAACCGATGCATATAAATGTAATGTCGGGGCATTGTTTTGAGCTACAACGGCCATTAATGAGTGTCACGATCGTAGAAGTGTAGAAGAGATTGTTTTTTGGATAAAGAGGTTTGGTTTGGTGTTGGCTGATAAGAAACAAACTGAGAAAAGAGCTATTGAGAGGATAGTAGAAAAAGAAGAAGAAGCCATTGGAAATTGCAGACACAAAGAAAATGGTAGAATCAATGTGTTTTGGTACAGAATGCTGACAGGGTATTTATTGGCCATATACATAACATGACATAGCATTTTAGATTTCGTTCTTATTTTCTTTTCTTCGTATCTCCCAATGCCACCTCAAATTATCATTACTTAATTAACATTTTCCTTTTGCAAAGTATTTTTCAACAACTTTATTTCTAAACAATACGTCTAATTTACTGTAGCAGGTAGGGGCTAGAAATTGTTCTCTTCTGTGTGAAATTCTAACTTTCAGGTCACATCTTAGTTTCACACCCCCGAGTATGACAACGTAACATATTCACCAAAAAGAATCAACCTTTATACATTATTTTCAAAAAGATTCATCTTAACGCGAATTTCAATTTAAGGAGAAAGATTAGTTCTGTAAAAATATCTTACTACAGAGAAAAGCATCCAATGATGCAGTGACACATGTGGAATCTATTTTAAGATATGTGACGACGTTCTGAAACTCTTTCTCTATCTATCTCAAGAGTGAAGACAGTGTAAAATGAAACAGATTTTCTTCATTAATTAATACCAACACATAAGACAGTTGTCACCACCACGCGCTAGTGTGCTCCACTACCCAACTTTCAATTGGTGTTTCGAGATTACACGTTATTTAGAGTTCTAATCGATTATTGTTTGAAAAAAGTAGAAATTAATAAGAATTTATATGTGAAAAAAATATATATTATTATATCTATCACACGTGTCACCTTAAGATCAACTGAAACTAATGTTTTAAAACTAAATAATATTTTATCCTCTACCGGAGTGTAGCACACGCGCCAACAATGCGTCTTTATTTACCAAAAATAGGTTAACATGGAAAAGCATGGAAAAAAGAAAGTTACATGAAACTAGAAACAACTCTAACCCTAAGCTCCATTCCATTTTTTCTGGTGGAGATTGGAAGATCCTGTGGATAAAAACTCACCCAACTTAGTTATAGAGAGTGCAGAATACAGCACAAAAATCACCCAACACTTTCCTCTCTCACTCTCTCTCTAGGGTTTCAAGTTTCAAGTTCAAAGTGTTAAACTTTCTCTTGTTTTTCACAAATTTGGTTACACTAGGGACTGACTCAGAAAAGAGGGATAGCCAGGGAGCCAAGAAGAGGAAGAGGAAATAGAAGAAAAAGCAAGAGAAGTGGAGAAAGGGATAGAAATTGTACATAAATAGAAAAAAGAGAAATATTTAGAAAATAAAATAAAATGGGGAGGGGAAGAGTGGAGTTGAAGAGGATAGAGAACAAGATAAACAGACAGGTAACCTTTGCAAAGAGGAGAAATGGGCTTCTCAAGAAAGCATATGAACTATCTGTTCTTTGTGAAGCTGAGGTTGCACTCATCGTCTTCTCCACTCGTGGCAAGCTTTATGAGTTCTGCAGCACCTCTAGGTATGCACTTTCTGTATGTCTTCATCTCTCTCTTTAATTAATTAAATCTGTGAAATATACTAAAATCACTTTTACTTTGTGCAGCGATGAGATCTATTTAATTATCTCTATTTAGATTTGGTTTTCGTATGTTAAAAGGAAAACCAGCTTAATTTTTGTTTTTCCTTCACAGCTTTTGAATGTATTTTGTTTCACTCTCTTATTTTGATCGGATATACAGTAATCGAAGGTTGTTTTTTTATTAGATTTGAAGTGAGTGATATTTATATTTCGTAGATTTATCAGATCTAGAAATATGGCACATGATCTGGTGAATACGTAATATTTTTCTGTCACTTGTCTTTACTAAATTTCATTTTTAACCTTTTCCCTGGATATCTGGCTTATGGTAAGACATGAGTTCAAGATCTTTCATTTACCTAATTTTTGGTTGAGTTTTCTTAACAAATTGATTTTTGTTAAGTAGAGCTTGTTAAGTGACAATCATCGCTATACAACTGAATGTTAGTTTATAACTGCTTCTATTAAACAAGTCTTCCTATAAAACAGTAGGCATGCAGGTGAATTCGTACTTATATAAATAAAATATTTTTATAAGTTTACTAAATACATTTGTAATTGTTAATTTTCTCTTTCTTCTATGTATAGTGTCAGAGAATTGTTTATATCCAACTTTTTTTTTGGAATTACATATGCTGTGCGTGTGTGGATCAAAAAGTGAGACGTGCTTTCGATTTTGTTGCGGTATTCTGGCTAGTAGCATGCAGAATATTTTTCCTTTTAGTAAAGAAAATTAATAATATAGCTTGGCTAATTACTTTGCAAGGATGAATGTAACATGCAAATAAGTCAAATATTTTTTGAGAAATTTTAATGTACAAAAGCATCTTCGCACTTAAAGGGTGTTTAAATTGGATTACCAAATAAATAAATAAATATAGACTTTGTGTTAATGTTGTTTATGAATTTGAAGTTTTCTTGTTTTGGAATGAGATAGGAAGGGTTTACATTCCATATCCCCTTAACCTTTTTAACCGATGAAAAAAATGCAGTTGTCTCAGCCCACTTCTTCCCATAATAACTTTTCACTTTGGACTTTAACTCTTGTAACTTTGAATGTATGGTGTTCATTAAGTACAAACTGAATCTGTTGCTTATCAAACTTAGAGTTTCCATTCAACACATTTCTTCTTTCTGTGGCCTAATGTCACAACTGACCTCAATTTCTTTCTCCACCTTGAAAAATCAGCATGCTTAAAACTCTTGAAAGGTACCAGAAGTGCAGTTATGGACCTGTTGAAGTTAGCAAACCTGCCAAAGAGCTCGAGGTACAAACTTCTGTTCTTCAATCTCAATGCAGCTTAATTATTATATCACAAAGTTCATATAACATATATATATATATGTGTGTAGCTTATTACTATTGCTATTGCAATTTGCATGTCTTTTGTTATTTTTCATTTGTTATTTTCTTTAACTTGTAACAGACCAGCTACCGCGAATATTTGAAGCTGAAAACAAGATTTGAATCTCTTCAAAGGACCCAAAGGTGAATTTAACTGAAAATTGAGGTGAAACTTATTTTAGTGTTCACTTCTTATTGTGCTTTAATGTTTGAGAAAATTCCGAAAATCAAGCTTCTAGCTAGTGATCACCGATTATACTCGTCATATTTTTTCATAAATAGTCTACTAATTACACTAATATAGTTATTTTGATCTTTGCATTTGTCTCTGCAGAAACCTTCTAGGAGAAGACTTAGGTCCTTTGAATACCAAAGAACTTGAGCAGCTAGAACGTCAATTGGACTCAACTCTGAAGCAAGTTAGGTCCTCAAAGGTAATAAAGAAATGTTTTTGCTAACACAATATGTAACATATTCAGCAATACAGAGCTTAGCTAGGACAACTAATATTATATGCATACATCACAAATATTCAGCATTACAAACGGGCACCCAATATAATAATATAATATACATTCGGTAAATGTATGATTTATTTTGGTTTTATTTTCAAAAATTTTCTCCTGTGAAATTTCCTTAAAGCTTATTGAGTCCTGTTGTTTTCCTGAACATCAATTCAGACACAATTTATGCTGGACCAGTTGGCTGATCTTCAAAACAAGGTACAGTGTTTGACTTAATTAAAGGAATTAATAAAGCAACTTTATATATAAATTACCTGATAATTTCAAGCTATTTTATCCCTTTCAGGAGCATATGTTGGTAGAAGCAAACAGATCCTTGACAATGAAGGTAACATAAATAAACAAAAGGCTTAAGAGAGAAATATTTTTATGCAGTAATAATAGCTAGTGTATATATATATATATATATATATATATATATATATATATATATATGTATGTATGTATGTGTGTGTGTATATATATATATTTACAAGGTTGGTCCTTTCACAATAAGGTTCTCTGTAGATGACAATATTCATTCATGAGTATACTACCTTTTTGGCAGCTGGAGGAAATGAATTCAAGAAATAACTATAGGCAGTCGTGGGAAGCTGATGATCAAAGTATGCCATTTGGTGGTCAACAAAATGCTCACTCTCAGGGTCAGGGTTTCTTCCAGCCATTAGAATGCAATCCCACATTGCAGATTGGGTAATAAATATATCATCTATATAAATAAATATACTTGTATGGTCTTGATCAAGGTGATTGATTTGAATTATAATTAATTAATCTGTTTCTTGTTTTGGTATTTAGTCCTGATTACAGGTACAATGCAGATCAGATAAGTGGAACAAGTGAAGCTCAACAAGTGAATGGCTTTATTCCTGGGTGGATGCTTTGAATTGAAGTCAGTATTTAGGTGCCTACATAAAACCGTGCACGTAATATTTTATTTTGGGATTCAGAACAGCTGGGACTTCAAAGTTCTAAGCCTTTTGGGCATAGGGATATGAAACTTATAATATTGTCTTTGAAGCTGTTTTGTTATTTTAATTTTAATATATATTGCATCACACATTAATCTACATCCTAGACATATATACGTGACCTTCTAGTGATTGAATTGTTAAAATCTCATGAACCAGAATAAGTAAAATATTAAAATGGGCTTAAAGATGCTTGAGAAGTTTTTCAATTTTGGATATAGCTCCTCTTAAAAAAAAAAAAACTCATTAGCATTTAGTGAGTGACATTTTATTTTGATAGGAAATGATCCTTAATGTTGGTCCATTACTACTTGTTAAGTGATGACATAGCTACATTAGCATATTTAAGTGTTATGTTTGATTAACACATGTAAAGTTTCATACTTGGTTGCTACATTAACATTTCTGATTCCTTTCTTTTTTCCTCTATACCCATTCCTCTCTCTTCCATTATTCACCATCAACTCGCCATCCTTCATCTCCGCCACAACCAGTACAATCATCATATTCCAAACACAAGCCACTATAGCCCTCTTTGTTACTTCAAAACCTAGTGACAAATTATTATATCTTCCCTCTTCCTTTAAACTCTAACCAAGCCTTCAACCCAAGCAAAACCACATTAAACAAAGAAGAGAAAATTGGTATTTTAAAATTTTTCATGTTGCAAACCTAAATGGCGATCATCTTCCTTCCAAGTAAATTTGTGAAGCGAAAATTAGGGGAAAGAATAATTAAGGAAATGACTCTATCTTCCTTCCATCGGGAATTCCCTCTGTTCTTGGCTTGTGAATGGGTGCTTTACTATATTGGTCAGTAATTTGGAATCTGAAATTTGGTTGGCGTTTATGATTTTCGTTACCGCGCGGTTGAGGATGGACGACGGATAAGTGTGGGATTGGGGATGCAGTTTGGGGTTAATTTAGGGTTTTGGGGATAGTGGTAATTCTCAGCAATAAGAGAAGAAATGGGTGGGTGATGCTTCTGGTTGGATGAGGTTGATGGTGCCATAGAGGATTGCGACCTTCTTTTCTGGATCTATTGCCCCCTGGAAGCACATTGGTTGGGGAAAAGAGTTCGGCAGTGGTGGTGAAAATTTAAGGCTTTTTGAGGGTGTTGTTTGGTAAGAACGGTGGTGGTCCATGGGTGATACTTGACCTAGATGGATGAGTTATGTTTAATTACTAATGAAGAAGAGTTTTAGTAGCCATTGTTATGTCTTCTAATTCCAATAGCAATTCCACAATGTTGGTTTACATATTTTTTATTTTTTAAAAAAGAACGGTGACACATGGTAGTAATGAGGTGTCAAAAAGTGTTATATTAACAGTTTAAAAGGAAAGCTTAACGCTAAGGATTGAATCTAGTTAATCTAAAATTTTAAAAAGTTAAAATTGCATTAAAACCTAATTTGAGATTCTAGTTTCATATTTAAGTTTTACCGTTAAACGTTCATTTTACAAGGGCTTAAGTCTATTTTAAAAATTTTAGGAGAACTAAAATTACATTAAAACCTAATTTAAAGCAGGGTCTAAATCCTCTCGACACTTATTGCTCTCTCCTTTACCATTATTCGAATGGATAAAACAATACTTTATTCTTCATCTTGTATTATATGTAAGACATGCATTTGATGTTTGACATGAATATAAAATTTAGGGGCAGATTTCAAATCCCCTTGATGCTTATTTTATTTTCCTTTACCACTATTCCAATAAATAAATAAATAACTTTATTCTTCATCTTGTAAATTATGTCCGACAATTTTTTTCTATATATTGCCTGAAAACAAAAAAATTTTCTATATATATATATATATATATATATTCCCTAGGTGTTCTCTTTTTTTTTCCCCTCTCTTCTTGTTAGTAGCTATGGATCCTATACAAGAACTAAAAGAAGAGGCAGCAAATTCTTTTACAAGAAAAGAGTATGCCAAGGCATATGAAATATATAGTCAGACCCTGAATTTAGTTCAAGAACGGAAGATTGCTCCCATTGTTAATCTGTCATTGGTAATCTTTTAAACTTAAAAAATAAAAAATAAATTATTTTCAATTTAAATTTTTTTATGGTTTTATTCTTTCAATTCAGACTTTAAGATCATTAGAAGACTAACGACTCGCATGTATTCTAAATTTGCGCGATGCAAATACAAAATGAATGAAAATGAAGAGGTTCTCAGTTTCTACAATAAGGCACTAAGATTGACAACAACAACCTCAGGGCACTCTGTGGAAGAGCCTGGTATATACATTTTTGGGGCTCCACGACTTGGCCCTGGTTGATGTGGAACGGGGCGAGGAGATCTATCCTCTAAATCTTTATGTTCCACTATCCTTGTAACATCCCAGATATTTTAGTAAAAAATTATGATGAGTGGAAAATATTAATAAATGTTTTAGAGATTTAGTGGGTATTTTTATGAATTATTATTAAAATAAAGGCAATTATGAATAATTAACTATTGTGGAAATAAATAAAATTTATTTGATTGATTAATTTTAAAAAAGGTTAAATGAGGTGTGATTAGAAGAAGAGAAAAGTTTAATTAAATCTTTTAATGAAATTATAAAAGAAATGGGGAAGTGACTGGTTTGTCCCTGAGCTTTAAATAAAGAAGGTTTCTTTCTTCCTCCTCATTATTCATGTGAGCCCACTCCTTCTTTCTCCTTCTTCGTCTGTTTCTTTTTCTTCTTCTCCTTCCTCCATCGCTGCCGAACTGCATGCTTTGAAGGAGGACTCTGCCTGTGTCAGAACTTTGAGATAACCTCATTTCCGTGATCGTGGTTTCAAGGTGAGTCCATTGAACCGTTTAAATTTGTGTTACCTCGTCTCTTTTGTTTTCTCATTTGGACCGAATGGTCATGCATGGCGGGGTAGGGTTCTGTTCTCCACTCCTCTGATGAGTGTGAGCTCGAAAATGGTCTTTAGACTGTGTGAGTGGTACGACGTTAACGGGTTTTGCATTCCGACCCCGTAGGTAGCAGAACGAACACCGAAGGACTGATTGACGGAGCTGGTGCTGGATTCGGAAGTGAAATCGTGAACCCAACGTTTAGAGGACGTAATCGGCACCAAGAGCAGATCGTTGAAGCTTGGAATAGAGGTAAGGGGGGTGTTCGGGTTATAATTAATTAGAATAGGACATGTTGGGTCCGAGTCGTTGAACTAATTGTGAACATGGTAAGAAATAATGCTGGATGAAAGTTGTATGTGGATGAGTTGTATGCGTATGCATGTATGAATATGGACACCGATCGGTTTAAGATCGTGTGTGTGTGACTTAAGATGATTATGAGTTTGAAATATTTGATGCTGTGATAATCGGTGTATAGTGGCAATGTGATGTCGGGCTTGACAAGCAGGTCGCCCGTGTGATGAGTATATGATGTTGTTAATGGCCACTTATGATATGATGAGAAATGTGAATATGTATGATTATGTGGTATGGGACGACCGACGATATGTATAGCCCCTTATTTCTGGCTCTTGTGGTTTTTGTGCCCAGTTGAGCTACCCAGTGGTCAAGCAGGACCCAGTGGTCGAGGTGGAGAGTCAAGCAGAACTCGGTGAACCAAGCAGGGTTCACGGGGTGTCAAGTACGACCCCCAGTTGAAGGTCGATCCTTTAGTATCCGGATACTAGGCGTCAATTTTGTCTGAGAGTCAGTGGTGACAATTGATGAATTATTAGTTGTGATGTGCGTGATTAATTATAATTGACGAGTGTGAATTGATATATTTGCTGAGTATGATTTGATATATTTACCGAGTGCAACTTGATATATTTGCCGAGTATGATTTGATATATTTGCCGAGTGCAATTTGATATATTTACTGAGTATGATTTGATATATTTGCCGAGTGCAACTTAATATATTTGCCGAGTATGATTTGATATATTTGTCGAGTGCAATTTGTTATATTTACCGAGTGTGAATGGTTATACTTGCCGAGTGTGAGTTAATTGCCGAGTGTGACTTGCAATTTGATGATAAAGTAATCGGACGGAGTTTATATACATGTAAATTGTTAATTTCTGTTCTAGATTAATTATGATGCCAAACACTCACCCTTGCTGTGGTTTTCAATTTAGTAACCAGTGACAGGGAAGAGGTCGGAGCCCTGGAGGTGCGCCAAGCGGAGGATTGATGCTAAGGGACCGAGTGATTGTGAAATAAATTGTGTAATGTATAATGAATTTTCCGAGTGTGTAATGCCATACTATCTTGCCTAATGTGCATATGAATTTATGTTGCTATGTGATCGGTATTGATTTTCATGAGTGAATTTACGTTGTTGTAGTAAAGTTGATTACCGGACGAATCTCGCCGAGCGGATTCAGTCTTGTCCGAGCAAAGGCTGGGGGAATTGATCATGTGCCTATTTCGCTCAAGTGAGTATTCCTTGTCCCCTTCCGAGTGAAGATTAGAATGTTTTCGAGTGAAGATTAGAGTGCATCCGAGTGAAGATTAGGATGTTTCCGAGTGAGGTATGGCCGAGAGAACCCCTTCCGAGTGAAGTAAGGTTAGGGTGTTTTCCAAGTGATACATGGTCGAGAGAACCCTTTTCTGAGTGAAGGTTAAGGGGTTCCCGAGTGAGATATGACCGAGTGGACCCATTTCCGAGTAAAAACCGATTTGTTAATTGTCCTTGCATGTCTCGTGTTTCACTCAGGTTTGAAATGTAGGATTCGCTCAGGCGAGTCGGAACTTGTCTAAGCGATCTTCTCGGGTTTCGCCTAAGCGAATCAGGGTCTCGCTCAAGCGAGTGACCCCTGTCTTCATCCTTCTCCTTCCGCTGATTCTAATCAATCCCATTTTATTAATGGATCTATTTCCGATCGGTTATTATTTTGAGAATGCTTAAGAAAAGTAAATATTATTTTATATTAAGACCTAATTAATTTTCATTAAACGTGAAAAATTATTACGAAAAATGATTAACCGGGTGTAATTAAATGGTAAATTGACACGGGTCGTCACAATCCTTATCCCTCTCTTCGACGCTCCGTCGTTCTTGACTTGCTCCTCTAATCCCCTGTAGCGAAGGTGCTATACCCTGCCACCTCTCTATCGCCAGAAAGAGAGGTAACCTTTTCTCTGTTTTTTGAGGGTTTAAGGGGTTCTCTGTTCTTTTTTATATTTTTCTTGTCTTCTTGTTAGTAGCTATGGATCCTATGCAAGAACTGAAAGAAGAGGCAGAAGCAAAGTCTTTTGAAAGAAAAGAGTATACCAAGGTTATGAAATATATAGTCAGGCCCTGAATTTCGTTCAAGAGCGGAAAATTGCTTCCATTGTTAAACTGTCGTTGGTAATCCTTAAAACTTAAAAAATAAAAAAAAATATTTTCAATTTAAAACTTTTTATAGTTTTATTCTTTTAATTCAGACTTTAAGATCATTAGAAGAGCAACGAATCGCACGTCTTCTAAATTCTACGCGATGCAAATACGAAATGAATGAAAACGAAGAGGCTCTCATTTCTACAATAAGGCACTAGAGATTGACAGCAACAACCTCAAGGCACTCTATGGAAGAGCCCGGGTATATATATATTTTTGGGGCTCCATGACTTAGCCCTATTTGATGTGGAACGGGTCAAGGAGATCGATCCTCTAAATTTTTCTGTTCTACTCTCCTCATCCCTCTCTTCAACGCTCCGTCGTTCTTGACTTGCTCCTCTAATCCCCTGTAGCGAACAGCGCCATACCCTGCCACCTCTCTACCGCTAGAAAGACAAGTAATCTTTTCTCTGTTTTTTTGGAGGCAACGACCGTTCTAGTTGCGGTGGTAGTGATGATGACAAAGGTGGAAGTGGTTATTTAGGGTGGTTATACACAACAATGGTGATAAAGATAGTTGTGGTGGTAAGGGTTATTAGGGTGGTGGTGGTGGGAGCCACGGTCATGGTGGTTATGGTAGTTTTGATTTTAAGTTAAAGATTTATAAAAGTAAAAATAAAAATACAAAAATCATTTTTTATTTTTAAAGTGACTATAATTCATTTTAAAAATAAGTTAAAACTCAATTGTTATTTTTTTTTACTGAACATAATTTATTTGCAAACTAATTTTAAAAAATATAAAACCAAAAACTCAGAGTCCGAAACAGCTCTAAAGTTTTAATATTCAAAATGATTAGTTGATTACCTAAACTCGCACCCAGTAATTAGGCCAATCCTAATGGGTAGAGTAAAAGTTTCGTAATGTAGATCAAAATTATCTAAAAGCCATCAACGCGTATTTGAAATGTGCTCGTTAGAGCGAAGCAAAATAGAAAATTAGAAAAAGTGGTTAATTGCTTATGTAAACCGATAACGATAATCTACAATTTATTTATTTTTTTGACAGATTTCTTGCAGAATGAATTGATGCACTAAGCGGTTTTATATTATTTAACTATCTTTTCAGATTTAAAATTTTATTGAAAGGGTCATATGTTACATCTAAAAATATGATGTAGGATAAATAGAAATAAATTCAAAAGGGATATTTATGGGGGAATGTCAAGTATCACTCATGTTGTGTGATAGGCCCAATCGCACAAAAAAGAAACTTGGATGGTTGAAGGACTTCTCAACAAAATAAACCTGTGGCCTATTTAATACTTCTGATCCTTTTTTATTTTTAACCCATTTTATCATTTAATGTTACCCAAGTATTGTATCATTATATGTACTTGTCCTTGGTAATGAATATGAAAGTATGAAATCAGAAGTTTGTTTTGAATTTTATATCATTCTTTCTCTTTTTCTATTTGTAACTACCTTCTCCATTAACAAAATCCCTATCAATTTTGTTGCTTTCATTGATCATCTCCATGCCTCCCAAGCCCTCTCTAAAGGAGGCTCTCCTTCTTATCACAGAACGTATACAATCCCTTTAAACCTCTCGGGATGGATAACATGAGAGGTTGATAACCGCCATGGAATCCTATCACGATGTTGTTATTGGGGTACTAGTTACCCTCACCATCTCACATTGAAACTTTCATTCCTATATCCCGACCATTATCCCAGCCCATTTCTCAAACTGTTTCCCAGCCTGCTTTTATCCCCTAACCCAACCCCTTACACAATTGTTCTGTTCAAGAATTTGGGGTCAAGAGTGATTGTCTTGACCGAGGTTGGAAATTAAACCCTGACCGTAGTCACCTCATTGACTCTCAGTTTTACACCGCCTCAATGGAGTACGGTATTATGCATCTAGGTTCAGTGGGAATCCGAGGTTCTTCAAGTAAAGGTGTCAATTGATGTTTAGTCCATACTGGAGTTAAGGACCACACCGGAGGTGTACCTGCAGAAGATTCTCTGATGCTTAAGTCAGTACAGTTACTAAGGTAGTATAGTATTACGGAGGTAACTCACAAGATTTGTTCAGATGCTTCTTCAGTAATAAATGAGTTGTATTTATAGTGTTTACCTTAGTTTTGGAAGTAACTTGACCATCTTCCTAACTTACTGTTGATACAGTGTCTGTAAGGTCAAGTTGTCCATACCTCCCCTGACTCACTGTCTAATTGTCAGTATGGGCCAGGGTTAAGGGAGGAATCTGTAGTCAACCAATGGTTTTAGACTTCGGCCATGGACTTGTCAGCTTTTTCAGTGACGAGACGTGGTGTTTCTGGACCTCGGTCTGCGCCCTGGTCACGACCCCGGATCAACAACCTTTTCACCATATTTCCTTCCAAAGCGTTCACACTCTATTGGTCTTTCAACCTCATACCAACCATGCTTTTTCTACATACATAGATCACCCACAACCCACCCTTATTGTGACATCCTAAGTCAATTTATATTTATTTTTATTCATTCAAGTAAATTTTACAACAAATTTTTCACGATCAATAATAATTAATTAAGGCCTAATTCAAAATCATATTGGTTTTCACTAAACATATTTAGAATAATAAACAGCAATAAATAAATCAAATAATTAAAGTGAGAAAAAGGAAATTAATTAAATGAAACAAAAGAAGGATAATAGGACCAGGGTCTCTCGCTTGAGCGAGCCACCAACGTCTGAGCGAAATGCCAACTTATTTGGAAACAACGCAAGTACATGAGTCAGGGTACCACTCGCTCAAGCGAGATCATATCCGCTTGAGCGAGATAGCGTGAGTACGCTTGGGCAAAACTGAGACATACTGAGCGAGGAAAACAATTGGGCATCAGGGCTCGTTTCGCTTAAGTGAGACCTATCTCGCTTGAGCGAGGTACAAATAATTTCCCTGAGCAAGCCAGCGAAGCGCTTGAGCGAGGAAACAATTCTGCATCAGTAGCCAATCTTGCTTGAGCGGAATATATCTCGCTTGAGCGAGATTGCTCCAGTAATCACAGAAGCTCACTGTCCCATTTTCGCTTAGGCAAAAATTGTCCAGTATTGAATTCCTTACCTCCTCGCTTGAGCACCCTCCATTTCGCTTGGGCGAAAATAGTCCAGAGACCACCCCTGATAATTTTATTAATCTCGCTTGGGCGAAATTGTCACCCGCTCGGGCGAGTGCAGGCCAGTGACAATTCCCCTGTTTTCAAAACAATCTCGCTTGAGCGAGATTCTCACTCGCTTGAGCGAATTATGCAGGAGTGATGCAGAAACGAAAGTCCTCTTAGCTTTACACCTGAATCATTACTTTCTACCAATTTAACCCCTTACTAATACATCATCTTTCTTCATCATTCATCTACAAATTCTCCCAACTACATGAAATGCTAGGACTTAAAATTTACTTCATTCTTTCTGATCCGGTCTCAATACCGGTATCCGATCTGCTATACATATTTCAACGTCTTTGATAAGACATCCACGTGTAACCGGTGTCATCGGTATACATCCGGACTGTAATTCCGTATCAGGCGTTCTCCCTATACCGGTTATCCAGGATAACACCATGACATCGGACAATACACACGTCACTGTGCTAATGACAAGGATTGTTGCTACAGGGATCGATCAATAATTCCCTACACTACGAGCCAAACTTTGCTCACGGGAATGGTCAACTTGTTCCCTAATCCTAGTCTACATTCTCTACGCTCAATATAAAATAGCCACTTGACCCAATCATGCAGGTAAGTGCGCAATATAATAATGCTAATGGGAGTTGGTGGTTCCCCACCAACGAGTCCTCGTTAATCGAGCCAATCAGGTATATGAACTAACTTCATGATGGAAGTTAGGGATCTTCCTCCTCAGCTCTTTACGACTGATTCTTCTCTGAATACATTCCTTACTTGGAATATAATCACTGACTTGAGCGTCGGAGAATCTTTGCAGGTGACACCACCATTCGCCCACTTCAACGCGTTAGGTCGGTGTGAAGGATCTCCAGAACGCCCAATCCGCTCTCCTCATTCAAGGACAACGGATACCTACATCGGATACACATACATCCGGTCTACTAGACGGTATTGACATACTATTCGTGACTGGCTTGAGATCGGATCTCTTGACCCCGGTCCAGGACAGATCATTGGCACGCCCAGTGGGACGCGATAAAGTTATTCCCATATCCTTTGACAGAGCAGGTAATCCACCATGGAAGGCGAAGCACAAGACTACATGGAGAATCAAGCTGAAGGCAGAACCAATCCTAATGCCTACAGAAAACTCAACCTTGATTCTCATGGGGGCAACTCAAAGAAGATAGTAACAGTGTCTGATCCTGATCCTCGTGATGAGTTGATCAAACAACTTCAGAGGGAACTCGCTGAATTGCGAAGAGAAAAAAGGCAAAGTGAGGATAAAGAGTCATCTCGCACGCGAAACACTCCCCACACAACTGATGGTGAAAAGTCCACCACTCTTCAGTACTCAAAGATCCCAACCTTTGAGGAGGGAGAACAAATTCGCGATTCTGAGGATGCAGCTTCCCGAAGGAAGAGAGATTCAATAACAGCACCCCCATTGTCTTACAATCTTAAGGTTCCTTTTTCAAGGAGACTTATGGGCATCAGCATCCCCAAGCACCTTCAAACCACTCAACCACTTTCCATCGGAAAGTATAATGGTGAAACTGATCCAACTAAGCACCTTGATGCTTATGTGTTTGAAGCCATGTACTTGGGGGCTGATGAAGACGTGATGTGCCGAATGTTCCCTCGAACATTGTCTGAGGAAGCCCTTGGGTGGTTTAAAGGCCTGCCTTCTGGATCCATAGATTCTTGGACGGAAATGGCAGCTGCCTTTGAAACCCACTTTGTCATCTCCAGAGACGTACCCAAGACGTCTCACACCTTGGCTCAGATTAAGCAAGGTGAAACAGAGGGCTTAAAAGATTTTCTGAAGAGGTTTTATAAGGAAGCAGCCCTGGTTCCTAACCTCACAGAATCTATCAAGCTGCATATCGTGATTGAGGCATTGCAGCCAGGATCAGCTTTCGCTCTTTCATTAGCAAAGAGCCCCCCGACAACTTTTGAGGAGTTCAGGAAAAAAGCCTCAAAGTATGTGAGCATAGAGATGCATTTGGAGGCAATGGCTGCAAAGAAAAAGCCACCAACACCATCTCCCCAAACCCAGAAGGGTAAGGAGAAGACGAGGTCAGAACGCATGGAGAGGCCATTCACCAATCCTAAGGTGGATAACCGCCCTCCTCGACCTCGAGAAAGGCATGTCAATTCTTTCAGCCATTATGCACAGTTATCTGCCAGACCATCTCAGATTTTGAGAGAGGTCGGATGGCCAGTTTTCAGCACATATGGCATCAGGAGACCAGCCCCTATGAAAAGACCAGGAAATTCACGAAAGTACTGTGATTTTCATGAACAAAATGGTCATTCCACTGATGAATGCCAAGCTCTAAAGAACGCGGTTGAGACGCTAATTAGAGAAGGCAAATTGAAGCAATACCTGTTCAAAGAAAAATCCTTTGACAGGGCAGAACGGAATGAGAAAAGAGAAAGAGATCCTGACGATGGGGATGACAACAACCCCAGTCCGGTTCGAAAGTTCACTGCTGCAGAGAAGCAAAAAGGTGTAATGACCGATAATGCAGCACAGAAGGATAGCATGCCCCAGCAACAACGTCAGGGCCGACGTGAAATCATTGACATGATTGCTGGAGGGTTCGTTGGAGGAGGAGCTTCAATTACAGCCCGTAAGAATCATCATAGAATGATTCTATCTGTGCAAGGGAAAGTCAAGGACAATCGCCCTTACAGAGGAGGGAATGAGGCTCCCATAATCTCTTTCTCTGACGAGGATTTTGGCCCAACCGTTCCTGGTGGTGACGATGCTGTAGTCATCACTGCTGTGATCGCCAACAAGGACGTCCGAAGAATCCTTGTTGACCAGGGAAGTTCCTGCGATGTTATTTTCTATAATTGCTTTGAAAGAATGGGTTTTAAAGACTCAGACTTACAGCCTTACACGCAGGAACTAACAGCTTTCAATGGCGCAAAGCAATTAACTAGAGGGTATCTTGATACCCTTATCTCGTTTGAAGGCGAGCCAGGAGCCAGGACGGTTAGGTCTCGGGTGCTAGTGATTGATGTCAAATCGCCATTTAATGGCATCATAGGCCGTCCTACTCTGAATGCAATGGAGGCAGTTGTATCAACCCCACATCTCCTTATCAAGTTCATTGACAAGGATAATGCTGTGTCATCTATCCGGGGTGATCAAGAGATGGCTAGGTACTGCTACAACCTTAGCCTCAACATGACAAAGCTGGACGCCTCCAATAAAAAGAGGAAACTTAATGATGCTGGAACATCGGCTGGATCTGTAAGTCTTGTCGACCTGGATCCTAGAGCGGATTTGAACATTGATCCGTTCAACCCATCAAAGCCCACACCGGATGGAAGTTCCAGGGACATTGTCTTGGGAGATTCTCCAGAAAAGATCACCCATATCAATGACAAGCTAGATGCTGAAATAGAGCAGCGACTGCTGGCTCTCTTGCAAGAGTTTAAAGACCTCTTTGCATGGACCGCAGCCGATATGCCAGGCATAGACCCTGAATTCTGCTGTCATAAACTTTCCGTCTATCCAGAGACGAAACCTGTGGCCCAAAAGAAAAGACGATTGGGCCCAGAGAAACAGAAGGCAGCTTGCCAGCAAACTGAGGAATTGCTGAAGGCCGGATTTATCAGGGAAATCCGATATTCCTCTTGGCTTTCAAATGTGGTGATGGTCCCTAAATCCAATGGTAAATGGAGAATGTGCATTGACTACGTGGACCTCAACCGCTGCTGTCCAAAAGATCCTTATCCTCTTCCTAATATAGATCGGATGGTGGATGATTCCTCTGGTTATCAATACCTGAGTTTCATGGACGCATACTCTGGTTACAACCAAATTCCGATGTGCGAAGAGGATCAAGAGAAGACAGCTTTCATAAATGATCGTGGTGTCTTTTGCTATACAGTCATGCCCTTTGGCCTGAAAAACGCTGGGGCGACATATCAACGTATGATCAACAAGGTTTTCGAAGGTATGCACACCAAACTTGTTGAAGTATATATCGACGACATAATAGCAAAAACACCGGTTGGTGGCGATCATATTGACGACCTGCGCCAAGTATTCACCCGTTTGAGACAATTTAACATGAGGCTGAACCCAATGAAGTGCACTTTTGCTGTCCCTGCTGGGAAATTTTTGGGTTTCATGTTAACTCAACGTGGTATAGAAGCCAATCCAGGGAAGTGCCAAACGATTCTAGACATGCAGAGTCCTAAGAATCTCAAAGAAGTCCAATCCCTGAATGGCAAGGTAGCAGCTTTGGCACGATTCATGCCGAAGATGGCTCACAGGTCTCTCCCCTTATACAAAATACTGAAAAAGTCCAAGAAATTCGAGTGGGGACAGGAACAAGAAAAAGCTTTCCAAGAGCTTAAGGAGGTGTTGTCCAAACCTCCCATTCTTACAAAGCCTGACCCCGAAGACACACTCATTCTGTACTTGGCTATTTCAGATGAAGCTTTGGGCGTTGCCTTGATAAAAGAAACTCCTGATGGACAAAGACCGGTCTATTTCACTAGCAAGACCTTGCAAGGTGCTGAGATCCGGTATCAAAAAATTGAAAAGGCCGCCCTCGCTGTTGTTTGGGCCTCACGACGGTTGCGTCCGTACTTTCACGCCCATCCAATCATAGTGAGAACGGATTTGCCACTCCGTTCCGTCTTAATCAAGCCCGATCTCGCTGGGAGGATGATCAAATGGTCTATTGAACTCTCTGAGTTTGATATATCCTACGAACCCCGCAGCGCTATTAAAGCTCAAGTCCTGGCTGACTTTATTGTGGAAATGACAGGGACTGATCCAGACTGCCCTCGAGTCCATTGGACCATTTATGTTGATGGTTCATCAAACCAAAGAGGCTCTGGAGCAGGTGTAGTTCTCGAAAGTGATGACGGAGTACACCTGGAGATCTCCCTTCGTTTCAATTTCAAAACATCCAACAACCAAGCTGAGTACGAAGCTTGCCTGGCCGGGCTAAGAGCTGCAATTGACATCGGAGCTTCTGAGGCGACACTCTGCAGCGATTCACAGCTGGTGATTTCGCAGATCTTAGGAGATTATCAAGCTCGCGAACCTCAACTCCAATTATACTTGAACTGTGTCAAGGAGTTGACTGAGAAATTCTCAAAGGTGGAATTCAAGCATGTTCCACGTGAAGAGAATACGAGAGCGGATATACTCTCCAGGTTAGCAAGCACTAAACGACCAGGTAGCACCACTACGTTGGTTCAAAGCACGCTAACGTCGCCCAGCATCCCTCTTTTCCCTTCTCTAAACGCCATAATGACTGACACCCTTTACGGAGATACATGGATGGCTCCTTACATCCGTTATTTGGCTGATGGACAGCTGCCCACAGATGAGAAGGAAAAGACGAGGTTAAGGAGAGAATTACCGTATTTCACCATGATTGATGGTAATCTCTACAGAAGGGCACTCTCTGTGCCCTATTTAATTTGTCTTAAAGAGAATGAGGTGCAAGGTGTAATGGAGGAAGTTCATGGAGGACAAAGTGGACACCATGCTGGAGGAAGAAGCTTAATGCGAAAAATCCTCAGAGCTGGATACTGGTGGCCCACAATGAAGCAAGACTCCATTGACTTCGTCAAAAAATGCGACGCTTGCCAAAAATTCTCTAACCTACACCACACACCGGCGGAAGAACTCTTCACATCCGCTGTTCCATGGCCTTTCTACCAATGGGGATTAGATATTCTGGGCCCCTTTCCAACTGCTCCTGGGGGCATCAAATATCTCATTGTAGGGGTCGATTATTTCACCAAGTGGATAGAAGCAGAGCCGGTGGTGCATATTACTTCAGCCCGAACTCGCCGTTTCATGTATGAAAACATCATAACACGGTTCGGGGTCCCAGCACGGATTGTCACAGATAATGGCACCCAGTTCACGGATAGAAAATTCACAGATTTACTTGAAGGGTTAGGAATAACCCAAATATTCTCATCCGTCGAACATCCCCAAACTAACGGTCAAGCTGAAGTGGCCAACAGGGAGGTGCTTAAGGGATTAAAGAAACGCCTTGGCGAAGCCAAAGGCGGATGGACAGACCAGCTGTGTCATGTCCTATGGGCATATCGGACAACGCCTCATTCATCCACCAATGAATCCCCATATCGCCTAACATACGGGGTCGAGGCAATGATACCTGTGGAACTGCAAATTACTTCCACAAGGGTTAAGTACTTCTCTGAAGAAACCAACAATGCTAACTTGGCATCCGAAATAGATGTCATACAAGAACTCAGAGAAGACGCTTTCATCCGAGATCAAGCCATCAAAGCCAAAGTTGCTCTCCGGTACAACAAACGAGTCCAATCAAGGACTTTCAACGTTGGAGATTTGGTTTTGAGGAAAGCAAGTATAGGGAATAAATTCGCCCATCAAGGCAAACTAGCCCCAAACTGGGAAGGCCCATACAGGGTATCCGAGGTCACTGGCAAAGGCTCTTATCGCCTTGAAAACCTTGATGGCTCTCCAATCCGAAACAAATGGAACACCCAAAACTTGCGCATCTACTATAGCTAGCTGTTTCCACACTCTCCTATCCTTATCTTGGATTGAATACTGGAGAATTTATTTTCACAGCTACGCTCTCCTTGTAATTCTTATTTTTGATTTAATAAGAATCTCTCATAACAATTTAACTCTTTTGAGTTTTTCTTATGCTGTGATTTTCAGTTTATCCGGTGTACAGAAGCATATTCAGGACGGATGATCTCAACTACTTATTTTGTAGTTGACGATGAAACTCCTCGAATATGCGCAACGCACAAGAACATACTCAGGACGGATGATCTCAATTACTCATTCTGTAATTGACGATGTAACTCCTCGAGTGTGTAAAAATTGAAGGCCCAGATTGTAGGATTAAACCGAACTCTGGGTACGGTTAGTAAGTTTGGCTGAACACCGGTGAAGGCTCGGATTGTAGGATTAAACCGAACTCTGAGTACGACTAGTAGGATTAAACCGAACGTCGGTGAAGACCTGAGTTGTAGGATTAAACCGAACCTCAGGACATGGGTTGTAGGGCTGGTCCTTCTTCAAGGCCACAAACCGAACCCCATTCGAAGACTACATGGGTTGTAGGGCTGGTCCTTCTTCAAGGCCACAAACCGAACCCCATGCGAAGACTACATGGGTTGTAGGGCTGGTCCTTCTTCAAGGCCACAAACCGAACCCCATGCGAAGGCTTGGGCGCAGTAAGCTGGTTTTTCTTCAAGACCACGCTGAACCCCAAGTGACGGGCGCAGTAGGTTCAGGATTAGCCCTGATCTGAACCCCGTATTGAAGGCTCGGATTGTAGGATTAAACCGAACTCTGAGTACGACTAGTAAGATTAACCGAACGTCGGTGAAGAATTGTCATTGGATAAAACCAAAGACCAATTGAAGAACGGCTAGTAGGATTAAACCGAACGCCAAATATTACACGGACAGTAGGATCAAACCGAACTCCAAACACAACAAGTAAGTTATACTGAACTCCAAATTAATACTCTCGTGAAGTTCTTTATTTGGAAGTTTTATAGCTTATAGTTCTGAGTTATCAATTCTTCAATTGAGACCTGACTCGTAAACTCCGACACAAACGATTCACTCGGGTACGCCACAATCTAAGGCATATTCACCTGAAATCTCTCAGTCGGGAATATTTGAGGAGGAATGTCTATTCTAAATCCTCACTCTTAAAAACTCTCACGAGAAAATTTTACTCAGAGTTTATTCAAAGTGAATCATCACCCAATGAAACTGGGGGACAACATCAACGGTTTAACGAATAATTTGAGGAATGAACTCTCGTCTAAAACGATCTCACAATCATTCCCCTTAAGCCGTTCTTGAGGCACTGATGTGTTCCCTCACAAGCGGTGGTTTTATTATGAAATTCATTTCGCATGTATATGTCCGGTATGGAGATTTTGTTTTACAATCCGATCTTCATTACTTAAATCCGGGGTAATACAATACACATGCAATCCCTCTATTAAAGTTGTTTTTCACTAAACAAGAATGGAGGTAAAAAACTCTTTTATTGATTCAATAAGAATTACAATTCGTGTAATAATCCGGAGCTGATCCCGGAACACAGCGAATTCGAATCGATAAAACGAAAAAGAAAACAAGAAAGGCGCTACTCTTTCTGGCTTGGGTCTCCCTCCTTCCCCTTGCCTTTGTCTCCGGTCTTGCCTCCTTCAGTGCGAGAGCTCGGTCCTGTACTCGTGGGTTTCAGGAGGGAAGGTCTCATTGATTGACCTTTAGGTAAAGGAGCAAACTTATAAGGAGTGTTAGGCGGACTCTCTTGACGATTGTCAACGATGGCCACCAGTTTCCCTTGGTGAAACTCATAGAACGGATCAATACCGTTCAAACTAAGTGACACCTTGGGATTCCGGTATAACACTTGACGAATTGCTAACCCGAAAGCCTCCTTGACTGCTTGGTCACACATGTTTACAGCATCGTCCAGGTCTGCTTTCAGGGTCTTGACTTCGCCATTCGAATCCGCCAGCTTTGATAGCAGCTCCTTTTCCTTACGTGTCCAATCATCCACTCCCAGAGAATGGACGACCTTAGCCTCCTTCAACCCCTTTTCCAGCTTTGAAGAGCGTTCCTTCTCCGTGCAGAGATGAGCATTGAGGTCAGCATTGATTTTCTTCTGATCAGAAATTTGACCCTCTAGCTCCTTGGCAAGACTCTTCAACTTGGCAATTTCTTCATCCTTCTTCTGATTTTCTTCTTCGGAAGTTTTTAATTTTCCTTCTAATTGGAGGATGATTGCCTTGTCCTTGCCAACCACCGAGGTGAGCCTCTCATTTTCTTCTGTGAGCTCGCGAACCGACTTGAGGAGCTCGGATAAATCAGCCAAGTGCTTCTGTCCGTCGTCGCAAGCTCTGATCAGTTCTTCGTTCTTTAACGAGGGCTTCACCTTAGGTGAGGATTCAGGAACGCCCTCCGGAACGGAGCCCTCGTACACCGGATGTTGAACAAGACCGGAATTACCTTCAAGAGAGCAGGGCGCTTTGGGCGCGAAGTAGGTCGTTATTGGCTTCGCCCCACAAGTGATTACACTGCCGGGGGCATCCGGAGTGGGTTCTTCCGCTCTCTTTTCTTTAGCAGGCCCTGGCTCAGCAGCCCCTCTTGAAGTTTTTGGCTTTTTGGGTGAGGACTGACGGTCTGAGGTCTTCAGAGGATCACGCTTAGTCCTCTTCTTTTTCTCGACCACCTTCTCAGATCCGCCCTCAACCAAAGGAATATCGTCACCAGCAGACGAAGTTAATATTATCGTCTCAGCAGTAGCCTTCTTCGAGTTCCGCTTTGCCTGAATGTCATTTTCAGCTGCAACGGAAGTCTCTCCGGCCTTGAGACCTTTTAGTCTATTCATCTCTGGTGATCCGCTCTGAATTTCACCTGCACAATTCAAAGACACAATCAGAAACGAAAAAGTTTCAAGACATGACATAATAACGCATGAAGAATGGCAGGGAAATTACGTAAATACTCCTCGCGAGTAGACTTTGATCCTAACAAACGCCTGCAGGAGAAAAATTGGTGTGAGGCTGTGTAGGACTGCAGAGCCGAAAGAACTGAGATTGAGGTTGGGCTCAGTTCGTCCTCCTCGGTATAGTACGCTTGGGAGGTCAACAAAAAATGTTCGTGCGTCCAAGTCACTAGGAATTTTGGAATCCCTTCTTCAGTCAACCAAAAAATTGATTCACTCGGATGGACGCTAATCCTTGTGAAATAGGACTTGAATGAACGCCCATCAACTTTGGCGGAGTCAGTATACGCCTCGAAGTTGATGATCTTGGAGATAGTCCGGAGGGATATCAAGCTCACTCCTCCTTTCTCCTTATTTGCACGGCGGACCACTTGAGTGAAGTAAAAAAGCATGGCCACCGTCGGTTTAAAGTTGAAGTGCTCCCCAAGCACTTCAAGGGAGCGGACCAATCCCCATCCGTTAGGGTGAAGTTGCGAGGGGGCGCAGTCCAAGAATCTCAGGACTCCCATCTCAAACTTCGTCAGGGGGAAACGCACACCCAAGTTCAGAAATATAAAATCATACATAAACAAGGACCTCTCGTCCGGTGTGTGGCATATCCGAACCGATGGAAGGGGAGCATATACATGAAAGCACCATTTGTATTTGTCCTTCTTCCATACGGTAAACCGCGGCTCCAGCTCCCCTTCATCCTCCCGAGCGTGGACGGACGGTGTCTCACGAAATTCCTCAGCCACCCAGCTGAATGGGCGTTTCTGTTGGAATCTCACCCAGTCTATCCGGTGTGCAACCACATTGCAGAGGCCGGATTGGGTCTTCAAGATATACTTCTCGGAAGAAGACCCCCCTTCAGATGATTTCCTCCCAGTCGCTTTCTTCACCACCATTGTGAAAGCTTTTACACTGCGGTAAAAATCCACATCGTCAGATACATACAGGTCACCGCTCTCAGCACTCTCACTAGAGGAGGATTCTGAAGAGGGTATAATCGCCCTTCGCCTCTGATACGGCGACGCCTCCCTCTCTGAGCTTAGTGGCTTCGATTGAAAGACCACTGGAATCCTCCCACCACGAACTGTGGGGTTTTGATTGAAGGCCCTTCCTCCTCTTCCTCTAGGGCTGATACCACTAAAACTAACGCCTTTCCTAGACATTTTCAGAAATTGAAACAAGACACAAAGTATGGAAAGAAAGTGGTTACCTAAGGATGGATGAGGATAGTGAATTAAGATTCACAGAGGCAGACACGATAATCTTCTCAAAACTTTTGCAGAAGTTCGTCAAGAGAATTAGAAGAAATGGTAACTGAGATTGCCAAATATGCCTATATCAGGGCACCAAAATTTTTCAAATACCACTAAACATAACCTGTCGTTTACCCCCAAACGACTCCCCGTTTAGTGGACCAAAATTGTCGTTTAGTACATCAAGGCGCGAAAATGCCATCGTTTCGTCACAGAGCTTTCTAAATGGGCCTACTAAATCAAAATTTTAGGCCCAACAAGCCCCTACGTGACGGTTATTAAGACATGCGCATTTAACGCAATAATGGCGCACCCACGTGAATTAAGGCATTAAATGTCCAATCATTAGAAACGTGGCCACCATTACTCGAATACCAAGGGTTGCGAAATTCGATAAACTTCTGATATTCTCATTGTCGAATCCGCCCTTAAAATTTCGTCACTCCGGAACATGGTTCCCAGAGCGGATATTTACACTTCGGTACAAACCCGAAATCCAGACGTACTACGACCAATATAGCTCATATGAGCAAGTCAACTACTTCCCCACATCAGCTAGGGGGCTAGTAGAGGTATTACTCGGATTTCGGATATGGAGCGAAAATTGGAAATTGAATCCGCACTCCCTTGATTGGAAAGATTCACCAGGACGGATGATCTCATTCACTTATTCAGTGATTCGATGATGTAACTCCTGGTACAAAGAACTCCACTAATCATTCCAGGACGGATGATCTCAATCATATATTTTGTGATTCGATGGTGTAACTCCTGGTGTGAATCATTCCAGGACGGATGATCCCAATCACCTATAAAGTGATTCGACGATGTAACTCCTGGTATGAACAATTCTCATCATCATTCTTACGATGAAAGTATTCACTCAATCCGTACTCCTACGATTGAAAAATGTCTCCAGGATGGATTATCTAAATCACTTAATCTGTGATCTCACGATGTAACTCTTGACGATGTGTACTTTTCCAGAACAGATAACCTCAATCACCCATTATGTGATATGACGATGTAACTCCTAACGCGGTGTACCTGCCCAGGACGGATGATCTCAATCACCCATGCTGTGATCTGACGATGTAACTCCTGGCGCAATACACACCCAAAGGACGGATGATCTCAATCACCTAATATGCGACCTGATGATGTAGTTCCTGGTATCGTACACATCCCCAAGACGGATGATCTCAATCACTTATGAAGTGATTTCATGATAAAACACCTGGCATGATCAATACTCATAATCATCTTTATGATGGAAAATTCTGAAAGTCAGTCCGCACTTTCGCTTTCTAGTGGTATTCTCCCAGGACGGATACTCTTTATCACCTATTCTGTGATACAACGACGTAACTCCTGGTGCAGAAAAAACTCCCATCATCATCCTTATGATAAAGGGCTCAAACACCACTTCCTTGCAATTCCCTAAACTTGGAACAATATTATCATCTCCTGTAAGAAAGCAGTCATCCGTCCTGTTACACTACTTTGCTAAACAGCGGATCGACCCATCTTTCCCCAAAAGAATTAAGGATCATGCCCCAAAGACAGGCACCTTCTTCTTAATACGCACTTGGGGACATGTATATATTTATCCGTTCTAAATTTTATTTGTTATTTAATCTTCCTAGGCTATTATTTCAATCCGGCCTTAAGATTAATTACACTGAACGGATTAGTAACGATTTATATATACATGAAACAATGAAGACAAATTTCTTCAACTAAAATTCATTCATTGAAATGAAATTACATACAATAGTTCAGAATCCGGAGTTGATCCCGGTACACAACTATACATATAAATGAAAACAAAATTACAGAGGAGGAATCTGTTCTTCAGTTTTTTGCGCCTCCTCAGCACAAGGCTCTCGTCCCCCTTCCTTGGGAACCTCATCAGGAATCTTCCCCCCAGGAGCTTCAACCCTTTCTTCAGTAGAGGGAACCTCGGGCATAGGAAAAACATAATCCGGTCCCATGGTTTGACCCTCAGGAAGAGGAGGCAAACCATACAGGGACATCGGTGGATCTTCGTGACGACCATCCACCACTGCGACTAACTTTCCCCCATGGAATTCATAGAACGGATCCATTCCATAAAGGTCAAGTTTCGCAGTGGGGTTGCGGTAGAAAACTTGGCGTATAGCTAGGCCGAAGGATTCTTCGACAGCACGGCTGCATATATCAACAGCTTCTTCTCTCTCAGCTTTCGCTGTAGCCAATTCTCCCCGCAACTTGGACAGCTCCTCACTAGACACCTCGAACTCCGCATTCCTAGCCTTCAGTCCCTCTATCTCAAGAAGGAACTTCTTCTCCCTTTGAGACCACTCCTCAGCATCAGCTTTATGTTTATCCTGGCTGCTGCGGAGTTCTTCCTCCTTCTCTGCCATTTTGCCTTCCAAATTTTTAAGATCGACTTTGAGTTTGAGATTCTCTTTAGTGATGAGATCCCCAAACTCCTTAGACTTATGAAGACGATCTTCCATTAACTTCACGGCGGCTTTGTCCTTTTCCGAGGAAAGCTTGAGTTCTTTCAATTCGTCGCTCAATTCCTCAACTTTATCGGCGTTGCTAGCCAACTCGCTGATTGAAGAAAGCACTCCAGCAAGTTCGGCTAGCTGCCACCTTCCGGCCTCACACGCTTCCGTAATCTCTTTAGGACTGAGTGTAGGCCGGAGTTTGTACATCGGAGGAGGAAGAGTGGCTGGAGTAGAACCTTCATAAGAGAGGAAGGGGGTGAGAAACGAGGTCGTTGGAAAGGAGGTCGGATTTGACCCAGAAGCTCCAGCAGCAGTTTCTTTACCCTCCGAAGTTTTGCGCTTTTTGGACGGGCCTCCCACTGAGTCATTCTTGATTTTTCTTCTCCTCTCAGAAATTGGAGGATGACCCGTGGATTCATCAGCGGCAGAAGAACCGCCCTCAACCAACGGAACGTCCCCTTCAGCATCCGAGGTCAGTATTATTAACTCAGGACGATCCTTGGTTGAGGGCCTGGGCTTCACTTCATTCTCACGGGTGACGGATTTACCAGCCGCTTTGAATTTCTTTAATTTATCCATCTCCGGAGTTTGCTGTTCTATTTCACCTACATGAACAAACACAAGATGTCAGCAACTACAAATATTCTATACACATTTGATAATGGAGAAAGGATAGAATAAAACGAGAAGTACGCAAATATTCCTCCCGGACTCCGCTTGAGCTACTTAGCAGACGCCTACACGAAAAGACGTGACGACCTGTAGTGTGCGATTCAAGCGCGAACAACACTCTCGACGTCTCACGAGATAGATCGGATTGGTCTGTGTAGTACGCGTGCGAGCTCAAGAGGAAATGTTTGTGTGTCCAACTCAGGGGAAATTTGTCGACGTCCTCTTCGTCCTTCCAAAATTTTGGTTTGCCCTTCTTGATGGAGATGCGAGTGAAGTAAGTCTTAAAGGACTTCCCATCAACCTTGGCCGAATCAGTATAAGACTCAAAGTTCACAAAAGAACAGAGAGTCCGGAGTGTCACCAGACCAACTCCGCCCTGCTTATTCGCCCTTCTCACTACCTGGGTGTAGTAGAACAACATCGCTACTGTTGGCGTGAAATTGAAGTGCTCCCCAAGCACTTCGAGAGCTCGGATGAGGCCCCAACCGTTGGGATGAAGTTGAGAGGGTGCACAGTTCAGAAACCTCAAAACACCCATCTGGAGTTCGGTTAAAGGGAAACGAACTCCCAAATAATGAAAGATAAAGTCATACATGTACACTGAACGGTCGTTGGGGACGACATGACATATCCGCTCTGTCGGAAGTGGTGCGTAAACCCTGTACCACTTTTTCGTCTCTTCATCCGAACTCAGCGTGAACCTCGGTTGAATCCGAGATCCCTCCTCATCCGCATGACGAGAGGCAAGGTCCTTAAACTCGCTGGACACCCAACAGAAAGGCCATTTAGCCTGAACCTCCTCCCAATTTAGTCTCGAAGCAACTACGCTGTAGAGACCTTCTGCTGTCTTTGAAATGGCGCTATCTCCAGAAGATCCTTCTCCAGTTGCCATTGGAAATATCTAGACCGAACTCCTTAATCTACGATAAGGAATAAAATGTCGTCAGAAAGTTGCAATCATTACTCACTGCATTTTTAAAGCAACTACAATCAGAGGGCGACTCTGAGAAGGGAAAGGTCACTTCCCACAGTGAATAAGATCCCCTTTCTGAGCGACGCGGTTCAGTCTTAGGAAGAATCACAAGGATTCTTCCCCACGACTGTTAGGGTTGAGGGAAACTGATTCCCCCCCCCCTTAGATGAAGCCTACTCTCTATAACTACGAGTAGCAACTCGAAACGAAACTAAAGCGACAAGGAAGAGATAGTTACCTCAGATAACTGTGATGAATTTGAGGAACAAAGAGACCCTCGCAATGTAGGCGATAAACTTCCTTGCAAAATTTCTGCAGAGTTTCGTTGAGAAAGCAAAAGCAAGTGGAACTCAGAATCCACTAAGTATTCCTTTTATAGGAAACAAAGAGGATCGGTTACCTCCTCTTGAAGTTGTGTCGTTCTCGATAAAACGCACCTGTTCACAAGCAAAACGACACAACCGTTCCAAATTCTTGGGCGCCAAAACGATAGCGACTCAGTAAAGGGCTATCCATTAGGCCCAAAAGTTTTGAAAACTTCAGGCCCATTAAGCCCAAAACGACGGTTAATGAGATTTTCATCTCAGACGCAATAATTGCTTGCCCACGTGATTAAAAGCATTAATGTCTAATCATGCAACGCAATTTACGCTTTACAGCCGTTACACGAACTTCAAGAGCTTTCAATTCCAATAAACTCTTGAAATTCTCACACAACGAATCTTTGTCTGAATCCGTTGTGACAATACCGAAAGGTCTTTTCTATTAAATTCAGAGCGGTTCTTTACGAATGACAACAGATGCTAAGGAACTGTTACACACGTAAGCTTACCGATATTAAGACCTCTCGCAGGTTGAGTAGCTTATGTGAACAACTATTCAGTCCCTCACACAAGCTAGGGGACATATGATCCGGTCTCAATACCGGTATCCGATCTGCTATACATATTTCAACGTCTTTGATAAGACATCCACGTGTAACCGGTGTCATCGGTATACATCTGGACTGTAATTCCGTATCAGGCGTTCTCCCTATACCGGTTATCCAGGATAACACCATGACATCGGACAATACACACGTCACTGTGCTAATGACAAGGATTGTTGCTACAGGGATCGATCAATAATTCCCTACACTACGAGCCAAACTTTGCTCACGGGAATGGTCAACTTGTTCCCTAATCCTAGTCTACATTCTCTACGCTCAATATAAAATAGCCACTTGACCCAATCATGCAGGTAAGTGCGCAATATAATAATGCTAATGGGAGTTGGTGGTTCCCCACCAACGAGTCCTCGTTAATCGAGCCAATCAGGTATATGAACTAACTTCATGATGGAAGTTAGGGATCTTCCTCCTCAGCTCTTTACGACTGATTCTTCTCTGAATACATTCCTTACTTGGAATATAATCACTGACTTGAGCGTCGGAGAATCTTTGCAGGTGACACCACCATTCGCCCACTTCAACGCGTTAGGTCGGTGTGAAGGATCTCCAGAACGCCCAATCCGCTCTCCTCATTCAAGGACAACGGATACCTACATCGGATACACATACATCCGGTCTACTAGACGGTATTGACATACTATTCGTGACTGGCTTGAGATCGGATCTCTTGACCCCGGTCCAGGACAGATCACTTTCATTAAATTCATCATCAACAACATTATATTCAAACTATCATTCACGCCATACCTATAATCTGAAATCATCATCATTTCACATGTTCCATAAAATGATACAAACACACATACACACACTCATTCATTAAATCTAACATCATCAAGCATTGTAGACCTATCCTTTACCTCATTGAGTCATGGAGGAAAGTTGACCATAAACATATAATTAACATTGCTCACATTGGCATCAACACCATACTACTTCATCAATATGAGTTCATATCTTCATCATGAATTTATAACCTCATCAAATAATATCCAGATTCTACTCCTTATCCATCACATTCATGATTATGATGACAATATACCAAATTAACTACACACACATAAACAACATCTAAACTTAACATACATAAATCACAACACACATTACACCCATAGTTCATTGCATAATTCCCTTAGCTCCTTGGCATCAATTCTCCGCTTGACGCATCTCCGGGGCTTTAACCTCCTCCCTGTCACTGGTTACTAAAATTAAAGAAACAACAGCAAGGGTGGGTGTTTGGTATCATAATTAATGTAGAATAACAATTTAAGAACAAGGCACATATTTACTAGTTTTAGTTTGTACCATTCATCTTACCTCTTGTCCTCAATTTCCATTTACCAATCAAGAATTCAATTCCAATTCTTTATCTCCAATTTGCCAATCACAATGAACAATCATCATAAAACATATTCATATCATTACACAATGTTAACAATACATCGAATAACACAACTGACTCTCGTATTAATTCGACGCCTAGTATCCGGATACTAAAAGGATCGGCCTTCAGCTGGGGGTCCTACTTGACACCCTGTAACACCCTCTGTTACACCTTAATAAATTCTAGAAAAAATTCGTAATAATTTTTTTTTTACTAAAGATATGTTTGTTAAAAAGAAACTATCAGAATAAATTATATACATTATTTCTGAAATACCTCAATATTATTAAAACTTTATAAAGTATTTGTACATTCATCCGAAGAAAATAAACATTAAACATTATAAGAAAGAGAGGAAACTCCATGGCCCAAGAGCAGTTGCCTAGTGACATTATTTATTTATTGGACCACGGTATTCATACCGAGCTCCCTTTCTAGAACGTGCTATATATACTGTCAATGTTCTTCGATCCTTCCCTCTGTACGAACCATTAATTTAAAACATATGAAACAAAAACATAGAGAAAGGAGTGAGAAACAGAATATAATATTCCCAAATGGGACATAAGCAATAAAGGGTTTTCACAAACTAGTATAATAATATCAATCACAATCACAAGCACAATCAATTTATGAATGTATGAATGATATGCCATATCCTCATCATAACTTATCTATATATGTGGGCCCCTTAAATTTTAATTTGCACTGAGCCAACCAGGAGTTTACACTGTTCCATAATTCCGGATAATAATAACATGAACAGCTCAACTGGCATGGAAACACTTAGAGACTAGTCAGATTGAAAAGGTTTTTATTGTGAAAGTACCCGACACTAGGGAGCTACCCCAGGTCCCCTGAAGCACCCTTTCACACCCTCTCATCCCAAGGCTCACAATTAAGCCTCCTCTAATGTATCCTCGGTTTCTATAATCCGTCCCCAGACAATATCATTTTGTTTCTCTTCGATGATTCATGATGCATGAACTACTCGCGTATTTAGTTGGTTAAGGCTTTTAGAAACTCAATTATATTATCAGGGCCTATGGATCACGACATAGCCACCCCAGTAAACTGTACTTTTTCAACTTCTCAAATACGCACATAAAATTTTAGTACAATTCCTTTTCAAATCACAAATCAAATCTCCTTATAAATTTAAGTTTCAAAGCCTTAAATATATTTCACAACCTTCTTTAGAAAGTTTATAGGTCAATTCAAAATCAATTTCTAAAAACTCAAATTTGGAATTATCAATCTTTAAAACCTTAGTACTTGAAAATTTTGTATAATATTTTTATACATTTAAATAATATGTATATATATATTAAAAAAAATTATTTTTATAAAATAAATTCTCTTTCTTTTTCTTTCTGATAAACTAACTAAAAGTCTAAATTTTTGTAAAGATATATACATATATATTAAAAGATAAAAAGAGATTTCTAAAAACTTATGTAGTTTTCTAAGAAATTTCTTAAAAGTAATATAAAAAAAGTAAATAAAGAAGTAGGAGATAAGTAAATTCTTACTGAATTTTAGCTTTCCGCATGCTTGCTATATGCTCAAACTCCACAATACAAGATTATCAATCATAATCAAACATTGTCAATCACAATCAAACATCATAAAGCATAAATAAATATTAACAATCATAATCAAATCAAATAATTAAACATCAGTTATAAATATGATAATTTTAAAATTCAATGGTTATTTAAATTAATAAATTTTGTTTTAAGTTCTATGGTCAATTCCTCGCATAGGTCTATGTAAATCCAAGATAGTCCAATCCTTGCATAGGTCTAGTTCAGTCCATATATGTCATAACAGTCCAAATTCTTGCATAGGTTCAGTCAAGTTCATAATAGTTCAAATCCTTGCATAGGTTCAATCCAGTCCGTATAGGTCATAATAGTTCAAGTTCTTAAATAATTATTTCAGATATTAAGTTACACAAGATGCTTAATTAATAACAATTATTATAAATTTTAAGTTAAAAGTTATTATTTTAAAATAATAATATTGTTATGTTTAAAAGGAGTAGGGGACTCCTCCCAATATTCTTATGTATTTTCATATTATATCCTTAATCTCACCCCCCCTTACCTTGATTTGCTACCAAAAGTGAATTCGCTCTGCGCCTCCAAGTTCTAACAAAATATTAATACTAATTTATTTCAGTATAAGCTTAAGATGAAAATTAAGATTGCTATCAGAATGATAAATAGTAAATGTGCATAGTAATAATAAATAGTAACGGTAAATGGTAAGTCATTACTAGTAACGGTAAATAGTAATTTTTGAATAGTAATAGTAAATAGTAAATAGTAAATTATGAATAGTAACTTTTTAAATAGTAGTGGTAAATGGTAAATCATGAACAATAACAGTGAATAGTAAATTTTGAATAGTAATGGTAAATAGTAAATTTTGAATAGTAACAGTAAATAGTAAAAATAACACAGCGATAATTTATTTTTACTATAGTAACTTATTCATAATAGTACTAGTATATCAATGATTTAAGAGTGCTAAAAAAATAAACTAAAATTATAAAAATAATATAGAAGAAAGTTATTACCTTACACCTCCGGCAGAACTTTTTTTTACCAAAAGAATTTACTCTCCACTAATTTCTTACACACTATCTCTCTAGATTCTCTCTCTAATTTTTGTGTGGAAATGTTGTAAATGAGTCATCTATTTATAGGAAGAAAATTTCACTATTTAAGATTATTTAATTATTTATTTTACTATTCATGATGTAAGCGATGATGTAATTAAGCGATGATGTAAGCGATGATGTCGACAGTGGCATTTTGGTTATTAAATGAAAGGTTAAGGGTATTTTTGTCATTCTAAAAAAATGAAAAAAATATAAAAATTCCAAAAATTTATAATTTGTATAACAATCAAAAAGTTTTAAAGAACTATAATCAAATTCCTTTGAAATTTTATTTTAAATAAGAAATAACGAAATTAGGGGTGTTACAACTCTACTCCCCTAAAAAAAATTTCGTCCTCGAAATTTACACTTTTTAGTAAAACAATTGGGGATGAGACTCTTTCATCTCATTTTTTAGTTCCCATGTAGCATCTTCCCCTCTCGTTTCACTCCAAATGACCTTCACGAGTGGAATTTCCTTGTCTCTTAGCTTTTTTATTCTTCTGTCAGCTATTCTGACAGGTGGTGCATCATATGTAAGATTATCTTTAACTTGTATGACATCAGGTTCAATAACATGTGTAGGATCAGATATATACTTTCGTAAGTTTGACACATAAAAAACATTATGGATATTAGAAAGAAAAGGTGGTAATGCTATTTGATAGGCAAGAGGACTAACTTTATGAATTATTTGATATGGACCAATAAATCTAGGAGTTAGTTTTCGAGATTTCATTGCCCGACCGACCCCAGTCGTAGGTGTAACTTTCAAGAATACATGATCACCCTCTTGAAATTCGAGCGGCTTTCTTCTTTTGTCATAGTAACTTTTCTGCCTGCTTTGTGTTGCCTTCATCTTTTCCTGAACTATTTTGATTTTATCCGTGGTTTATTGTACCAACTCTGGTCCTAGCATCAAGTTTTCACCAGTCTCAAACCAACATAGCGGGGTCCTACATTTTCTTCCATATAATGCTTCAACAGGTGTCATGCCAATGCTAGCATGGAAACTGTTGTTGTAGGTAAACTCCACATATGGTAAGAATTGATTCCAACTTCCTTTATGCTCTAACACACAAGCTCGTAACAAGTCCTCTAGAGATTGGATTGTTCTTTCTGATTGTCCATCCGTCTGAGGATGATATGCTGAACTTAGACGCAGTCTTGTTCCCAAAGCCTTGTGCAAGCTCTTCCAGAATTGTGATGTAAAACGAGGGTCCCGATCAGAAATGATACTTGAAGGAATTCCATGCAATCTCACAATCTCCTCGATGTATAATTTTGCCAGCTTCTCCATAGAGTAACGAATGTTGATAGGAATAAAGTGGGCAGACTTTGTTAGTCTATCAACTATTACCCATATTGAATCATGTCCTAATGGAGTTTTAGGTAGAGAAGTCACAAAGTCCATGGTAATGCCATCCCATTTCCATTCCGGTATTTCCATTGATTGTAGCATTCCAGGGGGTTTTTGGTGTTCTACTTTAACCTTCTGGCAAATTAGACATGCAGCCACGTACTCTGCCACTGCTTTCTTCATTCCAGGCCACCAAAATAACTTCTTCAAATCTTGATACATTTTAGTAGCTCCGGGATGAATGCTCATATAACTTTTATGTCCTTCTTCCAGAATTGCTTTCCTCAACTCCTCTTGATCAGGGATACACACTCGATCTTTATACCTCAGTAATTGGTCATTTCTTACATTGAACTCGACTTCTTTTCCTTGTTTCAAAAGTTCTTTCTTTTCTTGTAGGAATTCATCATCTTGTTGAGCCTCTAAAACTTGCCTCAGGAATTCATTTGTCACTTGCAACGCTCCTAATCTGTAGCTGTTAGCATTAACCTTTACTGCTAGGTTAAGATCTCTGAAGTTCTCTATTAATTCCAGCTCTTTAATCATCATTGTGGACGCATGTAGAGACTTTCGACTTAAAGCATCAGCTACTACATTCGCTTTTCCAGGATAGTATTGCAACTCAAAGTCGTAGTCCTTTAAGAACTCCATCCATCTCCGTTGCCTCATGTTTAACTCCTTTTGGTCGAATAAATACTTGAGACTCTTATGATCGCTAAACACATCGAATGTTGCACCGTATAGATAATGCCTCCAAATCTTTAAGGCAAAGACTACAGCGGCTAATTCTAAGTCATGGGTAGGGTAGTTAATCTCATGTTGCCTTAATTGGCGCGACGCATAGGCTACAACCTTCTTGTCTTGCATGAGTACACTTCCTAGTCCTTGTTTAGACGCATCACAGTAAACTTCAAAACTTCGATGTGGATCAGGGAGTACTAACACCGGCGCAGAAGTAAGTCGATCTTTCAGCTTTTGAAAACTATTTTCGCATTGTGTCATCCACACAAAAGGTTGTCCTTTCCGTGTTAACTTGGTCAATGGGTATCCTAGCTTTGAAAATCCTTCAATGAATCTCCTATAGTATCCAGCCAAGCCCAAGAAACTTCTAATCTCAGTGATCGTGGTTGGTCTCTCCCATTTTAAAACTGCCTCCACCTTGGAAGGGTCTACTGCTATTCCTCCTTGACTAATTACATGTCCTAAAAAGTTCACTTCTTCCAACCAGAATTCACACTTTGACAGCTTTGCATACAGTTGTTTCTTTTTCAGGATTTCCAACACAACCTTCAAGTGTTCAACATGTTCTTCTTTGCTTTTAGAGTACACTAATATATCATCAATGAACACCACTACAAATTTATCTAGATATGGATGAAAAATTCTATTCATGTAATCCATGAATACGGCTGGTGCATTAGTTACACCAAAAGGCATTACTAGATATTCGTAATGGCCATAGCGTGTTCTAAAAGCAGTTTTTGGTACATCTTCTTTCTTTACCCTTATCTGATGGTATCCAGACCTCAAATCAATTTTGGAGAACACCGTGGCACCACGTAGCTGATCCATCAAGTCATCAATTCTTGGCAGAGGATATTTGTTCTTGATCGTCACCTTGTTCAGTTGCCGATAATCTACACACAACCTCATGCTACCATCCTTTTTCTTAACCAACAACACTGGTGCACCCCAGGGGGATACACTGGGTCGTATAAACTGCTTCTCTATCATCTCTTCAAGTTGTTTCTTTAACTCTACTAATTCTAGAGGTGACATTCGGTATGGTGCAATTGAAATGGGTCCAACTCCAGGTACTAGATCAATGGCAAATTCCACATCTCTTTCTGGGGGTAAACCAAGGATATCTTCAGGAAAAACGTCAGGAAATTCACACACAACCGGCAGATTTTTGATTTTTGATTCTTGCTCTCCTTTCGTTGAAAGCAATAGCATGAATCCTTGAGCCCCTCCTTTTAAAGAGGCACTCACTTGGTTGGCGGTTAGAAATCTCGAATCCTCAGGATTCAAATTCACTGGTTCTTTAAACATTATGGTTTTATTATGACAATCTATTAGAACATGATTGTCAGACAACCAATCTAGCCCAATAATAACTTCTAAGCCAGAAAGGGGTAAACAGAAAAGATTGGCCTTAAAGTCCCTACCATTTATGACAATAGGGCATTTCCAACAGGCTTTAGAAGTGACAATGGGATTGTTTCCAGGAGTATGTACAGATAAGTCAAATGGCAGTTCTATCACAGGTAACTTTAGTTTTTCTACACAGTCATTGGCAATAAAGGAATGTGATGCACCTGAGTCATACATAACAGTTAAAGGAATCTTATTAATGATACACTTACCTTCCACCATGGAATCAGAATGAGATGCTTCTTCTCCAGTGATTGCAAAAACCTTTCCTTTTGCCTTCGGCCGTCCGAATGCACTGTGCGCGCCTCCTTGAGTATTTATGCTTGCACCTTCAGGGTTTTCCCTCTTCATCTCTGGGCAATCCTTGATGTGATGTCCTGGTTTGTTACACTTAAAACAAACATAAGTGTTTTTAGGACAATCCCTTTTCAAATGGGGTCCTCCACAGAGAAAACATTTAAAATTTGGTGCAGATGTTGGGTAATAGCTTCCAGTTGAAGCTTGGGGTCTGTTAGGAACAGATGCTGCTCCAAACCGGTGAAATGGCGTTTGGTAAGGCTTATTTCTCCTGAAGTCTCTTCTTTGGTGATGGTGAGGTCCTCCACTTCTCATTTCTCCTGCCTTGTGAATGGGCTCACGACTTTTAGTCATTCTATCCTTATGATCTTCTTCAAAGATCCTGCAGCGATTTACCAATACAGAAAATTCATGGATTTCCTGCATTCGTATAGCTTCCTTAATTTCTGGCCGCAATCCATTTACAAACTTTGCACACCGATCTTTTTCATTAGTAGCATCATTATAATGAGAATGAAAACGAGATAGCTCTTCAAACCTGGATGCGTACTCTCCAACGGTCATATTTCCTTGGGTCAGCGACAGGAATTCGAATTGTCTTTTCTCTTTAACATCAGCTGGAAAGTATTTCTCCAAAAACATATCCTTGAAATAATCCCAAGTGATCTCCACGTCGTTGACTTCAAATTGTCTACGCGTGCTATCCCACCAATGTTCGGCATCCTCAGATAAGGCATAAGTAGCGAAGACTACCTTATCAGCTTCATTACATTGCAATGCTCGAAAGATCTTCTCTATCTCTCGAATCCAGATTTGTGCTCCATCAGGGTTATATCCTTCCTTGAAACGAGGTGGATTGCGCTTTTCAAATAGGTCCAGCCTTCTCAAGGCATCGTTACCTTGACCTTCACGTGCTCCCATTGCATTGATTAAGCGTTCTACAACTCCAGCAAGATCGTTTCCAGCCATTAGTTTCCTGTTTCACAGTAACTGAGATTTGTCACATCAATCACAGTTACTACCAAGTCAGATATTATATTCTCTATCACCTATACAGAGTTTACGGACAAAGCAAGATAGACCTTTTCCCCAGGCCTATTGGATTAACTGCTCTGATACCACTTTGTAACACCCTCTGTTACACCTTAATAAATTCTAGAAAAAATTCGTAATAATTTTTTTTTACTAAAGATATGTTTGTTAAAAAGAAACTATCGGAATAAATTATATACATTATTTCTGAAATACCTCAATATTATTAAAACTTTATAAAGTATTTGTACATTCATCCGAAGAAAATAAACATTAAACATTATAAGAAAGAGAGGAAACTCCATGGCCCAAGAGCAGTTGCCTAGTGACATTATTTATTCATTGGACCACGGTATTCATACCGAGCTCCCTTTCTAGAACGTGCTATATATACTGTCAATGTTCTTCGATCCTTCCCTCTGTACGAACCATTAATTTAAAACATATGAAACAAAAACATAGAGAAAGGAGTGAGAAACAGAATATAATATTCCCAAATGGGACATAAGCAATAAAGGGTTTTCACAAACTAGTATAATAATATCAATCACAATCACAAGCACAATCAATTTATGAATGTATGAATGATATGCCATATCCTCATCATAACTTATCTATATATGTGGGCCCCTTAAATTTTAATTTGCACTGAGCCAACCAAGAGTTTACATTGTTCCATAATTCCGGATAATAATAACATGAACAGCTCAACTGGCATGGAAACACTTAGAGACTAGTCAGATTGAAAAGGTTTTTATTGTGAAAGTACCCGACACTAGGGAGCTACCCCAGGTCCCCTGAAGCACCCTTTCACACCCTCTCATCCCAAGGCTCACAATTAAGCCTCCTCTAATGTATCCTCGGTTTCTATAATCCGTCCCCAGACAATATCATTTTGTTTCTCTTCGATGATTCATGATGCATGAACTACTCGCGTATTTAGTTGGTTAAGGCTTTTAGAAACTCAATTATATTATCAGGGCCTATGGATCACGACATAGCCACCCAGTAAACTGTACTTTTTCAACTTCTCAAATACGCACATAAAATTTTAGTACAGTTCCTTTTCAAATCACAAATCAAATCTCCTTATAAATTTGAGTTTCAAAGCCTTAAATATATTTCACAACCTTCTTTAGAAAGTTTATTGGTCAATTCAAAATCAATTTCTAAAAACTCGAATTTGGAATTATCAATCTTTAAAACCTTAGTACTTGAAAATTTTGTATAATATTTTTATACATTTAAATAATACGTATATATATATTAAAAAAAATTATTTTTATAAAATAAATTCTCTTTCTTTTTCTTTCTGATAAACTAACTAAAAATCTAAATTTTAGTAAAGATATATACATATATATTAAAAGATAAAAAGAGATTTCTAAAAACTTATGTAGTTTTCTAAGAAATTTCTTAAAAGTAATATAAAAAAAAGTAAATAAAGAAGTAGGAGATAAGTAAATTCTTACTGAATTTTAGCTTTCCGCATGCTTGCTATATGCTCAAACTCCACAATACAAGATTATCAATCATAATCAAACATTGTCAATCACAATCAAACATCATAAAGCATAAATAAATATTAACAATCATAATCAAATCAAATAATTAAACATCAGTTATAAATATGATAATTTTAAAATTCAATGGTTATTTAAATTAATAAATTTTGTTTTAAGTTCTATGGTCAATTCCTCGCATAGGTCTATGTAAATCCAAGATAGTCCAATCCTTGCATAGGTCTAGTTCAGTCCATATATGTCATAACAGTCCAAATCCTTGCATAGGTTCAGTCAAGTTCATAATAGTTCAAATCCTTGCATAGGTTCAATCCAGTCCGTATAGGTCATAATAGTTCAAGTTCTTAAATAATTATTTCAGATATTAAGTTACACAAGATGCTTAATTAATAACAATTATTATAAATTTTAAGTTAAAAGTTATTATTTTAAAATAATAATATTGTTATGTTTAAAAGGAGTAGGGGACTCCTCCCAATATTCTTATGTATTTTCATATTATATCCTTAATCTCACCCCCCCTTACCTTGATTTGCTACCAAAAGTGAATTCGCTCTGCGCCTCCAAGTTCTAAC
The DNA here is from genome assembly GCA_037962975.1 of Clitoria ternatea. Lineage (NCBI taxonomy): Eukaryota > Viridiplantae > Streptophyta > Magnoliopsida > Fabales > Fabaceae > Clitoria > Clitoria ternatea. The sequence goes on from CM075672.1 coordinate 272,865,173, forward strand.
AAAATATTAATACTAATTTATTTCAGTATAAGCTTAAGATGAAAATTAAGATTGCTATCAGAATGATAAATAGTAAATGTGCATAGTAATAATAAATAGTAACGGTAAATGGTAAGTCATTACTAGTAACGGTAAATAGTAATTTTTAAATAGTAATAGTAAATAGTAAATTATGAATAGTAACTTTTTGAATAGTAGTGGTAAATGGTAAATCATGAACAATAACAGTGAATAGTAAATTTTGAATAGTAACGGTAAATAGTAAATTTTGAATAGTAACAGTAAATAGTAAAAATAACACAGCGATAATTTATTTTTACTATAGTAACTTATTCATAATAGTACTAGTATATCAATGGTTTAAGAGTGCTAAAAAAAATAAACTAAAATTATAAAAATAATATAGAAGAAAGTTATTACCTTACACCTCCGGCAGAACTTCTTTTTACCAAAAAAATTTACTCTCCACTAATTTCTTACACACTATCTCTCTAGATTCTCTCTCTAATTTTTGTGTGGAAATATTGTAAATGAGCCATCTATTTATAGGAAGAAAATTTCACTATTTAAGATTATTTAATTATTTATTTTACTATTTATGATGTAAGCGATGATGTAATTAAGCGATGATGTAAGCGATGATGTCGACAGTGGCATTTTGGTTATTAAATGAAAGGTTAAGGGTAGTTTTGGCATTCTAAAAAAATGAAAAAAATATAAAAATTCCAAAAATTTATAAATTATATAACAATCAAAAAGTTCTAAAGAACTATAATCAAATTCCTTTGAAATTTTATTTTAAATAAGAAATAACGAAATTAGGGGTGTTACACACCCCGTGAACCCTGCTTGGTCTACCGAGTCCTACTTGACTCTCCACCTCAACCACTGGGTCCTACTTGACCACTGGGTAGCTCAACTGGGCATAAACACCACGAGAGCCAGAAACGAGGGGCTGCACATACCGTCGGCCGTCCTACACCACATAATCACACATGTATATTCATATTTCACATATCATAATGCAAGTGGCCAGCAACAAAACGCATACTCATCAATTGGGCGACCTACTTGTCAAGCCCGTCATCACAATGCCACTATACTCATCAACTCATCACCATTCAATTTACATTGTGCTCATAATCATCACAAATCATACACAATTTACTTTCATACACATACAATTATCATTCCTTGTCTATTCTCATTACTTTCATATTTAATTCAATGATTCAATTCAATTATACTTACGTATTCTAATTAATTATAACCCGAACACCCCCTTACCTCGATTCTGAGCTCCGACGACTCGTTCTTGATGAGATTGGCGTTCTCTCAACGCTACGTCCGAAATCAATACCCACTTCACCGTTCGATCCTCTGACGACTGTTTCGTTACCTATGGAGGTCGAAACGTAAAACCCGTCAACGTTAAACCATCCTTATTACTTTAAAAGCCATTTTCAAACCTCTACGCACTAGAGGAGTAAGAAACGGAAGCTCACTCCTCCATGCACGTCTCTTCGGTTTAACGGAGAAAACGAAAGAGCTACGAAAGCTTAATTTAAAAGGCCTATTGGACTCACCTCGAAGCTACGGTCTCAAAAACGTAGTTATCTCGGAGTTTCGACGAGAAACGGTCTCCCTCTTGGAGCATGCAGCCACGGCAAGCTTGAGAAGAAGAAGAAGGAGGAGTACACGCGTGAAGTGAGAAAGAAGAAGAAGAAATTAAGATTTTAATACCCAAGGGCACTTTGGTCATTTCCTATTTCAATTACATTTTTCTTTAAAAGTTTTAATTAAACTTTTACTTTTACCTTTTACCCCTCATCCTTTACCCCATTGTAACTTCAAATTTTTACCTTCTTTTAATTATTCACCATTTAACCTTTTATAATTAACCAATTAAATGAATTTGTTTATTTCTACAATATTTAATTATTTGTAATTACATCTTTAATAATAATAATTCCCAAAGCCTTAATAAATCCGGTTGGGCAATTATTAATAATTTTTGCCAATTAAAACTTTTCTAAAAATATTAGGGATGTTACACTTATCCGCCCTCCTAAGCTTCATCTCTTACCATTCGATAGCTCTGATCCCCTTGATTGGTTTTTTCAGGTTGATCAATACTTTACCCTACATCAGATTGCCCCACTCCAAGGACTTGAGCTTATCCCCTTCTACATGAAGGGAGATGCCCTTAACTGGTACATTTAATATTTCTGATCCTTTTTATGTTTAGCTCATTTTATCATTTAATTGTTACCCAAGTATTTTATCATTATATGTACTTGTCCTTGCTAGGGAATATGAAAGTAAGAAATTAGAAGTTTGTTTTGAATTTTCTATCATTCTCTCTCTTTTTTGTTTGTAACTACCTTCCATTGATAGGATCCTCATAACATAACATAATCCCTTTTAGTGTGTTTAGTTTTCTGTTGGAGTTGATCAAACCAAAAAAAGATTATACGGTTAAACAGAATTTTGACTATTTTAAATAATATGAATGATCTACTTTTTAAATTTTTCTATTTTCATAATTTTGTTTCTCAATTATATACCAAACGGACACTTATTATATTCACCTATAACATAAAGCATAATGTGATGTAATTATCCCATGCTCTTTGCTATGGAAAGTTAAGCTGGTGTAAGCATATCTTTTCTCACATAATTAAATATAATTAATAACACAATAATTAAACTCTGCCAAACATTTCCGTGGTGAATTAGAACATTTTGAAGTCAAATGTCGTTGATTACGTACAATATCACTTAAAGTTATGTATTTGGAGGGGAAGATCGTAATCTTCTCTATCTTTCAAACACGTACACCGATCAATATGATCTGCTACTTTGAATGGTAACCTCTTAAGCTATAAGATCCATAAAGCTATGCATATTTTTCTTTGAGCACTATCAAATGAAGTATCCTATACCACGGCCTAAGAAACTTTAGAAGATCTTGAAGTTTCCATGAATTAATATATCTTTTTCACAATCATCTTTATAATATTCAATTGTTTAGGTTGCCATCAATACCCATTTACGGGCAAAACACATTGCATAAGCATAATCATAATGTGTAAACAATTAAACAATGTTTTAACACACCAAATATGCTACTAAATACAGTATAGAAGGCCACGTGTTGGCTAGCTGACTCACCCTTTCAAAAAGTCATGTTCCCCATTATACCTTAATTGGAATCCTATGCTGAAAATTATATACGGCTAGTTTCATTGAACAATTTTAAAGCACACGACCCAAGGTTGGCAAAAAAACAAAGATAAAAACAAAATAAAGCATGAAATTTTATTATATACATAGTAATCAATCTACATGTAATCTAAATCCTGAATTAAAGGAATAATTTAATCATATACATGTAGGATTTGTATTGGATTAAAAACCACTTTAAAAGGAACAACAACAACGCACTATACCTTTTTTATTTTTTTTGGGTTTAATTAAAGATTATGTCGTGCTTATGATGAACCATTCTACTTTCTCTTTAATATTTGTACTTAAATTATTACATTCCGTACGGCAACTCAAGATTTCCTTGATCCACTTGCAACATTCTCATTGGGAAGAAGGTAATGAAGCTGTAAAGCACACGTTTAACTATTAATATCAATATATTTTAATTTGAATGTGTACAAGTTATTAAAACATTAATTTGTAAGTGAATCTTAGTATAATTAGATATATTCAACTGATTATAATAAAGAATTGATTCATCTAATTTATTATTTAACAAGTGATATTATAATAGGTTAGTCAGATCTTAATAACAATGATTATCATTCAAACAAACTTTGATGATGGCTGACATCAAGAGGAAAAGTTTGATTCAAAGTTTTCATACCAATTAAATAATTATTAATTAAAAAGGCCATCTACTAATGGTATGGTATAAATTGAGCAAGAGAAAGAGCATGATATATGTCATAGAAACTCAAGACATAAGTAGAATCATATGTAACAGGAGTTAAACATAGTGAAATCATGGTAGCTATGATGACTTCCCTAACCACTGAGAAAGAGTGGAGGAAAGGCCCTTGGACTCATGAAGAGGACAAGTTGCTAAGGGAATATGTTAGCTTGCATGGAGAGGGTAGATGGAGTGCGGTGTCCAAGTTTACAGGTAATTTACACTTTGATTATGAGCCTTTTATCTAATTAATTGCACCCTTTCAACATTAGGGTGTGCATGCACAGTAGAAGAAGTGAAATTGGGGGATGTGAAAACCAGAAGAAAAGTGAAAATGTAGACGACCATAGAAAAAGGTCAACTCAATTTTTAAATTTAGTATGTAAATGCTTGTTTTCAACATATATGTATACATGCTTGTTTTCACAATGCATATGGTTATTGATATGTCTTTATGATCTTGCTATAACCCTTCAATTCATTCTCTTACCCCAAAAAATTCACTTGCTGTACATACCCATTTTTCCTTAAGGTACTAATCTTTTGTTCAAGTGGTGATTGTTTTCACTTATATATATTCTTACACTTCTTTTTATTTTCTCTTCCCAGTACATATATACCCCAACACAACGTTAAATAATATATAGGTCTCCCATGCACACCCTAAGTAGAGAAGTTAAATTGCAGAGTAATGATATACTACTATACGATAGGACATTACTCGTTTGCAATTAACAGCGGTTTGTTTTAATCGGTGTAAACTACCCCAATGTAAAGCACTTATTTTTCTAGTCACGTTTTGCATTGACAAGAAACTTCTTCTTTTTTTATCATTTTACATATTTCCTGCGACCCCTTTTAACTTATTGTGATTTTTTAATTGAATTTCAGGCTTAAATAGGAGTGGCAAAAGTTGCAGGTTGAGATGGGTCAATTATTTGAGACCCGGACTCAAGAAAGGTCAACTAACACCTGTAGAAGAAGGAATCGTTGTTGAACTTCATGCTATTTATGGTAACAAGTAATGTGCATACACCTTAACCTCCTCATTATATAAATGATCATTTTTCAGATTCCGATTCATTGATATTTCATTGAAAAATATTCAATCTTTAATTATTTTATTTTCTCTCTAGGTGGTCAACAATAGCAAAGTGCTTGCCAGGTAGGACTGATAATGAAATTAAGAACTTCTGGAGAACCCACTTCGGGAAGAGAGATAAATCCAAACACAAGAACCTACAAAGGCGAAAGGCAAAGATGCTAAAACATTTGAAGGAGAAGCAACAAGAACCTCAAGAGAACGACATAAAAAACATCACCTCTCATGAGGATACCAAAAACAATGAAACAAAATCCTCAGATACACAAAACACCAGCGAGCAACAAGAAACAGGAGTACTCACGTACCCAACACCAATAGAAGACCAATATAGCCTCCCTTTAACGCATCAAGAATTCTCAGCCACGTGGCCAGACACAACAGTGGATATTGATAGTTTTTGGTGTGGTTTATGGGACTTTGATGATCAACCATGACAGGGTTTTGCTGATTATGTAAACCAATTTAGCAAATGTGTCGTGCCAAATCATGCCACCTCTGCAGCTGAAGGGAATTCCATGCAAAACCAAGATCAAACAAATTCTCGGTTTGGTCATACTTATGATAACCTCTTCTACGGAAAATACATGTTTGGATGAAGTTTTCTAAGTATACAACCTACTTGTATATGTTTTGCTCTAAAATAAAGTTCATCCAAATATTATATATTAATCCAGCAGATAGCTTATTTACCAAAAACATGCAAAAATATGGCTTTTTAAATTTATTGCATGTATCAATCCCTCTTCAAGAGAGAGTTAATTTCGTTGGGTCTAGTGGTGAAAATAGGCATCATAGACTATTTAAACTATTGAATTCTCATCACACTTAACTTTTATTTTTACCACTATTTAAGTCTTTTAAACTTAAAAATATAACATTACCCTTCATTGTCAACTTCAGCATCTTCGAATGAGCTCTGCTTTTCCTTCCATTTGTTTTCTTTTTCTTTTCCTGAGACAGCTTCCGTTTGGTTCTTGCTTCGTAGGAGACGACATATTCCTTTTTATTGTGTGATCGGTTTTCCACTTTGATTGTGCTTTGATGGTTTTTTCTAATTAGCATTCTTAAATCCAAACAAGAAAATAGAGATAATTTTATTAATAATTAAAAATTATTTTTTAATTAGATCTTTTCGATCGTCTTTATCTAATTCATAATTATTCAAAAGTTTTTTTTACTGAATTTAGGGATTTGACAGTGAAGTTTTTTTTAATACCTAGCTCTACTACATAATTATTCAATATTGAATACCTATCTATCCAATATTTATAATTAAATAATTACGTAATATCTATCGAGAGAAATCCTATCGAGTCACACAACGAAATAAATAGATTCCCTAAGATCTTACAAATTTTCGTGTTTCAAAGCAAATATAGAGATATACAATTTTGTTTATATTTACCTCTTGTAGTGCAATGCAAGACAATTTTGAAGCAATAGTAGTGGAGTCTATGCGAGCAGTCTCCCCAGATTTTGCACTTTTTAATACTAGTTCATTTGAGCACGAAGCACAGGTTTGACCTAATGAGCACTCTTTAATGAATGAGCTTTATACTTATTTTAAATGAGTTAAGCCTAATAATTTTATTTTTAGTCAAACTAAAATAAAACTATCATCCGATAAACTTATTTTATGTGTGTAACCTTATAAGAAATATATTCAGTTTATATTAAATATAAATTGATCCGGTCCCAATACCGACCTTGTATTTAATGGTAATTTAACTAAAAATTGTCCTAAGGATCGATGTCACGTAATATTCAGTGTGAGCTATTATCTCAATACTAGATATCCAGAATCATATGCAGGGTCTTTAAACCAACTCCGGTATAAGTCATTCTCTCAACACTGAAAAGTCACGATTGACCTATGCATTAGTGTGTTAAACAAGCAACCTGCAAAGCCACTTACTAGTAGGTAAAGTCATTTGGTCACGTCCCTTTCATGTGTCAGTCTTTCAACAAGGGATCAAAAAAGTACTGACGCCATGTACAGAAAGCTTGGTGGACAAAGAGACGTTTCCACTACCTCCAGGTATAAATTCTCATGCAACAACATAACAAAGGTAGAACATTCTCTAAAAAAAACTTACGTTTGAGCTCTAAAATTCCTTTAAACTTTCACTAATTTAAGCGTTGAAGTGTCCTTGCAAGTGACACCCTCTTTCACCTCAAAACGCATAAGGCTGGTACTATTGATACGAGGAGTCACTCCAAGACCTTTATTCCCCACTAGAATTGAGGATACCAGATCCCCACTGAACTTGTGTAAAACTTGCACCTAAATCATCATTTTAAGGACCATTGCGAGGCCGGATGCAGCACCCAGGCTCAGACCAGTTCATAAACATTTTATATTTAATATAATATAATGAACGGGATCTAGCAATACATCATTATTTACATATAAATGTCAAAATAACCTATAAGTGATAAGCCTTATATGTTTGGAACTTTTGTAATGATATCTAATCGAGTCCAAGGCATGGTCGTCGTCATCCTTGTATGGTCTAATTCATTTTCTTGAAACTGAAGTAGACTTTTCTTTAAATAAATATCCAATATTTATTTTCGTAGCATGTCCATGTATTTTCTTAAGTCTCACCTCATCAAATGACTCATAGATACCACTCTTGTCACATTGAAGAGACAAACTTCATCATATTCCTCTGTATGATTTATTTATTGTCTAATTACAACATTTGTGATCACCTTCGTACAGGTGAGATTTACCTATATTTAAATAGCAAACTCCTCATGCAGGAATGTAGTGAGACTTCAAGTCGAAGGACAACATGTATCATTATCATATTGAAATCTGTTTATAATATTCATGTAATGATTCATGCAACATTCTCATGGTGGGTCCTTTTATAGTACATCATTAGTATTAATGTGTACCTACGTGAAGACTTGATACTGTCTATGTATATGATTTATGAGATGAGATCATCAATACACTAATACATTAGTCTTTAACGTATTTATATGTTTTCATATAAATACTTGACTAGGGATAATTTAAAAATAATTATCATATTGACCTACTATTTTAGGGACTAATAAAGTTTGTTAAACTATTTAATAAAGATGTCTTATTCAAAATGATATATCTTCTCCAAATGCATATTTCCAACAGTGTTATGGATTATACTTTATTTTCTTGTTATCATACTGATTAAAAAGTCTAATTACATAATTATGGGTTAAGAAATTTAATTGGATAACAAAAATAGTTATCACTCTTAATAATGCTAATTTTTTTATTGAAGACATCAAAAGTTCTCTTAACTTATTTAAAAAGGATAAGTGAGACAAAAACTTAAATTTTTTAAATACATACATTATACATATTAAGTAAAGTTTGACCTTCTAAAATCCATTTTTACTCCTAAGATCTTATTTCTTTTGCCCCCACTTTTTCTATCTCTTTTTCTTTGGAAACAAACAAATGTTAGTAGTTAAGACATTCAGTTATTTACCATCAAGTAAAACGGTGTAGCTAGTAGTTATAAGACAAGTTCTATGGAGCTATACTTCAAATAATAATGGAGAAGGCCAGGGTGTTAGTTGGCATTGTCTTATCAATTTATGGATTACACCTAACCAATAACACCCTTTTGTCTCCCTTCAATTTCACAATTACCCAAAAAATAATTTATTTACATCAAAAATATCTCATTGCACTTAATATTTGGTAGTATTGTCTGAAAGTGGTTTTCGTTATACCTAGTCAATTTCCACGTATGTTATATCAGCAATGAATACATTATTAAGCATTAATATGTACGTATTTGAAATGTGAGTCCAAAAAAAATAAGGAAAGATAACTAGAAGATTAAGAAGAAATTAATTAAAATTTCCCAGATTTGTTCAAAAAGCAGCTACTTGTATCCATAATCGATAAGAAAATGAAAATTGAAAAAAAGTAAAGTACGGGCGTGAGAACAATTAACAACATTTACTTTTAGTTGGAAAGTGTTTTCTGTACTGTACTAATACGTACTTGGTAGTTCGTACAGATTCCGCATAGCATATAATTGATGCAGACAGTTTTTTTTTCAAATTTTGCTATGTACATTTTAAGAGAATAGGGCTCTTTTCAATGTCTATGTAGTTTAGTTTTGATGAGTGTGTTTAGTTTGCAATTGGAGAAAAAAAAATATAAAGGTTAATATTGACCCTTTATATTTGAGACAGTTAAGACTCTGTTTGACTATATGATGAAATTTCCCCCCAAATCAACGGAGTTTTGTTGACAAACCTCCATTTGCCATGTTATACCAAACTTCTTCTATTACTATAAATCAGACCCCCTTTTTTTCACTTTAAATCAAACTTGGGGAAAGACGCTTATAATAAAAAGTAAATTTAAAAATAAAACATGTTTGATAAAAATGTGTTAAGTTAAGTTTTAATTTATTTTTAAAATAGTTGTTAATTATATTTAAAATAAAAAATAATTTATTAATTTTTGTTTTAAATTTTATAAATCTCAAACTCTAAATTCAAAACCATCACCACTACCTCAATCATCATAACTATCCCAAAACCATTGCCCCCTACCATCATGAACACCGCTACCATGATAACTTTAAATCATCACCATCGCCACCATGCCATTCCCACCACTCCTTTAACCACCGCCACTACTATCATCACAACCTTTATTGGGTCTCCACCACCACCGCATCCTTCTCATCATCACCTTCATCACTGTCACTTGTTTACATATATTGTAATTGAGGTTAAATGAAAGTTTTGTAACATATTTTTAAAACTTTAAATTGTAAAAACTAAAACTTGAAACTAAAAACCAAAAATGAGTTTTGATTTTTAAAATTTTAAAACTAAAAACTACTTGAATGATACCTTAGCATCAGTGAATGAATTTTGATAATTATTTTTTTACCAACAAATATCGGTTAAGTTGGTTAAGAAAATTGATCTGTCCCCGACCGGGGTCTAGGATCCGGTGTCGGGACAGCCTCAAGAGTTAAAGATTGAATGAGGTTGAAGACCGGTTGTGTGTATCCGGTCTCTCTGATCCGGCCTCTCAACGTGTGGAGGTCGGTCTTGTTGTCCTAGAGATCCTTCACACCGGCCTCTCGCGTTGGTGTGGGCGACAGGTGGTGTCACCTTGAAGATTTTCCGACGCTCAAGTTAGAAGAGTGTAAGATGAACTCTGTAATACTTAAGCAGTATAATAGTGAGAATGAGAGTAAGGACAACATCACCTTGCACATGTATTGCAACATGTTATTTATAGTTGAGCGTGGAAGATGAATCGTTGGGTGTAAGTGGGCCCACTGGTTCTGATAACGTGTATAAAGAGACAATCCGAGTGGCCCAGTATTCAGAGGGTGTCAGGAGGGTAGGTGAATTATCAGTGTACTTTTCTGTCACATGGATGGAGAATAATCACCTTTTCCGTAAATTCCGCTGGTGATTGTACCCACTCCTGTCGGTGAATGAAAGGGACATATTCCACTGTGCAGAATACCTTCTTCATTATGATATTGAAGCAGTCGGTTATAAGTGACCCGGTGTAGAAGAGCGGATAAGTCACCCGGTAACTCGGATGTCACCTCGGACGACCGGTGTGAGAGAGGTTTTCCTAGTGCGTTGCAGACCGGGTTGGTATTCTTGACACCGGTTGAACTCTAGGACGGCTATAATGACTTCACTTTAGGTGAGACCGGATCAACATGTTTACCGACTGGATCATTATCCTGGGATACCGGTTGACTTCTAGGAAGGCTGAGACGGCCTTTTGTCCTTGGAACCGGTATCCAGGCCGGATAACCTTGGGGCCGGTATCCAGACCGGATCAAAAATAATTTATCATCATAATATTATATGTTCTGAACTGGTCTAGTCCGGAGTCAAGGATCCGAACTGGGAGCCAGTCACAAAAGTTGGTTATTTAGATGTTTGTACACCAGTACAGTGAGTATCCAGTATTATTATCCGACCTCTCAGTGGGAGAGACCGATCTTGTTGTCCTAGAGATCCTTCTCACCAGACTTTCGCGTTGATGGGGGCGAAAGGTGGTGTCACCTGCGAATATTCTCCGACGTTCAAGTCAGTGAAGATTTTGAGAACACAAAGAACGTGAACGATGCAATGGTAAGCTAAGAGTGAGAACAACGTAACCTTGCATGTGTATGAGAATATGTTATTTATAGTCGAACATGGAAAATGAATCGTTGGGTGCAAGTGGGCCAGAGGCTCTAATGCCGTGTGTAGCGTATCAATCAGAGTAGTTCAATACTCAGTGTACGATCAAGAGTAGTTCAATGATCAGTGTACGATTCTGACACAGGAATGTGGAAGATCCACCTTTTCCGTATATTGCTCCTGTAGCTGTACTTTGCACCTTTTGACGGGTGACATAGACACTTTCCGCTGTGCAGGGTATCAATCGTGATAAGTGGTAAAGTCACTTATCCTATCATGATATAGGCGAACGGTTATGCGTAACAGAAAAATAAGAATGGATAAGGTTATCCGGTGTTCTAGGTGCTATCTCGGATAAACTAGTGTAAGGAGAACTCCTAGTACAGTATTTTTATAGTCCGGATGTTGACCTGTGATACCGGTTGACCTTTTTGAACAGTCAAGATGACGTCTAGTATATAGAGGCCGGTATCCAGACCGGATCATGTTCAAATTCAACCATCATGAAAACTTTGTTAATAGATGATTTATAAATATTTATACAAATACTCAAAGCTTAAAACATGTCCTGAGGATGGTGATATTCTCATCTAAATTTTTGTCCAGCATGAAAAAAAAAACTATTTTCTCATTAATTCATCAATTGAAGGGGGAAAGAAAGTTCAATATAATAGCGTGCAGGCGTATAGGGAAGTCTACAAATTTTTCTCTGGGTGGAAATCTAACCTTCTTGTGGTCACATCGTATTTTCAGTATCACCGGGAAACATATTTCCCAAACAGACTTGGGGTCTTTAGTTTCTGCAGAAAAAAATTTTATGTTAAGAAATAAAGTTTTAATTGTTTTTAATAATATAAAATATTAATATTAATTTTTAGATTTTTTATTTTTATCTGTTTTCTCTATTTAAATTATTTATTTTAAATAACTCATCTTAGTTTAGGTAATGCAGATTAACGCAACGTGTGTAGTTCGATTTCTTCTGGTGAGAATGAAAAAATAAAAACATTTTGCAACCATTTAAAATCCTTTTATACCAGTGTAGTTTTGAGGAGAATCAATTACTGGTCGATTCCATGAGTGATAAAAAAAGGAAATGTGGTTTTCATTTTCAAAGAGAACGACTAATTCAGTAAACATATGTTACTGGTCCTCACTTTCAAATGTCAACAAAACTATATGATTTCTTCCCATCAATTATGGCTAACACTCGATTTAATTAACTACCAATTTATGACACATAATGTCGAATTACCCTTCCATAATTCTGCTGTTCCAAGGTGTGAGTGTGACACGTGTGACTTCACTTATTCACTAACCTTTCTTTCCACTGCACAATTCTTTTAGTATTTTATAATATTTTGAGAATTAGACAAGTTATTAACGAGGTGAAGACATCGGTTCAAGTAAATTAAGATTCAACCATAATTGAACTAATAGTATTAAAGAATTGACCTGAATTAATCACTTAAACGATTCAAACTTTAACTTGTTAAATCCATCGAACTGATTTGATTTTTTGATAACAATGGTATTGTAAGTGAATACATTACATAGAATATCCTCCAATGATGAAGTGACACGTGTGGGATCCATTTTAAGGTAAGTGACGCCGTTCTGATACTCTTTCTCTACCTCTCTCTCTCAAGAGTTAAGACAGTTTAAAATAACACAGATTTTCTTAATTAATTAATAGCATCACATAAGAAAGTTGTCACCACGCATCAGTGTTTTCCACCACCCAAATTCCAACTATAGCAGTGTGTAGCACACGCGCCAACATAGCATCTGGGGGACAAGTTTATTTACCAAAAATAGGTTAACATGGAAAAGCATGGAGAAAAGAAAGTTACATGAAACTAGAATAGAAACAACTCCAACCCTAAGCTCCATTCCATTTTTTCTGGTGGAGAGGGGAAAATCCTGTGGATAAAACTCCCATTTTAGAGATAGAAAGTACACAATACAGCACAGAACTCACACCCAACACTTTCTTCTCTCTCTAGGGTTTCAAGTTTCAAGTTCAAAGTGTTAAACTTTCTCTAGTTTTTCACAAATTTGGTTACACCAGGGACTGACTCAGAAAAGAGGGATAGCCAGGGAGCCAGGAAGAGGAAGAGGAAATAGAAGAAAAAACAAGAGAAGTGGAGAAAGGGATAGAAATTGTACATAAATAGAAAAAGAGAAAATAAAATGGGGAGGGGAAGAGTGGAGTTGAAGAGGATAGAGAACAAGATAAACAGGCAAGTAACCTTTGCAAAGAGGAGAAATGGGCTTCTCAAGAAAGCATATGAGCTATCTGTTCTTTGTGAAGCTGAGGTTGCACTCATCGTCTTCTCCACTCGTGGCAAGCTTTATGAGTTCTGCAGCACCTCTAGGTATGCACTTTTATGTTCAAATATATATACTCTCAAATCGCTTTTTCTTTGTTTACCTAGCTATAAGATCTACTTACAGCTACTTCTTTATTTTAATTTATTTTTTGGTTTCTTTCTATTTAGATATGGTTGTTACACTTTAGCCATTATAAAAAGATAAATCAACTTCATCTCTCATTTCTTTTCTTCAGTTTTTTAATACAGCTTTTCAATATTTTGTTCCACAGTCTTTTTTGTCCTGCTATGGAGTTGTGGTTTTTTTAACAAGTTTATGTTACTCTTAATTATTTTGATTAATTACGTCATAATCAAATTTTGTTTTTTGTTTGATCTTTGAAAATTATATCTAGCAGATTTATCAGATCCCGTAATATGGCACAAGATTGTTTGCAAGGTTCTCTTTTGTTATTCGGATCTCTTCTTTGTTTTTGGGTATATATGTGTAAGTTTTGATAAATTTCATTTTTAGCTCTTTTTCCTTGAAATCTGGCTTTTGCTAAGATAACGGGCCTCGTTCAAGATCTTAATCTGCTGATGTTGACGTAATTCTTGCTTCAGTTTTTTCTTTATTTTTTACAAAGCAATTTTTGTTGGAAGTAGAGCTAGCCGTGAGTTGTTGAAACTTCTATGAAACAGTAATCATGCAGTTTCGCACCAGAAATAAATAAAATTTGTATTCTCATCTACTATAGCATTTAACAAAACCAATCGATATTTGTCCTACGTTTAGAAAGACTTATGTGGTTAAGTGTTAATTAATTTCAGCTTCGACTATGTATCGGAGTATTCTTTATCCAATTTTTTTTAGAGAGTGGAACTCTATTATTTACTCTTGAATTCCCCAGTTTTGTATATGATAAAAAAATGTTAGAGGATTTCACATAAAATAAAATAAAATAAAAATGGGTAAATAATATATAAGTATTGAGTGTACTTATAAGTGTCAATTTGGGTCAAAACCCTTAAATCAATCTGTCCCATTGTGAGTTTTGGATGAGTCAGATTAAAAAAAGGGACCCAAATTTAAAGTGAATTTTTTAGGCCAGTCCACAAAACATGACCATAATAAGCAAAACCTATGATAAGTTGAGTTTGCTTAATTTTTTTAAAAAAAGGCCCTCATTCATATATCACATCAAACTAAAAATACTTTAAAAAACCCGTATTAGTTATATGGCTATATATGTTGTTTTAGAATGTGTTTAGTATTATCATTAATTATGGATTATAATTTATGAATTTATTTATTATGGAGTATATAATGTGTTTGTGTTTTCATAAAATTATTATAATTTTTGTTCACTGTAAATTATATAAAATTAAAATATGGGGAAAAATATATATTTTTATTCCATTTTTTTAATTTTTTATATATTTTTTGGTATTTCCCCATTTTAATTTGTTTTTTTTAATTTTTTTAATGTATAAAAAATGCGTCAACCTATTAATCATTGTTGAGCCAAATTTAAACAAATCGGCTTACTTTTAAAATGAGTTGGGTTGAGCTAAACTATTAAAAGTGTCAACTTAATATGGGTCAATCTACGTAGGTTGAGTTAACCTCTTTTTTATTAACTGTCACTCATCTCAACTTTTAAATATGCAAAAGTTATCAATGGTCATGTTTGGTGAAGTGGCTAAGGTCTTGATGTCTTCCCTTTGAGGTCAAGTATTTTCCCGAAGTAACATTTTCTGATATTTGTGGCCATTTTCAGTCAGCTTTGTTATATATAGTTGAATGGTCACTTATACAGGCGCACCACTTAAAAAATTGCTTATGTTTGTTCTGTGTCATCAAAACCACGTGCTCCATTATGGTATGCATGGTTATTTATGTACAACCATCAACATTAGACTGTTGTTTAACTTTTCACTTTGAAAAATCAGCATGCTCAAAACACTTGAAAGGTACCAGAAGTGCAGTTATGGTGCCGTTGAAGTTAGCAAACCCGCCAAAGAGCTCGAGGTACCAATTTCTGTTCTTTATGAAATGTATAGCTTATTATTATTATTCCAAGTTTTTTCTTATTTTTCATTTGTTATTTTCTTCAATTTGTAGCAGAGCAGCTACCGTGAATACTTAAAGCTCAAAGCAAGATTTGAATCTCTTCAAAGGACTCAAAGGTGAATTTAACAGAAGATTGAGGTGAAACTCATTTTTTGTGTTCACTTCTTATTATGTTTTAAAGTGTGAAAAAATTATGCTTCTAGCCCCTGATCATTTACTTGTCATATTTTTTAATAAATGGTCTACTAATTACACCTAAAAACATGTTCAATATAAAGATTCTTTTTTAGTTTCCATTAATCTTAATTTCAGAATCTACATTTAGTGTCTTTTTTTTATCACCCAAAGAAAACTTTTATTAAAAGAGGTACAGGGTACCCAACTCTTTATATTAGATGAATTTAGGTTTATATTCTATTCCAACCTATTTTAGCCTTTCTATCCCATTCATAAAATGAGAATTGAAACTAATGTCTTTTCTAAATAATTTTTCTATAAAACTAAAGGTGTATAGTTAGTATGTCTTTTAAAAAAATATATAAAAATATTCTAAGAATATATGAGAAAATGAAACACATGTTCATACATTTAAATTTTTAAAATTGTTTGAAAGATAGAAAACACAATATTTTAAATTATTTTTTAAAACAATCAATATTTAGATAGTTTTTTAAAACTTTTCACTGTACAAAGGGATGAGTATTTCAAAATTTTCCGAAGGAGAATAATAAAAAAACCCGGTGTTCCATCTTTTCCAAGATATGAAAGAAAAACAAAAATAGAATGAAAAACTGGTTGTATTTAAATACGTTTTTTTTTATTTTTCAAATTGAAAAATTCATATAGTGTTTGAACACATTTTCATAATTTTTCATATGCACTTTTCCCAAAAATGAAAATTTGAAAAACTTCATGAAAACTAGAAAATGAAAACCGGATAATGATGTCCTAACTAAACGTACCCTAAATTTCTCCAAAGGCTTTATGGTTATATTTTACAAAATTTCCCAACAAAACATTCGAAAGGAAGAGCGGGAAATCTTAATTTGTTAAATAGATGACCTAAATAAACTTTTCAAAATAAATTAAGCATGCGAAATATATTTTAACATTTCTCAATAATTATATTATTATAATATCTCCACAGATAAGATTGCCGGAAATTTAAAAACTTTTGGTGTTCACCATTGCATTTGTCTTCACAGAAACCTTCTAGGAGAAGACTTGGGCCCTCTGAATACCAAAGAACTTGAGCAGCTTGAACGTCAATTGGATTCATCTCTGAAGCAAGTTAGGTCCACAAAGGTATATGATTATCACTTCTTTTTGCTTAGACAACATGTAAAATATTCAGCAATACATAGCTTAGCTACAACAACTAAAATTATATGCATATATGCCACAAATATTCAGCAATCCTCGCGATGGCAAAAGGGTTAATGTTGTTGGGCCAATCTATTTAACCCATTATTTTCAGATGGGCTATGTTTGTTGGTACTTAACTCACTAATTTCTTTGGGTAAAACCATTCTTAACCCATTAAAAAGTGGACTATTAATGGGCTTGGATGGGATAGTCTATCTAGCCATATTCTTTTTTTGTTTACCAAAAAACACAGATTTTGTAGTTTTGGCCACCCCTATGTATCAAATAGCTTCACAAACAGGTTCAGAGCCAAGTTTTTGGTATCAAGATGGGCAAATATAAAAAGATTTTGATTAGGATGATTGAAACAAACCCATTCTTTCAATTTTTTCCTGTGAAATTTCCTCAAGTAAAGCTTATTGAGCCCTGTTGACTTGCTGCTCATCAATTCACAGACACAATTCATGCTGGACCAGTTGGCTGATCTTCAAAACAAGGTACATTGTTTGACTTAATAAAAGGAATAAAGCAACTTTATAGTTACCTGATAATTCCAAGCCATTTTTTCCTTACAGGAGCAGATGTTGGTGGAAGCAAACAGATCCTTAACAATGAAGGTAACATAAATATTATTCTGCAGTTTTTTTCTATTATTATTGTTGGCAAATGTTAGATGTTAGCAGTATTAACAGTATATATTTTCAATTTGGTCCTTTCACATTATAATTCTCTGCTGATGACATGATTCATGAGTTTATATATACTAATTGTTGGCAGCT
Source organism: Clitoria ternatea (assembly GCA_037962975.1). NCBI lineage: Eukaryota > Viridiplantae > Streptophyta > Magnoliopsida > Fabales > Fabaceae > Clitoria > Clitoria ternatea. Next base: position 272,882,934 of record CM075672.1, read on the forward strand.
GGAAGAAATAAATTCAAGAAATAACTATAGGCAGTCATGGGGAGCTGATGATCAAAGTATGCCATTTGGTGGTGGACAGAATGCTCACTCTCAGGGCCAGGGCTTCTTCCAGCCATTAGAATGCAATCCCACATTGCAGATTGGGTAATAAATATATGACCAATGATTAATTGTATATTCTTGATCAAGGTGATTGATTTGAAGTAGTATATTATAATTAATTAATGTGTGTATTCTGTATTTAGTCCTGATTACAGATACAATACAGATCAGATTAGTGGAACAAGTGAAGCTCAACAAGTGAATGGCTTCATTCCTGGGTGGATGCTTTGAGCTCAGTTTTTAGCTGCCTCTATAAAACCAAAAGGGCAAAGCCAAATGCTTCTTGGTATTGTTGGCAAGGTGTGAACCATTTTTCTTTTGGGATTCAAAGACTTGTGCCTTCAAACTTCTAAGCCTTTGGCCATAGAGATATATGGCATGTAAGAAATTTATTTATAACATTATATCTTTGAGGGATGCTTTCATATTTTAGTGTCTGAACAACCAGTCACAATTTTTATCTATTCCATCACACATTCATCTATGCATGACGCCACCTCAGTTTTCTACTCATAATTAGTGGAGGATTATAAACTCTCTTGAATCATTATAAGCAAAAAATTAGAATGCATTTTACATCCATTTTTTTATGCATTTTAATGTTTTCATAATTTCTTTAGAAACCATAATCATTTTTACTGAAGAATTTTTTGTTTGTTTGTTTTGGATACAAAAGAAATCAAGCATGCCTGTAAATCTTGGTTTGTATTTTTTAATGAAGAATTTGGATAGCTTATGTGAGGCCTTAAATTTTAATTTTAATTTTTATCAATGTTATATTAATTATAATTTTCTCTTTCTCCTCAAATTGTTGAGTTTTAAAATTTCAAGTTACTTCGGTTTAAATCATATATATGCTTATTCGTTTGAAAGAAATTTAAAGAATGGTACGTTGTTTATTTATTTTCTTTAAAATTATTAATTTGGTATTAATATTTATGCACGATTCCTTAATATTGAAAATTAAAAGAAGCAGAACTTTATCAAATTTCAATCATTTATAAAGATTTATCTTAGACAACCTTGTTATGCTAAAAACTCAAAGAGAAAGGTTTTCTTTTAAAATTAATCTCAATACCGTATCCTCTGGTTGGTGAGATAAATTCAATACAAATTTTGATATAAATTTTTTTATCAATTTGTTTTTATTTCATATCATATATAGATTAGACAGATTTTGATGTAAATAAATAGTTTGTTATTAGTCAAATGGATGGGAACCAGAAAAAAGGGCACTGCCCCAAAACACAAAGATGAAGGCCCTATCAAAATATTTTAAATAGACCCGGAAGATTGGGCTCGGTAGGCCTGGGTATTAAAATAAAAACGCAAAGGGTGGGCTACTTAACAGGCCCGTTAAACCAAACAAACTCAAAAAAAATACCTGATAGAGGTTTGGTTTTATAAATTTGGTTATAGATTTCAAACTTTTTTAAGTTAGATTTTTTATCTTGTAAAGATGTTTTAGTTAGGTCTAGTTCGTCTATTTTCTATTAATACAGATCTAATGTGTTATTGACTTTATTAACATGACTATTTGATGTGTCAGATGTTATTAATGTGGTCATTGTACATATCATACACACTCACCTCTACGGATAGGAGTTTATGAGTTTGATTCCCACACAATGTAGTTTTTTAATTTCACCCCTCAACTAATGAAATTTGACACCTAGAGTATTCACGTCAGTAGCATCTTACATGTGGAATAACCATGTCTACAAGATTAAGAACATGTTAGATTTTCATTAACAAAGTTAGTAAAAAAATGAACAAATAAGACCTAACTGACTAAAAAAAAATTAATAGTCTAACTTGAAAATTAATAAAAAGGTAAAAGATTAGATAGCGATTTAGCTTAAATCTAGGCTAAGAATAGGTTAGAGAATTTATTTATTTTTGTTTACAGTAGGTATAAAATCTAATATTTGAATTTAAAATTTTCAGAATGGCTATCCAAACTCTCCATCATTAGAACAGCCTTAATAGTAAGGTTAGGGATTTTTTTTTCCTTTATAATAAGAAAGCTATAAAACCCAATATTTGAATATAGGATTTTGACTACTCAAACTCATCATTAGACCGATTGGACACAGAATTTAAACCTCACAAACCAAAGTCCATATTGGTAATTAAAATAATGAGAATCTCATAATTCATGGGAAAAGAAAGTTTTTTTTGTTCAGGTAATAATTTAAGCAAAACTGCCATTATCGAGCAACTAATTGATATTAAATTGATTCAATTAATAGATCTAAATTACCACGAGTTTGCATCAAGAACCTCTTTGAAAAAAAAAATCAAGCATTAAGAAGTAACTAAATGGATTTAGTAGCCATGTGTACCCTAAAACAGTGAGGCTCTTTGATATAGATATTGGGTATATCTTATATTAGTCTAATGGAACTTTAGCATTCTCTCTAACTCTAATAGGGATTAAAGAGTTTTGATATAAGTCCGTCTAACCAACATACTGATATTTCATGTTGATGGCGAGATAGAAAGATACTCTAACACGACAAATAACATCAAAGTTTGAGTGATAGAATAGTGAATGTGCCATAATGAATAGTGAATGTGAGGTATTTATAGAGTTGGATGGTAATTGAGTCTCACGTAACCTGTATGAGTCTCTTTTTAGTAAAGTATAGAAAGAATTGAGATAAGTCTGAACACTCCTAACGCTCTATGTAGGTTTTAGAATCGGTATACCCCAATTTATCTCATATCCTCCACTCGATTTGGGATCTGTTAGACCCCAGTAACGGAAGGCCCATGAGTATTTTTCTTTTTTTGCATGTGGACTCTTATTTTGGTTTACTGCTGATAGAGGACATTGGGTACGCTTATATTATGACTAGTGTATTAGGCATGTAAAGTTCTTGCTTGAGAGCACACCAAAAAAATCATTTATTAATGCATGAAATTCAATGCTTTTCTTGGTCTTATTTATAAGATAAGGAAAAAGTGTTTTAATGGTCTTGTTTATAAGATAAAGATCAACTATTTAAAAGCATTTGATATATATTTTTTTCTCATCATGTTTATCATTACTTTGGAAAAATTTACTATTACATTAGAGTATAATTTGAATTTAACTAAGAATAAATTTGTAATGTTACAGAGTCTTTTATAAAAAATAATTCATTAATATCTTTCTCTAATATATGTACTTTGGTTGAATTGTCTTACAAATAGCATCATGAGAGTAGTTGTTAGGACTATCTTTGTGAGAGTAAACTTTAACTTACAAAAGAAAAATCAAGTGTTAATATACATATTTTAGATATATACTAACAATATAATACATTATACTAACAAAATTTTTGTTGTTATAAAGTTAATCTATACTAATATTAATATAACATGAATATAAAATTTTGTATTTTTAGTAAAAATCTAAAATATATATAATAACACTTTATTTTTTTAGTTAAAGGGCAAGTTTCGTAATAACTTCCAAAATTTTTAAGTTATAGTAAATACTAGTATTAATTTTCTTATAGTGGGCCCTTGAAAAATTCTCAAATAATTATTATCAATAAAATTTTATTAAAAATTAACAATTAAGAATAAATAAAAATATATTGCCAACGGATAAATTTTGTCTATTAAACAATCCCAATTTTAATTAAAAATAATGTCTTTTCTTTAGTATTTACCATTATATTTTAGGAGACTAACCAAACCTTCTCATTTTGTTTTGTAATCACTATGCTACTACATGTTTCAAATATTTTTACATAGTTAATAAAACAATTTCTACCATCCTAAAACTAAAACTAGAGTTCGAAAATTTTAAATTATACAACTTTTTTAGTTTTTTATTTGGTGTTAAACAGTTAAAGTAGAGTTGGATAATGCGGGTTGAAAGGAAAATGTCTAAAGCTTGAAAATTCTTGAAAACATAGATAATAGTTGTTTTGATATTGATGGATTAAATTTATCACCAAAAATTAAAAATCTTAAAAGTATACAATTAAATAATGATTTACTGTTCGACATTATAAATTATATATAAAAAGAAGTTATTCTTTTTTCCAAATGCACATATTGTGCACAGACTGATATTAATAATTTCAGCACATATTACTTGTTGTTTTGGTTGAAAGAAGTTTCTCAAATCTAAATTCAATATTTAATCTCTCTTATTTTATTTAGGTCGTGGGAATATATTCCTCATTATTCAAATATTCTTATTTTGTTTTTCACATTGTATTTTGTCTGACTAATAGTTCTTATGTTAGATCTTTGTTGTAGATTTGATAAATTTAACTTATCTTTTATGTTATATGACAGGTGTTTTAATATGTGGATGTCATACTGACTTCATAACACATACTACTTTATTCATCCTAAAACTATTGTTGTTTGTCTTTTTTTTTGTCTCAAAGTTATTGTCATTTTAAAAGTTTGAAGTAAAATTAATTTATATTTTCCAATTGTATCATGTATCTCTCTCCTATCACTTTCATTTGACCAATGAATAAAACTTATAAAATTAACATTATTTATTACTAATAAAATAATAAAATTAAATGGGTGTATTTTAGTTTATACTAACTTAAATAATTATACATTTAATAATTTATTAATCTATATAAAAAATGTTAAAACAATAATAGTTCTAAGACAAAAGAAGTTAACAAAAGTTAATCTCTCACATATTTAAAAAAGTTATTAATATGCCCCCCCAATGTGATGAGACTTCAAATAGATCAACTTCAACCCTACATAAGCCATTTGTGAAACACCTTACAAATGTGAATAAGATGGGTGCAACGCTTTCAAAATTCTTTAACATAAGATACTAGGATTGAGAAAGATACTAGGCATCCTTTCACCCAGATCCTCCATTTATCATTAAAACTCATCATTTCAAGCAACGTTAACTAATAAAATCCTAAGCTTTTTCAATGTCTAATTTGAATACAATGATGGTTTCTTTTCCCTTGTAGCTTCATCAACAATACTTATTGTGCATTGTTGTTGTGGATAGAAGAGAAGTGGTTAGTTTTAGTAAGTTTTACTATGATTGTAATTTCAAACCTTTAAACTGTGTTAAGTTAAATCAACTACTATCAGTTGTCAATAGAAATTAGTTTAGTTAATGTAGCAGAATGTGGACATTGTTATGAACTTTCTAACATTAGTTTAATTCTTAATAAAATAAGAAAGTAGTTTTAGTGTCCGTTTAATAACCAGCTGAAGAAACAGAGTTTTGAAAATAAAAAATTAATAATCAATATTAATTTTTTATGTTGATTAAAAGAGTTAAAACCACATTTAACCTAATATTTTTTTTTTGTGAAACCTCAATTTAATCCAAGTCAATTAGGGTGTTCATCAATCAATTCAGATCGTTAAGAACCGCTCAACCGATCTAAATAACAACCAAAACTAATCAAACTTAAAATTAAAAGAAATGAGACTGTGAAAGAACCCATTTTCATGATCGATTCAGTTCGACTTTCAATTCTACCTATAAAAACAGAACTAAACTAAACTGTAACATAATAATGTAATTAGATCGATATTTTATCTGAAATGTAAACATCCCTACCCTTAAGACATTTAAAAAACTAGTTCCGTTGCATTAATTTTGGGTTTGGTAATATATAATATGTCTTCTTTATTTTTCTATTTGTCCAAACATGATCCTTAGTTTAGAGGCAGGCAAGGATATTTTAAGTAGAGTGATGAAAACCAATGCAAGAGGGCACAAGTTGACAAGGGGTGGATTCATTGAGAAAATAAAAAGAGGAAAGGGCTATATGGCTAGTAATAGTAATAGTAAGGGTAGCAAGGGAAAGAGTGAGAGGCGCCGCCAACCAATGAGAAGCAAAGAGTGAATGCCACAACAGAGACAGCGTTGGTAATGGGACCCACATCATGACACGTCACTCAGCTCTCTCTTCCTTCAATTCCCTCTCGACAACGCATCGTACCTTAACCCTTCCTTCCCAATCACAACTCGACAACACCCTCTTCCTTCTTCTTCTTTTTCACTGTCTCACAACTAACTAAGATTCTAATTCTTAATATTTGATTAATCATTAAATTATACTTTCAGTTTAAATTCTATCAATAAATATTAAAATTTTGTTGATGAATAATCAGCAAGTATATTTTATAGGTGTCTATTGAATCTTGAAGCATGTATTTATTTTGACGAGCTTTTTAGAACTCAATTCATTTGATTATATATTAAAAAAATTACTCATAGATAAATTTCACCAATTTAAAAATATTTAATTTACTCTTCCTTTATAAAATATTATAAGTTCTTTATGTAAAGAATCAATGTATTAATTGATATGCTCACCAATTTTCAAGTCACTGACGTATTATAGTTATAAATATTAAACTTTTCATTATAAATGTAATAATGATATAAAAATTAGTCTTGATTTTGTAATAATTTTTTGTTATTGGAAGAAGATACTTTTTCTGTTTTATAAATAAGAATGTATAGATAGAGTATAACATAGTTATTTTTTAAAGAAAAAAAAGGGAAAAAATGGGGATAGCATTCTATTATTAGACAAGGTCCATTTGTTTTCCTTTCGTTATCTTTCCTTTTCTCTTTCATAGTCGTCTCTTGAGGTGCACATATTCTCACTAGCTAGGGTTTCCTTCTTTATGCATCTTTCTTTCTACGTTGCTCTCGTGTCTCTCTTTTTTGGGCTAACAATGATTAACTGTGCTTCCGCAGTGAAGAGGAAGAAAAAATGGGAAGGGGAAGGGTTCAGCTGAAACGGATCGAGAACAAAACGAGCCAACAAGTGACGTTCTCGAAACGGAGAACGGGTCTTCTCAAGAAAGCTCACGAAATCTCTGTTCTCTGTGATGCTCAGGTCGCTTTGATCATGTTCTCCACCAAAGGCAAACTTTTCGAGTATTCCTCTGAACGCAGGTAACTTTTCTTAACATACATCACAATTTTTAATTTCCTGCTTTTAACTGTTTCTTTATATATGTTTCTTGCTAATTCGCATTCTAAGTCAGTCATATTTTCTGCTATAACTTGTTTGGGATTTTTACCTCTGCACTTGAGTTTCCATGTGCCAAGTTTTTTTCATATGTATATATAAAAAACACTTCTGATCACAGAGAATTTACTATGTATTTGCTCACAGAAATACAGTGATCTAGTAGATCATAACCTCGTAATGGAAGATTTCTTAGATTTGGTATTCATTCATATATATAGACATAATCACACAAGAGTTATATATGTATATATGTGTCTGTCACAGAGTGTGATTTATTTGTTATTTATGGCTATATACGTATGAGAAGATATACTATATATATCAACTCCTCTACGTTGTTGTTTTTCTGAAAATAAAAATACAAGGTTTAATGCTATATTACCCTAGAGCTTTGTGTCACCTTAAGAGGGAGTGATGATATATGCTGTGTCTATTTGAAATTTAGTACCATCTACCAACTTGATCCGTTGGGTAAGAGGAGATACCCTAGTTAATGTACATTTGTTTTTATTATTTGAAGCAACTGAAAATAAATATATATTTGTTTTATTTTTGTGTTTTCTTTAACTAGATATTTGCCTGAAAGAATTAAGGGACAAACATTAATGAAAGTTTATTTAGACTCATGTGGATCTAAGACCAAGGGAGATAATAACATACAAAAGTAGATATAAGAAATAAATACTCTCTCTGTATTTCCATTTATAAAGTAAAGAAAAAATGTTTTAATAGTTTTATTTATAAAACAAGTTCACATACCTATAAATATTTAATATTTTTTTATGTTTATTCTTATTTTAGAAATATTATTGTAATGTAAAGTTTAAATTTAAATATAGAGTAATTTAAAATATTACAATGTCTTTTAATAAAAATTAATACATTAAGATATTTTTTTAATATGTGTATTTTAGTCTGAGTTGTTTTATAAATAAAAATAAATGAAATATAATGATTAAGTAATATTGCCTCTAATTTTAAATATAAGTAAATTTTAATGAAAATTTTTTCCCATAATATAAATAAAACTATATTTGTTCAATATCATCAAATATATATATATATATATATATATGTATCAAATATATCATTCTTATATATATTTTTATGATAATTTATAAGGGCCATTTTGAAAATACTTTGGGTTACGGGGTTACACAAAATATTCAACTTGAGTTAGCTGTGACGTTGTTTACTACAGTTTGGACTATTTGAGAGATACGTAATGATATCATTTTCAAAGGTGGAGTTGCAAATGGTAAGAAAATGTTTGAGCTGGTTCAATATAAGTCTTGGTTATGGTCAAGATTTCGAATGAGGGGTTTTTTCTTGTGTTTTGTTGATTGGTACCGGGAACCTATGTTATGTTTTTCCAGTTAATTTTTTCTGGCTAGGAATTTTATTGTATATGGGTTAAGGTATCCTTGTACCTTTTTAATATATTTATTCTTTGCTGATAAAAAAATATTTTAAAAACTACATGAAATATGTAACAATATTAATAAGCAAGACAAGAGGAGAAAGATAAAAAGAGAGAGAGAAGAATAAGGGAGGTGAAATGAATAAAATAACCCAAGTACACATATGGTTACTGTTTATAGTTAGTATTTACTGTTTGTAGTTACCATATAGGGGAACAGATGACGCAAATTAGTTTTAGGATTTTACGAAAGTAGTTACAATGTTGTAACTGAAAAGGGTTTCTAGACTTCTGCGTTTAATAACGACGGGACGGAATCGATTAGACGTTTCTCTTCCCGTTTATAAACCAATGTTTTTAGAGTTGTTCATTTCACCGGTGAAAACACATATTTATAAAAATTATGTTAAAATTAGGGTCCAACCGTGATTAAACTGATAGTATTAAAGAATTAATTTAAACTAATCACCTAACCGGTTTATGGTTCAACCAGTCAAACCGGCCGAACCGGTTCGGTTTTGATAACAACAATGTAAACTTATAATGAAACAACTCTTCTCCACTAAAATAAATTTTAAAAAATCAAATGATTAGTTACAGTTATGGGACTAGATAATTTTTAATGGAAGTAATTATATTAAAAATTTATATTTAATTATATTTTTCTTACCATAGTAGTATTATATAAAGTGTGATTTTTGTTCTTCAATGATTCCAATCTTCTTAAAATAATATTACAATAAGTTCTTCCTTCAAAGTTTATTTACACAAAATTCTTAGTTCCTTCTTTCGATTTAAAATTTTTAGTTTTAGATAAAAGATAACATTTTAATTGATGAGTTTGGAGTAGATGAGAATTTAAATAATTTGGTTGATGATAATAAAATAAAATGAGAGTTTTAATCATAATTACTAGTAAAGAACATGTTTTAAGAACCACTGTGGAGGATTTGATGTGAGCATGAAAGTGTTCCATCCGTTTGGTTACAGTAAAATAAGATGCCTTAGGGTAATTATGGTGGTGAAAAGAATAGTTTCATATAAATAATATATATATAATTCAGAATTTTTACTGTTATTTTCATCCAAGAGAAGTTTTCTCATGGAATACATTATCTATATACACAAGTACACCTTTATTACTTAAGTGATGAACACTCTAAGATCTACACTTTTTTTAAGTCTACACTTGTATATTTAATATATTTGTTTGAATTGAATTAAAAAATGTGGAAATAAAAATAAATTAGTTATATAAAAATTAAATTAATTTTTAAATTTTATTATAATAAATTTTAATACATAAAAAATTATTTTAAATTTGTTAAAAATTTTATTAAATTATCAAACTTTATTAAAAAAAACAATCTCTTTATATTTTCTTTTGCTTTTGAAAGTAGAATTAATTTCTATTCAATCCCACAATTTCTGTTTTTTTCCCTCTCAATTTTCCTATTTTTTTTTACCTCCGAGTGTGAGTGAGTTGATACATTTTCTTATTAAATTCTCACTTCATCCTTTAAATACGGAAACAAACAGAAAACAAGAGATTGCTTTCCCCTCGTGTCCCGAAATTATGGCATTATAAGGATATTAATTAGATCGGTACAAAATCGTACAATTTGCATATAACATATTGCATTAAAAAATATTAAATGTGCATATTTTAATTCTTTCTGGAACTCTAAAGTGGAAGGTAGTCAAAATAAAGATTTCGATTTTCCTCTTTCGTGTCTAATCACTGCTACTTTCTATAAATGCACTAAAGGTTTATTTTTTATTATAAAAAAAGGTTTAATTTTCCCACCACTTCATTCTTTTTCATTCTAAGATTAAATGTTAGGACTTAGCAGCATTCCATCTTAATTATACTGATTGATTTATATATAATAAGAAATTATAGTTAATAATCATAAATTTTAAAAATATTTAAATTTTTTAAATTGAATATCTTATTAATAAAAATAAAAATTTTATAATAAAATTAAACTAGATATAATTAAAAAAATTAACAGTATACTTAAAAAATATTAAACTTCCTAAATTTCAAAATTTATAATAAGGAAAGACTCATTTTATGTGGTCCTCTTCTTTTTAAAACATTTTTAAACTAAACTTTTTATTTTGTTATTCTTAAATAATATTCTTAGGAGGTTGGTTAATCCTACAGTCTATGTAGGAGTTTTATAGGGAGGAGGAGCCTTAAATTACATCATGTTCACAATCATTTGGTTTGGATGATCACAAAGAAATAATTAATTTCATTGGTTTGTTTAACCTAAATATTTGAAATTAACAACATTATTGCTGATAAGAGAATAAACTAATTGGATACGACTTTAATATTGTAAACAAATTAATCTTTTGCCAGAGCTTCTGTTTTTGATCCTTTCCTATAGTAAAGAGATTTTAAATGAGTATTCACCCTTATGATCATAAAATCCACTTCTCCTTAAGTTATAATCAGAAAATTATTTGTGGTTAAGGGTTTAAAATCTATACTGTTGGCATATATACTCACAAACTCCCTTGCGATACCTATATTTTTATTTACAAATGTGGTGAATAGTAACTCTACTTTGAGTTGGTTAAGTTAGATGTTATTTATTTTAAAAAAAAACTCCAAATATAATAACCTGATCTCATCTCTGGGATCTTCATAGCTAGGTTTGTGGTATAGGCTTATTTGGCATGGTTGTCCCTACATTGTAGTATGGGGAGTACTAAGAAAGTGTCCTACAATTCATAGGTCTCCCTCAATTGTGTTTATTTTGGTTGTGTAACAGCATGGAAGACATCCTGGAACGGTACGAGAGACAAACCCATGAACAACTTACTGGAGCTGACAATGAATCGCAGGTACTTCATCTTTCATTTCCGTGGGCATCTTACAATTAGCTACTAGCTGCTAATACATAATAAGTCAGTACCTAGCTATTTATCATTTTATGTTTTCTTCCTTTATATTACATACATATTGGGCCCGTTTGTTTAAGCTTATTAAAAAAGTGATTATAAAAAAGTGATTCTTTTATAATCACTTTTTTAATAAGCAGATCAGAGTTGCTTCTTAAAATAAGCTAAAATCAGCTTATTTTCAGCTTCTGCTTATTTTTAAAACTTTAAACAAACACGTTAAAATTTAAAATAAGTGCTTTTTTTAATTAAAAAAGCACTTATCTCTTAAAATAAGCTTAAACAAACGAGCCCATTGTGCATCATCTATAAGTTTTCCATATGTAGTTCACACTCTATGTATATTAAAGAAGGAAAAGGTTTCATCCTAGCTGCACTGAAATATGAACCTTAGTATGCTTCAAACTTAGGGTTTCATGAGCAATTCATAAGTTAAAACAGGTGAATATTAGAATTATGTTACCTCTATATATGTAGATATCCGTCCTATTATTTTTTATTAAATATACTTAAATATTTAGGTCTTTATTATTTTATAACGAGATAAAAAAAATTAGTATTTTTTATGATAATATTTTTAGTATAATGAAATTGTAATGTGTTATTGGGTTATACAGTAATTATATTTTATCATACTAAAATAAATAATATCATACGTAAAACATTAAACCATATATTATTATTATTATTATTATTATTTAATAAATATTAAATATTTATAAATAATCATTATTCCACCCACGAGTATAGATACCAATAATCCCATCCCTGCTCAAATCTATATGTAGTTAACTTTTTGAGTTGTGTGCGTCTTGAATCCAGTTTATTTATTAAAAAATGGAAAGAAAGATATATTGAAATGTGCAGTCCCAGTTTTGAAATGATTGCTACAGAGGAAAATGTACTCATTAGAGATAGCACAACACAACACTTGTTAGAATCACTTTGTGATGAAAAAATATATAAAATAAGATATAACATTATAATTTTTATTTCTCTTGAATATTTAATGATTCTTACATTTAATTGGTATAGACCATTTTGTGTTCAAAGTTCCAAATATCAAAGTTTAGAGTTAGATGAGGATAAAAATAAAGATTTGTCAACTCTCTTTCTGAATAGAACAATGAACTGATTTTATGCTTCAAAAGCCTATAATTTTCCCTGTGTTTTTGCTCAGGTCTGGACTATTTGAAATTTTATTAGATTGGATATCTTTTGTACTCACTTTTATTTATTTATATTTCCATTCTGCCTTAAAAGAGAGCACAATCTTCTTATTTATATACAAAATACATAAAATTATATATTATTTTTATACTGTTAAAGATAAAATTCCATCATCCTTTAACAATGTTTGATTGAAATGTATAAATAATCAATATTAATTTTTAAATATTTTTTATTTTTATAACTCTGCATATCCCACATACACTATATATATAATGCATAACTCCATACATACAATATATACATGTGTTGTTTATCTTACTTTTTACGATTTTTGTATCTTGCATATAACTGATTGTTCTATGTACGAGTCTGGGTATCTTTTGTATTTTTTTTAGTTCACTTGTTTGTTTTTGCCCATAAAAAAATACATATGAATATGAGGAAATTAATGATATACAATCAAATATCAAGAGATGGACGTGTTAATGATATATATCAGCAAATGGAAAGTGAACAGTCTACTTTTTAAATTCCAAGTCACATACGCAGTAATTGAAGATCGATCATTTGATTGTAGGGTAACTGGTCTTTTGAATGTGTAAAGCTCACCGCTAAAGTTGAAGTCATAGAGAAGAACATAAGGTACACTTTGTTTAGATTTGATGGTAATTAAGATGTATTTTTTAAAATTTCTTCATGATCATAACATAAGATCTTTGCTAAAGTGTTTTTACTGTTTTCTCTTTTGTTGGGCACGCAAAATATAGAATTGACAGTCACTTGATAGTTACGTGATTAGATGCTCCAAAATCAACAATTATATAGTGAGTGAAAAAATGATATATAGTTTATATAATCTTCATTAATATATATAGGAACTTCACGGGACATGATCTGGATACCTTGAATATGAAAGAGCTTCAGAGTTTAGAACAGCAGCTTGACTCATCTATAAAGCGCATCCGAATAAGAAAGGTAAGTGCTGCTTCATTAATTTACAAGAAATAAGAAGATCAAAACAACAAAAGAGGGGGGGAAAATTGAAATTAAAGAATTAGCATCAACTAGCACATGGAACATTTGTTTTTTCAATCTTCAACTGATTAATTAATCAATTTGATTTTTGCAGAACCAACTTATGAATCAATCCATCTCAGAGATGCATAAAAGGGTAAGATGAATGCTGTGGTGATAATATATATACAGTGTAATTGGCTAGATTACAGCGTGACTTGTAAAATGAGATGCTTATAGGGATATTGAATAATATACAAAAATCCTCTAATAACAGAATGTCTATATAAGATATACAAGTTTGGAACTGAATTTCATGTGCAGTGAAAAGGACACGTTAAATCAAAGTCATGTTATATTGATAAACAAACAAATTAAATATATATCTCTTTGTGAAGTGAAATTATAGTTTTGTTACGACAAAACATTTGGGATTTATAATAAAAGAATTTTTTTTTTTGTTATGCATATGACATGACAGACAAGGGCATTGCAAGAGCAAAACAGCAAGCTAGCTAAGGTAGAAGCCACATGTTCCTCTAGTAACATTTTCAATATAAAATCTTCTAGAATTTTTATATAAAAAAAGCATTTCTTTTTTAAATGAAGGACAAAGTGAAGACACAGGCTGAACGTCCAAACAGTAGCTGCCCAGAAACCCTTGGCAAAGGTTCATCCACTTTCAACTTACCTTCATCACCACAAAGACTGGTCCCTTCTCTAAATCTCAGGTATTTACATGGTTTCTCTCTTCTAAGCAGCTATTGCAGTGAAAGAGATCATTCATTGTTAAACCTTAGGCTATTGATCTTAGCAATTGGTGATGCAAAACACAGCTGGAGTAATCAAGGGATTACCAAAATGTTAAAATAAGCAATAAAAATTGTTTCTAACAACATTGCAGAGGTGTAGAATAATGGCTCACACGCACTAGACATAGAACAAATATTAGGTAGCGTTTGATTCATCTTATTTTTCAACTTCCTAAAGGAGAAGTTACATCAAACAAATTAAAAAGGTTTAATTAAAAAAAAGTAACTTAATTTCCAACAACAAAAATAAAAAAGAAAAGTGACTTTGAATGAAAAATTATTAACACTTAAAATTTTTTTAATAGCTTATTCTTCATCTATGATTTTCTTAACTCATTCATTTATTCAATGGTAGCTTTTTTTTTTGGTAACAATTCAATATTAGCTTTAGTTATATTTTAAAAGTTCTTATTTATAGTTTTGATTTAAAATAGTTTTTAAGTTGAATATAGATACTTTAGGTTAATTACTTTAATTCAAGGAATATGGGTTTTAAGTGGAAGTATATATATGCATGTTTTTTATACAAGTAATGAAGTTAAATGATAATTATAAGACAGTGAACTATAATATGTGGTTATAAAGTTACGGGTTTAAATATCTTGTTGTAGGTGATTTATAAGTATATATCTAACTTTAAAACATGTGATGTCTCTTAATAAATGTTACGATCTAACTTATAAAAACTTTTTTTTCAAACAAAGAGCATAAGCTAGTTTGATTTTGTAACTTATACAAAAAGGTTGTAGAAATTAATAAACACCTTACAAGAATGCACACAATAGATGGTGTGAAGCAACCCAAAAAGTCTACTAGCTAGCTAGGTTGATGCATAATTGTAATCAGTTTGAGATGGTAAAAGTATGAAAATGCATGATGCAGAGGGAGTAGTAGTTTACGAGGAAGAGATAGAGCATCAGTGGAAGAAACGGGGGAAGCTCAAACAGGGCACACTACTGCGAGTACCAAAACTCTGATCCCACCCTGGATGCTGCATATCTGACTAACTCTTTAGGCTTACACATGACATGGTATCGATGAATGTTTAAGGCTCACATCTATCTATGTATATGTATGTATGTTAGAATTGCTAATATGATGCTCAAACTTCTGTGTACCCTTCATCTACAAATCTACAAATTAATTAATAACAATGCTGTCTCTACTATTGAGATCAACGGGGATAACCCAAATTTGATTAGAAAGAAACAAAGTATGAACTGATCTATAAAAGCCATGAACCACAAACATTAGAAGCCAATAAACGGGTGGTATATATGACGAGTCTCATTTGTTTAGAGCAAAGGCACATTCTAAAAATTTAGGACATTCCCTTTACAACTACAGATTCCAATGCGCACAAATTCATTGCTTATGTAGTACCCTCTGAGTAAATGAACGTATTTTTACAGAAAGATTATTTTGTTTAAATCAAATATTAAATGTGTCCCAGTTAGGAATACAATTATTGTTACATTACATAACTATACCTAAATCCACTGATGATAACATTGTATACTTCATCAGATTTTGCTCTTCTTCTCGTCTTATTCAACAACTCCGCCAGCAAGCATATACTCTCTGCCATTAAGTTATTGCCACAACATCATTTGATTCGTTCAGAAAACAGAAAAATAATGAAATGAAAATGGACCTAATCGATAGCGGAAATAATTGTATTATAATAGCGCAATGGAAAAATGAATGAAAAAGGAGATTGTGCAGCCTTTACTTTGAAAAGCATATTAAGTAGAAGTCTCAACTCAATACAAGAAACATGCCAAGTTTAATCATCAACTTTTATGCTCTTATTCCAACACGATCAATTTTTTTCTTCTCTTTTGACAGTGAATTATCAGCCATTTAAATATCTTTCACATCCCAACATAACCAATGCTACTCTGATTGAGATGCAGTTAATATAAAACCAACCACATCACACAAAATACCTGAGCCTTGTGCAAAGACGTGCTAAAGCATCTGATCCAGTTCTATAAGCAATATCCTCCACTTTAGCAGCATCGGATAAAGTCAAACTATCTGCAAGTACAAACTCACATAACTCCTTTAACGAACATGCATCCGTCAATACAGCTGAATGGCCCCCACCAGCCGCTAATTTTCGAATCTCCCCAACACACCTGTGATTTAAAATTTTAATCATAAACCTATGCGATCATTGAAAACTTACTTTATGTTGCAAACACATACCAGTCAACTGGTGATGGATACCAAGCATATGTAGACTTCTCATTGGCTGCTTGACCATAACTATTGTACCCCCATCCGTGAATTCGACCATCACTCATGGAGATGAGAGTGTGTGAATGCCCACACGCAACAAGTTGCACACCTTTGGGAACAACTAAAACTGGGATGTTTCGGAAAAATGTCCGAGAGTCATTAGCAACACACGAGAAAAACCCAGTTTGAGGGCCAAGACCTAGCTGCCCAGACTGACCACCACCCCAAGCATAAAGTGCTCCTCCCCGAGTTATAGCGCATGTATGTACACCGCCACACGCCACGTTTTTTATGGAAATACTGTCAAGGGTAACCACCCTCCTTGGAATTAACTCTTTTTCTCCGTACTGGAGTGAAGAATGACCAAGCTGGCCCATATTTCCTAGTCCCCATGTGTAACTGCAAAGTCCAGAGACAAATATAACAAGTGATGAAATACTATCACAGGCTAAATTTCATAACTAGTCATTTTTTAATACTCCTTATAAGTTATGAGCCCCAAATAAATGAATAATACATGGTACTGGGGCCAATTATTCCTTACACAGCCTAGGAAAATACAGGTCCATGTCCACAACAAACAAGCTAAAACAGCAACTAATTGAAGATTGAGTACAGTTACATTCACACAAACTAGAAGAAACGAGGAGGAACACAGAAGACTGGAAATTTTCTCCAGGGTAAAGTTTACTGATATGAAATTGGGTGGCAAATGAGCTACATAGATAAAGAATCGAACACCTCTCACTTTACAACCCCAGCTCCAACCTCCCAAAAACAGAACGACCCCTGATAAATCCTAGAATCACAGTTTCTGATGTGAAAAATTGGAAGGAGTAAGATCAATAAGCCACAAGTCCACAACCCTCTCAAAACATTTTAAGATCTCAATCTCAAGTCCTAATGGCACAATTAGAGGAGGCTTAACAGCTGCAAATTAGGGTTATGATTCAATGTCAGAACACAAGAAAAGGTGTGAATTACATGGTACAAGAATGAAAGCTTCCAAGCACGAGAAGATCAAAACATATCTGCTGAGCTGTTTCAAGTATGCTTCTAAAACTTGTCTTTTCCTTTTTCTAAATGAATGAAGGACTTGCATGAACTGAAAGGAATGGAAGGAGCTTGAGGTCTCTTATGTCTCAAAAATGAAAGAAAGACTTCACTCCCATAACATATGCAATAGGCATATTCTTTTTTCATAAATTTTACAAACAAAATAGCTACTTCAGGATGAGGGCATCATTATAAAAAAATTATACCCATTTATGATGCATGCACATATATTACCACACATATTTTAAGCCCAGATTTGAACAACTATATAACAAGTAAATGATCATACTCTTACAGGCATCATTCTGTAATGGAGCTATGCCTATTTTAAAAAAAATACTCACTCTGGTCTTTTCTATAAGACCCTACTACATCATTTCACACTCATCAAGAAATTTAGTTATTCTAGGTAAATGCTTAAATTTGTTGATTATTCCTGTTATACTTCCAAACTTACGTTTCATATTAATAGAGAGAAATAAATATTCCAAATTTTATTAGTATCAAGAGGAGAGAAGATGTAATGAATAAGGGTATATATTGGAAAAATAATAATAACTGTGCATTGTAAATTGAAAAGGATCTTATAAAAAGGACAAAGAAAAACTCCAAAACAGGGTCTTAACAAAATGACAGGAGGAAATAATACAAAGCAAAAACCATGACAGCATGTAAATAACAAACTTTGGTATAAACATTTTTTTAATAAAACACAGATAACACTAAAGAGGACACTTCACATAAAATATAACAAAACAGACTACAGGAATATATATCTACAGTCAACTATAGTCGGTTTATGGTATAATAACCAAGCCAAGGGGATAGAAACTTGCATATCAGATGCAGCATTTCCATTGCATCTTGTATCTTGGTGTGAGATTCCCTAATGTGTCATGCGGTAAACCACAATTCTCATGTTTAAATTTATAAATATCCCCATCTAGAAAGTCCTTCAAATCACTTACACCTCGCCCTTTTCAGAAATGGCTGCAGTGTGGTACTCCCCGCATGACACTTTGGTAATCTTCACAAGCTCAGGGGCTTCATCAAGGAACTTGGCATAAGAACTTATAATACGAGCCCCCTGTAGTCCTTCACAAGTAACACCTCGGCCAAGTTGACCATACTCATTGTAGCCTGGTTTATGCAAAATTGAGAAAAGCCTGATTAGTAGGTGGCAGAAAACCCACTTTGTAAATGCTGAAGTTACTTTCCTACATTCAGTACTCAGTAATTGTATAAGCCTTTGACCATTTAAACTCCATAAAGGAAATCGTTGACATGAAGTTTTTACAAATCATGTATAAATAATAAATTTAGGGGGAAAATAGTAAATAAAGTAAGGCAGGTACTGATTTACCCCAAGCTTGTAGTAGGCCATCCTCAGACAAAGCAACCACATGGACAGCTCCACAAGACACTTCACAAATAATCTGAGTGTGATCATATATTTTTATAAATAATAGGAAAACAGACAGTTAGCTAGATAAGTGAACAGAAAACAAAATGTAAAAGAAACAAACCTATTCCATCTTAAAAATTGTATCACCGCAAAAAAAAAAAAAAAAAACTATACGTTTTTCTTTGCATTTAAAATCAAACTAAACTCTGGGGAGAGTGGATTCATTCATATGTCCTGATTCTGAGTAATGATACAAACAAGATATCAAGCAAAAAGACAAGTTATGAGATAATTACATTCATAGAAGAAATTGCATGAAACCACAATAGCAATTATTCTCCTCCTAGTGCCTTACACTAAGTACAAAAGTAAGGTATAAATTATATGATAGACATTTTTGAGAAAACCTAAAATCATAGTAAGGTGTGTTGATCATGAGTCACAAAAATGTAAGGAAAAATATCTAGCATGCATATCCAATCAGCAGTCAGATCAGATGTGATGGCATGGTTGACTATTGGGAGTAAGGCTAGGAGAAGAGGCAGGGATAGGGGAGGCAAATGAAAATATAGTGCTCAGAATTTCATGCTATACTGCTTGTATTTTTTTTTCCTTCCTCTCTCTGCCTTGTAAGTAATACACAAATAGTTGTTGGCACTTGCATCTATTTACATAGTCAACACGGCAAATCATAAAGAATAAATCAAGACAACCAAATAAATGGCACATCCTTCTTTGATCATAACGAATGTTACATACTTACCGTGTTGGGTTTGAAGGCACCCCAGAACAATCTAGGAAAATTTGATCCCTGAGTATAAACAATAAATTAATGGTAAAAAAAAAAAGAGTTTTAACATATTAGGAACATTGAATTAACCATCAAAAAGGTATTACCTGATTTTGCCCCCACACCCAAAGCCTTCTAGTGGAGATGGTACCATCATTTTCCCGAGGTTCTGCAATGCAAGCAGAACAATGCGCCCCACATGATACAGATTTTACAAACTCTGATTCCAACTGTTTCACTTTTTTTGGATGTTTCCTTCGCTCCTCGGTTCCATCACCCAATTGACCAAAGTCATTAGCACCTAGACAAGGGATAGATGCATGAGTTTAGACATTAATGACTTTATGTTTCCTAACCATTGGTAATATGAGGTACTAGTGATAGCAAACAAACTTAAAATTAGGAATGCATATAAAAAATTTGAAAAGGAGAAACTCCTATAAAGTTAATTAATCCTCATGGATATTGTTCCTTAATAGTAACCAGTAATAAATTATCAAATGACATTAATTCCAACTATAACAAGGGAAAAGTTCAGAGAACAGTGTCTCTTATTATCTACAGAAACATCCCATATTTGAAGTGTAATGAAAACTCCAATGAGATTTTGTCCAAAAATACTGAAAGTCAACTTCCGCTAGCAGAGATTTGGAGAGAATACGTCTCCCTCCCAAAACAAACCTACACTTTTGATCTCTATTTTTAAACCAACAAAAACACCTCCAGTTTGAGTTTTCACACAAAAAAGTAACTATTTCATTAAAGGCCCTGTGCTCAAATAATCTCCATGGAGGTTACTAATTGGAATAACTTAATTGTTTTTCATTCTCTCATTAACAAATACATGTCATTAACTGTGTTTATTATATCTGAACAAAACAGGAAATGCTAGTGACTTTTGGGCATGGAATTCCCATGAACCTAGCTCCAATTATTTGGGACATCCACCAGCAAATTCCTAGCAGGGAGTTCAACGGCCCCTAATGGAACATCCCCTTCTCATTGATGAAAGGTACAAACAAATCACTTGAATTTATCCTTAGGATCCCATTCAAGTGCCTAAATAACACATACAGAATAACAACCAAGGTCCAAGGGAAGAAAACAATCACAACACTACAAAAACACAGTATTTGAATGAATGCATGAACACAACAGTGCAAAACACACAAGGGTAAAAAAAAAGTCCAAACCCCAAGTAAAGAGTGAGCCATCAGAGGTAATAGCTGCTGTATGCTCCCGACCACAAGCAACATCCAACCAACGAGCATTGATGCCAGCTGGACATCCAAACAGCTCGGGAGGAAGCTGCTGCGGAATCCT
Source organism: Clitoria ternatea (assembly GCA_037962975.1). Classification (NCBI taxonomy): domain Eukaryota; kingdom Viridiplantae; phylum Streptophyta; class Magnoliopsida; order Fabales; family Fabaceae; genus Clitoria; species Clitoria ternatea. The sequence continues at coordinate 272,904,184 of CM075672.1, forward strand.
CAACTGATCCTCTTCCCCCTTTCTACCTGTCTGCCCTGATTGATTGTATCCCCAAACATAAATTGCACTCTTCCTTGGAACACTCGCAGATTTTTTGGTCCCAAATATCGCATCAATATCCATACTTTGTTCACCTTAAAGATTATTATGCAAACACCAGCAGCTGCAGTTTTGTAGATTGCAACAAATTATAATCGAAACAACAACAACAACAAATACATGGAAACAGAGGGTAATGAAAAATACAACTTCTTTGATTGAATTAAACCAATAATTAAAACTGAGCCTAATTTTGATTCTTCCGTCTATATCATCCAAGTTTCAATAATTCTTTTTTCAAGAAAATAAAAAGAACCTTGGCAGCAAAATAGAACTGTTTCTTTATGGAATTAAGGGGAGAAATTTAAGTAAAAAGGAAGAAAGTTGAAATTTAGGGAAATGGGGTGGGAATGAATGAGTGAATGAGAGGGAGAGATACCTGAAAAGGAAGAGAATTGAATGAAGGAAGAATGGTTAACGGAAAGCACGCAGCACAAGCAATGGTTCTTCAAATCAAGAGCCATACAATATTGGACTTTTCTAGACTATTTTCACGTGACAATAATAAGATTTTCACATTGATAAAAAACAGTTAAGTAGTGATTAATGTATGTATTAGTTTTTTTAAAAATGTATAATATATTAAATTTAATTAAATATTATTAATGATTGAAAATACATTTAATAGTATCATATAAGGTATTTCGATTGATGAATCAAGATAAATAATTAAATAACTAATAAATTTCGATTGGTTCAGATCCATATAGCAATTCAAAATTTATAACGTTAAAACCAAAATTTATAGCAGGGGATTAAAAACATAAAGTTTTTTATTTAAATTAATATTAATATAATTTCTTTAAAAGTGTATTTTTATATATTTTTAATTTAGTAGATCAAGATACAATCATCTTTCAAAACAAATAATCTGTTCCTAATATCAAAATGATTCTTTATAAGAGTCTTCTTGAATATGAAAATGAAAACTCGAAAGAGGAAACAAAATAAACTACTCCTCAAATTGGGTTGATTAATTAATGTGTCCAACAAAAAAAATTAATGAGCTAAATAATACAAATTTGGATTAGCTACAGCTCACTTAAAAGAGAATTCCAATAAGTTAAACTATCACAAGTGGGGTTGACCCACCAAATTTTTAAAAAAATTGTTTGGGGTCAATTTAGGCTTTTATTTTAATAAAATCCTCTTTTTTTCAAAAATTATTTTATGAAATTTATAAAAAAAATATTTTAATTTTTACAATTAGAAAGCCAACCTAACATATACTTAGGCCTTCGGGATGGTTTCTCGATTTTAGTTTTGAAAATTTTTAAAATCAAAGCATATTTTTTTTAATTTCACGCTTTAGTTTTTACAATTTTGAGTTTTTAAAAGTTATTGTAAAATTTTTATTTAATCATCACGTTATTTAAACAACAATAATATAATTGTGGTAGGGTAGCGATGGTGGTGCCAATAATGATGATGGTGCTTATGGTGGTGACAATGATGGTGATGGTAGTAGTAGTGATGCAAGGATGATGGTGGTGAGAGTTATGATTTAGGGTTTAAGGTTATGGTGGCAATGATGGTTATGTTGGTAACAATTGCGATGATTATGGTTATGTTAATGGCAATGGCAATGGCGATGCTTATGGTTGTAGTTATGGCAATGGTTATGGTGACGATGGTGATGATGACAATAATAATGGTCGTGGTGGACATGGTTATTGTAGTGGTAGGAGGTGGCAGTGGTAATGGTAATGATGGTGGCAGTGGGCATGATTATTATGGTGGTGGCAGCGGCAACGACAATTGTGATGGTGATGGTGGCGATGGTGGTGGATATGGTTATTGCGATGATGGGGGATGAGACAGTGGTAGTGGTGACAATAATGATAGTTATGATTATGGTGTCCTAAACACGCCTTAGTTAAGGCTTAATCTTAAATGTATCCAATTAATATACACAATTTTTAATTTTAACTTACCAAATTAATTGAAAAGAAATTTTAAATAAAAACATAGTAGGGAATTAAATATTCTATCTGATTTTAGAATGTTTTTGTTGTCTTTTTTGGCATAATTATATTTCTTATACAATACTTATTGATTTTTTTATTTATCTTTATTAATTAATCTACATATTCTATGTGTCATTAAATATACTTAAAGTTTAATTAAATTTATAAAGATAAAATTGGAATAGAACACTAATTTTTAGAAACCAATAACTATTCATTAATTATTTTTATTGTCTTTTTTGATGATATGTCTTATATATGAGAAAAAAATAATAAATATTCATTGAAAGTAGAATAATCAATCATTTAATGAATAGTTATGTTTTGGTAAATTGGTAAAAATTTTGTAAGCTCTATTTCCTATATTCTTAATAAATTTTCACTATTTCTTATGTTAGCGTAACGTGGAGAAAACTACGTATATTATAGTTTTAAAAGGGTAAAAATGCTACGCGGTCTCTGTTTAGATTTTAAATCTTACCAATTCTTAAGGGAAAATAACTAAAAATCCAATGGTTTTAAATATAATATTGGATCCATTCATGTCCATGATCCATTTGGGTTGGATTTGATGGATGCTGAGTGTAACAACTAACAACGTCAAACCGCAAACGATGACCTTTCAGCGTTGTCGGAAACAGAAAATAATATTTGAGAATAATTAAAAAATGACACGTTCTTGTTCCTCTTTCACCTTAATCTCTCGTCAATGTAAAGCAAATCTAACCGCAATTCGTGTGAGCCCTGGCAAAGCTTTTGAACTGTGGAACCTCTCCTCTCACTGTATTCTTCCGGGTATTCTCACTTCACTTTTTTCACACCAAATTGATCATAGTTATGCTCACTTTCCCTCTTGATTGTGTGCTATTCTGCCTCAAAAATATCTTCTTTTTCAAGCCTTGACTTCTTTTCATTGATTTTTTCTTTTGTTTGTTGTTGGGTTGTTTCTGAATCTGATCACAAGATTCAATTGGTTTATGATATTTTCGGGTCTTTTCTTTTGTATATTTACCTTTATGCATATTAATGGTAACTCGCTTTACAAAATGGAGATTCTACTGTCTTGATTGTATTAGTTCAGGCTTGATTTTTGTTTTTTGAACAAAATACATCTATATGATGAATGAAATATAGGGTCATAATTCAAAGGGAGGACCTGAACTGTTTTGGGACTTTGGGAGAGATTTGATTGATGAATATAGTTTTTCCCCCTTTAAAATAAAAGGTAATAGATTATTTTTCATCCTTGTAATAGCAATCTGACTTGATAATTTATTTATGCTGTAGAGACATTGCAGACACAGCAGGATCATGAGTGGGACTAGCAGTGAAAAGAAACTTGTTCGAATTGATATTAGCTCTGATACCGTATGTCCATGGTGCTTTGTTGGCAAAAAAAATCTAGACAAAGCCATAGCTGCCTCCAAGGATAAATACAATTTTGAGGTCTTATACTGTCCTATTTTTTCTCTTTGTGTGCATGCATGATAGGATACAACAGTGTCATACGACTGATGTAATTGATCTCATTTAGTAGTATAAGACTTTGTTATTGTTGTGTGTGTGTGTGTCTTGAACCTAAATAAGTGAACATGTGGCATTCCATGTGCTAATTTTCAGTTAACTGAGTTTTGCAGATAATATGGCATCCATATCAACTTGACCCCAATGCCCCTAAAGAAGGTGTTGGCAAGAGGGAGTTTTACAAGGAAAAGTTTGGATTCCAATCGGAACAGATGGAAGCTCGGATGTCAGAGGTTTTTATTTTGTTAATCACTCTTTGAATCACATTAGTTATCTTTGGTGATATCAACACGGTGAAATTTGAGTTATTCTTTATGTTAATTTGGTATTTGATGGCAGGTCTTCAGAAACATTGGTCTGGAATATAGTTTGTCAGGACTCACGTAAGAGTTAGAGTGATTTTAAAATTCATTAATGGACAAACTTTTAAGAACCACTTTAGAAGTGGAGTGTTTTGAAGAGTTGTGTAACCAGGCTTCAACTAATTAACATTGTTTTAACTATCCACAGGGGAAACACTATTGACAGCCACCGGCTTATATATTTTGCTAGAGAGAAGGGTCTTGACAAGCAACATGATCTAGTTGAAGAACTTGGCACTGGCTATTTCACGCAGGGGAAATACATTGGTGACCAGTAAGTGCTGAAGCAACATAATTCTGTGTTTGATGCTATTTTTTCGTTTAGTGGTCTTTATGGTTGATTGCTCAATTAGTTGGAATTTCTTCACGGGGCCATGGAAGGGGGATATTAGTGTAGGTACCCTTCTGAAGGGCTATCCATCAGTATGAATTTCCATAGCTGAATTGTTTTGCTTTTTGATGGATCAATGCTTTTTACACACTGCTTGTGGAATATTAAAAATGCAGACTAATATATTTGACGAGTGTTCTGTTAAATATGAAAAACAGACTGGGCCATATAAAAAGGGATGATGGCAGGTGGTAATTTGTAGTAGGATTTAGCTGATATTGCAAGAGATTTGTACAAAATGTCTATTAATCTGGCTCCTAAACTAACAAGCATTGTCATTTTTAATTTGGATACAGTCAATTTCTTCTGGAATCTGCTGCCAAGGTTGGTATAGTAGGGGCAGAAGAGTTTCTTAAGGACCCCAACAATGGATTGAAGGAGGTATGTAAATGTTTATTTTCTTATAAGCAAACTCCCTAATGCTATATCTAAATCAAATGTCTAAAATATGTTTTTTTTTTTGTGTTTGTATGATATTTGAATTATGGATTTTGTTAACTTCAGCCCTTAGGGCTGAGTTTAAGCCACTTAAAATGATAGTTTTTTATTGCGATGAATGCAATCATTTTGTCACAAAAACAAAAGTAAAATAAATGCATTCATTTCCAATAAAATATTACCACTTCGGGCCGAGGTTAACAAAATCTTTGAATTAATAGATGTCATAGCTTCTAAGTTCTAACTTTGAAATGTGCAATGTATTTTCTTCTTTTTGATGTTAATAACAAAATAGTAGCAAACATGATGTTTATAGTTGACAGGCTTAGAATAGTTATTAGTATCTTACGATTCGAGTCCTACGATTTGATAAAATATGAGTAGCTAACGATAAGTATCATGTGATGAATCTTTTGTATCTTACAATACATGGATGAATCTATGTGATTTTGAATCACCAATACAAATTGCACAATTCAACGATTCTTTATTTTTTAATTTTTACTTTGTTTTTACTAATTAAATGGTTAAATAAAAAAGGAACTTAAGAAGATCTACTTTGCACTATACTTGATTATTCAAATGCTCTTGTCCTTTGATGATTTGATACATGCCTTTATGTTAAAATCATCTTAAATTTATGTTCTTTTAGTTATTGATCATGAATTTTTTTAATTATCATGAATCTTTCGATCCAATTATATTTGTGATTCAGAAAACAGGTTTTCCGATTCATTATTTGAATCCCAATTTGATAACAAAAGTATAAATTGTGCAAACACAATAGATTTTCTTCTGCTAATCTCCATGTCCAGCTTAGCAATTGAATGAGATTGCATCATAGCTGAATGCTGATCCTGCCTTCCATGATTCTACCTAGGTTGAGGAGGAGCTCAAAACATACTCAAGAAACATTACAGGGGTTCCATATTATGTGGTTGGTGTATATAATATTAATATCCCTGTTTGTTTTTAGGATTCACAATGATAAGAACCGAGCAGATTGATTTAGTTAACCCTTTTGGCAGATTAATGGGGATCAGAAATTGAGTGGTGGACAACCCCCTGAAGTCTTCTTGAGAGCTTTCCAAGTTGCTGCAAGTTAACTTAAGTTCCAGAGTTTTCCAGTGTGCTCTATAGCAATAAAAGGATTGAACCTTCTTGGAAATAAGAAACTGGCCCTCCAATGCTATATAAATATAATATCAAACGTAAAACTTAAATTCATATACGAGACTGTTTTTTGGTTTACATATACAATACAAGACATTGTTAATGTATATCTCCATTTTTCTATTTGCGTTCCCACTGGATGCAGCAGTAATTGTATGCTTATATAAAACTCTCATCGTTGGGGTTTAACATTCCATTTATTTGAGTTCTTGTCGATTTCATTATTTATTAAATAGAGATTGATTTAGATCATAAATAATATATTAGTCTAACTCTTGTACTACCCAATAATAGTTACTCGTCGTTAGGGTGCAACCATTTCACCAAGTGAAATCAAGTCATGTGACATGGAATGCATACATAACTTTAAATACATACAACAATGGATAAAGTTCTTTGAATAGAGTTGGCAAAATGGACTAATCTTGATGTTTGAGCAAATAAAGTTGAATGTTGAATTAATGTATATTTTTTTAGCCCACTTTTAAAAAATCTGCATTCAACGTGGGTAAACGACCTCAATTTTTTACTTATATAATCATATTAGTTAGAAAAACTTGAATTTAAAAGGTTGGCTTTAGTCTGTCTGTAAAAATTAGCAGATTTAGACATATAAAATTAAAGCTTGAATTGATATGGGCCTTTTTAGTTAGACTCTAAAAAAGTCTCAGCCCTTATAAATTCAACCCGTTTATGTTAGCCCGCCTAGAAAGAGTAAATTACTTCAACTCCCCCCTCTATTTTGACTTTTGGCAAATAACCCCCTCTATTTCAGAACCTAAAAAGCACTAACTAACTTTATTAAATTGGGATGTCTTCCATTTAGTCCCAAATATAAGTTACTTCTAACCGACACCCTTGACATAAATATATGTCCAACAAACTTTACTAGTACCTTAATAAATATTTCTCTCTCATTGCATGAGAAACATTCTACCATTAATGAAATTATTAAAAAGTCTACAAAGGGAAAAAGTGAAAATTTTCAATTAATGTTAAAGTTGGTGACTTATATTTACCGAATAATTTTCTTTTTCAAAAAATGCTATTATGTAACAATTCAATATTGTCCTTGGTTAATATCACATCAAACACTCATACTCTCATTGAGCATCTTGGTGAGCAATCCTAAATCATAATTTGGAAAGAGTAAAAGTCCTCTAATGGTAGTACCTCACTATACGACTTCAAAGATATGTCTCTCAAAGATAGTTTTGAAGTTTTGAAGTTTGTTGATGAGTCGATGTCGCTTAAATCCTTTATCATCTTCCTTATTGTATAACATCAAAGATCAATCTCTTTCTAAGTCGGTTAGTTAGTACCACTTGAAGTCATCATCACTAAGTCATTGTCGTTCAAAGTCATTATCGGTCGAAACCGTTGGCAATAGATTGCTCTCACCCAAAGCTATCACCATTGTGCTATGTAAGATTATGTTCATTTTGTTGATCTAATTTTTTTTGTCGTCTTTTACCCCTTTCTTACTAATTGATCTACTAGAATACAGAATAAAAAATATGAATTCATGGATAAAATCTATCATTTTGATAGGATTTAATTTTAAAATGAACATTTTTAATAAAGTTGATGTAGATATTATGGTATGTATATCTGTGAATATCTACTAAGTTATTTTACTAAAATATATTTTTATATATACACAAACCCAATTTTTTTCCATTTCCCCCTCTTTAAAACCTTGTTACTTTTTTCCTTTGTCCATGAAAAACCTTACCACTCTATGTCTCTCTCCCACAGAGTCTAATACTCTAACTTAGCACTATTTCCGTTTCACCATTACTATGAATGAATTAATTATTAGAAACTTTTTTAATATTTTATTGTCTTTTCTTTTTGCATTTCATTTTTTTGTTGCTTTTTTTAATGTCACCAAGTGTTAATGGATGTCCATTATTATTTGTAGATATGCATAGATACTCACACAATTACAAATAAAATATGAAGAATATTTTTATCTATGATACGAGTACTGGACCATCATCATCCGTATCCACATATATTCATTTACATCCATATCTACATACTCCATGATATTAACATTAGAGTAAATTATACAAACTTCCCTTGAAGTTTGTAGAAAACTCAAAACATAATAAAAATTGACATTCTACTCCATTTAAATTAACAATCATGTACATAAAAAAACAAATAACAATCATAGAATATTAAAATGGAATATTCTTTTCCTTAACTATAATTGCTTTTTTTCTTATTTAGTTTCATAAAAAATGATTAAAACTAATTTATCTAGAGAAAGATTAAAATTAACCGTTCTTGAAAGTTTAATACTTCATGACAACCCTTACATCACATATACGATCATGTCATTATGTCGTATGTTTTGGTCTAATCATGCTAGTATGAAATTCTTCATTTTTTAATATTTTGTCCTAAAATAAAAAAATCTTCATTTCTTTCCGTTTTATAAAAATATTTTAAAGCAGAACATGCATAATTTGTTAATAATAAAAATATATTCATTTCTTTCTTCTTTTATAAAAGTAGATATATTAAGATTATTATAGACGTATATTAATAATAATTTTGAATAATTTTTCAACTTCAATAGTTACTTTGTTTTATTACTTACCGTTAACAATAAAATAAAGAGAAAGTTTGTCATATTTTTAATTCATTTACTAAATTCCTTCATTAATTTAACAAATTGGTGGGAGATAAAATGATTTAACAATTTTATAATATGTTATTGAAATGAATTACAAACAATTTACTGAGTTTAGTTTCTAGTGAGCAAAATCACAAAGTAAAATAACTAGAAGAGAAAAAAGCTTAACCACGATGAATGCAACCATTAAATGGAGTGGAAGTGTCAATGTTTAACATGTTTCGGGTTGAGGCTTGTGTAATTTACCCGAGCAGACATAATTAATTAAGTACTCATTTCATGCTCGCATTTTTTAAAAATTGTCTATACTTTGACGCAAATTACAACTTTAATATTCACACTCATATACTCTTTTTGTTGCTTTGTCACAGCCTTAAAAAAATCTAATTATGTTTTTTTACTGCTTTATCTTTTCAATATACTTTTTCTCTGTTTACATTTAATATCACTTCCTTAATTAATATTTTCTTGATTTAAACAAAATATAATAGTATAATTGTCAAATAAACATTTAATTATATTTTAAAATCTTAAAAGGAAATATATTTTGAAACAAATCAAATCTTCTAAAATGACATATAAAAAAAATGAAACGACTAATCGGATGCCAAAACACCTTTACTCTAACCTATTACTTGAACTTTAATTAAACAAGACACTCCTTCATCCAATAAGTTTGATAAAAAAAAAAAAACATTAGACACAATTAATTACATTATATAAAATACAGCAAATATTTATGATAAACTAATTATTGACTAAATTTTAATATAGCATATCAAAATTAAAATACTTATATACTATAACAAAAAAATATATAATATATTTACATTGATTATTTGCAGAATTATATTAGTTAAAACTTAAAATAACAAAAATTACTTCAATACACAGGAAAGACCTATGATTGAAAAAAGATGTCAATTTTAATTTTAAGTGACCAAAACAATAAATGAAAATAAATAAGGATAATTAAGATTTGTTTTACCAAAGGATAATTAAGGTTTTAGCAGACCAATAACAATCCAAAACATACATTGAACACATGAAAATAGTTGTGTTACAAGTATTTAAGTTTATTTAAATGTATTATATTTAATTAATAGCCGATACAAGACATTTACACTTATCTTCACTAAAGTTTGCAAGTAAAGACTATTATGCAAAAAAAAAAGTTTTACCCATTAATAATTAATAATATTAATAAAAACTGAAGAAACCAGGGTCAAAACTTTACCCTTAAATCTTATACTACCTCAGTCTCTTGATATAACTACCAATTACAGTTTTTCTTAACAAGTTAATATAGTTAAATTTATTTAATTTATCTACATATTATATTAGATTTTCAAAAATACCCTCATTTTTTTTATTGGAATTCACACATCTTGCTCTACTTAATTTATGTTTATTTCAACCAAAGATAAAAGAGGGGTTCAATCTCCTAATTAAACAGCATAAATATATTTTTTAAAGTACCTCTATTACAAGCCAATATGTGGAAACCATGACAAAATTTCCATCTAAAATTGCATTTTTCCTTTAAATTTGGGAAGTTTTAGCAAGGGAAATGAGTATAAATATAGAAACAACTTGGATCAGATCGAACTTACAATGATGGTTAATAAAGCTTATATACTTTACTATACATAATCTGAAATATTCACAATGTCTACACTTGTATTTTTCTTCTTTCATCTTTTGTTGGTATCATCCACGACATAAACCTTTTTCGATCAAGATTAAGTCGTTTCATCGAATTCCATCATCTACACCAAAATAAAAGTAAATAAATATCATGATTAATCAAACCCTAACCTCTAGTGCGGCTTTAGCCTATCAATCAAATAAGCACAGCTCAAATATATTCAAATGCAGTACATTATACCGGTTAATTGATATAAAAGTAATATTTCTCATAACAATCTGTATGCAAGCTAGGTAGAAATCTATCAGCTAAAATAATCAGTATCAAGAGTGTGTTTGGATGTGTAACTTATTTAACAACTTATTCTAGAATGACATATGCAGGTACACTGCACCTCCATCTAAGAGTTATCTTATTATATGCAATTATAGGAAATAACATCTATATAAAGTTTAATCCACCCAGAAAATTGATAGTAATACAAGTAAACTAATTAGTCATCAGATCAGATCAGGTAGTATGTTATTGCAAGAATTTTTGGGAGGGAGGTAGAGGCTTGTCAGGAGTTCCACAAGACATTGCAAGACATGGTGTAATTACAATAACTAGTTATTGTAGAAAAGAAATTAAATATCGGTTATTAATTCCATCCTTTAATTTCATTTCATTTTTCATTTTTCATTTTTCATGTAAGTTGTAAAGTCATGCCAGTTTCATCCCAAGAAATTCCATTGCCTTGAAAATAAAAAAGGAGCATCGCAGCCCCTTGGATGGAAATATTTTGACATGGCATGCCATAGTGGCACATTCTCTATTCAACATGGTAATAACATAGCACGGCATACAAATTTCTTTCATAGGAAGCAATATAGTACAAGCCCTATCCTTGGTCGCCTACACAGCCTAACTGTTTCCCTTTCCTGTTTCCCCTGTTCTGAGGAATAAATCCAAGATTTCATGAATTTTTATTAAGCTACAAATGCTCTGCTTGCCAAAATCAAGAACATGGTCCAGAAGAATGCCTAAAAGATTATGAGGTGGCCTTTACCAACTTGAATGGAATTATTGTGATTGGACAGGACCGCAAAAATGATTTTATAACCTTACTCGCTTCATATTTGGTCTGCAAACTGCAAATGTCAGGGAGTGGAACCTATGATATCACATTTTACACAGAAGCATGCATTGCAAAAGTACTAGCCTAGCATTCTTAACAAGAATCATAGTATTTTGAAGCCTGATGTTTGCTATGCTACCACGTCAACAGACAGTTTTGAATCTGAGCTTTGGCCCCTTTTCAGATTTCTAATTGAAATGTTCCAGGTTCTGACAGAGTGACATGTTAGCACATAATGCCATTGGAACGGGTAGAATTGGCCAGTTTGTACTGGAACTGGCTGGTGCAAACTTCAAACCAGTTTGCGCTCTGGAGCCTATACAGTTGACAGAACTGAACCAGAAACATGGTCAATTGGCTGGTTTCTGGTTGAACCGACTAGTTCAACTCAACCTGGTTCTCAGCCCACTGCATTTGTGTGTTCTATGCTCTAACTTATGATGAGCAAAGAATCATTTCAGTGACAAAGAATTCGGAAAATACCAAGTAAATATTACCTTTCCACAAACAGGACAGTTGTCACTTCTCTCCATCCATTCGTAAATGCAACCAAGATGAAAATGATGAGAACATTTTGTCACTATCTTTGGATTCTCTTCAGTGTATTCTGCAATCAAAAAATATTCAAGAAATATAAGAAATTGATAAAATTCCCATTCTCAAAATAGTATGCTTCTGGGCATTAACAAGTATAACCTTTAGCTAGCAACAAATATCATGTTTATACAAGCACAAGTAATAAGCAGACTTCAACCATTTGCCTACTACATTCCTGTGCTAAGGTTACATTCTAATTTATATACAATGCTACTTCCATCAATATTAATAATAGTGTTTTTCTTCCTTTAAGATAAATTAACGGAAGAGCATAAAGAAACCACCAATGAAGCAAATGTTATTTTTTCTACATATTAAATATATCCAAACTTCATTTTTCTTCATCAAAATTCAGGGGACATATGGCATACAGACACGATCTTAATATCATGTAAAATTAAGTATAAGTATATAAAAAAAATATATAACATCCAAATAAAATAAGATAAATCAAAACATGTCAAAAAGCATCCAACAGACCATAGTCATCAATGGCCTCCCTAACCCCACTATCACAAAAGAGCATTGAGGGGCAGCCTCGAGCCATTATCCATTCACCACCGTGGACTGTTTTGAAGTAGCAAGGTTACAACCACAATTCTTTAAGGGGAAAAACATCATAATACCTACCCTTGCATTCAGCAGATTCTTGTATGATTTACCCATATTTTATATCATAAACCCTGTCTGTTTCAGATTCAAGACTAACCATGCCCTCCTCTCAATCTTGTATTTGAGAGTCAAGAACCAAAAAATTGATAAATCCCGCTCTTCTGCCTTTCCAACCACTGATCCAAATCTCCAGCGGCATTCCCAACCAACCCTCTGCACTCCAGCATTATTTCAGGCAAAGTCTCCCTTTCGTGCATCACAACACAACTCTCATTTTGTCTCTGCTTATGTCCTCACAAATTCAGAAAGGTCTGTGTTACTTTCCTTATCAGCAACTTTGTATTGTGCTTTTTCTCTGTTTTTTTCTTTGTTGTGTACATAGAGACAGCCTCATGATGCACACTTCATATTTTCAAAGAGGTCTGTTTTTGTTTTAAAAAATAAAAACTCAAGAGGCACCTCTGTTCTGATTTCTTTTTCCCTTCATGTTCCTTGACCTTGACTTTAGATGTTGAGGCCTTGAGGGTGAGCCCTGGCACAACCATCGTGTTGATGCCTTGAGAATTAGAGGTCACATGTACTGCAAACAGCCACTCTGCAATAAGGCTGTGTACATCTACCCTTCTCAGACCCTAAGTGAGAGCCTCACGCATTGGCCAGCTTTTTATCAGGTGTAGCTAACTTGTAATCTTAAGACTATGATTTTCTAATTTTTCATCATGAATGTGTCTCTATTTTTGGGTAATTTTTAAAATTTTGATCCCTTTTCTATGTGCAGTATAAATTAGGTAACCTGTAGTATAAGCCAGCTTTTTATCAGGTGTAACAAACTTGTGGTTGATCTTAACAGTGATTTTTTAATTATTCATCATGACTTTGTCTCTATTTTTAGGCAATTTTTTTAGTTTTGATCCCTTTTCTATGTGTAGTATAACTATAAATTAGGTAACCTGTATCTATGATCTTCAATGCAACATCACACCACATTTGTTTTGAAGCTGGCTACCCTGTTCTGCTATTGAGAATTGATAACTATGCACTTGACCAATATTTCATGCAAAATTGAGTCCCAGCATCATGTGGTGTTCTAATGAAAATTCGAATAATTTTTATTTTTGAAAAATACATCTACCTTCAAGACAAGTTGGACAGACATCCTCCTCTTCTGATGATGCATAGATGAGCCCTACTCCAGTTGTAAGCTTTGCTGATGAAAGTCTCACAGAGGACTTAGAATTGGAACGGTATTCCTTTGATCCATCGTCAGCAGTATCATTCCATTTACCACCCGAACTTAAAGGTTCCGAGTCAGCATCTACATCACCTCTTAAAGGTTCTGACTCTTCATTCAAATGACTTGAACCCTTCTCACGTCTTGAAACTAGTCCATCACGCTGTGAATGGAAATGCCTAGGATCTGCATCATAAGGCAAAGGCCTTGGAGGAGAACGGTACATGTCAGATAGAGAATTATCAAGTGAAGCTGTAGAGGTCATAGATGCTGCCCCCTCTATAGATGAAGGAATCGAATGCACTTCCCCTCTATGGAATATTGATGCATACTGAAAAGTGAGGTAGATTGGAAAAGAGTTATATATCATTAACTACAGTTATAGATGACAGTAAGATATAGCATCCTTAGAAGTGGATCTGGGACTAAAATAACATCAAAATGCTGTCCTCTGAACTGAAAAAGGTAATCAATACAATGAATTTAATTTAACACCAAACTACTTAGATCAACAGATGCAGAAAAGCACTCCTAAACTAATTACAGGTTATTATAATTTGTTTTTAGTTGAAGTTTCATGCCCTTCCTAGCAAGCTTGCAGCAAAGCTTCAGAAAAAAAATCTCTCCCACAATAAGCTAAGGGGCAAGTTCAAGTTAGGACTCACTTCTAACAGTAATAGTTCTCCTGGGTCACAACATTTCATATAGATAAGCAATTTGGCACAAGTGCATATAGCAATACAGTAATGCATTCAAACATGACCATGAAGCAAGACATCAAGTTCAACCTATGGGCAACAACACATTATAAGAAAGGGACCAAAAATTGAAATGAAAAAAAAACAAAGGAATGGCAGGGGTCAGGGAATTTGGGGTTAGGGACATACCACATTCAAAAAGTTCTGCAGGAAGTTACTGAGACAGACACAGTTCCTATATACAGGACTATTTGGATTCATATAATCTTCAAAATCATCAACACGTAAGCAACAACAAACAGAACCCATTGTTGCAAATGCAATATCTTTATCTCCTTTGGCTTAAATTTTTCCCACTCCTCAACTCAACAGAACAGATCACCAAAATATTGATGTTGCTACATGCACACTTTCAGAAGAGGAGACCCCAACAGCACAAACCAATAACTATACTTTCATAAATGAGTAATGGAGAGAGGATTCTAAGCTCGCAGAAGTCCCACTGCCTCCGCAAACCAGTACCCTCCCTCTTCTGTTCAGATGATCTGTAATATGGATAAGCAGACTCTGACCTTAACCACCTGTAAAATACACCAAAACTGCATAAATATCACTGAAACAACTTGGAAAGGTTCAAGTAGAAGCTTTCAGTCATGCAATTTGACTGATCAAAATAACAGATTTTGCTAAAGGCCTCTACAAATGCAACTAATGCTGATGCTCCGAAGCATTGTGTATACAGAACATCATAGGCAAATTAGAGTTCAGGACTCCAACATTAGACAAAAACACGCTGTTCTTGTTACTTTAGTGGTAAAAAAAGCAAGTACGATAAAACTTAGAGAACAACCTAAAATAATTGAAAAGGACTATTGAAATCATGGATGTTTCAAGGGGAAGCTATAATCTGTTCACTATGTTCCTTCAAATTATGGGGAAAAATGATTCTTTACTTCACTGATAAGCTATGCGAGTGCATCGACAAGCAGAAAGATCACCATTCCCTTTCAGCTGGAAAATCGCAATCACTATTTCTAGACAACTACCCAAAAACACACGAGTAAACCACACCTTCCATCCTAGGAATTAAAACATTTAATTTAAAATAAATAAATAAATAAATAAATAAATAAAGGGACAAATTCACATGCATCAATTATCCAAGCCACACCTGAATTTTCCAGGCAAGAAGAAAAATCAACATAGAAAAACACGCTAATTGATGAACCCCGGAAAAAAAAAAACAGATACGCGGTTGCGATTAAAAAAAAGGCAATAAAACGACACAAACGGAAGAGGGTAATCGAGGGGAAAAGGACAAAGATGGGATTTCGTAAGGAACAGAAAAACTGGTGTACCTGGAAAAAGGTTGTGAATGAAACCGTTGTGGGGGAAAGAAAAGGAGGAGAGAGATAGAGATGAAGACGGAGAAGAAGATTAAGATTGCTTCGTGGGGTTCGGAAATCGAGTTTTCTAAAAAGGGGATTTTGGATTTTTTTTCCCGAAATTTGTTGGAAACGAATGAATAATTTGGCCAGATTAGAGGAAGCAAGGCGCGGTCTCTCTCTCTTTTTCTCTGGGGTCTAATGTCAAATGTACCTTCTTTTGCTTTTTCTTTGGCCTAGGTGTGTGTGTGTGGCGTGTGGGTCGAGGAATCTATATCCCTTCCAAACTTTATGTTATTAAATTCTAAAAGACGATGACTCTTCTTATTAATTTAATTATGCAATAATGCAATATAACACAAGTTGCTCTTCCACTGTTCTTATACTTTTACATTCCAAAAATTGGACAGTTCAAAATAAGGATGTAAAGAAAATTTCAAATTCATAGAAATCCGTGAATAAAATGCATCCTGAATAACATTCAGATTAATGTGTCTGTGTCGTATCCATATTCATATTCATAGACATATGCTAAAATATTTCTTATATACTATGATTCTAATGTTTTTTGTTTTGCGTTCGATTCTTTTTCTCTCGCTCAAAACTTTATTTTTCTTTATCCCGCAAAAACTTTGCTATTCTCCATTTCATCACCATATCCCTATTTCCCCGTTATTTTGAATTGATGAATTATTAAAAAGTTTTAAATGAATGGATCATTAGAGAAATTTTAAATACTTTGTTCTTTTTTTACATTATTACTATATCTTATTGTTGTTTTTATATGTCATTGAGAATTGAACGATATATAGTATTGCTTGTATATAACCACAAATCTTATGAATATTCGTATAATATATATCAGTACATGTATGAATATGATACAAATAACATTTTTATTTGTCGAATATATATTTGTACGAGTGTGAATATGATACAAATAACATGTTCATCTGTAGGATAGTTGTTATCTACATCTATGAATATCTATTTACACTCCTAGTTAAAAATTAGGTAAAATCATACTTTTAGTCCATTGCAAAAATTAACTCGATTAGGTTCTTTCTGTCAAGTTTGTTAGCCTAATTAACATAACCCGTCTATGTGATGCATAAGTGTGAATGGCAGTGTTACATTACCGCTAATGTGACATTACAAAAAAAAACCCTAATTTGTAGAAGCTACTTTACCGTCATTGTAACGTTCTTTGCTTTGATCATCACCACGCACCACTACTCAGTACTAGAGCACTGTGAGCCTTCCTGCCTTTATTTGCTCCAATCGTCACTCTCACGAACGCCTCAAACCACCCCACATCATCACGTTGTTGGTTGTTATCTTCTCAACCCCAAAAGTTGGTTCATATGGTAAGGTTTTCCATCACTTATAAAGCGACTCAAGCCCCTTCCACAATGGATGGTGGGACTAACCCAACACATATCATGTCTCATCTTTACCTTAATTTCCATCACCGCCACACTATGCATCGTCACACAAAAAAAAGACTAGGAAGATTATATAAAGAGAAGAAGTGAGAAAGAGAAAGAGAATAAGAGGGTTGGTTTATTTTATTTTTAAAAATTTAACACGCCTTATTAGGCAATTTCAGCAAGGTGGCAATACTTTAGTCAATGTCACCTGACAATCATGTATGCATTATTTGTTAACTAAGTAAATTTGATAGAATTTTTATTTTAGAAAAATTGGTTTATGGGCCTTGAATTCTTTTTTATAGGATTCAATTAGTGTTGTGATTCATACTTTAAACGAATTTTCTTTTATAAAATTAGATTATGAGCTCGTCCGCTGCATCAACAATTTTTTAAAGTTTAGAAGAAATCTGTAACTTTTTTCAAAGTATATTATGTTAGTTAAATATTATGTTTTAAAATATTAATAATAAATCTTAAAGAAAATCAATATTCAAAAAATGAATCTTTAATGATATTAGAAATAATAAATGTCAAACATATAACATGTGAATACAAAAGTATTTTGATCTTCATACAAAACGTTGAGTATATTATATTTTATAGGATTGGACGTCAGTTGATTTCATACATATTCATGTTGTTATCGTCTGTTTCATCCTTAGTGAAAATGCCATTTGCTTTTGTTCGATAACTTTCTCAGTTATTGGGTTTGGGTCTAATGGGTACTCGATTAAGCTACACAATTTTGGTCAGTTGGGAGAGAAAACACTCACATCCACTAAAGTCATATCGAAAGACCTTGCAATAGACCACGGTCAAAATGAGAAATTTAAAGGGTAATATTAATTCTTCACGTCATTCGAGATAGTTAAAACTCTGTTTGACCGTAGAATGAACAAATTCCATAACGTTAACAATGGAGACAACACAACACATGATGCTTTACTACTTGCATTAACAAATGAGATTTGTTGAAACCCCATTTCACTATTTCACTGTTGGCATCATCAGTCTTATGACCATGTTCTAGCATCAAGGCAACTGGCCCTTGAATTGAAGTCATTCTTCACAATCAACCTTGGGCAATTCATACCCTTTGCTAGTCAAATCCATAAACGAGAAAATATATGAAACAAGGCACTAAGGCTGTGTTTAGTTACAAAAAATTATTCTAGTTTTTTGAGAAAAGTTTTCTGCTTGTTTTTCAAAATTTTCATTTCCTAGAATAGCTAGAAAAATTTTGAAAATTCGTTTAGATAATGCGACAGTTTTTCAATTTGGAAAACTAGAAAACTAAAAAAGTTGTTCAAGTGCACTCAGTTTTCCAAATTTTTTCAAACATTCTTTAATTCAAATTAATTGAGATATCTGTTATATGTATATTATTTATGCATATATTGTATAGTATATGCATCATATAAAAATTGTGATAAAAATTTAAAGTAATATTAAAATGAGAGCAAATGAGTTTGTGTTTAAATATATTTCAAAATAGTAGTAGTAGAACTTTTCAAATTAGTAGCAGTTTGTTTCATATTCTCATTTGGTTACAGCAGTCTTTATCCTGTAATTCAGTTACCTTATATTGTAATTCAATTACTTTATCTTGTAATTCAATTACCGCCTTTTCTATTTTTTTACTTTTTTTAGAAAACCTTTTAAAAGAGTTTTCTGATTTTCTTAAAAAATAGAAAACCAGTTTTCTATTTTCCATAAAAAAAATTAAAAATAATTTGTAAATAAACAGTTTTTCTATTTTTTTAATTTTTCTAAGAATAATTTTCTATTTTTCTAAGAAAACTTATGAACTAAACGCAGCATAAATGATTTTGGAATCCCTTTGCCAATGCATAACAATCTAAAACCTAGTGTTATCCCCCATTTGGAGCATTGGTATTGACCAATTCCAAATATAATAGTAAAACAAAAATGAAAAAAAACCACCTCAAAATCATAGCAAAAATGACCCAAAGGAAAAGTCATCACCTAGTGAAAGCTTGAGCAAATGGCATGTGTTAAGTCTTAAAAAAACATATAAAGTTGTTGGACTTCTCAAAAGTTTTGATTATGGGTAAACAGTAAATTATTTGTGTAACTAACAAGTTGAAGTGGTTTAAATATGGCAAAACATCAAATACAAGCCATAAAAGTTAAGAAAAAAGACTTTTATGAAATTGTCTAGTGTCTAAACTACTCAAACACCCTCTAGACTAATCTTAGATACTCAACTACTCCAAAAACTGGTAAATATTAGCTACAAACCAAACATGTTCTTCAATGAAGATTTGTATCTATTTTGACAAGGAATAGTTGGTCTAACATCCACACATCTCTTAAAAGCATACCTAGGACAAAAAGAGCACATTTAACTACTATCATACAAAAGGAAACACTAGGGGTAAACATAAACTACCCACCTAACCATAAATCGTGAAAACCGAATAAAAACAATGGGTTTGGTCAGTTTTGAGCGGGTAAATGGGAAATCGGGTCAAAGAATGGACTAAGTTTAGTTAAGTTTAGACGAGTCCAGTTTTAAATTTTTATTTATCCATACTCAACTAGACCCTATTATAATTTTTGGGCCTATTATTTTTTTACACAACCCATCACTTCCCCATGATCGTATGTATATGCTTTTATGTTTTCTCGCGACTTTCATTTTTTGCCATATTCGTACCAACTATAGCAAGAGGAAAATCCTCCTAAAACATTTGTATTATTTGTTTTTCTTTTTGTATAAAACAAAAATAACTTTAATTTCAACATAATTTTATAAGCAATGTAGCCTTGTTATGGTATTTTGTAATAGACAATCAAACTTAAACTTTGAATTAGAAGTGTGTACAACGTACTATTGGTGTGAGATATATATAGTGCATACCGTGATAATGTGTAACATTCTTGGTCAATCTCCCTTTTTATTTATATACGGCAAATTATTTTCACAATATCATTTTCGCGTTGAATAAAATTTGTATATAGTATAAATTAGTATTTACTTCTTTTAACTCTTAACCCACTCGGTCTTGATAAATAATAGTATTCACTTAAATGCAATCAAAATCATAATAAGAGTGCACGCAGAATAACATTTGCTCGGTAAGATGGAGTTGGAACGGCGGGAGAAGAAGGGAGGACAAAGGAAGAAGAAGAGAACAGGGGTCACTCGCCTGAGCGAGACCCCAACATTCCTAGGTGAAACCCAAGAGC
Source organism: Clitoria ternatea (assembly GCA_037962975.1). Classification (NCBI taxonomy): domain Eukaryota; kingdom Viridiplantae; phylum Streptophyta; class Magnoliopsida; order Fabales; family Fabaceae; genus Clitoria; species Clitoria ternatea. The sequence continues at coordinate 272,924,719 of CM075672.1, forward strand.
CGCTTAGGCGAGTACCGACTCGCTTGAGCGAATGCCACTCCAAAATCTAAGCGAACCAGACGCACAGGCGAACTCGCATGGGGATTCACTCGGTAAAATGGTTTACTCGGCAATAGGGTTTTACTCGGAAAACACTCCACTTTCACTCACTCGGGCATTCCACACTCGACTCATTACTACCTCTCACTCAGGAAGCTTAACTCGGTCACAACTCCCTCGGAAGAGGCTCGGATTTCCCCCTCGGACACATTCAACTCCTCTTCACTCGGAATCATGATACACCCTCCTCACTCGGAATCTTCACACACTTTCTTCACTCGGAACTCTCTCCCAACCAATCCCACTCGGGGCATTCTAACCTTCCACCCGGAAGGGGGGGTCTCTCGGTTATCCCCCACTCGAGAATGGATCCGCTAGTTAATGAGCTGACACAGCAAATAAGAAAACATAAAGATTCATGTATTTTAAAATATAAATTCGCATCTGATTCGACTTAAGTTGGCAAACAAGTAATAATAAGCACTCGGAAACTCCCTATACACATATACCCTACACAATCACTCAAAATCTCTCGGGCCTTGGCATCGATCTCCTCCTTGGCGCGACTCCATGGCTCCGGCTTCCTCCCTGTCATTGGTCACTAAATTAAAATAACAGCAAGGGTGAGTGTTTGGTGTGACGTCCCGTGTAGTTTTCTGAATAAATTTTTCACATTTTTAAAAGATCATTTTAAAATTCATAAATTAAATTCAGAGTTCACGTAGTAGTTGGTAATTGCGGAATATTATAATACATACTAGTCGTGAATAATTAAATTCGATAAAACATTTAAGTAGCGGAAACGATTTAGAAAAATAACGGTACATGATACGTTATACTTATTACAACCCATAAAATCAAAGTCCAAGTAATAGTTCATATAGGCATCAATCATGACATCACTCTTCATTCTACGTGGCATTCACTGTAAAAATTAATGTAAGAGTGAGACAGAATATAGAATAAATATAAAATAAATAAAATTGCACAAACACAATCAACAAACCATAATGATATGATGAATATGCCAAACAAGTTCATTTATATTTAATAAGTCTTTAATTTAGTCCAATGATGTCATGCTGGATCCATTTGGTTTGGTGGGAATACTGCAGTAAAAAGTCTCATAGAGACTCCAGTAGGAATTAGCATAACCATGAATCCCTACACTTTCATGGCTCCTGCAGAAATAAGTATACCAGTAGGAATTTACACAACCATGGATCCCTACACTTCCATGGTTCTTGTGAAAATAGGGCTTAAACTCATCATAGAGTAACCCCCCACCAGGGTAGGCAATCATGGAACCCCTAAATTCCATGGTGCGTCCAAATGCTTATGATGCATGAATGCCTTTAATTCTCTTTATCATTTAACATACCATGATATATCAATTTCCAAAACCACTTGGAAAACCACAAGTCCTCAAAGGACATATCATATATAATAATTTTCAGAATCATGGATTTACTGTTTCAACCACATATATCAATAACCGTAAGGCATTCATGTATATATATTAATTTAGTCATTCATAATTATTCACCACCAAAATACACAAACTGAATGATGCTCATTAGACACTCATAAACATTCATAATACTTCATAATCACTCAACAATTCAATAATAATTTGTTACCCATAGGGAAAATATCATTTTTATCCATAATAACCATTATAAGCAAATTTCAGCATTTCCAACAGCAACATACGTTAGTAAAACAGTCATAACATGAGCAAATCAAATCCTTTTCATGTGATTCCACTTTCTATAGCTCAATAACATAAATATCTACAACTTTCATGAAGACCATAAATTCAAATTCTAAACAGAAACATCACTTATTCACCGAATACAAAACTGCCTCAAAGAGGATTTTTAAAACGTACACAGGTTAGTATTTTCAACGTTTCTGGAGCTACAAAAACAATTTTGGCATGAAACCAGTTCTAAATTATTCTTAACACAAATATTTACAACTTTTATGAAGGCACCAACCACTAATTCTCACCATAAAATTCCTAGTTTTAAAAATAAGATTCGGATTTCATAGTTAACAGATTTTCAGTTTGAGCATACTTTAGTATTTTAGGTATAACGAGAGCTAAAGACATCCTTTTAACTTGAAACCACTTTCTGTAGATCCATAACATAAATATCTACAACTTTCATGAAGACATCATAGTCTAAAAATGTATGTATAATTCCCAGAATATTAATATATGCACAAAACATAAGACAAGTATTTCAATCGGACATGTTGTAGTATTTTGGCTATAACTCATGCTATACATATCATTTCATTGTTAACAGATTTTTAGTTTGAGCATACTTCAGTATTTTAGGCATAACTAGAGCTACAAACATCCTTTTAACTTGAAACCACTTTCTATAGATCCATAACATAAATATATACAACTTTCATGAAGACATCAAGGTCTAAAAACGTATGTATAATTCCCAGAATATTCATATATGCATAAAACACAAGATAAGTATTTCAATCGAACATGCTGTAGTATTTTGATCATAACGTATGCTATACATATCCAATTCAGTCGGTTCAGGTCTCAAAATTCCCATAACAAGAAGATCTACAACTTTGATGAAGACACTAATCACTAATTCTCACCACAAAGTTCCCAGTTTTAAAAAATAAAATATGTATCTCAAGTTAACAGATTTACAGCTTGGACATACTTCAGTATTTTAGGCATAACTCGAGCTACAAAAATCATTTTGACTTGAAACCACTTTCTACAGATCCATAACACAAATAGCTACAACTTTCATGAAGACATCAAAGGCTGATTATGCATGTATAAGTCCCAGAATTTTAATATATATACAAAACATAGGATAAATATTCCACTCGGACATGCTGTAGTATTTTGGCTATAACTTTTGCTATACATATTAAAATTAATTGATTCAGGTCTCAAAATTTAGATAACAAAAAGATCTACAACTTTTATGAAGAAGTCAGAATCAAAATCACACGTTTTCTATCTCAAAACCGAGTAACAAGATACGAAAATAAAACTGGAATCCTAGGACAGTATACAATTCTACCCATTTCATAGTTATTCACAACCCTGTCCCCTCTTACCTTAATGGAGGTTCCTAAAGTGGTTGAAAGTGTTGTATTATTGTCCTAGCTTCAGATCAAGAGTGAAATTGATGGAGAAAGTGAAAGAAAATAAGAGAGAGACTTCACTAACTTTAGCTTGTTCTAAGAATTCAGACTTGGGAACAAGATGTAGTGTTGATTTAATGATGCAAATGACAAGTGGGGGACAAGATTTTCATAATGGGATTGTAGTGGGATGTTAGGTGCATGAATTATGGTGATAATGGAGATTTTAGGTGAGAAAAATGAGCTGGATTGTTGACCATTTCCGCAGCCTACATAATGTAGTTTGTTTGATTGAAGTAAATATCAATTCTGACACTATTTTGGTATTTTAGGCATATCTCTCTCATATCTTAATGGATTTTAACAAATTTGGTCTTGTTGGAAAGCTAAGACCACGAGGAACAACTTTGTAGTTTACCACTTTTCAAATTCGGACTCTAACAAGGTATTAAAATATGTACAAGATGATATGATTGAAGTAAAATATCAATTCTGACACTGTTTCGGTATTTTGGGCATATCTCTCTCATATCTTAATGGAATTTAACAAATTTGGTTTTGTTAAAAATATAAGAAAAAGAAAAACAACTTTGTAGTTAACCACATTTCCAAATTTGGACTCTAACTAACAATTAGAATGTGTACAAGATGACGCATTTTGAGTGGAGTATGTGGCAATTTGATGAGAGTAATTGGAAAAGCCAAGGAAATTAATAACTAAGAAAATAGGTAATAAATTATTTGATTAACTTTTACCAAAGGTATAAAGTTAAAATTATTTACCACGGTAAAAGGTTAAATTGAAGATGTTGTCCTAACCAAAAATTTATGTAGAAAGTTGAGATAAAATGGATAATATCATTGATGGTCTAAATCAAAATGATTATACATGAGAATAAAATTTTTAGGATGTTACATTTGGCATCATAATTAATGTAAAGCGGAATTTAACAAATCAAATATGTATATATATACATATCTCATTCGGAAATCGTAATAGTTCACTCGGCAAGCCCAACAACAGCATTCGGTAGAGATAACAATTCATACTCATCAAATATATTAAATTTTCACTCGGAGATTTATCGAGTCACACTCGGAAATTATAGCACATTACACACCATGAACACATCCACTTAACTTAGCACATATATCAAATTCATCGATGATCACAACTGACTCTCATGCAATCTGACTCCTAGTATCCGGATACTAAAGGATCGGCCTTCAGCTGGGGGTCCTACTTGACACCCCGTGAATCCTGCTTGGTTCACCAAGTCCTGCTTGACTCTCCCCTCGACCACTCGGTCCTACTTGACCGCTGGGTAGCTCAACTGGGCACAAAAACCACGGGAGCCGGAAATGAGGGGCTATAATATACCGTCGGCCGTCCCACACCACATAGTTATACATACAGTTCACATTTCCCATATCAAACTTGGCCATCAACATCACTTTCTCGTCACTCGGGTGACCTGCTTGTCAAGCTCGGATTCACATTATAACACCGATTATCCCAACATTAAATATTTCAAACTCATTTCATAATCAACTCAGTCACACACCCGATCCTCAACTGATCGGTGTACATGGTCACACATACACAAACATAGGCATACAACAACATGCAATAACATTTTCTTACCCTGTTCGCACCATTCAACGGCTCGGATAGGAGGTAGATCCTACTCTAATTAATCATAACCTGAATACCTCCTTACCTCGATTCCACGCTTCGATGATCTGCTCTCGGTGTCGGTCCCTTCCTCTGGGCACGGGATTCGCAGTCTCAGTTCCGTCACTCAGCCTTTCGTTGCTTAACCTACCACCTATGGGTCAGAATGTAAAACCCGTTAACCCAATGTTCTCAGCTCGTAGGCCATACTTGAGTTCACACTCACTAAAGGAGTGGAAAATAGACTCGAATACAGCCATGCATGGCCCTTGGCTACCAGAGAAACGAAAGGGAACAAGGAGCCACAATAAAACGGATCAGTGGACTCACCTTGAGGCTACGATCACAGGAATGAGGTTCGATTGAAGCTTTAACACAAACAGAGTCCTCCCCCAGCGCATGCAACTTAGTGACAAGTGAGGAGAAACGAAGAAGAAGGAACAGATCAAAAGAAGAAGTAGTTCGTAAATAATGAAGAGGGGAGAGAGAAAATTTCCTTTTATATAGAACCCAAGGGCAAGACAACCTTTTCCCCCATTTCATTTACATTCTCATTAAAAGTTTTTAATCAATTTCATGACATTGGGATCCTACGCTGATTTGCTTTCACAAGGCTTAATTATTCGAAACTGTCTAATACTTCACAAGAGTATCGATCCGAGCTGGATACCGGACAATCGGTGTCCAGGCGTAGTGTCCACACATCGGTAATCCGAGCTAACGCTTGAGAGGTCGGATACTTCATCCGTCCTTACATCTTTGTTATGTATATCCGATTGTCTCAGCCATTACAAGAGGTTGACCCGGACTATGATTCCAAGTCAGGCGTTTTCCACACACCGGTTAGTCCAAGACCACTCCAGACACACCGGATAAGCGTCAGTCACAAGACAGCGCGTCTTTGACCGTTCTTCTCTGCACAACCGATCTTCAACACCGTTTGACCCTCACATTCGAGACCGGCCCGACACCGGATTCCCTGACCCCGATTCAGGCAGATCAAATATTAAATAAATCTCTAAAACATTTGTTAATATTTTCCACTCTTCAAAATTTTTTATTAAAATACCAGGAATGTTACATAATGTAACCGAAATCGCTCACCTGGAACCCTATGAAACCGTGAGGTTATTGGGTTGGAGTTAGAAATAAGTTACATTTGGTTAACATTGGTTAAACTATTCATTGCCCAAACCTGACCAATGATCACCCCTAGAAAGGACGTACAAAAGTTGAAATGAAGGTTGATAAAGAGAAGTATGTTTTCCCAACAACTAACTTTTATAAGTGTTACGTGCAGAAGGACATGACTCTCACATGTCTCAGAACATCTTTTCATGAAGTCTATATAAAGACCTCGTTTCAAAAAATATGACATAACTTTTGAACATATATCTTTGAAGCTATTAGCTGCAATTTTATTTGTTTATATATCTTTTTTCTATAAAGTTCTATGAGCTTGCATTGTCTACACCTTGTTTGGTTTCAAAAAACTTAAACACCTAATGTTTTTTTTTGAAGATTTAGGTTTTTTTTATCACTATAATTGGTGGTAGAGTCTAAAAAGGTCTACTTAAGAAGGAATATGTTGATAATTAATCTAAAAAGACCAAATGTGTTAAATAATACTTGGGCTTTATTGTAAGTGAGTGTTGGTTATAGTCAACTTTTTGACCAATTGAACAAAATCCTATTTTCTTTATAGGATTAAGTAAAAGATAAACTAAGATAAAAAAATGTGTATTTTTTAAGTGTTTAAAACCTTTTAAATAACTTATTTTACTGGTTCTTTTAAAACTAAGTATTTAGTAATATCTTGACACCATATTTTAAGGTTGTAAATTTCTTATGAGGTGTTTTTATACTATCTTGAGCATTACTCGTGTAACAAGCTCCAATAAAAAATTTTAATTGTCTCTATTTTACTAGGAAATAGAGCGTTTAATTTAAATGGCCATTTCTTTAGACCATTAATATGAAACTGAAGCAAACAAAGACCTCGTGTTTGTGTACGACTAAGGGGTTGTTTGGTATAAAGTTGAGTTGATGGAGTTTAGAAAACTGAGGTTTTGTAAATGGAGTTTAGAAAACTAAGATTTTGTAAATGGAGTTTTGTTTGGTTGACAGTTGAGTTAAAGTAAATTGAGTTGTAGTGATTTTGTTTGGTTTGTAGTAGAATTGAGTTTGAGAAATAGTAGTTGAGGGTGAAATTACTAAAAAGTGTATGAATTGGAATATATATAATTTTTGTATATTTATTTATATTAATATTATTTTTATATATTATAAATTATAAATATATTCTATTGTTTTTATTAGAGTAAAACAAATAAATTGCAGCCTTTTACTATTTTTTATATATTAAAGCTAAAAAACTTAATTAACAACATATACAAATTAAAATAATTATTAACAACACATATAAATAAAAAAAATCTTTAACAACATATACTAATAAAAAATTATATTAAATGCTTGACTTTTTTTTTATAAAAATGTTATAAACACATATTGCAACTTAATTTGGTTATGACTAATTGTCCGTCCTACTAATCCCTAATTACGTAATGTATCGTCATTTATCACAGGTTCGCAAAACTTTATCGATTTCTCACGTCTTGCTACTTGTTATTCGTCATTCATTACGTGTACGTGTTATAATTAAAATGAATGTAAACATATTATAAACCGCTAAACTATAATTATACATAAACTAATAATTTTACAAATACAAACTAAATTATATACAAATTCAGAATGATAAAAAGTAAACTATATAAAAACTAAATTATATACAAATTCATAATGATAAAACTGAATTATATATATAAAAAATTGATTTATATAATGATAAAAAACTGAATTATAAAAAAAATTCAGAATAAAAAAGGGAATGCTAGCATACACCAGTCAGCGGCTCCTCACCCATGCACCATACCTATCACAGCCATCCATCCCAAGCACCATCACCACCAGCCAACCTCCATCATCACCACCACCTGCAACATCCACCCCACCACCCCATCCCCACAACCCGTCCCAACCCCACCCCAAACAACCCCCCACGGCCAACGTCCCCCACGACCAACGTCCTCAAACAACCCCATTCCCCCACAATCCGATGCCAACCACAAACCCACGACGACCCCAAAACCGACCCCCACAAACTCAGCCACCACCAAACAGGCCTCAAAACCAAGCAATGGAAGAAACAAAAAGAAGGGTGGTGTCATACCTCAGATCGGGTGTCAAAGCATCCCCCTTCGTCAGATTGGAGGCCACCCGTCGCAGGTTCAGATCGGAGGAGGAGGAGGTCGCGACTCACGTCTTTTCGCATCTTAAAACCGTTGGAGGGGTATTCTGGACTTTCACCCAACGTCGTTGAAGAGAGGGAGGTCCTGGCTCCTTTTGCCCAACATGCGTTGTGGCCAACCGAACGGCGTTAGCCTCCACGGAACGGAGGAGGGGTCGCGTGCCAAACAGCAGGGATCGGTGAACGGAGATGCGGCGACGGAGAAAACCTCCTTGAACGCGACGGAACGGAGCTCAGGGTGAAAAACCAAACAAGCTCTAACTTACGGTAACCATGATCAACAAAGCTAACCACAGTAACCTCCCTCATGATGAATGGAAATTTAATTTAAATTTGGGGTCTTCTGCAATACCTCTAAACTTCAAGGGAGGTAAATGCAATTTACTTTTTTTTTTTAAAAAAATTCAAAACGCAACAATTGCTTAGAAGAGAGCTCAACACGGAGTGTGAGATTACAGCACTACCACACCAACCACACCACTTCACTTTCTCAGATCCACGCATGACATAAACTAACTCGGCCGAGTCATCGAGTTCGAAGTCAGCGAATGCCATTTCCACATTCACAATCATAGTCACCGCAAATGCAGAACGCAGCATCCTCGCCGTCGCCGGAGGCCATTCTTGAATGGCTGGTCAAGGAGATGGGCTACCGTCCTCCCGCTAACTACGCCGCCGGCAAGTCGCACTTGCCGTCCGCCGATTCAATCCGCAAGATTTGCCGCGGCAACATGATTCCCGTCTGGAACTTCCTCGTGACCCGCGCCAAGTCAGAGAAGACGGTGCAGAACATTCGCCGGAACATCACCGTCCACGGCGGCGACGGAGCCGGCTTGGCGAAGGACGAGGGGAGGGTCAAGAGCGGGAGGAAGAAGGAGAAGACGGTCGCCGGTGAGGGTTCCGAAACGACGAGGGAGGCTGCGTTGCAGGAGCGTGATTTGGCGGCGAAGGAAGTGGAGAGGTTGAGGAACATCGTGAGGAGGCAGAGGAAGGATTTGAGGGCTCGGATGCTCGAGGTTTCGAGAGAGGAGGCTGAGAGGAAGAGAATGCTCGATGAACGATCCAATTACAGGTTTTGGTTCTGGAACTTTTTGCCCTAAATTTTGAAGAGCTCGAGTAATCGGTGTAGGGAATTTTTTATTGTTTAGGTCAGATAAGATGCATGAAACATGCTAACTTTAGTTGTAATAACTGTTCGACTGATTTATTTTCTGTTGCAATGCAAGCGATAATGTAAGCTTATTGCTTGTTAGTTTAATGTGCTTTTGAGGTTAAAAATCATTGTTGATAAGAAAGTTTTACATGCTTTTTGTCTTTGTACCAATGATATGTTTGAAAGAGAGGGGATGAGAAATAATGAGAGTATGGTGATTCTGGTGTTGAATGGTTCAGATGTCAAACTTATGAGTTATTTGCCAATTGTGCAGGCATAAGCAAGTGATGTTGGAGGCTTATGATCGACAGTGTGATGAGGCTGCAAAAATATTTGCTGAATATCATAAACGTCTCTGTTACTATGTAAATCAAGCAAGGGATTCTCAGAGATCAGCTGTTGATTCTTCTGTTGAAATGGTCAGCGGTTTTAGTGCCAAAAGTGAGAAGGATGCTGTCTATTCTACTGTAAAGAGCAGTAAATCTGCAGATGATGTCATTCTCATTGAAACCACAAGGGAAAAGAATATTAGAAAGGCTTGTGAATCTCTTGTAGCTTACCTGGTTGAAAAAATACGGAGTTCTTTTCCGGCTTATGATGGAAGTGGCATTCATTCAAATCCTCAGACAGAAACAGCCAAGTTGGGGTTTGACTTTGATGGGCAAATTCCAGATGAGGTTAGGACTGTCATTATAAATTGCCTAAAGAGTCCTCCCCAATTGCTGCAGGCAATTACTGCATACACTATTTGGCTGAAAAGTCTAATCTCCAGAGAAATAGAGAAAATTGATGTTAGAGCTGATGCAGAGACCTTGAGGTATCAGAATATTCATTATTTTTGAATGTTGAACTTTCTATCAGAAATCAGTTACTATAACTTTTCAAAAATATTCAGTTATAAATGCTACATTAGCAAAGCATACCATAGATGCATATAATGAGTAGTCCCCCCCCCCCCCCCCACAACCAGAAAAAAAAATGCATATGAAGTAGCTGTATGCATTTTATGAACGTTCTGTTAGTTTGGTCACATTAATAAGGGTATTACTTATGCCATTACTGTTATAATCTGAACTCGCATGCTTTATTCAGGTACAAATATGAAAATAATATAGTTATGGATGTTTCATCATCTGATGGGAGCTCTCCTCTACAGTATCAACTTTATGGCAATGGAAAAATTGGGGTTGATGTGCCTCCAGGAGGTAGTCAAAATCAGCTTCTTGAAAGACAGGTTTTTATTCATCCTGAAACTGCATAATTTTATTGTCATAAGTGGAGTTATTAGTGAGTCTATCTCTATGTTCACAGAAAGCTCATGTTCAACAATTTTTGGCTACTGAAGATGCACTAAACAAGGCTGCAGAAGCTAGGGACGTATGTGAAAAACTTATGAAACGTCTGCATGGAGGTGCTGATGTTTCTTCACGCTCTGTTGGCCTTGGAAGCACATCCCAGAATGTTGGAAGTCTGAGGCAACTTGAGGTATTATTAATATAAAAACTTGCAGGGCATTAGGTACCACTTTTATGCAAGTTATATGTATTTGAATATATTTTCACCTTTGCTTATGATGATACTATAGCTTGCAAGTTTTCTTCCAATAAGTTTTCTTCCATGTATGGTGAGAAGAATAAGTACTCATTGACACATGATTAGAGAAATCAGAAATGTTAAGCTGAGCCTGAAGTATTGACGAGTATTGTTTTTGGTAGCCTAGTAGCTTATGCTTAGAAGAATTAATGCTTAACCGACTGCAATTTTTCTTCCTGCTTTTGAGAGTTATAAATCAAATAGTTAGCATGTTTTTCAAGATTATGTTAGGCCTTGGAATACTATGAACAGAGGAAGGAAGGCTTACCTTTATGAACAGAGGAAGGAAGGCTTGCCTTTGTAGGAATAAGGGAAGAATGCCAAATAAATGGGTGTTTGATTAGTGGGTAACTGAATTAGTTGGGTGACTGGTAAATCAGTTGGTTTACTGATTTAGTTAGGCAGATAAACAAGAGGAAAACTTCAGAGAGGGAATAGTTGATTAGACACTAAGCTACTGCTCTCTTGGAAGGGCTGAACTATAAAAAAAAGGGATATTCTCCTTATGATTGGAATTCTGCAATAACACTGTTCGTTCCATGGCGCTTTTTTGGTAAAGATCACGTGTATATATATGTTGTATGACAGTTTATTGTTTAGCTGTTAATGCTTAAGACATTTGTGTGTGTGTACATGGTTGATTTGCTTATATGACATTCTTTTTTGTAAAGGGAGAAATTGTTAGACAAAAGGAGAAAATAGAAATGCCGAAGAGTTGTTTTTTTGAGAAATTATCTCTGGTTCATGTCTTCACATCTAATTATTTTATGGTTGCTTTAATTATAAATTTGGTCCATATACAAAAAGTCTTTTATGGATTACTCCATACCGTTTATCAAAATTATAACACCATTAAATTTAGTCCTATATTTAAGTAACATAGTTTCCCATATGAAAAAATTGCACATCATTTTGGTCTCTCAATGTAAAGAAAACTCTACATTTTGGTCCCTACATATAATATTATTTTTGGTTTAGTCCTTGTGTGAATAATTCTCAAATGCTGTTATAACTTTAGTAAATGATGGGAGCTAAAAAGAATTTTATTTTCTTTTAAGGATAAATTATAAGATTTTTTTTAGACAAAAACCAAACAAGCTAGTTATAATCTAAAACCTTATTTTAAAGTAATCTATGAAACTGGCTTAAAATTCATAAAGTAACACAAATGTTTTGTTCATTGCTGAAGACTCTGAAATTTGATGTTCCCTGTATAATCAAATTTAGAAAATCTGAGGATTTTAGAAACACTTGTGTATCTAAGATTTATTGTTGTTGTTATTGTAGCTGAATTAGGAACATGAACTTGTTTAATCAAGAAAGTATTTTTTTTATTGCAACCTTTAAGTTGGGAGAAATTGTTTATCTTTTATCTTTATGGAAGTTTTTCTTTTTGTAAGCTCAATTAAATTATTTAGGTTCCCCTTTTTATATTTTCCAACTTTATTTAGGAATTAGGAATTTCACCTTTTACAAATTAAAATTTGGAAGAATAAAGGATATGGATTTCCCCTTCCTATTCTATCCAATTATCACCAGAAATATTTTTCACATCAACATTTCAGCTAGGACTTTACCCTCTTATCTTTATATTTCTTCCTTGTCTCAGCTAGATGTTTGGGCTAAGGAAAGAGAAGTTGCTGGTTTAAAGGCAAGCTTAAATACTTTGATGTCTGAAATACAACGCTTAAATAAACTGTGTGCTGAGAGGAAAGAAGCTGAAGATTCTTTGAAGAAAAAGTGGAAAAAGATTGAAGAGTTTGATGCACGTAGATCAGAACTTGAGACCATATATACTGCACTTCTTAAAGCAAATATGGTAAGGTTCCATTAGTTTTGTATGTAGAAATAGCAAAAATTATATCATCACATTCATATCTCTGATAATCTTCTAAGATTAGTTTACCTATTTCCTCCTTATCTCATAGGATTGCCTAAGAATCTATCATATTTCCTTTTATAATTATGATTTGTTTCCCTAATTAGTTAAAATTATGATTTGTATGAGTAAGGGATAGTGCTTTAGATTTTACGGACACATCAACACATTGTAATACATACAGTTACTATCGATTTGTGTTTCAATCTCTTCCATCTCTCTTTCTCCCTCTAATACCTAAACCCAATAATTTCAACAATTTTAGTATTTCCTAGTGAAATACAACTGGTACATTTACAGCTTATCCCGAGGAATGGCAAGTGTACCCTGTTTGAATCCTAGGATAATCAGTGGCTTAACTTTAAACTTGAATTACCCATTAATTGATTTTGTCTGTGACTGTGTGCACATTGTTGCGTTTACTGTGAATTAATATATGCAGATTAGGATAGTGGATATTTAAAGGAAGCTTACATATCTTGGTTTTGCTGGGCCTTAATGGTATTCATTTCTTTGGTTACCATTAAGATGTCATTGGACCAGGAATATAAGCATTATACTCCTTATAAGACTTGTGTCAACCCTCATCTCTTGATCTAGCATTTGGGAGGAGTTATTTTCAATTCATTTCTAAAATGCTATCATAGCTTGTCTAGCCTTAATGTTAAGCCGTTGGCAGATGTTTAGTCCTACAAATTTCATAAACCTAATGTCCAGTTTTGGGCATGAGGTGCGTGTGTGTGTTAAGATGTCCTATGTTGGCTAAGTATATAGCTAGTAAAGGCTTGTGGCCACCCTCCTCTAGTATGCTTTGTCCATTTTGGCATTTTCTAGTAGTTACAAAGTTGATTTCATAATTTGACGTGTTTTTCACCATTTATTGTTTTTCAATAAACAGTTAATCAGTTCCTTTTCCTTTTTTTCCTACTATAATACAGGATGCTGCTTCATTTTGGAGTCAGCAACCGTTAACTGCAAGAGAGTATGCTTCAAGCACTATAATTCCAGCATGTGCTGCAGTGGCTGAGGCTTCAAATAGTGCAAAGGATCTTATCGAGAAAGAAGTGTCTACCTTTTATCGAAGTCCAGATAATAGCCTCTACATGCTTCCTTCTACCCCGCAGGTTTGTACTTTGTAGTGCTCTAACAAATAACTTGTTTGTTCATTGTAACACATGTTAGGATAGAAATAATCTGAATTTTGGGGCATTTGATATATGAAGTTGCTTAAATGATCTAGTTTTGGATCTTCTATTTCTACCTTTTGGCAGTAAAAGGCTCTAAGTTAATTACACTATAAAATTAATTACTTGACTTAGTCAGTGTCTAGTGTTCAACAAGTTCCACTCAGTTAATTAATTATTTATTTTTTGGATAGAAGAATTTTATTTAGATAAAAAAAACATAGTATAATTTGTGGGGTGGGGGAGGGAAGAGATTATATCCTCCAAATCAGAAAATTCAAGATATAACAAGGAACATGAAATGATGGGGGGTTAAAAATGCAGCAACGCTGCTTAATCTCTACGCGTATGACAAATGGAAACTTGCTTGAAGCAGACACGAGAAGTCATTGATATAATCCTATCTAGAGGCAAGAGACTCCCTGGAAAGCCGTGCTCATTCAACTCCAACCAAATACACCTTAGAACTACATAAGCTGCACAGAATTTCCCCTCCTTGCTTTTACCAGAAACTTTACGATGAATAATCAGAAACTGCTACTCCATAGTAAAAGGACAGACCCGTTTGGATTGGGATGCTCTGAATCCCATTTTAAGTATCTACTATTCTCTTTCATTTGGGATGGCTGTTTGATTATTTAATTTGGGAAGGTGGTGTTAGTGGAGGGGGCTACAGAACAAGTAGTACAACTTTCCTTACCTGTAACCTTGAAATTTGCTTAGGAAAGGTGGGTCATTTGCTCGTTGTTTGTTAGAGAGTTAGAGAGTTAGAGATGGCTTGGAAGAGAAATGTAGAGATTCATCCTTGGTTATAGAGTGGAAATGGGAGGGAAACTCCAGGTCTCTTCAATATCTAGAATGTAGAGGGAAGATGTATTTCTATTGTACATTCATGATCTATGGCCTTGTATCACATTGATACTAACAAAATGGTGTTCTATCTGTAATAAAGATTGATTGTTTCCCCTAATTCTAGACCATATTTGTAAGTGAAATTTTAATGGCTTCAGAGAAATTTGCTTTGAATATTTTAATCATCTGTACATATCGAGATCTCTTTGACGTACTTTTATCTTCAATTTTGGTCCAGGCACTGCTTGAGGCCATGGGTGCTAGTGGAACACCTGGCCAGGAAGCAATTGCTAATGCAGAAATAAATGCAGCTATTTTGACAGCAAGAGCTGGTGCTCGGGATCCTTCAGCAATTCCTTCAATATGTCGAGTTTCAGCTGCACTTCAATATCCTGCTGGTGAGTACATTATTGTTTGTGATGTACTGATAGGCTGTTTCCCAGTGAACCCTATATCGATGACATCTGGTATGGAGGTGTGTATGAGATAGAGGGTCTTATACATTTTGTTTTTGGGCAGAAAGAAATTGTCCAAAACTTATCCAAGGCCTACAGAAACACATGATTTTCTTAGTTTTGGAACATCTTTTAATGAACATGTACGATAAAGTATTTTAAATTTATTTTTATTGGTTTAAGTGTGTGTGTGAACTGTGAATTATGTTTCTTAGGGTTTATTTGATTTGAATAAATGTTTCTGGCTTTCTTTTTTATTTTAATTTTTAATTACATAAATGTCACATTGTTTTCACTTTTTTCTTTCTGTTTTCAAAGTTCTATATTGGATACGATGAAAGCAAATTTCTTTTTTATGTGTTAAAAGTCTCACATTGACTAGAGATATGGTCAATCAAAAGTATATAAGGTGGAGGGTACTAGCTTTTAGGATTGAGTTAGACCCAATACCTAAATTTAAGATGGTATCAGAGCCTATCCTAGATCCGTTGTTGGGTCACCCATGTTGCCCACGCTCCATTCCTGAGTGTGGGGGTGTTCTATAAGACCCACGGGCCACCCGTATTCATCCACACTCCATTCCTAAGCGCGAAGGGATGTGTTAATAAGTCTTACTGGCCACCCGTAGTCATTTGCGTTCCATTCCTGAGTGTGAAGGGGTATGTTAATAAGTCTCATGGGCCACCCGTATTCATCCACGCTCCATTCCTGAGCGTGAGGGGGTGTGTTAAAAGTCCCATATTGACTAGAGATATGGTCAATCAAAAGTATATAAGGTGGAGGGTAAACCTCATCCTATGAGCTAGCTTTTAGAATTGAGTTAGGTCCAATACCCAAATTTAAGGATATGAAACTGATAGAATTGCTTTGGAGATTGAGGCGAATTGAATGATTTTATTTAGTCAAAAGTATAAACCCTAAATCCCCAATCTTGTATGAAGATGACACATGAATAGTGTAGGGAAAGAATGATTATAGTAATAGAAACGCCCAAACAAGGTTAGCTATTTTTAGGTTACTCCATTAGCAGGAGTATGGCTCTGCTATATTCTTGTGTCCATGTTTTGTGGAGACAACTTACTCTAACTCTTTTCTAAACAAGATAAAAGT
This sequence comes from Clitoria ternatea, assembly GCA_037962975.1. NCBI lineage: Eukaryota > Viridiplantae > Streptophyta > Magnoliopsida > Fabales > Fabaceae > Clitoria > Clitoria ternatea. The sequence goes on from CM075672.1 coordinate 272,941,110, forward strand.
AACTTAATATATTGGATACTTATACACTAATTTATTGTTACACTAAAACATGTCATTCTTTGTAAAATATCTAGTATGCCAGCCAATATATAAAGTATAATCGGCATTATACAACCTCTGGTATAATTTATAAGGAAATGGGAGTAAATCACACAAACCAATATTTGCATTAACTATGTTATAAAAGTAACTCTTTTCTAAGAATACCTTTAATTAAATAGTGAAATAGGAAAATGTGATTAAGTTATTTTTGCACTCTCATAATAAATACGGGGTATGAAAGGAAATTGATCATTAATTTACCCAGAAAAGTGTAGTTGTTTCTTACGAGAAGCACCAAGAAATAAGTTTAATTTGTCTCTTATAAAAAAGGACTGGAGGAAATATTATTGAGTGGCATGGTAAACTGGTGTCAAGCTTCCAATGGTTATAGTAAAAAAAGTTGTGGTATTTTATTGTCTCAAATCAATATACTACTACTGTCTTTACATTTTCTTGAGTTTCAACCTGAAGAATTTAAGGTTTTTTGTTCTTGGAATGCATATATGTGGGCTAAAAGCCATTATAAATGAAATGTTTTTTCTTTTTATGTGGACAGGCTTGGAGGGTTCAGATGCTGGTCTGGCTTCTGTGCTGGAGTCCCTGGAGTTTTGTTTGAAACTTCGTGGTTCTGAAGCTAGTGTGTTGGAAGATTTACTGAAGGCTATTAATCTTGTCCATATTAGACGGGATCTTGTTCAAAGTGGTCATGCCTTGTTGAATCATGCCTACTGTGTTCAACAGGAATATGAAAGGTAAATATGTGGCTAAACCCTAAATCCAACATGCATTTATGGTTAATGTTGCTTTTAATTTAAATCATGTATTGGCATGAGAAGGTTGCAGTTAAGCTTTCCATCTTTCTTGATTCACCTTTGGAATTTTTGAAAGGTTTTTCTTCCCATTTTGACATCTAATATAATGAAGCAGGACAACAAGTTTTTCTTTGAATTTGGCTGCTGAACAAGAGAAAACTATCATGGAACAATGGTTACCTGAACTCAAGACTGCTGTATTGAATGCTCAACGGAGCTTAGAACATTGTAAATATGTCAGAGGACTGGTGAGTTAACACTGCTATTATTATTATTACAGTTAGATTGAAAATATTCAGGAATGTGCTGTCAATATGAATTTTCTCATGAAGCTCCCTCTTGAAACTTTCACCCCCTATTTTCCCGTGTGCTTGTAATATGCAATGTGTGTTTAGTTGAGATGCAACTTATCGTATGTCTGTCTAATTTACATATGTCTGAATAAAGCATATTAATCAGAGTTGTTTAATTTAATATGCCATCTAATCAGTGGATTCTTTCATGTTCCTTTATAAGATTTCCATATCTGTTACTAAATTATGGCCTCTTCTGCAGCTTGATGAGTGGTGGGAGCAGCCAGCATCAACTGTTGTTGACTGGGTACCAGTGGATGGGCAAAATGTTGCTGCTTGGCATAATCATGTGAAACAGCTTCTTACCTTTTGTGATAAGGAGCTATTGTGAGTCATAGACCACCTGGAGTGTGTTCCATTTGTCCGAAGTCACATTTCTGTAAAACATTTCCACTTTGCTGTCACTGTTGAGGACTTTATGTTCTACAGCCTAAGGTGCTGTGTGCAGTAGGTACTTCGAACAGCAATATTGACTGGGAATATCTTTTGGGTAAGTCATTCGTTTGGGATTGAAATATGGCGAGTGCTGTGCACATTAATGGACGAAGACTTCAAGAGCAAGAAAGGAACATCTCCACTTGTTGATATTTTGCAGATCATCCCACACCTTCATTCTCTTTAGAAGTTGATAAATATGATGATGTGTCATGACTCACTTTAGATTTTAGGTGGTGGGTTGGATTGTTCTTTTTAATTGGATGTGATTAATGGGATTGAGTCTTGTGGTTGTAGAGCCATCGATTAAGTTTTATTTGTTGTCTGGAGGCCGATTGAGAGTTGTAAACTTTCAGTTCCAGTTATTGAAACGAAGGTTTGACCTGGTGTATACAATTAGAGTAGTTTAGAGGGGAAAAGGATAAGTAGCATAGCTGAGGTGACGCGAGTGTAGTAATATGTATGACTTGTTTATGAAAAGCAAAAGATGTGATGCCCCACAAAGATTCAGTGGTACAGCAACTGAGATTTCTCCTTCATTGTCCTAGAGTCCTGAATTCACGAGTTAAACTGCTTGTGGCTCTGTAAATCTATTATTTTGCTTTCATATTATCCCTTTTTATAATAATATACAGTTTTATGTCTTGTAAAAATTAATTTTATTTTTTAAAATTTATCTGTTTTAAACTAAATTTTATTATCATCTATTAATTACATAGTACTAAAAACATTGCATGCCCAAAGATACAATTAAAAAAAAAAATAACATGCAACAGATGAAACCTATCGAGGATATCCTCCATATTTGTTGGAGTAACACCCCCTTTAGCACTTCAAAACAGAAGACAACAACGGAAGAACCCCATTTATAAGCAACACTAACGAATGTCAGAATTTGATGATATTGGGAATAAACTAACTATTAGGGATTTAGGACCTATTTAATCTGTTATCGTTTCCAACTTTTTTCTCCATGCAAATCAACATAACTCACGACCATATGGACTTGCCTCATGGGAGATATCGTGTTACTTGGTACTCATGTTAACTCAAACGGAGGGGTGATGATAGTGTCTAATCTGATGAATGGTTTAATACGTTGGAAGTTATGATGAGTTTCATTCACTTTAGGACTAACTTGATGATCTGAACTTTAGGGGCGAAAACGAGTATTTTCTGAGTAGTACTGTAAGGAAGGGGTGGCGGTTTAAACTTAATGATGAAAGATAAAGAAGCTATAGTGTCAAATAAGGAAAGATTACAGTTAAAGAATGGTTGCAAACCAAAACCACATTTGAGGGATATTAAATTACATTCTAATCAAATAATTTTAATGAATGACTTGGATAACAGATGTTAGATTAAATTTTAATCAAATCATTTTAATTAAAGGTTAATTAAATAGGACTATTAAATTAAGAAAATGGAGGATTAGGATTGAAATAACTAAATCCCTCATTAAATGTTTAATTTTAAAACTTATTTAGGATACTCTTAATAATTAGAACAAACCTACAGGTGGGTGATTACCTTTCACTTCATTGGATTTTATTATTACACCTCATTTCTTTTTGTTAGATTAAGTTTAAGCAATTGGATTTTTTAGTCGGTGACTCCACAAATGGTCTCACGTTCCCAATCATTGTTATCAAAACCGAATCAGTTTAACTGGTTCGACCGGTTGAACCGTGAATCAATTAGGTGATCGATTTGGGTCAATTCTTTATTATTATCGGTTCAACCATGATTCGACTACGATTTGATCACGGTTTGCTTGAACCAGTGTCTTCACCAGTTCAATGACCAGTTCGGTTCTGAAACCATTGCTCCGAACATATCATAAGGAACAGTTGCTTGTATAAACAACCCATTCTCGACAAAGATCGCCACATAATTTATTCTAGTGGTGCAACTCAAACCAGAAACGTTGCTTAAGCAGAAAATTTAGACAAGAGCTACATACAAAGATGCTCTTAAAGTCACATTAATTCATGTCCCACACTAGCTGATAATAAAAAAAACTATCATAATTCATTTGGAAAGAAAATGTGAGTATAATTGGTAATAAATTAAGGCTATGATACAAACTTTATAATTAACAAGGGGAGAGGTAGTAATATAATGACTACCTCACAATATGGCTTATGGATTAATTCAGACCTTTTTGACTGAATCACGTGACTACGGCAGATATTAGCTGTATGAGCTATAGTTGTCGAAGTAAGAATTTTGCGATTCCCCGTGAAACTTTCCATATTGGAAGTCAAGACATCAGAGTTCTTCATGAATCTCATTAATGGAACAATCTTTTATTTATTAGCTAACATCATTTAAATTTTACAGGGGATGTCATCAATCATTGAGAATCTGGTTTAGAATTTTATCCTCCGTACCTTGAGAAGGGGAATTCTGTATAGAATACAGATAATGGACTGCATGTAGGCCAAAAAAAAGAAATACCAGTTGGCAAAAAATTACCAGTTACTGTAGACAGTAATGCAGTAATACCACTGTCAAGACCCGCCCTGAACAAACACCTACTCAAAATTAAATGGGGTCTAATTTCAAAAATTATTATATTTTTTAAGAATGTTTACCCTGAAAAATAGACCGAACCTGAAAATATAATAACTTAACTAGGAAGGGGTAAGAGAAAGAGAAATATTCATGAGCAGTTTTGCCATAATCATAGTCCCTGTATAAGTATTGGACTTCACAATACAACCTAATATTAAAGTATTGAGTATATAAATTCTTATGTTTATAAATCATTCATCTTATTCATATATATTCGATGTGAAACTCACATTCAAAATTTTCAACATAATTCATTTACCCTTTATCTTGAACTGCCAAGACCATTTATTATACAAGTGAGATCCTCATTTATATCTGCATTACTAAAATATATTACCTAGTCTTGAATTGAATCATTGATCTTTAATCATCATAATGACATATGTTTACTACAATATTATATATTTTCTCTTTCTTAAATTATTCTCCGTTCTTATATCTATCACATAGTTAGTAGTCGGGGTTAGTAGTCGGGACATGAGTGAGGTGGTGGTTCTTAACTGCCTAATAGTTTCTCATGCATCACAGGGTACTCACACGTTGCAGCTCTGAAATCCAGAACCACACAGGTCATGCTAGTAACATAGTTTGTGCCAACTCCTAATGTGAATCCAGAAGGGTCATGTCATGCATGGACACCGATTATGTGGCTACTTTCTTTGTCCCGTGAACCAAGAGGGTCCCAACCATACCTTTAGGCATTTTTATACCAACGAAGAGAACTTCCAATTAAATAAAACAGAAACTAGGAGCTTCTCTTTTTCCAACTTTTCCACCCTCCAAATTACCTTCTTTCCTAGCTGTTTGGTGATGGGAAAACAAACCTACAATTACTGCATTGTAGTTTACAGTTGACTGGTTTTTTCATGATAGGCATAAATAGCCTCTTTAGTTGTCGAGCTATAAAAAACATGCTGTTTGATTCTCTTTATCAAAGACAGCAAGAGAGACAAAGAGAAGATAGGGAAGATAAGAGCAAACTTGAATAGAACCTCACTGTTTATTTGGAAGCACAATCACTCATTAGCCTTGTGAGTGAAGAAAACCTGAGAATGTCTTGGTTCCTTGTAATCCTGTTTCTCTGTCTCACATTTGGTACTTCTTCAGAGGCTGGCCATGACAAGAAGCTCCCCTCTGCTGTTGTGGTTGGCACTGTTTACTGTGACACTTGTTTTCAACAGGATTTCCCCATGGGCAGCCATTTCATTTCAGGTGCATTTCCACAGCGTGCCCTTGTTTTATGAAAGGGTTAAATAAATGTCATATCTTAACAGCCAAATAAACTTGCACTTTCTGGCATTATCTAAATTTTGAGGCTGATGATATGTTACCTTATGTTGTTCTATACTCTTGTGTGCAGGTGCATCAGTTGCTGTAGAATGCAAAGATGGATATTTAAGCTCAAAACCAAGATTCAGGAAAGAAGTGAAGACAGATGAGCATGGGGAATTCAGGGTGCAGTTGCCATTCTCAGTGAGTAAACATGTGAAAAAAATCAAGGGATGCACTGTGAGACTAATAAGTAGCAATGAGCCTTATTGTGCTGTGGCTTCAGCAGCTACTTCTTCTTCACTACGCCTAAAGTCTAGAAAGCAAGGACTACACATATTCTCAGCAGGGTTTTTCTCATTCAAGCCTCTTAAAGAGCCAACTCTTTGTAACCAAAAACCAAGTATTCAAAACACCAACGATCTTCCCTCTATGAAACATTTATATCCTCCAAAGATAGATCCATCATTTCCTCCTCCACTTCAGGATCCAAGTACACCTGGTGGCCTTCCTATTCTTCCTCCCCTTCCTGGATTACCTGAACTTCCCCCATTGCCAACACTCCCTCTTCTGCCACCCCTTCCTGGAATATCAACACCAGTCCCAGCAGCAGGATCCCCAAATGTTCAGCCTTCAGATCAGAAAGTAACTAACTATGAAACCCTCATGTTTCCTCCTAACCCACTGTTTCCACCACCAGTTGTCCCCAACCCATTTCAACCACCACCCTTAGTCCCTAACCCACTTCAGCCACCTCCTCTCATTCCTAACCCGTCACTTCCTAACCCATTTCAGCCTCCCCCATCAGGACCCCCACCATTTTTTCCTTTCCCACCAACAGTACCAGGTTTAACCCCATCCCCATCACCACCATCTTTGCCTTTTCCTTTCCCTCCATTATTCCCTCCCCCTAGCAGCCCTGGCACACCCCCTCTCCGTAACTGAACAGTAGCTATCTATGCATAATTCTCTAATAATTCCTTCCACATGGTTAACTTACTTTATTTGTGGAAATTGTAATATGGTTAAGATATGAATAGAAAAACATGGAGATGGATGTGCAGGCATATAGTTACTACTTACTAATTACTAATGCCGAAAATGTTGGTACAAGATTCATGTATTAGTAATAAATTTAAGGATATGGTCATCTTAGAGATTCAACCTTACCAATTATTGTTACTTGTGTAAATCCTTGAGCTGTTCTAGAAATGGACAGTACTGATTGTGATACGATGCAGCATATGACTACTTGAACCACAGCTGTAGTTTGAGATCTCTTGTTGAAAGTCAGATTAACGTGAATGACAAAACGAATAAATGCCTGAAAGTTCCCTAATATTAAATAAGTAAAATCTCTTGTTGAAATTGTAAGGCTTTAAAATAAAATCCGAAAGGTTCCATCTTAAAGAAATAACTCCATGCAATGGCATGGAGTTTGGTGATAGGCAAGGAGCAGATTCAACTTGATTTAGCACAGAACTTTACCAAACTGTGAAATAATATAACCTTGACTAAGTAAAAATATGAAAGGACGTGTTATCCTTAAGCTCTAACTCATACATTCACTACACCATCCATGACATGGGCAATCAAACTATAATTAAGGACAACATGAACACTAAAACTTATTAACACTGGATCAGGATGCTGAACAGGACAAACTAACATCATGCAAGATCAACTCATTCCATAACCGGATTAGTTTAACCTTTTAATCTCATCTTTTCGTTTAGCTCCTAGCTCCTAGGCGATTGAGATCAACAATATCTCCACAACTTCAAGTCAAAATGAACAACAACACAATGTGACAATAACATAAATATAACAGTAATTGTCTTTAATTAATTAGGCCATGAGCCTGAAATCCATACAAAGAATGGTACAGGAAACAAACTAAAACATAAAACATTTTAAGAGCATGTACCAAGTACTAACTCAAAACATTATTGAATTTCTGAAGTCTATTAAATGTTAAATATAATAAGTATTGTATTCAGCTCCGAAATCTCTGCTTCCTCCAAGAAAAATAATCATTTGATTCCAAGCAAAATCATCATTTGAAGAACAACGTCAAGGGGCCTGTTTAAAATATTTCTGTATACATCATGCCCTGTAGGAAACAGGAATTGACTGTTTAATTAGACATTCATGAAGACTTTAGCTTTAAAACTTTGACATGATAAAACCCAAATCCTAATTGGCTAATTTCTTTACTCCAAACATTGATTTTTATATCCACTCAAATTGCCATTAGTCTCTGAGTAATCAAACTGATATAACTTTTCATTTTCTATAATGCAAAATAAACAGGAAGAAAAAGAGGACGAAGGATTGAAAAATATTGCATACCTTAATTGTCCTTGTCTGTTACTGTTGGTCAACTTCACTTTTTCCTCAAAGGTTTCAAGGAAGTGATACTAGCCTCCCAGTATACAGAGATGATTGTGCATTGCATCCATAAAACCAGGGAACTTCATGGAATGTGAGATGTTCAATAAGTTCTCCTTTATCATTGCGTTTCTCTATTCTTCCACCCATATTTAACCCCAAAATTTCTCCATTTTTGGTAAAGCATATAGGAGAAAAGCGGTCAAAAGGAACGTCAAAATCAGACACAACAAAACACTTGGTCCAAGAAGACAGCACTTTATACTCTTCCATCATCCATATTTCATTCGTTTCATCGTCTTTGTTCACGCAGCACACACAGAGACAATCTTTCAAAACCCTCAAACTGTATATCTGGTATTTGAATTTATCAGCCAAATGGGGCGGCAGGGCAATCTCAGCTAAAGTCTTCTCCTTCAAATCAAAGGCGATAATAACATTATCAGCAAAAGGAACCTTTGAAACATCAGAAAACCTTAAAACCAACCAATGAAGAGCCCCATTCAAAAATGATCCAGCTTTGAAGTCATCCCCAATATCCTCATATCTACCACCAACCCACATGCCATTGTTCCAAGAATTGTCTCTTAGGGAGAATATAGATATATCAGATGGCCAATCAGGCACATCAAAATCAAGGTCACTTAGTTCCACAAAAACAACCATGTAGTCATTGGTTGAAGCATCATAGCCAAAACCAAACAACAAAGATGGGTAACAGCAATCACGAAAAGTGTGTGGTATTGATCTTTGGAAACCCACTAGTGGGTTCCAAAGCATGAATTCCCCACACTCTTCGTAGTTGAAAAGTACAAGGCCTCTACAAGACCCCATAAGCATGATAGTGTTATGAATAGGGGATGATGGGAGAGGAAGAGGAAGCTGCACTGTAGCAGAATCATCGTGAAGTGATGCTTCCACATCTAAGGATTTGATGGTTCCGAACTCGTCTGGTTGGAAAAGGAGTCGATTGGCAGGTAGTTCAAAACGCCATTCGGCGAATTGGGGATCGGAAATGAGGGAGAGCCATAGCTTGCTCACACATTTGAAACGCATTAGAGATTTCACACACAACCTCTGAAGAATTTCACCGATCAAATCGTGAGGGAGTTCGGGAATGACCCTCTTCTTCGCCTTGCACTTCATGCTCACTCCCTTACTCACTATCTGTGTAGTTGACACTGAGAATGTGTTTTCGTGCATCGGTCTCTTTATAGTGTTTGGGTGTGCGTTTGGAAACATGTTGAAGTCATGTTAGATCCGTGCGGGTTAAAAAAATATCTATGTTAAGGTTAAGGTTAGTAGCTTATGTTCAATTTACTCCAATAGTATTGAGATGAGTTTATTGATAATTTTTTATGGATAAAATATATTTTGGATTTTATAACATTTGTAGTTGCAAAAGGGCTACGACCAATGACAGATGTTCAATGTATTTGTATCGCATTTAAATATCTTTAGTAGTATTTTTTTTTAATGTAGGAATATGTATCAGATCCATGTGTAGATTTGTATTTGTACAACAGCCACATGCAGTAGCTTCTGTTTGATGTATCAGAAAGACATTCTGTTCTCTTTAGTGGTAGTAGCTTTTGTTTAATGTATTTGAATCAGATTTACATCACTTCAATACTAATTTTGTACTGTTGGAACACATGTCAGGTCTGTCAGTAAATTTGTATATGTACAAAGGCTATTAGTTGTAACTTGTGTTCAATGTTTTGAATGATATTACCTTTTCTTTAGTAGTAGCTTTTGTTCAATTGGAATTACATTGAAATCACTTAAGTTGTAGCTTCTGTTCATTGTATGAAATTGCATTGAAATCACTTTACATATACATGTTGAAATCACATTAAATTTATATATGTTAGAGTTTGTTTAACAAAACAAACTTATTATTTATAACTTATAACTTTTTAATAGTTTTGTAGTGTGTTGCCATTGCATTGAAAAAACATCTGAATTAGCTTTTGTTCAATATATTAAAATCGCATTAGATCCACGTGTTGAAATCACATTGAATTCGTATTGGTATCGATGCTGCTACTAATAATGACTTGACTTGTGTTTAGTGTATTAAAATCACATTGGTAGTGACTTCTCTTCAATGTATTAAAATCACATTGAATGCACATGTTTAAATTGCATTTGTATTGATGCTTCTATTAGTGATTTTGTTCTGTGTGCTGAAATTGCATTGAAATAATGTATTAACATAACATTGTTTTCTCATTTATAACAAACTACTAGTTTGTAGCTTCTATTAAGTGTAATTTAGATTTTGTATCTAATGGGGGTAGTCATACATGCTAATTACTAAAATATCATTTACTTTAGCTACTAATTTTAATTGGTAACATTTAATTTATTGTTAAATAATTAAAGGAATTAACTTATTTGGTTGAATAGAATGTATGAGTTATTATGAATTCCAACACAAGTTTAATTCTTACTAAAATTAAAATATTTAATGTTAATTGTTAGAATCAATTTTATTGCATCTTAAACGAAATAGTTGGTGTTTTAAAATTTTGTGTGATAACAAACTAAAAAGAGTCAAGTGAAAAAGTTAATGTGTGATTTGGTTGTTAAGTGTGCAGTAAGAATAAATTTTCCGGATGAAAAAGAAGACCGAATCACATGCGGCAGAGACTGTCAATGGGGACATAGCGTGAGCGACCTTCCTTGCTGCTGTGGATTCCAGTTTGGAAAGATATCAAGTTTGCTGAGCTAGAATGCAAATCAAGAAGTTCGATGTATGGAAATCAATAAGTCTAATTTGTTGCTATGTAACTCTAAGGCTATTGAGACTCTAGAACAAACCAAGAAGTGCATGGAATAAATAATTCAAAGTCTGATTTGCTTGAGCCTAAATTTGCTGCAAGACCTGAATATTCTTCAAGAAATACAATTCAAAGTATGCTCAATTATAGCTCTAATATGTCAGAGGCGTGTTGTTTAAGTACAAATAAATTAAACCACACTCATGGGGCGTGACAATTGTCAAGGATAGAAGAGTATGGGCTGCTGGAAAAGCATTCACACACATGCATCAACAACATAGTGGAAGTAATTGTTTATTCTCTTGCCTCTAATTGTCAAAATCTCAAGGCATGTAAAAGAATACACAAGACCTCCGTGAAGATGTAGAACTGTAAAAACAGATACTGATCATGCACAATCCATATTTGAAGAAACACTTCTCTGTTACTATTTTATTCAAGCTTGTTGTCTTGGAAAGTCTGTTATAGACTTATCCCCAGTTTTACAGAGTTACATCCTGTAAACTTTATAAGATTGGAAGTTTCCATCATTCTTTCTGATAACCTAAGTTTGTTAGTTTCTTTCTTTCTTTCAAATCAAACATGTTAGGTTTGTGGAGGTTATTTTAAAATATCAATCTTATCTAGAAACAATTTGGTCTGAAGAGGTTTTAAAAAAAAATACTTAACTTAAATCAGAAATGACTTTTGTCAAAGAATACTTCGTGCTATTAGTTTCTTGTTTTTAGTCATTGTAATTTAGCTTTTATAACAATTAGTGGCTAATTTTTCTCTTTTGTTGGGATTAGATGTAACCTACTTAACCTTATGATGTAGCGAATATTTGTATATTTTTATACATTTATATCAATGTTAGCATTTTATTTATATTTTCCTGATGCATATTCAAACGAGAGAATGATTTAGGTGTGTGTTTGGGTCTCTGAACCATGTTTAGGGATGAAATATCCATTATTTTCTTTAACTAAGAATATGGTTGATAATAATGATTGTTAAACTTTGCTCTTAATACAAATTTTAGTTTTAAATACTCAAGGGATTGATATTTAATGTAACATCCCTAATATTTTGGAAAAACTTTAATTAGCAGAAAAATATTAATAATTGCCCAACTGGATTTATTGAGATTTTGGGAATTTTTTATTATTAAAAATTTCAATTATAAATGATTAAATGTTGTGGAAATAAGTAAATTAATTTGATTGGCTAATTACAAAAGGTTAGATGAAGTGTAATTAGAAGAAAGTAAAAATTAGAAGTTACCGATGAGGTAAAAAGGTAAAGCTTAATTAAAACTTTAAAGGAATTATAAAAGAACGGGGGAAATGACTATTTTGCCCTTGTGCCTTAAAATTTTATTACATTTCCTTCTTCTTCTTCACCTTCACGCGAGCTACTTCTTCTCCTTCTTTTTCCTCAAGCTGGCCGTGGTTTGCATGCCCCAAGAGGAAGACCGTTTCGCGCCAAAACTTCAAAATAATTACGTTTTTGAGATCGTGGCTTCGAGGTGAGTTCAATGGACCCATTAAAATTGAGTTATCTTCCCCTTTTTATTTTCTCTCTCTAGACAGTGGCCATGCATGGAGGTGGGAGCTTCGATTTCCTACTCCTCTAGTGCGTGGGAGCTTGAAAATGGTCTTTAGAGTAACGAGGGTGGTTAAACATTGTTGGGTTATACGTTTCGACCTCCGTAGGTAGCGGAACGGACGTCGGAGGACCGAACGGTGAAACGAATATTGGATTCGGAGGTGGAACCTTGAACACAGCGTCTAGAGGGCGTCATTAACACCAAGAACGAACCGTCGAAACTCGGAATCGAGGTAAGGGGGGTGTTCGGGTTATAATTAATTAGAATAGGTAAACATAATTAAATTGAGTAAGTGAATTAAATGCGGAACTAACGAGAACTTACAAGAAAATGATAATCGTATGTGTATGAATGTAAATTATGTATGATTTGTGATGATTATGAGTACGATGTGGATTGAATAGTGATGAGTTGATGAATATGGTGGCATTGCGGTGATGGGCTTGACAAGTAGGTCGCCCAATTGATGAGTATGCGTTGTGTTGCAGGACACTTGCAGTATGAAATGTGAAATATGAATATACATGTGTGATTATGTGGTGTAGGACGGCCGACGGTATATGCAGCCCCTCGTTTCTGGCTCCCGTGGTGTTCATGCCCAGTTGAGCTACCCAGTGGTCAAGTAGGACCCAGTGGTTGAGGAGGAGAGTCAAGTAGGACTCAGTGGACCAAGAAGGGTTCACGGGGTGTCAAGCAGGACCCCCAGCTGAAGGCCGATCCTTTTAGTATCCGGATACTAGGCGTCGATTTGATATGAGAGTCAGTTGTGTTATTCGATGTATTGTTAACATTGTGTAATGATATGAATGTGTTTTATGATGATTGTTCATTGTGATTGACAAATTGGAGATAAAGAATTGAAATTGAATCCTTGATTGGTAAGTAGAAATTGAGAACAAGATGTAAGATGAATGGTACAAACAAAAACTAGTAAATATGTTCCTTGTTCTTAAATTGTTATTCTACATTAATTATGATACCAAACACTCACCCTTGCTGTTGTTTCTTTAATTTTAGTAACCAATGACAGGGAGGAGGTTGAAGCCCCGGAGATGCGTCAAGCGGAGAATTGATGCCAAGAAGCGAAGGGAATTTATGAAATGAACTATGTGTGTAATGTGTGTTGTGAATTATGGATGTTGTGTATGCATGGTGAGTCAATTTGGAATACTGTTATCGTAGTCATGAATGTGATGAATAACAAATAGAAAACTGAATGTTGTTGATGTATATTGGCATGGAGCCAATGGTAGTGTACTTGATGCATGAATATAAACAGGTTTGATCTATGATTAGAAATATGAATGATGTGGGATGATAGGTGAATGGTCTAGTGCATTGATGATTGATGTACATTTAGCAGAATGAAATTAGAAGTGAAGTGTATTGCATGATTGAAATGTTGGTAAGTGGATGAACTAAGTCAGAGGAGACATGTGAGTTTAAATTTGTGGGTTGGTATGAAAATTTTAAGTCCTTCGCATGTACTGCATAACTCGCTCAAGCGAGATGAATTCTCGCTCAAGCGAGAGGGCTTTATGTCCGTGTTATGCTCTCTGGTCAAATCTCGCTCGAGCGGGTATGATTCAGCTCAAGCGAGATAGGTAAGAATTAGGAGAATGTGGTTTCTGGAGGTTTTGCGCTCAAGCGGTTATAACCTCGCCTGAGCGAGGAATAGAGGAAATGGCCACTGTGCTGATCTCGCTCAAGCGGGAGAAATCCCCGCATCAAGCGAGAAGTGTATGAGGTATCAGGGACTGTTACTGGGTGGTTTTAGCTCGAGCGGATTGAGTTCCGCTCAAGCGAGGACCATAGGATTAGATTCTGGAGTTTATTCGCTCAAGCGAGATGTGCTCGCTCAAGCGAATAAAGAGGGAACTAGCTACTGGAAAAACCTCGCCTAAGCGAGATTAGTTCGTTAGAGCGAGTCAGGTTAGTGAGGTTACTGGAGTTAATTCGCTCAAGCGAGGAAATCTAGCTCAAGCGAACTAAGGCCTGATGTATATGAATGTATTCGCTCAAGCGTGAGTGTGGCTCGCCCAAGCATAGAATATAAACCTCGCTCAAGCGAGTTGGTGCCTCGCTTAAGCGAGATACTCCTGATTCCCCTTTCCCTCCTTTGCCTCTATTTAACTAGTCTTCTCCTTTTTCCTTGATTGTTTAATTTAATTGAGTCTGTTTACTATTTTAAATATGTTTAGTGAAACATAAACATTATTTTGAATTATAACCTAATTATAATTATTGATTGTGAAAAAAAAAAATTTATTGTAAAATTTAATCGAATGAATAAAAATAAATGTAAAATGACCTAGGATGTTACAGGTGGTATCAGAGCGGTTCTTTCTAGAGCCGGGTGAATGGGCAGTGTTAGAGGATAGTTTGAGCCCCATGTTGGACTATTTTTGCATTGTATGGAAATTGTTGTGTTATAATTGAGTTGTAACAGGTTCACTTGGCATCATTTCTCTTGGCACTCTGGTGGCATTATGTTATGTATATGTATGAGGTAAATGCCCTATCCCTGATCAATCATTGGTTATTAATGGTGATGTGTTTGGTTATTGTAGAACTACTTTATGGCTGAAGAAACTAGTTCAGGAGGAGGAGATGATTTTTTCTCAAAATTTTCCCAACTGTTGAGTAGGACTGAATCTGGTCCCACTCTTGATAAATTCCTGAAGAGGAATCCACCTGTTTATAGAGGAGGCCATGATTATGATGGGGCTCATGTCTGGATACGAGAAATTGAGCAAACATTTGAATACTTTGAATGCTCTGAAGAACAGAAAGTCCAATTTGCTACTTATCAATTGAAGGATGAGGCTCGTGTGTGGTGGTCAAGGACTAAGATTCAGATGAATGCTGCGAGTGAACCCTTAATGTGGACGAATTTCAAACGGAGATTTCTTGCTAAATACTTCCCAGATAATTACAAAATTCGCAAGGAGATGGAATTCTTAAAACTTGAGCAAGGCAAAATGTCAGTGGCAGAATACACGTCACAGTTTGATGAACTATGTGATTTCTATCATCCCTTTTCTCTTGAAGGAACCGAAGGTAGTAAGTGTGCAAAGTATGAATCCGGGCTGAGAATTGAACTCCGAAGTGTCATTGTTCCTATAGAGATCCGTGACTATCCTACTCTGGTAAACAAGGCCAGACTTGCTGAGGAAGTGCAGTTACAGAGAGCGTCTCAATCAAGGGACAAAAGACCCTTGAAGGTTAAAGGATTTAGTTTTAAAAAGATGGGTCAGTTTTTCCGTGGAGGTAAGTCTTCCACTACATCTTCTTCTTCGGGCCGTAGTTCTGCGGGCCGTTCTGGTGGTCATTCTGGTAGCCGTGCCTGTTATAATTGTGGCCGGGAGGGCCATATTGCAAAACATTGTCCGGCCAGCCAAATTATTTGCTTCCAATGTGGACAACCGGGGCATCTTAGGCCAGATTGCCCACAGAGGCAGCAACAAGATGAACATAGCAGTCGAGCTAATACTTCTGTGGCCCGTGGTGGTAATTTTCAAAGAGGAGGTAGGAATAACAGTGGTCGTGGAGGTCAACGCCCGAGGAGGACTGATGCCCAATCTAGCGGTGCTCAAAATGTTATGACTGGACGAGTGTTCGCTTTTGATGCTTCAGAGGTTGCAAGAACTGATAATTTGGTGCAGGGTAAGTGCATTATTCATGACTGTCTGGTAAATGTAATTTATGATTCAGGTGCAACACATTCTTTTATTTCTGAAAGTTGTGTGAGGCGGTTTGGGTTACCAGTGGTGTTAATGGAGAATGCCCTTAATGTCTCCACCCCTACTGGTTCTACATTCCGTGCCACCACCATGTGTGGAGGATTACCAATGCAAATTGAAGACCGTTCCTTTTGGGTAAATTTAATATGCATGCCGTTGAAAGATTTAGATGTTATCCTGGGTCTTGACTGGTTGTCTGCAAACCATGTTATGGTGGATTGTTACCGCAAGACTATAGTATTTTCTCAGGAATTGGACACTAAGAGTGTGGTAAGTAATGTCTCCACAGCTTATGCTATTCTATTTACTTCAGAAGGACGGTATACTCTTAATCCCAATGATATTCCTGTAGTGTGTGATTTTCCTGATGTATTTCCGGGAGAAATTCCGGGGTTACCTCCCAATCGGGAGATTGACTTTGCCATTGACTTAATTCCCGGGGCCGAGCCTGTGTCCCGTGCACCCTATAGAATGTCTTCAGTGGAATTGACTGAAGTAAAGAGGCAAGTGAATGAGCTGTTAGAAAAAGGGTTTATCCGACCGAGTGCTTCACCTTGGGGCGCTCCGGTGTTGTTGGTGAAAAAGAAGGATGGCAGCATGCGAATGTGTATCGATTATCGGCAGCTGAATAAGTTGACAGTTAAGAACAAATACCCTTTACCACGAATCGATGATCTGTTGGATCAGTTGAGAGGCGCTGAGGTATTTTCCAAGATTGACTTGAGGTCAGGATATCACCAAATAAGAGTGAAATCGGAAGATATTCCCAAGACGGCGTTCCGGACTCGATATGGACACTTTGAGTATGTTGTAATGCCCTTTGGAGTGACGAATGCTCCTGCTATCTTCATGGATTACATGAATAGGATCTTCCAACCTTACTTGGATCAATTTGTAGTAGTATTCATTGATGATATATTGGTGTATTCAAAGTCCATTGAGGAACATGCACAACATCTTCGAATTGTTTTGCAGATATTGCGAGAGAAAGGGCTGTATGCCAAACTGTCTAAATGTGATTTCTGGGAAGGAAGTGTGCAATTCTTGGGCCATGTAATTTCCAGGGATGGAGTATCTGTTGATCCATCCAAAATTAAAGCAGTTATGGGCTGGGAGAGACCTAAATCAGTGACGGAAATTAGGAGTTTCCTAGGATTGGCTGGTTACTATCGCCGTTTTATTGAAGGATTTTCTCGTATTGCTCTTCCTTTGACTCGATTGACAAGAAAGGATAACCCATTTGTATGGTCAGATAAGTGTGAATTGAGTTTTCAAACTCTGAAGCGATGTTTAACTACTGCACCTGTGCTTGCACTACCAAATGTGACAAAGGAATTTGTGGTATATTGTGACGCATCTAAGTTTGGTTTAGGATGTGTATTGATGCAGGACGACAGAGTGATTGCCTATGCTTCAAGGCAATTGAGACCCCATGAGCAGAATTACCCTACCCACGACTTAGAGCTTGCAGCAGTGGTGTTTGCATTAAAAATCTGGCGTCATTATTTATATGGTTCTCGTTTTGTGGTATTCAGTGACCACAAAAGCTTGAAATACTTGTTCGATCAGAAAGAGTTAAACATGAGACAAAGGAGATGGGTAGAATACCTAAAAGATTATGATTTTGATTTGAAGTACCATCCTGGAAAAGCAAATGTTGTGGCAGATGCTTTAAGTAGAAAAGTATTACATGCAGCCTTTTTAATGGGAAAAGAGCAAGAATTGTTAGAAGACTTTCGCGACATGAACCTTGGGGTTGCTGTGCAAGCTCCGAATCAAATGATAATTGGAATGCTGAAGATATCTAATGAATTCTTAGAATCTTTAGCCACGGCTCAGGAGGAAGATAAAGAGTTACTAGAATTGCTCGATACTCAAGCAAGAGGAAAAGATATGGAACTAACCAAAGGTACTGATGGAATTTGGAGATTCAGAAACCGAGTTGTAGTGCCTACAAAAGGTGACTTTAGGCAGGCCGTGTTAGCTGAAGCTCATAAAAGTTCTTTTAGCATTCATCCTGGTGTTACAAAAATGTACCATGATTTGAAGAGAGAATTCTGGTGGCCAGGTATGAAACAAGCAATCATAGAGTATGTAAGATCTTGTGTGGTATGTCAGAAGTGTAAGGTCGAACACCAGAGACCCCCAGGTCTACTTTAACCTCCGGAGATTCCAATGTGGAAATGGGAAGGCATTACTATGGATTTCGTATCCGGGTTACCCCGTACCCGTTCTGGTTGTAATGCAATATGGGTGATTGTGGATAGGCTAACAAAGAGTGCTCACTTCTTAGCTATGAATATGAAATGGTCATTGGACCGGTTGGCTAGATTATACATTGCAGAAATTGTAAGATTACATGGTGTACCTGCGAGTATTATTTCAGATCGTGATCCTCGGTTTACTTCCAGATTCTGGGGAAGTTTACAACAGGAATTGGGTACTGAACTGAGGTTGAGTTCTGCTTATCATCCCCAGACTGATGGCCAATCTGAGCGTACAATCCAGACCTTGGAAGACATGCTTAGAGCTTGTGTACTGGAGCAAGGCGGTTCATGGGAGAAATACCTACCATTAGTAGAATTTGCTTATAATAACAGTTGCCATAGTAGCATTGGAATGGCTCCTTATGAAGCGTTATACGGAAGGCGGTGTCGTACGCCCTTATGCTGGAATGAAGACAGAGATGCAATCTATTTAGGGCCCGAGTTAATTCAGGAAATAAATGATCAGGTGATAATGATTCGTGAAAAGATGAAGGTTGCACAAGACCGTCAGAAGAGTTACTATGACAATCGTCATAGGCCACTTGAGTTTCAGGTGGGAGACTGGGTGTTCCTGAAGGTTTCACCTACCAAGGGCGTAGGTCGGATACTAAAGAGCCATAAGCTCAACCCACGGTATATTGGGCCGTATCAGATTCTGGAAAAAGTTGGTGATGTTGCTTACCGATTGGATCTTCCCCAATCATTAACTAATATTCACAATGTGTTTCATGTGTCACAACTTCGAGCATACATTCCTTGTGACTCCATGATCGTACCTGAAGATTCTATTGAGCTGAAAGAAGATTTGACGGTAGAGGTGGCACCTATTGGCATTGAAGGATATCAAGCTAAACGCTTGAGAAACAAAGAGGTATCATTGGTGAAAGTGAAGTGGTGGAATATAAATGGAGTATCTTATACATGGGAGTTGGAGGAGGACATGAGACGATTGTACCCCGATCTTTTCAGATAAGGTACGTTGATTTCGGGGACGAAATCCCTTTTAGGGGGGGTGGATGTAACATCCCTAATATTTTGGAAAAACTTTAATTAGCAGAAAAATATTAATAATTGCCCAACTGGATTTATTGAGATTTTGGGAATTTTTTATTATTAAAAATTTCAATTATAAATGATTAAATGTTGTGGAAATAAGTAAATTAATTTGATTGGCTAATTACAAAAGGTTAGATGAAGTGTAATTAGAAGAAAGTAAAAATTAGAAGTTACCGATGAGGTAAAAAGGTAAAGCTTAATTAAAACTTTAAAGGAATTATAAAAGAACGGGGGAAATGACTATTTTGCCCTTGTGCCTTACAATTTTATTACATTTCCTTCTTCTTCTTCACCTTCACGCGAGCTACTTCTTCTCCTTCTTTTTCCTCAAGCTGGCCGTGGTTTGCATGCCCCAAGAGGAAGACCGTTTCGCGCCAAAACTTCAAAATAATTACGTTTTTGAGATCGTGGCTTCGAGGTGAGTTCAATGGACCCATTAAAATTGAGTTATCTTCCCCTTTTTATTTTCTTTCTCTAGACAGTGGCCATGCATGGAGGTAGGAGCTTCGATTTCCTACTCCTCTAGTGCGTGGGAGCTTGAAAATGGTCTTTAGAGTAACGAGGGTGGTTAAACATTGTTGGGTTATACGTTTCGACCTCCGTAGGTAGCGGAACGGACGTCGGAGGACCGAACGGTGAAACGAATATTGGATTCGGAGGTGGAACCTTGAACACAGCGTCTAGAGGGCGTCATTAACACCAAGAACGAACCGTCGAAACTCGGAATCGAGGTAAGGGGGGTGTTCGGGTTATAATTAATTAGAATAGGTAAACATAATTAAATTGAGTAAGTGAATTAAATGCGGAACTAACGAGAACTTACAAGAAAATGATAATCGTATGTGTATGAATGTAAATTGTGTATGATTTGTGATGATTATGAGTACGATGTGGATTGAATAGTGATGAGTTGATGAATATGGTGGCATTGCGGTGATGGGCTTGACAAGTAGGTCGCCCAATTGATGAGTATGCGTTGTGTTGCAGGACACTTGCAGTATGAAATGTGAAATATGAATATACATGTGTGATTATGTGGTGTAGGACGGCCGACGGTATATGCAGCCCCTCGTTTCTGGCTCCCGTGGTGTTCATGCCCAGTTGAGCTACCCAGTGGTCAAGTAGGACCCAGTGGTTGAGGAGGAGAGTCAAGTAGGACTCAGTGGACCAAGAAGGGTTCACGGGGTGTCAAGCAGGACCCCCAGCTGAAGGCCGATCCTTTTAGTATCCGGATACTAGGCGTCGATTTGATATGAGAGTCAGTTGTGTTATTCGATGTATTGTTAACATTGTGTAATGATATGAATGTGTTTTATGATGATTGTTCATTGTGATTGACAAATTGGAGATAAAGAATTGAAATTGAATCCTTGATTGGTAAGTAGAAATTGAGAACAAGATGTAAGATGAATGGTACAAACAAAAACTAGTAAATATGTTCCTTGTTCTTAAATTGTTATTCTACATTAATTATGATACCAAACACTCACCCTTGCTGTTGTTTCTTTAATTTTAGTAACCAATGACAGGGAGGAGGTTGAAGCCCCGGAGATGCGTCAAGCGGAGAATTGATGCCAAGAAGCGAAGGGAATTTATGAAATGAACTATGTGTGTAATGTGTGTTGTGAATTATGGATGTTGTGTATGCATGGTGAGTCAATTTGGAATACTGTTATCGTAGTCATGAATGTGATGAATAACAAATAGAAAACTGAATGTTGTTGATGTATATTGGCATGGAGCCAATGGTAGTGTACTTGATGCATGAATATAAACAGGTTTGATCTATGATTAGAAATATGAATGATGTGGGATGATAGGTGAATGGTCTAGTGCATTGATGATTGATGTACATTTAGCAGAATGAAATTAGAAGTGAAGTGTATTGCATGATTGAAATGTTGGTAAGTGGATGAACTAAGTCAGAGGAGACATGTGAGTTTAAATTTGTGGGTTGGTATGAAAATTTTAAGTCCTTCGCATGTACTGCATAACTCGCTCAAGCGAGATGAATTCTCGCTCAAGCGAGAGGGCTTTATGTCCGTGTTATGCTCTCTGGTCAAATCTCGCTCGAGCGGGTATGATTCAGCTCAAGCGAGATAGGTAAGAATTAGGAGAATGTGGTTTCTGGAGGTTTTGCGCTCAAGCGGTTATAACCTCGCCTGAGCGAGGAATAGAGGAAATGGCCACTGTGCTGATCTCGCTCAAGCGGGAGAAATCCCCGCATCAAGCGAGAAGTGTATGAGGTATCAGGGACTGTTACTGGGTGGTTTTAGCTCGAGCGGATTGAGTTCCGCTCAAGCGAGGACCATAGGATTAGATTCTGGAGTTTATTCGCTCAAGCGAGATGTGCTCGCTCAAGCGAATAAAGAGGGAACTAGCTACTGGAAAAACCTCGCCTAAGCGAGATTAGTTCGTTAGAGCGAGTCAGGTTAGTGAGGTTACTGGAGTTAATTCGCTCAAGCGAGGAAATCTAGCTCAAGCGAACTAAGGCCTGATGTATATGAATGTATTCGCTCAAGCGTGAGTGTGGCTCGCCCAAGCATAGAATATAAACCTCGCTCAAGCGAGTTGGTGCCTCGCTTAAGCGAGATACTCCTGATTCCCCTTTCCCTCCTTTGCCTCTATTTAACTAGTCTTCTCCTTTTTCCTTGATTGTTTAATTTAATTGAGTCTGTTTACTATTTTAAATATGTTTAGTGAAACATAAACATTATTTTGAATTATAACCTAATTATAATTATTGATTGTGAAAAAAAAAATTTATTGTAAAATTTAATCGAATGAATAAAAATAAATGTAAAATGACCTAGGATGTTACATTTAATGTCAAGATGTAGGATTTATTCTCTAAAAAAGTAGGTTTAATAAATTTCATGTCACATTAACATGATTAAATGTGTAACACTACATACTAGGAACTCAACAAATTAGTTACAATGGGGAGTTTGATCTCAATATCTTTATTTAGCGCTTTCTTCACATTTTTATCACATTATGCTTGGGAAACCAATCATTTCCAACAAACCAATGAACATAATGTATATACATTCTTTATGATTTACAAACAATTATTGCATTATTGTTGAATATTTCACAAGTGATATGATAAGTTTTAAATACTTTTTTGAAACTACAATCAACTTTCTACACTTGACAAAGGACCAACAACGCATATTATAATAGTGAGAATCCTTCAAGTTGAAAAAACTAGACTTAATCAAACCCTCTATTAAAAATCCTTTATCTTTGTTTGCTAAGTTTGTTAATTTTTTTCCTTATGGTAATATCTAATTTGAGAATGGTTTGAAAAAAATAAGACTTAATCAACCGTCTTCTAAGTCTATTTCTCAACCTTTGTTGGCATCAAAACTTAACCTTTGAATTGCGTACATTAATTTGTGCAGAGGAAAATATTCATGACCACACAGTAAGATCAGCTAGTGTCTAGGGAGCCGCAATAAATAGACCTCCAGCCTTTTTACGTGAGGGCTATGCTTTATTGGAATGATAAAAAGGAAATGTCTACACAATATAGTCTCTAAACTATTCATTGTAAATGAAGATAATCTTGCACCAGTTGGGGTCCGTTTGTTTAAAAGTTAGAGTAAGGTTTATGAAACGGGGTTTAGAAAATTGGGGTTTAGAAATAGTAGTTGAGAAAACTAGGATTTTAAAAATAGTGATTTGTGTTTGGATAGTTTATAGTAAAAGTGAGTTGAAAAGTAGTGATTGTGTTTGGGTGAAAAAAGTTTTGGTAACTTTAGTTTAGAAAAATAGAATTTGAGGGTAAAATTACCAAAAAGGGTATTAATTAAAAAGAATAGTAAAATAGTATATTTGTTGTAAATAATATTTAAATTACATATTAAATTATTCCATTTAAAATTTTATGATCAAAATATTATTATTATTATTTATTAATAAAGATATATTAATATATATATATATATATGAATATTTATTGTAAATATATATTATAATATATATGTTGTAAATAATAATATACGTTGATATTATGAATAATATATACTCTGAAATATATATTATTATAAATATTTATATTGTAAATAAAATTTAATACTATTAAATATATTATTAACATTTTACATTATTACAAATAATTGCTAAACTAAGCAAACACAATTGCATCCTAAACACTAATCAAATTTATATCTAAATGTTTTTTGGTTCTAATTACAACATATAAACAATTCTCATATCAATTTTTAATTTCATCTACAAAATTACAAAAAAAAATCACTGCAACAACATAAAAAAATAATAAACAATATATTATAAGGAAAGTTAACATGATCCACAGTTGTTGTCCACACCAATACACTCAAATCCTAACCAATCAGGACCATCAACTCCCATAAAGAGTTTATGATACACCCCAATGCATCATCCCCACCCATACTCCATCTTCCCCAAATCGTAAATGTCACTGCCCATTCTGAACCACTTCCCTCTTCTCACCATCATCCACCATTGAACTCCCTCCCATGCCCTCCTTCATCCACCATCCAAGCATCTTCCATGACCACCATCACCCTCCCTCCACCACCCAAACCCCTCTTCTACCATCCAACTCATAGTTCACCACCATGCAACCACAAAATGGCCACGAATGGGCAAAATCGTAAACACCCAGAAATGGCCAAGCACAACAGAACGGAGGTGAGAAAAGGGTACCCATGGGCAGCCACTTGCAAACCGCGTCCACACTCCACCAACGGAGATTCCACAACGGAGACGGAGCTCATCCTTCACAGCCAAACGCACACTCGTAGAAGGGGATCTTCGAAACCGGGGTTTCCAAAATGGAACGGAGCTTGAACGTGTAAACAAACAGGCACTTGATGTTAAGGGAAAACTCAAAGATGAAGATCTTTCTGATTATATGTGCTCTTAATAGATCTGAAAATAAAAAAAGTCTTTAGCTATAAAACAACTAAACAAGTTTAGGATGTTCTTAAAAGAAATTATAAGGGTACCTCTAAAGTTAAAAGATAAAAAATAATATTGTAAAAATAAAATATGACAATTTCAAAATAGAGAACTATGAAACCATAGGTTAAATATTTTGAAGATTCCAAACTCTATCGAATGAGGAAGTTTACTAACAAGTTTGATGTTTAGTGTTCAACTCTTGAAAAAGCAAAAGACCTAAGCACCTTCAAACTTGATGAGTTTCTTAGAGTTATCAGAGTACATGAAATTAAGTTGAAGTACAAAGGAGATGACAACACAAGTAAACACCAACTTTGTTGCCTTCGAGTCTTCCAGCCAAGAGCCAAAGGGAAATTCCAAAGCTCTCATGGTTAAGGAATCTTCCACTTCAGACTCAAAACTCAAGGAGGATGGAGACAACGTTGATGATAAAATTGCTTTATCTCTAGGAGACTCCAGAGGTTATCGAGAAGGAAGAAAAGACTAGAGAAGTAACAGAAGAACAACTTCAACTTCAACTTCAAAGGTACGTCTTTCTGCAAACCTCAATCAAATAAAACTGATATAGTATGTTTCCATTGCAGATGTGCTGGACACATGAAAGTGGATTGTCCATTGCTAAAAGACAGGAAGAGATTCTTAAAGAAACAGAAAGACTTGATAACTCGGGAAGATATAGACTCTGGTGCATTTTTGGTGGAGATGAGGAAGATAAAGATACGTTTGATGGCTAACAAAGATTGTGATACAGACTTCTGATGGCTAACTCAATAAAATCCAATGGTAAGCTTTAAGATTTAAAAGACTTTGATCCGCTCATGAAAAACTGTAAACCTTTGGAAAAGAAAATTTTACAAAGTCAATGTGAATACGACAAAAGAGTGGCTGAACTTGTAAAAGAAAATCTTGGTCTTGCGAAACACAACCCAAAGGGGAATACGACATTAATAATTCCCGTAAAAGAGAATAGTTGGATGAGTTACATAGACTTAAACAAAAGAATTCTTTCTTGAAAATTGATTTAGAAAAAGCTAAAGTTGTAATGATTCCAAAACTAAAGAAATGATTAGACTAAATGACATACTGAAAGATCTTACACAAGATCTAACCAAATTTTGTTAATGAGATTAGTAATCTAAACAAACTTTTAAAAATCCCAAAATTTTCCATAAACGATCTGGAATAAGTTTTATGAAGGTGAACAGATTAATACAAATTCAAAAATCAGAACCAAAACAAAGCTTGTTCATTATTCATTCCAGTCATATCACTTAAAATGTTTTGCTAAAAAGAAAAAGTATATTTCTTCTAACACTAACTCAACAAAACCCAAGAAGATACGAGTACCAAAGACAATGATAAATCACTTAAAATGTTTTGCTAAAAAGAAAAAGTATATTTCTTCTAACACTAACTCAACAAAACCCAAGAAGATACGAGTACCAAAGACAATGATAAATTGATAATTCCTCTTGCATGCAGGAAGGAAACACTTCCTACGCCATAGTCAATCATCTTTTTGCATCATTACCCCATAGTCACCTGCTAGGGAAGTGGTAGCAGGCTCTCCCTATACATAGCAGAGTGTTGATTTTCTGCTTTCAACCACGTAACTGCACCAAAGCGTAAATGCTCAACCAGCTCACCCTTGTCATCAAGCTTCGCCAATCTTGTACGGCCACATGATCCGAAAATCCCACCACATTGGTGAAGCACACGGGGAAAAAGGACGTGGGAGGAATATCAGGGCAAGTAGCCACCACAAAGGTTCTAGTCCAAGATGACAACACTCTATATTCTTTCATCACCCATATCTCAACCACATCCCCTTTGCGAGCACCAGGGTAACACGCAGCAAGACACCCTCCCATAACCCTCAGCCTCGGATAGTACTATTTGTAACTACAATACTCCAAGATACCAAGTAGCCAATGAAACTTGAACAAACTCCTATAATACTCCAAGGTTAAATCAAGCGGCAGAGGAATCTCGTATAAACTCCGTTCTATCCGATCAAAGTCAAGAATAACAAGAGCATTGCTATTAACAGAGAAAACCAACCAATGAATAGCCCCATGCACAAACGAACCAGCCGTAAACCGATACCCTAAATTTCTATATCGATAATCAAGCCGTCGGAAGTCAACAGAGTTCCAGGAATTAGTTTTCAAGGAGAAAAACTCAGCCCGGTTAGATTGAATAGGGGTCAGTTTCAAGAAAAACACCAAGTAATCATCGGTTGACACGTCGTACCCGAAACCATGATACACTAGACGGCGTTGAAGGGGGTGGATTATGTCAGAAGGAGAATGTGAGATTTGTTTGTGGAGACTAGTTGAGGGATTCCACAGAACGAGGTCGCCGGTATGGTAGATCAAGAGAACGAGGCCTCAAGAAGAACCCAAGATTTGGAGATCACTGTTTTGCGCCGAAGGTGGAAGAAAGAGGTTTACCGAGGATGAGTCGTCGTGAAGTGGTGCTTCCGTGTCTATGGATTTGACGGAACGAACGCTGGGTGATTTGAGGAGGGTGAAGCAGCTAGATCAAAATGCGATTTTGCGAATTGGGGATCTCTGATGAGAGAGAACCATGACTTACACACACTTTTGAATTGCAACAGAGATTTCACCGGCAACCTTAATAGAATCTCTACGATTAGCTCGTGAGGGAGTGTAAAACCGACCCTCCCATTCTTCTTTGCGCTGTTCTCCTCCTCCATGTTACACTCTCCCACTTTCACACAATGCGTCTAATCTTATGCAGCAATACGTGCATCCATAAATTAATACTATAAGCTTTATCATGTGTTCAATTTTCCAAAACCTAAACTTAAAATTTAATATTTTCTCAAAATCATATCCATTAATTATTTTTAATTTCATTTTGACAATATATATATATATATATATATATATATATATATATATATATTTCAAACTTAAAAAGATAATATAAATAAGAATAGAGTTGGTCTTGTACACATTAAATAACCAATTTCTAAAAAATACAAAAGTTTACCATACTTCAAAAACTAGAGTCGGGTATATAGATCAACCCATCTCATAACGAATCAACCCGTCTAAATCCACATTTTAAATAGATCAATTTTTTTAAGACTATTTAAGAACTACAAAACCGTGGATTAACCCATAAGTTAGCCCGTTACAGGACAAACCACCCTTATACGAAGCTGTAGCAAGAACACATTCAATTACATAGGCAAAGGAGTGACATTCTTAACGGCATCAAGTGGTATCCCAGTTACATACCCGGTTCCTTCTATTAATAAAAAGCATACCTGTGTCATTTCAAACTGAAGGTAAAGATACAATGATATCATCATTCATACCACATACATTGTTATAGCTCTTATTCTTAATATTGTATCAGATTTTCACATGGCCATAAATACTAGCAGTGTAGCAGTACCATATATCATTAACAATGAGTGAAACAAAGTGTCAAAGCCACGCAACAACAATGCACCGGAATCATTGTCTATCATCATTGAACTAAAGTGAAAACTGAAAACCACTGCAATGGACTTCTTGCCTTTGATCATCAATTCCAATTTATAAAAAAAAAAATTGCTAATTGCTCCTATGCCACGGTCAATCATCTTGCATCATTTCCCCAAAGTCACTCGCTAGGGGGTGGTAGGAGGCTCTCCCTATATATAGCATTGTGTAGATTTCTTGCTTCCAACTCCATAGCTACAGGGTATCTTAATTCCTCGATCAGCTCACCCTTGTCATCAAACTTCACCAACCAGCCAGGGCCAAATGTTCCAAAAATCCCACCACCCTTGGTGTAGCACATGGGGGAAAAGGCCCCCGGAACAAAATTAAGGGAAGCAGACACAACAAGGGTTTTAGTCCAAGACGACCGTACTCTGTATTCTTTCATCACCCATATCTCAATCACATCAACCTCCATCCTATAACCGGGGTAACACACAGCAAGATATCCTCCCATCACCCTTGGCTTCGGAAATGCCGCAAATTCATCCAACGTTAAATAATCAGTTGGCGGAGGAGGAATCTCGTAGAAACTCTGTTCTGTCCAATCAAAGGCAACAATAGCAGGAAGGTGACTATGAACAGGTAAAACCAACCAATGAATGGCCCCATTCACAAGCACACCGGCCTTAAACTCCTGCTTAATCTCATCATAAAGACCCTGGAATTTAACACAGTTCCAGGAATTAGTTTTCAAGGAGAAAAACTCAACCTCAGTTGAGCGAACAGGGCACGATGATTCGATGAGAAAATACAATCTCATGAAAACGACGAAGTAGTCATCGGTTGCCGCATCATATCCGAAACCATGAAACCCTGCACAGTGTGGAGGGCATCGGATTGCGTCAGGAGGAGAATGTGAGATTCGCTTGCGGAGACCAGTTGAGGGATTCCACAGAACAAGGTCACGTGTATGGTAGATTAAGAGAACGAGGCCTCTTTGACAACCCAGGATTTCGAGGTAACCTTCGTGGGACGGAGGAGGTGGAAGAAAGAGGTTGACTAAGGAAGAATCTTGGTCGAAAGGTACTTGAATGTCTCTGGATTGGATGGAACGCTGACGGGGTAATTTGTGAAGGAGCCTATGGGTGGGTGAAGCAGCCA
Organism: Clitoria ternatea; assembly: GCA_037962975.1. Taxonomy (NCBI): domain Eukaryota; kingdom Viridiplantae; phylum Streptophyta; class Magnoliopsida; order Fabales; family Fabaceae; genus Clitoria; species Clitoria ternatea. Next base: position 272,970,007 of record CM075672.1, read on the forward strand.
GGTCAAAATGCAATTTTGCGAATTGGGGATCGGAGATGAGAGAGAGCCATGATTTGCACACACATTTGAAACGCAAGAGGGATCTCACAGGCAACCTCGACAGAATGTTTTCAATCAAGTCCTGAGGGAATGTAACACTCTTCTCCTCCATCTTCCTCTCCCTAACTTTCACCCACTATCTCCATTTTAAACACCAAGTTAGGACCTCATTAAAAAAATATATTCTTCAATATAATATAATAACTTTTGGGTACAGTTTTTATATTTTATAAAACTAAAATAACTGTTTAATACATTTGTTATTAAATAATAACATAAATATAATATTATAATAATAACAATAATATTATTAATAAAATAAGACTCAAAATATATATTTGATTTCTTACCTTTATTTAATGTCATGAATTTTTTTTCTTGATTTAGTTTATATGTTTTGAAATAGTTTTAAAATATTTATTTATATTAAAAAATTAACATAGACTTGTCTTTTCTACATCTTTCACCCCAATTAATAAAAGAATAATTTAAAAAGTATATTTTAATTTGATTTTTTCATTAATCCATTTTAGAAAGTATATTTTAATTTGATTTGGTTTATATGTTTTGAAATAGTTTTAAAATATTTATTTATATTAAAAAATTAACATAAACTTGTCTTTTCTAGGTCTTTCACCTCAATTAATAAAAGAATAATTTAAAAATTATATTTTAATTTCGGTTTTTCATTAATCCATTATAGAAAGGCAAGTTTCTTATAACTTTTTTAATGGTAACGGTTATTTTAAAATCATTTCAAAATTGTAAGAAACCAAATTAAGATAAAATAAATTTTTAGGACTAAGTCGATCTAAAAGAAACGTAAAAAACCAAAAGAACGCTTCTAAGAGGAAATAACAATCTTTTATTATTTTGTCAAAATGTGTCACTTAACCTTTTCAAAGAAGGCCCTTAGACCATATATACAACACTGAGTCAAAGAGGGAGAATGGGAACACCGGTTGTGTAACATCCCTGATGTTTTAATGAGAATTATAAGAAATGGGAAATGTTAGTAAATGTTTTGGAAGTTTTATTTAATATTTGTTCTGTCTGAGCCAAAGAGCGGTTAGGCGGAGTTAAAGATTGGAAGTGTAAGAGAAGAGCGGACAGGGCCAGGAGGTTTGGTCCAAACCGTTGTAAGGAGAGCGCCTCACACGGGGTCATAGCCCGGATTAACCTCATAATGACTGAAACAACGGGTGTAGGTAACCAAGAGGTGAGCACGGATGAGACATCCGATCTCTCAGGTTGTAGCTCGGATTTCCGAGGTATGAACACTAAGTTAGGACGCCGGGACCGATATTCATATTGGGCCTATACTCTTGCGAAGTATTAGAGAATTGTGAATAATTAAACGTTGAGGGAATAAATAAGTGTAATTGATTTGATAACTATGCAATAGTTTAATATAGTGAAATTGATTAAATTTAGTAAGAATACAAATAAAATAAAGGAAAAGACGATCTTGTCCATGAGCTATATATATATAAGGAGATTCTCTTCCTTCCCTCTTCATTATTTACAAGTTACCTTTGCTGCTGGTCTGTCCCTTCTCTTTCACTTTCTCCTCTCTTAACACTGAGTTGCATGCGCTGGAGAGGGACTCCATTTGTGTCTAAACTTCAATTGAACCTCATTCCTGTGATCGAGGCTTCAAGGTGAGTCTACTGATCCGTTCCAATTGTGATTCCCTTATTCCTTTTATTCTTTGGCTGTTAAGGGCCATGCATGGCTATATTCGAGGCTGTTCTCCACTCCTCTGGTGAGTGTGAGCCCAGATACTGTCCATGAACTAAGGGCCGTTGAAGTGACGAGCTGTACTTTATGATCCGTAGGTAGTAGGTCAAGCAACGGAAGACTGAGTGACGGAGTTGAGACTGCGAAACCAGTGCTCAGAGGAAGGAATCGACACAGAGAGCAGATTATCGAAGCTTGGAACCAAAGTAAGGGGGGTGTTCGGGTTATAATTAATTAGAATAGGACTCGCTTCTTATACAGGTCATTGAGGTAATGTAAACAGGTTAAGGAAAATGTTGCTAAACGTAGTTGTGTGTTTATGTTTGTGCATGTGTGACTGAGTACATTAATTAGTGGAGGATCGGGTGTGGTTGAGTTTATCATGTTATGATCTTGTGATATCTAATGTGAAATAATCAGTGCTATGTGACGTCGGGTTAGCAAGCAGGCTACCTGAGTGATGAGGAATTGATATTATTATATGAAAGGTAAATTGTTGAATGACTATGTAGTGTGGGATGGCCGACGGTATATGATAGCCCCTCATTTCCGGCTCCCGTGGTTTTCGTGCCCAGTTAAGCTACCCAGTGGTCAAGTAGGACCCAGTGGTCGAGGTGGAGAGTCAAGCAGGACTCGGTGAACCAAGCAGGGTTCACGGGGTGTCAAGTAGGACCCCCAGCTGAAGGCCAATCCTTTAGTATCTGGATACTAGGAGTCAGATTGTATGAGAGTCAGTTGTGATCGTGATGGATGTGATGGAATTGCATGGTTGGGTTAATATAGTTACTGTATGTAATACACTATGTTTCGGTATGCTTACTTTCGAATGATGCTTGATATATATGTATAAATATGCATGTGTGTTTGTTAAGTTTCATTCTATATTAATTACAATGCCAAACACTCACCCTTGCCCTTTTTTTTTAGTAACCAGTGACAGGGAGGGGGAAGGAGCCATGGAGTCGCGCCAAGGGGGAGATCGGTGCCAGGGTCCGAGTGATTTTGAATGACTCTCTATAGAGTTATGAACTGTTCTATACAGGGGGTGTAGAAGTATGTTTGTTGAACAATTCAAAATGTATATAAAATGTCAATCTGATACAAAGCAATGTGCGTAAATGTACAGATAAGGAGTGTCTTTGTATGTTGAGGCGGAGTGCAGTATGCGCGGGCGGTGTGCAGTCCGCCTGACGGGATCTTCTTTGTCTTGACCCGATTGGGGGTGGTACCTGCAATCGTTCTCCGACGCTCAAGTCAGTATTTCAGAATACTTAAAGACTTAGAAAGCTAATCTGAGAGAATTATGCAAGTAAGAGAGTGTAAGGTTTAGAATTGGGGGATCCCTTATACCTTTTTGATAGAGGTTTATATACCTGTTACTGGTGCTCCATTATTGGTAGGACCCGCTCCTTGTTTTCAGGTATAATGCTGAAAAGGTGGTGGGTCCCTGCACCGTTTACAAGCACCATTATTGTAGTAAGTATCTCCACTTGTCTGGAAAGCGTCAATGCTTTATTATTTTATTGTTATTCCCCTTTATGCGTGACAGCGTGATTCCCATTATTAACCTCTCAAGACAGAGTCAATCTCGTGCCGGGGTTGTGAGTATGGGCTCGCTACGCAGTATGGGAAATTCAATATTCCGCCAGTATTGAGCCTATGGCTTGGCGGAGTAATATGCATTGGGAACATTTCATGCATGTGTATAAGATATTCAATATTTTCCACCTTGGCGGAGTAACAAATTTTGGCGGAGTTACGTTCCTTGGCGGAGTAACATGCCTTGGTGGAGTAAGGCGCCTTGGCGGAGTAGCATGCCTTGGCGGAGTAGCATGCCTTGGCGGAGTTACGTTTCTTGGCGGAGTAACATGCCTTGGCGGAGTTACTTGCCCTGGCGGTATGCACTCCGTATAGAAGTAATCGTAATGTATTTGAAGCGTACTTCTCTTTATTCAAAATGCTGACCTGGCAACGCATTAAAGCCATGCTCTTGGGGGCCGGTGTTAGGACCAGATCATATGCCCCCTAGCTTGTTATAGTGACTGGCGGAGTCACTTTAATGAGCTATAACACTTAAGTTTAGCTTTTATAGGCATGGGTTTAGGCGGCGTTTGCTAGTTCAGGATTTATGGACAAGTGTTTTCATGCATTTATTGGCTTTATCATTACTTGTCACGCCTGTCATTAATGCGCCTCGAGACCACGTTTTTGCCTCTTCAATCTCTCACTGCCACGTATGCCCTCGTAACGATTGCCATTCCAATGATGGGACATAAATGCGTGGGATGGCAGTTGAGAAACGTTTTCGAGGTTATTACCGTGGGCCTTGGATTTTGAAAATGTGGCCCAGGAAATACCTGCCCTTAGATTCATCTATTGGTTTCAGCATCAAAAAAGGAACCGTCAGTGAGATTCATCCAACGGTTGTAAACATGTGTTTGAATTTTAGAACCGTTGATGAGATTTATCCAACGGCTGCAAACATATCTTTGAAATTTTTGAGATTTCGCTTATTTCCCCCCAAGCCATGCCTATAAATAGGTAAACTCTTAGGAGGGAAATGTTTTGCTCCATCTTCCACTTCGCATTTGTTTGCTGAAACTGTTTTTGCTACTTTCTCGCGAGTTTATTGGTGCTGGAGTTCTTCAGTTCTTTCAGAAGCTTAAGGTAACTTGCTTCTTCCTCTGCTTTCTGTCTTCATTTTCATTGGGTTGGTTCTGTTTTTTCTTTCTGTGTGTTCGTTAAAATGAAGATGAGAGGAAAAAGGTCAGAGTCTTGCTCTAGGGTTTCTGTTCGTCCCATGTTTTCGGATATTGAGAGTGGAGATAAGGCTTTTTATACTGGGAGGGATGCAACATTTTACAGCAGCGTGGAGTTTTTTAGTAATGTTGTACATTCGTTTGTATCAGGAGGTATTCCTCAGATTGAAGTAAGAACGATGGCAGAGTGTCAAAACGTTGTGTTGCATGGGTTGGATTGGAAAAAGATGCTTGAGGTCGACCCTTATTGTTGGGTTGAGGAAGATGTTAAGGGTGCTTCCTCTCGTCATGCGACAACAAGCGGAGGGGTAGTGGAGTTGTCTGTTCCGGTTTGGAAGGATGAGAGGTATGAGGAGAGGTTCATCGTCCGTTCACCCAAGACGTATGAACGTATATGTCATCGTCCTCAAGATAGACGTACATTATACATGTACGATATTTTGTTTACCTAGTTGGGGGTACGATTTCCACTGAACAGATTCCAGATGGGCGTACTGAGGTTCCTGGATTGCGCCCCTTCTCAGCTGCACCCTAACGGTTGGGGAATAGTTCACAGCTTCGAGGTGTTAGCTAAACATCTGGAGTTTACGCCTACTGTGGCGTTATTCTTTGCCTTTTGCCGCATTATGAGGAGAGTAAACACAAAAACTGGCGGCATGGGCTTTGTAACTCTTCGGGCGGAGCCGAAGATTGTAAATTTCAGGGCATTTGCTGACTCCGCCAAAGAAGGCGGACTTCATTTTTGGATGAGCTTTGTAAAAGTCTCTGTCAGGAAGAACAAGTCCGTTTTCTGGCGGAGTAAGGAGAGAATTGACAAATTTCCAGTAGTGTGGACCCATGAGCACTTCCTCCTGACCAAACAAGCTTATGAAGTTGAGGAGGGTGCCTTGTCAGCTACTTCTGTGGAAGTGATCCAGACGTTGAAGGAGTACAACGCCGTCCACAAGCAGATCTTATGCAAAAGGCTGCTTGGGCGGGATGCTGAGGATTATTTAAGTAATTCTTTAAGACTTTTTGCTTGAATATTACTCCTGTTGTTTCCTGCAGCTTCTAATCATATTCATGTATGTTATTTTGCAGGAGAAATTGCTGCATTCCCTGGGATGGAACGTATTAAGCAGATTCGTATGAGCCACGTGGAGATTGACGCGGAGAATAATATGCAGCCCAGAAGGAATCTGGCTGCTGCTCTGACAAAAACTCTTGCTTTCTCTGCATCCACTAATATAATAAATTTGGAAGGTGGTGCAGGATCCTCAGCAGCTGCTGTTGAGAGGCGTTCTAAAAAACGCCAAGAACCAGAAGCTGCTGAGGAGGAAGAAGAGGAAGTAGATCTCCAGCCCTTGCAAAGAAGGAGGACCAAAGGCAAGAAGAGGGTTGAGGAAGGAGCATCAATTGATGCTGCCATTGACCTGGAGGAGACTCAGGAGGTACCTGTTGTGGGTACTTCTGCTGATATGGGCGGTGTTGAAGGCGCCCTCGAAGAAGACGTTGTGGCGGAGGGAACAGAGGGAATTCAAACTCCAATCCGTGTTGTGGAGGATGAGGCAGAGAGGACTGAAGCCTCTCCAGGCCACCAAGTTGAAAATCCCGCCCTGGAACTGACTACCCAAAGAATACCAGTCTTCTTCGTTGATGTTCCAGGGGAGTCATCCAGGCGATCCGTCTCTCTGCCTTTGGCGGGGTCTCGATTGAATCCTTTTTTGTACTTTGCAAATATAGGATCCCGCCAGTCGGAGAGGCGTGATCCAGAGTTCATCCTCCGCCCCGACCTCGACTTCGAGGAGATTCTGAACGCCGCTGCAGCTGCGAGGTGGCACCTTGCAGAAATAGATGGCTTCTTGGCCTCTGTACCCCGTATAGCTGATGTTACTGCTGAGGCCAACATGTTTCAAGCGTCTTTTCATGAGTCTGCTGAAAAGATTCGTAGCTTGGAACATGATAATGAACAGCTGTCGGAGGTGATTAAGGCCAAGGACAAACACCTTGACACGCCGATGCTGATATCAAGAAGCTGGAGGATGAGCTGGCTCGGGTGAGAGCTGACAAAGCCTTGCTGGAAAAGCAAGTTTCCGGCTTAAGAGAGCAGAATACAAAGCTGGGCGAGGAGGTGAGTGGACTGTCCCAGGTGAAGGCTGACAATGATCTGCTGAAACAACAAGTTTCGGATCTGACTCAGCAGAAACAAAAATTGGGCGAGGATGTGAGTGAGCTTCAGCAGAAGTTGGTTTCCCTTGAACTTAATAAAACTACTGCTGAAGGTGCCTGGGCGGCGGAGTTGGACCAAGCAGCTACTGCATACAATAACCTTGAAAAACAGGTTGAAGAGTTGCGAGCTGAAAAAGCTACCTCAGATGCCGCCAGTAAAAGGCTTGACAAGGAGTTACAATCTGCGTTAGATGCGGCTGAGGCAGCGATTGATGATGCTTTCAGCATGGCAGTTCGTCAACTCCGTTATCGCAATCCAGGCGTTGCTCTCTCCACCACAGGCATTCATCCTTACTACGAATTCATCAATGGAGAATTGATGGTGCCTGTTCAGGGGGGTCACGCTCCTGCGCCCAGTGTTGAATATATCCTGGCGGACTTGCCTCCCTCCCAAAGTTTAATCAAACCTGGTGAAGGTCAGGCCATCTCTGCCCAACAAGAAGGGACGCCATCCGACCCTTGAAGACCAGCTCCTGAAACTCTTTGCAAGCTTTGTTTTTATTTGCATTTCAATGATATCGCCTTGTTCCAGGATAGGCTCTGGATTTTTATCAATATTGGCAATATTCAATAAAATATATTTTCTGTAAATCTATACTTGTTCATATAAGCAATGTTTGAGTCCGTCGTATTTATGCCTTGTAAAATGATATTAAGAAGGCGGAATATTCATCTGAGGACTTAATGAAATATGACTAAGTATAACGAGGCGGAATAGCCTTTTTGAAATTCTGGTGAAGTAAAATTCAGTAGGGAGGCGAAGTAGCCTCTTAGGAATTTCAATGAAACAAATTCAGTAATGGGGCGGAATAGCCTTTTGAGAATTTAACTGAAGTAATTTCAATAATGAGGCGGAGTAGCCTCTTGAGAATTTCAACGAAGAATGTTCTTCAATGAGGCGGAGTGGCCTCTTGAGAACTTCATTGAGGTGATTTCAATAATGAGGCGTAGTCACCTCTTAGGAATTTAATGAAATAGGATTCCGTAAGGAGGCGGAGTAGCCTCTTAGGAATTTCAATGAAACAAATTCAGTAATGGGGCGGAATAGCCTCTTAGGAATTTCAATGAAGTTGAATTCCGTAAGGAGGAGGAATAGCCTCTTAGGAATTTCAATGAAGTTGGATTCCGTAAGGAGGCGGAATAGCCTCTTAGGAATTTCAATGAAGTTGGATTCCGTAAGGAGGCGGAGTAGCCTCTTAGGAATTTCCAAGGAGTTGGATTCCGTAAGAAGGCGGAGTAGCCTCTTAGGAATTTCCAAGGAGTTGGATTCCGTAAGAAGGCGGAGTCGCCTCTTAGGAATTTCAATGAAGTTGGATTCCGTAAGGAGACGGAATAGCCTCTTAGGAATTTCAATGCGGTTGGATTCCGTAAGAAGGCGGAGTAGCCTCTTAGGAATTTCCAAGGAGTTGGATTCCGTAAGAAGGCAGAGTAGCCTCTTAGGAATTTCAATGCAGTTGGATTTCGTAAGGAGGCGGAGTAGCCTCTTAGGAATTTCCAAGGAGTTGGATTCCGTAAGGAGGCGGAATAGCCTCTTAGGAATTTCAATGCGGTTGGATTCCGTAAGAAGACGGAGTAGCCTCTTAGGAATTTCATTGAAGTAAATTCAACAATGAGGCGGAGTAGCCTCTTAGGAACTTCAAAGAAGTAGGATTCCGTAAGAAGGCGGAGTAGCCTCTTAGGAATTTCAAAGAGTTGGATTCCGTAAGAAGGCGGAGTAGCCTCTTAGGAATTTCCAAGGAGTTGGATTCCGTAAGGAGGCGGAATAGCCTCTTAGGAATTTCAATGCGGTTGGATTCCGTAAGAAGGCGGAGTAGCCTCTTAGGAATTTCAATGAAACAGGATTCCATAAGGAGGCGGAGTAGCCTCTTAGGAATTTCATTGAAGTAAATTCAACAATGAGGCGGAGTAGCCTCTTAGGAACTTCAAAGAAGTAGGATTCCGTAAGGAGGCGGAGTAGCCTCTTAGGAATTTCAAAGAAGCACAATTTTACAAGTGTTGAACTTACTTGAACTTGTTGGGTAGTGCTTGAGTTTGTTGCTCATGTACTCCGTAAAACATTGGTAGTTAGGCGGAGTCAAGCTTTGGATGGAGTGTTCATCCTTTTGAACTTGGACCGGAGTGTAACTCCTGATCAAATGAGAATTGTTGAATCCAGGATGGCTATGGTGCAGCATATAGCTTGTGACACCAATTCTTCCTGTGAGAATTTTGTTGGTTCCTACCCTTGAGATAGTATGGTGCAGCATATAGCTGTGACACAAATTGTTCATGCAAGAAATTGATTGAACTTTTGAGGCGGTATGGTGCAGCATATAGCTGTGACACCAATTGTTCCTGCAAGAAATTGATTGAACCTTTGAGGCGGTATGGTGCAGCATATAGCTGTGACACCAATTCATCCTGCAAGAAATTGGTTGAACCTTTGAGGCGGTATGGTGCAGCATATAGCTGTGACACCAATTCATCCTGCAAGAAATTGGTTGAACCTTTGAGGCGGCATGGTGCAGCATATAGCTGTGACACCAATTCATCCTGCAAGAAATTTGTTGGATTTTGGGGTTAGCGTGGTGCAGCATATAGCTGTGACACCAGCTCTTTCCACAAGAAGCCTGCAGGACCTTGGGGACGAATTAGTGCAGCATATAGCTGTGACACCAGTTCTTTCCATAGGCGGCCTGCAAGACCTTAGAGTCGGTATGGTGCAGCATACAGCTATGACACCAATCCTTTCCCCCCAAGGAGTTTTCTGTACCTTAGGGTCGGTATGGTGCAGCATATAGCTGAGACACCAATCCTTTCCCCCCAAGGAGTTTTCTGTACCTTAGGGTCGGTATGGTGCAGCATATAGCTGAGACACCAATCCTTTCCCCCCAAGGAGTTTTTTGTTAACTCCGTTTGTGAAGCGTTGTTGCATGTTGGTTGATCTTTATGGAATAAAGAGTTATGCATCTGTGCTTCAGTTTTTGGAGCCGTTGTCTTATCTGCATGGGAATAAATTTTGCCATGGATAATCAATTCAAAGTTAGAGTGAAGATTGAATGCAGGAAGGCATTTCATTAATAATGGAACTACATAAAGGGCTGAGTTGGGGTATATCTTTTCGAAACCTTTTCAAGGAAAGCATACATAGGAAGATCCTTGAGTTAGGAAGAAAAGATCATACCATATTACTCAACTAGCTGTAATATATGCGTAAATTTAAAATGTTCCATTTATTCCTGACCGGAGTGCCATCTAACTTTATCTTTTTGATGGAACCTGTCATTTTTGGATGACTTTTCCTTGTCTTTGTCATGACGTGGGGCTGCAGTGGGTGGTTTATCGTGAGATGCAGTGGTTTCTAGGTGCATCTCAACACCCACATACTTGGACGCCTTCTTGCGAAATTCCTCCATCGTGGATGGAGGTCCCTTTGCCAATGACAGAGCAACAGGTGATTGTGGCTGCATAGCCTCGATGAGGATATGTAACTGGATCGCTTCTGTCAGATCAGGAACCATGGCTGCCTCCTTGTAAAATCTCTTAAGGAAATCCTTCAGAGATTCTTTGTCACCTTGCTTGATCTGAGCCAAGGTATGAGAGGTTCTAGGTGCATCCCTAGAGATCACGAAGTGGCTGCCAAAAGCTGTGGCCAGATCCTCCCATGAATCAATGGAGCCTGAAGGTAAGCTCTTGAACCAACTAAGAGCTTCACCTGTTAGGGTCCTGGGGAACATCCTGCACATGACATCCTCTTCTGCTCCTAAGAACATAGCTTCGTAGATATAAGCATCTAAGTGCTTGGAAGGATCTGTTTCCCCAGTGTATTTTCCTATAGAAATGGGCTGCGTAGTTTGTAAATGTCTGGGTACATGTGCATTCATGAGCCTTTTAGAAAATGGGATACTCATCTTGTATCCTGAGGGGGGTGTATTTGAACTTGCTCTCCTTCCTTCTTGATGTTGAGAATTTGCCAGTGGAAGGCTTCGTTGCTCTTCCATGTAAGTGGGGATGCGAGAGTAGTTAGGAGTACTTGATTCCTCCTGTATGTGTGGTTCATGATGTGGCTGTCTTGCAGGGCCAGCTTTCTCATGCATGGGGTTCACCTTCTCACGACGAAGCTCAGCAAGCTCTTCTCTCAACATTCGAATCGTGTCATCTCTTGGATCTGGAGAATCAACATGCGTTGCTTTTTTATGAGCATCGTTGTCGAAGTTGAGACGTCTGGGGTTGCGTGGAGGAGAATCCTCGTTCTGCACTTCTCGTCCTGGTATCTCCATTAATGATGAATGTGATGGAAATTGATCAAAGATTGTGGGAATACCAAATTTACAGGTCCCACTGGGCGTGCCAATGAACTGTTCTATACAGGGGGTGTAGAAGTATGTTTGTTGAACAATTCAAAATGTATATAAAATGTCAATCTGATACAAAGCAATGTGCGTAAATGTACAGATAAGGAGTGTCTTTGTATATTGAGGCGGAGTGCAGTATGCGCGGGCGGTGTGCAGTCCGCCTGACGGGATCTTCTTTGTCTTGACCCGATTGGGGGTGGTACCTGCAATCGTTCTCCGACGCTCAAGTCAGTATTTCAGAATACTTAAAGACTTAGAAAGCTAATCTGAGAGAATTATGCAAGTAAGAGAGTGTAAGGTTCAGAATTGGGGGATCCCTTATACCTTTTTGATAGAGGTTTATATACCTGTTACTGGTGCTCCATTATTGGTAGGACCCGCTCCTTGTTTTCAGGTATAATGCTGAAAAGGTGGTGGGTCCCTGCGCCGTTTACAAGCACCATTATTGTAGTAGGTATCTCCACTTGTCTGGAAAGCGTCAATGCTTTATTATTTTATTGTTATTCCTCTTTATGCGTGACAGCGTGATTCCCATTATTAACCTCTCAAGACAGAGTCAATCTCGTGCCGGGGTTGTGAGTATGGGCTCGCTACGCAGTATGGGAAATTCAATATTCCGCCAGTATTGAGCCTATGGCTTGGCGGAGTAATATACATTGGGAACATTTCATGCATGTGTATAAGATATTCAATATTTTCCACCTTGGCGGAGTAACAAATTTTGGCGGAGTTACGTTCCTTGGCGGAGTAACATGCCTTGGCGGAGTAAGGCGCCTTAGCGGAGTAGCATGCCTTGGCGGAGTAGCATGCCTTGGCGGAGTTACGTTTCTTGGCGGAGTAACATGCCTTGGCGGAGTTACTTGCCCTGGCGGTATGCACTCCGTATAGAAGTAATCGTAATGTATTTGAAGCGTACTTCTCTTTATTCAAAATGCTGACCTGGCAATTAAAGCCATGCTCTTGGGGGCCGGTGTTAGGACCGGATCAAGTTATATGTGTGTATAAGAACTTCTTAGTATTATTATTAGTTGTGTTTAATCAAGACCGGACCGGATGTAAACCTATATTTTAAAATACATCACTGTTATTTACATATGCTTTCATGGTAGCTATGATAACTCTTTGGTTCACAGAATCATTTTTAGGGTGAAATTTTGGGAGTCCGGTTGAATGTTTTGCCCAATCCGATGTGCGAAGGGTATTCGCTCAAGCGAATAGAATCTCGTTCAAGTGAGAGTCCGGAATCTCGCTTAAACGAGTAAGGGCCCCGCTCAAGCGGGAGGCCCTGATTCCCTTTCTCCCATCCGTTGTGCTTAGATTAATTTGCTCTTCTCTCTAAACCTCATTTATTTAATCTAACTGTGACTGCTGTCACTTGAATAAGTTAATAAAACTAAATGCTATTTTATTAAACCTTGATTAATTATCCAGAAAAGGAAAAATTTTATCATAAGTTGCAATCGTTTGAATAAAACTAAATGCAAAAATAACCTAGGACGTTACAGGTTGGGTTAATGGGGTAGAGAAAAGTTTGAACTCCCCTGTATTCTAGGAAAGGAAAGAGGGGGTGAGGGCATGTGTACATGTCTCATCACCTAGCATGGAGGGAATAATATATTTTAGGGCAAAGTGGGTTAACCTGAGTTGAAGGTTTAATTTTTAAAAACTTTACTCTATTGTTACTTCACATTTCACAACTCACCTCACTTCTTCTTTTCCCTTACTTTATATACTTTTTTAAGTGGGTCAAACGCCAATCATCAAATAACCTCCAACTAACTTTTTTTTTTGTAAATACTAAAAATACTTTTAAAATTTTTTTTAAAGGTTGACAAAGCAACCCAACCTTCCCTGCCATGTCAAAACAGGATAAGCCAAACTTCTAACTCGACTAAAGTAGGGGGCCTAAATTGGCTCTTTTCGACATCCTTAATCTCATTCCTTCCAAAAAGATAAAAGAGTAATGATCTTTATAGATGATTGAGCCATTTATATATACAATAAAAATAGTACTCGACTTTATATTTTACCACTAAAGAAAATAAACTAAACTCAAAGTAGCTACATTATATATATACATTGAGATCTGGATCCATTTAACTATTTAAAAGCTAACCATTATAGCCCTATTTGATTTCTTATAAGGCAACTGTAATGTATTCAACATTCAAACTGAAGTACTGCAACTGCAACTGACCCTTCGAACAATAACCATCACGTGATGCACATATATAACATTCCAACCCAGCAAATACATGTTAAACCCCTAGTGAAGAGAGGAAAATATGTCACCACAGCACCAAATTAATCGGCACTATCTAATATTTTAGTTGTAAAACTGTGACATTGTAAAATCCACGAGAAATCCTAGTTGACTTAACCCAAACATTAGCTGTTGTTCTCATGTAATTTTTCCACTCAAATTTAATGAAGACATCAAATAAATTTCCCAAGCATGGTAAATCAAATCCACCACCACCAAAACATTATTTTCCTGGCAAACAGAAGTGCACTAAATATCAAAGAAAATTAGAAAAAGTACAACTAGGAATAGCACACTATAATGTGAAAGTAACATCTTCAAAACTTAATTCATTCTGCATAATACAGCAATGAAATGGATTCAACAACATCGCATACCCTACTTCTTCTTCTTGTTGTCCATCATTCTTCAGAATCATCATCGTCGTAATTCCCGTTTACCTTCATGACACTCGGAACGGGCAGTAAACTCTCTACATACATAGCACTTTGTAGATTACCCCCATGGCACCCTTTAGTTCTACGATATGGAAGATGCTCGAGTACCTCCCCTTCATGATTAACCTTCTCTAATAATCCAGAGAAATTCGATCCAAAAATCCCATCTTTGGCAACATGTATGGGGGAAAAATGGTTGTTAGAAATGTCGAAGGTAAGTATAGTAATAGACTTAGTCCAAGATGAATGTACTTTGTATTCTTTCATAACCCACAATTCATCGATTCCAACCCCTTTCACAGTGCAACCCACAGTGAGACATCCTCCCATTAACCTTAAACTATACAATTCATACACAATCCCGTCGGTCAACTCATGAGGCAGAAGAATCTCAGACAAAGTCTTGTCTACTAAGTCAACGGTAATAATAAGAGGTATCTTTCTAAACTTGCAAAAAACCAACCAATGAAGAGCACCATTCAAGAGTGACCCAGCTCTGAATTCAAACCCGAGGTCCTTGTATCGAACGTCACCATCAACAGCAACGAAGGTACACGTGTTGGTCTTAAGAGAGATGAAGGCAACTCGAATTGGCTGATCGAACGCAAAGATATCCGAGCCGTACAGTTCCACGGCATACAGCAAGTAGTCATCGAGTGCGGCGTCGTACACGAAACCGTATAGGGATCTGCACGTCAAGTCGGGGCAAGGGTTTGAGGTACGCTTGTAATCGGCGGTTGAGGGATTCCATAGAATAAGATCGCCGTTATAGTAGGCCAAGAGAACGAGTCCTCGGGAAGAGCCAAGGATATCGTGGTGCTCGAGGGAGCGATCAATGGTGTATTCGCGGCGGCGAGGGGAGGGTGGCGATGGGAGAGGGAGGGGGTGGAAGGCAACGGCCGAGTCGTGGTGGAGCGATGCGTCGATGTCGATGGATTCGAGGTAGAAGTGAGTTGATCGGAGGAGGATTCGATGGGAGGGTGCGGCGGCTAAGTCAAAATGGGATTTGGCAAATTGGGGATTGGAAATGAGAGAGCGCCATGACTTGCAAACGCATTTGGAACGCACGACGGATCTAACTGGTAACCTAACTAGAATTTGTTCTATCAACTCGTTAGGGAGTGTTTTGGGGCTCTTCTCCATTACTACCCCAGTTAGAAGTAGACGACGGTGCTCACTGTATCACCGTCGATGCACGGCTTTATATTTATAGGAAGAAATTTAGGTTTTGGTTCAAGTGCATGGATTCTTCTAGAACTGGATTGATTTCGATTCGGAAATCTTTCCGAATGTCTTAAAAATGGGTTCACTTTTTACCGTCGGAGCGGATGATAGATTAAGAGCATGTTTGGTTATCTAACACTATATAGCAAGAATAATGGAGTTGAGAGATCAGAAATTTTACAAATCTATAAGTTCACATACAAGAAAAATGGATCTCCAAGAAGGATTTTATAAAAAAAATGAAAAAAAGCCAAAACGGAGTACTCTATACAATAATAAAATAATAAAACTAAAATAAAAAAAGAACACAAATCCAAAATCAAAAGTTAAAGGAGAAGAATACGTTTAGATACACAAGAAAATGTTTTCTATACCATGTCTTTAATTGTCGCCATATGTTTTATCGTAGTGGTTGTCATTGTAACACACCTATTTTTATTTTTTATATTAAAATTTTGAAGGAATTAGATTATAGTTTTTTAAAACTTTTTAATCTACGTATTATTTATGATTTTTTGGAATTTTAGAAATATTTTAATCAAATAATATATTTTAAATTCATATAAAGTGACTTAAAATTAAAAATATTTATAACAAAGTGAAGTTAAATTATAAGAAAATTTTTTAAAATCCATTTTGATCCGGTCTGGATACCGGTCTTTAAAGTTATAACGTCAGAATGACTTCATGAGGAGGAAACCGGTGTCACAGTTCGGGCAGCACCACACCGGATATCCGCTCTTATCCAATCAGACGTTCTATTCGCTCTCTTTACCACGGATACTTCACTCGTTACCCCTGAACGTCTATATAGCCGTTAGTCTCTCAGTCACAGCAAGATAAGAATTCCTAATAACTTATCAGCGAAGATACTCCATGTAGCAGAATATGTCATATCAATGGCCTCAGAGAGCAAGTACATGTGTCAGCAGATTATGCGGAAAGGTGATTATCCTCCATCCTCCCCATAGGATCGTACTTTGATAATTGACCTACCCTCCTGACACATTCTGAGTGTTGAGCCACTTTGATTGACACACTTCACACGCTATCAGAGCCCAAGGGCCCACTTGCATCCAACGATTCATTTCCTACGTTCAACTATAAATAGCCTGATCTAAAACACATGCAAGGTGACGTTGTCCTAACTCACTTTTTACTATTGTATCGCTTGAGCATTCACTGAGTTCTTACACTCTTCTAACTTGAGCGTCGGAGAATCTTCGCAGGTGGCACCACCTTTCGCCCCCCTTCAACGCGAAACGCTGGTGTGAAGGATCTCCAGGACAACAAGACCGGTTTCTCCCACTGAGACGCCGGATTTCCACATCGGATACTCATTGTTCCGGTGTGCAAACCCCAAAACACCTGCATTCTTGTAGCTGGTCCCACACCAGATCCTTGACCCCGGTTCAGACCAGTTCATTGGCACGCCCGGTGGGACCCGTTAGAGTTATTCCCATTTTCGCAGAAGTTTGGTTGTCATAATGGAAGGTGACGGACGTGATTTCGTTGATGGTCATGTGGAGGATGTGACCCACCAACAGACTGGAAGGAGACTTGTCTTCGAGTCTCCTGTTACCAACACCCGGAGGATGGTGCAAGTACCAACCCCTGATCCTCGAGATGAGATTATCAGACAGCTCAGGGAGGAGTTGATGGAGTTGAGGCGAGAGAAAGGAGGAGTTGGGGACAGGGTAACGTCCCATGCAGAGGAGGCTCACCATATATCAGCGAGGGATCGATCTACGACCCTCCAGTATTCGAAAATCCCTACATACGAAGATAGAGAGCAGACCCAAGACTCTGGTGATAGAGTCAGTATCAGGAGAAGGGAGCAGGCAGTGGTAACTTCTGGGACCTACAAGCTCAATGTCCCTTTCTCAAGGAGACTGATGAGCATCGCCATCCCGAAACATTTGCAAACGACTCAGCCACTGTCGATCGGAAAGTATAATGGAGAAACTGATCCCACTAAGCACTTGGATGCTTATGTGTATGAAACCATGTACTTGGGAGCCGATGAAGACGTCATGTGCAGGATGTTCCCAAGGACGTTGACGGAGGAAGCTCTTAGTTGGTTCAAGAGTTTACCCTCAGGATCCATAGATTCTTGGGAGGAAATGACAGCAACGTTTAAAAGTCATTTTGTCATCTCCAGAGATATCCCGAGAACTTCTCACACCTTAGCACAGATAAGGCAGGGAGAGACTGAAACTCTTAAGGAGTTCTTGAAGAGGTTTTATAAGGAGGCTGCGTTGGTCCCCAACCTCACGGAGGCAATACAGCTCCATATCGTGGTGGAAGCTTTGCAACCTGGTTCTGCTTTTGCCTTATCCTTGGCAAAGAGCCCCCCAACGACCTTCGAAGAGTTTCGAAAGAAGGCTTCCAAATACGTGGGCATAAAGATGCATTTGGAGGCAACAGCAGCTAGAATGAAGCCTCCAGCACCCTCCCAACAGCCACGGAGAGAGAAGGAGAAGATGAGACCTGAGAAGCATACCTTCCGAGAGGACTTTGCAAGCGTTCGTCCACATCAACGAGATAGGCGCGTCTCGTCGTTCAATAACTATGCCTCTCTGAACGCCAGGCACTCCCAAATCATGAGGGAGGTTGGCTGGCCAATGCTTAATGTTTTTGGTATAAGGAAGCCGCTCCCACTTAAGAGAGGAGGTAACCCACGTAAGTATTGCACTTTCCACGAACAGACAGGTCACAATACTGACGAGTGCAAGGCGTTGAAGAATACGGTGGAGACTCTCATTCGGGAGGGAAAGCTGAAACAATACTTGTTCAGGGAGAGATCTGTAGACGAACCTCAGAGAATGGACAAGAGGGGCAGAGATCCTGATGACGAGGATGATAATACACGTAACCCAGTCAGGAAGTTCACTGCAGCTGAAAAGCAGAAGGGCGTAGTGATGGCTGAAGGAGCTCAGCAGAACGACATGCCTCAGCAGCAGAGGCAGGGCAGACGTGAAGTGATTAAGATGATAGCTGGAGAATTTGCTGGAGGAGGAGCATCAATCACAGCCCGAAAGAATCACCACATAATGATTTTATCTGTCCAGGGCAAACCACGGAGTAACCGTCCTTTCAGGGACGGTGTGGCAGCTTCAATGGTGTCATTCACTGACGACGATTTTGGCCCAACGATCCCAGGAGGGGACGACGCAGTGGTGATCATCGCTGTAATTGCCAACAAGGACGTGAAAAGGATCCTCGTTGACCAGGGAAGTTCTTGTGATGTAATTTTTTATAATTGTTTCAAGAGAATGGGTTTTAATGATGCAGATCTACAGCCTTATACGCAAGAACTCACAGCGTTTAATGGAGCTAAGCAACCCACTAAGGGGTACCTCGACACTCTGATTTCTTTTGAAGGAGAGCCCGGTGCAAGAACAGTCAAGTCAAGAATTTTGGTGATTGATGTGAAATCTCCCTACAACGGCATCATAGGCCGTCCTACCCTGAATGCAATGGAAGCAATTGTGTCCACCCCTCACCTCCTGATCAAATTCATTGACAAAGACAACGGTGTGTCCTCACTCCGCGGTGATCAGGAGATGGCTCGGTACTGTTACAACTTGAGCCTCAACATGGTTAAGATGGAAGCATTCAACAAGAAAAGAAAGTTGAACGACGGAGGAACAGCGGCTGGGTCTGTTAGTCTAATTGACTTGGACCCAAGAGCGGAGTTGAAGATTGACCCTCTCAATCCCTCAAAGCCCACACCGGATGGTGGTTCCAGGGACGTCGTCCTAGGGGATTCCCCGGAGAAGGTCACGCACATCAATGATAAGCTGGAGTCAGTCATAGAGCAACGCTTGTTAGCTCTCATGCAGGAGTTTAAGGACCTTTTCGCATGGACAGCAACAGACACGCCTGGGATGGACCCCAATTTTTGTTGCCACAAGCTTGCTGTGTATCCTGAGACGAGACTGGTGGCCCAGAAGAAGAGGAGGTTGGGACCGAAGAAGCAGAAGGCAGCATGTGAGCAGACTGAAGAATTGTTGAAAGCGGGCTTTAAAAGGGAGATTCGTTATTCTTCTTGGCTTTCTAATGTAGTTATGGTGCAGAAAGCTAATGGCAAGTGGAGGATGTGCACAGACTACGTGGATCTCAACCGTTGTTGCCCCAAAGATCCATATCCCCTGCCAAACATTGACCGTATGGTAGATGACTCATCTGGTTATCAGTACCTCAGTTTCATAGATGCTTATTCTGGGTACAACCAGAGTCCGATGTGGGAAGGAGATCAAGAAAAGACGGCTTTTATCAATGACCGTGGTGTTTTCTACTACACCGTCATGCCATTTAGATTGAAGAACGCTGGCGCTACCTACCAGCGTATGATCAACAAAGTTTTCGAAGGGATGCACACCAGGCTGGTTGAAGTGTATATTGATGATATTATAGCCAAAACGCCCGCTGGAGGAGACCACATTGAAGAACTGCGTCAAGTTTTCACTAGGCTGCAACAATATAACATGAGGCTAAACCCCTTGAAATGCACCTTTGCCGTTCCAGCAGGGAAATTCTTGGGATTCATGTTGACCCAACGAGGCATTGAGGCTAACCCTGGGAAGTGTCAAGCAATTCTGGACATGCAGAGCCCTAAGAGTCTGAGGGAGGTCCAATCCTTGAATGGGAAAGTAGCTGTTTTAGCTCGTTTCATGCCTAAGATGGCACACAGATCCCTTCCCTTATATAAGGCGTTGAAGAAGCACAAGAGTTTTGAATGAGGAGAAGAGCAAGAACAAGCCTTCCAACAGCTCAAGGCCGTTCTCTCAAGTCCACCAATTTTGGTTAAGCCTGACCTGGGTGAGACTTTGATCCTGTATTTAGCAATCTATGACGAAGCTCTGAGCGTGGCTTTGGTTAAAGAAACTCCCGAAGGGCAGAGGCCGGTGTATTTTACTAGTAAGACGTTCCAGGGGGCGGAAGGAAGGTATCAGAAGATTGAGAAAGCCACCCTGGCAGTTGTGTGGGCGTCACGTTGGTTAAGGCCCTATTTTCATGCGCACCCAGTATTGGTGAGAACGGATCTGCCTCTCCGTTTAGTGCTTAGCAAACCAAACCTCGCTGGAAGGATGATCAAGTGGTCCATTGAGCTGTCTGAATTTGAAATATCTTACGAGCCTCGAGGAGCCATTAAGGCGCAAGTATTGGTTGATTTTGTAGTGGAGATGACAGGGTCGGATCCAGCCACACCTCGAGCGTATTGGACCATCTATGTTGATGGATCGTCAAATAGTAAAGGTTGTGGGGCAGGTGTTGTGGTAGAGAGTGATGATGGTGTGCACTTAGAGATTTCCCTCCGATTCAATTTTAAGACCTCCAATAACCAAGCTGAGTATGAGGCATGTTTGGCCGGCCTCCGTGCGGCGATTGACATCGGAGCGTCAGCAGTCACGTTATGCAGTGACTCACAGTTGGTGATTTCACAGATCCAGGGGGAGTACCAGGTTAGGGAGCCACAACTTCAATTATACTTAAATTGCGTGAATGAATTGAAGGGGAGATTTGAAGCTCTAGAATTCAAGCATGTGCCTAGAGAGGAGAACACCAGATTTGTCAAGGCTCGCGAGTACAAAGCAGCCCGACAGCACGACGACGGTGGTTCAGAGCATTTTGACATCACCTAGCATCCTTCTGTTCCCTTCTCTGAATACTGTAGTGGTAAGCTACCCTTATGAGAGTTCTTGGGTGATCCCCTATATTCGCTACCTGGCAGATGGACAACTCCCTACTGATGAGAAGGAGAGGAGACGAGTGAAAAGGAAGCTGCCATATTTCACCATGGTTGATGGTGTTCTGTACAAAATGGGATTCTCTGTCCCATACCTTCTTTGTTTGAGAGAATATGAGGTCCAAGCAGTGTTGGAGGAAGTACATGAGGGACAATGTGGGCACCATGCTGGGGGTCGGAGCTTAATGAGAAAGATCCTCAGGGCTGGATATTGGTGGCCCACTGTGAAGCAAGACTCTGCAGATATTGTGAAGAAATGCGATGCTTGTCAAAGATTTTCCAACCTCCATCATACACCGGCCCAAGAGCTTTCCTCATCCGCTATGCCTTGGCCGTTTTACCAGTGGGGCCTTGATATTCTGGGCCCGTTCCCCACTGCGCCAGGAGGTATTAAATATTTGATTGTGGGGGTAGATTACTTCACCAAATGGATTGAGGCTGAGCCAGTAGTGCATATTACTTCTGCGCGGACAAGGCGTTTCGTGTATGAAAATATCATAGCTCGATTCGGTGTGCCAGGGCGGATTGTGACTGACAACGGCACCCAGTTCACAGACAAAAAGTTCACAGACTTGCTCGAAGGATTGGGGGTAATCCAGATATTTTCATCTGTCGAACACCCTCAGACGAATGGCCAAGCGGAGGTAGCCAATCGAGAAGTGCTAAAGGGGTTAAAAAAGCGTCTGGGAGAAGCGAAGAGAGGATGGACTAATCAGCTGTGCCATATTTTATGGGCATACCGCACTACGCCTCACTCGTCCACTAATGAATCCCCATACCGGTTGACGTACGGGGTCGAGGCGATGATCCCAGTGGAGTTACAAACCAGATCGGCCCGTGTAGAGTATTTCTCAGCTGAAGATAACAATGCCAATCTGGCATCAGAACTAGACGTCCTCCACGAGTTAAGGGAAAGGGCCTTTATCAGAGATCAGGCAGTGAAGGCAAAGGCAGCTCTCCGGTATAATAAACGTGTCCAGTACAGAGCTTTCAATACTGGAGATCTTGTTTTGAGGAAGGCGAGTGTGGGAAATAAATTTGCTTACCAAGGAAAGCTAGCACCGACGTGGGAAGGCCCTTACAGAGTTTCTGAAGTGACTGGAAAAGGATCATACCGGCTGGAAGAACTTGATGGGACTCTAATCTGTAATAAATGGAACACTCAGAACTTACGTGTTTATTACAGCTAGTTGGTAAGGCGGCATGTACTCTTTTTCCTTACTTGAGTTTTTTCCCATTGGGTTTTCTCAAGAAGGTTTTAACGAGGCATGACCCCGACTACGCTCCCTTTGTAATATACTTTCAATCTTAATGAGAATGCAGTCCAATAACCTCATTACTCTCACTTTTCCTGCATGTTGTGACTTGTAGCTATAGCCTATCACGTGAATTCCTCAGGGCGGATGATCTCAATCACACGTCTTGTGCATTGACGATGTAACTCCTCGAGGTGGAATGGGTTGTAGGGCTGGTCCTTTTTCAAGGCCACAAACCGAACCCCATTCGAGGATAACATGGGTTGTAGGGTTGGTCCTTTTTCAAGGCCACAAACCGAACCCCATTTAAAGATAACATGGGTTGTAGGGCTGGTCCTTTTTCAAGGCCACTGTTGCTACCCAATTTTGTCCGGACCCATTTAAAATTTTCAAATAAATAATAAATAATAAAAATACCAAAAAATAAAAAATAAAAATATTTTTTAGGGATTATTTTTAAGAAAAAGTGAACCTGTGGGCTTGTTTGAATTTCAAATTATTGATCCAGATTTTGAATTTTAAAATTTTAAATCCTTATCAAGATCATAAATTTTTGAACTCCTAAACTTAGAAATTTTCAAAATTCAAGAAGGAGGTTTAAAAATTTAAATTCCATAAGGGATAAGATTCTAGAAGATTAGAGAAAGAAGGGATAAATTTTAACAGAAAGAGATAAAGCTTTCAAATAAAATGAAATAAGGTTGTTATGAAGTTGAAATCAATTTTTAAACTATATATATATTATAAAAGAAGATTGTTAAATCAAGTTATCTTATATAATATATTAGCATGCTGCATTCACGTAAAAGATAAGGAAACATTGAATTATAAAATCAAAAAAAGGGAATCAGATTTAGATAAGCTAAAAAAAGGTATTGGAGATAAATCAAGGGGCAATAATTAAAAATTGAACACACATATATATATATATAAGGGATTCACGCAATTGGTGGGGAGGATAAGGAAAAAGGTGATGAAGAGATAAGACATAGCTTCAATTGACTATATATATAGGTAGTACAGACACGTTGAAAAAAGGGAGGAGAGGGTAATTGAGTAGCAGGCAGCATTAGAAATAGGTATATTGGAATACCTTTACGCTGAGAGAATAGAAACATAGAGCATATTGACGCAAATCAGGAAGCCCAAATTCATATTAGTTTTCACGCAAGAAGAAAAAGGTCACGTTCACACTGGTAGCAATTGGCACACGAAAAAAGCTAAGCATATTCATGCAGGAGATAAGAATAAAGAAAAACGCAGAAAATTAACAACTTCAGGTATTTTCTTCTTTTATCTTTTCTTGTTGTGATTGTATGAAATCCTAGTTTCTCAGGGAATTAAGTTATGAAATTCTTTCTCCTTTAGAAATATTCTGATAATTAGTATCACATTGTGCCTGTTAATGTTCGTTACTAACCAAGTTTAGAGCATTACAATTCCTAAAAATAGAGAATGAAATTAATATTGGTATGTTCCTAAAATTAAAATCTTTATGCTAGGGTTGGTTTAGATAAGACGTCCCATTAACCTATGTTTAATTTCTAGACCATAAAGTATTCTAGCAATGCCAATAGGTAACGAAAATTAATATATTCACATTAAGGGTCGATTCGGACGAGACGTCCTATTGGCCTAAGTTTTTAAATAAAAATAAGTCTTTAATTGTCTTAGAATTAATTTCAGACCGTAAGAAATATTTTTTAACAAATCAAATATCTCTATAGATTCTTCGTACGAGACGTCCTATTAATCTAGGTCCCTAGCCAAGCTTTTCATTCTTAAATTAATTTTAAGGTTCTTTCTAAAAATATAATAAAAAATCAATAAAACCCAAGGTTTCTTTTTTCCTAAAAAAATAATACACCACTTGAAATCAATTTGGACAAGACATCCTGTTGATTAATATATTTTAAATCTCGACGTTTGTCAATCTACTTTGAATTTTTTAAAATAACACAAAGAACTACGTAACCCTGATTTCCCCTAACGCTTGGGGAATACGTAGGAGCGGGAACAATTATTCCTGTCGGGCCCAAATTTTAAAAAAATATATATCCCTTTTACTAGTAAAAATAAAATCATCACGCTTTTAACGATAACTCGATTAATTTGGACGAGACGTCCTGTTAATCACAAAGTTTATAATTTTAAAAATCATTAAATCAACCACAAATCCATGAGGCATCTCTAAGAGGTTTAAATTATAAATTAGTAGGATTATTCAAACTTAAACAATTTAGGGTAACCGTTTTAAAACGGACAGTGTGGGGTGCTAATACCTTCCCCACCTGTAATTAGACTCCCGAACTTAAAATCTTAATTTATGACCAGTACCTTCACGTTAAGGGTTTTTCTGATGTTTTACCTTAAAAACATTAGTGGCGACTCCACGGTTTCCGGAGGGAACTCGGGAAACCTAATTTTCTTTTTACGGTCAGCCTCCCACCGCGATCCAGGTCGCGACAGATGGCGACTCCACTGGGGACTTTAGAGAGTCAAGCCCGTTTAATTTGTTTGAGTATATTAGAATAATCCTAAATAACTTCTTGCCTATGTTTTATGCCATGTGTTTTGTTGATATATGTTGTTATTGAACCTTAGGGTAGAGGATATTATATTATTGTGTTATTGAACCCTAGGGTAGATGATTTTTTTTGCTCTGTGTTTGTTTCTTGTGAAGGAAGGGTAAATTACATGTATGTATGCCCCTCACACACTACACTTACACTTTTTTTCACACACATTCCGAGTGGGACCCTACACCCAAGGGTCTGAATAAACCATTAAGTTTAGGAGAGGTTGTGTAGCGGTATCATTTGGGACATTCGTCTCCGTCTGACATCGTGAGAGCCTCAGCTAGAGTGTGACTTTCTCATGGTGCCCACACCTGGTAGATTTCCTATCGTTGTGGTCCACATCATGGGTAGAGTCTAAGCTCTAGTGGCCTTTAGTAATTTAAAATAGCCACCCAAAGTGAGAGGACACTATTAGAGGAACCTTAGAACCAATAAGAGGACTTCAGACAAACCCTGTATAGAGAACACAAGGGGCAATGGTACAATACCTTCTTTTTTTTTCTAAATTAAAAGACTCCTTTTCCAATAAACATTTTCTTAAAAAAAAGGCCCAATACTTTAACATGGGGCAAATAGTTCAAGCCCGTTCAATTTTGTGCTTTAAATTATAGGCCTTTTGGATCGTAAGTTTTTATGTAAAGTTTTCCAAAAAGTGGATGATCTGAGATGTCTGTAATTTATTCACACAGAAAATATTTTTAAGAAATAATGATAACAAGCCCATAAGTTGATTTTTTTTTTCTTTCTCTTTCTTCCAGAAGGTAATCGAAACTTGGCGAGTATCCAACAAAAATGGAAACTAATGTGGATTTAGATGAATATGGGGCCAACAAGACCGAATTGAGGAAGTTACTACATGTCAAGGATGGGAAAATTGACACTGCTAGCCTGCAGGTTTTGGGAAAGAAGCTGAATCTGACCCAAAGGATGGCCTTCTCAAGGAAATATGGGAGAATCCTAAAGCTTTTGGAAGTTGAAGTACAGGTCGAAGCACTCACTGCTTTAGCCCAATTTTACGACCCACCTCTTCGATGCTTCACATTTCGAGACTTCCAGTTAGCGCCATCAGTGGAAGAGTTCGAGCAGATTTTGGGCTTACCATTAGAGGGGCAGGTACCTTACAGACGACTTGGGCAGTATGCTAACATCACCTCCCTTTCTTCAATACTGAAGATTAGTCCGACCGAGCTAGAAGAAGCGTGACTATACAGGAATCAGATACCAGGGTTTACCAGGGCATATTTGGAAAAACACATGAACAGTTTGGCTGAAAATAAAGATTGGGAAACTTTCATGGATACCTTAGCACTTACCCTTTATGGTATCATCTTGTTTCCTCGAATCGAGAATTATGTAGACTATGATGCTATAGATGTTTTCCTGGCCCGTAAACTTCATCGTGAAAATCCTATTACTGCACTTTTGGCGGATGTTTACTGTACCATGGACTATTGCCATACTCAAGGGGGGAAAAGAATCCTTTGTTGCTCACCAGCTTTGTATGTGTGGCTTACATCACATGTCTTTAGCCAAATGGGCAAGGTTGAATGCCCTATATGTGACGTCCTACGTCAATTTACCTTTATTTATATCCATTTAATTAATTTTCACAGTAAATTTTTTTTCACATTTAATAAAATTTAATTATTTCTCATTTCAAAATAATATTTATTTTCACTAAACATACTCAAAATAATAATTATATAGTTTGACAAAACCTTAGAGTTCCCTTAATTTAGAAAAGAATCAAAAATATGAAACAGGTGCCTGACGCTGCGCGCCATTCCCACACGTAGCGTCAGCCATCTGCTGCGCACCTCACGCTACGCGCCAGCCTCACGCATAGCGTGGGCATGACAGTGACAGCACCTGATGCTGTTACACATTTAAACCATTTTACTAACTTCTAACCTATCCAATTGGCCCGTTTTAGATCCGATTGCCACGAAACTTCACGGGCCACCTGTTTTCCCCATTTCGGAACTGTTGGCGCTGTCCGTTCGCCAAAATTCCAACATATGCGCAAGTTATGCGCGAAATGCATTTTAACCCAATTAGGTGCAAAACCCTTACACCAAACATCCTAAATGGATTCCAATGGACCAAGGGCCAATGCATCTAAATCCTAAATGTCATGGAAGACCTATTGATGCATTCTGGGGTTTCTTACACCCACCAAATCTTAATTTCACCTATTCGGTTCCTTAAACTCAATATCCAACTATATGCATAACTTATCTAAATCAATCCAATCATCATCCTAGCATCAATCACATAGCACACATATCAATCATGCATCAATGCAACACCTGCCCATCACATTCAACATTCACACATGTCAATGGCTCCGTGCCATAATTCATCCTCATCAATAAGTCATCAAACCACAACATGCATAATCATGGCAAGTTCATCACACATACTTTATCATCTACCACGCACCATATTAATACATTACTTATTACACACTTAAACACATACACTCAAAATATTACATTTATTATACACATCTCCATTCCTTGGCATCAAACTTCCTCTTGGCGCACCTCCGCAGCATTAGCATCCTCCCTGTCACTGGTCACTAAAATTAAACAACAGCAAGGGTGAGTGTTTGGAATATCATAATTAATATAGAACGAAATATTAAACTTAACAATACCTACTACTCTTTGTTATTACATAATCTCTTTCTATTTCTTGCACTTATCCACGTCAATACAATTACACACATACACATCAATCTTTAACTTGTTCAAACCATACTTTCATTCATTCACGTTTCACTTTCAATTCATAATTCATTTTCCATCATCAATCAATATAAGATTCACATAAGTCACAACTGACTCTCATGTAATTTGACGCCTAATATCCGGATACTAAAGGATTGGCCTTCAGCTGGGAGTCCGACTTGACATCCTGTGAACCCGACTTGGTTCACCGAGCCCGACTTGGTTCTCCACCTCAACCACTGGGTCCGACTTGACCACTGGGTAGCTCAACTGGGCACAAAGACCATGGGAGCCAGAAAACGAGGGGTATACATACCGTTGGCCATCCCATACCACATATTCACATATCATATCTCATAATCATAGCATATCATCAACAAACCACATGTGCAACTACCAGAAACTGGCATGTGCTCACAATACAGGGCGACCGACTTGTCAAACCCATCCATAATGCTATTGCATATATCATCAATAATTCAAAATTCTACATTTTTATTCATAATCAAATGTACATACACCACTCAAAGTGGAAATATTACACATATATTTCACTTCCATCATTCCAATCTTTATTTCATTATATAATCAATTCAATCAACATATTTCTTTCATGTTCAACCATTTAATCTCACTCCACATACTCATATATTCCCAACTACTATATTTAGTTACTTTATAGTACTTAAGACAACTCTTATTAAATTCTTAAACTTCCCATAATCTGTTTTCATATCAATTCTAATTAATTATGACCCGAACACCCCCCTTACCTCTATTCCGAGCTCCGACAGTTTGCTCAAGGGGTGGATAGCGTCCTACAGCCACTGGATTCACCGTTCCTCTTTCGCTTCCGACGTCCACTTCGTCGATCGCTTGCCTAACGTTCGTTCCGGCACCTACGGTCACCGAAACATCAAATTAGTTAGTACGTTACCTTCCTTATACTACCAAACTCATTACCCAAGCTTCACAAGCCACTGAAACTCAGAATCAAAACCCCAATCATCACATGCAAACTCGGATTTCATGAAGGGAAGGAGAAGAAACTAAAGATTAGAGGCCCTAGATGCCTTACCTTGGTTCCAAATTGCTTAAAACCACCAAGAATCCAAGTTTCCCTCAAAACCCTAGCCAAATCGCCTCAGAGAAGAGAGAAAATGAAAGAGAGGATTTACAGGTTCTGTTCTGTGTGACCCTGTTATAAAACAGATCGTGACGCTGGCGCTACGCGTCAGCTCACTAAATCACACCTGACGCTACGCGTCCCATCTACGCTACGCGTCAGGGTCCTGATGCCATTTTCCTTAAAATTTCATTTAAAAATTGCTTTTCCCCGCTTAACATTTCATATACCATTTTCATTATAAGCCAAATAATAATTTACTCATTTCCAATTTATTTTCTATTATCGAAATATCTGGGATGTTACATCCACTCCCCCTAAAAAGAGATTTCGTCCCCGAAATCAACGTACCTTATTGGAAAAGATTTGGATACAACCACCTCATATCAGACTCCAGTTCCCATGTATACGTCACTCCATTTATATTTTTCCACTTCACTTTTACTAGGGGTACTTCTTTGTTTCTCAATCGTTTAGTTTGATAACTTTCAATACAAATAGGTGTTATCTCCACAGTCAAATCTTCTTTCAGCTCAATGGAATCTTCAGGTACAATCATCGAATCACAGGGAACATATTTTCTTAATTGTGAAACATGAAATACATCGTGAATATTTGTCAATGCACGGGGAAGATTCAATCTGTATGCGACTTCACCAATTCGTTCCAATATTTGGTAGGGTCCAATATACTTTGGATTAAGTTTCTGGCTCTTCATCACACGGCCTACACCTTTAGTAGGTGACACCTTCAGGAATACCCAATCTCCCTCCTGAAATTCAAGTGGCCTATGACGATTGTCATAGTAACTCTTCTGACGGTCTTGTGCAATTTTCATCTTTTCACGAATCATTATCACCTGATCATTCATTTCCTGAATTAACTCGGGTCCTAAATGGATTGCATCTCTATCTTCATTCCAACATAAAGGCGTACGACACCGTCTTCCATATAAAACTTCATAAGGAGCCATCCCAATGCTACTATGATAGCTATTATTATAAGCAAATTCCACCAATGGCAGGTATCTCTCCCATGAGCCACCTTGCTCTAGTACACAAGCCCTAAGCATATCTTCCAAGGTCTGGATTGTACGCTCAGACTGGCCATCTGTCTGAGGATGATAAGCTGAACTCAACCTCAGTTCAGTACCCAATTCCTGCTGTAAACTCCCCCAGAATCTGGAAGTAAACCGAGGATCACGATCCGAAATAATACTTGAAGGTACACCATGCAATCTTACAATCTCCGTAATGTACAATCTAGCCAACCGGTCCAATGACCATTTCATATTCATAGCCAAGAAGTGAGCACTCTTGGTCAACCTGTCCACAATTACCCATATTGCATCACAACCAGAACGAGTACGAGGTAACCCGGATACAAAATCCATAGTAATGCTTTCCCATTTCCATATTGGAATCTCCGGGGGTTGAAGTAAACCTGGGGGTCTCTGATGTTCGACCTTACACTTCTGACATATCACACAAGATCTTACATATTCAATTATTGCTTTCTTCATTCCCGGCCACCAGAATTCTTTCTTTAAATCATGGTACATTTTAGTGATACCAGGATGGATACTTAAAGAACTTTTATGCGCTTCAGCTAATACAGCTTGTCTGAAATCACCCTCTGTGGGTACCACTACACGGTTCTTAAACCGCCAAATTCCATCCTTACTTTTGGTTAATCCCATATCTTTGCCTCTTGCTTGAGTGTCAAGTAATTCCAGCAATTCTTCATCTTCCTCCTGAGCCACGGCTAAGGATTCTAAGAATTCATTGGAGATTTTTAACATTCCAATTACCATCTGATCTGGGGCTTGAATGGATACCCCAATATTCATATCACGAAAGTCTTCTAACAATTCTTGTTCCTTGCCCATCAAGAAAGCTGCATGTAATACTTTTCTACTTAAGGCATCAGCCACAACATTCACCTTACCAAGATGGTATTTCAAATCAAAATCATAATCCTTAAGGTATTCCACCCATCTCCTTTGCCTCATGTTTAACTCCTTCTGATCGAACAAGTATTTCAAGCTTTTGTGGTCACTAAATACCATAAAACGAGAACCATATAAATAATGACGCCAAATTTTTAATGCAAATACCACTGCCGCAAGCTCTAAATCGTGGGTAGGATAATTCTGCTCGTGCGGTCTTAATTGCCTTGAAGCATAGGCAATCACCCTATCATCCTGTATCAGTACACAGCCTAAACCAAACTTAGATGCGTCACAGTATACCACAAATTCTTTCGTCACATCTGGTAATGTAAGCACAGGTGCAGTAGTCAAACACCACTTCAGCGTTTGAAAACTCAATTCACACTTTTCCGTCCACACGAAGGGATTCTCCTTTCTTGTCAATCGAGTCAAGGGTAGTGCAATGCGGGAAAATCCTTCAATAAAACGGCGATAATAGCCAACTAATCCAAGAAAACTCCTAATTTCAGTCACTGATTTAGGCCTTTCCCAAGCTATAACTGCTTCAATCTTGGATGGATCAACAGACACACCATCACAAGAGATTACATGCCCCAAAAATTTCACACTTGCTTCCCAGAAATCACACTTCGACAATTTAGCATACAACTTCTTTTCACGTAGCACTTGTAAAACAATTTGAAGATGTTGTGCATGCTCTTCTACAGAATTTGAATATACTAGAATGTCATCAATAAACACCACGACAAATTGATCCAAGTAAGGTTGGAAAATCCGATTCATATAATCCATAAAGATAGCTGGAGCATTGGTTACTCCGAAAGGCATTACAACATATTCAAAATGTCCATATCGAGTCCGGAACGCCGTTTTCAGAATATCTTCCGACTTCACTCTAATATGATGATATCCAGATCTCAAATCGATCTTAGAAAACACCACAGTACCTCGCAACTGATCCAACAAATCATCAATTCGTGGTAAAGGATATTTGTTCTTAACCGTCAATTTATTCAATTGTCGGTAGTCAATACACATTCTCATACTGCCGTCTTTCTTTTTCACCAACAACACTGGAGCGCCCCAAGGTGAAGCACTTGGTCGGATAAACCCCTTGCTTAACAACTCATTTACTTGTTTCTTTACTTCAGCCAACTCCACTGAAGACATTCTATAAGGTACACGGGACACAGGTTCTGCCCCGGGAATCAAATCAATAGCAAAATCAATCTCCCTGTTTGGAGGCAATTCCGGAATGTCTTCCGGAAATACATCAGGAAAATCACACACCACTGGAATATCTGCAGATTTAAGATTATACCGCCCCTCTGAAGCTAACAGAATAACATAAATTATAGAAACATCACTCACCACATTTTTAGTGTCTAATTCCTGAGAGAAAATTATAGTCTTGCGGTAACAGTCCACCATAACATGGTTAACAGACAACCAGTCAAGACCCAGAATAACATCTAAATTCTTCAATGGCATACATATTAAATTCACCAGGAAAGATCGGTCCTCTACTTGCATAGGTAATTCCTCACACATAGTAGTTGCTCGAAATGTAGAACCAGTAGGAGTGGAGACATTAAGAGTATTCTCCATTAACACCACCGGCAAACCAAGCCGCCGAACACAACTCTCAGAAATAAAAGAGTGGGTTGCACCAGAGTCATAAATAACATTTACAAGATAGTCATGGATAAGACACTTACCCTGTACCAAATTATCATTTCTTGAGACTTCAGAAGCATCAAAAGCAAACACACGTCCAGCCATAACATTCTGAGTACCACTGGACTGAGCATCAGATCGCCTATGGTGTTGGCCTCCACGGCTACCGCCGCCTCGGCCTCCACGCTGAAAATTCCCACCACGAACCATAGAAGCACTTGCCCGATTACCACGTCCTCCCTGCTGCTGCCTCTGTGGACAGTCAGGCCTAAGGTGTCCAGGTTGTCCACACTGGAAACAAACAGTTTGATTTGTAGGACAATGTCTAGAGAAATGACCTTCCTGACCACAATTATAACAAGCACGACCACCAGAACGACCAGTGGATCCACGTCCAGAAGAAGAAGAAGATGTGGCAGAAGACTTGCCACCATGGAAAAACTGACCCATCTTTTTAAAACTGAATCCTTTAGCCTTCAATGGTCTCTTGTCCCTTGACTGGGACGCTTTCTGTAACTGCACTTCCTCAGCAAGTCTGGCCTTATTTACCAGAGTAGGATAGTCACGGATCTCCATAGGAACAATGACACTTCGGAGTTCAATTCTTAGCCCGGATTCATACTTTGCACACTTACTACCTTCAATTCCTTCAAGAGAAAAAGGATGATAGAAATCACATAGTTCATCAAACTGTGACGTGTATTCAGCCACTGACATCCTGCCCTGCTCAAGTTTTAAGAATTCCATCTCCTTACGGATTTTATAATTATCTGGAAAGTACTTAGCAAGAAATCTCCTCTTGAAATTCATCCACATTAATGGTTCATTCGCCGCATTCATCTGAATTCTAGTCCTTGACCACCATACACGAGCCTCATCCTTCAATTGATAGGTAGCAAATTGCACTCTCTGTTCTTCAGAGCATTCAAAGTATTCAAATGTTTGTTCAATGTCACGCAGCCATATATGCGCCCCATCATAATCATGTCCTCCTTTGTAAATAGGTGGATTCCTCTTCAAAAATTTATCAAGGGTGGGACCAGAATCAGTCCTCCCCATCATTTGAGAAAACCTCTCAAAGAAATCATCACCACCAACAGAACTACTTCCTTCCGTCATATTTTAGTTCTACAATATCCCAAAACACATCACCATTAATAACCAATAATTGACCAGGGAGTACAAAAATTACCTCATGTATAAACACATAACAAGACGCTGCCCGGAGTGCCAAGAGAATGATGCCAAGTCAACCTGTTAATATGTAAACAATCACAAGCATAATGCAATAAATGCAAAACAGCCCGATATATGACTCAAACAGTCCCCTAGTTCTGCCCATTTTCCCGGCTCTAGAAAGAACCGCTCTGATACCACCTGTGACGTCCTACGTCAATTTACCTTTATTTATATCCATTTAATTAATTTTCACAGTAAATTTTTTTTCACATTTAATAAAATTTAATTATTTCTCATTTCAAAATAATATTTATTTTCACTAAACATACTCAAAATAATAATTATATAGTTTGACAAAACCTTAGAGTTCCCTTAATTTAGAAAAGAATCAAAAATATGAAACAGGTGCCTGACGCTGCGCGCCATTCCCACACGTAGCGTCAGCCATCTGCTGCGCACCTCACGCTACGCGCCAGCCTCACGCATAGCGTGGGCATGACAGTGACAGCACCTGATGCTGTTACACATTTAAACCATTTTACTAACTTCTAACCTATCCAATTGGCCCGTTTTAGATCCGATTGCCACGAAACTTCACGGGCCACCTGTTTTCCCCATTTCGGAACTGTTGGCGCTGTCCGTTCGCCAAAATTCCAACATATGCGCAAGTTATGCGCGAAATGCATTTTAACCCAATTAGGTGCAAAACCCTTACACCAAACATCCTAAATGGATTCCAATGGACCAAGGGCCAATGCATCTAAATCCTAAATGTCATGGAAGACCTATTGATGCATTCTGGGGTTTCTTACACCCACCAAATCTTAATTTCACCTATTCGGTTCCTTAAACTCAATATCCAACTATATGCATAACTTATCTAAATCAATCCAATCATCATCCTAGCATCAATCACATAGCACACATATCAATCATGCATCAATGCAACACCT
The DNA here is from genome assembly GCA_037962975.1 of Clitoria ternatea. Classification (NCBI taxonomy): domain Eukaryota; kingdom Viridiplantae; phylum Streptophyta; class Magnoliopsida; order Fabales; family Fabaceae; genus Clitoria; species Clitoria ternatea. The sequence goes on from CM075672.1 coordinate 273,004,216, forward strand.
GCCCATCACATTCAACATTCACACATGTCAATGGCTCCGTGCCATAATTCATCCTCATCAATAAGTCATCAAACCACAACATGCATAATCATGGCAAGTTCATCACACATACTTTATCATCTACCACGCACCATATTAATACATTACTTATTACACACTTAAACACATACACTCAAAATATTACATTTATTATACACATCTCCATTCCTTGGCATCAAACTTCCTCTTGGCGCACCTCCGCAGCATTAGCATCCTCCCTGTCACTGGTCACTAAAATTAAACAACAGCAAGGGTGAGTGTTTGGAATATCATAATTAATATAGAACGAAATATTAAACTTAACAATACCTACTACTCTTTGTTATTACATAATCTCTTTCTATTTCGTGCACTTATCCACGTCAATACAATTACACACATACACATCAATCTTTAACTTGTTCAAACCATACTTTCATTCATTCACGTTTCACTTTCAATTCATAATTCATTTTCCATCATCAATCAATATAAGATTCACATAAGTCACAACTGACTCTCATGTAATTTGACGCCTAGTATCCGGATACTAAAGGACTGGCCTTCAGCTGGGAGTCCAACTTGACATCCTGTGAACCTGACTTGGTTCACCGAGCCCGACTTGGCTCTCCACCTCAACCACTGGGTCCGACTTGACCACTGGGTAGCTCAACTGGGCACAAAGACCACGGGAGCCAGAAAACGAGGGGTATACATACCGTTGGCCATCCCATACCACATATTCACATATCATATCTCATAATCATAGCATATCATCAACAAACCACATGTACAACTACTAGAAACTGGCATGTGCTCACAATACAGGGCGACCGACTTGTCAAACCCATCCATAATGCTATTGCATATATCATCAATAATTCAAAATTCCATATTTTTATTCATAATCAAATGTACATACACCACTCAAAGTGGAAATATTACACATATATTTCACTTCCATCATTCCAATCTTTATTTCATTATATAATCAATTCAATCAACATATTTCTTTCATGTTCAACCATTTAATCTCACTCCACATACTCATATATTCCCAACTACTATATTTAGTTACTTTATAGTACTTAAGACAACTCTTATTAAATTCTTAAACTTCCCATAATCTGTTTTCATATCAATTCTAATTAATTATGACCCGAACACCCCCCTTACCTCTATTCCGAGCTCCGACAGTTTGCTCAAGGGGTGGATAGCGTCCTACAGCCACTGGATTCACCGTTCCTCTTTCGCTTCCGACGTCCACTTCGTCGATCGCTTGCCTAACGTTCGTTCCGGCACCTACGGTCACTGAAACATCAAATTAGTTAGTACGTTACCTTCCTTATACTACCAAACTCATTACCCAAGCTTCACAAGCCACTGAAACTCAGAATCAAAACCCCAATCATCACATGCAAACTCGGATTTCATGAAGGGAAGGAGAAAAAACTAAAGATTAGAGGCCCTAGATGCCTTACCTTGGTTCCAAATTGCTTAAAACCACCAAGAATCCAAGTTTCCCTCAAAACCCTAGCCAAATCGCCTCAGAAAAGAGAGAAAATGAAAGAGAGGGTTTACAGGTTTTGTTCTGTGTGACCCTGTTATAAAACAGATCGCGACGCTGGCGCTACGCGTCAGCCTGGCGCTACGCGTCAGCTCACTAAATCACACCTGACGCTACGCATCCCATCTACGCTACGCGTCAGGGTCCTGATGTCATTTTCCTTAAAATTTTATTTAAAAATTGCTTTTCCCCGCTTAACATTTCATATACCATTTTCATTATAAGCCAAATAATAATTTACTCATTTCCAATTTATTTTCTATTATCAAAACATCTGGGATGTTACACTATATCAGACCTAAAGTGGTGCCAATTGACTGTGAAGAGCGGGCGTGAATGGGCCAGCCATCTTATTGGGCTCACTTCTGAAAAGATAAGATGGTATCCACAATGGCTAAAGGTTGACACCATCATTCACCATTGTGGAAGTTATCCGAATGTCCCGCTCATAGGCACTCGTGGATGCATCAATTATAATCCAGTCATAGCCAAACGCCAATTGGCTTACCCTTTGCTCGGACCACCAAGTGAAGAGTCATAGACCCCCTTTGTCCTCTACTACACAAATGGGGAATACGCTTCTACCCTCAAGCATATAAGGGGTGCCTGGCAAAAAGTTTACAAGAAAGGGAAAGAGTTAGGTGTCAGAAGTCATGGTATTAAAGAAGAATACTATCAGTGGATCCTAAATCGGGTCTCTATCGTCAAGCTGCCATTCAGGACATTCGATCCCCCTCCGAGGTATGAGTCGTCTACTGGACCCCCTTTTGAAGATAAAAGGGCTAGAGAAATAGAGGAGCTGAAAGCCAAGAACAAGAAGTTAGAAGATGACTTGACAAAAGCCTATCAAGATTGTGCTCTTTTGAAGAGGGAAAATCATGAAAAAGAACAAGCCTATGAGGACATTAGTAGAAAGCGAAAGGCCGAAATGATTCATAGGCAGAAGTTAGATCAATGCCTCCGAGCAGCTAACTCCCAGCTAAAAGCCAAGAATGAAGAAAGAGATGTCATTCTTGCAGACAAACAGCTATTGAAACAGATGATGGAGAGAGCAAGAGAAAATAAACAGAAGGCCGTGGCAGAAAAAGATTTTCTGCAATCTCAAATCACTATCATGGAGCAACAAATCAAAGATATGACTGAAGCGTCTCGACAAGAAATAAATGATGAGAAATGGCGTGCATACGAGATAGAGAACAGATGTCAGGAGATGATACAGTCTATAAGAGCCGAAGTAGCAAATCAGGATGAAATCATTCACTCATGGATGCGCCGCTTCCACCAGCTAGCGTATCTGGCAAACGGAACTTTGGAAGACATCCCACAGCTGCTGAGAAAGGCCGATGGAATGACAAATCCCCTTACTACCCCCAAAGAGATTGTAGTTTTCCTAGAATATTGTAAAAATCGGCTTAATGAAATGAAGGCTATGATTGCCCGAGCTAGGAGGGACTGATTATTTCTGCTGGATGTAATGACTGCTTTTATTAAAGTAATAAAATGATTGCTTCACCTCCACAATGATACCATATTAGTTTCCATATTGCTTAACTTAGTACTTTTGAACGAGACGTTCTGAGGAACGGTAAAAGGATGCTCGCCAAGACTCATGATCGCTTCAATTATTTTTATTTTTATTTTTATTTTTATTTTTTATCTCTTTATTTATTTATTATTATTTTTATTTTATTTTTTTTGGTCTCTTTCTTTTCTTTTTTTTTTCCTTCTCACTAATACATTTCTTTATTTATAAAAAAAAACAAGAATAGAAAGAAAGAAATCACGGGGAGACATCCTTATAGAACCCGGCTTCAGACAAGACTCATGGCTGAAACGGATAATGAGACTGAGAACTTAAGGAATGAAGTCAACTATTTAAGGGAGCAGATAACTGAGTTGACCAAACTTCTAGAAAAAAGGGTCACAGAAGAGGGCCCATCCACAAACAACGAGCGTCAACCAACTTCTCCGTCTGCTAACGATATCGGAAACCTGGGCAAAGCTGCTGAACCCCGCACCATGCAACCACCATTTTATGGCATGCCATATGGATGCATGCCTCCTCAAACCTTCACTGATCAGGATGGTAACCTCATACCCTTTCCGTTGTATGGTTTACCTCCTGGTTATGTTCCTCCTGTAATCTCGGGTCCACAAGATGGGAACACAATACCCCCGTTAAACCCATAGGTTCAGAATCAAGTCCCGAGTCCACAGACCTCTGAGCTTCGAAACACTCAGTCACCTGCAATTCAGGCAACTACACCTATTCCGAACCCACAAGGAGTGGCACGGTCAAATCTGGCATATCAAGCACAACAATTCCCTCACCTCCAATCACAACATAATTATCCTTATGGGTATATGATGCATCACCCTGTCGTCATGCAAACCACCAATCATGCTATTGCAAATACTGAGCCTAAGGGAAAGATGGAGATTCTCGAAGAACGCCTTCGCGTTATGGAAGGTATGGGAGGTTTTGGCCCAACAGATGCATCTGAACTTTGCCTGGTTCCAGATGTGGTGATACCCCCCAAATTTAAAATGCCTGAATTTGACAAATATCAGGGTATGTCTTGTCCTCGGAATCATCTGACCATGTACTGTCGAAAGATGGTTTCCCATGCCCTCGATGATAAACTGCTCATTCACTGTTTCCAAGATAGTTTGGCAGGAGCTGCCCTGACTTGGTACATGCATCTAGAACGTGCTCGCATACATTGCTGGAGAGACCTAGCTGATGCCTTCTTAAAACAATACAAATACAACCTAGACATGGCACCAGACAGGATGCAATTACAAAATATGACTAAGAAAGATAATGAGTCTTTTAAAGAGTATGCCCAGCGTTGGCGAGAAGTGGCTGCATAAGTGGACCCCCCGCTGCTAGAGAAGGAGGTTGTGGCAATGTTCATCGATACACTCCAAGCTCCTTTTTATGACAGAATAATTGGGAGTGTATCATCAAATTTCTCTGACATTGTTACCATAGGAGAAAGAGTGGAAAGTGGGGTAAGGACAGGGAAAATTGCCCAAATTACATCAGGGGAACCTTCCATGAAAAAACATGTGCAAACTGGAAAAAGAAAGGAAGGTGGGGCTAATGCTGTCACCTATGACTTAAGGAACTTTCCTCAAAGACCGCACCACCCTACATTTCTCCCCCAGAATGACCCCTATAAATCCACGTTATACCCTCAAGTAGCTACTACTGCCAATAACCATTCTCAGCCTTCCAATCAACCACCTCGTTATCAGTTACCCATACCACCACACAATCATCATCACATGCCAGTACTACCACCGCAACAATAGACTCGACCACCAAACCCTAATCAAAATTAGAGAAGGATAAACGATGGTCGCAATCATGTTCAGTTTGACCCAATCCCTATGAGTTACACTGAACTGTTACCGCACCTTATCCAAAAATCCCTTGTGGTGCCTTGTCCTTCCACAATTCTTGGACCACCTTATCCCAAAGGATATGATCCCAATGCTCAATGTGACTATCATGCTGGGGCACCAGGGCACTCAACAGAAAACTGTTTGGCTTTGAAACGTAAAGTGCAAGACTTGATTAAAGCCAAGTGGCTTAATTTTCGGGAAGGAAATCCGAATGTGGCTACAAATCCCTTGCCTAATCATGAAGATTCTGGGGTTAATGTCATAGAAAAAACAGAAGAATATGTGAAAAACGTCTGTGACATCAAAACGCCATTGAAAGAAATTCATGGTCATTTAATTAAGGCAGGATTGCTAGAGGCGTCTTGGGACCTTAGTTTTCATGAAACCCTTCAAAGGTTGATGGATAGTCGTTTCGTACAAATCTATAAGCGCCATACCAATGGCGTAAATATGATCCAAGGGCAATCAAAGGTTCCAGCTCCTGTACCGTTAGTGATTTACTACACCAAGAGCTCTGCACCAACTAATACTCCAACGCCTCAAACAGTAACTATCGAAGCACCTACTCCTTTTTCATTCAAGGACTCTCACGTTGTGCCATGGAAATATGATATGAATGTAATTTCCAAAAGCTCTAAAGCAGATGGACCATCCTCCTCTGATGTAATAAACATATCTGGAATAGGAGGAGTTACCCGAAGCGGCAGAATTTTTACTCCGCCAGAGTTAAGAAAAGACCCTAGGTCCGCTATCAGAAACACTAATAGTGGAAAAGCTAAAGTTGATAAAAAAGAGACTGAGGAGGTTAAAAGTGCTGTATCTGATGAAGAAGCCCACGAATTTCTAAAATTCATTCGTCAAAGTGAATACCAAGTGGTAAACCAGTTGAATCGTACACCTGCAAAAATTTCTCTTTTGTCATTATTGCTTAATTCAGTACCTCATAGGAAAACACTTATGAAAGTTTTGAATGAAGCCCATGTTACCCGTGACATTTCTGTTAACAAATTCCAAGGGATAGTGGGGCACATTGTCGCTGATAACTATCTAACTTTCACCGATGATGAGATACCAGCAGAGGGAATGGGGCACAACAAAGCCCTCCATATCTCAGTCAAATGCCAAGACTATATTCTGGCAAAAGTGCTCGTGGATAATGGGTCATCTCTTAATGTTATGCCCAAATCTACGCTTGCCAAATTACCTTTTGACGGGACCCATATGAAACCAAGTACCATGATAGTGCGAGCCTTTGATGGGACTCGAAGAGAGGTAATGGGGGAAATTGAGATTCCTATCCAAGTAGGCCCGTGTACTTTTGCAGTTCTTTTTCAAGTCACGGATATCATACCGGCGTATAGTTGTTTATTGGGTCGGCCGTGGATCCATTCTGCTGGAGTGGTCCCATCCACATTACATCAAAAGCTGAAGTTCATCATAGGTAACAAGCTAGTAATTGTTTCAGGAGAGAAAGATTTCTTGGTTAGCAAACCTTCATCCACTCCTTACATCGAAGCAGCGGAAGAAGCTCTTGAGACATCCTTTCAAGCACTAGAAATCGCCAATGCTTCTTACATAGGGGAAGGAGCGTCAATGATGAAAGCTCATATGTCAAATGCGTCCTTGATGATAGTGAAAATGATGTTGCGAAATGGGTATTAACTCGGGAAAGGTTTGGGACATAGACTAAAAAGAGAATTGAAAGTGGTACAATTACTAAAGAATAAGGGTGGATTTGGCTTAGGATACAGACCCTCTGAAGCCGAAAAAAGGAGGGTTATAGAGGAGAAGAAGGAGAGAAGGAAAGCTCGCCTGGAAGGCCGCGAACCTCGCATCAAAAGAATCCCTATCTGTGACCATTATCAGAGTTTTCGAAGCGCAGGCCTAATATATCCAGATCAAGTGGCTGCTATTGAGGACGACTCTTATGATGATGCAAGCTTTGTGCGCCTCTGTTCACCGGGCACAGAACTTTGTAACTGGGAGGCCATTAAACTCCCCACGAGTTTAATTTTTGATTCAAAGTAATTTGTAATTGCCTTAATGACTTAATTTCCCCATTGCTATGCCCAAGGCTTTGGGGTTTACTTTTACAATAAGGGCAGAACAAGTTTTGTCATGTTTTGAAATTTCTATTAATAAATGCATATTTGAATTTCAATATCTTTTTCTTTACATCTTTCTCAAATTCCCTTTCCCTTTTCCCTCATTCGAGTATTTTTGTTATTCACCTAAATGCAGACCTAAAAAAGATTCAATCGAAAGCAGTAAGATCGCGACCCCGTTTCAGGATTCTGAGTATCCGGTTGATTACGCTGACGGGGATAGTGAGGAAGATTATGGTCTCTCGCCCGAATTAACTAGAATGTTAGAACAAGAGGCCAGAGAAATTCAACCCTATCAGGAAGCGATTGAGGTCATCAATTTGGGGAACGAAGAAGATAAAAAAGAGGTTAAAATTGGCACCTCCTTGAGCCAAGAACAACGGGAAGAACTGATTAAGTTATTGATAGAGTTTTGAGATATCTTTGCTTGGTCCTACCAAGATATGCCTGGGTTAGATAACAACATCGTGGAACATAAACTACCCTTAAAGCCTGAATGTCTCCCGGTTAAGCAGAAATTACGCCGAATGAAGCCCGAGATGCTCTTAAAGATCAAAGATGAAGTAAAGAAGCAATTCGATGCTGGATTTCTAGCTGTTGCAAAATACCCTCAATGGGTGGCCAACATTGTCCCCGTCCCAAAGAAAGATGGAAAGGTACGGATGTGTGTGGATTATCGAGATCTGAATAGAGCCAGTCCCAAGGATGACTTTCCCTTGCCACAGATTGATGTCCTAGTCGATAATACGGCTCAGAATTCCATCTTCTCATTCATGGACGGTTTCTCTGGATATAACCAAATTAAAATGGCGCCTGAAGACATGGAGAAAACTACCTTTATCACCTTGTGGGGAACCTTTTGCTACAAAGTGATGTCCTTTGGTTTAAAAAATGCTGGGGCAACTTATCAGAGAGCAATGGTGACCCTGTTTCATGACATGATGCATAAAGAGATAGAAGTCTATGTAGATGACATCATTGCTAAATCTCGAAGTGAGGAAGGGCATATTCGTGACTTAAGAAAACTTTTTGAGCGACTGAGAAAGTTTAGACTCAAGCTAAATCCGGCTAATTGCACTTTTGGTGCGAGATCTGGCAAATTGCTAGGATTTGTGGTGAGTAAAAAAGGAATATAAGTTGATCCTAATAAAGTCAAAGCAATTCTTGAAATGCCTCCACCCAGTACAGAAAAGGAGGTCCGGGGATTCTTAGGAAGGTTAAATTATATCGCTCGATTCATTTCGCAACTAACAGCAACTTGCGAGCCTATTTTCAAGCTACTCCGCAAGAATCAACCAGGACAATGGAACGAAGATTGTCAACTAGCCTTTGACAAGATAAAACAATACTTACAGGAACCACCTATCCTGTTACCTCTGACCCCTAAGAGGCCTCTCATTCTTTACTTGACGGTGTTGGATGAATCCATGGGTTGCGTACTAGGGCAGCATGATGAGACAGGAAAGAAAGAGCATGCTATTTATTATCTAAGTAAGAGGTTCATAGAATACGAGTCAAAATATTCCACGTTAGAGCGTACTTGTTGTGCATTGGCATGGGCCGCTCGACGTTTAAGACAATACATGTTGTTTTATACTACTTGGCTTGTATCCAAAATGGATCCAGTCAAATACATCTTTGAAAAACCCGCCTTGACCGGGAGGATTGCTCGCTGGCAAGTTCTGTTGACTAAATATGACATAACATATATCACCCAGAAAGCCATAAAAGGAAGTGCTCTAGCAGATTATTTAGCGCACCAACCTGTGGATGACTATCAACCCTTACAATTTGAGTTTCCTGATGAGGACATCATGACCTTGATTAATGAAGAGGAAACCCAGGGAAACAAATGGATTTTAAGATTTGACGGAGCGTCTAATGCACCGGGGCATGGAATAGGGGTAGTTCTGATTTCTCCAAATAAAAAGATTATCCCTATTTGTGCCAGGTTATGCTTTGACTGCACCAATAACATCACGGAATACGAAGCATGCGCTATGGGGATCCAAGTAGCTTTAGATACGAAAGTAAGGTTGCTGGAAGTTTATGGGGATTCTGCATTGGTTATTCATCAATTAAAAGATGAATGGAAGACTAGGGATACCAAGTTAATTCCTTATCATACTCACATCAAAGAATTAATCAAGGGGTTTGACGAGATCTCTTTTTACCATATTCCTCTTGATGATAATCAAATGGCCGATGCTTTGGCAACCCTGGCATCAATGTTCAAAATAAGCAATGACAGTGACATGCCCCTCATTGAGGTAGGCAACCATGGCCAACCTGCTTACTGCCAATCAATAGATGAGGAGATAGATGGGAAGCCCTGGTATCATGATATCAGAAACTACATCAAAAGTCGGGAGTACCCTCGGGAAGCTACAGAAAATGACAAAAGAACCCTACGACGACTTTCTATGGGTTTCTTCTTAAACGGCGATGTGCTTTACAAAAGGAATCATGACTCCGTACTTCTTCGATGTGTAGACGCGAATGAGGCAAAAGGGATCATGGTTGATGTTCACGAAGGATCCTTCGGAACTCATGCCAATGGCCATGCCATGGCAAGAAAGATCCTAAGAGCTGGGTATTACTGGATAACTATGGAACCTGACTAATTTGACTATGTTTGGAAATGCCATAAGTGTCAAACCTACGTTGACCGAATTCATGCACCCCCCTCATCCCTAAATGTTTTATCAGCTCCATGGCCCTTCTCGATGTGGGGTATAGACGTCATTGGGCCCATCGAGCCAAAAGCCTCAAATGGCCATCGCTTCATCTTGGTCGCTATCGACTATTTCACTAAATGGGTCGAGGCAGCGTCCTATGCCAATATGACGAAAAATGTTATGGTTAAATTTGTCAAAAAGGAGCTAATATGTCGATATGGCTTGCCAAGTCAGATCATTACTGACAACGGCACAAACTTAAATAACAAAATGATGAAGGAATTGTGTGAGAATTACAAGATCCATCATCATAACTCCTCCCCGTAACGGCCAAAGATGAATGGAGCGGTTGAAGCAGCAAATAAAAACATCAAGAAGATAGTACAGAAAATGGTTGTGACCTACAAAGATTGGAGTGATATGCTCCCTTTTGCTTTACACGGGTATCGTACTTCGGTTCGAACTTCAACAGGGGCAACCCCGTTTTCTTTGGTGTATGGCATGGAAGCAGTCATACCTATTGAAGTCGAAATCCCATCTCTAAAGGTAATCATGGAGGCCAAATTGGAAGAAGCTAAATGGGTTCAGGTTCGACATGACCAACTGAACCTAATAGATGGGAAGAGGTTAACTGCCTTATCTCACGGACGGTTATATCAGAAGCGTATGAAAAAGGCTTATGAAAAGAAGGTACGACCTCGATAATTTCAAGAAGGGGATCTAGTTCTCAAGAAAATTTTGCCAATCCATAAGGATCACAGAGGCAAATGGACACCTAATTATGAAGGACCATATGTGGTAAAAAGAGCTTTTTCTGGCAGAGCTTTGGTATTGACCAACATGGATGGAGATGACCTACCGATGCCTATAAATGCAGACGCAGTCAAAAGATACTTTGCCTAAACAAAAAACAAAAAAAAGCAAAAAAAAAACAAAAAAAAACAAAAAACAAAAAAAGGGGCAATAAATGAATCATGCTCGCTAGGCTGAAAACCTGAAAAGGCGGCCTAGGCAAAAATTAGAGCGACCTGGTGAGTCGAAAACCTGACAGGGCGGCTCAGGCAAAAATTAAGGTCAAAATTTTGGCAAAGTAACTGAATATCCCCCATCCAAGCAGAGCAGAACTAAACTGAGGTACAAGGGCAAGGACCATAATTGAATTACTTTCTCAGAAGCAAGATCAAAGGATAAACTTGTCGTCTGATACATGATCAAGATTCTTACTGTTCTCAGGGATTCACTGGAAGATCTGCAAACCCCATTACATCCCCTATTATCAAACTCTTTACGTACGTTTGTTTCTTTTTGCATCTCATTTCCCTTTGTCTTTTCCGGTACTTGATCAACCCACATAAATAAATGTGCTACCTTTTCAATACACATTTATACATGAGTTTCATTAATATGACAAAACGTGTGTTTTAACAAAATAAAACAAGGCAATGACAATTATTTTCATAAAAAGAAAAGGAAAGTCGTGGGAGTGAGAGGCTTCTGTTATTTGTTGGCACCTCAGACAAGCATCACAGGGACCACATCGTATACATACCCAGAAGAGAAAATCACCTTGTTCATCCATTTCAACCAAGACTATAAACCTAAAATCTATAAAGATTGCAGCTCTAAAGGTTTCTCCCCGGATTTCAAACTTGATTTTCTTGTCGCCGAACATGGCATATTTTTAAACTTTCCAGTAGCCGAACAAGGCACCATTTTACTTTTCAATTGCCAAGCGGGGCACCATTTTAATTACCGAGCGGGGCACCATTTTACTTTCCTTTCACCAAACATGGCACCATTTTACTTTTCAGTTGCCAAGCGGGACACCATTTTAATTGCCGAGTGGGGCATCATTTTACTTTCCAATCGCCGAACGAGGCACAATTTTACTTTCCAGTAGCCGAACAAGGCACAATTTTACTTTCCTGTCGCCAAACATGGCACCATTTTACATTTCAGTCGCCGAGCGGGGCATCATTTTATTTTCCTAGAGCCGAACATGGCATCTTTTAAACTTCCAGTCGCCGAGCGGGGCACTCTTTTAATTCCCAGTAGCCGAGCGGGGCACCATTTTACTTTCCTTTCGCCAAACATGGCACCATTTAACTTTTCAGTCGCCGAGTGGGGCACCATTTCAATTGCTGAGCGGGGCGCCATTTTATTTTCCTAGAGCCGAACATGGCATCTTTTAAACTTCCAGTCGCCGAGCAGGGCACTCTTTTAATTCCCAGTAGCCGAGCGGGGCACCATTTTACTTTCCTTTCACCAAACATGGCACCATTTTACTTTTCAGTTACCGAGCGGGGCACCATTTTAATTGCCGAGCGGGGCATCATTTTACTTTCCAATCGCCGAACGAGGCACAATTTTACTTTCCAGTAGCCGAGCGGGGCACTATTTTACTTTCCTGTCGCCAAACATGGCATCATTTAAATTTTTAGTCGCCGAGCGGGGCACCATTTTACTTTTCAGTTGCCAAGCGGGGCACCATTTCAATTGCAAAGCGGGGCATCATTTTACTTTCCTAGAAGCCGAACATGGTATCTTTTAAATTTCCAGTCACCAAGCGTGGCACTTTTTTTACTTTCCTATCGCTGAGCATGGCACCACTTAAATCTTTAGTCGCCGAGCGAGGCACCATTTAATTTCTTCGTCGTCAAACACGACATTCTTTAAAACTGGCACCCTGGACAAAATTGCTCCGCTCAATCTTTACTTATCCTTTATTGTAACACAATAAAGGAAAAGTAAAGAGGGGCAAGCTGTTGCTACCCAATTTTGTCCGGACCCATTTAAAATTTTCAAAAAAATAATAAATAATAAAAATACCAAAAAATAAAAAATAAAAATATTTTTTAGGGATTATTTTTAAGAAAAAGTGAACCTGTGGGCTTGTTTGAATTTCAAATTATTGATCCAGATTTTGAATTTTAAAATTTTAAATCCTTATCAAGATCATAAATTTTTGAACTCCTAAACTTAGAAATTTTCAAAATTCAAGAAGGAGGTTTAAAAATTTAAATTCCATAAGGGATAAGATTCTAGAAGATTAGAGAAAGAAGGGATAAATTTTAACAGAAAGAGATAAAGCTTTCAAATAAAATGAAATAAGGTTGTTATGAAGTTGAAATCAATTTTTAAACTATATATATATATATTATAAAAGAAGATTGTTAAATCAAGTTATCTTATATAATATATTAGCACGCTGCATTCACGTAAAAGATAAGGAAACATTGAATTATAAAATCAAAAAAAGGGAATCAGATTTAGATAAGCTAAAAAAAGGTATTGGAGATAAATCAAGGGGAAATAATTAAAAATTGAACACACATATATATATATATATATATAAGGGATTCACGCAATTGGTGGGGAGGATAAGGAAAAAGGTGATGAAGAGATAAGACACAACTTCAATTGACTATATATATAGGTAGTACAGACACGTTGAAAAAAGGGAGGAGAGGGTAATTGAGTAGCAGGCAGCATTAGAAATAGGTATATTGGAATACCTTTACGCTGAGAGAATAGAAACATAGAGCATATTGACGCAAATCAGGAAGCCCAAATTCATATTAGTTTTCACGCAAGAAGAAAAAGGTCACGTTCACACTGGTAGCAATTGGCACACGAAAAAAGCTAAGCATATTCATGCAGGAGATAAGAATAAAGAAAAACGCAGAAAATTAACAACTTCAGGTATTTTCTTCTTTTATCTTTTCTTGTTGTGATTGTATGAAATCCTAGTTTCTCAGGGAATTAAGTTATGAAATTCTTTCTTCTTTAGAAATATTCTGATAATTAGTATCACATTGTGCCTGTTAATGTTCGTTACTAACCAAGTTTAGAGCATTACAATTCCTAAAAATAGAGAATGAAATTAATATTGGTATGTTCCTAAAATTAAAATCTTTATGCTAGGGTTGGTTTAGACAAGACGTCCCATTAACCTATGTTTAATTTCTAGACCATAAAGTATTCTAGCAATGCCAATAGGTAATGAAAATTAATATATTCACATTAAGGGTCGATTCGGACGAGACGTCCTATTGGCCTAAGTTTTTAAATAAAAATAAGTCTTTAATTGTCTTAGAATTAATTTCAGACCGTAAGAAATATTTTTTAACAAATCAAATATCTCTATAGATTCTTCGGACGAGACGTCCTATTAATCTAGGTCCCTAGCCAAGCTTTTCATTCTTAAATTAATTTTAAGGTTCTTTCTAAAAATATAATAAAAAATCAATAAAACCCAAGGTTTCTTTTTTCCTAAAAAAATAATACACCACTTGAAATCAATTTGGACGAGACATCCTGTTGATTAATATATTTTAAATCTCGACGTTTGTCAATCTACTTTGAATTTTTTAAAATAACACAAAGAACTACGTAACCCTGATTTCCCCTAACGCTTGGGGAATACGTAGGAGCGGGAACAATTATTCCTGTCGGGCCCAAATTTTAAAAAAATATATATCCCTTTTACTAGTAAAAATAAAATCATCACGCTTTTAACGATAACTCGATTAATTTGGACAAGACGTCCTGTTAATCACAAAGTTTATAATTTTAAAAATCATTAAATCAACCACAAATCCATGAGGCATCTCTAAGAGGTTTAAATTATAAATTAGTAGGATTATTCAAACTTAAACAATTTAGGGTAACCGTTTTAAAACGGACAGTGTGGGGTGCTAATACCTTCCCCACCTGTAATTAGACTCCCGAACTTAAAATCTTAATTTATGACCAGTACCTTCACGTTAAGGGTTTTTCTGATGTTTTACCTTAAAAACATTAGTGGCGACTCCACGGTTTCCGGAGGGAACTCGGGAAACCTAATTTTCTTTTTACGGTCGGCCTCCCACCGCGATCCAGGTCGCGACAGCCACAAACCGAACCCTATTCGAGGATAACATGGGTTGTAGGGCTGGTCCTTTTTCAAGGCCACAAACCGAACCCTATTCGAGGATAACATGGGTTGTAGGGCTGGTCCTTTTTCAAGGCCACAAACCGAACCCCATTCGAAGATAACATGGGTTGTAGGGCTGGTCCTTTTTCAAGGCCACAAACCGAACCCCATGTGAAGGCTTGGGCGCAGTAAGCTGGTCCGTCCAGAAGACCACGCTGAACCCCGAGTAACGGGCGCAGTAGGTTCAGGATTAGCCCTGATCCGAACCCCGTGTCGAAGGCTTGGATTGTAGGATTGCACCGAACTCCAAGTACGGTTAGTAGGATCGAACCGAACACCGTGTGAAGACTTGAGTTGTAGGATCAAACCGAACCTCAAGAGAAAGGTGTAAAACTTACCCTTTTTTCAAGGTCGAACCGGACTTTAGAGGCAATTTCTGTCCTCAACTCTGAAATATTCATTGCAGAACGATTGAACGTTAATGTATCCGCTCTATATCTTCGAGGTCAGATGAACCTTTCAAACCTGTTAACAAGTTAAAGGTAACTCTTGTAACGAAGTTTCCCCTCTCAATGTACTTATGCTTGGGGACAGGGCATACTTTAACTTAATTGTCGCTTATTTGGTACAATTTGTTATCTTAATCCGATGTGATAAGAACGCTTTTAACAGCGGTATGACTAGACAAGAGCGGCTCTGCAGAGTACAGACAAGGTTAAAGTATTATGTATATTGTTAAGTTATTTGGCAATCATATACTGAACATAAATAATAAAAGAGGAATAAGGCGAATTTTATTTCTTGAAAAAAGAAAGCGTACAGGTACCAAAGTATTAAAAGCTGGAGCTGATCCCAGAACACAGCCATAAATGAAAGCATAAAATTAAGAAGCGGGTGCTTGACCCTCCGAAGTAGGCACCTCCGTCCTCTCCCCTTCAAGTCCAGCAGCTTGGGCCTTGTCCGCTCCAGCCTCAGGATCAGTTTGGGCAGCTTCTTGTGTCTTATCCTCAGGACCAGAGGTAGGCATTGCAGGTTCCATGCTCTGACCCTCCGAAAGTGGAGGCAGTTGGTAGAGAGAATCGCGAGGGACATGGTACGAGCCATCCTTCTCCACTTCAACAAGCTTCCCCTCATGGAATTCATAAAACGGATCTAGCCCGTACAGATTAAGTTTTACGTCGGGGTTGCGATAGAATACTTGGCGAAGTGCCAGCCCAAAGGATTCGTAAGCTACCTGCTTGCATATGTCCAAGGCCTTGGCAGCCTTGGCCTTAGCAGCAGTTAGTTTCTTCTGGAGTTTGGCAAAATCCTCCTCCGATGGGCCAGTGCTCGTACCTCCCTTCCTCAATTCCTCAATCTGGGCCTGCATCTCCTTCCGAAGGGCCTCCCACTCCCCAAGGCTCTTGTTGTGTCCGTCCTCCATAATTTTGAGATCGTTAGCAAGCTTGGCCGATCTTTTCTTCTCTAATTGTAGCTCTTCTTCGAGGAGGGGGATGGATTTATTCTACTGTTGAAGCTCAGCAACCTGCCGTTCTAGAGCCTTGTTGGCAAAGTGAAGCAGGCTCGTCTCTTCTGTCTTCCTCTGAAGTGTTTCCTTGGCCTTCTTCAATTCAGCCTCCACACCTCTATGAATCTCAGCTTGTTTGGTTGCCCATTTCTCCTTCACAGCGAGTTCGGTTTCGAGTTTATCAACCTGCTCCATGTAATCTGCCTTTTCGCTCAGGGATGCAAGGAGGCCGGACAGTTCATCCAGCTGCCAACGGCCGGCCTTACAAGCTCCTCGAACTTCAGCAGCCTCGAGCGAAGGGCGGAGGCAGTATCTAGCCTTTGGAAGAATGGGGGGCATGGCCCCCTGAAACCATAAGTATGGGGAGAGGAAGGAATCGCGTGGAGGGTCAAACGCCGGAGGAGGACCGTTCCCGGAGTCTGGCTCAGAAGTGTTCTGTGAAGAGTCAGGAACGGGCTTCTTCCCCTTATCCTTTTTCATCCCAGACTCTTCAAGTGTCTTTTGGCGCTTCTTCGTAGGGTCACCAGAAGAGGGTTTTTCCTGATCCGCTGTCTTAACCAGGTGCCTCTTTTTCTTCTTCTTCTCTGGGACGGCCTCCTCGTCGCCCCGTCCCAGTGGCCTCTGTTTGCTCCTCTGTTTCTTCCTCATCAAAAAGAGGAACCTCCTCACCCACTGCAGAAGTTAGGGGAATGAGTGGAGCTTTGGTGGCGTTCCTCTTCGCCTGAATCTCATTCTCCTCGGAGGAGGAATCATCATCAGTCATCATGGTCCTTAAAGACAACATTTCTGGGCAGACTTTTTCGATTTGTTCTGCAAAACAAGAAAAGTTGAGTTAACACATGAGAAGAAAATAATCAGAACGTAATAAATGTACAACACAAATACAGTAAGAACGGATATTACGGAGATAGGAGGATCGGACGTCGTCCTCTGCCAGGAGGAGCCTGCAGGAAAATCCTTTGAGGGTCTTTGAGGCCGTCTGCATGGCGCTCAAAACCTCGACGGAATGAGAAGAGAGTTCACTCTCATCAGTGTAATAAGCACGGCTCATAAGGAGAAAATGCTCGTGCGTCCAACTGAGAGGGAACTTAAGGAATCCCTCCTTGTTACGCCAGAAGACCGGCTTATTGGACTGAATACGGACCCGCGTGTAGAAATGTTTAAAGGAGCGCCCATCCACCTTCGCGGATTCCGTGTAGGATTTGAAGTTTATAACCCTTGAGTCACAACGGAGTGTTATGAACCCAAGGGCGCCCTTCTTGTTAGCACGGCGGACTACTTGGCAATAATGGAACAGTTTGGCCACAATGGCTGTGAAGTTGAAATGCTCTCCTAGAATTTCGAGAGCCCGCACTAGACCCCAACCGTTGGGATGCAGTTGGGTAGGAGCACAGTCTAGGAAGCGCAGGACGGCCATCTGGAATTCCGTCATGGGGAAACACACCCCCAGCTTCAGAAACACAAAGTCATACATATAGACCGACCTCTCATCAGGGACGATGTGGCAGACCCTCTCAGAGGGACGTGGTGCCAGCACAACATAGCGTGCTTTGAACTTCTTGTCTGAGTAGATCTTGCAGCGGAGAGAGACCGTGCGTTCCTCTTCACTCGCGTGATGCGAGGGGATCTTTAGGAATTCCTCTTCCACCCAGCAGTACGACCTTTCCGTGTTGAGCTTTTCCCAGTTAAGCCGGTGTGCCACAACATTGACACACCCTTCAGTGGTACGAAGAACCAACGTTTTTCCAGACCCCGGAATCTCCATGGTTTTGGATGCACAATGGAACGCGTGCGTGCTGTGGTAAAAAGCAACATCGTCAGAGAGATAATCTTCATTACTTGACCCTTCATCAGAGCAGCTGGTAGCCCTCAAGTCAAGGGGAACCTCAGAGTGACGTTGAGTAGTAGACGCTCGTGAGGAAGAAGCTTCAACTCTCTCTGGGCGACAAAGCCCAGCCACAGGAGGATTCACTGGAATCCTCCCACCACGGTGGCTAAGGGGGGCGCGAGAGCTAAAATTCCCCCTGTTTGAGGTACCAGCGTTGCCTGCTCCAGGGCGCATGGTGGAAGTAGAATGGACAAAAATCGGAGGGAGATGAAGGAAAGGGAGGTTACCTAAAAGGAAGAGGATCTTTGAGAAGTTTGAAGGCAGCAAAGAAATCTCCAAGAAATTTGAGCAGAGGTTCACTAAGCTTGAGGACAAAGGTGAATTGCAAAACTTGTTAAGAGTCCCTTTTATAGGTAACGACGAGGCACAGTGCTCTGTTGAAAGCCACAATATTTGCTTCAAAACGCAACCCTTCGGATTCAAACGACTCCGTCGTTTCGCCACAATCGAGCGTAAAAATGGTAATGTTTCAGCAAACGTTTTTGCAAAATGGGCCCCCTTTCAGTTTGAATCCAGGCCCAATAAGCCCAATCGACGGTTATACTCTTGGGTAATGATGGCTCGTGCGTGAAGGGCGCATTTAATGTCCAATCATTCCAGACGCATTTAATGCATTTCAACCACTCTTCGAATACCAAGGGTTTTGACTCCCAAAGACTCTTGGGATTTCCCTCACTATTATACGCTGTCTGAATCCGTTGAATATAGTATGAGAGGAGCGGTCACTCAGTTGTTAGAACGGATGCTCCAGAATTTCCAGAGAATTTCCAGAACGTTCCGCCGGCATCCAGACTTCTCAAAGGCTGTATAGCTCATATGAACAACTTAACAGTCCCTCATACAAGCTAGGGGACAAATAATCCGGTATGGATACCGGTCTTTAAAGTTATAACGTCAGAATGACTTCATGAGGAGGAAACCGGTGTCACAGTTCGGGCAGCACCACACCGGATATCCGCTCTTATCCAATCAGACGTTCTATTCGCTCTCTTTACCACGGATACTTCACTCGTTATCCCTGAACGTCTATATAGCCGTTAGTCTCTCAGTCACAGCAAGATAAGAATTCCTAATAACTTATCAGCGAAGATACTCCATGTAGCAGAATATGTCATATCAATGGGCTCAGAGAGCAAGTACATGTGTCAGCAAATTATGCGGAAAGGTGATTATCCTCCATCCTCCCCATAGGATCGTACTCTGATAATTGACCTACCCTCCTGACATATTCTGAGTGCTGAGCCACTTTGATTGACACACTTCACACGCTATCAGAGCCCAAGGGCCCACTTGCATCCAACGATTCATTTCCTACGTTCAACTATAAATAGCCTAATCTAAAACACATGCAAGGTGACGTTGTCCTAACTCACTTTTTACTATTGTATCGCTTGAGCATTCACTGAGTTCTTACACTCTTCTAACTTGAGCGTCGGAGAATCTTCGCAGGTGGCACCACCTTTCGCCCCCCTTCAACGTGAAACGCTGGTGTGAAGGATCTCCAGGACAACAAGACCGGTTTCTCCCACTGAGAGGCCGGATTTCCACATCGGATACTCATTGTTCCGGTGTGCAAACCCCAAAACACCTGCATTCTTGTGGCTGGTCCCACACCGGATCCTTGACCCCGGTTTAGACCAGTTCACATTTCAAATAGACTTATCTAAAAATGATCGATTTGAGAAAAGTATTGATTTTTTCCAATCGTTAAAAAATTGAAAATGTATCATAAAATTAGTAAGCACTGATATAATATCACTAAATTTCAAAAAGGATTGATTTTAAATATTTAAAATATACCGAGTGAAAGGTTACTATTTGCCTTAATAATTCAGCTGACATTTACTAACGAAAATTTCAGAAATTGCACAATACTTTTATAATAAAATAATAAAATGCATAGTAATTTTCCTTCCTATAGATACCGAAGGAATTCTTCGTTAGAATTCACAATTTCAGATTAAATTTTCCTAATATAGTAGTGCTAGAAAGATAGTGGTGGAAGTAAGAGAGAGATAATTTTTTTGGAAGAAGGTTCTGCTAAAATAACAAGGTAAGAATACATCTCTTTTATATTTTTTAGGGTTATTTTCATATCGTTTTAGAAATCTATTATTATATTAGATATAATATTATTTTAAGTTACTATTTTAAATAGTAAAATACTATTTCAATAGTAAATTACTATTTTAATAGTAAATTACTATTTCAATAGTAAAATACTATTCAAATAGTAAATTACTATTTATTGTTATTATTTACTTTTACTATTTAACATTACTATTCATATTTTACTATTTATCGTTACTATTCACATTTTACTATTTACCGTTACTATTCGTGTTTTACTATTTACTGTTATTATTCATGTTTTACTATTTACCTTTACTATTCGCGTGTTATTATTTACTGTTAATATGCATAATTACTATTTAACCTTCCTGTTTCAAATAGTAATCTAAATTTTCATCTTGTAACTTGATCTGGTCCCAACACTGGTCCCCAAGAACATGGTTTTAATGCTTTGCCAGATCAGCATTTTGAACAGGAGAAGTACGTCTCAAATACCTTATAATTACTTTTATACGGAGTACATACCGCCAGGGCACGTTACTCCGCCAAGGCATGCAACTCCGCCATGGCACGTAACTCCGCCAATGCATACTACTCCGCCAAGCCATAGGCGAAATATTGAATTTCCTATATTGCGTAGCGAGCCCATACTTATAACCCCGACACGAGATTGACTCTGTCTTGAGAGGTTAAAAATGGGAATCACGCTGTCACACATAAAAGGGAACAATGAATAAAATAATAAAGCATTAACGCTTTCCAAGTAAGTGGAAATACCCACTACAGCGATGGTGCTCGTGAACGACACAGGGACCCACTACCTTTCTTGCATTATGCCAGAAAACAAGGAACGGGTCCTACCAATAATGGAGCACCAGTAACAGGTATATAAACCTCAGCAAAAAGGTATAGAGGGATCCCCCCCTCAATTCTGAACCTTACACTTTTACTTGCATAATTCTCTCAGATTTGCTTTCTAAGTCTTACAGTATTTCAGAATACTGACTTGAGCGTCGGAGAATAATTGCAGGTACCACCACCAATTGGGTGAAGGCAAAGAAGGTTACTTCAGGCGGACTGTCACACCGCCCAGAGTGCATTATATTCCGCCCCAGTATACAAGGATACTCCGTACTTGCACATTTATAAATATCTCCTTGTACCAGATTGACATTACATGTACATTTTGAATTGTTCATCAACCATACTTTTACACCCCCAGTAAAGAACAGTTCATAACTATATTAAAATGAAATTGGTATGTTTTAGAACTTGGAGACGAGGCGCGTACGGATTTTCAATTACGAATCACGATACAAGATGTAAGAGGGAGTGAGATAAGAATATAATATGAAAAGACATAAGAATAATGGGAATAGTCTCCTACTCCTTTTAAATTAATAATATTATTACTTTCAAAATAATAACTTTTTAACTTAAAATTTATAATAAACTTTAAATTAAGAATTTTGTGTAACTTACTCTGACATACCTATGCAAGGACTTGGACTTTCATAACCTATACGAACTGTATTGAACCTATGCAAGGACTTGGACTAGTTTGACCTATATTGACTGATATCTGATATCTGACGCTCCGTTCAAAGACATTCTGACGCTCAAGTCAGTTCAAATTCTGATATTTGAAGTATATCAGATTAATAAGATAGGTACCAAAACTTACCACGATTGTTGTATTTTATAGCGAAGGAGTGTCATGTCGTGCCTCGTTGTGTGTGTGTTAAAGTAGGTCCGTACATCATGTGGGACTGACATTTCTACATGTTTGTCCGATGTTGCTAATTTATTATCTATTTGTGACTCCGCTCATTAAGTCGTTCAAAGGGCTCATGGCTCCGGCCTTGGAAGTAATCAAATGTACGGGCCAATGTGATGAGTTAAGTCGTATGTTGTCAACTTATGTGTCCACATCGATTGCTATCTGTAAGGAAACAAGGGCCGGTGTCCAATGCAGAACAAATATATTATAATTCTTTAAGGAACAACAAGGTATTATGCATAACATTCTATAAGTAATATATGTAAAGATTATCATAATTCATCAACAATAATAACATAATGGTATATATTTCTTTTATAAAAAACAAGACTAATTAATAAAAAAATAAAATTGGGACATAATAAATTGTGAGATCTAAAACAATAAATTTAATGACCTACCTTTATTTTTTCATATACTTACTAATAATTTGCTGATAAAGCGGTTAAAAAATGGTTATAAGATGTTTTCTGTATATAGTAGCAATTGAGGATATGGATAAAGAAGTGTTAAAAGTTGTTAGAAGTTAAATATAAATTCATACGTGGTTCAAAAATAATTTTTATGATAAATACATTAAAAATCACACATTTTTATACTATTAATTAATCACTTTGAAAATTTTGTTTTGCATTTAAAAAGAAAAAGAACCCTAGATGTTCATTTGGGGCGTGTTGTGTAGTGCAAAACCCTAGTGTTTTATCATCTCATCACAGCCAAAATTCGCTTACAAGGTAGGTCTTATTTTCTTTGGTTCTTAGCTTGTTACCGCACGAACGATGGAGGTTATTTTGGCATCGTCCTCCGTTGACGGTGGAATAGGTTGCTGGGACCTTCACAGTGGCTCTGAGAATCTTCGCTACAAATCTTGTTCCTCTCCTTCTCACGGCCTCGTCTCTGTTGGCGCTCGCTTCATCGCTTCTTCCCAGCTCCATGAACGTTCCAAATCCTCTGGTTCCGTTTTCTTCTGGTCCTGGTCCAAGGTCTTCTTTTCATTCTCGGTTCTTTCCCCCCTATTATTATTAGGACAATGTTAACAACTGCCTATGGTCACCGGTTAAAGAATCAAAAAGGGAAGATGTTTATTAAAAAAACATCATTAGACTCATTTATCCACCCCCAATTTCTAAGGAATTCTTACATAATTTTTAATATTCTACTTTTGTTTCTTTAAACAATTCCTTTAGGACACTAGTTAACAAACCCTTATTATTATTATTATTATTATTATTATTATTATTATTATTATTATTATTATTATTATTATTATTATTATTATTATTATTATATTAGAGTATGTTCTAGTTTTAGTCTTTATCATTGTAGCATGAGCATGTAGTACGATTTGTCATTTAGATTTTGAAAACCTGTTTTGATAATAGTAAAAGAATGACATTGTATAAATCAATAGAAAAAAATAAACTAGAAAATGACTATAGGAAAAAAAATACAAAATGGCTAAGGTGAATGACATTTTGTAACGTCAGTACCAGATTCAGATTATCAAAGTATCGGAGACTATAAGGATATCGTATAATTTGATAGAGAAAGGGTAAAGTACAAAATAACTATGGTGAATGACTTTTTGCTATGCTGAGGCTAAATTGAGATTTTTAAAATATCAGAAACTATGGTTTGCAACCTGAATAAATTTGATAACTAATTTGAGAGATTACGTTTCTTCTTATTATTATTTTAGATGATGATGAGATATTGGTAATAATGAATGGTAACATTGTCACTTACATGATGGGTGTGCAGCCTCAAGTTGAAGTTATGAGTTTTCCTGCTGAACCCATTAAACCCCTTTCTGCTAATCACTCGGGTAACTTTATAGCCGGTGGAGCTTTGTCTGGGGACATTTACTTCTGGGAGGTGGGTTCTTATATGTTTTTTTTTATTTATTTATCTTTTGATCAGTTGGTGCACCATTATGCTTCAAGGGCTGGTCTTGAGTTCTGTTTTGAAATGGGGATGAATAATTGGTGGGTTGATTTTTAATAATACTTGAGTTTTTGAGGTGGTTGGTTGTGGAGAGTTATGAATTGATAGAGGTTGCTTAGTTTTGTCTGTTTCTGTTTACTGTGCTGTACTAAGTTGGTGCCTTACGTTACGATTACATATGTTAGGTTGAAACTGGTAGGTTGCTTAAGAAGTGGCGTGCTCATTTTAGGGCTGTTACTTGCTTGGTGTTTTCCGAAGATGACTCACTGCTGATATCTGGTTCTGAAGATGGATCCGTAAGAGTTTGGTCTCTTTTCATGTACTTGATGCTCATCTTGTTTCTCTCTCTCTCTTTTACTTCTGTAATGGGTTTCTTTTTTTAAAGTTTTTCAGCTTTTAAGATAGCATACTGTTTGGATGAGAGCAGGCTAACTATTGTGGTCTATGCTGTTTTTTTTGGTTCTTCAGGATATTTGATGATTTGAGAAGTCAGCAGGCAAATAATCTTTATGAGTATAGTTTTTCAGAGCACACCCTGCGTGTAACTGATGTTGCAGTTGGTTATGGAGGGTGCAATGCAATTATAGTGTCAGCTTCGGAGGATCGGACCTGTAAGGTTTGTTTTACTGTTTTTATGTGCTTACCCATGAATTATTATATTTATATAAATTTACTATTGCCAGTTTGAATTTTCTATTTGTAAATTCTAATCATTTATGGATTCTTGTAACCTTGACTACCAGAGCACTAAATGTTTCCTTTATATGGGGTGAAACCAACTGTTTGATTAGGCCTAAGGGCATTGTAGTTAACCTTGCCATTTTAATTCTAGGTTCATGTTGTCCCACAATTTTTTATGCTCCACACATTCTCAAACCAGCATGAAAAATTTGTATTGTTGTAATCACAATCAGTGCACCCTATTATTTTATTTTTAACTTACAATATGCTGTTTAAAATATAAATAAATACTTATTCAATTACATTTTTTTTTTTGCTCAGCACTTCTGAATTTCTAAATCATCTGAAATTTGATCTGATGGAGATAATATTATATGATTTAACACTTAGATTGATAAAATTTATACAAGTTATTGAATCATTTTATATAGTTTTACAATTGGTGTTGATATCATGATTTTCAAGTTACTGTACTTGACCCTATTTTATGGTGTAAGTCTTGGTTGTTGTTTCACTTGTTTGTATGTTTTGCAATTCAGTGATTTGGAGTCTGACTTGTAATTTGTTTCCCTTTCAGGTGTGGAGCTTATCTAGGGGAACACTTCTAAGAAATATAGTATTCCCTTCAATAATTGATACCATTGCATTGGATCCTGCTGAACATGTCTTTTATACTGGCAGTAGAGATGGAAAGATATTTATTGCTGCTCTTAACACTGAGAGCATTGCTACAAATAAGTATGGGATGCATATCATTGGTTCTTTTTCTAACCACAGGTTATCATTTCCCTTCTAATCCTCTTATTATCTAGATCTTAAAAGTATTTATCTGTTCACTTCCTCTCCCTTATTATGTTCATTTTTTCTAATACATTAGTTGTGATGGGGTTTCTCTCTTTGGATTGTATATATTTTATGAAATTGGATAATGTAGTTGACACATGTAGACAATCTTATGCCCCCTTCTAACAACATTTATGGTCGTTGCAACTTGCAATAATATAGTTCATAAGGAGCAACATGATTGGGCTATGGAGTAATCAGCTTCATAGTTAATAATTCTAGAAAACATTTACTTCCTATGGATGAATTCAAGAAAGTATTTAATTCCCATACTGATTACAATCGATGACAAATCTCAGATGGTTTATGTTCAAACTGTTTGTTGTAGTTGGAGCTGATTCTAATTTTTTCAGCTTCAACTATTTTAAAATATTCCGCACACATATCAGTGCCAAATTCAAGCCATTGTGATACTTGAAAATGCATTGGAATATTTTGATCATGAGAATTTTAGTAAACAAGTGAACTAGCCTTGTCCATAAGCAGATACACTTTCTTTTATAATGTTTGGTTTGTTTGTAGCATCACACTAACACATACCTCTTTTCTACTGGTCATGTTAATTACACAAGAAGTTGCTTCAAGCTCTGTTGTGTCATTCAACTAATTATATTCATCATTTAACAGTAAGGCAGTTACTTGCTTAGCATTTGGCACCAGTGAGAATGTGTTAATATCTGGGTCAGAGGATGGAATGGTTCGTGTTTGGAATGCAAGAACTCATAACATTGTCCGCATGTTTAGACATGCTAAAGGTATTGTATAACCTTCATAAATTACTGATGGCTTGTTATGGTATACTTATGTTTAGTAAGGCTTGTCTTCGGTGCTATTTATTATAAAACCTTTTTTGCAGGATGAGCTGCTTTATCAATGCTCAAGCTGTGTTCTATTGGCAAAATAATAGTTTGTCAGTAGTAACTGACAATTTATGTGTGATATGTTAAAGCAACTAACACATGATACCTATGCTTTCCATGCGCAAACGAGCTTTTACTGATAAAAACAAAATACATGCACCTAATTGTTCTATGCATCTTCTAGGACATCCACAGTATTTATGTTATATATTCACCTTTTGTTTATACACATGCTGCCATGGTTTTGAACATTTTATTTTCACCTAGTACATTTGCGTCACATTGTAATTCCTTTTGGATGAGGATACTCTATTTTTATCTCAGCATGCTCTGAGCCATTGTCTTTTACGTGCCTATCTTGAATGTTCATAGGGGGTATGCTTCTCAAGTGTTTTTTTCTTCCCTCAGATGGCATATTTCATGACTAAATCACCTTTATGAGGTGGTATCAGTCACATACTTATTTTCAAATTGAGATTGCTCAAGCATGCATGCTTCCATTTATATTTAATGTAAAGTTATTCTGGATGCTGCAGGACCTGTTAATAATATTCTTGTTGTTAGACGAGAAATTGACTTCAATAGTCATATATCTTCTTATGTGCAACCATCCTCAAGAAAGCGGGCTAATTTGCCCCCTCCATTGGAAAAGATTGCAAATTCAACAGATGAAGACTCTGATGTGAAGACTAAGACTATTATCAGCCTTGGGGGTGGCAAAAGATCCATGGATGTTTCATATCTCAGTTCTCATGTGATATCTAGTTACATTAAGGAACTTCAGGTTTGTGTATATTGATGATTCACTGTTTTATTTTTTTTTTCTCTTGAAGGGTACACAACTGCTTACTATCTGATCCTTATTACTATGTCTCAGCATCATGGTTCAGCTGCTGCTTCTGAAATGGAGATGGAGAAACTAAAACATGAATGCCAAAGGTCAATGGAAATGGTTAACCAATGGAAGAAAATGTATGAAAACTTGCATCAATTTTGTGTAAAGGAGCTGTTGGATGGTGATCAAGCTAGAACTTTAGATGGAAATGACAAATGAGACATGTTTTTCTTTCCAGGCACTGTTCAATTTTGGAGGTAGATTTTAGATCTGAGGCATCACTAGATTAGATTTTTCTTTTGCGAGTTTGTTGTGTTTCCTTTTAATTTAACTTGTTTGGGTTACGCTGCTATACTAACTTTTTTGTTTGAACAGAGTAATTCAATACCCTATTTTGGGTAAAAAAATTAATTTTTTCACTGTAGACAAAATTGGTTTGCAATCTGATACAAACAAATCCGTGGTCATGGAATAAATTGAAATATGATAAGAGATTCATTATCCGGCTAATAGAATTTTTGTTGTTGAGGTTAGGGATCTAAATGAAGCGGGTATAAGTAGTATACACAAACTATTTGTACCTGTGGGTTTATGTAGCGGGTATTTGTTAAAATTTGGCCTTAGCTTTTGATGCTACTGCCCTTCTTTTCGTTGTTTCCCTGAATCTAGAACTCTTTGGCCCTTTGTCCTTTACCCACTTGAAGTCCCAACACTTTTCCATTAATATTAGTTTCTTCAAAACCAATATGCATACGTGTTGAAAAAAGAAACATCCATTTATTTCTGACTCATCATTAGTGTTTGGAGACTGGAGTAAAAGCTTGACATAGTTGACCTGTTGATGTGTTAGGATTTACTATTTCAACAAGGATGTATCATACTCAAAAACATACTTCTTGAATTGTTTTTTTTTTTTGGTCATACTTCTTGAATTGTTTGTAACACGTTCCTTTCGACATAAAAAATAAGGATATTAATTGACATCTAGTGGTTCTCTTTCTAAAATTTCAGCTTACTTACAAAGAATAGGGTTGATGTTGCAACTTACCTACAAAACAGAGAACCTGTTTGTCATATGTAAATTTGAGCTTGTTTAACAGAACGGAAGTTAAGAAAAGTAAAAATTTTATCTAATGGAGTTTTGATTGTCTTAAACAACATGAAGGATCAATATTAATCTTTAGATTTTTTCATTTTTATAACTTTGTTTCTTCAATTACAAACCAAACATTCGCTTCATCGTCAACTTCTAGCAAATTTGTATTTTGTTCTGTTTGTTTCAAATTAAATAAATTATTATGTTTACTTTTATGCAATAATTTTGTTTTGTCTATTTTATTGTCTTTGAATTAAAATAAGTTAGCAAATTAAAATTCAAGGGTAAGTAAATATTCAAAATGTAAGAATGTAAGGTAACTTGTAGGTCCAATTAGTAGAATTTATAGAATTAAATTATTAGATATAAAAGTTATTTAAACTGCAAAAAATAAAGTAAAATGATGTGTTACTACAGGTCTCATATAAATGATAATTTAAAAAAAAAAAACTTAAGCAACTTTGATAAGTTGCGCCATTGTAAATGCTCTAAAGCTGATCAAATAACATATGTCATGTTATAATTTACGTGTTTAAGGTTTTAGACAACTCATTCATTATTTAAATCGTCTTGATGTTGTCAAGCTTATCAATAACACATGGTCTAATGTGTTGATTTCATCAATTAAG
Organism: Clitoria ternatea; assembly: GCA_037962975.1. Classification (NCBI taxonomy): domain Eukaryota; kingdom Viridiplantae; phylum Streptophyta; class Magnoliopsida; order Fabales; family Fabaceae; genus Clitoria; species Clitoria ternatea. Next base: position 273,033,046 of record CM075672.1, read on the forward strand.
GAGCTTCTTACTAAAGATTGGCATGTTAAATTGCTCATGTTCTTCGTGAAAAAATATTTACACTGATTTACTCACCAAAAGAGGTATCCTTTAAAGATCATAAATTTATGACTTTGAATCATTTTTTGTCAGATCTAACTTTTCCTTTGACAAATAGTTCACGTATTGCTTTCCTTTATTTAAACCTTACCTTTTTGTTTTCCTTGTAGAAAAAAAAGCCCAAACGGGAATTTAAAGATATGTGCTGTTCAAAAAATCCTCATTGCAATATGATATTCCACAATTTGATCTTAGTGATTATTCCATTAATAAGGGTATATGTGTTAATTTAGTGCTGGAAAATATTAAACTAAAAATTTGGTTGTGATTTGTTTTGTTTGAAGGACAAATTTTAGGCATAGGTATCATGTATATTGGTTCTTATTTCTTACCATAGTCTGATAAGAATTCGGTTTTATTTGAGTCTAGTGAGATGTTAGGGTTTTGGTGTAATTTAGTTAAACAACCACTGTAACACCCCTTATATACACGAGACATATATGTATTATTCTTGCCTAAAAAAAACTTCTAGAAAAATATATATATTTATCACTCTTTATCTCGTGTATACAAGTACGTGTATATATATATATATATATATATATATATATATATATATGATTTTGAATATTGAAAAAAAAACATTGTCTTTTAATATTTATTCATATGGACAAAACAATTAATATAAATCATAAGTGATAAATCATTACAGTATTATATCCGAATGAGAAAGTTTATCAAATTTTAACATTTACCTTGTTACAATTATCTAACTTGGTATTGTAATAAGGCAAAGTAAAACTAAACTATACCTCAACTACAAATGTGACCAATCATTTCCTAGTCCTTGAACCATCGAGTTTTGGAATTCTACTCTTGTCGTATCTCTTCATCTATCTGATTGAGGATGAGACCACTTTACCCTCTTGTAATTATATATCCTTCCATCTTGAACCGCTAGCTATATATCACATAACATATATTTTGAACATAAAATTTAAACAAGAAGGAGTGAGAAATAGAATATAATACTTTACAGAAAAGACATAGGCATAAGAGTTTTCACAAACTGATAATTAATATCATTCAAAATCTCGTACACAATTAATTATAAATATAGGGTTCTCAAACACATAACAAACATACTTTCATTCACAATCATCCATACAGAATATCACAATCACGTGTATGACATGTAATGCTTTTAATACTATCTCATTCAATTTATGCATGTGGGCCTTTAAAGTTTTAGTTTGCACTGGGCCAACCAGGAGTTTACATTGTTCCATAATTCTAGATAATAATAACATAAATGCCTTCATGGCATATGAACAGCTCAACTGGCGTGAAAACACTTAGAGACTAGTCAGACTGAGAAAATTTTTATTGTGAAAGTACCCGACACTAGGGAGCGACCCAGGTCACCTGAAGCACACCCTCCCATCCCAAGGCTCGCAATTAAGCCTCCTCTAATGTATTCTCGGTTTCTATAATCCGTCACCAGGCAATATCACATCTCATTTCTCTTTAATGATTCGTGATGCATGAACTACTCGCATATTTAGTTGGTTAAGACTTTTAGAAACTCAATTATTAAATACCATAAAGGTTAACAAAATCATCTTAATAAAATGTACATTCCCATAAGTTTTTCTTTGAACTTCTGATATACAAAAACAAATTTAGTACATTCTTCAAATTCATATCTCACCAAAATTGAGTTTTCAAGCCTTAAATATCTCAAAACTTTCTCTTAAAAAAAACTTCACATATTTACATAATATTTCCAAATTTGAATCTTAACTATATTGAGTTTAGAAATCTCAAATATAACAAAATATCCTTTAGTTATTTCGTTAGGGAAAACCAATTTAAATTTCTGATTTTTAAAAAAAAATATTTTTTTAAAAAAATCATTAACTAAGGATACTTAAAACTATAAAAATTTTCTTTAATTCAAGAATTAATTATCTCAATCTCTAATTTTCATAAAATAGATTATTTCTAATACTAAATTTTATTATAGAGATTAAAAATAAAGTTAATCAAAATGATTTCTAAGATGAAATAAAAGACTAAAATAATGATAAAATACTTTCTCTTAGAATAAAAATTTAAAGAGTAAGGTAAGAAAATTCTTACTGAGTTTTAACTTTCCGTCATGCTTGCTATATGCTCAAACTCCATATCATTCATCCATCACAATCAAGTATTGTAATATCATCAATCATAATCAAATATCATTAGATCACAAATATTATTAATCACAGTCTAGTATTATAAATCACAATATCATTAATCAAAATCAAATAATATTAATTATAATCAAATCAACTAAATATCAGTCATAAATATAATTCAAATTTTAATGGTTATTTAAATTAATAAGATTAATTTTAAGTCTTTATAGTCCATTCATCGCATAGATCTACGTAGGTCCATATAGTCCAATCCTCGCATAGGTATATAGTTCAGTCCATACAGGTCATAATAGTCCAAGTCCTTGCATAAGTTCAGTCCAGTTCGCATAAGTTATCCAGATATTTGCATAGGTATTCAGGTCTAGTTACATAAGATACTCAATTTAAAATTTATTATAAATTTTTAAGTTAAATAGTTATTATTTTAAAATAATAATATTATTAACTTTTAAATGAGTAGGGGACTCTTCCCATTATTCTTATGTCTTTTCATATTATATTCCTATCTCACCCCCCCTTACCTCTTGTATCTTGGTTCGTTATGGAAAGTTTGTGCGCGCTTCGTCTCTGAGTTCTAAAATATACCAATTTCACTTTAATATAGTTATAGGATGAAAATTAAGATATCTACTTAAAACAAAAATGGTAAATTTTGAATAGTGAATAGTGAATAGTAAATAGTAAATCGTGAATAGTAAATAGTAAATCATGAATAGTAATAGTTAATAGTAAAACATGAATAGTAATAGTAAATAGTAAAACATGAATAGTAACGGTAAATAGTAAAATGTGAATAGTAATGATAAATAGTAAAACATGAATAGTAAAGGTAAATAGTAACAGTAAATAGTAATTTACTATTTGAATAGTGATTTACTATTTGTAATAATGATTTACTATTGACATAGTAATTTACTATGCATAATAAAAACTTAAAATAATATTATATCCAGTATAATAATAGATTTATAAAACGATATGAAAATAAACCTAAAAAGTATAAAAGAGAGTTATTCTTACTTTATGATTTTGACAGAACCTCATTTCAAAAATTTTATTTCTCTCTCTTACTCCCACCACTATCTCTCTAGCACTACTATATTAATTTAATCTGAAATTATGATTTTTCCTTCAAAAATCCTATGTTATTATAAAAGTATTGTGCAATTTTTAAAATTTTCGTTTCTGGTTACTGTGCAAGTTTGAAATATTCGTTCATGCACAGTGTTTTGCATAGTAAATGTCAGCTGAATTATTAAGTCAAATAGTAATCATTCACTCGGTATATTTTAAATATTCAAAATCAACCCTTTTTGAAATTTAGCGATATTATATCAGTTCTCACTAATTTTATGATAGGTAATATAAAGTTTAAATTTTAAAAATTTAAAATTCTCTATTAATAAAAATTTATTGGTACGTTTTCAATTTTTTTACGATTGGTAAAAATCAAAATTTTACTCAAACCGATAATTTTTAGATAAATTTACTTGAAATGAATTATAGAAAATTTTCTTATAATTTAACTTCACTTTCTTGTAAATATTTGTAATTTCAAGTAACTTTATATAAATTTAAAATTATTTAAAATATATTATTTTATTAAAATATTTCAAAATTTTCAAAAAATTTCAAAATATCATAAATATTATGTAGATAAAAAACTTCTAAAGAATATAGTCTAATTCCTTTAAAATTTTATTTTAAAATTCTAATAAGAGTTAAATCATAAATATGTAAAAACATAAACATAAAATAAAAGTTGTGAATAATAAAGATATTCAAAATTCTTAATATAATTTAATTAATCAATGAATACTAATTAAGTCATTTTAAAATTCTTATTCATAAATATTTTCATTTTATTATTATTATTATTTTATATTATTTTAAAAAACAAATAATTAAGTATAAATATTAAAATTTCATAAAAAATGATAACAATAAACTAACTTATAGTAAATATTTCTCATGAAAATTAATATCTATTTTCTCTTTGTGTTGAAAATGGGATGTTACAACCACTGATACGTTGTAAAGCGAAATTGGATGTCACTTGTAAATATATTTTGAAGCTAAAGTTAAAACAAGATAATCAATAATGGAACTTAAACAATATGTTGGTGAACGTATCTCATGCTACAATAAATAAGTGATATTTATAAGAATCGGGTATAGATCATATTTACTATACATGGTGTAAGTATTTTTTCGTAAAAGACAGGGAAACTGACACTAACTTAAACATTTTTGATACCTCTACATGTTTGTAACCACTACTTGATACCAGATTATTGATGTCGGTATTAAGGTTTCTCTCGCAAAACTATCGTGCATGGATGATTCTAGATTGAATTATTTTTATGATTTGCATGTTCTGTCATACTATATATGTTTTTACGTGTATCAATATATCTCTAGGTATATAGGTCGATATTTAAAATCATGATTTTCTTAAAAAACTTAGCGGAATTGAAATAATTATTTTAGATTGATATAAATTTTCTTGTACTATACATCTTTGAGATGAATTAGGTACTTCCAATACCCCTTTAATACTGTATTTTTGTTGGCTTATAGTAAAAGAATTTTGAATTATTTAATTTAACTACAGTTACAAATGGCAATATCTTTATTATTATTGGTTTCAAAATAAGGTGTAATCTGTATCGTATTCGTATATCATCATCGTAGAGACGAACAACCAGTAGATTCAAAGAAAATTGCTGAAGTGCTTGTGCTTCCTCGCTAAGCCAACTCGCGAGGTAATAATAGTGCCTCCCTCTGTCCCTTTCTTCTTTCTCCATCACCGCCTTCAACACGCTATATATATCCCATAAACCCTTTTTCGTCACTTCTTTTCCTCAATTTCATACTCAGAAAGCTCACTCACTATTATCGCTCTCTTAATTTCCACAGCCATGGCCGATAGCCTCAACGTCCTCACCGAGGCTCTGTCATCCGGGGAGTTCCCGCAGAGGCTGCGCTCCGATGACGCCGTCCGATTAGGTCTCAACTCCTTCTACTCCATTCTCCGCCACGGTCTTCGATCGGCCGGCGATAGAACCTTGCAGCTACAGTCGTGGACCGACTCGCAGATTCAGGCGATATCTTCCTTCGCTTACGCAATCGCTTCCTCTTCTCGATCTTTGCCAGGTAGTTGTTTCGTTGTAATGTGATCGGAACCTGCTTTATTTGTTGCGTTTGTTGCTTTCTCGTGATTTGGCTTGTGTGATCCTTGTTGTTGAGGTCGCGCGTTGGAAGTGTGCTGTGTTTTTTCTTTTTGCGTTTTTCGAAGTGTTTGAAAATGATTTTGGTTTTTAGTCTTAACGCTTGTTGTGCTATGTTCTATTATTTTCTTTTGTTTGCATGAACAGTGGAGCAAGCTGAAGGGATGCTTGTTGGGATTGCGCAGCAGTCCATAGAATTTGCTCTGTGCTATTTGGAGAAATCTGGATTTGATGGTGACGATTTAGGAATTCAGGTATGTCTACGTCACTTTGGTGCAGACTTTACTACTTTTTCCGCAGGATTTTAGAGAAGTCTAATTTAGTCATTTTTCCTCTCCCTCTCTCTCTCTGAAGCTGTCTTTGGTTTTCCGTTTGATCTTTGATTTGGAATTCTTTTTAGAGTGGAATTCATTATATAAAATTTGATGGTCGCAAATTTATTAATTAAATAGTTGCATTAGATTTTATATAAACTTCTTCTATAATGAATCTGATTCAGTATTATTTTTTTAAAATAGATAAATGGGAATTCATTAAAGATTAATAGGGGTAGCTCTTCCCCTTCCCAATTGATCCTAATGGGATGTGAATGTTAAATATCTAAGTTGGAGTACTCAATACTCAACCGTAAGAATGGAGAAAGGATAAAAATAATAAGAAGTAACATTGAAGATGGCAAGCAACCTCTGAAGAGAGAAAATTGAAAGTAGAAAAAAAGAAAGAAAAAAGAGACCTATTACATGTAATAAATATTAGAATAGCATTGTTCCCTAATGTCACCGGATGTTTCTCAAAAGATATTCATTGAGGTTGCTTCGGATATGTCTGGAGAATAATTTAGATGGGCAAATGTGTCCCATAATAGAATTGGCAATAGATTCTAAAGTCACTGTATCTTAATTTTATCTCAAGTTGCTTTGGGCCTTTGTGGGAGATTTTTAGTCAGTTGAATGGCAATTGTTATTTGGCCCCAGTTTTGTTGTATCCTGCTTCATATGTCATGATTATGTGTGCTAATGGTTCTTTGTGATTTCTATCCCTGACAAAGGAAGCACAAAGTGCTCTTTGCTATTATGCATTTTTAAAAAATGTAGTCTGGTGGTGGGCTTCACTTAAATTTATTTATTGTGTCAATACTTGGTGTCTTGACTAGTGTTCTTTTCTGTTAATCTGGGAGTTATTTTTTTTCCTTGTATCACTCATTGTTGTTGTATCTTCCAGAACAACATGGTACTTCTCTTAGAGACAACTTTGGTTGATGGAACAAATATGGTAGCAGACATGTCGCAACCTACAACTGCAAGTGCCTTGATAGATATGTTACCAATGGTTGATGATTTTTGTAGTAATTTTGTGGATGACTACAAAAAATGCCATCTAGAAGGTATAGTGTTAATACCCAAAATCACTCTGCTGTTGTCCTGTCTTGGTTTTTCTGCTAACGTGTTTCTCCTTTTATTCATCTATTAAAGGCTTCAGATGCTCAAAAGAAGATAAATCAATGGATTGGCTTCTAAAGACTTTAGCTTCTGAACGTGTGCCTTATGATAGGCAAGAATCTGGATTCGGTGAACGGACTTATTATCAATATCTCAACAGTTTTGTATTTTTATCCCAGCACTGGGCAGTTATCCATGGAAAATTCACTCCTCGCTTGATCTTGCTGTGCAATAAACTAGCTAAAGTTAAAGATGTATTTGATGAACGAGCAGGGAGCCAAAATTTTCGAAGGAGACTGTCATTCATCTTAAGGATGTTGAAGATACTTGGCAGTCTCTTGAAGGATGTTCCTTATGTTGAATATGATGCCCCATCAATGAAGGCAGTTGCCACATTTTCTGATACTCTGTCTAGTTTGTTCAGAATTAAATTTGAGTTTGTGAATACATATGCTTCCACCGAGGGAAGTTTTGACAGCATCATTTTGATGATTATAGAAGAATTTCTTCACAATGTTCAGGTTATTTTTGGCCATAATAGCCATGTTTCCCAGAATATCCAAACATGTATTATAGCATCTATAATGGACAGTTTGGATTCTTCTGTTTGGACATATGACAAGTCTGCACCAAATGCAAAGCCCCCCTTAGCTTACTCCCCCCGATTTGTCATTTATACATTTAAACTCATCAATGATCTGAAAAGGCAAAGGCATCTGATTCCTTTTGAGTGGAAAGACTTTGATGTGGAACTTTTTGGCAGTTCTGCTGACTCACAGAATGGTTATCCTTCATGCGTTGTTCATTTGGAGTGTGTTCCATTGTTGAAGGGATATACTTTTGAAGAGCTTCTAAAATTGATATTTCCTGCAGCAAGCCAATGGATTGCCAATTTGTTGCAACTGGCTTTGTTTCTTCATTCTGAAGGACTGAAATTAAGGCCAAAAATGGAGAGGTCCCATTCTAGTTTGGCAAAAGTTGGTGGAACATCTGAAGCAGAGAATGCAGTATGCCATGAGGATGAGGCTCTTTTTGGAGATCTTTTTTCTGAGACTGGTCGTTCTGTTGGATCCACAGATGGATGTGAACAACCACCTGTCACTGCTTTAGTTTCTAGTTCCAGCTATCAAAATATGCCAATTCAAGCTGCTGTTGAACTTTTGAACTTTCTTAAAACATGTATCTTCTCTGCTGAATGGAATCCAACTCTCTATGTTGATGCCTGCAACAAACTCAGTAGTACAGACATTGATGTTTTGCTTTCCCTACTTAATTGTCAAGGCTGTTGTTCTGAAGATAATATATCTGACAGCTGCACCTCATTTCATGAAGATGGGAAGATTGGGCATATCCATGATCTGTGCTATGATCTTCTACACAACCTTCTCACAAACCATGCTTTGAGTGATTCACTTGAAGACTATCTTGTAGATAAAATCCTAACTGTCGAGGATGGTTCTTTTAGTTATAACGATAGGACCCTGACCCTGCTTGCTCACACATTGTTTTGTAGGGTTGGTTCTTCTGGTAGTCAGTTAAGAACCAAGATTTGTAGGGGATATGTTGCCTTTGTGGCGGAGAAGGCAAAAACTGTTTGCATAAAATGTCCAGGTATCAATGATCTTATTGGTACTCTTCCCTCGCTGTTTCATGTTGAGGTAGTTCTTATGGCATTCCACTTGTCTTCTGAAGGAGAAAAGGCAGTGATGGCAAACTTAATCTTCTCAACCCTCAAAGAAGTTGCTAATTTAGCATTGGATGTGAACACCACTCTGTTAACATGTTGGGCATTAGTGGTTTCAAGGTTGATCCTAATTCTTCGTCATATGATATTTCACCAACATACTTGTCCGACATCTTTGCTTGTAGATGTACGGTCTAAATTGAGGGATGCACCGCATTCTGGCTCATCTGTGCTGAGTAAGGTTAACGATCACATGTCGGCTTGGTCATCAATTGCATTTAAAAACATTGCAGGTGGATTGGTTGGAGAGGAAGTTTTTGTTAGTAGCTTGATTGGACACCTAGTAGATATTTCTGAGTCTTCTGCTTCACTTGTGAGGGAAGACTTGGCAATTGACAACTTGACTCTGAATTGGGGGGATGTATTTTTTACTTTTTCGCAGGTCCTGGAGCTTTGGAGAGGCAAAAAGGCCACTGTAGTGGAGGACCTAATTGTTGAAAGATATATTTTTTCCCTTTGTTGGGATATTCCCTATGTAAGCTCTGAAGCAGACCATCCAATTATATCTTTGGATCAAGACCACCATGTGGATCTATCTAGTATGTTGCATTTTTTCCACTTTAGCCATTTACTCCTTGGCCATCCTGAGGTCACTGGGAAGTCTACTATTGCTCGAGATGTTGTGTTGAGCTTGCTTCAGCACTTAAATGCTTTGTCCATACCTGAAGGAATTGAGCAATTAGGTTGGAATTTCCTCAGAAATGGAATGTGGCTGTCTCTGGTGCTCTCTTTCACTAATACTGGCATATGGTTACATTGCCTGGATAATGCTATTTCTGGATGTAGTCTAACACGGATTGAGAATGCTTTTGGGAATGAGAAACATGTTGAACTTGCTGGAAGCATAATTTCCTCCATGATTGACTCTGGACAATTTGTATTGCTTGTAAGGCTGTTCTCATCATTGCTGAACAAGCATTTACAAGTTTGTCAGAAAGCTTTCCTTGATATTGTTAGCAACAAGCAAAAGCTGGCTCCTGGATTTTCACCATTCTTGCTTCTGAAACATACTGAAATTGACAAAAGCTTGCAGGATGAGCTTCTGGAGAGGAGTGTTTCCAATGCCAGTGAGCTGCAGTCTGTTTTTAGCCTCATATCAAGGTTGGACGCTGTTGTTGATAGAAAAGCTTCAGGAACTCTTTCTAAAGCTTCTTGGGAGTGCATATTGCATGGTTTTCCATTTCATCTTTCTACTTCTAGTGCTATTGTGCTTTCCTCTGCTCTCAGCATAAGAGGAATTATCTTTGTCTTAGACGGGTTACTTAGAATCAAAGAAGCAGGAAGAATTATCAACTTGGAGACTGAAGTCCTTGGACAACTACTTGATGCAGTAACGATAATAAAGTATGATATGATCTTTGAAAGTGTTCATGGGAAATGTGACACTATATATCAAAGTTTGACTGCAGAACTGGAATTGTCATGTTATCAAAACTTTATTCTAATGAAGCAAATGGAAGGGTTTCTGAAAGATGTCAATGCTGGAGGAGCAAGTGATTGCAGTGTCCGTGAATGGATAATCTGCAAAATTATTGGGATATTAAACAGCCTCAGGAAAGACCCGTCAAAGTCTACTTTATTTCATTTTTATCTCGGTGTTGAGAAAGTGCCAGAACAGATGAATAAACTTTTTCAGTTGCATATTGGTGACTGTTTGGTTCTAATTGATTCTCTAGATTCCTGTTTCTCTGAATCAGTGAATGTGAAGGTTCTTGGTTTCTTTGTGGATCTTTTATCTGGAGAGCAATTTCCTGACCTTAGAATGAGGATACAAAGGAAATTCCTTGACAGAGATGTACATTGTGTATCTGAGTGGTTGGAGAAGAGGCTTTTAGGAAGCATAATGAAATCAGATAGTGGGGTGAACTGTGTAAAGGGGAGCTCAAGTTCTCTTCGGGAATCAACAATGAATTTTATTTTGTGCCTTGTTTTGACACCCTCTGAACAGCAATCAAAAGAATTGCAACATCATATTTTTAATGCTGCACTGCTGTCACTTGATTCAGCCTTTTTGCTATTTGATATACATGTAGCGAAGCCATTTTTCAATTTCATTGTTCAAATATCAAGAGTAGAGTTCCTGATGAAACAGCTTTTGATGAGGACTGTAATGTTGATGGAAAAACTGGTAGCCAGTGAAAATCTGCTTCCAGGACTGAAGTTTCTATTTGGCTTTATTGAAACTGTCTTGAATGATTGCGGATCTGGTAAAGTTTCCTTGCAAAGGACAACTAAGAAATGTTCTTCTGGCAGTAGTCTTGGGGCAGGACCTGCATCTGCTCGAATGATTGGATCCAGAAAAAATTCCGAGGCACTTATTCTTTCTGCTAATCAAGAAGGGGGATCAACCTCTCTTGAATGTGATGCAACTTCTGTAGATGAGGATGAGGATGATGCAACTTCCGATGGAGAGGTTCTTAGCATAGATAAGGATGATGAAGAGGATGCTAACAGTGAAAGAGCCCTTGCCTCTAAAGTTTGCACGTTTACTTCCAGTGGGAGCAATTTCATGGAGCAGCATTGGTACTTCTGCTACACATGTGACTTGACTGTATCAAAAGGCTGCTGCTCGGTCTGTGCAAAGGTTTGTCACCGGGGTCATCGTGTTGTATATTCACGTTCAAGCCGATTCTTTTGTGACTGTGGAGCTGGAGGTGTGCGGGGTAGTAATTGTCAGTGCCTCAAACCTCGGAAATTTACTGGGGATAGCAGTGCACCTGTTCGTGGCCATAATACTTTTCAGTCATTTATACCCTTCCCTGAGGATGGAGATCAGCTTCCGGATAGTGATTCAGATTTTGAAGAGGAAGTCGGTTCAGATGCAGATAACTCATTGAGATTATGTATTCCAAAAGAGCTCCAAGAAGGGATTCCAATGTTATTGGAAGAACTTGATATTGAGAGTCAGGTGCTTAATCTCTGCTCTTCCTTGATGCCATGTATACTTGGCAGACGAGATTCTCACCACTATAAGGATAAGAAGATCAGTTTGGGTGAAGACAAGGTGATGTCTCATGGTGTTGATCTCTTGCAATTGAAGAAAGCATATAAAAGTGGGTCCTTTGATCTTAAGATAAAGGTTGATTATTCAAATGCTAAGGAGATTAAATCACATTTAGCAAGTGGTTCTCTTGTGAAATCCTTGCTCAGTGTTAGTGTCCGGGGTCGACTTGCTGTTGGTGAAGGTGATAAAGTTGCTATATATGATGTTGGGCAGTTAATTGGTCAAGCCACCATTGCACCTGTGACAGCTGACAAGACCAATGTGAAACCTCTCTCTAAAAATATTGTCCGCTTTGAAATAGTACAACTTGCATTCAATCCTATGGTTGAGAACTATCTTTTTGTAGCAGGTTATGAGGATTGCCAGGTCCTGACACTGAATCCTCGTGGTGAAGTGATTGACCGCCTGGCCATTGAACTAGCTTTGCAAGGTGCATATATCAGACGGGTGGATTGGGTTCCAGGGTCACAAGTTCAATTAATGGTTGTAACTAACAGATTTGTCAAGATTTATGACCTCTCCCTGGACAATATCAGTCCAGTGCACTACTTCACTTTGTCAGATGACATGATTGTGGATGCTGTTCTTTGTCCAGCTTCCCAAGGGAGAATGTTTCTTCTTGTTCTTTCAGAAAATGGAAATATGTTCAGGTTAGAGTTGTCAGTCAAAGGGAATGTTGGGGCTGTGCCATTGAAAGAAGTTGTTAAACTTCAGGGAAAAGAAATTCATGCAAAGGGATCATCGTTATACTTCTCTTCAACTTATAAGCTACTCTTCATATCTTTTCAAGATGGTACCACTCTGGTAGGTCGGCCAAGCCCCGATGCGGCCTCTCTAGTTGAGATGTCTGCTGTATACGAAGAACAGGAGAGTAAGCTGCGACCTGCGGGAGTACATCATTGGAAAGAATTGTTGGCTGGAAGTGGATTATTTGTTTGTTTATCAACGATGAAATCAAATTCTGCAGTTATTGTGTCAATGGGGGAATATGAGATACTTGCTCAGTGTATGCGGCATGCGGTGGGTTCAACCTCACCTGTAGTTGGTGTGACTGCATATAAACCACTATCAAAGGATAAAATCCACTGTCTTGTCTTGCATGATGATGGCAGCCTTCAAATATATTCACATGCTCCTGCAGGTGTGGATGCTGGTATGATTGCAGCATCTGAGAAAGTTAAGAAATTGGGTTCTGGAATTCTGAATAAAGCCTATGCTGGTACAAATCCTGAATTTCCTCTTGATTTCTTTGAGAAGACTGTGTGCATTACATCGGATGTGAAACTGGGTGGTGATGCTATCAGAAATGGAGATTCCGAAGGAGCAAAACAGAGTTTGGTAAATGAGGATGGTTTTCTAGAAAGTGCCAGTCCTGCTGGGTTTAAGGTATCTAGTTCCTTTAGAGATACTTTTGGCAGCTTTCAATTATGTGCAGTGAGGCTGGTATTTGGGTGTTGGTTGTACGTTGTATGACTATCTCTTATTATTTTATGAAACTAGTTCTTTTTGAGTTAAATTTGGAATATAACTTGTTCTTGAAAACCAACTATAATGTTTTTTTTTAGTCAACATTATCTTTTTAACCCTTCTTCAGGAGATACGACATAGTTACATGGGCTGCTCATTCCTCCTATGGTCAATTGCATAACAAGTTTTTGATATTTAACCAGTCACAATATTTATCTTCATATACTTACAGAAATGCGATAAATTTTGAACCAATTAACCCTATTTCCACTTTTTTTGTTTTCATTTGGATTTCTGCCACTTGTTCCAACGTATACCATACTTGTTTTTAGAAATGAATGCTCCGTGGACTAATATTAATGAAGATCAAAATGAATATTTTGTAATAATTTGGTTTAGGTCCTTGCCCTCCCTTTCATTTTCTAAAATTTACCACCATAAGATGATCAGAAAGTGTGACCTGGACAGCATATCTGTATGGCCAGGTTTTCTTGTCGAGCAGTAATCCATAAGATGATTCTGTAGGTTGAATTTTTTGATGATTTGGTAAGAGGAATTCTCTTTGTATGCTCATTGGTTTAACCAGAGTACTATCTAAGTAGAATGGTTGGTGTAATGATGATGATGATTGCATGGAGAGGTGGATTCTTGTTCTTTTAAACTAGTGCATTGTGTGCCATATCATATGTTAATTGCTTTTAATCTTGTGCGTGTATTCCAAAAGTGATTCATATTTGATATGGATTATCGTATCTCCCTAATTTTTTCCTTTATGCATTTCTACAGATATCTGTCTTCAATTCAAATCCTGATATAGTCATGGTTGGTTTTCGAGTTCATGTTGGGAATACATCAGCAAGTCACATACCTTCGAGTATTTCCATTTTCCAAAGGGTTATTAAGTTAGATGAAGGAATGAGGTCCTGGTATGATATTCCATTTACTGTTGCAGAGTCTCTTCTTGCAGATGAAGAATTTACAATCTCAGTTGGGCCAACTTTTAATGGCTCAACACTCCCTAGAATAGACTCACTTGAAGTTTATGGCCGAGCTAAAGATGAATTTGGTTGGAAAGAGAAAATGGATGCAGTTTTAGATATGGAAGCAAGAGTACTTGGTTCAAATTCATCACTTGGTGGATCTGGAAAGAAGCGTCGATCAATGCAGCCTGCTCCTATTCAGGAGCAAGTGATAGCTGATGGGCTCAAACTACTTACTAAGTTTTATTCATCATGTCGGCAACGGGATTGCTCAAGGCTTGAGGAAGCAAGAGCAGAACTTGGAAAACTCAAGTGCAAGCAATTACTAGAAACAATATTTGAGTGTGATAGGGAGCCAATTCTTCAGGCTTCTGCTAATCGAGTCATACAGGCGGTCTTTCCCAAGAAAGAGATATACCATCAGGTACCCTATAATATCATTTTGTTCTTTATACCAAGTTTTTGTTCAGTATGTCTGCTTATCTATGTTAATCCTGTACTAATTATTGCTATCTGGACTCTTCTCACATTAGGTTAAGGATTCCATGCGGCTTCTTGGAGTGGTAAAATCCTCCTCACTACTTGCATCGAGGCTTGGGATAGGTGGTACTGCAGTAAGTTGGATCATCGAAGAGTTCACCACCCAGATGCGTGCAGTCTGTAAGATTGCATTGCAACGCCGTTCAAATTTAGCGATGTTTCTGGAGACAAATGGTATAGTCGTTTTCCATATGTATTTTAAACATAAAAACAGAGACAATCAAGCATAAGCGTGGTCACTACATCAATATTTGCTGCTTGATATGAATACTTGATTATGATGAGATTTTATCTCCTAAGTATTACATCCCTGATTTAATAAGGGGCCTTGAACTTCAGTTTCTCTTCTCAAATTCAAGTCTTGAGTTGCTTTTGCATTTTGTTTCTAAAATAACAATTTCTATTTCTTCACACACATCATCTACTTTGTTTAACTAACTCATTAATTGTGTATTATTTGTCATGAAACATGTTGAAAATTGAAATGGAACCGTTAAATTTGTTCTATAATATCGATGGAACTTCATTATGGTTCATGAAGAAACCAAACAAATTCATTTTTGTTGCATTTGGAATTAATATGTTTCCCGCTAGTTCTGGTTCAAAATTGATCTGGTATGTTGTGACTCAGATAGTTCTGAAACACTTTTCAAGGGTCATGAGTGGTATAGGAGGAAGCTATGGACTACTTGGACCCTATTTTGTAATTGGGATCGAGTGATACCAATGGAACATAGTAATGCTTGTTCTGTTTGCATAATCTTAGAGTTCTATTTAAGGGGAAAAATATTGTTTCAAATGAAAATGCATTTGAACTTTTAACAACTGAGAATTTAATAAATGCTTGAACTCCAATGCCTCATCAATTAAATGTCTTCATAATAGTTATCACATGTCTATATTGATTTTGAGCTATTCTAAGTAGTACTGTTTACTGTAGTACATTTATCCTCCTCCTAAAATTTATTCTTGCTATTTCTGAGTTGATACTTATGCCTATTGCATCTGTCATAAATGGGTTGCTAAGGCTGGGTGCCTGGGGAAGATTAATTCTAGAGAAGAAATAATTTCTTTGTTTGGTAATGATATATATGTAATTGATCGGGGTGCTATTATGATGAATCAGAAGGCTAGGGTCATTCTGTGCAGTGTAGACATACATGTTCTATGTGCTACAATACTTGTATAACATAAGCTTCTGTTGTTTTTGGTGTAGGCTCAGAGGTGGTGGATTCACTCATGCAAGTTCTATGGGGAATTTTGGACTTTGAGCAGCCTGACACACAAACAATGAACAACATTGTTATGTCTGCAGTTGAACTTATTTATTGCTATGCTGAATGCTTGGCGCTACATGGAAAAGATGCAGGAGTGCACTCTGTGGCACCTGCTGTTGTATTACTTAAGAAGCTTCTCTTTTCGTCCAATGAGGCTGTCCAAACTGCTAGCAGGTATTTTTGCCTTTTTTCTTTTGGGTTCTGGTTCTGATATTCAGGCTTTCATACCTTTTGTTCTTTTTTCCAGTTTAGCAATATCTTCGAGATTGCTTCAGGTCCCTTTTCCAAAGCAGACCATGTTAGCTACAGATGATGCTGTAGAGAGTGGTGTGTCGGTTCCCGGCTCTGCTGACCCAAGTACTGGAAATAACCAAATCATGATTGAAGAAGACACTATCACTTCATCTGTTCAATATTGTTGTGATGGTTGCTCTACTGTACCTATACTAAGGCGAAGATGGCATTGTACCATTTGTCCTGATTTTGACTTGTGCGAGGCTTGCTATGAAGTGCTAGATGCAGATCGACTTCCTCCACCACACTCGAGAGATCATCCTATGACAGCAATTCCAATCGAAGTGGATTCAGTGGGAGATGGCAACGAATTTCACTTCACGCCTGATGATGTTAGTGACCCAAACTTGTTGTCTGTACCTGCTGATAGCAATGTACAGAATTCTTCTCCATCAATTCATGTCTTGGAACCCAATGACTCTGGAGAATTTGCCGCTTCATTAACTGATCCTGTCTCTATATCTGCTTCAAAACGAGCCATAAATTCCTTACTTCTTTCTGAGCTTCTTGAACAATTAAAAGGATGGATGGATACGACCTCTGGGGTGCAGGCAATCCCTGTTATGCAGCTTTTCTACAGGTTGTCATCTGCTGTTGGTGGACCTTTTATAGACAGCTCAAAGCCAGACAGCTTAGATTTAGAAAAACTAATCAAGTGGTTTTTGGATGAGATTAATCTTAACAGGCCATTTGTAGCCAGAACCCGTTCATCATTTGGGGAAGTTGCCATCTTGGTCTTCATGTTTTTTACATTGATGCTTAGAAACTGGCATCAGCCTGGTAGTGATGGTTCCATGCCAAGACACAGTGGAACTGCTGACTTGCATGATAAAAATGTAATCCAACTTCCACCGTCCTCCTCAGCAAGTTCTAAGACTTCACTAGATGACCAAGAGAAGAATGACTTTGCATCACAACTGCTTCGAGCTTGTGATTCTCTTAGGCAGCAATCTTTTGTAAATTATTTAATGGATATATTGCAGCAGCTAGTGCATGTTTTCAAATCTCCTGTTAACAATGAAGGTGTGCATAGTAATGCTGGGCCTGGATGTGGGTCTCTACTAACAGTACGTAGAGATTTACCAGCTGGTAATTTTTCACCTTTCTTTTCTGATTCATATGCTAAAGTGCATCGAACAGATATCTTTATGGACTACCACAGGCTTTTGCTAGAGAATACTTTCCGACTGGTGTACACTCTTGTTAGGCCAGAAAAGCATGATAAAACTGGGGAGAAGGAAAAGGTCTACAAGTTATCATATGGTAAGGATTTGAAGCTAGATGGATATCAAGAGGTTCTCTGTAGTTACATCAACAATCCTCATACCAATTTTGTAAGAAGGTATGCCAGGAGGCTTTTCCTGCATATCTGTGGGAGCAAGTCTCATTATTACAGTGTTCGAGACTCTTGGCAATTCTCCAGTGAAGTCAAGAGACTATATAAACACATAAACAAGTCAGGAGGTTTTCAAAATAATCCCATCCCATATGAAAGAAGTGTGAAGATTGTGAAATGTCTTTCCACTATGGCAGAAGTTGCAGCTGCACGTCCTCGAAATTGGCAGAAGTACTGTTTAAGGCATGGAGATATTTTGTCTTTTCTAATGAATGGAATATTTTATTTTGGTGAAGAGTCTGTTATCCAGACTCTTAAACTTCTCAATTTTGCCTTCTATACAGGCAAAGATGTTGGTCCCGCTCCACAAAAAATGGAGTCAGGAGACATCAGTTCAAACAAATCAGGTATTGGATCTCAAGAACCCAAGAAGAAAAAGAAAGGTGAGGATGGAGCTGAATCTGGTTCAGAGAAGTCCTATTTGGATATGGAGGCAGCAGTAGATGTCTTCACTGACAAGAGTAATAATATTTTGAAACAGTTCATAGATTGTTTCCTTCTGGAATGGAATTCAATTACTGTGCGTGCAGAGGCTAAGTTAGTTTTATATGGAGTCTGGCATCATGCCAAACCGACATTTAAGGAAACTATGCTTGTGGCTCTTTTGCAGAAAGTTAAATTCCTCCCAATGTATGGTCAGAATATTGTGGAGTATACAGAACTTGTTACTTGGTTGCTTGGAAGATCCCCTGATACTAGTTCAAAACACAAGATTTCTGAACTAGTGGACCAATGCTTGACTCCTGATGTAATTAGGTGCATCTTTGAGACACTCCATTCACAGAATGAGCTGTTAGCTAACCATCCAAATTCTCGCATATACAATACTTTGAGTGGCTTAGTGGAATTTGATGGATATTATCTTGAGAGTGAACCTTGTGTTGCCTGCAGCTCTCCTGAAGTACCTTACAGCCGGATGAAGTTGGACTCTCTAAAATCTGAGACAAAGTTCACTGGCAACCGCATCATAGTAAAATGCACTGGGAGTTACACAATCCAGACTGTGACAATGAATGTTCATGATGCCAGAAAGTCTAAATCAGTGAAGATTTTGAATCTGTACTATAACAACAGGCCAGTTACTGACTTATCAGAGTTGAATAATAACTGGTCTTTGTGGAAGCGTGCAAAAAGTTGTCATCTTACATTTAATCAGACAGAACTTAAGGTTGAATTTCCCATTCCAATTACAGCTTGCAATTTTATGATTGAACTGGATTCGTTCTATGAAAATCTTCAGGCATTGTCTCTTGAACCATTGCAATGTCCACGTTGTAGTCGTCCAGTCACAGATAAGCATGGTATATGTAGCAATTGTCATGAAAATGCTTATCAATGTAGGCAATGTCGCAACATCAATTATGAGAACTTGGATTCTTTTCTATGCAATGAGTGTGGATACAGTAAATATGGGCGGTTTGAGTTCAATTTCATGGCAAAGCCAAGTTTTACCTTTGATAATATGGAGAATGATGAAGATATGAAGAAGGGATTAGCTGCCATAGAATCTGAGTCTGAGAATGCTCATAGGCGATATCAGCAACTTTTGAGCTTCAAAAAGCCCTTGCTGAAAATTGTATCAAGCATTGGTGACAGTGAAATAGACTCACAACAGAAGGACTCTGTGCAGCAAATGATGGTGTCTTTGCCTGGTCCCTCATGTAAGATCAACCGGAAGATTGCTCTTCTTGGAGTATTATATGGTGAGAAGTGCAAAGCAGCTTTTGATTCTGTCAGCAAAAGTGTCCAAACACTGCAAGGGCTACGCAAGGTGTTAATGAATTATCTGCACCAGAAGCATTCTGATACCAGTGTGGCTTCAAGATTTGTGGTCTCCAGATCACCAAATAATTGCTATGGCTGTGCAACTACATTTGTAACACAATGTCTAGAACTATTACAGGTGCTAGCAAGGCATCCAAATTCTAAGAAACAGCTTGTCTCAGCTGGCATTTTGTCTGAGTTATTTGAGAATAACATTCATCAAGGTCCTAAAGCTGCCCGTGTCCAAGCAAGGATAGTACTTTGTTCTTTATCTGAAGGTGATGTAAATGCAGTCACTGAGTTGAATAGTCTGGTACAAAAGAAAGTTTTGTACTGCCTTGAGCACCATCGCTCCATGGACATTGCAGTGACTACACGTGAGGAGTTGCTGTTACTTTCTGAGGTGTGTTCTTTGGCCGACGAATTCTGGGAATCAAGATTACGCGTTGTGTTTCAATTATTGTTTTCCTCCATCAAGTTAGGTGCCAAACATCCTGCCATATCTGAACATGTCATTCTTCCATGTCTGAGAATTATATCTCAGGCATGCACACCTCCAAAACCTGAGACACCGGACAAAGAGCAAGGCCCTGGGAAATCTTCTGTAAATACGAAGGATGAGATCAAGCAAAATGTATCTGGTTCCTCGACTGGTGCTGTCACTGTCAATGGAGCAAAAACATTTTCAGACTTATCAGAAAGAAACTGGGATGCCACACCCAAGACCCAGGATATTCAACTATTGAGCTATTCAGAATGGGAGAGGGGAGCTTCCTATCTTGATTTTGTTAGAAGGGAATATAAAGTGTCTCAGGCTGTCAAAGGCACTGGCCAAAGGTCACGACCCCAAAAGCATGATTACCTGGCACTTAAATATGCTCTGAGGTGGAAGCGTCGTGCTGGAAAAGCAGCTAAAGGTGACTTGTCAGTGTTTGAGTTGGGATCATGGGTTAAAGAGCTTGTTTTGAGTGCTTGTTCTCAATCCATCAGATCAGAGATGTGCATACTTATAAGCATGCTTTGTGCTCAAAGTTCATCCAGACGATTTCGGTTGCTGAACCTTGTGGTTTCTTTGTTGCCTGCAACACTTTCTGCTGGTGAAAGTGCTGCAGAGTATTTTGAGCTTCTATTCAAGATGATAGATTCAGAGGATGCTCTTCTATTTTTGACCGTGCGGGGTTGTCTACGGACAATCTGTACTCTAATTACCCAGGAAGTCAGTAATGTTGAGTCATTGGAGAGGAGTCTACATATTGATATAACTCAGGGTTTTATCCTTCACAAGCTCATAGAACTTCTTGGTAAATTTTTGGAGGTTCCAAATGTCAGATCAAGGTACAATTGCTGCTTGAATAATTTCTCTTCTAGGTTTTTGGTTTAGATCATCTCATTAAAATTTTCATATATTTTTTCTACAGATTCATGCGAGATAACTTACTTCCTGAAATTCTTGAGGCCCTTATTGTAATTCGTGGCTTGATAGTTCAAAAGACAAAGTTGATAAGTGATTGCAATCGGCTTCTTAAAGATCTTCTGGATAGTCTACTGCTAGAGAGCAGCGAGAACAAGCGACAATTCATTAGGGCATGCATCAATGGTCTGGAAATACATGGCGAGGAGAGGAAGGGGCGGACTTGTTTGGTATGGATGGATAACTATTTCTAACTTACGCTAAATATCAGTTATAGCAGTTGTCTTTTGAACAAAGTATCAACCTAGTCACACAGGATTATGAACTAACAAAAATACTGAATATTAAACTTATATGTTGTGAACTTGATGTGATCTACACTTGCATTTGCAGTTCATCTTAGAGCAACTCTGCAATGTGATCTGCCCCTCAAAACCAGAGCCTGTATATTTGCTGGTCCTAAACAAAGCGCATACGCAGGAAGAGTTTATCAGGGGATCAATGACTAAGAATCCCTATTCAAGTATTGAAATTGGCCCATTAATGCGTGATGTGAAGAATAAGATCTGCCATCAGTTGGATCTGTTAGGTCTTGTTGGGGATGACTATGGAATGGAATTGTTAGTTGCTGGCAATATCATCTCTCTTGATTTGAGCATTGCACAAGTTTATGAGCAAGTCTGGAAGAAATCAAATCAATCCTCCAATGTGACTAATTCCAACTTGTTATCTCCGAATACTGTCAACTCATCTAGAGATTGCCCACCAATGACAGTGACTTATCGGCTTCAGGTTTGTCTCCATCATTGAGCACGCGATTTATCTTTTTTGTTAAACATTTTAGTTTTTATTTTATACTAATGTTTATGTTGTTTGATTCCCAGGGATTGGACGGTGAAGCAACTGAGCCTATGATTAAAGAGTTAGAGGAAGATAGAGAGGAATCTCAGGATCCAGAGGTTGAGTTTGCCATAGCAGGTGCTGTTCGTGAATGTGGTGGACTGGAGATACTATTGAGCATGATTCAGGTTGACACTTTTTCCTTTGATATCTGTATTGAAATTTCAATTAGTATTGTGTATACCTTGTGTGTGCAGGCCACTGGGACACTGTTTATAGTTGATAAGAATTGATGAACACTTTCTTTTACTAAAAGATTTAGGGTTCGTTTGGTTTCCCCGTTGGGTTGTTCAAATTTGATCAACCAAAAAAAAAAATCCTACGGTCAAACAGAGTTTCGGCAGTCTTGAATGGCCTGAAGGATCAATATTAACCTTTAGAGTTTTCCGTTTTCATAACTCTGTTTCCCCAACTACAAACTAAACAGACACTTAGTTAGTGTGCGAGTATACATCAAGTGTGAATTAATATCTCAGCATGACAGCTCATTGGGAATGTGTCAGCTGTATGTGATGTTTGAGTGTTCAAGTTCTTTCTTATTCGCTAGCACACATCTTTCTCATACCACTGTATACTTATTGTTTCTTTTTCTTTTTTTAAAAAATATACTATCTTGTTTTCAATGTACTGTAGCAGTGTAACCTACAACTTTGCCGGGCTGTATAGCAGTAGAAGTATTAATTGCTTGGAAAACAATATTGACATGTGAATATGTTTTCATGTAAAATGAGTTATGTTATGTTAGCTATATGGGGTCAAAACCAACTGAGTATATGATTCATTTTTTATTTTGGTGCCATATGGAACTTTATTTTGAGTTAACTATATAATATAAAATTTTAGTTTGTTAGCTGTCCTTTTAAGAATCCTAACAAATCTCAAATTCAAGGAGCCTATCTCATGAGTCATGCTTACAGTTACGATTTTTTTTCCACCTGAGAATATTATAGTTTTGAAGAAGTTTGGTTCTTTCTTTTGATATTGTTTTTCTTGTTTTGCCTTGACCTTGTCATTGTATTTGATAGCATCATTTATTTTAGTAAATGTGTGGTCTTTTATTGTTCTTGAGCTCTATTATTTAATGCATGTATTTCAAACGAAAACTGCAGGATTATAGATATTTTACTAGAAACAACAATAAAAATAAAATGAACATTCTTGGCAAACTGCAATCTTAGCATTGATATTATAATTTTATCTCTTTTTCTTGATGCACAGCGTCTGCGAGATGATTTGAAGTCCAACCAGGAGCAATTGGTTGCAGTTCTTAATCTTCTTATGTACTGCTGCAAAATCAGAGAAAACAGGCGAGCTTTGTTGAAGTTAGGAGCTTTAGGTTTGCTTCTTGAGACTGCAAGACGAGCTTTCTCAGTTGATGCCATGGAACCAGCCGAAGGCATACTTTTGATTGTTGAAACTTTGACTTTAGAAGCAAATGAAAGTGACAATATAAGCATTACACAAGGTGCCCTCACTGTCACTAGTGAAGAAGCTGGGACAGGTGAACAAGCCAAGAAGATAGTTCTAATGTTCTTGGAGAGAGTATCTCATCCATTGGGACTCAAGAAATCAAACAAACAACAGAGGAACACAGAGATGATTGCTCGAATATTGCCTTACTTAACTTATGGTGAACCAGCTGCAATGGAAGCTCTTATCCAGCACTTCAGTCCTTATTTGCAAGATTGGGGTGCATTTGACCATTTGCAGAAACAATATCTGGAAAATCCAAACGATAATAATATTGCTCAACAAGCTGCGAAGCAGAGGTTCACACTGGAAAATTTTGTTAGGGTTTCAGAGTCACTTAAGACAAGTTCCTGTGGAGAGAGACTAAAAGACATTATCCTGGAGAAGGGTATAACTAAAACTGCGGTGAGACATTTGAAAGATAGTTTCGCAAATGCAGGGAAGGCTGGCTTTAAGAACAGTGCTGAATGGGTACAAGGTTTAACACTACCATCTGTCCCTCTTATACTGTCTATGCTTAGAGGTTTGTCAATGGGGCATCTGCTCACTCAAAAGTGTATTGACGAGGAAGGCATCTTACCCTTGTTGCATGCCTTGGAAGGAGTTCCAGGAGAAAATGAAGTTGGGGCAAGGGCAGAAAATTTGTTGGACACCTTATCTAACAAGGAGGGTAAGGGAGATGGATTCCTGGAGGAGAAGGTGTGTAAGCTGCGGCATGCAACTAAGGATGAAATGAGGCGCCGGGCTTTGCGGAAGAGAGAGGAGGTGCTTCAGGTAGTTTTTTATAAGTACCTTAATTTACTTGATTAAGTATATATGCAATAGTGTTTTAAATGATAAAATTGAAAGTTAATTTCCTTTTCGTTAAGTGTTCTATGACTGGTAGAAGTAGTTTAGGGGCAGTACAAGCACTTGCCACTATGTAATGGTCTCTTTTTGTTCCAACTTTCATGCATAGTGTTTGATATGAAATTGGTTATTGTGCTTTGCGTGTTACTTTTTCAATGAAAATGCATGATAATTTAGCAAAAGCTTGCCATTGTTTCAGTTTATTTCACAATTTGTAGTGTGTTCTTTCACCAAGTCATATTTTCATTCTAGCTTAGACTAATAATATAGCATTATATCTAATTCCTGTTCCCTTTAACATTGTTCTTTATGTCTATACAGGGGTTTGGAATGCATCAAGAACTGTCTTCAGATGGAGGTGAGCGCATTGTTGTTGCTCGGCCTGTCCTTGAAGGCTTAGAAGATGTCCAGGAGGAGGAGGATGGATTGGCATGCATGGTATGCCGGGAAGGATACAGTCTTAGGCCTGCTGATTTACTGGGCGTTTACTCTTATAGTAAGCGTGTAAATCTAGGTGTAGGCACTTCAGGAAGTGCTCGTGGAGGGGAGTGTGTTTACACTACTGTAAGTTACTTCAATGTTATTCATTTCCAGTGCCATCAAGAGGCCAAACGAGCTGATGCTGCTCTGAAGACTCCTAAGAAAGAGTGGGACGGAGCAGCACTTAGAAACAATGAATCTCTCTGTAATTCTTTATTCCCTGTCAGAGGTCCATCTGTTCCTTTGGCACAATATATTCGCTATGTTGACCAGTACTGGGATAACCTTAATGCTCTAGGACGTGCTGATGGAAGTAGGCTTCGCCTGCTGACTTATGACATTGTTCTGGTATGTTATTCAGCTGCAATGTGTTCTCTTATCCATCTTGTAAATGTTCACTTTTTTTGATTGAGAAGATGATAGTAATAAAACCGATTTTGGAATCTTGTTTCTAACATTAAGAAAATATGTGAATGAGTAGGAATCTTGTTTACAACATGAAAAAAATGTAAATGATTTACAACATTTAGATGTTTGATGTCTTTTTTTTTTCTTCAAAAATCTCTTATGAAAAGGATGTAACTACTATGTTGATACTTCTGGAATCAAGTGATTTTGTTGTGTTCAGGTGTTCATGCGTTCCTTTTGTCTTTGCAGATGTTAGCTCGGTTTGCAACAGGAGCATCGTTCAGTGCAGATAGCCGAGGTGGTGGACGAGAAAGTAATTCCCGGTTCCTCCCATTTATGATCCAAATGGCACGCCATCTCCTTGATCAAGGAAGCCCCTCCCAGCGTCGAACCATGACTAGGGCTGTATCAGCATACATAACCTCTTCCACATCAGATATAAGGCCCTCCTCTCCATCTGGCACCCAACCTACTCTGGGGACGGAAGAAACCGTCCAATTTATGATGGTAAACTCCCTTCTCTCAGAGTCTTATGAGTCTTGGCTGCAGCATCGCCGTACTTTTCTGCAGCGTGGAATCTACCATGCTTACATGCAGCACACACATTCTCGGTCTAGTGCCCGTGCTTCATCTGTTTCAACTCCGGCACAAGGTGTAGAATCTGGAAGTGTAGGCCAAAGTGGTACAACAGAACCAGGGCAGAATGATGAACTTTTGTCTATTATTCGTCCAATGCTTGTTTATACTGGGTTGATTGAGCAGTTACAGCATTTCTTCAAGGTCAAGAAATCAATAAATGCAATAGCTGTAAGGACTGAAGGGGGTTCATCTCCAACAGAAAGGGAAGATGAAAGTGGAAATCTTGAAGGGTGGGAAGTGGTGATGAAAGAGCGACTGTTGAATGTAAAAGAGCTGCTGGGATTTCCAAAGGAGATGCTGTCCTGGCTGGATGAGATTAATTCTGCTACTGATTTGCAGGAGGCGTTTGACATAGTTGGGGTTTTAGCTGAGGTGTTGTCCGGGGGGATCACCCAGTGTGAAGACTTTGTGCAGGCAGCAATCAACGCAGGGAAAAGCTGATGGAAATCCATCAAGTTCCGACCATTTCCGTGCATGTTTTCATCAAAAGCAGCTGATTTGAAGATCATGTTTCTCGCCCGTTTAAATAATGTCATATATTGTGGGAGAATGTAAAACGCTTGTGTATTTTGTCCTTTTGAACGTATCAAGCCGATCGTGTTATATGCAAGCGCAAATGTTATGTTGAACGTGGATTCTTGTTATTGTCATTGGAAGGTAACGGAAATGTGAGGAATTGTTCCAAATTCTTCTTTGAAATGAAGATATGCATTTAAGTGTGAAATGACAGTGTTTGAAATGAAGCTAAGAACGAACACGGTTATGAAGGCAATTGGGTGAGATTTTATAAGTAAAAGAAACGTCAAAGTAAATTTTCCAATAAGCAATGAACATGACAAGGAGTGCATAAGCTGCAATGAAGCACCTCAATCTAACAATTAGAAATGCCACCCAACAAGAAGGGCAACATAGAGCCGGGTAAACGGGTTCGGGCTTGTGGGCCGGTCTGTTTAGTTACTCCTTATACAGGTTGTGGGTCAAAAAAATTGAACTATTTAAAAAGCAGGTTTATGAGTTGGGACCGCGTAACCTGTAGTTTGAAACAAGTCTGGTCCGCAAGTTCTCGGGCCAAATAAAAATAAAAAATATATTAAAAATAGAAAAAAAAAAACTAAAAACTTTAACCCTAAGTTGAAGTTTATTTTTTTTTCTCTGCATCTCTTCGGTCCCGCGCCATTATCTTTAGCAAATTTACTGACACTAAGAAGATTCTTAGTGATGGAAGGAACTAAGAGCATATCACTAAGAGTGAAAGGGTGAGGTGTGTAAGGTGATGCTACAAACTTAGATGAGCCAGTAGAGAGAATTGATATACCTTGTCCATTTCCCAAAGTAACAGTGTCCAAGCCTATTGTGGTTGATGGATAGGCGATTTAATGAGGATCAAAGGTTACATGATGAGTTCGTACTACCTATACCAACAAATGCATTAGCCTTTTTGGTGGCCTATCACTTAAGAACTCCAAAGTTAAGCGTGCTTAACTTGGAGTAATTCTAGGATGGGTGACCTCCTGGGAAGTTCTCAGGAAATGTGTGAGTGAGGACAAAAGCACATTAGAAAGGTCTCGTGTTGGTCTGTGGGGCCAGTCGTTCATTCCTAAAAAGCGGCTGGGGCGTTACAGTGGTATCAGAGCCTAGCCTCTCCTAATACGGTATGGTTCGAGGACGAACCAGGCGGAAGCTGTAACATCCCGATTTAAAAATTAATTACCGAGTGAAATTAAGCCAAAAAAATAAAAAATAAAATATAATAATAATAATAATTGCAACATGGAAAATCATTTGTTAATCATAATTAACTTAATTAATTTAACTTAAGAAAATAATGGCTAATTGTGGGATGATGATAATAATAGTAGGAAAATGACATTGGTGCCCTTGGTGTATTAGGTGAATTCGGTTCCCTCTCTCATTGGCATGCTGATGGAATTAAGCCACTAATTAGGGGTTAATTATAGATTAAGAACTAATGGTTAATTAATTAATGATGGTGGCCGAGTGAAAGGACGCATGTGCCCTTGGTGGTATAAAAGAACTTCAGCTCTCTCTTTCCCTCATTTTTTTTCATTCACGCTGAACATCCTTCTTCGTGCATGCGTCTGGTCCCTTCTTTTCTTCTGATTCCCTTCTTCGTCACCCTCATCGCGTCGTCCGCTTGGAAAGAACATGGAGAGAGTTGAGAGCTTTTCTGAGGGGGACAGTGACGCGGTCCTGTTTCACTCCCTGTCCTCTTCTTCCTCTCCGTCACCTTCTTCCTCTTCTTCTTCTTCCACTTGGAGCCGTTAGTGTCCCAGTCGGAAGGTTGTGCTGGGAAGTGCCTTGGAGCTGTGGGGGAGACGAATCTGTTGGAGGAAGGAGCAACTCTGGCCCAGAATCGACATTGAGTTCGAGAGCTGGGTGTCTCGGAGGCTCGAATGGCCTCCCCTGTCCTTGCATGCAGATGCACTAAGAGTGACTCGGTGTTCCTCTAGAACAGAGTATCGTGTTGACCGACTGGAAGCTTCATTCCAGGTAGGGGGTATCTTCTATCTTAAATGCATGGGTTATAAACGGGTTCAGGGTGTCAATGGCTTGCTGATTCTGTGTCTGATTCTATGTTTTACTTGCATGATGAGTATATGGTACCCGATGCATGATGATTTGGTGTGGAGTGATGCATGTCTGATCCCATCTGTGAAATGCATGTGTTGTTGAGTTCTGATAATGCCTAGTGCCGATTGCATGAGATGCATGTGCTGTTTGAGTTCTGATGAAGTATGATACCGATTGCATGAGATGCATGTATTGCTGTGCATATGAACTCTGTGTTTGTATGATGAATCCGCGTGTAGCGCATGGGATGCGTTTGTGCTGGGAGCACGTAGTGTGGGACGCTGTGAAATCCTTTGAGTGGGGAACCGAGTTGAAATAATCTATGTATATGTATTGCTGATGTTGATTGGAATTTGATTATGCATGTGATGATGTTAATGAGATGATGAATGTATATATAACCGAGTGAATTATTCTGTGTGCATATGCTGTTGAGGCTGAGTGAAATCTGTTCTATGAATATATGTTAATGTTATTAAAATGATATGTGCATATGGCCGAGTGATAACTGGTGGATTCCGATCGGTAAAGGTCTTATGTGTGCCCTGGTTGATTGGTATTGTTCTGACCTTAATTGTTGCCATGTATAATTATGCATATATATATATATATATATATATATATATATATATATATATTGCATAACTGTGGGACAATCCGAGTCAATATCTATCATTTAATATTTAAGATGCTCACCCCCTACACCATTTTCCAGTATGTGCAGGTTGGACTCGGAAATGATGATAGGGCCTCAAGTCCGAGTGTGGTGCACTCCGACTGTTGAGTGCTTGTATTGCATTTATTATGTTCAGTCAGTGTAGCCTTGGCCGGCTCTCATGTAAAATGAAGATTAAACATATTTATTTATAAAGATTGATTATGAGAAGTATAGACATGGTGTCGCTTGTATGGAATTGTAAGTATTGGTAAATGTATAATGTTAAGGTAATGAGTATTCCGAGTATATGGTTACATATATATGGGTCGGTAGATTGGATTTGTAGGCAGGTTTATATTCCTGAGAATATATATATATACATAAGTGTTTTATGTTGATTTGATGCTTCTTGCCGACTGGAATATAACTGATGTTGAATGAATAACTCTAAGTTAATGAACCCTGAGAGGAATATAGGAGGTTTAGATCCATTTCCGAGTGAAGCTCGAGTGAATGGGCCATCTTTTCTGAGTGGTGATCCTTAAATGGATTCTGAGTAAAATACCTTATATGAACCTATACTGTGTGAGATCTGATGGGAGAATCCTCGAGTAGTGTTAAGGACGGCCGATCCCGAGTGAGGAAGATTTTGTATTCCCGAGTGAAAACCTCGAGTGATCCCCTTCCGAGAGAGGAGTTAGTGTAGTGGTTTAGGGTGGAATGAATTCTAAGTGTATGATGTTTATAATCCGAGTGAATGATGTAAAATCCGTGTGAATGAGGATCTGTATCCCGAGTGGTTGAGTTTTGAATAGGTCTGAGTGGGACTTAACTCCCTGAACTTTCCCGAGTGAATATGATGGTTATACCGAGTGAAGAGTAATGTGTTCGGGTGATTTAAGGTGAGCGTATACCGAGTAGTGAATATGTAAAGTGACCTGATTGTGTTGAGGTTGGGATACATCGAGTGGTGTTTGATTGGGAAATATTCTGAGTGAGACAGTTAAGGATTCCGTGTGGGATAACCCTCTTTACCCGAGTGGATTGTGTGTATAAACTGGGTGGAAAGATGTAAGGAGCTAAGTCATTTGAAGTATGTGTGATGGGGTTGTTTCCGAGTGGATGGAACCCCTTGTACCGAGTGATGAGTGTGCCGAGTGTGGCTTCTCGCTCAGCAAGTGAGTTTTCGCTCCAGCGAGTGTGGTTCTGAGGGAAGGCTTTCAGGTAGTTTCGCCTAAGCGATTGAGTGCTCGCCCGAGCGAGTTGGGCTGCCTCGCTCAAGCGGAGTCGGATCTCGCTTGAGCGAGTGAACGTTTTATGGCTTGTTCACGCTGTGTTTTCCGCTGGCCTTCTTGTAAATGTTTTTCCTTTGTTGTGATCGGTTTTCCGAGCTTCTGGTCAGCTTTTTGCCTTCCTTTGCATTTGTTTAATTCTACCCGGTTGTTGGGTTGATTTTTGGGAAAAATTTCCCTGTTTTGGGTTTTATTCAATTATTAAATTAAGGGTGTTACATAAGTCACGCCTCTCTTTCATTTGCTAAATCTTACTCATCTCATTCTATGGAATCATCAGTTAGGGTTTCTGCTATACGATTTTCGATAGTTCTTATAAAGTTCAACCAAATTGGTTATGTTGCTATTGATTGCTTGACTACAAAACACAATCATGGGAACAAGTGAGTATTGAGTGAGGGACTCCCAACCGAAATGGATCGCTCTTGAATGAGGCTCTTTATTGGTTGGTTTTATCTAATGAGAAACATGTTTATGTTATTCTTACATTTTATTTGAAAGCACAACTTTATCTGTCGGCCCCAATATTGTTTAACAAATGATGAATCTTACTAAGTTTTTCTAATAGCGTCTCATTCTATGTTGCACACAAATGAAATGGAAGAATATAAAGCACAATCATCTTGGATTCTTTTAATAACTCTCACTATTATACTCACTTAACCCCTATATTTGTCATGAAAGATGGGGGTTTTGGGATTGAATTATCCTCCATGTCTGGAGAGAATTCATCACACAGAGGAAGTGATTTAACACTACACTTATGAATATAGGACGTTCTTTGAAAGAACGGAGAGAACAAGGGAAATCAATTTAGTTGTATATTCAACCTTACAAATATCTTAAATATATATAAGTTTAAAGTTTAGTCTCCTGTTTGAAATACTTCTTGAAAATTTAATAACAAGTGAAAATTACAATTTTTTTTACATTAGACAATTAAAATTGTTAATTTTTAAATGCACATAAAAAATTATACATTTTAATTAATTTATTATTGATTTCTTAATAAGTGTTTATATAACATTTGTTTACCCCATTTTAACTTTTTTGTAAAGTGGATACCTTAAAATTAGTAGATAATACTTAAAAAGTTAATTTAAAGTTGATAAATTAAATGATTGAATTAAAACAGATAAAATTAGTCGTTAAATATAGAATGACATAAAAGATTTATATTTTTTAAATATATGTATAATTGATTTTTTTAAAAAAATATATATCAATAAAAATAAAAGTATAAAAAAATAAACTCAAAAGCTATTTGAAACTACTTCAAATATTTTTCCAAAAAAACTACAAGCTATTAAAATAAATTTTTTTTATTAAATAGAACTATTTTCTCTAATAAATTTTTAAACTAATAAAATAAGTTACAAACTACCTTAAATTATTACCCATCTTCATTTTAAAAAAAACATAGTGTAATTCAAGGTACATCATTATGTCCTTTATGATATGATCATGATATCCTTACACTCTATTTTTGGGTGTTGTTGATAAGTAAGGGTATATAAAAAGAAGAAAAGGATATAATAAGTAATAAGTAATATAACAAAAAAAGAAGAAAAACGCTATGCTTTATGAATTATGATCACAGGAATTTGGGTGTAGTATCACATGCTCTTTTAGATGGAAAAAGACCATGCACGGGAATTTGTACAAACAGTACAAGTTGCAACACTTTTTTTCTTGTGAGAGGAGATGGTATTTCGTTCGAAGAAACAAAATGCTACATTGATATATTTACATCCTAAAGAGGAGAGGACCCAAACTTGCAAACTGTAGTGCTGTTTGGTTTTTAGATGCTATTATCCGTTCTGTCTTTCATGATTTTGTTTTTGTAAAAGGTGTTCAGTGGCTGTTTCTAAATTACTATTCATATCAACTTTTATATAAGATGAGATTAGTGAATGAAATATAAACCTCCAATCAAGGCTAAAGAGCTTATAAAGATTGTTATTACAAACTACCTACTTTAATTTTGACTTTTGTAAGTAGAAAATTTGAGATTAATATTAAATATTAGATAATATTGTTATCAAACTTCATTCTAGTGATTAGTTATAAAATATAGTGTACTAAAACAAAAGGAGAAGAGGGGTGGCCGTCACCCACTCTGCCACTTTCTTGTCGTCTCTAATAGCATGTTTGGATCTCTGTTCTGACTCAATAATGGAGATTTAGAAAAGATAGGTTTTAGATACTATAATTAAACGAAATTTTAATTGTTTCGAACAAATGTAAAGTATCGATATTAACCTTTAGATTTTTTTATTTTTTATTTTCATACCTTTATTACTTAAATTAAATATCGGATACTAAATTTGTTATTAAAAATCCTTTTCTCCATGCTTCAGCCAACCCAATCACATGACATTTTCAACTTTAGCTACCAACTCTTTCACTTGCATTTTAATTAATTCCGACTTCAACCATTTTAATATTTAATATAAAATGTAGTCTATAGATAATATATAAAAATGTAGAAACCCCACACCTGGAATGTCCTTCATTCTTTTGCTTTGATGGTGACTATTTTTAATTCTAGTATGACAAAAATCAACTCCCCACGCATTAGTTTGGCATTATTTTATTGTCACTGTCACTATAATCATATCAAAATTAAACTGCAATTATTTTAAACTAATCATTTTTCAAATTTATCCTCCATATATATAATCGTATTGTATAAATTTATTTTCACTTTCAATGAGATTTCACTGTTATTTAAATAAATAAATAAAAAGTTGCAATTGTTACATTTAACCATGGTTCCACATTCTTTTGAAGTGTTAATGTACCACTTCTCATTTGTAACTCTGTAAAGGCCTTTGTTTTTGCTTCTTCCTGCACATGATACCTGAAATGTTAACGGTCTCAAGTTCACTTTTTATTATGATACATGATTGGCATTTGAATTTACAATTGTGACTGAGAAGAACACCTTTTCTTTTAGAAGTTTCTGTTATTTGTTTGCTGTTCAGCAATGCTCTAGAAACCCATCAAGACTAGGCCCAGTTGAGGGAATTTCAATAAGAACCAATATTTTCTTTTACTTAGTTTTCTTCAAATTCTCTGGGTCTTGAAGCTCATATGAAAGCCACATTGCTAATGTTGTAGTTGTCAAGGTTCAGAAGAAGTCAAGGAAGTTTTGGAATTTCAAGGTGTAGGCTAATGTGAGTCAGTGCAAAGCATGACTTTGTCTGGTGGGTGGATAACATTTTTGGCCTTAGAATAACCACAAGGCAATTGGTTTGACTAATTAGCATTTATTTTAGCCTTTGAGGATCCATAGGTGTGAGTGGCATTTTTAGTTTAATCTTGGTTTCTGTACATTTACTAAGCATCATCACTAAGTTCAAGGAATTTTATAAGATTTTGAAAGAGTTAACTTGAAGTGATTGTGTTAATGTGATACCAAAACCAATGGTGTTGAGAATTGAGATGGACAAAAGACTACTGTGACAGCGAAGGGATGGAGATGGAGTTCAAAGTTTTGGCTACTGACAAAGTTGAGAAGCGTGAGGGTTTGATCGTAGGGCCTAGAATCAAGATTTGGATGACTAGGGCCATTACAACTATGCTACTTTGGACTAGTGTTGTTCAGTTGATTGGACTAAGGGAATTGTTGGTGCCAAGTTTGCTAAAGGGCATGCCTTATTGTTTCAGTTCCACAAGTATTGAGAAGTTTTTGGTTCCTCCAAAGATTGTGTTCCCACCCAAAAGTAAGTCCTTAGCTTTTTTCACCCCCTCATTGAAGATTGAACCTTTTTTCTCCCACCTTTGATTTGTTTTTTCTTTTTTTTCTAACATCTTGTCATTTCTTATGAATGTGTTTGTTTCCTGAAATTTGCTCATTCTTGTGATCAGGGATTTATAAGAATAATGGTTATCTTATGGTTTCATGCAATGGAGGACTCAACCAAATGAGAGCAGCAGTAAGTTCTGTGTTCGGTTATGTTTACTGCAATCTAATTCACTATTTACATTACAAAAAGTAAAAACTTGTTAAGGCCTTTATTCCTCACTTTTTTTTTTTTTTTGCTTTTTTGATGCAGATATGTGACATGGTTGCTATTGCCAGGCACTTAAATGTCACTCTCATAGTTCCAGAGCTGGACAAAACCTCTTTCTGGGCTGATTCAAGGTTTGCACTTGGCCATTATTCTGTCATAATTTCAATCTTGGCAGCATGTGCTTTTAGGATATATATTATCTCATGATTGAAATGTCTTCTTTGTTGTCATGTGGCAGTGATTTCCAAGATATATTTGATGTGGATTATTTCATTAACTCCTTGAGAGATGAGGTTAGAATAATAAGGCAATTACCTCCTAAGATCAAAAGAAGAGTTGAACAAGGACTATTCTACTCAATGCCACCTATTAGCTGGTCCAATATCTCATACTATGAAAACCAGGTCTTTGCTTGGTTCACATTGTTTTTGCACTTATCAAATTTAGACTAGGTGCATTAATGCAAGTTTGCAACTAATTTTCCTTAACTACTTAAACAGATCCTTCCTCTGCTGCTGAAACACAAGATCATACACCTAAACAGAACTGATACTCGACTTGCAAATAACGGACTACCTACTGAGATTCAAAAGCTGCGGTGCCGAGTGAATTTTAATGCACTGAGGTTTACTTCTCAGATAGAAGAACTTGGTAGAAGGATAGTCAAGATTTTGAGGGAAAGAGGACCTTTCCTTGCACTTCATCTTAGATATGAAATGGACATGTTGGCCTTCTCTGGCTGTGCTCATGGTTGTGACAGCAAAGAGGAGGAGGAACTCACAAGAATGAGGTAAGCCAGTACTTATTTGGTTCTTAGTTTATAACTCTGTTGTGCATGTCCCCATGCTCCCGAAATTGGGTTGAGTGGAGGTGATTTATTATCAATTTTGTTTGTCACTGCCTTAACTTGAATACCAAACATACTACTAAGAGCCAGGTTGGATAAACTTCTACTTACAGGAAAAGAAAATTAACTGAATCTAGGAGACAAAATAAATCAAACTTCTCCAGTTAGTTAAAATCAACTAATCCTCTTCAATATTTTTACAAGTTTTCCCCATCTAACTTCTCCAAGTTAAGAAACCTCTTTGATCATTAAAAATGATTTTTGTTTTTATTTTTTATTTTCAAATTTATTACAAGTCACTTTATTTTTTGTTTTTCAAAGTTTGTAAATGAAATAGTCAAAACAAAAACAAAGTTGTTTTCAGTGTTTTTTGTATAGACTTTTGAAAACAAAAAACAATATGACAGTTTTATAATTAATATCGAAAATAAAAAATAATAAAAGAAAACATTTTCTAAAATCAAATGCCCATAAAAAGTGTCAACTTAAAAGTTTGATTCATTTTACCTTCTTAATTTGTTTTCACTGTTTCCTATATCAAATTTTGCTTCTCTAGTTGTCATTATTTGAGTGTAACTTTGGCAAATGGTTTTTCTCAGATATGCTTATCCTCTGTGGAAGGAAAAAGTCATTGATTCTGAGCTTAAGAGGAAAGAAGGCTTATGCCCTTTAACACCTGAGGAAACTGCTATGGTATTGACAGCACTAGGCATAGATCACAATGTTCAAATTTATATTTCTGCTGGAGATATATATGGTGGAGAGAAAAGGATGGCAAGTTTACTAGGACTGTTTCCTAATCTGGTAAGTAGAAAAAAGCAAATCAGATATGATGATGTATTTAGATGCAAATTAGTCAGTTTACACTAGCATTTTCTCTAACTGGAATAGGTGAGAAAAGAAACTCTTCTGGAACCTTCAGAATTGATATATTTCCAAAATCACTCCTCACAAATGGCTGCAGTGGATTATCTTGTCTCCCTAGAAAGTGATATGTTTATTCCAACATATGATGGCAACATGGCTAAAGTTGTGGAAGGCCATCGCAGGTATTACCTTATGGCCAATATTGTGTCTCAAATTCTGTCATTTACTCAAACTGTGAAGAAATGCTTTAATTTCATCTTTTTGATTGAAACTATCATGATCTAATCTTATTTGCACACTAAACATATCCTATTACTCCCTCTACTTTTTATCTATCTTTTTAAAAAAATTTCATATAGATAAAAAAATATTATTAATATATTTTTTATTCCTATTTTTTATATATATCCTTTTTTTCTATATTTGATATTACCTCTTAATTAATGCTTTCTTAATTTAAACAAAATATAATTAAAAAATAGAGGGAATAGATAATAAATGGAGATTTCATGATTAATCAGCTTTACAAGCCATTGTTATATCCTTGCATTACATTTTATTTTTGTCAATCACTCGTCAACATCAGACTCTGCTTGGATTGGATGGCACAAAATAAAAAGAATGATTATGCTTGGCAGATCAACTTCTTTTTTTTTTCCTTTCTAATAAGCAATAGATAACTTCCTTTTTCCATGTTTTCCCACAGTCATTTTGATTCACATGATACTATCATTCATAATGATGGGATTTGTGTGAAAAGTTATTTGAAATCATACTTGCTGCTCTTCAGGTTTCTAGGATTCAAGAAAACTATAATACTGGATAGAAGGCTTCTGGTACATCTAATAGATAAATACTCAAATGGGTTATTGAGTTGGGATGAGTTTTCCATTGCTGTGAAGGAAGCTCATGCAAATCGAATGGGAAGCCCAAAAAGAAGAGTTACCATTCCAGACAAACCAAAAGAAGAAGATTATTTCTATGCTAATCCTCAGGAATGTTTGCAATTGCTAGATGAACTAGTAAAAGGCACATAATCACTGTTCTCAATCACAAGGCAAAGTCATTTGTTATTGTATACAGAAGCTGAGGCTAATATTCTTTACATGAAAAAGTAGGCTCTGAATGAACATTATTCTACACAAGAGTCATGAAGCTAAACCATAGGAATTTCATGTTCTTGTATAAAGCCATGGCAAAGTGGTGTCACATCTTCCTAACTACAAAGAAGAGCAAAAGTTGTACTACTTTACAGCTAGGAAGAAGTGCAAAATTATTTTTAAATCACTCTTAATTTATTTTTTTAAAAAAACATATTATATTATTTATGTCATTTTTAATTTTTCATTGGTTTTATTAAATATATTTTAATTCAATAAGTTAATTTATCCACCTTTAATTATAAATTTTAACCTGTTAAATAGTTTATACACAAATTTTACACCAAATAAATTCTGTATCTTAACTTTCATTAATCTACATCCTTTAAACATGTTATCTATAAGTAAATAATAACATCATTTAAACATGTTGACAAATGTTTAAATCTTATAGAAAAAAAAACTAGCTTTAGAATCTCTAAATCTTCTTAAATATGAATTAATCTTAAAACTTTTCAGCTCAAGAATATTCTTGAAACATCTTAAAAAATCATTAATCTTAAAACTTTTCAGCTTTTTACTCCACTTGTGTGCCTAATATACTATGCCACATGGCTATTTTTAATGTCTTTTTCATAATGCTTGGATGGTTTGGGATATTTGGTGTCTGTTGGGTTGGTTAAATCTAAGTCGCAGAAAAAAATTTTACGGTTAAATAAAATTTTGATTGTTTTAAAATAATGTAAAAAATCAATATTAATCTTTAAATTTTTCTATTTTTATAATTCTATTTTCCCAAATACATATTAAACAAATACTTCCACACTTAAATTTTGGTGGGTCTCCAAAGGCAAACCACGTCATTTCCAACTTTGTTAAGGCCCAGCTATATTATATTAAGTAACTCCAATTCTTTACTCAATAAAATAAGGAACAATTTCGTTTGTTTTATATAACCCATCATCAAGTCACAGATCCCAAAATTAAAACTACTAAGCAATTTTAGAAGATAGTGCTTATGAGTTAGTGATCCAAAAAAGCTTAGAATTTTTAGGAAAGAGCATCACCAAGACGGTACCTTCCAAGAATATTATATTATATACCTTAATGCGATTTGAGGGATAATTTTCTTTCATGTTTTCCTCCAACTACTTGTAATCATCCAGGTTACAATCTTTAAAGTGTCTGTTTAATTTAGTTTCTGTTTTTATTTTTTTAATTTTAATTACAAAATTTTTATTATGCTTTTTCCTGGAAAAAATTTGTAAGTATGTTGAAAACAACTATTTTTTATCTTATGTTTCCTTTTTTATTTTTTATAAATTTTTAAAAATAAAAAATAAAATAACAGTTATAATTAAAATAAAAACTAAACGGTGAGGGTCCACAATCTTTGAAGGATTTGTATTAGGATCTGATCCTATTACAGTATTACTCATCATGTATATTTTTATTTATGTTTATTTGATCATTCACATTATTTATATTTAAAACTCTGTTTGAAGGTAGAAGTATTTTTTACGTTCATCAAATTGAACTTTAACGAGCTCTGTTGGAAACTTGATGTGACTTCTGTATCTGATTTCATAAAATAAGGTGAATGGATAATATATTTTTTTCATAAAACTTCACCATCGTTAGAATTCAAACGTGAAATAGCCTCACGTTTGATGAAAACAGATAAATTGAGTAGGTTATAAGAGTGAAAATCTATACAGATAAATTTGGAGGGTAATAGCCTCACTTATATTCTATTGTATCTCTAGAAGGAACCATATTTGAACATAAATTTCAATGTTACACTGACATTATGAATTTAATATTTTAGAATATTGGATTAGTGCATGTTTGTAATGTTTCTAAAACGGAAAATTAACCTTTAAAATCGATATAAGTGTGAGATTAAGAAAATCGAAGATCAAATGGCAGTTGAATTGATAATAAAAAAAATACAATTCAATCCCTCAACTTACTAATTTAAGATTCAACTGAGGTAATTTAACAGATTTTAATAACCATTATGGTATCATGTTTTTTCTGTTTGCCTCTTTGCGATAGTGGATTAATAGACAAACTGAGTAATCCAAAGTATTATGAAGCATGTGTTTATTAAGTTTGTGTCGAGTTATTGGATAGGGTTAATGACGAGTTTCACTTCTATCACTTATTCAGTTATTGACTTTTCTTTTTGTCTTTCTCTTTCTTTTCACATTCATTATCAATAGTCTCTCACAGTGTAAGCACAGGTACTGTTTCCCTGATGTTTTTATATGCCTGTTAGTTGTAACCAAAATAAAAATGTTACCCTGCTAATTTGGTGTTTACTTTATTAGCATAATCCTTCTCCAAAAGGAAAAACAAAAATTGCAATTAATCTTCTTACACAAGTGTTATGTGAACTAAGTGTAAAATCAGATAGTGATAAGGAGGAGAGTCCAAGAACTTCTAAGCCCTCATGCAACATCCCATGTTATTGCAGAATAACTACAATAGAATAACACTAACTGCCTTAGCTGTTGTGCATGAGATCATAACAAATTTTGTATATAAATTCATTCCTCATAAATGTATTTTCACTAGTGGAGAAAAGTGTTTTAAGCACGGTTCTGTTGGACCTTTAAGCACGGTTCCAGAACCGTGCTTGTTCCCACCGTGCTTGTAGATGGGGACTTTTAAGGACGGTTTTGAACCGTCTTCGTAGCTTACTTTTAAGCACAGTTCCTTTGAACCGTGCTCGTATCTACCCTTTTTTTTATTTGAATATGCAACAAAGTGGCACTATTTGCTGGGTTCAGATCCAACGTTTTTAGATCCAACATTTTCAAATTCAGAGTCAAGTGTTCTGGAATGTTCTTTGGAGGCGGTTGAGAAGCTGGCGGAGACGTCGTCGGTGAAGAAGGATTCACAGATCTGGAAGGTGGCATCTAAGAAAGCAACGTTGATGGTTTTGAAAGTGGTGTCGTTGTTGTTGGTTCTAAAAGAGAGGGTTCTTGGTTGGTGACAAGAAAGCCAAGGCCAAGAGGAAGAGGAAGAGGAAGAAGGTTTGTTGAGGAGAGAAGAGAGCTTCATTTTCTTGGCCATGAGAAATAAAATGCAGATTCAAAAAACACTAAGCTTGGTACCTTTGAGGGGGAAGGATGAAGGATGAAGGAGGAAAGATGAAGCTTGGTACCTTGGTAGCTTTGAGGGGGAACGACGAAGGATGAAGAAGGAAGACAATGCTCCAATAGAGGAAAACGAAGGATGAAGGAGGGGGAAATGTAAAGAAATAAAAAGAAAGATGAAGGAGGCCTCGTGAAACGAAATAAAAAGAGGGAGGGAAACACGAAACTGCAGAGAGAGGGAAGAAGAACGGACCTCGAAAAGGGAAAAAAGGGAACCTATAAGCACGGTTATGGGAAACCGTCTTTGTAGGTGGGCCTATCAGCACGGTTATGGGGAACCGTCTTTGTAAGTGGGCCTATAAGCACGGTTTAGAGGGAACCGTCTTCGTATGTGCCAATAAAAATTTTTAAAAATTAATTTGAAACACTTTTAAGCACGGTTGACGACCAACCGTGTTCGTATACAAGGCCTATAAGCACGGTTATAGTCTAACCGTGCTCGTATGTAACACGAAAAATTTTTAAAAAATAAATTTAATTGGCCTATTAGCACGGTTTCAAGTAACCGTGTTGGTATCTTGCCTACGAGCACGGTTCGCGTACAACCGTGTTGAAAAGCCTTCGTCAAAATCACAAAAATGCCACCGCCTCTTTTCTAACCACGGGTCCCCTATGACCGTCCTTAAATCCTGTCCTCGTATCTATATTTTGCACTAGTGTTTATTATTGTAAGATTCATTTCAATCTGTTGTAATTAAGGAAGTATGCAGAATATCCTATTGCTTAAGTTTTTATCTTCTTAATTATAAAATATCCTCAATGTAGTTAGAGGTAAACATATTCAGGTTTCATCATAATTAAGATTTATTACATTTCTCAAAATATATGTTCAGTGTAAATTAAATCCAAAACTCTTTTTAAAATTTTAGTTTATGTTCCAAACTGAATCAACATTTTTCAGCCCTAATACTTAAGTTTGAACTATATATGGTAATCTTGGTATAAGTGAAAACAAATGGGTACATGGAAAGTAAATTACTCTGCCATCTATTCTTTTCTAAAAGTATACAGTTTTGGTTTCGAGACATAAGTAAGAGTTACTCTTTGATTTAGTATATGTTTGACGGAATTTATTTTGAAATTTCTTTTTTTTTTACATAAAAAGAAGTTAAGTCAAAGAATTTTTTAGAAAAGTAATTGTTAAAGAAAAGAAGGTTATTTTTAATGAAGAAAAATTTAATAAAAAAATTTTTAATAATAAAATTAGTTTTTAACTTTTCCTTTTATTCAGTAATTTCACTTAACAACTCTAATACCATTACAATCATAGTCGTTATCACCATTATTACCATTACTGTTGTTGTCATCATTATCACACGCCACCTCTACTGTCATCATCGTCATCCCCACTAACATAGTTATCACGTCACCATTACTAACATCACTACCTATTCTTTACTCTCATCACACTACTGGCACCAATGACAACATCATCACCACCACCACCAGTAGCAACGTCATCATCGACATCACCATCATCACTATCGTTGTTGTTACCACCATCATTGTCATCACCACCAGCGTTGATACCACTGTCACCACCACGACCACTACCATTATTGTCACCACCACCACCATCCTCTACTACCATTATCACTGTCTCCCCCACTACCATTATTGTTATCACCATCATTGTTGTCACCCCAGTTGTCACTGTCATTGCCACCGCCACTATCACCATCACATTATTGTCCCCACCACCATTATCACTGCCACCACCATTACCACCCTCGTCACCACCACAATCAC
The DNA here is from genome assembly GCA_037962975.1 of Clitoria ternatea. NCBI lineage: Eukaryota > Viridiplantae > Streptophyta > Magnoliopsida > Fabales > Fabaceae > Clitoria > Clitoria ternatea. The sequence goes on from CM075672.1 coordinate 273,074,866, forward strand.
CATAATTGTCATTGTCGCCACCACCAATATTGCTGTCACTACCACCACCACCATCACACTGTCATTGTCACCACCATTGTTATCACAGTTGTAATTGTCATTATCATTGTCACCACCATCATTATTGTCATCACTGTTACCGCCACATTTTTCATCGTCATTATTATCATCGTCATCATCGTCACTACTACCATTATCGTCAATTTCTTACATCAAAGAAATCTTTAGATTAAAAAATAATTTGTAGAATTAATCCTTAAGTTGAATTTTCAATAAAATTAAAGTCTTTCAAAAAAAAATACTTCATCAAACAACTTTTAGCTTAAAAGTACTATTTTGTTAAGAAAAATTAAAGAGTAAAAAAAAAACTTCTCCTTTGCTCTTATTTTTTTAGCTTTAACTTAAAAATAAGTTTTATTGTAAATTATTTTATCTTTTTTAATATAAACAAATTGGTGAGAGTAAATAATAATAAATGTTTTTAAATGATATTTTATCTTTTCTACAACTTTTAGTATCACATTAATAATTTTAAACTTTCATCCTAATAATGATCCTATCATTGATTTTATTTTTTATTATTTCATTTTTAATGCTACAAAATTAAAAACAATGTTCAAAATTAAAAGTTGAAGAAAGTATATATAATATAAGAATATCTCAAGAGAGGAAAATGGAATTTACTATGTATCATATGCAAATTTAATTTTATTAAATGTCTATTGAAAATGCATTTAAAACATGTATATATATTATATGCAACAAAACTAAAAATGAGATTCCACAACTGTAAAGTAATTTTGTTCTAATCTTTAGATAAATTACACTTACATATTTTAAAATCAACAAAATTTCATAAACCTTCCTTAATTTTGTTGCCATTCCCGATATGAGTTGAGCTTGTTGTGAAACAATTCCATGACCGTTGAGGTTCAAATGCTAACAAATGTAGACAAAACCACAAAAACAAAATCTTCCTTAATTTCCTATCAAGGTATATGGGTCCTTTCTCTCAACATAAACCTTCCTTAATTTCCTATCTAGTTATTATATGGATGAAAGAAATATCATGAAAAATAATAATATCAAATGTAATTTATTTCAACTTGAAAGACATCATTGTCATTTACTTCTTTAATTTATAATAAAAGATTTCTTCATTTTATTCAATCATGTTCCCCAAACAAATTTAGGTCTAAGGTTTATGAATGTCTTTTTTTAAAAAACATATAATTTTTTATATTTATTAATGATAACTAATCTTTTTACCGGCTTTTAAATATATTAACAAGTGTGACAACTAACTCATGATTTTAAAATTGTTTCATAGGATCAAACTTTCATCACACGTCAAATAAAACAATTTATAAAATATCATCTCAATGGAATGTATTGGAAGAGAAGTAAAATAGAGACCGGTTTCTCCTTTCTAACAAGGTGTGCCTATCAAACTATAAAAAGATGGAGACAGAGAGAGAGAAAGCTTTCATTTTTATTTCAACCTTATAAATATAGTAATTAATCAAAATATCATTTCATCTGGTCATTGTATCTCACTAAAATTTGGTTTTTTGTCCTAATTGATTGGTGTATAATATTAAAATACTTCTTCACTAAAATTAACTTTATGTTTTGAATTGATTATTTATTAATAAGTTGTAACTCAGTTAATTATATAAACGTGTTGAATAAAAGACATCTGTATGATTTTATTATTTTCAGTATATGAGTAATGAGGCCATCCCTACTGAAACCCAAAAAAGAATGTCACAAGTTATTTTGCGGGAAAAGTTTGTGTCGTTTTACACCCAAGATATCAAGATATAGAAAATGAAAGAAAAAAAAAATAGTAGTTATTTTTAAGTGTAAACACGTCATGAAATTTTATTAAAAGGGGAGTATAAGAATTAAATATCTTTTTATGCAAATTCATTTTTGAAAGAATACAATCAGAAAACCAACCAACAAAGTCAAGGCAAAAAACACTTACATAATCCTTTTAAAGCCAAAAAGATCGAATCATCTAAAACCTTTCTGGCTTGATACATATCCCATACAACGTAAATCCATCATCAACAAGGCAATCGTTTATTAAGCTTAACACTTCTAAAGAGAAAGCTCTCTTTACCAATCACCACCTTTCATCGCCAAATAGTTAATATTAAGAGCAACATTATACAACCTAGGAAAAATGGATTGTAGAATATGTCCAGCAATTCATCTATCTTCCCAAAAAGAAATAATAGAATCATCCATCCCCTAAGGATACAACAATGTTATTACCAATCCAATGGTTTTCAACCATAAAGATACATTCCATCAAGATGATGTTTTGCTCTTATTATCATCCCTAAACATAAACTTTAATAAATGGCCATACCTAGAGGAGTAGACACCAAAGAGTGGAAGGATACTAAACACTCTTTCAATCAAAAAACTATTAGTGAACCTCTTTATGCGTTTAACCTTAAGACCACTTTTACCGTTTGGTTTACAAACATCATTCCATTTTACCCAATGAACTTTAGACATATCAAATACTCCATTCCAAAGAAAACCCTTTTGGATAATCTTCTCCTTAGCAACAATCCTAGGCATTAGATAAAGAGACAAAACATGAATATGCAGATTATCTAGAATAGCTCAAAGAGTTACGTTGCCACCAATTGAGACTAATCTATGCTTACCTCATAATATAGGAGAAAAGATGACAACCTTATGTCATCATCTTGCACCTACAACCCTATTATACTACTCTTATGGCAATTAATCTTCAAACCACACACAAACTCAAACATCTAATAACAATCCCCTTGTAACATCAACATGTTGTATAAGAGACAAAGTTCCACTACTCTCACCTACTTTTACATTCAGGTAGGTCAAAAATATTTCTAGATCAAAAATATCTAGACTCGTGGATATCTGTAAATAAAAACTCATTACAGGTATGAGTACCCATAGAAGAAGAAGGATGAGTTTTATATTGTCCGTTAAGGAACGGGTACGAGTACGAATATAATGATATTCGTGTCCATGGGTACCTATATATATGAAATTACATTAGTACCTTTACCTATTATTAATATATAATTATATTTAAATTAGCTTATGTTATATATTCATGAGATGAAGAAATTGGTGCTTAACATTTTTTACATTTCTTATTTTGTATGTGTTTTTTATTTTATGTTATTATTATTATTACACAATATTATTATAAGCATTTATATTATATAAATAATGAAACTAATAATTAGTATTGATACAAAGTGTTAAGGTTCTACACTAAAAGTTAAGAATATTGTGTAGTTTAGTTTAATGTTTTTTACATTTTCATTTTCTATTTTTTGTTTTAACTAGATGCCCATGGACACGTGGATAGTCACGGATAGTGGTTACTAGAAAACAAAACTGTACGGGTAGGTACGAGTTTTATTTTTGTCTGCGGGCACAGGTAGCGAGGAAGAGGTACCCGTGTCCGCCCCGCCTCATCCCGTCCCATTGACATCCCTATTTACATCTAATGATTTATCTATATATGCATGTGTTAAAGCTATCACCTCATTTGAATTGTGAAAATTTTCTCTGTTTTCATATATTGTTTTTTCAGTTTTAATTATAAAAATGTCATCCTATTTTTAAAATTTTATATAAAAAATACTAAAAATATTTTTTTATTTCTTGTTTTCACTTTTGTAAGTATAATTTTTTTAAAACAAAAAACATTAGAAATAGAAATAGAATAACATTTACTGGTTTGATATTAAATTGAAATATAACTTAAAAAAATTAAAACCTCAAAAGTTGCACTAACCTATTTGTTAAGTAAATTAGTTTTTAACCTATTAAAATAACATTATAACATCTAACTGGGTAAACTGTTATTCAAGTTGGTCCATATGGTTATTGATTGTTGGGCAGCTTCGGTCAAGGTATCACCTGACATATGTAAACTATCATATGATTACGTTTTAGACTGATGTAGCCATTTTAAACCTTAATGATGACATCAATTTGGTCTCTAATGTATATATTACATCAAATTTGGTCTCTAACATATATAATATTACATCAAATTACTTGCACCATATTTTAAAAAATTTATTATATTAGTCTTTAATCAATTATAAATTTTATCAAAAAATTCCCTAGTGTATTAGTAATAACATCATATCAATTCCTAATATTAATTTAAATACTTCAATTTGATTAAGGATTATAATATGGTGAAATTATTTATCAACACGTGTATTCTATATAATCTGAAACTTAATCCAAATAAAAGAAAATTGAACATATACAAGCTCACATAAACACTTAATTATACCAGTTTAGATTGTGAATCGACTCTTGTAAACCTACTTAAGGAAATCACATTGCCTTACTATTACCATTGTGTTGAGTTTTACAATCCTACTACTACCACCTATCTAAAGTATAATGGCAACACTTTCATTTATTTCTTTTCCTTTTTTTTCGTTTCATATTGTATGCATGATACATGTAATTATTTGGGACATATACGTGTATCGACAACCTTTAAGTTGTCATGTGCTTTGGTGTGTTAATTATGAGTACTCTAATTCTTCTTTGCTTAGAACTTGTGTAGTTTGATTTTTATTTTCTAAGGATGTTTATCATATCTATATTGATGATGGATAATTTGTATCCTTAATAGAACTTTTGTATCATTAATATCTATATTAATTAAATTAAAATATTTAAATTAATGTTAGAGATTGATATGGTGTGATTATCAATACATTAGAAACTTTTTTGATACAAAATTATAATTCATTAAGATCTAGTATGGTAGATTTTTGTAAATATGGTGTAAGGACTAATTTGATATAATATTCTATATGTCACAGGCCACATTGATGTAATATTTTATATATTATAAACTAAATTAACATATTTTATCATTGAAAGTTTAAAATATTCACCACATAACAACTTAAATACACTTAAATTCACATGACACTTAACATCATCTAACAGCTATTAATGACCAGAACTAATTTAATAAATAATTTATACACATTAGAAGTTATAAAATTATTTTGACAAATTAAAACTAGCTTTATTGGTTACCCATACTACAGAGACGAATTTGTAGTTTTAGTATAAAAAAAAATGTTTGATTGCGAGCTAGGTGTTATTGATTCAGTTAAAACACCTTGTATGTATTCTATTAACCTCATTCTCAAACCAATGCTAATAGTACTAGGGTGTGTACCCAACAACACTTTTGCACTTTCTTTCTTTCTCTCTGGATTTTCTCGGGAAAAATTTTCCGTCTGCAGAAAGAAAGGAGATGGCTAGGTCTACCAAAGGCCATCAAGATGAATTGGATGACAACGACGACGAACAACTCTTTTCTGCCAACACCTCTTCTTCTCTCAACATCAACAACGGTTTCTCCCTCTCTCTCTCATTTGGTTCCACAACACCCACCAGGGTTTTTCGATTGATTGGTTAATGGGTGTCTCAAATTTCTTATCTTTTTTCACTTTAATTGCATTCTGCAATTCAAATTCATTTGAAGATATAATCGTTACGTTGTGACTTGGCAGTGAAGGTGGATGAACCCAGCACGGGGAAGAGGGTGAACCCACATCGTTCTAAGCATTCAGAAACTGAACAGCGTAGAAGGAGCAAAATTAACGAAAGGTAAGTTTTTTTAAATTATTTAACAGAAAAACGTGTTTTGAAAATTGAGTTAATTGTTTGTGTGTAAAGATTTTGAGTGAAAGTTTATTGTAATTTCTTATGTTAGTATTTATTACTTAATATTATTTGGTTGGTTGAAATGAATTGCTTTTGGCCCAGATTTCAAGTTCTGAGAGATCTCATACCTCAAAATGATCAAAAAAGAGATAAGGCCTCCTTCTTGTTAGAGGTACTTCATTCAACCATTTTCTTACTTCTTTGTATAGATTTTAAACATTAATTATTTTGTTGTAAACTTAATTAAGAAATTTTGCTTTTTTGTTTAATGTATATGTGCAGGTTATAGAGTATATTCAGTTCCTGCAGGAAAAATTACAAATTTATGAACAGACCTGTGAAGGATGGAATCAGGAGCCAACAAAATTAATTCCATGGGTAAAGTTATATGGAATTGTGTAATGCATGTATTTTCTTGAGTGTGTGTGTTGATTTTGGACCTTCATTTATGAAGTCTTGTGCAAATGCATGACAATGTCAGTCTGCACTATAGACCTCGAATATAAAATTGGATCTTTACATGGCAGTCTAATTTGATCCACACCGTTGCACAACATTATGAAATTTTTGATTGTCCAATTGTATAAGGATTTTTTTTATGAAGACTGCAAAAGAAATGACACCAACCACCAATCATTATTCCCACTAAGGTTTCGAACATGGAGTTCTGCACCTTAATTGACTTGTTCATATGTCTTGTACCTATGATGGTAACTGCATAAAATTTCTCGTACAAGAGTTTAAATTCCTTCATGCTTAGGATTTTGCCGTTTATGCTGTGTCTTTGGATTCATATGCCTGCCTTGTAGTTTTCATCTTTTAATTAGAGTATCCTTTTTCTTCCAGAGCCAGTAGCCCAGTATGCATATTTGAATGAGTTCAGGAATGGCATTGTGGCAACTTCAGGGATATATTTGTCACAATGGTTGGTTGTGACCAAGTGCCTCGAAATAGTAACAACGACTCTTAATCTAAATTTTATTGTTCCCAAATGTTTTTTACAGAGAAATCATCATGGGGCCGTGGAAAATACTGCAGATCCTTCTCAAGCTATTCAAAATGGGTCTGTTAATGAGGAAAATAACAATGTCTCTCCATCATTGCCCAAAAATATACAGAACCCAATAGAGTCTGACTTGACTGCTGGTTCAGCTGCAGAAGCAGTTCCCCTGACCATGCAGACACGATTGGACATGTTGGACCCTGTTGTGAGTAGTGGTACTGGTATGGCTACCCAACATCTGCAGGAGAATCTATGTAATGTTGACTTGCCTCTCCATGCCCAGCCTCAAGTGTGGCTTAGTAAACCAAACAAGGGCAGCTATATTCTTCCAAGCGATAATACGTTGAAGGAACAAGAGGAGCTGATTGAAAGTGGATCAGATAGCATCTCAAATACCTATTCTCAGGGGTGAGCTTATGTGATATGTTCATAGTAGTTTTTCTTCCCTGATTTTGTGTTAATTATTTGCTTAAAACTACTGCATTTAGAGAGTGTGAACAGGGTACACACACCGGCCTGCATGCAACTATATTTCTCCCCCTTTAAGAAAATTAGATAGTGAATTTTTTGAGCCACATTGTGATTTGCTCCATGTCTTTCTCTGTCATTGAACTCCACCCTTCATTATGGATTATCTGATGAAGCTTTCTGTCTCTTATTTCAACTATTATTCACTCCTAACTCCTGAGTCCTTATTTATTAACTGCATTATGACATCACTGAACCTGATAGCTGGTTCCTTCCATCTTAAATATGCTGAAGCTTTTCTATTAAACTTCCAATCATAAGGCAATTAAGAATGATACCAAGTGGATTGGTGTAAGATGCTTTGATAATTTGATGATCAATTTTATGCATCTTTTTATCCACTTGAGTGCTGTCAAATACTCTCTGCAATTTGAGAGGACATTTTTTATTGATCCAGATTTTACGAATATGATAGCACAAATTAAATTATAAGAGCCACTGATTCTTTTTACGCCTTGATGTTGGCCATGAGAATCTATCCTTGAAAAAATGAAATTTGACATGAGAAATTTTTGAGGGTTCCACAAACTACTTGTTGCTATTGACATTGTCTTCTTTCCCATCTGCCTGTAATATAAGGGGTGCAACTGCACTAGTCAATTACCTCAAGCATCATCAAAATGGATATATCATTTATGCCACCATTGACTGGTTTTCCTTTCCATGTTTAACAGAATATTTGATACTCTCACACAAGCGCTGCAATCTTCGGGTGTAGATATGTCCCAGACTAACATCTCGGTGCAAGTCAATGTTGGTAGGCAAGCAAATACTGGGTTGACCCACTCTGCATATAGTTTAAAGGTTTGTTTAAAATTTCTCTCTTCATGTTTTGGCCTACGAAGTTTGTTAAGACTCTAACTATTTGTTAGGCTTTTTTGCAACACTGTTATTAGTACTACCCTTTTGACATCAAATTAGTAGATGCCAGTATCTCACTATTATTCATTAAAGATAAAAAGTAAGAACAAATTGCTGTAATGTATATCTTTATTTTTGAACTATCCAATTTAGAACTACTACATTAATGGGCTATTTGATTTCTGATTCTATTTCCTGTTTTTTTTTCTGTTTTAGTTTTAATTAGAAAACTATCATCTTATTTCCTGTTATCAAAAAATTTGTACAGACTGAAAACAACTTTTTCTGTTATTTGTTTTTACTTTTCTGCTACAGATTTTTTAAAACAGAAAACATATAATTGTTTTGTAATTAAAACTACACAGAGAATGGAAACAGAACCCAAAACCAAAGGAGCCCTATGTCATTGCTGTTACCTGGTAGTTTAGTTCTATGACATCATAATATTTCATTTTTCATTAAAATATAACACCAAATGTTATTTGTTCAGGATCATGAAAAGCAGTTTACGAGCAATGAAGCTATAGCATGTTCTGGAGTTGATTACTGCAATGAGGATTCTGAACACATTGCGAAGAGGCTCAGACAAGAAGCAAGCTAGCAATGCCCTCCATGATCATTTTATCCTTTTTCATTTTTTTTCTTCTTTTTTGGGTCTTCAGATGAGAGTAAATGAGGGATTGGGTGGATCAGTTCATTTTTGGCATGCTGATTAGATTCAGATAAAATGTATATTTCATGATTCTGGTTTTGGTACTAGGACATTCTGAAATAAAATGTTATATATAGGGTTATTTATGCTTCTACTTGAATTTTGCATTCCAATGGCTTGAAGTCTGCTTGATATTTTGGAGGCATATTCATGGTTTTGATATTTCTTTAATGGATAATAATGTTTGGCAGCAATGCTGGTTCTTGGGGGATGTGTTCATCAGAGTGACAATCTGAGTCTACACGTGAGATTTACATTTGTTATATAATTTATCATCTCACATCAAAATTTAGTTGAGAAATTACACAACATAGTTTACAAGAAAAATGTTTAAAACGGGATCAAATGACATAAATTACATCAAACGACGCAACATAAAAAATGTTTATTCAACTTCGATTATAAATAGCACAACTTTCTCAACTGAATTTTAACAATTGCATAGCCAACATAACTTGAACTCGAGCATCGGATTAAACTAAACAATTTTTTTATCAGATGATCCATGCCGTTGTGGACACCTTAAAAAACATTCTAATAAAATAATAAAATTGATAATTGCTATTAATTTTTTCTGGGCGAAGTTCTTGTAATAGCAATTTAATGCGTCAAACTCAGTACCAGCCTAGAGAGAACTACCAGCAGATATGGCGGGGCAAAATATGGAATGCAATGCTCAATTACAAAATTATCAACCAATGTTCATGGTGAAAGAGTCAAAATAAGCTATAAGCATGATTCCTGATTCCCAAATACATGCAGGAAGTTGCTGGTGTGTAAATTTTTTCTAAAATCAAACATTATGTTTTCAGTATTTTCTGCATAAATTTTCAAAAGTAAAAAAGCAAAGTAACAGTTTTATAATTAAAAATAAAAGGAAATAAAAACAAAAAATATTTTTTGAAAAAAAGGCCCCTAAAGTGACACTTTTATTTTAGTCTCCATGGTTTAAGAATCGTAAAGTTAAAAGACAAACATAAACAACATTTGCAATCTCATGAACGAGTTTTACTAGAAAGAAAAGTTATAACACCATATAATGCCATGTCTTACTTTTCAGTCAGTAAAAAAAATGGATTTACTGCTCTCATCACACCAGGTACAAAAATGGAGTTAAATAAGTACAGTTTGAGTATGTGCACCAGGGATAACCAGGAAGTCTTCCTAGCAAAGAATTCAAACTTGACTTCAACCTAATATTGACTATGAAGATCATGCAAGAGGTTACATCAAAATTGATATGTGGTCAACAAATTAGCCTATATGTTTGAGGACTTAAGCCAAAAGAAAAAACTAAAGTCATACAGATTCTGAACTAGTGGATAGGTTTCCTGAATCAGAATTACATTAGCCATATTTCAATGGCTTTACTGCTTCTCTCACCCAAAACTGAATCCAGGAAGCAACAATTGGTTATGTACATGAATCTGGAGAAACTGCAAATCCATCATTGGTTGTAAGATGAACCATCAAAACATGAATTTGATGTCATCTTTCACCACCCTCATCTTCTTGATCCTCGAATTGATTTTCTTCTTTAGTGTTCACTTCTCCATCACTTTCATGATTGTCACCACTTTGTTTAAAGAATAACTCTGATACAGAATCATCCTCATCTGCATCTTCTTCATTTTCCTTATCTTTTATTTGAGAAATTGGACCAGTGTCCATCCATGCAGGACACCGATGAGCAACACCGAGAGCCGTCCATAATTGAGAAGATGAAGGACTAGATGAATTCTTTGATGTTTCAAAAGAGTCGTGCTGGGAGCAAGAACATTCAGGAACTGGATGAGAGAGAAACGATAGCGGTTTTGATTTATTTGATGCTTCCAGGATCCCATCAAGTAATGTTTTCCTCAAATGCCTGCGAACTGATTTTAGCCAAGTGTGATTTGCTTGATACATGTGGTCACGAATCTCATCTACAAGTTTAGCAGCTTCCTTTCTGCATCGGCACAAATATGATTGGAAAGCATTAAAATTTTGAATCCAGTTTAAATAGCATTACTTAATCTTTAATTTTATAACTGGAATGAACTTACTTCCAAAGTTCCATAATCACCTTGCTCTAACACATTGCTTTACAGGGTTTTGGAATTAAATGGCTTTAGTTGGAAAGAAAAACAATAGAGAAATTATCTCTAGAGAAAAGATTGCACTTAAATGCATAAAAAAATATTCAAATAAAGTTACCTGTCTGGTCGAAATGTCTTTGATGCAGCAGACTGATATAGCCTGTGCCCCATCACCAAGCTAGCAAAATTAGGATGCCCCTTCCCATCACGGTCGAATCCAGGAATAAATACATCAGCCTCAACACAAATCACATAGTCAATAGCTTCCCATAGTAATTTATGGGCATTGGTCCTCAGTTCCATGACTGTACTATCAGGCTCATTATCACTCTCGGCTACCCAACCCCACCAACCCTCTATGTTGTACGATTTGGGCCTTGCCGGAGGAGGAGGAAGTGGGCGGGGACGTGGACCTGCATTTTTCCAGGCTGCACGCTTTGTTACGTCTTCAAGGAAAGGTGGTGGTCCAGGAGTGTTAACAAGGTTCTCCTCTTGCCCATAGAGCCTAATCAACTCCCAAGGAGTGCTTAGAGAAGTTCTATCAACAACGTTTTCAAACATAGCATGAAGAGGAATCAATGTTCTTTGACCACCAAAGACTTCTCCCCCGGATACATATATAATTGCATCCCTTGAATATCCATAGGCGCGCAGAAGAATACCGATCTGGAATAGATCAGAATAGTGGATCATATCACACATTAAGCCTCGGTAGTTCTATTGCTTTCCTTTAAACATAATTTAATTTAGGTATACAATTACAACAACTATTAATGACCAAAAGTTTGGAGAGTCTATCGAACCAATTCATTGACATTTGACGATGAATAATTTGACTTGCCTAAAATTTAAAAATAAGCTCCTACCTCCTCGGGCATTAAAGGACAGGAGCCATTTAGTCTTGCTTTAGCTGAGTTGACTGAAAGCTTCCCCTTTACAATCCCACGTTTTATCATCCATGATCGTTTGTGTTGAATAAGTTCAGTATGTACATCCTGGCAACAAATTCAAGCCATCATAGCTAAAATATGAAAAGCTGGTAAAGTTTAAGGGACAGTTATCACAGACTGATCGTATACCTGGAATAGTTCTGCACAACCATGATATGCTAAAGATTCTCTAGTCATCCCAGGGTCAAAGGCAATGAATGGACGACCAGGAGCTCGTAATCTGAAATTATATCATGAACTATACATTAACCAGAAGGGAAAAACAGTATGAAAGAAAAAAAAAAAACTCAAACCTCTGCAAAATCTTAGCAGAATGTTCCTGGACTTCCTGTCGGAACTGAAGCGCGTGAAAAGAAACTCTGCATCTCAGCCTTTGATATTCTTGAAAATGGGAAGGAAGAGTGGCCTGATAAAGGAAAAAAGGGAGGGGGTGCAAAGAAAAACAATCATTTATAGGCACATTCAACAAACACAGCATAAGATCCATTTTAAACAATCTGTGTGTGGTAGAAAAAGCGGATAAATAGTACAAGTTTGGATCAATAAACCTTCACATTTGGAATCAAGAAGAAAACAAATTAGATCAACACAAGTTGTGGTTCTAATAGGTTGAGTGTGCTGTTTTTACCTGCAAGCATCCGCCTTCAGAAACAACTAGTTCAACAACTGAATGCTTCTTTAATACAGGGAGGACATGATGCAAATAGTAAAAAGGTGATGCCGAATATGGCACTTTAAACACAGGAATCTCCTTCTTTCTCCTTGCACCTTTTAGATTTTTCGGAAGAGTTCTCACAACTGTGACATCTTTTGCTAATGAGAGGACAAATTGGTCCTCATTATATAGGTATGCAAAACTCTTGAATTGAGAGCTGAATAAAAAGTAATCACAGAAAGAAATAATGAATAAATTTATATACATAATTCAGATCACATCAGACTGAGTTAAATGAGAGCTTCGATAATTCGTGGAAGAGCAGTAACCTTATTCCCTTCTTGCTGGTTGTTGATTGGATCTCAGGCATGGCTAATGTAGCATTGAGAAGTCGAGAAACAGCAACAACATCAGATATCTGAAAAACCAGACAATGATATAGTTTCAGTTTAATTTGATCTAAATTATATCCGATACAGAACCTGAAAGTTAATAACCTTACCGAATTCCTGATCTCATGAAAGCCACCTTGTATCCGAACAAAAATAAAACCATTTGTTTGTGAAACAGGATCTGTCAGGAAAAAGAGACATTTTATTTCTGAGAAATATAAAAGGATTATAAGTAATCTTCAGAAATACCAGCTTCTTCCCTCCTGAAAGAACCTGGTTTGGTTTTTACATATAACCCAAAGTTTAAAAAAGTAAAATAAAATAAACGTGATGGTGTTAAAATTAGGATAAATCCTAGGTTCATTTCTAATAGTTGTATAAAACAAGCTACGCAAAAAAACTGTTTCTTCCTAAAATTCGACATAGAGAGTTTTTCAGTCAATTATGCAGTTTAGATTCAAATACTCAACTCACTTTGGCAATGGACAACCAAAGAAACCAAAAAAATGTTCACAAATTTTGTCAGCAGAGAAATCAATGTCATTAGATACACCAGCACAAAATCCTCTACAGTATGAAACAATAGAATGTTTGGCACCAAGATAAAAATGTTGAAAACTAACTAGCATAGTATCCACGTGGATTTGAGTCAGGATACAAGGATTCAAGACGTTTAACGGGACCCCATAGTCTTCTATGAGAGGGATTCTGCAACACAAATAACAGCAAAAAGATGTTCAAATTGGATTAACCCAAAAAACTAAAAGAAAAAGAAAACAAAATGCACAACAAAAACCAAGTCTAAAAGCCCACTAGCTCATCACTCCGCATACATAGGAGACACATTGTAATCCAAATTCAGTTAAAGGTAACAAAAGACAGATCCAATCCAAGGCAAGGAAAAGAAAAACAAAGTTGAGTTAATTTCCATGAACAAAGAGAAAACCAAAAAACAAACACGGCATCTGAATAAGACCCACGTGAGGAAAATGACACTCCCTAGAATGCAACAACACCCTAGTCATTTTCCCAACTACAAACTCAAAATTTGGAACCATGAACAATCCCTAGAACATAGGGATTAACAAGGCTATTCAAATAAAAACCCAAACTTTATTTAAGAGTTTCAACACAACTAAACCAAACCCAGAAATTGGAAGAAAGAAAAGCAGAGATCTTTGAGTGAAATAAGTGATTAGAAGATTACATTTGTGGGGAAAATTGAATTTTCAAAGATGGGTCTCCAAGAGAAGATAGTGACGGAGGAATCATAGTCTGAAACTCCCATTTGAGTGAATCTTGCAAGAAGAAAGTGAATGAATAAGGAGAAAGCTGAGAGAACAAGGCCAACAAGACCAACCCATTTCATCTTTGACTTCATTTTCACTTCCCCTTTCATTGAGAAGTGGAAACTCTCTCTCTCTCTCTCTCTCTCTCTCTCTCTCTCTCTCTCTCTCTCGAATTTCACAGGAGTTGTAGAAGAAGGGGAAGCAAGTGAAGGAGGCAGGAAGAGTCAAAAGAGAGAGCCCAAAAAGTTTGAGAATCCACGTGTTATAGCACGTCTTATGTCTTCATACAGCAAGGGACTTTGTCTCTGCTGTTTTTTTTAATATATTTTTTTATCTTTTGTTAGCAGGAAAAAAATTTGGTCAGTTTGAAGAACATTGAAACAGAAGGTGAACCTTGAACCTTGTTTTAATGTTGGTAAAAGTACCAACCAATGAAGAAAGAGCAGTTAAATCGTAAATGTTAATGAGAAATTTTAAGGTTTACTTAACTGTTTTATTTTTATATGTAAGTGTATGAAACGTGGTGGAATGTTATTTTATCTCGATTTACCAATATTTCTTTTTCTGTGTAGGGATCATCCATTATTGGAATGGATCATGTGCCATGCTCAGAAGAGATATAGAACAACATAATGAGAGAGAGAGAGAGAGAGAGATGAGGAGAAAAATCATTGTTTTTAAATGTGATCGGATTGGTCCAATGTTGAATCGATTAGATCTTCAATTTGATAATCTGAATTTAATTTTTATTATTACTTATTTAATTATAACTGAATTTCAATTTGTTTGAATTAATATTTTTACTTGTTCAATAAAAATCAAGAAAAACGTTGGAAAAGAGAAGAGAAATGGATAAGAAAAGCAGAGTTAATACATTAATTTTTTTTCTTAAATTTATTAGTATTAATCAATTTAAGTCTTGAAATGGTCAAACAATATTTATTTTTTAAATATGGATAAGGGTCCAAATAAGCCGCATTTGGTAATTTTATAATTTAACTTTCATAATTTTAAAGGCTAAATTAATATATTAATTTAATGTATGATTTGTATGTACACATATTTACAAAAAATATGTCTATATACTGCTATGGGAGAATTTGTTTCAAAAGCATCACTTTATTAATATTTCAATATTAAAACTAATGTAATATTTTTTGTTGCTTTATAAAAACTAATGGAATATAGATTAATGATAGCCAGAAAGGAAAAACTTTTCACTTAACCAGGGGATCTAGTATTAGCATCGGATAATGACAGGGAGTAGTATCCTAACTCATGTTTTTTGGAAAATAATAAATATTCAGTAATAATTAACTACTTTTAGTTTATTTTTTCTTTTATCAATTTAATTCTTTAAGTTTTAAAACCTTTCAAATATGTCTATTTTCAATAAATTTATTAAGGATGTTAAATCAATTACTCCGAAGGCTAACGGTGACATATGGTTATGCTGATGGTAAACCATTAGATTAGATGAAAATTTTTAGTCGATTTTTCAATATGATTGTTGTTATTTTCCTTTTTAATAGAACTTCATCTAATGGTAAAATTCACAAGTGTTTTCTTCAAAATCTCTTATCTTCTTCCTCTGTGGTGATTTTTTAGGATAAAAATGGTAGATAAATTGCTTATTGAAAAAAAAAACAAAAATTGGAGATTTTGAAAAAAAAAGGTAAAAGATTGTAAAGACAACAATAGTTGATTTTACTATTAACTAGGGTTTTATTAAAAGGGGTAACAACAGATATACTAAGAGATTATCCAACATCAAAAGTCTTCATATAATTCAATCGTTTATAATTACATCCTAAATTACTACATGTCGTTGTTATCATTTATGTAGTAATTGAGTTAACACCGTTAATAACTTTAATAAAATTTGATAGATTTAAAAATACTTTGAAAGGAATGATTAAATTGATAAAAAAAACTTAAAACTTAATTATGAATTACTTGAATCATAAAGGACTAAAGGTTTATTTTTATCATTTTTTTCTTTGATTTCCAAGGGTAATCTCAATATTAAGTCAAGAAATTAATCTCTCATCCATATGGTTCAGACACGAAATAGTAAAAAATTGACTACATGATATTTTTTATTCATAGAAGTTAGAGATCAAACTTCTAACCATACCATTAAATAATGAGACGTTAAACGATCAAATTCACCATGATATTTCTACTTATAATTTACTTTTAAGAGTGTTTACCAACTATATCTCTTGTCCAAAATAATTTTATTTGAATTGAAAAGAATCATTGTGATACACTGGAAATAGCTTTTGACCTAAACACATAATTAATTAGTTGACAAATTAAATGTTTTAGCTTAACTTTTAAATTAATTACTCGTTAAAAAAAGTAAAAGAGTAAAACAAGAGGATATTTTTTTCATTCCTAGGTATACCAAGAAAAGGGGGAGGATATTTGTGCGAAAGAAAAAATAAACATTTAAGGGTAAATTTTATTTTTCATGAATGTGACGTGAGGACGGTTTGGAACATGGCTTTGTCTTTCTGTTCTGTTTGTGGGGCTTTCTATGTATGGCTTTTAAGGAATATGGGAAAGGATCAAATGCACAGTTGAAGAAAGGTTAACGGCCATTTCACTTTCTGTCTGTTTTTTTTTCTATTTTTTATTTTTAAAAAATATGAAAAAAAAACAAGTAGAAAATAAAAAAAATATTGTTTTCAGATTAAACTTTAAAAATAAGAAGATAACAATTTTATACACTGCCTAAAATGTTAGGGACTTCTAATAAAGGTAGAAAGAATGTGGATACATTGCAGATGTTCAGCATTAAGCATAGGGCTGCAATTTGCCATAGATATTCATGTTCCTAATTATGTAATCTGTAGGGTGGGTGGGGTCTGAACTGAAATAAGAGATTTTGTGATGCTTTGAGGACTAATAAGGATGTTATTTATTGCTCCTTTTGAAAGGTTTGTATTTTAGGCCACAGTATAACTTTCTTCTATAGCCTTTGTATGAGACATATTTTGGAAATAACTCTACAGGGATTAGCTAAAGGTACCTAGGCTATCAAATGCTTCATCTGCATGCTGAATAGGGGATCAAATAATAGCATTTTTTTATGAAGTTTATTCTTTTTATTCGAGGAAAAGATAAAACTAATTAAAACTTTTTTGCTTTAGCCTAATCACAGTTATCATAATTACCAAGAGGCTGCTTTGCAATGTTGAAAATCAATTCTTGTGGAATCAATGATTTCTAACTAACATTTGATGATCTCATTTTGATTTGTGTTCAACCTCCATCTTACATCCATTATGAACTCACTGATTTGTGTTAAAAGAACACAATATATACAGTCAAATAGTGTTTTTTAATAAGTTTATCATTTTTAAAAAGTTATTAGGGTTATTTGGTGAATATAAAATATAAAATTCAGCTTTTTGAAAAATTACTCGAAGTGGTTTATAATTTTCAAAAGTTATAATTTGTTTCATTAATTGCTCAACTATCATTTTTATCTTTGTATTTTTTTAATGATCAAATTTTATCTCTTGAATAATTAAAATATTATATATTCTTCAAAGTTATTTTCCACAATTCAAATTATTTTTATCAAACAACTCTATTTTAATAAGCTGTCGAAAGTCATAAGTTATAAATAAAGTTTTGGTCAGTTAAAATAAAATTTAGTTGTGAAATTATATAAAAAATGTATAATAGACATAGAAAAATGCTAAAGTAGGAATATATTAGTAATTAGCACATGTGTATATGTTTTCTTTCCGGGATCATGTTAATGAAAGGAGCCCTCTATTTGTACTTTACCAAAAGGAACCCTCCATGAGCTATTGAAGGAAGGTTGGAGGACTCAAGTTCTAAATGTGATGGGATTGTTATAGTTCAACTAGGATTCTAAAGAGGTGTTTGGTTCCTCGTTAGGGTTAATTAAACTACAACCTTAAAAAAAAGAATTTTACATCTTCAACGAAGTTTGAATTGTTTCGAACGATGCAAAAGATCAATATTAACTTTTAGATTTGTTTATTTTATAACTTCATTTCCTCAACTACATATCAAACAAATGTTAAATATGTTAGGGTGGAAGTTAAGGTGGAAGTGGTGAGACTAATTAGAGAATGTGCATGAGATGAGCTGGAAGTGATAATAGTGATAAAAGTGTTTAAAAAATATTTATTATTATTTAAAAGATTCAAATAAAATTACAAAAATATAAGGGTCCATTCCATAATAGTAAATGGTATAGATTCTCGACATCAGTAAAAATAAACCCAAGTAAAGTTTATTTATGAATTAAAACATTAACTCACTATTGCAAAACCTTGTAAATAATTTATGAATCCAATTTCCTTAAAAATACAATATTTGTATCGTAGCATTGGAAAATGTCCATCTCATCAAGCAATGACATTGGAAAATCGAAAACCCTTATATATCAAAACAATTTCATAAAGTGAATATTATATTGCGGGAAATTTTAGTAGTAAGATGATATCTCGGGTTTTTGGCCCCTTTGGGGTGTTTTATTAAAAAATTTATTGTTTGGTGCGCATAAAAAAGAATTTTGTTGTCTGGGGTGACTTTTGTCACATCATATTTGAAAAACAGAAGCCTATTGGACGTCTTATAAAACGTTACATGAAGTAGCGTTTTTGACCCTGAAAAACGCTAGATTGACTAGCGTTTTTAGTAGTCTGGCACGTAAGACCAGGACGTTTGACTGAGAAGACGCATGGTAGAGTTACGTTTTATAAAATGCATGGTGGACTACCTCTTTTGCTTAGGAAAACGTTATTCGCTTTAGCGTTTTACCACAAAAACGTTATTTGCTTTAGCGCTTTTTAGGCTAAAACGCCCTCTGGCCCTACGTTTTTCCCTCTTTAAATACTCAGCCTCGGTTAGTTTCAGATGCAAATTGATGGTGCGAATTCATGGTGTAGTTTCTCTCAATTTTGAATAATCAGAGGTAAGTTTAATTGTTTTTGATTATAAGTTTATATTGTTTGCATTTTTAAGTGTTTAGTATGTTTAGGTAGTTGATATTTTATTTTTGTTCAACTTTGGCTTTGCAAGAATGAATTCGTCAATACCTGTTATGTTGTATACAAATGGGTGAAAGTTTGAAGGATCGGATGGGTACACATTCGAGGGTGAGACTAAATTGATGAAAGTGAATCGGGACATAACATTTGAGCAATTGAAGGAAAGAATATCCACAAAGTTGGCGCTAGGAGCGAGCCGTGTCATAACACAGTTAACTATTAGATTGATTTTTGATAAAAGAAAAAATAAATTTGAGAGACTTCTAGTAACTGACGATGAGGAGATTGAGTTGTTGTTAAGTGTGTTTGAGTTACAATCTGACATGGTTGGACTTGAGATTTATGTTGATTCTGATGTTCACGAAAGTGAGTAGCAAAGCTTGATATCTTAATTTGATTGGTTTAAAATAATTTATAATATTTACTAATGTTTGGATTTTGTATGTTGTGGTAGATAATAACAGTGTTGGTTTATCAAATGACGATTATCAAAACCTGAATGTTGGTAAAGATTGTAATAGTAGTTCAGACGATGATGAAAGAAATATTCCGAATTATAGTGATATGGACACAGATATAGAAGGTGACACAGATGTAGTTGGTGGGATTCCGTCGACTGCAATCGTGACAGGTTAGCAAAAACTACCTAAGAGAATGCGACATTGCCATTGTTTATTACTTTCGTGATGGATGTGAAATTTTATTTTGATCTACAGGGGGAGGTGGTAAGCCATATTGGACCTCATCACCATATTACAACAGCATTAACTGGAACCATCCGACTGATGAAAACAATGTGATCGGGCTGGATAACAACTTGGAATGGCGTGTAGGTGATGATTTGTTTGTTGGTTTAAAATTTACGACAAAGGCTGCAGTGCAGTCAGCACTGAAACAGTACTCTATAAAGAAACATCAAACATTTATTGTGGTTGAGTCGAAACCAACATATTTGGTGGTTAGATGTCCAAATCAAATTGATGGTTGTCCTTGGAGGATGAGGGCAATGTTATCAAAGAAAACTGACACGTGGGTGGTGACTAAGTGGGGATGTAGTCATACATGCGTAAACGTTGGACTATCTCAAGATCACTCAAAATTGGATTCTGAGTTCATATGTTGTTGTATTGTTGGTTGGTCATTTAGACAATGCGCGGTTGCGTTTGAGTTTTGCAAACCCATTTTGCAAGTGGATGGGACATTCCTGTATGGAAAATATTGCCATACATTGTTGATTGCAACAACACAGGATGATAATGATTGTGTCTTACCGGTTGATTTTGCGATTGTTGAAGGGGAAACCTTACAGGCTTGGTCGTGGTTTCTTGCCCAAATAAGGAATCACGTGACCAACAAAACCGGTTTATGTCTTATCTCTGATCAACATCAGAGTATAAAATCTGTTGTGTCAAACTCACAGATACGTTGGCAACCACCTCATGCACAGCACATGTTTTGCGTATGACATATCGCCAGTAACTTCAACCATAAGTTCAAAAACGTCGCTCTGAAGCAAGAATTGTTGACGCTTGGTAAAATAATGGTTATCTTTGTACTATTCCTTTAAAATGGTTGGTTTTTTGGATGATATAAACACAAATTATTGTCTGTGATTTACAGGGTACATCGCTTGTCGGAGCGTCTTCGACAGGAATCTGGCTAAATTTCGTGAGTCAAAACTTGAGGTCGCTGCTTGGATTGACGGTATACCAAAAGAGCCATGGAGTTTGGCGTATGATGAGGGTGGTTGTAGATTTGGTCATATAACCACCAATCTGTCAGAGTGCGTCAACAAGGTTCTAAAGGGTGCATGAAATATGCCAATCACAACACTGGTGAAGTGCATATATGCCAGGATGGTTGAGTACTTTGTGAGGCGTGGTGCACAAGCCAGGTCCGAGTTTGGTCAAGGTTTGAGGTTTACTAAGAAGTTGATAGAACATCTTAGTGGAAACCAAGCACGTGCTTGTACTCACCAGGTTAGACGCTTCGATGTTCAAGGACACCGCTTTGAGGTAGAAGAAACTTTTGACCCTGTTACACAACATGGAGGCAGAAAATACACTGTTACATTATCGACGAACCCTAGTTGTGATTGTGGTAGATTCCAGGCATTCAAGTTTCCATGCTCCCACGTCATCGCCGCTTGCCAGGTTGTTAGTGTTGACTACTTTCAGTTCATCCATCCAGTATACACACATGAGTATATACTTAATGCGTATTCTAGTCAATGGTATCCTATCGGTAACGATGACGATATTCTTGTGATAGATGAGGGTTGGAAGCTTGTTCCTGATCCCTTAAAGTTACGACCAAAGGGCCGCCCTAAGGCATCACACATTCGCAATGAGATGGATTGGATAGATCAACAACCTAACAAGTCCAAATGTCAGTTATGCAAACAATGAGGTCACAATCATCGCAAATGCCAACATGGTACAGATGGTCAAAGCTCAAGAATTAATTCTAGTTGATTTGAAAAGTTATTATGGCAATGTTTAGGTTGTGATTAAGCTTTCTTTATTAAATGTCAGGAAGTATCAATTTAGTCAATGTTTTCTCAAAATAGCGTGGTAAACCCCAAGTAATCTAATTTATTTCATACAAACCTCATCAACATTACACATTACATAAATGTTAACCACATTCAACATTACATAAAAGTTTAGCACACACAACATTATACTAAAGTTTAGCACATGTAACATTACATAAAAGTTAAGCACGTTGCACATTAAACATATTAACTTAACGTTGTGGTGGGGGAGGGGGGTGTGGGGACAAAATGCATCGTCTAGGTACGTCTCTGACATGGCGGTGAGGGTTTCGTCTTATATCCAGATGAGGGGAGTTATGATCCTCTTCTACGTCATCACCCAAGTTTATAGGGTCGGTAGCTGAAAACAGGCACATGTTTAGATCTACACCTTCTCCTAAATCATAGGAGGGACCATCACCTCTATGCGTGACAAGGGGCGTGTTAGGCGTCTGCAACAGATTTTGGAAAAACCTAGTCGGTGACTCATGAGGAGATGGAACATATGAACTTGTCTGCTCTACTGTGTATCCACCAACATCTGGAAACACTGTGTCTACATTTGTAGTATAATAAAATGGTTCTTCATTATTAGCTTGAGACCCCTGTGATGGGTACTGATAAGTAGGCCAGGGTGAAATGGGGTCAACCTGTGTAGGCACAAAATATTGACCGTGCTCTCGTGGCGGTAACTGAGGTAGAGACCAGACCAGTTATTCTTCTTGCGTCTTTCCCCTCACAATCCCCTGTCGCTCATTCCTGTTCCCAGGCATGTTAATGTCATACTGGTCATTGGGTGCTTCATGTACACCATGATACGCGGGTTCAATGGCTTGCATCACTTGACCCTCTGCGCCCCATAGTTGCATGACATTAACTAATTGTTGTCGTATCTGTTCAAACAAATAAGCTGGTGTATGGGTTGGATTTAAGGCGTCCTCCGTTGCCATGTAATGAATGCTTTCAACAACGTCGACCTACAACGAAGAATCAATGGTTTGTTAGGCATATCGAAAATGTTGTAAAGATGGATCCACAAAGGATAAACTTTTAATAAACTATACCGAGCGCCCTGGGACACAATATTTACGCGTTACCCATTTACGTGTATGCATATTGTACCAGCGCATGTACTCTGATTGTGCGCCCAGTACACTAACTTGGGGTGGATTAGTATACACGTACTGAAGACGGTTTCCCCATATAGTGACCAAAGGCACATACATCTGCGACCAATTTTCACCAGCCTTCCCTCTCTGTGTAATTCCATGTAAATTGTCTGGTTGCCGAAAGGCCGACGGGATATGTTGCTGCATCCCGAATTGTCTCATTACTCGGTTTGGTTGGTGCCATTCAACTATGTTAGTGCAAAAAAGTGGAACTACAGCTCTCCAACACTCAGACCCTTCAAGACAATGTGCGGGTAATGTCTGCAATATGTCATCACCATATGGAGTCCAAACAATCTACGAACACAATAATAAACAAGGTTATTACAGCAACTGTCAATTGTCTATATAAGTTGACACACTTAATTCATACCTCATCAAACTTCATTTGGTCAAAGGCACGACGGTAGTAATCAATATCCTGTCTGATAGCTTTAAAGGTTTCAGAACCCAACCACATAAAAAAACAAATCAACATCAAACAAGTTACAATGACAATCCAATTGGTCAACAAACATATAAAACAATAGTGTATACTAACCGTGCGGCATACGGAGTGCCCATAGGCCTATTGCTAGTTCGGACATTAGGAGCAATAGATGGGAATCTATCCCAGGCCCACACCTGGATTAACAGTTGAAGACCACAAATTGAAACTCGCTCATAATCGGTAGATTTACATAATTCACGATATAAATAGCTAAGGGTTGCAGATCCCCAACTATACTCCCCACACGTATCAAGATCCTCAAGCAACAATAGATACTTCAACGAAACCCTAGCACTTGAATGATCGGGTAACACAACACCCCCTATCAAACGTAGTATATAAGCCCGTGTAAACCTTACCAACTGTAATTCGTCCCCAACGTGATCTTCAATGTTGGCAAAGATGTCTGACAACCATTTCATCTTTATACACCCAACCTGTATAGCATCTTCAGGGGGTACACTCTTAACAAGTTTTGAACTACAGCCCTCCAATCCCGGGAAGTGGTATCAGTTATCACTAGGTGACCATCCACTCGAAGTCCAACTTGGATAGCCACGTCCTGCAATGTAATGGTGCATTCTCCGACTGGCATATGAAAAGTATGAGTTTCTGGTTGCCACCGCTCCACAAGAGCAGATAATAATGCAGGTTTCACCTGAAAAAAAATGTAACTGTGCAACCCCCAAGAAACCAGCTCTCTGTAAAAGTGGCACTATTTGCTCCGGAACTGACCCTCCTCTACCTCGGGGAGCCAATGCACGCCTGCATTTTAATATGCGGTCAGGTTTTCCATTCCACACCGCCTCTGACACATGAACGTTTTGAAATCGCAACAGTGACGGATTTTCGGGCCAAGGGTTGACATCTCGAATTGAAGACGAAGATGATGCCTCCATCCTGTTAATCTTGCAAATCATTCAAACAGATATTTTTAGTCATACATGATACTAAACATATTTAAAATTCACAAAACTAACTTATGAAATTAAAAATTTAATTAACTACATTTTCACACTATTTTTAACTTTCATAACTCATAGGTGAAAAAAAGTTTTTAGTATATTACATATTTATTTGTGCATCATTTTGCTTACTAATTACTCTATAACTAATAATAATAATCTAATTTTAGTATATTTTTAGTATATGATAATAATTTATTTTTCAATATATTTTCCATACTAAAAATTTATGCATCAATGGTCATATTCACTACATTTTTTAAAAAACTTCAAATATCAAACCTATCTAATTTAACATTTTTATACACACATTCATATTTACATTTAAAAATAAAAAGCAGTACATGCTTCTAAGAAACTTATAAGAAAAACAACATATTTTTAACAAAATGTTCTTAAAAAAATTACTTACCTTTAACTTTCACTTTCTTGAACCCAAGCAGCTGCACCCTTTGAAGCAACAAGATCCACCAATTTGCCCAGAAGAAGCTCACTCGAAGAAGAAGTAGAAGCAATGCACATGAAGGGAGGGGGGGACCACGAGTTTTAAAAACAAAAGGGGACACCCGTGACTGCCACGTGTCACGATGGTGAAGAAAATGTCCTGGCAGCTAGCGTTTTCTCCCTTGAAAACGTCACTTGCCCTAGCGCCTTTGGCACAGAAAACATACGTTGAGGTAGCGTTTTGTCAGACGGTCAAAACGCAGGTCCTCCATGCGTTTTCAAGTGTGTCCGAGTCTGGCCTTTGCTGCATGCGTGCCACTTCTCACGCATGCATAGAAAACGTCACATCAGCCTGCGTGTTTAGCACCAGAATACGTCGCTTTGAATAGCGTTTTATAAAACGTCCTACCCTCTAACGTTTTGCAAAAACGATTTGACAATATTCGCACTAGACACAAAATATGTTTTTAATCTACCCCAAACATTCAATTTTTTTAAAAAAGCACTCTAAATCTGCCAAAAATCCTGATATCTCTACCGTCGAAAAAATATGACATATTCGAACTGAATTCTACATCACATCGTATCAAAGTTAATGAAAAGAAAATTGAGATGACATATCCATTTGAAATGCTGCCACCTGTCTTGCAATGGACTCACTAGTCCCCACGTGTCATAACTTTGTTGATGCAGTGTCCAAAAGTTTAGAATAAAAATACTACTATTTTTTAATTCTTTTCATGAATCTTATTTTTCGGTGAAAATCAAATAATAATTTATATGTAAAGGATGGGTAGATCGGAAGGTTTTTCTTTTTAAATATGAATAATACAATATAAGTAAAAACTTAAATCTATTACGTTGATAATACACATTACAATTTACAAAACTATTTGAAAAATATTTGAAAAAGAATTATTGAATTTATTTAAATATGAATCAGTTAGGACATAGACCGAACTATCTTCGTCTTGTTTCGTCAGTAAGAAAACAGAAAATCCGGAGCGGCACGACTGCGCGCGACAGTTACATCATTCCCTCTCTCTCATCGGATCTCACCACCGCCGTATACGGCGGTGCCTCCGCCTCATCCTCCTCCGTCCCTACTCCGATCTCCCTATCGCCGGTGAGTCTTTTGTATTTGAATTTCCAGAAAATATGCGTCGAATTAAACATTTGAATCAAATCGATTTTTCTTCTTTTGTGGAATCGAAGGGTTTGAAGTATTTTTTGTGTTATCGAAATTTAAAATCAAAAGGTTTGGTTTGTAACTTTTGGATGTTGTGTTGCTGTTGTTGATAGTGAGAAGAGAAGGTAAAGTCGAAAGTTAACGATGGGCGAAGCCTCTGGTAGTAAGAGTTCTGCCATCTTGGCTCTTTCCGGAGGCTGAACAAGGCGAGTATCTTATCCGATTTTATTTTATTTTTTCAATTATTTTTAAAACCTGTTTCTGAAATTAAATTAAATTAAACATATCTAAGTCTTTTGTTGTTTACGATCTCTGAATATTTTTAATTATTCTTCACTCTGTAAGCCTCTTGGATTGCAGTAATGATAATATAATAAAAGGAAAATGTTAACAGAGTTATGCATCCCTTCATGATTTTAAGAGTTTAATTCTTAGTCTAAAGATTTTTTCACATATAAAATCAGTTGTAAATCACCCGACTTTTACAGTAATTATTACAAAAAAAATATTAATAAATTTACAGTGAGTGCATGACAGTGTAAAAATTCTGTGCCTTAACAGTGAATTTTGATTAAATGTTAATTTTATTTCTTAAGTTACTATTTAGCGGGACCTAGAACTGTTATAATAATGAGATCTGTGGTTTATATTACCCTGTTAAGAAAAGATTGTGTATTTTCTTTTAGAATATGATGCTGTCATGTTTCTAAAGAAATGGAGGATCCAAAGCCATTTTCTGTGGTGGTTGTGTTCATGTAGGATGTGCCAATTCACATGTTACAGTCAGATTTTACGCATTAATCCAAGTTGTGGACTTCAATCGTGAGACAGAGTATGGATGGAATGATTTTGGTCCTAGCATTATGGCCGGTTTGTTTGTTTGTTTTAAATATTAATTAAATATAATGATGGTCGGTTTGTCTTCAGTTGAGTGGTTAGGGAAGTTATAACATTTCAAGTGATTAAGGTTTTGAATGGTGTTTTAAAAATTTTCTTTTTTTTTGTGGGGGCCACTTGATATGAGAAAATGTAAGACAGAACAAGTTATATTTTATGACATGGTTGGGATTAGGTAGAATTAGGAAAATCAAAGAAAATTAAACTTCTTGGCAAACATAAATTACCAGTATGGTCCTAATTTAGTTTTGCACTCATCTTTTAGTATCCTTTCCTATGCTTGACTGAACATTAGGATTTGGAAAAATGTTTTTTGCTTTGCTATTTTCTATTTAGTAATATATCTGTGTAGTGATTTTATTTTACTTTTTTAATCAGCTTGTGTTATCTGGTGACATCTCCAATGTAGCGGCTTGGTGAGTTGAAAACTATTTTATCAAGTAAGCTGTTGCTATGTGAGAACTTTTGGAGTTTTTCGGATCTTACAAAATTGACTATGATTGTTTATGGTAAAAACTCTTCTCTGCAACATCAAGTGCCGGCATTTGAGTTTGGCGTTTGCTTGAGAGAGAAACTCTCTGCCACTGCCACCTCTGCTGCTGGCATTCAAGTTTGCCCCTTCTCCTTCTCTTTACATGTATCCTGATTTGGACACCTGTTTACATGATGAGATGGCGGTTGCAACCTTCCAAGGGCCTCCTGGCGAGTGTTGTGGGAATAAGAAAATGGAAAGAAAGCCTTCTGGGAAGAGACGTGTATTTGTTCAGACAGAAACTGGGTGTGTTTTGGGAATGGAATTGGATAGAAGTGATAATGCCCATACCGTGAAGAGGAAACTGCAGGTTGCATTCCATGTTCCAACAGAGGAAAGCTCACTTATATGTGGGGACATGGTCCTGAAGAATGATCTAAGTGTGGTTAGAAATGATTCTCCACTTCTTCTCACCAGGAACTTTCTACATAGGAGTTCATCTACCCCATGTCTTTCACCTACTAGCAGGGATGTTCAGCAGAGGGATCAGAGTGGACCAATTGAGGTTATAGGTTGCTCAGATATGTTTTTAGGAACAAAACAGCTGGTTAAGGATATTATGAAGGCAATAAAAGTTGGCATTGAACCAATTCCCATTCATAGTGGATTGGGAGGTGCATATTATTTTAGAAACAGTGATGGTGAAAATGTTGCTATTGTGAAACCGACTGATGAGGAACCTTATGCACCGAACAATCCAAAAGGTTTTGTAGGCAAAGCTCTTGGACAACCTGGACTGAAACGTTCAGTGAGGGTTGGGGAGACAGGTTTCAGAGAAGTGGCAGCTTACCTTCTTGACCATGATCATTTTGCCAATGTGCCTTCTACTGCCCTTGTGAAGGTCACACATTCTATTTTTAATGTTAATGACAGAGTCAAGGGTGGTATGTATCCTAACAAGAAGCAAATAAGCAAAATTGCATCACTGCAGCAATTCATTCCTCATGATTTTGATGCAAGTGACTATGGAACTTCTAGTTTCCCTGTTGCTGCTGTTCATAGAATTGGGATTTTGGACATACGAATTTTGAACACAGACAGACATGCAGGAAATCTTCTGGTCAGGAAGCTTGAAGGGTTTGGAAGGTTTGATCAAGTGGAGCTTTTCCCCATTGATCATGGTCTTTGCCTCCCTGAAACTTTGGAAGATCCTTATTTTGAATGGATCCATTGGCCTCAGGCGTCAATTCCTTTCACAGATGATGAGCTTGACTATATATATCATCTAGACCCTTTTCGTGATTCAGAAATGCTTAGAATGGAGCTGCCCATGATTCGAGAAGCATGCTTGCGGGTTTTGGTTCTCTGCACTATCTTCCTCAAGGAAGCTGCAGCCTTTGGTCTGTGTCTAGCTGAGATTGGCGACATGATGAGTAGAGAATTTCAGGGTCATGATGAAGAGCCTAGTGAGCTTGAGCTTATATGTATTGAAGCAAAGAAACTCTTAGATCAGGAAGAGTTCCCTACTTTTGAGGCAGAAGTAGGAGACAAAGATGTGACTCTGTTTCAGTTAGACTGTGAGGATCAGGATTTGGATTTCAAGACAAATATAGAAGAGAAAATGACAGCAATGCCTCCTTTTCAAGCTGGGGTGAAAATTGGAAACGGTAGAAACAAACTTTCTAAACTAGAGGAAAGTGTGATGGAGGACGATGGGGCTTGGAGTGAAGAAGGGGAATTACTCTTGGGTGAAGATGAGTACAAGGGTCCTGTGGGGAATCGAGTGCCTAATGTTTCAAAGCTGTCTGTATCCATGAAGAACACTAGAACTGGTGAGATAAGTTGGCAGCACCTGGGTGTAAAGCAAAAGAGTGGCACTCTGGGTGGGACATCATCTGGAAACACAAGTGTGAATGAGTTGCCAGCAAGCTCAAGTTTTGTGAAGCTGACAGATATGGATGAAGAGAAGTGGAACCAATTTCTTGAGAAATTCCAAAGGTTGTTGATCCCAGCTTTTGTTAATAGCAAACCGGGGAATGTTGGTAAGAAGCAGAGACAGAGACTTGGAACTTCATGCCAATTTTAGAGGCATCATAGGTGAAATATGGCATGAACCAATGAAATGAAAGGTTTGTGCAATGTGTTACATGGTTTCCGGGAGGAGTATTTAGAAAGAGTATCAAGCAGAATTTAGATAGAGAGGTTCCATCTTAGCAACATTGAGGAGGAGTATCCAGGAGTAAGTAGTAAAGGAAGATTTTCAGTT
This sequence comes from Clitoria ternatea, assembly GCA_037962975.1. Lineage (NCBI taxonomy): Eukaryota > Viridiplantae > Streptophyta > Magnoliopsida > Fabales > Fabaceae > Clitoria > Clitoria ternatea. The sequence goes on from CM075672.1 coordinate 273,104,534, forward strand.
ACTAAGGTCTTCCCATTAGCAAATAAAAGGGAGAAGTAGGCGTCAAGACTAAGTCCTGATTTACTCCATTATATTTTCCCAATTTATGTTCACTAGTTAGTATGTCGAATAATTCAGGGTAAGTGTCAAAATAAATTTGTGTATATCAATATTATCTTGGAGTTTTAAATGATATTTCATGTGTGGTTTTGCTTGTTGCTTGCTTGTTGCCATTAAATTATTCTGTTTTATTTTGTCTTCTTTTTGTGAATCTTCATCCTTGCGGATCTATTGTTCAAGTCGTCTGGCACAATCTATTTCACCCAGTGACATGCCAATATATTCTGCGCTGATTACAAGAATGTGATTTTTTAATTTGTAAATTTAGAATGTGTAAATTTGTATTTGATAATATTTTGCGTTTTCATATGTTCCATTGCTTTCTGGTTTCAGGGCGGTAAATTAGTTTCAATTAATAACTGAATAACTCTTATGTACACACGTGCGATGACGTGTTACAAACATCCGATAAAAATTGGCAACTTATTAAAAGCCGTTGTAATTTTGAGCCAAATAGTGTTTTTGATCTGATTCATCAGGCCCTGTCTTGGGTTTGGTTGTCAGCAAGATGTTCCAAGTTTTGCTACCCTTTTGTTAATTGGTTAGCTAATCCAAAGGAATGTGTGCTGTTCTGTTAATGGAATGCACTGAACAAGGAGTTGGTTCTGTTTTGGCTTGCTATGAGGTTGTCACCACCATTCTGCAGGTGGTGGAAATTTGTATGTGCAGCAGATTGTTTGTTTTCATGAGGTCATGAATTACTTTGATGTTTTATTGACTATGTCAATGCATAGGCGGATTGCTTTTCACATGGCCAAGCCATGACTTGATTGCATTATATCAGATGGATAACGTACTAAGCCATAAAAGATTGATTAAATAGTATTCATATGAATTAAAAATTAAGTATTGATGTGGAAATTAAATACAAAAACACATAAATAAATTGTTAATATCTTCAAATGAAACCATTATATCAAGATTCAAAAGGGAAATGATCGATTATTATTAAGTAATACATGCATTCTATTCATATTGTTTTATTATCTATTATTTGTTTATTGAAACATCTATTAAATATTAATCTTTTACCCTCTTCTTCCTGCTGACAAGGACTCTGCAATGAGTTGAAATTCCTAAGCTGTAAAAAACTTAGATTTGTCTAATTTGGTCAACTTAATACAAGATAATTTTTTTAAAAAAATCTATATTAAAAATTCTTAAATTTATTTAAGAAATCTCATGATATTACATCAATATTAATTTTAAATAAAAAGTTTTACGAGGTTATACAAGGTTAGATGTCCCTTGTGAACTTCATTATTTTTTATAGAGCGAAAGCAAAATGGGCCCTGATTTTTGACAAATACACAAGGAAAACGTTTGCACGCTGGATCAATTTCATTTGGTTAATTCACTCTTCAGTGTTAAGCCTGTCAGCAAAGAATTTCATTTTGGGAGAAGTGGATACATCCATTTCCATATTTTTGCAGTTAGTAGTTGACTCATTTCATTGAATTTCCTACGAACCTCATTGGTTGCTTCAAAGGGCTACAGAAAGATCTTTCACCCCGAATATACAAAATTGGATTCACCCTGTTTCTCTGTGCTTCATGGTGATTATTCTATTTAGTTCAACTTGTTGATCCTCTATTTGACTCACAGCTCGGGAGAAGCTGCCGCTTACAAATGACATGGTGTCTTCTTTCGTGAGGCGCATTTGCTTTATCCTCAGTATACTCTGTGAAACCTCACCTATGGAGGGGCGTTTCCGGGGTGATTTGTGCAAACATTTGTGTGCAATTTTAGCAAGTTGCCTCACTTCTTCAAGGTTGCATTTTCCCACAAGCTGCTTGTCAATAATCTCATCCACACCATCATAATCCATTGCAGCCTTTCAGTAAATATTATGCAGAAAAAATCATCAGTCTAAAGATTTATGACAACACTGGCACTGAGAATTCAAGACAAAGCAGCTTGTTTCCAAAGCAAAAGAAATAACTTACAAGGTTGATATACTCCATCAAATTTTGATGTGGGTGGATGGCAGTGATGAGCTCAAAAATTATTATACCAAAACTGTAAATATCACTTTTCATTGTGAATTTGCTTGTGGAAATGTATGCTGGGTCCATGTAGCCATATGTACCTTTAAGGCCGGAATTACGGTCATCGAAGAATTCCTCCTTTGACAGCCCAAAATCAGAAACCTACACAACCAGTTTAGGTTCGGAGATAATCAATACACAACAAGAAAAAGGAAAATAATTTACACTATAATGTCAACGTGTCAATACTTTAGATTAGGCGGATTAGTTTCTTCTAAATTTAGCAGCTGTTGCTGGGTGAGTTCAAACATTGTTCAGTTGAATCAGTTCAGCTCAGTTTCATGTCAAAATTAGTTTTGTAAATTGTTCCTCTAAAGCTAATTTTGGAAAGCAACCAGTTAGAGTAAAAGAATGTACAGAACAAATTACTTGGACTGCATAAGAGGGAATTTAGTCAAAAAAAGATTAGAGCAAGTTTTGCAATGTCTTCAGTTATTTTCTCACACGAACCTTTAACCTAACATAAAATACCATCACCAGCTCAAAAATTAAGTAAATGCAAAATGATTTGCTACTTGTTATTTCAGTGTTGATGTGAAGAATAAAGGTGGGGCAGAATGAATGTCAATGTCAGGTGCATGGTATAAGAATATAATCTACATTTTTTTTTGCAGAGACATATAGCAAAAGTAACTTTATTTAGCGTTGACAAAATCTCCAAAACATTTCTTTTGAAACATCCTAAATTATGCTTAATTTACATATTTTCTTGCACCATGTTACATGGAAATGATTATCATGTTCCAAATGAAATCATATCAAAACTTAAGAAAATGAATAGAAACAAAATCTGATTATCAAAAACCAAAAGTAGGAACAAGCTTACCTTGGCTCTCATTGAGTGATCTAGCAATATATTAGCAGATTTCAAATCACGATGTATGACAGGTGGAACTGCCTGTTCCATGCATATTCATGTTAACCAAAGATTTTCCACATAGTATAAGAGAAGATATATCATTGAACATACCCCTTCATGAAGGTATTCTATTCCATGTGAAATGTCAATAACAATTTGCAGCCTTTCATCCCAACTCAATTTATTTTCTTCACCTAGATGCATGCACAGCACCAATTATTCTCAGTAGAGATTAAAGAGACGGCTTAGTTTTCAAGATTAAAAGGTAAAAATAAAAATAAAATTACTCTGCAATGTCTCATCCAGGGAAAAGGTGAAAAATACTTTTTTGATAATTGCAGAATATTAAAACATGTAGAAGAAAGTAAGATCTTCCTTTCTGTTAGACTTAGATGGGATTATCCTGCAAATATTAATATTAGCTATCCCTAGTATCACATATCCCGTCTATCTCATATTATTTGTATTTTAAGATTATGCATGTTTTCTTAAGAAAATTATTAATGACAGGTTACTAAAACGAAATTTCTTTCTTTGACAATAATACCCCAGTTAAAAGAGTTAGAATCTTATGTAGTTATAAATCTTTTTAAGTACTCAGGCAAGATAACAATAGATGAGGGTATTGGGGTAAAAATGTCATCTTGAATTTCTAAAGTGACATATAGCATGAGACCGATGGGGTATAATTAACATAAATCTTAACAACATGAAAAATCTTCCACTTACCATATAAAAGGTTTGCTAAACTTCCATTACTCATGAACTCATAAACTAGTATATGCTGTCCTTTATCTATGCAGTATCCTACCAAATTCACAAGATTCCGATGATGTAGTCTTCCTAGCAGAAGCACCTGTATGAACATTCCTTGAAAATCATAAAATACTTTGACAAGCCAAGCGGAGAAAAACCAATATCATTATGTAAAATCCAGTGGACCCTAATCCTAGGATCAAATCCCAGCCATGTGGCTTAGCCTACTGCCAAATAGCCTCCACCCTCCTCACAGTCACATACCAGGTTATTGACCTCTTCTGTAACCCCAAAAAACAGAAGAAAAAAGGTTATTAGCAAATACCTCTGTTTGAAATTCTTTCTCCCCTTGTTTGGAATTTGCGGCAAGCATCTTCGCAGCCAACACCTCTCCTGTAGGCATTGTAGCTTTATAAACTGTGCCAAATGATCCTTGTCCCAATGTATTTGTGAAATTTTGTGTGGCCCTTTGGATTTCTCTGGACCAAGTAAAGTGTCATATATGCCGTTGCAAATGTCAAGTCCTAGTATGTGTTTTATTTAAGCATTCCAAGTCTTATTTTCTCTTTTTTTTTCTTCCAAACCAATATTCAATGTAAATAAATTTTGCAAGGAAATTTCTCTAACAAACAATGAAACTTCACTACAAAAGGACATCAGAAACTTCCCAATTCTGGAAAATACAAATCAAATAACCAACATATATTCTAATGCAATAACTATATGATTTACATTCTACTAGTAGTTATCCAGACACAAAACATTTTGGAAAAAAGAAAGAAAGATTCATGCTCTAGAGTTTGGATAGAAATAAACATACTTGTATGAGTACTTTAGAATGCCTGATGCTGAAGCAAATCCATCTCTATTTTGATGATTCCATCTAGACAAATGGGAGGTTTTTTGTGGATTGGCTGAGCTTGAAGCAGCTATAGAACTAGTCAGAGAAGCACTAAAATCAGTGCTTGTTCCAAATCCATTTGTTCTAATGGGGAGGGTTGTTAAACTAGGCTCATCCACAGATCGTCCACGATGAGCACGCTTCTTGTACCACCTTATGCCAAAATATACAAGGCAAGCTATCAAAACTCCAAGGGCCACACCAACAGAGACACAGATGATAACCAAATCAGCTTGACCAACCATTCCTTGAGACTATCTCTTGACAATTAATCATCTTGCAGAAGACTGGCACTAGAGAGTTCGCGCTTCACTGCCACAAAGTTAACACAATTTTAATCCAATTCAACACTTCATCCAACTAAAACTCACATCAATTGAACTGCCAATTCTCGAATGGAAAGTGTGTTATACAGCCAGAACCAAATTGAAAGACAAATCTAAGAGGGAGATAACAACTACAATTCAGTGTACAAATTGAAACATCAAATATTTTATTTACTGATCCATCTAATATATCAAAATAAATTGCCACCTTAAAGATGGTGATGTTGGTGTCCCAATAGTGAGTTACTAGTCTAGTTGTTGAAGATATTAGAAATGAAATTGTCAAGCAAACAAACCCTTATCACGCCGCTTAAAACTGAAACCCATCAACCAAAATCCAAAAAGAAATAAACTTTACGGTTAAAAAGAGAGAGGGCAAAAGCAGGAGAGAGCATACCAAGTCTACAAAAGAATATTGATGGTTCAGACGAAGTGCTTAGACTTGTGGTAGGAAATGAAGAAGGAGAAGAAGAAAGAAAGAAAGGTGTAGAGAGAAAGAAGAAGAAAATGGAAAGGGTCTGAGTTGGAGGATTGTTGTGTTGAATGATCATGCTTTGGAGCGCAAACGACATAAAAGAGAAACGCGGATTTGGTGGTGCCTCTTTCAAACACACTGTGTGTCTGCGGGTCTTATTTTTCAATTTTTAAAAAGGTATACAAATAACTTTTTACTCTCTAGATAAAAAGATTCTTTTACCTAACAAATATTAAAAAAATTAGTTAATTTAGTCAAAATCATTAACTTTATTAAAATTATAGGTAATTTTTTAAATTATCATTAAGATTTTAGGAATACTATTTTTTTTCTGGCTCATTCTCTCTTTATTGTAATTAATTACTTATGGTTCATTCTCTCTTCATTGTAATTAATTACTTATTCCATATGAAAAAGTAAAGTATGAAGAAAGAAATTAATCTTTGTGGTAGACAATTATAATAGGGGAAATAAATATTTTAAACAATGCAATTTTCTTATTATCTTTTTAAACTTCAATAAGAGTTACTCGTTTAATAGGGATCTTTTAATCTAAAAATAATTAATGATATAATTTTTTTTATATAAAAAAAGAGTCTTATATTAAAAGACAAAAAAAAATATCAAAATGATTTTATATTTAGAGACACAAATAGTATATCATTATTCATCATATCTCGAATAATAATATCTAACTTTGAATATAAAAAATAATAATAACAATTGTGTATTTTTAAAATATCCTTAAATAATACATATTTTAATTTTTAAAAATAAGAATGAAAATTACATATAATGTAAAAAATATACTATTATTTTATTATGATAAAATATATTTCCTCCGATATTTAATAATAAGAAAAAGAAAGCTTCAAAATTTTTGGCTTTTAATCAAAGTAAATGTTAATTAATTTTACCATATTAAATAATATTATCTTCAAAATCTTCTCATTTAATGCGACTCTTTATTGTTTTGCCTCTATTAAATATAAAAGGTAATTTTGATAGCCAATTAATTTTTTAAATGAATTGAAGAAAATTAAATTAATTTGATTAATACCTTCATTCACTTTATATCAGAAGCTCCTACTTACAATAATACATAGTTGTATAGGAAAGTAATTATTATCTTGATGATAATAGATAATTTTATATTTCTAAATTTTTCCTCATTTAAAGTCAAACTTTACTATCATCTATTAATTATTTAAATGTAGAGACATTAAATGCCTAAGGATAATAAGAAAAAATATAATAAATGTTCCTAAATTTTTTTACAAGCCTTATAAAAGGAAATACTCATTTTTTATTTCTAAGGTTAGTAACATGTGAGTATCATGGAATGTTACATTTCTATCCATTATAAAATAATAAAATATTTAATGAAAAATAAATATGGATACTTATATATTTATTGAATAATTGAATAATACAATACACATCCTTACCTATTTAAAGAATATATAGGTGAATCAATATACTTAGTGTGGTGATTCACTGTTTCATCTATCTCTACCATTTAGTGTCCTTACAATTGAGAATAGAAATTAATTTTGGAGCTTTTCGACTCGAAGAATACAAAAATAATCTTATCAAGATAAAATTACTTGGCGGGTATATATACAATTGGATCTTTTTTTGTCATCCTGCCGAAAGATGTAATTCTTTTATTAGAAAAAGGCATGTATTCTATAAATAATACATTTGGATCTTTTAATAATATATTTAAATGAATATGATGGTAAAAATCTTTCACGCGTTCCTCTAATGTTGAATATATTACACCCTTAATCCAATAAATAACATTAATAATTAGATAATAAAAATTAAGGTAAATTTTTACGTTTAATAATTCGTTGGAAGAAGAACACCGCAAATAAAATTCTTAACTATCAACCCTAGATTTAATTTAGGGCATAACTTATATATGACGATATGAAAAGGTAAATAATTCACACAAAACCTATTCTTACTTCAAGAGTGCCTAACCAAGACACAACACCCACTTAAAATGAATTTGATCAAATAATTACTAAACATGGATTTGTGAAATATTCAAGATGGCCCAAAAGCAATAAAGGGTTTTAGGATTGGTTCCAAGATAGTTTAGGTTCATTAAAAGTCATAAATATAAAGTTACTACTCATTAATTAATTTTCCAAATAAATTATAAGCCTCATAGACTTCATGAACATATTTTAAACATTATCCAACATTATAAATATTAGGTTATAAAATAATTATTAAAAGAGATCACCTGCATATTAGTAGCATCTTGTCAAATGTTCTAACTAGATTCAACCTATCAAAATTTCAAGACTTAAATTTTCTTATTTCAACTCAACGCATACAAATCATGTGCTTAGATAAATTTCACTATAATTATTTCGCATCACTATTAATTTCAAAATTAAGATATAGTTACCCCACTTTCATTCTTGTCTAAAATTCAATTCAAATGCATCATATTCATTGTTAGTTGCTTACTAACATTCCATACCCTACCAATTTATTCCAACATCATCACGAGTTTACCAATCACATTGTGTTGAGAACATAATTCAAATCTCAATTTTCCACACACACCATTAATCATAACATCCTAACACTTCATTTATGACTATTTCCTCATATATTCATGTCAACAATTATCATCACCAATATATAAAGTCTTAACACCATCCATACAATTAGATAGGGTCACCAGATGTCTTTCACATGAATTTATGTGACCATGGCCATCATGTATTAATTTGTGATACAAAAAGATCAAAAAGCACGTATCATAATGATCCTATCATATCAACCATTGTCTAAACTACCAAGTCATCATCACAATTATAAGGCATTGGTTACGAGTATATTTATACAAAATAATTACCATCAAAAAATATGTCGGTCAAGGCACTCAAGAATATTTTTCACAACATTCCTCTTCATCCCCAAAAGCATAATTCCCATAAGCATTATCCTACAACATAAGAGCTTAAAATTGGACAACATGAGAGAGTGAGCATACTTTAACCCAAAAAATATGCTCATTTCGCAACACTTAACATTTTTACAAAAGTAAATATGGTAGTATATAGACATAAATGGCACGCATGCCTCAAATGTGTTACGAGCTTGCCAATGGCTTCATTTACTAAGGCATTTGCAACCACGCCTAATCACTTAAATAATTACTCCCTCGTACGGATTGCCCTCCCATTGGGCTTGCTTCATAATAACTCGCAATATCTATAAGCTATATTATGTTACGTCATGCATGTCATGAAATGCAACAATGCACATGCAAGTTTCAGCCACATTCAAGTCTCACACCCTCACTCACAGGAAGACCTCTCTATATTAAATTATCAAAGTTAGTGACATGCAATCAATTCAAAATAATGTCCAAGGCATACAATTTGCTATACAGTTTCCAAATTCATCAATTCATAATATTTCACACATGGAAATCAAGAAGGCATGTCATACAAATATATTTCAAATGCATGTTATCAACACATTTGCCAATTCAAAATAATTCATCAATAAGATTCAATCACATTTAATTGCATACATAAGGGAATTCACACTCATTCAATGTAAATATGCAAGCATACACCCACACATATATTATCATCATAGAATTGAATATGCATTTAGAAAAAGTATTCATCTCCTGTCTCAGGAGAAATATTCCATAGGGTTCAATAGTGCCGCTTCGTTAGAATTATCGAATCCTACATTAAGTAAATGAATAACTATATCAAACATCAATTCAAAAATTATTTTTGATGTTAATAATTATAAACAACATATATACAACATTGTACTAGGCTTATAATATTTTTTTCTTTTCGGTTTTTGGAATTCATTTTCCCTTTACAACATTTTATAACCTTTTAAAAGTCTAAAATCATTTCTATAGATTATCGAGAGTTCAATAATTATTCATTTAGCTTCACAAAGCTTTCAAATGACTTTCATCATAATTATTAACACTTATGATTTTTTTTTTCTTTACAATCAACAAGTTTTTCACCGTTATAATCTTATAAACATTATTTTTCAATATCTAAAAATATTAATATTCAATAATTAGTGTTCTAACACCTTCATAAATCATCTCATGTCATTAAAAACATTTATCATTCACCCTACATCTGGGTTCTTACTAAATATCTTCACAAACACTAAGTTTTCTTCTTGAACATATATATATATATATATATATATATATATATATGCCACTATAAATACCAAATAACTTCTATAATTATTGTTTCAAGTCTAATAATTATTTTTCTTCAAGTACTAGCACACCTATGGTCTCTAACACTGTGTTAACTTGATTTATTGGTTACTAATCTATTATTTCTTTAACTAAAATTATTGTCTATCACCAATAAATATTATTGCATGTCCAATAATTCATTTTTAGTCACCAAAAGTATTTTTAAAGCATGAAGGTGATATTCTTTCAAATTTCTACTTAGGATTCCAACAAGGTGTCATACTAATTTTTTACATCCTTTCTAACATGACTTTTTAGGCTCAATAATTATCTCAATAATTTCTAATATGTCCTAACAAGGTTTTCCAAGCCTATGACATATTATTTCCCCATTTATCATGCTAGCCCTTCACAAGAATCACTATGAATGTTACACTTTTTTAACTGAAGTTTTATGGCAACCATCATAAATGTCAATTTCACATCCAACCACTTTTTCTCAAATACACTAATAAAGCTCATGCGTTTATGAAACCATCTATAATGTTTTGTCATCATTTTTTGTTATAGGAAATCACTTGATTTTTTCAGGGAGAAGAATCTTACTCTTCTTCCTTCCTTCAAATCCAAAGCAAGAGACTCTAAGAGTAAGTTGCAATTTCAGAAATAGAGAAATGGAGTGCAAGCCATGAGCTTATAGGTAGTGGAATGAAGAATTTGGAACAAAGGAAACCTAGATCTAAGCTTGAAATTAAGAGATAAATGAAAGAGAAATTGTTAGGCAAGGAGGAAAGTGTGGAACCGTCACTCTCTAAGGCTGGAGGGATAGGGAAGGTGAGGTTCACCACCTTTGGGAGGAGACCAAATGATAAGAACAAAGTGAAGGAGCTATGTTCAACTTTATAGAGAAAAGTGGGAGCTTATCTCATTAAAACTCAAGGAAACTCAAATTATGAAACCATTGCAAGCAATTGAGGTATTTAAACCTCCCTCCTAATTTTCGATCATCTAAGTTAAGCTATGGGCCTTAGGATTTCTCCAAAGCCCAATCCTAAATGCCTAAGGAGAATGACCAATACAAGTCCAAACTAAAAATTAGATAAGGTATAAGGCTCAAAAGTGGCCTAAACATAAATAGTTATGCAAAACCCAAACTAAATTCTAATTTCTAAAACTAATAACATGAAACTAAAGAATATACAAATGAGAGCCAAGGCCCAATAAGGTGGCCCAAAAGTAGCAAGGAGGCCTCTCACTTTAAAATAATGCATGTACAATACCTAAAAGTTCTCAAGAGCTCTTCCTTAGGCTTGAGCCCATCAATGGATGTCATGAATGAAGTCAAGTATGTCTAGAGTGTTTCCTGGCTTTTTTGACCCTTGACCTAATCAAAGGGCCCCTGAAGCTCTACAAGGAAAACTCCAAACCCTAATAAGTAGGCTTGACCCATTTAGGAGTGTATCGAGGGCCAATCCACTTTCCCTATCCTCCTTTTGTTTTTTTTATTAAAAATTTTATTGTTAATAGAAAATAATTTTTTATAGGTGATTTTTTTTGCTCAAATATAAAATTAACCTCTAAAAAGTTTAAAACTAATCAGGGTCAATCCACTAAGAATTACTTTTTTAAGATTTAGCCTCTGAAATAATGTTTTGTTGAGATTAAATTATGTCGTTAACTTTTCGTATATTAAGGGTCAAGTGACTAATAGTCAACCACTTCAACATTGATATGTATAATTTTTTTACTTAAATATAAAATTAACCCAAAAATATTTAAAATTAAAATCAATGAATCTTTTAATTTTAACCATAAACAAACCCATGTTTTAATTTAGTATAATGATCACGATTAACAATTTCATGATCATCCTAATCGATCAGCCCCGTATATCATTTGTCTCTATACTTTTTCTATTCTCATCACAAGCTAGCTAGCAACGCTTCAATATTATAATTCATTAAGGGGATAATATACACTCATCATTTGTGAAGTTATGACCCGCATGTGTTCTCACAGCTATATTATTATTCACTAATGATCATCTACTTCAAACTAACGTGGCAATCACTGAATAATTAGTTCTACTTAATTCAGGTGTGTGATGAAATGAGTACGAAGAATAAAGATCAAAAAAGAGAAATAAAAATTAATATCTATATATAGAAAGAGAGGAGGAAATTGCAAGTAAATGTTTTTTCTATATAAAAATAAGAACTGCATATGTGTCGATTTTGAGAATAATTGAATGTTACCTGAGAAAAAATTAATATTTAAAATCAAAGTTACATGTTAATTGAATAAATAATTAAACTAGACCACAGTCAATTATCAACATCCAATTAGGTTCAAGTATCGTATAATAGATTCTCTTTAAATAAAGTCTCACATTTAAATTTTATAAGTGAAAATTTTTTATATATAAAATTAGTTCCACTGTAATATAAATATTTTTAACTTAAATATGATTTTTTACGAGATAATACATAAGGTTTAACCAAAAACATGAACATGATATGGATTACTAGAAACCTTCCACGTAGCCTTGCGACGAGAGGCATCTATTGCCACAAAGCCACAATCCACATTCGCAAAAATATGTTATTAATTTATAAGATTAAGATACAATTAAAGAACTAATTAATTACAACACTCAAACTGCATGCGTTCTACACATATCTATTTTGAGTATGAAAAGAAACAAACAACTATTTTTAAGTCCTATGGCTGCCTTAATTTGTGATACATCAAAATAATAATAAAAAAAAATATAACATAAAGCAAATTAACCTATATATTATATCTATATCTAGGCCTTAATTACTAACTAATTACTTATTTGTAGTAGCAAGAACTCAACCCAAAACTGTGATCCATGATTATGCCATTAATTAATCAAAATTAATTTTTAGGCTCATGATTATTGATGGGTGGCCTGTGGCTTGGTCTTCCTTTGTAATCCTTATATATAAGGTTTGCAATCTCCTTTGCAGCATCATCCACAAGTCTTTGTGCCTCATCTTTATGAGGTTCTTCAGAATTTGGGGAACCAACTTGCTCAGCATTGCAATCTTGTGAACACTTTGAGTTTGTGCTGGTGCTGTCAATATTCCTTGGAATTACAAATTTGGTGGATTTCAAATATTCCTTTGGTCCCTTTATCATAAGCTTCTGTGTGTGAATTTAAACAAGCTAAGTCAATATGTATAGAAGTTTATGAGTATTTCTAATGCACATGTATAATCTCTTCAATTTTATGCTTTAACTGTTTTTAGTCTCCAAAAAAAGGAAAAGACAAGCTCAAAATTCTTATAGTTTTGTGAACACCCTACATATATATGATTACTCTCTAAGTTTATGTGATTAACTATATATAAAAATTTAATCAGTGAATAGAACCTGGTGATGTTTCTTTTGTTCTGGCGAGCTTCCAAAATTCTTCTTCTTCAAATCATAACTCTCCTTACCTATACAATGTGAAAGCAGAGACATTAATATTTGATTAGGACCCATAACTAAGTACATTTTTTTTTATATAAGTTTGCACACTATAAAGGCCACTTTATGAGATCAAATAAGATGAAATATCCATTGATGATATGCTAATTAGAACAAAATATAAAATTTTCCTTGACAAAAAGAAAAAAAGACAGGAATATGTATTGATTGGGCTTGAAAAAATTATATTGCTAGCTGCACATGTTAATTCAGTACACAAATTATTACATGAAATCTACAAAAAGAACAAAAGTTGAAGTCTACTCCAAGATATATAGCAGACTCACAAAGGGGGTTTGAATGGTTTTCAAATGCTTTTTCATGACTCAGTTATGTTTTGGAATGTGGTGGCTGGGTCCATGATAATCATCAGTGAAAGCAACAAAAGCATCCATTTTGAGCTTTCTTGGTTTAATACTTTTCTCCCTTTTACATTTTACTATTCTATGATCTCCCTCCCTTTGATCAAAGTCACATATTCCATCAGAATAGGTTGCACCTGAAATCTTTGAAGATTCTGCTCCCCCTTTTCCACTTGTCATCACTTCTTCTCTCATCATGTCACCACCTCCAAATGATTCCTATCCCATAACACATTATTAACCATCTTATATAAATATATATATACAATGAAATTAACTAATATATAACATGAAACAGCATATATATGTATATATATGCGTGTGTTAGCAGTATTGATGACATATATACCTTTTGATTAGACACTTGAAGCTTGTTTTTGTTTCCTTCCTTACCTGAAATTACAGTTCTGGTAAATCAGATCATGCAAGTTTTCATTTTTTTTTAATTAACTTTTCAAAAATAAAATAATTTTTTAAAATTTTTTACCTAGTGGAACAACTCTTGCTGAGTCCCCTTGGATAGTCATGAGCAAAAGACATCCTAGGAAGAGGCTTGGGAGCACTGTGATCTTCATCTGTGTGTTTCTTCTTCTCATGAGTTTGTGTTTTCTCTTTTAGCAACTGAAAGAGAGAACACTTAACTGGTAGAACATAGGTTTTATAGAGGGTTCAGAGTTCAGACCAGGTCAAAGCTAGGGTTCCCACCCCTGTTTCTTTTAATCATTTTATAATGCCTTGGTATGTTAAAAACTTCGGGAAAGCCCAAAATCAGTTTAATAAATTAACCAAAATGCAATTTTTTAACGTGGGGTTATTTTATTATTAAGAATGACCCTTGTTTCTCAATCTCAAGTTTGAATGTGATTATACCAACGAGGTTTGGTATATATAATTACAGAATGTTATTTTTATTTAGCTTAATTTTTTTGAAAAATTGTTTATTTTTATCTGTCATTTTAGAAATTCAAAAAAACATTTATATATAACTTACTTTTCTATTATATTCTTACTTTTAAAATAAATGATTATAATAAAGATGTGAAATAAATAAAAAGATAAAAAAATATAAGGGTGAACTAAAAAATTAGATGGTTAAATTATGTATTTTGAAATCATTTAATAATTTTTTGATGTTCAAGAAATTTAGTCTCAAGGTTATATACATGGTTAGAAACAAGCAACTATATATAATATACAGATATAGATATAGAGGAGACCGAATGTATACATTTACTAGAATCATGGAAGATTAAGTAGCTTAGTCTATGCTGGTTAAAAAAAGTAAATTAATTGAAGATTTTATATTCAAATCATTTGTAAAGAAAAGGCCCTGAATTGTATCTTATACTGAAGTATTTGGAATAAACTTTGTAATAACATCAACAAAATAATTGTTTATGTTTAACAAGTGCTTAGTTTGAGATAAAAGCATTTAAAGGAAGTCACTCGAGGTTAATTTCTTAACCATGACTAAGAGCTTTTGAGACAAATGTCTTAACAAGTGCTTAGTTTTATTTAATTTCATTTTTCAATGTGCCACTGCTAAACAACTCAAGAAGTAAATTCTTTTTCAAAACTTGCTGATTTTAGTTTTTATTGTTACCGTAAAATGAAAGAGAAATTAGCCAACGGAATGTTGACTTTATAATTAGTAATCTTGAATTAATGTATAAAATAAAAAGCAATTGCTATGTTCATTTCAAATTAATTCAAATAGAATTTGTCAAGAAGAAAAAAAATTATTATTACGTACGTAGAGTATATTTTATTTATAAATTAGCATCAATTATTTATATTTGTTTTGGACATGTTAGATTGTACAGGATCTCATGCATGGTCCTTTTAAGATTATGGAGATGTTGTCAAATTAGTCAAATATAAGTAGTGGCTATGATTAACCTCGGAGGGCCAGCTCAGCTCTATGGTACGTACGTAGTTTACGAATACCATTGTCATGAAAAATTGAAAATTATGAGAAAATTTTTTTATGTAAAAGTAAAAAAAAGAATTTGAGTTCTATAATTATATAATGATGGTTGAGATTAATTATGTAAATTTTTTAAAAAGTTATATGAATGATCATGTGACTTTGAAAAATTTTTAATTTCAATCATCCATATATGATTATAGAATCCAGATTCGCCCATTTTACTCTCATATAATAAAAAACACATTTCTTATAAAATACAGCATATATATATATATAATTAATATTAATTTTCTTTTTTAATATATTCATTGTAATATCATCAAGTCCTACTTAGACCGACATCTTATGTACGGATCGAAGAGTCCATGTCCCAATGTCTTCTTCGGTCATCTCACTAACAATAACACACTAATAGACGAGATGTGATGTCACCTATAAAAGCACTATAACACTAAGTTAGTACGGATACTTAATATCGAAACATAAAAACATGTATTTAATGAATGTAACACTTTACCTTTGAAGCGTGAATGAGATACATTTATAGGAACCTTCTACAGGATAAAAGCGAGTATACCCTCTACTCACTCATGGTAATGGGTTTAGGGCTATACCGGTAGATACACGCAGATTGTCATGCTGACTTTGGTCACGGATATACGGCTCAAACAAAATGTATATGAGGGACAAGATCGATACAAACAATTTACGAAATCTCACTCTGATGAGTTGTTAAAGATCTAATCCAATAAGTCGAGATAGTGATATTTCAAAACATACTCCTAAAACCTATATCAGCTCCAATAATTTCTTTTTAACTTTGTATTTCTTAATTAATGTATGTCCTCGCTAGAACATACGTTATAAAAATTATTGGGAGAAAAAAACTGCTCTTATAGTCAGTGATACGTTGAATAGACATAGGATAGGACCACAAGGGTAGGTCCTTGGAAACATGATATTTTGACAAAATGGTGATGCCGAGAAATAATTAATATATAAGATAGACAAAATGGTATGTCAGAGATGGATACACCTGCAAATCAGTTAAATCATTAACAATTTGATCAAATGAGTCTTCTTATTTAATTTCATATATTGCTGCTACTACCACTCTCGCTCGCAACTTTTTATTTTTCAATTCGTTTTTCAGGAACTGACTATTTTAGATTCAGATACAGTTGTATACTAATCGATGGGTAAGGACGAAGCTAATGTTAGAAATGTAAGGTAGTAAATTGGATTAAAGCATGTGATAAATAATATTTAGTATTTATACAATTTTAATTTATTTGATAATAAGTAATTAAAAGTAACATATTTAACACAGTTAAGAATAATATATTAAAATAATGAATAAAATTAAAGATATTATAAAAAAAATGAATTAAATAGTTATCTAAAATAAAGTTTGATCCCGTAAAACAAAAATAAGTTAAACCTGAATCTTAACCATCAAAATATTACATCTAATATAATCATGCGCGCATGAGGGGACAAATTAGAGGATTTACACTGAAATCAACATTTTAAGTCTCTTATATATATAAGGTCATAACTTTTCTAACTTATTTACAAACTCAAAACACATTTTTAAAATTTCACACTCCAAATAATATAAAACATAAAAAGTTCTTTTCAAATGTTATGCACAACTAAAACCTAGACATAAGAAATTCTTTTGAAATGTTATACACAATTTATTTATTACTTGTAATCAAGGGCAAAGATACTACTGTAAAAGTCTAAGAGACACATTTTATTTTTACGTTTGTCCTCCCACATAAATATTTAATATCTTACCTATTTTCCAAAATTCAATAATATTTTAATTATTCTATATCAAATTTATTTATATTTAATGAAAATAATTTAATGTTATTTACATACAGTGGCTTACGTGGCATAAAGAGAACAATTAATTATATTTTATTAATTATGAATAACAATAAAATAATTAAACGTTATTTTCAATATTTTATATTTAATGAATATATACTTAAACGTTCTTTTAATTATTCTATAACAAATTTATTTTATATCAAATATTTTACCATTATTTTATTTATTAAATATAAAATCTTCATTATTTATTTTACATTCGTTAGCATTATTAAATTATTCAATAATATTTTAATTATCCTATGTTAAAAAAATTTAAACTATAAAACTTTAATAAATACAATGGCTAACTTAATTAACATTATCTAATGATAAAATAGTTAAATTATAAAAACAAATTGTAAAATATTAATATTTGTGTGGGGGGCTAAATATAAAAAGGTGTCTTTTAAACTTGTGTTACTATGAGTGAGGTGTGACTTAGGTTAGGGGTGACAAATGAAATGGAGTCAAAGCCCTCTAAAAAATAGGTGAGGCTAGCCCGTTTTTCTAAACTGAAAAGGTTTAAAAATAAGATGTATCTCGTCTGATAGATGGGGCTTACCTACCAAAGTAAGGATCTTTTTTTAAGAAAAAAATAGTGGGTTGACCCATCTGATCTGTCCTGGACCGGGGTCAAGAGATCCGATCTCAAGCCAGTCACGAATAGTATGTCAATACCGTCTAGTAGACCGGATGTGTATGTATCCGATGTAGGTATCCGTTGTCCTTGAATGAGGAGAGCGGATTGGGCGTTCTGGAGATCCTTCACACCGACCTAACGCGTTGAAGTGGGCGAATGGTGGTGTCACCTGCAAAGATTCTCCGACGCTCAAGTCAGTGATTATATTCCAAGTCAGGAATGTATTTAGAGAGGAATCAGTCGTAAAAGAGCTGAGGAAAAGGATCCCTAACTTCAATCATGAAGTCAGTTCATATACCTGATTGGCTCGATTAACGAGGACTTGTTGGTGGGGAACCACCAACTCCCATTAGCATTATTATATTGCGCACTTACCTGCATGATTGGGTCAAGTGGCTATTTTATATTGAGCGTAGAGAATGTAGACTAGGATTAGGGAACAAGTTGACCATTCCCGTGAGCAGAATTTGGCTCGTAATGCAGGGAATTATTGATCGATCCCTGTAGCAACAATCCTTGTCTTTTGCACAGTAACGTGTGTATTGTCCGATGTCATGGTGTTATCCTGAACAACCGGTATAGGGAGAACGCCTGATACGGAATTACAATCCGGATGTATACCGATGACACCGGTTACACGTAGATGTCTTATCAAAGACGTTGAAATATGTATAGCAGATCGGATACCGGTATTGAGACCGGATCATATGTCCCCTAGCTTGTGTGAGGGACTGAATAGTTGTTCACATAAGCTACTCAACCTGCGAGAGGTCTTAATATCGGTAAGCCTACGTGTGTAACAGTTCCTTAACATCTGTTGTCATTCGTGAAGAACCGCTCTGAATTTAATAGAAAAGACCTTTCGGTACTGTCACAACGGATTCAGACAAAGATTCGTTGTGTGAGAATTTCAAGAGTTTATTGGAATTGAAAGCTCTTGAAGTTTGTGTAACGGCTGTAAAGCGTAAATTGCGTTGCATGATTAGACATTAATGCTTTTAATCACGTGGGCAAGCAATTATTGCGCCTGAGATGAAAATCTCATTAACCGTCGTTTTGGGCTTAATGGGCCTGAAATTTTCGAAACTTTTGGGCCTAGTGGATAGCCCTTTGCTGAGTCGCTATCGTTTTGGCGCCCAAGAATTTGGAACGGTTGTGTCGTTTCGCTTGTGAACGGGTGCGTTTTATCGAGAACGACACAACTTCAAGAGGAGGTAACCGATCCTCTTTGTTTCCTATAAAAGGAATACTTAGTGGATTCTGGGTTCCACTTGCTTTTGCTTTCTCAACGAAACTCTGCAGAAATTTTGCAAGGAAGTTTATCGCCTACATTGCGAGGGTCTCATCGTTCCTCAAATTCATCACTGTCACCTGAGGTAACTATCTTTTCCTTGTCGCTTTAGTTTCGCTTTGACTTGCTACTCGTAGTTATAGAAAGTAGGCTTCATAAAAAAGGGGGGGGGAATCAGTTTCCCTCAACCCTAATAGTTGTGGGGAAGAATCCTTGTGATTCTTCCTAAGACTGAACCGCGTCGCTCAGAAAGGGGATCTTACTCACTGCGGGAAGTGACCTTTCCCTTCTCAGAGTCGCCCTCTGATTGTAATTGCTTTTAAAATGCAGTGAGTAATGATTGCAACTTTCTGACGACATTTTATTTCTTATCATAGATTAAGGAGTTCGGTCTAGATACTTCCAATGGCAACTGGAGAAGGATCTTCTGGAGATAGTGCCATTTCGAAGACAGCTGAGGGTCTCTTCAGCGTAGTTGCTTCGAGGCTGAATTGGGAGGAGGTTCAGGCTAAATGGCCTTTCTGTTGGGTGTCCAGCGAATTTAAGGACTTGGCCTCTCGTCATGCGGATGAAGAGGGATCTCGGATTCAACCGAGGTTCACACTGAGTACGGATGAGGAGACAAAAAAGTGGTATAGGGTTTACGCACCACTTCTGACAGAGCGGATATGTCATGTCGTCCCCAACGATCGTTCAGTGTACATGTATGACTTTATATTCCATAATCTGGGAGTTCGTTTTCCTTTAACCGAACTCCAGATGGGTGTTTTGAGGTTTCTGAACTGTGCACCCTCTCAACTTCATCCCAACGGTTGGGGCCTCATCCGAGCTCTCGAAGTGCTTGGGGAGCACTTCAATTTCACGCCAACAGTAGCGATGCTGTTCTACTATACTCAGGTGGTTAGAAGGGCGAATAAGCAGGGCGGAGTTGGCCTGGTGACACTCCGGACTCTCTGTTCCTTTGTGAACTTTGAGTCTTACACAGATTCTGCCAAGGTTGACGGGAAGTCCTTCAAGACTTACTTCACTCGCATCTCCATCAAGAAGGGCAAACCAAAATTTTGGAAGGATGAAGAGGACGTTGACAAATTTCCCTTAAGCTGGACACACGAGCATTTCCTCTTGAGCTCTCACGCGTACTACACTGATCAATCCGATCTGTCTCGTGAGACATCGAGAGTGTTGTTCGCGCTTGAATCGCACACTACAGGTCGTCACGTCTTTTCGTGTAGGCGTCTGCTAAGTAGCTCAAGCGGAGTCCGGGAGGAATATTTGCGTACTTCTCGTTTTATTTCATCTTTCCTCCTTTATCAAATATATATAGAATATTTGCAGTTGCTGACATCTTGTGTTTGTTCATGTAACACCCTCTGTTACACCTTAATAAATTCTAGAAAAATTCGTAATTTTTTTTTTACTAAAGATATGATTGTTAAAAAGAAACTATCGGAATAAATTATATACATTATTTCTGAAATACCTCACAAATATTATTAAAAACTTTATAAAGTATTTGTACATTCATCCGAAGAAAATAAACATTAAACATTATAAGAAAGAGAGGAAACTCCATGGCCCAGAAGCAGTTACTAATTAACATTATTTATTCATTGGACCACGGTATTCATACCGAGCTCCCTTTCTAGAACGTGCTATATTTACTGCTGATATTCTTCGATCCTTCCCTCTGAACCATCAATTTAGAATATATGAAACAAAAACACGGAGAAAGGAGTGAGAAACAGAATATAATATTTCCGAATAAGACATAAGCAACAAAGGGTTTTCACAACCAATACATAATAATATCAATCACAATCACATACACAATCAATTATGAATGCATGAATGTTATGCAATATCTTCATCATAACTTACTTATATATGTGGGCCCTTAAATTTTAATTTGCACTGGGCCAACCAGGAGTTTACACTATTCCATAAGTCCGGATAATAATAATATGAACAGCTCAACTGGCATGGAAACACTTAGAGACTAGTCAGATTGAGAAAGTTTTTATTGTGAAAGTACCCGACACTAGGGAGCTACCCCAGGTCCCCTGAAGCACCCTTTCACACTCTCTCATCCCAAGGCTCGTAATTAAGCCTCCTCTAATGTATCCTCGGTTTCTATAATCCGTCCCCAGACAATATTATTTCATTTCACTTTCATTATCCATGATGCATGAACTACTCGCGTATTGAGTTGGTTAAGGCTTTTAGAAACTCAATTATTAAATCCCTTAAAGGTTTACAATATCATTTCAATAAACTGTACATTTTCTCAGTTCTCTGAATTTCTGTCCCACAGAAATAAATTTGGTACAGTTTTCAAATCTCACGGAAATTGAGTTTCTAAGCCTTAAATATCTAAAAACTTTATCATATAAAACTTTACATAATCTTTCTCAAATTAAATCTTAACAAAATCAAATTTAGGAATCTCAATTATTTCCAAATATATTTAGTTATTAAGTTGGAAAAAATAAAATAGTTTTCTTTCAAAAAATTTTGTTTTATTAAAAGAGAATAATTATTAACCAAAAATACTTAAAATTACAAAATTTTTCTTTAACTCAAGATTTAATTAAATAAAATCTCATAAAATATTTTCTTTCTAAAATAAATACTAATTTTTTTATTCTAAATATTGAAAATAAAGTTAATAAAAATAATTTCTAAGAAGAAATAAAAGATAATAAAATTTAAAGAGTAAGGTAAGAAATTCTTACTGAATTTTAGCTTTCCGTCATGCTCGCTATATGCTCAAACTCCACATTACAATATCATCAATCAAAATTAAACAATATCAATCATAACTAAATATCATCAATCAATCAATCATAATCAAATCATAATCAAATCAATTAAATATCATTAATACATATCATAATACAAAATTTAATGGTTATTAATATAGTCAATTTTAGTCCTTTTGTCAATTCCTCGCATAGGTATATGTAAGTCCATATAATCCAGTCCTTGCATAGGTATAGTTCAGTCCATATGGGTCATAATGGTCCAAGTCCTTGCATAGGTATTGTCCAGTCCATATAGGTCATAATGGTCCAAGTCTTTGCATAGGTATGTTAGAGTTAGTTAAACCGGATATTTAATTTAAAATTTATTATAAATTTTAAGTTAAAAAAAGTTAATATTTTAAAATAATAATATTATCAGATTTAAAAGGAGTAGGGGACTCCTCCCATTATTCTTATGTCTTTTCATATTATACTCTTATCTCACTCCCCCTTACCTTGAATTGTTACCCAAAATGGATTTGCTTTGCGCCTCCGATTTCTAAAAATATTAATACCAATCTTATTTCAGTATAAGCATAAGACGAAGATTAAGATTACTACTTAAAACAGAAATGGTAAATTTTGAATAGTGAATAGTGAATAGTAAATCGTGAATAGTAACGGTAAATAGTAAAACGTGAATAGTAACAGTAAATAGTAAAACGTGAATAGTAACGGTAAATAGTAAATCGTGAATAGTAACAGTAAATAGTAACAGTAAATAGTAATTTACTATTTGAATAGTAATTTACTATTGAAATAGTAATTTACTATTGAAATAGTGTTTACTATGCAGAATAGTAACTTAAAATAATATTATTTTCAGTATAATAACAGATTTCTAAAAACGATATGAAAATAACCCAAAAAATATAAAAGAGAAGTATTCTTACCTTAGGATTTTGGCAGAACCTTCTCTCCAAAAACTTTTCTTCTCTCTCCCACTTCCACCACTATCTCACTAGCACTACTATATTAAGAAAACTTAATCTGAAATTGTGAATTCTAAAGAAGAAATCCTTCGGTATTTATAGGAAAAAAATTTACTATGCATTCCATTATTTTAATATAAAAGTACTATGCATTTTTGAATTTTTTATTCCAGGTTACTGTGCATCTTTTGAAAATTTCATACATGCACAGTGATTTGCATAGTAATTGTCGGCAAAATTATTAAGTCAAATAGTAACCCTTCACTCGGTATATTTTAAATATTCAAAATGAGTCCTTTTTGAAATTTAGCGATATTATATCAGTCCCTACTAATTTTATAATAAGTAATATAAAGCTGAAATTTTAAAAATCTAAAATTTTCTGTTAATAAAAATTTATTGATACGTTTCAAATTTTTTAACGATTGGAAAAAATCAAGATTTTTCTCAAACCGATAATTTTTAGATAAGTCTACTTGAAATGGATTTTAGAAAATTTTCTTATAATTTCAATTCACTTTCTTGTAAATATTTTTAATTTAAGTCACTTATATGAATTTAAAATTATTTAAAAAAATATTATTTTTATTAAAAAATTCCAAAATTCCAAAAAAATTCCAAAAAATCATAAATAATACGTAGATTAAAAAGTTCTAAAGAACCATAATTTAATTCCTTCAAAATTTTAATATAAAAAATAAAAATAGGGGTGTTACAACTCTACTCCCCTTAGAAAATTTCGTCCTCGAAATTTACATAATCAGTAAAACAAATGAGGATGAGACTCTTTCATCTCAGTTTCTAGTTCCCATGTAGCATCTTCTCCTCTCGTTTCACTCCAAATAACCTTTACAAGCGGAATTGTCTTGTCTCTTAATTGTTTTATTCTTCTGTCACTTATTCTAACAGGTGGTGCATCATATGTAAGATTATCTTTAACTTGTATGACATCAGGTTCAATAACATGTGTAGGATCAGATATATACTTTCGCAAGTTTGACACATGAAAAACATTATGGATATTAGAAAGAAAAGGTGGTAATGCTATTTGGTAGGCAAGGGGACTAACTTTATGAATTATTTGGTATGGACCGATAAATCTAGGAGTTAGTTTTCGAGATTTCATTGCCCGACCGACCCCAGTCATAGGTGTGACTTTCAAGAATACATGATCGCCTTCTTGAAATTCGAGCGGCTTTCTTCTTTTGTCATAGTAACTTTTCTGCCTGCTCTGTGTTGCCTTCATCTTTTCCTGAACTATTTTGATTTTATCCGTGGTTTGTTGTACCAACTCTGGTCCTAGCATCAAGTTTTCACCAGTCTCAAACCAACATAGCGGGGTCCTACATTTTCTTCCATATAATGCTTCAAAAGGTGCCATGCCAATGCTAGCATGGAAACTGTTGTTGTAGGTAAACTCCACATATGGTAAGAATTGATTCCAACTTCCTTTATGCTCTAACACACAAGCTCGTAACAAGTCTTCTAGAGATTGGATTGTTCTTTCTGATTGTCCATCCGTCTGAGGATGATATGCTGAACTCAGACGCAGTCTTGTTCCCATAGCCTTGTGCAAGCTCTTCCAGAATTGTGATGTAAAACGAGGGTCCCGATCAGAAATGATACTTGAAGGAATTCCATGCAATCTCACAATCTCCTCGATGTATAATTTTGCCAGCTTCTCCATAGAGTAACGAATGTTGATGGGAATAAAGTGGGCAGACTTTGTTAGTCTATCAACTATTACCCATATCGAATCATGTCCTAATGGAGTTTTGGGTAGAGAAGTCACAAAATCCATGGTAATGCTATCCCATTTCCATTCTGGTATTTCCATTGATTGTAGCATTCCAGGGGGTTTTTGGTGTTCCACTTTAACCTTCTGGCAAATTAGACATGCAGCCACATACTCTGCCACCGCTTTCTTCATTCCAGGCCACCAAAATAACTTCTTCAAATCTTGATACATTTTAGTAGCTCCGGGATGAATGCTCATATAACTTTTATGGCCTTCTTCCAAAATTGCTTTCCTCAACTCCTCTTGATCAGGGATACACACTCGATCCTTATACCTCAATAATTGGTCGTTTCCCACATTGAACTCGACTTCTTTTCCTTGTTTCAAGAGTTCTTTCTTCTCTTGCAGGAATTCATCCTCTCGTTGAGCCTCTAAAACTTGCCTCAGGAATTCATTTGTCACTTGCAACGTTCCTAATCTGTAGCTGTTAGCATTAACCTTTACTGCTAGGTTAAGATCTCTGAAGTTCTCTATCAATTCCAGCTCTTTAATCATCATCGTGGACGCATGTAGAGACTTTCGACTTAAAGCATCAACTACTACGTTCGCTTTTCCAGGATGGTATTGCAACTCAAAGTCGTAGTCCTTTAAGAACTCCATCCATCTCCGTTGCCTCATGTTTAACTCCTTTTGGTCGAATAAATACTTGAGACTCTTATGATCGCTAAACACATCGAATGTTGCACCGTATAGATAATGCCTCCAAATCTTTAAGGCAAAAACTACAGCGGCTAACTCTAAGTCATGGGTAGGGTAGTTAATCTCGTGTTGCCTTAATTGACGCGACGCATAGGCTACAACCTTCTTGTCTTGCATGAGTACACTTCCTAGTCCTTGTTTAGACGCATCACAGTAAACTTCAAAACTTTGATGTGGATCAGGGAGTACTAACACCGGCGCAGAAGTAAGTCGATCTTTCAGCTCTTGGAAACTATTCTCGCATTGTGTCGTCCACACAAAAGGTTGTCCTTTCCGTGTTAACTTGGTCAATGGGTATCCTAGCTTTGAAAATCCTTCAATGAATCTCCTATAGTATCCAGCCAAGCCCAAGAAACTTCTAATCTCAGTGATCGTGGTTGGTCTCTCCCATTTTAAAACCGCCTCCACCTTGGAAGGGTCTACAGCTATTCCTCCTTGATTAATTACATGTCCTAAAAAGTTTACTTCTTCCAACCAGAATTCACACTTCGACAACTTTGCATACAGTTGTTTCTTTTTCAGGATTTCCAACACAACCTTCAAGTGTTCAACATGTTCTTCTCTGCTTTTAGAGTACACTAATATATCATCAATGAACACCACTACAAATTTATCTAGATATGGATGAAAAATCCTATTCATGTAATCCATGAATACGGCTGGTGCATTAGTTACACCAAAAGGCATTACTAGATATTCGTAATGGCCATAGCGTGTTCTAAAAGCAGTTTTCGTTACATCTTCTTTCTTCACCCTTATTTGATGGTATCCAGACCTCAAATCAATTTTGGAGAACACCGTGGCACCACGCAGCTGATCCATCAAGTCGTCAATCCTTGGCAGAGGGTATCTGTTCTTGATCGTCACCTTGTTCAGTTGTCGATAATCTACACACAACCTCATGCTACCATCCTTCTTCTTAACCAACAACACTGGTGCACCCCAGGGGGATACACTGGGTCGTATAAACTGCTTCTCTATCATCTCTTCAAGTTGTTTCTTCAACTCTGCTAATTCTAGAGGTGACATTCGGTATGGTGCAATTGAAATGGGTCCAACTCCAGGTACTAAATCAATGGAAAATTCCACATCTCTTTCTGGGGGTAAACCAGGGATATCTTCAGGAAAAACGTCAGGAAATTCACACACAACCGGCAGATTTTTGATTTTTGATTCTTGCTCTCCTTTCGTTGAAAGCAATAGCATGAATCCTTGAGCCCCTCCTTTTAAAGAGGCACTCACTTGGTTGGCGGTTAGAAATCTCGAATCCTCAGGATTCAAATTCACTGGTTCTTTAAACATTATGGTTTTATTATGACAATCTATTAGAACATGATTGTCAGACAACCAATCTAGCCCAATAATAACTTCTAAGCCAGAAAGGGGTAAACAGAAAAGATTAGCCTTAAAGTCCCTACCATCTATGACAATAGGGCATTTCCAACAAGCTTTGGAAGTGACAATGGGATTGTTTCCAGGAGTATGTACAGATAAGTCAAATGGAAGTTCTATCACAGGTAATTTTAGTTTTTCTACACAGTCATTGGCAATAAAGGAATGTGATGCACCTGAGTCATACATAACAGTTAAAGAAATCTTATTAATGATACACTTACCTTCTACCATGGAATCAGCATGAGATGCTTCTTCTCCAGTGATTGCAAAAACCTTTCCTTTTGCTTTTGGCCTTCCGACTGCACTGTGCGCGCCTCCTTGAGTATTTATGCTTGTACTTGCACCTTCAGGGTTTTCTCTCTTCATCTCTGGGCAATCCTTGATATGATGACCTGGTTTGTTACACTTAAAGCAAACATAAGTGTTTTTAGGACAATCCCTTTTCAAATGGGGTCCTCCACAGATAAAACATTTAAAATTTGGTGCAGATGTTGGGTAATAGCTTCCAGTTGAAGCTTGGGGTCTGTTAGGAACAGATGCTGCTCCAAACCGACGAAATGGTGCTTGGTAAGGCTTATTCCTTCTGAAATCTCTTCTTTGGTGATGGTGAGGTCCTCCACTTCTTATTTCTCCTGCCTTGTGAATGGGCTCACGACTTTTGGTCATTCTATCCTTATGGTCTTCTTCAAAGATCCTGCAGCGATTTACCAATACAGAAAATTCACGGATTTCCTGCATTCGTATAGCTTCCTTAATTTCTGGCCGCAGTCCATTTACAAACTTTGCACACCGATCTCTTTCATTAGTAGCATCATTATAATGAGAATGAAAACGAGATAGCTCTTCAAACCTGGATGCGTACTCTCCAACGGTCATATTTCCTTGGATCAGCGACAGGAATTCGAATTGTCTTTTCTCTTTAACATCAGCTGGAAAGTATTTTTCCAGAAACATATCCTTGAAATAGTCCCAAGTGATCTCCACGTCGTTGACTTCGAATTGTTTACGCATGCTATCCCACCAATGTTCGGCATCCTCAGATAAGGCATAAGTAGCGAAGACTACCTTATCAGCTTCATTACATTGCAATGCTCGAAAGATCTTCTCTATCTCTCGAATCCAGATTTGTGCTCCATCAGGGTTATATCCTCCCTTGAAACGAGGTGGATTGCGCTTTTCAAATAGGTCCAGTCTTCTCAAGGCATCATTACCTTGACCTTCACGTGCTCCCATTGCATTGATTAAGCGTTCTACAACTCCAGCAAGATCGTTTCCAGCCATTAGTTTCCTGTTTCACAGTAACTGAGATTTGTCACATCAATCACAGTTACTACCAAGTCAGATATTCTACCTATACAGAGTTTACAGACAAAGCAAGATAGACCTTTTCCCCAGGCCTATTGGATTAACTGCTCTGATACCACTTTGTAACACCCTCTGTTACACCTTAATAAATTCTAGAAAAATTCGTAATTTTTTTTTTTTACTAAAGATATGATTGTTAAAAAGAAACTATCGGAATAAATTATATACATTATTTCTGAAATACCTCACAAATATTATTAAAAACTTTATAAAGTATTTGTACATTCATCCGAAGAAAATAAACATTAAACATTATAAGAAAGAGAGGAAACTCCATGGCCCAGAAGCAGTTACTAATTAACATTATTTATTCATTGGACCACGGTATTCATACCGAGCTCCCTTTCTAGAACGTGCTATATTTACTGCTGATATTCTTCGATCCTTCCCTCTGAACCATCAATTTAGAATATATGAAACAAAAACACGGAGAAAGGAGTGAGAAACAGAATATAATATTTCCGAATAAGACATAAGCAACAAAGGGTTTTCACAACCAATACATAATAATATCAATCACAATCACATACACAATCAATTATGAATGCATGAATGTTATGCAATATCTTCATCATAACTTACTTATATATGTGGGCCCTTAAATTTTAATTTGCACTGGGCCAACCAGGAGTTTACACTATTCCATAAGTCCGGATAATAATAATATGAACAGCTCAACTGGCATGGAAACACTTAGAGACTAGTCAGATTGAGAAAGTTTTTATTGTGAAAGTACCCGACACTAGGGAGCTACCCCAGGTCCCCTGAAGCACCCTTTCACACTCTCTCATCCCAAGGCTCGTAATTAAGCCTCCTCTAATGTATCCTCGGTTTCTATAATCCGTCCCCAGACAATATTATTTCATTTCACTTTCATTATCCATGATGCATGAACTACTCGCGTATTGAGTTGGTTAAGGCTTTTAGAAACTCAATTATTAAATCCCTTAAAGGTTTACAATATCATTTCAATAAACTGTACATTTTCTCAGTTCTCTGAATTTCTGTCCCACAGAAATAAATTTGGTACAGTTTTCAAATCTCACGGAAATTGAGTTTCTAAGCCTTAAATATCTAAAAACTTTATCATATAAAACTTTACATAATCTTTCTCAAATTAAATCTTAACAAAATCAAATTTAGGAATCTCAATTATTTCCAAATATATTTAGTTATTAAGTTGGAAAAAATAAAATAGTTTTCTTTCAAAAAATTTTGTTTTATTAAAAGAGAATAATTATTAACCAAAAATACTTAAAATTACAAAATTTTTCTTTAACTCAAGATTTAATTAAATAAAATCTCATAAAATATTTTCTTTCTAAAATAAATACTAATTTTTTTATTCTAAATATTGAAAATAAAGTTAATAAAAATAATTTCTAAGAAGAAATAAAAGATAATAAAATTTAAAGAGTAAGGTAAGAAATTCTTACTGAATTTTAGCTTTCCGTCATGCTCGCTATATGCTCAAACTCCACATTACAATATCATCAATCAAAATTAAACAATATCAATCATAACTAAATATCATCAATCAATCAATCATAATCAAATCATAATCAAATCAATTAAATATCATTAATACATATCATAATACAAAATTTAATGGTTATTAATATAGTCAATTTTAGTCCTTTTGTCAATTCCTCGCATAGGTATATGTAAGTCCATATAATCCAGTCCTTGCATAGGTATAGTTCAGTCCATATGGGTCATAATGGTCCAAGTCCTTGCATAGGTATTGTCCAGTCCATATAGGTCATAATGGTCCAAGTCTTTGCATAGGTATGTTAGAGTTAGTTAAACCGGATATTTAATTTAAAATTTATTATAAATTTTAAGTTAAAAAAAGTTAATATTTTAAAATAATAATATTATCAGATTTAAAAGGAGTAGGGGACTCCTCCCATTATTCTTATGTCTTTTCATATTATACTCTTATCTCACTCCCCCTTACCTTGAATTGTTACCCAAAATGGATTTGCTTTGCGCCTCCGATTTCTAAAAATATTAATACCAATCTTATTTCAGTATAAGCATAAGACGAAGATTAAGATTACTACTTAAAACAGAAATGGTAAATTTTGAATAGTGAATAGTGAATAGTAAATCGTGAATAGTAACGGTAAATAGTAAAACGTGAATAGTAACAGTAAATAGTAAAACGTGAATAGTAACGGTAAATAGTAAATCGTGAATAGTAACAGTAAATAGTAACAGTAAATAGTAATTTACTATTTGAATAGTAATTTACTATTGAAATAGTAATTTACTATTGAAATAGTGTTTACTATGCAGAATAGTAACTTAAAATAATATTATTTTCAGTATAATAACAGATTTCTAAAAACGATATGAAAATAACCCAAAAAATATAAAAGAGAAGTATTCTTACCTTAGGATTTTGGCAGAACCTTCTCTCCAAAAACTTTTCTTCTCTCTCCCACTTCCACCACTATCTCACTAGCACTACTATATTAAGAAAACTTAATCTGAAATTGTGAATTCTAAAGAAGAAATCCTTCGGTATTTATAGGAAAAAAATTTACTATGCATTCCATTATTTTAATATAAAAGTACTATGCATTTTTGAATTTTTTATTCCAGGTTACTGTGCATCTTTTGAAAATTTCATACATGCACAGTGATTTGCATAGTAATTGTCGGCAAAATTATTAAGTCAAATAGTAACCCTTCACTCGGTATATTTTAAATATTCAAAATGAGTCCTTTTTGAAATTTAGCGATATTATATCAGTCCCTACTAATTTTATAATAAGTAATATAAAGCTGAAATTTTAAAAATCTAAAATTTTCTGTTAATAAAAATTTATTGATACGTTTCAAATTTTTTAACGATTGGAAAAAATCAAGATTTTTCTCAAACCGATAATTTTTAGATAAGTCTACTTGAAATGGATTTTAGAAAATTTTCTTATAATTTCAATTCACTTTCTTGTAAATATTTTTAATTTAAGTCACTTATATGAATTTAAAATTATTTAAAAAAATATTATTTTTATTAAAAAATTCCAAAATTCCAAAAAAATTCCAAAAAATCATAAATAATACGTAGATTAAAAAGTTCTAAAGAACCATAATTTAATTCCTTCAAAATTTTAATATAAAAAATAAAAATAGGGGTGTTACAGTTCATGTAGGTGAAATAGAACAGCAAACTCCGGAAATGGATAAACTGAAAAAATTCAAGGCGGCTGGTAAATCCGTTGCTCGTGAGAATGAAGTAAAGCCCAGGCCCTCAACTAAGGATCGTCCTGAGGTAATCATCTTGACCTCGGATGTTGAAGGGGACATCCCACTGGTTGAGGGCGGTACGTCCGATGTTGGTGCAATCTCGGGTCAGGCTCCCGTTACTGAGAGGAGAAGAAAGATCCAGAATGATCCTGCAAGGCGTCAGTCCAAGAAGCAAAGAGTTTCGGAGGATCCTGCTGCCGGGGTTTCTGGATCAGAGCCGACCTCCTTCCCAACTACCTCGTTTCTCACCCCCTTCCTCTCTTATGAAGGTTCTACTCCAGCCACTCTTCCTCCTCCGATGTACAAACTCCGGCCTACACTCAGTCCTAAAGAAATTACGGAAGCGTGTGAGGCCGGAAGGTGGCAGTTAGCCGAACTTGCTGGAATGCTTTCTTCAATCAGCGAGTTGGCTAGCAACGCCGATAAAGTTGAGGAATTGAGCGACGAATTGAAAGAACTCAAGCTTTCCTCGGAAAAGGACAAAGCCGCCGTGAAGTTAATGGAAGATCGTCTTCACAAGTCTAA
Source organism: Clitoria ternatea (assembly GCA_037962975.1). Lineage (NCBI taxonomy): Eukaryota > Viridiplantae > Streptophyta > Magnoliopsida > Fabales > Fabaceae > Clitoria > Clitoria ternatea. Next base: position 273,136,598 of record CM075672.1, read on the forward strand.
GGAGTTTGGGGATCTCATCACCAAAGAGAATCTCAAACTCAAAGTCGATCTTAAAAACTTGGAAGGCAAGGTGGCAGAGAAGGAGGAAGAACTCCGTAGCAGCCAGGATAAACATAAAGCTGATGCTGAGGAGTGGTCTCAAAGGGAGAAGAAGCTCCTTCTTGAGATAGAGGGACTGAAGGCTAGGAATGCGGAGTTCGAGGTGTCTAGTGAGGAGCTGTCCAAGTTGCGGGGAGAATTGGCTACAGCGAAAGCTGAGAGAGAAGAAGCTGTTGACATATGCAGCCGGGCTGTCGAAGAATCCTTCGGCCTAGCTATACGCCAAGTTTTCTACCGCAACCCCACTGTGAAACTTAACCTTTATGGAATGGATCCGTTCTATGAATTCCATGGGGGAAAGTTAGTCGCAGTGGTGGATGGTCGTCACGAAGATCCACCGACGTCCCTGTATGGTTTGCCTCCTCTTCCTGAGGGTCAAACCATGGGACCGGATTATGTCTTTCCTGTGTCCGAGGTTCCCTCTTCTGAAGAAAGGGCTGAGGCTCCTGGAGGTGAGACTCCTGCGGAGGTTCCAAAGGAAGGGGGACAAGAGCCTGGTGCTGAGGAGGCGCAAAAAACTGAAGAACAGATTCCTCTTCCGTAATTTTGTTTTCATTTACATGTATAGTTGTGTACCGGGATCAACTCCGGATTTTGAACTATTGTATGTAATTTCATTTCAATGAATGAATTTTGGTTGAAGAAATTTGTCTTCATTGTTTCATGTATATATAAATCGTTCCTAATCCGTTCAGTGTAATTAATCTTAAGGCCGGATTGAAATAATAGCCTAGGAAGATTAAATAACAAATAAAATTTAGAACGGATAAATATATACATGTCCCCAAGTGCGTATTAAGAAGAAGGTGCCTGTCTCTGGGGCATGATCCTTAGTTCTTTTGGGGAAAGATGGGTCGATCCGCTGTTTAACAAAGTAGTGTAACAGGACGGATGACTGCTTCTAATCCGTAATATTCTTACAGGAGATGATAATATTGTTCCAAGTTTAGGGAACTGCAAGGAAGTGGTGTTTGAGCCCTTTATCATAAGGATGATGATGGGAGTTTTTTCTGCACCAGGAGTTACGTCGTTGTATCACAGAATAGGTGATAAAGAGTATCCGTCCTGGGAGAATACCACTAGAAAGCGAAAATGCGGATTGACTTTTGGAATTTTCCATCATAAAAATCCTGCCAGGTGTTTTATCATTAAATCACTTCATAAGTGATTGAGATCATCCGTCTTGGGGATGTGTACGATACCAGGAACTACATCATCAGGTCGCATATTAGGTGATTGAGATCATCCGTCCTTTGGGTGTGTATGGCGCCAGGAGTTACATCGTCAGATCACAGCATGGGTGATTGAGATCATCCGTCCTGGGCAGGTACACCGCGTTAGGAGTTACATCGTCATATCACATAATGGGTGACTGAGGTTATCCGTTCTGGAAAAGTACACATCGTCAAGAGTTACATCGTCAGATCACAGATTAAGTGATTTAGATAATCCATCCTGGAGACATTTTTCAATCGTAGGAGTACGGATTGAGTGAATACTTTCATCGTAAGAATGATGATGAGAATTGTTCATACCAGGAGTTACATCGTCGAATCACTTTATAGGTGATTGGGATCATCCGTCCTGGAATGATTCACACCAGGAGTTACACCATCGAATCACAAAATATGTGATTGAGATCATCCGTCCTGGAATGATTAGTGGAGCTCTTCGTACCAGGAGTTACATCATCGAATCACTGAATAAGTGATTGAGATCATCCGTCCTGGTGTGATTATTGGAGTCCTTCGTACCAGGAGTTACATCATCGAATCACTGAATAAGTGATTGAGATCGTCCGTCCTGATGAATTTTTCCAATCAAGGGAGTGCGGATTCAATTGGCAATTTTCGCTCCCTCCGAAATCCGAGTAATACCTCTACTAGCCCCCTAGCTGATGTGAGGAAGTAGTTGACTTGCTCATATGAGCTATATTGATCATAGTATGTTTGGATTTCGGATTTGCACCGAAGTGTAAATATCCGCTCTGGGAACCATGTTCCGAAGTGATGAAATTTTAAGGGCGGATTCGACAATGGGAATATCAGAAGTTTATCGAATTTCGCAACCCTTGGTATTCGAGTAATGGTGGCCACGTTTCTAATGATTGGATATTTAATGCCTTAATTCACGTGGGCGCGCCATTATTGCGTTAAATGCGCATGTCTTAATAACCGTCACGTAGGGGCTTGTTGGGCCTAAAATTTGGATTTCGTAGGCCCATTTAGAAAGCTCTGTGACGAAACGATGGCATTTTCGCGCCTTGATGTACTAAACGACAATTTTGGTCCACTAAACGGGGAGTCGTTTGGGGGTAAACGACAGGTTATGTTTAGTGGGTATTTGAAAAATTTTGGTGCCCTGATATAGGCATATTTGGCAAGCTCAGTTACCATTTCTCCTAATTCTCTTGACGAACTTCTGCAAAAGTTTCGAGAAGATTATCGTGTCTGCCTCTGTGAATCTTAATTCACTATCCTCATCCATCCTTAGGTAACCACTTTCTTTCCATACTTTGTGTCTTGTTTCAATTTCTGAAAATGTCTAGGAAAGGTGTTAGTTTTAGTGGTATCAGCTCTAGAGGAAGAGGAGGAAGGGCCTTCAATCAAAACCCCACAGTTCGTGGTGGGAGGATTCCAGTGGTCTTTCAATCGAAGCCACTAAGCTCAGAGAGGGAGGCGTCGCCGTATCAGAGGCGAAGGGCGATTATACCCTCTTCAGAATCCTCCTCTAGTGAGAGTGCTGAGAGCGGTGACCTGTATGTATCTGACGATGTGGATTTTTACCGCAGTGTAAAAGCTTTCACAATGGTGGTGAAGAAAGCGACTGGGAGGAAATCATCTGAAGGGGGATCTTCTTCCGAGAAGTATATCTTGAAGACCCAATCCGGCCTCTGCAATGTGGTTGCACACCGGATAGACTGGGTGAAATTCCAACAGAAACGCCCATTCAGCTGGGTGGCTGAGGAATTTCGTGAGACACCGTCCGTCCACGCTCGGGAGGATGAAGGGGAGCTGGAGCCGCGGTTTACCGTATGGAAGAAGGACAAATACAAATGGTGCTTTCATGTATATGCTCCCCTTCCATCGGTTCGGATATGCCACACACCGGACGAGAGGTCCTTGTTTATGTATGATTTTATATTTCTGAACTTGGGTGTGCGTTTCCCCTTGACGAAGTTTGAGATGGGAGTCCTGAGATTCTTGGACTGCGCCCCCTCGCAACTTCACCCTAATGGATGGGGATTGGTCCGCTCTCTTGAAGTGCTTGGGGAGCACTTCAACTTTAAACCGACGGTGGCCATGCTTTTTTACTTCACTCAAGTGGTCCGCCGTGCGAATAAGGAGAAAGGAGGAGTGAGCTTGATATCCCTTCGGACTATCTCCAAGATCATCAACTTCGAGGCGTACACTGACTCCGCCAAAGTTGATGGGCGTTCATTCAAGTCCTATTTCACGAAGATTAGCGTCCATCCGAATGAATCAATTTTTTGGTTGACTGAAGAAGGGATTCCAAAATTCCCAGTGACTTGGACGCACGAACATTTTTTGTTGACCTCCCAAGCGTACTATACCGAGGAGGACGAACTGAGCCCAACTTCAATCTCAGTTCTTTCGGCTCTGCAGTCCTACACAGCCTCACACCAATTTTTCTCCTGCAGGCGTTTGTTAGGACCAAAGTCTACTCACGAGGAGTATTTACGTAATTTCCCTGCCATTCTTCATGCATTATTATGTCATGTCTTGAAACTTTTTCGTCTCTGATTGTGTCTTTTAATTGTGCAGGTGAAATTCAGAGCGGATCACCAGAGATGAATAGACTAAAAGGTCTCAAGGCCGGAGAGACTTCCGTTGCGGCTGAAAATGACATTCAGGCAAAGCGGAACTCGAAGAAGGCTACTGCTGAGACGATAATATTAACTTCGTCTGCTGGTGACGACATTCCTCTGATTGAGGGCGGATCTCAGAAGGTGGTCGAGAAAAAGAAGAGGACTAAGCGTGATCCTTCAAAGACCTCAGACCGTCAATCCTCGCCCAAAAAGTCAAAAACTTCAAGAGGGGCTGCTGAGCCAGGGCCTGCTAAAGAAAAGAGAGCGGAAGTGTCTATTCTGGATACTCCAAGTGGTGTTATAACACATGGGGCGAAGCCAATAACGACTTATTTCGCGCCCAAAGCCCCCTGCTCTCTTGAAGGTAATTCCGGTCTTGTTCAACATCCGGTGTACGAGGGCTCCGTTCCTGAGGGCGTTCCTGAATCCTCACCCAAGGTGAAGCCCTCGTTAAAGAGTGAAGAAATGATGAGAGCTTGCGACGACGGACAGAAGCACTTGGCTGATTTATCCAAGCTCCTCAAGTCAGTTCGCGAGCTCACAGAAGAAAACGAGAGGCTCACCTCGATGGTTGGCAAGGACAAGGCAATCATCCTCCAATTAGAAGGGAAATTAAAAACTTCCGAAGAGGAAACTCAGAAGAAGGATGAAGAAATTGCCAAGTTGAAGAAGCTTGCCAAGGAGCTGGAGGGTCAGGTTCTCGATCAGAAGAAAATCAACGCTGACCTCCATGCCAATTTTTGTGTGGAGAAGGAACGCTCTTCGAAGCTAGATGAGCGGTTGAAGGAGGCTAAGGTCGTCTATTCCCAAGGAGCGGATGATTGGTCACGTAAGGAAAAGGAGCTGCTATTAAAGCTGGAGGATTCGAATGGCGAAGTCAAGACCCTGAAAGCAGACTTGGACGATGCTGTAAACATGTGTGATCAAGCAGTCAAGGAGGCTTTCGGGTTGGCAATTCGTCAGGTGTTATACCGGAATCCCAAGGTGTCACTTAATTTGAACGGTATTGATCCGTTCTATGAGTTTCACCAAGGGAAACTGGTGGCCATCGTTGACAATCGTCAAGAGAGTCCGCCTAGAACTCCTTATAAGTTTGCTCCTTTACCTAAAGGTCAATCAATGAGACCTTCCCTCCTGAAACCCATAAGTACAGGACCGAGCTCTCGCACTGAAGGAGGCAAGACCGGAGACAAAGGCAAAGGGAAGGAGGGAGACTCAAGCCAGAAAGAGTAGCGCCTTTCTTGTTTTCTTTTTCGTTTTATTGATTTGAATTCGCTGTGTTCCGGGATCAGCTCCGGATTATTACACGAATTGTAATTCTTATTGAATCAATAAAAGAGTTTTTTACCTCCATTCTTGTTTAGTGAAAAACAACTTTAACAGAGGGACTGCATGTGTTATTGTATTATTCCGGATTTAAGTAATGAAGATCGAATTGTAAAACAAAATCTCCATACCGGACATATACATGCGAAATGAATTTCATAATAAAACCACCGCTTGTGAGGGAACACATCAGTGCCTCAAGAACGGCTTAAGGGGAATGATTGTGAGATCGTTTAGACGAGAGTTCATTCCTCAAATTATTCGTTAAACCGTTGATGTTGTCCCCCAGTATCATTTGGTGATTATCACTTTGAATAAACTCTGAGTGAGATTTTCACGTGAGAGATCTTGAGAATGAGGATTTAAAATAGAAATTCCTCTTCAAATATTTCCGACTGAGGAATTTCGGGTGAAAATGCCTTAGATTGTGGCGTACCCGAGTGAATTGTTCGTGTCGGAGTTTATGAGTCAGATCTCAATTGAAGAATTGATGACTCAGAATTATAAGCTATAAAACTCCCAAATAAAGAACTTCACGAGAGTATTAATTTGGAATTCAGTATAACTTACTTGTTGTGTTTGGAGTTCGGTTTGATCCTACTGTCCATGTCATATTTGGTGTTCGGTTGAATCCTACTAGCCGTTCTTCAATTGGTCTTTGGTTTTACCCAATGACGATTCTTCACCGACGTTCGGTTAATCCTACTAGTCGTACTCAGAGTTCGGTTTAATCCTACAATCCGAGCCTTCGATACGGGGTTCAGATCAGGGTTAATCCTGAACCTACTGCGCCCGTCACTTGGGGTTCAGCGTGGTCTTGAAGAAGAACCTGCTTACTACGCCCAAGCCTTCGCATGGGGTTCGGTTTGTGGCCTCGAAAGAGGACCAGCCCTACAACCCATGTAGTCTTCGAATGGGGTTCGGTTTGTGGCCTTAAAGAAGGACCAGCCCTACAACCCATGTAATCTCTGAATGGGGTTCGGTTTGTGGCCTTAAAAAAGTGCCAGCCCTACAACCCATATCCTGAGGTTCGGTTTAATCCTACAACTCAGGTCTTCACCGACGTTCGGTTAATCCTACTAGTCGTACTCAGAGTTCGGTTTAATCCTACAATCTGAGCCTTCACCGGTGTTCAGCCAAACTTACTAACCGTACCCAGAGTTCGGTTTAATCCTACAATCTGGGCCTTCAATGCATACACACTCGAGGAGTTACATCGTCAATTACAGAATGGGTAATTGAGATCATCCGTCCTGAGTATGTTCTTGTGCGTTGCGCATATTCGAAGAGTTACATCGTCAACTACAGAATAAGTAGCTGAGATCATCCGTCCTGAATATGCTTTTGTACACCGGATAAACTGAAAATCACAGCATAAGAAAAACTCGAAAGAGTTAAATTGTTATGAGAGATTCTTATTAAATCAAAAATAAGAATTACAAGGAGAGCGTAGCTGTGGAAATAAATTCTCCAGTATTCAATCCATGACAAGGATAGGAGAGTGTAGAAACAGCTAGCTATAGTAGATGCGCAAGTTTTGGGTGTTCCATTTGTTTCGGATTGGAGTGCCATCAAGGTTTTCAAGGCGATAAGAGCCTTTGCCAGTGACCTCGGATACCCTGTATGGGCCTTTCCAGTTTGGGGCTAATTTGCCTTGATGGGCGAATTTGTTCCCTATACTTGCTTTCCTCAAAACCAAATCTCCAACGTTGAAAGTCCTTGATTGGACTCGTTTGTTATATCGGAGAGCAACTTTGGCTTTGATGGCTTGATCCCTGATGAAAGCGTCTTCTCTGAGTTCTTGTATGACATCCATTTCAGATGCCAAGTTAGCGTTGTTGGTTTCTTCAGAGAAGTACTTAACTCTTGTGGAAGCAATTTGCAGTTCCACAGGTATCATTGCCTCGACCCCGTATGTTAGGCGATATGGGGATTCATTGGTGGACGAATGAGGCGTTGTCCGATATGCCCATAGGACATGACACAGCTGGTCTGTCCATCCGCCCTTGGCTTCACCAAGGCGCTTCTTTAGTCCCTTCAGCACCTCCCTGTTGGCCACTTCAGCTTGACCATTAGTTTGGGGATGTTCGACGGATGAGAATATTTGGGTTATTCCTAACCCTTCAAGCAAATCTGTGAATTTTCTATCCGTGAACTGGGTGCCATTGTCTGTGACAATCCGTGCTGGGACCCCGAACCGTGTTATGATGTTTTCATACATGAAACAACGAGTTCGGGCTGAAGTAATATGCACCACCGGCTCTGCTTCTATCCACTTAGTGAAATAATCGACCCCTACAATGAGATATTTGATGCCCCCAGGAGCAGTTGGAAAGGGGCCCAGAATATCTAATCCCCATTGGTAGAAAGGCCATGGAACAGCGGATGTGAAGAGTTCTTCCGCCGGTGTGTGGTGTAGGTTAGAGAATTTTTGGCAAGCGTCGCATTTTTTGACGAAGTCAATGGAGTCTTGCTTCATTGTGGGCCACCAGTATCCAGCTCTGAGGATTCTTCGCATTAAGCTTCTTCCTCCGGCGTGGTGTCCACTTTGTCCTCCATGCACTTCCTCCATTACACCTTGCACCTCATCCTCTTTGAGACAAACTAAATAGGGCACAGAGAGTGCCCTTCTGTAGAGATTACCATCAATCATAGTGAAATACGGTAATTCTCTCCTTAACCTCGTCTTTTCCTTCTCATCTGTGGGTAGCTGTCCATCAGCCAAATAACGGATGTAAGGAGCCATCCATGTATCTCCGTAAAGGGAGTCAGTCATTATGGCGTTTAGAGAAGGGAAAAGAGGGATGCTGGGCGACGTTAGCGTGCTTTGAACCAGAGTAGTGGTGCTACCCGGTCGTTTAGTGCTTGCTAACCTGGAGAGTATATCCGCTCTCGTATTCTCTTCACGTGGAACATGCTTGAACTCCACCTTTGAGAATTTCTCAGTCAACTCCTTGACACAGTTCAAGTATAATTGGAGTTGAGGTTCGCGAGCTTGATAATCCCCTAAGATCTGCGAAATCACCAGCTGTGAATCGCTACAGAGTGTCGCCTCGGAAGCTCCGATGTCAATTGCAGCTCTTAGCCCGGCCAAGCAAGCTTCGTACTCAGCCTGGTTGTTGGATGTTTTGAAATTGAAACGAAGGGAGATCTCCAGGTGTACTCCGTCATCACTTTCGAGAACTACACCTGCTCCAGAGCCTCTTTGGTTTGATGAACCATCAACGTAAATGGTCCAGTGGACTCGAGGGTAATCCGGATCAGTCCCTGTCATTTCCACAATAAAGTCAGCCAGGACTTGAGCTTTAATAGCGCTGCGGGGTTCGTAGGATATATCAAACTCAGAGAGTTCAATAGACCATTTGATCATCCTCCCAGCAAGATCGGGCTTGATTAAGACAGAACGGAGTGGCAAATCCGTTCTCACTATGATTGGATGGGCGTAAAAGTACGGACGCAACCGTCGTGAGGCCCAAACAACAGCGAGGGCGGCCTTTTCAATTTTCTGATACCGGATTTCAGCACCTTGCAAGGTCTTGCTAGTGAAATAGACCGGTCTTTGTCCATCAGGAGTTTCTTTTATCAAGGCAACGCCCAAAGCTTCATCTGAAATAGCCAAGTACAGAATGAGTGTGTCTTCGGGGTCAGGCTTTGTGAGAATGGGAGGTTTGGACAACACCTCCTTAAGCTCTTGGAAAGCTTTTTCTTGTTCCTGTCCCCACTCGAATTTCTTGGACTTTTTCAGTATTTTGTACAGGGGGAGCGACCTGTGAGCCATCTTCGGCATGAATCGTGCCAAAGCTGCTACTTTGCCATTCAGGGATTGGACTTCTTTAAGATTCTTAGGACTTTGCATGTCTAGAATCGTTTGGCACTTCCCTGGATTGGCTTCTATACCACGTTGAGTTAACATGAAACCCAAAAATTTCCCAGCAGGGACAGCAAATGTGCACTTCATCGGGTTCAGCCTCATGTTAAATTGCCTCAAACGGGTGAATACTTGGCGCAGGTCTTCAATATGATCGCCACCTGCCGGTGTCTTTGCTATTATGTCGTCAATGTATACTTCAACAAGTTTGGTGTGCATACCCTCGAAAACCTTGTTGATCATGCGCTGATATGTCGCCCCAGCGTTTTTCAGGCCAAAGGGCATGACTGTATAGCAAAAGACACCACGATCATTTATGAAGGCTGTCTTCTCTTGATCCTCTTCGCACATCGGAATTTGGTTGTAACCAGAATATGCGTCCATGAAGCTCAGGTATTGGTAACCAGAGGAATCATCTACCATCCGATCTATATTAGGAAGAGGATAAGGATCTTTTGGACAGCAGCGGTTGAGGTCCACGTAGTCAATGCACATTCTCCATTTACCATTGGATTTAGGGACCATCACCACATTCGAAAGCCAAGAGGAATATCGGATTTCCCTGATAAATCCGGCCTTCAGCAATTCCTCAGTTTGCTGACAAGCTGCCTTCTGTTTCTCTGGGCCTAATCGTCTTTTCTTTTGGGCCACAGGTTTCGTCTCTGGATAGACAGAAAGTTTATGACAGCAGAATTCAGGGTCTATGCCTGGCATATCGGCTGCGGTCCATGCAAAGAGGTCTTTAAACTCTTGTAAGAGAGCCAGCAGTCGCTGCTCTATTTCAGCATCTAGCTTGTCATTGATATGGGTGATCTTTTCTGGGGAATCTCCCAAGACAATGTCCCTGGAACTTCCATCCGGTGTGGGCTTTGATGGGTTGAACGGATCAATGTTCAAATCCGCTCTAGGATCCAGGTCGACAAGACTTACAGATCCAGCCGATGTTCCAGTATCATTAAGTTTCCTCTTTTTATTGGAGGCGTCCAGCTTTGTCATGTTGAGGCTAAGGTTGTAGCAGTACCTAGCCATCTCTTGATCACCCCGGATAGATGACACAACATTATCCTTGTCAATGAACTTGATAAGGAGATGTGGGGTTGATACAACTGCCTCTATTGCATTCAGAGTAGGACGGCCTATGATGCCATTAAATGGTGATTTGACATCAATCACTAGCACCCGAGACCTAACCGTCCTGGCTCCTGGCTCGCCTTCAAACGAGATAAGGGTATCAAGATACCCTCTAGTTAGTTGCTTTGCGCCATTGAAAGCTGTTAGTTCCTGCGTGTAAGGCTGTAAGTCTGAGTCTTTAAAACCCATTCTTTCAAAGCAATTATAAAAAATAACATCGCAGGAACTTCCCTGGTCAACAAGGATTCTTCGGACGTCCTTGTTGGCGATCACAGCAGTGATGACTACAGCATCGTCACCACCAGGAACGGTTGGGCCAAAATCCTCGTCAGAGAAAGAGATTATGGGAGCCTCATTCCCTCCTCTGTAAGGGCGGTTGTCTTTGACTTTCCCTTGCACAGATAGAATCATTCTGTGATGATTCTTACGGGCTGTAATTGAAGCTCCTCCTCCAGCGAACCCTCCAGCAATCATGTCAATGACTTCACGTCGGCCCTGACGTTGTTGCTGGGGCATGCTGTCTTTCTGTGCTGCATTATCGGTCATTACACCTTTTTGCTTCTCTGCAGCAGAGAACTTTCGAACCGGACTGGGGTTGTTGTCATCCCCATCGTCGGGATCTCTTTCTCTTTTCTCATTCCGTTCTGCCCTGTCAAAGGATTTTTCTTTGAACAGGTATTGTTTTAATTTGCCTTCTCTAATTAGCGTCTCAACCGCGTTCTTTAGAGCTTGGCATTCATCAGTGGAATGACCATTTTGTTCATGAAAATCACAGTACTTTCGTGAATTTCCTGGTCTTTTCATAGGAGCTGGTCTCCTGATGCCATATGTGCTGAAAACTGGCCATCCGACCTCTCTCAAAATCTGAGATGGTCTGGCAGATAACTGTGCATAATGGCTGAAGGAATTGACATGCCTTTCTCGAGGTCGAGGGGGGTGGTTACCCACCTTAGGATTGGTGAATGGCCTCTCCATGCGTTCTGACCTCGTCTTTTCCTTACCCTTCTGGGTTTGGGGAGATGGTGTTGGTGGCTTTTTCTTTGCAGCCATTGCCTCCAAGTGCATCTCTATGCTCACATACTTTGAGACTTTTTTCCTGAACTCCTCAAAAGTTGATGGGGGGCTCTTCGCTAATGAAAGAGCGAAAGCTGATCCTGGCTGCAATGCCTCAATTACGATATGCAGCTTGATAGATTCTGTGAGGTTAGGAACCAGAGCTGCTTCCTTATAAAACCTCTTCAAAAAATCTTTTAGGCCCTCTGTTTCACCTTGCTTAATCTGAGCCAAGGTATGAGACGTCTTGGGTACGTCTCTGGAGATGACAAAATGGGTTTCAAAGGCAGCTGCCATTTCTGCCCAAGAATCTATGGATCCAGAAGGCAAGCCTTTAAACCACCCGAGGGCCTCCTCAGACAATGTTCGAGGGAACATTCGGCACATCACGTCTTCATCAGCCCCTAAGTACATGGCTTCAAACACATAAGCATCAAGGTGCTTAGTTGGATCAGTTTCACCATTATACTTTCCGATGGAAAGTGGTTGAGTGGTTTGAAGGTGCTTGGGGATGCTGATGCCCATAAGTCTCCTTGAAAAAGGAACCTTCAGATTGTAAGACAATGGGGGTGCTGTTGTTGAATCTCTCTTCCTTCGGGAAGCTGCATCCTCAGAATCGCGAGTTTGTTCTCCCTCCTCAAACGTTGGGATCTTTGAGTACTGAAGAGTGGTGGACTTTTCACCATCAGTTGTGTGGGGAGTGTTTCGCGTGCGAGATGACTCTTTATCCTCGCTTTGCCTTTTTTCTCTTCGCAATTCAGCGAGTTCCCTCTGAAGTTGTTTGATCAACTCATCACGAGGATCAGGATCAGACACTGTTACTATCTTCTTTGAGCTGCCCCCATGAGAATCAAAGTTGAGTTTTCTGAAGGCGTTAGGATTGGCTCTGCCTTCAGCTTGATTCTCCACGAAATCTTGGGCTTCGCCTTCCATGGAGGATTACCTGCTCTGTCAAAGGATATGGGAATAACTTTATCGGGTCCCACTGGGCGTGCCAATGATCTGTCCTGGATCGGGGTCAAGAGATCCGATCTCAAGCCAGTCACGAATAGTATGTCAATACCGTCTAGTAGACCGGATGTGTATGTATCCGATGTAGGTATCCGTTGTCCTTGAATGAGGAGAGCGGATTGGGCGTTCTGGAGATCATTCACACCGACCTAACGCGTTGAAGTGGGCGAATGGTGGTGTCACCTGCAAAGATTCTCCGACGCTCAAGTCAGTGATTATATTCCAAGTCAGGAATGTATTTAGAGAGGAATCAGTCGTAAAAGAGCTGAGGAAAAGGATCCCTAACTTCAATCATGAAGTCAGTTCATATACCTGATTGGCTCGATTAACGAGGACTTGTTGGTGGGGAACCACCAACTCCCATTAGCATTATTATATTGCGCACTTACCTGCATGATTGGGTCAAGTGGCTATTTTATATTGAGCGTAGAGAATGTAGACTAGGATTAGGGAACAAGTTGACCATTCCCGTGAGCAGAATTTGGCTCGTAATGCAGGGAATTATTGATCGATCCCTGTAGCAACAATCCTTGTCTTTTGCACAGTAACGTGTGTATTGTCCGATGTCATGGTGTTATCCTGAACAACCGGTATAGGGAGAACGCCTGATACGGAATTACAATCCGGATGTATACCGATGACACCGGTTACACGTAGATGTCTTATCAAAGACGTTGAAATATGTATAGCAGATCGGATACCGGTATTGAGACCGGATCACCATCAAAGTTTTAAAAATAGATACATATCAAATTAATATAAAAATCACAAAAATCTAAATATGCTTTAAAAAATGAAAGAAAATATTATTAAAAGAAACGTACAACTAGTAATAAACATGACTTTTTTAGTTTTAGAAAAATAAAAAATATACTCCTTCTGTTCCTTTTTATCTGTCTTCATTCTAAAAAAATTTGTTCCTTTTTATTTGTCTTTTTAGAGTTGCAAAAACTCATTTATTATTTTTTCCTACTATATCCTCACATATGGAATGACCAAACACTAATAGCATTAATAAAAGTTTAATTTAAGATAAGGATAAAGTAAGAAAATAAATGTAAAAATGTTGTAATTCAAGAACATTAATTATTTTTCTTAATCTATGTGATTTAAGCTTGTATTAGTATTTATATTATTTTATCTATTAGGTGAGTTCCTCTGGCTGACCCACCAAGTAGGCTGGATAGGCTTTGGTGGGGGCAGTAGATTGAGATTTTTGTTTACCTTGTCTATTTTGGCATGTCAGCACGATAGGTTTAACTCATTTAGCCATCACTAAAATAGAAAGTGGAAATAGAGAGATACAATTTTTATTCTTGAGAGGAAATATATATCATATTTTGACAAGAAGTCTGCATTCAATTTATAGACATAATTAATGTTCATTGATCTATGCAAGCTTGCATAGGTTAGAAAAACCCTCTTAACTATTTACTTCATTTTTTTTATCTATCTTTTAACACTGTTACACATCCGTTTAAAAAATATATTGATGTATGTTTTATATTTTTTTATATGTTATTTTTCTTTTTATACTCATACTGGAGCATTCATTAATGTTTTGTTATTTTAAACAAAACATAAAAATGTACAAGAAAAATAAACATTTAATTCTATCTTTGTTAGAAGATAAATATTTTAAAACAAATCTAACTTTTAAAAAGAGAGATAAAAAAAAACCTAAAGGGAATACCCATGAATACATTAATTAGCTAAAGTAGGAGAAGGTTGTGTTGTGTTGAAGGAGTTTAAGAACACGAGGGCATGGCATTGGCATCAGCTCCAACTTGAACCCTTTTGTGAACTCACCACCAAAGTCGGTTTATAGAGAACATAATCAAATCCATTCACCGACACCAACCATGTTACGTTCAACTCCATTAATTGTCTTATTCTGTTGCTATTTATTTGCTACATTCACACTCCATTTCTTTCAAAATACGTGCTCATGCCATTTTGATATCCTAACACAACTATACAAATAGAACTAGCTGTGACTTTTTTTACTTTTGAAAACAAAATTACACATGGTTATATTTGGAGGAATGATAATGGGTGAGACAGACACGGATATTAATTACTTACTTGTTACCTATCCTATGATGGGCAATTCGTGTTTGTCTCCACTACCTGTCGGGTACTCGCCTAAACAGATTCGAGTGGGTTTAATGGGTATCTACTAATATTATGAGTATCCATAGTCAATAACAATTTTTAAAAGAAAAAAAGACCACAATCATGGCATGAAATATTTTATAAATTGTCAAGTATATATTTTACAAGTCAAATAAATCAAATAATATTTTCAAGTCTAATATATTTCACATAGCTATAATGGATATCCATGGGCATAGATACCCTTAAACTATTACCTGACCCGTTTATTAACGGTTTCTGAAATATCCATTTAATCTACCCGCGGATATCCATTAAGCCACATGCATCTACCCTGTCATGGTAATATCTACGTATATTCGCAGGTGCGGATATTTTTATCATGCAAATATATTTGTTATAATTCTCCAGGTTGTATAGAGAGACCTCATACCGTGATTGACAATTAAACAAACAAAATAACCAAACCTTATGGGGAGGGGAAAAGCACGGTCAAATTTTGTACATTCCATATGTTGGGGGAAGTTTTTGAGGTTTGGGGAGTAGTAATTTAAGAGTAAAAAGGCTTCTATTTTGGGGTTTAAAATTTGTTAAACTTTCAAAGAAATGAAAATCTGTTTAGCTTTTAAGGACATAAGCACATGCAATGCCAACAAAATCGGGTTTAGATGCACAACAAGAAAATTATTTAACAACCCAAGAAAAAGATTCCCCTAAGACTAGACTTTGTTTATCATCGATCACCCAAATATCTCCTTGTCATGTATAGCAATTCAAAATTTTCAAAATATATAGTGGAGCAGTATTATTATTGAAGTGATTTGAGAATTTCTTTTTAATTTAGTTTTAATGCAGTTATATTATTAAAATTTACCAACAAATAGTTAGTTTAAGTAGCATGTGTTTCATTATTTTTAAATAGGCATTTGGGTTTGAATTACAATGATATAAACAATGACAAAGCTTCACTATAAATTTTGAAGAAGCTAAATTGATTGAGCAGTATACTTAAATTTTAATATTATATTCACATTATAAAATAAACAAAAAATACATAAACATATATTTCATATATAAACCGGTAATATTTGGCTTATTTGTTTAAACTTATTTTAAAATATAAGTGTCTTTTAATTAAAGAAGTACTTATTTTAAATTTTGATGTGTTTGTTTAAAGTTTTAAAAATAAATAAAAGCTGAAAATAAGTTGATTTTAGTTTATTTTAAGAAGCAATTTTGATCTGTTTATTAAAATAGTGCTTATAAAAAAATGTTTTTTTAAAAAGTACTTAAAAATAGACTTAAACAAACGGGTTTATTTTTTGATAATTTTATTGATTTTGAACTAAAAATTATTTTAAACACGATAAAATTATCGTTACAAAACTTTAAAACATCTATATTTTTCAATTCACAAACTCAATTATGAATATTATTTTAATTAATTTCAGTATAGTAACATATGGATATGAATAGATATCTTTCCTTGAGAAAATCTTCCTTCGATCAAATCACTAACACTTGGCAGCTTGTACTGCTACAAGTACAAAATAAAGGCCAAATTATGTACATCAATCATGTGATTCCACCAATTAAAAGATTCATAATTCGTTCTGGATTAGGATCACTACAAAATATATCATTTTACTAATTTAATATCAAGTGTTATAGTTTCCTTTGTTAAACTTTTTAATTTAATAAAAACTAAATTGTGAGTATATTGTAGTTATATTATTGTTTTCACTGGGAAAAAAAGTTATGGTATTTATTCATATAAAATGATATATTATGTTAATATTTGATACATTAATAATATATACATCAAAGTGTGCCAATAAAATTGTTTCTTAGTATGATGTGCGTATACTTAATATATATATATATATATATATATATATATATATATATATATATTTCTTAATGTTTATAATTATGATTTAATTGAAAGGCACTGATTGTGCAAAGGTTTTTTTTATATTAATATCAAATTATGAATTTTTATGTAAATGAAAATAATTAATTTATATAATAACTATATTAAAAGTAGATATGTCAAAACAAGTTGGACTCGATCAGTAGATCGGGTTAGAAAAATTTAGTGTGGTTACACCAAATTTGGTCTGCCCCATCCAGCATTTTGGCGAGATGGGCCAATGAATTTTTTTCCCACTCAGCTAACAAACACGTGCTGACTTTTCATTTTTGCAACATATTATTTTGCTTTTTTTTCAACTTAATAAATTTTCTCTTAAATGCTTATTAAAAATAATAAATTAATTGATTTTTATTAATTTTAATATTCTATATATTTTTTAGATGGGTAAAGTCATCAACTCATTGCTAAAAACATTCAAAAATAAGATTTTTATATTTTTTTTAGGTTTCATGGGCCGACTCGCCAACCTACTAGCAAAGCGGGACGAGTCAAAGATTTCAGTTGGCCTCCGATAAGAGGTTAAAGTCACCCTATCCCATATTTAACAAGACGGAGTAAGTTAACCAATGTTGATAACCCTAACTAAAAGTAAGTTATATTTCAGATGATTTTTAATCGTTTGGCATACTATCATGTGTTTACCCAAACAATTTGTTACAATTAAACTATTACAATGGTTGAAAGTACTAACCTAAATGGCATTGGTTGAAGACAAAATACAGATTTTTTATTTTAAAAAATATCATTAAAATTTATTCTCATCTCATGTGATTTTTAAGTAATTTCCATATAATTTCTAATAAAAAAATCTCTTCCTTTTACTTCCTTACCCAATATCTTTTTGACACTATCTAACATAACTTTTGTAATTATAGTTTAATTTGCATGGTTAAATCAGTAGAAACTAATTTAATACAACATTGTTACTGAGGACTGTGTTGTACCAAATGTAATTAAGATAATATAACACGAGTACTGAGATAAGGATTTTGGATTAATTTGCATGGTTGTTTTTAGCGGCTGTAGATAAGGATAAGAAGTCGTGTCAGATAGGGATGTGCAAACTGAGGACTGCAATTGGGAAATTAGGAGAAGGCCTGATAGGATCGTTTAAAAATATTTCAGAGGCTTAATATTTAAAAAAGTTATTTTGGGGGCTTGATCCTAACTCTAAGATTTTTCAGGAGTTAATTTTATATTTAAATTTAATTTTTTAACTTCTATGATGAAATCTTTTACTTTTGTCACTAAAAATATAATAATTTAATATAAATATATTGATTGTGTAAAGATTTGTAATATTGTATAGATTGTTTTCCATACAACACAGTGGGTATCAATGTTAGAGAGGTGTGGCGTGCCCTGTTAAAGCATTCTGAACTTGGTGTTTGTTTTGGGGAGGGAACGAGCCTTGCGGATTGGTTGATAGTGAGTGTGAAAATGAGTAGGAGGGGAATGTACTTCCGGATGAGTGCATGAGGCCTAACATGTTGCAAAATCAACCGTTTGATATGTAATTGGAGAAATAGTATTATGGAAATAGAAAAATCTAAAGATTAACCTTGATCTTTTACGTTATACATAAAATATTTTATTGAGGTTAGTCAACTTTTAACCAAATAAGTTAGTAAGTTCAGAATCAGGCTTTACTAGAAGTGTATCCAAATATTCTCTCTCCTCTTCTAGCATGTTGCATTGTAAACCTTTGGAAGCAAGGTCAAAATCAGGTTGTACCATAAGCCTACATCAATCTTGCTTTTAAGGTACTGATTCTTCTGTGACAGCTTATCAATAATCTCTATGTTTTACTCCTTGATGATTCTTTCTATATACTCCTACTATGATATATGACCATTGTGAGAAGTGCATGTTTAAAACCAAATCAAATCGGGTCAAACATAGATCTAGAACATGAAAGTTATATTGAAATGGATTCCCGTTTATGAACGGCAAGGGGCAAACATGAAACTAAACATACACTATGACTAAAAAAATAAACAAATGATTTTTAAAAGGGGCTATGGCACTGACTGACCTCTAATCTTGGCTATTCACCAATGAATGTATCATCCAGATTTATAATTATTCTCACATTCTTAAAATGATGACCCACGAATAGTAGGAGTGGAGCTCACACACAGTCCCTGCAGCAGGCACAGATTAGCAAGCATATCTACCAGGGACTGAATTGTACTCACAGGAAAATAGCCAATGGGCCAACTTAACCAGTTGTGCAAAAAAATTATCATTCCCTGTGATGCACAGAGCTCTAAGTGAACGAAAACTATGAGTTATTGACTACAGTTCACACTGCCCAGATAATGGAAACTCAGCTTCCTGAATTCAAATGATGTATAACTGTCTCTGCAAATATCACAGCCAAAGCCATAGACCAAAACAATATTCAGAAGACACTATCAACACGTAACAGCTAATCTAAAGTGCAGAAATCAACGGGAGATCTAAACCTATCCAATTAATGATTGCAAGGAAAGGCACACATAAAAAAACTGGTCAAAGAAACACGGTGCAGGTCAAACCACCTAGGATACTTGTCATAAGCATGGCATTACAAAAGATTGGAAAAGGGTATACATAAATCGGTTTGCACACAAAGTTATTAATAATGGTAGATAGAGACTATAAAACATAACTTGGGGGAAAAAACTAGGAAAAAGCTTCAGGTGAGCTATATTAGATATTTTCATTTTTCAACAATTATCATTAGATCAAATTAGTAGTTTACTATCAATTCACAAAAAATTTGGAAGCACTTCATTCTTCAATAAATTTGACAAAGAACACTAATAGATACCTCTGCACATAAGTGAGAGTGAGAGTGGTCATATAAAAACATAACTGAAGACAGGATTGGCGGCAAGAAATAGTAGCTGTAGCATTCATTTCACTATCCTATCTCAACTATAAAACAGTTTTGTATTGGCATTAGAAACCGAGAACAATAGTAAAGAAAAATAAGAAGATCAAGATCATGAAATCATAAAGTAAATAATTTTCTTCATTAGTGTTTTTTTTAAGAGAACGCCAGAAAAAATGTCGGGAGAACCCATTTACATGAGGAAGTTACATATGGTCAATATTCAAGACAAGCTTTAAAACAGTTACATTACACAGGTAAGCCATCAAGCATGGAAGCAGTAAAAGTTTAACATGCACAACTTCAATGCCCTAAGCATTTTTAAGTGGTTTGGTTCAGGGAAGAAAATGTGTACTCTGAATATCATCAGTCATTCAAGCATTCCAACCCTCATGTAGAAGTTTATAACCTTTCTTGAGTAGTATACATCAGCTTCAAATCCTAGTCACATTGTCACACTACCTCTTGCATTGTGTTTCAACTTAAATTCCATTCACAGAATTTGTGTATGGAGCTGAGCCACTATTCACAGTCAGGCATGCTGTTCATGGTAACTTGCACAATGTTAAATCGATAAACAAACCAGCCCATTGTGAAGAAATAACATTATGAATGGTTAGCAAGAATGTCAATGCAACAAAAACATGTCAAGAAGAAAATCACTGGTAACCCCCATTCTGTATATGTCGATGTACATCTGATGCCACAAGACTCTAGCTTAGTGGATAGAAGCATCAAACCTTGGCTCATAGAAACAAACTTGATTGTTATATGACTGAAGAGCACACCCACCAATCCAAGACCAGATCTTTTTATCCACATCATATAGAAGCCCCTTCCCTTGGTTCCAAGACGTGAAGCATATTAAATTATCCTGCCCAAAACATTCAAATCTCTCAGCTGATAATCTCAACAAAGCACGGAAATACTTTGGGGGCATCCTACTGATCTCCACCCAGGCAATTTTGGTATGATCCAATTCCCAAATTCTCATGCTCTGTAGAGTACTATAAAGGCCAATCCTTCCAACCAGAAAAAGCCGCTTCTGGGTACCAGCAACCAAATATCCATCCAACAATGATCGTGGGAACTTAGCAGGAATATGTTCCCAATGTCCTGTGTCTAGCCTATACATCATCAAACCAAGTGGTGAAAGGGTTTCCAAGTACAATCTGGAGTCACAATATGCCATCTTAGAAGAGCAGAGATTAACCGCTGGCATAATCTGATGAACTGACCAACTGTCTGTCTTAGAGTCATAAACTTCAGTTGGCAATGACTTGTCACCATAAATATCGCTAGTAGCTATCACTTTAAATGACCGATCCACCCGATTAACGACCAATATCAGTTGCCTTTGCTGATTGTAATGCATATTCGGCAATGCCCGCCAAGTTTGCGTGAGGGGATTACAAACCAAGGTCTTAAACATTAGCCCATCATTCCCGGAGAAGCAAACAAGACCACCAGAAGAGCCAACCAACCAGAATGCCCACGGTGGCAAGAAAGTGAAAGGTATTCTATACCAAGTTTTCAATGGCAAGCTAAAGACCGAACACTGCGGGATCTGTGTGTTCTTCCAAAATGTAAGAAGACAAGGCCCGTGTGATGGCACGCTGGAATGGAATTTGAGAAAACTACTATCTTGAAGTAGTGAATTCCATCGTTTACACACAGAACGAAGCCGGAAAATCAGAAATGGGGGGACCCTAGCTAAGATCTCATGCAACAAGTCCTCAGGCAACATTGCCCATATATTATCCTCCATTTGAACATCAGCATGCACTGCCTTACCAAATGTGGCATGTGTTTCCTCATCCAAGCCCCTAGGCTTGGTCTTAACAACCTTCTGCCGCGAAGGGCTAGTGTTCCGTGACCCGGTACGGCCCATAGGACTAGTATTCCTAGACCCGCCACCCCTTGGAGGGGAAGCTTGTTTCCAGCACCTCCCATCTCCACCAAAAACCTCATTTTCTACTGATTGAGCAACACACACTCCAGACCCTGATTCAGAAGAATGCCCAATACAATTCATATCCTCTAATTCCCTCAAACCCCCAAATCAAATCACAATTTTTGATTCACTCTTGAACTACAGCCTCACACCAACCAAATAATATATATATACATACAATGGTTTCAATCAATAATACCCCAGAGCTCAAAATTCTAAAGCAATCCCAAAAATTTACCCCCAGATCAAGATCCGAAATTCTGATTCACAGTCAAAATGTTGAAAATTTCGGCCGCCCAGATAAACGTACACGCGACTTCATAAAAAAATATTGTCTTTTTAAGCGGAAAGCGGAGAACGGTGGAGTGTAGCCATGATGGGTGAGGAGATAGAGAATTACCTCGGATTTTGGAACCACGCAGTGGCCATTGATGGTTGGAGGAGGAGGAAGAAAAGAGATTGTGATTTGTGATATGAAGAACCTAACTAGGTTGGGTTCATGTTAATGGTAGAGTCTGGTCTCTGCCTCTCTCTCCCCGGTTTGATGATTTACTTTGTCACTATTTGGACGGACAAAGGGAACAACAAAATTCAAGATTACAATGTGGTACTGTGTTCATCTGCGAACAGATCCACAATACTAACCACTAAGACATCGCCACGTCACTCTACCCTGTATTGATTATGTAAAGTTAATTTTAGTGTTTTTTTACAAAACCGAAAAATAATCTGTAAGGTAACGTTAAGAATGTTTGGTTTCGGTTGTGTTATGACTAATAAAAAAAAATTATAGTGAAATCATCAACAACATAAATGATTAATATTAACCTTTAGATTTTTCTATTTTTATAACTCTGTTTTTTCAATTATAAATCAAACGACTTAATAAAAATTGAATGGAATTTGAAATTTAGGAAATTCAAATTTTACTAGACTTAATTATTTTTATCTTAAAAAGTTGTTAAGGTTTATCAAAAGTCCTTGTAAAATCTTTTTTGTAAAATATTAGTTCCTATAAAACTTTAAATGTTTATCGTAAATTCTTACCATTAATGTTATTTTAATTTTTAACGTGATAAATGAAACTATCATATCATTTGAGTCACATGTCAATATACATCGTTGTTATTTTTTTACATTTATTTCCTCTTACACTTTTTTCTCTTTCTTCCTCCCTAGTCTTTATTCTCTCTCCACACCCCTCCCATTTACACACAACCACATCTCCCCTTACCTTACCTTATGTCCCCAACTTTTCTTTTATCTTTCTTTTTTGTACAAGCCTTTAACATTCCTCGTGTGTATCTCATCCTCAGTTTGAAATTTCACATAAAGCATTTAGGGACATGAAGAAATCCATTTACATAATTGATTTGTCCGGTATGGGGGACAAAACATTCGATATCAATATCAAGTAAATTTTTCTCTTATTTGTTACATCGGTCTAGTGAGAATTTGGTATTATCTCTCTCAGTTCAATGGGAATTTGGAAGTCTTGTTGTGAATTCGTCCAACCAACACATCAACATTTTATGTTAAAGGGCAAAATAGGGCGTCACTTACAAAGACATTTTAACACTCAAGTCAATGCCAGATAAATCAATATCGGAGTTCAAGTATGTGGCAACGTACCTTTATTGAGGAGTAAATGCCTAGTATTTATAGATTTAGATGGTAGGCACGTCGTATATGTGTCAACACAAATCATAAAAACCAGATAAAGTTGATGTTGCCACAGACATACCTTTTAGAACCAAGTCTGTTTCATAAAGGACTTTTGGAGTTTTTAGTTATTATGAAAAGACTTTAAGATTTATCAATAACACACATTAAGGTTTTTGATTAAATAAAGTCAGCCTACGTGTTATCTAATATCACTATATGAGTATTTCAGGTTACAAAGTCTGTGATGCATTTGTTGTAACTGAAAGAAGGAGTCCATCGATGCAAAATAAGACCAAGTCTGCGTGACAAATCAAAATTTATCATGGTCTGTCCCAACTCAATGTCTCAAGGAAATACTTCAAATGTGTCTATTCAGACTTAGGATTGTTAAGTCACATTTGTCATCATTTCACTCTTCAAACTCAACTAGCATACATCTCTCTCTCATAACTTCATCCATACTTCAAGCAATCAGACTTCAGACTCTCGGTGTATGAAAATGTTACTCTGACTTTGCTTCAATATAATCAAGGATAATTTGAAGATGCTCCAAACCTAGTTTCGTTCAAATCTATATTGCTCTTATCACTGAAATGGACAAGAAGACAAACTTTTCAGAGAACCAAGGCTCGGACAAAGAAGAAATTGAGGAAGCTACTTTGCATTATTCAAAAAGCTGACACTCATAAATTCTTGAGTCAAAATGCTTCAAAAGTCAACCAAGCCTGTTTTACAAAAGTTCATGATTGTTGATACCCAACAAAAGGACTCTTGTTATACTCAAGGTACTCCATTTTAGTGTAACTTCTAGAAATCCTTGAATCAGACCTTGTCTTTTTTCTCAACTTTCAAGCCTACATGCTTCAAACAACAATCTCTCACCAATGGAACAGTAACATCTATCTTCAATGACCTATAAATAAAAAGAGGCTTCATACTCGGAATAGTAGAAGCATATGTGAAAGCACAATCTGAAAACACAGGTGATAAAGTCAAAGCTTTCATTTCAAAAATAAAGACTTTCTTTGTATCTCTGCATCCTACAAATTTAGTTTTTGTTTTTCTACTCAGTGTATCTTTATTTAAAGTTTCGCTCTTTTGTACATTAAGTTACCAAAACATAAACACACTCTCAAATCACAACATGTGTCAAAGTTTGGTGTGTTTTCAGTCTTAGTTTCTTAAGGGAAACACTATTGGCCTAAAGAGGATTTTGAAAGAATACTTGGGTATTGAGCCAAGAATAGCTTGTTGAAAAAAATATTAGGGTTTAAGCCTGAAGTGATTGGAGTTAAGAATACTTAAGGCATAAGCTGTGTTATGTTTATAAAATATTGTTTTTACATAGTGAAAATCCTTTAAGTTTGAAGGTACTGGACTAAGCTTCATTGTTAGGAAGTGAACCAATATAAATCTGTTGTGCCTAATCTTTTTATCTTTTTAGTATGAATCATTATTGATTAAAAATTACTGTCATTTTTGGTTGAAAAGGTTCTATTTCGTGATTCTACTCTCATTCTAAGTCTGACTATGAACCATTAATTCCTAATATCCTCTGTAGGTCTGAAGCTGATACGCCCTAGCGAATTATTTGCTTTCTCCTTGTGTTTGATCCTCACAACCTCTAATTAGAAGTCAGTATTGCGTGAGGTTCTTACCGGTGTCATGGAATGCTTACAAGAGGCGTCCTACACCTAAGAGCATTGTTCCGATGTCTACATCGTATGAGCTGGTATTAGGCCCATATCAATAACAATGTCTTTTCCTTTTACAAAACACAGAAGGAAAAATCCAAGACCGTGTCTCCAAAACCAGTTAACGAATGTAACCACGCTTCAATTTAGAAATAGCAATTATTAACATAAAATCAACATATTCAATTATTATGGATGAATCAAACTAAAATATCAAGATTTGGAGGTAATAAAACCTCTTAACAACCAAGTTGAAAGCATGGAAGTACACCTCAACCACTGTGTAAACTGAACAAAGTTAACCATTCAAAGATGAAACACTCATCTATTCGCATAGCTCCAATGTATCATTTAATGCAAAGATGATATAGAAACCTCTACCCCACTATGACCTCGACAACTTTTGCCAAACCATAAATAAAATCTACCTGTCGTGGAGCCTCAACTTCAAAATTAGGGGAAAAGTGTTGAGGGGAGTGATGGAGATAAGGCCACAAAAACTTGAACAAAAAATCATGCACTGTTCGTGATGGAGAGTGACTAGTTTAAAACCAAAATTTGAACAAATCTGATAAATCATACCCTGCACAGAATCAAAATAAAAATTAGGCGGTGAAGGACGATGATGGAGGACAAAGACACAAAGCCCGTAAGGGGTGAGGGCTATTGGTGGCAAACTGAAATAATTGAGTTGAAGTGTGTTGCGATGGCATTATGGAGAAATTGGGAATAAATGAAATGAGTGAAGAGAGGATACAGAGGGATGGGGAAAGAGAATAGAAGAGATAGGGGAAAGGTAAAAGAGAAATAAAAAATTAAAAATGATGTAGAAAACAAGATGTTTGCATCATCAACTTTTAATGGCCAGATGGCTCAATTGATGTGGCATTTTTTATTGTCACATTGGTAGTCAATAGAAAGCATTAACAACACGAACTTATGGCAAACACTTAAAATTTTATAGGAACTAACATCTTGTAATAAAATTACCAGGTCTTTTTTTTACAAAACTAGACAACCTTTCAGGAACTAGAAACATAATTAATCCTCTCAACTAGTTTAATTTTTATCATTGTTAAAATTATTTGTTTACATGAAATACTTTTCATTACAATTTTAAATTTGTCGGTGGTGGTGGTGTTAATGGAGGTGATGGTGACAATAACAGGTACTGGTAGTGATGTACTAATATTTTAAAGTTATGGTATTTGTTCTTATAAAATGATATATTATGTCAATATTTGATACATTGATAATATATATCAAAGTGTACTAATAAAATTGTTTCTTAGTATGATGTATGTATACTTAATATATATAAATTCTTAATGTTTATAATTATAATTTAATTGAAAAGTAGGTTTTTTCATACTAATATCAAATTATGAATTTTTATGTAAATGAAAATAATTAATTTATGTAATAACTACACTAAAAGTAGAATGTTAAAACGAGTTGGATTACACAGGTCTAGTTAGAGAAATCTAGTACGTGATTGAACCAAATTTAACCCACCTTATCCCGTATTTTGACGACACGGGCTAATGAAGTTTTTTTTCTCACTTATCTAACAAACACGTGCTCATTTTTTATTTTAACAAAATATTACTGTGTTTTTTTAATGAAAATTCTCTTATTTGCTTCTTAAAAATATTAAATTAATTTTTTTATTAATTTTAATTATTTTATATTTTTTAGATAGATAAATTCATCAAGTCATTAAGAAAAACCCAAAAATAAGATTTTATTTTTATTATTTTAAGTTTCATAATATGTGTTAAAAATTTCAACTTGCCTCCAGTGAGAGACCAAACTCCCCTCATCCCATATTTGACAAGTCAAAATGTGTTGGTCATGGATTGACCAACAACATTGATAAACGTAACCAAAAATAAGTTATATTTTAGATGGTTTTTAATTGTTCGACATACTATGTGTTTATTTAAACAATTTGTTACAATTAACCTATTATAATGTAGAAAGTACTAACCTGCCTTCATGGCATTGGCTGAAGACAAAACATAAAGTTTTTATTTAAAATACTCACTTATTCTCATTTGATTTATAAGTAATCTCCATATAATTTCGTCTCCCCTTTATTTCCTTACACATTATCCTTATGGCAGAACGTTTAATTTGCATGATTAAATGAATAGAAACTAATTTAAAACAAAATTGTTACCGAGGACTGTAATGTAATTAAGAAAATGTAAAACGAGTACTGAGATAAGGATGTTGGATTAATTTGCATGGTTGTTCTGAGTGGCTGTAGATAAGGAAAAGAAGGTGTGTCAGATGGGGATGTGGCAAAATGAGGACTGCAATTGGGAAATTAGGAGAAGGCAGTTTTTTTTTAGTGGGAAACTTCCATTGCTAACTCCTTCATGCAGGTGACTAATAATAATAATAATAATAACAAATTTTATCAAAGGAGGACAAGTTTTGCTGGAAACATGAAACCAATGGAAATTACTTTGTGCAGTCTAACTACAACGCATTACAGTATGAGGGTGGCACAGCAAGGATGGAGAATGTAACATGTGGTCAAAAGTGATCCCACCAAAGATATCAACCTTTCCTTGAAGGGTTTTTAAGGACTGAATTCAAACAAAGTACAACTTGCCAAAAAGAGGAATAGCTTTGCAAAATGTAACATGTGCTCTGAGTAATTTTTTAATGAAATTATTCCCATGTTTTGCGACACGGGTGTGGAATTTATCCTATGGTTGGATAGGACTAAGAAAGGTTATTCCGGAACAGAGTAGGGATCACTTCCTACAACATTACTCATGGGAAATAACAGAGTTAAAGCATTCTGAATTTGGTGTTACAACATTACTCATGGGAAATAACAGAGTTAAAGCATTCTGAATTTGGTGTTTTCTTTGGGGAGGGAACGAGCCTTAAGGATTTTTATTTATTTATTTATTTATTTATTTTTAGTCTAGGGGAAGGGGAGGCAGGGCTCGAACCCTACTGATTTAAGTGACCCCAACATGCTCTTAACCACTTAAGCTACCAAGGGGGTCAAGCTTTAAGGATTGGTTGATAGTGAATGTGAAGATGAGTGGTCTTTTGGCCAAAATAAGGCCCTTTTAAAAAATATTTGGGCTTTTGAGGTTTAAAAAAAATATATTTAGTTGTCTGGGGTGGAATCTGTCACATCTTACTTGAATTTCGTCTGATGAGGAAACGAATTCAAAGGAGGGCGCCACATGTCAGAATTTTGTCCCTTGAGGAGACAAAATTAACTGGTCAAATTCGTACATTGGAAAGGCAAATCCTACATCTGTCAAGGAAAAATAATTAACAAACATATAATAATTTAATATAAGTATATTGATTGTGTAAAGTTTTGTAACATTGTATAGATTGTGTTCCATACAACACAGTGGGCATCAATGTTAAATAGGCGTAGCGTGCCCTGTTAAAGCATTCTAAACTTGGTGTTTTCTTTGGGAAGGGAACAAGCCTTAAGGATTGGTCGATAGTGAAAATGAAGATGAGTGATTTTTTTTTTTTTATCAAAATAGGGCCCTTTTAAAAAATATTTAGATTTTTGGGGTTAAAAAAATATATTTAATTATCTAGGATAGGAGGGCACCACGTGTCAAAATTTCATTCCTTGAGGGGAAGTCACATTCATACATTGGAAAGGCAAATTCCACACCTGTTAAGGGAAATTATTTAACAAAAATACCCCCACCAAGAGTTGAACCTGTCACCTGTAGTGACATAGCATGATACCATAACCACTAGAACAACTGATTTTTTAAGTTATATAAAGAATACAATTAAATATAATACTTTCTATTCTTACATATATATACATGAAATAAAATAAAAACTTATATAATATATATATAACATATTAAAATATTATAATATATAATTTATAAATTAAATTATAATAAATTATAATATATTAACGTTAATGTATTTTATTATAATATTTTAATATTATAAATTATTCTATTATAATATATTAACGTTAATATATATTATATATTTTAATATAAAATATATATTTATATTGAACATAACATATATAATTTATATATTAAAATATTAAATATTAATTTATATACATTAACATTAATATATTATAATACTAAAATATGTTAATATATTATAATTTAATTTATAAATTATATATTATAATATTTAATATGTTATATATATATATATTATAAGTTTTTATTTTATTTTATGTATATATATAAAAATAGAAAGTATTATATTTAATAGTATTCCTTGTTTAACTCAAAGAATCAGTTGTTCTAGTGATTATAGTATCATGCCATGACTCATGGGTGAGAGGTTTAACTCCCGATGGGTACGATTTTGTTGATTATTTTCCCCTAACAAATGTAGAATTCTACCCTAGACAACTTCATATTTTTTTAAAAGCCCAAATATTTTTAAAAAGGGCCCTATTTTGGCCAAAAAACCGAAGATGAGTAGGAGGGTTTAGACCTTAGTAATATCAACCGAATTCCGGATGAGTGCATAGCATGTTGCAATATCGACCTTAGTTCAGAATCAGGGTGTACTAGAAGTGTATCCAAACATTCTCTCTCTCCTAGCATGTTGCATTGTAAACCTTTGGAAGCAAGGTCAAAATCAGGTTGTACCATAAGCCTACATCAATCTTGCTTTTAAGGTACTGATTCTTCTGTGACAGCTTATCAATAATCTGTATGTTTTACTCCTTGATGATTCTTTCTATATACTCCTACTATGATATATGACCATTGTGAGAAGTGCATGTTTAAAACCAAATCAAATCGGGTCAAACATGGATCTAGAACATGAAAGTTATATTGAAATGGATTTGTGTTTATGACCGGCAAGGGGTAAACATGAAACCAAACATACACTAAGACTGAAAATAAACAAATGATTTTTTAAAGAGGCTATAGCACTAACTGACCTCTAATCTTGACTATTCACCAATTAATGTATCATCCAAATTTATAATTATTCTCACATTCTTAAAATGATGACTAGAATGGTGGAGTGGAGCTCACACAGTCCCTGCAGCAGGCACAGATTAGCAAGCATATCTACCAGGGGACTGAATTGTACTCGGAGGAAAATAGCCAATGGGCCAACTCAACCAGTTGTGCAAAAAATTATCATTCCCTGTGATGCACAGAGCTCTAAGTGAACGAAAACTATGTTATTGACTACAGTTCACACTGCCAAGATAATGGAAACTCAGCTTCCTGAATTCAAATGATTTATAACTGTTCTGCAAATATCACTGCTAAAGCCATAGACCAGAACAATATTCAGAAGAAACTATCAACACGTAACATAACTAAAGACGGGATAGGCGGCAAGAAATAGCAGCCGTAGCATTCATTTCACTATCCTATCTCAACTACAAACAGTTTCGTATTGGCATTAGAAACCAAGAACAATAGTTAAAGAAAAATAAGAAGATCAAAATCACGAAATCATAAAGTAAATAATTTTTTTCATTAGATGAAAGCAACCATTCAAGGAAGTCAAATGCATCAGAAACTAAAATGGTAAAACACAATGGATTGAAACAAGAGACTTCTTGAAACTCAAAACTAAGACACAAAAATGGCAATGTCAATCTGAATATATCAGGAACAGTCACAAACTAAAGACCAGGAAAAACATCAATCCATTCTGAAGAAAAATCAAGAAACCCTCTCCTTTCATTTTTATTCAATCCACAGCAATCAATAGCAACCCAACCATCAAAAAAGCAACAAAACAATATAAAAAAAAAATCAAATACGGGGCAAACAGAAACAGTTGCAGCAGACGACGCCGCCACCGGCGCCGCGCCTCGAGCCGACCGGCCGACCGGCACCCACCAGAACCGACCCCCCCTCCCGAACCGACCCCCCCTCCCGAACAGACCCCCCATTCCGAACCGACCGCCCATCCCGAACCGAGCCAGTCCCGAGCCGCGACTGACCTGCTCCCCAGCTCAACAGATCCCACAAGGCCGACCAGATCACGGAACCTAGAGATGGGCCGGCCGGCCGGCCCCTTTTTTTGTGGTGCATCTCTCTTTTCTCTCTCTATACTCCTGTTTTCTTCTGAAAATGAGAAACCCTAATGGGTTCTCTTTTCCTTTTAGTTATGGTCTTCAGATCTGAAGCCCAAAACTTCTAAAAAAACCATTTTTGTTAAAATATGAATATATGTATATCATTTGCCTAAATTTGTAATAAAAGATCACTTGGTCTACTGTTAATGTGTACTCTTTAAGGATCTAAAGGTTTGGGTTCAAGATTTATCTTTTACACTTATGGCTCTATTATTTTTATTTATATTTATATTTTATTCCTAAAACTCTAAGTAGAAAAATAAATGGTTATTATTATTATTATTTTCGCTATTATTATTTCTCTAAGTGAAGAATAAATAGTTTTTATTTATTTGTTTTAAGAGATGAAATGGGAAAATATTAAAAATATAAATATCCCTTTTTTTAGAATAAAGTGTCACAAAAATCTTATAATGATATCGTGCAAAATACTTTACCTACATATGCGTTATGGGATTTCGAAGGTTTACGCTCGTGCAAATTTAATCCCCTTATATTTTTCCTTCTTTTTATCAAAAAATTAAATCAACCAAAATAGCTCAAATATCTTTGAAAGTCGATTTTTAAGAACGTAACCTTGATTTTCCGACACACTCGAGAATACGTATAAGTGAGAATAATTTATGTCGAGCACGTTTTCCTTTTATTAATTTTTGTGTGTTTTTGTTCTGTTTCAATCAATTTTGTATTATTACTACTTAATTTGAAAAAACACCATTTTACTATGAGAAGGTTAATTTAGATGAACATCTTACTAATCTTCTTATATTTTAAATCTTTTTTATTTATTAAATAATAATATTTTTATAAAAAGAATTAATTTAGACAGGACGTCCTGTTAATCTTTTGTTTTGATTTACTTTATTTTGTTTTATTTACCTTTATTTTATTTCACTTTATTTTATTTTATTTTAACTTTCTAATTTTTATTATGTATAAGTTAAGATTAATTTGAATGAGACATCCTATAAATCTTTTATTTTTAATTATTTTTATTATTTATTTAAGTTGTTCAATCTGAGGTTAATTTAGACGAGACGTCTTGTTAACTTTATTTCAAAAAAAAATTTCTTGCGCGTGTTGTTTGTCCCATTTCTTAAGAGGTTACATTAATTTTTGGGTTATTTAAAAACGTGTATGATCAATTTGAGGTAACCGTTTTATAAAGGACAGTGCGAGGTGCTAATACCTTTCTCACCTATAATTCGACTCCCAAATTTAGAATCTTATTTTTTTATGATCGATGCCTCAACAAAGGTTTTCACGATATTTTGCCTTAAAAAAATATTGGTGGCGACTCCCTTTTTTCGAAACGACTTCAAAACCCTTTTTCGAAATGATCTCGGTCGCGACAAGTTACATATGGTTAATGTTCAAGACAAGCTTTAAAACTGTCACATTGCACAAGTAAGCCATCAAGCATGGAAGCAGTAAAAGTTTAACATGTACAACTTCAATGTCCTAAGCATTTCTAAGTGGTTTGGTTCAGTGAAGAAAATGTGTACTCTGAATATCATCAATCATTCAAGCATCCTGACCCTTGTGTAGAAGTTTATAACCTTTCTTGAGTAGTGTATGTAACATCCTAAATTTAAAAATTTTAGAAAATAACTCATTAAGGCTTGGTGACTTATTCTTTTCCTGCGCTCCTTTGGCATTTCGGGTCTAATTTTCCTAAATGATGCTTGATTGGAATGATTCTGGTCTCGTTCACTTTGTTTCGAAGAGATCTTTAATCTCTATTTCTGGGATCTATCCCAAATTTTCACTCTGTCATGCTCAAATTTAAGGATTTAGTAAATTCATCATAAAACCATAATTATTCACGTCTTTTTCTTACGCGTGGTTCATTCAAAAATTCATAACTTCCTCATACGACCTTCGATTCATGCAAACTTGGTGTAAAAATCACCGTAACAAAATTATCTACATTTTCTATGAAGACATCAAGAGCTATATCTTCCCAGATTAGTACAGTTTTGGAGATCTTTGAGGACCCCTATTCATCACGTCACTATAGTGACAGGTCTAATAAAAATGGAAAATTCTCTCTTGTCCGGTATTCATATCACTTTGTTCTTTTTGATATAGATCCGTATCAAAAATATCTACAATTGTTATAAAGTACATGAAACCCAATTCTCAAAGGAGAATTTTTGGTGAATTTTTTTCTAAGCACTTACCTGATTCAAAGACGATTAGAGCATCTTGTTGTATTTTGACCATATCTCGGACTACAGGTATTGGATCATCGCAAATGATATATCAAATCGAAGGTAAAAAAAAGATCTACAAGTTTTGTTTTGGGCATTTTTCGAGATTCAGAACCCACTAATTATTCTATATTTATTTTTATCACCTTTCGTTTCGGGTTTCTAAAAATCCTACACATCTAAAATCATTGGGTAACAATTTAATTTTCATGTCAAATATTTCCAATCACATCACCATCTCCTGCCACCTACACAATCAGGTGTCTTCTTCTAGCTTCTTCTACCCATTCAGCTGTCCCCTTTCTTGTACAAACTTATCACATAAAAAAAATCATTCAGCAATTGTCTCATTCTATGATGTCCCCACCATGATGCATTAATCCACCTAGCTCTATTTACTTTACACGCTGCTTTCTCTTCCAAATTCAGACCCATTTCCTTTGATTAAACACACTTCCTCTTTCTATAAAAATATAATTTCATTACTTCATCACTTGGTGCCAATTCCATTTCTCTTTATACGTTAGTTTCTCTTCTCTTCCTTATTCAAAACCATAAACACTTTAAGCTACCTCAAGGTAAGATTTTACAATTTTTTCTCTTGATCTTATTCTTGGACCCAAAATCAATTTTTGTTAGAAAAATAAAAGGGGTATTTCCTTGCTGTTTGGAAACCAAAACTAACCATGCATGTTAATTATTTTAGGATCGGGAACCATCAACAGTTATTGGTGGACGATCGGAAGCGATTAACAAAGTTTTGATGGATTTCCTCTTATCCTTTCCCAAAATCGAAAATCATCAAGAGGTAAGGGGAGTTCCTCTACGGTTAAATTATGTCTTAGAGTTGTCCCATTACGTTCGTTTAGTATCCGATGATTATAGTTTTAAGTTTTGACGTGATCCAATGGTCAGATTTTAAGTTATATAATTTTTAGGTAATTATAAATAACTTTATTATATTAAAAATAATTATTATTAAATTTTAGAATTTATCAGAATTATTGAAATTACGAAGGTTGGTTATTTAAATGCCACAGATATAATTTTTAAGTAGCATATAAAATATTAAAATAATTATCATTAATTTAGAGATTTCTGGCTTTGAAAACTAGAAATCGACGATTGACTCGGATCGTTCGAGAAGTGTTCGAGTTTTGGAATCAAGGATTCCAAGTAGAGGGAGCTTTACATTTTAAATGTATAGTTTATGAGCGGATTCAGGGTGATATTGTTATGCCATATGTTATATATTGTGAATTATTAGTGTGATACCCCAATTATATGTTATATGTGATGTTTTCCGTTTATATTATTGATATTGAGTTGGCATGAAATATGAATTTTGTTTATGAAATCATTATGATATATGTATGCATGAGATGCAAGAAGAATGAATGATTTATTGTTAATGATGGCATGGGATGCTATATGTGATAATACATGTATATGAAATGTAAAATCTATATGATTGTGGTTTCGAGGATTCCACAAAAGACCTTGGATGGGACTCAAGGCAAAACCTCTTGAACGGGGCTTGGGGTTTAGCCCGTGACACTAACGTTGTCACTGAGAGTGATTGTGTCATGTGAGAGGACAAACGGTTTGGTACCAGTAAAACGGCCGTATCAGCTGAGAGCTGAGTATATGGCTGAGACCCAGTGTTGCAACATAAAATAAAACTTAATAATGAGTGTTTGGATCCAATTGAATGATCATGTATATGTATTGATGGATGTTGTTGAGAACAACATGGACTGTATGTATACTTGAGAATATGTAAATGTATGAAATGTGATGAGATTATATGATATTTGAACTGGTCTGGACCGGGGTCTAGGATCCGGTGTGGGACCAGCCACAAGAGTGCAGGTGTTTTAGGGTTCGCACACCGGAATTATGGGTAACCGATGTGTTAATCCGGTCTCTCAGTGGGAGAGGCCGGTCTTGTTGTCCTGGAGATCCTTTACACCAACGGTTCGCGTTGTAGGGGGCGAAAGGTGGTGCCACCTGCGAAGATTCTCCGACGCTCAAGTTAGAAGAGTGTATGAACTCAATGAACACTCAAGCGTAGTAACAGTAAAGTGTGAGATAGAACAACGATACCATGAATCTGTGTTGATATGGGCTTCTTATAATTGAACGTAAGAGAAATGAGTCGTTGGATGCAGGTGGGTCCCTTAGCTCTGATTGCGTGTATATTGTGTCAATCAAAGTGGCTCGACTTTCAGAATGTGTCAGGAGGGTAGGTCAATTATCAGAGTACAATCCTCTAGGGAGAGGAGAGGATAATCACCTTTTCCGCATAATCTGCTGACACGCCCACTTACTTTCTGAAGCCATTGATGTGACGTATTTTGCTACAAACAGTGTCTTCGTTGATAAGTTATCAGGGACTCTTCTCTTACTGTGACTGAAAAGCTAACAGTTATATAAACACCCTGTAAAAATGAACATAGAACCGCTATGGAGAAAATGAATGATGTTGTCGTGGAGTGAGGGCGGACGGCCAGACAACGGATATCCGGTGTGGCAACATTGAACCAGGACACCGGTTATCCTTATATGAGGTCAGTCTGACGTCACAAGTATGGGGGCCGGTATCTAGACCGGATCATCTGTCCCCTAGCTTGTATGAGGGACTGTTAAGTTGCTCATATGAGCTACACAACTCTTAAGAGAAGTCTGGATGCCGGTAGTACATTCTTGTAAG
Source organism: Clitoria ternatea (assembly GCA_037962975.1). Taxonomy (NCBI): domain Eukaryota; kingdom Viridiplantae; phylum Streptophyta; class Magnoliopsida; order Fabales; family Fabaceae; genus Clitoria; species Clitoria ternatea. The sequence continues at coordinate 273,172,177 of CM075672.1, forward strand.
TCTCTGGGAGCTCGGTGGCGTCCGCTCTAGTAAACGAGTGACCGCCCTTCTCGCGTTGCGTACAACGGATTCAGACAGCATAAACTAAGTAATGCAAATTGTAACACCCTCTGTTACACCTTAATAAATTCTAGAAAAATTCATAAATTTTTTTTTTTTACTAAAGATATGTTTGTTAAAAAGAAACTATCGGAATAAATTATATACATTATTTCTGAAATACCTCAATATTATTAAAACTTTATAAAGTATTTGTACATTCATCAGAAGAAAATAAACATTAAACATTATAAGAAAGAGAGGAAACTCTATGGCCCAAGAGCAGTTGCCTAATGACATTATTTATTCATTGGACCACGGTATTCATACCGAGCTCCCTTTCTAGAACGTGCTATATATACTGTCAATGTTCTTCGATCCTTCCCTCTGTACGAACCATTAATTTAAAACATATGAAACAAAAACATAGAGAAAGGAGTGAGAAACAGAATATAATATTCCCAAATGGGACATAAGCAATAAAGGGTTTTCACAAACTAGTATAATAATATCAAACACAATCACAAGCACAATCAATTTATGAATGTATGAATGATATGTCATATCTTCATCATAACTTATTTATACATGTGGGCCCCTTAAATTTTAATTTGCACTGGGCCAACCAGGAGTTTACACTGTTCCATAATTCTGGATAATAATAACATGAACAGCTCAACTGGCATGGAAACACTTAGAGACTAGTCAGATTGAAAAGGTTTTTATTGTGAAAGTACCCGACACTAGGGAGCTACCCCAGGTCCCCTGAAGCACCCTTTCACACCCTCTCATCCCAAGGCTCACAATTAAGCCTCCTCTAATGTATCCTCGGTTTCTATAATCCGTCCCCAGACAATATCATTTTGTTTCTCTTCGATGATTCATGATGCATGAACTACTCGCGTATTTAGTTGGTTAAGGCTTTTAAAAACTCAATTATATTATCAGGGCCTATGGATCATGACATAGCCACCCCAGTAAACTGTACTTTTTCAACTTCTCAAATACGCACATAAAATTTTAGTACAGTTCCTTTTCAAATCACAAATCAAATCTCTTTATAAATTTGAGTTTCAAAGCCTTAAATATATTTCATAACCTGTCAATTCAAAATTAATTTCTAAAAACTTAAATTTGGAATTATCAATATTTAAAACCTTAGTACTTGAAAATTTTGTATAATATTTTTATACATTTAAATAATACGTATATATATATTAAAAAAAATTTATTCTTATAAAATAAATTCTCTTTCTTTTTCTTCTGATAAACTAACTAAAAATCTAAATTTTAGTAAAGATATATACATATATATTAAAAGATAAAAAGAGATTTCTAAAAACTTATGTAGTTTTCTAAGAAATTTCTTAAAAGTAATTTGAATAAATATATAAAAAAATAAATAAAGAAGTAGGAGATAAGTAATTTCTTACTGAATTTTAGCTTTTCGCCATGCTTGCTATATGCTCAAACTCCACAATAAAAGATTATCAATCATAATCAAACATTGTCAATCACAATCAAAACATCATAAAGCATAAATAAATATTAACAATCATAATCAAATCAAATAATTAAACATTAGTTATAAATATGATAATTTAAAATTCAATAATTATTTAAATTAATAAATTTTGTTTTAAGTTCTATGGTCAATTCCTCGCACAGGTCTATGTAAATCCAAGATAGTCCAGTCCTTGCATAGGTCTAGTTCAGTCCATATAGGTCATAAATAGTCCAAGTCCTTGCATAGGTTCAGTCAAGTTCGTAATAGTTCAAGTCTTTGTATAGGTTCAATCCAGTCCGCATAGGTCATAATAGTTCAAGTTCTTAAATATTTTAGATATTAAGTTACACAAGATGCTTAATTTATTAATAACAATTATTATAAATTTTAAGTTAAAAGTTATTATTTTAAAATAATAATATTGTTATGTTTAAAAGGAGTAGGGGACTCCTCCCAATATTCTTATGTAATTTCATATTATATCCTTAATCTCACCCCCCCTTACCTTGATTTGCTACCAAAAGTGAATTCGCTCTGCGCCTCCAAGTTCTAACAAAATATTAATACTAATTTATTTCAGTATAAGCTTAAAATGAAAATTAAGATTGCTATCAGAATGATAAATAGTAAATATGCATAGTAATAATAAATAGTAACGGTAAATGGTAAGTCATTAATAGTAACGGTAAATAGTAATTTTTGAATAGTAATAGTAAATAGTAAATTGTGAATAGTAACTTTTTGAATAGTAGTGGTAAACGGTAAATCATGAACAATAACAGTGAATAGTAAATTTTGAATAGTAACGGTAAATAGTAAATTTTGAATAGTAACAGTAAATAGTAAAAATAACATAGCGATAATTTATTTTTACTATAGTAACTTATTCATAATAGTACTAGTATATCGATGGTTTAAGAGTGCTAAAAAAAATAAACTAAAATTATAAAAATAATATAGAAGAAAGTTATTACCTTACACCTCCGGCAGAACTTCTTTTTACCAAAAAAATTAACTCTCCACTAATTTCTTACGCACTATCTCTCTAGATTCTCTCTCTAATTTTTGTGTGGAAATGTTGTAAATGAGCCATCTATTTATAGGAAGAAAATTTCACTATTTAAGATTATTTAATTATTTATTTTACTATTCATGATGTAAGCGATGATGTAATTAAGCGATGATGTAAGCGATGATGTCGACAGTGGCATTTTGGTTATTAAATGAAAGGTTAAGGGTATTTTTGTCATTCTAAAAAAATGAAAAAAATATAAAAATTCCAAAAATTTATAAATTATATAACAATCAAAAAGTTCTAAAGAACTATAATCAAATTCCTTTGAAATTTTATTTTAAATAATAAATAATGAAATTAGGGGTGTTACAACTCTACTCCCCTAAAAAAAATTTCGTCCTCGAAATTTACACTTTTTAGTAAAACAATTGGGGATGAGACTCTTTCATCTCATTTTCTAGTTCCCATGTAGCATCTTCCCCTCTCGTTTCACTCCAAATGACCTTCACGAGTGGAATTTCCTTGTCTCTTAGCTTTTTTTATTCTTCTGTCAGCTATTCTGACAGGTGGTGCATCATATGTAAGATTATCTTTAACTTGTATGACATCAGGTTCAATAACATGTGTAGGATCAGATATATACTTTCGTAAGTTTGACACATGAAAAACATTATGGATATTAGAAAGAAAAGGTGGTAATGCTATTTGGTAGGCAAGAGGACTAACTTTATGAATTATTTGATATGGACCAATAAATCTAGGAGTTAGTTTTCGAGATTTCATTGCCCGACCGACCCCAGTCGTAGGTATGACTTTCAAGAATACATGATCACCTTCTTGAAATTCGAGCGGCTTTCTTCTTTTGTCATAGTAACTTTTCTGCCTGCTTTGTGTTGCCTTCATCTTTTCCTGAACTATTTTGATTTTATCCATGGTTTGTTGTACCAACTCTGGTCCTAGCATCAAGTTTTCACCAGTCTCAAACCAACATAGCGGGGTCCTACATTTTCTTCCATATAATGCTTCAAAAGGTGCCATGCCAATGCTAGCATGGAAACTGTTGTTGTAAGTAAACTCCACATATGGTAAGAATTGATTCCAACTTCCTTTATGCTCTAACACACAAGCTCGTAACAAGTCCTCTAGAGATTGGATTGTTCTTTCTGATTGTCCATCCGTCTGAGGATGATATGCTGAACTTAGACGCAGTCTTGTTCCCAAAGCCTTGTGTAAGCTCTTCCAGAATTGCGATGTAAAACGAGGGTCCCGATCAGAAATGATACTTGAAGGAATTCCATGCAATCTCACAATCTCCTCTATATATAATTTTGCCAGCTTCTCCATAGAGTAACGAATATTGATGGGAATAAAGTGGGCAGATTTGGTTAATCTATCAACTATTACCCATATTGAATCATGTCCTAATGGAGTTTTAGGTAGAGAAGTCACAAAGTCCATGGTAATGCCATCCCATTTCCATTCCGGTATTTCCATTGATTGTAGCATTCCAGGGGGTTTTTGGTGTTCTACTTTAACCTTCTGGCAAATTAGACATGCAGCCACGTACTCTGCCACTGCTTTCTTCATTCCAGGCCACCAAAATAACTTCTTCAAATCTTGATACATTTTAGTAGCTCCGGGATGAATGCTCATATAACTTTTGTGTCCTTCTTCCAGAATTGCTTTCCTCAACTCCTCTTGATCAGGGATACACACTCGATCTTTATACCTCAGTAATTGGTCATTTCTTACATTGAACTCGACTTCTTTTCCTTGTTTCAAAAGTTCTTTCTTTTCTTGTAGGAATTCATCATCTCGTTGAGCCTCTAAAACTTGCCTCAGGAATTCACTTGTCACTTGCAACGCTCCTAATCTGTAGCTGTTAGCATTAACCTTTACTGCTAGGTTAAGATCTCTGAAGTTCTCTATTAATTCCAGCTCTTTAATCATCATTGTGGACACATGTAGAGACTTTCGACTTAAAGCATCAGCTACTACATTCGCTTTTCCAGGATGGTATTGCAACTCAAAGTCGTAGTCCTTTAAGAACTCCATCCATCTCCGTTGCCTCATGTTTAACTCCTTTTGGTCGAATAAATACTTGAGACTCTTATGATCGCTAAACACATCGAATGTTGCACCGTATAGATAATGCCTCCAAATCTTTAAGGCAAAAACTACAGCGGCTAACTCTAAGTCATGGGTAGGGTAGTTAATCTCATGTTGCCTTAATTGGCGCGACGCATAGGCTACAACCTTCTTGTCTTGCATGAGTACACTTCCTAGTCCTTGTTTAGACGCATCACAGTAAACTTCAAAACTTCGATGTGGATCGGGTAGTACTAACACCGGCGAAGAAGTAAGTCGATCTTTCAGCTCTTGGAAACTATTCTCACATTGTGTCGTCCACACAAAAGGTTGTCCTTTCCGTGTTAGCTTGGTCAGTGGGTATGCTAACTTTGAAAATCCTTCGATGAATCTCCTATAGTATCCAGCCAAGCCCAAGAAACTTCTAATCTCAGTGATCGTGGTTGGTCTCTCCCATTTTAAAACTGCCTCCACCTTGGAAGGGTCTACTGCTATTCCTCCTTGACTAATTACATGTCCTAAAAAGTTCACTTCTTCCAACCAGAATTCACACTTCGACAGCTTTGCATACAGTTGTTTCTTTTTCAGGATTTCCAACACAACCTTCAAGTGTTCAACATGTTCTTCTTTGCTTTTAGAGTACACTAATATATCATCAATGAACACCACTACAAATTTATCTAGATATGGATGAAAAATCCTATTCATGTAATCCATGAATACGGCTGGTGCATTAGTTACACCAAAAGGCATTACTAGATATTCGTAATGGCCATAGCGTGTTCTAAAAGCAGTTTTTGGTACATCTTCTTTCTTTACCCTTATCTGATGGTATCCAGACCTCAAATCAATTTTGGAGAACACCGTGGCACCACGCAGCTGATCCATCAAGTCATCAATTCTTGGCAGAGGATATTTGTTCTTGATCGTCACTTTGTTCAGTTGCCGATAATCTACACACAACCTCATGCTACCATCCTTTTTCTTAACCAACAACACTGGTGCACCCCAGGGGGATACACTGGGTCGTATAAACTGCTTCTCTATCATCTCTTCAAGTTGTTTCTTTAACTCTGCTAATTCTAGAGGTGACATTCGGTATGGTGCAATTGAAATGGGTCCAACTCCAGGTACTAGATCAATGGCAAATTCCACATCTCTTTCTGGGGGTAAACCAGGGATATCTTCAGGAAAAACGTCGGGAAATTCACACACAACCGGTAGATTTTTGATTTTTGATTCTTGCTCTCCTTTCGTTGAAAGCAATAGCATGAATCCTTGAGCCTCTCCTTTTAAAGAGGCACTCACTTGGTTGGCGGTTAGAAATCTCGAATCCTCAGGATTCAAATTCACTGGTTCTTTAAACATTATGGTCTTATTATGACAATCTATTAGAACATGATTGTCAGACAACCAATCTAGCCCAATAATAACTTCTAAGCCAGAAAGGGGTAAACAGAAAAGATTGGCCTTAAAGTCCCTACCATTTATGACAATAGGGCATTTCCAACAGGCTTTAGAAGTGACAATGGGATTGTTTCCAGGAGTATGTACAGATAAGTCAAATGGCAGTTCTATCACAGGTAACTTTAGTTTTTCTACACAGTCATTGGCAATAAAGGAATGTGATGCACCTGAGTCATACATAACAGTTAAAGGAATCTTATTAATGATACACTTACCTTCCACCATGGAATCAGAATGAGATGCTTCTTCTCCAGTGATTGCAAAAACCTTTCCTTTTGCCTTCGGCCGTCCGACTGCACTGTGCGCGCCTCCTTGAGTATTTATGCTTGCACCTTCAGGGTTTTCCCTCTTCATCTCTGGGCAATCCTTGATGTGATGTCCTGGTTTGTTACACTTAAAACAAACATAAGTGTTTTTAGGACAATCCCTTTTCAAATGGGGTCCTCCACAGAGAAAACATTTAAAATTTGGTGCAGATATTGGGTAATAGCTTCCAGTTGAAGCTTGGGGTCTGTTAGGAACAGATGCTGCTCCAAACCGACGAAATGGCGTTTGGTAAGGCTTATTTCTCCTGAAGTCTCTTCTTTGGTGATGGTGAGGTCCTCCACTTCTTATTTCTCCTGCCTTGTGATTGGGCTCACGACTTTTAGTCATTCTATCCTTATGATCTTCTTCAAAGATCCTGCAGCGATTTACCAATACAGAAAATTCACGGATTTCCTGCATTCGTATAGCTTCCTTAATTTCTGGCCGCAATCCATTTACAAACTTTGCACACCGATCTCTTTCATTAGTAGCATTATTATAATGAGAATGAAAACGAGATAGCTCTTCAAACCTGGATGCGTACTCTCCAACGGTCATATTTCCTTGGGTCAGCGACAGGAATTCGAATTGTCTTTTCTCTTTAACATCAGCTGGAAAGTATTTCTCCAAAAACATATCCTTGAAATAATCCCAAGTGATCTCCACGTCGTTGACTTCAAATTGTCTATGCGTGCTATCCCACCAATGCTCGGCATCCTCAGATAAGGCATAAGTAGCGAAGACTACCTTATCAGCTTCATTACATTGCAATGCTCGAAAGATCTTCTCTATCTCTCGAATCCAGATTTGTGCTCCATCAGGGTTATATCCTCCCTTGAAACGAGGTGGATTGCGCTTTTCAAATAGGTCCAGCCTTCTCAAGGCATCGTTACCTTGACCTTCACGTGCTCCCATTGCATTGATTAAGCGTTCTACAACTCCAGCAAGATCGTTTCCAGCCATTAGTTTCCTGTTTCACAGTAACTGAGATTTGTCACATCAATCACAGTTACTACCAAATCAGATATTCTATTCTCTATCACCTATACAGAGTTTACGGACAAAGCAAGATAGACCTTTTCCCCAGGCCTATTGGATTAACTGCTCTGATACCACTTTGTAACACCCTCTGTTACACCTTAATAAATTCTAGAAAAATTCATAAATTTTTTTTTTTTACTAAAGATATGTTTGTTAAAAAGAAACTATCGGAATAAATTATATACATTATTTCTGAAATACCTCAATATTATTAAAACTTTATAAAGTATTTGTACATTCATCAGAAGAAAATAAACATTAAACATTATAAGAAAGAGAGGAAACTCTATGGCCCAAGAGCAGTTGCCTAATGACATTATTTATTCATTGGACCACGGTATTCATACCGAGCTCCCTTTCTAGAACGTGCTATATATACTGTCAATGTTCTTCGATCCTTCCCTCTGTACGAACCATTAATTTAAAACATATGAAACAAAAACATAGAGAAAGGAGTGAGAAACAGAATATAATATTCCCAAATGGGACATAAGCAATAAAGGGTTTTCACAAACTAGTATAATAATATCAAACACAATCACAAGCACAATCAATTTATGAATGTATGAATGATATGTCATATCTTCATCATAACTTATTTATACATGTGGGCCCCTTAAATTTTAATTTGCACTGGGCCAACCAGGAGTTTACACTGTTCCATAATTCTGGATAATAATAACATGAACAGCTCAACTGGCATGGAAACACTTAGAGACTAGTCAGATTGAAAAGGTTTTTATTGTGAAAGTACCCGACACTAGGGAGCTACCCCAGGTCCCCTGAAGCACCCTTTCACACCCTCTCATCCCAAGGCTCACAATTAAGCCTCCTCTAATGTATCCTCGGTTTCTATAATCCGTCCCCAGACAATATCATTTTGTTTCTCTTCGATGATTCATGATGCATGAACTACTCGCGTATTTAGTTGGTTAAGGCTTTTAGAAACTCAATTATATTATCAGGGCCTATGGATCATGACATAGCCACCCCAGTAAACTGTACTTTTTCAACTTCTCAAATACGCACATAAAATTTTAGTACAGTTCCTTTTCAAATCACAAATCAAATCTCTTTATAAATTTGAGTTTCAAAGCCTTAAATATATTTCATAACCTGTCAATTCAAAATTAATTTCTAAAAACTTAAATTTGGAATTATCAATATTTAAAACCTTAGTACTTGAAAATTTTGTATAATATTTTTATACATTTAAATAATACGTATATATATATTAAAAAAAATTTATTCTTATAAAATAAATTCTCTTTCTTTTTCTTCTGATAAACTAACTAAAAATCTAAATTTTAGTAAAGATATATACATATATATTAAAAGATAAAAAGAGATTTCTAAAAACTTATGTAGTTTTCTAAGAAATTTCTTAAAAGTAATTTGAATAAATATATAAAAAAATAAATAAAGAAGTAGGAGATAAGTAATTTCTTACTGAATTTTAGCTTTTCGCCATGCTTGCTATATGCTCAAACTCCACAATAAAAGATTATCAATCATAATCAAACATTGTCAATCACAATCAAAACATCATAAAGCATAAATAAATATTAACAATCATAATCAAATCAAATAATTAAACATTAGTTATAAATATGATAATTTAAAATTCAATAATTATTTAAATTAATAAATTTTGTTTTAAGTTCTATGGTCAATTCCTCGCACAGGTCTATGTAAATCCAAGATAGTCCAGTCCTTGCATAGGTCTAGTTCAGTCCATATAGGTCATAAATAGTCCAAGTCCTTGCATAGGTTCAGTCAAGTTCGTAATAGTTCAAGTCTTTGTATAGGTTCAATCCAGTCCGCATAGGTCATAATAGTTCAAGTTCTTAAATATTTTAGATATTAAGTTACACAAGATGCTTAATTTATTAATAACAATTATTATAAATTTTAAGTTAAAAGTTATTATTTTAAAATAATAATATTGTTATGTTTAAAAGGAGTAGGGGACTCCTCCCAATATTCTTATGTAATTTCATATTATATCCTTAATCTCACCCCCCCTTACCTTGATTTGCTACCAAAAGTGAATTCGCTCTGCGCCTCCAAGTTCTAACAAAATATTAATACTAATTTATTTCAGTATAAGCTTAAAATGAAAATTAAGATTGCTATCAGAATGATAAATAGTAAATATGCATAGTAATAATAAATAGTAACGGTAAATGGTAAGTCATTAATAGTAACGGTAAATAGTAATTTTTGAATAGTAATAGTAAATAGTAAATTGTGAATAGTAACTTTTTGAATAGTAGTGGTAAACGGTAAATCATGAACAATAACAGTGAATAGTAAATTTTGAATAGTAACGGTAAATAGTAAATTTTGAATAGTAACAGTAAATAGTAAAAATAACATAGCGATAATTTATTTTTACTATAGTAACTTATTCATAATAGTACTAGTATATCGATGGTTTAAGAGTGCTAAAAAAAATAAACTAAAATTATAAAAATAATATAGAAGAAAGTTATTACCTTACACCTCCGGCAGAACTTCTTTTTACCAAAAAAATTAACTCTCCACTAATTTCTTACGCACTATCTCTCTAGATTCTCTCTCTAATTTTTGTGTGGAAATGTTGTAAATGAGCCATCTATTTATAGGAAGAAAATTTCACTATTTAAGATTATTTAATTATTTATTTTACTATTCATGATGTAAGCGATGATGTAATTAAGCGATGATGTAAGCGATGATGTCGACAGTGGCATTTTGGTTATTAAATGAAAGGTTAAGGGTATTTTTGTCATTCTAAAAAAATGAAAAAAATATAAAAATTCCAAAAATTTATAAATTATATAACAATCAAAAAGTTCTAAAGAACTATAATCAAATTCCTTTGAAATTTTATTTTAAATAATAAATAATGAAATTAGGGGTGTTACACAAATCCCAAAAGTCTTTGAAAATTGAAACCCTTGGTATTCGGAAAGTGGTTGGGAGGTATTAAATGCGCACAGTATGATTAGACAATAAATGCGTTTTTTATGCAAGAGCCATCGTTGCTCAAGAGTGTAACCGTCGATTGGGCTTATTGGGCCTGGATTCAAACTGTGTGGGGGCCCATTTTGCCAAAACGTTTACTGAAACGTTACTGTTTTCGCGCCCGTTTGTGATGAAACGACGGAGTCGTTTCAATTTGAAAGGTCGCGTTTTGATGCAAGCCTTGTGACCTTCGATGAAGCACTGTGTTTCTTCGTTACCTATAAAAGGAACTCTTAGCGGATTTTGGAATCCATACTTGTCCTCAAGCTTAGTGAAACTCTGCTCAAATTTCCTTGGAATTTCCTTGTCGTCTCCAACTTCTCAAAGATCCTCTTCCTTTAGGTAACCTCCCTTTCCTTCATTCCTTGCAATTTTAGTCATTCTATTTCCATCATGCGCCCTAGAGCAGGCCACGCTGGTCCTTCAAATAGGGGGAGGTTTGGCTCTCGTGCCCCCCTTAGCCACCGTGGTGGGAGGATTCCAGCGAATCCTCCTGTGGCTGGGCGTCATCGCTCAGAGAGAGCCGAAGCTTCTTCCTCACGAGCGTCTTCTTCCTCTCGTCGCTCTGAGGTTCCCCTTGGTTCGAGGGCTACCAGCCGCTCTGATGAGGGGTCAAGTGCTGAAGGTTATCTCTCTAACGATGTTGCTTTTTATCACAGCACCTACGCATTCCACCGCGCCTGCACAACCATGGATCTTCCAGGACGTGGAAAAACACCGTTTCTCCGCTCTGCTGAAGGGTGTGTCAATGTTGTGGCACACCGGCTTGATTGGGAGAAACTCAACAGGGAAAAACCTTATTACTGGGTGGAAGAGGAATTCCTAGAGATCCCTTCGCACCATGCAAGTGAGGAGGAACGCACGGTTTCTTTCTGCTGTAAGATATACTCGGACAAGAAGTACAAAGCGCGATACGCTGTGATGGCTCCGCATCCTTCTGAAAGAATATGCCACAGCGTCCCTGACGCGAGGTCGGTCTACATGTACGACTTCGTTTTCTTAAAGCTGGGAGTACGCTTTCCCCTGACGGATTTCCAGATGGCCGTCCTGCGTTTCCTAGACTGTGCCCCCTCACAACTACATCCCAACGGTTGGAGTCTTGTCCGGGCTCTGGAAGTTTTGGGGGAGCATTTTGGCTTCTCCGCCACTGTGGCCAAGCTATTTTACTATTGCCAAGTGGTCCGCCGAGCTAATAAGAAAGGCGGCCTTGGGTTCATTACTCTCCGTAGTGACTCAAGGGTTGTAAATTTCAAGTCTTATACGGAATCCGCAAAGGTAGATGGGCGCTCCTTCAAACACTACTACACGCGGGTCCAGATCCAACCAAATAAACCAGTTTTCTGGCGGAATAAAGAGGGGTTTACCAAGTTTCCCCTTAGCTGGACGCACGAGCATTTTCTTCTTATGAGCCGTGCTTATTATACAGATGAGAGCGAACTTTCCCCTCATTCTGTTGAGGTCTTGAGCGCCCTGCAGACGGCCTCAAAGACCCTCAAAGGGTTTTCCAGCCGTCTTCTCTTGGCCGAGGATGGCATCAAAAACACCTACCTCCGTAACATCCGCTCTTATTCTCCTTGTGTTGTATGGTTATTCCGCTCTAGTTATTTTTCTCCTTGTATGCTTATTCAACTTTTCTTGTTTTGCAGAACAAATTGAAAAAGCCTGCCCAGAGATGTTGTCGTTAAGGACCATGATGGCTGACGATGACTCCTCTTCTGAAGAAAATGACATCCAGGCGAAGAGGAACGCCACTAAAACTCCCCTCATTCCTTTGACTTCTGCGGTAGGAGATGAGGTTCCTCTCTTCGACGAGGAGGAAACCGAAGAAGCAACTGAGGCCGCTGGAGCGGGTGGCGAGGAGGCCGTCCCAGAGAAAAAGAAGAAGAAGAGGCATCTTGTAAAGAAGGCAAATCAAGAGAAGCCCTCCTCTGATGACCCTGTGAAGAAGCGTCAGAGGACGGCCAAAGAAACTGAATTAAAGAAGGACAAGGGAAAGAAACCCGTTCCTGAGTTCTCTGCACCTTCTTCTCAAAATGCTTCAGAACCGGATTCTGGGAACGGTCCTCCTCCGGCGTTCGATCCTCCGCGTGACTCCTTCCTTTCTCCTTATTTGTGGTTTCAAGGGTCTATGCCTCCTACTCTCCCAAAGGCGCGGTATTGCCTCCGCCCTTCCCTCGACGCTGCTGGGGTCCGAGGTGCTTGCAAGGCTGGGCGTTGGCAACTTGATGAACTGTCTGGCCTGCTTGAGTCCCTGAGCGAGAAAGCTGACTATATGGATCAGGTTGAAAAACTTGAGACCGAACTCGCGGTGAAGGAGAAATTCGCGGCCAAGCAAGCTGAAGTTCACAGAGGGGTGGAATCAGAATTGAAGAAAGCTAAAGAAACGCTCCAGAGGAAGACTGAAGAGGCAAGCCAAGTTCATTTTACGAACAAGGCCCTAGAGCGGGAAGTTGCCGACCTCCAGAATAAAAACAAATCCATACCCCTCCTTGAAGAAGAATTACAACTGGAGAAGAAGAGATCGGCTAAGCTTGCTGACGATCTCAAAGTTATGGAGGAGGGTCGCAACAAGGACCTTGGGGAGTGGGAGTCTATTCGGAAGGAGATGCAAGCCCAAATTGATGAACTCAAAAAGGGTGGTGCGAGTGCTGGGCCTTCAGAAGAGGATTATGCCAAGGTTCAAAGAAGACTAGCTGCTGCAAAGGCCAAGGCTGCCAAAGCCTTGGATATATGCAAAAATGTGGCGTATGAATCTTTCGGCCTGGCCCTTCGTCAAGTCTATTATCGTAACCCTGGAGTAAAGCTGAATTTATACGGATTAGATCCGTTCTTCGAGTTCCATGGGGGAAGACTTGTAGAAGTTCATAAGGACGGATCGCACCATGAACCCCATGCATCTCTGTACGAACTGCCTCCCCTCCCAGAAGGCCAAAGTATGGAGCCTACAACGTCCACTGCTGCCTCTGGAGCTGAAGCACCAGAAGGTGCCCAAACTGGGGTGGAGGACAAGACGGAGAAGGCGGGAGTGCCCACTGTGGAGGATCAAGCACCGGCCTCTTAATTTTATGCTTTCACTCATAGCCGTGTTCTGGGATCGGCTCCAGCCTTAAAACATTTTGTAACCTGCATATTTCCTTATTTTTGAAAATAAGATTCATTATTACTTTTCCTCAACTGTTTGCATCGAATGTGTGAGTGCTGAATAACTTGGTGTTGTACAAAACACTTCATTATTTCCAATGCTTTACGAATCCGTTCTGCGTGGTTACCTAGTTACTTAAAGCGTACTTATCACACTGGATTAAGATAACAAATTGTACTGAATAAATGACAACTAAGTTAAAGCACGCCCTGTCCCCAAGCGTAAGTTCATTGGGAAGGGAGAGTTTATCTTAAAGATTACCTTTTAACTTCTTAAAAGATAGAAATCCTTATCTGTCCTCGAAAATGTAGAGCGGGTCGTCAGCGTTCAACCGCTCCGGGGTGGATATTCCACCACTGAGGACGGACATTGCCTTTTGAATTTTGGCGCTTTGACAAGGGTAAGCTTTTACGCCTTTCTTTTGAGGTTCGGTTTGGTCCTACATCTCAGGTCTTCACACGGTATTCGGTTCGATCCTACTAACCGTACTTGGAGTTCGGTGCAATCCTACAGTCCAAGCCTTCAACACGGGGTTCGGATCAGGGCTAATCCTGAACCTACTGCGTCCGTTACTCGGGGTTCAGCGCGATTTCTTGTGTGAACCGGCCTACTGCGCCCAAGCCTTCGCATGGGGTTCGGTTTGTGGCCTTGAAAAAGGACCAGCCCTACAACCCATGTAGTCTTCGAATGGGGTTCGGTTTATGGCCTTGAGAAAGGACCAGCCCTACAACCCATATAGTCTTCGAATGGGGTTCGGTTTGTGGCCTTGAGAAAGGACCAGCCCTACAACCCATGTAGTCTTCGAATGGGGTTCGGTTTGTGGCCTTGAGAAAGGACCAGCCCTACAACCCATGTAGTCTTCGAATGGGGTTCGGTTTGTGGCCTTGAGAAAGGACCAGCCCTACAACCCATGTAGTCTTCGAATGGGGTTCGGTTTGTGGCCTTGAGAAAGGACCAGCCCTACAACCCATGTAGTCTTCGAATGGGGTTCGGTTTGTGGCCTTGAAAAAGGACCAGCCCTACAACCCATTCCACCTCAAGGAATTACATCGTCCGTCTTGAGGGGTCTTCCTCCGTTCTTCGAGGAATTATCTCATCAACTACAGAATAGGTAGTTGCGTTCATCCGTCCTGAGGTGTATGCGTATTAAACTACGGCTTTAAATCATAACACATAAGAAAAGTGAGAATGATAGGGCGGTGAAAGTGTATTCTTATTAAAATTGAAAATAAATTACACAAAGAGCGTCGTTGGGGCCATGCCTCGTTAAAACCTTCTTGAGAAAACCCAATGGGAAAAAACTCAAGTAAGGAAAAAGAGTACACGCCGTCTTACCAACTAGCTGTAATACACTCGTAAATTCTGAGTGTTCCATTTGTTGCGGATTGGGGTTCCATCAAGTTCTTCCAACCGGTATGATCCCTTTCCAGTCACCTCCGAAACTCTATAAGGTCCTTCCCACGTCGGTGCTAGCTTTCCTTGGTGAGCGAACTTATTCCCCACACTGGCCTTTCTCAGAACGAGGTCTCCGGTGTTAAAAGCTCTGTACTGGACACGTTTATTATACCGGAGTGCAGCCTTTGCTTTTATTGCTTGATCTCTGATGAAAGCCTTTTCCCTTAACTCTTGGAGGACGTCCAGCTCTGATGCTAAGTTGGCGTTGTTATCTTCTGCTGAAAAATACTCCACACGAGCTGATCTTGTTTGTAACTCAACTGGGATCATCGCCTCAACCCCGTACACCAACCGGTATGGGGATTCGTTAGTTGAAGAATGAGGCGTAGTGCGGTATGCCCATAGAACATGACATAACTGGTCAGTCCATCCTCCCTTCGTTTCTCCCAGACGCTTCTTTAACCCCTTTAGCACCTCTCGGTTAGCTACCTCTGCTTGCCCATTGGTTTGGGGATGTTCAACAGATGAAAATATCTGGATTATCCCCAGTCCTTCAAGTAAAACCGTGAACTTTTTATCTGTAAACTGGGTGCCGTTGTCAGTCACAATCCGCCCTGGCACCCCGAACCGAGCAATGATATTTTCGTACATGAAACGTCTTGTACGTGCAGAAGTGATATGCACTACTGGTTCTGCCTCGATCCATTTGGTGAAGTAGTCTACCCCCACAATTAAGTATTTGATACCTCCTGGCACAGTGGGAAACGGACCCAAAATATCAAGGCCCCATTGGTAGAACGGCCAAGGCACAGCAGATGAAGATAACTCTTGGGCTGGTGTATGGTGGAGATTGGAGAATTTTTGGCAAGCGTCGCACTTCCTCACGAAGTCTGCGGAATCCTGCTTCACAGTGGGCCACCAGTATCCAGCCCTGAGGACTTTTCTCATTAGGCTTCGGCCTCCAGCGTGGTGCCCACATTGCCCCTCGTGTACCTCGGTTAAGACCGCTTGAACTTCATCTTCTCTTAAACATGAAAGATATGGGACAGAGAACCCCCTTCTGTAGAGAACACCATCGACCATAGTAAAATATGGCAGCTCCCTCTTTACTCGTCTCCTTTCCTTCTCATCAGTGGGAAGTTGACCATCAGCCAGATAACGAATATAGGGAATGACCCAAGAATCCTCATATGGATAGCTCACCATGACAGCATTCAGAGAAGGATACAGAGGTATACTGGGTGATGTCAAAGTGCTTTGAACCACCGTTGTTGTGCTACCAGGCTGCTTTGTACTTGCCAATCTTGACAAGATGTCCGCTCTGGTATTTTCTTCCCTGGGCACATGCTTGAACTCTAAAACTTCAAATCTTCCCTTCAACTCATTAACACAATTCAAGTACAATTGAAGTTGTGGTTCCTTCGCCTGGTACTCCCCCTGGATTTGCAAAATCACCAGCTGGGAATCACTGCAGAGTGTAACTGCTGATGCTCCGATGTCAATCGCCGCACGGAGGCCGGCCAAGCATGCTTCGTATTCAGCTTGATTGTTGGAGGTCTTGAAATTGAATCGGAGGGAAATTTCTAAGTGCACACCGTCATCACTTTCTACTACCACACCTGCTCCACAACCTTTGCTGTTCGACGAGCCATCGACGTAGATGGTCCAATGCGCTCGAGGGGTGGTCGGGTTCGCCCCAGTCATTTCTACCACAAAATCGGCCAACACTTGCGCTTTGATGGCTCCTCGAGGCTCATATGAAATTTCAAATTCTGACAGCTCGATAGACCACTTTATCATCCTTCCGGCGAGGTCTGGCTTGCTGAGTACTGAACGGAGTGGCAAATCCGTTCTTACCAATACTGGGTGCGCATGGAAATAAGGCCTCAGCCGTTGTGACGCCCATACAACTGCCAGGGCGGCTTTCTCAATCTTTTGATACCTTCCTTCCGCCCCCTGAAACGTTTTACTAGTAAAATACACCGGTCTCTGCCCTTCAAGGGTTTCTTTCACCAGTGCTACACCTAGAGCTTCGTCGGATATTGCCAAGTATAAGATTAACGTTTCGCCCGAGTCAGGCTTAACCAGAATTGGTGGACTCGAGAGAACGGCCTTGAGCTGCTGGAAGGCTTGCTCTTGTTCCTCTCCCCATTCAAAACTCTTGTGTTTCTTCAACGCCTTATACAAGGGGAGGGACCTGTGTGCCATCTTAGGCATGAAACGAGCTAAAGCGGCCACTTTCCCATTCAAGGACTGGACCTCCCTCAAACATTTGGGACTCTGCATGTCCAGGATTGCTTGACATTTCCCGGGGTTAGCCTCAATGCCTCGTTGAGTCAACATGAATCCCAAGAATTTTCCTGCTGGAACGGCGAAGGTGCACTTTAAAGGATTTAACCTCATGTTGTATTGCCGAAGCCTAGTGAAAACTTGGCGTAGATCTTCAATGTGGTCTCCTCCAGCGGGCGTTTTGGCTATGATATCATCAATATAAACTTCGACCAGCTTTGTATGCATCCCTTCAAAGACTTTGTTAATCATGCGCTGATAGGTAGCGCCGGCGTTCTTCAGTCCAAAAGGCATGACGGTGTAGCAGAAAACACCGCGGTCATTGATAAAGGCAGTTTTCTCCTGGTCTCCCTCCCACATCGGAATCTGGTTGTACCCCGAATAGGCATCCATGAAACTGAGATATTGGTAACCAGATGAATCATCCACCATGCGATCGATGTTGGGCATGGGATATGGATCTTTAGGGCAGCAACGGTTAAGATCCACATAATCTGTACACATTCTCCATTTACCGTTAGTCTTCTGCACCATGACCACATTAGAAAGCCAAGATGAATAGCGTATTTCCCTTATAAAACCTGCTTTCAACAACTCCTCTGTTTGCTCACAAGCCGCCCTCTGCTTCTCCGGTCCCAACCTCCTCTTCTTCTGAGCCACCGGTCTGGTTTCAGGATACACTGCAAGTTTGTGACAACAGAAATCAGGATCCATCCCCGGCATGTCTGCTGCTGTCCATGCGAAAAGGTCTTTGAATTCCTGCAAAAGGGCTAATAAGCGTTGCTCCATAGCAGACTCCAGCTTATCGTTGATGTGCGTGACCTTCTCTGGGGAATCTCCCAATACGACATCCCTAGAGCCACCATCTGGTGTGGGCTTAGATGGATTGAGTGGATCAATCTTTAATTCCGCTCTGGGGTCTAGGTCAATAAGACTGACAGACCCTGCCGCTGTTCCTCCGTCGTTCAACTTCCTCTTCTTGTTGAATACATCCAACTTAACCATGTTGAGGCTCAGATTATAACAATATCGAGCCATCTCCTGATCTCCGCGGAGTGAGGACACACCGTTGTCCTTGTCGATAAATTTGATCAAGAGATGAGGGGTGGATACAATTGCTTCCATAGCGTTCAGTGTTGGACGGCCTATGATACCGTTGTACGGGGATTCCACATCAATCACCAGAATTCTTGACTTGACCGTTCTTGCACCGGGCTCCCCTTCAAAAGAAATCAAAGTGTCGAGGTATCCCTTAGTGGGTTGCTTGGCTCCGTTAAACGCTGTGAGTTCTTGTGTGTATGGTTGTAAATCTGCATCACTGAAACCCATTCGTTTGAAACAATTATAAAAGATAACATCACAAGAACTTCCCTGATCGACGAGGATCCTCTTGACGTCCTTATTGGCTATGACGGCCACAATCACTACTGCATCATCACCTCCTGGAATTGTTGGGCCGAAGTCATCATCTGTAAATGACACCGTCGGGGCTGTCACCCCGTCCCTGAAAGGGCGGTTATCCCTCGGTTTACCCTGGACTGACAGAATCATCCTATGGTGGTTCTTTCGTGCTGTGATTGATGTTCCTCCTCCTGTAAAACCTCCAGCTATCATCTCAATCACTTCTCGTCTGCCCTGCCTCTGCTGCTGGGGCATGTTACTTTGTTGGGCACCTTCAGCAATCACTACCCCTTTCTGCTTTTCAGCCGCAGTGAACTTCCTTGCTGGGTTGCGTGTATTATCATCTTCATCATCAGGATCTCTATTCCTTTTCTCCATCCTGTGAGGCTCATCCATAGATTTCTCCTTAAACAAATACTGCTTCAGCTTTCCTTCCCGAATGAGAGTTTCCACCGTATTCTTTAACGCCTTACACTCATCAGTGTTGTGCCCTGTCTGCTCATGGAAAGTGCAGTATTTACGTGGGTTACCACCCCTCTTGGCTGGGGCTGGCTTCCTTATACCAAAGACGTTCAAAGTTGGCCAACCAACCTCCCTCATGATTTGTGAGTGCCTGGTGTTCAGCGGAGCATAGTGATCGAACGATGATACGCGCCTATCTCGTGGATGCTAACGAGCGTTCACAAAGTCTTCTCTAAAGGCATGCTTCTCAGGCCTCACTCTCTCCTTTTCTCTCCGTGGCTGCTGAACGGGTGCAGAAGGCTTTACTCTTGTTGCAGTTGCCTCTAGATGCATCTCTATGCCCATATATTTGGAAGCTTTCCTTCGAAACTCCTCGAAGGTTGTAGGTGGGCTCTTTGCCAAAGATAGGGCAAAGGCTGAACCTGGCTGAAGAGCTTCCACTACAATATGGAGTTGTATGGCCTCCGTGAGGTTAGGGACCAACGCAGCCTCCTTGTAAAACCTTTTCAGGAACTCCTTAAGAGTCTCAGTTTCTCCCTGCCTTATCTGGGCCAGGGTGTGAGAAGTTCTTGGGATATCCCTGGAGATGACGAAATGGCTTTCGAATGCAGCAGCCATTTCCTCCCAAGAGTCTATAGATCCTGAGGGCAAACTTTTAAACCAGCCGAGAGCTTCCTCCGTCAGCGTCCTTGGGAACATTCTGCACATGACATCTTCATCTGCTCCCAGATACATAGCTTCATAAACGTAAGCATCCAAATGCTTAGTGGGGTCGGTCTCTCCATTATACTTCCCAATCGACAATGGCTGAGTTGTTTGTAAATGTTTTGGAATGACAATATTCGTCAACCTTCTTGAAAAAGGGACATTGAGCTTGTATGTCCCTGAAGTTACCACTGCCTGCTCCCTTCTCCTGGTACTGACTCTATCACCAGAGTCCTGCGTTTGCCCCCTCTCTTCATATGTGGGGATCTTCGAATACTGGAGGGTGGTAGATCTATCCCTCGCTGATGCATGGTGAGCATCCTCTGCATGAGACACTATTCTGTCCCCAGCTCCTCCTCTCTCTCGCCTTAACTCCATCAGCTCCTCCTTCAGTTGCCTGATAACCTCATCGCGAGGGTCAGGCGTCTGCACTTGCACCATCCTCCGGGTTTGAGTTACAGGGGATTCGAAGACGAGTCTCCTCCCAGCCTGTTGATGGGTCACATCCTCCACGTGACCTTCCACGAAATCTCTCCCATCACCTTCCATTGTGACAACCTAACTTCTGCGAAAATGGGAATAACTCTATCGAGTCCCACTGGGCGTGCCAATGAACTGGTCTGGACCGGGGTCTAGGATCCGGTGTGGGACCAGCCACAAGAGTGCAGGTGTTTTAGGGTTCGCACACTGGAATTGTGGGTAACCGATGTGTTAATCCGGTCTCTCAGTGGGAGAGGCTGGTCTTGTTGTCCTGGAGATCCTTTACACCAACGGTTCGCGTTGTAGGGGGGCGAAAGGTGGTGCCACCTGCGAAGATTCTCCGACGCTCAAGTTAGAAGAGTGTATGAACTCAATGAACACTCAAGCGTAGTAACAGTAAAGTGTGAGATAGAACAACGATACCATGAATCTGTGTTGATATGGGCTTCTTATAATTGAACGTAAGAGAAATGAGTCGTTGGATGCAGGTGGGTCCCTTAGCTCTGATTGCGTGTATATTGTGTCAATCAAAGTGGCTCGACTTTCAGAATGTGTCAGGAGGGTAGGTCAATTATCAGAGTACAATCCTCTAGGGAGAGGAGAGGATAATCACCTTTTCCGCATAATCTGCTAACACGCCCACTTACTTTCTGAAGCCATTGATGTGACGTATTTTGCTACAAACAGTGTCTTCGTTGATAAGTTATCAGGGACTCTTCTCTTACTGTGACTGAAAAGCTAATAGTTATATAAACACCCTGTAAAAATGAACATAGAACCGCTATGGAAAAAATGAATGATGTTGTCGTAGAGTGAGGGCGGACGGCCAGACAACGGATATCCGGTGTGGCAACATTGAACCAGGACATCGGTTATCCTTATATGAGGTCAGTCTGACGTCACAAGTATGGGGGCCGGTATCTAGACCGGATCAATATTGTTGAGAATATTTTTTTTATATGCCAGAGAATTGGATAAGTGGTCTGATTCAATAACTGTCATTTGACATGTATATGCTCACCCCTATTTGTGGATATATTTATTGTGGACTTAGGACGTGACGGAGATTGGTGAGAGGTCACCAAGATCGAGAACGAAGCACTGTATATATATTGTATATAATTTATATAGTAGTTTTGTAGTAGCCTTGACCGGCTACTGTGTATACCTGTTTTGATGTGTATACATATATGTGTATATATAAATACTTAGTTGAATAGGTAATTGACGGCTTCAGCTGGAAGCCTAGATCTATTTTGAGTATATGCTTGTTATTGTGGTGGATGATGATGTTGGAGTGTGGAGACCCTGGATGGTCCCACTATATATATATATATATATATATATATATATATATATATGCGATATTTGATATATCCACGAAACTGTTGCATTGCATAAATGAGCAGGTTATATGATGAGTTGATTAATGTGTATGATGATGAATTACACATTAAAAGGTTAATGTAGTGATGATAGTATTATTGTACGGTCCCAATATCCTATTTTGAAATTGAAAGTAATTCGTGAAAAATTTATCTAGGTTTTAGAAACCTTGTTTTAAATATTAGGATGTTTTAGTGTACATCAGCTTCAAATCATAGTCACATTGTCACACTACCTCTTACATTGTGTTTTAACTTAAATTCCATTCACAGAATTTATTTATGGAGTTGAGCCACTATTCACAGTCAGGCATGTTGTTCATGGTAACTTGCATAATGTTAAACTAATAAACAAACCAACCTGTTGAGAAAAAGTCTTGTTAAAAATATAATTTTAGAGTCCTTTCGGACCAAACCCCAGATTCTATATATTCCTGGATTTGTATATACCGATCATTAAGTATTTTCGCTAAAAGAATAAATTCTGAACTACTTTAAACATTTTTTTGTGTACCTAAGCAATTTCAGGATACGGAGATTAGGCTATGAAAACAAGGGGGAGCATAAGTGTTCTAAAAATCTGGTAGAACAACAAAAGTCTGATAGAAGCTTTTTAATCAAAGAACTTTCATTCAACGTTCATAAATTCTATTTTAATGATGCTTTGGGAGTAATGCTCTTATTATATCTGCATGCTTATCACCAAAGAACATAAAGAATAAGATCAAAATAAGCAGCAGCTGTCAGCGTACCTACCTTTGCACATTCTATTATAATCAGAGATTTCGTCAGAACATCTCAGAATGTAACTTATTGCTCAATCAAGAATTAGTTTATGAATGGTTTGTGCATGGAAATACATGAGAAACTATTTTCGTGAAAATATTGAAGAAATGAACCAGAGCTCTCCCAAGCCTATTTCATCCTTAAAGTCTAATAACAAGAAGCTTAAGGCAAAATACCTTCAAAGTCCAACATCTATATCTCATTTCAAGGAGCAGTAACGGTCATATCCTTGAGTCTCTATAAATACCAAGGAAGATTAAACATCAAAAAAGACAAGAAAACAGAGAGAATTTCTTCTAGATATTATTCAAACTTATCCAAGCTCTAAAATTCTCTTGTTCATTCCCTGTAAAGAAAAAGACCTATATTCTTTATTTCTGCCTCTAGCAGACTCTGATCTTGTGTCAAAAACTTAGTGTCTAAAACTTTGGCCTGAATAAGCTTTCAGAAGAATACTTAAGTTGAGTCAGGAGTAGCTTGTTGAAAGAATACTTGGGATAAGCCAGAAATGGCTAGTATCAAGAATACTTGTGGCACGGGTCTGGTGCTGTTATTGTAAAGGAGATTTTACAATAGTGGAAATTCTTCAAGTTAGAAGGGACTAGACGTAACTTCTGTGTTGGAAGTAAACCAATATAATCTTTGTGTGTTTATTTCTCTCTTTTATCATTTGCGTGATTACTCGATTTTTAATTTGGTTCAACTTCTCGCGAAAAAGAGTCTAAGACTTAGTAAAGGAGATTTTACAATAGTGGGAAATCCTTTAAGTTAGAAGGGACTGGACGTAGCTTCTGTATTGGAAGTCAACCAATATAATCTCTGTGTGCTCATTTCTCTCTTTTATCATTTGCGTGATTACTCAATTTTTAATTTGGTTCAACTTCTTATGAAGAAGAGTCTAAGACTTATTCAACCCTTCTTATAAGTCTGACTCTGAACCATCATAATTCACTGTAAAGAAATAACATTATGAATGGTTAGCAAGAATGTCAATGCAACAAAAACATGTCAAGAAGAAAATCATTGGTAACCCTCATTCTGTATATGTCGATGTACATCTGATGCCACAAAACTCTAGCTTAGTGGATAGAAGCATCAAACCGTGGCTCATACAAACAAACTTGATTGTTATATGGCTAAAGAGCACACCCACCAATCCAAGACCAGATCTTTTTATCCACATCATATAAAAGCCCCTTCCCTTGGTTCCAAGACGTGAAGCATATTAAATTATCCTACCCAAAACATTCAAATATCTCAGCTAATAATCTCAACAAAGCATGAAAATACTTTGGGGGCATCCTACTGATCTCCACCCAAGAAATTTTGGTATGATCCAATTCCCAAATTCTCATGCTCTGTAGAGTACTATAAAGGCCAATCCTTCAAACCAGAAAAAACCACTTATGGGTACCAGCAACCAAATATCCCTCCAACAATGATCCAGAACTTAGTGGGAATATGTTCTTAATGTCTTGTGTCTAGCCTATATATCATCAAACCAAGTGGTGAAAAGGTTTCCAAGTACAACATGGAGTCACAATATATCATCTTAGAAGAGGAAAGATTAGCATAATCTGATGAACTAACCAACTGTCTGTCTTAGAGTCATAAACTTTAGTTGGCAATGACTTGTCACCATAAATATCACTAGTGGTTATCACTTTAAATAACTGATCCACCCGATTAACGACCAATATCAGTTGTCTTTGCTGATTGTAATGCATATTGGGCAACGACCGCCAAGTTTGTGTGAGGGGATTACAAACCAAGGTCTTAAACATTAACCCATTATTCCCAGAGAAGCAAATAAGACAACCAAAAGAGCCAACCAACTAGAATGCCCACAGTGGCAAGAAAGTGAAAGGTATTATACACTAAGTTTTCAATGGCAAACTAAAGACCAAACACTATGGGATCTGTGCGTTCTTCCAAAATGTAAGAAGACAAGGCCCGTGAGATGGGACACTAGAATGGAATTTGAGAAAACTACTATCTTGAAGTAGTGAATTCCATCATTTACACACCGAACAAAGCCAAAAAATCAGAAATGGGGGGACCCTAGCTATGATCTTATGCAACAAGTCCTCAAGAAACATTGCCCGTATATTATCCTTCATTTAAACATCAATATGCACTGCCTTACCAAATATGGCATGTGTTTCCTCAGGCTTGGTCTTAATAACCTTATGACGTAAAGGGCTAGTGTTCCATAACCCAACACATCCCATAGGACTAGTATTCCTAGACCCGCCACCCCTTGGAGGGGAAGCTTGTTTCCAGCACCCCCTATCTCTACCAAAAACCCTATTTTCTACCGATTGAGCAACACACACTCTAGACCCTGATTCAAAAGATTGTCGAATACAATTCATGTTCTCTAATTCCATTAAACCCCAAAATCAAAACATAATTTTTGATTCACTCTTGGACTACAGCCCCACACCAACCAAATAATATATATGTATATATATATATATAGACATACATGCAATGGTTTCAATCAATAATACCCAGAGCTTAAAATTCTAAAGCAACCCAAAAGTTTACCCTCAGATCGAGATCCAAAATTCTGATTCAAAGTCAAAATGTTGAAAATTTTGGCCGCCCAGATAAATGTTCACAAACCTTGATAAAAAATTGTCTTTTTAAGCAGAAAGCAGAGAACGGTAAAGTGTAGCCATGGTGGGTGTGGAGATAGAGAATTACCTTGGATTTTGGAACCACTCAGTGGCCATTGATGGTTGGAGGAGGAGGAAGAAAAGATATTGTGATTTGTGATTTGAAGAACCTAACTAGGTTGGGTTCATGTTAATGGTAGAGTTTGGTCTCTGACTCTCTCTCCCTTTTTTCAGTTTGATTTGATTTACTTTGTCACTATTTAGACAAAGGGAACAACAAAATTCAAGATTACAATGTCGTACTGTGTTGAGCTGTGAATAGATCCGCAATACTAACCACTAAGATATCGCCACGTCACTCTACCCCATATTGATTATGTAATGCATCGTTACCTTGACCTTCACGTGCTCTCATTGCATTGATTAAGCGTTCTACAACTCCAGCAAGATCGTTTCCAGCCATTAGTTTCCTGTTTCACAGTAACTGAGATTTGTCACATCAATCACAGTTACTACCAAGTCAGATATTCTATTCTCTATCACCTATACAGAGTTTACGGACAAAGCAAGATAGACCTTTTCCCCAGGCCTATTGGATTAACTGCTCTGATACCACTTTGTAACACCCTCTGTTACACCTTAATAAATTCTAGAAAAATTCGTAATAATTTTTTTTTAAAAGATATTTTGTTAAAAAGAAACTATCGGAATAAATTATATACATTATTTCTGAAATACCTCAATATTATTAAAACTTTATAAAGTATTTGTACATTCATCCGAAGAAAATAAACATTAAACATTATAAGAAAGAGAGGAAACTCCATGGCCCAAGAGCAGTTGCCTAGTGACATTATTTATTCATTGGACCACGGTATTCATACCGAGCTCCCTTTCTAGAACGTGCTATATATACTGTCAATGTTCTTCGATCCTTCCCTCTGTACGAACCATTAATTTAAAACATATGAAACAAAAACATAGAGAAAGGAGTGAGAAACAGAATATAATATTCCCAAATGGGACATAAGCAATAAAGGGTTTTCACAAACTAGTATAATAATATCAATCACAATCACAAGCACAATCAATTTATGAATGTATGAATGATATGTCATATCTTCATCATAACTTATCTATATATGTGGGCCCCTTAAATTTTAATTTGCACTGGACCAACCAGGAGTTTACACTGTTCCATAATTCCGGATAATAATAACATGAACAGCTCAACTGGCATGGAAACACTTAGAGACTAGTCAGATTGAAAAGGTTTTTATTGTGAAAGTACCCGACACTAGGGAGCTACCCCAGGTCCCCTGAAGCACCCTTTCACACCCTCTCATCCCAAGGCTCACAATTAAGCCTCCTCTAATGTATCCTCGGTTTCTATAATCCGTCCCCAGACAATATCATTTTGTTTCTCTTCGATGATTCATGATGCATGAACTACTCGCGTATTTAGTTGGTTAAGGCTTTTAGAAACTCAATTATATTATCAGGGCCTATGGATCACGACATAGCCACCCCAGTAAACTGTACTTTTTCAACTTCTCAAATACGCACATAAAATTTTAGTACAGTTCCTTTTCAAATCACAAATCAAATCTCTTTATAAATTTGAGTTTCAAAGCCTTAAGTATATTTCATAACCTGTCAATTCAAAATTAATTTCTAAAAACTTAAATTTGGAATTATCAATATTTAAAACCTTAGTACTTGAAAATTTTGTATAATATTTTTATACATTTAAATAATACGTATATATATATTAAAAAAAATTATTTTTATAAAATAAATTCTCTTTCTTTTTCTTTCTGATAAACTAACTAAAAATCTAAATTTTAGTAAAGATATATACATATATATTAAAAGATAAAAAGAGATTTTTAAAAACTTATGTAGTTTTCTAAGAAATTTCTTAAAAGTAATTTGAATAAATATAAAAAAGGTAAATAAAGAAGTATGAGATAAGTAATTTCTTACTGAATTTTAGCTTTCTGCCATGCTTGCTATATGCTCAAACTCCACAATACAAGATTATCAATCATAATCAAACATTGTCAATCACAATCAAAACATCATAAAGCATAAATAAATATTAACAATCATAATCAAATCAAATAATTAAACATTTGTTATAAATATGATAATTTAAAATTCAATAATTATTTAAATTAATAAATTTTGTTTTAAGTTCTATGGTCAATTCCTCGCACAGGTCTATGTAAATCCAAGATAGTCCAGTCCTTGTATAGGTCTAGTTCAGTCCATATAGGTCATAAATAATCCAAGTCTTTGCATAAGTTTAGTCAAGTTCGTAATAGTTCAAGTCCTTGCATAGGTTCAATCCAGTCCGCATAGGTCATAATAGTTCAAGTTCTTAAATATTTTAGATATTAAGTTACACAAGATGCTTAATTAATAACAATTATTATAAATTTTAAGTTAAAAGTTATTATTTTAAAATAATAATATTGTTATGTTTAAAAGGAGTAGGGGACTCCTCCCAATATTCTTATGTAATTTCATATTATATCCTTAATCTCACCCCCCCCTTACCTTGATTTGTTACCAAAAGTGAATTCGCTCTGCGCCTCTAAGTTCTAACAAAATATTAATACTAACTTATTTCAGTATAAGCTTAAGATGAAAATTAAGATTGCTATCAGAATGATAAATAGTAAATGTGCATAGTAATAATAAATAGTAACGGTAAATGGTAAGTCATTAATAGTAACGGTAAATAGTAATTTTTGAATAGTAATAGTAAATTATGAATAGTAACTTTTTGAATAGTAGTGGTAAATGGTAAATCATGAACAATAACAGTGAATAGTAAATTTTGAATAGTAACGGTAAATAGTAAATTTTGAATAGTAACAGTAAATAGTAAAAATAAGACAGTGATAATTTATTTTTACTATAGTAACTTATTCATAATAGTACTAGTATATCAATGGTTTAAGAGTGCTAAAAAAAGATAATAAACTAAAATTATAAAAATAATATAGAAGAAAGTTATTACCTTACACCTCCGGCAGAACTTCTTTTTACCAAAAGAATTTACTCTCCACTAATTTCTTACGCACTATCTCTCTAGATTGTCTCTCTAATTTTTGTGTGGAAATGTTGTAAATGAGCCATCTATTTATAGGAAGAAAATTTCACTATTTAAGATTATTTAATTATTTATTTTACTATTCATGATGTAAGCGATGATGTAATTAAGCGATGATGTAAGCGATGATGTCGATAGTGGCATTTTGGTTATTAAATGAAAGGTTAAGGGTATTTTTGTCATTCTAAAAAAATGAAAAAAAATATAAAAATTCCAAAAATTTATAAATTATATAACAATCAAAAAGTTCTAAAGAACTATAATCAAATTCTTTTGAAATTTTATTTTAAATAAGAAATAACGAAATTAGGAGTGTTACAACTCTACTCCCCTAAAAAAAATTTCGTCCTCGAAATTTACACTTTTTAGTAAAACAGTTGGGGATGAGACTCTTTCATCTCATTTTCTAGTTCCCATGTAGCATCTTCCCCTCTCGTTTCACTCCAAATGACCTTCACGAGTGGAATTTCCTTGTCTCTTAGCTTTTTTATTCTTCTGTCAGCTATTCTCACAGGTGGTGCATCATATGTAAGATTATCTTTAACTTGTATGACATCAGGTTCAATAACATGTGTAGGATCAGATATATACTTTCGTAAGTTTGACACATGAAAAACATTATGGATATTAGAAAGAAAAGGTGGTAATGCTATTTGGTAGGCAAGAGGACTAACTTTATGAATTATTTGATATGGACCAATAAATCTAGGAGTTAGTTTTCGAGATTTCATTGCCCGACCGACCCCAGTCATAGGTGTGACTTTCAAGAATACATGATCGCCTTCTTGAAATTCGAGCGGCTTTCTTCTTTTGTCATAGTAACTTTTCTGCCTGCTCTATGTTGCCTTCATCTTTTCCTAAACTATTTTGATTTTATCCGTGGTTTGTTGTACCAACTCTGGTCCTAGCATCAAGTTTTCACCAGTCTCAAACCAACATAGCGGGGTCCTACATTTTCTTCCATATAATGCTTCAAAAGGTGCCATGCCAATGCTAGCGTGGAAACTGTTGTTGTAGGTAAACTCCACATATGGTAAGAATTGATTCCAACTTCCTTTATGCTCCAACACACAAGCTCGTAACAAGTCCTCTAGAGATTGGATTGTTCTTTCTGATTGTCCATCCGTCTGAGGATGATATGCTGAACTCAGACGAAGTCTTGTTCCCAAAGCCTTGTGCAAGCTCTTCCAGAATTGTGATGTAAAACGAGGGTCCCGATCAGAAATGATACTTGAAGGAATTCCATGCAATCTCACAATCTCCTCAATATATAATTTTGCCAGCTTCTCCATAGAGTAACGAATATTGATGGGAATAAAGTGGGCAGATTTGGTTAATCTATCAACTATTACCCATATTGAATCATGTCCTAATGGAGTTTTAGGTAGAGAAGTCACAAAGTCCATGGTAATGCTATCCCATTTCCATTCTGGTATTTCCATTGATTGTAGCATTCCAGGGGGTTTTTGATGTTCTACTTTAACCTTCTGGCAAATTAGACATGCAGCCACGTACTCCGCCACCGCTTTCTTCATTCCAGGCCACCAAAATAACTTCTTCAAATCTTGATACATTTTAGTAGCTCCGGGATGAATGCTCATATAACTTTTGTGGCCTTCTTCCAGAATTGCTTTCCTTAACTCCTCTTGATCAAGGATACACACTCGATCCTTGTACTTTAATAATTGGTTGTTTCCCACATTGAACTCGACTTTTTTTCCTTGTTTCAGGAGTTCTTTCTTCTCTTGCAGGAATTCATCTTTTCGTTGAGCTTCTACGACTTGCCTCAGGAATTCACTTGTCACTTGCAACGCTCCTAATCTGTAGCTGTTATCATTAATCTTTACTGCTAAGTTAAGATCTCTAAAGTTCTCTATCAATTCCAGCTCTTTAATCATCATTGTGGACGCATGTAGAGACTTTCGACTCAAAGCATCAGCTACTACATTCGCTTTTCCAGGATGGTACTGTAACTCAAAGTCGTAATCCTTTAAGAACTCCATCCATCTCCGTTGCCTCATGTTTAACTCCTTTTGGTCGAATAAATACTTGAGACTCTTATGATCGCTAAACACATCGAATGTTGCACCGTATAGATAATGCCTCCAAATCTTTAAGGCAAAAACTACAGCGGCTAACTCTAAGTCATGGGTAGGGTAGTTAATCTCATGTTGCCTTAATTGGCGTGACGCATAGGCTACAACCTTCTTGTCTTGCATGAGTACACTTCCTAGTCCTTGTTTAGACGCATCACAGTAAACTTCAAAACTTCGATGTGGATCGGGGAGTACTAACACCGGCGCAGAAGTAAGTCGATCTTTCAGCTCTTGAAAACTATTCTCGCATTGTGTCGTCCACACAAAAGGTTGTCCTTTCCGTGTTAGCTTAGTCAGTGGGTATCCTAACTTTGAAAATCCTTCAATGAATCTCCTATAGTATCCAGCCAAGCCCAAGAAACTTCTAATCTCAGTGATTGTGGTTGGTCTCTCCCATTTTAAAACTGCCTCCACCTTGGAAGGGTCTACAACTATTCCTCCTTGACTAATTACATGTCCTAAAAAGTTCACTTCTTCCAACCAGAATTCACACTTCGACAGCTTTGCATACAGTTGTTTCTTTTTCAGGGTTTCCAACACAACCTTCAAGTGTTCAACATGTTCTTCTTTGCTTTTAGAGTACACTAATATATCATCAATGAACACTACTACAAATTTATCTAAATATGGATGAAAAATCCTATTCATGTAATCCATGAATACGGCTGGTGCATTAGTTACACCAAAAGGCATTACTAGATATTCGTAATGGCCATAGCGTGTTTTAAAAGCAGTTTTTGGTACATCTTCTTTCTTCACCCTTATTTGATGGTATCCAGACCTCAAATCAATCTTGGAGAACACTATGGCACCACGCAGCTGATCCATCAAGTCATCAATTCTTGGTAGAGGATATTTGTTCTTGATCGTCACCTTGTTCAGTTGCCGATAATCTACACACAACCTCATGCTACCATCCTTTTTCTTAACCAACAACACTGGTGCACCCCAGGGGGATACACTAGGTCGTATAAATTATTTCTCTATCATCTCTTCAAGTTGTTTCTTCAACTCTGCTAATTCTAGAGGTGACATTCGGTATGGTGCAATTGAAATGGGTCCAACTCCAGGTACTAGATCAATGGCAAATTCCACATCTCTTTCTGGGGGTAAACCAGGGATATCTTCAGGAAAAACATCAGGAAATTCACACACAACCGGCAGATTTTTGATTTTTGATTCTTGCTCTCCTTTAGTTGAAAGCAATAGCATGAATCCCTGAGCCCCTCCTTTTAAAGAGGCACTCACTTGGTTGGCGGTTAGAAATCTCGAATCTTCAGGATTCAAATTCACTGGTTCTTTAAACATTATGGTTTTATTATGACAATCTATTAGAACATGATTGTCAGACAACCAATCTAGCCCAATAATAACTTCTAAGCCAGAAAGGGGTAAACAGAAAAGATTAGCCTTAAAGTCCCTACCATTTATGACAATAGGACATTTCCAACAGGCTTTAGAAGTGACAATGGGATTGTTTCCAGGAGTATGTACAGATAAGTCAAATGGTAGTTCTATCATAAGTAATTTTAGTTTTTCTACACAGTCATTGGCAATAAAGGAATGTGATGCACATGAGTCATACATAACAGTTAAAGGAATCTTATTAATGATACACTTACCTTCCACCATGGAATCAGAATGAGATGCTTCTTCTCCAGTGATTGCAAAAACCTTTCCTTTTGCCTTCGGTCTTCCGACTGCACTGTGCGTGCCTCCTTGAGTATTTATGCTTGTACTTGCACCTTCAGGGTTTTCCCTCTTCATCTCTGGGCAATCCTTGATGTGATGACCTGGTTTGTTACACTTAAAATAAACATAAGTGTTTTTAGGACAATCCCTTTTCAAATGGGGTCCTCCACAGACAAAACATTTAAAATTTGGTGCAGATGTTGGGTAATAGCTTCCAGTTGAAGGTTGGGGTCTGTTAGGAACAGATGCTGCTCCAAACCGGCGAAATGGCGCTTGGTAAGGCTTATTTCTCCTGAAGTCTCTTCTTTGGTGATGGTGAGGTTCTCCACTTCTCATTTCTCCTACCTTGTGAATGGGCTCACGACTTTTGGTCATTCTATCCTTATGATCTTCTTCAAAGATCCTGCAGCGATTTACCAATACAGAAAATTCACGGATTTCCTACATTCGTATAGCTTCCTTAATTTCTGGCCGCAATCCATTTACAAACTTTGCACACCGATCTCTTTCATTAGTAGCATCATTATAATGAGAATGAAAACGAGATAGCTCTTCAAACTTGGATGCGTACTCTCCAACGGTCATATTTCCTTGGGTCAACGACAGGAATTCGAATTGTCTTTTTTCTTTAACATCAGCGGGAAAGTATTTCTCCAAAAACATATCCTTGAAATAATCCCAAGTAATCTCCACGTCGTTGACTTCAAATTGTCTACGCGTGCTATCCCACCAATGTTCGGCATCCTCAGATAAGGCATAAGTAGCGAAGACTACCTTATCAGCTTCATTACATTGCAATGCTCGAAAGATCTTCTCTATCTCTCGAATCCAGATTTGTGCTCCATCAGGGTTATATCCTCCCTTGAAACGAGGTGGATTGCGCTTTTCAAATAGGTCCAGCCTTCTCAAGGCATCGTTACCTTGACCTTCACGTGCTCCCATTGCATTGATTAAGCGTTCTACAACTCCAGCAAGATCGTTTCCAGCCATTAGTTTCCTGTTTCACAGTAACTGAGATTTGTCACATTAATCACAGTTACTACCAAGTCAGATATTCTATTCTCTATCACCTATACAGAGTTTACGGACAAAGCAAGATAGACCTTTTCCCCAGGCCTATTGGATTAACTGCTCTGATACCACTTTGTAACACCCTCTGCTACACCTTAATAAATTCTAGAAAAATTCGTAATAATTTTTTTTAAAGATATTTTGTTAAAAAGAAACTATCGGAATAAATTATATACATTATTTCTGAAATACCTCAATATTATTAAAACTTTATAAAGTATTTGTACATTCATCCGAAGAAAATAAACATTAAACATTATAAGAAAGAGAGGAAACTCCATGGCCCAAGAGCAGTTGCCTAGTGACATTATTTATTCATTGGACCACGGTATTCATACCGAGCTCCCTTTCTAGAATGTGCTATATATACTGTCAATGTTCTTCGATCCTTCCCTCTGTACGAACCATTAATTTAAAACATATGAAACAAAAACATAGAGAAAGGAGTGAGAAACAGAATATAATATTCCCAAATGGGACATAAGCAATAAAGGGTTTTCACAAACTAGTATAATAATATCAATCACAATCACAAGCACAATCAATTTATGAATGTATGAATGATATGTCATATCTTCATCATAACTTATCTATATATGTGGGCCCCTTAAATTTTAATTTGCACTGGGCCAACCAGGAGTTTACACTGTTCCATAATTCCAGATAATAATAACATGAACAGCTCAACTGGCATGGAAACACTTAGAGACTAGTCAGATTGAAAATGTTTTTATTGTGAAAGTACCCGACACTAGGGAGCTACCCCAGGTCCCCTGAAGCACCCTTTCACACCCTCTCATCCCAAGGCTCACAATTAAGCCTCCTCTAATGTATCCTCGGTTTCTATAATCCGTCCCCAGACAATATCATTTTGTTTCTCTTCGATGATTCATGATGCATGAACTACTCGCGTATTTAGTTGGTTAAGGCTTTTAGAAACTCAATTATATTATCAGGGCCTATGGATCACGACATAGCCACCCCAGTAAACTGTACTTTTTCAACTTCTCAAATACGCACATAAAATTTTAGTACAGTTCCTTTTCAAATCACAAATCAAATCTCTTTATAAATTTGAGTTTCAAAGCCTTAAGTATATTTCATAACCTGTCAATTCAAAATTAATTTCTAAAAACTTAAATTTGGAATTATCAATATTTAAAACCTTAGTACTTGAAAATTTTGTATAATATTTTTATACATTTAAATAATACGTATATATATATATATTTAAAAAAATTATTTTTATAAAATAAATTCTCTTTCTTTTTCTTTCTGATAAACTAACTAAAAATCTAAATTTTAGTAAAGATATATACATATATATTAAAAGATAAAAAGAGATTTCTAAAAACTTATGTAGTTTTCTAAGAAATTTCTTAAAAGTAATTTGAATAAATATAAAAAGGTAAATAAAGAAGTAGGAGATAAGTAATTTCTTACTGAATTTTAGCTTTCCGCCATGCTTGCTATATGCTCAAACTCCACAATACAAGATTATCAATCATAATCAAACATTGTCAATCACAATCAAAACATCATAAAGCATAAATAAATATTAACAATCATAATCAAATCAAATAATTAAACATTTGTTATAAATATGATAATTTAAAATTCAATAATTATTTAAATTAATAAATTTTATTTTAAGTTCTATGGTCAATTCCTCGCACAGGTCTATGTAAATCCAAGATAGTCCAGACCTTGCATAGGTCTAGTTCAGTCCATATAGGTCATAAATAATACAAGTCTTTGCATAGGTTCAGTCAAGTTCGTAATAGTTCAAGTCTTTGCATAGGTTCAATCCAGTCCGCATAGGTCATAATAATTCAAGTTCTTAAATATTTTAGATATTAAGTTACACAAGATGCTTAATTAATAACAATTATTATAAATTTTAAGTTAAAAGTTATTATTTTAAAATAATAATATTATTATGTTTAAAAGGAGTAGGGGACTCCTCCCAATATTCTTATGTAATTTCATATTATATCCTTAATCTCACCCCCTTACCTTGATTTGTTACCAAAAGTGAATTCGCTCTGCGCCTCCAAGTTCTAACAAAATATTAATACTAACTTATTTCAGTATAAGCTTAAGATGAAAATTAAGATTGCTATCAGAATGATAAATAGTAAATGTGCATAGTAATAATAAATAGTAACGGTAAATGGTAAGTCATTAATAGTAACGGTAAATAGTAATTTTTGAATAGTAATAGTAAATTGTGAATAGTAACTTTTTGAATAGTAGTGGTAAACGGTAAATCATGAACAATAACAGTGAATAGTAAATTTTGAATAGTAACAGTAAATAGTAAATTTTGAATAGTAATAGTAAATAGTAAAAATAAGACAGTGATAATTTATTTTTACTATAGTAACTTATTCATAATAGTACTAGTATATCAATGGTTTAAGAGTGCTAAAAAAAGATAATAAACTAAAATTATAAAAATAATATAGAAGAAAGTTATTACCTTACACCTCCGGCAGAACTTCTTTTTACCAAAAGAATTTACTCTCCACTAATTTCTTACGCACTATCTCTCTAGATTCTCTCTCTAATTTTTGTGTGGAAATGTTGTAAATGAGCCATCTATTTATAGGAAGAAAATTTCACTATTTAAGATTATTTAATTATTTATTTTACTATTCATGATGTAAGCGATGATGTAATTAAGCGATGATGTAAGCGATGATGTCGACAGTGGCATTTTGGTTATTAAATGAAAGGTTAAGGGTATTTTTGTCATTCTAAAAAAAATGAAAAAAATATAAAAATTCCAAAAATTTATAAATTATATAACAATCAAAAAGTTCTAAAGAACTATAATCAAATTCCTTTGAAATTTTATTTTAAATAAGAAATAACGAAATTAGGGGTGTTACAGGAGGCATCCTATGCCTAAGAGAATCGTTCCAATGTCTACACCGTCTAGGATGGTATTAGACCCAGATCAATAATAATTTTTTTTCCATTTACAGAACATGAAAGGAGAAATCTAAAACCATGACCCCAAAACCAATTAACGAATGTAACTACATTTAATTTTAAAAATAGTAATTATTAACCTAAAATCAACGCATTCAGTTACTATAGATGAATCAAACTAAAATATCAAGATCCAGGGGCAATAAAACCTTTTGACTATCAAATTAAAAACATGGAAGTACACCCCAACCACCATGTAAAATGAAAAAAATTGATTTGTATAGCTCCAGCGTATCATTTGATCTAGAGATAATATAGAAACCTTCACCCTCTATAATCTCGACAACCTCCACCAAACCAGAAAAAATCTACCTACCTTAGAGCCTTAACTTCTAAATTAGGGGAAGAGGGTCGATGGAAGTCACAGAGATCGAGGCTACAAAAATTTGAGCAAAAAAATCACGCATTGCCCGTGATGTAAAGTGATGAGTTTAAAACCAAAATTTGAACAAATCAGATAAATCATACCTACACAAAATTGAAATAAAAAATGGGTGATGGAGTATGACGTTGGAGGACGAAGACACTAGACCCATAAGGGGAGAAGGTTATTGGTGGCACGCTGGAACAATGGAGTTAAAATGTGTTACGATGGCATTGTGGAGAAATTAGGGAGAGATAAGATGAATGGAGAGAGGATATGAAGGGTTAGGGAGAAAAGAGAACGAAGATGAGGGAAATAGGTGAAAGAGATAAAAAAAAATAAAGATGATGTGGAAAATAACATGTTTGCATTGTCAACTTTTAATGGTCAGAAGGTTCAACTGATGTAGCATTTCTAATTGTCATATTAATAGTTAACAGAAGACATTAACAAGACAAACTTATGATAAACACTTTAAATTTTATAAGAACTAATATTTTACAAAAAAAATTACAAGGATTTTTTTGACAAAACTAGATAACCTTTCAAGAACTAGAAACATAATTAAGTATTTCAATTGGTTTAATTTTTATCGTTGTTAAAATTATTTATGTAGATGAAATATTTTAAATCCTTTCACCATAATTTTAAATTTGTTATTGGTAGTGGTGTTAATAGAGGTGATAGTGATGATGACAGGTGGTGATGATGAAGGTGATAAAGATGGTAGTAGTCGTGGTGGCAAAGTTAATGGTGGCAGTAGTGGTAGGGGTAATGGTGACGCAGAAACTGTGGAGATGATGGTCATTGGGACAGTGGTGGCGGTGATGATAGTTGTGGGGTGTTGACAATGGAAGCAGTGGTAAGGGAATGATAGCGACAATGAAAACAATAATGGGGATAGCGATAATGGCAATTACGATGGGGAAGTGGTAGTGGCGACCATTGCAACAATGGTTTTAGCGAGGATGATGATGACGATGATGACAATAGTAGTGGTTACTTTGGTAATGGTGGTGATAGCAACGAGAAGTGGTGGTGGTGAAGGCAATGGTGATGGTGGTAGTGTGTGTTGTGGTATATGTGGCAATTATGTGATGGTGGTTGCCGTAACAATGAGGTGTTGGTGGAAGCGATGGTGGTACGGGTAGCGATAATGGTAACGGTGATGCTGATATTAGTGGTGATGACAACAATGATGGTAATGGAGACGACAAGGGGTGCTAATAGCAAAGATAGTGGCAGTACAAGTGGTGACAGTGGGGTTGGTTTTGGCGGCTTCGATGTTGGTAGTGGTGACGACGATGATAAAGATGGTTAGGACAAGAGGGTGGTGGTGCCGTTGTAGGGAGGTTGGCGAGAGTGTCGATGCTGGTGGTGGCTTCAGTGAAAGTGGCGACAGTGGGATAAAGGCAATGGCTTTGGCGGTTGCGATAGTGATATTGGTGATGATGATGATAGCAATGAAGGTGGTAGGGGCAAAGAAGTGGTGGTGCAATAGTAAGGATGGTGGTAAGAGTGTTGATGGTGGTGGTGGCGACAATAGTAGTATAGATGGCGACTGTGGTGACGATGGGGATGAAGGCGATGGCTTTGGCATTTGCGGTGGTAGTGGTGGTGATAATGATTATGACAAATGTGGTAGGGAGAATGAGGTGGTGGGGGCGGTAGTAGGGATTATGGCGAGAGTGTCAATAATAGTGGTCGTGGAGATAAGAGGGCGGTGGCGGTGGCAAGGACAATGATGGGTGGTGGTGGTGACAGCAATCGTTGCATTGGCAGAGGTGATGATGATGGAGAGGAGGATTTAGATGTTTTTATTTTTGGTAGAATTTTAAATTTCTCATTTTAGTTATATTAGAATTCCCTTAAAATTTATATAAATTTTTAAATTACTAGGATTTTGTCATCTAAACAATATATTATAATTACTTGTTGATTTGAGCCTCATACCAGCCCCGGCGATACGACACCGTAATGGTGTCCCGTGAGGCACAACCCCCACGCAAATGTCTCATGACACCGGCCGAACCCTAGTGTAATTACTTAGGTCTATCATTATCAACAGTCAGATGGACCAACCAACTAGGTTTCAACGCAACTCACCCTATATAATAAATTATAAATGATTATCATTTTTTTATTTTCTTTAATAACAGTTTAATGATCATCATAGATTCATCAATGACCGTACTTAAATTGCCGATTACTCTATTTTCATTATAATCACTCAAATGCGTGACAATTAATTATAATGTGGCGTTTGTTATAAGTACTCTTTTATTTTCGTATAAGTTATTTGTTAAGGAGATAGTCAATAATAAGTAAAATGTTAAAAATATCTTTTTCCTCAATTTAATGGTTCAGAGTAAATTTTACAATGGTATTTTAAAAATCATCAATTTTAATCTCAAGTTTAAAAAGGTAAGAGAGTCATCATAGATTTATGGGATCATGGATGAATGTTTGCAGATTGGATTTGAATCAGGTTTTAGAGTGAAAAGTAATCACATTTAATCACAAAACTATAATACGATTTGGAATAAATTGGTTGGAGGAATTTTTAAAATTCATTCCAATTTAATCTAATTATATGTGTTGTTTATATTAGATTGGATTAAATTGTTTGTTTATTTTTTATATTTTATTTGTTACTTAATAGAAACCAATAAGTCGATTTTATTTTATTAGCAAATTTTATTTTTTAAGCTAAATAAAAATTTAAATAGTAAAAAATTGAGTTATAAAATTATGTTTAAATTGATGTTAAAACCAATAAATTTGTAATATATCAAATATTAAAACATATATCTCATAAAAAATAATAACTTTAAAAGTAAATTTTGAAAAATAATTAAGTAATACAATTTTATAAATATTTAATTATATACATATAAGTCTCAAAGTTTATTTTATAAATAAAACTATATATATATAAATGTAAGTTTGGTTTAAGTTGGATTCAGTTTTTTTAATATAGATTCAAAGTTCAAAATTCAAAATTCAATCCGATAAATATTTTTTACAGTTTTTAATTAATTTAGTTTTCAGTTTTTTTTAGTTTAATTTTATAATTTATATTCGATTAGATTGGTAAATCTCCTAATGAATATTTTGTTTTTTTAAAAGGCCACCAACTAATTTTTGTTTTTCTGAGTTATATATGAATATGATAATATTATATTAAAGTGATAGAGTTAAACACATAGGGCATTAGAATGTTGTTTCATTCCAACACATTTGCATCCAAATCAATTAAAGTAACTTCTCCTTTACGAGATGAAATAAATCATGTACAACAAATAGGTATATTTCCAATTAATTCGATTTGTTTTAGGTGGAAAATTTTGAAAGGCTCACTGTACTTACTGGCAATTATCAACCAAATTCCTAACTTCATGATGACCCTTCAAAATACAGATATGTGCTCCATGCTTTGATCGAGTTTTCACCGAATTCTATCATCCAATTCAAATTGTTTGCATATTGATGTATATATTTACAAAGTTTTATTCAATGGATGGACGAGAATAGTTTATATATAGAATTTAAATGGTATGTTTTTTAACTTCAGTTCTGATCAGTGTTTGAGGTATAAATTATGTTTTATTTATATCTTTTCAATAAATTTTGAGTTAAATCCGTGATTTGTTTTAGTCAATTAGATTTTTTATTTTTTAAAACGTTTCAATTAGGTTATCTTAATCTATTTTTTATTTACCCCATTAATGAATATTTAATATATAATTAACCCAGTTGACGTGACTATTCTATGTGTCAAAGGTAATTACTTCATGTGTCATGTGTCAGATACAGTTAGCATAACAACTTCACGTGGAGTATTATTGACAATTTCACATTTCATTTATAGTTAACTAGTAAATATTTGACAATATTGACAACATTTAATATGTTATTATGTTGCATACTTAACCAATGAAGACATGATTAGTTAAATAATAAAACAAAATTGGTTGTTCTCGTTTTTTAATTTTTTAAAATAATAAAGCAGTTAAATAATTATATTCCCATGTTTGGAAAAGTTTTTAATTGATAAAAAAATATTGTATCAATTAAACTAACTTTCTAAAAGTTTATTCTCTTAAATTTTACCTATACTACTTTCAAAAGAGGTACAACTCATAAATACTTGCCAACCAATCATGTAAGAATTTTTGTTTCATCGTGCCGTGTTGCACATTACAACGACACGCGACAAAGTAATGGAAGTAATTAAAACAACCGGAAATAGTGTTGCAAACCTTCTCCAATTTTGGAAACATAATAATGTAAATAACTTGGTGCTTCTCTATTTTCTACTTAACTGTAAAATAAAACATAACTGGTTTGTTTAGAATTTTAAGAGAATATTATTAATTATTTATTTAGAATTTTAAGTAAGTATTAATAATATTTTATTGATATGGAGAGTTAATTTTTTTTTAAGAACAATAATACGGAGACAAAAATAAAAGAAAAACAATAAATTGTTTTATAAAAGCTATCAACATTAATTATATTTATTAATATTTTTCTTCTCCGAACAATTAAATGGAATAGACGACAATGAATGATTGGTTCAAATGACACATGTTTGATTCCTTAAAGCAAGTCCTCGAGTTCAAAACGTTAAAAAAGTTAGCTTCGCTATAATATAAATATTTTCATTTTGAACATGATTGCCCTTGAATAATACATATGGTTAAAAAAAATATAGAGGGTACGAAGTATGTATAATATAGGAACTAATGTAAAAGCTCTGTGGGGGTTACTTTAAAACTCTTCAATCAAGAGATGAACAAGCATCTTGAAGGGAGATGAATTTTCAATTTGGTCTATAGAATGGTCATTTCATTGCATAAAAACTCCATGTTAAATATTTTTTAACCTTGATTTCCTATGGTACACTGTTCACTTTGAGCGTATAAAGTACTAAACCCTAAAGAATTACTGTGGGAAAACATGATTTATTTCTCAAAATATCACTTAACTTGTAAAAGGGGCTATGGGTGCCTCATTTATACACCAGAAAAGAGCCTTAATTTCAGTCTAATATCTAATAGATAATGATAAATTTTTAAGATAAAGAGAGATAGAGATAATTTTCTAGAATCAGGGAAATAAAGATAATTTTCTAAAATTTAGAAGATAGAGATAATTTCTTAAAATAAAGGGATAAAGAGACCTTGGCTAATCTAGGGGAACACATATTTTTGGCCAAAGATTCAGAAAACTTACCCGAGCGTAATCTTGTCTATATTGCGTGGAGGGCCACCTCTGAGCTTAGGTTTCAGATCTATATGGCCTGCTCATTGAAGCGTGTCATGAACTGCTTAAGTGTCTCCCTTCGTCTTTGCTTAAGGTTGTGTAAGAAACTTCTCGGTGAGTTATGCAAAATATTAAACGTTTCGAGGGATGTACAAGAACCAAAGCATGGCACATTAAGTGAGGGTCATGGGGAAGGTTCTACATAAGAGGACGCCAAACACCCCATAGATGAAGAGGTTGGTTGTGAACAGGGTGAGGTGTTCTCATGGGTCACCTTTTTCGTCGTATTGCTCCATCACGGGGGGCTTGTAATGGCGTGGTGTGTGGACTGCCATTACGGCCTTAGTGAACGGACGTGCAGAGTAAGGAAGGGAGGGCTCTGGTTAATCTTCCTTCAACTTTGTAGCCTACGTGCTTTGATAG
Organism: Clitoria ternatea; assembly: GCA_037962975.1. Lineage (NCBI taxonomy): Eukaryota > Viridiplantae > Streptophyta > Magnoliopsida > Fabales > Fabaceae > Clitoria > Clitoria ternatea. The sequence goes on from CM075672.1 coordinate 273,214,347, forward strand.
CTAAAGGCTTCCGCTCCTTCGTCTGGTGGTTCCGCAAGTCTTTGTTCTCTCTTCTCAATTCTTTACACTGCGGTGTAGTGTCTTGACCATGGTCAGGACCTCCTTCATCCGGTCGTTGTCATCTCGTCGTCCATCCTGTTCTCTTTGGGGGTCGTCATCCTCTATCCAGTTGGCGTTGTTGTGTGTGGTCTCCATCTTCCTGTTTCTCGAAGCTAGTTTTCTCTTGTGGGATATGAGAACTATTTTACTGGGCCCTATAGTGGGCACCGAAATATTCGCTTTGAACTTATAAAGTACAAAGCCTTAGAGAATTATTTTAGGAAAATATGATTTATTTCTTAAAATGTCACGTAACTTGCAAATGGAGTTCTAAGAGCCTTATTTATACAACAAAAAAGAACCTTGCTTTCGGCTCAATATTTAATAGACAAAGGTAGTTTTCCAAGATAAGAGGAGATAAAAATAATCTCATAAAATAAAATGATAAGAAATACTTTAATTAATCTGGGTGAAACATATACATTATTGGGTTGTTTGAAAAATTAAACAAACATACAAGAAGTACCAAATGTGAATCACCAAAGTTGAATTTGGTTGCTCTTTTTTTTTTCTTTTCCTAAATATATCAAATAATGGAATGCATTCATCATATATTTGAATTAAAAAACATTTTAAATTAAAAGTTATGTTTAAAAAATTATAATAGCCACATGTCAAGATTGAATGTGGGTTATTGTGAGTTTTGATACAGATTTCATTTATAGTGGATATATAAGTCATATAATATAGTTGGAAAGGTAATTTCGAGAGACACCGTTAAGTTTTAAAAATAAAATAAAAAATTTCAGTGTTTTAAATTAAAATAGTAACTCACAAATATATTATGTTAAAAAAAATACGCAATCTTAACAATCATTTATCTTATAATAAAATATAAATTTAGAATAAATTTTGAATCATGACTTTTCGTGTTGGAAAAGATCCATTTTAAACTTACTTAGAGTTATTGAATAAATACATTATGATAATTTATTAATTTTTATTTATGACAAGGATGATAATTCATATAAATTCAAGATTGATTGAAGTTTTATTGATACGTAAAACACAATACTACCCATTATTTGATTTATAAAAATCATTATCCAATATTAAAAGGAAAACATCGAATATAATAATCAATTCTCACATGAAATATCAAAATTAATTTTGATACATTAATTAATACCTCAGAGATTCATTCATTAATTATCAGTAAAACATTTAATCACTATATTGATTCTTTTATAAACATTATAACAACATATATTCTCTGGACCATATACTAATTCTAATATAATTTACTAAAGTCAGTCAGTGCTGAAGATTTCAATAATTTACATAAAATTTTTGGCTTAAACTTTAGTGCTTTCATTGCACATAAAAGATTTTAGTTTTAATATTTTTTTTGCAGTTATACAAGTATAATGTGATCAAAATAATGTAACAATGAGAAATATTTTGAATGGAGTTTTATTGATTCCTTAGATTAATACAGTTTTAATAAGGTACAGTGTTTTTGTTCATTCCTCCAAAAGAAAATAAAATTAATTAATCAAAGATAATCTCAAATAACCACATTGCAAATTATAAAATCAAACCTCCTTAAAACATTAATTACAAAATCAGATCACAGAAACTCAATGCACCACTTCACATAACATTTATGCCAGTTACAATACTTTTTTTTTCCATAATTATAAGTTTGGTTTTTACAATATTGATATATTTGCAATATTATATTAAAAAATGTGAAAGAAAAGACAAAACACAGAACAAGGTGAAGAATGTGAAAGCAAAGGAAAGCACCCTAAAGGGACACGTGTCGGGTATTTATAAGGTGTCAGTGTCAACAATCCAATCCATTAATCACCATCACCCTTTCCCACGTGCTCTCTTCTCTTTCTCTACGCTCCAACGTTTCCAAATTACAAAACCAACAAACCTCTCTCCGCGTTTTCTTAATTTTGAAAATTTGCAGCTACCACTGCTACTAATTACAGTGATTACTGCGTGATTTTAATTGAATTGGGGAAGGGAAACAACGCAATGGGGGCGGTGACATCGTCAATGGCGGCGAAGTTCGCGTTCTTCCCTCCGAATCCGGCGTCGTACGGTGTCGGAGTGAACGAGGTCACGGGGAAACTCGCCATGACCGGGGTTGCCATTCCGAAGAGGGAAAACGTCGACGTTTTGAAGCTGTGTACGAAGAGAGGGAACAGCATCGTGGCTTTGTACATAAGCAACCCTTCGGCGAAGTTGACAATGCTGTATTCTCACGGAAACGCCGCCGATCTGGGTCAGATGTACGATTTGCTTTCCCAACTCAGTCTCCATCTCCGAGTCAACCTCTTGGGGTCGGTCACTCTCACTCATTTTTTTACTTATTTCTATTGTTACCTTTTCAACTTTGCATCAGAAAACAAAAATTAACACAAGTAAGCTTCCTTTTTCAATTTAATTTAATATATATTTTTAATAAAAGTTTATTTTTATTTCTTATTAATAAAATTATAACTCGAGTTGTTTGAGTCGAAGAGATTCAAATCAAATAGTTATCGTAATTTTAGGTGGATATTGTTGTTGTTGTTTAGGGTTTAGGGTTTAGGGTTTAGGGTATGATACTCTGGAGAATTTAAAGAGGGGATTTTTTTTATTGAAAATTATACATCTCTTGAAAGTGATTGAAAAACTGCATTTGTATATTAATACTACAAATCTTGTTAACCTCATGTGTAAGTTGTGTTTAAGTTTATTTTTAGACATGAGTGTAATTGTAACATGAAAATTTTTTAAAAAAATAATAAAGGTAATATTTTTAATAAGAAGTTTCTACTTTGTTGCCATGTTAAAAAAAACAAACAAACAAACTTATGTTCATTATTATTGTGGTGCTAATTACTTGAATTGTTTTTGTTGTCCTTTGTAGTTATGACTATTCCGGGTATGGCCAGTCCTCTGGGAAGGTAACCATTAACCACTAATTTTGGGATTTAGACGGTTTTCAAGTTACACACTCTGTACTTCATTTACATTTTAAGTGTTCATTTTAAATAGTAAATGTGGCTTGACCTTATTTGTATTATTATTTACTCACTTGGACAGAGAGGTTTCCATGATGTCTCCTTTTACTATTTTTGGAAGGAAGTAGTATACTGTATAACATCCACACACCTTATTTTGATATATATATATTTTTAAAACAAGAAAAGATGAAATGTTATGCTGTACATTTATTTGTTCCCAATTTGTCATCATTTATATTGAATTTTGAGTTTTCAAAAGTATTGCCCAACTAGAAACTAATACTCTTTAGATATTTAAATCATCAAAATAGTTTTATCTCTTCTAGTTTAGGTTGTCGTATGTGGTTTTTCATTTGGTACACCACAGCTTGGTTGTCATGTGTACTCTTTTATCATCATCTGATCTTTGATATCAAGTTGATGTTTTTTTTCTTCTATAATTAGATATTTGATTTAAAGTAGTATTTTTTTATTTTTTTTCTTCACATATTCAATTAATGCATGATGAAATATTTATAAATCATCAGTAAAAAAATTATCAATCAAATACATCTTTGAGCCTTTTCAAACTGAAAATTTAAATTGATGTTTATATTGTAATTTCTATTTTTAGTATTTATAAAATAATTTTATCAATAAATTCAAAACCTTTCTTTTCTTAATATTCCATTATATGTTTTTAATATTTTATAACCATCCATGCTTGATGCTTGTTAATTGATATAAGCATTCTATCATTCTTTAGCATTTTGTGACCCAGAATGTCTGGATAATTATGAGATAGCTTAATGTTTATACTCGAATGGAACTGTGAGTTCAAAAATGGGCTGTTTTTTTGGACAGCCTAGCGAGCAGAACACATATGCAGATATAGAAGCTGCTTATAAATGCCTGGTAGAAATGTATGGGGCGAAAGAGGAAGATATTATTCTGTATGGACAATCTGTTGGTAGTGGACCCACTACTGATCTGGCTTCTCGTTTACCAAACCTTAGGGCTGTCATTCTCCATAGCCCTATCTTATCTGGTCTTCGGGTCATGTATCCCGTGAAGCGGACATACTGGTTTGACATTTATAAGGTTTTAATTCTCAATGCTAAATTGGTCATTAACTCTGTTTAATTTCCATCTGTAATACATTTTTTTAAATTACTTCATTTTAATGATATTTTCCTGTTTATTGTGCAGAACATTGATAAAATTCCCTTGGTCAATTGTCCCGTTCTGGTAATTCATGTGAGTATACTTATTTCTGACAAATATGTTGCACAATATTAAATGTGCCATTGATTGAACAGAAGAAGGAACTAGTAGTATGGAAAAATTATGCAATGACATTTTCCAAATTTTCTGTTAAATCCTTCTTTGGCCCTCTTACCTTTCTTTTCATCCATACCCTTCATTATTGTCAGTAATAACTTGAATGAACTTTATTCAGCTATATTGATCTGTTAATATCATTTAGAATTGTTCTGATTGCAATTGCAAATTTCCGAGTTGCTGAGAAATCCTTTGCCTTGGTTTCCTGTATGTTCAAACAATATGTATGTGATTGTGTCAAATGTGCCAAAGTCCTTTGATAGGAAACTGGAACTAGAATTCCATAACGCTGTTTTTATTGGGAAAAAAAAATCACTGACTTCCTTCTTCCGCTGCTGATCCCTCGTTACCCCAAGCGCCTCTAGAATACGTATTAATGATTGGTAGACTATACCTCACATGCTTACGCCAAAATGTTTATATAATTTAATAATCCTTTAATTGGTCATTAACTCTGTAGCTATTCACTTAAACTTTCTGATGGGCCTGTAATGAGTAATCTTAAAGGTTTCTATCTCACTCTTTATACAAATTGTAGTTTCCTTCTTTACTTTGTCAAACACTCGAGCTTACAGTTCCCTGTGCACTAAAAGAAGACTGAAAGTAGATTAGCATTCCATGAAAATGCACCTTATTTAAATGAAGATTTAGCTTACCTACTTAAATTTGATGTTGGAAGGAACATGTTAATAGCTTACAATTATTTCTTCAATTGTCAACTGTGTTCTTAAAATGCCTATACTAATTACCTAATGCAATTGATGTATAATTTCATCTTTCAAGCCTGATGGTTCTTTGAGTTCCAGGGAACTGCTGATGATGTAGTAGATTGCTCCCATGGAAAGCAACTTTGGGAACATTGCAAACAAAAGTATGAACCCCTATGGGTTAAAGGAGGAAATCATTGTAACCTGGAGCTTTACCCTGAATATATAAAGCACCTCAAGAAATTCATTGCAGCTATTGAGAAGTCATCACATCAAAAAACTGGATATAGACCCGTTCCTGACCAACTGGACAGACCTCGTAGCAGCACAGATTTTAGAGAGAAACCTAGACATAGCATGGATCATCTAAGGGATTTGAGGCGAAGTATTGACTTCAAAGAAAATCCTAGAGCAAGCACAGATCAAAAAGAAAAATTAAGAGTTGGCCCAGATAAGAGGAAGGATAAATCCAGAAAGAGTATAGATTGCCCCGAGAAAGCATATAATGGAGCAGATATGATTCCTGAGAAAGCTAGAAATAGCATTGACCGGTCAGTTACAAGCCAAAACCATGCGCTAATGTCATTTGTGTCAATGTTGTTTCTAACTGTTTTTTTCTGCATTGTGGCTGCAGTTTTGGCGAGATGGTGAGATCAGTTGGATTGTGCAATATTGATTGTTTCAGGCCAACAGCAACTCATGCATAAAGATGTCAAAGCTACACGTTGAGGTTGTATTCATAATAATTATTTGATTTGATTGGGTTAGAAAAAATGTTTTCATTGTGTCGATTAAGTTTCTGAGTTAATAGATGAGAAAGTAATTTAACCAAGTAGATCATGCGCCACTACTAAATCTTCTTTTAAGTTCATAACCTAACCTCTGGTAGTGAGTAGTTCTATCCATTAGGGTTGATTTTGTTGCTATACAAAGTGTAAACAAGCACTTCTGCCCCGTTAGATGTACTTCTTTATCTGTGCAATGTTACAAGAACATTTTTATACTGCAAGAAAACATACTCAATCCAACTGCTCTGCATTACTGTTGTTTCTTTTTGTTTCTGTTGAATGGTGTCCATAATTCTTAATAGTATGAACATGTTGATTACCTATACAACATTCACCAAATGCTACATATTGCATGATTTTATTGCATAAACTTGAGAATCATATTCTGGCTTGGTAGAAATAGGTCGAAATGGAAACGGTTGTTTCCATGCATAGAGAAACTGGACAGTGTCTTTGGAAGCAATGGCTTTGCCATTTTTGAGAAGGCATACATCACCAGAAATGCTCAAGATTGATAGGACCATGGCTTCATTTGTTTGGAATTCTTTATAATTGAGCTTCACTTGGTGGGGATGGGGCAAATGGTTAGATTTGCACATGAAACTAATATTCCAACCCAAGTTCATTTGCATACAAGCCTACTTTTCTAATCTGTCTACCATCATAAATCTCATTTGTATACATGAAGTATATTGAGAGTAGAAAACTAAACATGTGAGACTTAAAACCTTAAAATATATACAAGCAAGATTTTCAATAGAATATACGGAATCAACGTTAACCATTGGATAATATGTTAGTCAAATTCTATTTTTTAAACTAGGTTACTAAATAGTCACATAAATCAAACGAATCTTTGAACATAATGCTATATGACACACATATGAATACTATAAACATATGCATGCTACAAATAAGAGTTTCTATGTACCTTTGAGAAACATGCCAATGAACGCAATGAGGGAGGGAATGCTTGAAAATAGAGGCCATTTGAGATGTTAGTACAGTGCTTGAACGTTGGTTTTAGATGGAGAAGAGGGTTCATATTGTCCCTTTATTTAAATAGGACAACATGGTAAGACATTCACGTAGTACTTTAATGCTGCACTTGACCTGTGCTTCATGTCCTTAGTAATGGAAATGGACTCACCATTAGCTGTTCAAGCTTGAAATAGGCTGAGACCTTATGATACATACTTGGATGCTCTCATTTTGGATTGTCAAACACCTATCTACAGCTTCTTCTTCTTTTTTATCCATAAATATTTATTGTTAGTTTTTTTAGAAGTGTTGGTGAAGAGATTGTAAGCAATAACTTCTTCCCCTCGCTTCACTGTTTATATCTCATTACTATGGCTTTTTTCACTGTCAATATTTCTGGAACGAGGCTGTAACAAGTCAACACATGTGTTTGGATATATAATTTAATTAAATGTTTATGTATTAACATATAAAGTAAATTTATTTAAAAAATCAAAAACAATTCAAGAGACAATAAACTATTTCGATAATTATAAGTTATGTATAAAATCTTCCCAACTCATTCTATATATTGTTGATCTAGCATTTACTACTTACATTTGTTGGCTTGAGGAGGTTCCTCAGATTTGTTGACAATTCTAGTTGATAATGTGTCTAATCTTTTCCATATTGATAAGTAATATAATGTCTTTTTTAATAATAATAATAATAATAATAATAATAATAATAATAATAATGAGATCATGATTCTGGTTCAAACTTTAAATTCACACTAAAATCTTTATCTCTCTTTTCTTTACCTCTTTCAAAGGATATAAGAAATAAGGTTTTATTTTTTACAATACTTTAAAATAATTTATTATAAAAAATAATCCTGAATGGAAAAAATATGGTTTAGGTTTCTAAATATGTATTTGTTGGTCAAATTATACTCTATACAATGAATTTTAAACACTAATTAGATTCCAATCACCGTCTCCTTTTCTTTTCACTAAAGTCTAATTAAATATACCCTTTGACTGGTAATGGAAGACTAATGCTTTTGAAGTTAACATAGTGATCGTTGGAGTAAAATTTTTTTATTTTACGTAGGTTTTTTTCATAAATACGACCGATAATTAAATCTTTGTTAGTATGTTTAGAACATTCAGTATCAAAGATAGAAGCCAATAGACACTGATTTTTAGGTATAGTAATTTTTAATATTTTTATTGTAAGAATCAAATAAGTTTAAAATATATTTTCAATGGAAAATAAAATGACGTCTTTTCCTTAATTTGAAAGCAATAACACCCATTGACTAATCACATTTTTTTCTTTCTTTTTGTACTCTTTTCACGATAGTTTTCATAACAAATATATGCATAATTGAGTGCAATTAATCATATTTGAAGTGTCAGTACCTCCATCCAAAACAAAATCTTTTAAAAAATTTACCGGTCAAATCAAATTAATATATGTTTCCATGCTTTAATATAAAAATAAATAATTATTCTATAGAGTTTTGTAAAATTCAAATTTTCGATTTTAGGTAGTGTTTGAGGTACAAGTTTGAACAGAATCTGATAGGCTACTTGGCTTCAGTTATGTTTCTTGCATTTTATAAATAGAATAGAACAGTACAACAATTTTAAAACTATAAATTTTTTGTTTCTTTGAAAGAGGGTAAACAGATAAGAACCAAACAAAACCATTATTTTCAATTATTTTTTTAACAAAGAAATATTTTTAACCATAATAATAATAGAATAGTTATATTAAAATTTATAATGTTAATATAATAATAATATCATTATATTAACATTATTATATTATTATCTAGTTCTATTTACTATAATATTATTTTTATATATTCCATTGATATAATACTTCCCTGTTACCTTTTATAGGTCTTTATTTTCTTTTTAATTTTACCCTTAATAAAAATCAATCTTCATTATCCTATATTAACTATATAAGTTTGAAAATATTAAATTCTTAAGAGTAAACTAAGAAAAAATACAATAAATATTTTTAATTTTTTATGAGTTTATAAAAAATAATACCATCTTTTGTTTTAGGGGCTTGTAAAAGATAATGGAAAGAGTAATAATAATAATAATTATTATTATTAGTTTTGTCAATTATATAAAAAAAACTTGTATATGGGTAACAAAAATAATCAATATACAAATATTTTTTACATCGATTATATATAAACTGGTATAAAAAATCCACAGAATATACTAATAAGTAAATGGAATGAAAATTTTTAAACAAATGATATAGTGAAATTTGTACGAAATTCACGAAAAACAATTCGTACCATTTAGCATTTTTCATTCCTATGTCATATACATAAACTAAACATCTTTATCATATTTAAGTTTCGGGATAAATATGTCTCTGATTCCTATTTTAAGTTTTTGTTCCTTAGTTAATTAGTTTTTAAATGTTAAAATTGTTCTTAAAATATAATATCATTTACATAATTTTCAACAAAAATATTACTTGATTTGCATGTTGTTTAAACTATTTAACTTATTTAATTTTTTTTACTTCTATATTCTTCTTTGTCGATGTCTCCAAAAATCAATTTCTACATAATAAATAATATAAGCACCAAAATCAGTAATATATATATATATATATATATATATATATATAATATTGAGGGAACAAAACAATAAAATTAACCAAAACTAAAAATATATTTAACCTATATTATTTCATATTTGTAGAATTCAAATATCTCATTTCATTCCATTACATTCTATTTGCACACATTATTTAAGATGATTCCTCTCAAAGATATACCTTAAGTAATTAAAATTTACTTTTATCAAAAAGTTAAAATTTATGTTTATCTTTTTATATAAATAATCAAATTTATGTTTTAGCAAACAGACTTCAAATTCAAATAATTAAAAATAATGCTTTTTATCATATAAAAAAAATTCAAGAGTCATATATTTACTCTTTGAAATATTTAAAATATTTGATACTTTGCATTACATATTTATTGGCTGAATTTCTCAGAAAATACATGGTCACATGACAAATTAATATATACACCAACTCATACAAATAATAAATAGACAATTACAAAGGAGAATAGTCAATGTTGTTTTAATTTATTAGTAGATAATTGATTTCTTCAAGAATGTATGTCGTGAAAAATTCAAATTCTGTTGTATATATATAAAATAAAATATTTTGTTATGAGAAAGAATATTGACTTTGACTATCAAAAGGAAAACGTGTACCAATTCACCCAAAAAAATGGAGTATTGAAAAATATAATGATATTAAATTTTAACAAGAAAAGTTTGGTTCCTCCCTTGATATAGACATATATAATATGATCGATAATTAAGTAGAAAGATGAAAGAAAATATTATAAATCACAATGTATAATTACGGTATCTCATGATTTTAAACAGTACAATTAATTTCCTTAAAAGAAAAAAGGAATAATGGCATGGATGTTAATGCAATGAAAGCCAATCTGTCCCCATGAGATCCAAAACTCACTTTATTTTATTTTATTGTAAGAAAGAAATTAAAGACAAAAGAGAGGGTACCAAATCCTCAAATTAACCTAAGATCAATGACATTGTGACACTGAAGAAAGAGGTTGAAATGGGAACTGGGGATCCCATGCATAGAGAAATTGGACAGTCTCTTTAGGAGAAATGGGTTGGCCACTTTTGAGAAGACACACATCCCCAGAAATGCTCAATATTGAAGGGTCCTCAGCTTTATATGTTTGAAAACCTTTGCAGTTTAGCTTCACTTGTGACTGAGAACACTCACAATTGTTTGTGACACTCACTTTCAACTCTGGCATCCCATGTGCCCAATTTCCTGTTCCTTGTTGGCTAATGCTCAAGTCCCTCAATGTGCATGATGCTGCATCCTCACCTTCATGTCAACCATGAATTAATGAATTCAACATGATAAAATCAACAAATATCATCAAATAAAATGAGTGTTTCTGAATTGAACACAGTGCTATCTGCTATATATGTTACTATAGGTATGAGTTCCGGTATCTGATACGTATAAGGATACGAGATGTGTTATTTATATATCTTTATATAAGAGATATTTTCTCATATAATACATCACCTATATATATATATATATATATATATATATATATATATTAAGTTATGTATCAAATGGATATCCATATATATCGAGTAAACCATGTGGATATATGCATGCAACATTATATAAGAATTATTATGTACCTCTGAGAAACAGGCCAATGAAGATAATGAGGGAAAGAAGTTTGAAATTAGGAGCCATGTGAGATGGTAAAACAGTGCTTCAACGTTTGTTTTTAGTTGGAGAAGAGTGATCATTATAACTCAATATATATAGGGCAACAACATTGTAAGAATTCAATTACTATTTATTTTATTTTATTCATCTGGTGTGTGTTTTACTGCTTGAGATAACGCAATCAATATTAGCACACATCCCTAAGCAGATTGGACGACTAGGATTTTTTTCTTTTGATTTTCAAATATTAATTTTCAGTTGACTGAACGGATATTCAAATTACATATTTCCTAATTTATTTATTTATTTGGTAACTTGAGGAAACATGAAGAATCTATTTGATTTGACTTCACATGAAAAGGGTAAATAAATATACTTAAAGAATTTTAATTATGATTGAATACATTTATTAGGAGGAGTCAAGAATGTTAATAAAAAAAAATAGAGATTCTCCTCTATTATGAATATGTTCACTGATATCACATAAACATAAAATGTTAGATTTTGTGTTTGTACTCAGATTTTTTATTTTTTAATATTTATATCCTATCTCCTTTATAATCATTGCAAATAATAATAATAATAATAATAAGAGATAGAGAGAAGCACCGAGATAGAAAGAGAAAAAATGTATAATGTATATGTATTAATGAAAGAAAAACATAAAAATAGATAGATTGAAAAAGAAATGAAAAATGCATAGGGAAATAATGGTTTTCTATAAAAGATGAAGAATCTAAACTTAGAATTTGACCTGTCTATACATTTTTCAAAAAAGAAAAATTATTATTAAATTAATTTATTTGATAATAATTTTATATTTCAAAAATTTGTAATATCTGTTTTTGGTGAAACTTGTGATATTAAATGATATTTTAAAAAATATAAAGGACGGTTTTATGTTTTATCTGGTATTTAAAAATCTATTTAATATTATAAAAGTAATCCTCATCATATTATTCTTTAAATAAAGAGTATTATGAATAGGAGTGTTAAATCGGTACTATGGCAGATCTTTTTATAAAATCTAATTACTCAATTTTATATAAATTAAGAAATATAATTATTCCAGTTAAATATATTAAAATTATCAATTATTTTATTGTTCATCTAAAATTACTTTTTAATATTTACGAAGAAAGAGAAGTTAACTTATTTTATTAATATTATGAAGGAGAGTTTAATTAATAATTACATGTATTATAAAAAATAATAAATGTATGAAAATTGGAAATAATTTTATAAAAATGACAAATTTCAAACCAAGGTTATATATAAAGAACCAGAAAGTATTTCGCCGAATTATTGTTCACATCATGAATTTTTTTACACTAATTAGATTTCAATCATGTCCTTAATTTTGTTTATATCAAGGGTATATAAAAGACTAGTAATTTTGTGATGTAGAGATCATTTAGTGTTTTGCATCCCAACAAATATTGAATATTGGTTTTTCTAAGTGATTTTTTTTTACAAATTTCTAAGTGAAACTTTGCAAATGTTAGATATTATTATTCTTTAAGGTAATAAGATAATAGTTTGAATTCTACCTTTATCCTTTTAAATGTTTATGTTAAACATCAATTTTGATAAAGCTTACAAAATAAAATTGTTAATAGAGGTTAGTTTAATTGGTTAAGGAGTTGACTTCCATCCTTAAGGTTGCGAATTTAAATATTTCATCCGTTCTTTTTTATTTGTTCTTTAAGATTAAATCACACAAATTAAGAAAACTTATTAATGTTTTTGGATGACAATATTTTTACATCTATTTTTCTATTTTATTCTTATCTTAAATTAAATCTTTATTAATACTACTAGTGTATGGTCATTCCCTAGGTAAGGGTATAACAGGAAAAAAATAATAAATAGGTTCTTGAAATCCTAGAGAGACAGATAAAAAAGAATAAAATTTGTTCAAAATGAAGATAGATAAAAAGGAACAGCGATACTTGGACTTTTACTAATACATTTGACTTTTCAAAATGTTTATTAAAAAAACATTTTTAAAATGTGAGACGCTAAATGTTTACAACATTTGTTTTATTAAGCGCTTTAAAATATATAATTTATTAAAGCATTTTTTAAAATAAATATTTTAAATTTGTGAAAAAAATTTAATAGTATAACTTAAATCGCATATATGTATTAGGCACTTTAAAAATAGGCTTAATTAAAATCGCTTTTCTTAGTAAGCGCTTTAAAACTTAAGGGCCTTTAATTAAATCTCGCACACAACACTCTTCGTTTTTACATGAAATCCCCTTCTCCTCACTCCTCTTAATCATGAATCTGTGTTGTACATGAAACTCTTACCATCATTCTCATTCATGTGGAGCCCTACCCATCTCTAGCGCTCTGTTCATGAACTGCACGACACCTTGTTTGTCAACTTTAACATGAACTTCATCTTCAAATTTCCCCATACTCGTTCGTTTCATTCACAATTGCTCTGAACAAACCCAAAAACCCTCAACCTTGTTTGTTGATGAATGATATTTAAGTATTTCTAGAAACACTCATTAAACCTATAGCTAAGTTTATTGATTCCTTTTATATTGATTTGAGGCTTTTATTCCCATCAAACATAGTATTTCATCCATTGATACGAGGAAGAGGTTTTTGTTTCTTTGGGGCTTTAGCCTTCTTTTTCATAAAAAAAAAAGGAGCTAACTTTGCTGGTCCCTAACAATTCCATCACATCCCAATTCTACCATGACAAGTTACAAACAAAGTTAAATTTACTACATAGAAGGGTAATTCATGATAGGAATGTTGTTACATATTCTTTAGAGGAAGAGACCAAGTCTCATTTATTTTCTAGTTGTTATGTCTTTGTCTCTGTTTGGAGACAAATTCTGCATTGGCTTTGTATTCAATGAGCTCTTCTTATTGGTTGTAGGGGCAACTTTGCTTAGTTTATTGGCCTTTTTGTGGTGGCAAACCAAGGAAAATTATGATAAAGCTCTAGTTTGTAATAATATGGTCACTGCGAAATTTAAGAATTATGTAACTTTTAGAAGTGATCATTTTAGTGTCCAATTAGTCTGGATTTTATTAGAGTGACATCATGGTCTTAGTTATTATATAGTATAAAAAATAAAGGAATTTAAATGCTCATATTTGAATTGATGTACTCATCCATTTCTTTCTTTTAGGGTTTGAGATAACTTTTTGTAAATGGATTGAAGTGCTCCTTCTATTCTTCTTTAATTAATTAATATACTTTTTGGTTTATAAAAAAATATTAAAATATGAAGTTTTATAATTATGTGAAATTTCTGTCAAATTATAAGTTGTGTCTTAATAAGTCATGCATGTCTTTATGTCCTTTTATATTTATCAATTAACTTAATAACTAATTTTTCTAAAAACTTCCAATCTAACCTGACAGTATTAGTTTCTTAACTTTTGATTTTGATCTTTGAGCTTCCCACTAATATTTCAGTTTTCAACTAATTTATTCGTTAATAGCTTAAACTCAGCCTTTAGAATTTGGGTTAACAAAATCCTAATTAGAATAGTTGTTAATATACCAATGAGTGATTGGTTCAAATTATTCATATTTGATTCTCTTTAAGGTGTGTCTCAGGTTTAAAATAGAAAACAAATTCTTATAGGAGAGTTAACTTTATTATGATGTGGATGTTAAATATTTCTTATCCGAACAAGATTATCTTCCATAAAAGATACCTGTAGTTATAAAAAAAAAAACATAATTAACAGTATGTTTACTATGTACAAAATTGCATGACAAAAACAACCACGTAATACAATCACTGTAACATTTTAAAAATTCATTGAAAACAATTTAATTAACTAATTATCCATATAGTTTTTCAAATAGTTTTAGTTTAATCCACTGTGATCAACCTATTGGTGTAGGTTTAAGTAATTAGTTAAAATTTCTAAAATTAAACTTCATCTTTTTTTAAAATAAAATTTAACAAGTTAATAAACTTTTATTTAAAAGCTCACAACTTTTATCTCACTTCATATACGTTCATAATTTTTGTTTGTTTTGTTGTCCTAATGCTTTGTTTGAATTGGTGCGTGAAACAGGGGGGAAATAGATTGAGTTAAAAAATGAATGGAAAGAAATTGAGAAATTTTAGTTTGCTGTACAAATATTGTATACTTAGAACCATTATTCTCTCACTTTTTATATAAAATCTTGACATATTGAAATTGATTAAATTATCTATATGTTATTTAATATAATATAATAATAATAATAATAATAATAATCTTTTTACACAATTTTACAAAATTAACATACGAACTATAATTAACCATATTAGTCACAACAATTTCTATTTTAGCAATGGAGTTTGTCCCATCTCAATCAGCCACGTTCGTTGAAATCTGTTATGAAACAATTTAGACATTAGACTTTTGGTGACCACTTTATTTTCGTTGCCATTTCCATCGCTAATTGATTCAGGGACAGAAACAAAGCCCTTAGCGATTGAAATTTCCATCGCTAATCCTAAATTTTCTAGTAATGACTATGATGGACAAAAGGAAATGTATCATAATGAATTGAGTGATTACACTCTTAGATGAGATACACAATTTGAATTCAAAATAAGATGTTGTTGTTAGCCAAACATATCAAACACGCACATCATACATCGCTTCTTATAGCCATCGTGCAGGATTAATATTAATATTAGATCAGTTTGTTTAAGTTTATTTTTAAGTGTTTTTAAAAAAAATATTTTTTTATAAATATTTATTTTAATAAGAGTTTAGCGTTTATAAATACTTAGTTGATTCTTAATATGACGTCCCGCGTCAATTTACCATTTAATACAATCGTTTAATCATTTTTCGAAACAATTTTTCGCATTTAATAAAAATCAACTCGGACTTAATATAAAATAATATTTACTTTTCTTAAATACATTCAAAATAAATAAAGCATACTCGAAATAACAATAACCGATTGGAAATAAATACATTAATAAAATAGAGTTGATTAGAAACAACGGAAGAGAAACAAAGGCAGAAGGGTCATTCGCCTGAACGAGACCCTGATCTGCTTAGGCAAAATCTGAGAAGGTCGCTTAAGCGAGTGCCGACTCGCTTGAGCGAATGCTACCTGGGCGAACCAGATTTACCAGGAAAACTCAAGTCGGGTTTCACTCGGAAATAGGTCCACTCGATTATCTCTCACTCGGGCATGGCTTAACTTTCACTCAACAAAGGTTCTCTCGGTCAGGTATCACTCAGAAATGACTCTCTCGGCCATAGCTTACTCGGAGACACTCTAACCTTCCACTCGGAAGTGGATCTCTCGGTTATTCTTCACTCGGAAAGGATCAAGGGATAAACAGGAACGAAACAGACACCGAACCAACTGGCCCTCGCTCGAACAAGAATAAATTCGCTCGGGAAATATTCGCCCGGTAATCGACTTTGCTACAGCAAACACGTGAAAATTAATACCAATCATTATACAACATAAATTCACATCCGATTCAAACTTAGTTCAGCACACAACATGTAGCATCACATATACGGAAAACTCAGTGTATATATATTACACGAAGTTCATTCAAAATCACTCGGGCCTTGGCATCGATCCTCCGCTTGGCGCACCTCCAGGGCTCCGACTGTTAGGGAATCCCATTAGGGTCAGGCAGCGGAAACACAAAGGATTCCCAAAAGAATTGTAAACACATATGTCTCAAAGCATTATGCTAAATTAAAAATTTTAATTAGGGTTTACCTATTGTAGACACAAAACAAGTTCCTCGATCGAAGCAATTGTAACTTCGCCCTTAGGAGTCCACACGAGCACTCCCACCAGAAAAACAAAGCTCCGAATACTGGTACGGAAATTTGTTTTGGTCTAATTTCTGAGCAACAGCCTATGAGCATCTCATGCTCTATATATAGGCTTAGGTCTTGACCTGAACTCTCATTAAACATTGGGCTCCTGACTCATTCTAAATGAGTTAGGCCCAAATAGTTTTATTTTCAGTCCAACTAAAATAAAACTATCCTCTGGTGGGCTTACTCTATGTGTGTGACCCTATAGGTAAAATATTCGGTTATATTAATAATAAACTATTTTATTATTAATATAAAATAAGAGCGGTATCTAGCATTACATCATTATGTCCGAATATTATTTATCATTGACATGACCTATAAGTGATAATTACTTTATATATCTATTCCTTTTGTCACGATATCTAATTGGGCCCAAAGCATGGTCGTCGTCATCCTTGTATGGCCCAATTTATTTTACTTGATACCAGAGTAGACTTTATAGAATAAATATCTAATATTTATTCGTCCTAGCATGACCATGCATTTCATTAGTCTCACTCCATCAAGTGACCCATAGATATCACTCCTGTCACATAGGAGAGACAAATTCCATCTACATCACTCACATCCCTCTGTATAATTTATCTATTGCCTAATCATAATCTTTATGGTCATCTTATTACAGATAATGTTTGATTGTATTAAAACAATAAACTCCTTATGTAGGAATCGTAGTGACTTCAGGTCAAAGGACTATATACCATTATCACATTGAGAACCGTTTATGACACTCATGTAACGATCCATGCAACGTTCTCATGGTGGGTCTGTCCAGTACAACATTACCCTTAATGTGTACCCGTGTAAAGACTTGATATCATATATCCATGATTTATGAGATCAAATCATCATTACATTTACACATCAATCTTAATGTATTTACATGTCCCCATGTAAATACTTGATTAGGGACGTTTTAGGAATAATTCTCATATGACCTATTATTCCAGGATAAATAGCATTTGTCTAAAACTGAAAAATACTAATTTTATTAATAAGTTAAAATTGATACATTAATAGCTCGTAGTGCATAGACCAACACCGACCTCTTCCCTGTCACTGGTTACTAAATTGAAAACCACAGCAAGGGTGAGTGTTTGGCATCATAATTAATCTAGAACGGAAATTAACAATTTACATGCATATAAACTCTGTTCCATTTCTTTATTAACAAATTACAAGTCACACTCGACAATTTACTCCCACTCGGCAAGTATAATAATTCACACTCGTTAAATTTAACAAATTGCATTCGGCACATATAACAACTCACTCAGCAAATATATCAAATTGCATTCTGTAATTATATCAACTCATACTCATTAAATATATCAAATTTCACTCGACAATATATCAAATCGTACTCAGAAAACATAGCAAATTGCACTCGGTAAATGTAATTAATCACACACACATCACAACTAGTAATTTGTCACCACTGACTCTCATACAAACTGACACCTAGTATCCGGATACTAAAGGATCGGCCTTCAACTGAGGGTCCTACTTGACACCCCGTGAACCCTGCTTGGTTCACCGAGTCCTGCTTGACTATCCACCTCGACCACTGGGTCCTACTTGACCACTAGGTAGCTCAACTGGGCACAAAAACCATGGGAGCCGGAAATGAGGGGCTATACATACCGTCGGCTATCCCACACTACATAATCATACATATATCATATAATCATTACATAACAAACAACAGATGCAACTACCAGAAACTGGCATGTGCTCACAATACAGGGCGATCGACTTGTCAAGCCCATCCATCACATTGCCATTGGGCGACCTGCTTGTCAAGTCTGGCATCACATTACCACTAAACACCGATTATCACCATCATCAAGTATTTCAAATTCAATCGGCTTAAGCCACACACACACAATCTTAAACCGATCGGTGTCCATACACATACATACATTCATACGCATACATTCACATACAACTCATCTAGCATCATCTCTATTATCACAGCATCAGATATTTCTTAAGTCACACACACACCCGATCCTAAACTGATCAGTGTCCATACACATACATGTATACATATACACAATTTTCATTCATTAATATCTTCTTACCATTTTCACAACCATTTTAATGACTCGGACTCACAGCATGTCCTATTCTAATTAATCGTAACCCAAACACCCCCTTACCTCAGTTCAAAGCCTCGATAATCTGCTCCTGGTGCCGATTACGTCCTTTGAGCACTGGGTTCACTGTTTCACTTCCAAATCTAGCACCAACTCCGTCAATCAGCCTTTCGGTGTTCGATCTGCTACCTACAGGGTTGGAATGCAAAACCCGTTAGCTTCACACCATCCTCAGCTCTAAGGACCACTTTCGAGCTCACACTCACCAGAGGAGTGGAGAACAGACTCGTACACAGCCATGCATGACCACTCGGTTAACAGAGAAAATGAAAGGGACAAGGAAACATAAATGTAAACGGATCAATGGACTCACCTTGAGACCACGGTCATGGAAATGGGCTTATCACACGGTTTTAATACGAACAGAGTCCTCCTCTGGAGCATGCAACTCGCAGCAATGGAGGAAGGAGAAGACGAAGAAGAAAGAAACAGATGGAGGAGAAAGAAAGAAGCAGTGGCTCGCGTGAATGTGAGTGAATGAGGAAAGAGAGAGAGAGAGAGAGAGAGAGAGAGAGAGAGAGACCACCTTTATTAAGGCCTAGGGGCAACCGGTAACCTCCCCAGCCGGTTATAACATTCTTAATTTTTAAAAATAATTTCTAATAAATCAAATAAATTTTTCTAAAATAATTCAATTTTTAAAAGATAAGTCGGATTCACGTTAACAATTTTTCACAAACGGTTTAAATATCAAAACAGAATTTGAATTAGATAATAATGTCATTAAATTTACATCAGCCGACCGACCATTTAATGTACAAAGAAAAATACAACACTCGGTATCCACAGGAGCCGGCCAAGGCTTCTACCAAAACAACTATGTACACTATGTATTGTACATGCTAATACATAATGCTCCAGTTGGTTGAGTGTCTTCAAATGTCATCACTGTGTCCTCTATCCACTGTAAAAAATGATAAGTAAGGGGTGAGCATAAACATATCAAATAATAGTTATTGAATCGGATTAAAAGTCCAATCCATAACTATGCAAATAACACATACCGAGCCATATAACACATCATGAACAGTATGTTATTCCCAATAACATATATATCAGTGCATACACATGGTCAATCAAATAGATCCATTATTAAGTCTTTTAATTTGTGTTACAACACTGGCTCCCCGAGCCATAACTCAGCTCCCAACTGATCCGGCCGTTTTACAGATACCAAACCGTTTGCACCCTATGTGACACCATCACTCTCAGTGACAACGGTCAGTGCCACGGGCTAAAACCTCGAGCCCTGCTGAAGAGGTTGCCTTGAGTCCCACCCAAGGTCTTTTATGGATACCACATCATATTTCTTATTTAATCATCACACATGCATCTCATGCATAAACATAAATATCATGAATCATCATCCATACCATCACCATCAATCTCATATCATTATCATATCAGCATCAACAATATGAATGGAATATATATATATATATATATATATATATATATATGAAAACATAAAGGGTCATATAAACGGGGTCTCAATAATAATTATGCACACCACATATATACAACATAATAATATCACCCCACATCCATTCATAAACTATCTATTTGAAATGTAACGCTCCCCCTACCTGGAAATAAAGAGTTCTTGCAGCTCTTAAAGTTATATCCAATTTATAGCTTGTCAATTCTGACTGGAATTTCAGTTTTGTACCAGTCCAGAGCTTTCTTTGTAAAGGGAAGAAATGAAGTTTGATTTCTTCTCCGTTAATGGCCCTCAGCAAGAGTTAGAAGAAAAAGATTGCAGATGATGTTTTTCACTTTCCAAAAGTCTTTAATTAATCCAACAGTAGTTGATATTTATATTGTTCATGCAAAAGAGATGTGAACAATAAAAAGATATCTGTTGTACGTTTCTTCAGATGATGAATAAGGAATAAGCATTTAATGAAAAAGGACAACACATCAGAGAGGGTCCCATACTTAGAAAAATATCAGAAAAAGAATCCGCTGGAAGGTAGAAGAACAGAGTGACGTGGAAAGCTTTAAAAATTAAAATAATCATTAATTTTGACTCGGTTTCATCTTGGGCACATCTTTCCGAGAAAGCCTCTATCCGCTCAGAATTCCTTCATTTGGAGGAAATTCATTCAGAAAGGTTCCATCCCCTTAAACACTCAGCTTTTTTTCCTCGGAAACGTCCCACATGGTAACATGTCATTCAAACATACTCAGATATATTTCTGTCTGAGTCAATTCTTTTACTTACGTCACTCGGAGTCTTCCATCTAAAAATCACTCAGAGTTTAAAGACAATCCTCTCTCTCGGAAGTCTTTCCACTCGAAGGAATCACTCGGGGTCAATGACAATCTCGAAAACAAACCCGAACACAAGTTCTCGGTAATTATTAAATATCGACCCGAGCATAAATTAAATTAAATGAAGGGTCCACCACTCAGGAACAAACCACTCGGATATTTTACTTTTTCTGAGAATTGTTCACTCAGAACATACTCAATCGGAGTTGATGTCCTTTGTCCAGAAACACTTCCTGGAAAAGACTCACTCGATATATCCCCCAATCGGTGCCACGTCATATGGTATGTAGAAATTTCTCACTTGACGCCTTTCCATTTTAGAATCGTCTCACTCGGTACCATTCCATTCGGAAGTATCGTACTCAGAGACATTTCACTCAGAAAATCACATAGCTTGGAGATATTCCACTCGGTCATTTCTCAAAATATTCCACCCTGAGAAGTACTTATTCAATTTCAAGTTTTTCCCCACTCAGGAGTACTTCTCTCAGAAACGTTTCATTTGGAAACATCGCACTCGGAGCTGTTTCACTTGGATTTTCCTTATTCAGAAGTGTCTTATTCGAACACCGTTTTCTTAACTTAGAAATAATTCGTTTAATGATGTTTCACTCGGAAACATCTTAACTCCATTTGGAAATAGCTTCCCCAGTCTTACTTTACTCGGTATCGCACCATTTCACTTGGAATATCATCTTTCAAACAGTATTCACTCGGAATTTTATTCGAAAATTCTTCATTAATCCTTAATGAATAAATTCTCCAAAAATTACAAATTTTGGGATGTTACATTTCTCCCCTCATACAAAAATTTCGTCCTCGAAATTTTAAATACAAAAATCATACATCAATGAAATAACTCGGGATATTGTTCCCTCATAGCGTCTTCTCGTTCCCAAGTATGCATGATACTTTGATCCTGCTGCCATGCAACCTTGACCATTTGGACATTCTTGTTTCTCAATCGTTTCACCGATCAGTCCACTATACTAGTGGGCTCGGCTATAGTGGTCAAGTTTTCTCAGATTTCAACATCATCATCCAGCATTTCATGAGTAGGATCTGGTAAGTACTTTCTCAATTGAGAAACGTGAAATATACTATGTAAATTTGCCAAATGAGAAGGCAACGCAATCTGATAAGCTACAGGTCCGACTCTCTTCAATATTTCATACGGACCAATATACCTCGGGCTCAACTTCTTGCTTTTTAATGCTCTCCCAATGCCTTTGCTTGGAGAGACTTTCAGAAAGACTTTATCACCGACCTGAAATTCAATCGGCTTTGTCCGTGTATCATAATAACTTTTTTGACGGTCCTGGGATGTTTTCATTTTGTCTTTGATCATTTGGATTTGCTCGAGGTCTGCTGCACAATCTCTGGTCCTAACATTAGGCTCTCACTCGATTCTGACCAGCAAAGAGGAGTTCGGCATTTCCTTCCATATAAAGCCTCGTATGGAGCCATACCGATGCTACTATGATAGCTATTATTATAAGTGAATTCGACCAGTGGAAGGTATTGCTCCCAGCTACCTCCATACTCTAGCACACAGGACCTCAATAAGTCCTCCAAACTCTGGATAGTCCGCTCGGATTGCCCATCTATCTGAGGATGATAGGCCAAACTCAATTAGAGCTTCGAACCTAACTCCTGATGTAGATTTCCCCAAAACCGGGAAGTAAACCTCGGATCTCTATCCGACACAATTGAAGATGGAATACCATGTAGTCGGACTATCTCACTAATATACAATTTTGCTAGTCTCGGCAAGGAATAACTCATGTTGATCAGCAAAAAGTGTGCAGACTTTGTCAATCGGTCCATGATCACCCAAATGGCATCATGACCACTCCGATTCCTTGGTAATCCCATTACGAAATCCATAGCTATAGCATCCTATTTCCACACGGGAATTTCTAAAGGTTGTAAACCACCGGTCAGTTTTTGATGCTCAACTTTCACTTTTTGACAAATTATACAATGGGCCACGAAGTCGACTACGTCTTTCTTCATTCCGGGCCACCAGAAATGCAACTTTAAATCATGATACATCTTAGTAGTGCCTGGATGAATACTCAGCATGCTTCTATGTGCCTCATTAAGTACCGATCGTTGTAAATCTCCCGAGTCAGGTACATAAATCCGACCTTTCACTCAGTAAATACCGTCAGAGCCCTCGGTTAGGAATAAATCTTTACCTTTAGCATGAGTTTCTTTCATCTCGGCTAAATAAGAATCTGACATTTGCTGTATATAAACAGTCTTCAAAAATTCATTAGCTATCTTTAATTTCCAAGACGAAGACACATCTACTTGCAGGTTCATGTCTCGGAATTGTTCAAGCAACTTCATCTCCTTAAGCATCATTGTTGCCATGTGAATGGACTTCTGACTCAAGGCGTCGACTACAACATTGGCCTTTCCTAGGTGGTATTTCAAGTCGAAATTATAATCTTTCAAGAATTCAATCCACCTCCTCTGCCTCATATTCAATTCCTTTTGATCAAACAAATATTTCAGACTCTTATGGTCACTGTACACTTCAAACTTAGAGCCATAAAGATAATGCCTCCAAATTTTTAGTGCAAAGACCACTGCTGCTAATTCCAGATCATGAGTAGGGTAGTTTTGTTCGTGTGGTCGTAATTGACGTGAAGCATATGCAATCACTCGGCCATTTTGCATCAACACACATCCTAAGCCGAGTCCGAATGCATCACAGTAAACCACAAAGTTCTCCTGCAGATTCGGTAATGCCAATACAGGTGTAGAAGTCAGTCGAGTCTTCAATTCTTGAAAACTCTGCTCACACTCAAAAGACCAGACAAAAGGAGCATTCTTCCAGGTTAGCTTGGTCAATGGCAAAGCAATTTTGGAGAATCCCTCAATGAATCTCCGATAGTAACCGGCTAACTCCAAGAAACTCCTAACATCAGTGACCAACTTTGGCCTCTCCCAATTCATCACAGCTTCGATCTTTGAAGGATCTACTGAGACACCTTCTCTGGAAATGACATGACCCAGGAATTGAATCTTTTCCATCCAGAATTCACACTTATACAATTTGGCAAATAGTTGCTTCTCCTTTAACACTTAAAGTACCGATCAGAGATGCCCTTCATATTCCTCATAAGACTTAGAATAAATCAATATATCATCAATAAATACCACCACGAACCGATCCAAGTAAGAATGAAAAATGTTGTTCATATAATTCATGAACACAATCGGAGCATTAGTAGCTCCGAACGACATCACCACGTATTCATAGTGACCATACCGGGTCCTGAATGTCGTCTTAGGAGTATCGGTAGCTTTCACTGGAATTTGGTGGTATCCTGATCGTAAATCAATTTTGGAGAAAACCGATACACCACGTAGTTGATCAATTAAGTCATCAATTCTGGGCAATGGGTATTTATTCTTGATGGTCAGCTTATTCAATTATCGGTAATCAATACATAACCACATACTACCATCCTTTTTCTTGACGAGTAACACCGGAGCACCCCACGATGATACGCTTGGTCGGATAAATTATTTTTTGAGCAGCTCATCAACTTGTTTCTTTAATTCGGCTAGCTTAATCGGAGACATTCTATAAGGGGCTCTGGAGACTAGCTCGGCTCTAAGAATTAAATCAATAGAGAACTCGATTTCTCTATCAGGAGGAACACCAGGTACGTCCTCCGGGAAAAACTCGGGAAAGTCACAAACAACAGGTATGTCTCGGATTTTAGACTCACTCCTTCCCTCAGTCATACAAAATAACATTAATAGTTGAGATATACCTTGAATTTCGTAATCATCAGCTTTCTGATTAGGAAAAATCACTTGCCGATTCCGACAGTCAACTAGGACTCTATTGGCCAAGAGCCAATCCATACCAAGAACCATGTCAAGACCTTTCAAAGGTAGACATATCAAATCAGCAACAAAATTCCTGTCACCGAGGGTGAAGGATACATTTTCACACATCATGGAAGTCCATAATTGAGCACCAGCCAGACTAGATACATTTAATGGCCGATTCATAGAAACAACAGGTAATCTCATTCGTATCACACATTCATTGGAAATAAACGAGTGAGTTGCACCCGAGTCAAACACCACATCAATAATAGTTTTTCCGAGTAGGCACTTACTCTGGACTAAGTCGTTGGCTTAAGCAGCTTCCTCAGCAATAATAGCATATACCCGACCTGTAGTCGGTGAACTGGAACTCCCAGCCCGATCATTCCTCGGAATAACAGAATTGTTGCCATGTCCACCATTGCCCCTACCTCCTCGGTTACCGTTTCCACGGCCTCGTCCTCGGAAGCCTCCACAATTTACACTGGCATTCGATTCAATCGGTTGGAGAAGAGGACAGTTAGGACGAATATGTCCTTTCTCGTTGTAATGGTAGCAAATGACTTCTTCATCCTTGTCATAATTCCGAGCATAATGATTGCCACTACATCTAAAGCATTTGATGTCCCTCGGTCTATTCACCGATCGACCACCAGTATTCCCTCGACCTCGGGATCTAGAGGATGATTCTCCTCTAACAGACTTCCCTTGCTTCTTAAAGCTGATTGGTGGTAACCTCGAGGAGCTGTCCGACTTACTACTCGAGCCGGTTGAAGCTTTATCGTCTTCCTCATATATTCTGCATTTATTAACAAGGATCGAAAAGCTTTTAATGTCCTGGTGTCGGAAAGCTTTCTTAATCTTTGGGTTTAAACCACTCTCAAATTTGATACATTTGGAACCTTCTGTGCCCGGCATCTGAAAAGGAGGATAGAACAAGCACAGCTCCTCAAATTTTGCTGCATACTCTTCAACGCTCATATTACCCTGTCGGAGTTTCATGAATTCCAATTCCTTCTGACTCCTGATAGTGTTTGGGAAATATTTTTCAAGGAAACATTCCTTGAAATTCTCCTAGTTCAGCTCGGTCCCAACAGCTACCAGTCAGGCTTTAGTTATCCTCCACTAGTTTTCAGCTTCTTTCCGAAGCATGAAAATAGCATACTCAACCTTCTGTGCCTCAGTGCACTGCAGACTACCAAAGATTCGTTCAAGGTTCTGGATCCAGGCATAAGCTTAATCAGGCTGAAATCCTCCATGGAATTCAGCCAGTTTTCATTTCAAGAAACAATTAATGCTTTGATTGTCACTCGGCTGAGGTTGGTTCTGCCTTTCTAACATATCAGCCACACACTGAAAGGCAGCAGCCATTACGTCCATACCATGAGGGTCCATTTCTTATCCTGAAATAATCATCATACTTTAGTACCACTCATGGATATGAAAGCAATTTATTTATAGTTGATTTTCTCAACTATATTACACAATAACAACAGTGATATGACTTCACTCAATCATAGCATTTAGTAGCTTAACCTTGGCCTTAGACTTTTCAAGTCTGCTCTGATACCAAAATATAACATTCTTAATTTTTAAAAATAATTTCTAATAAATCAAATATTTTTTTCTAAAATAATTCAATTTTTAAAAGAGAAGTCGGATTCACGTTAACAATTTTTCACAAACGGTTTAAATATCAAAACAGAATTTGAATTAGATAATAATGTCATTAAATTTACATCAGTCGACCGGCCATTTAATGTACAAAGAAAAATACAACACTCGGTATCCACAGGAGCCAGCCAAGGCTTCTACCAAAACAACTATGTACACTATGTATTGTACATGCTAATACATAATGCTCCAGTTGGTTGAGTGTCTTCAAATGCCATCACTATGTCCTCTATCCACTGTAAAAAATGATAAGTAGGAAGTGAGCATAAACATATCAAATAATTGTAATTGAATCAGATTAAAAGTCCAATTCATAACTATGCAAATAACACATACCGAGCCATATAACACATCATGAACAGCATGTTATTCCCAATAACATATATATCAGTGCATACACATGCTCAATCAAATGGATCCATTATTAAGTCTTTTAATTTGTGTTGCAACACTGGCTCCCTGAGCCATAATTCAGCTCCCAGCTGATCCGGCCGTTTTACAGGTACCAAACCGTTTGCACCCTATATGACACCATCACTCTCAGTGACAACGGTCAGTGCCACGGGCTAAAACCTCGAGCCCCGCTCAAGAGGTTGCCTTGAGTCCCACCCAAGGTCTTTTGTCTTTTGCCTTGAGTCCCACCCAAGGTCTTTTATGGATACCACATCATATTTCTTATTTAATCATCACACATGCATCTCATGCATATACATAAATATCATGAATCATCATCCATACCATCACCATCAATCTCATATCATTATCATATCAACATCAACAATATGAATGGAATATATATATATATATATATATATATTTATATGAAAACATAAAGGGTCATATAAACGGGGTCTCAATAATAATTATGCACACCACATATATACAACATAATAATATCACCCCACATCCATTCATAAACTATCTATTTGAAATGTAACGCCCCCATACCTGGAAATAAAGAGTTCTTGCAGCTCTTAAAGTTATATCCAATTTATAGCTTGTCAATTCCGACTAGAATTTCAGTTTTGTACCAGTCCAGAGCTTTCTTTGTAAAGGGAAGAAATGAAGTTTGATTTCTTCTCCGTTAATGGCCCTCGGCAAGAGTTGGAAGAAAAAGATTGCAGATAATGTTTTTCACTTTCCAAAAGTCTTTAATTAATCCAACAGTAGTTGATATTTATATTGTTCATGCAAAAGAGACGTGAACAATAAAAAGATATTTGTTGTACGTTTCTTCAGATGATAAATAAGGAATAAACATTTAATGAAAAGGGACAGCACATCAGAGAGGGTCCCATACTTAGAAAAATATCAGAAAAAGAATCCGCTGGAAGGTAGAAGAACAGAGTGACATGGAAAACTTTAAAAATTAAAAATAATTATTAATTCTAACTCGGTTTTGTCTTGGGCACATCTTTCCGAGAAAGTCTCTGTCCGCTCAGAATTCCTTCATTCGGAAAGGTTCCATCCCCTGAAACACTCAGCTTTCTTTCCTCGGAAATGTCCCACACGGTAACATCTCATTCAAACATACTCATATATATTTCTGTTCGAGTCAATTCTTTTACTTACGTCACTTGGAGTCTTCCATCTAAAAATCACTCGGAGTTTGAAGACAATCCTCTCTCTCGGAAGTCTTTCCACTCGAAGGAATCACTTGGGGTCAAGGACAATCCCGAAAACAAACCCGAGCACAAGCTCTCGGTAATTAGTAAATATCAACCCGGACATAAATTAAATTAAATGAATGGTCCACCACTCAGGGACAAACCACTCGGATATTTTACTTTTTCCGAGAATTGTTCACTCAGAACATACTCAATCGGAGTTGATGTCCTTTGTCCAGAAACACTTCCTGGAAAAGACTCACTCGATATATCCCCCAATCGGTGCCACGTCATACGGTATTTAGAAATTTCTCACTTGACGCATTTCCATTTTAGAATCGTCTCACTCGGTACCATTCCATTCGGAAGTATCGTACTCAGAGACATTTTACTCGGAAAATCACACAACTTGGAGATATTTCACTCGGTCATTTCTCAAAATATTCCACCCTGAGAAGTACTTATTCAATTTCAAGTTTTTCCCCACTCAGGAGTACTTCTCTCGGAAACGTTTCATTCGGAAACATCTCACTCGGAGCTGTTTCACTTGGATTTTCCTTATTCAGAAGTGTCTCATTTGAACACCATTTTCTTAACTTAGAAATAATTCGTTTAATGATGTTTTACTCGGAAACATCTTAACTCTATTTGGAAATAGCTTCCTCGGTCTTACTTTACTCGGTATCGCACCATTTCACCTGGAATATCATCTTTCAAACAGTATTCACTCGGAATTTTATTCGAAAATTCTTCATTAATCCTTAATGAATAAATTTTCCAAAGATTATAAATTTTGGGATGTTACACCGGTTACCTCCCCATTCCATTTCACTTAAACGGTTTAATCAAACTCTTCTCTCCTTCTAATCGCTCCTCATTTATTATTAACCAATCAAATAATTTTATTTACATTCATAATATTTAATTATTTATAATTTCCCAATAATTCATAAAAATATAAAATAAATTCCTAAAACAATTATTAATATTCTCCACTACACATAATTTCTCTAAATTTTCCGGGATGTTACATCTGTAACGCCCCAGCCGCTTTTCAGGAATGAACGACTCTCCCTACAGACCAACACGAGAACTTTCCAATGTGCTTTTGTCCTCACTCACACACTTCTTGAGAACTTCCCAGGAGGCCACCCATCCTAGAATTACTCCAAGTTAAGCATGCTTAACTTTGGAGTCCTTATGTGATAAGCCACCGAAAAGGCTAATGCATTTGTTGGTATAGGTAGTACGAATTCATTTCTTTAAGCTATCCTCGACTGTATAGTCTCATACCTATACAGTCTTTGGATCCCTCTCATCCTGGTATATATTCGGTTCGTTCATGTGTCCCTCCCACTAGAAGCCTGCCAGGAGCCGCTCCTTGTCCGTGCCTATGCACCGGCGATCACTCCCTGCCCTCAACAGTGCCCAGGATGCCACATTCCCCGCTGAAAGCCTGCTAGGAGCCGCTCCTTGTCCGTGCCCATGCACCGGCGATCACTCCCCGCCCTCAACAGCGCCAGGATGTCACACTTAAAGTAAATAAAAATCTGTTTATTTTTTTATTTTTACTTATTTTTAAAACTTTAAATAAACATATAGAAATGTAAAATAAATACTTTTTTAAATTAAAAAAACATTTATCTCCTAAAATAAGTTTAAACAAACGAGCTTATTTTTTCGAGATATGAACTTTTTTATAAATTATAGTGAGTGACCATGATACTCCATCATTTTGTAGAAGCTATCCTTACATTCCTATAAATATTGATCATTAATTGGTCCAATGTACCTTTTTTCTTTCCCTTTTATAGCTTAAGCTCCAGAATTCCTTTATTAACTCAAGCATCGCAATCTTTTGCAAAAACTTTCCCATATGTTATAGGATTAAGGCATCTCATGATGACAACAATCCAATATTAACTAACTTCATAGGTGACCACCTATTGAATTTAGCAATTAAGATTGTATAATACATTCATACTAGACCAATATCACATAGGGATTAAAGGAAGAAAATGAATTTTCACCTAAAAAAAAGAAGATAATGAATGCTACATATATTACCTATAAAAAAATAAAAAAGATAATTAATTGAACTAACTTTTTTGTGTAAAAAGGTTGAATTAGATAGAGGGGGGAAGTGCGATTAAACCAATAGAAAACATATATCTTTAAATAATCATGCCTTATCCACATGACCCAATATGTAAAAGATTAAGGCTTTGTTTAGATTAGTTGGTGGAATGAGGTAGAGAGAATTTAAGGGGAAAATAGGTAGAAATAAATTAATTATAAATTATACATGAAATATTGTTATTTTGATTTATATACATTCAAGGGAACTTTTTATTGGATGATTTGGATAAAGGTAAAATTACACTGTGAAAATTATTATGTTTTGTTGGTGTAAAAAAAAATTTATAAAATATTTTTAATCGGACCAAGTTCTCACACCCACCTGTTAATATAGTACTATGAGTTTTTAAGGTAGCAAATGTTGAACTAACAAAGACTTTGTGAAAGACTACTTACTCATAGCTAGTGTTATTTAAATATTAAGCAATAACAATTAAGAGAGTTTTGAAAAGAGATAAAATTTAAGAAAGTGATGAGTAAATAAAAGAAAAATTAAAAAATAGAGAAATTGCAAAATGGCCTTTTATTCATCTAGGCTTTTGGTTTCCCTTTATGATTTCATCTTTTTTCCTGTTAATCCTTTAATCAAATAACTTTAGTTATGTTGTTAACCAACCATGCTTAATTCTACCCATTTAGATAAAAACAAAGGCAGGTCATATGGAGCTTTAAGATCCAACTAGACTTATAAGCCTAATCATTAGTTTAAAACACGTAAGTTATAGTACTAAGTAACTATGACTACACTTGCATGCTTGATTTTATTATTATATCTACTAATTAAAATAAGGTATGGTTATCGATTTTCCAGTCAATCATATTAAATTGAGAAGTGACAAATTCCCTAATTTACTGAAGCATGAAAAATAGAAAACCTAAACATAAAATAGAATGATTAGCCTAAGAATCCCGATTATTCATAAATCATAAAAGGAGCTCAAAAATATTTACACCATAGGGATCCACCTCAATCTCTTAAGATAAAGGGATCTAGCCACACATGTTCATAGACAAACACATAAGAGCTAAACTAAACATAAAATTCCAAATCTAAAAGAATAAAAGGAAATAAATCTTGATGCACGACCTGCATGAATGAAAGTGACTCGGTGTGGTGAAAAGTCATGTATCTTCAAACTCCATGAACTGGAGAGGGAATTTGCTAGAGCACTTGGGAAGAAGGGAAAAGAAGATGTAAGTAATGGATGTTAGGGTTGTGTGTTGTTTATGTAATGATCATGATACATCTCTTTAGGACAAATAACCTATAAAACTCCTAAAGGCTTAATTGAAATAACCGAACAACATGCTCAAGCATAGGTCATACAAGTAAGTACATGAAAAATAGATCTTACATGACTATGTTTCTTCCGTTTTTTTAGTTTACGTGCTTCTTTTGGTTTCTTTACTCCTTAACCCATCTTCCTTCGGTATCTAAGTCCATTTCATCTCTTTTTAATCCAAAACCATTGGTCCATTTAGTTATCGAGAAAAAAATATGAGAAAAAATATGAGAGAGAAAGAATATGAGAATATAAGGTGTTTGGTTTAAGGAAAAAATCAAAAAATGATGCAAAAATTTTCTCACAGTCCACTCAAAAGACAATATTATCCTTATTGTCTTACAACATTTTCTTAATGTTTTTTCCTAACACAATGAGAAAGAAAGGGTGATTAAGTATTTAGACTTTTTCTAACATGCCATGGCAAAAATCTTACCCTTGAGTGTGAGAAAGTTTTTACTGCTTGTCTTATTATGTTTTATTTTTAGCTTTAATGTATTTTAAACCCTTTTAAAATTTTTAGAATTGACTTAACCCCCTGTAAAAAAAAGTTTGGTTTTAACCCATGGATTTTTTAGGTTGATTGGAATTAGTGCCTGCCATTAGGTTTCTCTATTAAGTGTTGAGATGACAAAATGTTTATCACCTCAACGATATCATGTGTTGCCACCTGTCATTTCTTAAATTAAAAAATAAAATTAATAATTCTAAATCACTCTCTCTCTTCTTTGAATTCACCTCCAACCGAAAACCTCCATTCCAAACTTTATCTCACCTTCAAACATCTTCCCCTGTAAGTCACTTAAATTCCCTTTTCAATATCTTTGCCACCTGTGTTGCTCCCATATTTGCCATTTCCTCCCCTTCCACCCGTTTCCTGGCCTCCTTCTCCTAATTAGATTGTTTCAGAAACTCTTATCTCGACTATGCTGAAGGTTGCAACATCAAGCATTGGCTCATCGAACCAAACAACAAATGATAAATTGTTATGTTCAAATCGCTGCTAAGGTTCTTGGTAGGTGTCACTCTTTCTCTCAAACTAAAAATGAATTTACATTCTCATATTCTAAGATTCATAATCTTATTTGTCTTTAATCAAACTATTCTTGAAGATGACAATAGATTGATCTCTTTTAAAATTTCATCCACTTTTGGTGTATTAATTAGTTTGGGTTTATTTAGTTTATGGGTTGTGTTATGAAATAGAAAGTTTACATTTTTGTTTACATTCTTGGGTTTTCTTGTTTTTCTTTCTAAATGATTGAAATTTAATATAGGTTGAATGTGTGAGTGGTGGGTGATACTAATCTAGGTTGATGGGGTTCTACTTTATTATTGATGGAGAAAGGTTTTAGAGACAATTGTTATGTCTTCTAATGATGATAACAATTGCATTTGAAATGTGTTTAGTTTTCCCTGGGGAAAAAGATAATGATTTGGACTTAATTTTATTTATCCAGAATAAAATGACAGATGGTGACAATGATAGTGTTAGGGTGACAACATATACTAACTCAAAACTTAACATTGGAGAACTTAACGACATAGGTTGACATCCAGTAAACCTACAAATTTAAGGGGTTAAATTTTTTTTTTTATAAAGGGTCAAGTTAGTTATAAAAGTTTTAAGAAAGTATATTAAAGGTTAAAATACCTTTTTAGCCCTTCAAAAGTCTAGGGTATAGGAAAAAACCCCTATGAAATTTGCCCTAGGATTTTGACCCTGATAAAATTTTAGGTTATGTGAAATCAAGGAAGCCTGACTTTTTGCTGAGGTGGCTAATACATAGCCCACTTCAATAGTGAAACATGGAGGATGACGTGGCTAAAATTTTGTTTAAATAATTAAGTAAGTTATTAGCCTTGTTAATTATAATTAATAGATTAAATATTAATTAAAAGAAAAAGAAAGAAAAATAAGAAAAAAAGGGATAGAGAGAAGCAGAAAAGAAACGACAAAGAGGAGGGAAGAGAGATAAAATTTGAAAGTGAGAGAAAGAGAGAGGGGAGAGCAAACCGGTGACGGAGGATGAAGGAGGAGGAGCGGCGGTCGACCAGGGGCGATGCTCGGTGGCCTGACGCAAGGGACCGGTCGGCGAGCCTCGGATCTGGTGTAGTTGGCGTCAAGCTTCGTGGAGGAGGAGATGACCGACGAGCAACGGTCTAGGCGTGGAGTTCTGGCGGGATAGGGTGGTCGGGGTTCTAGCTGGTCTGATCCTAGTCGGCGTTGGGAGATTGGCGTCAGGGGTTGTCGATTGCGGAAGAGGAGCTCGCGGTTGAGGTTCTGCTCGGACTCACAAAGGTCGATGACGTCGAGCGCGACAGTGACGGTCTCCGGCGGCTGTCCTTCTTCTTCTTGCTATTTTCTTTTCTTTGATGGTGTTTGTGTTTTTTGTGGAAGATAGTGAAAATGATTTTGGTGGTGATGATTTTTTCTGGTTTTGGTGTATTGGTTTTTGATTTTATTGGGGAAAGTGATGATGTTCTTGCTGTTTTTTGAATCAATGAAGAAGAAGATTGGTTTGTTGTGGTTGTTAACAGTGATGAGGAGGACAAAGATGAGAGGATGAAGTTCTCTGTTTTTGTTTTTTTTTTCTTTTGATTTGATGAAGAGGGTTAAGATGAGGTGAAGTTACTGGTGATGTTTTTTTTTATGTTAAATTGGTGAGGTTCTCTCCTTTTTGTTTTTCATTTTGCTGTTTGATTATTTGTTCTTGGGATTTTTGATTTGGGTGAATAAAAAAGGAATGAAGATGAGATGATGATGATTTTGGTTCTGTGGTTTTGTGTATTAGTTTGATGATGAGTTGAAGAGGGTTAAGAAGATGGGCTATGATGATGATGAGTTAAAGTTGCTGGTAATGGTGTTTTTGATTTGATAATGAACATGAGATTGTGAAGTTGCTGGTAATGGTGTTCCCCTGGTTTTCTTTTAATTAATATTTAATATGTTAATTATAATTAATAAGGCTAATAACTTACTTAATTATTTAAACAAAATTTTACCCATGTCATCCTCCACGTTTCACTATTGAAGTGGGCCATGCATTAGCCACCTCAGCAAAAAGTCAGGTTTCCTTGATTTCATATAACCTAAAATTTTATCAGGGCCAAAATCCTAGG
The DNA here is from genome assembly GCA_037962975.1 of Clitoria ternatea. Lineage (NCBI taxonomy): Eukaryota > Viridiplantae > Streptophyta > Magnoliopsida > Fabales > Fabaceae > Clitoria > Clitoria ternatea. Next base: position 273,249,432 of record CM075672.1, read on the forward strand.
GCAAATTTCATAGGGGCTTTTTCATATACCCTAGACTTTTGAAGGGCTAAAAAGGTATTTTAACCTATATTAAAAATAAGTACTTATTTTAAATTTTGATGTGTTTGTTTAAAATTTTAAAAATAAGTATAAACTGAAAAATAATATGATTTTAGCTTATTTTAAGAAGCAACTCTGATATGCTTATTAAAAAAGTGATTATAAAAAAAAGTATTTTTTAAAAAAATACTAAAGAACAAGCTTAAACAAATAGACCGTATAAGCATTTCCATATAAAAATAATTGCATTCACACTAAATAACATTCAAAAACACTATAAAGTGACAAAATGATATGTTATAAGAAATTCATTAAGCCAATTATACCCTTGCTTTTACACTGTTCTTTTGTTCCCATCTCTATGTTTGTTCATTTATTTGTGTTTTTGATTAACTTAAGGATGCCTAAATGGGTCTATATCTCTAACTGAGATATATGTTTTTGACACCAATGACAATTACATGAGGAAATATGATGACATAATTACACTACGAAATATGCAAGGTAGGGTCAAATAACAAACTACATTGAAATAATTAATCTAATGGTCGCAAAGAAGTAGAACAAGTCTTTGAAATCGTGTGAGAAGGGGAAAGGGAAGAAAAAATAAGGTTAAAACCCATTTTTAGCCCTCTTAATGTTTACGGATTAGGAAAAGGCCCCTTAAAAAAACCCTTAGGTTTTGGTCCTTATTAAATTTTAGGGTTTACGAATTTAAGGATGATGCCCTGAACTGATGAGGTGGCATGAGTTTGGGCCACCTCATCAGTGACAGATGTCAATAATATTATTAATTTGATGGATACCATGCTTACATATGAATAATTGAGATTAATTATTGAAATTTTTATTTAGGTAATTAAATAAGGTCATTAATCAAGGCAATTAAATGTTTTTTCCACAACGCTGCGTTTTGAATGGGTGAAGCTCTCTGAAAGTCACCTGTTCCCTCCCTCCCCCGTATCTTTTGTTCTCGTTCACCGTCCACCCTCCTCGTTTAGTGTCTGCTTTTCACTCGAGTGTTGCTATCGGGCAAACACTACTTTTGCGTGGCTGTGGAAAGGTGTGAGCGAAAGAGGGCATAATTTATTGTGCAGGTATGTTTTTAAACACTGTATGAAGCCCTATTATTTTAATTTGCGTTGGGATGGGGTTGTGGGGGGGGGACTGCAGGTTTGTTGTTGTCGTTTGTGGTTGTACTTTTGTGATTAAAAAGCATAATTTAGTGTGTGTGTGTGTGTGTGTGTATTGTATGTAGGTATGAGTTTTAGTGTTGTGATACACCATAAGGGGAAGTTCGATGAGGGTCCACCAGTATCGTATGTTGATAAAGAAATACATGCCATTCATAATGTAGACTTGGATAGATGGTCATACTTTGAGGCTAGGTCACTAGTAGAAGACCTTGGATATAGAGGGGAATTTAAGCTGTGGTGGAAGAAATCAAGTGAGTCTGAGTACAAGAATGTGACATGGGACACACACACACTGGAAATGGGTAATTATGCAGTTAATGAGAATTGTGAGGTTGACTTGTATGTGGAACACTGTGTAACAGAGACTGAGGAGGTTGTTTGTTTGGGTGAGGCAGAGAGTGTGGGCCATGAGGATGTGGTCCAAGGAGATGTGGGTCATGAAGGTATGGCAAAGGAACAAGAAACCCAAGAAATCGAAACCCAAAACCAACAAGCCCAATATGATAACATAAATAGAAGAGCAAAGTCTGGCCCTTATGTAAGAGGCAATAAAGTAATCACCAGGAAAAAATTTACAAGAGTCGTTTAAGGAGTTTGAGGTCCACTGAGGTGCCAAGGTGTGGGCCAACATGTGGCCCAATTGTGGAGCCAACTATGGAGTCAACTGAGTTCCCAAGTTGTGGGCCAACAGAGGTGGCTAGTGGAGGGAATTTATCAGCTGAAAGTTTTGTTTGTTGTGTCAACACTGAGCAGGCTGAAGTTCCAGACATAGATGAGTTACCTGTTCCTGAGTCAAGTACTGAACCTGAGCCAAGGAGTGAACCCAATTCAGGAGTGATTAAGGGAAAATGTTGGACCCAACACTAGTGAGCAGGATAAGTGCAGGACTTACTTTAGGGATGAAGACCTACAGGGTCTTGGTGGTGAGGACTACTGAGACATCGAATCAGGGTATGATACTGATGAGGTTCACACTGATGTTGAGACAGATGAGACAGATGAGGAAGCTAGAGTTCAAAGGGAGGCTTTTGAGGAGTTGCTGGGTGGTGTGGAACACAGGTATTGTGTCAGACACTTGTACACAAACCTGAAGAAAAGGTATGGTAGGGGTGCCTTACTCAAAAATCTGATGCTCAGTGCAAGTAAAGCAACTTATGTTCAGGGATGAGAGACCAAAATGCAACAGATCAAGGAGCTTGATCAGAGGGTATATGATTGGCTAATTGCAATTCCTACCAAGACCTGGTGCAGGCATGCTTTTTCACATTACCCTAAATGTGATGTAATCATGAACAACACATGTGAGGCCTTCAACTCAGTTATACTACCTTGTAGGGACAAGCCAATTATTACAATGCTGGAGTGGATCAGACAATATTTGTTGGGTAGGTTTGCTAAACTGAGATCAAAGATGTGGAGCATTGGAGGAGATATTATGCCAAGACCAACTAAGAGACTGCACAGAGAAGTTGAGTTCAGTGGGGAATGGGTTCCAGTTTGGGCTGGAGACTTACTTTTTGAGATGAAACACACCAACTCAAACCACATGTTTATTGTTGATTTAGCTAAAAAGCATTACAGTTGTAATTGGTGGGAACTGAATGGAATTCCCTGTAGATATGCTGTATCTGCTATGAAATATAGGGGTGACACACCTGAGACTCCAAAAGCACATATGCAAAGTGCTATGCAGGGATTATACAACCAATAAATGGTCAGTCTATGTGGCCCCATGTTGATGCACCACATGTCTCCCCCCCCCTTATATAAGAGGGGACCTGGCAGACCAAAAAAACTTAGGAGGAAGGACCCCTATGAAGAAGACAATCCACCCAAAAGGCCAAGATTTGTAAGCCAGTATATTGTGCCAACTGTGATGGTACTGGGCATAATAAAACTACATGTCCAAATGTAAGCCAAAATGGAACCTGCACCTATAGTATGTAACATGTCCCTTTACCCAATAATATTACATATTCCATATTTTTTTTTTCAGGCTGCACCTGCAGATGGTGAAGCTGATGATACTACACATGATGGGGGGTCAACCTGATGCATCTGATGGCTAATCTGATATACATCATGGAGGTGAACCTGGTGGCCAACCTGATGGTATTACAACTGATGGCCAACCTGAAGGGCAGTCTGATACATCACCTGATGTGAGGGGAAGACCCAGAGGAAGGCCAAGGGGAACAAGAGCAAGAGGAAAGGGAAGAGGGAGGGGAACAAGGAGGGGAACACGATCTGAGACCATGCCAGAGACTACAAATGAATGTTATGACTTCCCAGGAACCCAACAAAGTGTCAACAATTGAATTTACCTCATTCTCTGTTGTTTTCACTTAATGTATTGCATTGGAACCTGGCTAATAGGTCATTCTCAATTATATGTATATTTTAACAAACAATTACTAACAGGTCCTTTAATTTAATGGGTGTGAACACCACTTTTGGTCATTTAAGCTTGAGAATCCACAATAATTCCGTTACAATAACTTAATTGAAACAACAATAACTTCATTGAAACCACAATAACTAGATAATCCCGTTACAATAATTGTTCATTACAACCTAAACAGCATAAGAAACCTTACATTCAACAAGTCCCTAAACCTTAGATGCTATATGGACAATTTCCCTACACCCTCTTTGCAGTTGTAAGGGCTTTTTCCTAAACCCTACTCATTGAAAGGTCTTCTTCCTAACCCCTTTTAAACATAAAGTACCAAAGCACAACCCTCAATGCTTTGTTGCTACATACAACATGATCATCATCAACGTTATGGCCCAGGAAATAATTGTTACTGTCACTAACATTGAAGATTTGTTTTTCTCATCCACCAGCTTAGACTTCAATTTCGCATTCTTCAGCTGGAATTCCTCACGTAGCTTTTCAGGATCCCACTTGCAAGTACAACCCTCACTTGCACTCCCTTCAAGCTAAGTGGTAGGAGCAGTACGAGCCCACTTGAAAAACCCACAGTCTTCATTCCTCTAAGACAAGAGAGTATAACCCATAAAAAAAAACCCAGCTACAACGAACCTTAATGAAAACGATGGCCACTTACCAAGAAAAATGGACACCTCCAGAAGGCCCTTCCATTGTTCTTCTTTGTTTTTGAAACAAGAAGAACATGATGCTCCCCACATCTACATCGAACATGTTCAATCTCTATGGATGAGGAACACCCAGTTGAGGCATTTGATGTTGTCATGTGTTTTTGAGGTCACTGGTCCAGAGGTTGAAGACGCAGTCTAGGGCAAATAATTTTTGTTTTCTAGTCCAAATGTTGAGGACATTTCTTAACTAGGGTTTTTTAATTTGGGGGTTTCTTAATTTGGGGTTTAGGGTAATTATTCACACGTAAGCACGACATCCATTAAATTAATAATATTATTGACATCTGTCACTGATGAGGTGGCCCAAACTCATGCCACCTCATCAGTTCAGGGCATCATCCTTAAATTCGTAAACCCTAAAATTTAATAAGGACCAAAACCTAAGAGTTTTTTTTAAGGGGTCTTTTCCTAAACCCTAAACATTAAGAGGGCTAAAAATGGGTTTTAGCAAAAAAATAATTAACCATGATGAAGCTAATGGTTTCATAATGGATAATATATAAAGTGGGGGTAGGACATAAAGATGATATCACAAAGGAGAGAATGCTATTTTTTTTTCTCTCAAATGACTTAGAGTATATAATAATTTTATTTCATTAGAACTTATTAAAATATAATTCCACCGCATATAAATAACCTACTCAAACTCTATATAAATTTGACAAAAAAAAAAAAAATCTCCACACAAACGTAAGATTAATATTTTTTTTACCTCTAAACGACCTAAAATTCTACAATAACAACACAATGTAATAATTGTCTTTTTTATATCATAATAACCATAGGTCCCAGCTCAGCTAAATGTTGTTGTTATTATTATTATATTTTCATGTTTAAATTTATAAATACACCTAAATAAGAAAATTCATATTATAATAAGATCTTAATCTGGATACAATACTAGCATAAAAAACTAACACTATCAATTAATCAAAATATATTAGAATATAACTATTAACGTAAGTTCCATCAGAAGTTGCTAAAGAAAATCCATAAAAAATATTTAATTTCAATGCCATTTTCATTTAAATTATTATATAAAATTTAATTAAATTTTACTTAAGTAGTAGTATCATCTTAGTGATATACTTCCATTTATTTATTTGATGAATTTAGGCATATTTCTCTCAGGTGTTATTGTAAAACCCCAGTCCCCTGATAGAGAGGGTTTTGATTGAGCTTGAGCAGGGTGGCTATCACAAGCTCACAACCTTCATCATCATCATCATCAATAACAACAACAACCTTAACCTCTTATGTGTACGTTTTAAGGCGGCGACCCTGTTTCTCTCTATGAATTTGAAACCTTTTTCACTCTCAACTTCACCCCCTTTTCTTTTCTTCATCTTCTTCTCATTCTTATTCCACTCAATTTGATGTTCACCCCCAATTCATTCTCCAAGGGACTTGACTCTCTTCAAAACCCTCTCCTCTTCCAACCTTCCCATTCAAGCATTTCATCAAACATGTGGCGCAACGCCGCCAAACAAGCCTTTCGCATGTTCCCCCTTCGCTTCCACTCACCCAAACCTCACACTCTTCCCCAAGCTTTGATCCTTTCGCCGAAAAGCAATGTTTTGCGCCACCCTGGAACGCAAAATCATGGTGGGCACCTTGTATCCCGGTTCCAATTCATTGCCAGAGGCTACTCTAGCGTCGCCGAGGCTGTTTCTTCCACCGACGTGGAGGAGGATGCTGCCCCTGTCGACGAAATTCAACAACTGTTGCTGCAGGAGATGAAGAAAGAGGAGCTGCAGAGGGAGGAGGCTGATGAAATTCAGGAACTGTTGGAGGAGATGAAGAAGGAGGAGCAGAGGAAAATGGTGCTTGGTGGTGTGGTGGATGAAGATGGCGCTTCAATTAATGAAATTGAAGTACTATTGGAGGAGATGAGAAAAGAGGAGCAGAATAAGGGTGTTGGTGTTGGTGTTGATTTTAGGTGGCAGAGTCAGGTGAATTTGACAAAGGGAATGACAGAGTATAAGTACAAGGAGTTGAGGAGGAGGCAGGTTAAGATTGAGACTGAGGTGTGGGAAGAGGCGGCAAAGGAGTATAGAGAGCTTTTGATGGACATGTGTGAGCAGAAGTTGGCACCTAACTTACCTTACATGAAGTCATTATTTCTTGGTTGGTTTGAGCCTCTCAGGGATGCCATTGTGAAGGAACAGGAAATGTACAACACCGGGCAGAATAGAACGGTCTATGCGCCGTATTTTGTTCAGCTGCCGGCCGACAAGATGGCCGTTATCACAATGCATAAGTTGATGGGGCTGTTGATGACTGGAACCGAGCATGCCACCATTGGCACTGCCAGGGTTGTGCAGGCTGCCTGCAGCATAGGTGATGCTGTTGAAAATGAGGTGCGGCATTGTGTTTGTTTAGTTTGGACTTTTGACTTGAGTTGTCTTAAGTGCAGTGCATGAGTATGTTGATTGAAATAGTTCGGATTGCTCATTTCTTACTGTTTTTGAATTTTCTTCTGTAATGTTTGATTGCATTCTTTAATAGTTCAAAAGAGCTGCTCAGTTCTGTTGTTTGTCAGACCTAAGATAGAAAATCCATGGGAGTGTCCACTGTCTAGTTTGGAGGAAGTTCAAAAGGTTGGAGAGGGGGAGGGGAGTGTTTTTGGGAGGCATCGACCCACTTAGTAGTGACTGACCTCTAATGTTGAAAGAAAATTATGGTTTCCATTTTATGCCTTTTTTAGTAGAAAAGTATGTATGCCTTTTTTAGAATGCTTTTTGGTGGCAGGGATTGTAATTCAACCTATACCCTGGTGGGTAACCGCTGGCTTTATCCAATTGTAGCCAGATGTGGGAATTCTTTTTGGGGGTTCCTTATGGGCATGAAACTGGGGATGGGGAGTACACTACCAGCTACTCAACCTATTCCCACATTTCCCAAATCACATACGTACTGATGCAAACACACACACACAATTGGAGTATAATGGTTGATAGAACTAAAGATCGAGCCTTTCTAATAGTGAAGTGTTCTTTCCTCTTGCCCTGGGTATATTCTTCAGCTTCATCTGAACAATACACCTTAGAGCTGGCGATTTATACCTGTAGGTATCTTAATTCAATCTCTTGCTTTTGGCACAACCTTATGTTCTGCAATTGGTTTGATGGTTCAGGTTAAAATACACAAGTTCTTGGAGAAAACCAAGAAGAAAAAAAAAGGTGATAAAGCCAACAAAAATGAAGCTGATGAATCTGTCACTGACATTAAAGAGGAGCAAAGGCTGCGGAAAAAAGTCATTGATTTGATGAAAAAGCAAAAGCTTGTCCCTCTAAGGGGGATAGTGAAGGATCAAGATGATATGAAACCATGGGGCCCTGTCATAAAGTCAAAGGTTTGTGTAGCCTCTCCTGCACTCTCTAAATTTCTCTTTTGCTATTTATTTACTTCTTAACTAGTCAGTATGCTCTCCTCCATTTTGTAGGTGGGAAGCCGTTTAGTGGAGCTCTTGATGCAAACAGCATATATACAGCCACCATCAGATCAATCACTGGATGGGGCACCTGATATCCAACCTGCATTTGTGCATTCATTTAGAACAGTGACAACAAGAGATGCAACGTGAGCTTTTTTCACTGCCACTCAGCTATGTTCAAATTTTAAAGGAGTATCTTACATTATTGCTCAGTTTTTTTTTTTATTTAAACAGGAAAATGGGCAGAAAATATGGAATTATTAAATGCGACCCTCTAATTCTTAAAGGACTAGAAAGAACTGTAAGTATATTCCATCATCTTCTGTTCTTCCTGTTGAAGTTTAAATTGAAATGTTCATCATTGAGATATCTTTGTGTAGCATTTTCGTTGTTGTTGTTTGTCCGGTTATTGAGCTCTATTTTAGAAAGGAAATTTATGCTACATTTTTATTGATTGTTTAGAACCTGAATTGATTCAGGGATAGAACAACATTGACCTGTTACAATGGCAACACTGGATCTGAACAATCATAGGATGCTGATAATGAAAGTTAGGAGAAGAGATGATTGGGGTAAAAAGAGAAGAGGGTAACAGGAGAACAAAATAAGATATGAGAATCTATCCAGGGCAAAATTTTTGCCAATTTAGAGTTAGTTTGTTTTAGCTCTTCATGAAAATTCAATTTTATTTTAAACAACCACTTTTAAAAATTTTGGAGTGTTTTATGTACGTTTTTGAAAGAGATCAGACTGAAAAGATTCTATTTCTGATTATTTTGAAAAGCTGTCTTTAGTAGCTTTTCAAAAAGGGTTGTAGGTATAACTACCTTTTAAAATAGAAGTACTTTATATAATTGTAATCAAACAGCTTCTGGTTTTGTATAAAATCTCTGGAAAATGAATATTTTTTCCTTACATTCTTAACATCTCTTTTTCTAAAAGCTTAAATAAACAGGCCACCTGACACCTGTTAGCAATTAAAGCCGAATCTGAATACATGACATTTCTATATATTGGGGATTTTCAACCATTTATAATCCTACTTGTAAGCAAGACTTTGTGTACTGTATATACTGAGGTACTACTACCTTAAATATAGTCCTAAATTTAAAAAACTTTCTATCCTTACAAAGACCCTTGGCACTTGATCCTAGAAAACTTGTTTGGAGGTATGCAGTTTTTGCTGTCTCATGGTTTATTTGATTGGAGCATAATGCTTGTAGCTTCTAAATTAGACCTTTATCTTCAAGCTCACCACTGTAGTTCCTTGCTTAGCCTATTGAAGAAGATCTATCTCCAGCAATGCTGTGTTCTTTTCATTGTCTGTTGTTTTGCCAAAAGGGTTTTCTTTTTGTTTGTGCCCAATGGGAGGTACGTGTAAGTTTACATGCTAATCCTTGAGTTAACTGGCATTGTGGTCATGCACTTGGCACAGCAAAGCATGTTTTTTTTTTAAATATACTTATCTGCCTGCTCATAGCGCACATGTGCCTACTGGCTAGTGGTTATGTCTTAGGGTTCTTTTATTTTGAGTCTTTTGAAGTAGTTCATCGGAGTTTCTTCATTGGAAAAGTCACATACACACCATATCAGAGTTGGTTATCAATTGATCAAATTGCTCCTGATCTCACGTGTCTCTCCCCCATATGATTGATTGAATGGCATGATTTATCAGTGGGTTATTAGCTCATCTTATTGGCCATCAAAGCTGAAGTATGTGTATACTTTATTTCATATTCAGCTACTTCTCAATAGATGACTGCACTTTATATTCTATATTTATGTTTATAGCCATTCCTCTCCTGCCAATGTGATCCACAACTCATTGATTCCTTTTTTTAATTTTCATTTTTCGATCAGGCAAAAAATGTGGTCATTCCTTACATGCCTATGTTGGTTCCACCAGTCAATTGGACAGGGTATGGTAACTTATACATTAATTTGCTGTCTTGCTACCCTTTTGTATTTCAATTTTTTATTGTTGCTTGTGATTTTATAATTTTCCTATTTTTCTTTAATCTAATGTTATAAATTGGGGCTAGAAGGTGGTCCAAATTCCAACAACTGTTTAAAATAAAACCATGAATATGTATGCCTCTTAATATGCTATTGTTTTGCGCATTTTGGTAGTAGATAAATGGGTTATCTTTAGGGCATCTGCTTGCCCCTAGATTTGCTAATTGCTACGGGATAGGGTTTTGTTCTTTGCTTCTTTGTGATAATGCTTGGTCCATGGTTGTTTTAAGGGGGGTAAATTGTACACTGCAAGGACTCAATTCAATGTTTACAATAAGTAAATAAAAATTGCAGTTTTTGGCTTACTTAAATGCTGACTTCTCTATGTTCTTTTGCTGACTTCCACAGTTATGACAAAGGTGGGCACTTATTCTTACCCTCCTATGTCATGCGTACTCATGGAGTCAGGCAACAACGTGAGGCTGTTAAGAGGGCACCTAGGAAGCAACTAAAGCCTGTATTTGAGGTCTGAATTTGTTGTAGTTGTCATGCATTATTGGCACTTCACAGATATTAATTTTACTCAATGAAGAGTTATGCTTGAATGTGTGCGAGTGTGTGTATTCATTTTGCTATGCTTTTATTGAAGTGGGGAGGTATTTTTTTAAAAATTAACAGAAATAAAACCCGTATGATTAGGCTCTGGATACTCTTGGGAAAACAAAATGGAGGATAAATAAGAAGGTGTTGAGTGTTGTCGACAGGATATGGGCTAGTGGAGGCCGCCTTGCGGATTTGGTGGACCGCGATGATGTAAGTTCAATTATATGGTTGCTAATTTATTTTTAAAATTTCTTTGTTTAAATTGTTACCAACTTAAAGCATTACTTCAAAATGTAAAATTCTTGATTCATAATTTCTAGACCATTAAGATTTTTGCACAATAGTAGTGGTAAAACTAGTCTAAAAAACTATAATGGGCTCGTTTGTTTAAACTTATTTTAAGAGATAAGTGCTTTTTTAATTAAAAAAAGCACTTATTTTAAATTTTAACGTGTTTGTTTAAAGTTTTAAAAATAAGCAGAAGCTGAAAATAAGCTGATTTCAGCTTATTTTAAGAAGCAACTCTGATCTGCTTATTAAAAAAGTGATTATAAAAAATAACTTTTTTATAATCACTTTTTTAATAAGCTTAAACAAACGGGCCCAATATAATTAGTTGGTAACAAAATTCTTCAAAATGTAAAATTCTTGATTCAAAATTCTTGTAGTTTGTTAGACTAGTTTTACTACTACTATTATGGAAAAATCTTAATGGTCTAGAAATTATGAATCAAGAATTTTACATTTTTGAAGTAATGCTTTAAGAAACTTGTATTGACTATGGTTTGAAATGGTGTTCAACTTCTTGCAGATTCCTTTACCTGAGGAGCCAGATACTGATGATGAAGCAAAGATAAAGAAATGGAAGTGGAAGGTCAGATCTGTAAAAAAAGAGAACAGAGAGAGATATTCACAACGTTGTGACATAGAACTTAAACTTGCTGTAGGCATCCTTGAACTTTGTGTACATTAGTTTGTAAACCTTGTTCTTGTTCTGTAAGACAGCCCCTTGTATAAATGGGTGCAGGTAGCAAGAAAAATGAAGGATGAAGAGTGTTTTTACTACCCACACAATGTTGATTTTCGAGGGCGTGCGTACCCCATGCACCCACACTTAAATCACCTTGGTTCAGATGTATGCCGGGGCATATTGGAATTTGCAGATGGACGCCCTCTTGGAAAGTCGGGCCTACACTGGTTGAAGATACACCTGGCAAATTTATATGCTAGCGGCGTGGATAAACTATCTCATGAAGGTCGTGTAGCATTCACTGAAAATCATTTTGATGACATATTTGATTCTGCAGACAAACCTCTTGAAGGGAAGCGGTGGTGGTTGAATGCAGAAGATCCATTGCAATGCTTGGCTGTGTGCATAACTCTAACTGAAGCTTTAAGAAGCCCTTCACCAGAAACATTCATCTCACATATTCCAGTACATCAGGTATTTACTTGTTGTGAATGAAGTTGGGCATATCAAAACATGCTAAGGGCGTTCAAAATTTGATTTGGATTGGATTTAGTGGTTATGACAGCCATACCTAGGAAATTGGGCTCCTAACATGAACCAACTCTTCATAAATAAAATCTTGGGTTTGGTCGAGATGTTTAGTTAGACTTTTTATCTTCAAAAGGTGAAGAATTTGTGAAGAAGATCCAATTCTAAATTTATAAAAATAGGTTAGCTACCAATTATCTACTTTTAAGTATGATGAACACCAAATTTATTGTCAACTGCAATTATTCATTAATATATAGAAGATGTTAATTATATGACTAGGGTCCATTGCTTATTTGTGGATGTTGAGCTAATATAAGAATGCTGAAAACCAAATTTAAACAAAAACTAATTCCTTTTGTACACAAATGTCAAACCTCTCATTTTAATCTTGTTTCATTTTGTAGGTTAATCAGGTTATTTTGGCTTTCAAATATCCCATATGTGTAATTTCATCTCATAGACTTATGTTCATGTGCCTTAGATAGCATTAAAACATATATGGATGATACAGGGGTGTCCTACTAGGTTTGAATTAATGTATTTGATAAGAAGGTAAAATTAGTCATATGACCAAACACTAGATATACCCCTCACCTCAGAAGTCCCTAGATTGAACTCCCTACACCTACACGTTCAATCTTCTTGGCAGCAAGAAATGTAATCACAGAAACTGGACAAACCTCTTTGTAAAACTAATGACTAATGAGGCTCCAATGCTCTCCCAGTCTCCCTATTGGAATCATAGAGTGAGAGAGAAAGCATCTTAGAGAGAGAAGGTTCTTAGAGAAACTGAAATCTGTTTTAGATTCATTGACTGAAATGATTACACATGGGTCTCTATTTATAGAGAAGCTACAATAGAATATCAAACCTAACTGTAGTTAAGCATTTACAAGTTCAGTAATGTACTGAGGTTAGCTCAGTATATATACACGACAGCCGCCCCTTACAAGTGAATTTTTATCATTAAATTATGATTTTATCTTTCTCCTCTTGATGAGGATGAGACTTGGATCAATGGAAAATGTTGCTACCTTTTTGCCCATTGGGGTAATGCTGCACATATCTGTCCCTTCTCCAGACTAGCATTGTTCGGACTTTGGAGCCCCGTACACTTGGCTATTCTCATCTTTCAAATGGATATTAGAGTATAATAATATATAAGAAGTAGGTTTGCATTTTCATATTCCTTCAGCGTTTTTCTTTATTTGAGCCATGCACTTCAGTACTTCATAAAAATCACCAGCTTAATCTGTTCTTACTGATTCTTTCATGTCCAACATCAATAACCATTTAGCCAAGTAATGCTCGTAATTTTTGTTGGCAAATCTGTATCATTTTCATCTATCTGTGTAGAATGTATCATGTTGATTAACCAATCACTATAACCATGATTTTCTATCTTAGGATGGCTCTTGTAATGGCTTACAACATTATGCTGCCCTGGGGAGAGACAAGGTAAAAGCTGTTGTCACTTTGCTTTGCTTTTTCTCCAACATTCTCTAGTCCTAGATAATAGAGATCAAATTAGGGAATGGTTAGCAGCTTTGGATGTATATTAGAATCTTCAAGAGTAGAATCTTCAAGATTTTGATGCTTTTTGAACATGAATTTGGCTTGAGTAGCTTACAAAGACGTCTCTTTATATTTGTATTTAGTACTATTTTGGTTAATTTTGACTGTTAGGTTTGTTATCTCTTTGGGTTTGGGTCTGGTTTTGTCAAAAGTAGCATTGACTGAAACATAAGCTTTTTTTGCCCTATACTAAGTTATGAGCAGAAATGTATGATTATCATGTTCCTAGTGAGAATTTTAACTGACATTCCCTTAATATCTTCATCTCTTATGATAGCATGCCTCTTATTTTTCCTTCCATTTTTGAACAAAACTGTATTGCGTTGCGGATGGGAAATGACTGTCTAATAATTTATTATTTATTTTTTTATTCAGTTAGGGGCTGCTGCTGTTAATCTAGTTGCAGGGGAGAAGCCAGCAGATGTTTATTCGGGAATAGCAGCTAGGTGCGTTTGCATGTTGTTACATAGAGCATAAGATCTGAGGATCTGGCTCCTTTGAAGTGAGGGAGTGAACTTAAGAGGATAAATTGCACTAACTACCATTGACTAAAAAATCAATGTTATAGTAAACTTTAAATTTCAAATCAACAGCTATTAGTAAACTTTATCGAAGTGTAACCACCTCACTTTAGAGTAGCCAATCCGAAATTTGAATGTGTTACAGTCAGCATTTGATTTTGTTTTTTAATAAAGAAAACTTTATCTTTGCATAGCAGGAAAATGTATATAATCCCAAAATTCCATGCAAATGGAAATTTAAAAATTACTATTTTTTCAGCAAGATTGAATGTACTATGTACATGTCTGGACTCTGGAAACATATCAAATCAGGCCAAATGTGGATCTAAAACATGAAAGTTACTCGTAGTTGTGTTGAAATGGGTCTTTGTTTATTGGAGGGAGAAGCGTCAACAAGCATGAACTATCTAAGGATTTTTCTATGGTTGAGAGGATGCATTTGATTGGAGGGAACAAGGGTTAAGTTAGATATAGGCAAGTTAGATATAGGCAATTTGACCCCATTTTATATCTTGGAAAATTTGTTGGTGGGCACGGATTTGTCCAAATTATCTTCTGTAGTTTACCGATCCGTTTGATAGATTACAAAAGTGAGAAAGAAAATGGTGAGAAATAGAAGTGTAAGAAAAAAATGATGTTCAGTATGTATGAGAATCAGTGAGAAAAATATTGAAATAACAAATAGATCCCCATGTCAAAAAGTAGGGCCTACCAAATTTGATTAAAAAATGTAAAATATTGATGGTTGCAAAGGTAGTTTAGTATTGAGTGTGAAAACTGGATCCCACTACATTTTTTTCCCTATCATACAAAAAAATTAAACCAACATGTGAAAAACAAATTGCCCAAGCTTTCCAATGTACCAAACAAACCGTAAAAGAACTAATGGTTGCTTTAGTGGTCGTAGATAGCATACCAACCTTTTAGCAGAAATACTCTTGGGGGTGTTTGGATTGTCAGAAAATAAAATAGAAGCTCAGTTTGAATACTTTGTTCTTAAGTCTTTTCCAAGCATATTTTATTGGCTCTTATGTATTTGTTATTCTTTTCTAATATTTTTTTTATCAATAAAATAAGTTTATAGAGAAATAGTTTTTCCTTCATGTTATTTGGCTGCTATTTATTTATAGTAATTTCAATATTTGAAAAGCTTATTTTTCCTTTTTGTTTTTCTTGACATGAATCTTCCCTTGTGAGAGGATGTTCTCAAAGTAAACTCAATCTTGAAAAATTCATTTCCATGCAGGGTATTAGACATCATGCGAAGGGATGCTGAGAAAGACCCCGACATTTTTCCTGAGGCTCTTCATGCAAGGACTTTAGTCAATCAGGTTGTCCACCATTCTTTTGATTTTATATGGTTGATAATTGTTAGAAAATGGTAGGCCTAACATATTCCAAAAGTTAACTCATGAGTTAAGGGTTGTCTCAAACCCTATAAAGAAGTAAACTGACCATATTCCTAGTCAATGTGAGACGTATCTCAACATCCTAATTCACCCCCTCGCGGACATATGGAGTGTGAAGTTTGCAGGACTGGATATTTACGGGTTACCTAACATTCTAGATGGGTTAGACTTTGATACCATGATAGAAATAGCAAGCCTAACTCATACCAAAAGTTAATTCATGTGTTAAGGGTTGTCCTAAACCTTATAAAGAGTATATTGATCATATTACTAGCCGATATGAGATTTATTCTCAACATGTTAACAATAATTAAATAAGAACATTGGTTACATGTTGGAAAGCATAAAATATAGATTCCTTGGAAATTGGAATAATAAAATGAATGAAAATAATTTATTGCATAATCAATTCTAATTGATATTATGTTTTTCTATTATCATTCCTCATTTCAACTGCTTCTTTTGACTGATCTTGAACTTTGCTTAGGTGGATAGAAAATTGGTTAAGCAAACAGTGATGACATCGGTGTATGGTGTCACTTACATTGGAGCACGGGAACAGATAAAGAGGAGGTTGAAAGAAAGGAACACTATTTCAGATGATGCAGTGATATATGGTGCTTCTTGTTATGCTGCAAAGGTTTGAGCCTTTGAGGATGGAATTGACTGGTTTAAATACTAGTCCCTGTTGGGCATATATGTATTGTGTTTGTTTCATAATTATTGCCTTCTCATTTCTCAGGTCACCTTAACTGCCTTAGAGGAGATGTTTCAAGGTGCGCGAGGCATTATGAACTGGCTTGGTGAGTGTGCAAAGGTATGTTGCAATCTCCTTGCACTTACATATGCACTGTGCATATTGTGCATATTCTCATGCTTAGACATGGAGAGAATATTTGTGTGTGTATGTATTTTAGAGTTATGTATTGTACTTGTATTATGGTACGTGTATGACTAAGACAATTGGAACAGGTAATTGCATCTGAAAATCAACCAGTGCGCTGGACCACTCCTCTTGGACTTCCTGTGGTGCAACCTTACCGTAAACTAGGAAGGCATATTGTGAGTGCAATAGAATTTTCCTCTTGGATTTCAAGGTTTTGTATAGGTTAGTAATCTGGTATTATTGTTATGAGTTGCAGATCAAAACATCACTTCAGATGTTGACATTGCAACGAGAAACAGATAAGGTAAGTAAACTTAATATCATTCTATATACATGGGAATGGTTTTGTGTATTTTGGATAGATTTTTTGCCCCCTCCATAATTTTCATCTTAACCTTACATCTTCATGATAAAGACATATTTCGGGATTTGGGTGACATGTTTTTAGGAACGCTGCAGCATTTCATGCTGTTCTGCTTATCTATATCTAAATATCTAAATATATGGTGTTATATACATACGTGCCACTATTACTACTATGTATCTTATACCCTCAACACCTTCCACTGGTATATGGCCTGCATAGCAGTTGCTTCTTGCACAGGCAGGTGTGGTTTGATATGGAAGATGCCTAAGTATGTGTGACGCCCTTTGATTGGTTGCAATCAATCTGGAATATCCAACTCCCAAGCTTATGTTTGGGAATTAGTTTTTGTTTTTCAAATATTATTTCAGGAACTGGTTAAAAAACAGGGTTATTTCTGCAAAATAAGTTCAACCAAATGAGCACTACAATATTTAAATAATAAATATATCTGTATCATATATCATGCCGTGCAATTTTAAGAATTTCAGATAGCATAATAACACTCTATGCTTATTTGGCAATAATAAGCGAAGTTTTTTTATTAGTATCAAAATTTCTTATGGTTGCACATTGACAATACATTCATCAATTTATGTATATAGAAATCATATATAGAAGTGGTAACAACTAACAACTTCTATTAACTTTGAGTGAAAGTGCAAAAAGAACATTTGTAGAAACTTTTTAAAAAAATTACATGGTAAAATTACTGATTAATTAGAAAAATAAATCTATGCTCGGGGATTTGTTATTCCAGTGAGTTGGAATGGAGTTAACATGCCTAAGCACAGTGGGCATAGAGAGCATCTGAGTCTGAGATGCCTACTGTCATCTCACTTCCTTGTAGTTGTACCGAACAATGGGAATTTTTCTCAAGTATCTTGGTTGGTAACTACATGCCAAACATTCTGAAGAGTTAGTATATGTATATGGACAATGGGTATCTGTATGTACATAAATTTTGGTAATTTGATAATTTGATTTCATTTATATTTTCCTGATTGAAAATTTAAAATTTATAGTCATATATTCTAGGTCATGGTCAAGAGGCACAGGACAGCATTTCCACCAAATTTTGTTCATTCACTCGATGGTTCTCATATGATGATGACTGCAGTTGCCTGCAACAAGGAAGGCCTAAGTTTTGCAGGTATTTTCTTGATAGGCCATTTATGTCACTCGCAACTAAAGTGATGCCTGGATGTTTCATCAGAGGGGTATTGAACCCTTTACTAGGAACTTGCTAGCAAATGTCCTAACCATGCAAACCTAACTCGTGTTTCTAATCATAGTTGTTATAATTTTGATACTGATGATGAATAATGTCTGCGACATGCTTGTAGGGGTTCATGATTCATATTGGACGCATGCCTGCGATGTGGATAAAATGAACAGAATACTGAGAGAGAAATTTGTAGAACTCTATGAGACTCCAGTACTCGAAAATGTATGGTTTAAATGCTCATTGTTTATATCCAATGCTATGTTTAAATTAGGATCTTGATGACCAGTACCTTAAGGGAATTATCTAAGGTATCCTATACTTTGTTTTCTGGGATTTAGATACTACTTTTTTGCATTGCTGATAAAGATAGAGATGGATAAATCATGCTACTCTTTTATTCGAAAAGTAGAGTTTGGAATTTTTTTTGTAAATTTTGCAGAAGGAATTAGAGTGGCCTCTTAATGTTTTATTTATTTACTATTTTACTTCGTTTTTATCTTATGCTGTTTTCATGTTTTATACATTATTGCTAGATTTCTCATCTGCTTGATTTTCTGAATAGTTACTGGAGAGCTTTCAAAGGTCTTTCCCATCGTTATCATTCCCACCATTGCCTGAAAGGGGAGACTTTGACTTAAGTGAAGTTTTAGATTCACCATATTTCTTCAACTGACCCCAGTCTGCTGCCTCGGATTCTGTCTTTTTATTGACTTCAACATGACAAGTTCAACATATCTTCTGGAAGTGCTCATTATGTATCTCCAAAGGCATCCAGAGAGAGTCTTGAGGAGGACCCTTGTGGCATGATATAATAGTGTATTCACCCTTTACCTACAGGGTTGTTGATGTACGGATTAATGAAGCATTTGAGGGTGTATTGTACATGAGAGAGATTTTGAAGCATTCAGGACTCAGGAGGGTTCAAAGGGAGACCATAAAAGTTAAAAGTTGCATTTCCAGACACGGCAGCATGGGCAATAAATTTCATTTATTAGTCTGGAGCATCACTAACAATTTGAGTAGCAAAAATGGGACCTAGTCAATTAACAGAGGATTTTAGTCTGTTGCCTCGCATTGTACAAGTTTATCTCTTGTAAATATGGAGACACATTTGTTTGAACCCACATTACTTATATAGTATGTGTATGGAAAAGACTAAAAGATGCACTAAACTGTATACTATATATATGGGAGGAAGTAGAAACTTGTCGTGATGCTATTGGAAGATTAAAAATAATATAAAGGGGTTCGGAGAAGCGTAAAAAAACGCGTCTTGACTAAGAGTATATAGGTTTTCATGTTCCAGTCATTGATTAGAAAGAGACTCTTGGCTTTTGGAATAACGAGGAGGAGAAGAAGATCGAGATCTGCAGTTGAGCAGAGGTACATTTTTCTTTCATTTATTGTCTCACTTTTCTTTTCAATTCAATTCACAATCTGCTATATACACATCTGTGCCTGCAACCTTCATTTCTTGATCTTGATATTTAAAAATTTCTTGATCTTGATATTCAAATTATTTTAAATGGCAACTTATAATCAAGTAGTTCATGTTTCTATATGTGTGTATGAGACTGTTTATTAGAATAAATTTGAATTTGACAATTTCATCGGTATAGGTTGACTTTAATTTTAAAATTCTCTTCATAATAGTATTTTCAATAATTTTATGTCATTCATCGATAAATATTTTATACATAAATATTTTAATAATTAAAATTATGACATTTTATAGTAGTTTTAAACGTAGTAACTAAAAAATATAAAACTAAAATTAAAAAAAATTTAAAATACAATAAATCGAGAATTATATGTGAAGTAAGATAGTGAACATGTAATGGAAAAAAAGATAATGAATGATAAATATAAGTAATAAATTTTTTAAATAAAATTGGAAAAAATAACATGTGGTATTTTCAGTAAAAGAAGTCTATATACACACAATTGGTGTTTCTAACATGGAAGTGGAACCTTACACATTATGTAAAAGCAAAAGATTAATTTTCTATCAATAACGATGTTAAATTTATATTTGAAATCTTATATATATAAGGATTACATTAATATTAAATTTTAAATAAAAAAATCTTGTTTTTATTTTTCATATTGATATAAAATTGTATAGGCTAAAAGAATCGATATTGATCTCAAAAGAGATAGATTAATAAATCTTAATTATATACTCTATTCTGTCCCTCTATTTTTTATGGTGGGAAAATAACAAAAAATTATTATGTACTAACACAGAATTTCAAAATAGTTAAAATTTTTTTGTTGATATATTCTTTAATTAGGAGATAAATTAAATGATGAGTATGCCAAAGAAAAAACGAGGTAGACCACCGGCTGGGCACTGGAAAAATGTTACAAAACTTGAAATAATTGGTGGAAGTGTAACGCTTGCGGAGGTGAGTTTAGTGGCGATGTTGCAAGAATTAAAGCATATATTGATTGAGTTGAAGGAAAAGACATTGGCGTATGACTTGGTCCTAGACATCATGAGGATCACAACACTATTACTTCTAATGCAATCGACCCATAAGAAGCCGTAGATTCTATGCTAGATTTATTATTTCAAGGTAAGTAAAACAATCACCTTTCACTTTTTTTCAATAGGAGTGTAAATTATTATTCTCTTGTGATGATGGTTCTTAAACTTAAGTATAAATTTATATTTTCCCTAATGGTATGTTTGACTAAAAAATCATTTTAATTGATAATTATTAATATTTTTACTTGATTAGTAATATGGACTTTGGTCATATAATCAATGTTTTACATGTGTTTTCTGAAAGGAAGTCCAAACTTTATTTTGTCTTTGCATTGAGAAAAAGTAGCTGAAAAAGACCGAGAAATGCTTCGTGTTACTTATCCTTCTTATATCTATCAAAATGATGCAGAATCAATTTGATTTCTTAGTAGGTAAACATTTAAGTTCATCTTCCATTGTGTTATTTTTCTTCTTTTCAAACATATTTAATTTTTCAGAGATGCAATGTGGTTTTATTTTTAATTCTCAATCATTAATTTTGTTATTTTACACTATTAAGCTTAACATATTACTTTGAATTTTAAACTCTTTCAGCCAATTTTTTTATTTTTTCTTAGAATAACCATGGTAAACAAATATATTTGCCTCTTATGCTAAGTTATTTATTTACCTGTATTCCACCATCATTAAAAAAGTTTTTTTAAAATAAAGTTGAATTATTTTGATGGTTAGCAAGCAATACAAAATTGAGATGTTTATATGTTTTAAGTTCAACTATATCCAAAACATCAATAAACTAACTAAAATTAAATAACGAAACAGGTTTAGCATCTGAGCAAGCTGCTGCAATGTAAACAAAAGCAACAACAATATTGATGACAATTTAACAAGTGCTACCAATGATTTAAATCAATTGTAATATAATCTAAGATGTGAGAAAAATGACATTATGAGACAGCTACAATGGTTGGAGTGTAGGGGCAAAAAGCGTAAGAGAGAACTTAATATTTGGTTGAATAAATTGCCAAGATTTGAAAAAAAGATTTATTGATATGATTGAGCTCTATGAAATCAACCAATTCACTAAAGAACTGTTGGAGCATAAGGCACAAAAGCCTTTGGTGTTATCAAAATTTTATGAAAACATTCCTTCAAATTTCTACCAACAAATTTGGATTTCATAGAAGTTAGTCATATCAACAACTCTTTTTTTCAAAATCTTGTAGTTTATTCAACCAAATATTAAGTTCTCTCCTACGCTTTTTGCCCCTACACTCCAACCATTGTAATTGTCTCATAATGACATTTTCCTCACATCTTAGATCAGATTCCAATTGATTTAAATCATTAATAGCATTTGTTAAATTGCCATCAATATTGTTGTTGCTTCTATTTACAGCATCTTTCTCGATGTTAAATCTGTTTCATTATTTAATTTTAGTTGCTTTATTGATGTATTTAATATAGTTGAACTTGAAACATATAAACATCTGACTTCTGTATTGTTTGCTAACCATCAAAATAACACAACTTTATTTTTAAAGAAACTTTTTTAATGATGGTGGAATCTAGGTTAATAAATAACTTAGCATAAGAGGCAAATCTATTTGCTTACCATGGTTGTTCTAAGAAAAAATAAAGAAGTTGGCTGACATAGTTTAAAATTCAGAGTAATATGTTAAGCTTAGTAGTGTAAAATAACAAAATTAATGATTGAGAATTAAAAATAAAACCATATTGCATCTCTGAAAAATTAAATATGTTTGAAGAGAAGGAAAGTAAGACAATGGAACATGAACTAAGATGTTTGCCTACTAAGAAATCAATTGACTCTGCATCATTTTGATGGATATAAGAAGAATAAGTAATACCAATCATTTCTTGGCCTCCTTCAGCTACTTCTTCTCAATGTAAAGACAAAAAAAAAGTTTGGACTTCAATTTAGAAAACACATGTAAAATAGTAATGATATGACCAAAGTCCATATTACTAATCAAGTAAAAACATTAACAATTATCAATTAAAATGATATTTTTAAGCCAAACATACCATTACGGAAAATATCAATTTATTATACTTCAAGTTTAAGAACCATCATCATAATAGAGAATAACAATTTTCACTCATGTTGAAAAGAAGTAAAAGGTGATTGTTTTACTTACTACTCCTGTTGAAAAGAAGTAAAAGGTAATTGTTTTACTTACTTTAAAATAATAGATCTAGCATAGAATCTACAGCCTCTTGTGGGTTGCTTGCATTAGAAGTAATAGTGTCGTGATCCTCATCATGTCTAGGACCAGGGCATACGACAATGTCTTTACCTTTAACTTGATCAGTATGTGCTTTAATTCTTGCAGCACCGCCACTAAACTCACCTATACAAGCGTTACACTTCCACCGTTTATTTTCAAGTTTTGTAACGTTTTCCCAGTGCATAGCCTTTAGTCTACCTCCTTTTTTTTCTTTGGCATACTCCTCATTTAATTTATCTCCTAATTAAAGACTATATCAACAAAAACCTTTTTAACAATTTTTAAATTTTATGTATTAGTAAATAATGATTTTTTAGTGTTACTTTTCCCACGATAAAAGAGAGAGAGATAGGATAGGATATATAATTAATATTTACCAATCTATCTCTTACTGTATTAATATTGATTCTTTTAACCTTTACAATTTTAGAGATATCAAAAATGAAAAGAATTTTTTTAATTTTAAAATTAATATTAGTGTGATCCTTCTAGATATATGATTTCCAATATAAATTTTGCTTTTACATAATACGTAAGGTTCCCCTTCCGTACATTAGAAACATCATTTGTATATATATATATAGACTTCTTTTACTAAAAATGCCACGTCATTTTTTTCAATTTTATTCAAAAAATTTATTACTTATATTTATCATTCATTATCTTTTTTTTTCATTACACGTTGCTCACTATCTTACTTCGTATATAATTCTTAATTTATTGTATTTTTTAATTTTAATTTTATATTTTTTAGTTACCGCTTTTAAAACTACGATAAAATATCATAATTTTAATTAGTAAAATATTTAGGTATAAACTATTCATCAATGAACGACATAAAATTATTGAAAATACTATTTAATTAATAAATTATAAATACGCTACCAACTTATGAGGAGAATTTTAAAACTATAATCAACTTATACCATTGTTAAATTCAATTTTTTTAATGAACATTCTCATTCAAACGTTAAAAATAATTTGAAACTCTACGTATATGAAATCAACAACTACTTGTTATAAGTTACCATTTAAAATAATTTGAAAATTGAGATCAAGAAATGCAGTTTGCATTCACAGATGTGTGTATAGTAAATGAAATGAATGTATATAACAGATTATGAATTGAATTGAATTGAAAAGAAAAGAGAGATAATAAATGAATGAAAAATCTACCTCTGCTCTGCTCAATTCTAGATCTCATCTCCTTCTCAAAATACAACTTTTCAAAACAATCGAATGAAATTGTGTAAATAAGTTCATCATCATTATCACTGCAGAGTGCAAGTAATTATCAAAATGCAATGCAATACATTATTGCTAGATTTCTCATCTGCTTGATTTTCTGAACAGTTGCTGGAGAGCTTTGAAAGGTCTTTCCCATCGTTATCATTCCCACCATTGCCTGAAAGGGGAGACTTTGACTTAAGTGAAGTTTTAGAGTCACCATATTTCTTCAAATGACCCCAGTCTGCTGCCTTGGATTCTGTCTTTTAAGGCTCATTGACTTCAACATGACAAGTTCAACTTATCTTCTGGAAGTGCTCATTATGTACAATAAATATATTTATTAGGACTGCAAAAATTTGTACAATACTACCTCTTCATAATACATAAATATATGTGTGTAATTTCCTTAAAGAAAAAACATGAGAAGTTGCTTTAGTTTTATGCATTATCTTAATAAGAAGTTCTTAATAATTCACTATTTCTGGAATTACATGGAAGGCAGAATTGAATGGATGTAAGTTTTTTTTTTTGAAAAATTTACTGCAATTAATAGGTAGAGGTAACTACTCCTATATTTTACTTCCTTAATATAAATTTCTTTAAAAATAATTTTAGATTTTTTAAAAATTGATTAAAACAGTTTAAAGTGACTTAATTTATCTATTTATTATATTAGTTTCTAAAAAGAATCATGTTATATTTATTAGGACACACAAACTTTTCTTCGTCTTTAAATATGAGATCTTTTTAAATCATCTTTTAAATTCTCATGTCATTAATTTTTTTTTTCCAAAATACTTTATTAATATATGTTTTTTTAAAATTAATATAACAATAAATAAAATACATCAACTACATTATTTATCTAGCAAATCACTTCAAGGGTAATTTCTGAAAAACTACAATATATTTTAAACAAATTTAATATTTTTAGTTGAATTAACAACATTTTTAATATGGGTGAATTATATAAAAAAGTTTTAAATTTATACACGAACGAGGTAGTATATATATATATATAAATAGAGACTAGTCCTCATTCTATTGGAAGATTAAAAATAATATAAAGGGGTATCTAGAAGAGCCAAAAAAATGCCTCTTGAAGTGAAGTGTTTAAAAAGAAAGGAAGAGCTTAAGAGGCTCCTGGCTTTTGCAATAACGAGAAGGAGAAGAAGGGGAAGGAGAATTGAGCAGAGGTAGAATTTTCTTTCATTTATTATCCCTCTTTTCTTTTCAATTCAATTCATAATCTGCTATACATTCATCTCATTTACTATACACACATCTGTGCCTGCAACCTTCATTTCTTGTTCTCAATTTTCAAATTATTTTAAATGGTAACTTATAATCAAGTAGTTGTTGTTTTTATATATGTAAAGTTTCAAATTATTTTTAACGTCTGAATGAGACTGTTCATTAAAAAAATTTGAATTTAACAATGGTATAAGTTGATTATAATTTTAAAATTCTCCTCATAAGTTGGCAACGTATTTATAATTTATTAATTAAATAGTATTTTCAATAATTTTTTCTCATTCATTAATGAATGTTTTATACCTAAATATTTTAATAATTAAAATTATGATATTTTATCATAGTTTTAAAAGTGGTAACTAAAAAATATAAAATTAAAAAATTTAAAATACAATAAATTAAGAATTATATACGAAGTTAGTGAGCAACGTGTAATGAAAAAAAAGATAATGAATGATAAATATAAGTAATAAATTTTTTGAATAAAATTGGAACTAAAATGGCATGTGGCATTTTGAGTAAAAGAAGTCTCTCTCTCTATATATACATATGATGTTTTTAATATACGGAAGGGGAACCTTACACATTATGTAAAAGCAAAAGATTAATTTTCAATTAATAACTATGTTAAATTTATATTGGAAATCATATATATAGAAGGATCACACTAATATTAATTTTAAATAAAAATTCTTTTCATTCTTCATATCTCTATTAAATTGTAAAAGTTAAAAGAATCAATATTACAGTAAGAGATAGATTGATAAATCTTAATTATATATCCCATCCCTCTGTCTTTTATCGTGGGAAAAGTAACACTAAAAAACTATTATTTACTAATATATAGAATTTAAAAATTGATAAAAAAATTTTGTTGATATAATTTTTAATTAGGAAATAAATTAAATGATGAGAATGCCAAAGAAAAAAGGAGGTAGACCAATGGCTGTGCAGTGGGAAAAAGTTACAAAACTTGAAAATAATCGGTGGAAGTGTAATGCTTGTGGAGGTGAGTTTAGTGGCGGTGCTGCAAGAATTAAAGCACATATTGATGGAGTTGAAAGAAAAGGTATTATGGTATGCCCTGGTCCTAGATATCATGAGGATCACAACACAATTACTTGTAATGCAATCAACCCACAAGAAGCCATAGATTCTATGTTAGATCTATTATTTCAAGGTAAGTAAAACAATCATCTTTCACTTCTTTTTAACACGAGTGAAAATTGTTATTCTCTCTTGTGATGATAATTCTTAAACTTGTAGTATAAATTGATATCTTCCCTAATGGAATGTTTGACTAAAAGAATCATATTAATTGATAATTATTAATGTTTTTACTTGATTCGTAATATGCACTTTGATTATATCATCACTGTTTTACATGTTTTTTGAATTGATGTCCAAACTTTTTTTTATGTCTTTGCATTGAGAAGAAGTAGCTGAAGAAGGCCAAGAAATGATTGGTGTTACTTATCCTTCTTATATACATCAAAATGATGGAGCATCAACTGATTTCTTTGTAGGTAAGCATCTTAGTTCATGATCCATTGTGTTATTTTTCTTTAAACATATTTAATTTTTTAGAGATGCACTGTGATTTTATTTTTAATTCTTAATCATTAATTTTGTTATTTTACACTGTTAAGCTTAACATATTACTTTGAATTTTAAACTATGTAAGCCAATTTGTTTATTTTTTCTTACAACAACCATGGTAAGCAAATATATTTGCTACAAATCACTCTTCTTTATGCTAAGTTATTTATTTACCTGTATTCCACCATCATTAAAAAAGTTTTTTTAAAATAAAGTTGTATTATTTTGATGGTTAGCAAGCAATACAAAATTCAGATGTTTATATGTTTAAGTTCAACTATATCCAAAACATCAATAAACTAACTACAATTAAATAACGAAACAGGTTTAGCATATGAGCAAGCTGCTACAAACAAAAACAAAAACAATATTGATGACAATTTAGCAAGTGCTATCAATTATTTAAATCAATTGGAATCTGATCTAAAATACGAGGAAAATGACATTATGAGACAGTTAAAATGGTTGGAGTGTAGGGGCAAAAAGGGTAAGAGACAAGTTGATATATGGTTGAATGAAATAGAAGAGTTGAGAGAAAGAGTTATTGATATAACCGACCTCGATAAAATCAACCAATTCACTGGAGAACTGCAGAAGCATAAGGCAAAAAAGCCTTTGGTGTTGTCAAATGAATTTGTTGGTATAAAGTTTGATATAGATTTTATGAAGATGTGGAAGCTTTTAAAGGATGATCAAGTGTTCATTATTGGCATACATGGGATGGGAGGGGTGGGTAAAACTTTCCTAGCAACCCATATGGAAAAAGAATTAAAGAGAAAAGGGACTTTTAAGGATGTGTGTTGGGTCACTGTTTCTAATGATTTCAGCATTTTAAGATTGCAGCAGGACATTGCAGAGAGAATGGGGGTAAGGCTTTACGGAAAGGATGAGAGACATAATGCAACAAATTTGTTGTCGGCGATGGAGAGCAGAGAAGGAACTGTCCTTATTTTGGATGATGTATGGGAATATATTGATCTACAAGATGTGGGAATTCCTGTTGGTGTGAATGGTTTCAAATTGATTTTGACAAGTCGTTTAAAACATGTGTGTCGACAAATGGATTGCCTACCAACTAATATAATAGAAATCAAGCCTCTCGGGGGTGAAACTGCATGGGAGTTATTTTTGCTGAAACTTGGACACCATGGAACACCTGCAACACTTCCCCATCAAACAGAAATGATTGCAAGATCCATTGTACATAAATGCGATGGTTTACCACTTGGGATCACCATGATGGCCAGAGCCATGAAAGGAATAAATGACGTTCATAGATGGAAGGAAGCACTTGAAGAACTAGAAAATGGAAAAGATATGGAAGAAGAGGTGTTGAGGGCATTAAAACGCAGCTATGGTAACTTAACAGGAAAGCATATGCAAAAGTGTTTTTTATTCTGTTCGATATTTGGTAACGCTAGTAGAATCGAAGTGATAATGAAGCTAGTGGAGAATGGACTGATAAATGGAAACAGGAGTTTGGAGAAAATATGTAACGAGGGGCATACAATATTGGATAAACTTGTAGACCATTCGTTGTTGTTAGAGAATTCGGACTGGAGGCATACAGAAATGCAAGGAATGGTGAGGAAGATGGCGTGTGATATGCTGCTGAACGAGAGGCAAAGTTTCATGTTAAAATGTAAAAAAGGATTGAGAAAGATGCCTGATGTGCGGGAATGGACAAATGATCTGGAGGCGGTTTATTTGATGTCTAATGAGATAGAAGAAATCCAAGAGGGCACATCACCTAATTGTCCACGCTTGTCCAAATTGTTTTTGAATTCAAATAAAATCAACACTATTTCAGAGTGTTTTTTCAGACAAATGAATGCTTTAACTGTACTGGATCTATCCTACAATAGGAAATTAACACGTTTGCCAAATTCACTGACTACCTTGAGGTCGCTGATCTATTTGCGGCTCGGTATGTGTTCTTCATTGGAATATGTGCCACCATTAGGAGAGCTACAAGCATTGTCAATATTGGTAATTTCTTGTTGTGCAATTGAGAGAGTACCTGAAGGGCTGCAAAGTCTAATAAACTTGAAATGGCTTGATCTGTCTTTCAATGAGAAAATGATGTTGGAAGCAGGTGTATTGACCGGTTTGACCAATATGCAATACCTGGATCTTGTTGGAAGTCATAAGGCTAAAATAGTAGCCCAAGACATACAAGGGATGGTTATGCTTGAATGTTTTCGAGGCGCGTTTCAGGACTGTAAGAACTACAACAATTATGTGCAAGATGTCTGGAGTAGAGGTTTTGGGCCCAAAACTTCTACTCTCTATTGGGGAGATGATGCTGGTTGGTGGCCGAGCTTTAATGTTGGTGATGAGGAGTGTTTTGTTAGTTTTGGGGATTGTGACTCTGAAGAATGCTGTCACTTACTGCCAATACACCTCCAGCAACTGTATTTACTCCGCAATGGTAAATGGAAATGTTTGTGTAATGCCTTTTCATCTCCTTGTCCTCCTTCTTTGACAGACATAAGAATTGTTGGTTGTAGAAACCTGGAAAGCTTGTTTTGTTTGTTTGGCGGTCGTACGTGCACTGCGCTCCTAAACCTCCAATCTTTGACTCTTGAACGTTTGGAAAGTTTGAGTATCATCTGCAAGAAAGATGTTGTTGATGTGGTGTTCTACCATCTCAAGAAATTGGATATCACTGAATGTCATGGGTTAAAGACATTGTTGACAATCGAGGTACTGCCACAACTTAAACACTTAGAGGAAGTAACTGTTAACAATTGTAGATCAATGGTGGAGATATTTGCAGTGAGTGACGACAATGGTAATGGTAATGGTTCCACTTGTAGCATCACAATCCCCAGGTTAATCAATTTGGAGTTGTGGCGCTTACCAGAATTGAAAACGGTGTGCAAAGGGATCATATTATGTAAATCCCCACCCACACCAATCATCGAAATGTGTTACAAATTAGAAAAGCAGCCTAGAATACAAGCATGTAATGATTCAGATTTTTCTATTTTTTAAAAGGTGTTTCGATATCAAGTTTGTTGTTAAACTTATTTTCACAATTTCATTCGATTGCTTTTTAATTAAGTGAAATGTTGTATTTTGATTTGAGTTTTGTTCCTTTTTCTTTTTGTATCACTCAATATTTCTCAAGCTCTGTACACTTATATTTGTACAAGTTTATCTCTTGTAAATATGACTATACATTTGTTTGAATTAGTGTAACTACGTGATTTATTGTACATGTACAACAAATTATATTTAAACCTGAAATTGTGTGTTGCTTAAACATAAATAAAGATACGCCTTGTGTGACGATATGATTAAGTGACTTATTACATTCTCATACTAAATAAGAAATATAAAGAAAACCATTAATATAAAAATACACAATTTTTCTTATAAAAAACACTGAGAAATAAATTCTGTATATTTGTCTCTTATAAAGAAGATTGGATGAAATAATAAGTATATTATTCCAAAATCTCGTTTAATTTTCATATAATTTATTATTAATACGTTATTACACTGTTAACCAATGAAACATACACCAATATCATCGCTGGTCTATGTCCATATAAAATTTAAAATGTTAGAATTACACTACACGAGTTACAGGCTTTCAAATATTGACATTTTTTATTAATATTTTTCATTAGAGAAAAGTTAGAAAGGTGAAAGAACAATAAAAAAGAATTGGCACTACAAAATAATGACGGGTAGGAAACATCATGATTAATAAATTAATTTCTTTCTAATTTTGAATACAATTCAATTATTAACAATTGTATTTCAATCATTATGAATCTATATTTCAATCACTGTTAATAGTGAGTTGAGTATACAAAAACTATGTAATATGTAATTTCATTATAAAATCAATATTTAAAATATTTAAGTTTATGTTAAAAATTAAAAACAATATATTTAATATAAATAAATTTTGTTATAAGGATCAAAACCAAGACACTCCTATTTTATAGGAAGTGCAAATATATTAAGTGTTTAATGAAGCATATTCTTGCAGAAGAAGTTAATTTTCTAACATAAAATTCATCATCACTATCACTGCACAATGCAAGAAATCATCAAAATGCTTAAGTTTTGGCACATCACTGTAAATGTTGCAACATGGAAGTTCCAAGCAAGCAGTAAATAACAACACAGCATTCCAAAAAATAGATAACTAGTAAAATAGTCTTGATGAGCAGTTCAAATCTATATATCTCCAAGTAACATTCAAACATGGAATTCTTATCAGTAAATTTCACAAAAATTACTTCAATCAACGAGGTTATACCTAAAATATTTTTTTTTCAGCACGTTTGGGAGTGAGAAGTGAACGGAGAAAACTCCGTTGATTAGGGGGACCTTTTTAATTTTATAATTCAACGGAGTTTTAATTGTCTCGAACAATATGAAAAATATTAACCTTTAAATTTTTCACTTAATTCAACTTTTTTTCTTCAACTTTAAACCAAACACGCCTTTATTTTCCACTGCACCTTTAACCTGGCCGTGCACCAATGCTTTCTCGAATACTATCATTCAGTGTCTCTTCCAAGTTCTCAAGTTCTTCCAATATCTATCCAATTAAAAAAATATCAATAAAAGATGTTAAGATTTGAAAGCTGTAACTTGTGTAGTGTAATTGTAACCAGAGATATTGCCTTAGAAAGGTAACATGGGTACTATAATAGATTACGACATGTTTAACACTCTTCAATATTAATCAATGTTTTAAATCCTATATCGGTGATCGATAATTATAATTAAGTGAGATTTTAGAACAATAGTCCTACCCATACTTATTACTTCATCTAATCTTTTTTATAAAGTTAATTTTCTAACATAATTAGAATATAATATTTACATTTATAGATACATGTCTCTGTTGGTAAACATTCTAGAAAGGGTAGAAGAAGGACAATCGTCCTAATCCAATTTTAATGCGAAAAGAAGAAGAAAGGAAAATTCAATTAACTTAAAAGGAAAAAGTTATATATTTACACATTGCCCCTGCAAAAATTTGTACAACACTACCTCTTCATAATGCAAAATATATGTGTGTAATTTCTTAAGAAAAAACCTTTACAAGTTCCTTTAGCTTTATGCATTATCTACTGTTTTATTCGGGAAACGAAAACAATATCGTCATTATAAAAGTACTGTATTTTTTGAAAAATCTACTTCGAATACTCAAATTTCATATTTTGTGGAAGGAAAAGATTAACCGATGCACTAAACTGATAAAGAAATTATGGTTATATTATATAATAATTTTCCTAATTTTGAAGACTAATTAATCCAGACCCAGTATAATTTCATACAAAAACCGCTTTTTTTTTTAATTTCTTAATAATTTACTATTTCTGGAATTACATGGAAGGCCGATTTGAACGGATGTAAGATTTTCTCAAAAAATATTTAATGCAATTAATGGGTAGAGGTAACTTACTCCTATATTTTACCTCGGTTCCTTATTTTAAAAAAATATTCTAAATAATTTCAGATTTTTTAAAAATTGATTAACTAGTTTAAAGTGGTTTAACTTATCTAATTATTATATTAGTTTTTAAAAATATCATTTTATATTTATTGGTACTCACAATTCTTCATTCTTAAATATAAGATTTGTTTAAACTATCTTTTAAATTCTCATACCATTAATTAGTTTTTACTTAAATATCTTATTAATGTATATTTTATTTTAAAAATTAATATAACAATAAATAAAATACATCAACTATATTATTTATCTAACATTTACTAATAAGTCATAATCACTTAATATTTTTAATTAAATTAACCGAGTATTAGAGTTTTATTTTTAGACATTATATATATATATATATATTGTTCGAAATAGAGACTTGTCCTGATTCTATAATCAGAAAACGGTCGTGACTTGAAGTGTTTAGGTTTACATGTTACAGTGATTGAAAAGAACGGAAGAGGTTAAGAGGCTCTTGGCTTTTGGAATAACGAGAAGGAGAAGGAGAAGGAGATCTAGAATTGAGCAGAGCAGAGGTAGATTTTTCTTTCATTTATTATCTCTCTTTTCTTTTCAATTTCAATTCATAATCTGCTATACATTCATCTCATTTACTATACACACATTTGTGCCTGCAACCTTCGTTTCTTGTTCTCAATTTTCAAATTATTTTAAATTAATTAATATAAATATATTTAGTGTTTAGGGTTTTGTGTTTCAATGAGACTGTTCATTTAAAAAAAAAACCTTTTCATTTTTCATATCTATATAAAATTGTATAGGCTAAAAGAATCGGATATTGATCCAGTAAGAGATACATTAGTAAATCTTAATTATATACCCTATCCTATCCCTCTGGCTTTTATATTGGGGAAAGTAACACAAAAAAAAAAAAAAACTTCTTACGGTTGCACATTGACAATACATTCATCAATTTATGTATACAGAAATGATATTTAGAAGTGGTAACAACTAACAACTTCTATTAACTTTGAGTAAAAGTGCAAAAAGAACATAAGGATATTTGTAGAAACTTTTTTAAAAAATTACATGGTAAAATTACTGATTAATTAGAAAGATGAAATCTATGCTCGGGGATTTGTTATTCCAGTGGGTTGGAATGGAGTTAACATGCCTAAGCACAGTGGGCATAGAGAGCATCCGAGTCTGAGATGCCCACTGTCATCTCACTTCCTTCTAGTTGTCCCGAACAATGGGAATTTTTCTCAAATATCTTGGTTGGTAACTACATGCCAAACATTCCGAAGAGTTAGTTTAGGTATATGAATGTTTTCAAGAAACGAACCGGTCAGTCACCGGTTCAAGCAAACAGTTATTAAACCCGCGTCCAGCCTTGGTTGAACCTGGATTGGTCATCTAACCGGTTCACAGTTTGGTTTTGATAACAATGTTTGTATGTACATAAATTTTGGTAATTTGATTTCATTTATATTTTCCTGATTGAAATTTTAAAAATTATAGTCATATATTCTAGGTCATGTATTTTCTGAATTGAAGTTCAAACTTTTTTTTTGTCTTTGCATTGAGAAGTAGCTGAAGGAGGCCAAGAAATGACTGGTGTTAATTATGCTTCTTATATCCATCAAAATGATGCAGAAGCAACTGATTTCTTAGTAGGTAAGCATCTTAGTTCATGATCCATTGTGTTATTTTCCTTCTCTTCAAACATATTTAATTTTTCATTGATGCAAAGTGGTTTTATTTTTAATTCTCGATCATTAAGTTTGTTATTTTACACTATTAAACTTAACATATTACTCTGAATTTTAAACTATGTCAACCAACTTCTTTATTTTTTCTTAGAACAACCATGGTAAGAAAATATATTTGCAACAAATCACTCTGTTTTATGCTAAATTATTTATTTACCTGGATTCCACCTTCATTTAAAAAGTTTTTTTAAAAAATAAAGTTGTGTTATTTTGATGGTTAGCAAGCAATATGGGAATTCAGATGTTTATATGTTTCAAGTTTAACTATATTCAAAACATCAATAAACCCACTAAAATTAAATAATAAAACAGGTTCAACACCTGAACAAGCTGCTGCAAACAGAAGCAACAACAATATTGATGGCAATATGGCAAGTGCTATCAATGATTTAAATCAATTGAAATCTGATCTAAGATGTGAGGAAAATGACATTATGAGACAGCTACAACGCTTGGAGTGCAGGGGGAAAAAGCGTAAGAGGGAAGTTGATATTTGGTTGACTAGACTACAAGGCTTCAAAAAAAGAGTTGTTGATATGACTGACCTTGATAAAATCTACCGATTCACTAGAGAATTGCTGTGGCATAAGGCACAAAAGCCTTTGGTGTTGTCAAATGAATTTGTTGGTAGAAAGTTTGAGATAGATTCTATGAACATGTGGAAGCTTTTAGAGGATGATCAAGTGTTCACTATTGGCATACATGGGATGGGAGGGGTGGGTAAAACTTTCCTAGCAACCCATATGGAAAATGAAATAAAGAGAAAGGGGACTTTTAAGGATGTGTTGTGGGTCACTGTTTCTAATGATTTCAGCATTTTAAGATTGCAACAGGACATTGCAGAGAGAATGGGGGTAAACCTTTGCGGAAAGGATGAGAGACGTAATGCAACAAATTTGTTGTCAGCGATGGAGAGCAGAGAAAAAACTGTCCTTATTTTGGATGATGTATGGGAATATATTGATCTACAAGATGTGGGAATTCCTGTTGGTGTGAATGGTTTTAAATTGATTTTGACAAGTCGTTTAAAACATGTGTGTCGACAAATGGATTGCCTACCAACTAATATAATAGAAATCAAGCCTCTCTCGGATAGATGGGAGTTATTTTTGCTGAAACTTGGACACCATGGAACACCTGCAACACTTCCCCATCGAATACAAGTGATTGCAAGATCCATTGTAGATAGATGCGATGGTTTACCACTTGGGATCATCATGATGGCTAGAGCCATGAAAGGAATAAATGACGTTCGTAGATGGAAGCAAGCACTTGAAGAACTAGAAAATGGAAAAGATATGGAAGAAGAGGTGTTGAGGGTATTAAAACGCAGCTATGATAACTTAACAGGAAAGCATATGCAAAAGTGTTTTTTATTCTGTTCGTTATTTCATGACATTGATAGAACCGAAATGATTATGAAGCTAGCGGAGAATGGAATGATAAATGGAAATAGGAGTTTGGAGAAAATCTTTAATGAGGGGCACACAATATTGGATAAACTTGTAGACCATTCGTTGTTAATGGATTACGGGGGAGTTATATATATGAAGGGATTGGTGAGGAAGATGGCGTGTGATATCCTCTTGAACGAGAGACAAAGTTACATGGTAAAATGTAAGAAAGGATTGACAAAGATGCCTGATGTGTGGGAATGGACAAATGATCTGGAGGTGGTTTTTTTGATGCATAATGAGATAGAAGAAATCCAAGAGGGCACATCACCTGATTGTCCACGCTTGTCCAACTTGTTTTTGAATTTGAATAATATCAACAATATTCCAGAGTGTTTTTTCAGACGTATGAATGCTCTAACTGTACTAGATCTATCCAACAATGTCGAATTAACACGTTTGCCAAATTCACTGACAACCTTGAGGTCGCTTATCTCTTTGCGGCTCCGATCATGTGGTTCATTGGAATATGTGCCACCGTTGGGAGAGCTACAAGCATTGTCAATATTGGTCATTTCTGGTTGTGCAATTGAGAAAGTGCCTGAAGGGCTGCAAAGTCTAATAAACTTGAAATGGCTTGATCTGTCTAACAATGAGGAAATGATGTTGGAAGCAGGTGTATTAACCGGTTTGGTCAATATGCAATACCTGGATCTTGTTGGAAGTCCTAAGGCTAAAATAGTAGCCCAAGACATACAAGGGATGGTTATGCTTGAATGTTTTGCAGGCCAATTTCACGACTGTAAGAACTACAACAATTTTGTGGTAAATACCGAGTAAATGTTCTAGGCCTAAAACCTCTATTCTCTGTTCGGGAGATGGTTGTTGGTGTCCGGACTTTAATGTTGGTGATGAGGAGTGTATTGTTAGTCTTGGGGACTGTGACTGAAGAATCCTCTCACTTACTGCCAATACACCTCCAGCAACTATATTTATACAATGGTAAATGGAAATGCTTATGTAATGCCCTTCCATCTCCTTGTCTTTATTTTATGACAGACATAACGATTGTTGATTGTAGAAACTTGGAAAGCTTGTGTTGTTTGTCTGGCGGTTGTACATGCACTGTGGTCCAAACCCTCCAATCTTTGATTCTTCGGCGTTTGGAAAGTTTGAGTATCATCCGGAAGAAAGATGTTGTTGATGGGGTGTTCAACCATCTCAAGAAATTGTTCATCACTGAATGCCATGGGTTAAAGTCATTGCTGACAATCAAGGTACGGCGCGAACTTCTACACCTGGAGGAAGTAACTGTTCACGATTGTAGATCAATGGTGGAGATATTTGCAGTGAATGACGACAATGATAATGGTTCCAGTTCTAGCCTCATATTCCCCAAGTTAAACAAGTTGGAGTTGCGGGGCTTACCAGAATTGAAGACAGTGTGCAAAGGGATCATATTATGTAAATCTCCACCGGCACCAATCATTATAAAATGTGACAAATTAGAAAAGCAGCCTAGAATACAAGCCTTTAATGATTCTGACTTTCCTATTTTTTAATAGGTGCTTCGATGTCAAGCTTCTTGTTGAACTTATTTTCACAATTTCATTCGATTGCTTTTGAAGTGCAAAGTTGTATTTTGATTGAGTTTTGTTCCTTTCCCTTTTTGTATCACTCAGTATTCCTCAAGCTTTGTACACTTACATTTGTACAAGTTTATCTCTTGGAGATATGATATGAGTACACATTTGTTTGAATTAGTATAACGACCTGATTTATAGTACATTTGTGTCGCGTAAACATACACAGAGATAGCCTTAAAAGATGAATAAGATTACTTAATTAATTTTTCAAATCATTAATTGAGTTTTTAAATTTCCAGTTTAACTTTTTCTTTTATCAATTTAAGAAGATTACTATTTCTAATTCTTTAAATTTTTAATGACTAAAATATATCTTCCATAAGGGTCTTAATATAGTTTTGATTTCTATAAAATGGGACTCTGTTGGTTTTATCCTTATAAAAAACAATTTATTTACATATAAGTTATATTAAATATATGTTGTTTTTAATTGTTGATGTAAATTTGAGTATGTTAAATGTTGATGCTTTTAATGAAATTACATATCACATAGTTTTTATATGCTCAATTGATTATTGACATGTTACTATAGTGATTAAAATATTATTGTTAACAATTAAAATTGTATTTAAAACTATAAAAAAAATTAACTTGTTAATCATAATGTTTCCTACCCGTCATTATTCTTATCCGTATAGCTAGTATTGTATACCTAGTATTGTATAGAAAGTGATTCTCTCTATATTCATTATCGTAGTTATCATAGTTAAAGACCATTGGAAGAAAAAGATAAAATTAAAATTAACTGGTTTTTTTAAGATTTAAAAGTGAAAGTCACCTTTAATTACAGTCATGTTTTTATCAACTATCTAATCCTTATTGTGAAGAATACATATATAATCGTATCAAGGTGGTTATTTACAAAAGGACAAGTAGCATGTAGAATGTACATTGGTCTCATGCAGATGTGGAGGGGCCATTGACAGCTCGGAATCATTGGGGCTTTGGAACGGTATATACGACATTCTTAGCCTCCAACTTGTCACAGCCAGGTTCTGGCTTGTCCAAACCCGAAGTTGCAGCTGCAGTTTTTTCTCCTTGTATAGAGTCATTTACCTCCACACCAATCTGGCTGATTTTCTTAGTTTTCACTGGTGGTTTCTCATTATCTGCCTTAACACAAGGATCACTGCTTTTTGGTGCTTCTGCAGGGGGTTTGCTTTTTTATTATTATATTAGTTTTTAAAAAGTATTATTTTATATTTATTGGGTGGGACTCATAAATTTGCCTTCGTCCTTTTTTTACTAAAATATTTTTATTAATGTATAATTTTTTTAAAAATTAATATAATAATAAATAAAATATATCAACTATATTATTTATTGACTAATGAGTCATAATCATTTTAAGGGTAATTTTTAGAAAAATATAATAAATTTTTAATTAAATTTATATTTTTAGTTAAATTAACTAATTTTTTAATATGTATAAATTAGATAAAAGAGGATTATTTTTTTATACACGAAGGAGGTAGTATATGTATATATTGTAGGAAATAGAGACTTGTCCTGATTATAGAAGAGTCAAAAAACGCGTCTTGACTTGAAGTATTTAGGTTCACATGTTCCAGTAATTGAAAATAAACGAGAAGAAGATCCAGATCTACAACTACAATTGAGCAGAGGTAGATTTTTCTTTCATTTATCATCTCTCTTTTCTTTTCAATTCAGTTCATAATCTGCTATTCCTTCATCTGTGCCTGCAACCTTCATTTCTTGATCTCAAATTTCAAATTATTTTAAATGGTAACTAATATTCAAGTAGTAGTTGTTGCTATATATGTAGACTTTCAAATTATTCTAAATTAATTAATATAAATATATATTATATACATATATTTATATGGTAGAAACTTAATTTAACGTCTGCATGAGACTGTTCATTAAAAAATGGCATGTGGTATTTTCAGTAAAAGAAATCTATATATACACAAATGATGTTTTTAAGGTACGGAAGTGGAACTTTACCCATTATGTAAAAGCAAAAGATTAATTTTCTATTAAAAACGATGTTAAATTTAAATTTGAAATCATAGATATAGAAGGATTATATTAATATTAATTCTTAAATAAAAATAATTTCTTTTCATTTTTCATATCTATATAAAATTGTATAGGCTAAAAAAATTGATATTGATACAATAAGAGATAGATTAGTAAATTTTAATTATATACCCATCCCTATCCCTCTGTCTTTTATTATGGGGGAAAGTAATGCTAAAAAAATTATCATTTTACTAATACATAAAATTTAAAAATTGCTAAGAAAGCTTTGGTTTATATAACTTTTAACTAGGAGATAAACTAAATGAAAAGTATGCCAAAGAAGAAAGGAGGTAGACCAATGGCTATGCACTGGGAAAAAGTTACAAAACTTGAAAATAATCGGTGGAAGTGTAACTCTTGTGGAGGTGAGTTTAGCGGCGGTGCTGCAAGAATTAAAGCACATATTGATCAAATTGAAGGAAAAGGCATTGTCATATGCCCTGGTCCTAGACATCATGAGGATCACAACACTATTAATTCTAATGCAAACAACTCACAAGAAGCCGTAAATTCTATGCAAGATTCATTATTTCAAGGTAAGTAAAAGAGTTACCTTTCATTTGGAGTGAAAATTGTTATTCTCTCTTGTGATGATGGTTATTAAACTTGAAGTATAATAAATTTATATTTTCCCTAATAGTATGTTTGACTAAAAAAAATCATTTGAATTGATAATTATTAATGTACTTGATTAGTAATATGGACTTCGGTCATATCATTAGTGTTTTACGTGTGTTTTCTAAATTGGAGTCTAAACTTTTTTTGTCTTTGCATTGAGAAAAAGTAGCTGAAGGAGGCCAAGAAATGATTGGTATTAATTATGCTTCTTATATTCATCAAAATGATGCTGAATCAATCGATTTCTTAGGGGGTAAGCATCTTAGTTTATGATCCATTGTGTTATTTTTCTTCTCTTCAAACATATTTAATTTTTCAGAGATGCAATGTGATTTTATTTTTAATT
This sequence comes from Clitoria ternatea, assembly GCA_037962975.1. Classification (NCBI taxonomy): domain Eukaryota; kingdom Viridiplantae; phylum Streptophyta; class Magnoliopsida; order Fabales; family Fabaceae; genus Clitoria; species Clitoria ternatea. The sequence goes on from CM075672.1 coordinate 273,289,351, forward strand.
CCCAATAATTAATTTTGTTATTTTGCACTATAAAGCTTAACACATATTACTCTGAATTTTAAACTATGTCAGCCAATTTCTTTATTTTTTTTCTTACAACAACCATGGTAAGCAAATATATTCGCAACAAATCATTTTGCTTTATGGGAAGTTATTTATTTACGTGGATTCCACCATCATCAAAATAGTTTTTTAAAAAAATGAAGTTGTGTAATTTTGATGGTTAGCAAGCAATACAGAATTCAAATGTTTATATGTTTTAAGTTCAATTATATTCAAAGTTTAAATATATTAAAAACATTAATAAACCAACTAAAATTAAATAATGAAACAGGTTCAGCATCCGAGCAAGCTACTGCAAACAGAAGCAACAACAATATTGATGACAATTTAACAAGTGCTATCAATGATTTAAATCAATTATTGGAATCTGACCTAAGATGTGAGAAAAATGACATTATGAGACAACTACAATGGTTGGAATGCAGGGGCAAAAAGCGTACCAGAGAAGTAGATATTTGGTTGAATAAACAGAAGACTTGAAAGAAAGAGTTGTTGATATGACTGACGTATATAAAATTAACCAATTCACTGAAGAACTGCTGGCGCATAAGGAAGAAAAGCCTTTGGAGTTGTCAGAATTTGTTGATTTAGATTTTGAGATATATTTTATGAAGATATGGAAGCTTTTAGAGGATGATCAAGTGTTCATTATTGGCATACATGGGATGGGAGGGGTGGGAAAAACTTTTCTAGCAACCCATATGGAAAATAAAATAAATAGAAGGGGAACTTTTAAGGATGTGTTGTGGGTCACTGTTTCTAATGATTTCAGCATTTTAAGATTGCAACAGGACATTGCAGAGAGAATGGGGGCAAAGCTTTACGGAAAGGATGAGAGACGTAATGCAACAAATTTGTTGTCGGCGATGGAGAGCAGAGAAAAAACTGTCCTTATTTTGGATGATGTATGGGAATATATTGATCTACAAGATGTGGGAATTCCTGTTGGTGTGAATGGTTTTAAATTGATTTTGACAAGTCGTTTAAAACATGTGTGTCGACAAATGGATTGCCTACCAACTAATATAATAGAAATCACGCCTCTCGAGAATGACTCTGCATGGGAGTTATTTTTGCTGAAACTTGGACACCATGGAACACCGGCAACACTTCCCCATCGAATAGAAGTGATTGCAAGATCCATTGTAGATAGATGCGATGGTTTACCACTTGGGATCATCATGATGGCTAGAGCCATGAAAGGAATAAATGACGTTCGTAGATGGAAGCAAGCACTTGAAGAACTAGAAAATGGAAAAGATATGGAAGAAGAGGTGTTGAGGGTATTAAAACGCAGCTATGATAACTTAACAGGAAAGCATATGCAAAAGTGTTTTTTATTCTGTTCGTTATTTTTTCATGACATTGATAGAACCGAAATGATTATGAAGCTAGCGGAGAATGGAATGATAAATGGAAATAGGAGTTTGGAGAAAATATTTAATGAGGGGCACACAATATTGGATAAACTTGTAGACCATTCGTTGTTAATGGATTACGGGGGAGTTATATATATGAAGGGATTGGTGAGGAAGATGGCGTGTGATATCCTCTTGAACGAGAGACAAAGTTACATGGTAAAATGTAAGAAAGGATTGACAAAGATGCCTGATGTGTGGGAATGGACAAATGATCTGGAGGTGGTTTTTTTGATGCATAATGAGATAGAAGAAATCCAAGAGGGCACATCACCTGATTGTCCACGCTTGTCCAACTTGTTTTTGAATTCGAATAATATCAACAATATTCCAGAGTGTTTTTTCAGACATATGAATGCTCTAACTGCACTGGATCTATCCAACAATGAGGAATTAATACGTTTGCCAAATTCACTAACAACCTTGAGGTCGCTAATTTCTTTGAGGCTCCGAGAATGTGATTCATTGGAATATGTGCCCCCATTGGGAGAGCTACAAGCATTGTCAATATTGGACATTTCTGGTTGTGCAATTGAGAAAGTACCTGAAGGGCTGCAAAGTCTAATAAACTTGAAATGGCTTGATTTGTCTAACAATAAGAAAATGATGTTGGAAGCAGGTGTATTAACCGGTTTGACCAATATGCAATACCTGGATCTTTTTGGAAATCCTAAGGCTAAAATAGTAGCCCAAGACATACAAGGGATGGTTATGCTTGAATGTTTTGCAGGCCATTTTCTTGACTGTAAGAACTACAACAATTATGCGCAAAATGTCCTGCGTAGAGGTTTTGGACCCAAAACTTTTACTCTCTATTGTGGAGATGCTTCTTGGCGGCGGGGCTTTAATGTTGGTGATGAGGCGTGTATTGTTAGTCTTGGGGACTGTGACTGTGAAGAATCCTGTTCCTTACTGCCAATAGACCTCCAGCAACTGTATTTACACCACCATAGTAAATGGAAATGCTTATGTAATGCCCTTCCATCTCCTTGTCCTTCTTCTTTGACAGACGTAACAATTGTTCATTGTAGAAACCTGGAAAGCTTGTTTTGTTTGTGTGGCGGTCGTACATGCACTGTGGTCCAAAACCTCCAATCTTTGACTCTTACACATTTGGAAAGTTTGAGTACCATCTGCAAAGAAGATGTTGTTGATGTGGCGTTCTACCATCTCAAGAAATTGGAAATCTGTGAATGTCATGGGTTGAAGACATTGCTGACAATCGAGGTACTGCCACAACTTCAACACCTAGAGGAAGTAAATGTTAGGACTTGTAGATCAATGGTGGAGATATTTGCAGTAAGTGACGATAATGATAATGGTTCCAGTTCTAGCATCATAATCCCCAAGTTAATCATGTTGTTGTTATGGGACTTACCAGAATTGAAGACGGTGTGCAAAGGGATCATATTATGTAAATCTCCACCCGAACCATTCATGATAGACTGTGACAAATTAGAAAAGCAGCCTAGAATACAAGCCCTTTAATGATTCTGATTTTTCTATTTTTTAAAAGGTGCTTCGATATCAAGTTTGTTATTGAACTTATTTACACAATTTCATTTGATTGCTTTCTAAGTGAAAAGTTGAATTTTGATTGTTTTGTTCCTTTCCCTTTTTGTATCACTCAATATTTCTTCAAATATTTAAACATGTAACTTTATGTTGCGTAAACATAAACAGAGAAATTTCTTAAAAGATACATAACATAGTAGATTAGATTATATGTGATTTTGTTGGATTTGATCCTTCTAAAAAAAATTTATATATAATTTATATTAAATATATTTTGTTTCTAATTCTTAACGTAAACTTGAATATATTAAATGTTCATATTTTTAATGAAAATAATCAAAGTTTTGTAAGGTCGACTGACTATTGACATGTAGCTATAGACTTATGTGATTAAAATACAATTGTTAACAATTTTATTCCAAACTATAAATATTAATTTGTTAATCATGACGTTTCCTACCTGTTATTATTCTTATCCGTATAGCTAGTATTGTACAGAGTATTTCTCTCTACATTTATTCATCGTAGTTATCATGGTCAAAGGCCATCCAAAGAGAAAGATAAAATTAAAATTCAATGGTTTTGTTAAGACTTAGAAGTGAAGGGCTACCTTTAATTACGGTCATGTTTTCATCAACTATCTAATCGTTACTTTAAAGAATGCATTTATAATGATATAGAGGTGGTCCTTTACATTGGTCTACGTTTTTCAGTATAAATTCTCTGCCAGCTAACTAAATAGGAATGGCATGGCTTGCTTCATTCGAAATGACTCAAATCATGTGGCTGTACATGCAGCAAGCATTTGATGGGGTGCATCTCAACCTGTCAGTGCTTTCACCCTTTCATGTCTTTATAGTTAAGTTCATTAATGCTGGGCTGGATCTGTCTTTCCCTTGCCGATATACTCTTAACCTCGGATGCCAAATTCCTTTCTTGTAATGAACAATGTTGTACAACACCCACCCTCAGTAGCCATATTTATCATTCAATGAAGTGCGTCCATCACCTGATTGTCCTGCACAAAACCAAGGAATGTATGCATGATTATCCAACAAAATGACGATTCAAGCATGTAGTGGAAATATTGAACATGGTAGAGCTTACCTTCTGGAGGTACCCATGAATCAGAATCCATTTCGCCACTCAAGAAAGATGGTTTCTCAGGTCCAAGCACTCTTTTGGGCCTCCTCTCTTGGCCTTCATACCTTTCCTTATCGTCGTTAGCATACAGTCCCTTTTGGTGCTTTAATAGCAGTGCCACAGCATCCTCAGCCATCTTTTCCCCTGAAGTTGAAGATGTCAATTGCTGAGAAGCATCATTACCATTTGTACTAGTTGTCTCAACTTGCTTCCGTTTCCTTAAAATTAGACCAGGAGCAGCAGACTCAATTTTACATTCCACTGATATCTTTGCACCATCACCACTACCCAAAATTTTATTCCTATCCTTATAGTCAACAAACTGATTGGACTCATCTGTCTCATGCAGATGTGGTGGGGGCATTAAAGGCTGGGAATCATCTGTAACCCTATCATCTACAGCTCCAAGCCACTGGGGCTTTGGAACAGTATATACAACATTCTCAGCCTCCAACTTGTCACAGCCAGTTTCAGGCTTTTCCAAACCCAAAGTTGCAGCTGCAGTTTTTTCTCCTTGTACAGAGCCATTTACCTCCACACTAGTCTCGCTGATTTTCTTAGTTTTCACTGGAGGTTTCTCATTATCTGCCATAACACAAGGCTCACTGCTTTTTAGTGCTTCTGCAGGGGTTTTCTTTTTTATCATAGATGTAACTTCGGATCCTTTTGGTTTGGATTCCTGTACTTTTAACTCCCTTTTCTTCGCAGCTTCTCCTGTTGGGTCAGCAATCTTCAATAGGTAGAATATCCTATCCAGCTCAGACTGAAGAGATGACAATTCCTTTTCAAGCTGCACACTTTTATCATGCACTGACAGCAAAGAAGAAATCAGAAAGGACAAGAAGCACAAGAATTAAATCTCTATCTGCATATGAAAGACACATTGTTGCACATAATGATGTAGAAAATGTGGAAAAATTACACATGGTCTACCAAAGACATTATATTTCAAATCAAAACAAAATAAAACACTGTAAGCTTAATATGTCAGTTAAGGGAACTCTCACCTAATTGAGATGAAAGCCCTGACATGTAAGCATCAAGTGAATCACCAACTTCATCTTTTGTGGCACTATCTGATTCCAATATTCTTTTTTTTTCAATCACAAGCAACTCTTTCTTCTCATCCATTTCCTTGGTGATGGCATCTCTCTTGTCAAGAAGGGTATCCGCAGTCTCAATTGACTGGTTGTTCCCAGGTTTCTGATGAGAAGGCTTTCTTTTTGTACGGTCATAAAATTCATCATCATTATCACTGCACAATGCAAGTAATTATCAAAATGCTTGTGTTTTAGCACATCACTGTAAATTGCAACATGGAAATTCCAAGCAAGCAGTAAAATAACAACATAGCATTCCAAAAAATAGATAACTAGTAAAATAGTCTTGAGCAGTTCAAATCTATATATCTCCAAGTAACATTCAAACATGGAATTCTTGTCAGTAAATTTCACATAAATTACTTCCATCAGCGAGGTTATACCTAAAATATTCTTCTTCATCCTCCACTGCACCTTTATTCTTCCCATGAGATATCTTACCTGTGCGTGCACCAATGCTTTCTCGAATACTATCATTCAGTGTCTCTTCCAAGTTCTCAAGTTCTTCCAATATCTATCCAATTAAAAAAATACAGATCAGTATATCAGCTTGTGTGATCAATATTTACCAAATTAACAAGATAGCTCAATGAGAAACAGTTTCTAACTCTTAAACAACTGACATTATTTTATCTAACATTACCTGTGCTATTCTCTGTTCATTCCTAGCAATCTGAGTCTGTTGACCCTGAGTTAATCCACCTTGAGAAATGTCTTTGACCCGTATAGAATTTATTTCTTTCTTCATGTTAGCAATCTGCAAAAGGAAAAGAGTATAAAGACAGGGTAAGAACTTATGAGTATACTATCAAGGTTAATAGGGGGCTGCATTCTGTGGCAAGGAGAAGGTGTTTCTCTCTACAAGTACCATCCCCCATTTTCTGGGAAATTTTATTGATGCTCATCCTTACAGAGATGTCTTCTACAACTAGTTGATAAATATCATCCCTGCCTTTGAGACTATTAACTTTGATTTATGATGCCAGAATATCACCTTTTCCAATCATTTCAAGTATAATGTAAATAGGGATAGGGAACCCAAGCCAGTAGCAGGAAAATATCCTTTATCCCAAATCAAAACAAATATTGTTAGTGAGTAATCAACTACTTTGTGTTTTTAGGTTTTCAGACGATATGGTTAACATTCTATTTGAGGATTAGATACGATGGGTTTGACCACTATCTGGAAACAGTGTTTCATATCCATAAGTTCCGTGTGGATTATTATTGAAAAATGAAAGACATGTCAGAGGAAACCAAATTAACAATAATGTCTAACCTTTTCCATCCTTTTCATTATTTTCTCACGGGTTTTTTCCTGTTTTTCTGTAAGCTGTCCTTTATATGATTGCCATGTCACTTCATCAGCTTCATCCTGAAATTTGAATCCACCAAACTAATGAATCGGAAAACAAAGTTTTCTCACAAAAAAAGTGGATTCAGAAGTCTGAACATATAAATGTTAATAATTGAGTGGTTACTAGTACAAATCATATAGTGTCCTATGCTCTATATGGCATAATTGCATGATTCTACACACCTCATCTTCTTCAATAGCATCCTCACCCATGCCCCATGATATACCCTCAGCATGAGATGATTCCAGCCTTGCTCTTTGGAGTGAAGCTTCCCTATCTAGCATTGCTTCACGCATCTTCATATCTCCTAAAACTTTTACATTGGTTTCCTACACAATAATGTCAGCATGTTAACTGCAGCAATAATCAGATTTAAAAGTTTTAATTTAAAAAAATTTAAAGGGAGAAAAGTAAAAGAAAGCTAGACACAAACATGGTCACCAAGTCACAAGGCAGCAATCCTATTCATTGTACTAAGGTTCACCCTCAAAGCTCACTATCACATTGGCTGAAGTGTACACTGTAGATAACCCATAAAGAAGGTAGTAATAAATTCCATTTTACAAAATGAGCTGTCATTAAGCTTTTAATTGACTGATGAGGAATAATTAACAACAATTGAAAATAACAGCTAATCCTTGTTCCAATCCAGAATGGTTAATGAATGGGTAGATAAAATGAATTTTAACTATTTTTCCCAAATTGAAAATTTTTCCACAACCCCAAAAAATGAAATTCTTCCTATAAGAAACGCATAAAATAACTGAAAGTGATAATCAGATAATGTATGAATCCGTTACTCCAAAATCAAGCATACTAGGTAAGCAACAATGTGCAAGGGCATATTACCAACGAAGATATAAAATTATGGATAGCCTTTTGAATTGTATGTTACAACTGTAAGAGCAGGACAAATGAACTAGTTTTACCTCTCTGTTTTGTTAGAGATATATAATATGAAAATCAAAATAGGAACGTGACAACTAGCAAAAAGAAAATCACAGGAAAGGAAATATATGCAAAATCCATTAAACCCCAAGAATACTAAGAGCTGGGACACTCCCCCGACCTCCCGTCCTTTTTAAGTGATACTGATATACATTGGCAAGTACAAAATGACAAATGGTCACAAGTGTAACAAAGAAAGAACACAAAAATAAGCTCGGATCTTACAGGAGGCATCAACTCAGATGGTCCTTGTAAAATGAACAGGCGAGTTGACCTGTAAATGCAATACAAGAGGAATATAAAGAAAGTTAGAAACATTGAGAAAGTTAAGTTCCTTGTAGAAGAAAATTCCATTAATTCATATCATCTTCATCTTTAGACTCGCAAAATAAAATATTTTAAAGAATGAACAAAAACGACAAAAGCAACAGCCTTTTTCTCTTCAGGTGGATAAAGTACATTGTTGGAAGTCTCACATTATCCACCTCATCATATTTCGCATGGTTTAAATACCTGTTGGACAACTCCAACCATTGCCAATTGGTTTTGGGATGGAACCTTTACCATGGTATCAAAGCCAGAGCATTTCTTTCCGGTTCTTATGGACCAAAAGTTACCCTTTCGTTGTGGGTCAATAGTTAACCCTTGCCTGGTCCGGCAGGCTTCGTTGGAGGGGGCGTGTTGGAAGTCCCACATTGTCTGCCTCATCATATTTCGCATGGTTTAAATACCTGTTGGGCAACTCCAACCATTGCCAATTGGTTTTGGGATGGAACCTTTAACATACATAATGCCATGTTCTGTCAAAAACCAAAATTTTAACAAGGCTACTATTTAGGAGGTCTTTGTAATAAGTTCTCTGTGGTCTTATTCAGCCTCTATCTATTAAGCTACCATCCATCTAATCAATTGTTCTTTCTGAGGACTGAGGCATCATTTGGTCATGTCAAATATAAGATTTCCAAACCATTATAGGAGAGATTTTATCATATCTCGCTAATACATTCATTAAATGAGCTTATCTATTATTTTATGTCCACCCATCCACTACAATAATATCATCCAAACAACACTTAGCTTATGCTTGTGTTGCCATTTCCCCACCCAACATTCAGGATAAAAGAAATAGCAAAGAGTTGCAAAAATATGGGGGAGGGCTGTAAAAAAACTACGGAACTAATAGTAACAAAAAACATCAGGAACTCTAGGCTCAGCAACAAACTCTTGAATGATGGATGGAACTTAATATTGATCGGTCTTCTTTATGTAAAAGAACATTGAACCTACTGAGTCTGTAACAGAATATACAGAGCAGGGCACAATAAATTGCAGAAGATGGCATTAGGAGATATTTACAAAAGACAGGAAGACAGTGTCCTCCACAGCCCCACGCTCCTAGCAAATGACTACTAAAAACAAAAACAAAAGAGCACTAATACAAAATTCAAGAATAATGATGTGTGATGAGAACCTCAATCTCTATGCATATCTACAACAGCAAACCCCCCAAAAAAAAGATGTGATGGTAAAACATCACACACAATTGAATGGACTTGTTGAACATTGTGATTCAATTGGTTCTTTTAGGTAGCAAGAATTCCTCAAGAAAGCTGCAAGTTGCAACTATTGATTTTTAATGGCTTAACAACTGAGTCTAACAAATACCTAGTATTCATCATATAGATTAAACAATTAAGCCATTCACGCTATCAAAAATAATTAGAAAGAAGCAGTAATGGCTTAAGTGAGAACCAGGATGATATATAGACTAGAGGAAAAAGCCTTTTTTATGCGCATAATTAAAAACACAAATACCTACCCGCCAAATCGAATGACATCACCAACATGCAAGTCAACGTATGTGTTCTTCTCAACCTAAGAAAATAGGAAAGGGAAAAGGAGTTATGTCATTGATGCTATAAAGTTACAAATCTGCAGACATTTTCCTAACAGCAATGCCCAAATGTTTTCAATCATATAAATTATACCCATGCACAAGTTAAAGGTGACGATGTTAAACTAAATTACAATAATGGTAAATGTTCAATTTATTCTTGCTATTTTCATCAATTTTAAGGGTTCTTAATATAATGTCAAGCGTACACAAAATCTTTAAGGTATAAACATGCCTTAGTCCCAAAACCTCTCAAGTCTGAAGCACTGATTCATACATTTCGATGTCGTGTCTGTGTCGAGGACGTATCCAAACCGGATACGCTGTGATACATCTATGATATGTATGCTAACAGTACCGAAAATTATTTTAAAAAATAAAAGATAAAAAACATATTGATACGTTTATAGGACGCTGTGATACGTGAGATTTTGAAAAGTATGCTTCCACCAATATGTTCAAATCAGGTGAGACCAAGCCTCTTCAAGTTTTTCTTTAATTCTTAAAGATCACTCTACTGAAATACATACTTCAGTCTTCACACTCAATTTGAACACCCATCACTGAGCTTTCGTCAGGTCTATTTGCGATGGGGATTTTATATTGTAGAAAATTACTTCTGATCCACACACCCACTGCTGAAGGCTAAACTGCAGCTGCAAAGCACCAGTGTGGTATCCACTGAACTTGGCACTTGGGTACATAACTATGTATATTTTCTGTCTTTGAATAATTTCTATTATAATATTTGATAGATCCAAATCCAGTTCAGTTGCTTTCACCGTCAAAAATCCATTTACTTATGTTTTTGTCATTTTGCTAAACTCCATTTTTGTCTTTTTTGTTGAACTTGACACCTGGACATGTAAACTAAGTATTTGATAAGCGTTCCATTAAAGAATGATGAATATGATATTATATTTTTTTGGTAAAGAATAAGATATCGTATTAAATTGTTCAATTTTCTTTTTATTTTTCAGAAGCAACATTGTTATATATTTAGAATGTCTGGTGCAACTACTGAATTTGGAATTTTATTATGAATTCAATTTTATATATATATTTATTATATATGTATCCTAAACATATCATATCCTATATTTTTTAATAATAAGCATATCAACGTATCCGATACTCGTAACATATCTGTGCCTCATAGCCCAAAACTATAGTCTAGCTCTTGCCTTTATTTTTTCTCAAATTTATTGTCATTTGTATAAATTCAAGATGTAGTTAGATTTTTTTATATTCTATCCTCAAATAATATATGTTTTTCTCTTATCACCTCTAATCTTGCCCAATAACTATTGACTTCCTTTAATTTTATCACTTCTCCTAATGAGAATTAAATAAGGGTATGTTAGGCGTTATTTTTTAAGTTTTATGTTTACATTATTTGACTCAGGATTTTGACCTTATCAATTTACATTCAGGTTAAATGTATTAAAATTCATAACTAAATTATATTATTTTAAAATATAACTAGAGTCCTCATCCATTTCGAAGGAGGGAATTACACCGTCACACTTTTCTTTACCAAATACACCTTTACACTTCTTTTAACCAGATAAAAATTTACACTTTTACTCAAATATTATGCATAACTATCAGATTGAATGCCATAAAAATTACTAGATCATGTTCACCATAACCCACTGGAAGTAACATGTCTCCTATAAAATATAAATCCCGGAGCCTCAAAAAGAAAAGATAAAAAAGTTCAAGGAGTAAATTGAAATAGAAAAGTCAATAGAAGGGAAATAAATGTACAAGGATAATGAAGAAAAGAAGAGAGAAGAGTTCCAATGACAATTACAATTAATATAAGCTGGAAAATTACCAAATTCAGAAAATAATTTATTTTTTGATAAAAAAGTTTTATTCACCCAACTAGTATTAATACAAACTGAATAAAGTTGTGAAGAGAGATGAGAAAGTGAATGTTGCTGAAACAAAAGAACAAAACAGAAAACAACCAAAAAAGGGAAATTCAATGGAAAAATGTTTTCCAAATCCCCAACACATATAGGAAAATGACTTTATCAGGTGAAAGTGAGGGGTAAATATTTATCATGCAAATATTTTAAAAATCATGACTCATTTGCAGCAGTGCACACTGTCACAAACATATAGCCTCTTTGCATCCACGTTCTACCAAAATCATGAAGCTAATCATGAAGATTTTATCTAAGGACAAAGTACACAACCAACAGATATCTATGTATCTTGCATAAAAGTATGAAATAGCACAAGAGGGAATTCAAATCAATCATCATTTAAGAATACAAACATGAATAGAAAACAGTGAAGATTCCTGTATCTCTGTCACAGTATATATTTCAAACATGAAAATCTTAAGGAACAGAAAGAATGCAATGTAATACCTTATTTTTGTTCAAGAAGGTGCCATGAGTACTCCCAAGATCATAGAGATATGCATCCCCACTTCTCTTAAACTGTATAACTAACAAATAACAAATGAAAACCTGGGTAAGAATCAAAAGTGAACTTTATAAATTGTGAGTATATGGAAAGTCAAAACTACGCAATAAAATCTGGATTATATCTTGGGTTGGGATAATTTATGTCAGATAATTTCTAAGGAGTAGTTTTTTATTTCCTTGTTTCCATATTTCCTTTACTTTCTTGATTCATTTCCTAATTAATTTAGGATCTATTACTGTATTAGTATAAACAAGAGTTGGTGGTTCAAGTTTTGTAACAAAAGTGTAATATAGGGTATGCTTAGATGGGTTTATATTAGCTGATATGAAAGGAAGTAATCAACTGGTTTATAGCTTGAGAATTTAGAACACCCCATAAAACAAAGATTATAAGGGATTTCCTTGATTAGGTGTTACGGATACAATACAAGTTGAGACTAAAGAGAAGCATAGTTGTCCTGAGAAAGAAGGGGAATTGGATAAGCTAAAATACTTTCGTAGCATTGAGATCACTTGGTAAAAAATGTGGTATTGTTAATACACAAAGGACATTCTTAAATAAGTAGGTATGCACAAATGTAGGCCAGTTCATCCATCTGATCCAAACAGTGAAGTACCATCCTACAAGTGAACCCTCATTCTGATGCTGAAAGGTACCACCACAGACAGGGGTAACACCTTGTGTCCCTGTGCTGGGGCCTTGCCCCCCCTTCTCAAATCATTTATTACTATTTTACTTTTCAAAAAAATTATTTAATAATAAGATTGTAAAGGTAGGTCATTACATATTAATATACATATTTAGACCTTTTTTAAGTACTCTAATATATTAATATACATATAATAATATCAATTATAATTATTAAATTAAAAGAAAACGATACATTTTATCCAAAAAAGTAAACAATACATAATGCATTACATGCTTCTTTTTGGTCAATCGTTACATATTTTTACTTATATAATACATACAGTAAAAAATTATTTGCTACTATGATTTACATTTTATATAAGGATTAATTGTATAATATTTTTTTATTTTTATTAAACTTACTATAACAATAGAAAAAATATATTGTAATTTAAATCTTTATACTTGGTCCCCTCAAAACAAAACTGTCTAGCTCTGTCACTGAACTGACCACAGAACAGTTGAAAAACCAAACTACCATGCCAAACAAAAGATTCATTTCCTGTGGTAACAGTAAGTCAAATCAAACTCATGCAGCATGTAATGTATTAAGAAAGCATCAGAGCAAGAGTGTTGTACGAAGCACAAACACAATGCACGCAGGTTTTCGGTAATCTAACAAAACATGAGCCGATTCTCCCATTGATCAATGATCTACCTCTAGATATTGTATTTTGCTGGTGATAATCTTGTGTAATGGAAAGAGTAAGAAAAATGTTGTTGCTGGATCTAGTGCTGAAGCTGAATTTTATGGGTAATCAACAATTAGTTCAAGATTTGAAGTTTAGTTGTGGTGAGGTGACAACCAAGCAGCTCAGCATTTGGATTCCAATCACATTTTCCATGAAGGAATTGAGCATATACAATAGATAAATAGACTGCCACTTTGACCATGAAAATATTCTAAGTAAATTATCATAGAATCTACAAACACAAATGATCAATTTAGCAGACGTCTTTATGAAGCCTCCTAGAGATCCCCAGAGTCACTATACATGTCAGAGGATGCCTATTATTTATGTGCTCCAACTTGAAGGAGAATGTTGGAAATGATAACAATACTAGTCAAATATGGCATTGGAAATGTTTAGAGTTAAAATGGCACTTCAATAACTAGAGTCATAGAGTCCTAGGAAATAGTTTAATTCGTTAGTTGGGATCATAGGCATCGTTAGTATTGTAGTAACAAGTAACCAGAGGATGTGTCTATTCTTTGGTACATAAGTACACTGAGTGTAAATCCTCCAGCAATTCACAAAAATCCTTCCTAAACTTCACTCCAGCCTTCTCCAAATTGTATCACTCATATGCATCCAAGTAAGAAGAAGGAATATCATAATCTCTTAAATTCAGGTTTGGCTTTAATCTGGGAACTAGGAAGTGCTCCATCTTACGAGGCTTGCAAAAACATGAACCAAAATGAATGGACTTAGGGCTTAGTCTATCTAGTCCAAACCACATGAAACAGTGAAACCCTCATCAATTTTCGAATCATCCTTCCCATCTCACAAGATCCCTAAAAAAACTAAAACCAAACAGGAACACTAATACTACATGCCTAAACCTAAACCCAAATCCAACTCCATATAAACAAGCAAACCATTTCTGCAATGTCCATCTTTATTGTAAATTTGATAACACTTCTAGTCATGCAGTTAATTTCATTCAATTAAAAACAAAAGAAGAAATCGAAAGAGGCAGACAAAAAGTTGAAAAACATGTAGCGTACCAGCATGAAACCTAGAAATGGTGGGGTGTTCGAGAACAAAGTCGCAAAGATCCAATCGGCCGAACATGAAAGCCCCTTTGTGATGGACGTTGAGTGTGTCGATGATGGAACCGTCCTTGAGAACCTCTAGGTGAAATTGGTGGCAAGGAGGGGCACTCCATGGAGGAATCTTATAGGGAATGGAAACGCCCTGAGAGGGAGAGGGAGAGGGTTCCGGCGTTTCGGAATGGCGTTGGGGTTCCGGTGGAGGAGGCATTGAGGAGGGTGTGGGCTCTGGAGGATTAGGGTTTTTGGGAGGTGGGGGACCCATTGAGTTCGTCATTGCGGGTTGAGATGATGAAAAAGACGAAATACACACAGAGGGATGAGGATTTAAGAGTGGAGAGGAGAAACAAAAAGAAAAACACAGAACCAAACCCTCTGGGATTTTCTCTGTAAGACAAAAAGTAAAATAAAAAAATAAAATGGAATAGTATGATATACAATTCTTTTTTGAGAATTTTTCTTGAGTTATGTTTTATAGAAATTATATTCTTTTTAAATATTTATTAAAACAGTCATACTATATTATAGGACTTTTTACTTAAAGTTTAACGATAGATTCGTTATTTTTTAAAATGAAATCGTCTCATACAGTTTTATTATAACTCATACACTTTCATTAACCAACTTAGTTATTGTGTTTTTCCAAAAATAAAATCTCTCATTCCTCATAGCCTCATTTCACTAAACTTATGTGCCCTTCAACGACTTCTTTTAAACCAAACAATTCCTAATTTATGGAATCTGTAAGAGAAACTTAATTATTTTCTATTGAGTAAATTCTGGAAGATAGTTATCTTGGGATTTTTGAAATTGTCCAAATACCAATTATTTTAGGCTTCGTTTGATATATGAAATTGGGAATTATAATTTCAATTATAATATGTAAAAGTTGGAATTACGATAGAATTCTAGATTCTATGTTGGAATCGCATAAAATAAAATTGTGGAATTACAATTATAAACTAGAATGAGAGCGGTGATGGAGACGACGATAGTGATGGTGCGATGATAGTATTGCTGGTGATAGTAGTGACAATATTGAGCATGGCGGCGGTGGAGGCAACAACAATAGCGATGGTGTGGTAGAGAGTAGGTGGTGGTAACAGTAACAATGGTGGTGGTGGTGGGGAGTGGGTCAGGATGATGGTGGGGATAAAGGTAATAAGAGTGTAACGTAATGTTAGGAATTTATAATTCAAATGATATAAGCTAAGAATTAAAAATAACTTGTTATGTACCTGTGCGGACGCACGGGTTATGACCTTTGATTAAAATTATTAACTAATATGTTATATTAATTGTTGTAATATTTGTAACATAATATAATATACTATGTAATATACAAAAAATAAAATATAGAATGCCATATATATAGGATGGATATCATATATTAATTCCGACTCAGATTCAGCATATTCCGAGTGTCTCACTCTCCATGTGGTCCATCTTTTTAGCTCTTGTGTTGTAGGGCTTGCCCATGGAGCTCTGGTGTGGAGAAATGGTGTGAAGGAAGTTCATTTTGGGTAAAGAATGCCTTGGTCGGCAAATGTTTGATTTTATGGCTAGGCTTTTGTAATGTATGTAGATATAATGACATTTTGTATAGCTACGAATTAATATGGATAATTGGTGTGGATGATGAATATATGATGATGATTTTTGGAGGTCATGTATGGAAAATGAGACCCTAGTACTTATGGCTCATTTTCATTGGTGACCTTAACTTTGATTAGATAATGAAAATTATGTATGATGCAGTTAGAATTAATGAATGAATGAAGGTTTCTATAAGAATTGTACTTTATAGAACATATATAGTAATAAGCTTAATTAGAACATGATTCATGAGTTGGAATGAAAATTTATAGGTATGATGGTTTGGAATGAGTTTTAAAGGCTTAACATGATGTATGTGAGGTGATGAATTTAACCAATTTGACTTGAATTGAGTTTTGGTATGTTCAGTTGTTTAATTCCCCTGTTATCTGCGTTTTTACTGGTATTCTCGCTCAAGCGAGATGGGATCTCGCTCAGGCGAGAATCCCCTGTGTTGGTATATAGCCACTGGCCAATTCTCGCTTAGGCGAGAGTGGGTCTCGCTCAAGCGAGATTGCCCACGCATCTGATGTTACCCACTAGAGAAAAATCGCTTAGGCGAGTAGGGTCGCGCCCGAGCGTGAGTGAGGTATTTTGCCACTGGACCATTTTCGCTTGAGGGAAAGGCCTTTGGATGTGGCACTCGCTCAAGCGAGTGAACGTATGCTAGATTCTGGACGAATTTCGCTTACGCTCGCTTGCCTCACCCAATTGAACTCTGAGAATCTCGCTCCAGCGAGTTGGGGCTCGCTCAAGCGAGACGACCCCTGATACTTTTCTTCTTCTTTTTCGCTCAGCGTGTGCTATAGCTCGCCCAAGCGCCCCACTCAGTCTCGCTCAAGCGAGTGCGACTACTTGAGCGAGTTATGCTCTGATTCTCCAAATTTCATTGTTTTATTATTTCCCTAAATCCAAAACCCTACTGGAAAGACTCTCAGAATGTCATCTCACTCGGAAGTGTCCCACTTAGAGGCACTTCATTCGGAAAACCATCAGTCCAGATAGACTCCACTCGGAGATGTTTCTGTTTCACTCGGATTTTACCTCACTCGAACGTGTCTCAATCGGACACAGTTTCTTCACTCGAATGATTCTTGTAGTGATGTTTCACTCGGAAACATCACTACATGGAATTGATCTCAGCCTTATTTCTCTCGGAATTAAATAACTATCATTCAGATAATCATAATTCACTCGGCATCGTATACATTCTCTCGGAAACTTCTGTCTTAACTTAATTCACTCGGAATCGTGTACATTTACACTCGGAAAATCTTGTCTTTAACATTTTTCACTCGGAAATTCATTCTGAATTTCTTCTTTAATCCTTTTTAAATTATTTTTCTATAAATCATAAAAATTGGGATGTTACAAACATGCTCAATTAAAAACCCTAAAATAAAGGATAGGAGCCCTAACATAAGGCATCCCGAATTGAATCCTATCACCATATTTCAACATGTACTTCACACAAAACTGAGGCCAACCGGAGCCAAGGTGAACTTCCCAAGGCCTTCGCCCGATCCAACGAACCTCAAGGGATAACACGTCTTCAAATCCTTCCATCTTGGCGAGTACTTTTGTTGTGTCTTCAAATACCTCTTCCCGAGTCAGTCTTCTTCTTGCGTCACTCGGAAGTCTCTCATCTGGGAGATCACTCGGAGTTGAAGAGTCTTGAAGATGAATCCGAGCACAAGCACTCGGAAACCAAAGACCAATCCGAGCAGGAATTAAATGGAATTTATCAATCAGATATTTATTCTTCTCGGAATCATTCACTCAGGAAACATAATGAATCAGAGTTCAAGTCTTTGTCCAGAAGCAATCTTTCTGGAAAGACTCACTCAGAATGTCATCTCACTCGGAAGTGTCCCACTCAGAGGCACTTCACTCGGAAAACCATCCATCCAGATAGACTCCACTCGGAGATGTTTCTGTTTCACTCGGATTTTACCTCACTCGAATGTGTCTCAATCGGACACAAAGTTTCTTCACTCTGGAATGATTATTGTAATGATGTTTCACTCGAAAACATCTTTACTTTACATGGAATTGATCTCAGCCTTATTTCTCTCGGAATTGAATAACTATCATTCGGATAATCATAATTCACTTGGCATCGTATACATTCTCTCAGAAACTTCTGTCTTAACTTAATTCACTTGGAATCGTGTACATTTACACTTGGAAAATCTTGTCTTTAACATTTTTCACTCGGAAATTCATTCTGAATTTCTTCTTTAATCCTTTTTAAATTATTTTTCTATAAATCACAAAAATTGGGATGTTACAAACATGCTCAATTAAAAACCCTAAAATAAAGGATAAGAGCCCTAACATAAGGCATCCCGAATTGAATCCTATCACCATATTTCAACATGTACTTCACACAAAACTGAGGCCAACCGGAGCCAAGGTGAACTTCCCAAGGCCTTCACCCGGTCCAACGAACCTCAAGGGATAACATGTCTTCAAATCCTTCCATCTTGGCGAGTACTTTTGTTGCGTGTTCAAATACCTCTTCCCGAGTCAGTCTTCTTCTTGCGTCACTCGGAAGTCTCTCATCTGGGAGATCACTCGGAGTTGAAGAGTCTTGAAGATGAATCCGAGCACAAGCTCTCGGAAACTGAAGACCAATCCGAGCAGGAATTAAATGGAATTTATCAATCAGATATTTATTCTTCTCGGAATCATTCACTCAGGAAACATAATGAATCAGAGTTCAAGTCTTTGTCCAAAAGCAATCTTTCTAGAAAGACTCACTCAGAATGTCATCTCACTCGGAAGTGTCCCACTCAGAGGCACTTCACTCGGAAAACCATCCATCCAGATAGACTCCACTTGGAGATGTTTCTGTTTCACTCGGATTTTACCTCACTCGAACGTGTCTCAATCGGACACAAAGTTTCTTCACTCTGGAATGATTCTTGTAATGATGTTTCACTCGGAAACATCTTCACTTTACATGGAATTGATCTTCTCAGCCTTATTTCACTTGGAATTGAATAACTATCATTCGGATAATCATAATTCACTTGGCATCGTATACATTCTCACTCGGAAACTTCTGTCTTAACATAATTCACTCAGAATCGTGTACATTTACACTCGGAAAATCTTGTCTTTAACATTTTTCACTCGGAAATTCATTCTGAATTTATTCTTTAATCCTTTTTAAATTATTTTTCTATAAATCACAAAAATTGGGATGTTACAAACATGCTCAATTAAAAACCCTAAAATAAAGGATAGAAGCCCTAACATAAGGCATCCCGAATTGAATCCTATCACCATTTTTCAACATGTACTTCACACAAAACTGAGGACAACCGGAGCCAAGGTGAACTTCCCAAGGCCTTCACCCGGTCCAACGAACCTCAAGGGATAACACGTCTTCAAATCCTTCCATCTTGGCGAGTACTTTTGTTGCGTCTTCAAATACCTCTTCCCGAGTCAGTCTTCTTCTTGCGTCACTCGGAAGTCTCTCATCTGGGAGATCACTCGGAGTTGAAGAGTCTTAAAGATGAATCCGAGCACAAGCTCTCGGAAACTGAAGACCAATCTGAGCAAGAATTAAATGGAATTTATCAATCGGATATTTATTCTTCTCGGAATCATTCACTCAGGAAACATAATGAATCAGAGTTCAAGTCTTTGTCCAGAAGCATTCTTTCTGGAAAGACTCACTCAGAATGTCATCTCACTCGGAAGTGTCCCACTCAGAGGCACTTCACTCGGAAAACCATCCATCCAGATAGACTCCACTCGGAGATGTTTCTGTTTCACTCGAATTTTACCTCACTCGAACGTGTCTCAATTGGACACAAAGTTTCTTCACTCTGGAATGATTTTTGTAATGATGTTTCACTCGAAAACATCTTCACTTTACATGGAATTGATCTTCTCAACCTTATTTCACTCGGAATTGAATAACTATCATTCGGATAATCATAATTCACTCGGCATCGTATACATTCTCACTAGGAAACTTCTGTCTTAACATAATTCACTCGGGAATCGTGTACATTTACACTCGAAAAATCTTGTCTTTAACATTTTTCACTCGGAAATTCATTCTGAATTTCTTCTTTAATCCTTTTTAAATTATTTTTCTATAAATCACAAAAATTGGGATGTTACAAACATGCTCAATTAACAACCCTAAAATAAAGGATAGGAGCCCTAACATAAGGCATCCCGAATTGAATCCTATCACCATTTTTCAACATGTACTTCACACAAAACTGAGGCCAACCGGAGCCAAGGTGAACTTCCCAAAGCCTTCGCCCGGTCCAACGAACCTCAAGGGATAACATGTCTTCAAATCCTTCCATCTTGGCGAGTACTTTTGTTGGCCTGTGAGGGAAAATCAGGGGAACTAAACTCGACGGTAGATCCTGAAAAACAAACAACAACATCACTAACATGTTACAAAAAATATGAAAAGGTGATGAGCTAAGATGACGAACCAAAAAATTTTCCCGTTGAAACTTGGTAAGTACTTTGGTGGCAGAGTATAAAAAGTTATCAATCTGTCTATTGCGAGAGACAACTTTTTTAGAAGCATGGACAGTCGGAGGGAGCTGTTTAAAATAACAATTAAATAAGCAGATTTGATGACATGAAAAAGGTTTAAGGTATAGAGGAAGAAAGACTAAAAGTAGGACAAACCTCATCATCAGAGTCACCAATAACTATGACATTTGTATCTTTAGCTGCCATGTGATTCTGATTGACAAACAGGGGTCAACAGCATCAGTTGAATGGTAAATCAAAACTAATAACATAATAAATAAACAGATTTGATGAGATGGGAAATAAAGGTATGTAACAAACAAATAGAAGTAGGATATACTTCATCATTAGAATCAGGAAAAAGTATGGCGTCTGCATCTTTATGTCCCATGTGTTTCTGTTTCATAAACAGGGGTTAATAGCATCAGTTTAATAGGAAAATCAAAAGTAATAACATGGCCAATCATAATACCAATTTACCACAACTGTACAGGAGCCACTAAAATAACAACATCAACCATATATACTTGGTATTTTAAGGGACAATCTTGGAATACTTTTTAAATCAGCATTTTCAAAGACTCATAACATCATGAAAACAAAATTGCATGAAACACAATATATTAAAATTAAGAAATGCATAAAGTACATGACAGACATTAGCTGAATTTGAATACAGATAAAGTATAGGCGCAAAGATTAAAAGTAGGACATACTTCATCATCAGAATCGTCTAAAAAAATGACCTCTTTATTTATACAATTTAATTTAATAGTATAACATCAAACAAAAAATAAGCAAAAACCACAACTCAATGAAACAATGAAAAAATAATATTAACTAAAGCCTAACAAAAAGAAAATAAACAACAATAACATACATTCTTGTCTTTCACAGGTTTAGATTATTTTAACCAATTGAGTTTGTGTCCATATTAGTATAGAGGGACCTGGTTTTGCAATTTTGGTATACTTATCAAGTGAAGCATCACCAATAAATCCAGATTTCCCATGTTGCACCTGAAAAACCATAAAACTTAATAAGTAAAACCACTAATCCATTTCCCTTTTCAAAAAAATACAAATAATATATACCTTATCAACTGTAGCATCAGCAACAAATTTGGTTTTCCCTTCCTGCTGCTGAAAAACCAAAACCGTAGTTGATCATCCAATCCATATAAAAATACAGAAAAATAAAATAAGAGGAGAAGGTTTTTGGAGGGAATAAGGATTAACCACGGATTGACACATGTTAGATTCCACTTTCTATCAAGTGTCTTTTATATTAGATATAGATAATATTTTTCACTTTCTTTCTTAGTTTTTCAGATAAAACAATTCTCAATCCCTAATCATGTTGTTTTTCTTTCCTAACACCACTAAATTACTCGTAATATATACTTAAAAAAACGCATAGGTTTTTAGAAGAATCAGAGAAAATGACTTAAAGCTCATCAAGAGATGAGTCAAAATTGACAACAGATATCGTTGAACCATTTACAATGTCACTCTTATTCAATGGTTTGCATCTGCAAAAAACTCTGATATCCCCCTTGAGTTCAATCACTTCATTGTAAAGCTGCCTACGCTCAGAAGACTCCTTCAGGTACTTTCTTTTCAACACTTCATATTCAGCACCTAATGAGCGGCAGAAAGATCAAAACCTAGTATAAACTTATCTTTAAGAGCCAGAAACTATTATTCAAATTTATGTTAATGTTAGAGCCTTACCAAGAAACTGAATAGACTTCAAAGCATCCTGGCCTGGGAAGGACTCAAATGTTAGCTTCACTTGATTAGACAGAGCCACATGTTCTTTCTTCAAAGTCTGGTACATGAAGCATAGAAACCAACATTAAGAAAAGCAATATTTGGAATGATTCATATTCTTTTATGTGATCATCAAACCATAAAAAGTACCTGAACTTTGGCACTCAAGTCAATAAATCTCTTCAATATTGTGAGCGTATGACCCTGATCTGGAGAATTTACACGGGCTCCATCACTGGTCATACTATGCTTAACGATGATGTCCGTTGTTTCATCCAATTGCGCTGCATTATCTAACGATATGTAAAAACCAGACAGCAGAAGCAAAATCAAAACCGGTTTCTTGATATAATAATATTTTTCACTTTCTTTCTTAGTTTTTCAGATAAAACAATTCTCAATCCCTAATCATGTTGTTTTTCTTTCCTAACACCACTAAATTACTCGTAATATATACAATCCTGAAATGGTTATTTATTTATTTTTTTAAAAAAAGATGAGAAATAGGAGAAACCTATGTTGGAAGGTTTATCTAAGGAGGCGTCAGAATTGTAGTGAGTGAAAAATCGATTAAACTTTTCAGTGAGAATGTCAATGATTTGATCTGCAAGAAGTGAGAGATTTGTTAAATTGGTGAAAGAGAAAGCGAAAGAATGAAAGTAGAGGAAAGAGAGAGGAGTGTTACCAACCATAGTCATAGAAGATCATTGATGTGAGCTTCGAAGGTTTCTTTGCTTGCTGTTCAGTGGTTGGTTGGTTGGAGCGCAGAGAGAGAGATTTTTCATTTTGGGATTGGAACGTGTCTGTTTGAAAATTGCAACAGCCAGAAACAACAAAATTGCGACGGAGATTCCCTCGACATGGCTTTCACCTTGTAACAGTGATCGGAGAAAATAGAGGAAAAAGCTTCCGAGAGAGAGACAGACGCGTGAGGAATTTGGAAAGATAAAGAAAAGTGAGAAAAGAGAATTAAAGAATTAGGGAAACAATAAAATTGTGACGGAGATTCCCTCGACATGGCTTTCACCTTGTAACAGTGATCGGAGAAAATAGAGGAAAGAGCTTCCGAGAGAGAGACAGACGCGTGAGGAATTTGGAGAGATAAAGAAAAGTGAGAAAAGAGAATTAAAGAATTAGGGAAAGGAAAAAATGTTTTGAAACTCTGAACCATTAAATGCAATTTTATGGAAAATTTTAAATTTGAATTTCAAACGGAAGATGAAGGAGTTAATGCACATAGGGAACCTTGGAAACTGAAACCAATGGACATTAAGTGGAGGAGAGAGAAAGAGTTAAGTAGTTAAAATCAGAGGAGAAGGTTTTTGGAGGGAATAAGGATTAACCACGGATTGACACCTGTTAGATTCCACTTTCTATCAAGTGTCTTTTATATTAGATATAGATTAAGTTTAGCAGTATTTCAATTCTATGCAATTGGATTCTGGAATTGTAATTACAATTCCAAAAAGTTTCCAAACATCATAATTAAAATTTTAAGGCTCAATTTCAATTCTAAACCTTAATCCAATATTCAGTTTCATGCGTCACATGTACACTTGGAGTTTAATTTTTGAAATGACAAACATATGCCTTCCCAAAGTCAATGTCAATTTCATATTCACATTCCAATCACCAATAGTTTCAACCACCACTAGAACCTCACAACATAGTCAGTTTTCAGTAATGATTGAATCCTAATTTCAGTAATAATTGACAATCGATTTCCAACCAAATTCCCTATAGATTGAATCCAATATTATTATCTAGTATAGTTGAATTTTAAAACAACAAAGGCCCCGTTTGGTTAATTAAACTTTGATTTGACCAACAAAAAAATATTACAATTAAATAAAGTTTTAAATGTTTATAACAACATAAAAGATCAATATTAACCTTTAAATTTTTATATTTTCATAATTCTGTTTCTCCAATTTTAAACCAAACGGAGTTCAAAACTCATCGTAATTGAATTCTGGATTTTGATATAGCTAAAGGATTTGAGTAAAGGTAAGTTGGTAAGAATAGAATAGTGATGATGGTAAGGGCTTATAAAAATGATGGTGCAAAATGAAGTGGGTGTATATTTTTATAGTAAGAGAGGAAAAAATGTTGAGAAAAGAGTAAAAGGATATTTTAAGGATAAAACATTCAGAGAAGAAAATTGGTAGGAATAAAAAAGTAGGAGTTAAAAGAATCTCCTATTTTATTTCAACTTAACTACATTTGTTAACTGTGACATCTATTTTATTATAGTTCTGAACTTGCAACTACTTGAATCTAATCTTTCAGCCTCTAAAAGCGTGTGATTTTAGTCCAAGCGTGCTAATAGCCAGAAATTTCTAGCTTTTATATGCATCGGGAGATAATATACTTTGTCTTCCATTGCTTCAAGAATTGTTTGTGAGTAACTAATACAATGGATGATCTGTGAATGATGAATGACCATGTCCATGAAAACTCAATTTTACACTACTCAAGTATGGATAACCTACCAGAAGTGAAAAATGTAAACCTTAAACCCTTTCAAATATTGGTATAAGAATAGGTATAGTGGTCATGTTGAAAAGGTTTTGTTTTTACATAAAGTCGTTTCATTTCTAGACAATTTTTAATTTTAAAAAATGTAAGATATTTTTATCTGATATGTTGTGAAATCAATTTGAACGATTAATAAAAAAATAAAATTGAATAATTCGTGTATAAAAATTAATTCTAAATCTCTTAGTTCTAATGATTACAAAATAATCATTTTTTAAAACGGGTTTTTTTCTTCCTTATGAAGTTAACGGTTTTAGTTTTCGTCCCTACAATATTCCCTTTAATGTTTTAGTTTGTTATTAATATAAATTGTTCATAAATAAATCCATTATTAACTTGTTTTTAAGTAATTTGTCTTGATTTACGTCTCATACCAGTTCAGATTTTTGAATAGCAACCACTAACTCTGACATCACAAGTGCACTTAGTATCCATCAACATATTATTGAATAGTGATTCCATGTAGAAGCCCCAACCAAGGTCAAACTAATCCAATGTTTAGTATATAAGGTAAGATCAATACAACATTCACTCAACACCTAATAAATACCTCTTATTTACTACTATATTTAAAGTATATTTAACAACCTATATCACTCAAACTTCCATATCATTTATCTGATACTAACTTTAGTGTAAGAGTGTATTTGTAGGTAAAATTTTATTTTGCCTACAACGTGAAATATTAATAGTTTTTGGACCTAATTATATTGAGTCTTTGAAATCCTCACCAAACTTATAGATATAATATTAGATTCACATTTAACCGTTGTAATAGGTATGAACTTAAACAACCGGTATCTACACAGAAGTCTATCCTCCATACCACACAAATGTTTAATAGATTTTCACATTATTTCACATGATATGTAATTACACATCCAACTAATCTACGGGCCATGTAATGTAAAAGTTATTATAAAAATATAATAATAGATAACTTAAACATATTAACCATCTTGGTTAAAAAATTTTAAGAAGTTGAGCAATTTCATCTAAAAAAATATAATAATAAGTAACCTAAACATAATAATAATAATAATAACATAAAATTTGTTAAACAAATTATTTATTAATTGTGATCATCTAACATAAAATAATTTGTTAAATTTGAATAGGGGTAAAACATATGGAAAAAAATTACAGAAACAAACTCAAAATTTTATATTTTTTCAAAAACTAAAATACATGTTAACCCTTAAAAAATCAACAAATCTTATCCACTAAAATGAATTTCATAACATGTTTGTGGCAAACTAGAAAAAAATTATTTTAATAATCTTAAGTAGGTATTTTCTTAGTTAAAAAGATATAACTTAATGAAACATGATAACAAAATACATTTTGAAAACATTAGAAGATACAAAGTTATTTGTCAATTTGCTTGAAATATATAACATTCTTAATTTTTAAAAGAAATTTTAATAAATCAAAAATATTTTTCAAATAATTCAGATTTCCAAAACAAAATTTGAATTAAATAATTTACAATATTCATTTTACAAAGCTGACTGGCTCTTTTAAATTTACAATTAAATAGATAAACCAAAAACACTTGGTATTCATGAGCCGGCCAAGGCTTTCACTAAAAGAAACTCCGAGCTGCACGAGTGTCTTCACATATCATGGTTGAGCCCTTCATTCACTGAAAAATAAATGTAGAGGGTGAGCATAACATATCAAATAACAGTTATTGAATTGAAATAAAAATCCAATTAATAACTATAAAATCAATACTGATCACACTCGACAATTCAAGCTCACTCGGCAATAAGTTAAATTTCCACTCGGCAATTATAGCCATTTTACCACTCGGTAAATAAAACATCACTCGGTAAGCATAGCAAACTGCACTCGGCGAGTAAAACATTTCACTCGGCAGATACAACACTTCATACTCGGCAACATAACAAATTATTCATTCTCAAAACTGAGACATATACATATACTCATCGTAATAGCATGTTCTCACAATAACACATAAATCAGTGTATGCACTTGCTCAATCAAATAGATCCATATCTTTCATTTTCACTTGACCAACCAAAATGGGGTCATTATCAATTTTGTGTTGCAACACTGGCTCCCCGAGCCATAATTCAGCTCATCGCTGATTCGGCCGTTTTACAGGTACCAAACCGCTCTGCGCCCATACTGTAACACTGAGTACCACTCCCTGAGTGATAGCGGTCCTCTACCCAGTGCTACGGGCCGGCCTTGAGTCCCACTCAAAGGCGTCCGTGGTATATAGGAACCACTCCATCACAGTTCACATTCAAACATCACACAGGCATCTCATGCATACAAATATCATGAATCATCAATCTCATATCAATATCAATAATATGAATGGAAAACATGAAACATAAAACGTCATATAGTTGGGGTCTCATAATAATTCATACATATATCACATATAGCATATCAACAACACCCCAAATCCATTCATAAACCATGTATTTGAGATGTACGCCCTACCTGGAAATAAAGTGTTCCAGCAGCTTTAAAAACTATAATCCAGTCACTGCTCTCAAATACCGACTGGAATTGTACTGCTACACCAGTCCAAGCTCTCCTTCGTAAAGAGAAAGAACGAAGATTTAATTATCTTTGTTGTCTAATAGCTCCCAGTAGCGAATTAGAGAGAAAAGGATTATGGTGATTTCTCTTCCCAAAAGTTCTTCCATTATTCCAACAATGGAATTATTTATATGCAGAAGAGACGTAAATAACTTGAAATACTCTGTCATATGTCTCTTTAATAATTAATGAAGGGCTAAAATATTTAATGAAAATGGTACAACACATCAAAATGGGTCCCAAACTTAGAAAATATCTAAGAAAGGAATCTGCTGGAAGATAGAAGAACATAATGACGTGGAAAGCATCCATCAGACCTGATCCTCGCTTGAGCGGACCTCTCTCGCTTGAGCGAGAACTGCCCAATAACCATTTTCCATGCTTTCGCTCGAGCGAGGCTCCCTCCTAGTAGCCACTCGCTCAGGCAAGGAATGTCCAGTGGCATTCGTTTAAGCGAGGCACCTACTCGCTTAGGCGAAATCCATCTAAAGGCTGTCCTTCGATTCTGCACTCGCCCACTTGACAAAGTTTCCCAGCACTCGGGTTTCATTCGGCAGTTCAATAAAAACCGACTCATCTCGCTCGGGATCACTTACTCAGAAGACTTAATCAATCATAGTTGAAGTCTTTGTCCAGAAGCACTCTTTCTGGAAAGACTTATTCGGAATGTATTACTCGGAAGTATCTCTGTGACACTTCACCCGGAAAATCACTTCACTCGGATTTACTTTACTTGAACGTGTCTCAATCGGACACAGCGTCACTTCATTCGGAAATGATTCTCTTAATGATGTTTCACTCGGAAACATCTTAACTTCACTTGGAAACGATGTTCTGTCTTATTTCACTCGGAATCTGATTCATTTCACTCGGAAAATCTTATTTCATTCATTTTCCACTCGGAATTTCATTCAAAAATTCTTCTCTAATCCTTTTTAAGTTATTTTTATAAAAATCATAAAAATCGGGATGTTACAAAATACATGTATAATATATATTTTTTATGCTTCCATTCAATTATATGAATTATCATATATCAATAACTTGTGGTAAGTATAACTTAATGATTGATTGAATGATTATATTTTGTGGTGGTAATTTGAATTTTTATATAAAAAAAGTTTCTTTAAACCAAGCATATATACCTTAGATCTTTAGTTTTAATAACAACAATAATAAAACACAATCTTATATTGTTTGCACATGAAAAATATTCTGTTAAAATTATAAACATTTCATAATCTTTACATTTTATAAATTTATTAATACGTTGTTGAATCTTAATATTTATAAAAAATATATAATTCTTTATACTTTCAACCAGTTAAAAAATACACAAAATATGTCTTATGTATAAGAAATATTTTGACATCCTAAAAAAAGTGACATACAAAGAAAAATATTTCTCATATTTGACAGGAGATGATACAGATATTTATCAAATATAAAAGTTTTCGGGATTATTAATCTACGAATAAAATAAAAATTTTATACAATAATTTATCATGAGTGTACCAAATTTTATTTTGCTAATAGATCATAAGCATAATATTACTCACTAAAAAGTTAAAAAAATATATTGCATGGTTTATTTTTTCAAAAATCTTATTCTTAAAAACCAATTTTTTACAAAAAATAATTTAACTCATAATAAAAGATTTTCAAACGTTATCCTAATATCACAAAAAATAACAATTTCCAATGACATGTAAAACCAATAAAGTAACTGAGAGGGTAAAAGATTTCATACCAAAATACTACTATTGTGGTTAAATTCAAAGTACAATTGTTTAATAAAGGAAAAAGGGAGTTTTTTTTATAAAAAAAAGGTGAAAAGGTAGAAGATTTAATTGGGGCAAAGGCAAAAAAGTATGAAATCCTCTTATCTTACCCCAAACATTTTAGTCAATAAAATAACTTAGCTGAGTAAGCAGGTAGAGTGGTTAAACCCAGAAGGGGGAGAAGAACCAATGATAAATACCAATAATAATGTCCACAGAAGGAACAAATTGAACTGGAAGTCATGAACTGAACTCATCCACTCCCTATAAAATTCTCTATCATCACTCTCTTCTTCAATCCACCAAGCTTCAAGCTTTTCCATCATACAAGCTCAAGTTCCCTCCTTTCTGTCATTTTCAGATACCCTTTTCCCTTTCAGCTTCCTTTGTGTTCCAATGGCCTCCACCCCAACTCCCCCACCTCACTTTTCCTCCCTCACCTCAAGAACCGCCAATAGCAACCAACGCCAAAACCGCCAGAACACCACCAACACCACCAACAACCTGAGGAGCCAACAACACCGTCGCCAGAACAGGAACCGTTGGTATTCCTCCCCCAGGTTCTACCATGCATCTGGTTCAGGTCCAGGTGGTGTTCCCTCTGCTGCTGCTGCTGCAGCATCATTTTCACCCTCCCTCAGCCCGTTCGTCGGCCACAGAACCACCCACCTGGCGCCAGAATTCTCCGGCAGGCGATCCACCCGCCGACTCGGGAAGATGAACTCCGGTGGCCCCCGGGCCGTCCCTAACAACCAGCAGCACTCCAAGGTGGCTGAGGAGGCCCTGCATTGCCTCAGGAATGCTGGTAATGATGTTGCTGCTGTGGATAGAATTTTGCTTAGTTATGAACATAGGCTTGATGAGGGTGTCAGTGATTATGTTTATATGATTAAAGATTATGCCAATCATAGTGGTGAATATATGCTAGCTGATAGGACTTATGATTTTGCCATGAGAAGGGTTGCTAGGAATGCTGAGGAAATGGGGAAGTTGACTAGCAACATCATTAGAACCCTTGGTAGGTTAAGGAAGATTGATCATGCTTGCGAATTGTTTCGTTTGGCGATTAATGCTGGTTATGGAAGGACTGTTTTTACTGTGTCTGCCATGATCAGCGCACTTGGCAAGAACAAAATGTTCCCTGAGGCAGTGCATTTGTTCAGGAGCATGGGGCAGTTTGGCTTGTCACCGAATTTGATCATATACAATGCCATCATTGATGGAGGGGCCAAAGCTGAAGTTGACTTTGACAATGTGGTCCAGTTTTTTGAAGACATGAAGGTCACCCCTGGCTGTCAGCCTGACCGCATAACTTATAATTCACTTTTGGCGACGTGTGTGCCACGGGGGAGGTGGAAAATGTCAGAAAAGTTGATGGCGGAGATGGATAGGGATGGCATTGATCTAGATGTGTATACTTATAATACATACTTGGATGCCCTCTGCAAGGGTGGGAGAATGGACACTGCTAAATGGGTTCTGGAAGTTGAGATGCCTGCCAGGAATATTAGGCCTAATGTGGTCACATTTAGTACTCTGATGGATGGCTATGCAAAGTTCAACCTCTTGGAAGAGGCCTTAAGTGTGTACACTGAAATGGAGCGTTTGCTGATTTGTTTGGATAGGGTGTCTTACAATACACTGGTTGGAGTTTATGCAAAGCTTGGCTGGTTTGATGAAGCAATGAGGACATGCCAGGAGATGGAGAATTGTGGAATTAGAAATGATGTGGTAACTTATAATGCACTCATTGATGGTTTTGGGAAACATGGTGAGTATGTTCATGTTAGGAACTTGTTCGATGAAATGAAAGAGAGAAAGATATGGCCTAACGAATTGACATACTCGACCATGATTAAAGCGTACACTAAAGGTAAAATGTATGCTGAGGCAATGAGTTTTTACAGAGAGTTCAGGCAGCAAGGCTTAGAAACAGATGTGGTATTTTATAGTACTCTCATTGATTCTCTAAGCAAAAATGGTCTGGTTGAGTCTTCTATGCAGTTGCTTGATGCAATGACAACAGAGGGAATTAGACCGAATGTTGTCACTTACAACTCTATCATTGATGCCTTCCGGCCTAGGGAGGCATCGGCTCAGGAATGTGGGGTTGGAAGTTCGTCTCAAGCCAACGAGTATCAATTTGAACCTTCGTCAAGCAGTTCTCATGATCCAATCATGCTGATATTTCAGCAACTCGCCAGCAGCCCACATAGGGAGAAGGACAAGAGGGGAAGACAAGACAATTTCTCCATCTTACAGCTCTTTCAGAGAATGCACGAGATGCAAGTCAAACCTAATGTGGTGACGTTTTCAGCAATTCTAAATGCTTGCAGGTAATTACCCATCCAAGTCAAACCATCACTTAGTCATGGCATGATGTTCTTTTACTATTTGCCTCCACCTCCTTTTACAGTTTTTTGTTTTCGTTTTAACTTTTATAATATGTACTTTGATATTCTCAGATGAATATTTAACCATTTACTGAATGTATAATTTGGTCCATTGGATGCAGCCACTGTGAGTCACTCCAAGATGCTTCAGAGCTATTAGAACAGCTCAGGCTATTTGATGGCCAGGCGTATGGTGTAGCCCACGGACTACTTATGGGTTATGGAGAATCTGTATTGAGAGGAGCTCGAGTTCTATTTGATGAAATCAAGGATATGGATTCTTCAACAGCATCAGCATTTTTTAATGCTCTTACAGATATGCTGTGGCATTTTGGTCAGGTAAATTTTGAGTGACTAGAAATGTGCCTCTTTTTTCATTCTAGTTTTATACTTTGCCACAAATTGTGTTGCATAAATGTCTCATAAGTGGGATGATTAGCATTACAGGTTTACAAGAGATGCACCTTTTACACTTCAATCTAACTCTCGTATTTTTTTGCTTTTATAACGAAATGATTTTGACAACAGAGACATGGCGCACAGCTGGTTGTGCATGAAGGGAAAGAGAGAAGGGTGTGGAAGTGTTTTAGCTGGAATGAAACTAGCTTGGATCTGCATCTCATGTCTTGTGGAGCAGCATGTGCAATGGTGCATTCGTGGCTGTGCGACATGCGCACTGTTATTTTCAAAGGCAATGAACTGCCTGCTATGCTGAAGTATGCATCTTTCCCACCCAAGACTGCTTTTTGTTTTCCTTTGATTTCAATGGTAAATGAGTATTGAAGTTTGGATCACAATCTTTTTGCAGCATTTTAACTGGATGGGGAAGGCACAGCAAGGTTGTCGGTAACGGCACGCTGAGGAAGGCCGTGGAGGCACTCTTGAATGGCATGGGTGCACCCTTTCAGATGGCTGAGCATAACTTGGGGAGGTTTATATCAAATGGACCTGTGTTGACTGCATGGTTGAGAGAACCAAGTACATTGAATTTGCTTGTTCTGCATGATTGCATAGTTAATGGTCGACAAGTGGTGAATGCTCAATCTGATGATCAAGTGTTTGGTTTACCAGCTCTATGCTTGTAGGCTGCAGCAGACAAAAGTACCTTGTGATTTCTTGGTGAAGAGTCCTTTCATGCATAGTATAACTTTTCCATGTCGTGCTTGACTACATCGATTGAAAAACAGGTGTTGCAGGGAGAAAAACAAAGAACAAGAATGAAAGAAGAAGAAAAAGAAGAATATGGAGTAAAAAGAACAGAGGGTAGTGAAAAAAGGGTTTTGTTGACATCAACGCTAACCCTTAGGCTGATTTAAGTCACTAAATGTAATAACTTTTTTATTGGGATGAATATAATTATTCCATAAAAAACTAAAAGTAAATAAATACATTCATTCCCAGTAAAAAGTTGACCTTTTTGATAACTTAAACTCAGCCTTTAGGAATGAGGTTAACGAAACCCCAAAATAAATTTGTATCAATCTTATAAGTTTGTATCAATCTCTAGTTTTCCTTTCTCTCGCGGGATCAGGCTTTGTTAGTATTGTTTAGTTTTCTTTTCCTTAGTGGGATAAAACTGCTTTTTGTTGTTTAGTTTTCTTGTCCCTTGTGGGATATAGTGGGATAAGACTATGTCCTTGTTGTTCAGTTTTCCTTTCTTCAATTGAATGAATACATAATTCTATTTACAGTTGACCCTCGTATGCGAAACATTTGCATATATAATTTGATTATCTTGTCATTTTGTTCCAACAGAAAATAATTGAAAATCTTCAAATATTCATGAAATGGAAGGCGAAGAAAAGATAATATATTGAATGGAAATACAAAAGCAGTTTAAGTCGATGGCCGTATTCAGTTACAACAAAACACAAGTGAAGTGAAAACTAGTGAATATTCATACTACATTTGACATACTTTTTTAAAAAATGTGTTGCACTTCCATGTGTTTGCTTTTTATACCATAAAACAGAATGCATAATTCCAATTCATATTCATTGTATTGCACTGACTTATAAGAAAAAGAATTATGAATACTTGCTAATGCTATCACCATAAATAATCAGCTTGCAATTCACCTGTGCCTTCAACCAGATTGCATGCCACTAAAATATGGTATAAACCAAACACTATAATTAATTATGTTTGTGTTTTTTTTGTCTTGGCCATGACACCAAATATTGCAACTCCATACTTTAGCCTTGGAAGAACTGTACTCGGAAGAAGATTGATCTGAAGCCAACAAATGGATGCAAAGGATGTTTTTGTACATATCTTGAATCAAGAACACAAATCACGCAATCCATCTGGTATGAAACAATTTTTTCTTTTTCATCCCTAAACTGGTGTCAGTTTAGAATTTCAAACTTGGTTTCTCTGACATGATACATTTTTCAATGCAATCTAATGGCTAAAACACGATTATCCATGCATCTCATTCCTCAACCAAGTTCTGAACTGGGGATTCTTTGTTCCTGCGTTTCCTCAACAGAACACACACTAATTGATTACATTAAGAATGTGCTTGGATAAGGAATTTTAAAATTGTGGAGTTGTTAAATTAATAATTGCGTGATTATAAAAAGAGTTTAATAACTAACTCTCCCGGTGAAAACTTCTTTTATCCACAAGGTTCGAATATGAGACCTTATTTAAAGAGAATTAAACATATATCATTTGAACTAATTACTTATTAGTAATAATAGATTTATAAGGTGAGCTAAACACACAAAAAAAAAATTGAAATTCTCTTTCAATATATCATTTGAAAATCTTCCCTTTTATACTAAAAATTATCAAGTGAAAATTCTATGTTAATCATATAATTCATTTTAATACATTGTTAATTTTACAATTCTCTAGAATTCTAAATGTTCTTTGTCCAGACCCAACCTAAAGGAACACCAAAACTGCAACCTATAGAATGATGATGCAGGGGGTTTAGATTGATCTTAAAAACTGTCTAGAATATAAAGCGTTGGAAAAATCAATGTCTAACAATGCTTAAAAATAAGAAAATGGACATAGTAAAAACCTCGAGCCAAATCTCACATCAAGAAGCAAATCACCCTCCCTGCATTCTGGGACTTGGATCACGCCCATTCATTAAAACCATCTTATACATTTTCTATTACATCATTTACAATTTTACATACAGATCAAACAAGAAGATTCTTTTGCATACCTCAGTACCAAAGGGAGAAAGAAAGAAAACAGTGCAGACAATAATTATACAGATGTTACATACTTAAAGTAACATTTTGGTCTGCTATCTCTCTCCAAGACCCTAAAATTCATTAGTTATTATTCACAGGCCCTGATTCAGCTGATTATTATATTCCCCTCCTTTTGGTCATCATATCAAAAACTTTAATGTTAGTTATATAGCAAATTAGCAACTACTAGCTACTTCCTTGTCATACGAAGCATTAATACTTGTGTTTTGACTTCAGGTTGAAAACCACTGTCTAGCATTTTAGTGTAGACCTTATTTGCCAATTTAACATTGCCACGTAAGCACATCCCTTGAACAGCAGCATTATACAGAGTGGTATTCGGCATGGTCTGCTGCAGAAGTAACAGATAACAGAGAGGTCAAATACTTATGCCAGTATAAAAATATAAATTGAGGTAAACCAGTTATCACTCAATTTAATCAAAATTTATAATTATTGCCCTCAAAAAAGACAAAAATGGGTTTCATACCATGTATACGTGATGCTCAGCATGGTTTTGAAATGTTGCTGTAGGTGCTTCTGTTTATTATATAAAGGACCAAAAGTACTAAATTTACCTGTTCGGCAAATTTCTCAATGCTAATTTTTTCAAAAGAATCAATGCTGTCTCAGATATTTTAAAATGTTTACAGTAGTAGCACAGAATTGCACTTTGTGCTAAATGATTACCTTTTTTCATAGTTGATATCATATACATCTACATTTTCATAAATTAAAGGCGGAAAATTCACAAATTATTTGGATGAAACAGTTGTGCAAAGGTAGCGGTAGCATAAACAAATTGTTAAATTGACAGAGGTTAAAATGCTTTTTACTCACATTTAGGATTTCTTCTAATTCTTCCCAGAGATCTCCACGAACACAACATCTTATCATGGATAGATAAGTAAATATATTTGGACTGCACTTCTGATGAACCATATGCTTGTACACCTGCAATGCAATTCTTGGATTCCTTGCTAGCTCACAGGTCCTGATAACAAGATTGTATGACCTTGTCAAATCAGACAGTCCAGAAGCTTCCATCCGCCACAAAATTTCAATTGCTTTATCCCATAATCTAAGCTTTGAGCACGACATTAAAACTGTATTGTATAAATGTATATTGAACCGAGATGTTTGATTCCTTTCAATCATCCCAAAAAGCTGAAGAACTTTGTGATGCCTATTGGCCTTGCTAAGAGAACTTAGTAGAGCATTGAATGTATATAAATCTGGTTTATGGTCCAATGATTTCATCGTGTCGTAGACATGGAATGCAAGTTTGAGTTCCCCTGCTCTTCCAAGCGAGTTAATTAATGCATTGCACGCGACTAAGTTTGGCTTAAGTTCACCCTTCAACGTTTTCTGAAAGATACTTAATGCAGCATCCCATTTTCCATCCTTAGCACACACGCTAATAATAGCATTCAGTGTAGTACTGTCTGGTTCAAATCCATTTTGGACCATTTCATGGTAAACATAAAGGGCAAGCTCAGTTTGGTCACATCGTAGAAAACTGTTGATCAATAGGCGATATGTAACATGCGTTCCAGTACACCCACTTGTCTTCATACTCCTCCACAACCTCTCTATTTCACTCCAACTGTCGACATTTCTGCAAATAGATATCATGGTGTTGTACACAATTGCATCAAAATCCTTCTCAACATCACATTCACTTTCTAGTTCTCTGAAGAATCTAATCGCAGCATTGCACCCGTGAGCTTTTTCATGTGCCATAAGAATCAAACTATAAGTATGCCCTGTAGCTATCCTTTTTGTTCTTGTGAAATGGAACACTTTGAAGCAATCATCAAACCACCCATTTCTCAAAAGGCTAGAAATAAGAGAATTACAGGCATGGATATTTGGAGAAAGACCAAATAATTCCATAGACCTAAAATACTCCATTGCACTTCTAATCTTGTTAGTTCTGCTAAGCACCAAAATCCTATTAGATAGCACATTCTCATCCAATTCCTCAAGAAAAAGCGGCCTGTCCTCCTTTATTAATCTCATCCCCCCTGAAGCTGACAAAGTAGTTTCAGCAGGTCTAGTATCGTGGTCTCCATCATCTTCAATTTCTCCCCAAGGAGGCAATTCCTTCTTAGCCACAAAAATTGCATCACCATCTGCTCTTCCTTCAACATCGTTATCACCACCACCATTGATGTCGTCATTGTCGTCGTCCTCGTCAACTTCAGCTGCTTTCCACGGAGGCAATTCCTTCTTAGACAAAAAAAATGTATCAAATTCTCCTTTCCCTTCAACATCATCACCACCTTCCACTTCTCCCCAGAAAGACAATTCCTTCTTGGCCACAGAATATGCATTAAAATCTTCTATTCTTTCATCATCATCTTCCAATTCTACTTCTCCCCAAGGTGGCAAGTTCTTCTTTGAAACAAAAGATGTATCAAATTCTTCCCATCCTTCAACACCATCATCACCCTCTTCCAGCTCAACTTCTCCCCAAGGAGGATATTTCTCATCCTCCCTGGACACAAAAGAGGCACCAACTCTTTCTCTTCCTTCAACAACAACATCATCACCATCATCATATTCTTCTTCTTCTTCACAAAGACCAAAGTCAACACTAGGAACTTTAGACTCATGAAACCCTGTTGACCCAATTGAAGGCACAGAGTGTTTTGGTTGTGACAATAAAACAATGCTAAACCAATTATTAACGTTATGTGTGCTAACATAAGCATTGGTATGAGTAGTGGCACGACTAAGAATGGGACAATAAAAAAGCTTGAGGCAAGTGTGAAACTGAAACGGGAAATTCAACATGATGGGCATGTTAACGAAGGAACCACCAAGAGATTAAGTAGTTAAAACAGCTTAAGCAATGACCCAATATTTAGCACTGAGAATACAAAAAAAAATTAAGAAGTAAAAATGAAAACTTTGAGGAATGGAGAAAGCAGAAAGCACCGGTAATGTCTGTGTGGCACAGAGGAGAAGAAGATCAAAACCCTCAGAGATGTAGACAATGTTTGGTATAAACCCTTTTACATGAGCCGTTGGATTTGTTGATACCAAATTAGATGGATGGCGATGATTCAATCTGGTGATTTAGAGGGTCGAAGATTGACTTGAGGATTGAAATTTGATTCCTTTTGGTTTGTTTCAGCGAAGGATCGAGGTATGCGATGATTTTATATCCTAATCTGTTATTAAATATAAATACAAGAATATTTTCATTAAAAAATGTATTTCTTAATACAAAATCCTTATTAAATTTATATGATATTAATTTTTTTACTAAAATACCTTTATAAAAATCACATAAATTTAAAAAACTATAATAAATTTTAAACAAATTTAATGATTTTAAATAAATTAACCAATTCTTTTAATATATATAAACAAAGTAAAATGTTATTATATTATATTAAATGATATATATATATATATATATATATATATATAAAAGAATCAAATATTTTGAAATAACTCACATTTTACTCAATAAATTAGACCCAATTCAAAATAAATCTATTTGTTGAATAATCTAGGTTATTTAATAAAACAAAGAACGATCTACGTGGTTTTTAAGTTTTTATGTGTCGATCAGTTTTTTAAGTTTGCTTAGTCGCATAAATCAGGTTTGATGTTATTTTAAGTTTTATTTAGTCGAATAAATATATTTATTTAAATAAATAATTAAAATATAATGATAATAATGTTATTATAGTTAGCATTATATTAAATTTTGAGTATCATATTAGTTTTAAGAGGCGTAAATTTGTTGATTTACGTAAAAGGAGATAAACTATAATGGTTTAATCTATAGGAATTTTATTGATTTATTTATTTTCCTTTCCCTTTAAGTATCCTATATATTAGTATTGTGTGAAAAGCATGCATGAAAATTCCCATTAGTTTACTTTATTAATTATATTAACTTGTAATGGACAGTTAGAAACTTAATTTTGCTAGTGATGAATAACTTACTGAATTCATTAACATTAAACCATATGGAACACGTTTCTTACTAATGAACAATAAACCGTCATATAATGGCCATTAATTTATGATAATCAAAGCATAATTCTTTTAACTCTCTTGACTTTCACTAATGTGAAACCACACGCACTCATACCAACTAATGTTGATTTCTCGAGAATAAGAACATGTCTTATATTAGACCCACAATGACAAATGGCTCCAAAACAACCTTTGATGAGGTTCGGTGGGTGAATCAAATACGTGAAACTCTTGATGAAGAGTTTGAGGAAGATGTTGAGTTCCCTGTGTCCATCTTCAATGTGCCTAAACCCCTTATGACCAGTGATCCAGATTCTTATGTCCCTCAACAAGTTGCTATTGGACCTTATCACCATTGGCGTCAAGAACTCTATGAGATGGAGAGATACAAACTTTCTGCAGCAAAAAGGTTCCAAAACCAACTACAAAGCCACAAATTGGAACATTTAGTTGCCCAATTGATAAAGTTGGAGCATAGGATCCGAGCATGTTACCACAAGTACTTGAACTTCAATGCTGAAACATTGGTGTGGATGATGACCATTGATGCCTCATTTTTGCTTGAGTTCCTTCAAGTTTACATCATTCAAGATGGAACAGTGGTGCCTGGAGTTTCCTCAAGGATGTCTCACTTGGTGGATTATGCAGGGAGGAAAGTAGCTCATAATGCAATCTTGAAGGATATAGTAATGCTTGAAAATCAAATACCATTGTTTGTGTTGAGAAAGATGTTGGAGTTCAGATTCTCATCACTGGAACTAGCTGATGACATGCTGCTTTCAATGTTAATGGGATTGTTGAAAGAACTTTCTCCTTTCAAGGTGGTAGAGAAGGACTATCCAAGGATCATAGCCTCGGAGTGTGCACACATGTTAGATTTTTTGTATGCCATGATTGTGCCTGAATTGGAAGAACAATCAGATGTAGCCGAGGCAGATCAACATAGAGATAAGGAAGAACATGAAAAATTATTCATGGACTATGTGAAGCAATTTCTAAGTGATGTTTGGAGGGTGCTTTCAAATTTGGCAACAACATTAGAAAACTTAATTAACAAGGTCCTACAATGTAGAGCCATGAAGGTTATCGCTAGGTTGCCTTGGACAATCATTTCTAACCTCCCAGGAATTGGAATGATAAAGTACCCTGTTGAGTACTTGTTTTTCTCTCAAGAACAGGAAGCAACAAAAGCATCAACTGGGAATTCAAGCTCAGATAATACGATCAACAAACCACTCTCAGTTGAGGAAATTACTATTCCTTCAGTCATAGAACTCTCAAAATCTGGTGTGGGTTTCATGGCCACCAATGGAGATATATCAACTATTAGATTTGATGATAAAACAGTGACATTGTACCTTCCTACAATTGGTTTAAACATGAACAGTGAAGTGTTGTTGAGAAATTTAGTTGCTTATGAAGCATCAACTACATCAGGGCCATTGGTTTTCACCCGTTACACTGAGTTAATGAATGGAATTATAGACTCCGAGGAAGATGCAAAGATTCTTAGAGAAAAAGGGGTTATTTTGAACCACTTGAAGAGTGATGAAGAGGTGGCTAGCTTGTGGAATGGGATGAGCAAGTCCATTAAGTTGACAAGGGTGCCATTCTTGGATAAAGTCATTGAAGATGTTAACCAGCATTTTAATGGTAGAATGAGCATCAAACTTTGGAAATTCATGAAGCTTTATGTGTTCGCTTCATGGCAATTCCTCACCTTCCTTGCTGCCATCTTTCTCTTGTTCTTGATGTCCTTGCAAGTCTTCTGCTCTTTCTATAAATGCAGAGGTCGTGTCACCGTGATTAAATGAATCACCAGAGGAATTAAATTTTTGCCCAGCGCCATGTTTTTATGTTTTCTATTTTTCAAAGGAAAAACAGCAAAATTATAATGAGTATGCTAACAGGTTTTCCAAGAGATAGTCACTATCAAGTAAGTTATCACGATATTCTCCAGAAAAGTTCCATTTTCAGGGGAAATAGAGAATACTAACTATTAAGACGTTTTCAAATCTACATTTCAATTCCTTCATTATTAGAAAAAGAGAAGTTTCAAATCTACATTTCAATTCCTTCATTATTAGAAAAAGAGAAGGGGGACTGTTTTTCTCCTTTGTCCAATTCTTGAACTATATAACATTCTTTCAACCAATATAATACATGCAAATGGCCACAAAAGTTTCTATTACATTACATTTGAGGAAGAACAAATCAGGGAAGGAGAGTAATATTCAACAAGAACCTTGACAATCATAACAGAATGACAAATTACAAAAGGAGGCAGAACGCATGTTGCAGGCCCCAACACTTCTGAAGCACATTTGTACACAGGGTAGCTTCTCCGTTTATTCAAATCAACCCATCAGACCCTCTCAGAAAACCCTGATTTTCTAATTGACCAACAACCCTGTCAATTCAGTTCCTCTCATAAAAAACCATGGTCCTCATTCACGTTTAGTTTTGTTCTGCTTGAACAAGGCATAGGCATCACTGTATATAGCCACAATGTTTGCAAAGACTGCCAAGACAATCATAATCACAGAAAAAATCTTGTCTGATTTAGTTGCTATATTGTATCGGTCTCTGCATGGTTAAAACAATGGTGGAGAATGAGTTAAATTAGGTACCATTGAAAGCATAAACAGAAAAGCAGTTCATGAAAAATGATTATCTCAAATTTCAAAGATCATTTTCCCTATTATTTTGCTGAGCTTTACTAAGTCCCCATAGTTTCTTTGTATGGTAAAATACATAAACATTACACAACTAACTGCATTTTAAGTTTGCTATGTGCTTACCACTACATAAAATAGGCTAATGTCATCTGACCTGGCTAATTTTTTTGTCTCTATCAAATAATGAGCAAAAGAACATTTTGGAACATCAAAATTCATTACTGAAATAAACAAAAAAATCAGTGACCAAACTCACCTAAGAGTGATGGAAGCTGGAAAAATGAATCCTATACAGACCGCAGCAGTTGCTCCGGTGAATTGGAAAGCATCCCAGATGCTAGGTATAAAATTTGCTCCCAAGAAAATGACACTAATAAGGGCAACAGTGAGTGTAGCAAATCTGAAGTTATCCAGAACCAGAGGCCTTGATGAAGGGAAGAAGAGACCATCTATGTTGAGTCGCAATGGATAGAAGACAACTGGAAATACAAGCATAAGGTGTGCAGCATAGCTTATACGAACGGCATCATTGAGCACAGAGCCAAAAGGAATTCCAAGATCGGTATCGAAATTGGCAAGCACGTCATCAAGAGTTCCTTCACCAAATAAGAGGAATCCAAAGAAGCTTATCATTACATACACCGAAGAGCACATCAGAAGCGCAGTACGTACCACCCCTTGCATTTGTGAAGAGTCCTCAAGTTCATTATCTATGCTGTGAACTGCAGAAAAAAGTGTTCAGTTCTATTAAATTCACATAATGCAACCAGCAGAAAATAGAGGACTCTATCTACATTGCAAACATGTAGATCCAGGCAGCTAATTGCAATAATGACACACCTCACAAATTTGAAACTTGAGATACAATGTCCAATGCTTACTGTATAGTAACCTCGGGGTTTGAAATGTTACCACTTCAAGCAATTCAAAATAGGATAGTAGTAGTAGTACATGAAATGAACGTTATAGTCACATTCATAGGATAGTATGGAATAAAGGTTAAGACGAATAGGATGATCAAATTCTAGGGTCAACTTGTTTTAATTAAAAATTCCTTGTATATTGTCTCTTCAAATTTTTTGTTATGGACGGACAGGTATGAGGCCCGTAGAAAGAGTGGTTGGATTGACTTCACATTTTTCATACTAATCAATAACCAATGTATAAAATAAAAACATCAAAACTGGTCTAGCAAGTGAATTACCAAGACAGGCAAAAGGATTTGAATAACTTGCATACCATTGTAGTGGCAGATATAGGCAGTCACAAACACAGGAACCACAGTGAATAGATTTAAGAGAGATGCAAAATCAGTAGTAGCTGGGAGGAGTCTGGGCATCCCAATGCCCCCACTTATAATTTTGACGATTGAGATTCCCACAGCAATGACAAGAAAAACAACTGCTAGTGCAACTGAGAGGGCAGATGTGAATCTCAATGAATCTGCAATGACAGAGCAGGCATGTCAAACCTTAATGCATTCGTGGTAAATAGATCAAAATAAGATCATGTTCATCTCATAAACTGAACACCTAGCAACAATGCAACCACGGAGCAGGCATGTCAAACATTAATGCATCATTGTAAATAGATCAAAATAAGATCACGTTCATCGCATAAACTGAAATACAAGATCAGTCAAGGTATAAAGCAAAATATCCATAGATGCCCACCAAGACATGTCATCCTCATCCAGGTTGAAACTAATAATATAGAATACAAAGCAGCAAACAACCTAAACATTTCCATTTTTCTGTCTCCTTTTCAACATTAATTTCTACTATAAAATAGTTCTTTTTAAAGCATGGGAACACCTAAAAACAGCAACAAAATAAAGATGTCAGGATGCAATTAGTGGGAATACCGACTCATCTCAAGCCTTAACGGTAAATTTTAGTTGGCTTAACACTTCCAACAAATACTCCGATAATTTGGAGACAAAGACCCTGCAGCAATCCCCCATTATCAATTGTGCAAATAAGGGTAGTTAAAAGTATAATTTAAACATCACAGTTTAAGAAAGCATGAAGCCAGTGTCCACTGTTATCTTCCAGACACTAAATGACACAACTAAACTAACCAATCTTTTCCCTTCTTGAATTTTCAATTAAAGGATAGCACTCACCAATTCGCTTAAAGCTTGCAAGGGGTGCAAATATAGCAAGTGTAGTAA
This sequence comes from Clitoria ternatea, assembly GCA_037962975.1. Classification (NCBI taxonomy): domain Eukaryota; kingdom Viridiplantae; phylum Streptophyta; class Magnoliopsida; order Fabales; family Fabaceae; genus Clitoria; species Clitoria ternatea. The sequence goes on from CM075672.1 coordinate 273,332,939, forward strand.
AAAGGACAACAAATGTCCTTCCTGTCCACCAGTGCAGACCAAACCATCCTTCAAGGATACCAAAGTGATGATCTCCACTTGAAGATGTTCCAGAGAGCACATCACCTGCATAAAGAACAACACAAGACCAAATCAGACTACCATAGAGCTCTATCTTCTAGAGATTGAGGTTATTAGAACCAAAACCTATGACAACAACAAACTAAATCCACCCAAATACAATTGAAGCAATAAACTAAAGAATGACCATATCATACCAATAATAATCATGTAAACAATCAGCACGCCGATGTTGTTGATGATAACACACAACTGCAGCATAACTTTTCCACACTTCCCAAAGGAATCTCCCATGAGACCAGCATAAGAAACCGACTTCCCTGCCCTGGTGAACCTGATCAAAAGCTCAATAGACTTCTCAGTCAACAGAGCCATGAAGATGATGGCTAGAAGGCCAGGCACCATCCCCAACTGTTTCAAGGTTGCAGGCAAGGACATGATGCCAGCACCAATGATTGTGGTGGACAAGTTGAACACAGCTCCAGAAAATGAAGCTCCATTGAAATCATCAAACCCAGCATCACTCTCAAGGACCTGACTCTTTGGCAACAAGGGTGCATTCTCATTAACAACTCCCTTGTTCTTCCTTGATCTCTTCTTCTCTGACTTCGGTGCAAGAGTTCCAATAGTCATTTTTTCAGTCTTTGAAAAACCTCAAAGCAACCTATGACAACCCTGAAAGCAAAAACAAACAAATAAAATTAAACAAAACCGACCCAGTTTTCAAAGTGAATCAAAGATGCAAACTTAATAAAAAAACAATTAGTTGGGCACAGTTCAATTCAACATTCAATACCTGATATATCAAAACACACCCCAATTCCAGTAAATGATATTGGAATTGGAAACAAGAAAACCGAAAAAGGAAACAACTTTCGAAGCCAGCCACGAAGAATTAACAGCCCCAAGAAAGAATCAATAAGACCCGGTTGAAGAAAATCAAGAATTGGGTGAGAATCCGAAATCTGCTGTGAAAGAACAAAGCAGCAGAATCTGGCAATTCTCGAGAGATTTGGGGTTGTGTTCGAAAGAAGCAACCCACGAGGAAGATTCGATGGCAGAATTTAAGGTTAGAAAATTTGCAGCCACAGACTCCGAACAAAACGGAAAACCAATGTAAGGTTGGTGGCCAATAAGCTTGCTTTGATTTATAGAGAAAAATCAAAGAGAAAAAAAATACACGCAATCATAACAAACTTAATTATTGTTAGTATTATTAATATAATATTAATAATAATTATTTATATTCATTTTAATTGTATTGGTTTGGCATGCCAATTGACTGAATATGTATGCAAATTGAAAAGATGTTGTGTGGGGAAGTTGCTGACACAATTGATTAAGACAAGTTTAACAGTTATGAACTATAGGTTAGTAGGTTGATTATTTCTTAAACAATGCATAATCACTACTGTTTAATCATTTTATCCTTTTTTAATGTATACAGTTTTTAAGAATTTTCAAATAAAAGAAACAACATAATCACTACGGAAGAATTTTTTTTACAATGGAAATATTACCGCAAAATTATTTTATTATTATATAATTTCTTATAAAATTGAAATTTGATAAGTTTAATTGATATTTTAGTGTAAAATTATTATGATTGGTATGTTTTAATTATACTTAAATAGTATTATTAAAAAATATTTAAATATACCAAATACATTTTTATATAGATATTTGTTTGCTTTCCAACATATAAAAAAGGTTACTATCCGAGGTCATGTTATCTTTTTTTTTTATCTTATAGCATTTATATTTTTTAAATTCGGACATTGTCATATATCAAACGGTAAACAATTTTTTTAAGAAAATTTTTCATATATCTAAAATCTCAAATTCAAGAAACATGATTAAATGACGTACCAAATTAACTATTGTCATTTTGGTACAGCATAGTTGAGTTGATAAAATAAAAATTAAAAAAAAGGCAAAATAAACATATGCATAGTATAAATTGTATCTATTTAAAACTAATGCTTTTTTATAAGCATTTAAAACTAATATTATGTAATTTTGTTGATAATCCTTAAGATATATTTAACATGTTTGATCATATATTAATGCATATTTTTATGACGCACATTAGAAAAACGTATAAAATTAAAAACTGGAGCATTTCAATTTTCAAAGTAGAAGATGATTCCATTCTTCCAAGTTGTGGGCAGCAAATAAAAGCAAGTTGCCAAACAAGCCTACAAAAAAAATACCGTACGTACAGATATTTTCTTGTCGTTGGTCTACCTCGCAAATTTAATTATCTTATTTTTATATAAAAAAATATTATGAAATTTTATATTACATGCTTTGGAAAAAGTTTTACGAAATTGTCTATGTGACACATGAAAGATAGAAAATAGAGAATGGCTTAAGATAATAATCATCTTAAAATTAAAATTAGAAAAAATATTATTATAAAAATATATAAAATTAGTAAACATACTACTTTTACTTTTCGAACACCAAGAATAGTGCATATTTTTATGTTTTGCAACACAATTATTAAATTATTAAATTGTGTTTATTATATATATATATATATAATGCATCTTATAAAAAAAATTGTCTTATGTGAGATAAGAGGAACGAATCGTATAACCATATAATGGATGGTTGAGATTAAAAGTTTTTTAAAGTCACATGATCACTTAAAAGATCATATGACTTTTTAAAAACTCACATAATTAATCTCAATCATCTATTGTATGACAATACATATTCATTCTTCTTACTCTCACATAATTTTTTTTCATATTTTAGTGTATATATATATATAGTGACTCGAATTAGATAAAAATATTAAAACATCTCTACTAAAATTTAATTATATTGTATCATTTATTTCTTGAATTCGAAACTATAAATTAAATTAAAATAACATTAAAAAAGGTGGATGATACAACTTGAACTGTTCTTCACAGGGGGTGTAGAAGTGTGCTTGTAGAACAACTCAAAATACACATATAAGTGTGTTTTGATACAAAGCAATGTATGTATAAATGTAAATACAAAGAGTCTTCGTATGTTGAGGCGGAGTGTAATGTACTGCGGGGCGGTGTCACAGTCCGCCTGACGGGATCTGATTTGCCTTGACCCAATTGGGGGTGGTACCTGCAATCGTTCTCCGACGCTCAAGTCAGTATCTCAGAATACTTAGAGACTTAGAAAGATAATCAGAGAAGATTATGCAAGTAATAGAGTGTAAGGTTCAGAGAATGGGAAAAAGATCCCTTATACCTTTTCAAGAGAGGTTTATATACCTGTCACGGGTGCTGCATTATTGGTAGGACCCGCTCCTTGTCTCCAGGCATAATGCTGAAAAGGTAGTGGGTCCCTGCGCCGTTTACTAGCACCATTATTGTAGTAGGTATCACAACTTGTCTGGAAAGCGTTAGTGCTTTAATATTTTATTGTTATTTCCCTTTATGCGTGACAGCGTGATTCCCATTATTAACCTCTCAAGACAGAGTCAATCTCGTGCCGGGGTTGTGAGTATGGGCTCGCTACGCAGTGTGGGAAATTCAGTATTCCGCCTGAGTTGAGCCTATGGCTTGGCGGAGTAACAACTTTGGCGAGGTTACATTCCTTGACGGAGTAACATGCCTGGGCGGAGTTACGTTCCTTGGCGGGGTAACGTGCCTGGGCGGAGTTATGAACCTTGGCGGCGTTACTTGCCCTGGCGGTGTGCACCCCGTATTGTATTTGTAGTGTATTTGAAAAATACTTCTCTTTATTCCAAATGCTGATCCGGCAGGGCATTGAAGCCATGCTCTTGGGGGCCGGTGTTAGGACCGGATCACAACTCATGTAGTTTTGTCCTCACTAGGTGTAACACCCCTATTTTTATTTTTATATTAAAATTTTGAAGGAATTAAATTATGGTTCTTTAGAACTTTTTAATCTACGTATTATTTATGATTTTTTTGGAATTTTTTTGGAATTTTGGAATTTTTTAATAAAAATAATATTTTTTAAATAATTTTAAATTCATATAAGTGACTTAAATTAAAAAATATTTACAAGAAAGTGAATTGAATTTATAAGAAAATTTTCTAAAATCCATTTCAAGTAGACTTATCTAAAAATTATCGGTTTGAGAAAAATCTTGATTTTTTCTAATCGTTAAAAAATTAGAAACGTATCAATAAATTTTTATTAACAGAAAATTTTAGATTTTTAAAATTTCAACTTTATATTACTCAGTATAAAATTAGTGAGGACTGATATAATATCGCTAAATTTCAAAAAGGACTCATTTTGAATATTTAAAATATACCGAGTGAAAGGTTACTATTTGGCTTAATAATTCTGCCGACAGTTACTATGCAAAACACTGTGCATGTACGAAATTTTCAAAGAATGCATAGTAACCTGGAATAAAAAATTCAAAAATGCATAGTACTTTTATATTAAAATAATGAAATGCATAGTAAAATTTTTTCCTATAAATACCGAAGGATTTCTTCTTTAGAATTCACAATTTCAGATTAAGTTTTCTTAATACAGTAGTGCTAGTGAGATAGTGGTGGAAGTGAGAGAGAGAAGAAAAGTTTTTGGAGAGAAGGTTCTGCCAAAATCCTAAGGTAAGAATACTTCTCTTTTATATTTTTTTAGATTATTTTTATATCGTTTTTAGAAATCTGTTATTATACTGAAAATAATATTATTTTAAGTTACTATTCTGCATAGTAAACACTATTTCAATAGTAAATTACTATTTCAATAGTAAATTACTATTCAAATAGTAAATTACTATTTACTGTTACTATTTACCGTTACTATTTACGATTTACTATTTACCGTTACTATTCACGATTTACTATTTACCGTTACTATTCACGTTTTACTATTTACTGTTAGTATTCACGTTTTACTATTCACTGTTACTATTCACGATTTACTATTCACTATTCACTATTCACTATTCAGAATTTACCATTTCTGTTTTAAGTAATAATCTTAATCTTCGTCTTATGCTTATACTAAAATAAGATTGATATTAATATTTCTAGAAATCGGAGGCGCAAAGCAAATCTCTTTTTGGTAACGACTCAAGGTAAGGGGGAGTGAGATAAGAATTATAATATGAAAAGACATAAGAATAATGGGAGGAGTCCCCTACTCCTTTTAAATTTAATAATATTATTATTTTAAAATATTAACTTTTTAACTTAACATTTTTAATAAATTTTAAATTAAATATCCGGTTAACTAACTCTAACATACCTATGCAAAGACTTGGACCATTATGACCTATATGGACTGGACTATACCTATGCAAGGACTTGGACCATTATGACCCATATGGACTAAACTATACCTATGCAAGGACTGGATTATATGGACTTACATATACCTATGCGAGGAATTGACCAAAAGGACTAAAATTGACTATATTAATAATCATTAAATTTTGTATTATGATATGTATTAATGATATTTAATTGATTTGATTATGATTTGATTATGATTGATTGATTGATGATATTTAGTTATGATTGATATTGTTTGATTTTGATTGATGATATTGTAATGTGGAGTTTGAGCATATAGCGAGCATGACGGAAAGCTAAAATTCAGTAAGAATTTCTTACCTTACTCTTTAAATTTTATTATCTTTTATTTCTTCTTAGAAATTATTTTTAACTTTATTTTCAATATTTAGAAAAATAAAAATAAAAAAATTAGTATTTATTTTAGAAAGAAAATATTTTATGAGAATTTATTTAATTAAATTTTGAGTTAAAGAAAAATTTTATAATTTTAAGTATTTTTGGTTAATAATTATTCTCTTTTAATAAAACAAAATTTTTTTTTTGAAAGAAAATTGTTTTATTTTTTCCAACTTAATAACTAAATATATTTGGAAATAATTGAGATTCCTAAATTTGATTTTGTTAAGATTTAATTTGAGAAAGATTATGTAAAGTTTTATATGATAAAGTTTTTAGATATTTAAGGCTTAGAAACTCAATTTCAGTGAGATTCAAAAACTGTACCAAATTTATTTCTGTGGGATAGAAATTCAGAGAACTGAGAAAATGTACAGTTTATTGAAATGATATTGTAAACCTTTAAGGGATTTAATAATTGAGTTTCTAAAAGCCTTAACCAACTCAATACGCGAGTAGTTCATGCATCATGGATAATGAAAGTGAAATGAAATAATATTGTCTGGGGACGGATTATAGAAACCGAGGATACATTAGAGGAGGCTTATTTACGAGCCTTGGGATGAGAGAGTGTGAAAGGGTGCTTCAGGGGACCTGGGGTAGCTCCCTAGTGT